>OU744815.1:14265088-16948098 GCA_916614155.1 Mesoligia furuncula | reverse complement strand
GGGAGGTGGGCTGGTTGGAATAACCACCGACGGCCGCCATGGCCCACGCACAATGGTCCACTGAAGGACTAAGTGCGGAAACCAAACCCGTAACATAGAACATAGAACATGGAAACATAAATTTAATTCCTACACAATAGAGTTCAGTTTACGTTACAACTTCAAACATTTTTATACCTTTTTCAATAGTGCTAGTCACTCTAAAATCAACTTAATGATCATTGAAATAAAGTTGATATTTGTTTAACTTGAAATAACATCAATTGCCAATATTAATTTGAATAGACCTTAGTCATGGAAATTATTAATCGATGTCTTAATTGGTGTCTATTGAGGTATAGTAGCTGGTTCATATCCAGCATTTGGCAGTCCACTATATAAAACTCACCATTATAATTAAGCACTGGCTCCTGTTCGTCTAGCGCGATGTTGGCGGCACTTCGCTGTGATATCGTCAGGTCAAGCCGCCCCTTGAGGTTCAGTAACTGGCAGAGGTAGGACCGTCTGTAACAAAATCACAAATCAAATCCATCCCTTCTTCTTCTTCTTAGCGTGTCGATAGCAATCTAAATGGACTCGGCTCAGAATTCGCCCAAGTAGCATTTTGTTCTCTTTTATAGTTCACATTCAGTTCACTGGTGATCTCTAAGCATTAACAATGGCCACATGTGGTTCATTGGCTGTATTAAAGTGAACAAATCCACTTGTACCTGTATAAGGCATGTCTAAGAGTGTAAAAATGTCCTATTAAGTAACTATTGGTGTTATAATAGGATAACATTACTCTTCTAGTCAGCTTTCATTTTAAAAGCTGAACAAGAGCTTTCTATGAGGAGATTTCTTTTTTTTTTTGTTACTGTTGGATTTCCAACTCTGGGCGCTGAGCCGAGCTTTGAAAATACTTTAGTGTCAGTGAAAATGGCCATTAGTGTCTTAAAATAAATGTATTTTAAAAGGTCTGGTCATCGCAATTCTCCCTGTAAGTAGAACCGAGTCTTTACACAGCTAAGGGAGGGGCGCCCACGAGCAACTTTTATCGCGGCAACTAATTTGTCCCTCACCTCAAGTCTGTGGTTTTGTATGAAAGTGCGCGCATGTAGCTACGCGATAGCTTGGAGCCACAGATATAGATATACCTAGATAACGCAAGAGTAACTACTTCACGTGCCAAAAATTGCACCAACTTATGATTACAAATCGTAAGCCGCCCCTTTCGCGCTGTCCTTTGTACTGCTGGCTGGGTAAGTGTGAGCGAGAGCGCGAGCTTGTGACGTCATAGTAGGTAGTCAAAAACTGGCACGCTTGGTTTTTATACATTTCGTGATACTTGCGTTATCTAGGTATATCTATATCTGTGCTTGGAGCCTTTTTTGTCCGCGGGTTTGGGACAGGCCGGGGACGCAACTGTCGCTCGTCTATTGGTTGCAATGCAAGTGTGCGCTCGGCGACAATAAAGTTGCTGTCGCTCCCGTGTGCGCATCGTCCAAATCTCTGCGAGGAGACAGCGACAGAAAGTTGCTGGGCAACTAAGTAAGTTGCTCGTGGGCGTCCTCTCTAAAAACATGATTTATTACAACCAGTACCTATACTTATAAGGCGTACCTGTGTGTAAATATAGCTAGCAGCTTTGTGAGAGGGTCTGAAGCTCGCGAGCCCATGGTAGCGAGCAGTAGCGCCGAGTGACACCGTACTACTGCTGAGAGCCACGTGCATACTGACGCGCATCTGTTAGAAAAACGGTACAGTTAATATAAGTGGAGGAAATAAGGTCAGTTTTGTGACAGAAATAATAGAGCACCATTATTCTTAACTAGCTGCGCCCCGCGGTTGCACCCGCGTAAATGTCGATCCCGTGGGAATATCGGGATAAAAAGTAGCCTATATGTTAATCCACGGTGTCAGCTACTTCCATACCAAATTCTATCAAAATTGGTCCAGCCGTTTGAGCGTGACGAAGTAACAAACATATAAACACACACACACACTCACAAACTTTCGCCTTTATAATATTAGTGTGATGCTACATTTCATGAAGACAGTAGGACCCAAAATCACAAGCTAAGAATTCAAATTCTTAGCAACACGTCACTTTCGTTTTGACCGCGTTTAAAAACGCGCTACGACCCTGGTTGGGCATATCCCTGCGGTACGGAGTCAGCTGGTAAGACTGTTAGAATTATGCTGGAAAGCTATTTATTAACCTCCACACAACGCCGCCCGAATCCCTCGCCCCGTCCCGCTGCCAGTGTCTGCAGCCCTGGCCAAAGGAGGAAGCGCCGGTCACGAACGAACAAGAACCGCTGCGGCAAAGCTCCTACGGAGCCCGAAGTCAGCTTGCGTGCCGCAAAGCCGAACACACCGGTGTACATCTCCCGCCTACACTTCACCACTACGGCGGAGAACATCGTGGAGTACGTGCGCCAGAAGACGAGGTACACACCGAGGGTGCAGTTACTGGAGTCGCACCGCAACGTCAACTTCAAGGTGTTCGTGGTGCGCATACCAACATGCTACCTGCACCTGGTGATGGAAAGCTTTTGGCCGCAGGATGTGGTATTCCGCCGCTTTCGCGGACAAGTGCCACCAGGACGCACAAAGACTTAGTGCAACTAAGTGATACTAACATAGTTATTAAGTTTTATTTACTAACAAAATTGTTACTATTTTATTATGTATACTTAGGTTAAGGTATGCATCTATGGGTCTTTGTTACCTGTTAATAAATGGTTTATTATTTATTTATTTATTTCTCCGCCGCCGTATCTCTACGTTGACGCCGTGGTGGGGCTTGCGCGCTCCGACTCTAGGCCTATGCCAGACCAAGAGAGATACAGAAATCCGCAGGGCAACATGTGGCGAGCTGTTGGGCAGTAGCGACCCCACGGACCCTATCTTCAGGGAGAAGTCTTGTTCCTCACCTCTGGCTTGCCTTTATCGGCCGGCTGGAGTGAACAATGACGAGGAACAGAGCTCCCACCTCATTCTTGCCTTTATTGGCCGGCTTGAGTGGAGATTCGCAAGAGCAAACGTGCTCGGAGGAAGGAAGTATTCCAGTAAGATGCTGGTAGGGATCTTGACCGTACTTCCGGGATTGTCCTGATAGCCGTGGAATACCTCTCCAAAATTGTTACTATATTATTATGTATACTTAGGTTAAGGTATGTATCTATGGGTCTTTGTTACCTGTTAATAAATGGTTTATTATTATTATGACTAGCAGCGCCCCGCGGTTTCACCCGCATAAGTGTCGATCCCCTGGCGATATCGGGATAAAAGGTATCCTATGTCCTTTCCCGGGAATCAAACTATCTCTATAGCAAATTTAATTTAAATCGCTTCAGCGGTTTAAGCGTGAAGAGGTAACAGACAGACACACTTTCGCATTTATAATATTAGTATGGATCTATGAATAATAAAAAGTCAGGAAGCGTAACTATATTATTATTTTACTACATTCGGCTCCAAACTTAAACAACACATTGACAAAATACTGTTACGAGCTTCGGGTTCGTGACAATAAAAACTGCCGATTTAATAACCAAAAATTGACACTTTAATTAACAACACTAATTACAACTCAAACACACTAATTACAAAACACAATTGCACTACTGATCGCTTTAAGTCGCACTTCCTCTCCTTCACTCCCATCCAAACTGTGTCGGTCGTGGCGCGTCTCGGCCTTATATAGCGCCAAAGAGAGTTCTAGAACCTTCCATTGTAGAAACATCTAGAATGTTCGAGTACATACAGGCCCCGATCGACCACATGTCGAAAGTTCGGGAATGTTCTAGAAAGTTCTCGCATCGAAATTTCTAGAAGGGTCTTGACTACTAGTTCCGCTACTCGATACTAGATGGCGCTAGTGGTAACTACTGTCGCCATGTACTAGGCATTAATTGTGGCGCGCAACAATACCTCGAGTATTAGAACGAAAGAACATACATGCAAATAAAGCCAATCAGCTGCGGTCGCGTAAAGCGTTGTATTCCGGCAAGCGCCGTGATTGGTTCTGGTGTGCGGTGGCCTTTTCCAACCATCGCGGTAAACATTTGCGTGGCGACTTACATTTCTTGACTGTTATTATTCGTAGGTATGGATATATACATATATAGTAAGGAATGTGTGACAAAGTGAAACTGTGGATAGTGATTTGTAAATAAGTTTTAGACAATTAATTAGGTAGTTAAGTAATAAGGACTTTATTAGTCCTAAGCCTCGAAAGTATGAAGGAAAGTTCATTGATCTATAATGCTACATGAGATATTATTATATTCTTTCGTGTACAGCGCGTTGCGAGTACTTGCGAAGCTGCGAGATAACTAGCGTATTGCCAGATAAAATGATAATGTCTCCGCGTTCAGACTGCGGCTAAGTTTTGTAACAACGTGTTATAATGATAGCGTATAAAATAATGTGCTAGAAAAATATAGTTTATAGTCTATAACACGTCTTTAGTTTAAAGTCGATTTGAACATCACTAGTATGGATAGTGTGATGTGATAATTATAAGCTACTTACTGGCTAGTTTTCCGCGTGGCCATGTCAGCGAGTTGTTCCAACAACTGCGGTACGTAGTCAGCTGGTAAGTTGCTCACAGTGCGCAGCGCGACCAGAGGGTCGTCTTTCTGTAGCACTGTGAGGATTATGCTGAAAAAGAAAGACGAAATCATTAGTTGTCTTCCTCTTTGTGTCGCCGGCACGACCGTATTTTATTTAAATCTGGTTTTCCCAAAACCACAAAATACAGATAGTACAGAAGTCAATCTACATAAAAAGTGCGCTCGAGCAACGCACATATAGACACCGCTCACGGACACGTTATCTCAGACGGGTTGGGAGCAGTGCGAGCATGCGTGGCATCCGCTTGAGACACGCGTTTGTGAAGTGCAGAAATGGAGTAACAAAAAAATGGCTATCTTAGCTCGATTTATATAATAGTTTCCTATTTTGAATCAGTATAAACGAAGTAATTATTTTGTAAGGTAAATTCACGCCACCAACTATTACGTAAGTTGAAAACATGATTTTTTGTTTGTGTAGATATTGTGTTGTTTTTTTTTTAGTGTAATTTTTTATGTTTAGGTCTAAAACGGATAGGGCAAAATAAATTGTGTAAATAGGGTAATCCGTTTTGAAGTTATTAGGGATTTTCGATAGTGAAAATTGACAAATGTAAAATTTTATAATGTTTTTGTTCTGTAAACTTTTTGTATTTTAATACTATGTTTATTGTTTTGTTTTAATATTGAAGAATAAGCTCAACAATAAATCAAACAACTAGATACGAGCGCCACTACCACGATAGTTTTTTGTGCATAAGTCAAAGTTGACGACCCTAGCGCGTCCGCCGACCGTAGGTATGAAAATTGAAGTACATACATGTGATTGACTTCTGTACTATCTGTATTTTGTGTCAAAGTTTGCCACTTCCACGGCATTGTCGGTGGCAGCGCAGAGGTCGCTTTGACTGCATGTTTTGGGACACAGAGGGCAAGATAGGAGGCGGGGCATGGTTTGTGACATAGCTCCACAATCACACCCTACTGCTGTTCTGTCAAGGTAGCCCCACTTTACTAGGAATCACAGAAAACGGAACTCAACTGTGGCTAATGAGACACAATTAAATTTCTATTGTTATAAATCAAATATTGATTTTCCCACAGTCGAGAGGTTGGAAAACAGGCAATATATCCTTACCCTTTATCCTTAGAATGAAGTCCCTGCATCAGTAGTTTGGTCAAGTTCTGACTGACGGCCGACTTGCCGCGACCCTTCACGTCGAGCGCGAGGTTGGCTAGTCGAGCTTCCATTGGTACTTCTACCTGTAAGTTAAAATATAATGTCGGTACATATTTAACTTCATCATCTGCCTAGCCTTTTCCCAACTATGTTGGGATTAGCTTCCAGTATTATCGGATGCAGCTGAAAACCCGTATTTTACATGGGACGACTGCCTATCTGACCTCCACAACCCAGGTAATACGTTAATGGTAATACGATACCCCTTGGTAAGACTGGTTGTCAGACTTTCGGACTTCTCACGACCCGTAACGTAACTACTGTCAAAGATCCACAAATGACAGCCAGGACCACAGATATAGATATACCTAGATAACGCAAGAGTAACTACTTCGCGTGCCAAAAATTGCACCAACTTACGATTACAAATCGTAAGCCGCCCCTTTTGCGCTCAGTCCTTTGTACTGCTGGCTGGGTAAGTGTGAGCAGAGAAGGATGGAGGTATAATATAAAATTGATTATTACTAACGTTATCCCCCGGCGCGGCCCTCTTCCTGGCGACGCCCCCCATAGGCTCCACATAGGTGACCTGTGACGTGTCATGTTCACTCCGCACTTTGTTCACCTCGTTACTTTGTTTTGTCTTCTTCTTGGATTCTTTACTGTCGCTCCGGATAAGTATCTGGGTTTTTGATTTTAAGTCGGGAGTCTGTGAAATAAATAGCAAAGATTAATAACTAATAATACTATGTCGCACTTTCAACTACTGTCGAGGCAATCTACACTAATTTAATCCTGAAATGTCTACTCCTTTTTTTTTCACGCGGGCAAAATTCGATAGAGCGGTTGAATGAAGTTGCGTCAAGGTCAAGGACATTTCGCGGGGACCATTTCTTTAACCTCCTGAGAAACTTCATAATAAATACTTAGACCATGGAATCAGTTTCTAAGTTTTTAATTTTATCATGCATCATTTAGGGTATAACTATTCATTTATTACGTAAGACGATTTGAGGGGTAGGGGGTCCAAGCAAGTCTTATTTCTTACATGAGGGTGGGAGGTTCTTACGTAGGATCACAAATGTGTAAATTAAAGTTTTTAATTTTTTGCTACTTTTTCTTTACAATTTTGCTAGATACTGATCTTACGTAAGATTGAAAGGGGGCTAGGGGGTTCATCCAAGTATTATTTTTTCTTACGTAAGGGTAGGGGTGGGCAGAAAGTGGCCAAAATAAGTTTTAGAAAATAATAACAACTTATTTTCTAAAACTCATTACTTAGAATGTTATCCTTGTGAATTCACTCCATGTACAAAAACCGTGTGTAAATATTGTACTACAATTTTTCCAAGCACCCACATCTGAACAAGATAATATATGGACTTACCACTTTCTCAAAGGTCAAAACGGGTCCATTCCAGTATCCTAGCAGTAGATCTCCAGTGGGCGGCAGTCTGCAACACTGCAGAGTAAGGGGTCGCGCTTCGCCGCTTGACACTTGGATGGTTACTGAAGGCTTTATTGGCTTTGTTGATGACCTGGAGGTGAAATTATGTTGGTGAATTCAGTTATGGAATAATTTAACTGAGATAGAGTTGCTGGGTGCTAAAAAATAGTGGGAAGCCATTAAAAGTGCTTTCAAGTATCAGAAACATTCGTTTGGCAACTGCTTAAGCTGGCTTGTAATTTATCATCAACATAATTAATATGTTACTTTTTAATGTCCCTTTTTTATTGTGTTCATTTCCCATTGGAAACCGATCCCAATATCACACTAATATCATAAAGGCTAAAGTTTGTGTGTGTGTTTATATGTTTGTTACTTCTTCACGCTCAAACGGCTGGACCAATTTTGATAAAATTTGGTATGGAGGTAGCGGACACCCTGGATTAACATAATAGGCTACGTTACAGGTGTTGAAGTTTAATATATTATGCAAATTGTTGCTGAAAATTTTTACTCTGTAATCATTTTGAAGCACATCAATTTGAAGCACAATGCTTATTCACATGAAGTAATCACTCGTAAAGAAACTAAACTCACCCATTCAACATAAGCCCATAATAATGCACCACACCACTCCTAGTAGTTGCTGCGAGACTTAACCTTGTAGCACCATCTTCATCCTTCAACTCCACATCAACAATCCTAGGAGCATCTTCCAACACAAAGTTATATGTAGGCGTGCTGCTGGTCACTTGCTTGGTAATAGATTTCCTGCGTTGCTTCTTATGTGGGGTCTCGTCTCCGTTCAGTTGGGGGATGTTGTCTTCTGTTATTGTTACATCCCAGAATGAGAGGAGGCGTTCATTTCTGTGGAAGGTGGTTTCTTATTTTAGAACATAAATGTTAATGTAAATTCTAAGTGAATCTTATGAGACCTCACCCACTACGCGACGCGGCCCACGACTGATCGTAGTCTTGGCCGCTGAAACTCCGACCAAGATGGTTTTGTTTAGAGTTTGACCGCAATTGGTCGGACGGCCAGTCAAGTAACTTTTGGTCGTTGCAGCGAAGTGCGCGACGCGCATTCGTTTTCTATAGTTTAACCTTGATGGAAAGAGGATGTTTCTGAATATCCTATCAAATCTTCTTGTCTTGGTATATACAAATGCTTACGAATTGGCGATCAAATCAAATGCAAATTAGTTTGTATTCCTCATGGAGAACATAACAATTTTATGCCATTATTACATACAATGTAAGAAAATAAAATATTTGAGGTACTGATTAAAAAAAAAAAAAAAAAACCTGGTTTGTGCGGCCACTGGCCGTGATCCTGGCTGTGTAATGCGCAAGGTCGCTAATAAATAAAAACCCTTTTATATTCTATAAGGATACTTAACATTCATAGTCAGCATAGAGATGACCTACATAATTATATGCAAAACAGTGAGTGACAATGTGGTTGAGTAGTTTTCTGACAAATTGTACAGTTCGCCACTTTAGGATTTTGTTTTGATAAGCTCTGCCTCTGACGCGCTTTCATCAGTACAGAAAAGAGGCAAATCTTTAAAAAAAAATCTACTCACTGTGAACCTTCAATGAGCCAGCACACGTCATTCAACGTGGCTATCGTCAGCAAGGCAGTAGGTGCCGCATTATGTCCCAGGTTCTTGACGACGGTCGCCTCTGCGTCGTGCAATCGCCATACACGGACTTGGTATGAAGCTGCCACCAGGAATCGGGCGGTTGTGCTCTGAAAGAAGGGATTTTAACAATAGAATATTCTTTATTATCTTTATGAAATTGTAGAAATTTTGCAAGGGTTGACACAATAGGGGGTGTTATAGGGCCTGCGGTCGGTGACTAATGGGTAGCTCACCGTCCGATCAGGACCAGGCCCGTGCCGGACGGCGCGTACGTGTTCCACGCGCGCCTCAAAGAGATGTCAGCATCGAGGAGGGGCCCCTTAGGGCCGAAGCCTGCCGGGTCAGCGGGATTGTCCCAAAGGGTTACCGCTGGCCCGGAACATAAAGGGCTAAGGAAGGAACACGGGTGGGTTTTATTCAGTAAGAGTCTGACACTCCCTTCCGCTCCACCCAGAGCGGGAGGAGTCATTTGATGATTTACCATCCGCAAAAAAAAAAAAAAAAAGGGCGTGTTATAGCTAAAAGGACAACTTTTGGATGGATTAAAGGGAGAAGGAGAGATCATTCTGTAGGTAGTCTGTGGTGTAAACTGGTGTACTATTTACTGATACAATAAATACATAAAAAAAGCAATACTTATCTATATAAATGTATGTAACTATACTATACTACACTCATGAAACAGGTGCAAAGAAAGTATAATGATGATTAATATACTTGGTCAAGGGCTGATTTTTCAATAATCAGATAAGATTGGCGCCGGCCGGGAGATTGTTCGCACCGCAACAAACAAAAAAAAGTTACGGCATTACGCATTTTTATTTGGTTTTCAACTTTGTTTTCTTCTTGTATAAAAGTAAAATAAAATGTACATTGACTGTTTGACAGCTTTTGTTTAAATAATATATCAAATTGCCATTATGTTTCTTTGGGTAAAAGTTTTTAGCCCTTCGTAAAATATTTGGAATCTTCCTTGAATTCTGGTATCAAGGGAAGCAGTGTTTCCTTATTATTATTATTAGCCTGTGATGTCCCACTGCAGGGCAAAGGCCTCCCTACTCTCTTTCCACTTCTCTCTGTTCAAAGCTGCTAAGGACCAGTTCTTGTTGAAGGAGTCCAGCTCATCCCGCCATCTCCGTCTGGGCCTGCCACGATGTCGTTTGCCATTAAGAGGGACCCATTGGGTCGTAAGTTTGTCCCATTGTTCGTCTGACATGCGGCAGATATGTCCAGCCCAGTTCCATTTTAGCGTGGCAGCTTTCCAAGTGACATCAGTTATCTTTGTGATGGAACGGATGGTCGTATTCCTAACTCGGTCTGTTAGTTTGATACCCAGAATACTCCGTTCCATAGCCCTCTGGCAAACCTCGAGCGTGGACCTCTGCTGATTTGTCAAAGACCATGTTTGACCACCATATGTGAGGATGGGAAGTATGCACACGTCAATGAGTCTTCTCTTAAGGGACATGGGAAGATCACCCTTCATTAGGTCTTTCATGGCCCAATAGCTCCTCCAGGCATTTTCGGTGCGTCTTGCAACTTCTTTGTTTTGTCTTGCCTGGAAAGAGACTATTTGGCCAAGATAGAGATACTCATCAACGTATTCAACCTCCCCACCCGCCACAGTGATCCTGCGATGCGCGCTGTTCGTCATCAACTTGGTCTTTGACATATTCATCTGAAGCCCGACCTCTAGGCTTGCCGTGCCAAGATCGTCTAGCATCTGTGTCAACTCGGAGGCTGAAGACGAAAAGAGCACAATGTCGTCGGCGAAACGGAGATTAGATAATCTCTTATGGCCGACCATAATGCCCCTTTCCGTCCAGCCCACTGCCAGCTTTCGGAAGACTTCCTCCAGCACAGCTGTGAATAGTTTCGGAGACAGCGGGTCGCCTTGCTTAACTCCTTTCTCTATCTGGAAGGACGGTCCTGTTTGTATCAGTGTTTCCTTGTCTGCTAAAAATATACTGCAACCGCCAAGTGTTAAGAATGGTGGCAATGACTGACAGGTTCCGGTGCATTACACAAGACACAATAGAAGTTTTATTGTTATAACGGCTGTATAGTGTCCTTGAATCATCATCATTTATCATCATTTCAGCCGATAGACGTCCACTGCTGGACATAGGCCTCCCCCACTTTTGGGGGGGGTTTGCCATAATCGCCACGCTTGGTAGGCGGGTTGGCGATCGCAGTATGGTATGATGGTGGAATGCATAGAGAACGCTGCTGCCCATTCTCCGGAAAGACCCTTAGTTGCCTTTTACGACACCCACGGGAAGTAAGGGGTGGTGCTATTCTTTAAGTCCGGCAAATGTGTCCTTGAATGTGATAAATAAATTACTGGAGTGGTTGCTTATAAGTAACCACAACAACAACAGTAACAACAACAACACAGTGTTGTAGTAAGTTTTGTGTCTTTTTAGGGTTCCGTACACAAAGGGTAAAAAAACCGGGACCCTATTACTAAGACTTCGCTGTCTGTCCGTCTGCCCTTCCGTCTGTCTGTCACCAGGCTGTATCTCAAGAACCGCGATAGCTAGACAGTTGAAATTTTCACAAATTACGTATTTCTGTTGCCGCTATAACAACAAATACTAAAAACAAAATAAAATAAATATTTAAGGGGCTCCCATACACCAAACGTGATTTTTTCGGAGTTTTTGCCTTGTGGTACGGAACCCTTCGTGTGCGAGTCCGACTCTGACTTGGCCAGATTTTTTATGTGTATATTTTGTGCCACAACCTGGGTCAAATGGTAATATTTTAACTGAGCCCTTGCATTTAGATAGTTTTGAAGTCAGAGTTTTGGGATCATAATCTTTAACAAATAATAAATAAAGATCTCAAAGTTAAAGTACGATTAGGCTCCCATTAGGGAAGTCCAATCTTCTCAAGTTTCATGTTCTCAATTTTTTTTTACCAATTTTTCTACTACTAGACTTGGTTTTCTCCCATACAATTTTACACCTAATCTTCCATAGGATTTAAATACTTACTACATTCTCTTCAAATTATATCTGTTACCGTAAAAAGTTACTAGAATTACTATTACATACATAAACTCACACCTTTTTCCATCATGGGGCTACCCCCCTGCCTACGCAGGAACTATAGAATTGCTAGTCATATAATATAGATAATATTTTGTGAACTCACCTGTTTATGGGGTACAATTTTGATGGCACAGACATTATTTCCGTGTTTAGTCTTACTGTCAACGTTAAAATTATACTTATATCTAATTAACGAGCTATGCAAGTCCCACTCGCACACTTTATTTTCCTTGTTACAACTATACAGGCCATACTTCCGATGCCAATCTAGCGTGCTTATAGCGCTACTGGTGTTTTCATTTGATAAAACAGTTTCCACTTTAGCTTGTGCTAAAGAGTATATTAAAATCTTTCCACTAGTTGTACCAAGGGCTATGCAATGTGTTTCCTCAGATAGGCTTTTCCGTTTTCCGCCTTTTTGTGGGAAACCCTGAAAAATAATAGTGATTTTTAGTGATGTTTTAATATTTTATCAATAGAGTTTTGATAATTTATCAGATACATACATAAGTAATCAGCCTATAATGTTCGCACTGCTGGGACACAGGCCTCCTCTCGGTGAGAGGGAGTGGGCAGTAATCCACCACGCAGGCCCAGTGCGGGTTGGAAGATGTCACATGTCTTCGAATTTTTGGTTCTAGGACATGCCGGTTTCCTCACGATGTTTTTCTTCACCGTTTTGAGAGCAGTGGTGATGAAAATAATTTACACAAAGCACCTGACTGGGTTCGAACCTACGACCTACAACTCGTAAGTCGCAGCCGTTACCACTTGGCCACCACTGCTCATTATCATTTATCAGATGCTTATCTCCAAAACACTAATATAGTTTTGGTAGTTTCCATGTTCAGAAATAACACATAGAATGAATAGTATTCGAATGAAGTAGTTTATCAAGATTATTCAAATTATGTGCCCAAATTACAAATTGAGGTTATATTTACATTTATCATCTTGGTTATTTTATTGAGGACAATTTGTAGAGCTTTTCAGTTGAAGATTGAGCTTTTAGGAAACTAGATAAAAGTTTGTAAACAAAGTACTAGGGTCACATACGAATAGAAGAGAGTTTAAAGAGGTACCAAAACAAATATTTTTTTAAACAACCTCCTAGGTTAAATGCGTAAATCATTTTGATCAGGAGTTTGGTGGAAATTAAAGGTTATGAATGCAATAAAAGTCGTGGGAAAAGCCACTATGTGTAATAATTTATAAAAACCACGTGTTGTACGTACCGCTGACTGTGAGGCTGAAATCCATTGCAAACATGAAGGCGGTGAGGTCAAATGTAAATCTGGTGTATACTCCTGTTTGAGTACATTAGTTTCTGTGTCCCATATCCTCAGTCTACCATCCTGGGTGATGGCAGAATAATATTTTCCATCTTCGGAAAACGCCGCCTCTGCCATGGTTCATTCCGAACTGACAGCTGACGCAGTGTTGCCGTTAGGACAATCTAGTTTCTGGCTACATGTCAGAAAAAAGTTGCCAGTTTTGTAAATAAATCACTTTCAAAATTCCGCTGGAAGTGGCTAAAGTACTTTTGGCCTGTTATTGCGATCCTATTACTATTGATAGGTATTACAACTTAGGTATGGGGGACAAATGGGTTAAATAAAACAATTTTAATAGTATTACTTAAACATTAAAAATAAACAATTATTAAAAAAAAATAAAGTCTTTTAAAGTTACGAAACAAGTTTGTAATCTATCCACTTGAAGAAACAGCCATTAGTTTAACAGCGGTCCATAGAATTTTTTTCTGTACGAGTAGTGTATAAGTGGCGAGGGCGACCCGCGGCCAAAAAAAAAACGTTCGGGGACGTGTCAGATGACGTAACCGCGGGGTGCGGGACGTTTGAGTGGTGAATAGCAATAGTAATAACCTACATTTTCATTCTATCGGATCTGAATTACGTTAAAAAAAACATTCATTGAGGAATCCCACGCCATAATGCGGACTACTACTACTAATTGGTGGTGTTGCCTACAATTAATTATTTTAGTTTGGTGGTAGATTGGTACTGTACGGTGATATTAATCGGTAGACTTCTAATAGTGATAAAAGTAAGTTTAACAATCTAAAAATCAGCCAAAAGTAGCTAGATTTATTTTGGTGGCTAAAATGGTTTTCTTTTTGGCTAAAACCGTTGAAAATCCACTAGATCTAGCCACAAAGTGGCTAAAACGGCAACACTGAGCTGACGTTCCGTTCCAATTCCAATTCAAATTTTTATAATAATGGCTCCATCGTTTTATCGATGATTCTGCCAATGTCAAGGTTGAAGGAAACAAAGAGTATTCGCTGAGATTGATCGGTTATACTGCCTTAAGTACGGTTTAATTATAGAGGCTGGCTGGATCTGTTTGAGTGAGTGTTCCGTTCCGATGGTACTTGAATTCATCACCACGTGATACGTCCAAAGGTGCGTCAGAAAATCTATAATGATGAAAAACATTTTGCAGTATTCTGTTTGATATAAACCGAGCATTTTCTGTTGTTGACTTGAAAGAGCATGGCAGTTGAGAACGTGTCATGCTCACTTAAATGTCTCACCGATGGTGGCGCGTGTGTTGGATTATTCGGTTCCCTACAAAATGGTTGAGCTGGATGGTGCTGATCCACGCGTCATGTTCGTGAACGGGTGCCGTCGGTTGAGACTGGTCATCTCTTAACTGCCAAGGCTTATTTTTAATCTTATATTTTGAATTGTTTCTTCATTTGTCTTTTTCTTTTTACATTGTTCTCACATATAGAAGCAACAAGAATAATGTACCCAGGATTTTGTAATAACTTGATTTAAAAGAGTGTCCATGGAGTTTCTTGCCCGTTCTTCTCCATAGAGATCTACGTTTTGGAATGGGCAACTAGCTTCAACTTTCTGACTAACTGACAGACTATTTAATTTTGACAATTCAAAAGTGCCTGTACAAGGTTTAATTGAAATAAATGCTTTGAGTTTGAGTTGAGTTTGAGTTTGAGTTTGATATAAAATTAATCTTTGTTCAGTTTATACATAGTTCTTGAATACCGAAAATTCACGGTAAAATATGCTTATTATAATGAAGAAATGGTAAATATATATCACTTATAACGTAACGTAACTTCTAAGAAACTGTCATTCATATGTTGACAGACTGAAAAATAGTTCTGATGGGCTAAGTGGAAAAATTAAAACTTACTGAAAGGCAAGAAAACTCTGAAGCATTAAAACATTTAGGGCTGATTTTTCCATCGCCAGATAACTTTTATTCGAGGAATAAAATTGACGTTTGACAGTTTTCGTATGAAATAACTGTCAAAATTTTTAAAAGTATTCCTCGAATAAAGTTATCAGATTATTGAAAAATCAGCCCTTAAACGAATAAAAGATAATTAAGAAAATTGTTTCATTGGCAGGAGTATTCTTATTTTCCAGTTTCGAAACACTTCCTTCACAGAATAAGGTCATTGATCTTGCACAATTTCTTTGTGTTGCCAAATCAATAAAACAATCAATTACAATACAATCGCAGTGTCGTGTCGGACGTCACTAGCAGCTGTCACGTCTGACATTATTGTTGAGAATTCGGAGCCTTTCGCGTTTTCATAATTCGTTTGCGCTCGATGTTGTAGGTGGAGCTCATATTTTTTTTAGTTTTTGCGCTCTCGTTCCACTTTTCGAAAGTAATCTTTTATCATTTCAAAATTCAATGCTGTGTGGTGTGAACCTTGATGTTTGGTTTCTAAAGTGATGTGTGAAGGCTGTACAAAAGTCGGATTGTGAATATGATGTCACCTTTATTCTGCGTGATACCTTGAAAACATGAGTGTTAGTGTTGAGGGGGACGTGTCGAGCCCCCTGTCGGACGGGCAGGACGCGACGATCTCCAAATCATCGTCCGACAGCTTGAAGATAGATGAGGAGCCTTGTCAGGATGAGATATCGGAGCCTAGCACCCCGAAACTTCATCCGATGGCGTTTACCATCGACTTTGGTGCTGCAAAGCCCGTTGACACTCGGAAGCTGGAGGAGCTAGCGAAGAAATCGCAGGCTCGCCATCAGAGAGTCCAGTCTATGTCTGCTAGTCTCACCAGGCCCAGTCCGACGCTCGCTCGACCGCCTATGAGCGCCAAGCTCCCCCGAAAAGCTCAAGGTTACAACTCTGAAGGCTACTTCTCATCAGACCAAGAAGACAGCGGCCTATCTGGTTCCGTGAAGCTCCGGAACAGTCCATTAGCACAAAATGCTACGCACATAACATCTCCCATTACAAATAGACATATTAAATCCCCTGTTACTGACACTGTCCTGCCAAAACGCACGTCCAAAAGTCCTATAGTTGATAGTATTATGTCTAGGAGTGAAAATTTCACGTCTCGTCAGGGCCTGAACTTGCCTCTGAAAGGAAATTCATACATGAGAGAAGTACATAGAACTCCAAGCTATGGTAATATAAATAAAAATGCTAGGGCCAATATTATTGACCAAAGCCCTGAGGGAGTGATGTTGACTGACATATCAAGTCCTGAATTAGATATTCTAACGCCAGATAACGGTTTGTCCACCCCAGAGAACCCTAAAAGTCCAATGATACGCAAAAGCAGAGCATCTTCTGAAACCCCTGATCTGTTCAAGAAGTGTATTACGACAGAACCTTTGTATATTGAGGATGATGTTGATGGACAGTCTGATAACTCTTCTACTGGTACATACACGATAGAAGGGGATAATTACACTGAAGAACAGAAGGCTAGAATGAGTATTGATAGAACTTTCGGTACTGATACCCTCACAAAAGCTATAGAAGAAACTCTAAAGAAAAAGGGCAGTGAAAGAGACCCAGAATTAGTGTTTGACTTCCCTAACCCCCAAAGAGTAATCACAAAAGAGCCTAGGAGAGATGTAGGGCTCCGTAGCCCATTACTAAACCAATCATTTGAAATACCAAAAATTTCTAAAGATAAAAATGTGTTGGAAATTTCTTGTTGCTACGAATCACCTACTGAGAATGATTTGGCTGCTCAAACCTCAAAACAGATCAAATCTACTCGAAGCTACCTAGAAAAAATAAAAAATAGAGTGAGAACAATCACAGAAAAAACATTCGCAAAGTCTCCGCCAAAGCATGACGACTGTGACGTTGGTAGCTTCACATCCGTCACAACTTCTGGAGTTTTATCGTCTCGAATCCCTCCCAAAATAGAGCCTGTACTACGTAGGTGTAGTTTAACTAAATCTGAGATAGACCAGACTGATTATATCCATCGGTTGTCACGAGAAACTTCCGTACCAGTTTCGTTACCGAGTAGCAAAATAGGGTTAGAGGACACGAAATTTGAGAGTTCTGCATTGAAGAATGCTCAGAAAGCTTTGAGGGATGACTTGGTTACCTCGGACATGACTCCGGAGCAAGTAGTTGGAAAACTGTCTTATTTGAGCCTGAATAGATGTAAAGGAGATAAGACTTGGATTCAGGATTGGGCCGAAAGTGTAAAGAAGTATAACACAAATACTTTGACTAAAGACGATGTAGTGCTGGATGATAGGCCGCCGTTAAGTCCAAGACCTGTCAAACGTGAGTTTTTTTTCAAATTTCTTATTTTTTTAGTGCAATACCTGCCTGTGTTCTTGTGTTTACTGAAATGCTACATCTACAGAGGTGTCGGAAAAAATTAAAATTTTACGTGACGTTAAATTACTTGCCACCCTTAATTTGCAATAAGTAATATATTCCTAGTTACCAATAAAACATGATAATAAAGAGCTTTAAGTAGCTACAATACAAACAACAAACCTAATGTTCTATATTTAACTAGAACTTATCGTAAAACATGACTGCTACTATCTTAAAACAAGTTGTACTAAAACTATTATACACAGAATAGTTTCAACACCAAGCCTAACAAACGAAGTAGTTGATACGACTAAGGGTGCAGAAAATGGGCCGCGAGTCAATAATTGTTGACTCTGCGGCCCATTTTCTGCACCCTTAGTTAAAATCAGCGTTTCCCAGACTTTTTTACGACGGGAACCTTGGCAGAAAAGGGATTTTCAAGCCCTTGAAAATAAAAAATAAACGGAAGGTATTAGTAGTAGAGATCTTTATTGTAAGGCAAACTTCGTATTTTCGATATTTCCCATCGAACTCTTGAGACATATAGAAAGCCCAAGTTCACCTAAAATGAAATGAAATGAAATTAAAATATTTATTTCAGACTTATAAGGTCCATAATTATGTTGTTGCTAAAATAACATTGTGTAAACCACGTCAATTCACCTCACTGCTTACAACATGTCGCGTGGACATTCACCAATCATTTGCAATACGCTATTAACCTTAGCAAGTCTACCGGCGTCGTAATCAATCACAATTGCATAGGTACAGTCAGTAAACAGACAGGGTTTAGAATTTACCACTACTTAAGTTACACTACATTATTCAGTCTGCATTTGTGATGATGCGGAAGAATGAGGAACATGTCGTTAGGAAAGTTTTGTATGTAGGTATATGATCACATAATATTATAAGGCGAAAGTTAGCGAGTGTGTTTGTATGTTTGTTACTTCTTCACGCACAAACTACGAACGGATTTAGATGAAATTTGACACACAGATAGTCTATAACCATGATTAACACATAGGATATTTTTATCCCGATATTCCCAAGGGAACGAAAGTTATGCTAGTGAAACCGCGGGGCGCTGCGCTGACTTATAAGACTGGAAGACGAGCTCTCACGGCTGAACGACCGACATGGTCGTTCAGCCGTGAGATGGGCAGACGACATTATTGCCATCGCCGTCAAAAACTGGATGAGGCTGGCACAGGAGCGTGGGGATTGACACAAGAAAAGAGAAGCCTGTGCCCAGCAGCTGATTGGATGATGAGGATTAAAGCAAGGAAGACCAAGAGACGATGGATGGATTGTGTGAAAGCGAAGCCTCTCTTACTTGAAAGGGCGTTAAATACCACGCTTGGTCACCGCAATTTCGGACTATTCTGTCAAGGTCTGAAGTTTTCTCACGATGTTTTCCTTCACCGTAAAGTTTGTATGGTGAATTACTCATAGGTACTTTGAACTGAACAAAACATAGGGGCATCGCTTTCATAAAGCGAGCGAAACCAGCTCTGAGATTTATCTCACTATCTACTATTTATAGTATAGTCACAGATTACTAAATAGTTACTATGTATAGTCTCCAATTCCTACGCATGTCGTTCTAGCTAGAGTAATAATCACGTAGCTTTGTAGGTACTTGAAGTACACTGCTCTAAAAGAGACTCTTCGACTCTTCCTATTTTTGAAGTGAAAACTTCTTTAGCGGCGTTGTACACTTTTTTTGTAATGGGTAAAAAATGTTAAACTCGCGTCAGGTCACGTACCCTGATCGTAAGATGAGACGTGCTATAGATGGGCAATCCACCGGGTTTAAACCCGGTGCTTTTGATAAACACCCGTAAACACCCATAAACACCCACAAAATTGGGTTTTTATCAAAGCACCGGGTTTAAACCCGGGTGGATTGCCCATCTATAGACGTGACCCTGATCGTAAGATGTCACGTGACCCTGATCGAACATTCGTAAGAATCCAAAATATCAAACATTGAAAACAAGTACACAGGATCAAATTACAGACAGACAGACGGTGACGGTGACGATGACGTGACGGTGACGGTGACGGTGCGGATGACGGCGACGGTGACGGTCACGCTGACGGTGACGGTCACGGAAGCGGTGACGGTGACGGTGACAGTTACAGTAAACAACGTCAATATTCAAGTTTTCACTTCTGCCGGCACTCCCGGAGTTCAACCCGTCGTTTTTTTTTCACATGGGGTGGCCTATGTGAAAAAAAAATAGGAAGAGTCGAACTTGATAAAACCAAAACACATAAGTAGGTAAAGTGAAGCGAGTGTCGAATGCACTCGCTTCTATTCTATTGTTCTGATATCAGTGATGAAATTTTGTCCAGCGATAGTAGCTGATATCAAAGACGTAGATGTATAAAAATGATTCATAAGTACCTAAATAAGGCGAGAGACGAAGCCTCGGCAGGAAAAAAAACAGTGGCGAAATTTTGCGCGCCTAATGCAAACAACTGCAATAATTAGGTCCCCCTTATGACTGACTCATCAAAATACCTTGGAAAAAGTAGTTACCAATTATTGATGCACCTGTCGGTGCTCCGTTGGATTAGATGTCTATAAGGATAAAATTGAAAGAAAAACGATGATCTTATCATGTACTATGTGGAAATGACGATGTACTTTGCAGTTGCATACAAAGTTATCCTTTTAATTATATTATTGACAACACTTGTATAAGCACGAAATGTCGCAGTAATCATATTGGCCAGTTAGCAAGGTGGTATTAGGGCGATCAGCCCCCAGGATGCGCCGGACATCCAGACTTACATTTAGTGTTACCATAGGTCTTATGCTCAATTAAAAATTGAGGAAAAAGCTAAGGTGTCTCATTGCTGAACTATCATTTAATATTTCACATAAATGGCAACGGGAAAATGTGGTTAGCAATACTCATAAATTACCTATTCTATATGTTTTACATGTATAACTACTAATTAGTAATGACGCGGATTGTATCCTATCACAAAACCTGGGGAATTCGTTGCGCCACTTCTCACCAGCTCTAACTCCTACAGAAACACAAATGGTTACCAACCTTATAGCAACGAAAATAAATATCATACAAATAGAGAAGATGAATGCGGAATCAGTGGTAAAATAACAGAAAGCACTGTAGGAAGAGGCGTTTAGGCGTTTTGGATGATGGCTTTAGTAATTTTTTCCGTTCAAAAAGTGCATTTAGTAGAGGATTTTCTAGTATGAGAGTGCAAGCTAACATGTTTGTTTATAAATTTTATCGTTCTATATTGCTCGTTTGCCGCTAATTTGCAAAGATAACGTTATCTTAATGTGTTGTTCTGCCCGATATGAAGTTGTTGTCGTAGATAAGGAAGAAATAATGCTTAGTTCTATTCAAACTTCAAAAGTACCTAATCATGTTGACTTTAGGATAACAGTCTTCTAATGACCGCCTTATTCCTTATCGATAGGCGATATACTGTTTTCCATGCGCATGACTAAGAGTGCTGAGATGAAGATTAATAGAGAAGTATGGAAGAAGTCATGCTGTGCCAACCCAAATTAAATTAGGATAAAGGCAAGAGAATTATGATCATGGCCCAGGATGCTATATTGATAAAAGAAGCTCGGCCCATCAGTAATCACAAGCTTAGCGGGTACAAAGACATCGATACATAAACCTATTTTGAGGAAGACCACTTCGAATCGTAGCAGGTGGCGTTCTGTAGTTTCCGCCTAACCGCATGGAAAGAAGGCCTGAGTTTATGTATGTATGTGTGTACAACTACGATAGTAACTGCCTTGTAAGCCATAAAAGCTACATGGTTTAAAACCACAACATCCCATAAGCAAACGCGGCAAATTAAACTGGAAAACATTCGCGATAGAAAGCATAATTTTCCATGCCGCAGTTTCCCTTAAAAGTGCATGTCAAATTGCACTTTTGACAAAATTGAGCCACTTATAATAAACATACTAACATAGATTCTAGTATGCAACAATATGCAACAATGTCCCTATTTGAGATAAACGGAGCGAGACTTGGAAAAGAACTGTTTTGTTTGTAAACATTTTGCTTCCAACTTGGTTCGAAAGTGTGTCATGTCAGTTGTTTTGTCTGTCTGATAACTGGTATATATTCGCGATTATGGTATGTTATCCCCGCGACCTTGCTGTCGTTAGATAGTAAAACTCTTCGTGAAAACCAAGGGGTATCGCGCTCCCGAGAGACTGGGGACTGGGTTCTGGAGGTAAGATAGGCAGTTGCCCCATGTAAAATACTGGTATTCAGTTGCATTGATAGACTGGACCGACCCCAACATCTTGAAAAAGGCAAGGCAGATATTGATATAATTCTGCTGCCAACCTATCGCTCTCTTTCCCTACCTGTGTCAGAACAAATACCAGAAAATAGCTTCAATCGCTTGGCAGTTTATCGATACATCTGTCACTAGCCGATAAGATGACGATTATTGCCTCTATCTTAGATCACGATTATGAAGAGCTAGCTCAAAGCATAAGCCTCACAATGTCTTTCCACATTTCTGTGATAGATTGACGAGCTAACAGCGTGGTAACACGATCACTTCACTAGCTTTGTAGGAAGAAGTCAGCTTATACTGGAAATTTATAGCTTGATTTGGCGTCGTGTGAACCACAGAAAAGTGTGATAGGCTGATCAACCAGTAACCAATGCGTCTGCCGTAAGTGGTTATGGGTAACAACTCCTCTGAGAGCTTTTTTAATAATACTACTATAACGTTGAAATGGTCTACAATAATATTTGTGGTTGTAAGTAGTTCATTTAAGTAAGTAGTAAAACGGTAAAAAATCACGTTGCACTAAATAATTGCATTACTTCCTTTTTCTTATCGAAAACAACGACTGTTTGCCTTCAATTCTTTTCAAAGAACCATCTTTGTTATTTCAACAGTCGTATTTCCCCCATAACTCAACCATTTCTCGTTTCTATTATAACAATAAATTCCTAAAACTTGTAACCACTTAAAGCAGTATTGTCGTCAACAATCACTACATACCTTTCAGTTCGTTTCCCTCTCGTACGAGCTCGTGAAATATTTATGAGTATGTGTGCACCATACGGATGAATTTATGAGCGTTCTGTGAGTGACCGGTGAACAAAAGATTTGAGTGCGGTTGCTTGGGCGTTTTCTTCTTATGGGTTTCTATCGGCCACTGCAGTTTCTCATTCGGTGATAATCTTTCGAACTGTCACCATCAAAATGTTCATCTAAATCCTTTTCTAAAGATTGCAAGGTAGCATAGAATAATGTAATCGATTGCTACAAACAAAGGATTCTATTTCAAAGACTAGGGTTTCACTTGACCCGTATATAGCGAACCATAGAGCACGCCTGCTTATTTTCCCGCGCATATCATGGATGTCGCGCAACGAGCGGTGCCTTTGTGTCGCGCGCGATTATATCGCGTGCCGCGCCTGTTTGTTTCGTTGTGTTGAAATCGTTTGATTTGGCTCAGTAAGTACTGGCATATTATTGACTTTAGGTCTCTTCCCTTAAAAAGGTTACTATAATTTCTGTTGTTATTTAGAACGTTGTTGTTCGAAGGAAGGGGAGGCAAGATGAAAGGTTGTATGAATGAAAGGGTCGCAACTGCACAAACAGGTGTACATTCCATAAATTTTTTCTCTATCCATATCTCAAGGTTTAGAAAAAAACGACTTAAAAGGCAGCTTTTCAGATATCAAAGTCTAGTAAAAATGATCTTCAAAACAAGCTGACAAATCCAGAATTTAATACCAAGTAATAATATAGTGTTGACAGAACCTCGTCCAAAAATCTGACAACAAGTCAATCAATTAATCACGTAACAGATTTACTGAACAAAAGGTAATTGAATTTACCAGCACCCTAACAAAAGAAACTCACTCAATCCGAAAGATCTTGAAGCAAATTGCTAATCCATAGCTTCATGTTTGACAAATTCGTCTGCTCGACTGCTTAACCGACGTAATGAATGTTGTTGAACAGTCAAAGTGAAAGGCATTGTCAGTGAATGTACCCCAGGCTGCCACAGGACGCCTAGAAATAAGGTAAACAATATAAATAGCTTGGAACATTGAACCTAGGGCGTCAGCTTTAAGGGCGTGAACCAATCAATGTCCGTTTGTGTCACAATTTAGTTCCATTGACCTTTTTCATATTGTTTATGGTTGGGGCAAGTTTATCTTCTTCGTTTTCTTTCTATATTGTTGCATTATACGTTGGTCCGACCGACTATATCTAATTCAAAAGTCAAACTAGAAGCACTTATTTCAACTTAAGGCTGATGTTACCAAAGACCTTATATCCGTGGAAAAAAAATTGACGTCTGACAGTTCTAGTATGGAAAAACTAAAAAATCTAAATTTGTTCTTAGTTTAAGACTTATTCTAGGTATAAAAGATTGGTGGAATTCGCCCATTTACAGGCACTTTTGAATTGTCGAAAAGACGCAGACTTATATTATCTGTGACGCAGATAATCGTAGTAAGTTTTCATGGAGAAGAAACTCCTTGGATACTCTTTTATGTATGTGTGTATGTCATGAATACAGATGCTTTATATCTTGGCATTTCATGTCTGCGATTCTAGCAATGACAACTGTCAAGAATTATTTGAATTAAGGGCTTTTGAAGTTAATATTCTGGACAACCTATCAAATCAAACCAGTGTTAAAAAAAAAAAAAAAATATATTTTTCATCTAATTGTGAATCATATAGAAAGTAAATAAACAAATACTAAATCTCTTACTACCTACTAAAAAGTAAAAACCAGTGGTGCCAACACTGCCAACTAGTCAAATAAATACTGACTTCAAAGGTAATCCTGATGTTTATGATAATCTACGAACTGACGTACATCTTCCATCTGTGTTTGAAACTTAGTGATGGTAGCCTGTTTGTCTGCTATAAACTCGGAAACAGCTGGACTTTATATAATAATGTTGATCGGAAACGATAGTAACCTTGAGAGAGAGCGTAACCACGTTATTACAGCTGAAGTCTTTTATAGGCTTATCATCATGTGGATCATATGGAAATATTTTGAATCCCAAAGAGTAGGGTAGGTTAAATCAGTAAATTCGGTTATGACAAATGTCACGTCACGAATCAAAAAGCCTGAATATCTCGCTGACAACTAACGTAGTTTTATGAATGTTCGCAAAAACACCTGTGATTTCCCTAAATTTTTTACAAGTTTTTGACATGATTGTCGTTGAGATTAGATTGCGACTAGATTTTGAACGTATTTAATATCGGGAATTGTCCTTGAGATATACCCGGATTTTACATTATCACACGAAAATCAACCGGTGCTCTTGCATATGCTTATTCAGACGAATATAGTTAGTATGGAGAGAGGAGGTCGACCCCAAAATTATTGGAAAAAGGGTAAAGAACCTCGTCCGAATCTCCATAATCTAGCAGTAGGTGTAGCTGAACAAAAAGTTCTTAAAGGAATAATCTGAAAAATTATGAAGGAAATATTTTGATGCATCTTTGATGATTATTCCATTCCATTTCCTTCGTTGCAATTTTGGTATACCTAATAAGTGCAATTGTTAAAAGCTTCTTGGCATTCCAAATGCTTCGGTAAAGGTTGCTGCAAGGCCGAAATGTTGTTGCACGAGTAGTTTGCACGTGAGATATTGCACCGCCATCTTTGGTTCTTATTTCAACTGTATCGCCGCTATTTGTAACCTGGAATGCGCGGGAATGGAATGTTTTCATTTTGAAATTGGAAACTGCTTTTGAATGTAGCGATTCTAGTCTATGCTGTTGATTAAATGGTGTTATTTTAGGTTTAAGAGGAGGTTTCTTAAATTATCTTTCAGTAAAATGAAGGCTCCTTTTCAACATTTAGAGATTTTGAAGGACACTTTTTATTCGGTACCCATGATTTATAATACTTAGGCGTTACTTCATATAAATAATGTAGGATTTTAGGGCATTTTGTTTAGTTAACCCCCACAAATAGGTCAGGCTTTTGAGAAAAAAAGAGTCAGGGGTGGAGAGACTCGTGGCTAAATGAAAATAGCTGCACGGGATCATCGAAGGTTAAGCTACGCTTGCCGGGGTTGGTTCGTAAATGGGTGACCATCCATTACATATCGAAACAAACAAAAAAAAAACATATCGAAAGCCTTGGAAAGCATGTTAAGCAGCTGGCCCTGGCTGTCATTCGAAGATCAAAACAGTTTTTACCAGAGAGTTAGTTAGAACCAGACAGAAGTCTGAATACTAGTCTTACCAAGGGGTATCGTGTTACCCTGTAACTAGCTCGTGGAGTTCAGATAGGCAGTCGTTCCATGTAAAATAATGGTATTCAGCTGCATCCAGTAAGACTGGAAGCCGACCCAAACATAGTTGGGAAAAGGCTAGGCAGGCTTAGAATGCGTTTGAAAATAACAACATTATACCTTAGCTAAATACTTTTCTACAACTGTAAAGTCGTTTAAAACAGTTACACAAACATTAATCGCTTTCCAGCGAACTCATAAGTGTTGGCGTTGCCTTAAGGAAATACGTTATTAAAGTGCCTTCCAGCCCCGTTAGGCCATTACTTAATGGACTATATCCCTGTTACGTCTGCAAAGCTGACATTAAATGAGCCATGTTGCATGAGCGTCTTAAAATGCCTCCATTTTGCATGCTCCTTGTTAAAGCCGTGAAACAATTTCCGAAGTGCACTTTAAGGCACTTTTTCTGGAAATTGTGGAAAGAGCAATTGCTGCGCTGACTCGTTGCGATGCGAATCGATTCGAACGTTGTCTCCTTCTACGAAAGCAGCCGAGTCATACCGAATACTAAATCGGGCAAACTCTGTTCCCAATAATTATGTTTTCGATTTGTAAAATTGACATAATATGCTGAACAACACCGTTACTCAATTAGCATTGCACAACACCTAAATAGTCTTCTGTCGGTATAATTGGAACCGAGCACCCTGAAATAAATAATTAATTTTTGGCAACTCAGAATCATCCTTACAATTGTTTAAACATATCTCCCACAAAAACCGAACAAAAAAAAAACAGCCAGTAACCAAAACGTGGGTTGAATTCATGACCCACCAGATGATATAGGACGTCTAGAACAAAACATATTGAAACAACAAACAAATAGTTTGAATAATACAGCCCACATGGTCTGAGTCTTCATGGTCATTATGGTAATTTAATAGGAACCGCTACGGTCATATGTTGCCCTGTTGTGGCTTGCGAAGTTAGAACAATGTGGTGGACTTACACCCGGTTTCTAAAAGCCTGTACAATGTTGTCAAGTCTCATTGTCCATTGACAAGATAGTTATTTTGTATGGCCAATTAGCGCAGGAATTTTTCACCGGAATTATCTTTATTTCATCATCATATTCCAACAGACGCAACACGTTCTCTAATAGGAATTATATAGGTATTAGCAATACTCTGCGGAAATTCCATTTCGAAATCATGCGCGAAAGTTAAGAAACTAGAGTAATCATCACTAGGTTTTTTTCGCAAACGAAGTCTTATTTTCTTTAGGACGCAGTATGGTGTTAAACAGCAAAATAACATGGTTGGACTTGATCAGGTGATTGCTAGACCTTAGTGAACTTTGTACTCACACATATATGGCACCAGCTGTTAACGTTTCCCCTAACTAAAGACGAATTAAGCTGTATTAAGCGTCTCCTCCACAAGTGAGAGATCAATTTCAAGCAATTACGGCAACTCTCCAAGAGTAGTCTTTCTGTCAACCGCAGTAAAAAGCTACGAGATCCCTCTATCTTAGAAATCTGAATCTTTGCTAGATAAATCTCCGCGCTCTTTGTTGTATCGTGGAAGGCTTTTAGAATTGATGATCCTTTGGCTCAGCTTCGCTCCAGATTCTCTATACTGAGTAATACCGACCGACTGCTAAGCATCCAGATTGCGAAATTCATTGACATTTGTAAAATAAATTACGAAGTATTAACAAACCTATCAAAAACACATGTATTTTTTTTATAGATTTGGTCAAATTGTTCGTAATTTTCGCAATATGTGAATAATATTTTTTACGTGTTTGAAAGTTGTTAAAGGTAGAAAACATATATTATTTAGGCGAGGTCAGAAAACATAACATACATTAAAGTTGGCATAGCCCGAATCTGCAGTAAACAATGTAAGAGTTGGAGAAAATTGTATATAAATTCATGGCCGTTATGGCAATATAGCACGCTAAGGTCAAATTGTATGTGGAAGTGGCGTAATGATGCAATGTGTGTTTCTGGGCTCATCAAGTAGTCGAAAACAGACATGAGGATTTTCCTAAATTGCATAGGATTTCATCATCATTGGCAACCTTGGTCCACCCACTACTGAATATATGCCTCCTTCCGTTTGTGTGCTTCCCTGCGGGGTAATTGCGTAACACACTAATAGTAGAAATGGCTTTCATTTTGACAATTCAACAACATGCATTGCGTTATTTACGTTGTTGAGCAGACAAATTTTCCGATTATTATGAAGCAATGGATTAGCTCCTTCAAAATAATTCAGATTATAATTTATAGTGTGTTATGTAACTAGGGTGCTGGTCTGAGCGGGTCTCAATGTTCTAGTGATCGATGAAAAGCAAAAGATTGCTGCGACTGACTGACTGCGAGAAAGCTTGTTGCCTCTTTAAATTATCCAGTCCCCCTGTTAGTAAGCTCTTCGCAAAACACCATTAAAATAACAGTAACACTGGATATGATAAGCATAACTTCAATTAAACTACTTAGCTTTGGGAGCGGCAAAAAACTATTTTACTCGCCATCCAAGACGCCTAGCAGCTTAATAAAGCTTCGAACAAAGCTCGGAAATTTAATAGATGCCAGAAGTATCCGCTATCAAGGCGTTCAAAGTTTTCAAAGAACGAAGTAAACGTCTTAAGGAATAAACTCGGGAAGTTTGTGCTTTATAAAAGTAAGACTCAAAGCCAACCTTAATCTGCCAATAAGTTGGAAAGACCTCCTAGGTTTTCGGTGAAAGAAAAAGGGTTTGGGGGTTAAAAGCTGTTTGGTCAATACTACTTGCAAAGATTTGGAATAAGACTAT
This sequence comes from Mesoligia furuncula, assembly GCA_916614155.1. NCBI lineage: Eukaryota > Metazoa > Arthropoda > Insecta > Lepidoptera > Noctuidae > Mesoligia > Mesoligia furuncula. The sequence continues at coordinate 16,919,529 of OU744815.1, read as the reverse complement.
TTTTCTTTGAAAAAGGTGCTTACAGTTAAAAAATAAATCTCAAATATAGCGGCTTGGTGTTGGAATCAACAATACGATATATTGTACGTAATTAAGAGCTTGATTTTTGATCTGCTTAGAAGAAACCTATAACGCCATACTTTTTTAGCTAGGGCTATAATAATTTGTACAATATTCCTAAGGGGTCCCGTACTACCCAGTAACTTGGTTATGGAGGTCAGATGGACAGTCGCTCCATGAACTGCATTTATTAAATGGAAGTCAATTTCAACATAGTTGGAATAAGGCTAAGCAGATGACGATGACTCCTATTTCCGAATTCAAACTCAAAAGCATTTATTTCAATGAAACCAATTACTGGCACTTTTGGATTGTCAAGGACTCGGTCAGTCAGAAAGATCAAGCTAGTTGCCCATTCCAAAGCATAGTAGGTTCCTGTAACCAGATTGAAATAAACCAAAGATTTAACATTAGTGGAAAGTAAAATGTTTCCGCCATTATCAGTAACAGCTATGTATTTGTCGACAGCTCGGAGCCCGCATACGGGGACGCCCACAAAGATACCGAGTCCCGTTGGCACTCTGCTATCTAGGAGAACACCGGTGAGTTTATATCTATTTTTGTTCATATTTAAACACTGTTTTAAACTTTCACAGCGATTAATTTTTTACGTAAGTAGTTATCGCCCCGTGATCAAAGCCTTGATTTCGGGAGCTTAATTTAACAAAAATCTTGGAAAATATCCTGTATAGGTGACAATTTAAGTGTAGTTTGTATATGTATGGGGATATATTTAGAGTCGTATGAAAACACATTTTAGCATTTACATATTTGAAATGGACATCGCGTAGAGTGCTCGCGTGTGCGAATACTTTTGACTACACAGCCAAAATCAGTAGATGGCCGAGGAAAGCGTTCCAAAATTCATGATTTTTAGTTTTATGAACGTTTTTCCTCGGTGATAGAATATTGGCGTCAAACCAAGGAATCTTTAGAGATCAGCGAGGTAATTGCGTAACACGCTTACAATGGCAACACCTTTCATTTTGACAGTTCAACAATTTTCATTGCGTTATTGAAATTGTTGAGCGGACGAATTTTCAAACATATGAAGCAGTGGATTAGAAATTTCCTAAAAATCCGTTGGGACGTGATTGAAAGTGTGTAACGCAATTAGGGTGCATATTTACGCACTTCATTTTCGTCTGTTACATCTATAATGTCTTATGTTAACTAGTCATGTGATTATATCTGCTATAGTGGGCAGGCCATCTGTCATGGCGGACATAAAGTAGTAAAGTACTTTATTAGCGCCACGTGCTAGCCTGGACATGATAACATTGGTCAGGGTTGCTGAACCTTTTACATGCGTTCTATAGTTGGCACTTGTGATGTCACGCAGATAGAAATAAGGTCCGAAATTTAAAAATACTGCCCGTACTGTTTCTGAAAATGCAATTTAAAACTATAGTCGGTTCCAAAAGCATCTGATGAAAGTGTAAACAAACCCTGTTCAGGTTTAATTCCTACGCAATCACTCAGGAAAGGTAATTCGTAACAAATTTATCTGTATTTAGAAGGTTTCGACTTTATATCATATCTGTTTTTCACAAAATTACTGTTTGTAATAACATTATTAAATTGAAAAATCATCGACGAATATTGAGGTTATAAAATGAACCTCAATTGTCAAACGAAAAACATCTAAAAAGTGATTTTAGACTAGACTTTCTGGTTTAAGGATTCAAATAATCAAATCAAAGCACTTAACTTGTAAGTGGCACTACATATTGACATCCAAAATACAAAGGTACGTTTTTTCGTTTCATAATGTTGACATTTTCATGAGATACTTTAGAGACAGACCATACATAAATGAACTTGCAATAAGAGTCCAAATTTTAGCTGACGCAATATTTTTAATGAATTTGGCACACTGTTCTAAAAAGTTCGCCATCAATGCTGTGACCTCTTTAGAACTGAAACATTTAATACCTACAGAAAATTAACAGAATTCGAGCGTAATAATATTTATGTATAATTTTGTTACAACAACGCCATTGGATTCTTTTTTATATTGCAATAATATACGATTCGACACTGCAAGTTATTCTGAGAAATTGTATTAATGAGAATCTTAATGTTGTCGTTATTATGGTAATTATAACCAGCTTCAAGTAACCCGACGAAGCTATCTTCGCTTTTAGCGATAAGACCGCCCATTGTGTCACCCTTTGTACAGTTTCTAGATTTATATGTCTGTAATTTATATGGTGTACATAATAAAGATTATTCTATTCTATTCTTCTATCTTACTTACTATAGGTATACATATTGTTTAATAAATCTGAGGAAATAATTTTAATCATTTTAGACATGGCCAAAGCTTTTTTAGGGACTTCATTGACCTTGTTGATACTGGAATATAAAATGGTCTTGGCTTCTTGTAAGTGTCATAAGAAGTAATTAACTAAAAGATCTTATAGAGATGATGGACAAATGCAATCCGTTTGCCAAACAAATGATAAAGAGGACTTGGAACTGTCTACCTTGAGATTGTTGTAATATTTAGGTATGAAGCTCATGGTCGTCCTTGAAGTAATAGTAGGGCTCACCAGTGGGAGTGTGGTGCTCCTGAACAGACTTTGTCATGATGTCCTTGAGTGTCCCAAATAAAAGCTTACCTGCACCTTTCACGATCTGAGCAACGCCGCTCACGTCGCAATAAACGTGGCCGGCTACTGGGCCCAAAAAGTATTAGCAACATAGGTGTACCATCGTAAAGAAAAGAAGTAGGGCTCAATGCCCAGAATGCGCAGATCGTACATTTACAGCCCTCGTGGAGGCTATTCTAGATTACCAATGTGGTTAGCATATTACTCTACCAGTATTCCTGATAACACCTCCCATTGTAGTTAGATTACCTCTCCCTTTGTAGCTGTGTGACATTAACCAATTACTAACCACCTCCCTTTTAATTCTAGATCCCAACTCCTAAGGAGGTATACCATAGTTCTCGCATGATTAGTCAAGAGTGAATCGTGGCCAAGTCAAATACTACGTTTGTACTGATTTCAAATAAAATCTTGTTTGATTACAAAGCAGCTTCATCTATTTTTGTAATCAAGGTTGCGTCTGCGAGAAACACGTTTATGTTTTGATGGTTTACGTTGTTAGCCCTTTCCATACGACATTGAGACCGAGATCTATATACACTTCTTAGCACGTACTTAGGCTAAGCGTTATTCCTGTCACTGTCACACAACTGTCAAACTACAAGTGCAATATTGAGACGGGAACATGTCTACGTCAAAGAACGAACTAAGTAGCGTTTATAGGTCTCGGCCATAAAGTGAATTTCACCAATAACAGAACGCTATCAGTACATCTAAACAGCGTTCAAGAGCTTTCAGTGTCATAATTGCAATGGAATATTGACACCGTTTCGGTTTCATTGGTGAAATTCGACGTTGGTCTTCCTCTCTCTCAAGAGCAGTGGTGGCCCAGTGGTAACGGCCAAGACTGAACAGTTGAGTCGTAGGTTCCAACCCAGGCAGGCGCTTTACTTTGTGTAAATTCAATTATTTCATCACCACTGCTCTCAAAACGGTGTGGGAAAACATCGTGAGGGAACCGGCATGTCCTGGAATGAATAATTCGGAGACGTAAAATCTACCAACCCGCACTGGACCCGGGTGGTGGATTACAGCCCACTCCCTCTCAAAGAGACGAGGCCTGTAGCCTAGCAGTGGCAACATTATAGGCTGGTTATGCTTCCTCTTAGTATTGACACGGACTATCCAAAAATAGCCCATGCAGTGGTTAAAACATTACCAAGGTTACCTGTCGAGGGTGTGCCGGAAATACATACATTGGTCTACTAAGTAATAGATTTCATGCAGTCTATTACTGCCCACATAAAATCGATCACCGTTTTGTCGGCGGTCTGCGTTCCCAGAATATAAATTATTTTGCGGCTAGTACCATTTTATTGTTAAAACTTGAAAAGTACGGTGGTAATACTGGCACCATCTATTTAGAAAGAAAGAAAAAAAAAACATATTCAACTTACGACTGTAGCCGAGTAAACTTATCCGATTTAGCGTCACCGATTCAGTTTCGTTCAGAAATAAATAAGTTATCTCGAAGACTTATTAAAACATAAAAACATTTTTACAAAAAAAAACAACCGACTTCCAAAAAAAACACTACAAATTGAAAAATAACTTTAATTTCGGAAGTCGGTGTCTTTGGTTCCGCGTTTTCGTTTATTGACACCGACTTCCGAAATTAAAGTTATTTTTCAATTTGTAGTGTTTTTTTTGGAAGTCGGTTGTTTTTTTTTGTAAAAATGTTTTTATTTTTCACTTTTTAGTGGGTCAGTTTGTAATTTATCTAAGTTACAAAAGCCTAATGCCAACTGTTCATCACCTTTTACAAAATATTGCTTTTCCCGATGCTGGGACGTTAATTGTTGAGGAGTTCTCCCGGTAAGAACCAGGAGATCCTCAACAATCACTCGCAATACGCATTGTGACGAGCATAAATTGCTTAGCAACCATATTAAAGTAATCGAATCGCAACCCGTGAAATATTTGTCAGTGAGTAGTTCCGATGGCCATCTGTGATCTTCATCATCAGCTCCACTTTACCAAGTGATGATTTTCGAGAGTAAATGCTCAAGTTACTTTAAAAAATATCCAAATCGCTGTAGCTTTGCCTATAAAATTTGAGGGTTGCCCTCGATTTCCATGGAATCCTCTCATCAGATTCCAACTTGATGATAATGGGACCACCTCGAGAGTATACCCTTTCAAATAAAAAAAGAACTTTTGGAATCGGTCCAGCCGTCTTCGAGTAATCGGTGAACATACACAAGGTAGCTACTGTAATCTGTTGAGGAGTTCCCTTAACTGTCCTTCGTCTTCATCATCAGACCCCTAATGACAGTCGCAACCCATCTAGGTGTAAAGTTCACATCAATACAAATTAATCAAGCCCAAACACAAGGTAACTGCTGTAAATCGTTGAGGAGTCCCCTCGACTGCCTTCGGCTCCATCATCAGATCGACTCCAGGCCTTCATCAAAATGTAGTGCTTTAAAATACTTAATGAAAAAATTAACAAACGCACTAGTCGCTCCTACGATTTTCGAAAGCTCCTCTCGATTTCACTGGGATGCCATCATCAGATCCTGGTTTCCTTGTCATGGGACCACCCTTGGCATATCCCCATTCCAACAAAAAAAGAATAATCAAAATCGGTTCATAAACGACGAAGTTATCCGCGAACACACATAAAAAAAAAAAAAAAAAAAAAAAAAAAACATATATACGGTCGAATTGAGAAACCTCCTCCTTTTGAAGAAGTCGGTTAAAAACAAAATAATATAACTCAGAACAACTTCTTACACATAAATGAAATATAACATTATATGTATAATTCAGAGCAATTCTTAATCGCGTTAATATGACTTCAAGAGAGTTCGTGATGAAGAGTACTTGGTAAAATTTGAAATAATTTTCTTTAAAGTACATTATTTGGATCAACTATTTTTGAACCTGGCGAAATTTAAAATGAAATTTAGGTTAGACTGAACAGACCAAAACATTTGCTGCCCAATTCAGGCATTCAATGGAAGATGAACGCAGCTATTTTGTAAAGGATTAGTCTATAAAATGGTTTTTAACCGACTTCTAAAAAAGGAGGAGGTTCTCAATTCGGATGTTTGTATTTTTTTTTTTTTCTGTTTGTTCGCGCATAACTCCGTCGCTTGCTAACCGATTTGAAAAATTCTTGTTTTGTTGGAAAGTGAATGCTTTCCAAATGGTCCCATGAAAATTTTATCGTAATCGGACAAGCGGTTTTTGAAAAATCAACAAAAACCTAAAAATTTATCTACATTAACGATATTTTCATATTTCATAACTCCGTCATTTACGAACCGATTTGGAAAAAAATACTTTTTCTAGCATTTGCTCTCGGAAATCATCATTTGATAAAGTGGAGCTGATGATAAAGACCACAGATGGCTATCGGAACTACTCAATGACATATATTTCACGGTTTGCGATTCGATTACTTTAATATGGTTGCTAAGCAATTTATGCTCGTTACAATGCATATGGTGAAATGGAGCTGATAGTGACTTCTCAAACAGCTCCAGTTCTCCTGGCTCGTATCAGGGGAACTCCTCAACAATGAACGTCCCTGCATCGGGTAAAGCAATATTTTGTAAAAGGTGATGAGCAGTTGACATTAGGCTATTGTAACTTAGATAAATTACAAACTGACCCACTAAAAAGTGAAAAATAAAAACTTTTTTACAAAAAAAAAACAACCGACTTCCGAAAAACACTATAAAGTGAAAAATAACTTTAATTTCGGAAGTCGGTGGCAAAAAACTAAAAAAAACTAAAAAACAAATCCAAAGACACCGACTTCCGAAATTAAAGTTATTTTTCACTTTATAGTGTTTTTCGGAAGTCGGTTGTTTTTTTTTTGTAAAAAAGTTTTTATTATTATCATTGCTTTCCTGATTATGATTATAGGCATAATAAACTCATATAAGGTCCGTTTCAAATTGGTCTCTGACCATATTCGATAAAGATCGTAAAGCAATATACTTACTTAAAAATCGATGTGGGTAACATTATGGTCCAAAAAGTCTACAAAGGCAACAAAATTTTACCATAAAACGACAATCACTATGTATTTTTTTTAAAGTTAATCGCTTCTGTTTACACAATACTTTTGGCGCCTTTTTCGGCATCCATCGCGCCATATTGGAAGAGATTTATAAAAATTTGAGTATTCAATCTCAATGGTTTACGAGTTATGGGCCGGATCATAAAAATACAAATAAAGCCAACGGATAGGTGTTATGTACGTTCAATAAATAAGTATAAAATAACAGATGAGCTTACCTTGTAATTATAGATGGGCAATCCACCCGGGTTTAAACCCGGTGCTTTGATAAACACCCAATTTTGTGGGTGGTTATGGGTGTTTACAGGTGTTTATCGGGTGTTTATCAAAAGCACCGGGTTTAAACCCGGTGGATTGCCCATCTATACTTGTAATAGTTTGCAAGTATTGCAACCGATTAAATTTTTACTGCTCAGAAGTGAAGCAATTTTATGCGTGAATTATAATGTTGCCAGCAATAATATTGTATGTCGAACATGGTGAATTCTAGATTTGAAACTTTTGAATAGTGATGGGTAATCGAATCTTTGTTGGTTTATCGATATTTGTAGGCATGACTTGCTTTGCGTAATTGGTTTCTGAAATATAAAAAACTAAGGAACAGTAATACATCGTCGAATCGTTCTATCGTTCATCGTGTCCTGGGAATCTTTCTAATATTTCACAGGCTAACTTTCGGAAAGATAGTATAATATTAATGGACACTTAACAATGTTATGTATCAAAGTTCAGTGTGTAGTACAGTTATCACTTATTCAGATTGTTTTATTGAGGGCAACACTTCCTCTTTTGTTTTATAAATGGCATTTTTACGATATAAAAAGGTTTTATCATTTGAACATTCATGTAGAATATTCATGAGGTTAAAACAAAAGCTAATTTAATCAATTACTGGTGATCGCAGTATCTTCTAGTGTACATGATAAAAATCTTAAATTAATTCACTAACAGCAGAAATTAACGCACAACCTAAACCGCTGGGTGTAGAAGCTTGAAATTTTGCACAAGAGTTCCTTATATTATAACGAAGATGGGCACTAAGGAATTATTTCTGAAAATTCATCTCCTAAAGGGGTTAAAAAGGGGACGAAGTTCGTCATTTTTGCCGATGGGAAATTCTATCGGGCACATGATCTGTCTTCATAAACGCCTATAATAAGAGAGGATTGTGGCACATTCTAAGGGCTTAATTCCTAAGTAGCCTTTTACGATACTCACTCTCAGATAAAGACGAGGCGGTGCTTTGCTATTGTACAGACGCCAGCGTATCAAGCTACCCGAAACTGTCAAAATTTCCCAATCAACTTTGAACCTAATGCTTTAGCGATAAAGTTGAAAATCTATTAAAGAAATTTGACAGATTGTAGTAGCTGGGTGTGCTGGCATCTGTGTATCTATCTACTACAGTCTTTTAAAAACATATGTATCATCATCATTTCAGCCCGGAATCACCCACTGCCGGGTATAGTCCTCTGCTATATTTCCCTGTTCTGTTGTCTCTTAAAAACATATGAAGACTAAATATTTATAGCCCTTTGGGAGCCATCCATCATAAAAACTGTATCTATCAAAATCTGCCCATCAGTTTCGGAGTAAACCACCCAAACAAACATATAATATACAGGGTTATTGGTAAAACATTAACAACCTCCTAAGAGGTCATTGTACTCATCATTATGAACAACTTTTACTATGGGACCAAACTTGAAATCGCGAAAAAAAATCAGCTGTTCCCTACATTTATGTTCGTATAACTCGTCAAAATGTAGGAAACAGCTGATTTTTTTTGCGATTTCAGGTTTGTTCCCATAGTAAAAATTGTTCATAATGATGAGTACAATGACCTCTTAAAAGGTTGTTAATGTTTTACCAATAACCCTGTATACACAAGTCTCGCTTAGTAAGTACAGATTAGACATAATTACAGTGCAGAGTTAAGTGAAATCATGTGCTTTCCAGTCTGTTCCACTCTACATGCTGGCTTGCTTGCATAATTAAATAAAATTATCTTCTTTTTTTCTGCACGAAATACAGCCTTGTTAGTTTGGGTAGGTAGGCTCGGTGCGTGATTCTTTCGTTCTAGATTTGAAACTGTCAGATTTCAAATTAATCTATTCGAATCTAAATTTAAATTGAGTTTCAGGCCCCAGCTTTGTTCTAGAATACTGAGTTAACCTAAAACAATACTTAAGGTGAATGGATAGTGGTAGACCGCGAAATTCAAATTTTCTTACGTTTTTTGCAATTTGCAGGTCAGTGTCAGATTGTATCTTGATCAAAATATGATTCGCGACATTACCAGATACATATTTAGAGAATCATAGTCATTAGAATCATTAATATATCTTTCTAAGTTAGATTTCTACCACCAACCAACAATCTCTTATGGAAAATTGTTAGTGGTAGAAATCTTAATGATTCTAATGATTATAATTCTCTAAATATGTACCTGTTATTGTCGCGAATCATATTTTGATCAAGATACAACCTGACACTGACCTGCAAATTGCAGAAAACGTAAGAAAATTTGAATTTCGCGGTTTCAACTACCCATTCACCTTAAGCCTTATTTACCTGATGCAAGTTTCGTAAAATAAAATTGAAGCAATAAATGACTTGTATCGTCTAAAGGTTGCTTCAACTTATGGTAGGTATGCCACAGGCAATTAAATCGCACTTTGTAAATCAGCGCACCCTAATTGCGTAACAATCTATCAATCTCAATCTGAATCATTTTAAAGGATATTCCTAATCCATTGCTTCATATGTTCGAAAAATGTGTCAGCTCAACAACGTAAGTAACGCAATGAATGTTGTTGAACTGTCAAAAACTTTTTTACAAAAAAACTTTTTTTGGAAGTCGGTTGTTTTTTTTTGTAAAAAAGGTTTTATTTTTCACTTTTTAGTGGGTCAGTTTGTAATTAATCTAAGTTACAATAGCCTAATGTCAACTACTCATCACCTTTTACAAAATATTGCTTTTCCCGATGCAGGGACGTTAATTGTTGAGGAGTTCTCCTAGTAAGAACCAGGAGAACTGGAGCTGATTGAGAAGTCACCATCAGCTCCATTGCGCATACGCATTGTAACGAGCATAAATGCTTAGTAACCACATTAAAGTACCTAATCGAATCGCAACCCCTGAAATACTTATTATTGTGTAGTTCCGATGGCCATCAGTAGTCTTCATCATCAGTTCCACTTCACCAAATGGTGCTTTCCGAGAGCAAATGCACGAGTTACTGTAAAAAAATACTCAAACAGGTGTGCCTATAAAATTTGAGGGTTTCCCTCCCCACGAATTGAGAACCTCCTCCTTTTTGAAGTCGGTTAAAAATGAAACACATTGCTACTGATAGTGTATTACGCAATTATCCTGCAGGCTTAAGATCCCATAAGGTGTGGGAAATCATCGTGGGGAAAACAAATTAAACGTTCATATAGTGACCAATACTACCAGTCTTACCAAGGGGTATCGTATTACCCAGTAGCTGGGTTGTGGAGGTCAGGTAGGCAGTCGCTCCATGTAAAATGCTGGTATTCAGCTGCATCCGGTTAGACTGGGAGCCGACCCCAACATAGTTGGGAAAAGGCTAGGCAGATGATGATGATGATAGTGACCAATGTGTAATGACCAGTGATCGGAATAAGTAGAGCTATTTAGGTTCATTGACCGCAAACATTGATGTCAATATGGATATTCCACGGGATTCCGACTGATACTAAGGGATTTTATTGTCACTAGAGTGACGCACCTGTTTTTGTTTCTTTCTGCGCGACTAGAATTCAATTATTTACCAACAGTAACTTCGAAACTAACCTTCGTAACTAAAAGGGAATATCCATATTATTTTAACCTATGGCAAGTACATAAAACAGCTCTACCTATTCCGATCTATGGTAATGACTACGGGACTAGTAGCCTGTGTTTGATCCTACAACTCTGTATTAGAAGAAACCTTTACCCTGAAGCAGGGCATCGTAAAGCTTAAATACCTAAGGATGTTTTCAAATTAATTAACTAGTGACATCGAAGTTGATAGGAGATTGAATCTTAACACTGTTACTCGACTACTGACAAAAGTGAATAAACTCCGAAGTAAAGTACCTACTGGTATGTACTCCGTATCTGATTAGTCTGACAACCAACTTCTTCATTCTTATTAAACACGAGTAGTGCCAAGGTGTACGTGCTTTCAAACAATCTTCACGCATTTACGTTTATAACTGAAGCCTCGCTATTATTATGATTGAAGACCGTAAATGTTGTTTTCAAGCGTTTGTCCTGCAGTACCATTCATAGAAATCCTTGATGCTGACATTTTTAGGGTTCCGTACCCAAAGGGTAAAAACGGGACCCTATTACTAAGACTTCGCTGTCGTCCGTCTGTCTGTCACCAGCAAGAACCGCGATAGCTAGACAGTTAATTTTTTTACAAATTATGTATTTCTGTTGCTAGCGGCAACAACAAATACTAAAAATAAAAATATAAGGGGGGCTCACATACAACAAACGTTTTTTTTCGGCGTTTTTGCCTTGTGGTAGGTACGGAATCCTTCGTGTTTAATAATACTGTGGAGTGAAGTATTTTTTTGTCTTCAAAGACGTCTCTTTTAAGCAATGAAAATGACTTGTTATCAAACTGCTTGTTTGTCATGTGGGCGATGGAAAAAATAATATGTGGAGAGGGTATCAATGCCCAAATTTTTGCGCCCAATTTTTCACATCGTGTTTTGCATGGACATGTTTCTTTACACGACCAAAAAAGGAGAGTTGTTATGTTTTCAGGGTTCATATGGATGCGTGTAAGTTTGTTTATGCAACCATAACTTCTAATTACGGATAGATGAATAACCATAATTTCGAAGTAAGTACTTTGGTTCCTGAGCTTGCTTCAGATGCTCCAGAAAAATAAAATACCAGAAACAATCTGTCAACATCAGTCCTCCTTAGTAAGCTGCTTACCAGACATAAAATACGAAACACGACAAAGCAGCGACAACCGTAATTATTCTCAACCGATTACCGTTAAATTTAGTAACAAGCGGTGCCTCACTACTAAAACATTTTGTTTTAAATCGTGACTAAACAAGGAAGCATTGTATTTGCGTCTTCTGATATTAATAGTTGAGTTTCAGCTGTCGTTAGGAGAGTTTCGCGAGTAGTGATGCGAATATTACTAAAATTGGGAGTATGATACACGATGGATATAACAAGAGTAACTGGTAACGCATTTAGCTATACTTAATAATAACGGTAGTAATAGTAGAACCGAGAGTGGTGTCACATTCGCAATACTGTCTCTTTATAACAGGCTGGTTATGAAAAAGTTATAAGAATAGAGCTGTCAAATTAATTGACAGCTTTATTTACCTTGAATTTTTGAATTTTAAGATGTAGTCTTGTTTAAGTTAGAATCTGTAGCTAATAAAACTAATTCTGCCTTTCCCTTAACAAGCTTATCTGAATGGAATGCTTAATTAACCAACGAGACAAGAAAAGATGCTGAGATACCTATTTCACTTGCCGGGAAGCAACATCGACGATGCAAAGAGATGGATTTTTTTTTTGCGGATGGGAAATCATCAAATGACCCCTCCCGCTCTGGGTGGAGCGGAAGGGAGTGTCTCAGACTCTTACTGACTAAAACCCACCCGTGTTCCTTCCTTAGCCCTATATGTTCCGGGCCAGCGGTAACCCTTTCGGACAATCCCGCTGACCCGGCAGGCTTCGACCCTAAGGGGGCCCCCCTCCTGGATGCTGACATCTCTTTGAGGCGCGCCGTCCGGCACGGGCCTGGTCCTGATAGGACGGTGAGCTACCCATTACTCTCCGCCCGCAGGCCCGCGCCTACGGTGGCCTAGAGGTGGACATCATGCGTTTTAAATGCGGACACATTATAATACTTACATTATCTCTATAACAAGAGATCTTAGCTTAAAATAGGCTGCAAATTATTATTAGACACTTGAAACAATGCATAATTAGTCTATAATGTTCCCACTGCAGAGTGCAGGGACACAGGCCTCCTCTCGGTGAGAGGGAGTGGGCCGTAAATCGTAATCTACAACGCTGGCCCAGTACGAGTTGGTAGATTTCTCATGTCTCCGAATTTTTGGTTCTAAGACAAGCCGGTTTCCTCACGGTGTTTTCCTTCACCATTTGTCTTACAACAATACTGTCCACACTGTAAAAATATTAAAAATACAAGAAGCAGGTATTGAAAAGACTTCCATGAAGATATTTCATTGCATATAAACGAATAGATTTTCATGTGCGGCTAAGACGACTTTAATCGCTCGGCGCGGGCCTCTGGCGGCCCATTACAATAGAAAATCAATTGTGTCTCATTAGTGGGGGGACCAAGCGATTAAACTAGATTTTGAAACAGCGAAATGATCTCATATTCGTTTTAGTTCCTGAACAACGAATTTTGAATGCTTTGATAGACAAAGATAAAGGGTCCCAAAATAAAGGAACTCCCTTGATAAAACTACAAGTGTGATTTTCAAATTACGTAAATATTACTATAATTCCTATTTATTTTAGTTTGCGGTTTCAACAAAACCTCATTAATCACATCACACTAATATTATAAAGGCGAAAGTTTGTGAGTGAGTGTGTGTGTGTTTATATATTTGTTACTTCTTCACGCTCAAACGGCTGGACCAATTTGGATAAAATTTGGTATGGAGGTAGCTGACAACCTGGATTAACATATAGGCTACTTTTTATCCCGATATTCCCACGGGATCGACATTTACGCGGGTGAAACCGCGGGGCGCAGATAGTAGATTAATAATGTCATCGACGAATTAAACAGTAACAAAAATGAAAAAACTGGCCAAGTGCGAGTCGGACTCGCACACGAAGGGTTCCGTACCACAAGGCAAAAACGCCGAAAAAAACATGTTTTTTGTATGGGAGCCCCCCTTAAATATTTATTTTATTTTATTATTATTATTTATTATTAAAGTTAAAATACAACTGAGTATTTCGTGAATATTTCAAGTGCCTACCTGTTGCCATTTTTGATATCGAGCAAAAAAGGGCAAAAAAATCGCGTTTGTTGTATGGGAGCCCCCCTTAAATATTTAATTTATTTTGTTTTTAGTATTTGTTGTTATAGCGGCAACAGAAATACATAATTTGTGAAAATTTCAACTGTCTAGCTATCGCGGTTCTTGAGATACAGCCTGGTGACAGACAGACGGACAGACGGACAGACGGACAGACGGCCAGACGGACAGACGGACAGACAGCGAAGTCTTAGTAATAGGGTTCCGTTTTTATACGGAACCCTAAAAATGGCGTAATCAAAATGAAAAATGGCGCAACAAAAAAACAATTACGGTTGTAATTACATGCTAAATTATTATCAAGCTTACTCGAAACAAGAATTAGTTTTATAGTAACGTAGTTACGGTTATTTTGATCGAGTGAACATGGAGCATCGATGGAAACAATGGCTTGGCTGCAAAACGATACACCGTCGCGCGTTGTCTTCACCGCGCAAAAAAATAGTTCAAGTTTCATTGGCTAGGGTTGCCAACTTATAATTTGCGTGAATATAAATTAATCAAAATGATTTAATACGCATTTAAAAGGAGCTGGAAAAACCATACCATATTTATTTTCACAATGAAAAGACACATGTGATATATGGTTTTTCCTCTTTAGATTTTCCGCTTTATTAAGTATAAGTATCAAATAATTTTAGTAACTTAATTAAAAATGATTGAAGACAGTCATAAATTATGTTGGTAATGATAGTGAATATTTACGATGTTCTCGTGTTTTTATTAAAGGCACCTTATTATTAACGCGACAAGAAAGCGTATGAGATTCAGCAGTGCGTTGAGCAACGAATTATGTGCTTTATTCTTATCAAATTGCCTTACAAAAGAGCCTTATAAGGCGAGGGACAAATCTGAGAAAGCAATACCGAATTTCGCGTGCGTAGCAAATTAAAATGGCCAAAAAATGCCATATCTGGGCCGAAAACGCGTTTTTACGCTTAGTCTAGTCAAACCCTTGTTTACAATTGATGTTATTTTCAGTTAATGGAAAATAAGATTTATGTAAGTGTAAATTAGGTAAGTAGTTGATTTCAGAACAGTAGTACTCGTTCGTTGGAAAAGTGATAAAAATATTCGAAGTTTAGGGCAAACTGAATTTTATGTGTGGATATTAAAGTTGTTTTTCCAAAAACACACATTTGTTTACATGTTTGGAAATTATATTGCGAACGCAGTTTAGGCTGGCCACTAGCCTAGAGATGGGCGGTGGGTAAATACCCATCGGGTATTTACCGGGTAAATACCCAATTTGGGTATAAACAGGGTTTTTACCCGGTAAATACCCAAAATCATGGGTATAAACTATAAACACTTTATGGAACGTTTTATTTAATAAAGTTTAGGTGAATTTTAGCTCGTTTTTTTTTTAACACATCCAGTCATCCATGTTATAAGTTCGGCTACTTTCATATGTTTTTCGTCTCAAAGCCTGATTAAATTGCTTTATTAACTGATAATAACTGTAATTTTAGCATAAATGTAAAATTTCTTTAACTGATTTGATGAAGTTTCTATATAGTAAATGACATATATAGGGTGACTGGTAATTAGTGAACGACACTTAAACACGTGATTGTAGTCATGAAAACAAACAACTTTTACTATGGGACCAAACCTGAAATCGCGAAAATCTGCTGGTCAGTACATTTGTGTTCGCCGAACTGGTCAAAATGTACTGGAACTTGGCTGATTTTCCTCTTTATATAATGTCCTTTCATTTAATTTGGAATCGGAACTCCCTTTTTAGGGTCCGTAGCCAAATGGCAAAGAACGGAACCCTTATGGATTCGTCATGTCTGTCTGTCCGTTCGTCCATAGGTCACAGCCAGTTTTTTCCGAAACTATAAGAACTATACTGTTGAAACTTGGTAAGTAGATGTATTTTGTGAACAGCATTAGGATTTTCACACAAAAATAGCAAAAAAAAACAATAAATTTTGGGAGTTCCCCATACTTAGAACTTTTTTTTTTTCATCAAACCCTTACGTTTGGAGTAAAAATGATATTAAGTTATGTTACAAAATAAAAAAGTAATTTTCTTCATCTTACATACTCAAGAGTTTGATGATTCACGTTTATTTATTGTATTTTATCAATAAATATTTGTTACGACATGCTGTGATATTCAAATAGTCTTTAATTTAAAACTACTATAATCAAATGTAATATAAACCACCTAATATAATATGTAAAAAATACAGACGTACTATTTTTATATGATTTGTTAGTAGAAAACTATTCTTTGCTGACACCATTTACATTTCATGCATAAAACACATTTGATAAACATTTTTTATTGCTTAAAGTGTATAAAAGACTTAAAACAATAATGAAAAAGTAAATACCCACCATTTGGGTATTTACCCGGGTAAAAACCCTGCATTTGGGTATTTTGGGTATTTACCCGGTATTTACCGGGTAGAAACCCATCTCTACACTAGCCTCGCCGCACGAGGCTCGCCTAATGCGCTTTACTCTTATCAACTTGTAGTCAAAAGCGCCGCATTTGATAGGTGTAATATCAGTGTTTGCTCACGTGTGAGGAACCACCGTGTCATTCGCTTATCAACCTGGAAATCTTGCATTACGTCAATGTAATTATAGTGATACCTACACGCGGCTCACGAACGATGCGAGCACTTATTCAAATATAAATGCGCCGAAGTTACGTTTTCTTTCAGATTGTATTTAAAACTAGCAGTGCCCCGCGGTTTTACCCGCGTAAGTTTCGATCCCGAGGGAATATCGGGATAAAACTATCCTATGTCCTTCCCCGGGATGCAATCATATCTCTGCCAAATTTTATCGAAATCCGTTCAGTGGTTTAGGCGTGAAAAGGAGACAGACAGACAGAGTTACTTTCGAATCTGTTATATTAGTATGGATTGTCATTTAGCCCAAGTTTTCCCGCCGCGATTTTTTTTCCAACATTGGATTCTCGACGCTATGCTCAACACGAGAGTTAGAAATCCAGTGCGCGATAAATTCTCGCTGCGATATTTCTGCGTCTGTGCGAACATGTGTTTTTCAAAAGCATTTTGAAATGACAATCATTGTCATTTCAAAAATGCTTTTTTATTAGGTACGCAAAAAACCGCATCATTCGGGACAATTCGCGCTAATTTGAACATCTCTATAAAAGTTAGTTGTGTCACAATCGGCGCGAATGAATTTCGTCCTGCTTCCCTCTCGGGGTATGCGATATGCCTCATATCTTAGTAGGAGTACTGGGACAAACCGTAAATTAGCGTACCACATTGAGTTGGAATACCAGCGAACTTTTGTGACGGTTTGTTTATCTGTCACACTCACACCAAGCGTATTTGAAGAAATATAATTATGCCCCAGCCTTCTCTTTCCACTTCCTCGAATATCTCAGGCGATAAAAATAACAAGTGCATTAGTAATTATAAAACATTTTATTATTTTTGCAAAACAAACTGAAATAGATTGTAAGAGTATTTCCGTGTTGCAGCCGGAAAAGCACACAGCATCCAGCTTTCCATAAGCAATCTTGATAGTCATGCATGTTGCTTATGTCTACTACTAATTGGTGTGTTTGTTAATGCTCCAGGCATCTTACTTCCTATCCTAAATAGCGATGACGCCATTATCATCTTGAACACACTACCACTTTGTGAAAAAGGTCCATAAACACTGCTAGTTTCAGAAACAACATTCCTTGAATAAATTTCTTAATTGAGGCAGAAACGTAATAAAAATAATCAGGCATCCCTTTGCAACTTTGTACAGTATCATTTATTGGTAACCCTGACAAATGTCAAACGTGACTCACCTGTCAAACTTTCGCGCGGAAAAAATGGCGCACACGACAAAAATGGCGCCGTTACGGTGGCCAGTGAATCATGAAGATTGCGCTTTGGCGAATTTTTTTTTGTTATTTTATTTCACCGCCGCATTCCGAGGTACTTTTGATGAATTTGTATTTTTCTCTTTCGTGAAAATTAAAGATTTATCGCCATTATCTGTGACTGTCTCTAATCGAGTTTTTGCGAGAAAGTTATATTAATAAAAATATTGTTTGTGGGTTATTATTAGTATTAATTGAGTAAGAGAGACAAGTTTTAACCTAAGCGTATACGAAATGCCCTGAGGGTTGCGTAATACTCTTACAATGGCAATGCCATTCATTTTATAACAATTCAACCACATTCATTGCGTTATTTACTTACGTAGTCGCGCAGACAAATTTTTTAAACATGGAGCAATGGATTAGGAATTTATTTTGTGGCGCCGAATTGGTAGACTTAGCCCCGTACTATTGTCTACGTGCAATAGACACTTCCAACATTAAATCTAACATTTAAATTCAAATTGAATCAACGCCAAAATAGTCCTGTCTGATTTGCCAGTCAATCAACGAACTCCAAGAAATAATAAATGCAGTCGGGTTTCGTCAGCTAATTCTTCGTACGCTGTGATGTATCGCAAGCACAACGACAGATTGACTAATACAACGCCTTCCTGCATTCATTTAAGTAAAGGAGGAACACATAATTTTCTTGATCATAAACAGTTTGTCAGTTTACCATAAAGAAAACAGGGTTTCTGCAGAATATTATACAGTTGCATGCTTGGTTAACAAACAAAGTTCTGTGTCTGGTAATCTGGTTAACATGAAATCTTCGACAGAAAATAATCAAATTAAAATTATTTTATTTCGCACGCGTATGTATGTACACGGTTCCAATAGGTCGTTTCATATGGAGAAGAGCCGGCAAGAAACCCCCCACGGTTACTCTTTTAAAAATAATTGGCTTTCAAAATGTTTCCGAATTACACTGTTACATGGACCGTAGGCCTGTCAACAAGTACCAGGTACTTATCAAAATAGGAAATGGCCAACAAATCGAATCATCTATGAGTCTACACGTTTTCACATTTACAAAATAGAAAATTATCTATGTATAAGGTAATTAAAATAATAATAAACAGCAACCGGAGATACTAGTCATGCTGGAATAATTAATGCTTGTTTGGGAAAGGTCTGGGTGGCCTGTAGCGTGTATCCACACGCTATGGCCAATACCGCCCGTTGTAGAATACTAATTGCATTGTTTGACATTAACACAGATTCCTGGACCTAACCTGAATATTCATTACCATTGCTTGTAACACTTGAATCGTGAAATCCAAAGAGTACAAATGGAATGCAGAATGATTGTTTAAACTGCCGACAACCGATTGGAATGTATTATTAAAACTATGTTTATATTGCGACAATTATGATCGTCTAATAAATAGACGTTTTTGACTATTGCACCTCATAAGGGTTGAAGAATAGAGAAAGACCAAATACATTTTGGATGTATTGTTTTTAAAGACCATATAGCCGGAAAGGGGGTAATTACTGAGAATAGAATATTCTTTATTATGTACCTACACCATAAACGGCCAAAAGGCCGGTTGACGGCTAATAGAGAGCAAACACAAACAGCAAACTGCAGAAGACATGATGATGCATTTCCAACAAAAATGGACTAACTAGACGCGTACCGCAAGGGTTGCATCGAGGTGGCGCTAGAAAAGGATGCATGGAAGGAATGGGGGGTAGCCTTTGCCCAGCAGTGGCGCAGTGTAGGCTAATTTAAAAAAAGAGCAGGAGCATAACGATTTGCAAAGAAAAGTCAGGCCAATGAATTTCAAAGAAAATGCAGATAGATAAAACAATTTCACAATCCATGTTATGCAAAGCAGGTACTATCACAATGACATTTCGAAACGTTATGGAATGTGAATAAACATAATATTCCGGTTTCGAAAGTATTTAGGTGTTGGGACTATTGTTGAAGATTGCGCTGCAGTATGAATCATGAATTCTCTTAAGTTTTGCATTCCGTTAGAGTTTAGACAACTGTCTCGTCGCCGACCGACGAGGAAGCGACTAACCTATCAACAATTTTGTCGCTCAAGAAACGTAGTAAAGATTGTAAGTCCTGTGTGAGTGAAAGAGATACACATATTAATAGACCGATGGCTGGTGGAGCAGACGAGTCCTGTACTGGAGACCGCGTATGCATGCGTAGTGTGGAACGAACGCCCCCTAGCTAAATAGACCGACGACCTAAAGATGGTGGCTGGGGCAGACTGGATGCGGAAGGCGGAGGACAGAGTGTCTATGTCCAGCAGTGGACTGCGACAGGATGAGTTGAGTATTAATAGTTGATCGCTGACTATTTACACCACCGGCGTGTGCTCATTTCTTGCAGGGACAAGAGCTAGTACTCGCTCAGCGACGCTCGGTTGCCGGTCAGAACAATCACTGAGAGATTCACGCTTGGTACTGCATACCAGCGAGTATTCGCTCGTCGCCGTCGCGCACTCGCTGCTCGTTGCACGTCAACTCGTTTTTAACACGCTTTTATTAGGTCGACCTGTATGTAACTATGTAATGAAATCTAAGGTAACTAATTTAACCATCTTCCAAGGGTCGTAGCGTAATGAAAATGGGCAGCTGTATGTAGTTCTGATGACAATACAATAATATGGTACTGTCGAACTGATCTGATGATGGAGCCGGAAGATATGAACTGGAACTTCATGATGGAAGATCGTATCATAGCTGTTTTGGATTTCTTAGAAAAGTGTTTTTTAAACTATTAATTTATTCGCTCTACTCGCTTCTCGGTAGGACAGGTGCCTAACATAAGTGTTAGAGGCATGTTCTTTGACACCTCGAGTTTTTTAATATTATACTTTAAATCGAGTTTTATTCGGTTGCGTCCAACGGAGGGAGGGAACTTTAATATCATGAATATTCATATTGGCAGGAAAAATGCTGATATGAAAATGGAACAGCAGAATTTCTGAAAGGAATTTTCCTATTAGTTGCTTGCTTTTGCTATGACTTTACGCTCTAGGTTTGCTTGCGTTGAAGGTTATTAGTACTAATATATTAAATATACAACCTTCATGGATGACCAGCGACTTGCCTTGTTCATTCTGCTAAAGCTATGTTAGTACAACTAAGCTACTACTTATTTTTGAAGTAGTGGTGGCCTAGTAGAAACGGCCATGACTTACGAGTGGGTTCGAACCCAGACAGGCGCTTTATTTTGTAAATTATTTCATAACCACTGCTCTCAAAACGGTGAAGGAAACATCGTGAGGAAACCGGCATGTCCTAGCACCAGAAATTCGAAGACGTGTGACATTCACCAACCCACTCTGGGCCCGCGTGGTGGATTACGGCCCACTCCCTCTAATAGAGAGGAGTTCGTGTCCCACCAGTGGACAAATTATACACTGATTATACTACTACTTTTATAACCACTTAATTGAACACCGCCAATCGTTGCGTTTACGACATTTTGTAATAGTTGACAGGAGAAAATATGTTATTAACTTATTACATAGAACGGATTTTTTGCACGCGCTTTAAATTGCAGGCTCAAGAATCACTGAACCATTTTTGATGAAACTTTCTCTCTTCCGAGACTTTATTTGCGGTTGATACTAAAACGTTATTACTTTCGGGTGATGACAGAACAGAATTAAATTGAACGGCATCTTAAATTGATCTCGGAACTAAATCGGGTGTTAGGAATTTCATTACCTATAGGCAGATAATGATGTCTATAAAAAGTACTTTTTTTTTTTTGGAGAATTGCATCGGTGTGTTAGTTTTCGGTATTAGGAGTATTCTGTTTTTAACCATGATTGCTTTCTATTACTTACCAATTTCATCATTCGATCTATTTGTTAATAGTTGCAAATTGAATTGTTGGGAAGGTTTATACAATGGTAGCTAGTAAGAAAAAAAAACTGGCCAAGTGCGAGTCGGACTCGCACACGAAGGGTTCCGTACCACAAGGCAAAAACGCCGAAAAAAAACACGTTTGTTGTATGGGTGCCCCCCTTAAATATTTATTTTATTCTGTTTTTAGTATTTGTTGCTATAACAACAAATACTGCAACAGAAATACATCATCTGTGAAAATTTCAACTGTCTAGCTGTCACAGTACATGTGATACAGCCTGGTGACAGACGGACAGTGGAGTCTTAGTAATAGGGTCCCGTTTTTCCCCTTTGGGTACGAAACCCGAAAAATATATTTGGCCATCGAGGATAAAACCTGCACCCTAATAGCGTATCAGACTTTCAATCACAATCTGAATCATTTCGAAGGATATTGCTAATCCATTGCTTCATATGTTCGAAAAATGTGTCTGCGCAACAACATAGATAACGCAATGAATGTTGTTGAACTGTCAAAATGACAGCTATTGCTACTGATAGTGTTTTACCTTAGACAAAGAAAAGTATAGATGGCGGGTAGGGATAAAGTATTGAGTTATTATAAGTAACAGAAAAGGATAAAGCTATACTATTTCCGTCTCTCTGTGCGTGCCAGTTTTTTCAAGGCAGCTACTTATGTAGCCTATGTTAGTTAAGTTAGTTTTTTGTCTCATGTGTGGCCACGCTACCCGATGCTCTATAGCTTTCTTACTCTAAGTGTGTTACGGATTACACTGCTGGATTAGGTAGGCACTGGGAACGTGAGGATTGGCACAAGCAAAGAAAGGTCTACGACCAGCAGTGGGTGAAGTCGTGCTGTGGATAATGTTGATGATAAAATATTTTGTAACAATAAAATCCATACTATCCATAGTCCATACTAATATTATAAATTCGAACGTAACTCTGTCTGTCTGTCAGTCAGTCTGTCTGTCTGTCTGTCTGTATGTTACCTTTTCACGCCTAAACCACTGAACGGATTTCGATAAAATTTGGCAGAGAGATAGATTGCATAGGAGATAGGATAGTTTTTATCGACATATCTCGCGGGCGAAGCCGCGGGTGGAAGCTAGTAAGTTTATAAATTCTAAAGCAATTAAAATAAAAAACATGTCCGTGAACATAGCAACTTAGAAGAATGTAAACACACTAAATGAGCTGAGCGTAAAAGTAATTTTAAACAGAATTCATATTTAATTCATGAAAGTTCTTCAAAACATGAAGTACATTGTCCCCTGTGATACTAGGTAATATATTGACTTGTAACTGTATGTATTAACACCTTTTTTAGACAGTGTGTTAATAGGTCAACTGGTCCAATGAAGAGGCTATTTGCAAGTTAGATTATTTGTAGTTCTGGTACAGTAGACGTCACAAAAACATTTCATGTTAAATGTTGCCAAGACGAGACCATGTAGCTCGCACTGTCAAAAAGTAATCAGATCTCATGTAGAGCCAAGCTTCTAACTCTACACGCCCTAACTCTACAAGACCTAACTTCGCAAACTCTACACCTTAGTCAAAATATATGGCAAGACGTGCCAAGCGAAGCGCAAGGGCATTACCTTGCGCTTCCCTTGGCTCGTCTTGGCGGGGGCACTCCCGTACCCCAGATTTGTGGCAAGAAACGGGGTGACTTTTTTTTCCTATATCGATGCCTTAGTTCACATTTGCACTAACTACAAAATTGACAATTTTGAGGAGAGCGTTTTAAAGTTTTTTAAAGTTTAGACGTGAACAGTACGAAAACAAAGTAAAATAATAAAACAATTATGCATCAATTCACAAGACTAAACCTTTAATCTAACTCCATCTTAACTCAATATTGTACGATATTTAGTGTATTTGGCACTAAAAAAGTGAAAATTGAAAATTTTGCAGTTAGTACAGTTGTGATATGGCATCTCGTAGTTGACCTTGAAAGGTCTTGACTACTTAACCGGACTATCCTGTGGTTGCCTTAAAAAAACTCGAAAGCCTCCAGCCAGGGGCGAATATCTAGTATACTAAGCGATTACACGCTAAGGGCATCCCCTGTGTGGTGCCAACCTCGGCTTAGGGCGTCGCTGGGGAGAGGGCAGCAAAATGGGACAGGCTGGATCAGATTATTATTATTTAAGCTTGATGAGATCGGCGTTTCCTCTGATCTGACTTCTCCGAGAAGAAAGGCCGAAACAAACTCAGAGGTCACAGTCTGGAGTTTAAAGCTACAGGCTCAGCTTCGGCGCGGGCGGGCACTTCATCGAGCGAGGGCAGGAGTCGGGGTGACTACCGATATAACGACTATTATAGAAGTATGGAAGAAAAATATGTTACATGTTGCGCGGACACCAAATAAATTGGTATAAGGGCAAGAGAATGGGATGATGAATTACAGTAGATTGGTGGCTGTTAAGTTCAATTGTCTAGTTAAATTCAGGTCAATACAATAAATAACGTTTAATGGGTAATTTTGCTTATGAAATATTACTTTTTAGGGTTCCGTACCTCAAAAGGAAAAAACGGAACAATTTGTGGTCCGTCTGTCTGTCTGTCAAGACCTTTTATCTCGGGAACGCGTGGAGGTATCGAGTTGAAATTAAATTCATAGGTATACTCAGGTCTACAGTCCCTTGAAGCTGTAAAAAAAAACAAATTACTAAGTTAACGTAAAAAAAAAGATACTGCTGCTTATGAGGGGCCCGTGGCTAAATAATAACAGCCGCACAGGTCGATCGATCAGGTTAAGCTACGCTTGCCGCGGTTGGTCTGTGGATGGGTGACCATCTTTACATAGCAAGACCCCTCCGTGCCTCGGAAAGCACGTTAAGCCGTTGGTCCCGGCTGTCATTCGTGGATCTTTGACAGTCGTTACGGGTAGTCAGAAGCCCGAAACCCGGTATCCTATTACCCAGTAACTGGGATGAGGAGGTCAGATAGGCAGTCGCTCCATGTAAAATACTGGTATTCAGCTGCATCCAATTAGACTGGAAGCCGACCCCAACATAGTTGGGAAAAGGCTAGGCAGATAATGATGATGACTGCTGCTTATGCCGCAAAAAACGTATATTCGACACACTCAAGGGAATCAAAATTTATAGGGTACTTTTCGTTGACCTATTATTATACTATGCATATTTTTAAGCTAACAGACCACCCAACTAAACAAAATTTAAAAACAACTACCAACCTAATAAAAATTAACACCAGCATAAAAATCGACATGTACAGATTTACGGTTTCACAGTAAACCGTAAATCATAATGTAATAGTTGAATAAATAAATAAACTTTGTAGAGCTTACCGGAAATTATCCCGCGCCGTGTTGACTGCGCGGGAGTCGAGGGCAACGCTCTCTTCTATGACTCAAGCACCGCATTGTCTTGGTGTTAAAAAATAAAAATTTAAAAGTTAAGTTGACACTTGAGTAGGTACTTGGCTTGACAGTTGAATGAATGCAAAGTTGAAGAATTGAAGCTTTTATTTTTGATTCGTGATTTATGACTTCTTCGTAACTGTAGTGAGTGAATAATTGGATACATTTCATAAATTAATATTATTCGTAATGAAATCTGTATTTTATAAACCAGCACTATTGTATAATATTATTATAAAAAATGTTGCATAGTTCATTTGTGTTACTATTGTGTGACAGAACACAGTTGTTACACAAAGGATCTGTAAGGAGTTATAAGAATTTACTTGACTCGGGTTCCATATTAGCTAATCGTACTAAACGTTTTATTAAAGAGACCACACGACCACACAAAAGGAAATTAATTAAACCAAAAGGCGTAACAAATGACCTATAGACAGGTAAAACAAGGCATAATGAGTAATAAAAAGTTATTAACATAGTGATATCATTACTATATTATGTCATAGACAAGTTAATGTTTTCCTCAACTAGCATGGGAAGATGTTACTAACATCATTCTACCTACGACTACAGTCTGTCCAAAAGTATCTGAAGAAAGTGTAAACACAGTTCAGGTTAAATTCTTACGCAAATACTCACTTAAAACAATTAGAAACACATTTATCTGTATTTAGAAGGTTTCAATTTTATTTGACACCATTTTTTTTCCAACAATTATTGTTTAAATAACATTATTAAGTTGTAGACGACAATATTTCATCGACGAAAATTGATGTTATAAAATTTACCTTGATTGTCAAATAGAAAACATTTTAAAAGTGAATTAAAATTAGAATACTGCATGTCGATTCTGTAAAAATCTCACCGTGATAACTTGCGTGGAGTGAGCTGTCAGTGTCATCCCACTGATGCTAGGGATTGACCAAGCAAACATTTACAATCATAATCGAGATTTTAATAATATTTTTTTATATTAATTCTTTTAGTCTTAATTTAAGACTAAAAGAATAAAAATAAAATTAAAAAAAAAACATTGATTAAACGTCAATGTTTTATTTTAATTATTGTTCGTGCGTGACGCGCTCGCGCCTCAGGCTATATAAGGACTAGGAAAAAAAGAAAAAAGAACAACATTGAGATTCTGATTAAGTTTCTGTTTTGCTATTTTATTTAAAAACCTCATAAAATAGTAATGTTTTGACAACTAAAATACTAGCTTCCAAATTATATAAAATGATCAATAGATTTAGCATACAAAATATTATTAAAATCTCGATTATGATTGTAAATGTATGCTTGGTTAATCCCTAGTATCTGGGCCCCAAGTCTGCTATTTTTATAAATTCGTCATTCCAACACGATCCCACCACCATCCCATTGCCATTTTGCTAAAAGTTCGTAACCTGTTAAATTCATAATGGATGATCATTGGTCGGTCAATGGCACAGAAATTATACGATACTCGTAACGAATTAAAAGCAATGACTGCACAATGACGTTGGTCACTGATTAAAGGAACTGTCAAAATTTTAGCAGATTACCGCCTAAGTCAGTAATTCATTTTTCATTATGTACGAGATTACCATTCTATGCCATTTCTTTCAATGGAGTGCCAGTGGTTGACCATTGGAAAGTCATAGTGACGCCATTATATTAGTAGATTACTAACTAAACTTGTCAAAATCAACAATTATGAAATTAATGATAGACTATTCTGACACTATTGTAATAGCAGACTCGAGGCCCAGGTGGAATGACACTGACAGCTCACTCCACGCTCACTTCACCATGTTTTCACGGTGAGATAGTTAGAGAATCGCACTGCTGATCGCCTTTCGGGATTCAATTAGATTTGTTTACAAATCGAATTTCTTAATGTGTACTACTAATTGGCATCCAAAATGGTTCAGAACCTATAAGGACATTTTTGATCAATTTGTTTACATTTTCATCAGATACTTTTAGAACAGACCATACATAGAACTGCTAAGATTGTAATCGTAATAGTTTTAAATATAAAGCTAGGCTCATGTGAAAATGCAGACTTATCTTTGCCCTACTATCTTGTTTCTTTGATGTGAGAGCTCTTGTACATCAGCCTTTTACTTAAACCTTTTCTTGCGAGAACTGGTGACTATACTGAATTCTTCTTTTGTATCGGCACGAATTAGGTATAGGTGCTAATATCTCGCCTATAGTTATACTGGGTCCCATTAAAATAGATGGACAAATTTTAACACAGCGCTCAGTTCGTCTAACCAAAGATATCCAAGCAAAAAAAAACATTGATTAAAGTGATTTTATTTTGACCTAAAATAGTATACTGTCGGCACATTAGTGTATTTTCGTTGGTGATTATTTTTCTTGTAAGTATCTATGCGTTTTTCTTACACATATATTTTTTTTACCATCCTCCTTAATTTGGTGGTCGGAATGATTTCTAAAAGTTTGTCCATCTATTTTAATGGGACCCTATATATACAGGGTTATTGGTAAAACATTAACAACCTCTTAAGAAGTCATTGTACTCATCATTATGAACAGCTTTTACTATAGGACCAAACCTGAAATCGCGAAAAAAAATCAGCTGTTCCCTACATTTATGTTCGTATAACTCGTCAAAATGTAGGGAACAGCTGATTTTTTTCCCGTTTCCTGTTTTGGTCCCTTAGTAAAAGTTGTTCATAATGATGAGTACAATGACCTCTTAAGAGGTTGTTAATGTTTTACTAATAACCCTGTATATTCAGCCAATAATGTTCCCGCTACTGGGACACAGGCCTCCTGTCTGTAAGAGGGAGTGGGCCATAATCCACCACGCGGGCCCAGTGCGGGTTGGTGCATGTCACATGTTTAAGTGCCATGTAACCGGGGGCAAGCCTATTGTCATCACCGGCACAAATCCAGAATCCGGGCTGCTACTGAGAAATTCCAGATGGAAATTCCAGTTATGTTTAAGTCTCGTACGAGTAGGTGACGCAACTGACGTTAATTTCATAGCTAGAACGTCATGGTTTGCGATAATGTCTGTCATATTCGTAGCCCGTTCTTATTTCGAACGCTTAGAAATCCTTCATAATCATAATCTAGTTCTAGAACGATGCTCAAACTTAAATGTCGATTTAAAACTAGATTTGTTTGTAATCTGTCAGCTTTGGTGCATCTATCTCGAATATGGACCTTGGAATCAGTATGTTGCACGGAGCAAACTGACATCCGATTTAAATGACCTCCACAATTTGATTTGTTGATACCGGTATCCCAAGGTTAAAGCCGTACCGGTTTTAAAACTATTAAGGAAATTATAGAGATTATTTTAAACTGAAGTATTATATTAATTAACTCTTAATTAAATTAATTTCGAAAGACCTTTATGGTCAAGTCAGAGTTTTTCACAATCTGTTGTCGAGATAGATCTACGTATATAAACGTTACTTGTCTGTGTGGTGCCGGACTTAAAGAATATCACCACCCCTTACTCCCCGTGGGTGTCGTAAAAGGCGACTAAGTCTCGTACCGGAGAATGGGCAGCAGCGTTCTCTATGTATTCCACCATCGTACCATACTGCGATCGCCAACCCGCCTGCCAAGCGTGGCGATTATGGCAAACCCTCCCAAAATTGGGGGAGGCCTATGTCCAGCAGTGGACGTCTATCGGCTGAAACGACGACGACGAAACGTTACCACGTGCCTACCGACTTAGTCTAAGCGTTATTCCTGTTAAACTACAAAATATGCAAGATAGAGTCGGGAGCATTGGTGTTAAGTCAATGATTGGTGTACAATAAATCATATTCTACCTAACATGCGCTTGTGAAGGCCGTAGAAATCCGGATGGATGCAAAAAGCACAGATCCGGTCAAAGGCGGTGCTTGGGGAAGACCTATGTCCAGCAGTGGACGTCTTTCAGCTGAAATGATGATGATCTAAGATGTTTAAGTCACGAGCTAAGTACTCGTACCTAACGTTTAAAACCTGAGCCTGAGTCAAAATTGCTTGAGAATCGTCACCGATTTCAACAGTATCACAAAATTCTTCTACAAATCTTAATCTGCCGTAAGATACGTGAAATATCTTAATATCCATATAAAAACTGTGACGTATACGATTATATGCGTTCGTTCACTTGCGTTTTCTTTTGAAAGCAACGCAAGGCCGCTTAGCCTTTCAACCAGTATCAGGTGACGTCAAAGATGTCTCATGAGTACGTTGGCAGCATTGTGTATGGATTTACGCGCGTTCTTGATTTGAATCTCGTTTGAAAAGTTAACTTCATTGATTTGTGGTTTTTCGTAAAGAGGATCTACTAGATATCGATTTCATTTAAAAAATACATGTTGACATTTCCCAATACTTAAATTTCGCTTTGGAGGTCAGTCAACAAGCCTCCTTGAGGTCCTTAACATATTCAGCCTATAATCCTCCCACTACTGGGACACAGGCCTCCTCTCTGGGAGAGGGAGTGGGCCATAATCCACCTCGCGGGCCCAGTGCGAGTTGGTTAAATGTCACATATCTTCGAATTTTTGGTTCCAGGGCATGCCGGTTTACTCACGATCTTTTCCTTCACTGTTTTGAGAGCAGTGGTGATGAAATAATTTATACAAAGTAAAGTGTCTGCTTGGGTTCAAACCTACAACTCGTAAGTCGCGGTCTTTATCACTGGGCCACCACGGCTCTCTCTTCCTCACAGAACATATCTGTTCTGTGGTCCACCTAGACTTTGTTAGTCTCCAGAGAGAATCGAAAGTTTTCAGAATTGCAGTAAGTATGATGTATAGTCGTCCAGGGAGGCTGTTTTCATAGCTCCTCCTAAGTTTCTGATAAATAGCTCCTAAATTGGCGACCGTGCCATATCCCAACTGAATCCGCAACCGCTAATTCTCTGCAATTGTTTAAAGATATTTGCGCAGAAGAAAAAATTAAACCAAAGCAAAACCAAGGTCCAATAACCGGCCACAAAGTTGCATAATATAAGACATTACATCTATTTCGTAACAAGTAATCAATGGATGGGATACAAAGCATTAGAATTGCAACAACACGATTTTATAGACGCCATTTATCGGCCGGTTCCACGGGCCGGAATGTGAGGTACACACGAACGGCGAATGCATGACGAGACTCAAGCATTTAACCTTCTTGCAATTTACATGGTGCTTGGAACTGTCGAGATTATTCAAGATATTTCCATTGTGGTATGGGAATTGTAGTAAATTATGTGTAAGGAGCATACGAGTAATTCTAAAAGTATTATATTTAGAATGAACTGTGAGAAAGTGATTATGTGTGTAGGTGGGTTCAGCTCGCGACTTCGTTCGCGTGAAATTGCTCGTTTTAAGCATAAAATATATCCTATGACAGTCGGCAATACTGTAGTTTCGCATTAGTGAAAGAATTTTCGGAATCGGATCAGTAGTTTCGAAGATTACCCCCCACATACAAAGTCACATATAGTATTAGTATATGGGTTCATGAAGATGGCTATAAAAGTAGGGGAAGACAAAAGAAGCGATGGATGGATTGTGTGAACAGTGTTATAACTAGAAACGGTGTGAATACTGAGATGACAGCTGATAGAGATGAATGGAAAAAGCTATGCTGCGCCGATCACAAATAAAATGGGATAAGGGCAAGAGGACGATAAGTCACATCCGTCATATTTATTTAAAACTATTGAAGTTATTAGAACTGGCTATCCTACATGGTACAAAACAACGAGAAAAGTTTTTTAGCTAGTATGTAAATCCTTGTAAAAGTTTACATGTTGCCATGCAGAAAAACAACGTAGAACTATATTTTTAATAATCATAAATCAACAAACTTGCGTTGAAAATGGGCCCTACGATGTGTTTTGCCCTTTTAATTTAGAAACAAAGTAATGCTATTGCCCAAATGCTTCAAATATGTATTAAAGTCCATATTTCAGACGGCCACGTTTCAGAGGGGCAATTTTTGTAATTTTAAGAACGTTCACAGTTTGATTCCAGTCTCGGTCTGTCAAAAATACCTCTAATTTCCCTACATTTTGACAAGTTTTTGACATTTGTTTGTCGCCGAGACGAGACTGCGATTAGATTTTGAACGTTTTAAATTACGAGAATTGGCCGTCTGATATCACAGAAGTTTGTAAAATAAGATTTATTAGCTGCTTTCTGTGTGGTTTCCTTTGCCATTATTGTTTTAAGAAAAAAAAAATAGCAAGTCTAGCGCTGTTCTTAATTCGGTTTTCAAATGTAGAACGGAGCATGCTATTTTTCATTTTGTCTGAATTCAATTATTGTTAGTTTTGTTTTCAAGACTGCTATTTAAAAAAATTCTATATATTTTCCTGTTTTCATGTATCTTTCTTACATATAAAAACTACATCTTTACGAAAATTTGAACCCATTTCATTTTTGCATAATCTAAGTGTGTAGATTTTTGTAAAGCTTATCTGTCTAGCCTTTTATCAACTATATTGAGGTCAGCTTCCATTGTAACAGGATGCAGTTGAATACCAGTATTTTACATGGAGTGCCTATCTGACCTCCACAACCTGGTGACTGTGTACCACGATACCACATGGACCACTCGCAACGACTGTCAAGGATCGGCTTAACGTGCTTTCCGAGGCACGAAATGGTCAGGATATGTAATCACCCATCCCACGAACCGACCGCGGGAAGCGCAGATTAACCTTAGGTCGACTCGTGCAGCTGTTATTATTTCGCCAATAGTTGTTTTTTTGTCGTGAATGGTCAAGTAGTTTTAAATCCTAACCAAGACCAAATATTTACGTATATCCACGTCATAAGGTTTAACTTAATTGTCTCATTCCTACATTATTATACTTAATTTCCTTTAACCACTCCGTTTAATTTCTACTCCACATTGTTAAGTCATGTTTAAGCAAACAAAAATATAGACACCGCTCAACTAACCTAAGCTGAATTAACAATAGTCTCAACTCCATCCAAAGTTATTCCACTTAGAACTTTAAACACGTAGACATAAAGTTTAAAATTCGATGTTTAGAAAGAGGAGGTCATATGCATATTCAGGAAGAAACAACTGTAGGTACTGGAAACAAGGGATTAATATTTGAGCGGTTGGCAGCATTGGAGAGGGTTGCCAGTTTAAAAATGTTTCTTTTAATAAATTGAATTTTTATTGGGGGTTGATTACCCGACTGCGGCGAAGCCCAAAAGGAGGGTTATGTGTTTGACCTGTATGTATGTATGTATGTATGTATGTATGTATGTCCGTTTCTTTGTTCCCTCGTAACTTCTAAACGAACGAACGGATTTTGATAAATTATACGTCTTTAGATTTGTCTTGGTAGCGCGAGTGTCACTGGGTATATCAAAATTGAAAAAATATAAAATAGCCGATTTATGGCGCAATATTATGTCTTCAAAAAAAATTATTTTTCTCGAAACCTATCGAGTGGGGTATCAAAATAAAGGGTTTTTAAAGGTGATTACAAAAATATATACAACTTATATGGTTAAAAGTAATTCAAAGTGACAAATCGTAAAAAACACGTACCAATAGCTAAATCATCTGCGAAATCTTTCAAATTTGTAAACTAAAAAGCTGGAAATAAAAAACAAGTAATTAAAAAAAACTAAAAAACCCGACTGCGGTAAAAAAATTAAGTAAAAAAAAACTGAAAAGCTAAAAACAAGGCCATTTTAAATTAAATAAAAGTTGGAAGCAGGCGGGACCCATTTGAGTTTGAAAATGTAATAAAAAATGGTATGGGTCCCGCCTGCTTCCAACTTTTATTTAATTTAAAATGGCCTTGTTTTTAGCTTTTCAGTTTTTTTTTACTTAATTTTTTTACCGCAGTCGGGTTTTTTAGTTTTTTTTAATTACTTGTTTTTTATTTTAAAAGTTATGACGACGACCAATAACTAACTATATTTACTGGCAGTTATTTAAAACCGTTCCCTGAAGTAATATTCAATAGGTTTTATTACTGTTGCACTATGGAAATAGCTTTGGATTACTTCCAAAGTATAGTATTGATGTTATTTTTTGGCAGCAAACTGTTAGCTAGACATGCCAAAAACCATGAGATTTCTATAAAAGAATTAAAAAACGTAAGGGGGTAGGCAAAAAGGTTATGTTTGAAACTAATCCAGTTAAGGAATATCAACCCGCTGGCCCGGAACACAAAGGGCTAAGGAAGGAACACGGGTGGGTTTTAGTCAGTAAGAGTCTGACACTCCCTTCCGCTCCACCCAGAGCGGGAGGAGTCATTTGATGATTTCCCTTCCAAAAAAAAAAAGGCCGCATTCTCTATGACACAATGAACGAAACCACGCGAAATGAACGCGAGCTTGGCGTGATTAGCTGGTAACGTGGTTTCGAAGTAAGGAATTATTAAGGTATGAGGAACAGGGTGTAAAGTTTACTCATACTCTATAGAAAAGGGAGGATCTTCCGACCAGACGGGTGTTGTGTCTGGCGGGCAACTGCCCGATGATTCATGTCGGGCATGCTAGTTGCGCGGTAAACTCTGCTTGCGAGATGCAGGATTTTGCGTGACGTCAGCATGACGCGTTGTGGCGTTATAGATACCGCTACAGAATCATTGAGTGGTCATATTGAATTAGGGCCCAGGCTGATGATAATACAGGTGCCAGTCAAGCTGCCTAGCTTTATCTCAATTATGATGGGGTCGGCTTCCAGTCTAACCGTATGCAGCTGAATACTAGTATTTTCCATGGAAAGACTCCCTATCTGACTTCCACAACCCAGTTACTGATTAACACGATCCCCTTTGGTGAGACTGGTTGTGAGACATGCGGGCTTCTCACGACCTGTAACGATCAACGGTTTAATGTGCTTTTCGAGGCACAGATTGATCTCAATATGTAATAGATGGTCACCCATCCGTGAACTGACCGCGCAAACATCGCGTGCGAACGGTGTGGCTATCATTTAGCCATGAGCCCTTCTAAAATTAGTGGAAGGTGCTTCCATTGATTTCCGTTGACACGTCTATTTCATCTGTATGAAATATGAATATTTTAATTTTCGATTCGAAAGCTTATTAAGTTCTATGACTGAAGATAATTTAGCCTAAATATACCGTGATATTATTTTTACGTTTATCAACTAGACTTCTAAGGCAGGGTATCTAATTCCTAATTTCCTAGATTATAATATTGATTAAAAATTAAGTGTGCCGCTTAAAGTTTAAACCAATCGTAAGTTTGGATAGGTATTGTAGTGTTAAATTCTTTAAAAATAATGATATTGCGAAACTCGTGGAATTAGTATGTACTATATTAAGCTTCTTGCGAAAAGTACTGTCCCAACAATAAAATTGGTTCTAAAATTAAAAATGCTTTTGGCAAGTTACTCACAATGAACAAGTTTTGTTAGTTTGTACACCTAGTCACCTACTCTTATTGCTAACATATTTACATTATAATTATAGAGGTTCTGAAGTTCTGATTTAGTGAGTCATACTTTGTAATACTCACACACAAAAAGCTAATACCTTTTTTTTTGTTTCCGAATGAAGTTATCATCAAACTTATAATTGCGATGATCTATGATTATAATATGACTCACTCTAGAGTGCTTTATTCTAAACCAACTAGCCAAAACGGCTTTCTTTGAGTCACCGAGTCTGTAATTAAAGTATTATGGTCTAGCAGTCTACGGTGTACCCATTATAAAATGCTTTCAATTTGCGCAGCCATACCGATTTTGAAGCAAAATCTCATAGACATTTTTACGGTATTTTCATGAATTTTCGAAGAGATGGCCGATGGAGTAAAGCTGCGACAGAATGGCGGCCAAGGTTAGGCCAAGGGCCGTCCAAAAGCGCGCTGGGTTGACGATATTATCGTCAAAGTCGCGGGAAACACCTGGATGAGAGATGCACGGAACCGGGAAGTGTGGCAAACGAAAGGAGAGGGCTATACCCAGCAGTGGGTGATTCCTGGCTGAAATAATGATGATGATGGTGGTCCACCATCATCATTTGGTGGTATTTTCATTGTATTATCATATATAAGTATTATTATTGTATTGTAATATCTGGCGAAAAGTTGCTCACATGTAACTATCTAACGTTTATTTTAAGAATATTTTTTTGTTATTATACCTTCCACGAAAATAAAGAGCTTTGAAGGTTCGTGGCTACATATCCGCCATTTTGTTTTTTATTTTTCAAAACTTAGGATAATTTTAGGGTAATATAGGTTACATGCGTGGCCGCCATTTTGAAAAAAAAAGCAAAATGGCGCGACGGCAGGTATGGCAAGCTTCAGGTAAAAATCTTCAATCCCCTGCTCCCGCCAATTCCCTGGTGCTTCAAAGATGCAATAGGTAGATATCAAAATAATTAGGCGACGAATTTGAATTTAAAATCTAGACAAAAATAATCCTTGACTAAGATGCCTATCATTGACCAAGTAACCCCAATATCCATGGTTATGATTATTGAAAACATTTTAAAACAAGTAATGTTGTTATTTGTTTCAGCTGGCAACATTCCTTCGGAATAGTGATGTGCCAATTGTTGTGAAAAGTTACGTTTCGATTATTTTAAACGGTTTTTTAAAAGCTGATTCCTCTCTTCTTTTCTCTTGTCGGCACGATCTATTTGCGATAGAATTATGCTCATTTATACTATGGCGAAAAGACAAGCCAGTCAGAAAGCTGGTAGTGCGGCTGAGTGGCCAGGGTGCGTCGGGTGAACGCTAAGTTCAGCCCGATTCAAAGTTTATGGCAGCTCTGAAGTGCGCTACTCACTACGCAGGTCCTCACCCCTCACCCCCTCTGACAGGTGAATTTGTTACAGAGCAGCGACTCGCCTCATGTTCGGACCCGCCAGAAAGTTCGAATCCGGCTGTACCGTCACTCACGGAAGCTATTTTGTTCCCTTTTGCTCATCAAATAAGGAATATAGGTACTCCATCTCTGATCAATATTTGAAGGGAGTCTAAGTGCTCCATGGGTCATTGAAAGAGTCATCTTAGCTGGAAACTGTAATAATTAGGTACGCCTTGCAGGCGAGTTGGTGATCATTGTATGATGTCATACGTGTTAATATGTTTAGTACCGGTCGTCTGCTTAATATAAAGCTTCCAGCATCACCACACTAATGTGTACTGTCGCAAACGAGAATGCGAGATTGTTTGTCTGTTTGCTATGAATTTACGTCTAACTACCGAACAGATTCCTAGATATAATTATGTCTTCTTCCAGAAAGTACAAATCTTTCGATTCGATTGAAAATTCGATAAGTGACTTATCGAATTATCAAACGCTTCTCCTGAAAAATTACATCATTTGCATAAGTGACTTTTTTGCACCGTGTAGGTGCGATATGTCAATTCTTGGGTGTCGTCGCCGAGAGAGGTCAAGGCAACGTAGCGTAGCGTAACGGTAGGCGTGAAGACTTAGCTTAGATTTTCAACTCTCGTTGTTGAGCCAAACATCTAACAGAGCGCATCCCAAAAAATCAAAAAATCGCGTTGGATTTTAAACTCTCGGCTGTAAAATCCAGTGCGCGAAATAATCCCGCCGCGATATTTTAGCGTGTGAACGTCGGGTTAGATGCGTTTACGGGAGATTGGCCAGTGGAGGCAATACACAAGGAACAGTACAAAGTTATGGGGGAGAGCTTTGACCAGCATGCAGCAGTGGAAAAATAAAGGTTAAAAAAAATAATTTAGAATTGCTAGTATAATAATAATAATGTAACACATAAGAAGTCGTTGTGTGAAGCCATTAATGTTAAACGTTTTCTTACAAGTCGTTAGTTTGAATGACGGAAATGACTCAATGCATAGTAGTCCTCTAAAAAAATTACACATCACACACACACACAGTTATGTACCCATTGTCTATGACTGTTTAAAAATGTAAGCATGGGTGTTACTACTGTCAATGGTAATTGTTGTAATAAAATATATTGTGTTATTTTAAAAGCTTTTCCTTATGACTAAGAGGTAACAGTTTTTTTAGGATTCCGTAGTGATTTAAGGGAGCTAACAATGTAGGTACGACCCACGAGTTTCTTTCTTTTAAGGGGCAAGCGCCAAGGCCAGCCCGCGAAATTCAAATTTTCTTACGTTTTTTGCAATTTGCATGTCAGTGTCATGTTGATTAAAATATGATTCGCGAGCGTAACGACTTCACAGAATTATAATCATTAAAATCATCAACGCAACCCTCTAAGGTCATAAAATCCTATTGAATGACTATTTCATGAAATATCAATTAATAGGATTATATGAACCTAGAGGAATATAGGACGAGAGAGGTAGGACTCCAGAATGATGTTCAAGCAGTAGATTAGATAGGCTAGGTGATCTGAATCTGACTGACTTGTTGTCGGAACTTCGAAAGTCTGTCTAATTTATAACTAGATTTTGGCTACTAAGTAACTGTGAATTTTTATAGAAAATACAGACATAAAATAATATATTCCATTCAAATTATACCTGATTTAAAAAAAATAACTTGAAAGCACAGAGGAG
Source organism: Mesoligia furuncula (assembly GCA_916614155.1). Classification (NCBI taxonomy): domain Eukaryota; kingdom Metazoa; phylum Arthropoda; class Insecta; order Lepidoptera; family Noctuidae; genus Mesoligia; species Mesoligia furuncula. Next base: position 16,882,133 of record OU744815.1, on the reverse strand, counting down.
TAGCTTGTTGTTGAACTTTTGATGTCATATTCACTATTTATTCATGCAAAGTAAACTTTATCTTTGCCCTCAGAAGGTCGATTTTGGAATAAGCGTGTTAATAGTCTAGGCGCTGCCTCGTTGTTTACGATTTGAAAATGGAATTCGACATTTGACATTTCGCATTATGTACCTATTTTAGAACGCGCGAAGATTATGGTTTTTTTTCTGTTTGGGATAAGGTGTCTGCGATAAAAGCTGTTTTTTGTTAGTTTTACGGTTATTTGAAACACTTCCAATAAATTAATTTATAAAATTCGGAAGCTTATAAAATTATAATTTTATTTATTCAAATCATTTCGTACACACCCAAATATAAATACCTCAGACTAGAATTCCAAAATAAAACAAACAACTGTGACCCGAATGAAACTTGAACTTGACCGCCATTTTAGAAATGATGATTGGTCATTGAGAACAACACTACACAGTAAAAGAAAAATGGGAAAATTATTTGTTTCCACGCGAACTTGACACCGTACCTATGAAATTTAAATCTTATGCTCATAAAAATAAGGCTCACATTGCAAAACATAAGGAAGTTAGTATTTTATCGTTGTTCTGTTATTTAACATAGATCAGGGACGTGGGAGTTATTTTTTGTTCCGTTTAGAAACCGCTATGCGATTGCAACATTTGCAACCTCTTTTTACAGTTTTTTTACACGCATAAAATGTGCACATCGATATTTTATCAAGTTTGACATTACCGTTAAAGAGAAGGCAAATAACGTAGGTATTAATAAATTAAACGGTTATTTTTAAAGGCGGTTATGAGATTAATAGATCATAATAATACATATTCATACATTGTATTACTTGTGCCGCCAAGATTTTATCAGTTAAATTGTATCCCGCCTGCAAACTATGTATAATTCGCAAGGTGACAAAACTAGGCCAAAATAATTGAAACAAAAACGAATCGAGACGGGATTATTAAAGTGTAGAGCAAATATCGTATAAATAGGCGAGTACAATTATAAATTTCCCCCAGATTAGTAAGTCTACTACAGCAGCCAACATTTAACTCGGTCAAACATAATAATTTTCCAGATAACAGTAGATTTAACAAACATTTTCCATCTTACGAGATTAAACTCGACTTTTCCCGCCTTAATTTGACATTAAACGTTTAAAATGACAAGTGTTCCACAGATTATACAAATAACCACAGACAAGCACATGACACGCGTGTAAAAGAGCAAAGGAAAGTGGTATAAATCCTCAGCCGTCACGCCCGGCTTTACGCTTCCGCAATTTCTGTAAGGTCTCTGCCTCGAATCTTGCGGGCAGCGGGGCGGCGCGGGAGCGGCGCGGGCATCGCAGACCCGGGGGCCTAAAAAGGCCACTTTGGCAGAATCATAAAAGGATAACATAATGGACAGTTAACTGTTAAGTTAATCGTATCAAATCCCATTGGTGAAGCATTTTTCAGTTATTTTTTTTATCTGTGCTAAAATAGCAATCAATCCAATCCAAATCCAATCCCAATCTCTTTGATTATACTATAAGTAGTGCAGCGAAAAAAGAAAAACACGAACTGTCTTCGCCATATTATATTATCCCTTTATGATTCTCTAAAGTGGCTTTTTTAGGCCCCCCGTTCTCGAAACCAACGGGCAGATCGCGCGGCACTATAGCGGCGTAGTGTTGTGTTCGTGGTTGTGTCGTCGAGATATTTATTTTTATTCGCGAACAACATGCCCGTGACATTACAGCGGACCCTATCAGAATACCAGCGATGTGACATTTATTTTTTAAATGTCGCAGCATCATGCTGAGAGAGCCTTTTGGCCTCGTATAGGGACTTTCTATTTCATTTTCCTTTTGTTATTATTTTTTATAATAACTTGGTTTTTAAAAAAAAAATATTTTACTGTGTTTAGTTTAGTTAGTGATCTTCCTGTACGAGTCGCAATAAATACTTTTTCTTTATTTCTTAAATGTATGAACATCGGCGACAACATCTTTTTGATTCAAATTTATCCCTAACGCTCGATTTATTGTGGGCAAAAGAAGAATAAGTGAATCCCTAATGCAGACGCGAGGGCGGTCACCGCTTGACTGGAGTACATCGTTCGTTGCCCGCTGCCCGCAAGATTCGAGGCAGAGGCCTAATGCTTTATCTAAATAATCATCTTTTAATGTACAGCCGTCGACATAAATGTAATAACACAATTTCACTGTGTTTGAGATGGTGAAATTACTGGGAGACATTAAGCCGTTGGTTTTGGCCAATTAAAGCTACAAAACGAACACAGCAACATTTTTGGCTGTATGTTTCTAGGCCAGAATGTTGGCATTTTCAAATGACAGTGGTATGTACAAAAATAGTCCCAAACTAGTACAAACGTGTTTTGTTTAATAATGTGAATTTGAGGACATTCAAATATATAAATAGCTCCGAACTTTAAATATCCACTTCACAAGCGTACTCTACTCTTTATTGCAACTGGCGAAGATAGGAAAAACGCTAGTCTGTTGACTGTGCCAATAATAAATGAATCTGAAATTAAAGATACTTCGTGTAAGAATTGATAGATGTATCAAGATTGTGATAAAACTAACAATCCGCGGAAGTAACACATTGTATAATGTTTTATCTGAAAGTTCAAGGCATCGGGGAGGTCTTGACATTTAATTCTTGACTTTTAGTGTTAATAACATTCCAAATTCATGGTAATCTAAAGATATCAAAAATATTGTCAAAGAATACGACTCGTAAACATATTTAATACTGTTTATATTATATGTAAATAATATAAAAAACAACTAAAACACACTTTAAATAAAATTGACCTCCTTTCTGTTAACCACTTGCAAAAACCGTGAAAAAAAACCGTAAAGTAAAAAGCTTTTGTCACCACTAGTTCGGTTGACTCCAGTTGACTCATAATTCCCGCTTGAAGTTCGAATTCGAATCGAACCGTATTGCCTATTAACAATCAGCCTCGAAAATAGTAATAAAAACTGGCCAAGTGCGAGTCGGATTCCCACACGAAGGGTTCCGTACCGCAAGGAAAAAACGCCGAAAACAAACACGTTTGTTGTATGGGAGCCCCCCTTAAATATTTATTTTATTTTTAGTATTTGTTGCTATAGCGGCAACAGAAATACATAATTTGTGAAAATTTCAACTGTCTAGCTATCGCGGTTCTTGAGATACAACCTGGTGACAGACAGACGGACAGACAGCGAAGTCTTAGTAATAGGGTCCCATTTTTACCCTTTGGGTACGGAACTCTAAAAAAACATATTAGCGTATTCTTGCTAAATTTTGCACAAACATGGAATAATTTGGTTCGAAATATTTAGTCGGTTTTTATTATGAGTCTATTCTATTCGACTATTTTGATTAGGCAGTATAAGTCGTTGTCCTTTGTCTGAGGTCATCATCATCTGCCTAGCCTTTTCCCAACTATGTTGGGGTCGGCTTCCAGTCTAACCGGATGCAGCTGAATACCAGTATTTTACATGGAGCGATTGCCTATCTGACCTCCACAACCCAGTTACTGGGTAAAACGATACCCAAGGGGTATCGTATTACCGTAAACTTAAATATCTCAAAACTACCTCTGTGTGGGTTGGATCCTTTCCGTTTAACTATGGCCAATTAAGAAACATGTTGCGGAACATGTCTCTCAACAACTACGTGAAGTGTCCCGAGACAATTGTCGCAGACCATTTTGCCGGCCACACTAGTCCGTGCTCATAGAAATGTTGCCCGAGGAGGTTGTGGCTATTAGTGCTGCGTACATAGTAAATATATGCAGTGTGTTGAAAGTGAAACGTAAGAAAAAGAGAAGGTGGTGGATGCGGAATTTCTTACTACAATGAGAAAGAAGAGTTAAGAGGCACGTTTCGTACACGACTACGCTCGGTGACAAATGGCGCGACACTGACGCGGAACCCGTGCGCTCGCTCTCGAGGCGGAGCAAGCAACATGCCCTGCGTCACGTACAATGTTGCGGGGCATGTTGCAGGACACTATGCAACGTTGCAGCGTCACGTATGTTGAGTGTTCCGCGTCATGTTGCGGGACAAAATGTTCCCTAGTGTATTCGGCGCTTTATTTTGACAGTTCAACAATATTCATTGTGTTATTTACGTTGTTGAGCAGACACATTTTTCGAACATATATGGAGCAATGGATTATCAAAATGATTCAGATTATGATTGATAGAGTGTTACACAATTAGGGTGCTGGTTAGGTTTTATATTACAGAATCCACATGAAAAAAAAAAAGAAAAATTATTTTGATAAAGATTTCGTAAGCGCCTTTTGTAATTCTTTTAAAAGGAGAATGTGCATTGTTATTATCACCTTAATTCTGCAGTAGAGTCTACATACACGTTATTATTTCTTGTTGTTTTCAGTGCAACGCATACTTACAGTTTATTATTCAAATTATGTAACTACTAACACGCAATCGTCGCTCGACCTACAACGGTAAGATTTTTTGCTGTTTATGATACCTAAGTGATTAACTTTCAATAAGTGTTTTTTACGTAAAAAGGGGCTCAGCTGCACGGGTCGATCTAAGGTTAAGCTACGCTTTCCGCGGTCGGTTCGTGGATGGGTGACCATCGATTACATATCGAGACCCCGCCGTGCCACAGATTACTAAATAGTTACTACCTACGTAACAGATACTTCACTCAGTAGAAAATTTCCAATACCTACTGCTATAATAGCCTACTCCGTCGCGTCAGCAACAGGTGCATGCTAAAATGTGCCTAAATGCTCAAGCGTACAGTTGTGATTGCTTCGCACCGCGCGATCCCACAGCAATCGAAGGGCTGCCTCTTAGATAAAATTAAATTAACATAACTATTTATGTCTATTTTATTGAGAACTGTGAATATGTTCTGACTATAGTTGGTAGTTTAAAATTGTATCGTTTATAAAATATAGTTTTTTATAAATTGGTGCTGACTGTGCAATACATCTAAAACATGACATGACATCTTCATTGACAGGTAAATGGAAAAATGTTAGGTGTTTATCCCTTCTTTTACTTGATTTGCACCCATCTGCTGCACATAAGGCACCAGACGGCATCGTAGGTACGCGTACAAACGAATGGAACGATTAAAATTGAACAACGTGCGTGCGCTTCGCTTGCGAAAACCGCACTGAATTTGGTCCGCAAACGGCCCGAAACCGCTTGGCCGGGGCGGTAGGTAATTATAGCGCGCAAGAACATGGAGTGACGGAGGCCTGGCCGTGCCTTGGAAAGCACGTTAAACCTTTGGTCCCGGCTGTCATTCGTAGATCTTTGACAGTCGTTACGGGTAGTCAGAGCCCAAGTCTGACAACTAGTCTTACCAAAAGGTATCGTGTTACCCAGGAACCGGGTTATGGAGGTCAGATAGGCAGTCGCTCCATTTAATATTCAGCGGCATCCGGTTAGACTGGAAGTCGACCCCTACATCAGAAAAGGCTAGGCAGATTGAAGTGTCTTAATGTTATTTTGCTGGTCGATACTTACCTACGTGAAATCTTGTAAACGCCTGCAGATTCAGCAGAGATAAAAAAGTACTTACCTAATTTTTATTTTGTATGTAAAGCCGGGTATCCACTATGTTCGCGAACCTCTTGCGCTCCGCGCTCCTGCCACTGCTCCACATAGTGGATACGTTCAGCGGGATTGTCCGAAAGGGTTACCGCTGGCCCGGAACATAAAGGGCTAAGGAAGGAACACGGGTGGGTTTTAGTCAGTAAGAGTCTGACACTCCCTTCCGCTCCACCCAGAGCGGGAGGAGTCATTTGATGATTTCCCATCCAAAAAAAAAAAATGTTGGATACGTTCGCGCTCCTGGAGCGTGCTATGAGCAGCTGCGCAAGAGGTTCGCGAACATAGTGGTTACCCGTCTTAATGTTATTTTGATGGCCATAGACAAATTAAAACTTGTATAAGCTGTAGTCATATAATTAGACTACAATTTCTTCAGAGATTATACCAGGTAATGTTTGTATGTAACTAACATTACTATTGCATAAACAAAAGAAGTGATGCAGTAGAACTAAGCTGACTTTAGCACCCTATTTGCGTAATTTTGAAGGATAAACGTAAATGACGCAATAAATGTTGTTGAAATGTCAAAATGAAAGCCATTGCTACTGTTAGTGTCTTACGCAAACCCGCTGAGATTGTTGTGTGTCTGCCTATCTCACCTCCACAACTGCGTAACATGATAGGTACCCCTTACGAAAGGTGAGTATAGACTACAACAACGAGCCGCTCTATGATAATATGTTCTAGTGTATCATCCTTTGACGAACTAAACGTCGAGCACGCTCGCCTCTTTGTTACAAACCAACGAGCACATTGGTGTAACATTTCGTCGAGCGTATTGGTGTAACATTTCGTCGAGCGTATTGGTGTAACATTTCGTCGACCACGCAAGGTACAACGAAAATTTAGGTAAATGCACACTCGCTCGCTGTGTGCATTTACCCGTAACATAACGCCGAACATTCGCAGGAACGTTACATTATATGGAAATGCTTTGGAAACTGAGCTTTTGCCTGTATTGTACCATTCGTAAGAACGTTACATTACACAGAAATGCTCGAGAAAATGTTGTAGTCTATACTCACCTTAAGACTGTCAGACTTTTGGGCTGTTTACTACCCGTACGACTGTCAAAGTTCTACGAATGACAGCCGTGACCATGTGCTTTGTTGAAAATATGAAATGGCAATTACAAAAAAAAAAAAATCGCTTTGAAAGAAATTTACTAATCGGTATTGATTTTTTTATAGGTAATTTCAATCGCAAGCAATGTCATGTCATTTAACTGTGACAGCTGACCTGAAATACAGTACATGACATTATAAATAACCCATTTCTTTTTCAATTCGCAAAATTCGAACGCTCACGAACGTTCAAAATTCGAATATCCAATATGGAACATGTGTTGCCATTTACATGCAATATTAGGGTTCGGCTACACGACCTCGACCGAGTGTGGGAGGGATGGTGAAAATAAGCTAATTAATTTTTTAGCTAATGGCTTATCCAAGGCTGTTTACGTATATGCTTCGGTCAGTTGAAAGTTGTTACTTTTTATGAAAATAATTTAGAAATTTTGAAGAGATTTCAAAATCTGTTTTGAAGTTTACAGGATCTGCGATTTAACTGAAATTACTTATCATTATTTATTTAGGGTCTGTAATGTTACTCTATTATTACTTTGGACTTACTTAGACATTCTGTTGGAAGATTAGAATCAAAGAGCATTATCTATTGCCCTCCATCCATCACATAAGCTACTTATCGGTCTGTGCAAGTGTATAGGTCAAATTACTTTCGATTAATCCAACAGCCAACTTGACCCATACCTAATTCTTAATAAGGATATCAAAGCCAAGACCCCCAAAATAGCTGAACCATGAGGTTGCCACACTTCCGTCACAATTATATGACGGAAGTGTGGCAGTGTGGCCATGTCTTAAAAAAAGTAACTTGACACGAATTGTCAATAACAATAACGATCCAACTATCACGCTTAGGCGGTCACGTCACAAATTCACGATGCAAGCGTGTGGGGTGTGGTGCAAGTCATGGGGGTTAGAAGGTTTGAACTGTTGGAAGGCTGATGTAAAGACAGATCAAGTGACAGCTGTCCGAATGACATAAACAAAAATAATTACTACTAATTGAATAATTATGGCCATAAAGACTAAGAGCTAAACAAGACAAGAGTAAGTAATACAATCAGCTGAAGTAAAATGAGGGATTTTCTTTTTCTTTTTTTTTAACGCTTCCCTAGTCGCTGGATAGATGGCGCTGAACTTGGTAAGTTACTGCAAGGAACAGAACGTCACATAATTTTTTTATTAATTCACTTGGATGTAATTTTGAGATCGTAAAACGAAAGCAAACGAAACTGTCACTCAACGAGCGTATATGACGTGACGCAATGTTTTTTTTTCCAAGCGTTTTGACTTTGGCACCTAGTAACGTATTGAACGTAGTCAGTTCAACGCCATCTTCAGGGTTCTTGGAAACTATGTTTTGTTTTTAATACTCAAAAGAAAAACCTCTCATTGTTACGTTAATTTTCCTCTGAGAAAAACCATGGTGAAATTATAGTTATCACGCAATTTTATCCAAAAACGTATCAGAGCAACGAATAGTGTAGATTGAATAAATTGTCATATCTAGCAATTTCTCTATTCTCGTCGTTTCAGCCGATAGACGTCCACTGCTGGACATAGGCCTCCCCCAATTTTGGGGGGGGGTTTGCCATAATCGCCACGCTTGGCAGGCGGGTTGGCGATCGCAGTATGGTATGATGGTGGAATAAATAGAGAACGCTGCTGCCCATTCTCCGGTAAGACCCTTAGTCGCCTTTTACGACACCCACGGGAAGTAAGGGGTGGTGCAATTCTTTAATTCCGGCACCACACAGACCAAAAAATTCTACCTACACCTATTTAAAATGAATTTATTAAGTAACGAAGACTCATAATCACAAACCCTATTTCGGTCACTGGTCACCGTAGATTTAGCCGACAAAAATCCGCGAATACACACAAAGTTACGCAACATTGCCATTTATGAAAATTACATGCCGAATTATTTATTTTGCGCGGGAGTAGTTTCACACTTCCAACTTAAAAGGCAATAAAAAAGGCAATTTAAGAATCGACTAAATTGTTAGTTTATCCTACTATTTGATTTACGTGTTTGACCCATAAAACTTTCGTTTATGGTACATTAGACAAATATGGCTAACACATTTTTGTACAATAGTAGGCCAGACGGGCGCTCCTATGTAGCCGTCAGAAACATAATTATGTCTATTACGTATTCATAAATTATAAAACTAAAACAAAAACTCCTTTGTTCGGGTAACACGTTTTTATAAAACACTAGCTTCTGCCCGCGACTTCGCCCGCGTGAAATTTGTTGTTCCCCAGACCCACCCCGTCGAATCTCGCCTGCCCGCGCTATTACCTACTTCGTTTTTGCTTAGAGCTCTTTCAGACTTTTGTCTTGTTGCCCGGCTCCTAAGTGTCATAGCGTGATGTTAAATAGCCTATAGCCTTCCTCAAGAATTGGGTTATCAAATACAAAAATATTTTTTCAAATCTGACTGGTAGTTCCAGAGATTACCCCCTACATACAAACTTACAAACTTTACTTCTTTATAATATTAGTAGATATAGATTTAAGTATGCTATTGTTGTTATTTAATTGAATAGTTAAATTTATGCGGTCTATTATTCACTCATTGTAAAGCTTAGCTTTTATTTTCAGCTGTTTTAGTTTCCGTGAATTCAATTGTAATGTATAGTTTTCCTCTGCCTTCTTGTTGTTCCCCAAGTACAAGTATTAAGTGTTGTCTTTCAGTCTAATAAAGTAGTAAAGTCGTTGTATTTTTGAGTCCAATCAAAACATGATATGATCGCTTTATTTAAAACGTATAGAGGTACAGGTACTTATGTCCGTTCTTTATCTTAGCTTAGCTCAAAAAAGTCCTATTAAAATATAAGGAATCGGACTTTTCTTGCATCCAAATGATCATCTAGCATAGTCTAAGGTAGGACATCTAGTATGGGACGCACTCCAGCTGGACGGACCGACGACCTTAGGTGGCTGAGACACTCTGGATGTGGAGGGCTGTGGCGTAGCCTGGGAAAGGGCTATATCCAACAGCGGACTGCATTAGCCCGAGTTGATAGACTATCAGCCAATAGCTTAAGCTAAGCTTGCTTGGCTTTAGATTTTTAAATCTAGCGTGCCCTTTTTTATGTATTTTGCAATGTATTAAGTATTTCTTAGTAAAACGCCTTTTTTATTAACTTAGACCCTATACTCACGGCGCAGGGGCGATCTAATGTTACCTGCACCTGCTGCTGACGTCACATCCCGTCATTGTCACTACCGGCCCTTTGTCCCTTTTAAAACAATATGTTTAACATTTTTATGTTACTTTATCTACTGGTTTACGAGATCTATTTATTTTTCTCGAAATCTTGCTTCCAAAGCTAAATAAAAATCTTTTGCCAACGGTAGATTTTGTCAAAAGATTAATAATAATTAATTAAAGGTCAAAAAACAGCTGCCATGTTAAAAAAAACCGGCCAAGTGCGTGTCGGGCCACGCACAGTGTAGGGTTACCAAGTTCAACGACTATTACTGCTAAACTAATAAAGTTAGCTTAACCGCTATACTTTTCCTTTAAAGTTCATGTAATGCACTATCATCGAGAATTTTTCCAGATTTTTCAAGCCAGTAGTTTAGCTTTTAGTGGGGGGGGGGGGGGGGGGGGCCCCCCAACTGGAACAAAAATTTGCACTTTAAACTTTAATATTTCGTAAATGGAGCATTAAATCAAAAAATAATTTTAGCAACCCCTAAGCCATTTTAGAAGACCTATTCAACGATACCCCACACGATGGGGGAGATGATGAAAAAAATATTCATCCCCACTTCACATGTAGGGGAGCTACCCTAAAAAAAATATTTTCCAAAATTTTATTTTACCACTTTGTCGGCGTAACTGATATACGTACTCCTACAAAATTTCAGCTTTCTAGTTCTAACGGTCACAGAGATTAAGCGAGGACGGACAGACAGACAGACGGACGGACAGACAGACATGGCGAAACTATAAGGGTTCCTAGTTGACTACGGAACCCTAAAAAAGAATCGTGGTCTATCTTGTTTATGGACCGCAATTAAATCGCCATGGAGGTCTCATTCGAATCATTCTCGAATCATTATTTAAAATTAAACTCTCAAAAGCAGATGACATAACCTCGGCAAGGCCAAGTTCAAATAAACACAAAAGAATCTTGACTTGAGTTGCCATTTTTGGTCAAGAGGTGTGATTCAAGATACTGAGTCATGTTCGATGTAGCACATGACATCATATTGTGGTCATTGCTTTATTTGTAAACCGCAAAGTACAAGATGGAGATAGCAGTGATTTTCTAGATGAATCGATTGATTAATCGATTAATTTCGTCTGCAGTAAATCGATATAATTAATTGGTTTTAGTACAGGTAATCCTACTTGCTACTAATATTATAAATGTAAAAGTTTGTATGTAGGTACTCAATCACGTAAAAACGGCTGAACGAATTTGCATGAAATTTCGCACACAGATAGTTTACAACTTTTTATTCCGATAGTACGTTCCCGTGGTATAATTTCTGACCTCAACACGGGCGAAGCCGCAAGGAAAAGTTAGTTGTAAATAAAAAGCGGAATAGTAATAAAGTTTTACGTTTATGGTAGTGATGCGATTAATTTATAGTAAATCGACTATTTGAATAAATATTGACTGAAGAAATGGTAGATTATAAAAAACTGGCCAAGTGCGAGTCGGACTCGCACACGACGGGTTCCGTACCACAAGGCAAAAACGCCGAAAAAAACATGTTTGTTGTATGGGAGCCCCCCCTTAAATATTTATTTTATTTTAATTTTATTATTTATTATTAAAGTTAAAATACAACTGAGTATTTTGTGAATATTTCAAGTGCCTACCTGTTGCCATTTTTGGTATCGAGCAAAAAAGGGCAAAAAAATCGCGATTGTTGTATGGGAGCCCCCCCCCCCCCCCCCCCTTAAATATTTATTTTATTTTGTTTTTAGTATTTGTTGTTAAAGCGGCAACAGAAATACATACTTTGTGAAAATTTCAACAGTCTAGCTATCGCGGTTCTTGAGATACAGCCTGGTTCTTGAGACAGACAGGCGGACAGACAGCGAAGTCTTAGTAATAGGGTTCCGTTTTTACCCTTTGGGTACGGAACCCTAAAAAGCAGTAAATCTTACTTGAAGCAGTAAACAAAACTTTATGGCAGTGTTAATTATATTGTTCTCATAATTTAATGGTGTTAGTTTTGCGATTGTATCTAAAAGACGGAAGATTTTTTGACATTGTCAATTGTTTAAACTAGTCATTTCCCAGCTATGTTTTGGTTGGCTTCCAGTCTAATCAGAAAAAAACTGGTATTCAAATACTGACTGAATTTAAAAGTACGTTGGTTTTAACTTAAATGAAAGTTCCCTCAAGGATGCAAAAGCCGGATCAAGGCGAAGACAGACTTAATTGAAACTTGACCTCAATATCACTGAGCCGGGATTGCCTTAGCAAGACTATTACCTCAGCCTTACTTTTCTATAGTAGCTACTCTATTAAGGAATAAGCCAATTATGACTTATAGATCAAGACTTGATTCATAAAAAACTTACTTTTTATACTGAAAGTGCACATATGACAAACATTTTGTAATGCGTTCGTTATTTTCAAGCTGGTTTCATGACAACGAGGGGGTAAATTACCCATTAATTGCATTAATTTAATGACTAAACCCGAAAGTAAAGTTTTGGAACATTTAGCTAGGATATAGTCGTCTTTTTTAGGTTAAAACAGGGCAACTCCTTTTGCCAAAAATTGCAAAGTTGATTTGGCAGAAGCTAGATGACATTCGAACAGACTGTCAAAGTTAATTCAAATTCAAATGTTTTTTATTTGTATAACACTTCGCATTCATTTATTTTATTATTTATGTACCATACAGGGAAATACGTAGGGATACGATCATACGACATTATTATAATCTGAGTATAAAGGTACTACTACCGGTGGTTTACTGGATTATATCGACGAGAGCGCTTATAACAATTTGCCATCGAAACAGTAATCTCGAACTAAAACTTCTCAACTTTACCAATTCTAATTCAATTGTTTCTTAACCTTTATCGAGAAATCGAGACTTTCAGCTTGTCTGGAATTTCAGTACGATCTAGATTAGTATGACAACGACCGCTCAGTCTAACTTTCACTCAACCTTGACGGCTGTGACCAAAACGCGCCTAAACAGCACGTGCCACGGTGCCATATTGACACAGATATAATAATCATAACGTTGCCACATGTGACAGGTTTGGCGGTTAATGGCTACACTGTTTAGGTTAACTTTTTTTGTGTAAACTTTTGGTAGTAGGTAGGTATTGCAATTTATATGGCAGAATTGTGAATCATTGCGGTTGTTTTTCGCAGCTATTAGCAGATATTACTGAAATTTTAGGTTTTAGCATATGTCTAGTAATTGCGTAATCTAACGTAGCTTTAGCCTACTTTCAAGGATGTTTTTAAAACTGTTTACATAATTTTCATGTTTTGATTCTCGAAGTTCTAGCATTACTCGTGGAGTTTTCTTTTTATATATTTTTCATTTTAATGATATGTCACTTTGGCTAAATGTTTTGGGACTCAGAAGGCACGATAGGAGGTGGAGCATAGTTTCTGACTCAGCTCCACATCCACATCCTGCTGCCGTTCCGTCGAGGTAGCCCCTCTTTACGAGGTTCGACTTACACTTTCCCACTTGGGTTCGGAGACGGTTCAGGGTCTTCCAAGTGGACTACGGAAGGTTGTGATTGAGACAAGTACACCTAACTCTTTATTTTTGTCAATCATATAGATGAAGATTTTCTTCACAATCCATTCTCTAGATTCCAACGAAACATTTCTCCCATCATCAACGTGTGCTAAGTCCAACCTGTGTTTACTACAGTCTAGCTATAAAAAACCGTAGTAGCTATTCCGCAAAGTTTCGCATACCATTAAAGTCTGCATACAAAAAGGTTTATTTAGTTTGTAGCATTCTTAACTAGTCTATGACTCAATCGCCTTAACACAAAACAGACAGAAACCAAACCAGCAGGCTTACTCTTGAAATCAATCCCAATCTCGATTGTATTCCAATCCGAACCAATTTCAATTCCAATCTTTAGAAAATTGGCACTCTAGAACGAAATCGAGATTGAGATTGGAATCGACTGCATGTTCGACTACACTGATTCACATGGGGTGGCCATACACATGAAAACGTTAATTACCAAATTTATAAATATTGAATAACTCGTTAAATCTAATAATAAACCTATTCCGATGTTTATTTTAACATATATAATCATTTAAGTGTTCTTTGCTTGCATTTATATGTATTTTAGTACTAAATATTTAGGCAGCACTGGCTCATTGTGTATGTCATTGACTACGTTACATTAAAAAAAAACTTCTCACGCAATTTGTCATCTGTCATCCACTTAAAATTTGTTAAACTAAAATCATAAATTATGTTCCTACTTGAATAATAAATAATAATAAGTGCGAATTGGACTCGCACACGAAGGGTTCCGTACCACCATACAATATTTAACACTACATATAAAATAACGGCAAAAAAATCACGTTTGTTGTATGGGAGCCCCCTTAAATATTTATTTTATTCTGTTTTTAGTATTTGTTGCTATAGCGGCAACAGAAAAACACATTCTGTGAAAATTTCAACTGTCTAGCTATTACGGTTCATGAGATACAGCCTCAGACAGACGGACAGTGGAGTATTACTAATAGGGTCCCGTTTTTACCCTTTGAGTCCGGACCCCTAAAAAGTGTGAATTATTACTGTTGCGATAAACAAAAGTTTCAAAGCGATGTTATCTAAATGTTCTCAAGTGTTTAGTTTGGAATGTATTAAAGTATGTTTGTGTGCACAAGTTCAAGTTAGTTTTACTTTAAGGCAAGTATTCAACCGAGGAAGACGAAAATATCAAGGTAAGGCCACGATACTATTAAATATAAGTACTTATTGAAATTCCTTTCAATTTTTATATAAAACACTTTTGCTCAATACAAACGTTTATTGTTCTTACAGGATGAGTAGGCCAACACACCAACAACTGGAAACTCTGGTAGATTTCCTGGTACAGAACCCAGGAATTGCCAAGGGGTTATTGCGCACTGCTCATGCTAAGCAGGAGACAAAGAGAAAGTGGAACGAGATAGCAGTATCCTTAAATGCACTAGGTGGTGCGCAGAAAGATGGTAAAGGCTGGGCTAAGGTACTATCCACACACTAATAACATTATTTTTTTTCACTTAACTGTATGACAACAGTTACAATAATTAGTACATTTATTTCCTTTTCAGTATTGGGCTGACAAAAAGCATGCCCTAAAGAAGACATGTGGCGAGCATGCACAGTCGATGAGGCGTACAGGTGGTGGGTCTGCAGATGATTTACCTGTATTAACACCCATCGACCAACGCCTGGTAGCAGTGATGGGGGGTCTTCAATTTGCTGCAGGAGACAGCCATGTTGCTGCCAATCCATTTCCATCCACAGTAAGTCAGTTTAGTTGTAAATTTAAGGACATAATTGTATTCTTGATAAAAGTTAACACCTTAATGAAGTACTTATTCTATAATTGCAGAGCCAAAGCCAGAATGACATCCAAGTGGAATTTATCATTCCAACTGGAGATGCTAATATGGATGCAAATGAATTGGAATCTCATGCTTCTCCCGACCAAAATGAAGAGACTGTGAGAGGTAATAATCTTTCAAACCCTGTATGCCATCTTTCATAATATAATTACTTACATTAATGTTATTTATTTTATTTGTCAGTTACAACCGCAAGAGAACGTAGTCCTGGAAGGACCAGCCTGCCCCTGGGACAGCGTGCCCGATCAAGGACTATGTTAGACCAAGACCGGGAGAGATTCACAGAGATAGAGAGAAAGAGGGTTGAAGCAGAAACTGTCACAGCAAGGGCCTTATCTCAAGCTGTAGAACAAATGGAGGGACTTTCAGCAGCCATAAGAGAAGGCTCTCAAACTGTGGCAAATGCTCTTAATAATATTGCTGATGCCCTGAGGCAAAATAGGCAGTAATTAAATTTATATTAATAGCTATTGTAAGTAGGTACTAGTTTAGAGTTAAAAATATGGAAGTTGTTCGCAAAGATGCATCGCTAAACAGTTTTAGTGTTTTTTCTTTTCATTAACTTAAATTCATAGTGACAATATCGCTAAATTAAGCAAAACCTTGTGGTAAAATAGTGATTCTACGATAAATCGTAAGTACAACCCTTATAAACCTCAACTAAGTGGGCTATAAAGCTGTAATTTATAGTTTTTTTTTTTGTATGTCCAGGTACCCTAGACCCGTATGTAAAATTATGTCTAGTCCTTCTGGAAAGCTGCTTAATTGAGTTTATACATGTATTGTGTTGTAAAACTTTAGTTTGTTATTTTTTGTAAATATAGTTTTAGCAACCATCATTCGAGGGCGCGTCACGCCCTGAAAAACATAGCTGTGTTATTTTAAATATTGTATTTTTTTAGGTCAATAGACCAGCCTGAGGTATCTATAGGTACTCGTAAATTGGTTAAGTACTTTTCGAGTAATTTAACATATAAAACAGTTTTAATTAAAAATTGCATTTTTTTTCTTAATTACATTGAAGTATCTTTTCATTGGAAACATATATGTATACAATATAACAGATATCTCAGTGGATAGATAAATTTGTAAGGAATCCAACGATGTGTAACATGTCTTATCTAGTACTTGTACAAATACGGTGTTTTCTAACCTAACTTATGATGTGAACAAAATAAAAATTGGTTTTGTATGTATGGTGGAAATGCCTTTATGTGAATATAAAAGAATATTACTTAATAAAAAAGCTATAATTATATTTATTCAAATACTTGTTAATAATAATTAGACATTATCTTTTAAACTTAAGCTCTTTAATAAATTGTACCATGAACTTCTATTATAATTTTTATTAAACTTATTAGGTAAGCTCACTATTATTTTGATTATTATTAACCCTCAGCACAACACATTACATTATTTAATACAAAATAGAAATCAAATGACACAATAGAACAATAGTCTTACAATTATAATAAAAGAGAGTACAAGTCTTGGTCACAAAAATATTTAGCTATCTCTAGAAATAGTATGTGTAGTGAAAAATAGAAGATTAATTTACAAAATAAGTTTCACTGAATTAGGTTTTAAATTACGTAGTTTACTTAGTCTTACTCAAAAATTGTTCTTACATAAGAAAATAATAATATTAATGAAGATGCCGAGCTGTCCACAGTTCTTGTACAAGCTGTGCACGAGCCTCGCGACCCCTGCGCAGCTCCACCGAGGCAAAACCTCGATCCACCTCTAACCCACTCTGTGCCAATTGCATTTCTTCCATGGGCACTATGGCATCCTCAATATCATGCAAACCCAATCGTGATCGGTTACAAATATTATGTAAAACACAGCATGCATTTATAATTTTAGCAGCTGTGTCTGGATGATAATGAAGAACTCTGTGGCTTAGAAGACATCTCCATCTATTTTTTAAAACCCCAATTGTGCGCTCAACAGTATTGCGAGCCACACAATGCAGATTTGTGTAGTACTCTTCAGCTAATCCTGGCGGTGCATCCACTATTGGAGTCATCATGTATTCCCTTTGAGGATAACCGGAATCACCTATAATTATATACATATAAGTACAAGATATATTGTAGACTTAATGTAAATTAATTTCCAATTTGAACAACTGTATGAAATGCTTACCAAGTAAAAAAACTCTTTCTCCTGCATTTATTAAATTTATTAGGTGATTCTTAACAGGATGTTGGTTCCAAACAAAACTATCATGTGAGGCTCCACCAAATGAAGCATCGACACTGAGTATGTTGAGATCTGCATCACAAATCTGTAAAAGAATACTGTATATAGATAGTTACAGTTACTCTAATAATTAATAACTAGATAACTAGCCAACCTAACTCACAATCAAAACATTCCTCGAATGGTAACCTTTTCTGTTGTAAAACCGTTCTTCATTTTCTGATGGTCTTACAATAGCCACATGAGTACCATCAATGCATCCTGTGACGGCAGGAATTTTAAATTTTTCATAAAATCTGAAATTAATTGAATATTAGCTTATTATTCTTTACAAATAAGTAAAAAAAAAATTATTAAGTGTTAAAAAAACAATGTCTAAAGTATTGAATGATACTACATATTTAATATTGAGGTAAAAATAAGTAAGTTGTTATTAACCTTTGTTTAATTAAGTCTCGTTGTCGGCGAGTCGCTGGAAACTTAAGCCATTTATTCAAAATATCATTTGCATTAAGAGCATTTGTAACTTCCCTTATTGCTCTCGAAACTGATTGTTGGGACATCATTGTACCTTGTGTTCCACCTACTAATCTTTGGTAGCTGCCTGTGGCGTAGAATGATAGAGCCACTAATACCTAAAAAATAAAATTAGTGTTAATTACTTACCTAGATATAAAAAAATGCCTACCATGTGAAAATGGAATTGCTAGTTTACAAACCTTGTATTTTCTTGGAATATCACTACGGCGAGTAGGCTGGGGCATCAAAGGTTCCAAATCCTTATAAATCACTTCGAAAAGCTCCTTATTTACTCGGTAATTTCTCCTAAATTCATCGTCAGTCATGGCAAACGCGTTGTCTGCATAACGCGCCATTCGTCCCAAATTCCGCCTTTGTCTCTTATCTAACTTATGAGCATTTTCCAAAATATCACAAATAAGTTCTAAACGTGCCATTATTTACAATAAAAACTTCACAAATCAGCCACAACAACAAACTCGATCCCGAAAAAGTAGACTTTTTGTAATCGTTCAACTTTGACATAAACACGACTTCAAACTCGATATGTTAACGTCAAAATCTCGTCAAGAGTACCGAAAAAGTGCATTCGTTCGAGTAAAGTCGATTTCATTTAGTACCAAAAGAATCCACCTTAGTCGATTCCAGTCGTGCGCTAGTGTAGCATTCAAGAGTGCCAAATGACAAGATTTCGATCCCAATTTCCAATTCCGATTGAGATCGAGTGTCGAGAGTAAGCCTACTGAACGATGTAAACAAAGAGAACAACGGTATATAATTAATTAAAATGTATTAATCACGCTGTTTCGGGTTCGTGGTTTTGAAACTATGTATTCAAATTTTATTATGTCTATTGAACGCAGAATGGTTAATGTTAGTCCAGCAAAATGAAATGACTCACTAGCATAGGAAATATATGTACAGTCACGAGCATAAGTTTGTATACACTTGACTTTATTCGAAGGCGATTTTCTCCTTTAATTTTGAATGAAATTTTATGTTTTTACGAACATAGTATTTTCGAACCCATAGGTTTATGTAAAGTGTCGTATTTCAAAGTTGCATTCGCTGTTTCACGAAAGAATCGCAATTGAAAGTTGCCAAGTGTTGACATATTAGTGCTCGTGACTGTACAGTCAAATGAAGATACAGTTAGATTTTAAATACAATGTAAAATGGTTGGCCGTGCGGTCACCGACTCGCTTGCTTGAACAGCTTATTATTAGTTTATAAACGTTGGGCGGTAGAAAGTTAGGAATCCTACATTGGTCCCTCGGTAGCCGGCAGGAACTCTACATTTGCCCCATGTTGGGCGCCAGGAACTGTAAATTGGCCCACCTTGGGCGCCAATATAGGGTCACTGGCGCCCAACGTAAATAATTTACGGAGACCCACATATTTGGACGGCCTTTTTTTTTTTTTGGATGTGGAATCATCAAATGACTCCTCCCGCTCTTGGTGGAGCGGAAGGGAGTGTCAGACTTTTACTGACTAAAACCCACCCGTGTTCCTTCCTTAGCCCTTTATGTTCCGGGCCAGCGGTAACCCTTTCGGACAATCCCGCTGACCTGGCAGGCTTCGGCCCTAAGGGGCCCCTCCTCGATGCTGACATCTCTTTGAGGCGCGCGTGGAACACGTACGCCCCGTCCGGCACGGGCCTGGTCCTGATCGGACGGTGAGCTACCCATTACTCTCCGCCCGCAGGCCCGCGCCTACGGTGGCCGGGAGTCGTCACGCGGCTCCCGACGCCTGGGGCGTCCCCCGCGGTGGCTGGGACGGGAGGCTCTCTCCCTGAACCGTCCCGCCACCTCCTTCGCTAGCATGACTGCTTCGCAGAAGGAGGTGACTGCTTCCCACTCCCTCTCGCCCCGGACCATGGCTTGCACCAGGGCCGGACGCGAGAGGTCGCCGTCGCTGCCGATCCGATGACGATGACGGCCCACCCTTATTATTTGCACGAGCCACCTTTAAAATAGTATGGAGTACCTACATAGTTTCATACTAACGCACATCTAACACAAGAAATTTTGCATTTGTCTACCGCAGCGATGCGCTATCGTGATTTTATAGATATTTTTATACTTCTGTCCCATTTTCAACCAGATTCATCGTGGAAAAAGGTTGATGAAATTATTTCAACTTGTTATAAAATTATTATTTTGATTAAACTTATTCAAGTTATTAAGGGTAAAACTGTAGACTTACTAATTATCTTGACACTTCTATATAAGGCCTGAAACTGCGTTAAGCGGGCGCCCGCGACGGGCAACCGTCGCGTGTCTATGCGCGTGGACACGCGGGTGGGCTCCGTTGGAACGCGTCGGTCCCCGTAGCGGGTACCCGTCGCGGAGACCGGATTATTTTACTTACGCAGTGTCGCTAGTTCAATTTTAACGGTGTGCATGTATATTCGTGTCGATGGAAAACTAGAATTTTTCTCCGAGCGTGCGAGCGACCCGTATCACCATTTTTTTTTTGTCGGGTTGAAACCTTCAAAAGGCACCCGACCTCCGGGGAGGGAGGTCGAGGAGTGTGAGATTTTTACTTCACTAAAACCACCCCGGTGATCACTATCAGCACATAGGGGTGGTTGCAGTTCCTCTTAAAAGACCAATTCCGTGCAACGCCTGAAAGGCACATCCCTGGGGAGACTGTAAAGGGGCCTCATCTGAGCCTCGCTATGCACGGCAGCAAGTGACCACTGTGCCACCGTCTTCCCTGGGATCACTTGGAGGGCGGACAGAGTCCCCACTTTGTGCGCCCGCGACCTCGAAGGTCCACCTACCTTGTTTCACCTATTAGGCGCCAAGGCGGTTGCCACCCTGACGCCTCCTTCTCCGAGCAGTATCAGCCCTCTCCCGATCCCGCTCGGCGGCCTCCTTCTTGGCCATCACGGTCTCACAGAAGGAGACTACTACCTTCCAATTATCTGTCTCTGCCAGCATAGCCCTCACTACTGCCGGTAGAGACAGGTCTCGCCCGATCCTGGCAACCAGGACCCGCCGCTCAGAGGCCCACGCAGGAAGGCACTCCTCGAGCGTGTGTTACCGCTGGCGGGCACCGCGCGTGCCCCCGCGACGGTTACCGTCGCACGGAGGCGGGCTCCGTTGCGTGGGTGCGGGGCGCGCCTCCCCGTGACGGACGCCCGCGCAGGTCCCCGCGACGGAGCACTTTTGTATGAAACCGCGCGGGCGCCCGCTTAACGCAGTTTCAGGCCTAAGTAATAACTTCCATAATAAAATAATTTGTAACTCTAATAACTACTAATGATGATTGATAATAATTTACTTATTTTATTTTAACACGTTCATTTACTATAGTTTGCAATTAATTGCTTAGTATTGTACTACTATTACTAAGTAAATACCGTTATCGAGTTGTACGTGACTTTTAGTAAGTTTTCCGTTAGTTGATTTAACGGTTTTTTTATCTCTAGATCATTGTGGCGTTTGTTTCTTTTTAAACAATGCCTACATGTTCCAATTTGTTATCACCACACTGTCCTTTTGTAGAGGTTAAAAACGGGAATTGCAGACGATTGTAAGCAATTATAGATTTGTTTTGTCAACTGTGGCTTCACAACTCGGCACATTTTCCAATGCAAAGAAAACTACTTTCTGAATAAAATCAAATAAGCGTAAGAATGAACACGGTTCTAAATCCCAATGAAATAACCCGGGCAAGTGCGAGTCGGACTTACGCACCGAGGGTTCAAATGTATTGTGATGTGTGTATACCTACATACACATATATATGTAAATAGTTTGTCAAAGGATTTTTTTTTGTAATGTAACTATATTAATATATTTACGGTTTTCTGATTTTTTTCTTTACTTGTGCTATTACCCTATAGGTTTTGATTCCCTTGCGAGTGTCAAAATATGCGGCTTAAACGGAACATAAACGCTCGTATCTTTTGATTGCGTTGACTTAGACGTTTGATTTTTTTCACTGCTTCAAGGGATTGCAGCCCTGAGTATTTGATATTAATTTCAACTTGATAACTCGACGCGTGCCTGAGAAAATGGGTCTTGACAGACTGACCACGAAGTGATCTTATAAGGGTTCCGTTTTTCCTTTTTAGGTAAGGAACCTTTAAAAATGATGAAGTCTATGAAAAACAAATCTTAAACCTACTGCATGACTGATTTAATTTAATGTAACAACTTGCATACCATGTGTGTATACGCACGTTTTGGACAAATACATTATCTTATGCTTGTCTTTTACACAAAAATAGGGTTAGGATCAGCCGCCCACGTCATCCTGGAATGCGAGACCGTGGCTTCTCAACGTGCAGAAATCCTCGGAACAATGAGGTCGCTCCGTGAAGCCTGTGAAGCTCCCAGGAAGCTTCTGTGCTTTTGGGCGGAGCTAGGCTGGCTTTGCTAGCCAGAATCCCCACGCACAACGGACCGAATGGGAGTCTAAGTGCGGAAAAGGGAGCCCCACCATCATCATCATCATCGTCATCATCATCATCAAAGGGTTAAGATTTATATTTTAATGGGCCTAGCTATGGATACTAAGTTTAAGCTCTTATTATTAAGCACATCGTACCTATAAAATTTCCTGTATACATTTAAAACTGCAAGGCTGATAAAATTAGGTCGAATATAAGTCTATGAATATCGGATGTAGGTATTAGATTCTCTAACGGTAATCTTCTGTGGTCTGACTATTGTAACTGAAGACGTGCTAATTTCAGCCTGGAATTACTTATGTTGGCGTCAGTCTGAAAATATAACTGGATACGGATTACCATAGGTCTATATTAAAATTATAAAGAAGTAAAAGAAGATCAACCATTTTGTCCGGTGACTTGGGATAAAAATAAAAGTCGGCGGGCAGGAATGAATTAAATTTTATATGAATTGTCGCAGTAGTAGAAACACTTATTTGTATGGCGACAACAACGCTGTAATGAATTTCAGATCAAAGATATGCAACGATCTTATCTTTCGATCCGCCTCCAAATATTATATTATAGTAATCTCCGAATCCAAATTGTTCTCGACTTTGACGCCTTACTAGTACTATTAGTTATTCTGTGACCTTTGTAAAAAATAATGAGTTACATAGGTAAGTGTACTTTAATAATATGTGAGTAATTTATTAAAATTATTAATGATGGCCGCCAAAAAAAATATCCCAGAATGGGTGATGTCCTTTGTTTGCAAGTTTTTATGTAGGGGCTAATCTCTGGAACTGCCAGTCGTATTCGAAAAGTATTTTTGCATTGGATAGCCCAAATCTTGACAAAGGTTATAGGCCGACTGGAGCCGAGCAAAAAACGAAAAAAATAGAAAGAACACTAAACGGGGGCAGAAATTTCACGCGGACGAAGTCGCGGGCAGTAGCTAGTGTTAGTAAGGAGAATTATTGTAATATTAAATATAATAATGCATATTTACCTTAAATAATATAATAAAGTTAATATGGAATACTTAAAATGTTAAGTTATTATTAGACTTATTGAATGAAAATTGTTAGTCTTTTTTTAATAACAGACTCAAAAATTACACGACATCTAAATCGCTGCTGAATTTGGGCCACCCGACTCATAGACAACTACTATTTTATTTCCCGCTTCACTTTAATAAATTGGCAAAAAGGTTATCTCACAATGTTTGTCTATGATAAATATACTTTTTAATTTCACAACACATCACATAGATCTGAACGAATGAGGTCCGTTTAGGCACGTTGCATTCCAACACGTAACTGACTTTCACTTTTAAAAATAATATGTTTTCATTTTGTTCGCGAGGCGGATTATAGCTATATCTTTACCTAATGGGTGCAAAAAATTGATTGAATTGCTCGTCGCTATTGGTAAATAGATATATATTTTCCTTATTGTTGTTGGAAGCCACAAGTGTAATAGAACGGTTGTTAAATTATCTTGGACTGTCGAGAGCATGTACAATTCGATCATCAGCCAGATTAAATCGTTTCTTTGTGAAGAGGATCAGGGTATTCAGCTAAAACCAATGATATTACAGGTTGTTAGGTTAAACGAGGGACACACTTTGAGGGGAGTTAGTACTCATGAAAATGAGCAACTTTTACTATGGGGCCGAACCTGAAATCGCAAAAAAAAATCAGCTGTTCAGTACATTTTGACGAGCTATGCGAACATAAATGTAGGAAACGGCAGATTTTTTTTTCGCGATTCGGTGTTATTCCCATACTAAAAGTTGTTCATTTTCATGAGTACTAACTCCCCTCAAAGTATGTCCCTCGTTTAACCTAACGCTGAGCAACGTTCTGTATTGTTGTGTTGTTATTACAAATACTTACTGCGATAGATAATACGCAACGTATGACACAGAAAGAGATAGCTATCTTTAGTGTGTAGCTCGCTGCTATTAGCGGTCTAAATGAAACTACAACAATTGTCTGAATTTGTCTGCAACAATTTGCGGGCGCTAGTGCGATATCTACCTCTTTAATATAATATCATTGGCTATAACAAGAATTATAGATTAACAGTAACACCTCCCCTTACGGAATCCGACGACTATCTAAGTATTTAGTTCCTCTTCAATTTGGGGATCATTACAAATAATGACAACTACGTATGTTCAAGTCCCGTATAATAGAACCTTTATTAAGTTATCCTAGCTTCCGACGCCCTGTGAAGAACCCCTGACCAGATGATGGGCCATTTGATGGAGTGCCCAAAGTTTCCATACACTGGCACTGTAGAGAACAAAAAAACACCACTGATTCCGCGATTAATGTGGCCACCTACTGGGCCTAAGTACTTTAGAAATTTAAATAATACATCGACCCGAAAAGAAGAAGACTTTATACGTTTTATATTAAGTAAAGATATCCTATGATGACACTTGGCAATACTGTAACTTCCCATTAGTGCAAGAATTTTCGGAATAGGATCAATAGTTCCGAAGATTACCCTCTACATACAAACTCACAAATTTTACTTCTTTATAATTTTAGTATTTTATAATAAAATAACAAAGATTACAATACTATCTTTAACTATTACAGTGATAACTGTGTCAACATTTCGATTAAATAACTAACTACACCTGCTGGGTCAAAAGATCGGGGTCTTGCATACAGCATAAAGCGTTTGCAGAGTGCCAGTTCATTGATACATTAGCAATCATTGCATTATCTATTATGTCACATTTTAGCATGACGCGATTTGTTATTCTTTCTCTTGTATGCAATGCAAAGGCTTTGCTTGTTAAATAATTGTTCTATGTTATGGGTTTGGTTTCCGCACTTAGTCCTTCAAATGGACCATTGTGCGTGTTAAATAATTGTTTTAAGGAATGTTTTCCTTTAGCAGGGTAGCTACAATACGACTATTATAACATTGCTGCCCTTTCTTGAATTACAACCCCGTAGCACAGAATAAATAGTACAAGTACCCGTAGGCCTGTTACAAGGTATTAGAGCTAATACGCACTGTCGACTGGTCGCCGGCGACTAGGTCCCTCTTAGAGCCATTACGCACTGTCGACTGGTCGCTGGCGACTTGGTCGACGGCGACTGTGACTTAGTGTAGTTTAAATAGGTGTTTACGCACTTGGTCGCCGGATGATGCTTATGTTTTGGTCGCCGACGGACCGAGTCGCCGGCGACCAGTCGACAGTGCGTAATAGCTCTTATTGTAATAATAACTGTATACCTCTTAAGGGGTCAATAAACTCTTATTTAAGAGCGTTTACGCCGTACGGCATTTCATACAAACTTTCAAGCCCTTGTTTTTCGAAATTAATGAACGGATTTTAATGAAACTTCCTAAGCATAAGCAGGATACAAAGGTCTAAAAAGTTAGTAGAGAACATTTTCGAAATGTCTTATATAAAAAAAGATAACTGGAAATATCTGTTTCTATGGAAAGTTTAAAATCGGTCTAATTTGGCTGTATCACTATTTTTCGAAAATGTTCTCTACTAACTTTTTAGATCTTTGTATTTTGCTTATACGTACGAAGTTTCATTAAAATCGGTTCATTCGCTTCGGAAAAAAAGGGCTTGAAAGTTTGTATGAAATGCCGTTCGGCGTAAACGCTCTTAACCACCACTAAAACCCCACGGTTACTTCTACTGCCACAAGTCGAGGGCCCGGGAGTTACTTGTGCATTCGCGCCCACCCCAGACAGATGGGATCAACACTTTATACGTGAAAAAAAAAACTGCTGTTTCGTGGTCCGTACGTTCGAGTTATGCGAACATAAAATTTATGGAGCAGCAGATTTCGGAACGAGTTTTCAGTCATTTCAATTACCAACATAATTTACTTGTGTTACTGTATTTCTAAGCATGTGCTGCTAGGAGTAGATTTACGTCAAAATAGTTTAATAACGGGCGGGGATTAAACTCACGACCTCTCGTTTGGCCTTTAATCGTTGGACTATTGCTGCTTCCATGCATTTATTTGTTACATTGTATATTATGTAGTTGTGATACATAATGTTATTTCGTAAGTTACATAAATATTTAAACTGAATTGCTTTTTTACACGTGCTTCTTCGGCGTCGGTGATGCAAAGATTACGTAATTGTTCACAGAAGTGACAGAAATAAAAAAACAAAATAGGTTAGTGCCTATTTTCTTTTTTTCTTTCTGTCACTTTGGGTTGGTAAAAAGTAGGTACCTATACGGCTTGTTTATGGTATATCTAATAATACCAGCCTTTACACCCACACACAGCACATGCTAAGCAGTGAAAAGATCTCTTCTCTTCCTACACAAAGAAAAGTGAGCATTAATATTCACGCCTGCTCACACTCCATGTTAACGATTATAGAGATTTAATACCGAGTTTCCTCAAGAATTCATGATATTTTCTTAGTTGCTTTAACTATTACACAGCTTTCGTAATCAGCATTCTTTATTAACTAATCGTTTCACGCGTCTCCGCGTTGCCACTGCAGTCCATTCGGTCAGAAATCTGGCCCCAATTTGACCTACCTCACGAAAATAACACATTATGAAGTAGGTCGTGTGATTCGCGCCAGATCGTCTTTTATTTGCTGCCACGCGTTACGTCACAATCGCATTGCAGAATTCGCAGTGTAGGGACAAGTGGGGTACAAAGAAACGAAAAAAGCATTTTCATTTATAAAAAAATATATATTAATAAACTCAACGTATTTTTTCTATTTCGATATACTTCACTTAATCATCTAAAAATCAGTCATAGTAACGAGATCAAAAATTAATCCTAACCCTATGTTTTTCTAAATTTCCCACGACCTTGCCTTTGTTTCATTGTACCCCAGGTTTGGGGTACATTGGAACGAACCCTGGGGTGCAACGAAACATAGCGGGGCACAAGGAAATACGCATTTTTATTCATCAAAACAAATATAAAAAATAACAAAATAAACTAAATCAAATCTCAAAAATTGACAATATTATCCGATTTTTTTTTTAAATCAGTAAACTAAAATAAAACAATTCAAAATTTTAACATTACAGTAAGTACATGACGTTAGCCGAAATTATATTTTTTTAAATCCTTGAGGAAAATGTGTAAATTTATATCAGCTTGTCGTTTAGTCTTCCCGGAAGATCTTGGTAAGGGTAAAACTAATTCTTTGAAACACTGAAACGCTGTTTCATTGAACCCCGTTTCATAGTGCCCCGACTAGCTAAAAGAAATTCAAATACGAACTGTCAAGATATTTACTTCGAAGTTATATGTTGAAATATATATTAATAAAAGCTCCAAATACGCAATTTACGGGTAAACAAAATATTACAAACCTGGCGTCAATAGTTCTTCAGTAAAACTAAATGCTTTTTCACTGCAAATCTAAACTTTGGACTATAAAAAAACAACTTTTCGCTTCCAAAACTCACACGCTACACTAATCCTCAATGTAACTAACGTCATGTGTTACTTGACCAATAACCTGATTGGTCGAGTAAAAAGAGCGTGGAAGTTTGAAAAACTCAAGATTTTATTATGATTGTTTCATTGCACCCCGTGTTTCATAGATCCCCACTTGTCCCTACTCTTGAAGTTCAAGAATTTATTTGTTGTTGGATTATTTTCTTGAAAATAAGGATGTTTTTCAGTGGCGCGGGTGTCAGTTTAGGGCGCCAACCCTCGGTTTTGAAAGAATAATCAACACAAATACACACATCAAAAGTGTCTAGGGATCAAGCATTTTTATGCGGATTTCTTGAGATTGAGATGTGGCTTTGTAATAAATTTATGATTTTATAAATTTATATGGATCCTTTTTGGTGCATTTCATAATTTGAATCAGGAACTGTGAATCAAATTCGAGTAAAAGATGAAAATCAGCTGTCAATATTTTCCCTATAAAAACATACAACGCATTGAAGACATTATTAGTGCTACTGTTTCCCCACTACTGATTAAAACCAACGTTATTATGGAGCGGCGACGTCATTTAAGCAGGGAAGAAATGCTCAGAGCCGTGGGAATGATAGAAGCTGGTTCCCGGCAACGTACTGTGGCTTTAGCTCTGAATACAAGTCAGAGTGTTATCAGTCGACTTTGGACACGTTACCGAAGCACTGGTACCGTGGCTGAGCGCCATGGAGGACGGTATCGCTGCACCACACGGAGACAAGACCGATACATTCAAATCTTAACTCGAAGAGCTCCAACAATAACCGCCATGATGTTAGCCGTGAGGCTTCATCACTCTTCAGGGAACTTAATTAGCGACCAAACAGTCAGAAACCGCTTGCATGAAGTGAACCTTCATTCCCGAAGACCGCTACGGGTACCACCTATAGCAATGCACAATCGTAGGATTCGATATCAATGGGCTCTTGAACACAGAAATTGGGCAGAAGAACAATGGCGTTTCGTGTGCTTTTCTGATGAGTCTCGTTTTGGTATGAGACCGGATACAAGACGTATACGACACTGGAGAACCCCTGGACGCCAACAGCGATTAAAATCCTGCCAGGAAGTCCATCCTTATAGTGGTGGAACCATCATGGTATGGGCGGGTATTTGGATCGGCGGAAGAACTGAGTTGATTTGGATCAGAGGCAACCTCAACGCTCAAATTTATGCTGAGACGATTGTATCAGACGTCATCGTTCCTCTACAAGTGCAAATCGGTCCCTTATTTCAGTTAATGCATGATAATGCACGACCGCACACCGCAAGAGTTGTAAGACAGACTCTCGCCGCAGCTAACATCAATGTCCTGCCCTGGCCTGCTCAGTCGCCAGACTTGAACCCGATTGAGCATGCATGGGATATGCTACAGAGAAGAGCTCTGCCGAATATGGAGGGTATCCAGTCGCAAGAAGACCTTTTTTTGTTGTTGCAACGAACATGGGCGGCCATTCCACAGCGTGATTTGGATGAACTCATTTTGAGTATGCCAAACCGATGTTCTTGTGTTGTTAGTGTTCGCGGTAGAAACACGGATTATTAATTGTTTAAGTTACCCAATAAAATTTTAAAGAAAACTGTTATTTCAGTCTTTTTTTCGAACTTTTGTGTTAGTGGTTCAAATGTCAAAAATCCCTTTATTAGGAAAATGGCAAATTTATTTATTAATGCAAAGGTGACTTGGTTTATCCTTACTGTGACAAACGAAAACACTTTATTTGATGAATCCTTAAAGAAAATTTTAATTAATATCAATCAGGAGAAAAGTTATTGCAAAAATATATGTTGATCCCTAGACACTTTTGATGTGTGTATTTACAAAATGTCAAAGTTATGTTCACTGCAGAGAATGGCTGACTCAAATAACGGCAGCAACAAAATCACTTCACATGAGATTTGAGAACATCCAGTCTATTCTGTAAAATATCACCGTGAAAACTTAGGTGAAGTGGGCTAGAATCTCTGGCATCAGGTGGAATGACAGCCCACTTCATCTAAGTTTTCCGTCTGTCTTAAAGTTCAACTCAAGTAATTTGATTGAGTTGTTTGTTTAAGTTGGATTCAGATATCGTCGTGTTTCTTAGCTCGTGCAGTCGTGCTGACTTTAATTAAGCCAAAGAAGAGTAGTTTTTAGTTGCGGCGTCTGAATCTAAATTATTTAGGCTCAATAATGCGATAAGCTATATTATAGGTTAACATTTCTCCATAGCCAGGTGACACAATTTTGTAACAATCTAATCTCGATTTCCTCAGTCTTTCTGTTTGTTTTTGCAGATAAATAAAAACTTGACCTGTTTAAATGCAGTTAATATACAATACTCCCAAAACTGATTATTGTTGCAGATATAACTATTTTATATGACACTTTCGGTATCTTATCGTTTCTTTTTTTGCCATTTGTTTATGGTTTGTTGAAAGTTGATAGAATTGTGTAGTGACTAATGTTGATCTATATTTATATATCTTGACCTATTAAATTTTTCTTAAAGAGCTTCTGAGAACATAATTCATTTTTAAGCTATAAAAGTAGTAAGTATCTACGTCACGACAGCTTTTAGTTCCATAATGGAAAAGTACCTATAACTCGATTTTTACTCAAAGCAACTGACTTCCAAACTCCCTAGTACACAGAAGATCCCAGAAGCTACAAGACCGATTGAAACTGAAAATCGTCGTACACACAATTACAACGGACGTCGTCAATCTCACGTCCTCTCCGAGGCAAAAACAATAACAAAAATGTATAATATCGCATCTGTAGTATATTCCTAATCTTTCTCAGTAATATCTTAACATTGCACTCAAACAATGGGTGTTTCAGCGATAATAATTCAAATGCATCCATTGTTTAGCTGCCATATCTTACTGCAGTTTAAATCTGATTGTTGTTACCATCTTGACAGCGAGTTCTAAGCAAGACATGCGGAAAAATGACACTTTGTGTCTTTGTTGTTACGTTTTTTTTTCTTTTATTATTGTTATTAAGTTTATGATTTCATTGTAATATTATATTCTTTTGTGTATCGTCCACACTATCTTTAACGTTATTTTATTTATTGTGGTAAAATGTACTTGTTTCCTGACACTCCTTCTCAGCTTAGGCACTAACTAGGAAGTGCGCTAGTAGGGCGGGCGTTTTAGAGACTGTCGTAATTTCAGCGTTAAAAAAGTCCTGTTTCTCAGCCTAACTTGAATAATTGACTGTTGTTTTTAGGGTTCCGTACCCAGAGGGTAAAAACGGAACCCTATTTACTAAGACTCCACTGTCCGTCTGTCACCAGTCACCAGGCTGTATCTCATGAACCGTGAGAGCTAGACAGTTGAAATTTTCGCAGATGATGTATTTCTGTTGCCGATATAACAACAAATACTTACTAAAAACAGAATAATATAAATATTTAAGGGGAGCTCCCATACAACAAACGTGTTTTTTTCGGCTTTTTGGTCTTTTGCCAGTTTTTTTTTATATTTGACAATACCAACAATAATAATTGAGCATGTATAGGCAAAACCAAGTACTTATGTGTTTTGATGACGTCATCTGCATATGCTGAAATACTTGTGGTTTTAGACTCAGACCTCAGACTGAGTAAGGTGGAGGATTTCCATCGGGATTTCCTCACAATAAGAATGGTGGTCACGGTTCTAAACAAATGTATGTTTTATATACCTATGTATTTACTGTTTATTAGCAATAAGACCGCCCATAATGACACCCTATGTAAAACTATATCTGTAATTAATGTAGTGTAAAAAATAACGAGTAAGTATTCTATTCTCTATAACCGGCGCACCCTGGAAATTCATAACATTATATTTCATCTTCTATTGTTTAATTAGGCTGGGCCTTGCCCGTCAGTAGGTAACGGAGCACTTAGAAGGAAGATTTTACGCCTATACCTTCAACTCTTTGGGAGGTCTAACAAGACTTGAGGCATGTTGAAACATACACGACAGGTGTTTTCAAGGCATTGCACATGCTCATGGAATTTCTGCCGTGGCCGCGTGGGTTTGTCAGGGTCACCTGCACAATACATCAATTAAACTAATGGCTTTCCAAACGAAAGTTTAGTGTGGTATTCGCAGGTAATCTGCTTGTCCCCTTGGCAATGACACATGATACGATATCTCTGGGCTCAAAGGGCGTAGCACATTTTTGACTATTCTCACTCAGTTTTTGATTCTCTATCGATCAAATAAGTTGTGTTTACGTAACGAAAATCATGAGGTGGTATTCGACAATTTTTTGCGAATTTCGCCACGTGGATTACAAAGATCGATAGAGAATAAAAAAATGTGCTATACGCCCTTTGAGCCCAGAGGTATCGAATTATATTGTCCTATGTCACGTTTATGACATTATAACACTAGCTATTTATTTGAAAATTATCTACAGCTTTATATTTTTAGGTCTAGAGTAAAACCACCACCGAACTATTATATAACTAGTATCGAGTAACTAGTATATTTTTTTATAATAACATCTAAGTTTTTGAGAAATCTAGACTGGGCTAACAGAAATAAATCTTACGGGGACGACAAACATCCTTTGAATAATTATTTGATTAATGCGGTAATCTAATATTTAAATAAGTAAAAGGTATTTGTCAGATTTTATATAACGTAAAATCAGTATTTTAACACTACCTTTCTCTTGTTACAGGACCTCATCCCCGCTCAAGACACGGAATCATATCTCCAAAAAACGCAAAATGCAATCACTAATCTCCAAGCGAAGCTCCAGTCTTCAAGAACGAACAACTTCAGTGTCATTCCCTGCGCACTTACCTCTAGTCTCATTAGTGAGAAGACTGCGATCTCCCGTCTCCCTATTTCACAGCTAAGTCGCTCCAACTCACTTAACTACCGACTCAGGAGGAAAGATCACTCGAATGACAGCAGTCCTTTAAGAAGTCCAGGTCACTACGTCATCACTGGTTCGACTAAAGTCCCAGGCACTAAGATTCTTTTGAATTCCGCGTCAAGGTCCTTAGATACTGATAAAAGACATGATGTGAATATGAACAGTCCGTCTTCTGATAAAGGTTTGTTAAGTAACAGTTCTGATGACAAAACACTGTCGAATAGGCCTCCTTATGATGTAGAAGCTATTTTGTCTCCTCATAGAAAGACACACACGCGGAATCGAGCGTTTGAAAGCCAAGCGAATGACGTCTGCAACGCTAACCCCACAGTAAGCCTGAAGACTGTCTTGAAAAACAACGCCTTGGATTCGAAATACCCTCGTATCGAACCAACACGTTGTCAAGGAGACAAGAAAAGCCACCAGAGAGTACTGAGCGATGGTCTTAAGTATAAATCGAATAACATCGGTTTCGGGTCGTCGATTAAAAGATCGAGTTCCTTCAACACTGTTAATAAAAACAATAATTATATCGATCCTAGAATTACATCGAGAAGATCGAGTGGTCACTCGGAAGAGTATAAAGATTATTCGGATGAGTCAGATAATGGATCTTATGATAAATCGCAAGAATCTAGGTATAAGAGACAGATAATAAATAGGGGAAGAATCGATTCTCCTGATTTGAAATCCATAGCTCCCGCCAATTCGCCAAGAAGATGTCCAAACACTCCCGAAATGCATAGAAAATTCGGGCCGGGATTGACAAGGAATTCTGTTAGAGTGACCAATAAGGAGCGTTTGATGAGTCCGAGGGTGTCTGAGCAGCCAATCGTGAGAGAGGAGAGAGTGAAACCGACCAATCACCAGAGCAGGAGGTCAGCTGAGCCAAGACAGACAACGTTAAACAGGCTGACTAAATCTAGGTCTTCAACGCGGGAAGTCCAGCCTCAAAAACATCTAGATAAAGGTTAGTATTACATCTATTGTTTGAAAGTGGGTTACAGTTCGATGACAATGATCGATTAGGCAAGATTATTACCGATTTGAAAGTAGCGTGTCGACCGCCGAACACCTAAGTAGCAAAAGAATCACTTTGAAAAAGTTGCGCAGAATCTTCCTTCTGCGTGGAAATAACTTTAGTGACATTATTATTCGAAAGTTGAAGGAAGAGATTTTGAAGCCTGCAGGGTAATTAGGTAACACACTAACAGTAGGAATGGCTTTCATTTTGACATTCATTGCGTTATTTGCGTTGTTGAACAGACAAATTTTCGGAAAATATAAAGCAATGGATTAGCAATATCATTTAAAATGATTCAGATTGTGATTGATAGTATATTACGCAATAAGGGTGCTGGCCGGGTTTTAACTCGATTGTAAGTATGGAACGTCGAGGTTTAAGCCTCCTCTACACGTCAAATACCTACCACAGACTAGCAAATTACTTCGTCTACACGTCGACAGAGGCTAAATACCTACCACAGACTAGCAAATTACCCCGTCTACACGTCGGCGGAGGCATTCGCAAATGGCCATCTGCTGATGAACCTGTCTACGTGTAGAGGAGGCTTTTGAAGTTTGGATTTGTAGAGCATTGCTGCCGATTCTGTTGTTCACAAACTAAACTAAATTAACTTCAGTGCATCTTTTTCTTTCTATTTCAGTAAGAAAAGGATAGAAGATACATTTTAGTTTATTCTTGTCAAATTAATCAGCGCTTGACACTACTCCATACAAGTTTAAGACGTGACAGGACTAAACTAAAATTTATCTTCTGTCCTTTTCTTAATGAAATAGAAAGAAAACGATGCATTGAACTTAATTTAGATTGGTTTGTGAACAACAGAATCGGTACCATTGCCTGTTTCACTTATACCTCTGTGACAGTCTCTTTCCAAAACGTGATGTGCTATACAGTTATAAACGCCTGGTACCCGTAATCCCCGTTCTGGGAATAATCTTCCTAGCACAGGCCTTTCAGTTTGGTTAAAGCCTGTATTGATGACTGACGCCATGTAGATTAATTGCTAACCCGGATGACTGAGCACTGCCAACCAGCTGACATTTGCCTATAGGCAAATTTGTACCTTACCCCTTTTCTAATATAGTTCAATATGCGCCTATTTATGGTCTGTAGATATCTGTACCTTACCTTTTTATAGAATAACTAGCAGTGCCCCGTGGTTTCACCCGCATAAGTGTCAATCCCGTTGGAATATCGGGATCAAAAGTATTCTTTGTGTTATTCTGATGTATAAGCTATATTGCTGTAAAGTTTCATCCAAATCCCATCAGTAGTTTTTGCGTGAAATAGTAACTGCGTAAGTAGTATTTATAGCATTAGTGAATGGCACCTTTTACATTCGTTTTTGCCAACAGTAATTTGTTGTTTAAGTTCATCTAGTCACAATCCCGTTACTATACAAATTAATTGTTATTTCTATATAAAGAGTTCCACTTACATTCAGTTTTTGTGTCACCGAAGTAGTGCCTTCCTATTGCATCAATTAAATAGCTATCCGCAGCCGCTGTAATTCATATGTTGATCGCCATGTCGTCTTTTCAAACGACAGGGTATCATTATGTAGTAAATAGACTAATGCCATGGCGATTTCATTGTGTATTCGCAACAGTACGTTGCAAATAATCTACCTACATATAGCATACCAACATAATACATATATATTTTGAAATTATTTGTGCAATTTGAGTCCACAAATTCTTTAGTAAGTTGCCAGTTTCGAAAAGCCAATTTTTTTCCATTGTCGAAAATATACAAACAATGAATTACAAGAGATTTAAATTCAACATTGACTAACATCTTATCAAATGCCCTTTACACAATGAGGCACAATAACAATACTACCTTTGCCCTTTAAACAATAGATAAAGGAAACAAAATCAAAGGAGGTTGCAACTTGCACGTTACAAAACCTTCATTGACTAATTTCCTAAGTACGAACACAATAGATTATAATTTCTATTTAACACATACACCGTTACTAATAGTGAATCGAGTTATCCTTGAATCGTGTCTATTAGGCTGTGGTACTTACCGATTCGTTATGTTTGCAACACGGCGGAACGAAATTTGGCGCTAAATTACGCTTTTGACAGATTATTTTGGTCGGAGTTTTGATTTGATTGGAGAGATTTGCTTTCCTTTCTTTAGATATCTGTAAGTAATAATGGATTTATTTTATTTTGTCATATAGGAAAGGTCGAAATGTTTTCATTTATTTAATATTAAATTCTTGGTACATAATATCCCACAAAAACATTTCATGTTAAATGTTTTTTTTTTTTTTTTTTTTTTAAATGGCAATTGAGCCGATGTCGACTATTCTGCCAGTGTCGCGTTTAGACGGCAGCGCAGCAGCGGGCCGTCGACTTTGCACTTTGTAGTAGATCTACAGGTTCTGTTAGTCGCTGTAAAAAACGAGGACAAGGGTTAGTAGAACATAAATATTCTAAGGTAGGGTACAGCACAAAGACATATTAATATAATACATATTATTTATATAATTATTACGCACCAATAACGCTACAATTTTATGTCATTTTCATGCAAAAAAGTTGTTAATATATCAATAATTTTGGGGGAGAAGTGGCATAAGAGGGAATGGAAATTAGTTGGGAGAGGAATGTTACATTTAGAAATTTTGCTATACAGGTCGAAGGATTTGGTGTTCAAGGAGCAGGAGAAAAATATATGGTCCAAAGTACCGTCCGCTAGACCGCATTCACAAAGGGAACTGTCCCTAACATGGATCTTATTCAGAAACACTGGGCTACAACAATGTCCAAGTCTTAGTCTGCAAAGCGAAGAAACAGTTCTTTTGGCTAATTTAGGATATTTAAAAAACCAAGGTTTCCGCTGGATGTCAGGCTGTATAGCGGAATAGTAGACACCCTTGGTTTTTGACGTCTCGTTCCACTTTTTTGTCCACGAGACGAATAATTTCGGTTTGGCACCATTTCGCAAATCGTAGTTATGAGCTACGTAGTGCTTTCGCTCAGCCGGGTTTGACGTGGCATACTTTGCTAACGAATCAGCGCACTCATTGCCAACAATACCCGAGTGACCAGGGATCCAGGCTATCTCGATGTCCAAGCCGTTTTGGGAACAGTCAAATAACAGGTTCTTAATTTCTACAATGATTTTACTATGTATTTTACTGTGAAGTTGATTTTGTTTTATGGCCTGAATACTACTACGCGAATCTGAGAAAATTACTGCTTTAGATATGTTATGTGATTTTATATAATGTATGGCTTCTAAAATACCAATGCACTCTCCTGTAAAAACTGATGCTTCAGGTGGACATTGAAAAAGTAGGGCAATTTTGGAATTTTGGAAATATACTGCTACTCCTGTACATTCTGTTTGTGCTAGTTTTGATGCATCAGTGAAGAAAAAATTCCAACCTTCCCAGTATCGATTGACGGCTAACTCGAAGTCTCGTCTTGCGTTTTGGGAATTCTTTGAAATACCTAGTCCCAAAACGGCTTTTGGTTCGAAGTGAATCGTTTCATATGCAGCGGAAAATACGGGGAGGATTGGATATTTACAAACAGGCGCAGAGAGGTGTTTAAGCTCTCTATACCTGTTTATCAACAGGGGAACTACTTTATTGTTCCAATAAGGAGAGTTATGGAAGGAGAGGTCGATTTGCTCTAAAATTGGGAGTAAGGGATGGGATGAAAGAGAGAATACTTTAGTCAGGAAGCGATCTGCCAAATACTGTCTTCTTAGGTACAAGGGCGGTTCTGCACATTCAACTTGAAGCGCGTTTATGGGGGAGGATCTCATAGCTCCAATAATTATTCTCAGGCATTTGGCCTGAATACTATCTAATTTCTTGAGCGCTTCTTTGTTGCAAGGCTCAAGAAGAAAGCAACAATAATCTAAAGCGCTCCTGGTCAACGCATTGTAGACCAGTTTGAGGGTGTAGGGGTGAGCTCCCCACCACACCCCGGCCAAAGCCTTAAGGACTGACACGGAGCGTTCACATTTTTTGACCGTGTTATTAATATGGTCAATCCCAGACAATCTTGAGTCTAGAGTTACACCCAGGAACCTAGCCTTATCCTTGACTGGAATGATTTGTCCATCAATACTAATATCTACTTGTGGAATAGAACGCTTGCGGGTAAAAATGACGGCTGTACTCTTTGGCGCACTCAAAGATAACCCGTGATCAAGGAGCCATTGGTTTAGTGAGGACAGAGAGACATTCATTGATAGAGCGGCATCCTGAATGGAATTGCCAGTGACCAGTAATGCAATATCGTCAGCATACTGAAGGATTTTGCAGTCATAATTTAGTGAGGAGGACAGATTCGCTGTATATATATTGTATAATGGGGGACTCAGAACAGATCCTTGAGGTAACCCTCTCCATACTGTTCTTTGTTCAGAGTCGGCCCCAGGGATTCTTAATTGGATGGTGCGATTGGCAAAGATGCTACCAATGATACGACATATCCTAGCCGGGATTCTCAGCTCGTGCAGCTTTTGCCTGAGAACAGGGAGGAGGACCGAATCATAAGCAGCTGATATATCTAGGAAAACGGCCACCACCGACTCATTCCTGCTGAGGGCCAGCCGGACCGCTGACGTGAGGATACCTACACTATCAGCTGTGCCCAGACCTTTCCTGAAGCCGAACTGAGTCGCCGGAAGCAGCCTCCCACTCTCCACCAACCACTCTAGCCGATTCTTTATTAAATGTTCAAGGAGTTTAATTAGTATGGACGATAAAGCTATGGGTCTATATGAACAATGATCATTAGGATCTTTGCCAGGTTTTAATATAGGGATGACAACTTGAACCTTCCATTCTGAGGGAATATATCCGGAAGTAAAGCAAAAATTAGCCAAGTCCAAGTAGTATTGGTGGGTTTTTGGTCCAGCTTTGACGATAAAGGAATAAGGAAATCCATCCACCCCTGGCGCGGAGTCCTTAACATGGGATAGTACAGTTTTTAATTCTTCCAAGCTGAATGGTCCGTTCATTGGGTCGCTAGTGTTGTCTGCAACATCTATGTCAACACAGCTGTCCTCTACACCCGGGACGTACGCTGGAGCGATTTTGGAGAAAAACTGGTACCCCAGTTCTTCTGAGATGTTGTTCGAAGAGGCAGGTGCTAAACTACTCCTAAAAAGCCTGACTTTCCGCCATACCTCCGAAACCGGAGTGGATGGATTCAGCGAATGGCAATACCTTGACCAACCTTCTCGTTTTTTCTTTTTTAGTACTTTCCTGGACTTAGCTAATATTCGCTTGAAAGCCATGAGGTTATCCAGGTTCATATCACAGTTAACAGTCTCTTCAGCCGCATTCCTGGCCCTGACCATGTCAGTACATTCCCTATCCCACCATGGCGGAGAAGGGATGTGGTCGGATTGGGGTTTTTTAGAAGGGAAACAATCTTCTGCTGTAGCCGAGACAGTGGAAGAAAAGGACAAAAAACATTCCTGGGCATTATCCCAGTTGACCTTTGGAAGGGAAGATATTCTCAAGTCTAAGATTTTAGAATATAAATCCCAATCTCCTGAGTCAAGTCGGTATTTTAAAAGGGGAGGGGAGATTTTTTTGGGAACATTTTTAGAAGGGAATTCGATCATGATGGGGTAGTGGTCACTTCCATAAGTCATATCCAAGCGCCGCCAGATGAGGAGGCTAGATACATTGGATGAACAGAACGTCAAGTCAACACAACTAATACTCTGCCCTGCTGCAGACCTGCGTGTAGCACTGCCGTCGTTGATGACACAGAGGTCCAGATCATCCAATACATCCAGCAAGCCAATGCCAAAGTTATCGCAAGTATCTGATCCCCAACGATAATGGTGACAATTAAAATCACCCATAACAAGTATTGGACCGCTAACACTGCATAACAAATTTCTAATTACCGAAAGATATTCGAGTTGTGGGTGCGCAATATAAAAAGAAAAAATATTTATATCCTCAGCCTTAACAGCAACAACATTTATGTTATCACCAACAAAGGGTAGAGGAATCGGGGAAAATGATACTTTGCTATTGATGAGCAAAGCACATCCCCCATATCCATCAGGTCTGTCATTGCGAACACTACCGAAACACGGTATCCTGAAATTACTTTCAGGTAAAAGCCATGTCTCAGCAATGGCGCAGACTGATGGCTTATATTTATTTATTAAAAAAGAAAGATCAGGCTTCCTGGGAGTAATACTCCGCACGTTCCATTGGAGGAATGTCAGGGGATGGAGCATCGTGGATATAGTTTAAGATGGAGGTCAACTTCAAGGCAACGTGGTCAGGTAGTGATTGGGTATGGTTTGTGAGAACAGTCATTAACATATTTGTGATTATTTCTAGTATGTCCTTCGAGCTGTCCTCCCGTCTGTAGATCATAGGCTCCGCAACTTCCGCTGGGAAGGCGCAGCCATTATTGGAGGGGGAAAAAGAGTAATCGCGAGTAAGTGCTTGATGAGCTTGTTTGTTATATCCTGGTGAAAGGGGGGCACGGGGCTTACGGTTAAGGAATACCGTTTTACGGTATGAACTTTGGGTTGCGGGGATTGGACTTGGCGACTGGGATGGGGATTTATTTATTGTACCCTTGTTACGTGGGGAGTGTTTTGATACATCGGCATATGATCTGGAAACAGGGGGGAAAACTTGACTTGCTTCTACATATGAAATAGATTTTTCCGCCATCAGAGCTTTGATGCTCTTCTGCCGGCCCAATTCAGGACAAGAAGTGTCATTTGCGAAATGGTGCCCAGAACATGAAATACAGAAACCCAACTCAGGGGTGGTGTCACAACCATCTCCTGGATGATCTCCACCACATTTGTAGCAGCGTGGTTTTGATCTACAAAGTGTGCGAGTATGGCCAAACCGACAACAATGGTAGCATTGTATTGTTGGGTATGTGTACCTCTCAACTGGAAGAGCTGAGAAGAAACAATACACCCGTTTGGGTAAAACTTGTCCGTCAAAAGTTACAACAACTGTCTGCGTAGGTCTCCACTCAGCTACACCAGAGGAGACAACCTTACGGTTCATCCTCCTGGCCTTCACAACAGCGCCACATCCTTCAGGAACCTTAATATTTTTAATAATTTCGTCCTCCGACCATTCAATAGGGATATCCCTGACAAGACCTAGTCGTGTTATGTTGAATTGAGGGATGGAGGCGGTATAATTATGTTGGACTAACAAATTATTAATTAAAAAACTGTTTGCGTCCTGATGCGACTTGAATTCAACTGACACTTTATTTCTACCTATACGTTTGATCCCATCGAGGCGTATGTTGTTGATATTATTTGTCGATAGAAACATACCAAACTTGACCGGTTGCAGCACAGTGCCTGAAGTCTGACCATCCATACGGGAAACATGAACAATATACGGCGGATTATCTCTAGCTGTATAAGTAAGTCTGCCGATTACATTTTTCGGTACTTTGGGTGGAATAATTGGAGTAGTAGGAGGTGACGCAGCAACCCTCTTCCGATTTGGAGTCTCTGTTTCCATTTTGAGATCTTGCGTGGGAATTTGTGTGTCATGGGGGAGGGTGATGGTCATGACAGGGGAAAGATCAAAAAGTTCATCAGGGGGGTCGGGATCAGGAGGCTTTTTGGAATTCATAATGACGGCAAATAATGATTAAAAACAAGACAATAACAGATAAAACTAACCTTACACAAAAAACACAAACACAAGGAATAGTCTCGATCAAGTTTCACACAGAGGTTCACTAGAAATCGAAAGAATTCGTAATACTGACAAAAGCACGTGTTTAGCCTTCACCACTACCAACGAAAGTCCATGTTAAATGTTGCCAAGACGAGACCATGTAGCTCGCACTGTCAATAGAGCCAAGCTTCTAACTCTACACGCCCTAACTCTACAAGGCCTAACTTCGCAAACTACACCTTAGTCAAAATATATGGCTTGGCCGTTTCGTCTACAAGAACCATTGTATAACAGTATGAGAGTTTTTCACCTTACGCTCATGTCAATGTAGCGAAATTAAAGTTATTTCATAAATTTGAGTTCAGTTCGTTTTGGTTTATTTTTTTTAAATTACTTTTTTATTTTAAATACTAGTGTTGTAACCAATTAATTACTGAATTTCACCAGCTTCACTCGATTTTAATAGTAATTAAATATTGTGTAGTGATCTTTACTGAAAAGAATGAGCTTGGCGCTCAAAGCCGTAAATAAAATGTTGAATTGGCGACACTGGTTTCTGTAGAATGGCTGGTCTCTGACCAAGCAGCACTTCTTTGCTTTTGAACTATTTCTGTTTACTATCACGCTAACCTTGGCTCTTCTATTTTGGACACTGATTTAAAGATAGTGATTAATTGGACTCGAAAAATAAGATTAATATCACTTTACAATATAATCAAATCGATGAAATACTCGTGCAAACTTGAAACGATTTATCTTGAGTATCGAGTACGAGTCGTATGGTTACTTCACTAGTTACGTCGCGATGACAAATGTCAAAACGGGCCTTTTATTTTTTGACAACTTTAATCTATTTGATTTGCTTTTACTATGGAAGTACCTACCACATAATTGACACATTTAATTTGAAAGTTAACTAAATGTCGCTCGGATAAAATTGAATGAGAATAGTGATACAACGATAACAATTATAGTAGGTACTACTATTCATACGCCACTTAAGGCCATAACGTAACTGATTACCGGAACCAATCCATGATGTAATCGATTCCGATTACAATTAAACTATCATATTATCGATTCAAAAGCCCATAATACTCGAATGACACACTGAATACGTCGTTGATATGATTCTTTCCAAACTGCTATTAGAACTCTTTTAAATCATATTCTAAATTCAACATCGTTGCACGACGGTGTCTTGTACGTTTCCGCTAGGAATCGCTGATTCGATTGTAGGCGTTCCTTTTCTCTGCTGCAGTGAGCATAAAATATAAAGGAAATAGCGTCTGACTTCGTTCATATTCTATTAAAATTAAAATGGGAAGTGTTTTCAATTCTTTCCTTTTAGATGCACTAGTAACAGGCTTGCCACTGAAGAGTGAATTACATCCTTGGAATATACCCATAGAATTGGGAAAAAAATGGTTTATAGTTTTAAAATAAAGTTGTTTTACTCTGATGACTTACTACCTAATTGGTTTTGAAAATAAAGTTCCATAATTGAGTTGATCAAGTGATTGATTTTACCACCCTTAGGTAAAATACATGTTTGAACTTGGAGTTACGGACACCAGCCCGTAAGACAATACAAGTCTAATAACAAAAAAGATTTTCATTTTCTCATGTTTTCAAACCCCCTCTTTCCAGGTCCAAAGAAGCCAAGTCAGCATCGCTCATCATCCGCGCTAGCCACCAAAGAGATCGAGTTCTCCAACTGGAAGAAGCGAGCGTCCTATGACCCCATGAAAGCGGCCCAGGAAGACAAGAGAAGAAAGCAGATGGCGAAGAGACAGGATTGTAATAAGGATGATCTGAGCTCTCCCAGGTAAATAACTACCCAATCTTGCTGCTAATTTATTTGAGATTCTAGTCGATCGAAATTGTGTTTTAACTCATCATCATCTGCCTAGCCTTTTCCCAACTAAGTTGGGGTCGGCTTCCAGTCTAACTGAACACCAGTATTTTACATGGAGCGACTGCCTATCTGACCTCCACAACCCAATTACTGGGTAATACGCAGAAACGTAGCGTGGCTTGGCGGGGCCCCGTGTAAAAAATTGTTTGGGGGCCCTTATGAAGGGTAAAGATTTCCCACAAAAGAAAAAAATGGTTTGCATAAAATTAAAAGAAATATTTATTCATCATAATTATCTATCTGTCACTTTTTAGGGTTCCGTACCCAAATGGTAAAAACGGGACCCTATTACTAAGACTTCGCTGTCTGTCCGTCTGTCCGTCTGTCTGTCACCAGGCTGTATCTCAAGAACCGCGATAGCTAGACAGTTGAAATTTTCACAGATGATGTATTTCTGTTGCCGCTATAACAACAAATACTAAAAACAAAATAAAATAAATATTTAAGGGGGGCTCCCATACAACAAACGCGATTTTTTTGCCCTTTTTTGCTCGATATCAAAAATAGCAACAGGTAGGCACTTGAAATATTCACAAAATACTCAGTTGTATTTTAACTTTA
Organism: Mesoligia furuncula; assembly: GCA_916614155.1. Lineage (NCBI taxonomy): Eukaryota > Metazoa > Arthropoda > Insecta > Lepidoptera > Noctuidae > Mesoligia > Mesoligia furuncula. The sequence goes on along the minus strand of OU744815.1, from coordinate 16,838,182 downwards.
ATAATAAATAATAAAATTAAAATAAAATAGATATTTAAGGGGGGCTCCCATACAACAAACATGTTTTTTTCGGCGTTTTTGCCTTGTGGTACGGAACCCTTCATGTGCGAGTCCGACTCGCACTTGGCCAGTTTTTCCAATTTGTTTTCTATCATTTCTGAAATAAAAAAAAAATTTGGGAAGTTTTTATTAATTTTTGCTTACGCACGTTGGGGGCCCCCGTAGCCCGGGGGCCCCGTATAATTGATACGGCAGATGCGGCGGTAGCTACGCCCCTGATAATACGATACCCCTTGATAAGACTGGTTGTCAAACTTTCGGGTTTCTGACTACCCGTAACGACTGTCAAAGATCCACGAATGACAGCAAGGGACCAACGGCTTAACGTGCTTTCGAGGCACGGAGGGGTCACGGTATGTAAAGATGGTCACCCATCCACATACCAACCGCGGCAAGCGTAGCTTAACCTGATCGATCGACCTGTGCGGCTGTTATTATTTAGCCACGAAATAACTGTTAAGCTATAAAGTCAAAATTCCAAAAGTGAAATGGTAGTTCACTTATTCGACTTTCTTAGACTGATTGGCTTTGAAGTTTGACGGTATTCACTCGGTATAAAATGGTATGTCCAGCAATTATTGAGATTAGGCTGTGGCTGATGATGACGATGATGACAATGATATGCATCTACAACGCGGTCACATTAACTTGACGCATCCCTGGAATGCGTGGCCCGCATTCTTTAGCACGCCCAGCAAGTGTTAGGCCTTTGCCTTTGTTACCGATACGCGTGTCGACAATTTGGCTAGTTTTCTGTTGTTGTTTTAATTATATTTTTTATTAGGTATATTACAAAAAAACCAAATTGACGTCATCAACGCCAAGCGTGAAGTTAAAGTGACCGCGTTGTAGTAAAACAAGTGCCCGCACGAACAGTAGAATTTAAGTACGACAAATATAAAAAAAAAAACAGAATCTGATTGAATCAACAGGCGAATAAGTTTACTACATTATTATTTAAGGTACTACTAATCGATATTTTTTCCATACAAATTTCGGAAGAGTATTATACTTCACTGTTTGACATTGTGCATTCAAAGTTAAACATGATATCGTTTTGACTTTATTAATTTTGTATGTACGGAAACAGAATAGTAAAATAAAAAGCCATTAAAAGTTATGAGCCAACAAAGATTCGTTTTTCTTGCTATTTTTAACGTAACTTTGGGTGTAAATAAGTAATAAAAGCACTGTAAAATCTTCCAAACCAATCCGTGCCGACAAAGCTCAGTTATCGAAGAGTTCAATAAACTTTATTTGTAATTGTTTTAGGCAGTGACTTTTTCATAAAACTCGATTTACGGAAGCACTTTTCAAATTTTTTTACGCGCCTATCAGTTCGGAACGGTGTTTCTGTGTGTGAGAACTAGACGTTGTTCGTGAAGACTAGCGTCTAACTGCTCATAACTGATACTAGCTCTGTCGGACACGAAGCCAGGTGAGACAGCGTGCGTTTTGGCCATGACCACCAGTGAGTTCGAGCTCGCGACTAGTATACTCTTAAGCCATACCTTTGAAAGGACGATGCGCTAGGTAACCCGCGAAATTAAAATTTTCTTAAGTTTTTTGCAATTTGGAATATAATCCTACTAGCTTTTGCCCGCGGCTTCGCTCGTGTTAAGTATTATTAAAAAAAACTAATAAGTAAGTACATTTACATCCGCCATCATCCTTTATTTTATCCCCATGGGGGTTGAATTTATCAAAATCCTTTCTTAGGGGATGCCTACGTCATAGTAGCTATATGCATGCAAAGTCTCAGCCCGATCGGTTTAAAATTGACAAAGTTTCATACAAACTTTCATCCCCTATTTTATCCCCTTTGGGGTAGAATTTATCAAAATCCTTTCTTAGGGGATGCCTCCGTCATAGTAGCTACATGCATGCAAAGTCTCAGCCCGATCGGTTTAAAATTGACAAAGTTTCATACAAACTTTCATCCCTTATTTTATCCCCTTGGGGGTAGAATTTATCAAAATCTTTTCTTAGCGTCATAACATCTACCTGCATGCCCAATTTCAGCCCGATCCCTCCAGTGGTTTGGGCTGTGCGTTGATAGATCACTATGTCGTCAGTCAGTCAGTCACCTTTGAGTTTTATATATTTAGATTGATTGATATTACATGAAATAGTAATTCAATAGGATTATTTTGAACTGAGAGGTTTGTATGTTGTTGATTTTAATGATTATGATTCTGTAAATACATATGTTTGCTCACGAATCGTATTTTGTTCAACATAATTTATACAACCTGACAACGACCTGCAAATTGCAAAAAAACGCTAGATAATTTGAATTTCACGGGCTACCGAGCGCATCTCCCTTAATAGTCGTACAAAAAATCTCAATTCAACTAAAATAGGTACTCGATATCTAACTACTCATGTAATATTACGTACTCAACTCAGGCGTACGCTCACCATTGCATCGATTAGTTGACACCTACAATAGACAGTTTGGCTCAACTGATATTATGTTTCACAGCAAGGCTATATTTAGAAAAGAAATTGTTTCTATTTTAAGTGATCAGAACCCTATTAATTAAGTAATGTTTACTTTATTCTGTCTGTTATTATATAGTTCTTTCTAACAACTAGTAGATCTGTTAAGTAATATGTGGATAACGTTGTGAGTAGTGTATTTGTTACATCTATTATTAAGTTTTAACTTAGGTTTACTTATTATTACACTACTGTTTGTTGTCCCTAAATAAATAAATAAATATTAAAGACGTGTCTTCTGAATTATAAACCCCAGTTTCAATTCATAATTTCTTCATTCCAGCCACTCGTCACCCGTCCACCGCTCCCAATCGTTCCACACCACCAACATAGCAGACCTGGAGACCCTGGACTACTCCTCAGAGGAGACAGAGGATGACCAGCTCCTGGTCACGTTGCCCGTAGACCCTATGGTCACTTCAACACATTCAGACATACTGGATCTCAGGCCTAAAGACTATAGCAACTTGAGGAGACAGGCCATGAACAATGATGTGGTGCTGTCCAGGGATTATGTCACTAATTTCCAGGTAAGAATTATTGTTAACAAGCTGCGCCCCGCGGTTTCACCCGCATAAGTGTCGATCCCGTGGGAATTTCGGGACAAAAATACCTCCATACAAAATTTTATCAAAATTGGTCTAAGCGTTTGAGTGTGAAGAAGTAACAAACATATAAACACACACACACACACAAACTTTCGCCTTTATAATACTAGTGTGATTAAACCTTTGTTTCAATCTTTGTAAGCTTAACCGCTTGTGTACCGTAATTACAGACACAATTAAAAAGCCATTGTGTCTCGCGTAGATCTACGTTCCGGCAGACTAAGGGTTAATGTGGTCTTCCAAGTCATTACAAATTATTGTCGGTTTAATGATCACGCTTGGTTGACGGATTGGTGAGCGCAGTAAAAGAACATTTAAAGTAGCGTTCTGGTGCCCGTTACCATCAAGTAAACGGACACGAAAGCTATTGTTCAATTCTTCATTTTGAAGTCCGTGACATATTTAAGACACTCTCGGGTAATACGGGGAAATAAAATATTTTTATGTTAGACAGTATTATTTCATAGTCAGACAAAAATATCAAAGGATCAGCGGCGCCAACATAGGTTTAAGATAATTGCGAGGTTCACGGCTGGATATAGGTCATTTCCTCATTCCTACAGATAACATAAGCGGCAATCAAAAGACCATGATAGGAATAAAGATCAAACCTTATGGATCTTAAGTAATTAATGACTAACAGCTTTAAACCATGCTTTACAGGTAAACCAATCAACACACGATAAGAAACGCCGCGAAGCCAGAGACGCGGACAAAAGAAAAACCTTCATCATAGACGACATAACCCCAACCAAAGAGAACATAGACTTCCTGACAAAGACAAGAGAGGACTCAGTCACAGACAAGCGAAAGACGTTTATTCTCGATAGTGATACTAATTCTACAACGAACGGTAGTAGTCCTAGGAATTCGTCGATATTTAGCCATGAGAAGAATTCGTTGACTACTGGGACTAGTGATACGGAGGGGGAGAGTGGTACGGAGAGTGCTCCCGTCGTGTTGAGACATCAGGGAGGAAAAAGGAGCGCGCCTGTGCAGGCTAAACAGAGGTTAGTTTAACATTAAACCTGTTATAGTCTGTGGGATTTACCAGAATTATAATTTTCAGCATCTTTCACTGCGTTCTCTTTAATTTCTGATATTCTTCTGTATGCACTTATATATGCCTGTTTTTGCTCAGCCACTTCTCCTCTTGAAATGTAACGTCATCTGGTAAACGTCCATTGAAGAAAAGTATTGCACCATTTACAAAAATTACACCATATTTGTTGAGAAACATTCTTAATGAGCGTAGATAAAACGTTCCAAAATATCAGAAACAATTGAAAGGGTTTTGATTAAAGAGATTCAAATATTTAAAATAAGCCACAGTATCAAATAGTTAAGTACCTTTTAAATGCATAAGGCTGACGTAAATTTGTGCGGGCCGCACTACCGTACGCTTTTTTTGTTTTAGAATATAATGTGGATCGCGACTTGATGCGGCTGTAATATGCGCTAGTATTTGAATAACATGTCAGAACTTACATCTCCAAATCACACAAATCTTCCAGGTACAGCGGTGACTACTCGATGTCATCGTCAACGACCTCCATAAGCCAGCGCAAGCCGACGATCCAGCCGCGGTACATGGACATTTCCAAGTACAAGAACGAACAGTCCCCGAAGAACTTCCTCCGAAGGGACCCGAGCAAGACTTACGTGGGCGTACTGAACACCGACAAGGCTGCAATCAGCAAGGGTAGTGCGCAGCATTATGAAATGGGTAAGCTTAATGTCAAGAATTTTACGATCCATAAAAAAAATAGACTGCTTCACTGCTTACGCTGGTATTAAAAGGCAGGTTTAACACAATAAAACATACATTTTGAAGAATCGTTAAGTCTTCTAAAATAATGAACTACAAAAGTCATTCCAACAATGTTGCGAAATATTTACATAAGTGAAGCATTTGATACTGTTAAGTATATGTAGCTCACTCGAAAGGTCATTGAAGTTGCACAGTAATAAAGTGACCTGAGAATACAACATGGTCTTTTGTAGTAATAACCATAATTATAATTACAAATGTAAAAAGATTGTGAAAAACAAGGTAAAAAAGTTTGATTTGTTTAGGGGTGCCCCAAGGCACTATTATTGGCCCATTACAATTTTGCTCTCCTTTAATTTAGTGTCGGGAAAAGATTTTCGGGAAGGATTTGGGGGCGGCTTTTGCTTAGGAGTTGTACAGTATAGCCTAAATAAATAACTAAATGAATTTAGTGTCTAATACCTAGACAAGATAACATTTAATTCTAAGAAATGAATGTTTTTTCTTCTAGTCACCTATTTGAAGTTACTCGTACCCAACACTATAGTTTCTGATTGTTTTTGCGAGATTACTGGCTCTACAGTTACTTGAATCGATTTTTACATAATTTTGCAGAACAAAAGAAACAAGAATTAGAGAAGTGGAAACGAAGGGCTTCGTACGACCCGAGGAAGGCGGCTGCTCTCGGAAAGTCTAACAAGACGCCGTCTAAGACCGCTAGGTAAGATACCTTTGCTTGTAAAAATTTGCTAATCTGTGGTAGGCTGTTTGAGGTAATTACTTTCGCCATTATAGGCTCAATAAGAAAAGTTGGGGTAGTTTTGAATAACAAGTAGATTGATTAATTTGTGAGAAAAATGGTTGCAACCGTGTTATTAACAAAATGGTTGACTAACGATAGAGATATGAATAGTAAAAAAAATATACATCTTTTAATATAGGTACTTTACCCAGAGTTAACAGTTACTAAACTAACTGGTATTTGGGATAAGCTAACGTTTCATAACAGAATAAAATGGAAGTTATTTTTGAAGTGAAAACTTCTTTAGGCTTGTTGGACATTTTTTGAGATAGGAAAAACCATTGAACTCGCGCCACTGTTGCCGGAAGCGACACTGCGCACGTTTTGTTTATAAGACGTTAAAAAAATACCCGCTTCGGATGTCTTCGGCTGTCCTCGGGATGTACTCGGTTTTAATGTATATCCGAAGTGAGTGATGGCAAAGTATTCTGTTTACGTTTTTTTTTTTCACTTTTTTTTTGTATTATTAAAAGGGGCCTAAGTTATGAATTACATAAGTTTTAAACATATTTTTTGTTTGCCTTATCTATTGTAACCTTTTATTTTTGAAAAGTATCTTACCTTTCAGTTGAAAATAAATATTTTTTTAAATTTTCATTTCATTTAATATTTAAGTAAGGTAAAATAATATTAAAACATAATTTATTGTAAATTTTAGAGCGTGACAAATCTCAAAATGCATGCAAATTCCGTGTAAGTGACATGATGGCCGCCATCTTGACGTGTAAGGTTAGTCAAATGTCAAAACTGACAGCTGTGGCCACCGCGGATTTTCGAATTGACAGCTGTCAAAATTATTGGCACTTGGTGTATTTTTTTTTTGCTTCAAGAGCTTGACACGACTATGCCGCTAAAATTCTTGGTTTTTCATGTCAGTATTTTTAAAGTTACTTTTCTTTTTATTTATTTCTTTAGTAATAACATTTTTATTTATAATATCTATGTATTCCGTATGAAGAATCAAGATGTCTGCTTTTCTAACGCTTGGTCCACTCTGAATTGGTAAGAAAAAAAAAACAAAATTCTAAGTTTCTATTGGCTGGTTAGACTATTAAATAGGAATCTTTGGTGCAATGTGTAAATATAGTTTTTATTTACTGGCAATTCTTATAACGCTTGATCAGTGTGGTTCTGGGTTGTGTACCTTAGTACCTTTATTTATATATTAAAAGGATTTACCTTTTTACTTTATCTATGTGTGTTTGACGCTATGTAACTAACCCCTCACCTAATTTTTTATCTCCAAAATGCAAAAAAAATATTATTCTGTGTCAGAATGTATTCTTATTTTTTTATGCTCGATAAAATATTATAGTCAAACATTACTTTTTGAGTTTTGTAGAGAGTTACTCTTTTGCCTGTAATGGAGTGCAATAGCATAATTTATAAGTCACCCCACGCACAACCACAAAATAGAAAAAAACAATCAGAAAAAAAAGACATGAAATACTGTTCGGAAAACAGCTGAAATCTGACCAAGCAGCTTTAACACTGTTCTAACACAAAAAAAAAAAACATTACAGACATGCTGATCAAGTTATAACCGGATTTTTTCTTCCCTCTAGCGTGCTCCGCTCACAATCCTTCCATGGCCCGGTGATGGCATATCCAGGGCTTCGCCCGTTGCCCCCGGACCAGATCTGCGAGACGTATGACGCTTCTAGCGACAACGATTTTTAACGACACTGTCGACTTCGACTTGTGATATAACCGTGTTTGTATTTGAGATAGACTAGTCTTTTGTTTGTGGTACAAAATCCATTAACTCGTCGAGGTAAGCCTCGTTTACATGAGAAGAGTTGCTCGACTGCAGAAGGGCGAGAATGTTCACGAAATTCGAGCATAGGAATCGCTTGCATGTGTTTAATTCTCGCTTTATGACAGTCAAGTAACTCTCTCGTGTAAACGCGCCTTAGAACTGTCAAATAATTTTACACTAATGTTAAAATGATCTCGCGTTTTTTTGACAGTTTATGTCTTTTGTATCAGTATACAAATTAAGGGTACAGCGCAGTGTGTTCATACTAATTGTTAGTGTTATATTAGAGTTTGATGTTGACACAAAATTAGGTACGTTTGTGTATCATTTGTGTCGACACAAACTGTGGATAAGACCAGTTAGTAGTGTGATGTGCAATGTGATGCATAATATTTCTGGGGCTCCTAAATTGTTTATAGTCACGCGGTAATATAGTTTCGAACAAGTCCCTCTGTTATTTATTTTGTTGTAAAACGTTAGGGATGTTACATTATCGCCAATTAGCGTAAAGTTACAATGTTTTTTTTTCATTTGCGCTCGTTTTGCTTTTTTATTCCGCCAATAAGTCTTGAAATAAAAAGGCTAGAAGTACATAATTTATTTTATTTGTAATCGGTAGTAAATTATTATTTTCGATTAGGAATGCTTTATTTTACAGCGATATTGTAACATCTTTGAGGTAATTCTGTATTTGGGGATCAAAAAGATAGCTTTTTAGAAATAATAAAAAAAGAATTAGTAATATACTTAAACCAAAAAAATATTTTGTTACTATTACTAAAAATGGAATGAAATAAAAAATAATATGTTTGTCTCAATGCATTTAGGCGTAGTAAGTAGTGAATTCTTGTTAGCCCAAAAGTAGTCAACGATTAGACTATTAAAAATAAAGCTAATGTAGAAAAAAACAATAAAAATATAACTAGTTGCTAATTTATTTAATTTACATAACAATGGTAAAATAATTTATTGTTGGTTTTTGTTATCTGAAATAAGTAAAAATCGTCAAATTGACGCCATATTGATTTCCTGCCAAATACAGAATTGATCCTCTTTTTTTTCTGCAAATCTACGTGATTGATGAATTAAAAGTCATGATTTTTAATAACCTGACGATTAACATGAAAATGTTCATTGGTTGGGAGCGATGCAATTTTTTAATAACTATTTTTAAGTTATTCCGCACAAATCAAAATCATTTTAAATCGCTTTTTATGTGCATCGCCGTTTATTTTAATTATTTTTTTTATACTGAAGTACTTGATATCTTTTTTTGTAAAATATTATTTTCTCGTAAAGTTAAGGTTTAGGAAACATATTAAATAATAATTAAATGTGATTTAATTAATAATGCCTACTGTATCTTTAGGATTGGCTCTTATTATTTACCACTAAAAGTGTATGAGATTAGTTTTTTTTATCTATAAAATATGTCTGTTTAAAATAAATGTAGAATAATACTTTGCTGAACTTATATCATATTAAATATCCCTTATTGCTCATATCATTCATACATCGATGTATTTTAGGAATATTTAACCTTTTTTAGTTTTAGTATTTTTTCTAAAGTGCAATATCACATCACATTTATTACCAGCTTATAATATGAACAAATGTTTTTCGTTTATGTAATTTTTGTATTTTTTGAGTATTAAAAACAATGTATTTTCGGTCGGAATACTCAAGTTTAGAAGAAAGAGTTATTTTTGCGTGATTATTGTTTTTTCACAGCACATGAGTAGTTGAGCTCAGTATTTTTCGCGAATTTTTTAATAGGCGCTGTGAAAAAATACGGGAAAAATGACCTAAGAAAGTTGCATTGTTGGTTTACTTCTGCCAGGCTAAACAATCTACACTTTATAAAGCTTTACGCGAAATATTATGTACCTACCTACCTAAAGTTATTGCTAATAAATAATATAAAAATCTCTTTACTTAAAAATATTACTTAGTTTTTTTGTCGTGTTGAAATGATTAATTTTGAGTACAATGACGTTGTTTTTATGTTTAAAAAATAAAAAGTACTTATTTTGATTTTAATTTCTTAGTATTTTTTCCTTGCGTACTATTTTAAAGTAAAGAGAAACAAATCTAAATCATAACTCAAAAAGTCTGCTGAAATGTTTTTTATATAAATTCTAAGGTGTTACTTCAATTTTACCACAAAAACAAGGCCTTTGCCCTATTTCTGACAGATAATTCAAGATTGTGCGGGTTTCTCTGGTAAAGTCGTTAGTTTCGTTATCTCAATTTTGAGTAGTGATTTACTATTAATTAGTAGCAAGCCTGGCTTTATTTCAATTATCGCGAAACTGTACCATAAACGCTGGAAGCGTTAATATTTGTAAAACATAATTGATGTTTAGAGTTTTGTAAAAATATTATTTAAATAGGAAACAATAAAAAGAACGTTTAAAATTACTGATCTTGTTTTATTTATAGAAGGTGGAGACGACAATAAATGAAACTGCGTATAATGACTTTCCCAGTCTGCATACAGCTCTAGATCTAAATTTTTTTCAAGGCGGGGCAAAATATGCCGTCTGCCGCCCCCCGCCCCGCCAATCCTTTCACCTTTTCCGTGGAGCCTTATTTTTTTTAAATATGCGGTCATGTCGAACATTTATTTTAGTAACGATAGGATAGTTTGAAATAAATCGTGAAATTGCTTCTGCCCACGACTTTGTCTGCGTGAAATTTCGGCTCCCGATCCACCGCATCGCAGCGCATGGCTTGCCCACGCTTTTACTTCACTACTTTACGTGCGTACTTTCTACCTTTTTTTCTTTTTCCCGACTTCTAAGGGTCGCAGTGAAATGTTCAGTAGCCTATAACCTTCCTCAATAATATGGCTATCAATAATTCCAAGATCGCGAGACTCGGTTTATGCAGAAAAGCTTAATACCAACTAAGACATCCTGAAAAGCACGAGCGAGCGGAGCGAGCCCGAAAATTTTACCACTCACCCTCAGATTAGTTAGATTTTTTTACGTACTTAACACTGCTGCACTATAACAATAACACTTCTATTGTGTCTCGTTCAGTGTTCTTCAATGGGTTAATCGACTTATACAGAAAAAGAAGAGCGAGCGAAGCGAGTTCGAATAGTTTGCTAGCAACATATTAGTCAAATTTTATCGATCGATAATGCCAAAAGGGACGCCAGCGCTGTGCTAAAAATAAAGAAAATCGTGTCGCCTTGTACTGACAGGCTTAGGAAAGGGCAGGACGCCCGACTCCCCCGCTACGCAAAGTAGTGTTTCTAAAATAAAGGCTCATCCACCTCTCATTCGCCGCGGCATAGATCTGTTGCAGGAGATAGAAAGCTAGCCTTTTATACATCGCTAAATATAGTAAGTGCTTTAAAAACGAAGAGTTCCTGGCAGAGGTCAAGTGCGCCCCCCGCAACCCGCTCATACTATTTAACGACCTATGCCTACGCTAATCACGTAGTGATTTACTCAGTGCATCACTAGAGAGACGATAAGTGCTACGCATCTCATTTATCGCCAAGTTGCGGTGTGCTGGTTGGTGCACTTGTCTGCCACGCTTAAATTTTCTGCCCCCTGAACTTGGCGCCCGGAGCACGGGCCCCGGCTAGCTACAGGTACCTATGCCTATAAAATTTTAGGGTTTCCCTCGATTTCCATGGGATTCCCTCATCAGATTCCAATGTAGTGACTATAGGACCACTTTGAGAGCATACCCTTTCGAACAAAGAAAGATTTTTTAACCTTTTGAACGCCACAGTCGGGTATAGACGACAAACGAAAACGTTCCCAACACGCCACCGTCATCTACAGCCGACAAGAAAACGCGTGTTGGGCACGTTTTTGTTTGTCGTCTATACCCGACCGACAAACGAAAACGTGCCCAACACGCCACCGTCGTCTACAGCCGAAAAGAAAACGCGTGTTGGACACGTTTTCGTCTGTCGTCTATACCCGACCGTTCAAAATGTTAACATAGGTCCACAATTGACGGAGAAATCGGTGAACACATAAAAAAAACATACATGAAGTCGGACATATAACCTCCTCCTTTTTGGAAGTCGGTTAAAAACCCATAGTTGGCCCATCACTACTAATTATTTTGTTTAAAAAAAATGTTAGAATTTATTTGGTACCTACTTAGTTTCAAAATAACATTAGAATTGTCAGTGCTTTTATTTATTGTCGTCTCCACATAATTATTTCTTCGACCTATCTAGCAAGTTTGAAAAATCTTTCTCCGAATTAGAGCAGTCGCAAAATTTAACACATTTCTAAGACTAATTTCTTAAATTTACCTCTAATGAAAGATTTGTATATTTATTTAGGTATTATTTATTTATTTAATACTTCAAGCACATAAATGTACAGAGGCGGACTTAATGCCATAGGCATTTTCTACCAGTCAACCTTTGGGTGATGCAGAGACAAATAGTGGTAGGTGCAATCAAGAACATTGAGGAATAAATAATTTAAATATAAAGATACGCATATACCTATTAAAACTTTGAATATAATATATACCTCGTTACATACATAAGCACAAATAAATATACATACTTACTAAAAAGAAATAAGACAAACAATGAGAAAATATTACCGTTGTGATGATACTGCCAGCTTCTTGCGAATGTGCTCTCGAGCCTTAACTTTAAAGGATAATCGGTTGGGTGGTATATCTTTGGCAGTAGTTACGGGTACCTAGTCAGCAGCCCGGAGTCTGAGAACCAGTCTCCCATGGTAAGACTGGTTCTCAGACTTCGGGCTGCTGGCTACGGCTGCTGTATCGTATTGACCAGTAACTGCGTTGTGGAGGTCAGGTAGGCAGGCGCTTCATGTAAAATACTGGTCTTCAGCTGCATCCGGTTAGACGTGAAGCCGACCCATAGTTGGGAAAAGGCTAGGCAGATGATGACTTATGACGGAAAACAAAAGAATTTGTTGTTTGACCGAAAAACGTTTGAGCTTTTACAAAAAAATCACCTGTAGGTACCTATGCGCCTAGGTTCCCACAGGCGATTTTTAACGCGGCCGTTTTTTGTGGCGCACTAGGTTTTCATCACTCGGTAGGTATTGAGAATCCAATAGAGTATGTACAGTCACGAGCATTAGTATGTATACACTTGACTTTATTCAAAGGCGATTTTCTCCTTTATTTTCTTAATTGAAATTTTATATTATTAGGAACATAATATTTTCGAATCCATAGGCTTATGTAAAGTGTCGTGTTTTTCGTTGCATTCGTTATTTCACAAAAAAATCGCAATTGAATGTTGCCAAGTGTTGAGATATTAGTGCTCGTGACTGTACATCCCAGCGCGTCAAAAAAACTAATTGATGGATTTTTAACTTTCGGCGCGTCGTTCGCCGGGGCATAGATCTGTTGAAGGAGATAGAAAGCTAGCCTTTTATATATCGCCAAATATAGTAAGTGCTTTAAAAACGAAGAGTTCCTGGCAGAGGTCAAGTGCGCCCCCCGCAACCTGCTCATACTATTTAACGACCTACGCCTACGCTAATCACGTAGTGATTTACTCAGTGCGTCACTAGAGAGACAATAAGTGCTACGCGTCTCATTTATCGCCAAGTTGCGGTGTGCTGGTTGGTGCACTTGTCTGCCACGCTTAAATTTTCTGCCCCCTGAACTTGGCGCCCGGAGCACGGGCACCGGCTAGTCCCCCCTTGATCCGGAGCTGCTGCATACAAAAAATGTAGGTAATCAAATACTTCCAATATTTTAGTCACTTCAGCTAATCTATTTATATAAAATAAAGTAGGGCTAGTTACACCATTTTTAACTCCAGAATGGCTGGATCGATTATTATGGATCTTTGATTTTTTGGATTTGTTTCCGCCCCTAAGAGCCGAATAACTATTAAAACATGGGTAAACTTCACGAAAAAAATAATAATGAAGATAATTCATTTTCTCATAAACTCTTTCTTATTGATTCTGAGGCGGTACCTACAAAGTTCGCCGGGTCAGTTGACTAATAAAATACTTTTTTACAAAAAAAAAAAACAACCGACTTCCAAAAAAACATTACAAAGTGAAAAATAACTTTAATTTCGGAAGTCGGTGTCTTTGGATCTGTATTTTAGTTTTTTGCTACCGACTTCCCAAATTAAAGTTATTTTTCTCGTAGATATTACTCGAATAGCAACCCGTGATTCTTATTATTAAGTAGTTCCGATGGCCATCTGTGGTCTTCATCTTCAGTTCCACTTCACCAAATGGTACTTTCCGAGAGCAAATGCACGAGATAGGTACTATAACAAATACCCATATCGCTGCAGGTATGCCTATAAAATTTTAGGGTTTCCCTCGATTTCCATGGGATTCCCTCATCAGATTCCAACGTGGTGAGTATGGGACCACTTCGAGAGCCATACCCTTTCGAACAAAGAAAGAATTTTTAAAATAGGTCCTCAATTGACGGAGAAATCGGTGAACATACATAAACAAAAACATACATGAAGTCGAACATATAACCTCCTCCTTTTTTGAAGTTGGTTAAAAAACCATAGTTGGCCCATCACTACTAATTATTTTGTTTAAAAAAAAATGTTAGAATTTATTTGGTAGTTTCAAAATAACATTAGAATTGTCAGTGCTTTTATTCATTGTCGTCTCCACATAATATTTCTTTGACCTAGCAAGTTTGAAAAATCTTTCTCCGAATTAGAGCAATCGGAAAATTTAACACATTTCTAAGACTAATTTCTTAAATTTACCTCTAATGAAAGATTTGTATATTTTGGCAGTAGTTACGGGTACCTAGTCAGCAGCCCGAAGTCTGAGAACCAGTCTCCCATGTTAAGACTGGTTCTCAGGCTTCGGGCTGCTGGCTACGGCTGCGGTATCGTATTGACCAGTAACTGCGTTGTGGAGGTCAGATAGGCAGGCGCTCCATGTAAAATACGGGTCTTCAGCTGCATCCAGTTAGACGTGAAGCCGCCCCTTAGTTAGGAAAAGGCTAGGCAGATGATGACTTATGACGGAAAACAAAAGAATTTGTTGTTTGACCGAAAAACGTTTGAGCTTTTACAAAAAAATCACCTGTACCTATGCGCCTAGGTTCCCACAGGCGATTTTTAACGCGGCCGTTTTTTGTGGCGCACTAGGTTTTCATCACTCGGTAGTCGGTAGGTATTGAGAATCCAATAGAGTATGTACAGTCACGAGCATTAGTATGTATACACTTGACTTTATTCAAAGGCGATTTTCTGCTTTATTTTCTTAATTGAAATTTTATATTATTAGGAACATAATATTTTCGAATCCATAGGCTTATGTAAAGTGTCGTGTTTTTCGTTGCATTCGTTATTTCACAAAAAAATCGCAATTGAATGTTGCCAAGTGTTGACATATTAGTGCTCGTGACTGTACATCCCAGCGCGCCAAAAAAACTCATTGATGGATTTTTAACTTTCGGCGCGTAGCAGTTGCCTTGAAAATCCAGTGCGAGAAAAAAAACTGGCCAAGTTCGAGTCCGACTCGCACACGAAGGGTTTCGAACCACAAGGCAAAAACGCCGAAAAAAACACGTTTGTTGTATGGGGGGATTCTGTTTATAGTATTTGTTGTTATAGCGGCAACAGAAAATTTCAACTGTCTAACTATCTCGGTTCATGATATACAGCCTGGTGACAGACGGACAGTGGAGTCTCAGTAATAGGGTCCCATTTTACCCTTTGGGTACGGAAGCCTAAAAACGCCCTTGGGATATAGTTCGCGTCAAACTTTATGTCGGCTCTGAAGTGCGCTGCTCGGTGCGCAGTACCCCACCCCTCGACCCCGCTGACATAAAAATTTGTTACTGCGCAACGTCTCGCCTCATGTTCCGAGTCGCTATAAAGTTGGCGAGAGCTTATTGCACGCTGCAAAGAAATATTTTGATAGAAGACATTTAAGTCGAGTTGTGTTTTCAAAATGGCAAGGGTAAAAAATTAAACAAGATATACATTTATTATAATATTGATTTTATCTTTGAATATCAATTACACTTTTTTGTTTTATTGTTATTTTATAAACTTTACATATTCATTTCGTATTTTATATACCATATAATATATAAAGTTTCAATACTAATTATTTTAGCATTACATTACCTAATACAAGAGGGATTAAAAAACATAAATAAATACTGCATCTCATAAAGTAAATTAAAACTCCTGTTTTAATGTTTAAACATTTTTTTTCGTTGTTTTACACCAGTACACAACACTTAATTTTATAACTAAAACTTATGAAGAATAACATTTCAAAGTCACTCGTTTTTTTTTCAATAAAAAGGAACTCTTTACATCGCTCTTTCTCTTTTTCATCCGTAACCTACTTACTTCACAACCACATTACATATTTTTTTTATTAAAAAAAGGTTTAAAAAGATTCATTACTAGTTCAAAAGTAATTTCTAAATTGAGCAAAGTTAGAAGTGACAATAAAACGTTATTCGTCAAGAAATATTTTGTCAATTTAGAGTCGTTTTTACGACTACGATTGACGTTTTCGTAATTCTGAACTGTTTATTCAAATTAGTAACAGGATTTTATATAAGTACTATTAATACTAAAGAATGACAACTAAAAGATGCTCAAGAATGGCTTAACTCAAAACGACAACAATCCTTCGAGTTTTTTTTTTGTTACCTAATACAATTATACATCGCAGAAAAATACAAAAAACAACATTCTGTATCTGTACATCCTTTTTACAATATTAAATATAGTTAAAACTATTTTAAATATCCTTACTAAACTGGTATAATTCAAATAATTTTGAGTGTACCTACTTCCTCAAATATTTTATCGAAAAACAAACTGAAAATCTAATGTGAATATAATTCAGCATAGCTTTACTTATAGACATTCATAGCTTAGTTTAGATCTAGGTTATGTGTGACTAAAAATAATACGGGGAAGTCACCATAACTTCTATAGTGGTCTGAAAAGGAGGTTTGTTGTACAGTCACGAGCATAAGTGTGTATACACTTGGCTTTATTCAAAGCCGATTTTCTCCTTTATTTTTGAATGAAATTGTATGTTATTACGAACATAGTCTTTTCGAACCCATACCTTTATGTAAAGTGTCGTGTTTCAACGTTGCATTCGTTATTTCATGAAAAAATTGCAATTGAAAGTTGCCAAGTGTTGACATATTAGTGCTCGTGACTGTACACCTCAACTCTAAACTAAGCTATAAAAATCGAAGCCTACACAATGATTTCAGTATCACACAAAGAAGTCATGATTTGGCACAAGAGAAACATTTAAGTATTTTGAAAGGTGATTCTCATAGCACGAACTAAACTGTTGCTATCATTTTCTCACAGATATAACAAGAAAGAGAAGGCATTACGTTTACGAAGTTTCAAAGGTTGAGTCAAAACATGAAAATGTTCACGTAATGTCCTGGGTTAGTTTAAGAGCTCAACTGTCACCATCTGTTTCTTGCTTTTTTTTTTTAGAAAAAGATACAGTACTCTAGTTTAGGTTTAGTTGGTGCCCAAGAGAATCGGTACCTGAACCGAAGAAAAGATTTGATGGATTTTTTAACGGAAAAGAAAGGAAAATTACCATGATACCCTGTAATTTCATGCCTAAAACGAAACTAAATGCACATCCAAGTAGGCATAACTAAAAGAAATGGCACTACTACGAGTGAACATAACAAAATCCTTATCTTATACTATCTTACAGTAATTAAAGCATTCATGTGAATTTTTGTTCTCACATTTTTAATTTCATATATATATAAGTATATATAATAAATCTATTTTTTATATCTTCTAAAGTGTATATTTATATATTATGGCAAATCTAACAACACTAAAAGAAAACTCCTGAATATCTTAACATCACATAAAGTTTTTACAAACGAAAAACAGTTTTACCTGTTGTACATCTACGCGAAACGTTATATAGGTATTTCGTATGTTTAATTTAAAGGGCGGATGTACATAGATACCTACATTTTTATTATTATTTACAAACATTTTAAGCGCCTACGGTGTCTATTTTTATTCTAGGATTCAGAAAAGGGCCTTTCGTGATTTTTTTTGTCTTGTATACTTAATGAAAAAAAAAACACTTTTTTTTAATGAACAAAGGTAGGTGACAATGAGACTGACATTGTATGTTTTGTTTCATATGATTATAAAAATCTACGAAAGGTCCTGAAAGTTTAACATAAAGACAGAATCGTATAATTCGTTCCCGTGGCCTTAATTTAAGTTTTAGGTATTTAAGAAGCAATATAATTTTCGCCTGTGCGTTTGTTTTAAATATGTAAAGTTTAACACATTTTCAGAACACATTTACTCTCAAATCTTTAAACAAATGTATCACCGGGTTTAAATTTGTTTAAAATTCTGTATAAAATTGTGTCTAATTCACAAACATTTGTACAAATGTTTGAGACCAAACGTGCATCCGAAGTCGTTATATTTAATTTTGCCAGAAATAAATATACAAAATTGTATAAAATAAATAGCTACGAAGCCCAGTTTATTTACAAAAAGTTTTATTTAAAATTACACAACTGATTTTCCGATAAAATATCTAAGTAGAAAAACTAACTGCCTTTATTCCTTCTAGGTAATATTTTGTTCGCAAAACATTGAGCTAATTGAGCAACAATAAACTATGACTATAAGCATCGAGGAAGCCATTTTGTTAAATAAACTACTATCCGTAACGGAAATAAAAACATTTTGTACACGTACGATAAAAATACAAAAATTTCAAAATAAATATTCATTAATAATATCTTTTTCATCACAAAGTCTATTTATTTTTAAAATATTTACAACTAGTAATATGTAACATTTCACTGAGTGTCTCCGGTGGCACAGTTTTAACACAACCACAGTCACTGGCGCCATCTATCCTCTAACAGCTAATCTCGGAGTCGCCGACATATTCGCCGTTACTACCCTGTTTGTTCACTATATTCCTATCATCGAACTTCTTGCTCATCTGGTTACTGCTGGAACTCGAAGACGCGTTGTCACTGTCAGCGTAGGGCACATCAGTCATCGGTCCGTTGAGCAAGCTCGCCGCAGAATTCGATTGCTTCAATTTCCCCTTTTCCTCTTTCGGCTCGGTTTCTTTCGGCAAGTCATCTATCACCGCCTTTTTAGGGTCTATTTGAATAGTTTTTGATTCTGATAACTTGTTTGGTGTAACAACGTTGATGTATGGCGGCAAAATGTTCATGTTCATTGTTGTCAAGTTGACAGATCCGCTATTTTTTTTCAACGCGTTTAGATTTTGTTCTAGTTGTGCCGCATCGAGGCAAAGGGGTTTGGGTTTTGGAGTGTATTTTACTGATTCTTTGGCCCATGCGTTGATTCGGGGTGGGTCTGGGGAAGCAATGGGTGCTGTTTTCCTCTCTGGCATCAAAGTGTTCTTGTGATTAGTTTTGTCTATGACATTTGTTTCTATGGCTTTTGTAAGAGCGTTTTCAGGCGGTTTGGGCGAGGTTGGGGTTATGCTTATTAGTTTCTCGACCTGTAAGGTAGATTACATTAGAATGACGTTCTTCCATCATAAAATAACAATGATCCATCTCTTTATAGTGTCGCCTATCATAATTATCATCCAACTTAAGGATTGAGGCTATCTGGAAATATTTTTAACCATCCAACACGAACTATAGCTGCTTTATTATGTATTCTGTCAAAAACTTGTGAATACAAAAGATACAAAGAAAACTGAAGGTTGGGCTCATGGGCATGTAATAACAGCCGCACGCGTCGATCGATCAGGTTAAGCTACGCTTGCCAAAGTCAGCCCGTGGATGGGTTACCAATTTTAATATACCTAGACCCCTCCGTGCCTCGGAAAGCACGCCAAGCAGTTGACCCGGCTGCCATTTGTGGAACTTTGACAGTCGTTATGGGTCGTCAGAAGCCCGAAAGTCTGACAACCAGTCTTACCAAGGGCTATCCTGTTACCCAGTAACATGGGTTGTGACGGTCAGAGCAGTCGCTCTATGTAAAATACTGGTATTCAGCTTCATTCGGTAAGATTGGAAGCCGACCCCAACATAGTTGGGAAAAGGCTAGCATAGTTGGGTTTAGATCTGCCTAGGCAGATGATGATAAGAATTATAACTACATAATTTAGTGTTACTTACGGCAGGTCCATTATCGATGCTCTGGCGCGGCGTGACGAGGCGCGGCGGCTCGGTGAACGACGTTTCCCAAATGACTGGCTTATCGTCACACTCCGAGGTTATCTCGTCCAGTGACGGACCCTCTACTGAGCTTAGCAATCTGGAAATATTTGTTAAGCTATGATAAACTAATGTTTCTTACCTATCTAATATTTGTATTTTTGGCAGTTAAATCGAAAAGTGGAGACGCTTTTAGTCAGTGAACAACTTGTGTCAGTAAGTAATTGCTGACAATGATTTAAAAATGTGCAAAATGTATCAAGATTGGTTTTCAAAGCCAGGGTGCACCAGCGTAGCTCACCGTCCGAACAGGACGACGACGCGTACGTGTTCCACGCGCGCCTCAAAGAGATGTCAGCATCGAGGAGTGCCCCCTTAGGGCAAAAAAATAAAGGGTGCACCAGCGTCACTTGCAGATGTGAACTACCAGGGTCTATACAGGAACATCGGCGCACAACCTGTGACCATGGAATCAGTAAGTGATTCTGTACCCCCTGCTTTAAAATTTTGCGTCGGTTAATCCATACTAATATTATAAATGCGAAAGTGTGTCTGTTTGGTACCTATTCACTCTTAAACCGCTGAACCGATTTAAATGAAATTTGGTTTAGAGATAGTTTGAGTCCCAAGAAATAACATAGGATAGTTTTTATCCCGATATTCCCACGGGATCGGCACTTATGGGGGTGAAACCGCGAGGCGCTGCTAGTTAAAAATAGTTTGTTGTTCAGTACATTTTGACCGCGTAGATATTGCACTTTTCTATGAAACAGCAGATTTTTTTTTTGATAACCGACTAAAAATTTCTCCTTAAATCATGTGCAGTTCTTAAAATGTTGTTACAGTTAAAATGTTATCGCATGTGCAGTTCTAAAAATTTCTCCTTAAATCATGGTTACAGTTTGCGCGCCGATTCCATAGATTGATAACTTTTGACAAGAATTAACGCTTGGTCCAGATTTCGGGTACAGCCGTTAAACCTGTTTAATATTGACTATTTCTGTCTTGGTATATTCCCACTAGCTTCCTTGCGGTTACTTATCATTCGCTAATATTGGTATAAAACGGCGATAATTTTTCATCTGAGTTGTGGTAATATAAGAAGGGCCACTATTTAAATAACTTACCTATCTGTTGAGTTAGACGGCAGAAACTTTGTTGTGGTCCTTGTCTCGGCGCCGGAGGTAGCGCAAACATCTCGTCTTGCTGCGTTTGCGCCGATCCGGGACGCCGTTGGAATGTTGCCATATTCTTGTGATGCTGTTATAAAAAGTAATTTAATTACACACTATATTAGCTCGCTTTAAATCAATCCTTCTTTAAAATCTTCTAACTTATAAAATACACGATGCAATAAAGAATAGGTAAGTTCTGCACCCTAATTATGTAACACACTTTCAATCACAATCCGATAATTTGAAGGATATAGATAATCCATAGGTTTGAAAAATTCGTCTACTCAACAACGTAAATAACGCAATGAACGTGGGTAAACTGTCAAAATGGAACCCATTGCGATCAATTGTCATTTTATGTGTGTTACACAATTTCCCCGCCGGATTCCATTCATGGTTGAAATTATAAATAGGTTGGTAGACCCGAGCAGGGGTTCATTCGGTTCACATAACAGGGGGTTTCTTGTTCCTGAATGATCAGTAAAACTTTACCTGAAGAATCTTGGTTGACTGTTAGACAAGTTGAGTGATAGCTTTAAAGAAAATACTGTTAAATACATAGAATGAGAATGTGTAGAAGCGAAACCCGCAAACGCATTCGAAATTGCACCACTAGCGAAGTCTAAATGTGTTGAAGCTATCATACGCCCCAAAACTGAAGATTTTTGGGTTTTGGGCCCATATAGGTATCAGCCCAAGGAAAGTACCTACATGAAAGACTGTTTCGCTCCTACGCAGAATTCTATTTCTATAATCAAAATACCTTTCAGAAGAGGTGGATATTGTGAATCCTCCGTTTCTGGTTGATCCTGCACCACCGTTTGCGATTTGCTATGAGGGACCAGCGGTTCCGTTGGGCTACAACAAGTGTCTTGCATTGGTATAGGTTGTAGATAGACACGGGTTGAGGTATGTACATTAATTGTGCAATTGACAAGCTTTGTAAAAATTGTGATTGGTTTGCCGAGTTGCTTGGATAAGGTATTTCAAGGGACATCATTGGGTGTAGAAAATTCATTACATTTACCAAGAACGGTGTAAACAATCATAAGTTTTTTAAGTGTTGCTCAACCTAATTTTACATAAAATCAATCAAAGTGTATCATTTTTTATACATTCAATCTAGATATTATTTGGTTTTGAACTTACGGGGAAAAGGTAGATCTATAATATAATGTAATACATAAATGTTTTAAGATTCATTTTTGATTGTTCAATAAACAGTTTCAGTTCGGCATCAAAGCAACTGGCATAATATAAAAAAAATCTCATAAAAACAACAAGAATCCTGCTGGCAATAGATTTAAGTGTAGCATATTATTTGATTATTTATCATAATCGCTGTTTAAATTAGAAACATCGGCTGGTGAGGAAAGTTCAGCGTCTATCGCATGCTGCCACTGCTCAGTCTTTCTAAAGCAGTTTGATACTTTGTTACTGCTTGCTTTCATATCGAAATTTTCTCAAAAAACAGACAAAAATTTAGAAATGTTTACCATTGTACTTATTCAATGTATTTTTTTATAAAATAATGCCGTCTTGATTTCGAAATAATTAGCATTTTAGTTAGCCAGTGCTATCGAATTGGCTAGTTTATAATTTTAAATGAAGGGTTAATATACGTAGTATTTGAGAAAATTTAGATATACCAAAGTAATCTGACAGTTGTAAAGTATGTTTGTTACTATACAACATCGAACTGTGAAAGGAGGTGCCACATATAAGTTAGATTTTAGAAGTAGCTTAGTAATTAGTACTTGAGGATACTGGCAGGTATTTCATATATTATTTCCAAATTGTGTATGTCCGTAGAAAACTATACAACATACTTGATTCGGCCACGGCTTATAACCAGGTGGTTATCATTTTTATTTTGTTGTCAATTAAAATTTGACAGTATTTTCTAGTGTATGAAACATCTTAGATGCTTGTTTTGGGCTTTAATAGAATAATTTAAATGTAGAATTTGATACAAATCTTTGATACAAGTCTTGGGTACAGTATAAAAATAGTTTAACTAGATGATGTATATTCATATAAATAAGTAAGTCTGTGAACTTACAAAAATGCAATTCATATTGTTTTCCTGTTACTAACTACCTATATTATTTGTTATAAACATTTATATAGTTTATGTTAAATAATGCCAATTTCATTTCATTTAGGTAATAGATTTTGCTAGAAATGGAGCCTAACTATTTTAAACTATTTTTTTCCTGCCTAAATCCTTTTTTTCCTCTTCCTGCCAGCACCCTCAGATATAAAAAGGCGTTACCTATTGCTGGTCGGCGGGTTGTCCTGCGGCGACATCGGCACGAGGTAGTCGCACACCGGTGGTCGCTGCCAACATGCCACGCTCAGTACACACGACCACAGGGAGATTTTGAGGTAAGAGCTTTCCGATATCTTTTGGTTTTACGTCTTTGAATGCAATGACATTAATTAATGGTGGCAATTGATTTTCTTTTGTGCCTTGATTTTGTATCGTGTTAAACGACCCTTCGATTTTTATTTATTTTGGGGTTATGGCATTTTGACAACCTTTTCAGATTTTCTTTTACAAGATAAATTGGCAGCGTTACCAGAACTCGATTTTTAGTACCTCTTCCAAATTCTTGCAGTATTATTTGCGCATTTAATTAGAGTACAACTTAATATTTATAAACAATAAATGTTGCGTTTTGTGTAACTTTTACATATAAATCGTTATTCAAAAATGTTTGACTCAGGTATATTTGATTTTAAAACCTCCTTAAATCGCACGACATTTAAATTATTTCCAAAAAATTGCGGAAAAGCTTTTCTTGTATTTAACAATTTTATTGATTAGAATAATCTCCATGTGTTTCACTTTTAATTCTACGCGTGCATACCACTGTGTTTTGTAAAAAAAAATAAGTAAAAAATAACTTACATTGAACTTTATCGAGTAAAACTTAAGATTCATTTTACAAAACCCAGAGGCAGGGACAAAGGTAATAAAAGAAAATAGATATATAGGTAATAGATTCCCGCTATAGCTACTAGGCAAGTAAACACCCAAGTCTCTGAAATAACCGATCTTAGAGATTCTTTGAAATGTAAGCAATGATGGTGGAGAAGAAAATTAATAAATAATTAAATGAACGGAACCATGTTATGGAAAAACATGCGATTATTTTGATGATATTCTTTCACATTCCAATGAATCTCTCACTAAACTACTGGGGATCTAGTTTTCTATGCGAATTTCATTCAAGGAGAGGGCGGGTAGTTTTAGAAAATAAAAATGGAGGTAGTCATGCGAACTCGTAAGCACGGGCTCATGTAAGGATCGCTAACACCGAATTAGAAAATAAAATGTATATATGTTTTATTAATAAAAAAAATCCATTTACTTGCTTCTAGTAGCCAGAGCGAAAACATTTGGAAAAAAGAGAAAAATGTAGTACGCATTAGTATTTTTGATTTTATTAGTTATTTTTGCTTTTATATTTAGGTGGGCTATACACTCATTTGTGAAAGGGACCTTTTACAATTTCTGTTTATTAGAATTTTACTATTTTATTAGAGGCGTTGTTCCATTAGAAATATTTTCTTAATGTGGTCCTAGAATCTAAAAAATAAAAACGGGTATTTTACTAATATTATTTTAATACTCTGAATATTGTAACAAAATAATAATTCAATAAACTAGATCGGGGTAAATCTACAAAAGTGTATACAAGGTGTCCGTGAAACTACCGAAATTATTCCTCTAATAATTTTTACTGTAACAAAAATTATATAATTTACAAATAAAATGACCACATTACGGCTAACATTTATAACTAACCACATACTAGTATCCACATTTCTTTAGTATAGTTATTTTTTCTTTTAAAAAATCTCAATCATTTTATTTATACGTTACAAATTCAAAAATTGCATTTTTTTTAATTTTCTTTTTTTTTCCGGAACAACGCCTCTACTCAATCAATTATTATCATAAAACTGACTCGATTACTCACCTGCGGTCCGTTAGCGTTGTGAGGCATCTCTGTATGCGGCGGTAAGAGCGACCGCACTATTGGTAGCGGTGCACTTACTATCGCAGGGTCCTGCGGCAAAATGGCGGGTAGAAAGAGAAAATGGCACAATATTGTTGTTGTTAGCATATTCACCCGATAATGTTCCCACTGCTGGGACACAGGCCTCCTCTCTACGAGAGGGATTGGACTGTATTCTATCACGCAAGCCCAGTGCGGGTTGGTAGATGGCAAAAATGTTTTTGATGTTTTCGTTTTAAGATATGCCGGTTTCCGCACGATGTTTTCTTTCGCCGTTTTGAGAGCAGTGGTGATGAAATTATTTATACCAAGTAAAGCGCCTGCCGGGGTTTCGAACCCACGGCTTACATCTCGTAAATCGCGGCCGTTACCACTTAGGCTACCACTGCTCTCATGGACCACCGCTGCTGAAAATCTTTTAAACATGAGATATGATGATGATGATCTTCAAAACTGATATATCTGCTGTTAATTTCCCGCAGAAGTGTCTGCGGGAAATTAACATTTGTGAGATCCACTGTCTTACAATAATAACTTAAAACCTAAAGGCTCACGAGCATACATGAGATGCAAAACCTAGCCTAACAGTCATAAGATTTGATTCTTTTTAAAGGTTTTTTTAAACCTTGCCCAACAGTAGGAATTTTCCTGCATTGTGGGTGCGTTTTTCAAACATTTAAACTCACATACACAAACAGCCAGACCTGGAACAACTACTTGTAGGTCATACAAATATTTGTTCCGTGCGGGAATCGAGCCCGCGACACGCAGCGTAGCAGTCAATCGCTTAACCACTGCGACAACTTGTGTGTTTTTTATGTTTACATATGCTTCATAATTATTAGCTCGCTTTTTGGCTAAATCTATATTTTTCCACTACACGTTCACTTGAAGTGTTACGTAGAAAACCAAATAAAAGTGATTTTAGGCAAAACTATTTGTATTACTGCTACCTCGGCACTTCCTTAATTTAATAACGCACAGAATAACAATAAGGACAAAAGTCAATTTATACGAACAGAACAGATATTACTCGAAACGAATGCAGCTAATTTAAAGAGATCTACGACGTTTTTGGAGTCTAGATTTGAGCGAAACCGGGCGTTCATCCGCCTTGGATCAAGGACGAACTCTTCATTGGTGACTCCGACGTAATATTACAGAACCCTTCACACTCAAAGAAAGGCAATTTTCGTTGTACTACGGCTGCGTAGTCTGGGTTTAAAAGAGACGAGTCCCCCTTGCAACATCGTGGTAAGTTTATTTCTGTGACACACATACCTGCACAAACCGCTGCATCCTCTCATACATGTGCGCGAATGATGGCCTTTCGGTCGGCGTTGGGTTCCAACACTCGCACATCAGCCTGTATATCTCTTGTGGACACCCTGCATATGACATAAGAGACATGTTACTGAAGGTCTTTGTTAAAACTTTGAAGTAGAAGACAAATAAACACTTTCCGCCAATATTTTAAATAATTAAAATGATTGCAACTTGTGCCAGGTCTAATGGACTTACCATAAGGTTTCTCCAGTCTTCCTCCTCCGGAGACCATCTCCATGACCTCTCTGTTGGCGCAGCCGGTGTACGGCATTACGCCCAGTGAGAACACCTCCCAGAGCAGCACTCCGAATGACCTGCGAGGGATGAATGTGATGAAACACCAATAGGGATGATGACTAATATTAAAAATGTTCGAAGAAATAATGTACCTAATTTCAATGAAGACATAGTAGGTAATACGTAATACGGGCTGGTGTCCGCAACTCCACATCAGTGCGCGTATTTTGCGTAAAGAAAACATAGTAAAATGAGCAAATTGAAAAAATCTGTATAATCAGTGGAAATATGCAGAAGCTACACGCTTTTAAAGTTTTTGGAAGGGATTATCCCGTCTTTGTCGCGCGGTACGGAAAATGTATGGCGCTAGTATGAAGTTACATAGTCGTAACTCGTAACCTCACTTCTTTGATAGTACCATCTTTGTCTAGCAATTATTTTAAAACGCTTATAACTTGGCATTTTTTTAAGGTTAAAATTTTTGGCAAAATATTGTTTGCACTATTTGCAAACAAATATTTTTAAAGCATAAAATTAAAATTTGTCATCATAGGCATTGGAGGTTGGATCCGGACAAAAGTGGCAATCGAACAGCTTCAAAAATTAATAATTCGTGAAGGTATGCTTGACGTATCTAAGGATCTGCACACTGTGATATTAAAGTTAAAACAAATTAGTTTTCAGGCTGTAATAAATAGATTGAAACAATTAAACATAGCCCATTCCTTTTCTAGGACTGTAATTTGTTGTTTTAGAAGCCTGATTGAGTTTTTTATCAAAATCAGTCCAATTTTATTGCTTGACCAAAATTACTACAACCACCCCAAAAAGTTACCATGAAAATTAACTAAGTATTCTAAAACAGCAGAAAAAGCTTCAAGAAACTGGAAGGAAAAATCTTTTACATTACAGAATTCGGCCCGTAATTCGCATTTCCAGTTCACTCATCCTCTATAGAAAAGGGAGGATCCTCTGACCAGACCGGGTGTCCCGTCTGGCGGGCTTCCGCCCAACGATTGAAGTCGGGATGTTGTCAAAGTGCTAGTTGCGTGGTAAACTCTGCTTGCGCGATGCAGAATTTTGCGTGACATCTGTGTGATGCGTAGTTTACATGTGGCGTTGTTGATGCCGCCACAAATATAATACATATTGAGATAATATGCAATCTTCTAAACACTTACCAAACATCAGTTTTAATAGTAAAAACTCCATCAATGTAAGCCTCCGGCGGCATCCATTTGATGGGCAGCATGGCCTTGCCGCCCTTCTTGTAGTAGTCGGAGCGGTAGATGTCGCGCGCCATACCGAAGTCTGCGATCTTGACCACGCGGCCCGGACCGCGGGAGGTTAGGAGGCAGTTGCGGGCTGCTATATCCCTAGGGGGTAGAAGTGAGAAGTAGATAAAGATGTTTTTAGGCTGCTTGAAAAAAAATTCAAGCGTCCTAAATTTTAGCACTAGTGCTCGACAACATGTGGCTTCTGAAATCCATCGTAGGAATAGAACAGAGACTTAAATTTTCACAGAGTGGAATCTAACATAATCGTAACGATTCTACCTGAAACCTAAAAGAAGTAATATACGCAAAGCAGTCTAGATAAATTTGGTATCGTTTAACAAAGATGGATGTTTTGCTCTTATAATTAGAAAGCCTTTTCAAATCAAAACGCAGATTGCAACTATTGTAAGTCTTATAGAAGTTTTTAAGAACCTACCTGTGTATAAACCTCTTGCTCTCCAGATATCGACATCCCTTGCACACATCAATGGAGCACAGCAGTAGATCCTTCATAGTGAGCGCGCTCGCTCGCTCGGGCTTCGGTCTGCTTTCTCGGAGGAAGTTCTTTAGGTCTCCACCCGCTAGCAGTTCCAGGACTATGAACCTGGTGGTGGAATTTTTAGTGGTTAAAATTGTGGATTTGTGTCGTGGTTTTTATCAGATGTAACGATGTAAAGTTAATTTAGGCTAGATACGTGAAGTAATGGTCTTTGTCGCAATGACAAAAGATGAATAAGAAACTATTTCAGGTTGAAAAGCTCCTGTAAACTGAAAATTGAAAGGACAATAAAATATGGTCGATTAAAAAAAGACTCAGCATTTACTTGCACATTGTAAGGATCTATACAACTGGCGCGCTATATGAAACCAGAATATTTACGAAACCTATTTACTATACACAAAACCCATTCGGTTACATAATTATCTTGTAGTAAATAATATTTCGAGAAATTGTTTACACATTTTACTGATCACCAAACCCACAAACAAATTTATCAAACATAACTTTGTACCCACTTAAAATTACATCAAAATTCTACACACAAACCTCGGATGCCTATCAAAGCACACCCCTATGAGATGCACGATGTTAGGGTGACTGAACTTCGCCATGATGGCGGCTTCCATCAGGAAGTCGGACTCAGCCTGTCCGGTAGACAGCTCCGGGAGTGTCTTCACAGCTACCGGCATTTCTACCGTGTCTCCGGTGCGATGCCGGTAGAGACCTTGGTAGACTTCGCCGAACGCACCTTGGCCGAGAGCCCTGGGAGTCAATTCAAAATATTCTTGGAAACTACTTAGGACTACATAGATAATCTTATATTAATATCACACTACACTCTTATCGTCGAGGTTTAATACTTAGTAGATTATTCACTAACCCCCTTACTAACATACGTAGTATAGCGTCTGTATAGTTACACAATGCTTTGTCTTCTTCTTTCGAAAGTCAATTTACTGACGACTGAAAGAGAGAAATCGGTGTGTAACTATTCATCTGAATTATAATACGATTATTAGTAAGGGGGTCAGGGAATAAAGCAGTGTCTTGTCAAGAGCGCTTTATTGAAACCCAAGCGCAACGAAGGGTTCTAGGGCTTTGAGAGGGTGCAAGGGTGGGACTAAAATCCTGAGTGAAGCGAGGGATTCAAGCTCATCCAAGTCGAGGACTCAGAGAGCGTGCTCTGAATTATGACTAAATCCTGAGTGAAGCGAGGGATTCAAGCTCATCCAAGTCGAGGACTCAGAGAGCGTGCTCTGAATTATGACTAAATCCTGAGTGAAGCGAGGGATTCAAGCTCATCCAAGTCGAGGACTCAGAGAGCGTGCTCTGAATTATGACTAAATCCTGAGTGAAGCGAGGGATTCAAGCTCATCCAAGTCGAGGACTCAGAGAGCGTGCTCTGAATTATGACTAAATCCTGAGTGAAACGAGGGATTCAAGCTCATCCAAGCCGACGACTCTGAGAGCGTGCTCTGAATTAAGACTAAAATCCTGAGTGAAGCGAGGGATTCAAGCTCATCCAAGCCGACGACTCTGAGAGCGTGCTCTGAATTAAGACTAAAATCCTGAGTGAAGCGAGGGATTCAAGCTCATCCAAGTCGACGACTCTGAGAGCGTGCTCTGAATTAAGACTAAAATCCTGAGTGAAGCGAGGGATTCAAGCTCATCCAAGTCGACGACTCTGAGAGCGTGCTCTGAATTAAGACTAAAATCCTGAGTGAAGCGAGGGATTCAAGCTCGTCCACGACGAAGACACATTTATCCCCGAGGAGAATACTCTACTTTTCTCACCTACTGCGAGGTAATATAGCCAATTTGATCTTCGAAATAGTAGGAAGTATAATATGAAACTGTTAAATAACCGAGGAATACGTAGTTATGTGCAGTATAATACATTATTTTATCTAAACTCATGCAATTTCATCGAAAACAATACATTTGAAATTCTAACACGTACGCGCCACACCGACCAGAAAGCCAATTCGCGAGTAACCGATCAGAAAGCCAATTCTTGTAATTTAAAACGTTCGAAATCTAAACTCAGTCTCATCTCAGCGACAAACAAATGTCAAAAACTTGTCAAAATGTTGGGAAATTAGAGGTATTTTTGACAGATTGAAATCAGACTGTGAACGTTTTAAAATTACGAGAATTAACCCTCTGGTATTGCGATGAAATGCCGCCATTACCGCCACAGATGATGTAGAGACAGCGGTTGGACGAGTATTGCGAGAATATGCACATCCATACTAATGCGAAAGCGTGTCTGTCGGTCTGTTACTTCTTCACGCTTAAATCGCTGAACCGATTTAGATGAAATTTGGTATAGAGATAGTTTGAGTCCCGGGAAAGGACATAGGATACTTTTTATCCCGATATTCCTACGGGATCGACACTGGTGCGGGTGAAACCGCGAGGCGCTGCTAATTATTCAATAATTTTGGACGTGACCATACGCATACAATTGTTTTTATTGTTGTTATAATATTTTCAAGGGATTTTCACATCACCAGCTCGATAATGGCATATGATGGAAACTGACCAAAAATCAGTTTCGGGTACTTACCTACCTGAATATAATTTTATTTTGTAAATGTTCCTTGTCAGTTAACAACTTGTTGATAACCAAAGATTCCATCATCTTTGTTTCGAGCTACCTTCTGCAACTTCATTCACTTACCAGTTGTATTTCTTCATTCCTTTTACTCCATCCCTAGTCAATGGACGACCTACTTTTGATTATACTCACTTAACCAGCTTCAGACTCTCTCTCGACACTTGCGGCAAACCCCTCACATCGATGCCCTGCGGCAGTATGCTCTCGCTCCCGTAGTGAGGGTTGAACGCCATGGTCAGGTTGTCGTTCCCTCCCGGGGCACTCCTCAGTCGTTGGAGTTGAACGTCTTGTTCTAGAAGACGCTTTTGTTGCTGCTCTGCTTCTTTCTTCCGTTGGTATGTGTTGTCTGGTGGAGGAGTTGGCGAAATTAGATTTGGTGTGTTTTGAAACTATATAGAATTAAAAAAATAGACAAGTAGGTAGGTAGGTACCCTTTAATGTCTTGATGGTATTGCGAGTGCCCAAAATCCAATATCTTGACAGTGCTCATTATGTCAAAACATGTTTTTTTTTTGTTACTTTATTTACTGGAATTTTCTACTGGATAAAGCTAATATTAGTAGCAATACCTGCTGGTAAGCTTTATGATAGTGAATTAAAAACCAAAATTAATAAAAGTAATAGCGATATTGTTAATATACTTACACAGATACAGACAAACGCATAGAACAGCGAGCGCACACACGAACACGGCAACCGATAGCACTATGATCACCACCCATGGTGTCCGAGGCCACGCATCTTCCACTGAAATATAACAACATTCTTAAAACATATTTATTACAAATAAAAAGTCATCTGACAGAAAGAAGAAAGAAAATACGTTTATTTGCGATAAAAATGACGAAAGAACACAAACACAAAAAAAAAAAAAAAAACAAGTTGTGGACTCTGAGAAAAAAGACCGAAACAAACTCAGATGTACAGACAATCTCTTTCAAAGTCTAGGCATAATCTTGGTCAGATCATGCGAGGACCATGCAGACGTGATGGTCTTTCGAAGAAAAGACCACCCAGATTTGAGTGGGCCAGTCGGTGCCATTTGTCAGTAATCGTGTACCAAGGGTGTAATTACTTAGGTTATCTAAGTAATGTACACCCTTGGTACACCCTTGGTTATTTTTCTGTGTGGCGACATTCGTCATACTTAATTATTGTTCAACTCTAGGAGTATATCAACGGAAAAGCGTCTCCACCAATTTCAGAGAAGTTCTTAGATTATTCAACCTAAAAAATAAAGGATTCATTAAACTTACGTATGCACTTGGTAGGATCATGAGCATCTGTGGTCCAAGTGGCGGGGCAGTAGCACTTCACTTCACTGCGGTACTCGTTGAGAGCCACACAGCGATAGTCACAGTCACAATCCTGGTAAACAAGCAGTTCTTTAATAATTATCATGAAAACCTTGGCAACAACTAGCTTCATCTTCTAACTAACAAACTCCTCGACAATCCAAAAGTGCCTGTAATTGGTTGATTTGAAATGAATGCTGTAAGTTTGACAATACTGTAACACTTTCCGATGCACGGAGATGTCTCTGTATGAAATGGATCGTATAAGCTACGATCCATTTCCCACCTTTGATCGACTCGTGCGGCTGTTATCATTAAATTTAGACACGAGCCTACCGTCGATACTCACATGTATAGCAGGAAATATGAGCAGTTCTCCGGGGCCAGTCCTCGGTGCTACGGCGGCATCGCTATAGTCTCTGACAGCTCTGCTGGCTGCGACATACGACCAGCCACCGCCGCCGTGGGCACCGCCGTTCTCGTTGGTGTTGCCACCTGCATGGGATATAACATGGTCATAACTATGGGTTTATTTTTTGGGAAATTGTTTGAAGATCCATCGTAGTTGTTCCGTAGGAAGGTGATGGCATTCGTTATTAATCGTGATACAGTCTAGTTCGAGTGCCAAAGCACTCCTTTGACACCTAAGTGCACATTACATAAGACCTTTTTTTCTGGGACTGTTTTTATGGAGATTTGCTGTACCCATTCTTCAAGTAATAAAGATTTTATACATTTAAGAAAATCTGGGGTCGACATAGCGACCGCAAATTTTGCCATCATAAGGAAAAAGGGCACAACTAACAATTTTTCCAAAATTGATTTATATAAATATTTGGAATCAGAAAAAAAACGCGCATATGCCAGTTTTTTTACTAAATTTTTACAAAAATGTTAGTTGTGCCCTTTTTCTTTATGACGCCAGAATTGCCGTCGACTGATTTAACGAAAACGTTATTTTTAGTTTTAACATGGTGTGGATTTCATGGGTTTCACGAAGAAGAGATACCGGGGCCGATGTTATCATGACGGTTTTCACCGCTATTTGGCGGTGCCTTTGGGTTCGCTTCACAGCCGGTCACAGTTGAACTGAATCGTTAAACGTTGTGGAAGCGCTCACATAGAATGGGCTTATTAGTATGTTTTCCAGGTTTATTTTTGATTTCTTCAGCCTTATAAAGTTTAACAAATGAAAAGGTTGCCCAGGGACTAGGCAGGATATGTTTTTCGTCTGTGGATCACAATTGCAAAGCTAACGCCTTGAGATTATAAACTAGTAAAAAAAAAAATGAAAGCAAGAAATATTTTTCTTTCTTTCTTTTCTTTCTACTCACCAAGCCAGCCCCCGCCCCCGCCGCCCCGCAGACAGCCCCCCCCGCCGCCCCCGAAGCCCCCGTGCGCCACGCCGGCACACGCGGCCCCCCCGACGCCCCCCTCATGCAGAGCAGCTCCACGAACTAACTCGAAGCCAGGAGTCGTGGGTCCGGCGCGGGCGAGCCATCCGCCACCGGCACCTAAGTCGAGAAGACATTGTTATATCAAAAGTAAAATCTCTAGGCAAGTTCCATATTTAATTATTACGCACTTAGCACTTACTACACCAAAGCGTTCGTATGCGGCAGAGTATTTTTGCGAAACCTTTGCAGTAGCGAAGTATCTGCGATTTTCACAGTGTATGACGCTTTTGTGAACTGTGCGTGTGGACATCATTTGGTTTCAGAATATCTTTCCATTCATTACTTTCAGATTTTGAAGAGGATGAATTGCTGTTGCTGTGATAGGAACGCCGTCATACGACTGACAGTTTTTTCGCTGTCGAATTTGTCGGTGTACTAAGGCCGTTAAAGGGCTTCTTTCGCGATGTCTGACGAATAACCGTATAAATTCATAGGTAAAGTGGACAGAATTTGTGCGAAATTATTTGCCAAGTTAATGAATGGGAACCTAATCGTATGTAATGAAACAGGCCCTAAGTCTGCAATTCTGTACAATCGTCGGTTCTGACATATACAGGAAAAGTTTTTAACCAGTGCGCAAATTTTGACATAATAAACTTGAATATATTTTAATAAACACGTATTTTTTGTTTTGATATGTTTCAATAGTAAAAAATTAAGTTAACGCTTACGAGACTTGTTTACTCAGAAATTTATTTTATGGACGTCGCTTGCCAGTCCGTCGACCGGTCGCCCGATTCACGCCGCGCGTCGACCGGTCGCCTGACGCGCCAGCTGCTATCGAAGTACCTACTCACGCGCGCTCGCTCAATGCGACGGCGGATTATTGACCCCAGTTTAGCGCTACAATTTTTTAAGTTTAGACTGTGTAAAGTTATTTGTAAACGTAATTTTTCGTAAATTCCAATTTATCCTTCATACTTTCATGGGCTTAGGACCATCAAAATGCAGAAAATAAATCATAATAAGTAAGAAAGTATTACGTTTTAGTCCATTCAAAATAAAACATTTAGGTATGATAGGTATGACATGATACAATTTGCGTCAATGTCTAATCAAAGAGAACCTAAGACACTAAGATTGTTTATAATTTCTTCTTACCTCTACATTTTATTAATCACAATAATTTTAGGTATTGTTCGAAGTGACCTCCTCCTTTTTCAAGGAACGTGCACGTTTAAATAAGTAAGCATTTAGTTTGTTTAGGACACTAACACCACTTTTTACTTCATTGAAAGCGTTAATTTTTTTTTTCAAGTCATCTAGGTAGACGACCCACTGACCCACTTGTTTCATACACCTTGGTTTGCTGCTAAAATTGTCCTCTCATTAGGGACCGTGGGATTGAGGATCCTTTGGGCTCGCATACGAGGTACGCTCTCCCTTTCGTATCTTCTTCGTGCTGCTCGTAAATTTTCATTGCTTAACAAATACACTCGCACCATTTCATAATACTCGCGGTGAGTAAAATGAGACATTGTCACTACGCGAGTCTAGTACGCGGCACGCGCGCACGGACGGCGAAGGGACATCCGACCTCCGCTTCCGCAAGTGACGTACTGCATGTGCATGCGTTTTGTTTATCAAACGCCGGCGCCGCGCCGCATGCCCCCGCACCCCCGTCTCGTGCGCTGGGCGAGGTCCAGCGGCCGGCGGCCTTCGCGTTTTCATTCATGCTCATTCATAGTATTACTATTAAATTATATCCATGTCTTGCTTATTTCAAATTAGGACAAAGTGGAAAAATGAAAAAAAAAAGTCATAAACTAAAAATGGAAATGTGTTCTATTGCTTACACTGAGCCACCAAAAAAAATTTGCGCACTGGTTAAAAACTTTTCCTGTATTGGTGCAAAACAATGAGACAATTATGTATATTGCGTTTTTATAAAGTAGCGCTCCATGGTCTATTGGAGTATATTTTAGATCTGTATAATTCACAACATAGAACGAGAGTCCATGAAGAGTGTCCATGGAGTTCCTTGTCCGTTCTTTTGCATTGTAATTTTCTAGACAAAAAAATGCAAAATCCAACTCCATCCTTACCTGAAGTCTTACCAGGCTGTCCATACATATACCCTGACTCCGGAGTCGCGTTGGTCAGAGGTCTCGCGTGTTGGGACCCGTCATCTCGGAAGCTACCCACGGATATGCCTCCCCCTCCTCCCGCTACTATTAGGGGGAAAGCTTGGCCGTCTTTGTCGAGCTGGTGGGAAAGATGTGGCGTTAGAAACTATGCAGTATGTTTTCTCCGAAAGGTTATATGTAAAGTACACCCAAAAGCCAGTTGTTTTTCCGTCATAATAAGGGGAGTGTCTATTGCTATAAACCGTGCATAAATCCAGACTTAGATTAGAGAGACAAACAAAAGACTGGTCAAAAAACAAAAGAAAAAGCGTATCAAACCGGTATGAGAAACTTTATAGTGGATAAGACAAAGATTAAAACAGAAGACGATCCAGGAGGGGATCGAGGTGGGGGGGTGGAGTTCAGGGGATCAGAACGGAATAACTCATTCAAATGCATTATTTTTTTCAAAGTCTGTATTTTGTACTGCATCGAAAGGCATAAAACGGAGGCAATGGGACACAGACTGGGTCTCAGGGATGCATAAGTATGTTTCGATCAGATGAACTATATGATTTCATGGTATAATATCTCGACTGTACGTATCGCTTATTTTGTTTATATCCACCTACTCAAAGCTGGAGAAAAGTCTCCTGTTCTTGATCATCAAGGCTTTCATAAACCGCGGCAGTTTATACTTACCAAGAACACATAAGTAGCTCCACCTCCGCCGCCACCTCCATCATTGACCTGCATGCTCCTCACTTCATGCGTCTTGCTGGTGAAAACCTGGCTTGAGGAGTCGTTGGATTGACGACGGGAACACTCGTGATTGGCGTCTTGGGCTGAGAGCGTCTGTTGGAAGAAGGGAAGTGGTGAGAATCACTGTTGTAGCGCCGAGAGCGAAAAATCCAACAGTGCAATAATATTTAGACGTTCATTTCGAGGTGTTTCCTAAATTTAAAGAAAACGGACATTAGACATTATGTCATATAGTACGACACAGCTGGCGACGTTTAAAACGGTGTGTTGACATAACGCAGATGTGATAAAGACAGGTCCAGGAGTAATAATAAAACCTTTACTAATAATAAAGCTGAAGAGTTTGTTTAAACGAGCTAATCTCTAGAACTATCAGAATGATTTGAAAAATTATTTTTGCATTTGATAGCCCAAATCTTAAAGAAGGCTATTTAACAACACGCTAGGACTCTTGTGAGCCGAGTAAAAAAAAAAAGTAAGAAAGAACGCCAAGCGAAAACGTAGTAATACCGCCGCCGCCGGCAGGCGATGCGAAGCGACGGGGTGGGTCGGGGGAAAATAAATTTTGCGCTGACGAAGTCGCGGGCAAAAGCTTGTCTTGTCATAAAAAGAGTGAAGAATGTCAACTGTCTAACTGTATCTATGTGTCCACTGACTAACTGTCACGTCTGTACACATGAAGAAGTCAGACGTCGGTCTAAAAAGCTGAACCTTTTGTAAAACTCTATCGGCCTTATTACAAAACAAGATTTATCTTTAGACCCAGGTTTAAACCATCCAGCTATTTTTAAATTTCGAACTATAATCCGACGAAGCTAAAGTTCTTATTACAAAAACTGACGTTAAACCCGAGTCTAAGTTGTCAATTTTGCATTAAGAACTTTACGTTTGCCGGAAAAAAGTTCAAAATAGAATAACTGGCTGGAAGGTTTAGGCTAGGTCTAAAATTAGATCTCGTTTTGTAATAAGACGGATTGTGAATTAACAGTAGTGTAAGTCTTCGAACAAGAGTGTATTCTTGATCGAAGCTGTAAAAAGTTGACCTACTTAGTAAGTTTGATGTGACAAAAAGCCAAAAGTGTTTCACGTTTCGACAGTCAGCGATACAAGCCAAATAACACTTCAGTTTTTTAATTCTTTAATAATGAGGTAAATACAAGGTGCCAGAGACATAAACGCGTAAACTGTAACCAAGAATTCAGCCCATGATTGTAGACCCCCTAGCGTAGAAATTTTTCGAAGATTACAAAAAAAAACTGTCTTTTCATAGAAAACTGCAATATATGCGGTCAAAATGTGCTGAACAGCCATTTTTTTAATAGCCGCCGAGACATTATAACGCAGGGAAGTACAGAATAATGTACTCAATCCTTGGTACAGTTACCGGCACGTAACTTGGCAAGAGATTTTCGTAGTGGGGGAAGTTCGCGCATATAAAAATGTATGAAATTGTGCGTGCGCAAACTTCCCCCACTACAAAAACTCTTGCCAACTTACGTGCCGGTAACTGTAACAGGTTATGCGACGATGTCCCTGCCACCCGTTATTTAATTTTTGACTGTGTAACTACATTCATTGCGTTATTGACGTTATTGAGCTGATTCATTTTTCGAACATATGAAGCAATGGATTAGCCATATCCTTCAAAAAGATTCAGATTGAGATATTAGGGCGTTGAAGTTAAATTAAAAGAATATTAGGTAACTCTTATTAGCTATTGTTATTGAATACTGAAATACGTATCGAATCATTTTGTGGCAATTTAGATGATCTGTAGTATTGAGTTAGACGATCTCATCATCTGCCTAGTCTTTTCCCAACCATCTTGGGGTCGGCTTCCAGTCTAACTGGATGTTTATGCTGTGAAAGGCGTCTGTGATCCAGCAAAGTCGAACCTTCTGCCGGCCGACGTGGAGGATTGATGGTGAATCTACAGGTCAGTGGTGTTGCATTTTCCTGCCAAATTCCTTTGTCCATATACAATTTTCGTCGTCCTAATTCGTGTCGTATTTTGCAAGGTCAGACCAACCCACGTACTTTTCACCCCCGCATTATACAGTCCACTATTTAATTGAACCAGCTCCCTGCGTCTGGGATAAACGCAAACAATTTTATATTTCCGCCCAAGTATTTGGTGTTAGGCGCCACCATTTATTTTTGGATGCAGCTGAATACCAGTATTTTACGTGGAGCGACTGCCTATCTGACTTCCACAACCGAGTTACTGGATAATACGATACCCCTTGGTAAGACTGGTTGTCAGACTTTCGGGAGAGTTAGACGATCTAATAAAATAAAATTAATGACACCTAAGAAACCACTGTGAGAGAAGATATTAGATAGCAAAGCAACTTAAATATTGTCACATATAGGAATAGGCGTGGGTGACAATCGACTGTAAGGTATCGACGAGCTTTAAATAGCGCATAAAACCCACTTTACTCCTACGCTAGTCTGGCTGCTAACGGAAAAAGAAATCCCACAAAAACATTTCATGTTAAATGTTGCCAAGACGAGACCATGTAGCTCGCACTGTCAAAAAGTAATCAGATCTCATGTAGAGCCAAGCTTCTAACTCTACACGCCCTAACTCTACAAGGCCTGACTTCGCAAACTCTACACCTTAGTCAAAATATCTGGTTTGGCCGTTTCGTTACTACAAGAACCATTAACAGTATGAGAGTTTTTCACCTTACGCTCATGTGAATGTAGCGAAATGGCCAAGCCATATTATTTTGACTAAGGTGTAGAGTTTGCGAAGTCAGGCCTTGTAGAGTTAGGGCGTGTAGATTTAGAAGCTTGGCTCTACATGAGATCTGATTACTTTTTGACAGTGCGAGCTACATGGTCTCGTCTTGGCAACATTTAACATGAAATGTTTTTGTGGGATTTCATTTCTTTTTGTAAGTTGCTTATGATATTTATACGAGTAATTTTGCTGTTGTTCATTTTTTCTTTCTTTTTTTGGGGTTTATTTATAACAAGGACCCCCTATATAAATTTTCAGACCTCTAGCATCAAAATTTACGGAATTTTTTTTTTTTTTGGGGGGGGTAAAAGTTTCAAGTTTTAATATTTTTTTGTTGTTTGTGTACTATTACTAGCTTACATACCAAATTTCAGCTTTCTAGGACTTCAGGAAGTACCTTAAGAATTTTGATGATCATCAGTCAGTGAGTCAGTGACGAAATCGGGGTATTTTAGATATCAATAAAATCTAAAGTATAAGAGCTATGCAATTGAAACTTTATAGGTTTAATAAGTCAACCACTGGCATCATATTCCGAAAATTTTGTTTATCTGGTATAATCCAAACCCAAGTTAAGAGGGTTCAAAAATACGACGAAGTGCTTCGAGAAAAGGTAGGTAGTGCCCTTGCGCTTCGCTTGGCTGGTCTTGGCGGGGGCACTCCCGTGCCCCCAGATTTATTAAACATCGTTTATCTTCTTCTTTACATAGTATAAAACAAAGTCGCTTCCACTCCCTGTTAACTTAGATCTTTTAAACTACGCAATGGGTTTTAATGTAGTTTTCAGCAATTGGTAGAGTGATTCAAGAGGAAGGTTTATATGTATAATACATGCATTTTATAGTAGAGAAAAGCCAAGAAATTCAAAGATTTTTAATGTGATGTCGTAACAAACATTTTTTTGTGCGCTTGCATTGCAAACGCTGGCTAAACCTTACGAGATAGATCAAATTAATGTGCTACGGAATTGTATATCTTAAAAATATCGATAAAAGAGTCCCCGATGGTATATGTTTATCTCCTAAGGATAACCCACAGTAATCATTTTATCTTTTACATTTTACAAAAAAAAATGGGTTATTTATCAAGCCTTTTTTAAACGATACAGTATTATCATTTATCCAATTAAATACATTAATACGTTGTGCATTTCAGGGAGATCAAAATTGCCCTTTACAGCATATCATTAAAATTAATATCTTAGAAGATATCAGAGATTTAAAAAAAGTTATTTAAAAAAATCAAAAAACCCGACTGCGGTTAAAAACTTAAGTTAAAAGAAACTGAAAAGCTAAAAACAATCCCATTTTAAATTAAATAAAAGTTGGAAGCAGGCGGGACCCGCATCATTTTTATTGTATTTTCAAATTCAAATGAGTCCCGCCTGCTTCCAACTTTTATTTAATTTAAAATGGGCTTGTTTTTAGCTTTTCAGTTTCTTTTAACTTAAGTTTTTAACCGCAGTCGGGTTTTTTGATTTTTTTAAATAACTTTTTTTATTTCCGGCTTTTTAGTTTACAAATTTTAAAGATTTCGCAGACGATTTAGTTCTTGGTAGGTGTTTTTTTGCGATTTGTCACTTCGAATTGCTTTTAAGTATATATGTTGTATATATTTTTGTAATAACCTTTTAAAACCCTTTATTTTGATACCCCACTCGATAGGTTTTGAAAAAAAATATTTAAAAAAATATTTAATATGGCGTCCAGTAGTCGCCATATTGAATTTTCACTATCGTCATGTCTTTAGTGACACTCGCCGGACTAAGAGGAATCGATTAACGTGTGAATCATAAAAATCGGCCCAGGCGTTTGGTCTGTATAGTGCTTCAAAGGAACATATAAACATACATACATACATACATACATAGGCTGATGAACACATTACCACTCCTTTGCGTCGCGCAGTCGGGTAAAAAGCGGCTAGCGGGGCGGAGTTTACGAAGTCAGCTAGTTAGATAAAGCGAAGTTAAGAAGCGAAGTGAAGCGAGTTAAGATAAAGCGAAATTCCACTGATTGACAGTGCTGCCAACCACGAAAATCTTTGGAGCCTACAAACTTGAAAAAGAAAGAGAAATATTTATTCGCAGTAAGTTTGTAGTAAGTATTCTGAGAACAGTAATTCTCAGAATTTTTGTAAAATTTTTGTCGTCGTTTGTTTTCTTATGAAGGAAGTGTTAAGTATAACAGTCATAAAGATACACATAATTATAAGTACATTACACACTTCATAAAACGTCACATCTTGACACATAAGTATTTCGGGGTGGTAAAAAAGGTCAACATCAATATCCACTCTAATTACGTTCCTGTATGTTTACTGTTTTCCTTACCTTCTTACAAGCGTTAGTCCCCTGCTGCCCCACGAGGATATAGACTCGTTCACTCTTGTGTAACTCGACGAGTGCTCTCACTGAGGCAGCATGTGACACGCCCGCCCAGGCAGAGCCTAGCCCGCCACTCGCACCTGTCGCTATCAACCTGTGATGGGAAGATAGATTGTAACAATATGGAAGACACACGAAAAGTATACATTGTTATCATACTACAGATGTCCACTTTTAGACATAGTCTCGTTTCCAATAGCAAGCTTCTGAGCTTTATCCTTGGCATTCATCCATCTTCCAAAAATAAAGAAACGATAAAGTAAAGAAACGACAAGGAGACGTTACATTTTTTTAGACATTATAAAAAATATTGATAAAATAAAAATGTCGTAAAAGAGCTAAACACAATTTTAATGTCATGGGAAGCATTTAATACGGTTGATCATGAAAAAAAACATGAACGTAGGAAGATCGTCATGCGGTGTTTCACGCTATCTACCTAAACTCTGCCTAAACTAGAGTCGTACAATCGTAAATGCTAGTTTTTCTTAGTAGGTACTCGTGTTACTTAGTTAATCCAATCTTTCTCATGGAGTTTTTTAGGGATCGCATTAGGGCCAGTGTGTTATAATATTTTCATTGTATTGAAACAACAGTGTTTGTTGTGTACCCATTGATTAATTTATTCCTTTCTTAACATAAATAGACACATTTTTCCGGATCTATCCGATATAAAGTGCATATTAGAAATGACTGCACTTTTTTAAGTCACACAATGGTTACAAACCAGGGGGCAGATATATCCCAATGTATCAATATCCAAGTTTCTTCACTAGTATTATTGTATAGTCGACTATAATGTTGGGAATAAGCTTACGTATACAATCCTTCGGCAGGCACCTCCCATAGTTGGATGCCCTGGTAGGGAGGGCTCTGGATGACGCTGACGGAGACTGGCGTGTTGTTGTACGCAGCGTCACACATCGTCTGGTTCGGCCCCAAACGCCCGGTCGCTCCGCAGGTTGTGAAGCGATAGACTGGAGGAGAATATATAGGATTAGTATAAAACATGATGTTTACCTAAACCCATTATTTTTAATGTTAAGTAAGATTTTGTTGTTCAAGAACAGCGCACTTAAATGTAAACTTCGTCGTTCTAATGATTCCAACAAGAAGAAATAAATTAAGCTTCGACTAGAATTGGGCCATATCGACAGCAGTGGTTTCGCATAGGTCCTTCAAAATGCAATTGCACAAAAAGCAGTACAAGAACCTCATTTCTTGTCCTGCTTTTGCAGCTCAAACTATATACTGTTTTAACCAGAATATTCTGCAAGTTGGATCGCAAAACTGATGCAAGGTGCTCCTCATAATGATGTCATTGTGCATTAAACGGCAGGCTGGCCTTATTATTTGAATAACTTAAAACTTAGAAATCATTGTAAAATCCTAATTTTATAATGCTTTCAAAGAGTTTAAAATTTAAATACGAGGAAATTCTACGTAGTCAAATTTATGCATATCAAAAACTTACAAGGTTTGTCAGCAAACGCAGGATGCGGTGTGGTCTGCTCCTCAAACGAAGGATCGTAATAGTTATAGTCCCCAAGCTCGTTTGGATCCATGTTGAGACCGAAACACTCCGGAGCCATCGAGAAGTCATCTATCGCTGAGTCCGAATATATTCTCATGCCCATACGAGTTTTGAACTCTAGGAAATATCTGGAAGAAAGAGGTTTATCATATTACATTATAGCACGGCTGTGTTTTCCAAAGGAGTAATCAGAAGTGTTTACATCACCACATTTCGCCCGTTACGAAGAAGTTTCATATTGTAATGGGGGGCGAGCTGATTGCTATGAACCGCGAAAAAATACATGCAGACTGGGCTGCCAGCTGTTATTGAGAATTCATAATAGAAAATTCCAATAACACTTTTCCTGGAATAGAACCCAGGAGGGGCGAACACCCCACAGTTGCAAATCAGTTAGCAGTTATTCCGTTAGGAAAAGGCAGTATTTCATGTGATTATAAAGAAGACATGGATCTAGGA
Organism: Mesoligia furuncula; assembly: GCA_916614155.1. Taxonomy (NCBI): domain Eukaryota; kingdom Metazoa; phylum Arthropoda; class Insecta; order Lepidoptera; family Noctuidae; genus Mesoligia; species Mesoligia furuncula. The sequence continues at coordinate 16,794,636 of OU744815.1, read as the reverse complement.
ACCGAGAATCCGATAAAAACGGGAAGCACAGGACCAGTCGTTGAGGCGATTCTTTCAGGAGGCGTATACGCAATAGTGATGGATGATGATAATGAAGGATCTAAACTAAACATACTGCTTACCTTCTAGTAACATTAGGCAGGAAGATCGAAGCTCTGTACCACGGCTGGCCCATGTCCTTAGTACTGAACCAGACGGACGTGGTGATGTTGCCGCGTTTCGTCAGTTCCACCACGTTCACGCTCAGAGAGCCGAAGTTACGACCGTACTGGGTGTAGTAGAAACGTATCTGTGGGTAGGAGAACTTGAATAGTATCTTGGAGTTAAAAACATTACGCTTTTATTACCCAAATGGATAGGTGGTCTATCTACGAACAGTCTGAATCTGACCAAGATAATGCATGGACTTTAAAAAAAGACTGTGACCTCACGAGTTTGTTTTGGCGTTTCTTCTCAGAGTATTCGGGAATTCGGGGTATGTAGGAAACTTCGACCTCATCTAGTTTTAAACATAACTACAGATATAAAAATTTATGATTTATTTTCAATCAAACAAATCAATAATTATACCCTAGGTACTGACGGAAACTAACTAATTACTTACTTGTTGACAATGTACTAAATACTTAGTCAAGTCAGGATTTCTGTATCTGAATTTCTCAGCAGAAGCCCTGAATTTTGTTTCAAGGCTTCTGCTGAGAAATTCTTCATAACACAACCTTTGCTTGAACTGCGAATCGAACCCAGAATCTCACAGCAGTCGCGCTTACGACCATTGCATGACTATTTAGAGCAACGAGGTAATCAATTTCACCACCATCGGGGCAGTATACCGAAGAGATACAGATTTTTAAACGCGATAAGCTAGTAGCAAAAAGAAAACTCACCATACAGCAATTATAATATCTTGACGTTATATTTCCGTGGACTTTCGGCGGCGGGTTAAAGATGACCGTCCTCATGACAGCTGTCGAAGCAAAGTCAGCCTTCTTCTGGTTCGGACCGGTCACGTTCATGTTCACAAAGAAGTAGTACCCCACACAGGTCTGGTTCAAATGTGCCGGGTACAGCAGCGGGACCATCATGGTCGGGTGTGGTTGCTGGTCGCCGCACGTGTGGTCGTTGTCGGGGCCGGTCTTGTCTGTAGGGGTTGGTCCGTTGTGGCGAGACCAGCGGAGGATTGGCCTGTGGGAGAAAAGTCAGTTATAGAGTCGACGATGTCGGATTTTCATTCGGGTCGTGGGTTTCGAGGGCTCGTCGGGTTTTGGAGATATTGCCTAGCGATTGGCAGGCAAGGTGGCAATTTTGCTAGCTTTTTGGTGTACGATCCTATTGTCAGATTTGTCAGGATGGATATTATTTTTGAGGTATTCAACTCTCAGCACTGATTTCAACGTCAAGTGATGCTCTGTGTTTATAACCCTCTCCCTCTCTATGTTTCACTCTTGGTTCCTATAAACATAACTTTATTATAGCTACTTACTGAGGTACATTCTCGAAACCACACGCATCCTGCTCGAAGTTGCAGTATGATCCGTAAGGCATTTTGTCTGAAACAAGGGTATTTTTAATTAATCAGATACAATGACATATCAAGAAGACCCGATCCCAGATAGAACTTAGATTAAGGAATGGAAGAAGATACAATGTCAGAAATGGTATGACTACACTGCGCAAACGAACAATGCGGTTTTACCATGCCCATATTGCCTATACCTGTTAAGCTCTGAGCGCTCACGGGCGATAATTTATTTATTTGGGACAAACAAACAGTAACACATTATATCTGCGCAAATAATATAAACAAAGATATTATATAAATGTGAAACTCACACCGTTATCCACAGCATATATACAATTCATATAACTTTACTAATGAACAATCTATGCGAGTAAGACTACAAGACTGTTCAAATAACTATACATCGGAATCCTTAAGTTTCTTTAACAAAGCAGAACGAAATCTATTTGCTGACACTGAGAATAAATCTAATTCTTTAGTTTCTGAACAAAAATCATTATAGTTTATGCACAAGCGACGTAAAGGCGCCCGCAGACCAGCATTGGTGCGGCAATGGGACACATGACACAGCAAAAAGAGGATGTGCGCGCACCTCTCGTCTAATAACAGTTCTTGGGACACAGTAGTACCTATATTTCTTTTTTTTTTCATATTTATTACGTAAGCACCAATTTTCATCATTAATTAATTGATAAACATAACGTCACATCTGTGCTGAAGGAGTAGACAGAGGTGTACCTACATTTCACCAGGTATCTATCTATACTAGCTAACACAAGACTGCTGTAAGAAACAAGCTGAACAGTGCCCTTAGTGTGAGTTTTTTCGACTCACGTTCGATTGCGAGCGCGTTAAAATTTTGTATGGGAAACTAGATTTCTCCTAGTGACCACCAGGTGGCGCTATAACTTTTTTCTATATAAAATTCTAACGCGCTCGCAATCGAACGTGGGTGAAAAAACTCACATTAAGGCCACAGTTTGTTTGTTTGAACGCGCTAATCTCTAGAACTACCGCAAATTTCACGCGGAAGAAGTCCCAGGCAGAAGCTAGTATTACGGTTTACCGTAAACTGTACGCAAAATACCCGCATTAACGTGGAGTTGCGGACACCAGCCCGTATTACCTGTTACCTAAGTCCCATTCAGTAAGGGTCCAACTATGTCACCTAACCTCTTATACGTTTAGGTTACACATACCACAGTTTCGAGTCTCGTCGCTCCCATCATCGCAGTCCTTCACTAGGTCACAGACTTGCTGTAGCTTAATGCACGAGTCGTTCTGTAAAGAGAAACAAGTGGATTAGCTGTATTATATATAACATAATGTCACGCATGTCCTATAGGGTGGATAAAGATTTAAGGCACATCCACATTTCGCCAGTGATGCGTTAATTTCAGCAGAGGTATTGCAGATGCGTTGCCATCCTAGAGATAAAACTAAACTGTTTCATAAGCCTGTTGTTACACCAGCACTATGATTGCTGATGTAAATACAGGGAGTGCCCTAAGACACACAAGAGACCCTTGCAAGCCGGGACATAGAACCAGGGAGTGCCCTAAGACACACACATGAGACCCTTGCAAGCCGGGACACAGTAACCAGGGAGTGCCCTAAAACACACACATGAGACACTTGCAAGCCGGGACACAGCAACCAGGGAGTGCCCTAAGACACACACATGAGACCCTTGCAAGCCGGGACACAGTAACTATTGAGTGCCCTAAGACACAAACATGAGACCCTTGCAAGCCGGGACACGGCAACCAGGGAGTGCCGTAAGACACACACATGAGACCCTTGCAAGCCGGGAAACGGCAACCAGGGAGTGCCGTAAGACACACACATGAGACCCTTGCAAGCCGGGACACGGCAACCAGGGAGTGCCGTAAGACACACACATGAGACCCTTGCAAGCCGGGACACGGCAACCAGGGAGTGCCGTAAGACACATATGAGACCCTTGCAAGCCGGGACATGGCAACCAGGGAGTGCCGTAAGACACACACATGAGACCCTTGCAAGCCGGGACACGGCAACCAGGGAGTGCCGTAAGACACACACATGAGACCCTTGCAAGCCGGGACACGGCAACCAGGGAGTGCCGTAAGACACACACATGAGACCCTTGCAAGCCGAGACACGGCATCCCTGCTTGGCAGCAAAAATAGGTTTCCCGGCTGAAATTCTTCACATTATTTGAGCTTACTACATGACACAACATCAGTCCTGCATTTCCCGAAGGGCTGGACAGTGGTGTATAGGCCCACAGAAATGTAGGCCTAAAAACCACTGTCCAGCCCTTGGTGAAAGCCAGTAATGTAAAAGGATGAATTATGGATTTTTGCCCAGTTGATGGCAATAGGCGGGATTGCCATCAACTGGGCAAAAATCCATAATTCATGCTGCTATTGAAAAAAGTTTTATCGAGAGTTTGCAAAGAAAAAAAAAAGAGAGAAAGAAAACACGTTTATTTGCGGCAAACATGACGCATGAAAGGAAGAGAAACACAAAAAATATAACAAGTTGGGGAAAACATGCGTCACATGCAAAACGGGCATCGCTCAGCATAATGCTAAGCCAGCTGCTGCCAGCGCTGGGGCTTTGTCTCGTATAGGGATACGAGACAGAGCTCCAGCGCTGGTTTTCAACGCCAGCCGGCGAAGAAGCCGCCGCAGCCGAAGAAGAGCTTACTACTACTCTAAATAAACTTACATTCATAATCTTGCACTTCAGCTGTCCCGGCACACATTTGCCGCCATACACGGGAGGTTCAGGCCCGCAGTCCATCATCCTAATATTGTCTATAGCGATATGCGGCAGAGGCTGCGAGAGACTGACGTAGGTCGGTCTCGTGATCTCTATGATTATCCGGACTTCTTGTAGAACCTTCCCTATCATGACGCGCCAAGGTTGCCACCTGAAAAGGGAATTCAGATTTAATTTGACTTACATAATCAGTCTGTAATTTTGCAGGGGAGATTTAGAATTATGACATTTATAATTAGGCTTTAGTGTTCCTACTGCTGGGATTCAGGCGTCCTCTCTTTGGAGAGAGAGTTGGCTAAGCGGGCCCAGCGCAAGTTAGCTTTACACTTTTGGTTGTAAGACATGCCAGTCATTACTGGTTGTGATGTGTTTTCTGCACCGTTTTTAGAGCAGTGGTGATGGAATAAATTGCACAAAGTAAAGTGCGAGCCTGTCTGGGAGAACACATGACTTAGAAATCGTATGGCGGGGCCGTTAACATTGAGCCACCAAAGCCACCTCAATTTTAACAATAAAAAATTCAAAACAAAGGTAGTTAATATTAAAATTGATGGATTGAGTGATACAAGATTACTTAAGGGGAGCCTATAGTGAGAGGTCGGCTGATAAAGATGTATGGAAGAAGACATCCAGCGCCGACCAAAAATAAATAGCCACCACAAAAGACGAAGATTGCTCCACACTCCAATATTTTCCTAAAAGATGATAAGTATGGCTAAAAAAACATTTTCACAAAAAAAAGAAGACAACCTTTTTTATTTTTTACTTTTAAGTCGTACTTCCTCTACACAAACTCGTGTAACACTACTTGCTATGTGACAGGAAGTTATTATAACATCATCAATAAACTAAGTGGCAAAAATACGTACCTATTATTGAAGCTAACTCAAAAACTACCCAAGCAAAGTTAATACAATTTACTTATATGGGAACCCCAAGGCATACCCTATCCATTAAAAAAAAAAATCTGAAATCGATTTACAATTGCCGGAGATATCGCGTAAAAATTATACAAAAAAAAACATACAGTCGAATTGAGAACGTCCTCCTTTTTTGAAGTCGGTTAAAAAGGGGGTTGACAAGTTGACAACCGAGATGACGTCTTTTGATGATACATGGACGAAAAAGTAATATTTAAACTGGGTTAATGGCAAGGAAGATGATGACAGGTTTACTTACACATCAAAGTTATTGCCAGTGATCTCTCCGGCGATCCATTGCACGTCCGTCGTCGTGGACTCTGACACCAGTTTGATGCTTGCGTTCTGCATCTTGCTTTGATGGAGATTGGCTTCCAGCTGTACGAGAAAAACATGACACGTTGAATCTAGTGCCGCATTGAGACTACTTGATGCTCTAAGCAATCCACGCCTGTAGGCTCCTATCCACTAGTCACCTCGTATTTTTTCAAAACAACGACGAGCGATTTGTAAAGATTGGCGCACATCTCCAGCTAGAGTGACTTTTGGGTCTTGTAATATCTTGCTGATAAACAGCTGTGCCTTTCATGTGCTAGCAAATACTGTTTCGGTGCTGTTTCTACCTTATGGTGCCCCCCGAGACGTGATGCCCTAAGCAATTGCTTAATTTGCTTATGGTTGAATCAGAATACATAATACTATGCCCGCAACTTCGTCCGCGTGAAATTTCACCCTCCCCCATTCACCCTCTCAGGGATGGAATTTCCAAAAATCCTTCCTTAGTGGATACCTACACTGTATAAGGTATCTATGTGCAAAATTTCAAGTCTCTAGGTCCAGCGGTTTGGGCTGTGCGTTGATGTATCACTCAGTCAGTCAGGACTTTGAATTTTATATTATAGATCAAGCCTCTATTCTTTGATCAAGTAGGCACAATTGTTTATAGAAATACACCCACATTTCAACATTTTGTAGGTAATAGGAGACTCATTGGCTAGGCCTTTCTAACCTGATAAGTGCTAATTACACCCAGGAGGACCCCACGCACCTTAGTCACAGTAGATAAACAGTAAAACATCTTCATACAAACGTGCCGCTCTCGGTTTGAATGTGTGCGTGCGCGCCGCGCGCCATGTCGGCACGCGATTTCACGCACACGCTAGCATAATATATGGGGGAATAAGGTGGCGGCAGTGCGGGCTGTGCAGCGCGACTGTGAGCACGCGCGTACGCTACATGACCGCTTGCGTTCGTCAACTCTCGCCGGCGCGGGCGGCGGACACTTGTCGTAAATTACGAGTATCATGACTTCAAAAAGGGGAAAAAAATATTGTAGTGTTTTCGGGTGCCTCAATAATGATTTCGCAAACCCGGACTTATCATTCTTCATACTTCCTACTCAACCAGAAATGTAAGTACCTACTTATACTTAAATATTATTAGAAAATATGGTATTGTATTGTTTATTTCACAGTTTATTTGCTTTATTAAGAGCGTAGCCGAGTCGCATTTTTCTGAATACTATTTTTAGAGCTAAAGTTTATTTTAAGAAGTCTAGTTTTACTATAAAATAGAGGATTGAGTACGAAACATCGTTTTGGTAAACATATTTTTCGCGTAGGTATAGTTGTAATAAGGACAATTTCACAATAATTAATATTGCAAATTAATTACTTTTGAAATTATTATGTTTTCTATTGTCTGATGTGTTGTTCAATCCAAATATGGTTCCGGTAGTCTGACGATCGACTTATATACTTGTGTGAACATCGCATTTTTTTGGCCGGCGTTCGGGTCGGCCACTTGACACTTGTTTTTGTTTCGCTTATCGTATGAAAAAAATGTGTTAAGAGGTCTGTTCTTTTTATTGTTTATTATTGTAAGGTGATGTGTATTATACTAAATGCAACAGTTATTTTTGATATGGTTTCATTTTGTAAATATAACGACTTTTGTATACAAAACTGGGAAACCTGGGAAATAGTCCATCACGCTACCTTCAAATTCAAAGGAGAATGAGCATAATATGCTTTTTATTTTATAAATTTAGATCAAGTGCTGCTTGTTCGAAAATATTAACTAAAAGTAAAAGTGACAACCCTGGGTATCAACGCAAGAGTAGGCTAATAACTCGGCGGGCGGCCTTAGATAACCTACTGTATATTTATCTACTGTGCCTTAGTCGTGTCTTTATAGTGAGAAGCCTCGTCCCCACTAGGAACATTTGTCGAGCGACATGTGTCCCCGGAGACATCGGGCGATGTCGGGCGACGTCGGACGACATCGCCGCGACATTATTGAAACTGTTCCTTGTCGAAGGAACATCGCCCGATGTCTCCGGGGACACATGTCGCTCGACAAATGTTCCTAGTGGGGACGAGGCTTGAATATGCAATCAAAAACGTTGACTTTAATAAAATAAATTTCAAACCTATTATTATAATACTTATAGGTATGTAATTAGGTGCAATTTTGCAATGTAAGTGTCAAAATACACTATGCCGAAGGTACGCGACCGAAGTTCGGCATGATTACGCCTGCAATGCTATTTAACGCAACGTAATTTCAGCATAATGTGTCGTCAGTCTTAAGTGGCAGTGGGCAGGGCACATTGCTCGCAGAACAGATGGCCGACGGGGCCGAAAGGTTCTGGAGTGGCGATCGCGTACCGGAAGACGTAGCGTTGGAAGGCCTCCCACAAGGTGGACCGACGACCTTGTGAAGGCCGCAGGAACCCGTTGGATGCGGGAAGCACAGGACCGGTCGAGGTGGAGGTGCTTGGGGGAGGCCTATATGTCCAGCAGTGGACGTCTTTTGGCTGAAATGATGATGATGATGATGTGTCGTCAGTAATTCAAATAGCATTGCAGGCGTAATCGTGCCGAACTTCGGTCGCGTACCTTCGGCATAGTGTGTTTAGAACTTAAGACACTAAGGTGATCTGCTTATCATGAACGTCAAACTAGAAGCTTTTTTTAAAATCTTTGTAGTAATAGTTCCAAATCAAAGTTCCATCATATACGGAAGAATAATACATATACTTTACCTGACAAAACTCCCACAGTCCTCTGAATGGCGGAGACTTTATGACCATGTTCTCCATCGTGGGATCCACAGCCAGGTAGAGGAAGCGACCTGTAACAAGAAATACAAATATGTCAAGATCATCCAGTAAAAGCAATTTGCCTTTATAAGCCCACTGTTGGGACACAGCTTGGGCTCCTACAGATATCTTAAAAAGTGCTGATTCTCTTCTCCGCTTATTTTTACCGACTTCACAAAAAGGAGGAGGTACTATGTTCGGATGTTTGTATGTTTTTTTTTTTTTTTTTGTATGTTTGTTCATAGAATTCTCCGCCAATTGTCGACGGATTTTCAAAATTCTTTTTTTGTTCGAAAGTAGATAGTTCTGAGGTGGTCCCATTGTCACCAAGTTAGGATCTGATGATGGGATCTTAGAGAAATCGAGGGCAATCCTCAAATTTTGTAGGCTTACTTATTGTTTTTCGCATATTTTATGAAGTATCTTGTGTATTTGCGTATGGTTGTCACCATCTCAGGTAGCTGGGCTGATGATGGAAGGTACAACTCCTTAACAGTAAGAAGTTACTCGTACAGGCAAGGACTGTTTTAGTAAATTGTTTTGATGTTTGATAGGGCATTTGCCACATTTGGTCTCATGATCATCAAGTCATGACCTGATGCTGCAGTCAGGATAGTCTGCAGAATACCTAACTCCTCGACAACTAACAGCAGATATATCGTGTTTAGGCTCATTGAAAAGGGCTCGATGTGTGGATAAACGTACTGTTCATGAGGAACACCGAAGTACATAGAGACCTGATGCTGAAGCCAGGAGCATCAGAAAAAGTACAAACCTTGAAATTACAGCACCGTAGTCGTGTTTGGGCTCATTAGAACTAAATTTTAAGTTCAATGCAAAGTTTACATAAGTCTGGCTTGATTCACCAGACCTTCAGTCACAGAAATGTTGCGTCTCAACATAACTCTAGAACCTATTCCCAGTTTTGACTCATGCATCAATCCACCACAGTTGTTTACGTCAGTTGGAATAACATTTGATGGTGGTCGCTTGCCGTAGGTTGCTGTCTCTCGTGACTTATCGATAGCTCGTAAGGTGTAAATGCGACTTGACTGATGCAGTTGGTCCGACATTTTTAACCGACTTCCAAAAAGGAGGAGGTTATAATGTTTTTTTATCTTTTAATGTACGTTCACCGATTACTCGAAGACGGCTGGACTGATTCCAAAAATTATTTTTTTGTTTGAAAGGGTGTACTCTCGAGGTGGTCCCATTATCATCAAGTTGGAATCTGATGAGAGGTTCCCATTGAAATCGAGGCAAACCTATAGCGATTTGTGTATTTTTTAAAGTAACTTGAGCATTTGCTCTAGGAAATCATCATTTGGTAAAGAGGAGCCGATGATGAAGACCACAGATGGCCATCGGAACTACTCAATGACAAATATTTCACGGGTTGCGATTCGATTACTTTAATATGGTTGCTAAGCAATTGATGCTCGTCACAATGCGTATTGTGAGTGGTTGTAGAGGAGTTCTTCTGGTTCTTACCAGGAGAACAACAATTAAACCTCCTCAACAATTAACGTCCCAACATCGGGAAAAGCAATATTTTGTAACATGTGATGAGCAGTTGACATTAGGCTATTGTAACTTAGATAAATTACAAACTGACCCACTAAAAAGTAAAAAATAAAAACTTTTTACAAAAAAAACTACCGACTTCCAAAAAACACTGTAAAGTGAAAAATAACTTCAATTTCGGAAGTCGGTGGCGAAAAACTAAAATACAAATCCAAAGACACCGACTTACGTACTTAAGTAAGTAAGTTCTGCTCCAACATGATTAGGCTAGGCAGGCAGATTTGACTCAAGAACACGTCTACTTTCATATATCTATGACTTCAACGGTAATACAAAATCTCAGCACTCCATAATTTCTACTCATACCAAAGGGACTGTATTTATTTGAACAATTTAATTAGCTTCATAACATATTATTTCAGTGTATTAAACGATGGAGAGTGAACATTTTACGTTCAGCACGTGGCCGTGGGCGGGAATCGGGAACGATTGCGGAGGACAGACATCTCGCAGTTAAATGCGCAAAAGGCTTACATGACTTTACCTACGAGATTTAGCTCGTGGGTGATAGGTTTGGTATATAATTAAAAGATTATAGATTTATTTAATATGTAGGTATATTAGTATACATTTAATATTGTAAAAAAAGCTGTGCCCTTACAGGGTTCGTGTCAGGTGCTGGAGCCTTAAAACTGTAATAACTTTCTTACCTTAGGAGAGCAATAAATATAATATTGGAATTGAAATGGTATTGCTACTGTGCGTAGGAATGGATATGCTGTTTATGTGTGGAAGGTTAAGCTGCCAATAACATTTGATGTAGTAGTTCATGAAGTATGGAGAAGAAAGTGAAAATAAAAATGAGACATAACTTCACGCTGGTAATGGCCTGTATCCCCACGTGACACGAAGAGAAGAAGTAAACCCACATTTTGCTAGTTTTAAGTCGCAAGTAAGTACAAGTTTTTTTATAAATGGGAATATTAAATTCCGTGCTAAAATCATGTGTATTTATTTAGTGTGCCAAAAAGTCGAAAAAAAGGTCTGAAACCGCGATGATTTTTAAAACCAAGTAAGTTTGTTCTTGAATTGTGGGTGTCACTTGTGTGAGGTTCTAAGAAGACTTAATAGTATAGCACTTCTGAGTGCTACCATGTGGGCAATTAAGGATTCAGCCGCTGCACGGTCAAGCGGATCAGATGTCGCAACAGTAAGTTAATTATTTAAATGGCACGCAAAGGGAACGGATGCAACGCAGACGAACCGTGGCAAGTAATGTGAATGTGAAAATAAACAAAAGATAAAAACTTTTTTACAAAAAAACAACCGACTTCCAAAAGCACTATAAAGTGAAAAATAACTTTAATTTCGGAAGTCGGTGTCTCTGGATTTGTATTTAAGTTTTTTGCCGACTTCCGAAATTAAAGTTATTTTTCACTTTATAGTGCTTTTGGAAGTCGGTTGTTTTTTTGTAAAAAAGTTTTTATTTTTCACTTTTAAGCGGGTCAGTTTGTAATATATAACTAAGTTATAATAGCCTAATGTCAACTGCTTATCACCTTTTACAAAATATTGCTTTTCCCGATGCAGGGACGTTAATTGTTGACGAGTTCTCCTAGTAAGAACCAGGAGAACTGGAGCTGATTGAGAAGTCACCATCAGCTCCACTTCACCATACGCATTGTAATGAGTATAAATTGCTTAGCAGCTATATTAAAGTAATCGAATCGCAACCCGTGAAATATTTGTCATTGAGTAGTTCCGATAGTCGTGTAAAGACGCAGGATGGCATTGTATTATGCGACTTGGAACCTACCAAATTGCTAAATAGACCACATGACGAAAAGGCATTGCGTGAAATGCAACGGTTGAGGCTTTTATAAATCCTCATCAGCCTATTGCAGTTCACTGCTGGACGTAGACCTCCCCAAGTTTGCGCCAACGTTCACGGTCCTCCGCTTCTCTCATCCAACCACTACCGGCAACCTTTGTTAGGATAATTATACAGAAGAAAAACTCGCAAAAGTATTTCACTTTAAGAAGTATTTATTAGTTTTTAGACTAGATGCAAATTTGATTTTGCTAGATTTTGTAATCCTGGCTGCAGAATCAGGCCAGACTTATGTCAACATTGCATTGAACTTAAAATTTAGTCCTGTTTAAAATGAGCCCAAACACGACTACGGTGCTGTAATTTCAAGGTTTGTACTTTTTCTGATGCTCCTAGCTTCAGCATCAGGTCTCTATGTACTTCGGTGTTCCTCATTAACAGTACGTTTATCCACACATCGAGCCCTTTTCAATAAGCCTAAACACGATATATCTGCTGTTAGTTCTCGAGGAGTTAGGTACTCAGCAGACTATCCTGACTGCAGCATCAGGTCATCATAACTTGATGATCATAAGACAAATGTGGCAAATGCCCTATCATACATCAAAACAATATACTAAAACGGTCCTTGCCTGTTCTAATAACTTCTTACTGTTAAGGAGTTGCACCTTCCATCATCAGCCCAGCTACCTGAGATGGTGACAACCATACGCAAATACACAAGATACTTCATAAAATATGCGAAAAACAATAAGTGAGCCTATAAAATTTGAGGGTTACCCTCGATTTCTCTAAGATCCCATCATCAGATCCTAACTTGGTGACAGTGGGACCACCTCAGAACTATCTACTTTCGAACAAAAAAAGAATTTTGAAAATCTGTCGACAATTGCCGGAGTATTCGATGAACAAACATACAAAAAAAAAAAACATACAAACATCCGAACATAGTACCTCCTCTTTTTTGTGAAGTCGGTAAAAATAACAAGTTTCGATATATAGTGAGAGAGGGTATGGATTGCAACATTGTGTACTGTTGCGTAATATTTCATGATTGAAACTGTAAGTAGGGGCTTTGACTTATTGAGTTCAGTATAGAAATCAGACACAATAAAAAGTATACCCAATCTCTCATTTTAAGAATCTCAAATTTTCTTATATCTTTGATCCGCATTTCTCTCCATTCTGATAGGTAGGTACCTATTTGTTTGAGGATTTTACATTATGTTATTTACAAAGGTTTTTAATGTATCGGATAAATGATAATAATATGTATTGTTCACCAGCATACGATAACTTTGTTATGGAAGAAAAGAGCAAAATCTTGCAAACCACGTTTGCAAGATTTTGCTCTTTTCTCGAGAACCCAAAAACTTTGTCAAATTAAACTTCTGCATATAATTCCACACAGTGGTAGTAGGGACATCTGCCCGGTGGGCGGGAAAGCGATCAATTTAGATAATAAAACATAAAGTGACTGAATTTGGCCTAATTGAAACATGATCGTATTTGACAACGGGGGAAGGGAGGTCGGTCTGAGTGGGAAGTAAAAACTGCGGTTTAAAAAAAAAATAGGAAGGTTAATGCACGTCGCGGATATTTTTTTTTAATTATCTATGGGTTATAACCGGTTGTATGCCATAATTACGGAAACAATTAAAAAGCCATTGTGTCTCGCGTGGATCCAGGGTTAAAAGAGACTGTGACCTCCGAGTGTGTTTCCGTGGAATTCCGTGTTTCTTCGTAGAGTAGTCGTATAGGAAACATCGACCTCATCTAGTTAGGGTTCCGTACCAAAATGGTAAAAAGGAACCCTTATGGTGATACTCAGTCTGTCTGTCACAGCTGGATATCTCAAGAACTACTAATGGTATCAACTTGAAATTTAGAATAGTTTTAGATGACGTTTGCCCAACTATTTTGCAAATTAGAAAGAAATAAAAATATACAAACGTATATTTTTTGCAACAGAGACTGAAAAATTCGAAGTGGGGCTGCTAGGGCATGTGGTGTATCATAAGAAAGAGCTCAGTTTTCACATTCTCAAACATTTTTCTTTTTTTTTTTAGGCCGCATAGTTTTCGACTTTTGATGAAAAATGTAAAAAAAAAATACCGTTCCCCCCTTATCTCCGAAGTTTGCAAAGAGAAAAATCAGAAATAATTCTATGTAATAGAAGTTTATGTAAAGATTACAGGAAAAATAAAACGAAGTCTCTAAATAGCACACTTTTTTAGAAATCATCAACAAAAGTTACCTACATTAGTTCCACTATCGGTCAAGAAATGGCGTTGACATAAAACTGCAATATTCTACACCGCAATGCACAGTGTTAAAATTCTCTGATGAATATAGGCCTCGCCGATGAAAATTTAAAGACATAATTATTATGATGGTACGGAACCCTCGGTGCGCGACTCCGACTCGCTCTTGCCCGGTTTTTTATAAGTATTGTGATTTACGTTGTAGGTATCTGTGTATCTTTAGTTGGAAATCCCAAAATAATGATTACAAAAAAAAAAGTTTCATTCTCAAAATATTCCTAGAGCTTAAAGACTGCAGGACAGGACGGCAAAATGCAGTCAGCTACGCTAATAAAGTGATAACGAAGCTGACCCGCTACTATTTTTACCGCGACATGAGCTATTTTCATATGTTTCGTGCCGATGCCGATTCGTGTGAAAAATAAGTGTAAAATAGCTTAGCCGCCCACTCACTAAGCTAAGCTGTAATAAACACAACCACGTATTCCCAAAGGTTTAGACAAAGGTCTACTATTGAACGCCCACCTTTTGGCACAAGCATAAACATAATAAATAGAATAAATAAATTGTTGGGAAACTATTGTTGGTTTTTGGGACTTGGTTTGCGACTGTATTTGCAATTAGTTACCACGGCTGCCTGGTGCACGTCTGTGTGGTGCCGGACTTAAAGAATAGCACCACCCCTTACTTTCCCGCGGGTGTCGTAAAAGGCGACTAAGGGGCGTACCGGAGAATGGGCAGCAGCGTTCTCTATGCATTCCACCACCATACCATACCGCGATCGCCAACCCGCCTGCCAAGCGTGGCGATTATGGCAAAACCCCCTTTTGGAGGAGGCCTATGTCCAGCAGTGGACGTGTTTCGGCTGAAATAATGATGATGATGATGACCACGGCTGCCCGGCTGGGCTCATGTAGGATGCCTTAAAAGCAGCGTTTTAACTCTAATACTAAAACCCTCAAACTCAAAGCATTTATTTCAATCTTCTTTTTCTTCGTGTCGCTAGTACGACTGTATTTTAAATCTGGTTTTCCCAAAACTATGCCACTTCCATGGCGTTGTAGATGGCAGCGCAGAGGTCACTTGGACTGCATGTTTTGGGACACAGAGGGGGGATCGGAGGTGGGGCATGGTTTGTGACATAGCTCCACAATCACACCCTACTGCCGTTCCGTCAAGGTAGCCCCACATTACCAGGCTGGACTTACTTCTTCCCACTTGTCTCCGGAAACGGTTCAGAGACTTGCCAGGTGCTCCTTTGGTGGTAGATAGTAAGTAGGCGGGGGCAGAGTATCCTGTCACAGTTTGCAACCGGCGTCATCGGGTTTCCTGACAGAGACGCCGTTCGATGTCGATTATAAGAAGCTGTGCCTGCTTTTTAGCCACTGCGTTGGTAGCTGTGCGCGAGAAAGTGGGTGCATGTCCAGACTCAGAAGGAGTCTCAGAGGAGGAGTATCAGAGTCCAGTTTGAATTTCTCCACTGCGCATGCAACTTCTCTTCGGACTTGTGGTGGAGCTATGCTAGCTTTGGGATATAGTGCGCTGACCGGGGTCGGTAGCAGGCAACGTGTAATCGTGCGGCAGGTTTCGTTTAGAACAACATCAACTTCCTTGGCGTGAGCGGCACGGTGCCACACTGGGCACGCATATTCGCCCTCAGAGAAGCAGAGTGCTAGGCCAGTAGTCCGGAGTACCTGAGGTGAAGCACCTCAAGCCGTTGAAGTTAGGCGTCTGAGCAAGCTATTGCGCGAACCGACTTTTTTCTTAATTTTGAGACAATGGTTCATAAATGTCGGCGCCCTGTCAAGGATGATTCCCAAGTAGGTAGGGAATAGTAGATTGTTATACAAGGGTCGGAAGGAATCAATTCCCATACGAGGCATTTAGACGCCCGAGCGCAGCGAGGGCGGCTATAGTCCGAGTGGGAATTGATGACTTTCACCCGCGTTAAACACTCTACTTTTCATTTCGAATTTAAGGAAAGTAAAAACTAGTAGTTTTTCTAAAATATTTATTGATAATAATTACATGAATAATAGGTACCTATTTATTAGTCTTTTTTAAATTTGAAGTATGGAACACACCACGTCACCGCCACATGAGTAGATTCTGTGTCACCACCGCGGGCGATCCCGCTTACTAGGGCCCGTATTATTATCATTCTGTCTGCATTCTTACTTTTACCATTTTTCATAAATTACTTAGAAAACACGATAATCTTGATAAAATTATTAAAAATTGTGTTGCGACGTGACACTTTTTAGTGCTGACCGTCCACCCAACTTTCTTATTTCGATTCAAAACTTGCATACAGCCTAATCGATATTCGTAATTAAAAAAATTAAAAAAAATGTAGAAACTGAATAAAAACTCTCTAAACTAACAAAATGTATCGAAATGTAAAGTGTTTGCAGAATATCCAATCTATAGAATTAATTAATTATCATCATTCTCAAAAAAAACTTCTGGAAAGCCTACCTAAAAAATGTTTACTGGGAATTCTGTAGTAAACTATTAGAAAGTATCAAAAATAAAATCCACAATAGATAATTGTCCAATAAATTAAAATAATTTTAAACAGCGAGCGCATTCCGAATATAAATTCAATTATAGAAGCATTTCGGCGCGAAATTCAGTAAATGAGGTACCTATGTCCACCTGTCCGAATTTATTGACATGATATTAGAAGAGATTGAAATTATATTAGAAAAGCATAAATCATTATTATAAACAATGCTTGTTGTATTTATTGCTTAAAATAATTTGATTTTATTTTCAAATATCGATTACATTCGACATATTAATTACTCGAGTCAATCGAAATTAAAAAAAAAAAAATTGTTTGGAATAATCGCTTTCACACATCATTGCAATAAAAAAAAAACAATAATGTTCGGCGATTCTGAACACAAATTGAGTAGTGGTAAAGTGGTAATGATTTTAATACTTATTTGAACCTGTGTTTGAATATTACGCTAAAACCTGGGCATTTTCGTGTTGTTTATAATATTATCAATAACATTTGTCACATTTTAAATCTTATCTACATCTGTGTGTGTGAAATTTGTGAAAAGTATAAATGTAAACACACACGATTGGCGCGAAACTTCGACATTAGTTATCAAAAAAACTTCATTACCACTACTTATTTATCTTAAACTATGGATAAATTAGTCAAATAATTAAATGATGTATATTCACAGCCCCATATGGTAAAGTCAGGATGTTCGAAATCCCCAATTTTTATGTTTTTTAGCCTCGACCACAACTGACATCAAAATGGTGATTATCGTACTTAAGTATGTTGAATTTATTCAAGGTAAATTATTAACTTGCTCGCTAAATATGATGAGCTTTTTATCCAACTCTCCTATTTAACGCACATTCATAAGATTTGATGGGTAGCATAATAAATATTTACATAATCAATTAAGGGTGTCGTATGGTCTGACTGAGCTGACTACCTAACTAAATTTAGTTCTATTTTCAAATTTCATTCCCGCCCTAGGGAGGGAAGCAATTACTATGAGTATTTCCCGCCCAAGGGTGGGAAGCAGCGTTTTCCACCCGCTATTCAGTTCAAACAAACACTACTTTCCGAGTATGAGAGATGAAAAGTATATATATATGTATGTTTGAGAACGACGTATATAGGTGAGCCCGTTAAAAGCATTCAGAGAGAAAAGTAAAAAAAAAAAGTCATTACTATAAGCAGCTAAGAGATGACCAGTCCCATTCATGGCGCCCCCGTTCACGAGAAGGAACATGACATAAGGATAAGCACCATTCAGCTCAACCAAATCATTTTGGTTCCAATCAAAATGATTGGAACCAAAATGGTCTAACACAATTAGCGAGACTATTATCTACGGAACTCTAAAAGCGGAACCTTTATATGATTATAGAAGGTATGAGGAACAGGGTGTAAAACTCACTCATACTCTATAGAAAAGGGAGGATCCTCCGACCAGACGGGTGTTGTGTCTGGCGGGCAACTACCCGATGATTCATGTCGGGCCGTTTTTAACCCCCGACGCAAAAACGACGGGGTGTTATAAGTTTGACGTGTCTGTGTGTGTGTGTGTGTGTGTGTGTGTGTGTGTGTGTGTGTGTGTCTGTCTGTGGCATCGTAGCTCCCGAACGGATGAACCGATTTTGATTTTGTTTTTTTTGTTTGAAAGGTGAATTAGTCGGGAGTGTTCTTAGCTATGTTTGATGAAAATCGGTCCAAAATGGCCGCCGCCACAAAATGGCGGACTACATATTTTTTCACAACTCCCTTAATATGGGTATCAAATAAAAGGGCTTGAATAGTAGAATACTATACACTATGATAAATTTAAAATCCAAGATGGCCGCCACCACAAAATGGCGATTTAATTTTTTTTTTACAACTCCCTGAATATGGGTATCAAATGAAAGGGCTTGACTAGTAGAATACTATACGCTATTACAAATTTCAAATCCAAGATGGCCGCCACCACAAAATGGCGAATTATATTTTTTCTTCACAACTCCTTCAATACCTATAGGTATCAAATGCAAGGGCTTGACAAGTAGAATAATGTGTACTATATTGAAAGGGAATGAGGAATATTAACTAAGTAACGAAATGAAAACTAAAAACTTGAAAATATTTTTTTGTCTGATTAATGCTCTAGAATGATGAGGATAGTGGAGTGGTGACTCGTACCTACGACCACTAAGTTTGACTATTTTTATTACGAATGGAATTATCCTACTTAAAAAGCGTAGGTATTTCTACATCAGATAGTGTCGCAGTCCCATTTTATAAACTAGATCTGAAATACCTAAGATATCTAATAGCTATGAAATACTTGTACGAAAGTTGAATAACTAAAGGAAGAACTAGAAAAAGGATATAATAAAACAAAAAAATCTGTTTTGTCTTAAAAATTATTCTTCAGCTAATAAACTTACATTACTTAATAATTATTTTTTGACGAATAAAAAACCTGATTAAACACCAAATTACCTGAATCTTAAAACGCAAGAAAATAATAGAAATGTAATACAAAAATTAAGGAGTCCCTACAAAAAGCATGAAATAAAAAATTAAATTAAAAATTTAAAAAACCCCCGACACAAAAAATACCTAATAAAATTAAATGTAAGCAATTGGAAAAGGATCAAATAATTAAAAAACCCCCAACTTAAAGAATCTAGGTAACGAGACTAAAACAGATAAATTCATATGGAAGTCGGGGGACCGTTCTGTGGAACACCTTCTATTCTAAGAGGTCCCCCGACTGCCATATGAATTTATCTGTTTTAGTCTCGTTACCTAGATTCTTTAAGTTGGGGGTTTTTTAATTATTTGATCCTTTTCCAATTGCTTACATTTAATTTTATTAGGTATTTTTTGTGTCGGGGGTTTTTTAAATTTTTAATTTAATTTTATCTACTTATGCTAGTTGCGCGGTA
Organism: Mesoligia furuncula; assembly: GCA_916614155.1. Lineage (NCBI taxonomy): Eukaryota > Metazoa > Arthropoda > Insecta > Lepidoptera > Noctuidae > Mesoligia > Mesoligia furuncula. The sequence continues at coordinate 16,775,258 of OU744815.1, read as the reverse complement.
AACTCTGCTTGCGAGATGCAGGATTTTGCGTGACGTCAGTTTGACGCATTGTTCTCATGTGGCGTTGTAGATACCGCTACATGATCACTTTTTTGTCCGTCTGTCACACACAATTTTTTTTTTATTGTATCGTGGATTGCTCTAAAAATTAGACTCCCTTGAACCCGGCTTTACGATTTCTTTTACGAATTAAAACTGACTACATAAGTGTTGAAAATGCTTTGTTCAACTCGTAGCTTGGCGCTTACCGCCCACTCTTGCTCTTTAGAATAATGCAGTGCGTCTAACTGAAGTGGCGAGAGTTTAAAACTATTATTAGATCGTCTCGACGCTGCATCCAAAATAATTGCTTAGAAAATGGCGGAATCTGTGACGTCACCTGCAGGGACGGACTTTGTCTACTTCATTTTATTTGCGACCTGGCTCGGACACCTTTCTCTGTGTTGAGATAAATAAAGATTTATGATTATTTCCAGTTTATCATAAGCTACCCTAACAAACAGAATAAAATGATGGTACCTACTAAATTAAAATATTCAAATTAAAATCTTTAATAGTGTTTCAATATTTTAAATAATTTATTTCTTAATCTAATCTAATAATTAAATCTAAATTACGGTCTAAAATCCAGGAGTTCCTACAACCAAAAAAAAAACGAAGGCGTGACATCTACCAAACCGCACTGGGCCCGCGTCGTAGATTACAGCCTCCACAGAGAGAAAGTCAGTGTCCCAGCAGTGGAAACAGTAAATCCAGGAGTTGTGTTGAACATTCGAGTGACATATAGAACGAAGAAGGTAATAATAATAATATAAGCAGCGGCTGTAGTTTTTCCATAGTCCTAGATAACCAGTTCACTTTAGCCACCAAAACCCATAATCCAATATTTTTGTTTCCATGTTTCGCAATAGTCCTACAACAACCGGGGGTTGTCCTTGGGTGCACTTGCATAGTGCGAACAGGGATAATCGCCGCTTGGTGCCTCATTTAATTGAAAACGTCTAACGGGCCTCTGCGAGTTGGCTTCGACCCCTCGTACGCCTTCCAAAGGACCGGGACCCCATGGTCCCAAGATATGTTAAACCATAAAAATAAATAATAATTTAAATACTCGTATGTAGCTGGTGTTCTTAATCGATACATATCAATAAATAATGCTACCATTTATAAGTATTAAAGAACAATGTGAAACGCTGCTACGGATTAGGGAAATTCTAAATATAAAAGAAACGGGAAAACATATGAGTTTTCATTGACATGACTGGCTGGCATGGGTAAAGAATACCTACGAAAAAACCAGCCAAGTGCGTGTCGGGCCACGCACAGTGTAGGGTTCCGTAGAGCCCGTTATCACAATGTAGTAAGATTCTGTTGTTCTTTATTCAGAATAGGTAAAAAAAAAATATTTTTTTTCATATTTTGTTTTTCAATTCAAGTCTTTATCCGTTATAAACAAGCAACTACTTCATCTTAGTCACTTTAAAGGATTAATGCTAAGGATTTTATATTTGGTACAAAATTATCCAACACCCAATTTCAACGACTATTACTGCTAAACTAATAAAGTTATCTTAACCGCTATAGTTTTCCTTTAAAGTTCATGAAATGCACTATCATCGGGAATTTTTCCAGATTTTTCAAGCCAGCAGCTTAGAGGGGGAGACGCTACTGGAACAATAATTTGCAATTTAAAGTTTAATATTTCGTAAATGGAGCATTAAATCGAAAAATAATTTTAGCAACCCCCAAGTCATTTTAGAAGACCTATTCAACGATACCCCACACGATGGGGTAGACGACGAAAAAAATATTCATCCCCACTTCACATCTACACATCTAGGGGAGCTACCCTAAGAAAAAATATGTTCACTTTGTCGGCGTAATTGATATACGCTATACGCACTCCTACAAAATTTCAGCTTTCTAGTACTAACGGTCTCTTAGAAAAACCTCGGACAGACAGACAGACAGACGGACATGACGAAACTATAAGGGTTCCTTGTAGGAACTACGGAACCCTAAAAATGGCTCCGTTCAGCTCCATAATCATGGTTATTTCTAGGACAGCTGATGTGTATTGTAGGCTGATCTTGTTCTTGAGAACAACATCAGCGGGGTAATTGCGTAACAAACTAACAGTAGCAATGGCTTTCATTTTGACAATTCAAAAACATTCATTGCGTTATTCACGTTGTTGAGCAGACAATTTTTCGGATTTTCCGTGGGATACTGAATAATCCACAAATATTGGGATCGATGGGTTTGCTCGTTCCAGACAGGAGGTTACGGTTGGGACCAAGGGAGGAACTTTTTAATGTTCCGGCAATCCGTACAAACTTATTATTGAACTTTGCACCAGTGATTCGTGCAATAAGAATACTGAATAGTGTCTCTCGGCGGTTGGACATATTTTCTTGCTCTTTGGCGGAATTCCAGAGGGTACCACTTGATATGTTGTCCACTGTGTAACTTGTGCTTTTATCCAGACCCGTTCTTGGGACTGGACAATTAGCAATGCATGACTACTTTTGTTATCCTGTTAAAACAATTGTATGTGTGTAATGAATAAAAATTAAATAAATAAATATTTTTTTCCGAAAATATGAAGCAATGGATTAACAATATTCTTCAAAATGATACGTGATTGTTAGTGATTGTATTACGCAATTAGGCTGCTGGTCAGTTTAAAGTTCGATGTGCACTGACACAGGGTAAAAAAAAACCTGAAGGTTACTACACTTTTCGACCTCTGCTATAAAGAGTGTAACATCGTAACTATTACCCAGTAACTGGGTGATGAAAGTCAGATCAGGCAGTCGCTCTATGTAAAGTGGTAATCAGCTGCATCCGGTTACACTGGAAGACAACCATGATCGATCTGCTATAAAGAGTTTACCTATGACGGGGTCCCTGAACAAAAGCCCCTTCGCAGTTCCTCAATTGATCAGCTACCCAACTTCCACTCATGTATTTTTACCACGGATCTCTAATAACAACGGTCGGTGGTCAGTCGGCTGTCCAAATTGCAGCTTTATAGGCCATTTCCTTTTAAAATAGTCGCACACGATGTGTCTGTTATAATATGCGTGTTTATTTACGAATTTCAAGGCGTCTTCTATATCTATACTACTTGTGTTCTATATCCGTATCTATACATAGTATCAAACAAAGTCGCTTTTCGTGTCTGTCTCTCTGAGTCAAATTACCGAAAACCGCCTCAGATGGTATGGACACATTAAAAGACGCAATGAAGATCATGTGGTACAAATTGCACTAAATCATCAGGAGACAAAAGAGAGGCAGAACTGCCGGCCATTGACCTGGTGGTCAAATATAAAAAGAGACCTCAAAAAAGCCCAATTGCCTGAACCGACAACCCAAGACAGAATAACTTGGCGCAGAAAAGTGAGGAGACCTGGCCCCAAATAACGGGACCAGGGACGGAAGAAAAAACTTTTCGTGTGTGTGACCGTTTAGATCTTATAGGCTTCCAAATGGATTTTGATGCGTTTTCATCAGCATTTATTCCAGAAGGTTTATTTGTATAACACACTAGCTTCTACCCGCGACTTAGTTCGCGTGAAGTTGTTCCCCCGAACCCGTCGCATCGCATATCGCCTGCCCGCGCTTTTACTACATTTTCGCATATAAGTAGAGTTCTTTCTGACTGTTTTTCTTCTTGTTTGGTTCCTAATGGTCCTAGCGCGATGTTAAATAGCCTTCCTCAAGACTTGGGCCATCAAATGCAATTTTTTTTTAAATCAGGCTGGTATTTCCAGAGATTAGCGATCAAACAAACAAACAAACTTTTCAGCTTTATTATTAGTATAGACTAGCTGTGCCCCGCGGATTCCGCCGCGTAAGTGTCGATCCCGTAGGAATATCGGGAATAAAAGTAGCCTATATGCTAATCCAGGGTGTCAGCTAACTCCATACAAAATTTTATCAAAATTGGTCCAGCCGTTTGAGCGTTAAGAAGTAACAAACATATAAACACACACGCACACACACACTCACAAACTTTCGCCTTTATAATATTAGTGTGATTAATTTCATGTTTAACTCTGACAAAGCACAGAAATGTCGATGTTTTGACATGACGTCATTGCACCCGTGCGTGGTAGGAAAGTGTTTCTGATCGTATATAAAAATAAAGCAGATGTTACACATGATACGAATGTTTGTAAATGTTGGAATGTCTACAGTATGTTGGAATGCGTCGTTAGTGTGGAGGCCGCAAGCGCGACTGCTGACACCCAGGTCGGTCAAAGTGTATCGGCTTTTGCGATTTTCTCAATTTAGCATCCTGGAGTCTGGATTTACGAGTGTGTCATTGCCAGGTCGTTGGCTTTAACCTCGTCCACTATTTCATGGGACTAAAATATAACTAACGAAATTTGAGTGTACAACACCTTCTAATAAATCTCTTAAATTTGTGCAGACATAATATTTTGACTGGATTCTCACATGTGTATAGGAAAAGGTGTCAAAAATATAATTCTATAATTACCGCCAGACGTGACGTAATAATGCCTTGAGAGAAAAACGAAAACAGGATGAAATTTAAACTGTTTGTATTGGAAGTGCAATTTAGAGGTTAAAATATTAGTTATACTTAGGTAGGTACTTCTAAAAGGCTGGCACTGCTGGCAGGCTTCGGGGAGCCATTACAGTTCATCATCATCATCCATCATGATTTCAGTCGAAAGACGTCCACTGCTGGACGTAGGCCTCCCCCAAGGACCTCCACTTTAACCGGTTCTGTGCTTCTCGTATCCAACGGGTTCCTGCGGCCTTCACAAGGTCGTCGGACCACCTTGTGGGAGGCCTTCCAACGCTACGTCTTCGGGTACGCGGTCGCCACTCCAGAACCTTTCGGCCCCATCGGCCATTTGTTCTGCGAGCAATGTGCCCTGCCCACTACCACTTAAGTTTGGCAATTCTTCGGGCTATGTCGGTTACCTTACAGTTAATATTGTCAAATAACATAAAATAATTGTTTTGTTGCATTTGATCGATTCGGGTCCCTTAATATCAGGCCGAGATCTATAAACGTTACTTTGCTCGTGCTCTGACACCCTTAGTTCCCGTCTCTATCTGGCACATGTAGTTTAACAGTTATGCGACAGTGACAGGAATATCGCTTAGCCAAAGTACCTACTTGCTAAGTAAAAAGTCCCCAAAACGATTAATTTCAATTGCATTATGTAGAGTGTAGACGATCATTTTGCGCATCAATGTGTAGGTATCAATCACGAAAAAATGGACAATCGCAATTGATTATAGACCTTGGCCTTTCGAGGGTAAAACAATGGCCTACCATCTAGTTAAACGCAATCTAAGCACCTACATAGAGGATAAGTTTAACATAATATCAACATGTTCTTCACGTGACCTGTTCAGTTGTCCTTTGGCCAAAGAATTAGCATTGCCATTTAACGTGGCAGTTTTCTGGGCTCTTTTCGGATGACAGCGACCCGGCGGGTACTTCGACGCCTAAGTGTCCTTTTGTTTATGTATTTATTTCTATAGTTATTTAGTTATTCATTTAATTTAGTATCTAGAGTAAATAGTTGTGAACAAAATTAATCGAGAAAAACAAAAAAAAAACAATGTATTATGAGCTCTAATAAAATAGGTACCTAGGTAGACAAAAGTTAACACTGGTTGATTATCTACCTACCTTCAGTATTAACACAGAAAATAACTATTATCGACCCAAATACATCCCTGTGGGTATAATTAAATGCACATAACAAAGGGACGCTAAAAATATCGCGCGCTTAGATGCAAACGTTAAGTCTGTCTACATAGTATTAGCTGTTAATTCTCTTAATGAAATGGGCTGGCTGAGAACACATCCAGGCTAATAATATAAATGTATAAGTACCTCTCTGTCTGTCCGTCTCTCTGTCTGTTACCTTTTAATGGCTGAACGGATCTGGATGAAATTTGGTACACAGAAATACCATGACCCGGCTTCGGATAAAGGATACTTTTTACCCTGGTAGGTAGTATAGTACGTTCTCGACTTTCACGCGGGCGAAACCACGGGCAAAAGATATTTGGCAAATAAAATTGTAAACTTTTTCAATATTTTTGTTTTTATGCTTCTCAGTATCTTCAATGACTTTGCTAACGACATTTTATAACATTAAGTTTAATATAAATGTCAAAATTACAAAAAAAAAAATACGTCACGTCAAAACTAGCTCATAACATTTTGCATGGCTATGAACGTGTCCAAAGAATTTTGATGAGATATTAAATTACTAAGGGCTGATTTTTCCATCGCCAGATAACTTTAATTCGAGGAATAAAATTGACGTTTGACAGTTTTTGTATGAAATAACTGTCAAAATTTCAAAATTCTTCCTCAAATAAAGTTATCAGATGATTGAAAAATCAGCCCTTAATGTAGTACGAACGCGTGGATTACATAAAGGTAATGTAAATTCGAATGATTTTAAAATTGTAAATACCTAGTGATTTTGCACATAAATTTTACAATATTAAACACAACTATTTCAAAATTTAAACTAGCTACTAACATCAATGACTAACTATACAAATAAATACAAAAACTGGCCAAGTGCGAGTCGGACTCGCACACGAAGGGTTCCGTACCACAAGGCAAAAACGCCGAAAAAACACGTTTGTTGTATGGGAGCCTCCCTTAAATATTTATTTTATTCTGTTTTTAGTATTTGTTGCTATAGCGGCAACAGAAATACATCATCTGTGAAAATTTCAACTGTCTAGCTATCACGGTTCTTGAGATACAGCCTGGTGACAGATAGACAGACGGACAGTGGAATCTTAGTAATAGGGTCCCGTTTTTATCCTTTGGGGACGAAACCCTAAAAAGGCCACGTAGGCCTCGAAGTACTCGTCCGCCTTGCCACTCGTCTATTTTTACATAGTTTTAGACTATATTCATATAAAACACAAACTATAAATTAACTACTAACTAACAAACTATTAACTAAAAATTTTTACGACAAGAAAAAATTGTTTTAGATATGTTTATATCTAAAACAAATTTTTCTTGTCGTAAAAATTTTAACCAAAATGATAGAGTATAAATTTTCGATTCAAAAATCGTTGGAATTTACGTTCATGCAGCTCTGTAAAACATCGGCTGAAAATAGAACTCACCTATAACTGTCACTGCAGCTAACCTATAACTTTTATTGTTTAGTGATGTACAGACGCCAGCACATCAAGCTATCCGAAACTGTCAAATTTTCCCAATCAACTTTGAACCTTATGCTTTAGCGATAAAGTTGAAAATCTATTAAAGAAATTTGACAGACTGTAGTAGCTTGATGTGCTGGCGTCTGTATCTATTCCTAATATAGGGGCTCGTGGCTAAGTAATAACAGCCGCGACATCGATCAGGATACGATGCTTACCAGGATACGGTCTGCCCGTGGAGTGGTTGCATCCAATTAGACTTGAAGCCGACCCCAACATAGTCGGGAACAGCACCCTAATTGCGTACCACACTATCAAACAGAATCTGAATCATTAACACGCTTTTATTAGGTCGACCTGTATGTAACTTTGTAATGGAATCTAAGGTAACTAATTTAACCATCTTCCAAGGTTCGTAGCGTAATGAAAATTGGCAGCTGTATGTAGTTCTGATGACAATACAATAATATGGTACTGTCGAACTGATCTGATGATGGAGCCGGAAGATATGAACTGGAACTTCATGATGGAAAATCGTATCATAGCTGTTTTGGATTTCTTAGAAAAGTCTTGTAATGAACTTTGACCACGATTACGTTTCAAGGTCTGATGATGAAGCCGGAAGATAGGCACTGGCATCCCATGATAGAATATCGTATCATAGTCGTGGTTGCACTTGTGAGAAATAATACTAACACTAAAGCGTGTTTTTCTAGTGTTTTTTATTAAACTATTAATTTATTTTGAAGGAATGCTGCTAATCCATTGTTGCATATGGTTCGAAAAATTCGTCGGCTCAACAACGTAACGATAAGAATGTTGTTGAACTGTCAAAATGAAAGCCATTGCTACTGTTAGTGTGTTACGCAATTACCCTTCTTGCTAGACAGATTGATTGTTGTATCTATTCCAAATCCGGCCCTGGCGGTCTTCATTAAATACACAATAATTAAGGGACGCTAAGAATATCTGAAGTTTACGTGTTTCGAAGTTTAGCAGTCTACCAAGACTTGTGTACAGACGCCAGCACATCAAGCTACCTGAAACTGTCAAATTTTCCCAATCAACATTGAACCTTATGCTTTGGCGATAAAGTTGAAAATCTATTTTAAAAAAATTGACAGATTGAAGTAGCTCGATGTGCTGGCGTCTGTATTTTATGTTTTTTTTTTTAAGATGGTTGATATTTTGATGCCAAAACAAGTAACGGCCACGTTGGGTGGACACTAAAGTAATCCACAAAATAGGTTATTATCTGTTTTGCAAAGGTAAAAAAAAACGTTATTATTTCTGCACATTTTATTACTTATTTCAAATGGGTATCATTTTACCCAGTAACTGCATGGGTTGTGGAAGTCATTCATCTGTATCCAGTTTGACTGGAACCAACACCCTAACTGATTGCGTAACACACTATCAATCACTCAATCAATCAATCGGTATCATTTAGTAGGATATTGCTAATCCATTGTATGGTTGTCTGTGTGGTGCCTAACTGCACCACCTCATACTTCCCGTGGGTGTCGTAAAAGGCGACTAAGGGGCGTGTCGGAGAATGGGCAGCAGTGTCCTCTATGCATTCCACCACCATACCATACTGCGATCGCCAACCCGCCTGCCAAGCGTGGCGATTATGGCAAACCCCCCCCCCCTTTTTGGGGGAGGCCTATGTCCAGCAGTGGACGTCTTTCGGCTGAAATGATGATGATGATGATTGTATGGTCGAAAAATTTATCAGCCTAAAATGTTCCCACTGCTGGGACAGATGATGAGACACCCTAATTGCGTAACACACTAGGTATCAATCTCAGTCTGAATAATTTTGAAGGATATTGCTAATCCATTGCTCCGTATGTTCGAAAAATGTGTCTGCTCAACAACGTAAATAACGCAACGAATGCTGTTGAACTGTCAAAATAAATGAATAGTTTAAAAAACACTAGATAAACACGCTTTTATAAATGCACCTATGATACGATATTCTATCATGGAATGCCAGTGCCTACCTTCCGGCTTCATCATCAGACCTTGAAACCTAATCGTGGTCAAAGTTCATTACAAGACTTTTCTTAGAAATCCAAAACAGCTATGATACGATTTTCCATCATGAAGTTCCAGTTCATATCTTCCGGCTCCATCATCAGATCAGTTCGACAGTACCATATTATTGTATTGTCATCAGAACTACATACAGCTGCTAATTTTCATTACGCTACGACCCTTGGAAGATGGTTTAATTAGTTACCTTAGATTCCATTACACAGTTAGTTGCATACAAGTCGACCTAATAAAAGCGTGTTAATGAGAACCATTGCAACTGATTGTGTTACGCAATTAGCCCGCTGATCCCAACACAGTTGGGAAGCAGCTAGGCAGATCGATTGATGATGAAGGATGATCATTCATGACATTGATTTCATCACTAAAACGTTACGACCCGTTGAAGTTAGGCTGCCTTTCCACCAGAGATGAGCGAGGATGCGTAGCGAGGGATGTGTGTATAATAACCAATACCAACGCTAACTTAGTTCAAGCTATAAAAATAAAGCGATGTTATTGGCTGGTACACATTCCTCGCTACGCATCCTCGCTCATCTCTGGTGGAAAGGCAGCGTTAAAGGGTACGTTCATGAGGTCTCGTTTCCTATATCGACTTACGGCTCGTTAGTTTAGTAAGATTGGCATTGATAATTGATAAAGGAAAACGATTATAACCCTTGCGTTAGACGTGAGGAGTGGTGGCCCAGTTGTAGGTAACGGCCTCGACTTACAACTTGTAGGTCGTGGATTAAATCATTTCATCACAACTGCTCTCAAAACGGTGAAAGAAAACATCGTGGGGAAACCGGTGGCATGTCCTAGAACCAAAAACTCGACATATGACATCTACCAACCCGCACTGGGCCCTTGTGGTAGATTACAGCCCACTCTCCCTCGAATTCCTGCGGGGTAGTTGCGTAAAACACTATCAGTAGCAATGGGTTTCATTTTAACACGCTTTTATTAGGTCGACCTGTATGTAACTAACTATGTAATGGAATCTAAGGTAACTAATTTAACGATCTTCTAAGGGTCGTAGCGTAATGAAAATTGGCAGCTGTATGTAGTTCTGATGACAATACAATAATATGGTACTGTCGAACTGATCTGATGATGGAGCCGGAAGATATGAACTGGAACTTCATGATAGAAAATTGTATCATAGCTGTTTTGGATTTCTTAAAAATGTCTTGTAATGAATTTTGACGATTGTTTTTACGTGCATTTATAAAAACGTGATTTTCTAGTGTTGTTAACACGCTTTTATTGACAGTTCAACAACATTCATTGCGTTATAGACGTTGTTGAGCAGACACATTTCTCGAACTCTCATTTCAAAATTATTCAAATTGAGATTGATAGTGTGTTACGCAATTAGTGCTGAATCCCAGCAGTGGGAACATTCTAGGCTGAATATGCTTCTTTATCCGTTTTTTGAAGACTGCAGTAACAGGGTGATATCAGTGCCCATTGCCTTTTTTTTAACTTGGAGAAATGCTCATGCATTCTGCACTACCACGGGGAGATAGTGCATTTATGTGGGACTCTAACCCATTAAAACTCCACGGTGCCCTCCTCTGCCGCTTACGGCAGGAACACGGGCACGCGTTAGCACTCATCCGAGAACACGCCGCGGCTGTCCAACACCGGACCCTCCTCTGGGGAGTACTACCCATCACCGGCGCTCCAGAACACATAGCACGCCGTGACCACCCCAGGCACCAAACCAGCACATGGGCGCCAATCGACCCCATGTCTGGGCAACCTTGGTCCCCCTGCAATGGGTCAAGTCATTGGCCCCGCCGCCTGCCTATTTTCGGCCGCAGAGGATTAGGGAGAGCGGCCAACGTCATACCAACACTCCTCCTCCCCTGCGGCCCCACCGCGTCCGCCATCAGACGGTGGCGACCCCGTCAAGACCGCGGAAGGTAGGGAGAGCGGCGCACCGCAATGCCGGCACTTCTCTCCCGCCGCGGCCTTCAACCCTCAGCCGCGTATCCTCCCACACGACATCGCGGCCCGCCTCAGTTGCGACTTGCGATGTCGCCCAAGCGGCACCGCAACCTACTTGTTGGCCGCTACGTCGTCGGCTTACAGGCAAAAGCTCTGACGAGCGGCCCCTCCTCGGGTTCCTCTTCGCTTTACCGTGGGTGACCAAGCCACGGCTACTGAGCCCCCCCGCCTTGACAATGCGGGAACCCACCCGGGGGAGTGCCCATTGCCTACTTTAACCCTTACTTTTATACAATTTCCGTGCTATAACGAGCACCTGAGGTGCTATTCTGTAAAAATCTCACCGTAAAAACTTATGTGAAGTGAGCGTGCTGTGAGTGCCTGTGAGCTGTCAATGGTGTCAATTCCTAGCAAAAACAAACTCACTTCACCTAAGTTTTCACGGTGAGATTTTTACATAATGGACCGGCTGATGCTTCCTGTGTTTTGAGGTCAACCTCATTCATAGCTTGAATGTCTTTCAGTCGTCGTTTATGATGTTCTGTCGCGTTCCAAAAAGGTCTTCGTTCAGCATTGAACCATTAGCATTATTAGCTGACCAACATCCATTGGCTTAAATCTTTATATTCACAGCGGGCCCTATCACAGAATACCAGGAATGCGGTAGTTATATTTTAAATATCGCAGCATTATGCTGAGATATTTTTATTTTTGGCTTCGCATAGGTCTCTTTAGGATTCCGTACCCAAAGGGTAAAAACGGGACCCTATTACTAAGACTTCGCTGTTAAGGGGGGCTCCCATACAACAAACGCGATATTTTTGCCCTTTTTTGCTCGATATCCAAAATGGCAACAGGTAGGCACTTGAAATATTCACAAAATACTCAGTTGTATTTTAACTTTAATAATAAATAATAAAATTAAAATAAAATAAATATTTAAGGGGGGCTCCCATACATCAAACATGTGTTTTCGGCGTTTTTGCCTTGTGGTACGGAACCCTTCGTGTGCGAGTCCGACTCGCACTTGGCCAGTTTTTTTGGTTTATTTATTTACTAACAGCCCGCCAAGCTTCAAACAGGTGCAATTATTTTTTCGAATTTCTGAAATTTTCTCTCATACAAACCTTGTCCAGGCATTACCGAACACAACAAAAGAAGAATTAAGTATCCAATTTGGTACAGTCATTCGGAAGTTATGCGTGTACAGACATACTTGTAGATACTTTAGAAGAGAGCCCCTCAATGTAATTAAACAGCGATAGATTTTATCAAAATATATATTTTCAGACTTTGCGTTACCACGTGACTTTGTTTGTTTATTAAATGCTCAACTTTTACTATTTGTATTTCCTTATGTGTGTCGCAACAAGCAAAATAATATATTTTTTTCTTTTTCTATCTATATTTTATCAATGGCTTTGTTTCTCTCTGGTCACCATGAAACAAATAGGTATAATCATCGTCTCCTGCCCTTCGTTTACCTCAATTTATATAGGGTCGACGCTGCATGTCTTCTTCTTCCATACTTCTCATCTTCATCTCAGTAGTCAAGGACTTTCTAGTTAGCGGCGGCCCTAGAATCTTTTTAGGTGATGCAAAATCTCTATGTACCATGTTCCTATGATATATGCAAAAGCAGTTGCTTGCTTGCTTGTGGACGATCGTAAGTTCGATCGTTATAGTAAGTTACTACTGCCTGGTGGACAGTCCATCATGCAGGCACCACCACTGGTGGTCGCATTTCGGTTGATTTCAGCGCCTCTCCCATGATGGCGCCCGGTACCGTCGCACCGCTCGCACCGCCCTAGGGCCGCTACTGTTTCTAGTCATAATCATTGTTCACAGAGTCCACCCATTGTTTGTTTGGTCTTCCCCTACTCTTATCCACATTCATACCTACTCAAAACCTTCCACGCGACATTTTCCTCATCATAGATCTATGCGAATAATATTATCATACATTTTTTGTGCTACCGCAATTTTCGTAACTTTAAGAACGCTCACAGACTGATCTCAATCTGTCAAAAAATACCTCTAATTTCTCTAACTTTTTGACAAGTTTTTGACATTGGGACATGACATACCTAACGACTAGTTTTGTTACGATTTTAATTACCGGAATTGACCTACTGAACAGCTCATCCTATGGTAAAAGGCCAGCCAGCAAGGCCGGAGAGTCTATTTTAATGCATCCCATGAATGGTCGCACGAGCGTCATAGGCAACCTATGACCTTTTGAGAAAGCGGTAACCACTGCGTACTTAGCTATATATCTTCCTACTTCTTAGAACTGATGTTCCTGAGAATGTGTATTACAGACCTACTTATAGTCAAGCCTTGAAAAATAAGTACTATATGGTCGGTCTGTTCCAAAAGTAGGTATTAACCTATCCGATGAGAGTATAAATAAGCCCTGACAATCACTCACTAAAAAGGAACTTATAGTAACACATTCCTCTGTATTTCGAAGGTTTTAACTTTAAGTAGGTAAGTACCTATATAAATAAAAGTTTTTCCAACAACTACTGTTTCAAAAACATTAATAAATTGTTATTGAAAAATCCTCGACGAAAATTTAGGGATTATGTAAATTTACCTCAAATGTCAAATATGAAAAACAATTTTTTTTTTGGGTTTCAGGTGTCAAATAAATAATATCAAAGCACTGAATTTGTAAGTGGCACTACAAATTGGCAACCACAGATGCGTTTTCTGATCCATGTCTTTACATTTTCATCTAATACTTTGGAACAGACTATGAGAAGTGTATCCCTGAAGACAAAGGGCTCTTTTCAAACAGAGAAGAACTAATTACCACGCAGTTCTGGTGAATCCTGATCCGCCAAGACCCCGCGGCCCATTCCATCTCACAGAGCGGAGGCCTTGGGTCCAGTGAGAGTCAGAGAGCAGTGGCAACACTGTAGGCCGGTTATGCTATAAGTATATTAAATATTTGCCACGGTGCTTCTCTTCGTAAATCAATGTTGAAATGTCTCATAATATGCCCTAGTTTTGACGTCACACATTCTTCAAACGCACAGAAATATACCTTGTTTTGTTTTTTTGCGGGCTAGTCAAAACAAGGAACTTTGACATCTCAGACTTATTCTGCACTAAGAATTATGTTGCATGCAGTTTTACTTGAATGTATCCTATGAACATAGAAGAGACCAACTTTTTCCATGGGACCAACATCGTAATCGCGAAAAAAAAATCAGCAGTCCAACAACAACAACATTTGGGTCGAGTTTGTATGGGACAGTTGATAAATTTTTCGCTCTTACGATGTTGGTCCCATGGAGAAAGCGGTTCAGTTTGATGGCCCACCCTTAAATTTGACCACAGCTTTCTGGTACACCGTGGTTGTACCGTGGAGTGGTTTAACGTCAATTATTTAATTTGCTGTTTCCTTCTTTCGACTCATGTTCATCTACTGTTGGGTACGGCTACTAGGAGGATTCCTTATGTTCTGATCCGTGTTTTTCGAATTGATACAGTTTATTTGGCTTTAATCCGCACTGGGCCCGCGACTAAGTATACCACGCCCTTATTTGTTTACTGTCGGAAATTATGACCTTTACTATATTCCTAATCTAGTGACCTTTAAACATACCTACTTCTAGTAGTTTAACTAAATATTCAACCTCCTTGGTATACCTAAGCATATTGTATGGGCAGCCGCTGGTGAAATTATTAATATGTATTAACTATCAAAAAGTCCAAAAAAAAAAAAACAGTGGCACTCCGGGAGTGCCGACAGAAGTGAAAACCAAACACAAACAGAATACTTTGCCATCACACATTGACATATCGGATATATACATTAAAACCGAGTACATCCCGAGGACAGCCGAACACATCCGAAGCGAGTATTTTTTCAATCGTCTTATAAACAAAACACGCGCGGTGTCGCTTACGGTAACAGTGGCGCGAGTTCAATGGTTTTCCCATCTCAAAAATGCGCGCCTATAGAAGTTTTCACTTCAAAAATTACATATAACTTAATTAGTTGGTAAACAACACAATTACCTACCTACCAATCGTAGTCATCATTTCAGCCGAAAGACGTCCACTGCTGGACATAGGCCTCCCCCAAAAGGGGGGGTTTGCCATAATCGCCACGCTTGGCAGGCGGGTTGGCGATCGCAGTATGGTATGGCGGTGGAATGCATAGAGAATGCTGCTGCTTATTCTCCGGTACGCCCCCTAGTCGCCTTTTACGACACCCACGGGAAGTATGGGGTCCAATCGTAGGAGATGTGTGAGATACAGGTCCAGTTGAAAACCAACGAGAGAGGCACAAGTGGTTGTCTGGCATTTTTGCTGAACTGGGCCTTTTTGACGCACTTTCCTACTAATTTCTTACATCACACTTTACAATTTTTATTTGGGCTGATTAGGGCTGATTTTACAATCAACAGATAATTTCATCCCAGGAATAATTTTGAATTTTTGACAGTTCTTCCATACAAAATCTGTCAGACGTCAATTTTATTCCACGAATCAAAATTATCGCAAGTATGCCTGTTATATTGTGTGCCTTTTAGTCTGTGCTAAATAAATGTATTTTGCTTTCTTCTATCTTTAGATAGTGTCCACTGAAAAGACTAAAGGCAGTTTTACCTGTCGACATTGCAAGACAAAGAATTGAACAGCAAAAATAGAGATAAGGAGCCAAAATCCTGAAGGACTTAATAGGCTAGGGAGCAAAGTTTTCCTATTCCCTTATCACAGTTAGCATCAACTTGAAAGACCAGAGATCATCAGTCCGATTCCGATGACCAAGCTCCTGAGGGCCAAGACAAGTGACAATCGCTGTCAAAGCGTTTCGTATGTCTACAACGACTTTTAAGAGCTGTATTGACATAAACTTTTCAGTAGCTTATGTCAGTCGCATACATTATGGGTCGTCAGAAGCATGAAAGTCTGACAACCAGGCTTACCAAGGGGCATCGTATTACTGTAGTAAGTGGGTTGTGGAGGTCAGATAGGCAGTCGCTGCATGCAAAATACTGCTATTTAGCTGCATCCTGTTAGACTGGAAGCTAACCCCAACATAGTTATCAACCTCATTCATTTTGCAGACACTCCTTATTTCTAACGCACCAAATTAAGGTGTTGCTATATTACCACGCCAAATTACCCATTTTCCTTTATTCCCATAAACCTTAAGCCTTAATACGTGTAGGAGTAACAATAGTGCGCCGGCAGGGATTCGAACCTGTGACCTTTCGGCAGTCTCCACCCAGAAGGCTATTAATCCAATTATAAATAAACAGGAGTTAGCTTTGACAAAAGATACCAGTACTCGCGTTGTGGGTGGTATGAATGATCATTATTTATAAATGATATAATGGTATTAGGAGGATGGGTATGGCAGGCCACTTTTTTAATTTGCTATGTGAGACGAGTTACATTCGTTCATAGAGAATTAGACTCTGATTTAAACCAAGAAAAAAGGAAATACGGGAGAGCCCTGCATTGCACTTGCGACACAGGACATGGCAAGAGCTCATATTAAACAAAAATGCTTAGGGTTCAATGTTGTCAAAAATGTCTAAAGGCTAAGAAGGATATGGATGAGACTGGCTAACAGCGGGACGTACAGGTAAAAAAGGGCTAAGCACAAAATGTCAACGGAAAAACGTGACAAAATCTTTTCGATTCGCTGATCTTGGCAAAGTCGCAGATCTATGAGCCTTTTTTCGCCCTATGATATACACCTTCGGAACATTGGAACTTGCTTTGGTGGAGTAGAATGACGCGAGTAATTTTGGTGCGTTTTTTTCGCTCAGAGCTCCTTAGCTCCGTAGCGTTTTATTAGCATGCACTTTTGGACATTGAAACTGGCTTCGATGGAGTGGAATGGAAGAAGATTTTTTAAACGAATGCTCAATAAATTAGTCACAAAAATTTTTCACAATCGTATTCATCAAAATACGTCATCACTTAATTTCTTGTACTTAGCTAATCCCTATTGCGATAAGCATAAGGTTAAATTTAAAGGTCTCAAAGGTCACGTGTAATAAATAAAGCTACACTAGATTACCGCTACCTAGTACCTAATAGTTAATATTGATAATATTGTTATGATATGGTATGATATCATGAAGTCAGATGTCAACAAGTATTGGTACGGTCCGCAAAAAAAATCATAATATTGTTTCTTTTGGCATATGTCTCTGAATAATCTGGAAAATGTTATCAAGTAGAACTTACAGGCTTTGATTGCAATTGGCAATGAAGTATAATTAGCAGCAAAATACGATAAAACTGTAAATTTACCAAAAATTTAATGCTGGCGAAAAAATGTATCGTGTAGGTACTAATGGCAAACTCAAACCCAAACCAATTACAAACACTTTTGAATTGTCAAGGGGTCGGTCAGTCAGAAAGATAAAGCCCATTCCAAAGCGTAGTGGGTTCCTATGGAGAAGAACGGACAGGTGATGCTGTGCTTAGATATGGCTGATAATCAACGACCTGGATGCAATTTCCATAACGGTCATGTCCAGAACAAACTTGTCCAAAATAAACCAGTCTGACGACTCTGACCTAGGCAGTGAAAATACGACTTCATAACAAACACTGAATGATTTTTTCCGGTTGGTCTTGATGACGACCCCAAATTAGTTGGAAAAAGGCTAGGCATGATGATGACACTTGAAGATATTTGAGTATGTCATCCACCACGAGCTAACGTGTGTCAGAGCTGTTGTGTCTTTTCTGTTTTTTCAGGGTATATGATCTGCGCAATCTATGCTAACGTACTACTTATATTTTAGTCGTCTTGCGGCGCACTGATGACACCGCCAAATTACACTCGAAAATCAAGAAAATCACTCCCCTTTGGTCATTTATTAGCCCCGGATGACCAAAGTGCAAAAAGTTATCACAAAATCATAGAATTTTTCGCTGAGCTTTCTACACAAATGATGGCGGGTTAATAGTAGTTGTGCTCCTGTGACAATGTCCGTGTAAAACACAAATATTCGTCTACATTGGTTGGAAATCCCAGAGCAATGAAAAGGTAAATTAACAAACCACTTAGGTTTGCGACCCAGTTTTCCACTACCTAAAAAACGTTTGATTCTTCGCCACGCCTTCAAACTAGCAATTCTACAAACAAAAACACGCACAAAAAAGGCTGTATAACCACCCACCTCCTTCATTCCCGTCCGCATCAGCCGTAGGACCGGAGAACTTTAATCCTCTCGTGGACTGGTTCATGGCCACCACGTCCGCCGCGGTCACCACCTTGAAACCCAGACCGTGGCTCGACACCGTCGAGTTCCACTGCCACATGCACATATTCACAGGGTTCTCCGGCCCATTCTTCTCGAAACTGCAATAAACCCCCGTCGCCTTCGAAATGAAAGGATTCTTGTTTATCGCCTCATACATCGGACCGTACGGCCGCAAAATCTTCATTTTGTCAGTCAATGAGAAAGTGTCATTGTTGGAATTAATCTTCTGGTTGATCGCGATGGACCCCTCGTTGTCGTTCATCATATCGTTGTACCGTTGGTTGAGCTGCAACACTTTGTCCACCGCTGACTTGTCTCCCCGACGGCTCTGACGTCGGTCTTCAGTCCGATTCAACAACGTCGTCAGTTTGTGGAAGGATCCCTTCTCCTTCCCTGGACTGGCACTCCTGTACTTCTGTTGCGTCTCCGTCGCCACGGTTTTCTTTGCTTTATTCTCTTTTTCGACCTCATGGTCGCCAAGAACGATGGCTACCACGACCAGCACAGAAAGAAGCTTCCCAAACGCCATTTAGTGATCTCGTTTTGTTTTTAGATGATATGGCCGCACGGCGCGGTCGGTACAGCGGGCATTATGCGTGCTAACACTCATAACAATAGTTTAAACCAGAGTTCAGTGCGAAATCGTCCGTGATTATCTCGTTAAGCGTGTAGGTTCGGGCGAGCGCGGACGACGCGGCTTTGGATAACAGCCAGCCGTGCTCTCGGCGCGGTCGATACACTCCCGTACAGATACATGTTGCAAAAACACTCATTGGTACACTACATCTAGCCTATACACTTATAATCTAACGCACTGGGGAATTTTCCGTTTTATTTCGCACACCCTACACTGCCCCTGGAAAATCGTCTCTAATGGAGGACACCGATCGTACAAGCTAGCATCATGATACGCCCAGACATATCAACTATTATATTTTTACACACAGCCACGCAACACGGTTTGTTAATATTTCACTTTAATATATTTTTACATGTAATTTATCAATTTACAATACAGTTATTACGTTTTAAAATCCATATAACGAGGTACGTATTCGCGGTCGGACTCCCGAGCATAGCGCCACCGCGGGAGTATGCGGAACTAACCGCCCGCGGACAGAAATAATCATTACTTTTCGCGAGATGTGATCTTGGAGCGGCGTCTGTAGGGATGCTGCGCAGGTGTCGTCCCGCCCCGGACCGTTCCCGGGCTTTTCGCGCAGGATGTAGTCGCATCGCTCACCGGATATTGCATTGGCTCAATTAGGATCACTGCTCACGTAAGATATCTCCGATTGGCCATACCTACAGGTGGCCTATCGTGATAGGTCGACAGTGGAAATGCCGCGAAAATGCTCCAATCGTGAGCGGAACCGGATATTGCATGAAGAAAATTTCCTCAGAAATTTGTTTACGCGAACGACGGGTGGTCGTCGAGTTTTTGCCGACTACGGATATCAATTTAGTGTTTTTATCGGCTCCATAGCTGTTCGTTTCCCTAGAAAAACGTTATTACGATCTGTGCGGTGGGATTGATTGAAATCTCATTTGTGACAAGCGCGACCGACGCGTTCCATTTATAAAAGTGATCGATACCTAGGGACTTCCATTGTTTATTGTTGAATAAAAAATAATGTTCGCATGAAATAGGTGGCTAACAGTTCATTTTTGGCAATAACATGGCACAATCAGCATGTGAGTGGCTAATTTGATAACATAAACAAATGAAAACTTTAAATTAATGCATATTGTGTGAGTGACAGATTACCGAGGAACATTCCGAATCACGTAACTGCATTAAAATGTTGCTAACGAAATCATTTAATAAAATAAATAACGAAGTAATAAAGAGAGTTCAGAGTATAAACATCTATAAATAAACGCCCAATCTTTAAAGCGTACCTAACCATAACATTTAGGAAAACTATAAATAATTTGACAGATAAAAAAATACCGTCTGTTCACAGACACTTTCCGAACGAACGCAGACAGACAATCATGCAGTACACAGAGTACTTTTACTATACGGGCAATGCAGTACGTACCACTCCTTGCCTTGTGGATGTAGACTATTTTGGTTTGAAATACCTACATTTTTTATAACTAATTAAACGCTTATTTATTTATCTTACAGAATTTGTGAGTAACTAACACATAACGAGTAACAATGTGTGGTGCCCGTGAAGTGAAGTGACATCGGTAATCTAACAGTGGGAGAGAAATCTATTGTTTATGATAAATACGGTGAGTGTCCTAACAGTACCTTTGCCCTTATTTTCTAAAAAGTAGAAAAGGTTATCATCAATGCTTTGTGTTCTGAATATGAAAATGCTCTTACGTCCTTGATCCTTGTGTTGTGCAATAAAACAAAAGTTCATTGCGTTTAAATGCATTTATTCCAATTTCTATCACCAATCTAGTTCAGCATGAATCATGAATTAAAATGATTTGTTTTGTTTGCTAATTTTATCTCGCTTCACCCGTAATGACAGGATTAGATCTAATAAATTGCAATGATTGACATAGAAAACTCGTCATTTATTTCAATTGTTTCCAATCGTATTAGAACAGGTAATCCCATAGTATTAATTTTTATTTACTCATAATTTCATTCTCGCTTTCCTTGTTTGAGTCTGGTTTAGATAGAAAATACCTATGTGCCTACTGTGTTTAAAAATAGTTATTGATACAAGTTCAAAAACCATGACAATGAATTTAACAGTAGCACAAAAAATTATTATTTTTTTTACTCACAGCGGTCCTTGAATTAAATGCTGGTACGTGAGTTCTTTATTAAAATTTACTTTAAAATTTCAGGTCTGAATGTAATGTGTAGAATGTGTTCCTATTCAACTTCAGTTTTTAGGGTTCCGTACCCAAAGGGTAAAAACGGGACCCTATTACTAAGACTTCGCTGTCTGTCCGTCTGTCTGTCTGTCCGTCTGTCTGTCTGTCTGTCTGTCTGTCACCAGGCTGTATCTCAAGAACCGCGATAGCTAGACTGTTGAAATTTTCACAAAGTATGTATTTCTGTTGCCGCTATAACAACAAATACTAAAAACAAAATAAAATAAATATTTAAGGGGGGCTCCCATACAATAAACGCGATTATTTTGCCCTTTTTTGCTTAATATCAAAAAGGGCAACAGGTAGGCACTTGAAATATTCACAAAATACTCAGTTGTATTTTAACTTTAATAATAAATAATAAAATTAAAATAAAATAAATATTTAAGGGGGGCTCCCATACAACAAACATGTTTTTTTTCGGCGTTTTTGCCTTGTGGTACGGAACCCTTCGTGTGCGAGTCCGACTCGCACTTGGCCAGTTTTTAGTCTCTTCTAATCAATAGATTTGGAGGAACTCAACCTTTGACATAAAATTTGACAATAGTCAAAGGCTGAGTTCCTCTTGGTTATTTCCAAAGGAGAGAGCCGGCAAGAAACTCCACGGTTACCCTTTGACTCTTGCCACTCTTCAGTGCACTGAATTACAGGCTAATATTACGGTTACTGTTAGCCTGCTTCTTCCCACTTTCCCTGGGCAAAGACCTCTCCCCATGACTACCAGTTCTTTCGATCCAGGGCAAAAGTGGCCACTGGTCATTTGTTTTGTCCAGCTCGTCCCGCCATCTTCTATTGATATTATGTTTAACTCATTTTTAGAGTTTCTTTCCCAAATATAATGGTTATGACAATCTGTTCATTAAATATTTTTGTTCATATTAGAGCACTACATATTTTATTACATGTTATTTGATCAGAGAGATTAGGAACTACTGTTTTGAAGATAGAGATATTTAGTGGAATACCTCTCACAAAATGATAAAATTCCACCGAATAATCTGATTATGGGAGTTGACTGTGGCTAAATAATAACAGATTATGCTATGCTTGCCGCGGTTGGTCTGGGAATGGGTGTACATCTTTACATACTGAGACCCCTCCGTGCCTCGGAATGCACGTTAAACCGTTTGTCCCGGCTGTCATTTGTGGATCTTTGACAGTTGTTAAGGGTGTTAAGGGTAGTCAGAAACCCAAAAGTTTGACAACTAGTCTTACCAAGGAGTATCGTATTACCCAATAACTGGGTTGTGGAGATCAGATATAAAGCAGTCGCAGTCATGTAAAATACTGGTACTGCATTCGGTTAGACTGGAAGCCGACCCCTACATAGTTGGGAAAAAGCTAGGCAGATGATAAAATAATCTGATTATGCCTCAGAAAGCCAATTACAGATGAAGAGGTCAGAAATAAAATGTTATTTGCCAAACATAATAACTACAATGTCCAATTTCTGCCACCGGTCTTACCACAAAATTATAGAGAAACTCCTGATTATTTCTCATAGTAGTAAAATACTGTGATTATTAAAGAAACATTGTGACTCACTTGACAACCACATTCATTCAAACGGCAAACATTATCAAACAGCTGAACAAGTCATAATTACTAGGAAATGTCTTGAGGCTTCACTTCACTACAATACAAGTAGGAAATAGAGTAACATCCATATTAATATTGTAAATGCGAAAATGTGTCTGTTTGCCTGTTACCTCTTCACGCTTAAACCGCTGAACCGATTTAGATGAAATATGGTATAGAGGTAGTTTGAGTCCCGGGAAAGGACATAGGTTATCCCGATATTCCTAGGAGATCGACACTTATGCGGGTGAAACCGTGGGGCGCTGCTAGTTTAAAATAATTGTTCTTTATTATTTTTACTACAAGCAAACAAAACAAATATTATTAGCATGTTGATGGCAAATATCGTTTGAAAAGAACTCGTACTCCCTTGCACCCCAATTGAGTAACACATCGTCAATCTAAATCATTTTGAAGGATATTGCATTTTTAATAAGGGGCCATTCAAGTTTTACGTAAGCATTACAGGGGGGCAGGGGGTTCTTTGCTTTGCTTATTTTTGATGACATGGGGGCTGGGGGGTCTGGATGGTGATTTCGTCAGCAGTATAATTTTTTTTTACTTTTTCTGATTTTCTACAAAATTTTTAGTCGATTTTGGTTTGAACGCATATGGCAACCCTTCTTGTCCTATGCTTGAAAAAGAAAAGCATTTTCAGGGTTTCCCGAAAATACTCGCTTACAACCGAGTAAAAGAAATAAAATGCATGTACCAAAGTTTACGTAAGCATGGGAGGGGGGTAAGAGCTATGCTTACTTTTGCTGACGAGGGGGAGGAGGGGTTAATAATTGCAAAAAATCTGCTTACGTAATACTTGAACGGCCCCTAATAAGCAATGGTAATCCATTGCTTCATATGTTCGAAGAAATGTGTCTGCTCAACAACGTAAATAACACAATGAATATTGTTGAACTGTCAAAATGCAAGCCATTGCTACTGCACGCGTAGCATGAACACTTCTATCTCTACGAAGAGTAGACACCAGGGTTCGAAATTATCAAGATAATTAAGCTTTTTGATAATTATCACCTGTGTTAGAAATTCATTTGTTGTATTGTTTCATAACAAATACATTATAATTTGGGCAATTCTCACAGAAAAAAATTATAATAGGTATTCATTTAGTATCCAACGCAAAGTACCATTAATTATAGGCAGATTGAGTAAAAATCAGTGTCCGTCAGATTCGACATTATAATTAAATTAAATTGAATGAAGTAAAGCCAAATGAATACCTTCTTCGTCCGATGATGATTCTATTTCCATTGGCGTTCCGATACACGCAAGTGCAGAAATGTTCATTCGAATATACTTCACTTTCACGAGTGCATTTTTTGTTATTATCAATCGATAATTATCCATATGTTATTATCACGATAATTATCATGATAATTATCATTGATAATTATCCTTTCGAACCCTGGTAGACACATTGCTTTCTATACAAAGTGACATTTCTTTTCTTCATTTTTGACATAGGTACCGCCTAGAAATCTTTCTACAATCTGTCATTTTGTCTTTCGTTTCTAACGATCTTTGTCTAGGTCCTTTTTAACCGACTTCAAAAAAGGAGGAGGTTTCTCAATTCGACCGTACCTATATATAAATATTTTTTTTTTTATTACACCTAGATGGGTTGCGACTGTCATTAGGGGTCTGATGATGAAGACGAAGGACAGTTAAGGGAACTCCTCAACCGTTTACAGTAGCTACCTTGTGTATGTTCACCGATTACTCAAAGACGGCTGGACCGATTCCAAAAGTTCTTTTTTTATTTGAAAGGGTATACTCTCGAGGTGGTCCCATTATCATCAAGTTGGAATCTGATGAGAGGATTCCATGGAAATCGAGGGAAACCCTCAAATTTTATAGGCAAAGCTACAGCGATTTGGATATTTTTTAAAGTAACTTGAGCATTTGCTCTCGGAAATCATCACTTGGTAAAGTGGAGCTGATGATGAAGATCACAGATGGCCATCGGAACTACTCACTGACAAATATTTCACGGGTTGCGATTCGATTACTTTAATACAGTTGCTAAGCAATTTATGCTCGTCACAATGCGTATTGCGAGTGATTGTTGAGGATCTCCTGGTTCTTACCGGGAGAACTCCTCAACAATTAACGTCCCGGCATCGGGAAAAGCAATATTTTGTAAAAGATGATGAACAGTTGGCATTAGATAAATTACAAACTGACCCACTAAAAAGTGAAAAATAAAAACATTTTTACAAAAAAAAAACAACCGACTTCCAAAAAAAACACTACAAATTGAAAAATAACTTTAATTTCGGAAGTCGGTGTCAATAAACGAAAACGCGGAACCAAAGACACCGTGTATGTGTGTTCCGTTTGCATAATACTACCCACTTTGTTAAAACTGTTAATGTACTACAATCTGTTTTTTATATAAATAAAGATTATTATTTTATTATTATATTGTATTATATTATTGATGTCAGCTATCGATTTATATAGGTTACATGCGTGGCCGCCATTTTGAAAAATATCAAAATGGCGCAACAGTAAAAATCCTCAATCCCCTTTTGTATGCAAGTTCGTATTTTTTCCAATGGGAAATCCCATCAGACGCAAGGCTTGTTATTAATATGAAAATCCTCTTTATCCGCAGATGCTCTGAAAAAATGTCAGGCGGTAACTCAAAAAACAAGGCTCGGTCCAAGAAGCAAGAAGGATGGGAGGAAGCTGGCGGGGAGTTCTACCAGGAACTGTACCCTGGAGGGGAGCAGGAGCTGTTCGATAACCTGCAGAGAGCTGATGCTGCTAAGTTGGCCACGCTGCTGCCTTCGAAGCAAGCGAGGAATAGTGAGTTAACTTTTTGATGTTATCGGTGGTTTAGCCAGCAATGAAAACTAACTATAATAGGTATGGTCAGCAACAAAAATCGATTACCACTGCTAATACTTTTTCACATTATCAAAATTAACACAAAATAATTTGATACTACCATTATCAAATAATCTTTCAGCATTTCATAACTCCTTGCTACTAAACTAAAGGCGGATTTCACGCCCTTGAACGCAGTTTAGACGTGCTGATCGCGTTCAGTTAAATTAGCACTAAGTAGGTAAATGGTTACGATACCACTAACGGCCGAACCCAATAACCTATTGACAGATCGCTACTGGAGGTAGCCAGTATAATATAATTATAATCATACAGATCGTGGATCTTTGACCGCCGTTACGAGGTCGCACAGTCAGTCTTACCAAGGGGTATCGTATTACCGAGTAACTGGGTTGTAGAGGTCAGATAGGCAGTCGCTCCATGTAAAAATACTGGTATTCAGCTGCATCGTCGGAAAAGGCTAGGCAGATGATGATGATGCATCATATAGATCGCTACTGATATAGATTAATTTATTATTGGGACGTTAAAACCAGAGGGATAGGTTTTTCTACCTCCATTATGCCAAAACTGGTGATCGGTAATTGGGTTCGGCCGTAAACGTGGTCCAAGAAGAATTGCGCTGACCTTTTTCCTGCATTGTTAGTGAATTTATACAGCCAAATACCAAATCTAAATGGATAGTTTATACTATTCTTACCAAGAAATTGTTTAGTTTTCGTCAGCGTTGCAATAGTCCGGAGATTTAGCTGTAGGTATAGTAAGAAGTCGGAAGGCCTGCCAGATGAATGACGTCATATCCTTGGTTCCTATAATATTATCGGATGGCTAATATTTATCTAATCATTTGAATTGGGTCTTCCGATTCCGATAATCAACTGTTTGCATCTTTTTAAGACTACTTACTTAGGTTTGATTTTGATAGCGGGTTTTCGATTAAGCGTGATTTTTTGATAATTTGGATTTACCTATATGTCTGGGGGCCTAAAAAGGCCACTATGGCAGAATCATAAAAGGATAACATTATGAATCATAATGGACAGTTAACTGTTAAGTGAATCGTATCAAATCCCATTGGTGAAGGATTTTTCAGTTTTTTTTTCGTCTGTGCTAAAATACCAATCAATCCAATCCAAAGCCAATCCCTTTGATTATACTTACGTAAAGCAGCGAAAAATGAATAACACGGACGGTCTTCGTCATATTATGATTCATAATGTTATCCTTTTACGATTCTGCCAAAGTAGCCTTTTTAGGCCCACTGATGACCTACAAATTGCAAAAACATATAAGAAAATTTGAATTTCGCAGGCTACGTTGACTCTTTCGCCTTAAGTTGGTATGACATAATTTGTTGTCAAATCTCATGTCAAGTGATTTGCTTGGCTACTGTAATTTCAGTCCACCAATCACAACACATAATACTAGATTCAACAGTGTGTTAGGCAAAAGGAGTATGTAAGAATCGTAGCAGGTGGCGTTCTGTAGTTTCTGCCTACCTCCATGAGATGAAGGCGCGAGTTTATGTGTAAGTATAGTAAAAGTGCGCAATACTGCACACTCCCACCTTATTTCAAGTTATTCAAATATCAACTTTATGTTAATGACAATTAAGTTAATTTCAGAGTGACTAGCACAATTGAAAAAGTTTAAACAATGTTTGAAGTTGTAGCGTAAACTGAACTTTATAAAAATAAAATAAAAATAAAAAAACTTTATTCAGTTCAGAAAAACACGGTACAATATAAAAAAGAATAAAAACTAGTAGCAGTTTACTAGGAGCCTTAGGTGCTAGGTTTTACAAATGCCCTGGACCCCACACTAGGATTCCCTGTGTCGTGGGGTCCAGTCTCTTCCCAAGTAAAGCAAACATTTTAATTTATGTATCTAAGTGATGTAATTAATTTTAAGAGAAATTAAACAGTAGAAAAAAAATTACAAAGTGAATTTTTATTAAGAACCTGAGTAGTACCTACAGTGTTACATATAAAAATAAAATTAAAAGATGAATTAAAAAGAGAAAAATAAAAATAAACTAACTAACTATAATTATTATGTTGTAGAGGTGTATAGGTGCTTTGACAGGGTGTGAGTGTGTGTGTGTACTGTGGTGTGTGTGTTATGTGTGGGGTGTATGTGATGTGTGAGCGTGTTTATTGTGTAGGAATTAAAGTTAATTTTCCATTAATTCATATTTGCTTACATTTTTGGCAAAAATCGCGAACGCAGAATATGTATAATGTATGTTAGTCATTTCTGTGTTGCTTCTCTACAACCGCCTGGTTAGTGAAAATAAAATTAAAAATTTAAAAAACCCCCGACACAAAAAATAATAAAATTAAATGTAAGTAATTGGAAAAGGATCAAATAATTTAAAAACCCCCAACTTAAAGAATCTAGGTAACGAGACTAAATCAGATAAATTCATATGGCAGTCGGGGGACCTCTTAGCATAGAAGGTGTTCCACAGAACGGTCCCCCGACTTCCATATGAATTTATCTTATTTAGTCTCGTTACCTAGATTCTTTAAGTTGGGGGTTTTTAAATTATTTGATCCTTTTCCAATTACTTACATTTAATTTTATTATTTTTTGTGTCGGGGGTTTTTTAAATTTTTAATTTAATTTTTTATTTCATGCTTTTTGTAGGGAGTCCTTAATATTTGTATTTCATTTCTTTTATTTTCTTGCGTTTTAAGATTCAGGTAATTTGGTGTTTAATCAGGTTTTTTATCCGTCAATAAATAATTATTTATTTAAGTATAGTTGAAGAATAATGTTTAAGACTAAACAGATTTTTTTGTTTTATTATATCCTTTTCCTAGTTCTTCCTTTAGTTATTGAACTTTCGTACAAGTATTTCATAGCGTTAGATATCTTAGGTATTTCAGATCTAGTTTATAAAATGGGACTGCGACACTATCTGATGTAGAAATACCTACGCTTTTTAAGTGGGATTGTTCCATTCGTAATAAAAATAGTCAAACTCAGTGGGCGTAGGTACCAGTCATCACTCCACTTTCCTCATCATTCTAGAGCATTGATCAGACAAAAAAATATTTTGAAGTTTTTAGTTTTCATTTCGTTAGTTAATATTCCTCATTCCCTTTCAATATAGTTTACATTATTCTACTTGTCAAGCCCTTGCATTTGATACCTATATTGAAGGAGTTGTGAAAAAAGAATATAATTCGCCATTTTGTGGTGGCGGCCATCTTGGATTTGAAATTTATAATAGCGTATAGTATTGTACTAGTCAAGCCCTTTCATTTGATACCCATATTGAGGGGGTCGTCGTTTCAGCCGATAGACGTCCACTGCTGGACATAGGCCTCCCCCAATTATTGAGGGGGTTGTGAAAAAAAAAATGTAAATCGCCACTTTGTGGTGGCGGCCATCTTGGATTTGAAATTTATTATAGTGTATAGTATTCTACTATTCAAGCCCTTTCATTTGATACCCATATTAAGGGATTTGTGAAAAAATATGTATTCCGCCATTTTGTGGCGGCGGCCATCTTGGACCGATTTTCATCAAATATAGCTAAGAACACTCCCGACTAATTCACCTTTCAAACAAAAAAAACAAAATCAAAATCGGTTCATCCGTTCGGGAGCTACGATGCCACAGACAGACACACACACACACACACACACACACACACACACACACACAGACACGTCAAACTTATAACACCCCGTCGTTTTTGCGTCGGGGGTTAAAAACAATGCCAACTATTATTTACAAAACATCCGGATATTTTTCCTGTGACAATCTAAATCTGAAATACATCAATAACAATATATCGTTACTTAGCTGTTGCCCGTGACTTCGTCTCGTGTTTTTAGGGTTCCGTACCCAAAGGGTAAAAACGGGATCCTATTACTAAGACTTCGCCGTCTGTCCGTCCGTCTGTCACCAGGCTGTATCTCAAGAACCGCGATAACTAGACAGCTGAAATTTTCACAAATTATGTAGGTATTTCTGTTGCCGCTATACTTAATAACAAATACTTACTAAAACAAAATAAAACAAATATTTAAGGGGGGCTCCCATACAACAAACGTGTTTGTTTCGGCGTTTTTGCCTCGTGGTAGGTACGGAAACCTTCGTGTGCGAGTCCGACTCGCACTTGGCCAGTTTTTTTTATTTCATAGTTATCACACTAATATTATAATAGGCGAAAATTTATGAGTGTGAGTGTGTGTTTAATATGTTTGTTACTTCTTCACGCTGAAACGGCTAAACCAATATTGATAAAATTTTGTATGGAGGTAGCTGATACCGTGGATTAACATACAGGCTACTTTTTATCCCGATATTCCCACGGGATCGACATTTACGCAGGTGAAACCGCGGGGCGCAGCTAGTATTTTTAATAAAAATGTCCAGGTTGTTGAAAGTAGTGGTGGTCCAGTGGTAACGACCCTGACGTACGAGTTGTAGGTCGAAGGTTCAAACCCAGGCACTATTTTCTGTAAATAATTTCATCAACCCTACTCTCAAAACCGTGAAGGAAAACATCGTGAGGAAACCGGCCATGTCCTAGAACCAAAAATTAGAAGTCGTGCGACATCCACCATCCTGTACCGTGTCCGAGTGGTAGATTACGGCACACTCCTTCTCGCCGAGAGGAGGCTTGTGTCCCGGCAGTAGGAACATTATAGACTGATTGTGCTATACAGGTTGAAAAGTAGCATATTATGTCCTTCTCCAGACCCCAGGCTACCTATCTGTCTTTCATACATAACTATCGGTTCTGAAGTTCAGGCGTGAAAAGGTAAAAGACAGACAGACACTTTACTTGGGTTACTTTTTCGCATTCATTATCAAGTATGTATACAAACAAATATAAGTAGGTTATACCTGTTAATAGCTGATAAGGATAACTTAGTTTTCTAATGATTGTCCTTATCAGACAATAATATAATCTCTATTATATCTATTCTGTAACCACAGTTTTATTGGTCTAAAGTAGGTAGGATCGATGTCAGTCAGACATCAATCAATGGGAAACCTACTTACAATCCGGCTAACTGGGTCATTATAATCCAGGTATCTACACTAATATTATAAAGAGGAAAGATTTGTTTGAATTGAATAGGCTCCGAAACTACTAGACCGATTTGAAAAATTCTTTCACTATTAGAATCCTACATAATTCCTGATGAACATAGGCGATAGAATATTTTCAAAAACTCAAAGTGTGAAAAAAATACCAAAAAAAACCTTATATCGCGTACGCTGCGGAAACTATTGACAATGGAGCAAAGTGACTACAGTTTTATAGAGGACATCAATAATTCAATATCTACAAAAAAAATCCGCAATACCATGTCTAACTATTACAGTTATGTTACAATAACTTCAAAAAAAAGGAGGTTATCAATTCGACACGTATGTATGTAATATTATTGGAATTGCATTATATTCACATATGACAATCTATAAGGGCTTCCAATAAAAATATACAAAATTTACACGTATGTATGTTTGTCCACGCATTTCTCCGCAACTATTAATCGGATCGTGACATTTTTTTTGTATTGGCTTACATTTACTTCAACTTAGGGAACAGTGCAAGTTTCATCAAAATCGATTCAGTAATAACGAACAATGTGAGTGACAAAGTTTCAATACTCATTCATTTATTGCATTTCGTAATGTGTACGTTTGTGTTTATGCGTGTGTATGCATCACCAAACTGATATTTAATCATCAGCTCGTCGCCCATTACTGGACATAAGCCTCTCCAAAAATTGTCTCCACGACGACGTGGCCCACGCTCAACTCATATTTGAAGTACCTACTTTAAGAGCGCGCCGACCAAACTCCGACCGCGCAGTGGCGCCCTCATCGTTTGTTTGGTTATTTCTTTTATTTTAGAATGAAAATGCAGGAAATAAGCACGTTAAGTTGTACTCCACAAGATTATACGTTAATAATATTATAAACGGTAGTTTTACATTGTTTAGTTTTATTATAATCATTAAACAATGTAAAACTACCGTTTATTCTAATATTTACATATTAGGATTGTGTTTCAACAAAAAAAGTTTTGGGACAGCAGGGTTTTGGGAATGACGGTGTCTCATTGACCGATACCAAATTATAGAATCAAAAACAAATGACGTATGTATAAGTACCAGACGAAATTGATAAGCTATCAATTTCTTGACCACATCCTTCTAAACATTTGGGAAAAACTAATGCTCAAATTTCCGCTACGGCCGTACAACAATTTATAAATATTATTTCCCTGTACTGTTTGTGTTTATGTACCTTCGGCGTCGCCCGCGTGTAACTATAGCGGAAAACCACAGCTCATCCTTTTTGTGATAACTATGAAATGTATTTTTCAAAGGGGTAGGAAAAAATGTATAGGTAATAAAACACAATGCTACCAACCTTCATGACTAGCTTATGTTCTTCCCAATAACAATAGAAGAACATCTTGTCATCCAGCATCATCATCTGCCTAGCCTTTTCCCAACTATAACGGGGTCGGCTTCCAGTCTAATCGGATGCAGCTGAATACCAGTATTTTACATGGTGCGACAGCATAATATATCTGAGCTCTACAACCCAATTACAGGATACACCTTAGGTAGGACATAGGTATCTCATATTTAACCATTGCCCAACCGGCAACAAATCAAGACTTCAGGCTGTTACCGTCGTGATCCGTTACTTCGCCTGTGCCACCTATCTTCGCCTAATTTCAAATAATTTGAAGTTGCCATTTCAATTTTAGGCTTGGCTTCGCGTAAAGTTACTAAATAATAAGTATTTTTCATCTATGGCAAGATTTTGAGGAAAAATTGTGGCTAAGTTCACGTTGTTGGTGACCAGTACACTTTTTACACAAGAGAAACGACACGTTTTTTTTTGTCTGCGTTTTAACTTCAGTTTTATGCAGGGATACAGAACAGGTAAGATTAAACTTATTATTACATTATAATCTACAGCTAATTTTCTTTCAAATGACACTAGAATTTTCTGTCTAATTTACGTTTAAAAGTGGTAATTCAATAAAATGTTATTGAGGGGATAGCGGCGGCCATCTTGTTGCCAAACTTCGCCTGCCCCTAGGGTTGTCAATTTCAACATTGTTAATAATAATTATTTGTATCTTTTTTTGCTTCGTATATTATTATTACGAGCTTTTATTTAGTTTCACCTGTCCTGGTGTCCGTCTATAATCAAATCTTATGTATATCAGATGACAATGCAATATTATCATAACATGGAGCTGATCTGATGATGGAACCGGAAGGTGTCCATAGCAACTCTGTAGTAAACCAAGGCAACCCCATCGATGTCTAAATATTAATGTAAGTTAAATGCTTTTGCTGTTCACTTTTTTGATAAAAGTTTTTTCTCTTGTTAAGCTAGAAACTGAAGCCTATGATTGGCCTAGTCTGATTTAATAGGAATCTAAGATTTAGTATTGATGTACCTATGTGAACTTAAAAATTATGAGCCAAATATTGTTATCTAGTTCCTATGTTTACCATAAATGTTTAAGGTGAATGGATAGTGGCAGACCGCGAAATAAAAATTTTCTAATTCTCTAAATATGTACCTGTTATTGTCGCGAATCATATTTTGATCAAGATACGACCTGACACTGACCTGCAAATTGCAAAAAACGTAAGAAAATTGAATTTCGCGGTCTCAACTACCCATTCACCTTACAACTATTTAGTTAAAAGGTAATTATTACCTGATACTATTTGTATATAAGTATGATTGGCATATTTAAGTCTGTATTGATCTCTAAAACAAAGTATTGAGGTACTTGAATACGATTAATTTAAGCAAATATTTTCGCTGAGTTTTTATGATAAATATTTTTTGGCACTTTAATAAATAATTAACAAACTGAATTTTTCTTTTTTTGCAGAAACCCTTACTTATACCTTCCTTTATTTTGCAGTAAGTTAAACTAACAATAATTTTGGCAGCCCTATCAACAATACGTCAAATGTATGGAGTTAACTTCAAACTGTTGCCTAACTTCGCCTACAAAAGCTTTTTAAAAAAAAATCTACTCTATGTTGCTTTATTTAAAGTTTATAGTCATCTGTCACATCCCAAAATGCTTACACTAGATGTAGTAGGTAGTATTTCAAATGTAATTTAATATTTGACGCTATGAAATGATGCAGGCGAAGTTAGGGAAAAGTACCAATACTTCGCCTATCACATTTGAGACCAATTTTTAGGCAAATAAGCAATGAATATGGAAGAGTAATTATATAATACCGATAGATGGAGATATGTAAAATCATTTTTTAGACTTCATGATTTGAAATACTTTTAAAACTGGAAGATATATTACAAAAAGTGTCAAAACCCAGGCGAAGTAACGGGTCACGACGGTACTAAAAATTTCCTAATAATAAAAACAAAATTTTGGTACTCCGGGAGTGCCGAAAGAAGTGAAAACAAAACACAAACAGAATACTTTGCCATCACTCACTGACATATCGGATATACATTAAAACCGAGTAGATCCTGAGGATAACCGAACACATCCGAAGCGGGTATTTTGTTAATCGTCTTATAAACAAAACACGCGCGGTGTCGCTTACGATAACAGTGGCGCGAGTTCAATGGTTTTTTCCCATCTCAAAAAATGCCGAACGCGCCTAAAGAAGTTTTCATTTCAAAAAATCTAGGAAGAATTACTGCCCGACCCTGAGATGAAACTCAAAATTGGACGCTTATCAGTCACTCATGTCAGATGGGCAGTGTGTGGGCTTAAAGAACCACCTGGTACTCGTAGGACCCACATTGATGAGAAGATGGTGGGACGAGCTTGACTCTCTATAGTCTGGTCTAAATTAGACGAGGGACGGGAGTTTATGGAAGGGTGCGTAATTTTTATGGACAACTCGCACTTGACCAACAAATTTTGTATGCCAAAATGTATCTAATGAGAAAGAGATAATGGTTCCTAAGACAATTTCAACGTATCTCGTATAGATTCCGATTTCCCCATACAAACCCAGGTAAAAAGGATATAATAGAAAGAGACAGAGAGAGAATGTGTGAATTTAATACGCGTTTCTAATTCAGAGCCATCTAGTATAAGTTTTTAGAAGCTATCATAAAGTTGTCGCCATCTTGGACTTACCCTCTAAAACGATGAAAACGACCCCCATGATGAAATATTTGAAAATTTTCGCAGCCACCATCTTTGATTATTGTTTTTACACTATTAGTTTCAGCAGCGTCGAAAACCATGAAAACGACACCCACCCATGCTGAAAAATTTGAAAATTTTTGTAGCCGCCATCTTTGATTATTATTTTGACCTCACTATTAGTTTCAGCAGCGTCGAAAACCATGAAAACGACTCCCATGATGAAAAATTTGAAAACCGCATGATGAAAGTCGTATCGTGACGTAACGGTTTTTCGTTACGTCACGATTTCTACCAGTTTACTTCTACCGCAAGCCTCGTTAAAGAACTGCGTTATAAAAACCACTATATAGTCGCAACAACCAAAAATAAAAATGATGGCGCCTAACACCAAATACTTGGGCGGAAATATTAAATTGTTTGCGTTTATCCCAGACGCAGGGAGCTGGTTCAATTAAATAGTGGACTGTATAATGCGGAGGTGAAAAGTAGGTGGGTAGGTCTGACCTTGCAAAATACGACACGAATTAGGACGACGAAAATTGTACATGGACAAAGGAATTTGGCAAGAAAATGCAACACCACTGACCTGTAGATTCACCAACAATCCTCCACGTCGGCCGGCAGAAGGTTCGACTTTGCTGGATCAGGCGCACGAGAGGTCGCACAGACGCCTTTCACAGCACAAACACGCACTTTTCGTATAGTCGCAACTATTGAGCCAGTTTTAAAGCTTAGCGCCAGCAAACAAAAAAAACATTTTCCCTCAATTAACTATATTAACTAACAATGAATCATATTGTTACAGCCACGACGGTGAAGCGCGCTCGTTCGCAGAATGAACGGCGGCAGTCAACGTTCGCACGGACCACGCAGAGCAGGGATATACATCTATCTATGTTGCCGGATTTATCGGGTGAGTTAGAAAGTGTTTTTATTATGGTTTTATTTTTATGTTTAAGATAGAGTAAACTTTTAATGGACTTCGACCTCAGTTGAGCTCCTGGGCTTCAAGATTACTGACAAATTCGGGCACTGAGTGGACAGGTCCATTCAAATCTGTTGTGTTTTCCTCAAAAGACTATATACTAATCTACACGATCCTCACATGATCTGACCAAGATTATATCTGGATTTTAAAAGAGACTGCGACCTCTGTTTGTTTCGGTGTTTCGTCTCGGAGTAGTCGCATAGGAAACGCCGACCACCTCATCTAGTTTAAAAAATATTATTGACGTGTAAAAGTGTTTGTATAAACCTACTTACCTACAAAAATAAATCATTTACCTGTTCTGGCAAAAACATAATTAAATAGGTACACATGTGTTTTCGTTGACTAGCTGTGCTCTGCTTGAATTGAGTACAGGTAGATGAGATGATGAGCTACATAAACAGACAAGTCGGATCAATACCGATCGTTGCTGGTACAGTAGTCCCATACTTTCTGTATGCGCTCGCACATAATCAGGTTGAAACTTGTCGGTACCGACACTTTTTCGTACCGGGTTCTCTTGGGTTGATCAGTACCGACACTACCGACCTGCCGAAGGGTGGTTACATATAGACACGGGTACCCGGTAAAGACAAGCCGGTACCGAAGAAACAGGTAAAACATTGTGACCGTTTCTTTCCGTGGATCACTTGCAGCAATCTGTGCCGGAAAACCCGCTGCTTTAGGTTAGCACCCGAACTATGTAAAAACCTCACCATGAAAAAAACATAGGCGAAGTGAGCTGTCAATAGTGTCAGTCTCTAGCATCAGGTGGAATGACAGCTCACTCCACCTAAGTTTTCACGCCGAGATTTTTACAAAATAGACCGGCTGTCACGACAGTTGCAATAACAGCCGCACAGGTCGATCGATCAGGTTCAGCTACGCTCGCCGCGGTTGGTCTGTGGATGGGTGACCATCTTTACATACCGTGACCCCTCCGTGTCTCGGAAAGCACGTTAAGCCGTTGGTCCCGCCTGTTATTCGTGGATCTTTGACAGTCTCTACGGGTAATCAGAAGCCCGAAAGTCAGACAACCAGTCTTACCAAGGGAAAACGTATTACCCAGTAACTGGGTTGTGGAGGTCAGATACGCAGTCACTCCATGTAAAATACTGGTATTCAGCTGCATCCGGATAGACTGGAAGCCGACCCCAACATATTTGAGAAAATGCTAGGCAGATGATGATGAGACCGGTTGTCACGACAAATCAGGACCGGAAAACCTGTATTTTATATACGAGCACCATAACGCCCGTTGTACACGGCACGTTTCTTTTGCGGCGTGTTAACCGCACCGTAAAAGAAGTGGTAGCTGGTATATGCCCCCGATGGCACTACGCCACGGCACCGTCTCCGTTTACTAAAGAACCGTGTCATATACAAGATTACAAGCACAAACGATTATTCTGCGGTGCGGCTAGCGTGCCGTGCCGTAAAGAAACCGTGCCTTATACAACGGGCCTAATTCTAGAATTGAATCTAGCCAGAGAACATATCTAAGAATACAAAAAAACCGGCCAAGTGCGTGTCGGACCACGCACAGTGTAGGATTCCGTAGTAGCCCGTTGTCACAATATATTAAAAAACATATTTTGTTTTTCAATGCAAGTCTTTATCCGTTATAAACAAGCAACTACTTCATCTTAGTCACTTTGAAGGATTAATGCTAAGGATTTTGTATTTGGTACAAAATTATCCAACACTCAAGTTCAAAGACTATTACTGCTAAACTAATAGAGTTATCTTAACCGCTATAATTTTCCTATAAAGTTCATGAAATGCACTATCATCGTGAATTTTTCCAGATTTTTCAAGCCAGCAGTTTAGCTTTTAGAGGGGGCGGGACGCCCTACTGGAACAAAAATTTGCACTTTAAAGATTAATATTTCGTAAATGAAGCATTAAATCGAAAAATAATTTTAGCAACCTCAAAGTCATTTTAGAAGACCTATTCAACGATACCCCACACTATGGGGTAACGACGAAAAAAATACTCATCCCCACTTCACATGTAGGGGAAATACCCAAAAAAAAATATTTTCCAAAATTTTATAATAACACTTTTTCGGCGTAATTGATATACACACTCCTACAAAATTGCAGCTTTCTAGTACTAACGGTCTCTTAGCAAAACCTCGGACAGACAGACGGACGGACATGACGAAACTATAAGGGTTCCTTGTAGGAACTACGGAACCCGAAAAACAAATAAAAGGATTCGCGCATGCTAACAAACAAAGAGATGTTACATTTTCATAAATGAGAGGATAAAGTCAACGTAAATACGTAAGTATTAAATTACACCTATTATTACCAACAAAAACATAATAATAGATGTATTTACACCGTTGTGCTTCAGCTTGCGTCAGACGTATTTTCTTGTGTATTCAGACGCATGCGTTGTGACGTGTGCGCTCGCGTCTGAGCGCTGACAATAACGAATGCGTTCAAATCCATAACACATGCAAAACGCGCATGTTCGTTCTCTCATTTAACATGACAAGTGTCTCCCCTTGCCCAGCAGTAAATTTTGGGGGAGACCCCATAGACTTCCAAATCTCTCTTTCTGCTCTCTTCTCTGGGGAATCCGTCATTAAATAGTCGAGGTCACGCCAGGCGCTTCCTAAGCCTGCCTCGATGATGGCACCCCTCACATACATAAGTATAAGGGAAAAAATATTGAATAGGTGTAGGTCGGCCACGTTGCACAAATACACCCGGACAAATAGGCAAAGATCGCCAGTCACTAGACGCCTGCGGGAGGACATCGCCGCGCCGTCGAGGTAGACCGCGGCGAATTATGACGATCTAAGCATGTTAGCGGGGCCAACATGGACAGAAATCGCACAAAACAGAGACATTTGGGAAAAGGAAAAGGGGAGGCCTTTGTCCAATATTATACAATATTTTTATTGTTAAACTATTTGTCCCACTGCAGGGGAAACGTTCCTTTCTACCCCTCTCTATCTTGAGCTAGGGTGGACCAATCCTGTCTGTAGGCGGCGAGGTCGTACCGCCATCTTCTGCATCTGCCTCGATGTCGCCAGACGTTTTCTGGAACCCACATGGTGGTAGATAGACTATAGTAAAACGGTGTAGGTCTCGCGTTTTGTTAATTTTATAATCAAGACTTTTAGCTTATTTGTATCATAAGCTTATCTGTGTGGTGCCGGACTTAAAGAATAGCACCACCCCATACTTCCCGTGGGTGTCGTAAAAGGCGACTAAGGGTCGTACCGGAGAATGGGCAGCAGCGTTCTCTATGCATTCCACCACCATACTATACTGCGATCGCCAACCCGCCTGCCAAGCGTGGCGATTATGACCCCCCCCCCCCTTAGGGGAGGCCTATGTCCAGCATACGTCTTTCGGCTGAAATGATGATGATGTATCATAAGAATACGGTAATGTTTTATCTATCTGCAGCAGATAAGGTTCGAAATCACAATCGACCTTAAACCGACTAGATTTTCATACATCTGACACAAAAGCACCAGAATTTCGAGAGCAACCAATTACCGCCATAGTTACGGAAACTCATGGGAATGAACTTGCTCAATTAACGTGCTATGAACAAACGGGTCAGGGTTTTTGTGCTATCATCATTATCAGTTGCGTTTTCACTGTTATTCGTAATACTTGGGTTGTGGTGTGCGTTTCTTATGAAATTATTAATCTGTGAGTCTTATGCATTTGCGAGGAAATCAGTGTCAAAGTGCTTCTTGAATCGTATAATAATAGTAAATAATAATAATAAAACCTTTATTTTCAGGCTAATTTGGCCCATAGATAAATACCTTACAGACTAACATATATATTATAAAGTACAATGTGTGTTAGTGTATAAACTTAAACCTATGTTAGTAAAACACTTCACTCGAGCACTAAATAAAATAAAAATATAATAGTCATCTTGCCTAGCCTGTTCCCAACTATATTGGAGTCGGCTTCCAGTCTAACCGGACGCATT
This sequence comes from Mesoligia furuncula, assembly GCA_916614155.1. Taxonomy (NCBI): domain Eukaryota; kingdom Metazoa; phylum Arthropoda; class Insecta; order Lepidoptera; family Noctuidae; genus Mesoligia; species Mesoligia furuncula. The sequence goes on along the minus strand of OU744815.1, from coordinate 16,735,410 downwards.
TGAATACCAGTATTTTACATGGAGCGTCTGCCTATCTGACCTCCAAAACCCAGTTACTGGGTAACATGATACGTCACTACCGACACTAAAATTGTGAAAGTGACGTTTCGTCTGTCGGTTTGATACGTTGTTGTGACTTTATAACCGAACCGATTCTGATGAGATTTCACAGAATGGCGAAGAATATAAGCCTCAAAAAATTTGCTCGTTGTGCAAGCACACCTTTCAAAGTTCAGTTCTCATCTAGGAAAAAGCATGGTAAGTGCTTATGCAAGAAAGAAAAAACAGGTTTCGAACCATTTTGATGTTTTAGAAATTTTATGAGATATCCTACGACTCTAGAACCAACAATTCGAAGACATGTGACGTCTACAAACCCGCACTGGGCCTGTTCCCCGGAAGTGGGATCGTTATAGGCTGATTATACTATCCCACAACTGGCAATACCATCATCATCTGCCTAGCCTTTTCCCTACTATACTGGGGTCGGCTTCCAGTCTAACCGGATGCAGCTGAATACCAGTATTTTACATGGAGCTACTGCCTATCTGACCTCCACAACCCAGTTACTGGGTAGGTAATACGATATGCCTTGGTAAGACTGGTTGTCAGACTTTCGGGCTTCTGACTACCCGTAACGACTGTCAAAGATCCACGAATGAGAGCCGGGACCAACGCCTTAACGTGCTTTCCGAGGCACAGAGAGTTCTCGGTATGTAAAGATGGTCACCCATCCACAGACCAACCGCGGCAAGCGCAGCTTAACCTGATCGATCGACCTGTGCGGCTGTTATTATTTAGTCACGGGCAATACCATAGGTTAAATTTACTTCCGGTGCACCCTGGACAGTCAGCCCCGCTACCATCACGCTGACTGGCTATCCATCATCAACATCATCATTTCAGCCGAAAGACGTCACCTGCTGGATATAGGCCCACAAGCACCGGCTCTTCGATCAGTTTTGTGTTCTTCTCGCATCTAGCCGAATTTACTGGCTATTATTTTATATGATTTATTTATTTACTAAACACTTTCTCCACGGGCTTGAACTATTCTCATATAGTTAACTAGCAGTGCCCCTCGCTTTCACCCGCATAGTGTCGATCCCGTGGTAACATCGGGATAAAAACTATCCTATGCCCTTCCCCGGGATGCGATCTATCTCTCTGCCAAATTTTATCGAAATCCGTTCAGTGGTTTAGACGTGAAGAGGTAACATACAGACAGACAGAGTTACTTTCAAATTTATAATATTATATAGTTAATGACACGAGAAATCGGCATCTATTCGTGTATTTTTATCTCATGAAACGACGCGCGCTTTACTTGTGGTAGCTAAGTGTACATACACGCTATGAATGTGTGTGTGTGTAGACTAGTAGCGTCAGTTCATAATCATAATCATAACACACACACCGCCGACTTCGCCTTTGTCTCGGTCGTTAGCGTTACCTATCACAGATATACATAGATAGACCTAGATAACGCAAGAAAAAAAACCAAGCATGTAATTTTTTGACTACCTACTATGACGTCACAAGCACTATTTAGTGATGGGGAAATCAAATCGATTCAAAGACCGCCGCGTGCGGCACCCGTCTTCCCCCACCCCCGGGGCCTTGCGCCAGCGCTCACGCTCACCCAGCCAGCAGCGGTGCTATTCTGTAAAAATCTCACTGTGAAAACTTAGGTGAAGTGAGCTGTCAATAGTGTCAATTCCTAGCAAAAACAAACTCACTTCACCTAAGTTTTCACGGTGAGATTTATACAGAATCGACCGGCAGTACACAGGACTGAGCGCGAAAGTGGCGGCTTACGATTTTTGTACGTAAGCTGGTACGATTTTTGGCACGCGAAGTAGTTGCTCTTGCATTATCTAGGTGTATCTGTGGTACCTAGAGCTCCTGCGCGTACACACAGTCACAGCGTATTTGTTCACTTGGTAAATACAAGTAAAGCGCGGGACGCTTAGTGAGATAAAAAAACTATCCATATAACCGGTGAAATGTGTATGTGCTGTACATCGCTGCCTAACCACTTGCACTCGGGGAATACAGCCGTGTTCTGCAGAAGAAGATTAAATATTTGTCTTGTTTGTATAATTTCAGAGAACCTATCGAATGAGGAGCGAACATGGGAGGAGATCATGCAGATCAAGGCTATGCCGGTCCCCATGAACCAGAAGAGGGAGCTGAAGGCTAGACTACAGGTAAACTTAGATATATAACCTATAAAATACAGTCCCAAACCCGAAACTATAGTATGTTCATCGGATGATACAAGAACACCATACTTATAAACTATTAACTCATCCACAGAACGCCACAAAACTCCGTCTCCAAGGCTTCGAGCAACTGCAATGGCGGCAACGCAAAGTCTGGCATCGCTTCCGAATACGATTCTCAGAAATAGTCGGCAAGCTAGAACTCTGGCAGTCCCCCATGAGAGAAATCGAAGGCAAGTTCGGAACCGGCGTAGTCTCCTACTTCCTCTTCCTAAGATGGTTGCTATTTTTAAACATAGCCATTTCGATGTTAATAATACTGTTCATGATATTACCAAAAACTTTGCTGACCGAAGCGGAAGTGACTTGCGACGATTATGAGCTGAACTCTACAGAATGCTGCTCAATTTTTTATCTGACGAAAAATTTGTCAGATTCCAATGTATTTCTCGACGTTATTCAAGGTACAGGGTGGATGGAACGAACCATACTCTTCTATGGAGTGTACTCCGATCAAATCTATAAGTACTATGTTAAAAATTTGTTCCAAAGAGAGCTTTATTTCAATATGCCTATGGCTTATATTCTTGTGGCTATTTCTTGGGTTTTATTATCCTTAATAGCTATTGTGAAAACGGCTGCCAAAGGTTTTAAGGAACGGTTGGTCGAAAATGAAGGACAGTTTTATAAATATTGTAACTTAGTTTTTGGTGGGTGGGATTTCTGCGTCGAGAACGAGAAATCAGCTAAAATTAAACACAAAGCGTTATATAACGAAATTAAAGGATATTTGGAAGAAGAGAAATACAATGAAGAAAGACAATTAAGAACTAGAGAATCTCAAATTTTGATTTACTTCAAAAGACTACTTATAAATGTAATTGTTTTCATAATTCTCATAGCTTCAGGCGTTCTAATATATTTCACGTTCAACTATTCAACAGATAAACTAAGTCCTAAGGTTCCTGAACAAAATGATGAATTAAACGATAACTTTAAAGTCGAAAATACCAATATAAATACAACTCATCCTGAAAAATTTACCTTAAGGTTATATAAAGAAGGTGGAATGTTCTTTGGACAGCTAGAAAACACGTTACTAGAATTTCTTCCCTTCATATGTATAGTAGTTTTAAACTTAATAGTTCCAGATATATTTAGTTATTTAATACAAATTGAGAGCTACACTCCTGCGCATGTTTTAATCATCACGTTGCTTAGGACTGTGTTGCTTCGCTTATCTTCTTTGGCTGTCTTATTAAGTCAAATGTATTCTTACGTAAGGGATAATGGCTTTGTCTGCGCTTACGATAATGCAAATGATGCATCGTCATCAAAATTAGATTGCTGGGAGACATATGTGGGACAACAGCTATACAAATTAATTTTGACAGATTTCGCAGTACAATTCGTGACGACATTTTTCATTAACTTGCCTAGAGCGTTTCTGGCGAGGCACACTAACAGCCGCTGTTTCAAAATCATTGGGGAGCAGGACTTTTATTTACCAAAACATGTCTTAGATATCGTTTACACACAAACTATAATTTGGATGGGCTCATTTTTCTGTCCTTTCCTCCCCATAATTGGTACGATATTTTATTTCCTCATTTTCTATATAAAAAAGTTCACTTGTCTCACAAATTGCACACCATCGCCCGTTGTGTACAAAGCGTCAAAATCTAAGTCTCTTTTCATGTCAGTCCTGCTTCTAGGTTTTATAGCCTCAATTACTCCGGTAGCCTATTCCGTGGCCGAAATATTCCCTTCAATAAACTGCGGGCCTTACCGAGGTTACAACAACGTATGGGAATTTGTGGTCGAGACATTCGACGGATTCCCATTCCTTATAAGAGAGTTCATATTCCGGATGGGAACTTCTACGTTCGCTGTGCCTGCATTTGCAGTGTTACTGTTCTTCTTGTACTATTACTGGGCAGTGGCTGCAGCAAATAGGCATATGGTGACAGTTTTAAAGAACCAACTGGTTTTAGAAGGACACGATAAACAGTTTCTTCTAAACAGGTTGAGTGCGTTTATAAGGCAGCATCAGAAACGGTGTGAGAGGAGAAACAGAGCTAGTTTTGCAGATGACGACTCAATTAGACAGAGTTCTAGGTAGAATATTGTGGTTAATGTTTAAGGAGAAAGCGTCAGTATCTCCCGGGAAATTATTATTTTTACGTTTTTCTCAATTCGTTCAGGTTGTATGTTGATCTAAATATGATTCGCGGCTGTAACAAATTTTCATAAAAATCATCAATACAACTCTCAAGTTCATATTACCTATTGAATGACAATTTCATGAAGTCATGGCATTTGGAGCCAATTCTAACTCAAGGAGTTGTATCGCTGATTCTAATGATTATAATTATGTAAAGTCATATTTGTTACGGTCGCGAATCATATTTTAATCAACATCTATAACACTGACCTCCAAAAACGTAAGTAAATTTGAATTTCGCGGGCTTTCTTAGCGCATCTCCCTTATGATAGTTTGATCTGATAGTTATAAATGTTTGATTCATATTATACAGTAATTATCGTATTTGATTTTTTTTTTGTTGTAAATACGGTGCCCTAAATATTAAGTTAGGCAACTACTGATACAAAACGCAAGTTTAACCGCTTGTATTAATTACAGACACAATTAAAAAGCCATTGTGTCTCGCGTAGATCTACGTTCCGGCAGACTAAGGGTTAAGTTTTTACGCAGTCCACCCACTAAAGGGAATTACTAACAAATTCATCTGTATTTAGAAGGTTTCAACTTTATAACTTTACATTTTTAAATTGTCATTGAAAAATTATCGACGGAAATCGAGGTCATAAAATTAACATCAATTGTCAAATGAAAAAACATATTTAACGTGATTTAAAATAAGAATTTCAGGTTTAAGTATCCAAATAATCAAATCAAAGCATTGAATTTGTAAGTAGCACTACAAATTGGCAACCACAGGTACGTTTTCTGATCCATTTGTTTACATTTTCATCAGGTAGTATTAGAACAGTCAATACGTATCCGTCACTCGCCAAAAATAATGTTTCTCGATAATATTCAAGTCCCGACAAGTAATCTCAATTTTAAAATATCAGCACCCACACTTCTCGTCCCACATACCGCAGTGTCTCAAGACGGAAGTCTTGTTGCCAGTGATGACATAATTATGGCACTGAAGCGTGGTCGCTCACATCGGTCCTTATTAAAAGGCTGAAAGTCACTCAAAGGTCAATGGAGAAGGCTTTGTTTGGAGTTTCCCTACGTAATCGAATCAGAAATGAAGAGGTCCGCAGGAAAACCAATGTAAGCGACATATCCCGAAGAATTGCCAAACTTAAGTGGCAGTGGGCAGGGCACATTGCTCAAAGAACATTTATCTTTATTTATTGGAAATAATCTCTCGTGGTTCTCGTTATCATTTAATAAGCTTAGCTAGCTTTTTGCCAAATGATAACGTAGCTTTAGTGTTAATTTAAACAAAAACATATTTATAATGGTATCAAAAGTATCCTGCCGATAAAACATTTTAGTAGCTTATTTTTTTCCTCTAAAAATGTTTTTATCGGAGCAAGAATTAATAATAGCGTCCCGGTAAGTGATAGTATGAATTGAACATAAAGAGTTAATTAGCTAATTATTTTATGTGACTTCATAGTAAATATAAAGTAACTTAGCATTTCATTGAGATTTTCATTATTTATTCTTTACTGCATTGATAAAAAATATAGCACCACTAACATAAAATCACGGCTGATCCCCGAATGAGTAGGAAAAAGTTGTACAGACGGACATTAGGCTACCCGAAACTGTAAAAAATTTCCAATCAACCTTGAACCTAATACCTTAGCGATAAAGTTGAAAATCTATTAAAGACATTTGACAGATTGTAGTAGCTTGATGTGCTGGCGTCTGTACACATTTTTCTACTCATGGTCAAAGGACATCATTCAAGTGTCGAACATTTTATACCCAAAAATTAAAGTGCCGGTCGGAAAAAAGTATAGTACTTACTATTTTCATATGGGAAATAACATCTTGAGCATTTTTTATTTTTAATATTACAGCGAAAGTTTACAAATAACCCCCTGGCTGCTATTTGAGATTGAAAATGCCAAAAATCACATTTTTATAACAAGTTTTTTAAGCTTAACATTAAAAAAAATACCAGCTTTTAATTGAATTTAACATCCTGAACATGTTTTAACTATAAACTTGTTATAAAAATGTGTGTGTTATAAAAGCGTGGTGCAATACTATTTTATTCAATGTATGTTTTAGTCATTTCTGTGCTATGTTCTTTACAACCTAAGTGTATCGCTCAAATAATTTGAAAAGTCTTGAATTTCAGATGAAAAGGATAACTCTGAAACGTTTGGATTCTTTAATTATTTTTAGCACTGTGTGACACTGACAGCTAATATCCCTTGATAAACACTTTCTTCTTATATTATAAATGTCAATATGTATCTGTCTGTCTGTTACCTCTTCACGCTTAAACCGCTGAACCTATTTAGATGAAATTTGGTATAGAGATAGTGTGAGTCCCGGGAAAGTACATGAGACTCAAAAAAACAAGAACCCCACGGGATCGACACTTATGCGGGTGAAACTGCGTGGCGCTGCTATATATACAAGTTTCTTGTCTGTGGCATACTATAAAATTAAAGCAAGATATGACTTGGACCGTCTAAATATTGTTTATGGCCGATACCTTCGATTTACGCACCGTTATTGGTTAAAATGAATAATTGTATCTGAGCTTGTATCTTTACCAATAATGAAACAAAGATCATAACTTTGCATAGTGGACCCTCCCATATGGAAGTATTAAAAATTAGCCTACGAATCTATTTACATGCCCAATTTGGCAATAAAAAATGCTACCATTGGTAAGCAAAACTATTCGTTTTTGTTTATAGGAACCGAGCATTAGACGGTGCAACTTTTATGGTATGCTTCGGGTAACTAAATTGCACCGTGTAAATCAGGCTCAAATCAAGGAAAAGGACTTTTTGTTAAAAATCTAATAACAATCATTTACTAAAACTAGACAGAACCAAATGACATTTAAATTCGCCATAATATTGTGCCATAAGTTTATATAGCAGTACAAGGATCTTTAAGCGCGTGGCCAAAATCGGAACTAACGCCGCCATATTATTTTTATATACCTTCACGAAACAATTGCACAAATATTTGCCAACAGCGCCCCCTGTCAACTTCATCCGAGCGCAAAAAGGTCCTTGAAGCAGTCCAGGTACAATATTCCGCCTTTCCTGCATAGCTATTCACAACCATCTGACAGGCTATCGTATCGAAAATGACAGATTTCGACAACCTGATTCGCCTTGCCCCCGACAGGAAACAGCTGTCGGAAGAATAGAGGTCGTCTGTTTGATTTCGGGCTGATTTTTCCAATGCCAAATAATTTTATCCGAGGAATAATTTTGAATTTTTGGCAGTTCTTCCATACAAAATCTGTCAGACGTCAATTCTCGAATAAAAATTATCTGTCAATTGAAAAATGACAAAATTTTCGGTTCTTGGACATGGAACACGAGCGTTTAGAGGACTTCAACGGTAACATTGATGTCATGTTCCATAAGGTACGGAAGCGTAGAGTTTTCTGAATAGCTATGTTGTAAAGTTTTTATGAATAAGGAAAGGTTAGTGTTATGTTAGTTTTCTTTGTTTGCATTTCATAAAACTACATTCCTTAGATATTCTTACTAACAATCTTGTAGAATGCCAGAGTTAAGACTGACAAAACTAATAATTGTTTTATGACAAACTTAATAACGATAACATTGAAAGGTTTTGTAACAAATAGGGCTCAAAACATCCAAGTCCTTTCAACTACAGTAGTGTTGTTATCCAGTCTAAAGAAATGCGGCTAAGGGCTGATTTTACCAAAGTCTGAGGAGCAATTCTCGTAATTTTAAGAACGTTTACAGATCTCAATCTGTCAAATCCTCTATTCCTACAATTTTGACAAGTTTTTGACATCGATTGTCGCTGAGATCAGATTTCGACTAGAGTTTAAACATTTTTAATTAAGAGAATTAGTCTTCAGATGTCCTTTATCCGTGCAATAATATTGACGTCTGACAGTTCCAGTAAGTATGGAAAAACTGACAAAAAATAAAAATTTATGCTCAGGATAAGAATTATTCAAGGTATAAAAGTTCGCCCTTAATAGTATTTAGGGCTGATTTTTCAAACGACAGATAACTTTTATTCGTGGAATAAAATTGCCGTCTGACAGTTTTTGCATAGAACTGTCAAATTATTTCTCCGATAAAATTAACTGGCATTAGAAAAATCAGCCCTTATAATAATAACCCAATGACATAAGTTATTGACAATGTTTAACTACTTTACTAAATGTGGGAAGTGAAAGACCACAGGAGTTGGTTCATTTCATATTATTGTCGTTCTTCTTCCGAATATAAAACGAAAAGTAAGATTAAAATCAGTTATATCGAAAGCAAACACGACTTTTTTTGTCTTCCTAATTTTCTTGTCTTTTGCAAGAGACAAATAATAATTGTAAAAAGCAAAATTGTCACAAAAAATTAACAAACGAAATTATTTAGTATTTAAAACGAAAATTTTATAATTATGTATATTTGATCTTTTTAGCGAAATATGACTAAAGGTAGGCGCACACTATGTATAAAATGTTACGATGATTATTCGACGTTTTTTTTTCGTTATGTGCATACCTTAACTTGTGTCAAAGTGAAGACTGGTTTGAAAAATTGTTTATTTATTTAAAAATTACGTCTTGCTCAACCGAGTCTGACTTATCGTATGTTATTTAGATGATTTTTAGAGTCTTTTGTCACTTAATGCTCACTAAAACAATTTTTATAATATTTATTAATATTTTATTCTCTTGAATGAGGCTTTCTTTTGTAAATCTGTACATACATAAATAGCATTTATTAGTATAAGTACATAGGTTTTTTAGTGATCTCAATATAGAATCATTGTATGATTAGTAGGAAGGCCCGTTTATCGCGAAAAATAGTTTTATTAAGCTTTTCGCATTTATAAGACATTAATTGTCCCATAGATGCGTCATTATTTCCTTTATTTTTAAGTACAACTTTATTCCTATGTTTAGACAATTTTATTTTTGTTTATTTTTTAAATAATGCAACACATATTTTTATTAATTATGTGAATAATTATCTAGTCTACCATTATAGAAGCATTTAATAAATAAAATACAGTTTGATAAATTCCTCCTTTTTTGAAGTCGGTTAAAAAAGGTTGACTACCGTTCTCAAAACTATACTTAGTCAAACGTAAAAGTTGTAATTTAAACAAACTATTTTAATTTCACTTAGCTTAGTTCCTTAGGCAATTATATATTTTTATAATTATTTTGTGCTGGAACCAAGAATTTGTGTCGCTATTTAGTTAATTTTTTAAACTTATTTATGTAGTTTAAAGTGGTAGATAATATTTGGTATTAAATAAGTTGATAATATTATCAATTTATTTCAAATAAAATAAATATATATAATTAAATCAGTGTGTGTAAATGTTGGTCTTTTAATATTTATTTAAATTATAAATTTTAAAAATCTAGTACACTTCATATATTTATTAGTATTTTATCTTGTTTTATATAAATTCGTCTTCCTTTTTGTGCAATGTAATGTGTTGTATGTGTTTTTGTACACAAGCGAAGTCGCGGGTTCTAGCGAATATTGTAAGTTTAATAAATAATAACTAAAAATGTTACCACAACACACTGCCATAAACATCTGAATATTTATTCAAAATAACGATTATTATTAAAATAAACAATTGTACACTCTTTATGTATTTTTTTTACTTCACTAACACACACCTATGTTTAGCGGAATAGGGCTTATCATACGCCTGCTAACCGTAGGGTTACAGCGCTTTAGGGGCAGAAGTTTATCAATGAATATAAAAATACTTTATTTCACATAAACCTAAAGTCAAAGTCAAATCATTTATTTCAAATAGGCACATGAAAGGCACTTTTGTACGTCAAAAATTACAACAAAATAGAATTGATTCTAGTCGCCCTAACCTACATGGGCACTTATGAAACCTCTGAAGAAGCTAGGTGCACGGTTTCAATTGGTCGTTTCCTATGGAGAAGAACCGGCAAGAAACTCCACGGTTACTCCACTGTTTTCAAATTAAAGTGTCAATAGGTATGGAAGGACAGTGTCCGCCTTTCAAGAAGTATCAGGTACTTAATAAAATAGAAAATGGTCTACAAATCCAGCCTATAAGGCCTACAAGGTTCTCACATTCACAAAATCTATCAAAATAATAAAACCAAATGATATGATTGCATAATGAATGATAAAATGATTTTAATTGCAAATAAGTAATAAAAATATTAAGTATGTCAAAGAAGTATGTAAAAAGTTTTTTTTTAAACATCGTAATTTGGAAGTAGTTAATAGACATTTACACAGTTATGCGGTCAATGAGGTGCCATGGAAGCCACATGTGCACAAGGAATTATTGCCAAACTTCCTTGTCTTCAACGTCTACACGTTTGATGTGGGTTTTGAACTTTCCATCGCTAAGTTCTGTAACATACATACATATTGTGCTTGTTGTTTAGGTTCACTTTTGTGTGTACGAGATGATGGTTCTAAAATCACAAATGCCTTTTTTTTTTTGCTGTGTTGGCCTGCTTTTGACCTCGTTCACGCCTGATGGAAAGCGACCTTTAGCCCTGCACTTTACCCTTTACCCTTTGACCCGCGAGTCCGACTCGCACTTGACCGGGTTTTATGTAATTATATGAAATGAAACTAATCAACCTGCCTAGCGTTTTCCCAACTATGTTGGGGACGGCTTCCAGTCTTATCGGACGCAGCTGATTAGTATTTTACATGAAGCGACTGCCTTTCTAACCTCCACAGCGCCCACAACCCAGTTACTGGATAATACGAAACCCTTTGGTAAGACCGATTCCTACCCTAGCAGCTAATTAGCTGATGCGTGTTTTTAATTAATAACTTGGAGATATTTAATCTGTCCAGTCACCAAGTCAGTCCTTGAAGCAGTTCAGTGGGAGCCCTCATATTTTCCGGGAGCCTATTCCATACTGTTACAACTCGTGAACAAGTAAGTATAATTAGTAAGTATACTTAGTAAGTATACTCGTAAGTATAATTAAGTATATCTTATCTATGCTACAACCTTGTTGAAAAGAAGAGGTAAGCGAAATAATATGATTAAATAAAACCCCAAATTACATAACATAACTTTTATTATCAATATTATCTTGCAGTACACAAAATACAAAACTAAATTATACTATTTCGATATATTTTTGCTTTTATCTATTACTAATAACTAATATTATTATAGTCTATACTTTATTCGGTTGTATACATCAGCCGGTTAATCTGTTTATCCACCTTGCGGTGCGCGTTTCAGAGAATGCGGAAAACGCGGTACTCGGAAATGCGCAGTTGGATAAATGGAATCTACAGAGATTCTATTTATCCAACTAGGTGACTAGGCCTAGGGTGGACTCTCCAACATACGTTTCCGCGTGTTAGGGTGGATTTTTTGGAACGGAGAAACGGAATAATCCAACGGTACAAGGATCCTTTGGCGCGTGGCAATAATCGGAACTAACATCATCTTGTTTTTTCAATGCAACTTCTGTGACAATCAATGCAGGGTGCCAATGCCATTTAGGCGCCAAAAGATCTTTGAAATAGCAGTTTTTAACTATACATTTTGTATAAACAAGCCTAGCCCTTCAAATGCCCGCGTCGTATTTTTACATGTTTTTTCTAGACGCTTAGAAATGTCAAACCGAAAAAGTTTGTTTCCTGTTTTTCTAAAAAATAATTTCCTGTTTTTTGTAAAAAGAGTAATTTTTCAGGAGAAAACAAACAAGGATCAAAGAATCAATCAACTCTTCTACTTATCTTCTTATTTTTCTAAAATTATTCGTTTTCTTTATACAATCATACTTACGTAAACCTAAATCCAGTAAACAAATCTAATTACAAAACGGAGTTTTTTCTCTTATAAAATTCAATACTTCTGAAACGGAATATAATTTTTTTTTTTTTAATAAAATTAGCATCACAATCATATAAATACTTCAAATTGTCGATGGCGCCTAGGTCATGAAATATGGGGGTAGTTACATAACTCACTAACTGTAGAATTGGTATTCAATTTGACAGTTCAACAACAATAATAATTGCATTACCTACATTTTTAAATTAGTGGACATTTAAAGGGTCTATAAACTAATGGGGTGTGTAGCTCAGTAAAGTTTTAAAACAGGAGCACCTTGCTATTATATCTATTTATACCCTGTGTTAATATATTATTATTTGCTTACTATAAAACTACTACCTAAAGAAGTCTAAATAATTGTACTGTGAATGTATGTGTCAATTTCACATTTTGGATACCTGTAACCAAAATGGCATGGTTAGTTTATAAATTCGTTACATTTCGACAACTTCGAAAGTGAATAATGTAAATATTTTTCTGAAAACTTGAAACAATAAAATATGCAAGTCGTTGAGAATATGGGAAAGAATATGCAAGTCATTGAGAATATAGGGAAAAAAATATGCAAGTCACTGAGAATATGGGAAATAAACTATGCAAGTCATTGAGACTATGGGAAATAATGCTAATAGTTGAGGGATACCTAAAATTTTGTAATGTTGTTCGTCTCCAATAAGGTCATTAGTGAAAACAATTACTGTCGATAGTAAACCAAGCCCAGCCTGAAATAATGGCCAAGGTGTGAAAATGTTTAGCAATTCAAACTTCCACATGACTACCTTTTCGAACTGCTTTTTTCATTCAAAATATTGGCAATAATAATCGGGAAATTAATAAGGTGCAAGAGTAAATATTACCCTAAAGGTAACCTTCCCGTGGTCGCAAGCCACCATAGCTTATATGTAGGTTATTACAGCGGCATGCGACCACGGGAAGGTACTTTCTTCTTTCATCCTTATCAGTAGTCGGGTTTTAGTTTTTAAACTTTTGTTTATTAAAACTAAGTACTTATATAGGTGTTTTATTTGTATGTATGCCACTAAACACATTTTATTCCTTTTCTCTCAATGACATAGTCTCAGGAGTGGGACCACAAATTCAGGTATTTCCGTTTCCTCTAAATGTTTGCCCCCAAAAGACTAGAATAGAATGACTATAAGATTTCAATATTTACCTCGTTCAGTTGATAGTGGCAGACTGCTCAAAGTCTCCCTTGTCGAGGTGTCGTTGTGGCGTCTTCGACGGCTCGTAGATCAACATGGACACGCGTTCCGGACTAGTCTTGTTACGTTGCATGTCTGGAAAAACAACTGTTTATACTCGCGACAATCTAAGAAGTTGGATTTATACATGCCGCCATAACTTTGTATGAACGCCTACGTAAGAAGTATGACTGGAGAATTCTTCTACAATGGATAGAAAAATAATTCATTTTATAATTGATTGACCCTTTCATTATGCCAGTGAACATGGCAAACTTAGGTATTCTGGATTCGGCAGTTTATCATCAGAACACAGCTTCTGATGGGTAAGTTTTGTTACGCCACTTATTAACTTACATCTTAGACTGAGGCGTCGTTTATGCTGTCCGCACAACTCTAGCTGCCTCCTTACTAACTGCGACGCAGACGCGGGGCGAGGACTCAGTGGCAAAGTGGCTGGCTGCAGGGTTACCTCTGAATATGCTGTCTTGCTTGTGTAGTCTAGAAATTATAGAACGTATTAGCGCGTTGAGTTAGGTGTGTTTGTGATAAATATTGCAAGACAAGGCAACCCAGAGGATGGTGTGGAGTAGAAGCCGATGCTCCGATGAATGAAAGTAATAATCATTTCCTAGCATTATTTCTCTCCTTTTTAGCAGTTGTGCAGTCAAGCAAAATAATTGTTTACCAGATTTAAACAATAAAAATCAACGATTGATTAATAACGTAAATTTTCAACATTGATAACTTATTACCACCCACTTCATAAGTAGGTAGGTATGTAAAAAAATGACAGCCATTTTTACAAACGTTGATAGTCAATTTGCTACGCATATCATTTTCTCTTAATTTACAAGATTCCAGCGCCTTCAGAAATCGAAAGAATCATAATATAGAGGTCGTTGGGCTTGTTTTTGTTAACGCCCTGAAAATATCGACTACTGATAGCTTGTACAAAGTTACGAGTTTTTAAAGTCAAGTCTTCGAGAGAATGCGTTCCTGTGCGACAATTCTAGTAGCTAATAAAGATGAAATTCGCAAAACACGTATTCGTTTGCAAGTATGAAACTGACAGGTGTCAAGAAGTTGTCTTTTAAAGATCGGTTTTAGCGATAAGACCGCCCATTGTGTCACCCTTACATTTATATCTACTTATAATGAATAATATGGTGTACTTACCTAATAAAGTGTATTCTATGCTATATTTTAACAAAATATTTAATAAATACTGAATACTGGTATTCAGCTGCATCCGGTTAGACTGGAGGCCGACCCCAACATAGTTGGGAAAAGGCAAGGCAGATGATGACGATGATTTTAACAAAATATTTGTCTAAAAACCAACCTCTATCATTCAGCACAATCTCGCGATGCATCTGTGATAGCTCAGCATCATTGACCTGGACCTTCTGCTTCTTCTCCGAGCCGTCCCAGGAACGGTTGCGGTCACCGATAATGATCGTATGGTCGCCATCCGGTTTCAAATCCTCGTCTTGGAACGATGCGTCCTTGCTTTGTGGTTCCACCTGGTAACGCGGGAAAAAGGAACTTTATCAAGGCTCGGAACTTAATAGTACCAGTACCTCCTTCTTCATATCGTGTCGAAAGATTTGATTTCTTGTTTTATTTGTAACGCTTTCACGCTAAAACGGCTGAACGGATTTGGATGGAATTTGGCACATAGGTAGACCATGACCTAGATTAGGGCATAGGATACTTTTTATCCCGAAATTCCCAAGGGATCGAGACTTATGCGGATGAAACCGCGGAGCGCAGTTAGTATCTAGTAGAGATAAACGTTTACGTAAGGTGCTCGTACTTCCACCATACATTTATTGCTTTATCTATTTCTGCTGCCAAGCAGCGTTACTGTGTTGCGCTATAAAATAATATGAAGGGTGCCGGTGTAACCACAGGCGCATGAGACATAACAGCTTTGTCTCCGAGATAGCAACACATCTGCGATGTTTCTGGTATTGCAGATTTCCATAGGCTGCGCTGACCACTTACCATCTGCTGGGCCGTCGGCTCATTTACCTTTGAAATAAATTGGTACTCTACACAAATCAAACCATTGTTTACCTTTATCTTCCTCTTCACAGTAGGACTCGACTGCGGTCTATTCTTAAAATCAATATGCTGATTCTTGTCACTCTTATTCCTGACAATCGGCGACAATTTCCTATATTCAGTCCTTGGCTCCAACTCTATCCTAACAGTCTCAACCGTCGAGTGACTAGCCCTACCAAATAGAGGAGACAGCTTCGGCTTCACCACACTAGTCTCATCCGATTCGTCGACGCTCTCGATTGTAATAGTCGAATCGATGCTATTCGGGTTATGCTTAATCGGTTTAACAATTATCAGTCCCTTGTGGACTTCGTCCTCGTCGAGTTTAGACGATTTTTCTAAATCGTAATTCGGATTTTCGAAGCCCGTTTGTGTGGCTATATCGTCACTCACTGCCGTGAAAGTTTGCGAGTTAGTATTCGATGCTTTGTTGAGCATTCGTTTGCGTCTTTCTAGGTCTGCATGTATGTCTGTTTGGACGCGTAAGTTGATGTCTCCGTAACGTCGAAAGATGTAGTTTAGGAGCCATTGGTAGCCCTTGCGAAGGCCTGGGTCAAGTTTTGGCTTTTTGGATGTTAGGTGTTCTCCTCCTCCGTAAGCGCTGTAGGATTCGACAAGAGTTGGGCACCGGTACCTGTAAAATAAGATCAGAAACAAATAGTAATAGGATTTAAGATTTTTTTTGTACATGTAAAGACGGTTGGCATTTTTAAAGAGGAGTAAGTTTAGTGTTGGCTTTATCCGACTTAGTTTACATTTTTATAACTTCTGAAGTCCAACATACTCCATGATCCCACAATTCCAATGTTCCAAGTGTCATAACTGAGCGGAAAAAGCGAGTCTTCGACGTTGCTATGATCATGAATTCTCGTAATTTTAAGAACATTCACAGTCTGATCTCAGTCTCAATCTGTCATACCTCTTAATTTCCATAAATTTTTGACAGTTTTTGACTTTGATAGTCGCTGACTGTGCCTAGATTTTGAACGTTTTCAATTACGAAAATCTACTTTCGCAGTTCTTTCACTAAGAATTGACCCTAACCCTACGTGTACTCATTCATTTGAATGAGCATTTGCTAGGAATAACATAAAGATAGTAGGTTTGAATTAGTTTACTCACTTATTGACCAAAGGCTCTATATTCAGTTTGTCAACCACATCGATGTCGTCAAGGGCTCCATGCTTGTCCTGTTTGTTTGCTAGCACCAGCACCGGTTTGCCTGGTGAAGTAAAACCTACTAGCTTTAGTAAAACTCTAATGAGTTTGTGGGGATATAGGTTCCCCCACAGGCGCGTTATTATAGGTCGATGATAACGGATGCGTTATTCCGGTATCTGTTTTCAGTGCATTTTGTATTAGGACGGCCACGAAGTTACAAACTGGTGCGATAATAACGACGCAATAGAAGTAGGACGCTTGCGTTCTTCCGTCCTGCGATATTCCGATATGAGTTCTTAGAACATTAGGACCACAGATATAGAATACCTAGATAACGCAAGAGTAACTACTTCGCGTGCCAAAAATTGCACCAACTTATGATTACAAATCGTAAGCCGCCCCTTTCGCGCTCAGTCCTTTGTACTGCTGGCTGGGTAAGTGTGAGCGAGAGCGCGAGCTTGTGACGTCATAGTAGGTAATCAAAAAATGGCACGCTTAGTTTTCATACAGTTCGTGATACTTGCGTTATCTAGGTATATCTATATCTGTGATTAGGACGCATACGATCTTACACACACCTGCGATAATAACGTAGTAACGTGTAGTGTCGGTTACACGCACACGTTAGAAATATCGGACGATAAAAACGCAGCTTTGTGGCAAGGAATGACTCTTTATAGCAATAACGCATCCGATATTATCGACTGATAATAACGCCGAGCCTTAAACTGCTGAACATGGGCCAACGCAGAAAGCCGCATGAGCACTAACTTTTACAGAAGACCTCCTTTTCTTGCCGTGGTAAAAATTTAAGCCTGTCATCAAGGTGATAACGTGGCTGACTGTCTAGACTGCGCGCGGAAGTTTACACGACGACACATCAAGCTATACGTTTCCAGTTTTGGCTGATCTCGCATTGTATAGGCTTTTAGTACAATGAGAAGTTAACTTATCCTGGAAATATGATATGCCTTGTCCTTATCGATTTTGATAACGGCGACCCTTGGAAAAAAAAATCTAGCGTGCCCGCCCTAATATGACTCGCAAGACCGAATTTAATTCTAAATAGGTATAGTTACCGGCACGTAACTTGGCAAGAGATTTTCGTAGTGGGGGAAGTTCGCGCATATAAAAATGTATGAAATTGTGCGTGCGCAAACTTCCCCCACTACAAAAACTCTTGCCAAGTTACGTGCCGGCAATTATACTCGGTCACAACTAGAGCAGCAAAGTTTGCCTGCACAGTTAGAAGTATATCTTTAGGAGGGCTTTAGTCTTTTTTTAGGGTCCCGTACCCAAAGCGTAAAAATGGGACCCTATTACTAAGACTTCGCTGTCTGTCACCAAGCTGTATCTCAAGAACCGCGATAGCTAGACAGTTGAATTTTTCACAAATTATGTATTTCTGTTGCCGCTATAACAACAAATACTAAAAACAGAATAAAATAAATATTTAAGGGGGGCTCCCATACAACAAACGTGTTTTTTTCAGCGTTTTTGCCTTATGGTACGGAACCCTTCGTGAGCGAGTCCGACTCGCACTTGGCCAGTTTTTTGTATATTTGGCGTTGGTCTCTCTTCGAAACCATTTTTCGCTTATTTTGAACGGCTTAATGACCATGTCTTGAGACCCCATGAGTTGAAGCTAAGGACAAAAATTAGTGTAGAACGCTATTGCCTTATCGACTATCGTACTTCAAGATATTTAATACCCCCTTTTTTCAATCAAAATATTCCCCTTTTTTCAATCAAAATATTCGAAATTACCAAAAAATACTGAATTGCACACTAAATTTGCTCATCGAATAAATCAATTATACTATACTGTTAGATCTTTAAAGCTTAACTGTTTTACTGAATGACTATCTGTTAACTAAAAGTAAATCATAGTGGCCGAGAAAAAAAATCCATAACTTTTTTTTTTATCTACAAAAATATGTTAGGCGTAGTCGACGGAGCCCCGCTACGCGGGGCCCCTATTTCTGTCTACAGGGTTTAAAGGAACCTAACACGAAGGGGATGACGGGGGCTCGTTCGCTCGCTTTGCTCGCTCACTCGAGCCCCCGTCTTCCCCTTCGAACCTAACCCGTCCGAGTCGGGGTGCCCCAAGTCCTCGCTATTGCATCCTAAGTTGTCATTACAAATGTGTTACTTTTGTATATTATGTTAATTTAGTCTGCAGTGTAGTTAATTTGTAGTACAGTCATTTATTTGATATGCAGTAGGTTATTAGTGGAGACATTTTGTTTGCTTGAATTTCTAAATAGAGGTGCAGTTAAAAATTTATCAGTAGAAATATTCAGATAAACCATAAAGTCACCTCTAGCTCTCTAAGCCTCTAGGTCGGATGACATAGATAACTAAAGGTGACTTTACAAATAAGACCAGGTTGGATGACTTAGATAACTAAAGGTGACTTTACAAATAAGACCAGGTTGGATGACTTAGATAACTAAAGGTGACTTTACAAATAAGACCAGGTTGGATGACTTAGATAACTAAAGGTGACTTTACAAATAAGACCAGGTTGGATAACTTAGATAACTAAAGGTGACTTTACAAATAAGACCATGCTAGTGCTAAGTTAATGACCCAGTAGATTCCGTGTCTGGTTAACAATATTTCAAGAAGTTTAATGATACTATCGGAACCTAACGAAATAATTACTCATAAATGAGTGACGCATTAACTTAGTCACGTTAGGATAAGGCCAAGGACCTTCGAAATGAAGTAATATTAAGGGAAGTGAAGGGGATGACGGGGGCTCGTTCGCTCGCTTTGCTCGCTCACTCGAGCCCCCGTCTTCCCCTTCGAACCTAACCCGTCCGAGTCGGGGTGCCCCAAGTCCTCGCTCTTGCATCCTAAGTTGTCATTACAAATGTGTTACTTTTGTATATTATGTTAATTTAGTCTGCAGTGTAGTTAATTTGTAGTACAGTCATTTATTTGATATGCAGTAGGTTATTAGTGGAGACATTTTGTTTGCTTGAATTTCTAAATAGAGGTGCAGTTAAAAATTCCCCTATTTAATATCAGTAGAAATATTCAGATAAACCATAAAGTCACCTCTAGCTCTCTAAGCCTCTAGGTCGGATGACTTAGATAACTAAAGGTGACTTTACAAATAAGACCATGCTAGTGCTAAGTTAATGACTCAGTAGATTCCGTGTCTGGTTAACAATATTTCATGAAGTTTAATGATACTATCGGAACCTAACGATATAATTACTCATAAATGAGTGACGCATTAACTTAGTCACGTTAGGATAAGGCCAAGGACTTTCGAAATGTTGTAATATTGTTTTAAATATTCTTTTGAGACGAGACGAAGTAAACGATATAAGCTTTAATCGAATGTTTGTTGTGTAGGTAAAGCTCTCTTTGTGAAAGAGTCCATTCAAAAATGATTCCCACAAAACTTACATACTTACTTAGATATTTCTATTATTTCTACCGGCAACCGTAATTGCGTAACACACTATCAAATCCTACTTCCTACTAATAATATAATATATAATATAATATATAATAATATATATAATATAATATATATAATTATATAATAATATTATAAACGCGAAAGTTTGTGAGGATGGATGGATGTTTGTTACTCCTTCACGCAAAAACTACTAAATGGATTTCGATGAAACTTCACAGTAATATAGCTTATACATCAGAATAACACATAGGCTACAATTTATAAAGATTTTGTGTGATTTGGCCATAATATAACGATAAGTATCAAGTAAGTCGGAAAAATTCCTGCCCTCTGAGAGCTATTGTGGCGTGCGCTGCCTAAACCGTTAAAGTTACCCGAAGATAATGTATCGTGGGAATGTTTGTCTTAAATAGTTCTAAAAAAAAGTCCGCGACAGCATATATCTACCTTTTATGTGGAAGCCATTATATCCAAAATAGTGAGCCATAAATACATTTAAATTGGATACTTTTTTTACAATGCATATTTTAGAAAACTTTGTCTTTTACACTAAGCAATTTGGACGAATACTTTAAAAGTTATCACGATAAGATTGACCTGAGTGGAGCGCCTATAAGGCAATGACGCGCGCCATCGCGGAGTGCGCGACCAAGGCCCGAACGTGGGCATGCAGAAGCGTGAGGCACAGAGCACTTTTTAATCGACGAAAAAACGGAGGAGGTTCTCAAGTCGACGCGTATATTTTTTTAAATGTATGACCACGCATAACTTTTTATAATACCTACTGGGCGTGAGGGCAGACCGGCAGACGTCGTTGACGGTTGTGTTCATTTTGCGAAGCAATTTATTACTAACTTACAGTAGGCATAATTATAACTTTTAGGTAGTATATTTTAAGTAGAAATATAGATTCGTTATTAATTTAATTATTATAGTCATATTAGAATTGTTTTCTTTGTTTGTAAGTATTTTTAGTTAAAAAAAAAACAAAATTATTTATTAGTCACAATTATTAGTACAAGGAGAGAATAGACAGTGACCCCCCCCAAACTAGGCGTTAGTTAGGTACAGGTTGTATTTGTAAGTATTAAGTACCTAAATGGATTCGTTATTGTTTTCATTAATTAGATTATTACAATTGTTTTTTTTTTGTGAGTTTAAGGATAACGTATAGCTTTAGGTTTAGGTTGTGATGTAAGTAGAGAAGATAGATTCGTTTTCCTCTTAATTACTTATTGGAATTGTTTTAAACAGTTTGAAAATTACTACCGATTTTGTGATTTTTTAAATAGTACTCACAATAATGACGCGAAAGCGTAAATCTAATATTCCACAAAACTCTAATAAAGCTCGAGCTATGAAATAGCTAAACTTAACGACACGTCTCAACAAACTGAGCTTCAAAGGTTTGAGTAGGCGGCGCGTGAGGCGGCACACAGAGCTACTGAGACACCAAAACAGTCCCAAGATCGGCGTCAACAACACGCTGAGTATCTGGCATCTCAACGAGCTGCTGAAACTTCAGAACAGTCTCAACCTCAACGTCAACGGCATGCTGAGTACCAGAAACTCAGCATGCCGTTGACGTTGAGGTTGTTTCAACGGGCTGCTGAAACACCGGAACAGTCCCAAGATCGGCCCCCACAGCATGCTGAGCATCTGGTGTCTCAACAGGCTGCTTAAACACCGGAACAGTCCTAAGGTCGGCTCCAATAGCATGCTGAGTATCTGGTGTCTCAACGGGCTGCTGAAACACCGGAACAGTCCCAAGATCGGCCCCAACAGCATGCTGAGCATCTGGTGTCTCAACAGGCTGCTTAAACACCGGAACAGTCCTAAGTTCGGCTCCAATAGCATGCTGAGTATCTGGTGTCTCAACGGGCTGCTGAAACACCGGAACAGTCCCAAGATCGGCCCCAACAGCATGCTGAGCATCTGGTGTCTCAACAGGCTGCTTAAACACCGGAACAGTCCTAAGTTCGGCTCCAATAGCATGCTGAGTATCTGGTGTCTCAACGGGCTGCTGAAACACCGGAACAGTCCCAAGATCGGCCCCAACAGCATGCTGAGCATCTGGTGTCTCAACAGGCTGCTTAAACACCGGAACAGTCCTAAGTTCGGCTCCAATAGCATGCTGAGTATCTGGTGTCTCAACGGGCTGTTGAAACACCGGAACAGTACCAAGATCGGCCCCAACAGCATGCTGAGCATCTGGTGTCTCAACAGGCTGCTTAAACACCGGAACAGTCCTAAGTTCGGCTCCAATAGCATGCTGAGTATCTGGTGTCTCAAGGGGCTGCTGAAACACCGGAACAGTGCCAAGATCGGCCCCAACAGCATGCTGAGCATCTGGTGTCTCAACAGGCTGCTTAAACACCGGAACAGTCCTAAGTTCGGCTCCAATAGCATGCTGAGTATCTGGTGTCTCAACGGGCTGCTGAAACACCGGAACAGTCCCAAATTCAGCCCCAACAGCATGCTGAGTATCTGGTGTCTCAACGGGCTGCTGAAACACCGGAACAGTCCCAAGATCGGCGTCAACAACACGCTGAGTATATGGCATCTCAACGAGCTGCTGAAACTCCAAAACAGTCTCAACCTCGACATCAACGGCATTCTGAGTATCTGGTGTCTGAACGGGCTGCTGAAACACCGGAACAGTCTCAACCTCGACGTCAACGGCATGCTGAGTACCTGGTGTCTCAACGGGCTGCTGAAACACCGGCACTATCCCAAGATCGGCCCCAACAGCATGCTGAGTATCTGGTGTCGCAACGGGCTGCTGAAACACCGGAACAATCCCAAGATCGGCGTCAACAGCATGCTGAGAATCTGGTGTCGCAACGGGCTGCTGAAACACCGGAACAATCCCAGGATCGGCGTCAACAGCATGCTGAGTATCTGGTGTCGCAACGGGCTGCTGAAACACCGGAACAGTCCAAGATCAGCGTCAACAGCATGCTGACTATCTGGTGTCTCAACAGGCTGCGGAGACACTAGAACAGTCTCAAGCTCGACGTCAGCAGCAGGCGGCTTACATGGCATCCCAAAGAGCCACAGAAACCTTTACAACGGCTGAATCTCGCAGACGCGTTGTTGTTACACGAATATAATGTATCATGGGACTGTTTGTCTTAAACAGTTCTAAATAAATGTCCGTGACAGCATATATCTACCTTTTATGTGGAAGTAAATAGTGAGCCATATCGAAAGTACCTCTTTCTGTATGTTACCTTTTCACACCTAAACCACTGAACGGATTTCGATAAATTTGGCAAGTAGATAGATAGCATCCTAGGGAAGGACATGGGCAATTTCCGACATCCATGCGGGCGAAGCCGCGGGCAGAAGCTAGTAAATAATAAATGAATAGTTTAAAAAACACTAGAAAAACACGCTTTTATAAATGCACGTACGATATTCTATCATGGAATGCCAGTGCCTATCTTCCGGCTTCATCATCTGACCTTGAAACCTATCGTGGTCAAAGTTCAAGAAATCCAAAACAGCTATGATACGATTTTCCATCATGAAGTTCCAGTTCATATCTTCCGGCTTCATCATCAGATCAGTTCGACAGTACCATATTATTGTATTGTCATCAGAACTACATACAGCTGCCAATTTTCATTACGCTACGACCCTTGGAAGATGGTTAAATTAGTTACCTTAGATTCCATTACATAGTTAGTTACATAAAGGTCGACCTAATAAAAGCGTGTTGAAATCTGAATCATTTTGAAGGATATTGCTAATCCATTGCTTCATACGTTTGAAAAATTCATCAGCTCAACAACGTAAATAACGCAATGAATATTGTTGAACTTAGAAAATGAAAGCCATTCCTTGTTAGGTTAGAGTATTCCGCAGTTACCCCGCAGGCTTGCAATGGAATGAATTTCATTCAGAAAAAAAAATATTACAAGGTTTGAAAGGCAAAGTAAGAAGGTTTTGCATAGGACGAACCTTCTTACACTATCTACAGTCTGATTCAAACTTTATGGCGGCTCGGCGGAACATGAGGTGAGTCGCCGCTTTCAGTATATAAAAAAAGTTATTTAAAAAAATCAAAAAACCCGACTGCGGTAAAAAACTTAAGTTAAAAGAAACTGAAAAGCTAAAAACAAGCCCATTTTAAATTAAATAAAAGTTGGAAGCAGGCGGGACCCACAATATTTTTATTGTATTTTCAAATTCAAATGGGTCCCGCCTGCTTCCAACTTTTATTTAATTTAAAATGGGCTTGTTTTTAGCTTTTCAGTTTCTTTTAACTTAAGTTTTTTACCGCAGTCGGGTTTTTTGATTTTTTTAAATAACTTTTTTTATTTACAGCTTTTTAGTTTACAAAGAAAGATTTCGCAGACGATTTAGTTCTTGGTAGGTGTTTTTTTGCGATTTGTCACTTCGAATTGCTTTTAAGTATATATGTTGTATATATTTTTGTAATCACCTTTTAAAACCCTTTATTTTAATGCCCCACTCGATAGGTTTTGAAAAAAAAATATTTAAAAAAATATTTAATATGGCGTCCAGTAGTCGCCATATTGAATTTTCAGTAACGTCATGTCTTTAGTGACTCTCGCCGGACTAAAAGGAATCGATTAACGTGTGAATCATAAAAATCGGCCCAGGCGTTTGGTCTGTATAGTGCTTCAAAGGAACATACAAACATACATACATACATACAATCATACATACATACATAGGCTGATGAACACATTACCACTCCTTTGCGTCGCGCAGTCGGGTAAAAAGTACTCTTTGGTCGCCGCGCATTAACAAATTCACTTGTCAGCGGTGGTGAGGTAATGCGCAGCGAGTTGCATTAGCTCTTCAGAGCCGCCATAAAGTTTGAATAGGGCTGTAAGTAGGTTTAACATGACGCAACCAAGAAAAAAAACAAACGAAATAACAATTTGGGAAACATGCGCATGCATAGCTTCATCTTTCTGACTAAAAATTTAAAAAACCCCCGACACAAAAAAATAATAAAATTAAATGTAAAAAATTGGAAAAGGATCAAATAATTTAAAAACCCCTACTTAAAGAATCTAGGTAACGAGACTAAATCAGATAAATTCATATAGTAGTCGGGGGACCTCATAGAATAGAAGGTGCTCCACAGAACGGTCCCCCGACTTCCATATGAATTTATCTGTTTTAGTCTCGTTACCTAGATTCTTTAAGTTGGGGGTTTTTAAATTATTTGATCCTTTTCCAATTTTTTACATTTAATTTTATTATTTTTTTGTCGGGGGTTTTTTAAATTTTAAATTTAATTTTTTATTTCATGCTTTTTGTAGGGACTCCTTAATTTTTGTATTTCATTTCTTTTATTTTCTTGCGTTTTAAGATTCAGGTAATTTGGTGTTTAATCAGGTTTTTTATCCGTCAAAAAATAATTATTATTTTTATAGTTGAAGAATAATTATTAAGACTAAACAGATTTTTTTGTTTTATTACATCCTTTTTCTAGTTCATCCTTTAGTTATTCAACTTTCGCACAAGTATTTCATAGCTATTAGATATCTTAGGTATTTCAGACCTTGTTTATAAAATGGGACTGCGACACTATCTGATGTAGAAATACCTACGCTTTTTAAGTAGGATAATTCCATTCGTAATAAGAATAGTCAAACTCAGTGGTCGTAGGTACCAGTCATCACTCCACTTTCCTCATTATTCTACAGCATTGATCAGACAAAAAATTTTTTTCAACTTTTTAGTTTACATTTCGTTAGTTAATATTCCTCATTCCCTTTCAATATAGTGTACATCATTCTACTTGTCAAGCCCTTGCATTTGATACCAATATTGAAGGAGTTGCGAAAAAAATTATAATTCGCCATTTTGTGGTGGCGGCCATCCTGGATTTGAAATTTGTAATAGCGTATAGTATTCTACTAGTCAAGCCCTTTCATTTGATACCCACATTGAGGGAGTTGTGAAAAAAAAAATTAATTTGCCACTTTGTGGTGGCGGCCATCTTGGATTTGAAATTTATCATAGTGTATAGTATTCTACTATTCAAGCCCTTTCATTTGATACCCATATTATGGGATTTGTGAAAAAATATGTAATCCGCCATTTTGTGGCGGCGGCCATCTTGGACCGATTTTCATCAAACATAGCTAAGAACACTCCCGACTAATTCACCTTTCAAACAAAAAAAACAAAATCAAAATCGGTTCATCCGTTCAGGAGCTACGATGCCACAGACAGACACACACACACACACACACACACACACACAGACACGTCAAACTTATAACACCCCGTCGTTTTTGCGTCGGGGGTTAAAAAGACTCCTTGACAATTCAAAAGTGTCTGTCAGTAAATGGTTTAATTAAAATAAATGCTTTGAATTTGAAAGAAAACTTAAGTACGAGTAAGTACCTACGTCGTTCATTCAAGGGGTAAAGTAAAGTGTTATCGACAGTAATTCACAGAACAAAGTGGGCATCTAATAAATAAATCAAAGGGTAGACACATCGATTACCGGCTGTCAGCTAGTAACACGTTATTTACTGCCACCGCTA
This sequence comes from Mesoligia furuncula, assembly GCA_916614155.1. Taxonomy (NCBI): domain Eukaryota; kingdom Metazoa; phylum Arthropoda; class Insecta; order Lepidoptera; family Noctuidae; genus Mesoligia; species Mesoligia furuncula. Next base: position 16,708,720 of record OU744815.1, on the reverse strand, counting down.
TCCGTGATGTCAATAATATAGTTTCCGCGCGTTTTTCCCGCGGCGATTTTTTTTTCGCGACCACAACAACAAACAACGACGACAACAGTCTGTTTTTTTTTTTGACGCGCTGGGATGCGCTCTATTGGATTCTCAATGCTCGGCTCAACACCGAGAGTTGAGAATCCAGTGCGCGATAAAATCCCGCCGCGATATTTTTACATCCGTGCGTACGTGCGGGCTTACTGCCTGCCTGAACACTTTTCAGAGAAAAGAAATATTGAATTAAAATCCGACTACCCGCTATAAAAATGTTTTCTTTGGATTTGTCAAATATCAAACCTATTATATCGATTTTTATTGCAAACAAGCATAATCACTAGTCCTTGCAAATCACGAGAGCATCATGTGATGTTTACGCCATTGACATAAGGTTTACATTGCAGTGATTGACGTGAAATTGCAACAACCTACTACGTGTATAATGGAACACACTGGCCGTGACACCGGATTCTAAGCTCGCGATCTATATTACTAGAACAACTAGAACAACAACAACTAATCCTGAAGCCTGTGTTTTAACCCTAGCATATTATTATGTGCCCTGTTCGTCTCGCAAGCGCGACTGCTGAGCCTGGGGTCCTAGGTTCGATTCCCCATAAGTCGGCGGTGTGATACCTCCGTGCCCCGGAAAGCACGTTAAGCCGTTGTTCCTGCACCTAATCTCTCTCTGGACGTGTTAGATTGCCGTCCCATCGTACTATGAGAGTGAGGGAAGAGTGTGACTTCATGTGTCTGCACACAGTTGCACTTGCTCCATACTTAATATTTCCCGCTGAGATTGGCTGCTATGGCCGAAATACGGTCTGGTGGACTACAGTAATTGGCGCCAGATGCCACCTGGTGCCTAGAGCGACCGCTCCTCTAGCTCTACACCAGGGCCGCATTGATTGCTTCTGCTTGGCGGCAGAAATAAATACAGTGGCGGTTTACACCGGATGAGTCCCTTCAAAAGAAACTCTGCTACTACTTCTGATGTTTGCAGCCGTAACTCTTAAGTTAGGTATATGGAATAAGACAAAGTTATGCACGTTGCCGAGACATGGACTCTAACAAAGAAGACTGTCCACCTCATACAAGTAGCACAAAGGGCCATAGAGCGAGGCATGCTTGGCATAGCCCTACTAGACTGAGTGCGTAACACCGAAATCCGTCGTCGGTCAAAAGTCTATGACGTCGGGGACAAGGCGATGCGCCTCAAATGGAGTTGGGCAGGATATCTATTTAGTCGCGGATATGGCCGATGGAGTAAAGCAGTGACCGAACGGTGGCCAAGGTTAGGCCGAAGAAACCAGGGCCGCGGCCGTCCAAAAGTACGTTGGGTTGATGATAACGTCAAAGTCGTGAGAAACACGTGGATGACGGACGCACGAAACCGGGAAGTATTGCAGAAAATGGCCTGTACCCAGCAGTGGCTGGCTATTCGGGGCTGAAGTAATGATGATAACATGGCATAAGTGGTAGGTACTTTAGTAACTGACGTATATTTACGATATTAACCACGGCAACCGACACGGTTCAGTAGCACGTTATATAGTTATTACCTACCCGCCATTTTCCCTGTAACTGATAAGCATTTTTAATTAAAAATGTCGAGTGGTTTTATCATCATTATTGGCGTTACATATACATTATTAGGCAAGTACCTATTTTATTATTTTGATACGTCAATCGCTGACACCATTCATCATAGCAGAAGCACAATCAGCCTATGATGTACCACTGCTGATGCTGATGTACACAGGCCTCCTCTATGGGAGAGGGGGTGGGCCGTAATCTACCACGCAGGTCCAGTGCGGGTCTGTAGACGTCAGATTTGTTGATGTCAATTTGTGGGTCTAGGACATGCCGGTTTCCCCAAGACGTCCTCCGCTACCACTGGGCCACCATTGCTCTCAATTCATCACAGTTCATCATGACCCTACTACACTAATCGCAATTTAATGGGGACGGTACACCATCCACCGGTAATTATGTCTTCTCCTTACATAAACATAGATAGATCCGCTCCGGCCGTTTTCGCAACTGGAGTTCGCAACCAGTTGCGAATTAAGAATTTTTATTCTTTGTTCGCAACTAGTAGCGAATCAAGAAAGCTTTTTCCTTAACCGCAACTAGGCATCCTGATAATTAATTTTCGTAACCAGTTACGCCAAAATATATTTTTTTCCTTATTCGCAACCTTCGTGTTGATACTCTATTTTGTGGATTTGCATACAAACAATGGGTCAAAGAGCAAGAAATACGGAATTATTGCTGCTGAAAATATAATGAAAGAATAAGAACTTCGCAAACTTACATAGTTGCGATGTGAGAAAAGCATTTCTTAGTTTGCAACCAATAGCTAAGATAATGAATAAAAAGTTGAATTAAAACGAAAAATCGCAATGTTCGGAATTATTGCTGCTGAAAATATAATGAAAGAATAAGAACTTCGCAAAATTACATAGACTTTGCGATGTGAGAAAAGCATTTCTTAGTTTGCAACCAATAGCTACGATAATGAATAAAAAATTGAATTAAAACGAAAAATCGCAATGTTAATTACTTAAATATATTTTCACTTAACAAAAACATAAAAACTTAATAAACGAAAATGAAACTTATAAAACGAAATATTCTTCTTTCTTACTTGCAAAATTAAACTATATTTTCGAAGGAAAAATTAAACTATTTTTCGAAAGGCCTTTTCCACCCTTCTTTGGGCAAATAATTTCTACGCAGTGCCCCACGCTAATTATTCCGTATTTTAGGTCGTTTATTGCCGAATCGATTTTCGCATATATTTCTTCGTATTCTTTATATTGCTTACTTTTCTTAAATCAAAGCACGTAGGGTCTGTGTTTAAAACTACAGATTTGGTTTTATGCAACCTATGTCTTTATTTATTTTTGTATGCCATCCTTCTTCATGATTGTTTGTTTTATTTTTTCATTTTCACAGCAGCAATTATTCCGTATTTCTTGCTTTTTGACCCATTGTTTGTATGCAAATCCACAAAATCGGGTATCAACACGAAGGTTGCGAATAAGGAAAAAAAATATTTTGGCGTAACTGGTTACGAAAAATAATCATCAAGATGTCTAGAAAAAGCTTTCTTGATTCACAACTAGTTGCGAACAAAGAATACAAATTCTTAATTCGCAACTGGTTGCGAACTCCAGTTGCGAAAACGGCCGGAGGGGATAGATCTTCTTCATCTCTATTACTGCCATAATAATACATACAAAAATGTTATCGAGGAAAACACGAGATTTGTCATGCGCGACAATATCAAAGCGTGTCGTAAAATACTACTGAATGCAAAGGAAATTACTTGAATCGTAATAAAATTGGGAATGCATGGCAGTATTTACACGTCAAGGAAGAAATTATGTTAAGAACCTACCTTACGCGGAATTAACTAAGTACTACGCGGATCAGACATTACAACGACGCTACACGCAACGGGGCGCAGATAACGCGACGCCTCCCGCGTGATTTTTTTCATTATTTATTTCAAAGAAAACGCACTTCCGCGCGGGGAATTTGGTTCGTGACTAGTGTTGCCAGGTCCGATTTGTTGTAAATCGGTACATGAATCAAAAAAAATCGGGATTTAGGGTTGCAGATCGGGACAGTAAACAAAAAAAAACAAGGGGTTTTAAGTCTTCTTGCACAGTTACGAAATTCTCAACATTTAAATATATCCAAAGCCAATAGATGGCGTTCCGTGTTAAAAAATTACGTAGCGTAAATATACCTACATTTTTTTATGATTTTTTTTTTCATTTTGTGTTTAATCGGGACATTTTGCGTCCCGATCAGGTACAAATCGGGACGCGTCCCCAGACCCCTGAAAATCGGGACGTCCCGCACAAATCGGGACACCTGGCAACACTATTCGTGACAGATCGAAAAGGTGACGGCGTCCGGTGTGGGAAAGGGTATTTACTTGAAAGTTGCTTAATATCATTAACGCTTCTTGATCATACTCGTGCTAAATGCTCTTGTGTCGCATTTATGCGACACATATTCCCGTGCCCCTACCGCTCGTGTCGTAGGTATTTCTGCGACAGAGAAAATGCATGATATTTTCGTTCTAAGTATTCAACAATTGCTCCTCCTTATTTATTGTAGGTATTATTTTTTCGATTTGTAGGTTAAAAGGTTAACAGACTACTTAGATAGAAAGAAAACCATTGAGCTCCTCAATAATGTGATGACGATCGAACCTGGATTTTTCACCTAAGGGACTACTCACACTTATTCAGCTCTGTTCAGCTTTTGTCCATAGAAAACAACGATTTTGTATGGAGTCCGTTCAGCTTTCCGCGGCTGAACGCATACGTACGCATCTAATACAAAATCGTTGTTTTCTATGGACAAAAGCTGAACGGAGCTGAATAAGTGTGAGTAGTCCCTTATCCTGACATTAGGTAAGTGTGATAAAAATAAAAGTTTTTAATGCGTAAAATAAATAATTAGTGGTCTGTATTTCCGCCGTTAACGCGTAGGTGTAACACAATCGCAGCGATTGCCCATACTCAATACGAGTTCATCCAAATCACGTTGCGAAATGGCAAAGAAAGGATGGACAAGTACACTTTGCCCGTTCTGGCGATGGCGTTACGCTACCAACGATACGCGACGCATAATCTTCCGTCAGATGTGCGAACACCCTTAGGCATTCACTTACCGCAGCAGGTACGCACGGGAGCGCTTTTCCCGCGGCGATTTTTTTACGCGCACTGGATTTTCAACGCACTGCTTAGCGCCGATAAAATGAAAATCCAACAGTGTGTTTTTCTGAAGCGCTGGGATGAGCACTGCTGGTTTCTCAATGCACGATTCAACACCAAGAGTTGAAAATCCAGTGCGCGATAAAATCTCGCCGCAATATTTTTATCTCCGTGCGAACGTGGGCTTAGTTGTCACTTGTCATTGTGTGACAATGTGTGGAAAGCCTCCTCTACACGTCGTCAGATTCATCAGCAGATGGCCATCTGCGAATGCCTCCGCTGACATGTAGACGGGGTAATTTGCTAATCTGTGGTATTTAGCATCTGCCGACGTCAAATACCTACCACAGACTAGCAAAATACCCCGTCTACACGTCGGCGGAGGCATTCGCAGATGGCTATCTGCTGATGAATCTGTCTACGTTTAGAGGAGGCTTTAGTAAATAACCTCTTTTTTTTTTAAGTCTGTAAAAACGGGCACAAGTTTCTTTTATTAACAACAAAACAATACTAGCTGCACCCCGCGGTTTCACCCGCATAAGTTTCGATCCCGTGGGAATATCGAGATAAAAAGTAGCCTATATGTTAATCCAGGGTGTTAGCTACCTCCATACCAAATTTTATCAAAATTGGTCCAGCCGTTTGAGCGTGAAGAAGTAACAAATATATAAACAAACACACACACACTCACAAACTTTCGCCTTTATAATATTAGTGTGATTTTCCCACATGGCAGACCGATCACTAGGTGAAGGTGATGAAGGCCGCAGCTAAACACCTTGGATGCGGGAAGCACAGTAGGTAACTATGTCAAACAATGGTCGTCATTCGGCCTAGTTCAAGTAGGTCATTAAACTATGACTTAAAAAATACTAAGAACTCACTTGACCTAGAACTAGAAGTTGAGTTGCGTGTGGATTAATGTCGGTAGGTACCTAGGTACTTATTTACATTTTATGGCGATCTTTTGATAAACGCGGAAATAATATAGCATTACCTATACCTAGCTGCTCCATGTTTTTAGAAGCCAACCTAAGGTTTTTAGATTGCGATGGCATAGCACGTTTTGATTAGGGAAAATCCTCTAGATCTGACAACCCTGTGCCTGTGACCCAAATTATTTTTACATTTGTATGGAAATCTGAAACTTGTAGTTTTCTTTTTTTTAATAGTACCTAGGTACTTACCGAAGTAGTCCCGAAAGACCGAATACCCACGACCTACGAGTATTACATGCATTTTATTTGCCAAAAAATTTGCTTATCAAAAACACATTTTCAGAACGATATTATTAGGTACGGAATCTGAACTTCACTAAGACGACCCACTGACCCTTGATTTAGCCCCGAGTTACCATGACGATAGTTGCAAAATATTAATAAAAATCATACCTGATATTTTGTCGTGCGATAACACCTCTTCAAGAACGGCTCTGCATTCGTCCAAGCGTGAAAAATCACTCGAATCGATGACAAATATCACTCCATGCACTTCGCTATAATATTGGGACCATATTTGACGAAAATGAGGGCCTCCGCCTAAATCATATATTGTCACAGGTGTATCTTTATGCACTAAATTCACAGCTTTGAAACCCACAGTCGGCAAAACCTTGTCATCCTTTTCGCCGGCCAAATTGTTCACAGTTTTTGTTTTTCCCGCGTTATCCAGTCCTATTAGTATCAATACGATATGGCGACGTTGCTTTCGACGCCGAAAAATACTTCCCAGACAATTACCCATAATAAACACGACATGTGCAACTAGATTAACGTTAAAAAATCACTATTCTTATCACAAATACGTGTTTCAAATTTGAATTTGTCACCCGTGGCCATTTGTAAACAAAAAAGTTTTGTTGACACAACGGTTACCAATAGCGATCGAGTTCGATGTGGCCAGTGTTATGCATTGGTTTGTTCTCTTTACCCTTTTTTAGTATAATATTGTTTTCTTTTGTTTTTTATTATAATATATAAATAATTTAAAAAAAAACTGAAAAATATTTGATGAAAATTAGATCCATTGGGATTTTAATTCTCCAGGTTTTGACATCCTGCAAATTTATTTTTTCACGTTTTAGTGTATATCGTTTACTTCAATCAATGACCACAAGCAACGAGCGCGGTTATACATAAACTAATAAATTACACGCTTGTTTTCTCCCAGGGCGACAACTGTATTTGAACAATTCCACGTATGTAACTATTGTGAAATTAAAGGTCACATCTGTTCTGTTATAATTATGATGTCCTTGCAGTTAGTAGTTTCTTATGGGCATGCAGAGTGTGGGGTGTCATTGCCGTATTGCTTATAATCACAACACACTACCTACCATAAAAATTAAATTAAAAATTTAAAAAACCCCCGACACAAAAAAATAATAAGATTAAATGTAAGTAATTAGAAAAGGATCAAATAATTTAAAAGCCCCCAACTTCTCCAAATCAGGGACCCTGAGCAAAGACTCTAGGGTCAAACACACACGCTTAAAAGAAGATGCGATCAAACGGCAGCCAATGATGGCATCACCTTGCGACAAAGCCCCGAAACAATACTGCTTTCAAAAGCATTATAACATAGTGCTCGAAGAGGAGCAGTGCGACCACTCAGGACCGAAAGAACTGAGAATTTACACGGATGGTTCAAAGACCGACTGCGGAACTGGAGTCGGAGTCTTCTCACACGATCTCAACATAAAAATATCCAAGCCGCTGGGAATGCTCAACACGGTCTATCAGGCAGAGTGCGTGGGCATAATGCAGGCGGCCTATGCCTTAGCGGCCAGGAGAGTTACAAACACCCATGTTCGCATACTCTCCGACAGCGCCTCAGTCCTCCAATCCTTAGATAAAAAATGCATCACATCGAACCTAATACTAGAATGTCACAATGTGCTTGAGCAGGTAACTGTATCGAACCGCAATTCAGTGACACTACAATGGATAAAAGGACACAGTGGATCGCTAGGCAACGACGCAGCTGACGAGCTAGCCAGAAGGGCTTCCAGCATGTCAGTTTGTGGACCGGAACCTATCGTGCCCATCCCCTTCAACCAACTGCGCAGGTGGCTACAGGAGCACACCCACACACAAGCAGAAAGCTGGTGGACGTCGTCACCAGGCTGCAGGCAGTCCAAAGAAGCCATGCCGTCACTGGATGGCAAGCTAACCAGGCGTCTTTTACGACTGGACAGGAAAGGACTGCGCCTGGTGACGGGGACCATCACGGGACACTGCTCGCTAAATAAACACTTTCACACATTGGGCATAACAGATAGTCCCCTGTGCAGGGCTTGCATGGAGGCTGATGAAACCATTGCGCATGTGCTCTTTGAGTGCACAGGCGTCACCCAGATAAGGTCAGAAACCCTCGGGACACCCAGATCGTACACAGATGTTCTAAACAGACCAGGAGACTTGATCAGCTTCTGGAGGGAGGTGGGCTGGTTGGAATAACCACCGACGGCCGCCATGGCCCACGCACAATGGTCCACTGCAGGACTAAGTGCGGAAACCAAACCCATAACATAGAACATAGAAGCCCCCAACTTAAAGAATCTAGGTAACGAGACTAAACCAGATAAATTCATATGGCAGTCGGGGGACCTCTTAGAATAGGTGTTCCACAGAACGGTCCCCCGACTTCCATATGAATTTATCTGTTTTAGTCTCGTTACCTAGATTCTTTAATTTGGGGGTTTTTAAATTATTTGATCTCCTTAATTTTTGTATTTCATTTCTTTTATTTTCTTGCGTTTTAAGATTCAGGTAATTTGGTGTTTAATCAGGTTTTTAATGCGTCAAAAAATTATTATTAATTTATAGTTGAAGAATAATAATTTTAAAGACTAAACAGATTTTTTTGTATTATTATATCCTTTTTATAGTTCTTCCTTTAGTTATTCAACTTTCGTACAAGTATTTCATAGGTATTCAGATCTAGTTTATAAAATGGGACTGCAACACTATCTGATGTAGAAATACCTACGCTTTTTAAGTAGGATAATTCCATTCGTAATAAAAATAGTCAAACTCAGTGGTCGTAGGTACCAGTCATCACTCCACTTTCCTCATCATTCTAATTTCAGGCAAAAATTTTTTTCAAGTTTTTAGTTTTGATTTTGTTAGTTCATATTCCTCATTCCCTTTCAGTATAGTGTACATTATTCTACTTGTTATTCTACCTTGCATTTGATACCTATTACCCTGATATTGAAGGAGTTGTGAAAAAAAAATATAATTTGCCATTTTGTGGTGGCGGCCATCTTGGATTTGAAATTTGTAATAGCGTATAGTATTCTACTAGTCAAGCCTTTTCATTTGATACCCATATTGAGTGAGTTGTGAAAAAAAAATGTAATTCGCCACTTTGTGGTGGCGGCCATATTGGATTTGAAATTTGTAATAGCGTATAGTATTCTACTAGTCAAGCTCTTTCATTTGATACCCATATTGAGGGAGTTGTGAAAAAAAAAGGTAATTCGCCACTTCGTGGCGGCGGCCATCTTGGACCGATTTTTATCAAACATAGCTAAGAACACTTCCGACTTTTTCACCTTTCAAACAAAAAAAATAAAATCGAAATCGGTTCATCCGTTTTCCGGTTCTGTCTGTGGCATCGTAGCTCCCGTACGATGCCACAGACAGACACACACACACACAGACACGTCAAACTTATAACACCCCGTCGTTTTTGCGTCGGGGGTTAAAAACTAAGTACTAAGCAATAACAGAAGTACTTGTTAAAAACAAGTTAAATTGTGGGCCGCTCAGCACCCATCTATTCTATACTAATACATATTATAAAATTGAAGAGGTTGTTTGAACGCGTTACTCTCTGGAACTGCCAATCGGATTTGAAAAATTATTTTTGCATTTGATAGCTCAATTCCTGTAAAGGCTACAAGGTATTATGTATTTTACATCACGATGGACCCCTAAGAGCCGAGCAAAAAGACAAAAGTCAGAAAGAATGCGAAAACATAATAGCGCCGACAGGCGATGCGATGTGAGTCGGAGGAACAAGTCAGTGTTGCCGACTCCTAGAAGTTCGAGTCGCTAGACTCAACATCAAAAGTCGCTAGAAAGTCGCTAAAACTAATTCCACCAGAAGCGGACGCAGGATTTTGTATGGCAGAGGCAGAAGAAGCCACCGACATGCAGTGTGAAAGGTTGGGAAATGTGAAAAAACTTAAAAGTAGGTACATTAGTAATTAGATTCTAATTCAAATTTCAAACTTTTAATTAAATTATATAATCATTGTAACAATCACATAAATTAAAAATACTTGGAAACGTGCATTTGCACTTAATATAATAAAAAATAAAAATTATCAAAATTACAATAAAAAATATTAAATTACTCTAGAACTGATTTAATTTATACCTATTGGCAACACTGGAACAAGTTTCACGCGGACGAGGTCGTGGGCAGAAGCTAGAGAGTTTATTTGTTTGATCACGCTAATCTTTAGAACTATCTACCAGTCGGACTTGAAAAATCTTTTGCATTTGCATTTGATAGCCAAATTCTTGAGGAACGTTTTAGGCTATAATAATACTTACGAAGTTATGGCGCGGGCGGTCGATGCGATGCGACGCAGTGCGTGAGACGGGCCGACGGAGTTTTATAAAAATGTAGAGGCTGTTATTATTTATCTATGAACGGATTGTACTTTCCAAAATTGAAAAACTACAGAAATACAGAATATAACTTTCCCTCTTTAGTCTATGAAATTAAGTTCCTTTCTTTATATGCTTAAATAAAACATGCAAATAAAAATACATAATTGAACATTTATTTTGAGAAAAATAATATTCACCGTAAATACAGGTACAATTTCGAGATAACGTTATTTACAAAGCTCAATAAGTTTTATAAATAAATACATTAAAATGCGCGCCAATTAAAATCAACGGCCATCTTGATTTGTGTTGCCAGTCGGGAAAAGTTAAATTTATCTGAATTTCACGAGAACTGTGTCCCCATTCTTGATTGAAAAATAGGCAAGGTCTTTCATTACGTTGTCAAGGTATATTTCTGCTCCTTGCATTTGATCGTCGAGTAAATATAGTCTTGGCGGGCCAGTGTGTACAATCCTTGGGAACAATCTTTGTGCGAGTGTGACCAGCTTTTGCACGGACATGGAAGATGGGAATTTCTTTTTGAATTGTTTGCCGGTTTCGTCTTTAAGTATAATTTCTAGAAGTTGTGATGTGAGCGTCATGTTTTTCGGTTTGTTTTCGAGCAGGCTGTCTTCTGGGATGCCATACTCTGAAATAGAGAAACAAAATAGCTTTAATTGGGGGTAAACACGTTTTATTAGTTGGATGATATAATGAGAGGTTTTCTTTTTGAGTATTAAAAAAAAACCTAGTTTCCAAGAACTCTGTAGATGGCGTTGAACTGACTACGTTACTAGGTGCCAAAGCCAAAATACTTAAAAAAAAAAAATTGCGTCACGTCACTTATTGCTCGTTGATTGACACTTTGGTTTGCTTTCGTTTTACGATCTAAAATTACATCCAAGTGAATTAATAAAAAATGATGTGACGTTCCGTTCCTTACAGTAACATACCAAGTTCAGCGCCATCTATCCAGCGACTAGGGAAGAGTTAAAAAAGAAAATCCCTCATTATGATCTATTTCCTACAGTAGTGAGTCGATAGGCCGATTATATCTTTATACCCGTTAAATTTATGTTCGGTTATAAAAACATTTTTACTGTTCCATTCATTTTGACCGCGTAGGTATCGCACTTTAGGGGATCTAGAAACATGTGCTTAATTAATTCATGGTTACAGTTTGCGCATTGATGTCCTTACCACACACTGTATTAAGTTCGGCTTCCAGTCGGAGCGATTGCCTATCTGGCTTCCACAAGACCACAACCCAGTTATTGGGCTTCCAGGCTTGTGAATACCCGTAACTCAGTAGTTACGGGTATTCACAAGCTTCAAGAACTCAAGATCTCGGTCTCTCTCTCGATCCTCAAGATCTTTGACAGTTCAAAGATCTACAAATGACAGAAGGGAAGTCAGACGGAAGGGAGTGTCAGACTCTTACTGACTAAAACCCACCCGTGTTCCTTCCTTAGCCCTTTATGTTCCGGGCCAGCGGTAACCCTTTCGGACAATCCCGCTGACCCGGCAGGCTTCGGCCCTAAGGGGCCCCTCCTCGATGCTGACATCTCTTTGAGGCGCGCGTGGAACACGTACGCGCCGTCCGGCACGGGCCTGGTCCTGATCGGGCGGTGAGCTACCCATTACTCTCCGCCCGCAGGCCCGCGCCTACGGTGGCCGGGAGTCGTCACGCGGCTCCCGACGCCCGGAGCGTCTCCCGCGGCGGCTGGGACGGGAGGCTCTCTCCCTGAGCCGTCCCGCCACCTCCTTCGCTAGCAGCACCACCACCACCAGCACCACCATTGCCAGGATCGCCCAGAGGACACGGTGGGAGCACACGGTGGAGGTCTGCCCCGCTTGGGCGGAGCAACGCCGTGTCCTCGTAGAGGCGATCAGCAGCGACGGCGACCTCTCGCGTCCGGCCCTGGTGCAAGCCATGGTCCGGGGCGAGAGGGAGTGGGAGGCAGTCACCTCCTTCTGCGAAGCAGTCGTACGGAGGTGCCTCGGTATGGATAATTGGATATATCAATTGACTATGTACTACTTACTGCCAACAAGCTCCGTGAACCGACAGTGTTCCAGATTGAAGGCTCGCTGAGCCGACGGGTCCTTCTGTGCAAGCTTCCATTCCGCCCCGTATCGTTTCATGTAGTCGTATTCAGCGCCGCGACGCAGTTCCCGGGTTATTGTTGAGCCGTTTATTTCCTGAAATTTGGAAACTATAGTCTATAAACTGATTTACATCCGTCACCTCACACTTCAGGTCCAGTTGACAATCAGGCATCTTTGCTGAACAAGGGCCGTATGGCCGTATTATGAAGTATAAATGCCATCATTATTCCATTACAAAAAAGAGATGGTGGTATCGACCTTCTATAGCTCCGTCTCTCTCTCACACTAGGAAAATGATGGCATTAAGATATCATAATACGGACTCTGGGCATTTTTAGCGCAGCCAAGAGAACCTTCCTGATATTTTTTTACATACTCTTTTTGTTTTTTTTTATCTGCTGTATATTATATTGTGTTCTTTTTTGTGCTAAATAAATATCTTATCTTATCTAAACCGTAGTTTTTCACGGTAAGAAAAACGTGTACAAAGAGCTTAAAGGTCACAGCTCATTAAAGCCACCCGGCACCCACTCCGCACCGCCTCGTCGCACGGCGTCCACTCGTTGTCGACAGGTGGTCCACGGGTGGACGCCGCTTTGTCACCAATAAACGTCGCACGGTCAACCAGTGGACCTCGCGTCGTCAACGTCGTCGTTAGTGGACGACGAAGGGAGGGTGGGGAGCGGCGCCAATTTCAACATCATTTGCGGGCAGCGCGCGGTCCACTCGGGACCCGCGCGTTGGCAATGCGCAGTCAACGCAAGGCAAGCATGCGAGCAGCGAGTTGTCACCGAGTGGTCCACCCGCCGTCCGCACGTGGGGGGCTTACGACCGAGGCGATCCGGTGACGCTACGGAGTTGATGTAGTGAGCGCATACCCATACAAATCCATATAAAGAATACTAGCCGCAGGAGGCGAGGCGGTGCGGAGTGGGTGCCGGGTGGCTCTAATGAGCTGTGACCTTAAGACTGGTTGTCAGACTTTTGAATAAAAACCTTAAAATAGTAAATGTTGCTTTACCTGTAGGCTCTCAATTTTAGCAGTAACAAGTTGTGATCCAGTGTCGTAGTCTTCAGTTTCTTGTATGGGGTTCTTCAGGAAGTATAGTTTCTTCAGGCGGTTCAGTTTGTTCAGTTCGCTTAGTGATCGCCACTGTAACATTTATTTTTAACACGCTTTTATTAGCTCATCTTGTAACTAATTTTTATCATCATTTTTACACAGAAAAGCGTGACTTAAGTGCGGGTTTAGGTCACACGAGTTAACTAATACAAAAGAAAATGTTACCATACTCACATTATTAATCATGTTCCTATTCAAAAACAGAACTTCAAGCTTCTCAAAAATATCCACCTTTTTATCCGGGATGTCATTAAACCTTATTTCAGTGAACTGACAGTCATTCAAACTTAGAACCTTTAAGTTTTTCAAACTGCCAAGCTTCATAATTTCAGACCAGCGATCTAAGGGGTTTCCATCCAATTTTAAAACAGTCAAAGTTCTCAAAGTGACGGATGGTGGTATTATTTTTTTAATTCGGTTGTAAGCAGCGATCATTTCGTTCAGTTTTGGCCATAAGTGTGATAGAGCGAGAATGTCCGCCCATTCGTAGTCGCATACGGAGATGTTTATTTTTTCAAGGCTGGCGAAATTGATGGACAGCTGGGCCAACGTTTCTTCTGGCATGTCGATGGCCATGCGGTTTTTGCTGTGGAAGAGAAAAGGTGTAATTTAAGTACCATGTTTATTTATAGTAAATAAATTGATAGAAAAGGAGATTCTAAAATCTTTGCCACTTGGACAAACTATCACACCAACAAACTCATTTTGGCATGTACAGACTTTTAAAACACAATGAAAGGTTTTTAGAATCTTTAGTATTTGGTCTTCCTTCTTCAACATCCTTTTGGTATTATCAGATATGTAAAATACCCTGGAAGGTTCCAGTATCATTGGATTTGGTCACTTTAACGCCAAGATTCAGCCATTCAACATCATACTTGGTTGACTTGAACATTCTCTTAGTTACATACTTAACATCCAGCTCCTGAAGATCCGGCAGCTGCGCAGAGAGCTGGATCACCTCGCGCCAGCTGCAGAACAAGTTGCGCGACACATCCAGACTGCGCACGGCGGGACACAAGGACGCTACGTCTCCTGGCTTGGCTATGTTTTGGTCGTGGACGCACACTTCAAGAAGGCGGTCGAATTTTCTGCGGAAAGGAGATGAATGACGATTAGTTTTCAAGGTTTACATAGTGTTACCGGTGACTAATTAACATCTAGCTATGTTGTCCGCTATCCGCACTGGGGCCGCGTAGTGGATTATGGCCCACTCCTTCTCACAGAAAGGAGGCCTATGTCCCAGCAGTAAGTCCGCGGTAAGAATAGAATAGAATACTTGTCGGCGACGAGACCCTATCTGAGCACAAGGGCGCAAGTAGTGCCGGGACCGCTATGCAAAAAGTAATGTGAAATATTGTGTTATTATATTCATAACTTTAAAAGTGATTTATTTCGTGTTTTCTATGTTTCTAATTAGTTATTTAAGTTGGATTTGTTATTAGCTTTTGTAGTTCAAACCAATAAGACTGTTTTTGAAAGGATTCTTCTAAGAATAATTTTGTTCAAGCAAAATTACGTAACTTGAAAACTCACTTTTTTGTTTGTGGACAGAATGTAATAATTTTTATTTTAAAGGATAGGTTTAGTCATAAAACCATGTATACCGTTTGAATTATGCAAATCGGACAATTAGTTTAGGAATTATAAAGGATTTTGTATAGTGAAAATGTGTCGACTCACGAATTTTTACAGTTATTGTTCTAGGATATTTTTATTGTTTATAGTTAAGTGTTAAATTGATGTTTAATTAGCATAAGGATTACATAAGGAAGGATAAACAACAAAAAAACTGTATAAAAATATTATGAAAGGTTTATAAAATAAAGGCTCAAAGATTTCGGCTTAGAGAAAATTACACGCAAAAGAGACCTAAAAGTACAGTCGGTGGCCAACATTATCTAACCCACTTCTAATGGGTCAGGCAATGTTGAGTGGGTCGGACAATGTTGGTCACCGACTGTACATGGTTCTCAATAAGGTAACGTAAGCCGGCCTCGCCGGGTATATAAATTAAGCGACATTTGGTCGCAGAATTCAGTCACAGCTCAGCCGTCGAAGAGGCAACTACAACTAGAACAAGCCGAAATCTACAAGCAAGAATTCAAGAAAATCCTGCAGTTTTATTTCACCGCCTCTTCGCTGCCCATCTCTCCAAGTTGTACCCACTACAACGGTACGCATTCAGGGGTGCGTGGTGACGTGTGGACACCAGCAAGTACATAGGGAACATACGTCAAAAACGTGGGAGACTGTCCCAGGTACGGCCGTTAGATACTGGTCGTGTCAACGGTCGCTACCGCAACAATACTCTTTATTATGTACACCATATAAATTACAGACATATATACAGTATGGATTCGACATATGGGCAATAAATGAAATCACGAGTAATACTCGTCCACAGAAGTATAACAAAATTGATTATTAAATTAAAAAACGAAAAATTAAGAAACTTAATTTTTCAAACAAAATAAATATCAAATAAATTCAGTAAAAGTCAAACACTCTGTTTAGAGAACGTAGGTACAATACCTACTTACCTTGAGCACAGAATGGCAACAGCTCAAATGCAGACGAGACGGCGCCGGCGCGGCGACGGCGCGGCACAGCGCGGTGCGGCGTTTTTATCAAAGTTCAAGGATTTATGGAACAAAGTACGTTCTAGATCATCGACCTAGTGCTGCAGTTCTACAGAGTGTTCAAATTTAGTATGTTTAATTTAGAGTGACAAAAATTAAAACTTAAGTTTTTGTCTAAACTACTGGACCCATTTCGTTCATTTTTTGCATATCATCAGTATACGCTGAAATAAGCATGTAATTTCATTTATTGCCCATATGTCGAATCCATACTGTATAAAGAAACTGTACAAAGGGTGACACAATGGCTCTGAAGCTTAGGGCGGTCTTATCGCTAAAAGCGATATTTTAAAGACAACCTTTGGATGGATTAAAAAGGGGAAGAACAGACAAATACTGTAGGTGGTCTGTGGTGTACCATTAACTCAAACTCAAACTCAAAGCATTTATTTCAATTAAACCTTTAACAGGCACTTTTGAATTGTCAAGAAGTCGGTCAGTCAGAAAATATGAAGCTAGTTGCCCATTCCAAAGCGTAGGTACCTATGGAGAAGAACGGGCAAGAAACTCCATGGACACTCTTTTTAAATTACAATTTACAAAAATATTTGTTACATCATTACTTTTGAATTTATGATTATATAATGTGAGAACGATGTAAAAAACAAAAAAAGTCGTCCGCGTTAAAAGCGTCCAGAATACAACAAATTGTAACAAAACAACAATCCAAAATTAAAACAATTAAAATAAGCCCTTTTAAAATAAGCCCTGGCGGCTAAGTGATGACCAGCCCCAACTGACGGCGCCCGTTCACGAACATGACGTATATACCAGCATCATTCAGCTCAACCACTTTGAAGGGAGCTAAATGATCCAACACACACGCCACCGTCAGCGAGACATTTGAGTGAGCATGACACACTATCAGCCGCCAGGGAATATTCAAGTCAATGAAATATATATTATTACCCGGTAAATGGTAGCTATAGGTTACATTGAACTCACATCTGTGCTATGCAATTATACAATACAAAGGAAATTGAGTTTATACAATGCAAAGATAGTCTTACAATCTTCAGCAGCTCCAACAGTATTTTCAAGTGTTAGTCAATTAGTTGTGGTTGTGGAGCAGGACTAGCATTGAGCCAGGCATTTTTGTCAGCGATGTAATCCCCTAACTTATAATATGCCTGACTGTATAGTGTGCGTTTTATACAAGATTAAAATTTTGTCTCATTCAGTTGAAGAATGTGGGGAAGTATTTTATTATAACATTTTAGACAGTACCCCATAAAAGATGAATCTACTTTAGCCAGTCTGAAACCTGGTTGAACTAATAGGTCCCTATTTCTAGTACTATAATTATGTCTTTCACCTCTTTTACTAAAAAGATGTAAATTTTTCCTTACATACATGATGTTTTCATAGATATATTGACAAGGCACCGTCATGATGTTAATTTCCTTAAACAGTTCCCTTAGAGAATCGCGCCTGCGGAGATTATATATGGCTCTGATGGCTCTTTTCTGCAGAATAAAAATAGAATCGTTGTCTGCAGCCCGTCCCCAAAGTAAAATACCGTAAGACATGATACTATGAAAGTAACTAAAATAGACTAGTCTCGCGGTATCTACATCAGTAAATTGACGGATTTTTCTGACAGCATAAGCTGCTGAACTTAGCCGTCCTGCAAGAGATGTTAAATGAGGACCCCATTGTAGCCTTGAGTCGAGCGTGATCCCTAGGAAAACAGTTTCATCGACGAATTCTAGTTTCTCTTGATTTAATATTATCTCACAATCACTACCCTTGACATTTGGTAAAGAAAATCTTATGCACTTAGTTTTTTTTCCATTTAATACTAGATTATTAGCAGTGAACCAATTTTGGACCTGCAGTAGGGCGTTATTTACGTCGTCAAAATTTGTAGCACGTCTATTTACCTTAAAAATTAAGGAAGTGTCATCAGCAAATAACACCATTTGTGGTTGATTTTTTAATAAATGGAGTAAATCATTAATATACACTAAAAAGAGGAAAGGACCCAATATCGAGCCTTGTGGCACACCAATTTTTACTATTAAACCAAGTGAATTGACACCATTTATTTGAACTTGTTGTTGTCTATCATTTAAATAAGAACTAACTAAACTGAGCGCAAGTTTTCCAAGTCCGTAATGCTCAAGTTTCAAAAGCAAGGTTTGGTGATCGACGCAATCAAATGCCTTGGAGAGGTCACAAAAGATTCCTATGGCATCTTGGGCCTCTTCCCACGCGTTAAAAATGTGTTTTAATAAAGTTACGCCGGCGTCGGTCGTACAACGTCCTTTAGTGAAACCGTACTGTTGATCGTGTAGGATTTTATTCGTGTTAAAATGATTGATCATTTGATTAAGCATTATCTTTTCAAACACCTTGCTGAAAACCGGCAAAACGGATACGGGTCTATAATTATTGGTGTCTTTACTGTCTCCGGATTTGTAAAGTGGTACAACCTTACTGTATTTCATTAAATCGGGGAAGACATTTGATCCACACACGAATTAAATACTAAGGCTAAGTAAGGTGCAATAGTCTCAATTATGGAGGTACAGATTTTAATGGACATTCCCCAAAGATCTTCGGTCAATTTGATCTTAATTTGCTTAAAAGCTTTAATTACAATTAAGGGGTTAACATGCCTAAAGTTAAATTCAATCGGGCAGGCTGAAACGTTCGCCCTTACTAAATCAAAAGCGAGCGAGGGCGAGGAATTTAAGGTTTCAGTTGTTTTGAGTGGGATACTAGTAAAGAAATTTACAAATTCTTGAGCCACTTCTTTGTTATCGCAAATGAGACCGCTTGACGTCTGCAGTGTGTAATCAGAATTATGCTTTTTATTCCTGTTTGTTTCATTATTTATAATTTTCCAAACCGTCTTTATTTTATTGTCTGCTAATTTAACCTTGTTGCTAATATATAAGGCTTTAGCTGCCCTACAAGCGTTCTTAAAAGTTCTAGAGTAAGTAGCAACATACTTATTAAAAGTTTCCGTGTTAATATAAGGCTTAAGGCCATACAATTCGAAAAGTCTTTCCCTACTTTTCCTAAGCCCTTTAGTTGCCCAGTCACAAAATAAAAACTTGGGGCTGATACTTTTAGTGTTCTTCTTAAAATAATTATTGAACTCGGTTTGGACTACCGAGAAGAATTCATTATACAAAGTATTAACATTGTTCACTGTAAGGTTCTGATTACTTAATTTACAAATTAAAGTGCTATTAAATTTATTTAAATTAACTGATGTTATTGGTAACACAAAGTAATATACATAAAGTATATTATACTAATCTAAATAAATATATACATATAATAATAAACATGAAACATGAGCAAAGAAAATATAATGATGATGTTTAAGGAGAGAGGAAGTGCTGTTTAACCATAATTTTAAAAGTGGACAAAGATTGAGCACGCCTTACCGACACGGGCAAGTCATTCCATAACCGTACTGCTTGAACTGTAAAAGATTTGTCGTAGAAACTGGTTGCTAGTTGCTGGTTGCTAAGCTGTGTTCAAGTGAGCAAGTATCACGTTTATGTGCACGGTGTGGTCTCCTATAAACGAAGGAGTACATATACTTAATACCTGATGTTGCCCAGTGTCATATATTGTGTATAAGTTTTGTTGAGGATCCGAAATAAACAAAGTGTGACAGTGCGCGAGCTAGAGGGGGAGAAAGCACGTAACGTGTGACCCCGAGTGAATTTGATAAATAATTATACAGACGACCACACATAGCTTCACGTTTGATAGTCATCCTAATTCCATGACTGACGTGCTAACTACGTGAATGCGATTGTCGAGACTGCAGACTCGCGTCTGGACCAGGGGTCTACCCTTTAGTCACGAAATCCTTAGTTTCGACCGATTTTACGGGTACTTCCTACTCCGTATCACCTACGGAGATTAGTTTGAGGCCCGAACTAAGAATTAATGACAACACGATTTGATAGTTGTCCTTACTCACGATGTGTTTTAGCCCATCCGAAAAAGTTAATAAACTAATCGGGAGTAGGGTTTATTCCGAAGTATCGAACTATATTCCGACGCGCGACGGGCCCATATCTACGTTGACTATCTTAGAAAGTGCCCCTGAGCCGTGAAGGAAGGTGAGGGTGGGGACCACCCTGGGTGCCCGCTCTGGGTGGTGCGGAAGAGAGTGTCAGACTCTTACTGACTATAAAACCCACCCGTGTTCCTTTCTTAGACCTTTATGTTCCGGCCCAGCGGTAACCCTTTCGGACAATCCCACTGACCCGGCAGGCTTCGGCCCTTACGGGCCTCTTCATTGATGCTGACATGTCTTTGAGGCGCGCGTGGAACACGTACGCGCCGTCCGGCACGAGCCTGGTCCTGATCGGACGGTGAGCTACACATTACTCTCCGTCCGCAGGCCCGCGCCTACGGGCGGTGGCCGGGAGTCGTCACGCGGCTCCCGACGCCCGGAGCGTCTCCCGCGGCGGCTGGGACGTGAAGCTCTGTCCCTCAGTCATCCAGGAGGTGGCGCTTCCTTCGCTAGCAGTACTGCTTCGCAAAAGGAGGTGACTGCCTCCCAGTCCCTCTCTGATACTCCGGCCCATTCCTCGTGGTCTAACTTAGTAGTCAAACTGATTTGACCACGAGGAATTTTGATACTCCTTGTGCTTCGTTTACGCCGGTTGCGAGTACTACAACTGATTTGCGTCTGTTACTTTTTTCAGGGTTTAAGCTTTACAACAGGGCAACAATTTACTATGCTACATATTGCGGCGAGCATCATCTTGTTGCATGCTACAAAATTGAACATTGCACGCAATGTTTGCAGCATATTTCAAGTACCAACCCCTGGTATAAAATAAATTACCATTTTATTTGGGTAATAACGAATTGCCGCATAAAAATGACGTGCCAGAATAGTATAACGGCCTTTGCAGAGCTTTTTGTTGAGCGAAATCTGCAGAATCCATACTTATATTATAAATGCAAAAGTTTGCGACTTTGATGAAAAATGTAAAAAAAAAAAACCGTTCCCCACCTTATCTCCGAAGATTGCATACTTACAGAAAAATCTGAAATTATTCAAGATTACAGGAAAAATAAAACGATGTCTCTAAATGGCACGCTTTTTCAGAAACCATCAATAAAGGTTACTTTAGTTACATTCTCGGTCAAGAGATGGCGCTGACATAAATCTGCTATCTACACCGCAGCGTGCAGTGTTAAAATTCTCTGATGAATATAGGCTTCACCGATGAAAATTTGAGAACATATTATGATGGTACGGAACCCTCAGTGCGCGAGTCCGACTCGCTCTAGCGGCAAGAGAAAAAGAAAACCGGGCAAGAGTCTTGCCCGGTTTTTTTTTTTGTTTGTTTTGTTAATCCCTTTGTTAGCTTTCCACGCCTTGACAGCTGAACGGATTTGGATGAAATCTGGCACACCGGGGTTAGGACATAGGATACTTTTTATCACCGTAGTACATTATTGTGGGATAATTTCCGACCTGTACGCGGACAAATGCAAAAAAATATTCCTTTTTCCAACTATGTCGGGGTCGGTTTCCAGTCTAACCGGATGTAACTGAATACGAGTATTTTACATTGAGCGGCTGTCTATCGGACCTCCACAACCCAGTAACTGGGTACCTAACGATACCCCTTTGTAAAGCTGGTAGTCAGACTTTTGGGCTTCTGACTACCCGTAACGACAATAGCATTAATTTTCTTAGTGAGAAAAAGTTAGTTCATTAATAATCTGACCATCTTCGAGTGCAACATAATATGATATATTATGTATTAAGTTACTGAAACTTGTTATGTGAACATACTATCCACTTCCTATGCTAGGTACCTTGTTTATTAACTTCAAAGTTGATCATATTTCAATTGCGTTTTCTTGCCATTTGAAAGTTCAAAAATGGGCAAAAAAATCGCGTTTGTTGTATGGGAGCCCCCCTTAAATATTTATTTTATTTTGTTTTTAGTATTTTGTTGTTATAGCGGCAACAGAAATACATAATTTGTGAAAATTTCAACTGTCTAGCTATCCCGGTTCTTGAGATACAGCCTGGTGACAGACAGACAGACGGACGGACGGACAGACAGCGAAGTCTTAGTAATAGGGTCCCGTTTTGGGTGCGGAACCCTAAAATGGCTTTTACGTTCAATGCTTGTGATAAGTAGGTATACTGTACATAAGACAATCAGCCTACAATTTTCCCGCTGCCTGGGACACCGGCCTTGAGCTTCTGGCTCTTTTTGAGAGGGAGTGGGCAGTAATCGACCATGCGGGCCCAATACGAGTTGGTAGATTTCACATGTCTTCGAACTTTTGGTTCTAGGACATACCGGTTTCTTCACAATGTTTTCCTACGCCGTTTTGAGAGCAGTAGTCAATGATATTATAAAGGAAAGATCCCTACGCTACGTTCATACTCAGCGACGTTCTGTATTGTTGCGTTGACATTAAAAAGTACTTACTGCGATAGATAATACGGAATGTATGACACAGAAAGAGATAGCTATCTGTAGTGTGTTGCTCGCTGCTAATTTAGCGGACTAAATGAAACTACATCAATAATTGTCTGAATTTGTCTGCAACAATTTGCGCGCTAGTGCCATACCTATCTACCTCTTTAATATAATATCATTGGCAGTAGTGATGAAATAAACTACACAAAGTAACGGACCTGACTGGGTTCGATCCCACGACCTACCAACTCGTAAGTCGCGGCCGTTAGCACTGCTCTCGTTTGGGATCAATACCATGAAACATATAAAAGTTGATAAGTTTTTAATATCAAAATGTAACAGCAACTGTTGATTCATGGTGACTCAGCAGTTTGTTAACATACACATTGAGATTAGCAGCATTGCAGTTTATTTATTGACTAGCTTCTGCCCGCGACTTCGTCCGCGTGAAATTTCTTGATCCCCCGACCCACCCTGGCCGCATTGCATCGTCTGCCCGAGCAACTACTTCGTTTTCGCTTAGCGTTCTTTCTGACTTTTTTTTCTTTTTGCTCAGACCCTTAGGGTCCTTGCATGATGTTAAATAGCGTATAGCCTTCCTCAGAAATTGGGCTATCATATCATCATCATCATTTCAGCCGATAGACGTCCACTGCTGGACATTGGCCTCCCCCAAAAGGTAGGGGGTTTGCCATAATCGCCACGCTTGGCAGGCGGGTTAGCGATCGCAGTATGGTATGGTGGTGGAATGCATAGAGAACGCTGCTGCCCATTCTCTGGTACGCCCCTTAGTCGCCTTTTACGACACCCACGGGAAGTATGGGGTGGTGCTATTCTTTAAGTCCGGCACCACACAGACTGCCGGCACCACACAAGACTATCATATCTAGGCTATCATATGCAAAATGAATATTTCAAATCCGACCTGGAGTTCCAGAGATTAGAGCGCTCAAACAAACAAACTCTTCAGCTTTATTATTAGTATCACACTAATATTATAAAGGCGAAAGTTTGTGAGTGTGTGTGTGTTTATGTTTGTTACTTCTTCACGCTCAAACGACTGGACTAATTTTGATAAAATTTTGTACATGGAGGTAACTGACACCCTGGATTACCATATAGGCTACTTTTTATCACGATATTCCGACGGGATCGACACTTATGCGGGTGAAACCGCGGGGCGTAGCTAGTAGGTTATAAAAGTACCTATAGTGTGAACTGAAAAGTTTTTTTTGTAGCCTATGTTTTGTCCTAAGCTGGGCAAAACATCCCCTTTCAATTTCCAAGCCTCTCTGTCCTTTGAAACCAAATCAGACAAATATTCTTGACTAGCTTCTGCCCGCGACTTCGTCCGCGTGAAAAATCACCCTCCCCCCATTCACCCTCTTAGGGGTGGAATTTCGAAAAACCCTTTCCTAGTGGATGCCTACTCTTCACAAAGAACACACACTCCAAATTTCATGTCTCTTGGACCAGTGGTTTACGCTGTGCGTTGATATATCAGTCAGTCAGTCAGGACTTTGAATTATATATGTGTAAGATTTTTATGAGATGTTACATTTTCACGCCTAAACCAAAGAACGGTTTTCGATAAAATATTGCAGAGAGATAGATTGCATCTCAGGGAAAGACAGGATAGTTTTTATCGACATTCCTCGCGGGAAAAGCCAGTCTCTAGGACCAGTGGTTTAGGCTGTGCGTTGATATATCAGTCAGTCAGTCAGGACTTTGAATTTTATATGTATAGATTTTTAGGTTTCCATACCTCAAAAGGAAAAACGGAACCCTTATAAGATCACTTTGTTGTCTGTCTGTCTGTCAAGACTCTTTTTCTCAGAAAGGTGTGGAGTTATCAAGTTGAAATTAATATCAAATACTCAGGGCTGCAATCCCTTAAATCAAAAGATACGAGCGTTTATGTTCCGTTTATGCCACATATTTTGACAGTCACAAGGGAATTAAAACCTATAGGGTTGTCGTAGAATCATAAAATTTGGCAAGAAGCAATGTCATGTAGCACCTATAAATTTGTAAGGAACCCTCGGTGCGCGAGTCCGACTCTCACTTGACCGGTTTTTTTTTTTGAGGAAGCTTGTAAATGGCAATTATAAGCTCTTATTGGAGATTAATTACCTTTTAAGCTTAGGGCTGATTTTTCAAGTCAGATAACATTTATGTGAGGAATATTGCAGTTTGACAGCTTTTGTACAGAAAATATGTCAAACATTAATTAATTCTGACTATTTAAAAAATCAGCCTTTAGTGTAAGTAGGTAGTTTTGCGAAGAATCCATACGAATATTATAAATTCGAAAGTAACTCTGTCTTTCTGTCTGTCTGTATGTTACATTTTCACGCCTAAACCAAAGAACGGTTTTCGATAAAATATTGCAGAGAGATAGATTGCATCTCGGGGAAAGTCAGGATAGTTTTTATCGACATTCCTCGCGGGAAAAGCCGCGGGCGGAAGCTAGTAAATAAATAAATTATTGATAATTTCACAAAGGAAGCAGACCAGTTGAACAGCAAGCATCACATTAAAGTTCTCTGATTGATGACTCATAAAATTACGTATGACTCACCACCATTGTAATAAATAAAAAAAAACAATTCCACTCACTGTTTCTGATGAATTTTCTCAAAGCCAACCATCTCAATGAATGGAGCGCCCATCTCCCGTTTCCATTCATTGATAACCGTCCTGCGGTGAGCAGCAACGGTCTCATCCTGGAATAGATAAATAGTTGCGGATAGTAAATAAGGAACTTACGTAACGTCTATGTCTATGGTCCTTCTTGTTACTTCATCGTATTGAGTCAATTGAATGAACTGGAAAGAAGGGAATGATATTTCTGAGCACCAGAAAGGGATATAGGAAAAGTCAAAGTAAGTGTGATACAGGAAAATGGAAATCTGAGTGGTTAGATGAGTGCTATAATTATGGCACTAATAGGGACATTCTTTCATAGTGTGTGATGGTGATTTGGGACATCTTTTTTCATTGTGTATGGCTTTTTTTCATTTATTAGTACATTAACTTTGACTACTTGACTCATGATCACTTTTTTTTTATTCCTTTTGTTCCTTGTGGAACAGGCTAGGGTCAGGGACCATGCTGCCTAGTCATCAGTTGGTTCATTGACTTATGGTCATTTTCCTGCCCTTTTCCCAATTTATAAGCGGTTGGCGCAACATGTCTTTGACTACCTACTTGAAATTCTACTAAAATGTTTTATTGCTATAGTATTAATGCATGCTTGCAGTAGTGTAAGAACATTGCATGTTAATCTGCTAAAAGCAGAAGCAGACTAAAAGACTAAGTTGTAACTCTTTTATTTAAGGCTTTGACTGCCAACACGGTCACCGGTGACCGCAAACAATAGATTTTCTATTGTGTCTGTTGTCTGGCAGTCAATGTGTTAACCATAAACTCAAGTAATAAAGCGCATTTTTATCTTTGTTATCTAGTAACTAGAATGTTCCATTTCAAGTACTAAATAAATTGTTTTGTTGACTTAGTACAGCATCTTGAAAGACATTCTTGACTCAAGACAAAAAAAACAGCCTTGACATGCAGAGACAGATTCAAAACAAGCATACTACCCACGCAAACACTTATTCAGCCAAGTTTTGATGTGGGTGGAATGACCTAATGCGTGTGCACTTACAATGAAAATAAAAAAAATATTTTAAAAAGCTTGTTTTTGTTTACACAGTTGCTCTTACTCACCTCACGATCCCCGTAGTATTTCCTGATCGCTTCAGCACACGTTTTAAACGGAGCAATTTTATTCGGGCGAATGAAAGAACCTGCCCCAGGTTTGGAGGTCTTGAAATACTGTACGTCATCCACAGAACCATCATGTTTACCCCTCACTGGGTCATCCCACTCGACGCCGTACCAAATACCTTTATACCCGTGCACTTCGCCGATATACTTCACCGTACCAAAATCATCAGCACTCTTTACGCGACTACCGATATGCACTTGAATTTCGCTCTCGTCGGTACCATTGCGGCTATCCATGGTACCGTTGCAAAATTTTGGTATTAAGTTAACAGGCATTGCGCCCACCATTATTTTTTTGTTTTCGAAAAAGGAACTGTTTATCAAAAGAAAAACAGGCTGACTTTTTCCCCGAAAACTGTTGTCACTTTACTTGTCAAACTGCGTCGATGTAGGTAAGTAAGACATAGGCATTGCATGCGTTTTTAATTTCTTATTTTAGTCGATTTTCATAGTTGATTATAAACTTAAACAAAATATATAAAAGTTTTTGAAGATAAACAATATTTAAATCATTTTATTTCTTCTTCAAAGAAGTTTAAGAATAAGTTAAAATAAGTAAAAATATTAACGATAATCATTGTCAAGTCTAGTAAAATTGAGTGCCTTGATTCCCTGCTAAATAATTTATATTTTTGAAGTGAATACTTCTTTAGGCGCGTTGGGCATTTTTTGAGATGGGAAAAACTATTGAACTCGCGCCACTGTTACAGTAACCGACACCACTTCGGTTGTGTTCGGCTGTCCTCGGGATGTACTCGGTTTTAATGACAGACGCCAGCACATCAAGTTACTACAATCTGTCAAATTTCTTTAATCAATTTTCAACTTTATCGCTAAAGCACAAGGTTAAAAGTTGATTGGCAAAATTTGACAGTTTCGGGTAGCTTGATGTGCTGGCGTCTGTACATCCGATTATGTCAGTGAGTGCTGGCAAAGTATTCTGTTTGTGTTTTGTTTTCACTTCTGTCGGCACTCCTCGAGTGCCATTTTTTTTTATTACAAACATTGCTATTCCAAGTAAAGTCTGTGGATAACATAGTAGAAACGCAATGAGTTCAAGTAAGTTATATCATAATAAAAGAAATCGATAATGTTAGAAATACAGTTTTCTTTTTTTCATTGAGAACTACTAAAACTAGTTCTAGTTGTTCGCAAACGCTACTGCTGAGCATGAGCTGGAATTGTGCCCGGACTTTATAAATAAGTACACCTGTGCTTATCCCTTTGGAGATAAAGGTGTGATAGTGTGTTACGTTACTCCCACGAGACAAAATTAGTTTTAGTCAATTTATGTAATTCTGATTTATTGAACTTACTAAAAGTAATGTAACGTCACTAGGTGCCAGAAATGTTGCCGGCTTCATAAACAAAATTAAAGGTTTCTTTGTTTACTTTTGATAACGCCTGCCTGTCATTTGTAGACTGCAAGTCGAAGCAATAAATTGTCAGAAGTTAAATCCAGTACAATTAATTTCGTGAATTACTTATTTTTGGTTTGTTTGATAGTTTTACTGAACCAAATATTTTATTGAACCAGTGTTGCCAGGAAAAATTTTGTGGTACTTAGTTCGTTCTACACCAAGTCAAAAGATGGCAGGACCAGTATCGTTTCGAAATTAAATTCTTAATGGTGATTGGTGGGTGCACGGGAATAGGTTATAACCCGCCCAAGTATGGTAGAAATACCGAATAAGGACGAGAAATGTAAATTTGCGTTCCGATTCGCGTATTGAAGTTCAAAGTGCAAGTTTGTCAAGCAGTGAACATAGGCGTAACGTTCGACCTGGAAGCTTTTGGCGGAAGCTAAGTACGATACTATAATGTGAATCGGACAGCAATATACTAGGATTCGCGACCGCCCGGTTCAATGTTCCATTTATTTTCATTCGTTGTCTCGGCGCGGCGCTAGCGTCATCTCGCTCATAGCTTTCCGAAATCGGGAATCGGGACGTAAAAAGTGTTTTTTGACAAAAATGGCTACCGAAAGTGTCCCAGACGTGTACACCAGTCGATAATACGGAAATGCTCGTTTGTGTTTGTGGAAATATGCAGTTTATAAGTGAACAATTGTTTCGTGCTGTGCAGTAGTGCATTCGGATTTGTCACGACAAAGGATAAGAGAGTCAAAATGAGGTATGTACAATATAACGAGTTCATCGCTCCTCGGAGCTTTCGTTAGCAAAACAAATAAATAATTACAAAGATGATCATGCACGCGTCGATCTATTTACGTCCCTATAGTATTTACTGCACCGGCGGTCTTCCTTTACATCGGCAGACTGTTTTTTTCATAGATATTACAACGTAAACACAGCACGGGCGTGCGGTCGTTACGGTTCATCGATTACTTGATTACGATCGTAATTACATACGTTTATGAATGACATCGTAATTAGAGGCTGTAAAAAAGTGTGCCTTGATCATTCCTGCATGCATTTGTAAACGATACATGCGTTTCGAAGACATTTATCGATTTTTCTTCGCGTTGCGTTCCCCCACACGATGTATTTTCATGTTATTTTCTGAGAAATTCTTGTAAATAGGAATTTAGCAGTGACCTTGTGAGGGTTCAGAAGTAATTTGTTAAATTGGGGTATGGTTTGTCCAATGGGGATGTCCCTTGGCACCATATGCGTAATGTTTCGCCGAACTGGGGTGTATGGGACCCCCAGGAAGGGTGGCTCGTTAAAACGAATGCATATGACTAATAATAAACACCCCACCCCCATTTCTGCGTAAAAATAAATTTCTTTAGTTGCTATTGCATTGCAATGCTAGTTGATTACTTAAAAATTTTCTTATCATTTTTTTTATCTCTGTTATTGTAAGTAATGATTTTTATGTAAGATAAGCCAGGTAAATGAACCTGTGACAATTTTGTTTACATAATTGAGTTATAAACTAGAGATAGTAGAATTTTGGATATCATTTTTATTCATAAAACATTTTGTCATTGAGTACTTCCTGTGTGACATCATTAGGTAAACAAGTTGGCTAATTCTAAGTATATTGTACCTAATTAATTTAGGTACCTACTAATCAGTCACTTTGAATGAAATTACTTGTACCTAATAATTAAGCATTTCCTTTTAGGGATATATGGGTAATTCATTAATATTAATGAGATTAGAGACTAAATTAGCCAAATAAGGTAAACTACACTTGAATGAATTTGTATCTTACATGTTTTTTAATCACAACATATTCATAGGAATTGAGTTATGGAAGTGTTGATTTTGGTCCTCTAACTTACTTACTTACACTTGAAGCCAATCCAATCATAGTTGGCAGATGATGTGTTGATGATGACTTGCCATAAAGATCTAGAATCTAGAAAGATAGAAGAAGAAGTTTCTAAAGGATAGGCAGTTGTTTCATGTAAAATATGTTATAAGTATTCAGCTGCTTCCGGTTAGACTGGAAGGCAACCACAACATAGTTGATGATGAGAAGAAGGCTATATCCAACTTTATGGTAATGTGGTCATCATCATTTGATTTTCTACACTGATGAGTTTCAAATCTTTCTTGTCTATTATTCGTACTTTGGTCAGTCCTATTTATTATGATAAGGGGTGAATACTGAGATGATAGCTGGTAGACATGTATGGAGGAAGAAAATGTTGGTGTGGCACACTAACAACTAAAAGATAAATAGTAAAAGGACATGAAGATGATGGTTGGTCCTGTGTTAATGTCACCACAATCTCATCCTAACAGGATGTTCAAGGACAATATCAGTAAATACCTACGTAACATTGTCATAAAAAAAAAAACATATAATCCATGTGGGTGGTGGTATTTTTGTATGAATAATTGTTATCTGTATTTCTGTGTGTGCCGCTGTGCCCTGCGGTTTCACCCGCATAAGTGTTGGTCCCGTGGGAATATTGAGATAAAACGTAGCCTATACGTTAATCCAGGGTGTCAGCTACCTCCATACAAAATTTTATAAAAATTGGTCCAGCCGTTTGAGCGTGAAGAAGTAACAAACATATATATAAACACAAACTTTCGCCTTTATAATATTAGTGTGATAAAAGCCCCGTTCTGGCTACTGTAAGTCAGATCAGTATATCAGCTGCCCAAATGAATCCAAGCTGATGTAATTACTATAATCATTAAAAGCCTGTAATATCCCATTGCAGGGCAAAGGCTTCCCTACTCTCTTTCCTCTTTTTAAAGTTGCTAAGGTTCTTGTCGAAGAAGTCCAGCTTATGCAATTGGTGCATCCGGTTAGACAAGAAGCCGACCCCAACACATTTGGGAAAAAGCTAGGCAGATGATGATGATAAGATTACACAACAGATGAAGTTATTTTCATTTGACTTTAATCCACTCACTTACATGGCCTGTTTGATTGCTTCTGCCCATAAAAATATTAAAACCTCTTTCAGCTACGTAACATGCACAACCTGCATTACCTTCCACACTCAGCCTTGACATAATTTTAATTAATAAACTTATGCACACTAGTGAATTACTCAAGTCAAAATATTCCGAGCAATTTTTATGAATGACACTGAGCATAATATACTGGGAATTCGGAATTTATTATGTTAAAAGTTATTAGTCATCAGTATTTATGAATAGTCTTACTATATTTGGAGTTTTTACCTAGAATTGCATCTAATTAGTAATTAAGCCGGTTCTTTTCCTTTAAAACTACTTGTGAATGACCTAAATTATAAATCATAAGTTCCAATTCATACTTTGTTTTTGTGAAATACCTACTTGGAATGAGCTGGCAACCTCTACCTATCATGTAGACAAAATTATGTTCTTACAGTTTTTATGTTCTTTTTAATTTAACTGCAAGCCATGTGTCTGCTGGGATTTCCCTTTGGCAAACATGATGAACTTTTATACAAACTATCATCCCCTATTTTAACCCCTGTAAGAGAAGAATATTAAGAAAGCCTGTGGATTAAAGATTTTTACTAAGTAGATCTTTATTTTTACTACATTATGGTCAAATAATTTAATCTGCCTAGCCTTTTCCCAGCTATGTTGGGGTCGGCTTCCAGTCTAACCGGATGCAGCTCAATACCTGTATTTTACATGGTGCGACTGCCTATCTGACCTCCACAACCCAGTTACTGGGTAGTACAATACCCCTTGGTAAGACTGATTGTCAGACTTTCGGGCTTCTGACGACCCGTAACGATTGTCAAAGAACTACGAATGACAGCCGGGACCAACGGCTTAACGTGCTTTCCGAGGCACGAAGGGTCTTGGTACGTAAAGATGGTCACCCATCCACGGACAAAGCGCGGCAAGCGTAGCTTAACCAGATCAATCGTCTCGTGCCGCTGTTATTACTTAGCCACAAGCCCAAATTTATTATGTTTTATTGTTGTTTGATGGTGGAATGCACCATTCCACCATCATACTATACTGCGATCGCCAACCCGCCTGCCAAGCGTGGCGATTATGGCAAACCCCCCCAAAATTGGGGGAGGCCTATGTCCAGCAGTGGACGTCTATCGGCTGAAACGACGAACGACGACGATTATTGTTTTATTTAATGTTATTATTATGGTCAAATAAGTCTTAGGCACTAATGTAACTGGCTTGTCGAAAATGACAAGCCGTCCTCCTGCCCTTTTTAGGGTTCCGTACCCAAAGGGTAAAAACGGGACCCTATTACTGAGACTTCGTCTGAGAGTCCGTCTGTCTGTCACCAGGGTATAGCCTGTCAGCCTGCCAGGCTACAACTG
This sequence comes from Mesoligia furuncula, assembly GCA_916614155.1. Classification (NCBI taxonomy): domain Eukaryota; kingdom Metazoa; phylum Arthropoda; class Insecta; order Lepidoptera; family Noctuidae; genus Mesoligia; species Mesoligia furuncula. The sequence continues at coordinate 16,676,520 of OU744815.1, read as the reverse complement.
TCTAGCTATCGCGGTTCTTGAGATACATCTCAAGAACCGCGATAGCTAGACAGTTGAAATTTTCACAAATTATGTGTTTCTGTTGCCGCTATAACAACAAATACTAAAAATAAAATAAAATGAATATGGGGGGCTCCCATACAACAATCGTGTTTTATTCGGCGTTTTTAACTTGTTCCTATTTATTTGGGCTTGGTTTAACATAAATAAAATTGTCTTCTAAACTATAATCACACTAATATTCTATAGACGAAAGTTTGTGAGTGTGTTTGTATGTTTGTTACTTCTTTACGCAAAAACTACTGAACAATTTGGACGAAGTTTGGCACACACATAGTTTATAACCAGGATGCAGGTGAATCCGCCCAGCTCGTCTTCTATAAATCTATAATCTCTATTAGCCTTCATGCCAATATTCACCCACTTTCTAGCCATAACATTTTTTCGCAAACCATGCATTGTTTCTTTGGTCTTCTCCTGGACTGTTCCGAGATATAAGCTGCTTAGTGTTAGGAGAATAAATTCACCCTGAATAATGATCATTTCCATTTCCACCAGTGATACAGCTATTTCATATCATGTGTTACAGACACATGACATAATATCAAGCAACACTTTTGCTACAAAATTTCTGTTAGCCGAAAAACTGTCAACTCAAACCCAAGAGACACACTAATAATTGCAAAATAATTCAGAATTCGGCCGCTCCTACCCACCTGTCAACTGTCCATCCTATATTTATGAACTGGTTCTTTCAAGGTGGTTTACAGTTTAAAGTTATTGTTGAAATATTCAGCTGTGACATTTTAATAGGTAGTGTGTTGCAACGATTTTTAAGGCTTGTTATTGGTACACCTGTGTTTAGTTTAAGCAAGCACTATTTTACAACTTTGGGTCCACGAAAATGTCATAGCAAAAAATTATGATTGAATCATCACAATCACCACTCAATCACTCTGATTGAATTATAATGAACGAGTTTCTTGTCATAGGAAGGATTTATATTAATTAATACTAATCATAAACTTGAATTCTTAGAAAATGAGTTTGTTAATGACTAAGTTTTTTCATAATTCTCGATTTTTTTTGTGAGTATTTAAGAACCTACTTGTTCATTCATGTATTCTAGGATCGAAGATTATATTCGGAACTACTGATCCGATTCCGATACTTTCACTAATGGGAAGTGACACCCTTGCCGAGTTCACGCGGACGAAGTCGCGGGCAGTAGCTAGTCTAGTAATAAATACCTAAGGAGATTCTTATAACTACCTAACAAATTTTTAATTAGTTCAATAGTGGTGGTGGCAATTTTAATGCCCACTCCCTCTCACCGAGAGGAGACCTGTGGCCCAGCAGTGGGAACATTATAGGCTGACTAAGATGGGCACAAATCCTGGTTCCAGGCTACTACTTAGAAAGAACTCCTCCCAGTTATCTACAGAAAGATAACGGAGATGGCGGGTTGAGCTGGACTCCTCCAACAAGAACTGGTCCTTAGCAGCTTTGACCAGAGAGAAGTGGAAAGAGATAGGGAATACTTTGCCCTGCAGTGTGACATCAGGCTAATAATAATATCGCTTTGTCGAATAGTACTGTAGAACATACATCTCCTGTCATTCTACTGGTACTAGTGGCATTAAATAGAGGGGCCCGTGGCTAAATAATAACAGCCGCACAGGTCGATCGATCAGGTTAAGCTACGCTTGCCGCGGTTGGTCTGTGGATGGGTGACCATCTTTACATACCGTGACCCCTCCGTGCCTCGGAAAGCACGTTAAGCCGTTGGTCCCGGCTGTCATTCGTGGATCTTTGACAGTCGTTACGGGTAGTCAGAAGCCCGAAAGTCTGACAACCAGTCTTACCAAGGAGTATCATATTACCCAGTAGCTGGGTGGTGGAGGTCAGATAGGCAGTCGCTCCATGTAAAATACTGGTATTCAGCTGCATCCGGTTAGACTGGAAGCCGACCCCAACATAGTTGGGAAAAGGCTAGGCAGATGATAGTGGCATTAAATAATACCTACTTACATAGGAAATAATTACGCACTTTGTCATGATGTAACAATACTAACGTATTCTTAAAGTCAAGGTTGTATGCAGGGATTGACTCAGTTTCCTTTGTCTTTACTCTAATGTGTATTATTATTTTAAAATCCGGTAAGCACCAGGCGTTAAAATAGACGATTAATCATGGACTGTGAGTCTCTTTCTTAAGCTAGCTAGTAGTTAGTTAGTTAGCTAGTGAAGTACTGTTTTATACTAACATATGAAATGAATATGAATGAATGAATATGAATATGAATTTGTAAGTGTGTCTAAAAGACTCGTCAGACCCCACAGTCAAACCATTACTACGGTTTTGTGGGGCTTAGTTTGTAACTTTTTTTGCATGATGTGAACTTATAAAAAAAAAAAAAACATAGTTATTAAGTTTTATTTACTAACAAAATTGTTACTATTTTATTATGTATACTTAGGTTAAGGTATGTATCTATGGGTCTTTGTTACCTGAAAATAAATGGTTTATTATTATTATTCTTTTATTTCACTAAATACATATAAATTATATTTTTAAATATTAGTAAGTATAAAAAATATAAAAACATTTAAAACATTTATTATTATTATTATTAAGGGGGGGGGATACGCTAAGGTAGACTGCGGAATTTAAATTTTCTTACGTGTTTGGCAATTTGCACGTCATGCGTCAGTGTCAGGTTGTATCTTGATCAAAGCACTTTTCCATAAGAGATTGCTTCTTATGGTACAAATCTAACTTAGAAAGATGTATTTATGATTCTAATGATTATAATTCTCTAAATATGTACCTGTTATTGTCGCGAATCATATTTTGATCAAGATACAGCCTGACACTGACCTGCAAAGTACGAATTTCGCGGTCTACCACTACCCATTCACCTTGATGCGATAAGGTAGACTGCGAAATTGAAAATTTCTTATATTTTTTGGGAATTTGCACCGTCATCAGTGTCAGGTTTATAATATGATTCGCGACCGTAACAAATATGACTTTACACAATTATCACTTGAGTTAGAATCGGCCTCAAATGAATAGTCATTCAATAGGGTAATATAAACTTGAGAATTGTATGGATGATTTCTATCATTATTAATTCTATAATAAATATTTGTTACGGCCGCGAATCATATTTAGATCAACATACAACCTGATACTGACTTGCAAATTGCAAAAAACTGGCCAAGTGCGAGTTGGATTCGCACACGAAGGGTTCCGTACCACGAGGCAAAAACGCCGAAAAAAACACGTTTGTTGTATGGGAGCCCCCCTAAAATATTTATTTTATTTTGTTTTTAGTACGTATTTGTTGTTATAGCGGCAACAGAAATACATAATTTGTGAAAATTTCAACTGTCTAGCTATCGCGGTTCTTGAGATATAGGCTGGTGACAGACAGAAGGACGGACAGACAGCGAAGTCTTAGTAGTAGGGTCCCGTTCTTACCCTTTGGGTACGGAACCCTAAGCCCGCTTGTATACGTCCGTTTTTTTCACCGGACAACGGACCGTTTTTTTTCGCCGGATTCGCGGTGGTGTATGGTTTATAATGAATATGTGCACATGCATCGGACACAGGTCCGGCGAAAAAGTTACGCCGGATGCAATGCCGCCTCCCCTCGGCGCAACGGACACCGGACGAAAAACGGACGTATACAAGCGGCCTAAAAGCGTAAGAAAATTTGATGACTACTGACGCTTTCGCCTTAAGAATGACTAAGCATGGCTACTGTTTGATGATCTCTATTTAGTCATTTATTTTTTTTATCTTAACTGCCTCGTAGTCGTTGCTCTTTTGGATTGTGGAGGTCAAATACGTAGTCGCTTCATGTAAAGTATTGGTATTCAGCTGCATCCGGTTGGACTGGAAGCTGACCGAAACATAGTTGGTTAAAGGCTAAGCAGAAGATGGTGACTGACTCGTTGGTCTACCAGTCGCGTTTCGCGACTGTTATGTTGTTGATTGGTTGCAAATTGTGACATTGAGATTGGTAACTGCACAAAATTCTCAATAGCAGCCCGGAGTATAGTCTGTTGTAAATAAACCGTTTTAAACCTAAAACGTTTTAAAACCACGACATTGAAACCGTTTTTAGGGTTCCGTACCTCAAAAGGAAAAAACGGAACCCTTATAGGATCACTCGTGTGTCTGTCCGTCCGTCTGTCACAGCCAATTTGCTCCGAATCTAATGGACCGATTAAGTTGAAATTTGGTACACATATGAATCTCTGTGACCCAAACACAGATTTGAAACGTAAAAAAATAAATTTTGAATATGGGGGTCATTATTGGGGGGCAAATAGAAAAAAAAAGTTTCGTTATCTGTACCGTGTGACATATCAAATGAAAGGGCTTACTGTGAGGATCTCATATTTTTTTCTTTATTTTAAAGTAAATTGTATTAAAGTTATTTAAGAAAATAGACAAAAATTTACCATTCCCCCCTTATCTCCGAAACTACTGAGCTTAACATTAAAAAAAAATAGTTCTATACCTATAGATTACAGGAAAACCTATAAGAAGGATGTGGGCTTAAAACATGGCAAATCTCTCAATATTATGCGTACAAACTTACATTTTCAGTTGGAATGTACGGGAGAACATGTTTTTCAACTACAATGTGTCAATGTTAGTTTGTTCTTAAAATTTTTGGAAATTTAAAAGTTTGGGATACATTCATTCAAATTACGGAAACTTTCATTGTGCGTACACACACGCACTTGGCCGGTTTTTTTTTTGTTTAAAACGGTTTATTGACAACTACTTATAGCCCGAACTCGTAATTTTTGTTTAGTTATTGATAAATAGGCTCTCTGCTCGTTCATTAAACATGGAACTTGCAGCAATAACTAATTACTTTACTTAGGTACATAAATTAAAATGTTTGCCTTACTTGGGAAGAGACTGGACCCCACGACACAGGGAATCCTAGTGTGTCCAGTCCAGGGCATTTGTAAAAACCTGGCACCTAAAAAAACAAAAACTTCTGACGAAATGTAGGTAGGTATCTGGTATTAGTGTATGTTTCGTACACTCCTGCCATGAGCCATCTCTTCGGGGAATAGAGAAATATTCTCTTTACAATTACTACTTCAGGTCAATACCTACCGTAATTAGGACGGAAGATCAACCCCAATGTTTTTAATTTGTTTAAAAGCTCGTGTGGGGGAACCCACACGATAAACAGTAGGTCAACCCTACCCAGTCGGTCATAACCCGTACGTAGGTGTCGTAAATGGCAACTCACACATTATTTTATGAGGAAGAGCAACGTTCTCCCGTAGTTATGATAGCTTTACTTACTTATCCCTATAATATGATAATTGTAATTGACAACGGGGTCCATCCCATCCCATTTAGGTCGTCAGAAGTGCAGATCCCCAGCACTTGGACCTAAAAAACGCTACTGATCTGGAGATTGGCGTGTCCACCTTCTGGGTCTCATTTAATTATTTAAAATTTCTTAGTTTTTTGCATTTTGCAGGAGGCCTACTACGAGCTCTTAACGCGGTCCATTTTAGGACCTAAACTGAACTGTTCTTCTAATTCATACCATGATGTCAGTTTAACGATTCAATTTAGGCCATGCCATCTGACAGCGATTGTCCCAAACTGAGGCGCTAGTTTTGGTTTCATTCATTTAGTTTTGATTATAATAGCGTTGTCTCTTTTTCACCAAGAACGTTTCAAACGCGGTTCAGCAACAAATTGCGATATTTCATTCACTTTTAACGATCCAAATGCCGCTGAGCGTATTGGACGTCATGGTACGACTTTGAAGCGATGCAGTTTTGGAACCTAAACTGAAATGTCTTGCTTTTGAATCGTTTTTAATTAGATCATGGTAGGCCACCAGGTGTCTCAGGTTGTTAGTTGAAAATATGATTGGCGAACGTAACATTGATTGATATGTCATGAAATAATTGATGATTTTAATGATTATAACTCTGGCTTGTGGCCAAGTAATAACAGCCGCACGGATCGATTGATCGGGTTAAGCTACGCTTGCCGCGGTTGGTCCATGGATGGGTGACCATCTTTATGTAAAAAGAACTCTCCGTGCCTCGGAAAGCAGTTAAGCCGTTGGTCCCGGCAGTCATTCGGGTCGTCAGAAGCCCGAAATTCCGACAACCAGTCTTACTAAGGGGTATCGTATTACCTAGTAATTGGGTTGTGGGGGTCAGAAAGACTGTTGCCCCATGTAAAATATTCAGCTGCTTCCGGTTAGACTGGAAGCCGACCCCAACATAGTTGGGAAAAGGCTAGGCAGATGATGATGATGAACTGTGTAAATACATACGTTTCGAAGAAAATTTGAATTTTGCGGGCTACCCTAGCGCTTGCCCCTTAATATAATACATTTATTTACCATCGACCCGTATAGGGAAGGTAGGAGTGGGGAGTATGCTCAGCATGTATATTACGTTTTGATACGGACGTATCGGGACAATGGTAGCGAATCTTTTTGCCAAAACCTATACTTTCGTTCACTCTAGTGCTTTTCAGAAACTAGACACTTAAGGTGAATGCTCCAACCAGCCCGCGAAATTCAAATTTTCTTACGTTTTTAGGGTTCCGTAGCCAAATGGCAAAAACGGAACCCTTATAGATTCGTCATGTCTGTCTGTCTGTCTGTCTGTCCGTCTGTCTGTCTGTCTGTCTGTCCGTCCGTATGTCACAGCCGCTTTTCTCCGAAACTATTAGAACTATACTGTTGAAACTTGGTAAGTAGATGTATTCTGTGAACCGCATTAAGATTTTCACACAAAAATAGAAAAAAAACAATAAATTTTAGGGTTCCCCATACTTAGAACCGAAACTCAATTTTTTTTTTTTCATCAAACCAATACGTGTGTGGTATCTATGGGTAGGTCTTCAAAAATGATATTGAGGTTTCTAATATCATTTTTTTCTAAACTGAATAGTTTGCGCGAGAGACACTTCCAAAGTGGTAAAATGTGTGTCCCCCCCCCTGTAACTTCTAAAATAAGAGAATGATAAAACTAAAAAAAATATATGATGTACATTACCATGTAAACTACCACCGAAAATTGGTTTGAACGAGATCTACTAAGTAGTTTTTTTTTAATACGTCATAAATCGTAAACCGCAATTTACCATTCATTCAATCAACTCAAAAATAAAAATAAACATTTAATTTCATAAACATAAACCTTATGTATAAACCCGGATGTTACGGAACCCTCGGTGAGCGAGTCCGACTCGCTCTTGCCCGGTTTTTTTGCAATTTGCAGGCCAGTGCTAGGTTGTATGTTGATTAAAATATTATTCGCGGTTGTAAGACATATATAGGTACAGAATTATAATCATGAAAATCATCAATAAAACGCTCTAAGTTCATAAAGCTGTTAGAATTACATTTTCTGTTTTTTTTTTGTTCTTACACCTTTATGAAGTTGGAGGGTTGTATTGGTGATTTTGATTATTATAATTCTGTAACTACATACGTCTTACAGCCGCGAATAATATTTTAATCAACATACAACCTAGCACTGGCCTGCAAATTGCAAAAAACGCAAGAAATTTTGAATTTCGCGGGCTGGTTGGAGCATTCCCCTTAAGTGCATATTGGGACCTGGAAGCCAACAAATCACCTGTTAAAAAAATATTATAAATGCGAAAGTGTGTTACATCTGTCTGTCTGTCAGTTTGTTAACTCTTCACGCTTAAACCGCTGAACCGATTTAGATGAAGTTTGGTATAGAGGTAGTTTGAGTACCGGGAAAGGATAGTTTTATCCCGATATACCCACGGGATCGACAGTTATGCGGCTGAAACCGCGGGACGCTTCTAGATGTTCATAAAAAAAAAAAATTGTTGGTGTCTCCCTCTTTCGTATCGACCCGAACTATAAAATAGTTCATGCTGAGGTAAAACTATAAGCCAGTCAACAAGGTAATACCTGCTGGGAGCTTTTTCATACCACCAACCAGCTACTACGGAGTTTAAACTTAGTCAAATGTCAGAATGATGACTCCATGTACATCATTATGTTAATAACGCGAAACAATGTTATCGCCTGCATCAAAAACATGATGATAATGGCCAACATCCGAACATAACATCAATGACACTACTTCCTCCCAAACGGAGGGGACAATTAACACCAATTAATGTTATTTTACATAACTTTAGGGCTGACACGATTGGTGGTACGTCCTGTGGCCTCGTAAAGGCAGTAAAGCAGAGGTGTATAACTACGCAAGACATCAGACGTTTCACAAATCCTACATCGCGCACGTAAAGTTTACCGCGAAGTCTGCATTATAATTTGCACGACCCGACAGCAACTGTTGGTGTGCACCAGACACAACGCCCGTCTGGTTGGAGGATCCTCCTTTTTTTTAGGTACAGAAACTCCTCTCTAGTCCTCATTTCTCCAAAATATGTTTCGACAAACGGGTTTTTTTTTTCGCGTGTTTTCCAAAACATTGTCTTTAGATCATTAATTTTTTCAAACAATCAGTGGAAAAAACCTCAGAATTTTTCTTATTTAAAGTGCCTCTATTGAATCTCATCGAATACACATACAATCAAACAATAATATTTTTTTTAAATCGATAATATTTTTATACCGATGCAATACTTTTCAAGTACTAGAGTTTAAAGAACAGAAGGGCCCAATTGACTGTTACTCAAATATGCCAAGGTGAGATGCTCGATCGTTTTCTATAGAACTTTATTGCTTCATGTCAGCTGTTGACCACAAAACAGAAAATAAGCAGAAGTTAAGGGAAAAAAAACACTGCTCACTTAGTTTAACAATTTTTTTCCCGTTGCTTGTTCAATACTTTATTTACATATTACAATGTGTACTTAGGTCGTCGTTTCAGCCGATAGACGTCCACTGCTGGACATAGGCCTCCCCCAATTTTGGGGGGGGGGGGGGGGGGGGGCGTTTGCCATAATCGCCACGCTTGGCAGGCGGGTTGGCGATCGCAGTATGGTATGATGGTGGAATAAATAGAGAACGCTGCTGCCCATTCTCCGGTAAGACCCTTAGTCGCCTTTTACGACACCCACGGGGAGTAAGGGGTGGTGCAATTCTTTAAGTCCGGCACCACACAGACATGTACTTAGGTGGTAACTTAAAATTATACGTGATCCTGATCATTATGGAACCTGTCGGGCACAGGCAAAATGGTAAGAGATAGGAAGAGGAAGCTTTGAAACTTCAAGAAGGAGTGAAGCTCTTTGCCAGAGTCTGTATTTCCCTATCGCTATAGCCTGGGAGTCTTTTAGTCTGGAGCAGTGGTGGCCCAGTGGTAACGACCGTGACTTACGAGTTGTAGGTCGTAGGTTCGAACCCTGACAGTTGCTTTCTTTACTTTGTGTAAAATATTTCATAACCCACTGCTCTCAAAACTGTGAAGGTAAACATCGTGCGAAACCGGCATTTTCTAGAACCAAAAATTCAAAGAAATGTGACATCTACCAACCCGCACTGAGCCCGCGTGGTGGATTACGGCCCACTCCCTCTCACAGAGAGGAAGCCTGTGTACAGGCCAGCAGTGGGAACATTCTAATAGGCTGATTAAGCTATGCTTCAAGTTTCGAGTAAATAGGTTACTTCTAGGCAAACCTGCACTATCGTCGACCACATCATCGCTTATAGGGTGAGATAGAGAGTGGCCAAACGCGAACCTATCGAAAAAGAAAAATACATACTTCCTTTTCTAATGCAAAAGCTGTTTTAAATTAATAATAATATAGTTCATTGCGGATCACATATAAAAATACGCACAATCCATATAGTTACAACAACTTAAAAACTATCTTAGTAAAACTTACAAACTAACCTAACAAAAACTAATAACTACGTGGCTCAACAGTCAACACATGTTGGCACGTGCCTTTGAACCCAGTGCCTAATAAAGGGGCTGTCCACCTTGTCAAACAATGTCTTCAGGATGCTGTTGGGGCTTCCACGCATCCTTGGGTTGGTTGGTAACTGACGCCGCCCTCTTTCTCATTATGGCATGAAAATCGTCAACACGGGCTTCCGCGAACATCTGCGAAGCGCTACAGAAGCGTGGAAGCCCCAGCAACATCCTAAATCCATTATTATACTGAACGCGTAGGACGTTGTAGGCCCTCTGCGTATACTTCACCCCCAAGCTGCACGTGCAATTAAGCAATTAGTATTGTTTTTGGGAGCCATACAATAGATTTCAATCTTCATAGATAAATAAAAAAAAAAATAGAATCAATCAATAGATTTTTTTTTTGATGATGATGATGACAGATTTCAATCTAAATGATTGTGATCTAATCCATATGTCATCATAATAATATTGCGACTTTCCCATAGGTGACAACGAGTACAGTGAAAGTAAAACAAAGCCATGTTATTTATTATTGTTCTGCAAAAAGATACTATCACCAAACAAGATTGTCCTTGACGAATAAACATGTTACCTTCTAGGTACTTCACGTTCTATTTCTATCATGCCTTGATCTTAGTTAGTAATTACTTAGCTAAGCCTTGTATAAAATTATCCTAACAATTAGGTCTCGTCCAGGGAGAGTTGCTTGCGTGGGTCGCTAAGGCGGGCACGAAATATCAACGATGAAACCGTCGTTTGCACACACAGAACACAAAACGGTTAAACTGTTTAATTTCAACGATTTGCCAACCACCAGATGCCCAGCACCGGGTATTCGGCAAAAAGCGGCTTATATAATCCTCTCTATCTAGACAGACAAAACAAAAATGATCTACCACCCAAATCATTCCTTCATTTTCTTTTAATACTTAAATTCTAGTACCTAACCGCCTTTCGACAAAGACCGACAAACTCTTTGATTTTAGAGCATTTTTTCTTTAAAAGCTCTGAAAAGCAGCAGAGGATTTATTAATGAAAAAACTTGCCACACTTTAGTGCTTTCGCAAGCGCGGATGCCAGAAAAAGTTTGCGTTCAAAAACTTAAGTTGTGGTTAATTTCTGTGGAAATGTTGACCCGCTGTTGGATCTGTGTTTGAGTTGTTTGACTGGGTCTAGAAAAGGTCAAAAAGACTTCGCAATACTTATTTAATATAGAGTTTTTACATCTGAGTCTAGTAATCTTGGACCTCAATATGTTGGCAAATACTGCAGGAGCAGCAACCGCTTGACCTGAACCTTTAAAAGAGTTCCTCAGCCTAAGTTATAGGTAACATCATACCTATTTCTGCCATCAAAGTCTATTGCTATGTTCAGCTTTAGAAGTTATGGGCGCTTTTCAACTAAACCTCTAAGCTTGGCCTTTGCAAAGCAACGGCAAACCTTTGGTACTGAACGAGTCCAGAGGCGGTTAATCAAACCATAGGGAGTTGTCAAGTCATGAGGACTTTGGAAATATCATAATCAGCCCATAATGTTCTTACTGCTAGGACGCAGGCCTCCTCTCGGTGAGGGAGTAGGCCGTATCCACCATGCGGGCTCAGTGCGGGCTGGTGACTTTGGAGATGATAATGTAATACTCGTTAGCCCAGAGGACACGGTGGAGGTCTGCCCCGCTTGGGCGGAGCACCGCCGTGTCCTCGTAGAGGCGATCGGCAGCGGCAGCGACCTCTCGCGTCCGGCCCTGGTGCAAGCCATGGTCCGCGGCGAGAGGGAGTGGGAGGCAGTCACCTCCTTCTGCGAAGCAGTCATGCTAGCGAAGGAGGTGGCGGGACGGTTCAGGGAGAGAGCCTCCCGTCTCAGCCGCAGCGGGGGCGCCCCCGGCGGCGTCGGGAGCCGCGTGACGACTCCCGGTCACCGTAGGCGCGGGCCTGCGGGCGGAGAGTAATGGGTAGCTCACCGTCCGATCAGGACCAGGCCCGTGCCGGACGGCGCGTACGTGTTCCACGCGCGCCTCAAAGAGGGGGGGCCCCTGAGGGCCGAAGCCTGCCGGGCCAGCGGGATTGTCCGAAAGGGTTACCGCTGGCCCGGAACATAAAGGGCTAAGGAAGGAACACGGGTGGGTTTTAGTCAGTAAGAGTCTGCCACTCCCTTCCGCTCCACCCAGAGCGGGAGGAGTCATTTGATGATTTCCCATCCAAAAAAAAAAAAACAATACGCTAAGCATGAGATCAAGTCATGTCATCAAGTGATTATAAATTGCACTTCTGACAAACAACTGTTTTGTAATTTTTCAACTATACGAACCTAAACGGGCACATGTATCTCGTTAACGAAATATCGTTAACAAGATTTGCTCATGTCGTAATGTATTCGAAGGTGTGTTAATTACAAGTTAATTACTTACATTAATAATTTGATAGTCATACTTCTTGATCAAGTTTTTGGTATGTTGATATAAATAAAATAAGTATTTAATAACGAGTTATGTGTAGTTCTCTATCCTGTGAAGCCATTGTCAATTTCTACTTTGAAGACTGATGACTTACATCTCATCAGCATCAACCTACAGCAGTCCACTGCTGGCATAGGTCTCTCCAATTGCACGCCATGCATCTCGATCCTGGGCTTCTGTTCTACAGCTGCTACCACCCTCAGAAAATCGTCGCTCCATCTAGCCTGAGGGCGTCCTATACTATCTTACGTTTGCCAATTCGCGATCTCCATTCAAGTAAGCTTCTACATGAACGGCCATTGGTTCTACGGCTAATATGGCCGGCCTACTCTTATAGCCATCCACATACTCAAAATTTACCTGACGACATTTTCCTCATTCCTCAGCATCACGTGCTCCCATACCATTATAACCGATTTCCACATTTTCAGACTTGCTCTTTAGCTTCCATCCTAAAATTTCAAACTCCTATCTACACTATGTAATGTATGATACCTTTCTTTCACAGTTTCCCAATACATTACTGCATTTTTAAATCAATGATCTTGCAATACACACGTGCTATGCAATACATAACAAAGTGGTTCTCGGAACAGATTGCATATTGTTTGTAACAGTACTTGTTTCTGATCTTGCATAATGTGATAATAACATAAAAACTTCCGATTGTTCTCAATGACGTAAGTGATCACTTTTACTTTGTCTTCTTGGCTGTCAGGGGTTTGCAGATTTTGCATAGGGTGTGTATTAAAGTGCATCGGAGAGTTTGAAAATCGTTGGTGTATAAAAGAGTGGGTTGTAAAATTTTGAGAAAGTGATCTGAGAGGCAATTCTCGTAATTTTAAGTACGTTCACAGTCTGATCTGTTAAAAATACCTCTTAATTTCCCTCCATTTTTAACAACTTTTTGACATTTGTTTGTCGCTAAGAATGTTTTAAATTGGCCTTCTGATCTTGATTAATGTTAAAGGATTTACTACTAGGTACTATTAGCGTAGTAAAAGAAAAGATGGATGGAAAGTGTAAAAGTTGATATTGCTTGAAAGAGGGTGACGGGCGAGATGACGACTAATAGAAAAGTCATCATCATCAGCCTAGCCTTTTCCTAACTACTTTTAGGTCGGCTTCCAGTCTAACAGGGTGCAGCTGTATACCAGTATTTTACATGGATCTACTAACTACCGCCTGACTAATAGAGAATGTATGGATGAAAAATACATGTTGCGCAAACCCCGCACTAGACAAGGCGTTTCGAGGGGATTGTAAGGAAGTTACTTCCTTTATTTCTCGTTGTTTGATTTGAGAAATAGCTGTTCAACTTACTTAGTACCTGCTTACTCATATCGATTTGTCATTAACATGAAAAAACTCAATGAATTTCAAGGAGACATCTTATCATAAAAAATATCAAGTAGGTACTACTTACTTAATCTGGATTACATTTACATTCTTTAAATGGTTATTGTTCAATGTTCTACCAGTTTAATTTCGTCCTTCCAATGAATCATAATTAACCAGATATGTTGGATAGGTCTGCAATCAAACCAGACAGCACAGCTGACTATCAAATTATCTCATTGCAACCAGGCGATATTATTCGCCTCTCCCATTTGATCAAGGGGCTCGTGGAACCAATTATATTTAAAGACTATTAACAATTCGATCTCTTTGTCGCTGTTTCCTTGATTGAGTCTGTCCACTTGTTTCCAGGAAATATCGATTGACATCAGCATCGAATAATCATCATACTCCTTCATTTTGTGTATCGGAATGAAATACACGAGGGTAGCTCATACAGTACCAAAAATATTCCAGACTAGCTGACACGACAGACGTTGTCCCGTTTTTGATTCCAAAGACATGTGGCGCCATCTATTATCATAATAACGTTATTGTTGTTTTCCTCGGGAACAGCACTTTTTTCCTTATGAAAGGTACCCTATGTCCGTTTCTGTACACCTGACAACGTATATGCAAAATTTCAGGATAATCGGTTCAGTGGTTTAGGCGTGAAAAGGTAACAAACAAACAAACTTATTTTCGCATTTATTATATTAGTTAGGAAAGGATTACGACAGACAGATAATCAGATGCTAGCAGAGCACTCATCAGAGCAGACTCCCCAGGGTGGCGCCAGTCGTCGAAGCTATTTTAATGCAGACTGAGGTCGACCTTTGAATGTATGCATCCCTTTTTCTAGGCCACATTTTCATTTGTAAACTATAGTGAGTTTATATCATCCTAGTGCTAAGCAAAGGTAATCCAATGACTCCGGCACACGTTCCTATGGGATATTTTCCGACATTCACGAAGCCACGGGGAGAAGATAGTTTAAATATACATTGCTTATCAATCAATAAACAAGTGCTACAATCAATACAACATGTCTATAACTGACCCATGCGCATTGACCGACCTTGCTATACCCAGCCGTCGATTATCACAGTGCCCTTTGGAATGCGCCTGATCATACTTAGAGGTATAAACTAGTACATCCGCAGTTGGATAGTCGGTTCATTGTGCGGAGTACAGGCGAAGAGAAATGGGTTTTGTTAGTTATGATCGTCCTAGTTTTGTTAGGGAAACTGCTGTTGTGTTTCTGGCCTGGTTGTGGATGTTTTTGCATTGTAAATCTGGTTTTTGTGTGCCGGAAATGTTTATTCCATAACTTTTTGACTTGACTTTTGCATGTTTTGTCATGATTTAAGACTAAATTTAAGTACGGAAGTTTTTCTGCAGTCAATTGAGTGTTATGCGATATCGCGAGAGGCTTTTGGCAACCTGAAGACACAATAGGCAGTAGATACTACGAGAGCAGCTCCCTAATTGCGTATTTTGAAGGAGATTGCTTCTTGTTTGAAAAAAAAAATAGCTGTTCAACAACGTAAATAACGCAATGAATGTTGTTGAACTGTCAAAATGAAACCCATCGCTACTGATAGTATGTTTCGCAATTACCCCGCAGGTATAGTTAAAATAGATTTCAGGTTTCCTTGTGCTGTGCATAAAGTGCCTTGTAAAGTGCTGTAGACGGTTTTAGTTTCTGTAAAAAAAACTTATACCCTAGCCTGAGAGTCTGGCAAGTTCAGAAAATTCATATCCCACAAAAACATTTCATGTTAAATGTTGCCAAGACAAGACCATGTAGCCATCAAAAAGTAATCAGATCTCATGTAGAGCCAAGCTTCTAACTCTACACGCCCTAACTCTACAAGACCTAACTTCGCAAACTCTACACCTTAGTCAAAATATATGGCTTGGCCGTTTCGTTACTACAAGAACCATTAACAGTATGAAAGTTTTTCACCTTACGCTCATGTGAATGTAGCGAAATGGCCAAGCCATATATTTTGACTAAGGAGTAGAGTTTGCGAAGTTAGGTCTTGTAGAGTTAGGGCGTGTAGAGTTAGAAGCTTGGCTCTACATGAGATCTGATTACTTTTTGATGGCTACATGGTCTTGTCTTGGCAACATTTAACATGAAATGTTTTTGTGGGATTTCATTTCTTTTTGTAAGTTGCCTATGATATTTATACGAGTATTTTTTCTGTTGTTCATTTTTTCTTTCTTTTTTTGGGGTTTATTTATAACAAGGACCCCCTATATAAATTTTCAGACCTCTAGCATCAAAATTTACGGAAGTCTCATACAAACTTTCACCCCCTAGTTTCACGGGTTGGGGGGGTAAAAGTTTCAAGTTTTATAATTTTTTTGTTGTTTGTGTACTATTACTAGCTTACATACCAAATTTCAGCTTTCTAGGACTTCAGGAAGAACCTTAAGAATATTGATGATCATCAGTCAGTGAGTCAGTGACGAAATCGGGGTATTTTAGATATCAATAAAATCTAAAGTATAAGAGCTATGCAATTGAAACTTTATAGGTTTAATAAGTCAACCACTGACATCATATCCCGAAAATTTTGTTTATCTGCTATAATCCAAACCGAAGTTAAGAAGGTTCAAAAATACGACGAAGTGCTTCGAGAAAAGGTAGGTAGTGCCCTTGCGCTTCGCTTGGCTCGTCTTGGCGGGGGCACTCCCGTGCCCCCAGAACAGGCAAAAATAAAACAAGGTGCGTTAGTTATTTAAACGTTTGCTTATTTTTATCGGGCCACTCCCTCTCGCAGAGAGGAGGCTTTCGTCCCAGCAGTGAAACACAAAAGGCTGATTATGCTTAATGCTTTCTCTATCAGGACACCGTTCACAAAAGTATTTTATTAACACGCTTTTATTAGGTCGACGGTGTAACTAACTATGTAATGGAATCTAAGGTAACTAATTTAACCATCTTCCAAGTGTCGTAGCGTAATGAAAATTGGCAGCTGTATGTAGTTCTGATGACAATACAATAACATGGTATTGTCGAACTGATCTGATGATGGAGCCGAAAGATATGAACTGGAACTTCATGATGGAAAATCGTATCAGAGCTGTTTTGGATTTCTTAGAAAAGTCACGATTAGGTTTCAAGATCTGATGATGAAGCCGGAAGATAGGCACTGGCATTCCATGATAGAATATCGTATCATAGTCGTGTTTGCACGCGTGTTTTTCTAGTGTTTTTAAACTATTAATTTATAATCTATTTTACTGTCTGCACACACAAAATAAATTCTCCAACAAGAACGTATTGAAACGGAACGCAGTTGAATACGCCAGTCCACATCAGATCTAGCCTAGTTTAATATATTATGTTGTACACGAGCGAGTTGTTACGTAACAAGTAACTACACTGTGGCAGACGGCTTGTTAATTGTTTAGAAATTGTGAAGGTGAAGCTTGAAGCATGAGGTGGATGAAATTGGGGCTTTAAGGATATATCGTGTTACCCAGGCAATCGCTCCATGTAAAATACTGGTATTCAGCTGCCACCGGTTAGACTGGAAGCCGACCTCAACATAGTTGGGAAAAAGGCTACGCAGATTGATTTAACAACCCTGTGGCAAACGGCTTTTAACAAGCCTGTTTAGAAATTGTTAAGGTGAATTTTTAAGTAGAATGAGGCAGGCACAGAACTGTTCACTCCCCCCTTGACCCGAGGAGGCCCGCAGGCGCGGGCTAGCACCAGTCGGGGGTTTAGGAAAGATCGTACGTTCCCGCGATCCCCGGCGTAGGTGTGAGATGGACCACCGGGGTGGTTTTTAGTCAGTAAGAGTCTGACAGATCCCTCTGCTCGCCCCAGGGCGGAGGACATCCTTGAGGATTTTCCACCAAGGAAACAAAAAAAAAAAGGCACAGAACTTTGGAGATTGGTACAATAATAAAGAGGCCTGAAGTCGGGCTGCGTAAATGATAAATTGTATTGCCTGAGAATATGGTTGGATGTTGGAGTTACAACTGGTGTGAGTTGAGCTACGTGAAAGCGCGAGGGGCTCCTTAATGCACCCCAAATCCGAGGTGTGCATGTGGCTTAAACATTAAGAAGAAACAATAATATTGACTGGAGATCACGGTGGATCTCCGCTTTCGCTGAACATGGGAATGTTATCAAACGACAGAAGAGGAATCGTGTATGAATAATTTATCGAAAACTGGTGTAAATCGGGCTAGTCAAACTAGATGCAGCTTTTACACGATTCGAGTATGACCTTGTAAGGTGAGGCAAGTTAGATGCGGCTGATCATGCATATTTAATACAGATCGATTGCCACCTGACCTTCACAGCCGGAAACTTAGTCTTACCTATATCCTACAGATAGACTGAATAAACGTAAATAAATAAAACGATAGAGAGGGGCCTGTGGCTAAATAATAACAGCCGCACAGGTCGATCGATCAGGTTAAGCTACGCTTGCCGCGGTTGGTCTGTGGATGGGTGACCATCTTTACATACCGTGACCCCTCCGTGCCTCGTAAAGCACGATAAGCCGTTGGTCCCCCGGCTGTCATTCGTGGATCTTTGACAGTCATTACGGGTAGTCAGAAGCCCGAAATTCTGACAACCAGTCTTACCATGGGGTATCGTATTACCCAGTGACTGGGCTGTGGAGGTCAGATAGGCAGTCGTTCCATGTAAAACACTGGTATTCAGCTGCATCCGGTTAGACTGGAAGCCGACCCCAACATAGTTGGGCAAAGGCTAGGCAGATGATGGAGACTTGATAAACTACAAAACCGCTTTTACTAGTCAAACAGTAAAGTTTGTAAAGGATACAAACATTCTACATTTTACCGAGAGAGAGTTGGCTAGGCGCCAAGCATTGCATTTTATAGGGTTCTCCACTCGTTTTAATTAAGGCAGAAATAATGATCAGAATGTTTACGCAACTCATCTTCAAATGACGGACACAAATTGGGTCATTGGAAACTGCCTATAGAACTTCCGACAGAAAACCCAATTTTGTCGTGTTCAAAAGTTTAAAGGATTAAATACGGGGTTAAAACGTTCAAAATCTACTCGCAATCTCAACTGAGCGACAGTCAATGCCAATCATTTTAATCAATGTAATGAATGAGAGAGATTAGAATGCAAACGTTCTTTGAAATACGGGAATCGCTCCTTTGGTCGAAAATTTTCTATAGTCCGACTTTGTGACACTTCATAATAACTCATTTTGGACTGAGTTATACATGTCAAATAAGTTTCACTTATTACACTATTCTGTACTAGATTAAATTAAAAATTTAAAAAACCCCCGACACAAAAAAATACCTAATAAAATTAAATGTAAGTAATTGGAAAAGGATCAAATAATTTAAAAACCCCCAACTTAAAGAATCTAGGTAACGAGACTAAAACAGATAAATTCATATGGCAGTCGGGGGACCTCTTAGAATAGAAGGTGTTCCACAGAACGGTCCCCCGACTTCCATATGAATTTATCTGTTTTAGTCTCGTTACCTAGATTCTTTAAGTTGGGGGTTTTTAAATTATTTGATCCTTTTCCAATTACTTACATTTAATTTTATTAGGTATTTTTTTGTGTCGGGGGTTTTTTAAATTTTTAATTTAATTTTTTATTTCATGCTTTTTGTAGGGATTCCTTAATTTTTGTATTTCATTTCTATTATTTTCTTGCGTTTTAAGATTCAGGTAATTTGGTGTTTAATCAGGTTTTTTATCCGTCAAAAAATAATTATTAATGTATAGTTGAACAAAATTTTTTAAGACTAAACAGATTTTTTTGTTTTATTATATCCTTTTTCTGCTTCATCCTTTAGTTATTCAACTTTCGTACAAGTATTTCATAGCTATTAGATATCTTAGGTATTTCAGATCTAGTTTATAAAATGGGACTGCGACACTATCTGATGTAGAAATACATACGCTTTTTAAGTAGGATAATTCCATTCGTAATAAAAATAGTCAAACTTAGTGGTCGTAGGTACGAGTCATCACTCCACTTTCCTCATCATTCTAGAGCATTAATCAGACAAAAAAATATTTTCAAGTTTTTAGTTTTCATTTCGTTAGTTAATATTCCTCATTCCCTTTCAATATAGTACACATTATTCTACTTGTCAAGCCCTTGCATTTGATAGCTATATTGAAGGAGTTGTGAAGAAGAAAAAATATAATTCGCCATTTTGTGGTGGCGGCCTACTTGGTTTTGAAATTTGTAATAGCGTATAGTATTCTACTAGTCAAGCCCTTTCATTTGATACCCATATTGAGGAAGTTGTGAAAAAAAAATGTAATTCACCATTTTATGGTGGCGGCCATCTTGGATTTGAAATTTATCATAGTGTATAGTATTCTACTATTCAAGCCCTTTTATTTGATACCCATATTAAGGGAGTTGTGAAAAAATATGTAGTCCGCCATTTTGTGGCGGCGGCCATCTTGGACCGATTTTCATCAAACATAGCTAAGAACACTCCCGACTAATTAACCTTTCAAACAAAAAAAACAAAATCAAAATCGGTTCATCCGTTCGGGAGCTACGATGCCACAGACAGACACACACACACACACACACACACACACACACACACACACACACACACAGACACGTCAAACTTATAACACCCCGTCGTTTTTGCGTCGGGGGTTAAAAAACAAGATTTGGTTGATGATGGCCGCGAAAAAACAAAAACGCCAATTTCAGTCATTTAAGTAACACATAACCTGTCATTTTACTGCAGCTAATTAGAAATCCGACTATAGAAGGCAGTGACGTGACGGCTCTATAGTTTATTGGACCTTACTGGCTTATTACAACTGACTTAATAGCTAAATACATTTTTGAATTGCATTTAAACTGAAAATGTGGAGAAAATGAAATGGATGGAATGTGGGTGTGAATGTGTGTGTGGTTTTCATTATATCGGCATGTGTTGCAGAAGAATGAGGAAAATGTCCGAAGGAAAGTTTTGAGTATGAATGTCGATGGCTATAAGAGTAGTGGAAGACCAAAGAAACTATGGATGGAATGTGTGAATGATAACATAACACAATGATACCCAGTTACTGGGTAATACGGTTTCTCAACGATGTTCGGGAAGGCTTTCAGTCTAACCAAATTCAGCTGATTACCAGTGATTGATATAGAGCGACTGCCTATCTGAGCTCCACAACCCAGTTACTGGGAAATACGATTGCCCTTCGTAAAACTAAGTCGGCCCAGAACTCGTATTTAATTTACAGTGTACAAAAAGAGCACAATATGAATTATGATATGGTTAGAAAGGGTGTGATTACCGAGATGACGACTAATAAAGAAGTAAAGATGAAAAAGACATGTTGCGCCGACCCCAAATGAGAAGCTCTGCTTCTCTTCTTCTGTTCAGTGGTATGCCCGACAGGTCCATAATATTGACACTAACCATAATATTAAGCCACCGGCTCAGAATTACGCGATGGAATGCAATAAAGCATTGAGTATCGATTGTATGGATTACGAAGTTATTAGCATTGCTCTTAGTACTGAATACCCTTTGAACTTCCAAAGATTTGACTCTAAACTTCTCAAGTCGTTTCTTTCATCCTCTTACCCAAGTCTTTAACACCTTATTTCTCGCCCGAACTCTTCAATACCTTAGCGAAAACTTTAAGCACTTTCGTTCCTTACAAAGTACCGTAGGGCCAACTTCGAATATTTGCGACATACCGACACAACGAAAAAATCTTCAACCCATTAACGGATGCCCTTAAAAAGTCGTGGAACAGCAATAAGGCTTCTTTTCCACCAGATATGTGCTAAAGCTGCGTAGCGATATACCAATCGTTTGATTTTCATAGCGTAGCTTGCCTAAGCGGTGAAAGAGCGTTCAACGAAGCTAAGTTTTTTCACATAAACGGAAAGCGCATCTTTATAGCACATCTAACCTGGTCTGCTACACCAGTAGCTCAATAATTTCGTGCATTTCATAACATTATTTGGGCGTATGGCACCGGTGGGCTGCAGCTGAATCAGCGTCAGGTGGCAGTACCTTGTGTTGCCATCTGACATTCTGAGCTGAGGCCCTTTTCTTTGTTTTAATAGTTTTTTGTTTAACTTAATTTCAGGGAGTTTGACTGTTCAATAATCAATCGGCCTAACCTTTTCCCAACTAAGTTGAATTTTGTTTTCAATCTTCACAGTTTCGTAGCTTATCTTCACCGCTTAGTGGCTTAACTACGTCGCATATCTCTGGTGGAAAGGCAGCCTTATACAATATACGTCCAGGCATTGCGATTAATCGCTCAGTTAGTTATTTCCGTCGAGCCGCAGCTTTCGATTGCGTTTTTGTCCGTTTTATTATAACATCGATGCGTCAGAGTTGCTCAGTCATTATTTTGCATTCCTGCGGAGTGCGCAAGCGGTGGTGGTTATAAATCTGTGGCTTGCGATAGCGAGTAATTATTTTCTTCATTAGGACGTTTCTTTTGAAGTCTCATCTCATGTAAAGTAAATTAATAACTTATTTGTGATCTTTTCGTTAAATAAATCAAAACAGCTGACATGAAACATGTCAGCTGATTTATGAACTTACTTTTGACGATCAGGCTTTTGGAAATTGAGGCGTACAGTCAAGAAACCATTTTGCCTAAATCGGCTCTTGTAGTCTTCTTCTGAGCGCCTATTCTATCAGGAGTCGGCCCAGAACTTCATCATCTGCCTAGCCTTTTCCCAACGATGTTCGGGAAGGCTTCCAGTCTAACCAAATTCAGCTGATTACCAGTGATTGACATAGAGCGACTGCCTATCTGAGCTCCACAACCCAGTTACTGGGAAATACGATTGCCCTTCGTAAAACTAAGTCGGCCCAGAACTTGTAGTATTTAATTTACAGTGCATAAAAAGACCACAGTATGAATGATGATATTATGGTTAGAAAGGGAACGACTACGGAGATGACGACTAATAGAGAAGGATGGAAGAAAAGAGGTATTCCACTCAGAGCACTGATTTCAACCGCACTTGCCCGAACCGCACCTGAACACTTCCACGCCGAAAATACAAGTTTCTTGTCTGGGGACTAGTGGGGACCTCCAATATATTTTTTAAGTTTATTTTTTAGCACACTGAAACAACATTTTGTAAAGTGCGGTTTGCGCCGACCTCATATAAATTGGAATAATGGCAAGAGAATTATTATGATAAGTATGAAAAAGAGCACAATAAATAAGCTCTCCAATGAACAATCATTCAATCTACAACGCGAAGAACTCTCGCCACAAAATCTCGATTTGAATACTACCGCATCGTAATGAGACGATACAAGTAATAAGTTTATTTTTGGACAAGCGCCCATACAGCTATAATATCGATTACAATAGGTACGTGCTTTCACATATTAATATGACAATGAGGCAGGAAATGTGCTCGGTATAGCACCGATTGTTCCTACTGAATTAGGCATAGGCTTGGTGCAATCGATTTCATTAAGCGAAGGTTGGTGACGGTATTTTTGTACTGGAAGTTGGGTTATTGGTTATGTTTTTATTAACAGACTTCAAAAAAAGGAGGTTCTGTATTCGACTCGTATGTTTTTATGTCCGCGATTTTCTCAAAAACTACGTAATTTGGCGCCGACTTCGAAAAAAATATACCTATGGTAGAGTATTATTTGGATTTTGTAATTGTGTCCTAAATTATTGTTTTAAAATTAAGACCATGTAAAGTGAAGTAAATGAAATATTATTTTTCACGTTTGAGTTCGTGTTTTTTTGAAGGCGGTTCGTTTTAGGGTTCCGTACCCAAAGGGTAAAAACGGGACCCTATTACTAATTTTTTAAAGATATTATTGACAGGGCTTAAGGTTCGTCATCTTCTTGCGTAATATTAATTAATACTGCGATTGACTGCCTCGTTAGTCTGGTGGTCGTAAGCGCTACTGCTGAGCAGGTCCTGGGTTTGATTCCCGGGTCGGGCAAAGCGTTATTGGGTTTCTCAGTAGCATCCCGGAGTCTGGATTTGTACCTGTTGATGGGAATAGGTTCGCTCCCTATTACATTTACATGGTACTTTACCATAACTGACGAGATGTGGGTGTAGGTCTAACCTTTCCGGGAATACAAGCCCGATGTTATGTTACAACGATTTCGTGAAACCTGCATCAGCCATTATCTCATTTGCTTTCTTCTCAGACATATTCTCCTAGTTTATCTTTCTCTAACATTAACTCTTACTTCGTATTCTTTTTATGTGTCTGTGTGGTGTCGGACTTAAAGGATAGCACCACCTCATACCTCCCGTGGGTGTCGTAAAAGGCGACTAAGGGGCGTACCGGAGAATGGGCAGCAGCGTTCTCTATGCATTCCACCATACCATACTGCGATCGCCAACCCGCCTGTCAAGCGTGGCGATTATGGCAACCCCCCCCGCCCCCCCTTTTGGGGGAGGCCTATGTCCAGCAGTGGACGTCTTTCAGCTGAAATGATGATGATGATGAATATGATCTTTTACATTAGACAATCATTTATATTCCTTGTTCTGTCTCCTCTTAGATAAGAGTTTCTCTTTCAGCCAGATTGATTGATTTAGCATGTTTTCTTATTCTGATAATCGATTTCTGTTATTTCGGTGAACTTGTAGCGGCATCTATACCGCCACGTTTAAACTACATATATCACACTGCCGTCACGAAAATCCTGCATCGCGCAAGCAGAGTTTACCGCGCAACTAGCAAATATACAAAGTCCCGACATCAATCCTCGGGCAGTTGAAGGCAGGGCACCCTTCCTTTTCTATGGAGGATGAGTGAACTTTAGATCCTGTTCCTCATACCTTTATAAACTAGTCAACTTTAAATGAGGAAGAACCACACAAAAAAAATAATTAAGTACCTTTTCGCCCCTTGAAAGTGTAAAGACCAATTACAAACAAGTCCTTGTGAACATGATTCATTTATTAGCACAGCCACTTCCTCGTGATTCAACATTTAAACGTCCTTAAATAGCAACTTATCCATCCACAAACTATCAAACGCTTACCTTTTCAATCCTTGCTTTACTTTCAACTCGAGAAACCCAACATAAATCACTCTAACAAAAGAATTCCCACCATTTTGTAAGAGATGAAAGAAAGCTTTGACATCAAGGGTCAGTATACAAATAAGTCAAAAAACATTACCCTCTTTCTTTCGCCGTGGTCGGCAAAGAGGCATCATCAAGATATTGTGTTGAAATGAGTAATGGCCTGGTCCGAAGTACCTAACTATCCAGCAAGTTATTTTTAGATACAGATAGATAAAAAGCTATTGGAGGCGTAGTTTTATTCAGTGCCTTACTTTGGTCAAAGAGATTTTTTGCTGTCTAATTTTAGTACCGTTGTGAATGCGGACAGTGGTTTGGAGATTAGACTGAACATTGAGATAGGAAATTGGAATTTGAGGTGTAGATAAAATTAATGTCTCCTGGAATTTCTCAGTAGCAGCCCGGAGTTGTCTGTGTGGTGCCGGACTTAAAGAATACCACCACCCCTTACTTCCCGTGGGTGTCGTAAAAGGCGACTAAGGATCGTACCGGAGAATGGGCAGCAGCGTTCTCTATGTATTCCACCATCATACCATACTGCGATCGCCAACCCGCCTGCCAAGCGTGGCGATTATGGCAAACCCTCCCAAAATTGGGGGAGGCCTATGTCCAGCAGTGGACGTCTATCGGCTGAAACGACGAACCATAACTGGCGAAATGTAGGTGTACCTAGGTACACCTCTACCTAATCCTTCGGGGACTAAAGGCGTGATGTTATGTTATAATGCAGTAATATTTGTAAGTAAAAAAAATTTGGAAGAAATACGTAAAAAAATTGAGGATCAAGGTACCAGTTCTCTGTACATCTTTTTTAGGGTTCCGTTGCCAAATGGCAAAAAACGGAACCCTTATAGATTCGTCATGTCTGCCTGTCCGTCTGTCTGTCCGTCCGTATGTCACAGCCACTTTTCTCCGAAACTATAAGAACTATACTGTTGAAACTTGGTAAGTAGATGTATTCTGTGAACCGCATTAAGATTTTCACACAAAAATAGAAAAAAAAAACAATAAATTTTGGGGTTCCCCATACTTAAAACTGAAACTAAAAAAAAATTTGTTCGTCAAACCCATACGTGTGGGGTATCTATGGATAGGTCTTCAAAAATGATATTGAGGTTTCTAATATCATTTTTTTCTAAACTGAATAGTTTGCGCGAGAGACACTTCCAAAGTGGTAAAATGTGTGCCGCCCCCCTCTAAATTCTAAAATAAGAGAATGGTAAAACTAAAAAAAATATATAATAATATATTCCACTGAAAATTGGTTTGAACGAGATCTAGTCAGTTTTTTTTTAATACGTCATAAATCGTAAACCGCAATTTGCCTTTCATTCAATCAACTCAAATATAAAAATAAAAACATTTAATTCCATAAACATAAACCTTATGCATAAACCCGGATGTTACGGAACCCTCGGTGCGCAAGTCCGACTCGCTCTTGCCCGGTTTTTTTGTAAATGTAGAGATCTGATGAAACAGTTTTTTTTTTTTTTTTTTTTTTTTTACATTGATTTACATTCTGTAATTACTTTAACTCACACCCTGACTTATTACTATTATTATTATTATTATTTTTTTTAATGACAATCGTTTATTTTTACCATGCTTGTAAATATGTGAGCACCATGTATCTATCAGATAATTAATTTATATATTATGGTTTCATTTTTAATTCTTTTACCTATTGTGGTACAGTAATTTTATTTTAGGTGCATCGTCTTCACATATATATTATATAATTAATGTACATGCATAATATTGTAAAACATTTTAAAAGAGTAACGGTGGAGTTTCTTGCCCATTCTTCTCCATACGAAATCTACCTTTTGGAATGGGCGACTAGAATCAATTCTATTTTAGTAATTTTTGACGTTCAAAAGTGCCTGTTAAGTGCCTATTTGAAATAAATGCTTTGACTTTGACTTTGACTTTGAGTTCAATTATTTACTTAGCATTAAGTAAAAGTAATATTTAGAATTTAATTATTCCTCTTCCGCGAAAACTACAGAAGACTGCCCATCTTCGGAAACTGAATAATAAATACATTTTATATAGAATTCCAGTCTTTTTAGTGCCCCAAGCAAACTTTACGTAAAAGCGAGGTAAACAGGACAGAATATCCATACTTTTCTTCTTCAAAGGAAGCTCCAAAATTATTAATTTCCTGCGATATTATTCTAAAGGCTTTTAGAAACTTCTATTCTTGAGAAATATCTTGAAGAAAACGAGTTCAATAATCTCTTTCCGAGGCATATGTATTTCGGTTTAAAATCTCTTCTGTATAATAGTATAGTATTATGAAGAGGTACAATTTGTGAGATTGTATCTATTGATCTGATTCCGAAAATTCTTTCACTAATGCGAAGCTACAGTATTGCTAACAAGAAATTTCGCGCGGACGATGTCGCGCGCCGAAGCTAGTAAGGGAATAAGGAGACTTTCTTTTTCTCTCGTATTGGAACGAACTGAGTAAGAAATAATAAAGATATTTTATTACCTAGAGTACATCCGTTATTCTCGTATTTAAGGTCCTCTAGCACCACAAATCACTTAATGCGCTTAACATATTCAAAACATCATTTTGTCTCTGTCATCTTCAAACGACCGACGGAAACAGAACGCTGTTTTTATTGAGTCCTTTAGCTTTACATTTTTAGGCAAATTTCTGGTGATAATTAACGAGCCCGCAAGGTGTTAGCGGGGCTGACTATCCAGGGTGCGCGGGGTGCGCCGGATTCCGCTTATGGTGGTTATTTTAATGCAAGAACTACACTTTGATTCTCATTTATTGGCACAAAGAATTCCTAACCACTTCCTCATAGCTGCATCAAAACTGTAAAGCATAAATTCACTTCCTGAACTAACGTGAAGAAATTCCTCCCAAGATTGAGTGGGAACGGCCCGTCGTACGTAAGCGGTACCATCGGTTATACATCATAGCCATCCGTCATGCATTTCTGATGGTCTCTGATGGCCATGTAAATGGGGCTTGGGCATGTTATGTTCGTTTATTGTATGGTGTTTTGAAGGTTTTGTGCTTCGTTACGTAGTTGAAGACTTTCACTGGTGGACCGGTTGGTGGGATTCGGGATGATGAATGTTGTATCAGTAGTTCTGTGAAGAAATCTGTGAAATTTCTTTGGCCAATTCTGTGGACAGCAAGAACGTGAGTCCGGGTCGAATTCTAAAAAAGATTTAAAACGAAACTCCAGCAAAAAGCCGACGATTAAATAAATTGTTGATTAATAAAAAACATACCGTTAAACATAGGTACCCATTGAGTTTTAAGAGCGATCGCGTCGACGCTGCTTCGTTGATTAGCTGGAATAAAAATCACTTAAGTAAATCATCTATAGCTTAGACAATCCATTATTGGTAAACAATCCACAAATGGACATAGTCTTTCGAAACGGCGTGGCGCCACTATGCATTCGAATTCTCCGGATTTTACGTCCAATCCGGGATGCAGCTTACATACTCAGCCTATAATGAACCCACTGCCGGGACTCAAGCCTCCTCGCTGTAAGAGGAAGTCACACACCCCCCTTGGACTTATACTCCGCGCGGAACTAGTTGGTCGTACCTTGGGACGGGGGTGAGGGCGGCGGGGTTGCCTACTGTTCGCAACGCACGTACTAAGTAATGACAAAGCGCCCCTACTTCTCCGTCCCACCGCTCACATTCCTAAGGCTTGACCAACTAGTTCCGCGCGGACTATAGTTATGAAAATCGTCATAAAACCGTCGTAAAACTACTCGAAAGTACATAGTAAGTAGTAAGAGCATAGATTCGGGAGATACACAAAATAATGATGAAGCTAATAGCGTGACTCGTCGTGCTAACATCACGCTTCGCCAATTTTTTCGCTGCCACCGTTCAATGCTCGAGTCGAGGCAATTAAGTGTGGGCCTTGTGATAAGCGGTAGCGGAGGAATGTGGGTTGCTGGGTGAGACCGTTTTTGTTTGCGGATTTTTAATGAATAGCTAAAATGCAGTGTTGATAATGGAATATTATCTTAGGGCTGATGAATAATAAAAAGTAGGAAAACCTTTATTACAATACAAAATAATCTATAACAATAGTACTGTCAATTTATTGATTAATTAACGAATAAAGCAAGTTTATTTATCTGTTGCGATTTATTGTAATCGACGGGTTCTCAGTTCGTTGGCCTCATCCACATCAGTCTTGTCTAGGTAGGACTGCGCCATCATCGAAGCCGAATAACTTGGCTATTGGTTTAAATTTATGCCTTGTGCCAAGAATACATGCTAGTGGCACGTATTTTTTTATTATTTTTTATTATTGAAATGATGGTTCTTGATCTTAGCCAATCCATCACTACGCTAAAAGATCTATTCCAGCGGTCAGCGATTGCAGCTCCAAGATGATTTACGAAGGTGGACATTTCCGGGGCAATAATGGAGATATGGAATATTATCTCAATCGATGTAATGACAAGCACTGAAAAATCAAATCACAAACACTTACCATGTTTTCATATTTGCTGGTATACGGTATATGGTTTTTCCAAAACTTTTTACGTAGGATTTTTTGCAGCTGTCGTGTTGCAGAAGTCGTAGTCCAGCTTATAACCCCTACAGACGACGGTTTTTTAACGCAGTTTATTCGTAAATCAGGATAACACAATTCTATAATAAACGACAGCCAAAACAGATATAATATACTAAACGCAAAGAGTGGTGGTTGTCGTAATAGTCGCATAAATATGTTGTGCCTCGTTTCAAGCAGCCTCTCATATTTTATGACCTTGGCTGCCACGAATGTTAGTCCATCCTATGTTAATGGTCATAGTACTCGTAGAAGTAGTAATCCCATCCTAAAAACAAAACACCAAGGAATGTTATTCTTTTTTTTTTCTACTTAAATTATCCCAATACTGGGCAAAAGTACTAAAGCAGCATGATGTTGTTTGCCTAGCTAGTTCTCTGTTTCTTTTTTATTCGTAGATCCCCTTGAATACTTACCAAAAAGTAATTACATAGGTAAATATATTACGAAATCACTAATCGCTTCCGCTCATCCACTGTGCCACATTTTTACAGTTAAGGCCCCTGACCACGTATGATTTAATAGACTCATCCGTCCGGACGTTGTTGTGCCACAATTCGCCGGTTGTTACCCGACCGAATTCGGTAACCTATGCGCGTGCGCAGCTTAAACGAAATCGAGGACTTTTTGAATTTGCCGGGTTATACAATGTCTCGATATAATGAGCTATTGTGTTTTATGATAATTTAATTTGTTTTAAATTGGATTAAACGCTTAATAGATATGTTTTCTTTTTGTTTGAAATATCACGAATTTAATGAGACTAGATAATTATTGCGTCGACATTATTAGAATTTAATTATTTTCTCTTAGAAAAATAATTCAAAATACATTATTATCTACTCTATCTCTACATTTTCTGTCACTATTTGTGGAATATTAAGTCCATTATAAAACTGTTTGTCGACACAGCTTGGTATGCTCTTCTCTTGACGTAGGTAAGCCTTTAGAACAGGTTGTGGGTCTTTCTTCCCAGGATCAACTTAAATCAATCATTTTTTTTTAATATTATGTAATAATAGTAAATTCGTATAATTTAAATAGCGACCTAGATTTTTAATTTTTATATTAGTTATACTTTTAATTATGTTTTTTTATAATCTTAATTGTATCCTTATGCTGACCCTTACAGGGTCCATATTTTTCTTCCTAGCTTTAAGCCTTTTGTACCTCCCCCCTCCCTTTGCCTTTTTTACAATTTGGAATGCAATAAATGAATATGAACTTGTTATCAAATCTAATATTACCTAAACTATAACTTCTATTGTTTTTAACATCGCAATGATTGCCAAAAATTACCCTAAAGCAACACAAAAGACCTGTTACAAAATTAAACACCAACTTATCTCGTCAACACCTGTTTCTGCAACCCAATATCTCGCCATATTGAGGTGAAATGGTGTGTAAAAGTGAAGTCCGCCATGTGCTCATGGTTTTGTTTACAGGCCTGTTGCCAAGTGGTTTTAAAGTAAGTTAATTTCATGATATTGATATTAAAAACGTTGTGAAACGAAACCAATAGATCGATTTGTTAATTACCCACTTTATATTTTGTACGGCGTTAGGGCAATACATGACTGAGATATTTAATTTACTGTGTAACATGTTGCTTGTCATGTGTGTGTACTATTACGTTAGTACTAACTAATAGTACTAACGTAACAGTACACACACACTCTCTCATATTCTGGGTACTGTGTGTGTAAACTCATGTTTTGACGAATAAATTTATGATATTGTATTGTAGATGTCGAAACTTTTGAGCATGTTGTCGGTACGTACCACTTTGCAGTTGTGCACTCGTGAGGAAATCGAATTCGACACGATTTTCTCGGTTAGTGAAGCGATCTCACACTTCTAATTCCTAATTTATCTATACAGTATTTCTCAGTGGTGCCTTTTGATCTCAAATCGTTAGAAGATTATTGTTATTCCTGGGAAAGATTGGATGTCCTCCTTTCCTCGTCGTTTATAGCTATACTGGAGTTTAGGAAGCAGGATTGGCAGGATTCATCTGAGTGCTGGCTGGCCCAATAGTATTGGCCGCGACTAACGAGTTGTAGGTTATAGGATCAAACTCAAACACGCGCTTTACTTCGTGCAGTTTATTTCATCACCACTGCTCTCAAAACACTAAAGAGAAGCGTTGTGAGGAAAGCGGCATATCCTAGAACCAGAAAACCGGGCAAGAGCGAGTCCGACTCGCGCACCGAGGGTTCCGTAACATCCGCGTTTATGCATAAGGTTTATGTTTATGAAATTATATGTTTTTTTTATTTTTATATTTGAGTTGATTGAATGAAAGGTAAATTGCGGTTTACGGTTTATGACGTATTAAAAAAAAAGTACTTACTAGATCTCGTTCAAACCAATTTTGCGGTGGAAGTTTACATGGTAATGAACATCATATTATATTGTTTTTAGTTTTATCATTCTCTTATTTTAGAAGTTACAGGGAGGGGGGGACACATTTTACCACTTTGGAAGTGTCTCTCGCGCAAACTGTTCAGTTTGGAAAAAAATGATATTAGAAACCTCAATATCATTTTTGAAGACCTATCCATAGATACCCCACACGTATGGGTTTGATGAAGAAAAAAATTATGAGTTTCAGTTCTTAGTATGGGGAACCCCCAAAATTTTTATTTTTTTTTTCTGTTTTTGTGTGATAATCTTAATGCGGTTCACAGAATACATCTACGTACCAAGTTTCAACAGTATAGTTCTTATAGTTTCGGAGAAAAGTGGCTGTGACATACGGACGGACAGACAGACAGACACACATGATGAATCTATAAGGGTTCCGTTTTTTGCCATTTGGCAACGGAACCCTAAAAATCAAAGACATGTGTGATATACACCAACCCACTCGGCCCGCTCCTCACTGAGAGGAGGCATGTGTCCCAGTCCCAGCTGTGGGAACACTATAGGCTGATTATGCTTATCTGAGTGCTTATATCGACACGATAATCAACAATCACCAGCGCATCAGCCGCAGCGGTGTGGTTGGATCTTATTCAAGGATATTCAAAATTCTCATGAAATACCGTTACCGTTAAGGCTTCTTCAAACAGGCGCGACACGCGATAAAATCGCGCGCGACACTCTTTGTGTTGCGCGCGATTATATTGCGTGTCGCTCCTTTTTGTAGGAGCCTTTGTTCAGCATAATTAAAATATCCTGAATGAATACACTTCTCTGGAAGCCCCAGGTGGTCGGACATATGTCCGGATATTACGATTTTTAACGCATATTTGTGCATCAGTTCCGAACTCTTGCATCCGATGTTTACGGAAGTCTTGAGACGCTCATAAATTATTATTTACATTTAACTTCCACGTTCGTCTGTTGAAATAATACATGGATGTGTATCGGTCTATCAGCTGCGTATTTTGTTATAGCACGCCGAAGGAAAGGGAAATGTGTGTGTGTACGTTAGCTTTACCTAGTAGTCGAAATTCGGTCAGAAGGACAAATTTATAAGATGCAAATAAAATTCTTTCTTGAAAAATAAAAGGTTTCCCTAAGGGTCAAATCACACCGAGATGGCAGCGAAGCGGCGAGCAGTTTCAGTGTCATATAATTTTAAACTTTATATTCATTACTATAATACATAGTATCACTTGAGAAACTTGAGTCGTCGGAGTGCTCGCGGCGCCGCGGGCGGCCGCGCGCCTTTTCAAGTTTCTCAAGCGATACTATGTGTTATAGTAATGACGATAAAGTTAAAAATTATATGACACTGAAACTGCTCGCCGCTTCGCTGCCATCTCGGTGTGATTTGACCCTAACATTTTCACCTCGTTACATTCACAGGTGGGACACAATGTTATTGGGTTTTTCCATCAGAAATTTCTCTGTAGCACCCTGGAGTCTAGAGTTAGTTGTACCCGGATGATGGCGATAGGCTCGCCCCTTATAACATGAGACTTAGGGCCTGTGCACACCACGTTTTTAAACGCGCCGCTGACGCGCGTTTGTAGCGATACAGACGCGATACTCACGCGAATCAAATACTGGCAGGCACTGCTCTGTAGGATAAAAGCGCGCCGTGGACGCACGTTTCTAAAACGCGCGTCGACGGCGCGTTTAAAAAACGTGGTGTGCACAGGCCCTTAAACATAACTGGCGAATACACAACATAATGTGGCTGTACTGCAGGTACATCTCTGCACAACCTCTCGGGGATACAAGGCGGGTGTGAGGCTGTATTCATTATCATCATCATTTCGGCGGAAAAGGTCCACTGCTGGACATAGGCCTCCCCCAAAAGGGGGGGGTTTGCCATAATTGCCACGCTTGGCAGGCGGGTTGGCGATCGCAGTATGGTATGGTGGTGGAATGCATAGAGAACGCTGCTGCCCATTCTCCGGTACGCCCCTTATTCGCCTTTTACGACACCCACGGGAAGTATGGGGTGGTGCTATTCTTTAAGTCCGACACCACACAGACAACAAACAGAGGCTGTATTATTTATTTTATTTTTATTTATTTGCCAGAATATAGGTACCTACTTACAAATAATATAATACTAATAATATAATATTATATTAATACTTACTTGTACATGACATGGTAAAATAATTTTAGTGTCACTTTATTCGACTTATCAGACGTGCAAATATTTCTAGTAGGTACACATTAATATCATGAAATTACATCAATATCATTAGTCATTCATTAGTCATACACATCATAATCATAATAAAATGTACAAGTCTTGCTTCGTTAATATTAATTAGGCACATTACATTAAAAAATATATTTAATTAGTTTATTAGGTTATATCTCACAGTCAAGACAGTTCATCAATTTATTGATTAGGTTTTTGTATAATGTCAATAATTATGATTTAAATTAGTGTTAGTAAATTTATATTATATCCCTATAATATAAATTTACTAAAACTTATTTAAATTATAAATGACTGCTTAAAATTTAAATAATCATCTATTGAATAAAAACATCTGTCAAAAAGCCATTTTTTTAAAAGTTCTATTAAATTATAAGTTATTCATTTTTCTTATTTTTTCCGGTAGTTTATTATAAACTTTCACCGTCATGGTGTAGCAGTTTCTGTTTCATAACTTTAATCTGTTTCGAGGTATAACCAGAGGTTTTTGTACTGTTTCCCTTTTAAATTGGGCTTTATTGTCCTGATCAAACAGTGATAAGTGGTTTCTAACGAATTTACACATTTCAAAAACGTATAAGGATGGAAGTGTAAGTAAACGTTTAGCAGTGAATATGGGTTAAGTTGTGCCTTATAAATAAATAAGTGCTACTAGCAAGCAGGGTTGCGAACTCAGTCTACAAAAAATGTCCAGGTGTACATATTCTCAAGAATGATGAACGAAGCGCGAGTAAATCCCCTATACCATTCACGCCTTCGTCCCCCGAACGCTTATCAACAGCCGTTCTAAAAATAACCCCCTACTGAAGTTTTCACCTTCTGCCGCTGAATAGACGGCTTTCCATGAATTTTGACAATAATAATGCGTAGGCTGAGTCTGCGAGAATTAAGTTTATCGCTAGGTAGCTTTGACGTCATAGTAGTTCTGTGAAAAAGTTGGCTGTGATATCAACAGATCTTTGATTTATGACTAGTGGTAGTGGTAGTTGATGATTTTGGTTTCTTTGTCCTGGCTATGTACGAGTACAACACGGGTCTCTTCAAATACCATTTGTATCTGTGGTTATCTTCTATCGTGTCGGAATAAGCTACACTTATAATTCTTGCTCATCATCTGCCTAGCCTTTTCTCAGCTATGTCGGAATCGGGTTCCAGTCTACTGCATCCAGTAGACTGGAACCCGATTCCGATTTTACATGAAGCGACTGCCTAGCTGACCTCCACAGCCTAGGTACTGAGTACCACGATACATTGTTAAGTCTTGTGGTCAGACTTTCGGCCTTCTGGCTACCCGTAACGACTGTCAAAGATCTACGATTGACAGCCAGGACTAACGACTTAAAGTGCTTTCCGAGGAGGCACCGTTGGGTCTCGATATGTAATGGATGGTTAGCCATCCACGAACCGACTGCGGCAAGCGTAGCTTAATCTTTCGAGCGAACCGTGCAATTGTGATTATAAAGCCACTAGCCCCTCCTGTAGGGCTAGCATGGCCGGAAACATTTCATCCACGGGGAGAGGAGAAAATACTATTCCCCTCTGTCAATTTTGTCCACCCTCCGAGCACGGCGACATGGGTGGATAAACTATTCACGGTGGACAAACCAGCAGGGCTAGCATGGCCGGAGACATTTTATCCAAGGGGAGAGGAGAAAATACTATTCCCCTATGTCAATTTTGTCCACCCTCCGAGCATGGCGACATGGGTGGATAAACTATTCACGGTGGCAGTAAGCACGAGACATTTTTATAGTACAATTAATTATATTTTCTCCAAGAGATATACTTAAACCCACCATCTAAAGAAGAGGACAAATTTCTCCCTTTGTTATGTCAAAATATCTGTAATTTTTCTCTTCCACTAGTCGCCATGCTATAGGCCCCCGACATTAGACGTGGATCTCACCCCCCGGTGAGATCCACGTCTAATGTCAAAAAGTGATATAATTCTCTTTCCCCCTGTTGCCGTGTTTTGGCAGGTGGATAAAATAATTTTATCCCTTGTCAGTGGAAATAACCGGTGGAGAAAAGTTTTATCCCCAGCCCATGCTAGCCCTGCTGGATATGTTATAGAGGTATGAGGAACAAGGTGTAAAGCTCACTCATTCTCTATAGAAAAGGGAGGATCCTCCGACCAGACGGGTGTTGTGCCTGGCGGGCAAATGCCCGATGATTTATGTCGGACCGATGTATCTATACTACGTCACGTTGCTCGTGAATAATTTATCGTTAATTTATTACATTGTAATGCAGCATAATCAGATTTGGCATAAGTAATTGAAGTCGTTAAAAGTAGTAGTTAAGAAGATCGTGATTAGCGCAGAAGAGATCCCAAACTTTTCTCCTTCCACGTAATTAACTTATTTTAATTTAAGTAATTAAGATCCCAACTTACTTCAATCTGAAGTCGAGGTAGCAACATAATGCAATTCCGTAAAATAAAATTCTTTAAATGCCAAGCGTTTCCACAAATAAAGCTGTTTGCACACCGAACTATTTTGCAACCGGGTTCCTTCTATTTGGCAGAATCTTGATACTCCGATTTTTATTTGGCATAACTCACATGGCATAATCTTATTTAATCGAATATTTTTAAGGCATAAAAATTATTTAGCATAACTTTTGTTTGGCAGAATATTTACGTGTCCGAATTTACAATGGCATACTTTTATCTTGGCAGAATTTTGTTTCGCATAATTACCTTTGCCATAATTAATATTATGCATAATTTTGTTTAGCATAACATTTATTTAGAGATACGATTATTTGGTATGGGTGCATATTTGAACATCAATAATTAAAATAGATGTATCTTCTTGTAAAAATTTGTGTTCAAAACAGCAAAAACTTATAATATTATACGTGTCATAAAAAGTCAATACGTTGTGCTGCAAAATTTTGTGACAGAAACGAATCGCTGCGAAACCGACTTTACGCAGTCTTGTCTGCCCTACCCCTAGAGTGTAATTTAAACCCGCGTAGGCGCGGAGGGGTAGGGCGGCCCGCGAGCTGAGGAGCAGGTGGTTTGAAGGCCCGTTCGCCGGCCAGCAAGCCGAAGCTGCGGTGGTGAGCGTTATAACCATCTGTGACGATAAGCTCGCGTGGCGCCGCCCAAACCCCGTAGCGCCGGAGCCGTGACAGAAACAATGCTTGCTGCATGTTGCATGCCTGCTTGCATGCTGCATGCCTGCTGCATGTTGCATGCCTGCTTGCATGCTGCATGTATGCTGCATGTTGCATGCCTGCTTGCATGCTACATGCATGCTGCATGCATGCTGCATGTTGCATGCCTGCTTGCATGTTGTATGCCTGTTTGCATGCTACATGCATCCAAGCCGACAATATTTTTGTAATTAGCATTTAGGTTAGGGTAGGTTTTTAATGACTATCGATATAAAATGTATGCCAAAAGACGATTCTGACTGTGAATTTTCTGCGATATGATGGTTCTGCTTTTTAATTATTATGGATATAAACATTATGCCTAAAGATGATTCTGACTAACAAAATTATGAGTTTTGAATGTATGACAACTGAGTGTATGCGAAATGATTTTCTGCGAAATGAAGTTTATGCTATCCGTTGTTATGCAAAACAATATTATGACGTAAAAAGTTCTGCTATAAAAGGTAGACCCTTTGCAACCACATCCATTCGCGAAATCGACGAGATTTTGCTTCCAAGAAGGATTTCAATGTAACTTTTGTGACAATGGGCTGAAAGGAATCTTTGGAATAATAGAATGTAGTCATGTTGGTTTTCGTCTTGAAGATTTTGATAGATCCTGCTCGGTGTTTTATTCTCCAGAGTCGGTTCGCGTGCGCTTTCGTCTATCAATATTGTCATCATACTCTCTATTTCTATACCTACGTGTCGCAAAATTGCAAAATAAATGTCTATTCTATTCTACACCAATAGGTGAGCATTTATTATCTCGCATGAGGCATACTGATTTCAGCTGTGAATCGTCGCGAAAATGTGATCAATTTTTCAAAAATATCCCCAAGTATTTTTGAATACGGGTTTGTACATGATGCCGATATTCTGGCTGTTGTCGTAAGGAACATCGTTTTAAGTTTAAAGTAAATTCTAGCTTTGATCCAGACCAACTTGAGTCTAGACGATAAATCATCTCTAAGTTCTTGGACGTCCTTCCCCATGTGGTTGTTTCGTCCTGTCAGCCCCTGTCGCTCCGTGTGTAGCCATCCTAAGGACGCACCGTATCTGGGGCATCGCCCGGGTCGCTCCAATTCTCCGCCGATGCAGCGTTTAATTTCCGCCCTGTGCGTTGGATGTATAATGTATAATGCAACGTTTAGTTCATATCGGAGCTGAGAGATTAAAGTGTTTTCGTTGTTATTGTTTATTTGAGGAGGATATTGGACTGAAAGTAAGCTACTTATATAGGTAAGCCTTTAGTTATACTGCTAGGGAGTTTGTTTCGCAACTTGTTCACGGCTAATCTAGTGGTGAAGGGTGACCGTTTTCGGGGGCTGTTTTACCTTTGTAATTTTGACGTTCAAAAAATGGTTATTCTGTCTAATTTCAACAAGTATTATAATTACTTTTGATACACGAATCGACTGCCGCTAACCGATTCAGTTTTATAAAAAAAACAAAGAACCGGTGGCCTATCCACAAAGGAAATCTAAAGGATGCTACTGTCAGTGTCCATCCAGCTAAAGGTTATAAGTGCAGGTGGATTTGAATACGTATAACATAACAGCTTTCATAATTCCCGCCAAAAAAGAAGATATTTAAAACCTTAAATCCGCGCCGCACACGAGTGGTGCTTCACAGGCCGCCCTCCAGACCTCACAAAGCATTCTCCAGCGGTAATTGGGAACGTTGCCCGAAGCGCTAGTGAATTCTTTATAGTGACAACTATTGTTGCGCCACTGTTGCCGTGTGTTGGCGTTGGCTGGGCCGGCCTAATTTTTGGGATTGAGTTTGGGGATCAAACACGTAGCGGAAAGGAATTCAAGGGTCAACTGTTTGGTGGTTCAGCAAAAGCATTTTGTCAAAGGTAAAATATAAATGTCATTGGTATAAGGGTCGCATAGACAGACGCGTCCAACCCATTGTTGATAACTACCCTGCACTGAATATGAAACTATCTAAATTACTCTCAAGCTTAAACCTCTACACACCTATAGGTAGAGACTCCACGAAGTGCTCTTCAACATTAATTCGGAACGCTGCAACATTGCTCCGCGCTCGAAAAGCTGGTGAATTTTTAATAACCTTCATCCATTGTTGCTCTTTAGTCGCTCAATGACCTGAAAAGACGGCTATAGTCTGCTTAAATATTACTGAAGAACCCTACCAACTAAGAACATGCTGGTATGTAACTGAGGAACTTGCTAAAAAGAACTGCTCAACTTACTAGTTCGCTGCTAAGCAAAATGATATCTCCAGGATAGTTGCTTGTGCTGTCTGTCTATGAACTTTTTTTCATATACTTACTTTCTAAAAAAATACATAAAAACTCAGTTTCCCTTGGACAGATTCCAATCGTAAAAACCTTAAGATTCAAGCCAGTAATTGGGAACATTGCCCGGAGCAAGTGAATTCTTTACATCAACATGTAGTTGCGCCACAGTCGCGCCACTTTCCTGAATGGGCGGCTAAGCGTTCTGGCTCCGTTTCAAAATGCTTGAAATAAGTGGCGTTGTGGTAGATAGTGTACTGGATTGAGGATGTTGAATTTTATGGAGTTTCAAGTGGTAACGTTGTGATTGCGAGATTATATCGCAGTGAACTTTGAGTTGATATCATTCATAAGACTATTGATGACACTACATCACTTTTCTCGCACATAGGTACAAACTATATGTGAAATAATCTTCTTATTCTTTGTGTTATAAATGTTAGCAGGTCAGTAGTGGTAGCTGGGCTGACTCTCCAGGATGCTATGCAGGATAAGTGTCGATACTCTGGAGGCAATTTTAATAAAGTCCTTAAGAGTCTTCCTAACTTAGTGCATATTTTGCCTTGACGTCTAAAGCCGAGATCTTTAGGGCAAGTACTTTAGCTAAGCGTCATTCCTGTCACTGTCGCACAACTGTCAAACTACAACTGCAAGATAGAGACGGGGACGTGTCTAAATCAAAGCACGACCTAAGCAACGTTCAGAGATTTCGGGAGCTGAGCTCTTTGATTTGCATTAAGTATGTCTCTGCTAAGACTGGATTAACATTTATCTAAATGTGGTGGGTATGGAAATTACAACCTGCTGATAACAAATATGCTTATCTTAACCAATAAAAATAAAATGCCCCTTATACTGAACCAGGCCCTTGAACTTACCACGATCAAGAAAACCGCATTACAATCAAGAACTTGACAAGATTAACCCGATCTAAAGTAGCTTATTACTTGCCGAGTAATAGATACCGCGGCCATCTTGGTATACCTCTGACGTTTGCCCCTGAAGCAGTAGCGAAGCCGCGGTTTGGAACGCGGTCAATCTTGTGGCTTGTTTGAAGTTTTCATGTAATGTGTGTTAAAATAAGGGTCGAAAATAATAGCAGAGTATATAAGTCAGAGTAAGCAAGCTCTCAAATCGGTGAAGGAAAACATCGTGAGGAAACTGGCATATCCTAGAACCAAAAATTCGAAAACATGACATTTACTAATCCGCACTGGGCCCTCTCCCTCTCACCGAGAGGAGGCCTGTATCTCAGCAGCGGGAACGTTATAGGCTAATTATGCTAATCAAGCTAAAGTGGCAGTGGACTGTCCAAACTTATTTGTTGAAGGACTAATGGCCGGTGGAGTAGACGAGTCCTAGAGTGGAGACTGCTGATCAGATCGGCAAGCGTAGTGTGGTGGGAAGCCCATAAAAAGGTGGCTTGGGCAGACTGGATGCGTAAGGCGGAGGACGGGGTGTTGTTGCGTATGATGCCCAGCAGTGGACAGCGATAGGCTGAATTGATTGATTGATGTCATATTACAACATGGACAGTTTCAAGAATATGAATAATTTGAAAAAAAAATAAGAAAGTAGGTACTCTTTGACTAGGGTAGGCAATGCAGCTTGCATCTGCATGGCCTTCTTTGGCCAGTCCATAGGAGGCGGTGACCACTTACCAACAATTAGGCTGTCTGCTTGTTTACCAACCGATAGCACAAAAAAAGCCCTCAAATTAACGATGCATATTCATTAAAGCCGGGCAAGAGCGAGTTTTCCGTACCGAGGGTTCCGTAACATCCGGGTTTATGCATAAGGTTTATGTTTATGAAATTAAATGTTTTTTATTTTTATATTTCAGTTGATTGAATGAAAGGCAAATTGCGGTTTACGATTTATGACGTATTAAAAAAAAATACTGACTAGATCTCGTTCAAACCAATTTTCGGTGGATTATATTATTATATATTTTTTTAGTTGTATCATTCTCTTATTTTAGAAGTTAGAGGGGGGCGGCACACATTTTACAACTTTGGAAGTGTCTCTCGCGTAAACTATTCAGTTCAGAAAATTATATTAGAAACCTCAATATCATTTTTGAAGACCTATCCATAGATACCCCACACGTGTGGGTGTGATGAAAAACAATTCTAAGTTGGTGTGGGGAACCCTCAAAAAATTTTTTTTCTGTTTTTGTGTGAAAATCTTAATGCGGTTCACAGAATACATCTACTTACCAAGTTTCAATAGTATAGTTCTTATACTTTCGGAATAAAGTGGCTGTGATATACGGACGGACAGACAGACAGGCAGACATGACGAATCCATAAGGGTTCCGTTTTTTACCATTTGGATACGGAACCCTAAAAAGCTATTTGAAGACTCCGATTCTGGTTTTAGCTATAAGACCACACATTGTGTCACCCCATGTATTTCTACATTTAATTCTGTAATTTATATGTACATAATAAACAGTATTCTATCTTCTTATGTTTTTCGGAATGGCATCCTAGCCCTAGTCGAAAGTTACTCATAATAAGGTACTCAAATAAATACTTCGTTTATATCAGTGCAACTGACTCATCAATGACTGGAAGTGATCATGTCATCACACAACATTGCTTATAAATATATTATCTTGCATACTTTAACAAACCCCAAGTTTATGGCTACTAGCGCCATCTATGATACGGAATGGAAGGCTTTTGTTTAGTTTTATTCGTTTTGTGGGTTAAATTTGCTTTGGATCTTTCTTTCAAATCAAATAATAATAATGTACCACTGCTGGGCATAGCCCACAGTCCTCCTGTCTGTGAGAGGGCCGTAATCCACCACGCGGGCCAAATGCGAGTTTTTATATGATGGCAATAGGGCCCGCCCCTAATATTTTTTATTATTATGAGCCTATTATGTCCTACTGCAGGGCTTCCGTTCTTCCTCTTTTTCCTGTCTCTTGCTACATCTGGCTTGGCTTGCTACACTTTTAGATAGGCGTCCAATTCGTCACGCCATCTCTTTCTGGGCCTACCGCGTCGCCGATTCCTGTTATTCGGTATCCAGTCAGTGGCTACTTTTGCCCAATTCTGTTGCGACATACGGCAGATGTGGCCTGCCCAATTCCACTTTAGTTTGGCGGCTGCGTTGCTCACGTCTGCAATTTGTGTTTTTGTTAGTCTTTAAATATAACTGACGAAATGTGGGGTGGGTAATACACAATTACACACCTCCGCGTGATGTTCCTAAGAAATATTTACTTAATATTGTATTCTGTTTCAGGTAATAATCTTCTTACACCATCATGATCGTGAATTCGTGAGTACCAGATTTATATAAAATTTAGAACACGTCCGTCAGAATCTCATCATTCAGAATCAGGGTATACAATCTCTAGTTAACCTTGACCTGATGAAGTGATGATTGAGGGAGATTAGACCAGTCTCCTCATAGGGGGAAAAAAAACGGGGGTGTAAAAATACAAGGGAAAGACACGTTCTTCCGTCGATCCCAGAGAGAGTTTATCTATGTGCTAAAGACGACCATCTGGATTTTTTTGTGTTTTAACACCTGTTACATACCTCCCAAGCTTCTCTACTTTCCTAAAAGAGCGAAAAACAACCAGCTGCCCTCGACATTTTGTCGAGTTATGCGAACATAAATGTATGGAGCAGCTGATTTTTTTTTGGCGAATTTAAGACGTTGTTGATATTTCGTTATTTCATTATTGCTCCTTGTATACCAGGATAATTATGCTATGGATCCCGTTACTCGGTTACAATTTAGACCAGTGGGTACATAAACACAGTCATGATCTTTTGCGTTTAAATATTTAGGTACGTGTATTTTCGTTATTATGAAACGATTTAAATAATAGTCTTTACCTACTGCTGCCGTCTGATCAACTTGATACTCACTTGGATTGGCTTCATACGAAACTACCTTTTGGAAGGGGGGCCTAGAACTAATTCTATCTATTTAAGTATATAATATAACATTCAAAGTCCTGACTGACTAATAAATATATCAACAAATACAGCCTAAACCGCTGGTCCTAGAGACATGAAACTTGGAGGGTGTGTTCTTTGTGAAGAGTAGGTATCCACTAAGAAAGGGTTTTTCGAAGTTCCACCCCTAGGAGGGTGAAATTTCACACGGACGAAGTCGCGGGCAGAATCTAGTTTTCTTATAAATTTTGACGTTTAAAAGTGCCTTTTAATGGCCTACTTAATACAAGATAAATTCTTAACCAGTGAGCGAACTGTAGCCATGAATTCTACACATGATTCTAGACGTAGAGTAGATTTTTTTTTAATTTATCAAAAAAAAAATCAGCGGTTTCATAGAAAAGTGCTACTTACGCGGTCAAAATGTATGGAACAGCAATTTATTAGTAATAACCATAGATCGGAGAAGGTAGATTGATTTTTGGTACTTGTATCATAAATGCCCACAGAAAGAAGAACATGGATAAGCCATTTTCCAGGAAAGTAATTCCGGTATTTCCGGATCCAATTAAATATTGTTAATGTTGGTAGAGATATTATTACTAGGTACTCAATCACAATTTAAATTTATCTGTATTTATATTTATTATTTATCTGTTTTCACGACAATTCCAATTCCGAAATTCCGGAGGAATGTCCATATTAATATA
The DNA here is from genome assembly GCA_916614155.1 of Mesoligia furuncula. Lineage (NCBI taxonomy): Eukaryota > Metazoa > Arthropoda > Insecta > Lepidoptera > Noctuidae > Mesoligia > Mesoligia furuncula. Next base: position 16,632,507 of record OU744815.1, on the reverse strand, counting down.
TACGTTTCGGATCAATGACCCCAATTCAATCTACCTACTCTGATCACGGGTATAATAACCCACGAAAAATTTCAACTAAAGGTTCAGAATTATGTACCTACTTACATTTTATGCATTTGGCTGGACAGGAAGCACATCCCTCTATCACCCGGGAAATCCTAGGCTGTTCAATAAAAAATAACTATAACAAAACCCTAATCTTCACGCTTGCGGCCACAAATTGAGCGTACTATTATTATGTAATAGTTTGTGCACATACCGCATCCAGTATTATCAAGTCGTTGACCTAAATACCTGGTTTACAATCGTACGAAATACAACCTTATTCCTAGTCCTATAAGAGCTACAGGAAATGCACGGAAAGCATCTGTTTTTTCTCTCAGATTTTTACAAACCACGCTAAAACCAACCTTATGTTTATTCAAATAAGGGTGAGGAGTCATTTAAATTAGTTTTTACTTAATTGCCTAACCCAATGTTTGCTTGGGATAGGTTTTTAATGTTGTTTTAATTGCGTAAAGATAGTGAGAAGACACTTCTAATGCACCTTAGTTAATAGGAACATCATTTAATAGTACCTAAGCACTTAACATTGATTACTGTAGGTGATTAGTAGAATTACTACGTATTTAGTAGCAAGTTAATTGTTTATTAAAGGGAAAGCGTAGGGTAGCTAGCGAAATTCAAATTTTCTTACGTTTTTTGCAATTTGCAGGTCAGTGTCATGTTGAATGTTGATTAAAATATGATTCGCGAGCGTAACAATTATGACTTTACAGAATTATAATTATTAAAATCATCAATACAACCCTTTAAGTTCTTATAATCCTATTGAATGACTATTTCATGAAATATCAATAAATGATAAATTGATTTTATCTTTGTAAGTAGGTTTGTACAAACACGTCAATCATGTTTTTTTTAAAACTAGATGAGGTCGGCGTTTCCTCTTTTAAAGTCCAGACATAATCTTGGTCAGGTTATATAAAGACCATGTAGATCGATGTCTGAGATGGTCTTTTGAGGAAAGAACCACACAGATTGAGAGGACCTGTCCAGTCAGTGCACGCATTTGTCAGAAATCGTGCAGCTCAACTCAACACTTAAGGAGCTCAACGATTCGACGAACGATACCAAAGAAAGGACATTTGGGTAGGCCACAAAAATTACTCAAACTGCCAGACCATGAAAAAAAAAACTAACAGAACAGAGAGAATAAAAAAAAATTAAATTAATAAAATCAATCAATAGGATTATATGGACTTATGAGGGATGACAGATTGCGCATCGATGTATGTACCTGCCACCCTGTATATCAAAAAGTATAATGTAATATAAGTATAGACCTCATCCAAACTTAAAACAAAAAACGCAGCTTTCCGCTATTAATTCTCTCTCACCTGCTTTTCTTGCAAGTCCATCTGGCATCGCAGCAATCTTACCTGGCTTCTAATTGAAAGGCAATGAGCTTATGACCACCTGTTACAAATTAACCATCTGCCAACGATTGCGAATTCCATTTTTCTTTACAAGCTTATGTTATCCTCATTCGATGCTACCAGTAGCGCCATCTAGCGGTGAGCGGAGTAAAGTTGAAAGTTTGTTTTAAATTCTTATTTTGCGTTTATTTTAAGAATAAGTAGGTACCTACTTAATGTAGATTTGAAAATGAATGAATGATTTTTTTAATCATTATTCTCTTGCTTCTATCCCACTTTATTTGTGGTCGGCGCAACATGTCTTTTCTTCCATACTTCTCACTCGTCATCGTAGTAACCAAAAAAAAAAAAAAAGTCTGATGAATTTGGAGGAGCTTCCAGATTTTATTATACCAGTTATTAAAATAATTAATTAATAAAAAACACGAAATTTTCGTCCCTTTCATATCAGTAGTTGTTCCTTCTTTCCTCGGTTACTAAGTCGAGTTATTCACCAGATTTTTACCGTAGTTTGCGGTACCTACGTCAGATTAGCTGCCACCTGGCTTTAATGAGTAATCTGCTTTATAATCTAGTCTGAATCTTAGTAGGAATGCGGACACTTGGCGGCATAGCAAGCAGCAAGGACTATCGTGACATGACTTATCTTGCACGGAATCTGAATACATCTGTGATACGCTACATATAGGTCCTAGGCCCTTGCCCCGTTGGTATCATGGTCGCAAGCGGGACTTGTGACTGTGGGGTCCTGGGTTCGTTCCCGGGTTGGACAGTGTTACTGGGTTTTTCTACTGGGAATTTGTTAGTAACAGCCAGGAGTTTGGAAGTTATCGGTGTGATGCCCCCGTGCCTCGGAAAGCACGTTAAGCCGTTAGTCCTGCGCTTGATCTCTCTCCGGTCGTGTCGGATGGCAGTCCCATCGGACTATGAGAGTGAGGGAAGAGTGAGAGCAGCTGTGTCTCCGCACATATTAGTGCACTATAATATATCTCGTGTAGAAACAGTTTGACCATGGATGGAGTTACGAACGAACCTAATCCTCTATTGCGTCTAATTGCATCTTCTTATCGTATCTTTATTAGTTTAGATTGTACGTTGTCTTTTACTGTCTGTCAGTCACGGAATTGGTGACATAAATGCACCCTGGACAGTCAGCCTTGCTACCAACTTGCTGACTGGCAAATTTTTGCCACACCAGAAGCAATTCTCATACAGGTCTTGCCTACGCGAGAGATATACATAACATCCTCTTATGCAATAAACGTGTTACTACGATGACAAACACACCTGCTTACAACAGTTGCAACCTCTGTAGATCTTTGTTCTCACCTTACATACGCTACCGATCACGTAACATAGCTGAGCAACTGAACAATGCAGTAGTACCGACCGGTACCGGTAAATATTGATGTAAAATACTTCAAACTATTCGTAGTTACTTTGTAGTTGTAGGTTAATTGTTGTGTAATACTTGAAGAGCAAGTTCGTTAGCCTGAAGGTTTAATAGGCGAGGCTTAATGAAATAACGAAGGACGAAGACCTGGTGAAGGTCGTGGGCTTCCACAGGATATGGGACGCGCATAACTCTCGTCTTTCAGCTGAGATTATGATAGTGATTTTGAGAGAGTTATGCACTAGTGACGATGTCCAAAAAAAGATTCAAGAGCAGTTGAAGAACCTCATTAAAAAAAAATGATGACTGTGAAAGAAAACATCTTTAGGATATCCACAATTCTTGGTCTTTTGGCGTACCGTGAGACAATCTATTTGCTGAATAGATCTGTAACCTGCCATGGGACAAATATTCAGCAGAAGAAGACAGAAGTTCCCTAAACACCTAGATAACCAGTCTCATATCCGTCAAGTCTCATATCGCTATCCCAAATTAAAGGATACAACGCATAAATTAGACGACAGACGTTAAGCAAACACAATATACATTCCCCTGTCCGTGACTAACATCCTTCCATCGCAGATTCGTCTCAATACAACAAGATGACTAGATGTCACTTCGTGTAAACATGCGTATCATAGATTAGTGGATGTTTTTTATTGTGCCTACTTTTGATGTAAGTCGTTGCTAAGTTCAAGTAAAAATCATCTTTTTTTAATAAGCGGGAAATTGATGGGATCTCCATAAGTGTGGAAAGCTCTGGGGGTAGACCTTTGCTCTGCAGTGGAATATTACATATTTACAAAAATTATTATATTTTTGAAGTGAAAACTTCTTTAGGGCGCGTTGGACATTTTTTGAGATGGGAAAAAACCATTGAACTCGCGACACTTACCGACACCGCGTTACATTCGGTTGTGTTCTGCTATCCTCGGTTTTAAATCCGATATGTCAGTGAGTGATGGCAAAGTATTCTGATTGTGTTTTGTTTTCACTTCTGTTGGCACTCCCGGAGTGTCACAATTTTTTTTTGTGTTGTGTATGTGTGTGCCAATATTTTGCACTGAAAAGGATATTTTTAAAATTTTTCGTAGTTCTGCGGTCTTTTTTATTGCCGTTTTATAGGACTTCCTCGACTTGTTTCGAACTTTTGTCGAGCGAGCGGTACTTAAAACTAAAAAACTCTTTTCATAACTTTCTTACGACTTTCATAAAACTACGTACGTGTCAGTCGTTTTCATTTCCATGCAACCCATTTACCGTTTTCCATTCCCCAACACGAAAATTGGATTCGAAACTGCATTAAACTCTCGCTGCGCAAACTGATATTCGTGGCAGTTTTAAAAACTTTCCCAGCATTTCATTTGGATATCCAGCGATAATCCCTTGGGCGAGTGGTGTACCACGTGTCAACAGTTTTAAAAGGTTCACACTTGCAGCTTGGATAGTGTTCCCGTTGTTTTAACACCGTCCGTCCGTTGGAAAGGTTTTTGCTAGATTTTTTTATTTAGACTGTGTGCAGTGGCGCTTTTATAGCGACGAAAGAATAATGGACGGTTTATGTGTCTTTGTACAATGGAAGTTAGTAGGGCATTTGTTCACCAAACCTTTCGGTTATTTCTGGTATTGACTGTGGAATGTTTTCTTTGAAATGCGTGACAAAACGTGGTCCTATACCAAACTGCTGACGCATCATTTGTTGTGTTTTAAGATGGTTTTAAAAGAAAACCGACTCAATTTTTGGCCAAATTCTTTTTATATTTTATAGAATTCATTACATTCATCAATATATCAACCTCAAAGACATAGGTACTCATTATCATCCACAGCCCGACTTCACTCACTGCTGCATAGGGCTGTCTTTCCTTGTGCCAATTCCCACGTTCCTTTGCCAGTTCTTCGTTCTTCTCATCCGGGTTCTACCGCGATGCTGACATATACGTAACATTTTGTAGTTTGCCTCATAGATGCTTCATCTGTGTCTCTTCCAATCTTTCTACCATTTCTCTCCTCTGCTACCTCTTTCATCTACACACGAGCTTACAAACATTACATTGCCGAGGCATAAACAAATCACTGTCTATCCCTTTCTTCCACAATATCTGCGTCCCTCTCCCCCGCGATGTTTACAATTTTCCCGCTCACCGGCTCACGACGGCGGCTCCAGCCAGCTCCAGTCGCGCGGTTGACGCGTGCGCAGATACCCGTATCGATTGTTCGGAGATCGATTTTTCATTAAATTGAGTGCAATCTGTGTGATAGTGTGGTGACAAGGATCCATTTTGTTTGCAACATTTATAGAATGCATTCCAGAGTGTGATGTATTTTTAATTAAGTTTTTTTTATTGATGCGTTCTTTGACAAGTGATAAGTGAACGTTTTGTGCTCGTCTTCGAGTTATTGGTAACGGAGTTATTTTTTGTGTAATTACTTTATTCTATAAGTATAATAATTTAAAAGCTCAGTTTTCATGGCGTTAATTATGATTAAGACGTTTATTTCCTGAACACATTTGTCACGACATTGAAACTTTGACAGGTTTTATAAAAGTTTGCAGGTTTTTCTATAAGCTATTCATAACATCGTCCACTCTCGAATTTATCGAAAACGTTTTTCAGAATCTTAATTTTATTATTTATTGTTTGTACGTTTTGCCTTAACTACTGCTTAATTATCTTTATACATCAACGACATTGAATTTCATGTTTTACAATCTAACAGTTCTGTTAATTGGTTACGCACTAATAATAGTTCAGATTTAAAATTTAAAAACGTTTGCGGTACCTATTTACTTACAATAATAATTGTAATAATTAGATTAGTTTCCCCATGTAAGCATTGTTAGCGATTTATTTATAAATTCTTGTTCATAGGGGATATTGTGGTTTACAATAAATATCTACTTACCTATGTACCTATTATAATGGCGCCGCGCCGCTGTTAACGGTTATGTTCATATGATGATTAATTCTTTTAACAACAGCGAGATGAGCTGGAATCCTTTAATAAAGATTGGTTCTTGGTAGCTCTGGATAGAGAGAAGGAGGCCTTTGCCCAGCAGTGGGACATTGATGGCTAATAATAAAAATAATAACAACGAATGTGTCGTATAAAATCATTGAGTGATAATGTATTACATTATAACTCAATGTACAAAATACCTATGTAACTTGTTTAACCTCCGAGATTTTTTATTTTTCTCTTTTCGTTACTTAAAAAAAAATATCTAAATCTAATCCATTTTTAGTAGATACAACAAACAATTTCGGGAATTTTATTGCCCTGCAGTGTCTACCTCAGGCAACATATTTTGACGTTCAAAATTGCTTATAATGTACCTATATTAATTTAAAAAAAAAAAAAATAGAAAAAAAAATTATGTAAGCCCAATGCCCAAAGCCTTTTTGTGCCTAATCTATATATGACTCGTTAAAACAAATTATATGAGCCAAAACTCTAGAGTTTCACTAGTAGCCACTGAAAAGTTCCACTATCCAACTCCTGGCTCCATCATCAGATCAGCTCCAAGATATGAAATTATAGTTTTGTCATTCGAACTACTTATACTTTACAAAGTTTCATTTCGATATGACAATCAGAAGTAGGTTAAAATTGACTTCTAAGATTTTACTACATTGTTTTTAGTTAGTTACAAGTGAAGCTAATAAAAGCATGTCAAAAATATTTGACATTGACATAGCCTTAAATAAATAAAAATAAGACTGCGTCAGAACAGACTGATGATTACAAAGCTATAACGAACAAATGAATGCTAGATTTCAGGGCAACAACACACGGACTATTCTGATATTTAATACAATTTGTGGTTAGTGACGATAACCGCGGCACAATGTTATCCGTTGTTATAAACATATAGGTACTTAAATACGTGCAATTTCCTGTACTGATGTGTTTGACTCTGGTTTCTGTCTGTTCATAATATTATGTAGTCAACCAGTCAGTACCATAGAAAGAATACTAAAAACTGCGGGGTGATTACAGAACACACTAACAGTAGTAATGACTTATTTTGACAGTTCAACAACATACATTGCGTTGCTTACATTGTTGAGCAGACCTATTTTTCGAACATATCCAGCAATGGATTAGCAATATCCTTCAGAATCATTCAGATTTTGATTAAAAGTGTGTTACGCATTAGGGTGCTGACTTTTCTTACGCCCATAAGCTGTGGCTATTAGTGCAATTTAATTTGAACGCATTCAAAGCATAAGAAACTTTAAAGCCAAGTCAAGATCCCGAACCATCCTGACCGGTTCATCATAAGCCCCGAAGATATACGGTCAATTTGCGCTTGATTTTGAACGTTTAGAGCGGGAATTTGGCATCTATGGTAGCTTCTGTTTGGCGTTCAAAAGTTAGTCTTTGGTAGTTTTGAGAGCTTTCATATTTCATACTAGCTTTCACCCGCGGCTTCGCCCGCGAGGTACTATCCTATGTCCTTCCCCGGGATGCAATCTATCTCTCTGTCAAATTTTATCGAAATCCGTTCAGTGGTTTAGGCGTGAAAAGGTAACATACAGACAGACAGACAGATAGACAGACAGACAGAGTTACTTTCGAATTTATAATATTAGTACGGATTCGTCATGTCGGCGAAGGAAAATTACTTATGTATTTTAGTCTAGATCCAAAATACCCTTAAAGTAGGTAGGTATATTGCTATTCATCTGAATCTGAATGTAGATACAGAAATGCAATGGATGACGTTGCCTATCCTAAAGATACTTTGAACACGAAATGACGAAGAAATTCGTTAAAAAACCCTCGTACAATAACTGAAAATATTGCACGAACGTGCTCAAAAAGTTTCAACAAAAACGCCGCAGTATTTCGATGCACAATTATACTGTTAAGTATTCATACAGATCGGAAAGACTGCCCGATTATCCGATTTAATTAATTTCATAAAGAAATAATCTCATTGATTCATTCATTGGTAAATAAATCAACAGTGCTATCTGCATTATAAAGGTAAACCATAAATGATATTATTTCTGTTAGAGGAGCACTGGTGGCCTTGTGGTTACGGACTTACGAATGTGTAGGTAGTGGATTCGAACCCAGACAGGCTCTTTACTTTGTGTAAATAATTTCATCGCCACTGTTCTCAAAACGGTGAAGGAAAAACCGGTATGTACAAAACCAAAAATTAGAAGACACGTGAGATCTACCAACCCGCACTGGGCTCGCGTGGTAGATTACAGCCCACTCCCTCTCGAAGAGAGAGATCTGTATCCCAGCAGTGGGAACATTATAGGCTTATGACGCTCTGTTCCTGTAAGTAGGTTTGTACGTCCAAATCAATCATATTTTTAAAACTAGATGAGTTCAGCGCTTCTTATCCGACTACTCTGAGAATAAATTTTGATGCTAGAGGCCTGAAAATTTATAAAGGGGGTCCTTGTAATAAATAAACCCCAAAAAAAGAAAGAAAAAATGAACAACAGAAAAAATACTCGTATAAATATCATAAGCAACTTACAAAAAGAAATGAAATCCCACAAAAACATTTCATGTTAAATGTTGCCAAGACGAGACCATGTAGCTCGCACTGTCAAAAAGTAATCAGATCTCATGTAGAGCCAAGCTTCTAACTCTACACGCCCTAACTCTACAAGGCCTAACTTCGCAAACTCTACACCTTAGTCAAAATATGTGGCTTGGCCATTTCGCTACATTCACATGAGTATAAGGTGAAAAACTCTCATACTGTTAATGGTTCTTGTAGTAACGAAACGGCCAAGCCATATATTTTGACTAAGGTGTAGAGTTTGCGAAGTTAGGCCTTGTAGAGTTAGGGCGTGTAGAGTTAGAAGCTTGGCTCTACATGAGATCTGATTACTTTTTGACAGTGCGAGCTACATGGTTTCGTCTTGGCAACATTTAACATGAAATGTTTTTGTGGGATGCATTTGTCAGTAAATGGTAATGATCTTCCTTCAATGACTAAAATTGAAGTGACTTTCACTTTGATAGCACGATCTATTGTTTGAAGGTGAAAGGATTCCTTATCGATATTGGTCAATTCGTTTCGACGAACACACAATTTGAAAGTCTTGCCCATTTTTTTTATGTCAAAAGGTCTAACTAATTCAATGTTTGATTGGATTTGTTATGGCGTATGTGGTCTTCATCTATACTTATAATAAATCTGTAGAAGGGTCAATTCTGTACATTGAAAATATTGAAAAAATAAATAGCGGGGGGTGTTGCTGGATCGATACCAAACCCAAATATGTGATTAAAAAAAATTTTGTCTGTCTGTCTGTCTGTCTGTCTGTCTGTCTGTATATGCAGGCATCACGTGAAAACTAACGGTTCGATTTCGATGAAACTTGGTATAATTATACCTTATTATCCTGGGCATAAAATAGGATACTTATTATCCTGGAAAAATTGGTAGAAAAAAAAATCTTATTTTTCAGTTTTATTCATAGACGTTGTTCTGTAGAACCGCGAACACACGTTGCATTACCCGCAGTGGATAATTTTCCATTTCAATTTAAGAGAATACAGTTTCCTGTAGCTTTGTGTTACACCATGACAATAAATAAGGCTCAAGGTCAGACCCTAGGAGTTGCTGGCGTAGATCTTACCGCGAGTTGTTTTTCACACGGGCAACTTTACGTAGCTCTTTCCCGTGTGAGCAGTCCAAGAAATCTTCATGTTCATATTCCGGACGAGATCACTAACAATGTTGTGTATGCTGAAGCTCTCAGTTAACTTTCTGTCGCATTGTCACGATCACTTTTTTATTATTGCAAACTTTTCGTCACTGTCAGTAATTTACTGCTACATGCTACTTATCAAGGTCGGAATTACTATGAGAAAAATACTTACTACAGAACGCGAGCTCAACAGCAGTAGCTCAATAGAGGGATCTCCTTAATTATTATAGGCTTAGCCGTATTTGGGTCCAATAGATATTTATAAGATGTCATTGTCAGAGTTACTCAAAATGGAGAAATAAACCATCCACGCGAAGACCGACATCCGCGCGGACGGAGTCGCGGGCGGAAGCTAGTTATGAATATAGACATTCTTTATACTGTGTAATGATAATATATTCAATGGGCAGTGAGTGGAGTTCTTGCTGATCTTGATGTCAAAAAGGCCAGATGCAGTGAAGTCCATTGATCATGTAGTTATAATATTTTACTATGTACCTACTTGAAAAGCTGAGAATCTCTGAACGGTAACTTACTGAATGTTTTATTGATAGAAATAACAAAACAGTCAATCAATTAACCTGCTAATAGATAAGATTGAATAGCTTTTCAGAATTCCGGATTCTATTTTAAGGTTCCCATTTTATAAACTTACTAGCTTCCGCCCGCGGCTTCACCCGCGAGGTATATCGATAAAAACTATCCTATGTCCTTCCCCGGGATGCAATCTATCTCTCTGCCAAATTTTATCGAAATCCGTTCAGTGGTTTAGGCGTGAAAAGGTAACATACAGACAGACAGACAGAGTTACTTTCGAATTTATAATATTAGTATGGATGCCAACACTAATTCGAACAGTGGGCATCTGTCCATTGCAAATCCATGCATACTTTTCCACCATGCTTGATCTAAATCTTCTTCAATAAATTTTCCGTTTTTTTTTGACAAGGAACTCCCGTTATGCCATGACCTTTAATTCGCGCCATTATATAGTCTAGAGGTCAGCAGAACCCCTAGTCGTAATAGCATTCCCCTATCCTTGAATTAAGTATGTGTAGAATGTTAATGGATATCGTAATAACTTTGTCGTGACTTGCTGGTGTAATGTAATTGCCTTTTTTCTCGGGTTCCCATTACTCCACAGTCCTTGAATACTTTCTTGGATTGCCATGTTTAGTTTTAAGGAAGTTAGCTATGCTTTCATTTGGCGGGAATTTGGCGTCCGCAATTTCTCAGACAAATATGGCATATAAGATAATGTGATTATCTAAAAAGGCTAGTGCTTCCTACTACCTGTCTAGAAGATTTAATCGTTTGACAATGTATTTGGTAAGTTCCTAATTGGCATCAACCCGCATGTGGGCCGCGTTTTGGATTACGGCCCACTCACTCACAGAGAGGAAGTCTTAAGTTCTAGCAGTGAGAACATTATATGCATCAAGCCTGTGGATTTTGGCAAGTATTAGCAAAATCAAAAGTTATATATATTCAAACTAGGCTTAGGATCAGCACTTTTGAACGTCAAAAATTACTTAAAACAGTCCCTCAAAACGCCCGCCCTTCACCACTTCCTAGGGCTTTAGCTGGAAAAAAGTGGCGGAACAAACTCCCCAGCAGCACAGCTGTCTGTTCAGTTAAAAGAACTTGATTCTAGCAATCGTACTACCTATCATCATTGTTAGTGTGTAGGATTTCCAATGTCGCTGTGTACATTGTAAAGGTACGATTCCACCAAAATAGTGTGCAGCACATTTGTTCACAATCATTTTGTGCAGAACTCCAACAGTGCACGTAGTGAGCTGCAGATCCGATAGTCTCTGTTTCAAGCTGTGCGTTACTTTTGTACGCGCACAGTGTAGCACACTTGTGCGTGAACATGATGAAACAGGACAAATAATTGTTTTCACTCTGTTAGTGTCTAAACACACTATGCCGAAAGTGCGCGACCGAAGTTCGGCATGATTACGCCTGCAATTCTATTTGAATTACTGACGACACATTATGCCGAAATTGCGTTGCGTTATTATAGCGTACAGCTGAACTTCGGTCGGGCGTAAGTTCCACGAAAATTCGGCGGCAACGTATTATGTAGAGCACACATTATACGCGACCGAAGTTCGGTTCGATGGCCGAAGAAGATCCGGGGCGGGAAGCAGCGGGAGGCAGGCATGCTCGCGCCCCGCGTGTCCGCAACTTAATTTCTGCCACGTAAGTTCGGCACTTATGGTGTGTCATATCAGCCGAATACGTCGGAACGTAAAATCAGCCGCGGAACAACGGTCGCGTACCTTCGGCATAGTGTGTTTGGACACTTAGCGGAAGCAAGACTGAGTTCGCGAACAACAAGTGTGTACGCGTCGACGCGAGTCCACTGCTTGCATATGTGCGCGCACAAAAGCGCACAATTTGTTGTTGTTTGCTTGAGTGAGTCGACCAGAATAAACATTTGTGTCGTACACTGTGCCGCACAGTGCCGCACACTGGTGGAATCGCGCCTTAATACAACTCAGGTATTTAACTTGCAATTCCAAAACTCGTTATATCCACCAACACAGCGCACACAAGGCAGACGTGCTTACCCCTTTTTTACTGACATACCTAACTAATGACATTCTAAACCTGTCTAACATTCCTATGACACTATTATGGCGTCCTAGCCAGCTGTTATTATAACCTAAACACGCTATTGATAGTTGGAGGATAATAGCTCTTTGTAATGGTACTAATTATCATGAACGTAAGGTAAATCAGCGTAACTGCGTAATACACTAACTGTCTGTGTGGTGCCGGACTTAAAGAATAGCACCACCCCATACTTCCCGTGGGTGTCGTAAAAGGCGACTAAGGGGCGTACCGGAGAATGGGCAGCAGCTTTCTCTATGCATTCCACCACCATACCATACTGAGATCGCCAACCCGCCTGCCAAGCGTGGCGATTATGGCAAACCCCTCCTTTTGGGGGAGGCCTATGTCCAGCAGTGGACGTCTTTCGGCTGAAATGATGATGATGATGACACTATCAGTAGCAATGGCTTTCATTTTGACAGTTCAACAACATTCATTGCGTTATTTACGTTGTTGAGCTGACACATTTTGTCGAACATAAGAAGCAATGGATTAGCTATATTCTTCAAAATCATTCGGATTGTGTTTAAAAGTGTGGTACGCAATTAGGGTACTTTTGTACGAGTGTAGAAACACCCCAGTTGAGCAGACATTACATACTACTCCAAGATAAAACGTAAACGAGTCAAAAGGAGTATGTTACGGATGGTAGCAGGTGGCGTTCTGTAGTTTCCGCCTCCTCCTCTCTCATCTACTAGCTGCGCACCGCGGTTTCACCCGCATAAAGGTCGCGAAACTCACGTGACTTTGATTTTCGCGTGCTCCGATTGGTTTGAGCATGCTAGTAATGAGCATGTGTGTCAGTACCTTAAGTCTCAGTAAGTCATCTCGATTCCGTGGGAATAACGGGATAAAAAGTTAGCCTATGTCTTAATCCAGGGTGTCAGCTACCTCCATACCAAAATTTGTCAAAATTGGTGTAGCCGTTTGTGCGTGAAGAAGTAACAAACATACAAACACACTCACAAACTTTCGGCTTTATAATATTAGTGTATTGTGATGTATGCATCACATCACACTCCCAGCGGGGCTAGGAAGCAGCATCTACCTCAAACGGTGTTAATTTCCTTTAAAACCGAATCTTCTGTAATTTTTTTCAGTAGAGGTCGGCGTAATATGGTTGAACTATGCTTTATTTTTTGTTTTCTAACAACTTTATGTAATTACCCATATTAGCAAATAAATGATTTTGAATTTGAATTTGAATTTGAATATAACAATATTTATTTATTTTTAACTGCATCCAACAGCGGAAAAGATCATACAAGTAGGTACTTGAATATAACTTTTATTATACACGTAAATTATTTTACTACAACACAATGGTTTACCGTATTACTTGTTGTACCATTAAAATAAACTCCTTTTTTACGTAGCACCATTTAGTGGTAATAAAAGTCTTGCGATCATCATCATCATGATGATGATGATAAAAGTCTTGCGATATTCCAATAAAAACGTTTTTTTTTTGCGAAACATTTACTGTATCGTATTGTAAGTAAATTGTTGTATATATATCCAGAGCTTTATATACCTACGGGAATTTGTGGTTATTGTGTATCTTGGTTGCTTCGTTGGTCTAGTGGTCGCAAGTGCTACTGCTGAACATGAGGTCTTAGGGTTGATTCCCCGCGGGCCTTCGGGCGGAGAGTAATGGGTAGCTCACCGTCCGATCAGGACCAGGCCCGTGCCGGACGGCGCGTACGTGTTCCACGCGCGCCTCAAAGAGATGTCAGCAACAGAGAATTCGGCCTGCCGGGGCAGCGGGATTGTCAGTGCGGGTTGTTCCGTTGCCGGAACAAAAAGGGCTAAGGAAGGAACATGGGCGTTTTTAGTCAATAAGAGTCTGACACTCCCTTCCGCTCCATCCAGAGCGAAAAGAGGTCATTTGATGATTTCCCACCAGAAAAAAAAAAACCGGGCAAGAGCGAGTCGGACTCGCTCACCGAGGGTTCCGTAACATCCAGGTTCATGCATAAGATTTATTTTTATGAAATTAAATGTTTTTTTATTTTTTTAGTTGGTTGAATAAAAGGTAAATTGCGGTTTACGATTTATGACGTATTAAAAAAAAAAACTACTTACTAGATCTCGTTCAAACCAATTTTCGGTGGAAGTTTACATAGTATTGTACATCATATATTTTTTTTAGTTTTATCATTCTCTTATTTTAGAAGTTACGGGGGGGGGGGGGACACATTTTACCACTTTGGAAGTGTCTCTCGCGCAAACTATTCAGTTTAGAAAAAAATGATATAAGAAACCTCAATATCATTTTTGAAGACCTATCCATAGATACCTCACACGTATGGGTTTGACGAAAAAAACTTTTTTTAGTTTCAGTTCTAAGTATGGGGAACCCCAAAATGTATTGTTTTTTTTTTATTTTTGTGTGAAAATCTTAATGCGGTTCACAGAATACATCTACTTACCAAGTTTCAACAGTATAGTCCTTATACTTTCGGAGAAAAGTGGCTGTGACATACGGACGGACAGACAGACAGACGGACAGACAGACAGACAGACAGACAGACAGACAGACATGACGAATCTATAAGGGTTCCGTTTTTTGCCATTTGGCAACGGAACCCTAAAAAACGGGTTGATTCCCAGGTCGGGCAGTGTTACTGGGTTTTTCTATCTGGAAGTTCTCAGTAGCAGCCTTGGAGTCTGGATTTGTGACCGGTGGTTGGTGGCAATAGGGTCACCCCCTATTTATAGATGGGACTTAAACCTTACTGGCGAAATGTGGGTGTACTATAGGCACAACTCTGCCCAACCCCTCGGGGAAACAAAGCGTGATGTTATGTTATGTTCAATAACACGAATAATATCACACTATATCACACTAATATTATAAAGGCGAAAGTTTGCGAGTGTGTTTGTACTTCTTTACTCACAAACGGCTGGACCAATTTTGATAAAATTTGGTATGGAGGTAGCTGACACCCTGGATTAACACAGGAAACTTATGCGGGTGAAACCGAGGGGCGCTGCTAGTATCGACACATATTTTATTTCTCTAAAATAAATACGTATATATTAATCGTATCCAAGATACCTAAAAAACCTCTATAATCTACATTATAGAGGATTTTTAAAAATTACAATGGAAGTCAATCGAATAATCCATCATATAATTACATAATAGGAAAGTCTAAAAATTAATTATTATTCGGAACGGTTTCCGTGACGTGCGACAAAAAACCCTTTATAAAAAAACACTTCCTCTATTCACAAAAAAAAGCATCCTGAAAAGGACCAATTACTGTGCACAGTTTCATATTGAGAAGTCAGATAGCTCTGGGCTCATGAAAGAGGGTAGGAGCAAAAACGTTGGGAAAGCTTGGAAAAGCCTAGTTATGCAAACTGTCGGGAATGCTAATTAGTTCTCTTGCTGAGCCTTGAATTAGTATGTTTTAATGTTTTTGTGAAAACTGAAGATTTAGCGTGTTTTTTGGGTGATTGTGAGTGTTCTGTGTAGTTTCGACATATAATTCTTATTTAAATCTTGAACTGTTTGTAATGCAGATATTACAAGATATACATAAGGTCCCATTAAAATAGATGGACAAACTTTTAGAAATCAATCAGACCACCAAAATAAGGACGATGGTAAAAAAATATATAAGAAAAACGTATTAGATACTTACAAGAAAAATAATCAGCTAACGAAAATACACTAATGTATTTTCGAAAATACACTAATGTAAGTATAGGCATTTTATTATTTTAGGTCAAAATAAAATCACTTTAATCAGTGTTTTTTTTTTGCTTGGATATCTTTGGTTAGACTGAGCGCTGTGTTCAAATTTGTCCATCTATTTTAATGGGACCCTGTATAGGGCCGACTGTGGTGTTGAATTGGGTTTAGTCCATAGGTATATTAAACCAAATTCAACAGGGCAAATTTTTCAACGTCAGATCTATTTTACCCGTGGGATCAATTTGACGGTTTTTGACGGCAAAAATTCAAAATTGTTCCTCAGGTAAAGATATCTGGCGGAAAGAACAACCCTTAATCGACATTTTAGAAGGATATTATCTACTAAAGTACCTACCTATAGTATATTTAATTTTAAATGTACTTACAGTACTGTAATTATCTTTTGATTACAGAAATTCAATTACTTAAACCTTTTAAAAGTATTGTATTATATTCTAATTTTTGACGAATTTTGTCGTTTTTGGTTCCACACAACAATCATTCGGGTATGAAAGTAAACCACGAGAAGTCTGGCCGCATTTCAGAAAGTCTCACAAAACTAATTAGTACGTGTTTTAAAACTTTACAGCACTCGTAAACTGCGGTGAATGCAGTTGCGAATAAGCAAATCGATTTCTGTGTAAATTGAATCGATTGTGCGTTTCAGAATGTAGGTCAAACATTTCAACTTTTGTTTGATTCTTTGTGTGATACTGCTTGGATTGTGTTGCCACTTTCTGGCTTAAATTGTTTTATATCTAGTCCCACTATCCATTCATAATATTATAAATGCGAGAGTTGCTTTGTCTGTTACCTTTTCATGCCGTAACGCCCGTACACGGATTTAGATGTATAGCACACAGGTAGACCTTGACCTGGGTTAGAATATATGATACTTATTTAACCCGGTTGTACAGACGCGCCAGCACATCAAGCTACCTGAAACGGTCAAATTGTCCCAATCATCTTTGAAACTTATGCTTTAAACACAAAGTTGAAAATCTCTTAAAGAAATTCGACAGATTATAATGTACTACGGCTCACGCATAATGGCACCCTCCAACCCGCACTGGGCCTGCGTGGTGGATTACGGCCCACTCCCTCTCACAGGGAGAAGGCCTGTGTACTAGCAGTGGGAACATTATAGGTTGATTATGATTGAGGCACCCAGACAAACCAACAGTTTTAACTACTTACTTAAGAATTGTTGGCTAAGGGCTGATTTTTCCAACACCAGATAATTTTCTCGGAGGAATAATTTTGAATTTTTGACAGTTCTTCCATACAAAAACTGTCAGACGTCAATTTTATTCCACGAATAAAAACTATCTGTCTATTGAAAAATCAGCCCTTAATCGATTTTCAATACCTAAAAATTGCATAATAATCGCATACAATAATTTGTGATACTCTGTTCACTCATGGGCTTGCATGTTGAGGTGTATTCCGTGTAAATAAATTAAATTACCCATCAATCGTAACATGTTAGCATAATAATGATAGATAGCGGGTAGACACGCGACAGATAGCACTAAATAGAAGGGTAGAAGGTCTACTTCGCACAGTAAAACAGAACTAAACGGGAATCTAAAAAAGTGTGTCAAACTGTGTCAAACTGTGACGTCATAAGAACCCTTATCGCAGACCGCTGCTAAACACACATAATGACAAAACAGTCACCGCACGTTACAAAATTTTGTTTCAGTGCGGTTAGTGGAAGTGCTCAGGTGCGGTTCGTCCAAGTGCGGTTCAAATCAGTGCTCTGAGTGGAATACCTCAATTAAAGGTCTCAGGAACAAAGAAAAGCTAGAGTGTGAACCTAGACTGGCTAGAAGATCGCCAAAACCGTGGATGGACGGACGTTGCTAGAAAAGGGGGCATACTGAGTTGCCGGCTATGTATAAATAAGCCTTGTATAAAAGCGAAAGACATGTTGCGGGATTATTGCAGGAGGGTAATGATGAAAAGTAAGAAGTAGTCGCAAGAAACACTTGGTATATAAAAAAAAACCCTTTACTGAATCCCCTTTTGGGCCTTCTTTTCTTTAATAAGAATGTAATTATTATTATTATAAGGGTGGCAGGCAGAGATGTCGACGCGCTACCTTGCTATCTTGAACTCAGTACATGATTCTGGATCCCCTGCGCTGAAATTATTCGTCGGTTATTAAAAAAAAATCTGCTGTTTCCTACTAACGCGGTCAAAATAAATGGAACAGCAAATTCTTTTTTTATATCATATTTTGAATACATGGTAATATGGTCGATAATACCATGGTCATGGTGGTAATGGTCGATGTCCATGCCAGCCTGTATATTGTTTGTAGGCTTGAACTTCTAAATTCTATCTGTATTGTGTCTTAACGGTCTATTAGTAACGATTGTGATGTACTCAATTTTATTGTTTGTATCGTAAATATGGAATTAATTGAGCTTTAGATAAACGTTGAGTTCGAATTGATTTGTGTTGATATAATTATGTGCATGAATGATGTTATAATAATTCATGTCTTGAGCTTTTCCATAGAGATAGAGAAATGTCTGGTTACAGTTGAAATATTTGCTTTCTGTGATTCTTTTGCTTTCGCTCTTGATGCAGATTGATTATCAAGGACACTGCCACCATTGTTCTCATTTTTTCTCTTATAAACATGAGACTTTTGCAGTGACGATTAACAATCTTCAAAATCGTAAGCTAAACCGGCCAACGTAAGGCCAACTTCTTAGTCCTTATTCTTATATTTAAAGTAAATTCTTGTTTAACTGTCTTTGTCCGTCAATAACCAATAAAAAACAAAGAAAAGTAATTTATTCAAATTAGGCTGAGAATCAGCACTTTTCGAAAGTCAAAATTACATAAGACAGTCCTCCAAAACGCCTGCCCACCACCGCTCACTTCCTAGTGCTCGGAAGAAGAAGTGGCGCAACGAACTCCCCAGCAGCACAGCTGTCTGTTCAGTAAGAAACACTTGCTTCTATAAAATAGTAGGTATGCAAAATAATTAACAATACGAGACACAGAACATTAAATTAAACGATTTGCCATATGTCAGCTAGCCTCGCCAATATACGAATACTGCCGCAATGCTGACCATATGTCTCTCTCATCAGCTCTTCCTCCAGTAAGAAATACAATCTTAATAATTCCAACCGGCTGACCACGCTCATATGTTGTCAATCAGCCACGGTGCGTCATGGACTCGTGTGTCGTCCCATTTTGAACAATTTGTGTCAATTGTCTTCAACGTACGGCGTGCAATCAATTCGCAAATTGATACCAGCTTTGTTTTGTTGATTGTACCGGCTAAAAAATCTGGGTTTATGACATTGGGCATGTGATTTTGTTTAGAGTTGACAAATTATGATTGGGACTCATGATTCACTGCGTGTAATCATAAGTCTTAAAACGGTGAAGGAAAACATCGTGAGGAAACCGGCATGTCCTACATCCCAAAATTTGAAGACGTCTCTCTCGCGGAGAGAAGGCATGAATTCCAGCAGTGGGTTAAGTGATTAATTGATTATGTATGTAGACGTATTAAGTCCTCCTTTGATAGGTCATAGGGTACAACGAGTAAGACAGTTTGTGTCTCATATTATGCGTGAGGTCCTACAAATCACTGGATCCTTGATTTCTCTCACCCAGTTTGCGCCACATGACCTATAAATTTATGTCAATGCTCTGTTTGCTTTAGTTTAGATCGACTCGTCTTAAATTGGCACATCATGTTCGTATTACATCTTTCTTAGTTCATTATCCTCATCCTTCTGTCTTTCAATCAATCTGCCTAGCCTTTTCCCAACTATGTTGGGGTCGGCTTCCACTCTAACCGGATCCAGCTGAATGCTAGTACTTTTTATGGACCGACTGCCTATCTGACCTGTACAACCCAGTTACTGGGTAACATATATCTGATATTTCTGTCCGTATCCCAATTAATTTGCTGTCGTCGTAACATGCATTCTATCGTACATCTCTATTAAGCCGTCATCTCATTATTCAGTTTCTTTTCAACCATATCATCTTTCTCATTCCATTCACCCGAATTCCGGTCACCACCATTTGTTTTTCAATCACAAGTTAACAAATAACCCGGACGTATCGGTATCTTAAGTCTTACAGCCGTGGGTACCGGCACAACAATGTTCACAACGGTACTACCCACAATTAAAGGTTCCCACGAAACGTCTTCAGTAATTACGTGCTACGCCACATTAGTAGTCTGGTTGTTTTTTGAGTTTGTTATAAAATACTGGTATGAATGCAGCTATGTTACGAAATGAGAATTTTTAACAAAGACACACCTACATGAATCGTTTTAGATTCATCATCATAACAGTCACGCAAGCTTTTTGCAACGGGTTTCTCAATTGCGACAGCTTCAATGAACCAAACGAAAAATTGTCTTTATTACACTTCACTTGACAGAAAAATTTAAAGTAACAGAGTACTCTGCTGCATATCCTGTTGACGATATTTTGCAGTCCCCTTTTGGAACACCAAAGTGTGAATGTTATTTCCAAATGTTTGCTGCAATTTTTTTTAAATTCATGTAAGCTTCCGAAAGAAGTCTTCATAAGTAACTTTTTGACTTAAATTTTGACTAAAATCTACGTAACTCTTGCTAATATTATGACGAGGATTCTTTTGTCTTTTCAAAGTTAAGCCAACCCAATTCTATACAATCCTTGTCTCCTTAAAAATATTCCACTATTTATCCCTATTCCAATGTAAGTAAACTCAACAATAACAATAAACAAAATTATCAGCGGTGTCCAAACAAATAGAAGACAAACAGTTCTGTCCTCAATACCGTGACCGATGTCCGGACTTGCGGTCAACCGTCCAGTGAGCCTCGAAACCGATCCGTCAGTGTTTGACTTTGATATAGACCTAGATAATGCACCTTGGGGAGTAGGGACTGAAGTTGGATTCGAAGTTGGTGTACTTTAGTAGAAGATTGACTTGCAAAGATCAGCTTTTGAGTCTGAAGAATTACTTTATGCAAGGCCTTAGCAGACATGCTATTTTTAGCCTCGGCAATTTTGCAATTTTGCGAAAGCATCTGTACGATGAAGCATTTTCAGCGCCTCTGCGTTCGGTTAGGTTCACCGATTGCTTCAATACAGCATCGGTGTTTTGAGTTTGAATATAGACTTAGATAATGTACCTTGGGAAGTTAGGGACTGAACTTAGAACTTGAAGTTGTTAACTTTGATTTTGGCAACGGTTAGGGGTGCTACACACATTTTCGGGTAGGATCATTCGATGCGGCTGATTAATTCGGCAGTATTTGTTGAATAACAAAGCCGAACCGGAACAATTACTACAAATATTCGGCTTTCATCCGCCTCGTTCCGATAGGCAAACTTTTAGCTTAATCATATTCGTGTCGGTTGGGCACAAGTAGAGCTAAGCCGAGCGGTTTTTCCCGAATATTCGATTTTGCCACTTCAGTTCGAAATATGACTTTTTTGCAAGCTTCCTAAGCAGACTTTAAGCAACGGCGTTTTTGTGACTTAACGAAAGCTGCATCGCGTTTCAGCGACTCTGTGTTCGATCTCAACAGCTAAACGATGATCAGTCGGTCCATTCTGTTAAAGTCTCACCTTAAATACTTAGGTGAAGTGAGTGGTCATTTCACCTGATCCTATGTATTGACAGCTCACACTTCAAGCTTACTTCACCTAAGTTTTCACACTGAATTTTTTACAGAATAAAGCGGTAGTAAATGCACATGGTACAGTTATTTCATAACACACTCGTACTGCAATCGTATTACGTAATACAATTGGTAATTTTGACAAAACAAACATTTATACTGCGGTTATTTGTGTGGTCGAGTTGACGAATTTTTCAAACATGAAGTAATTGCTTTTGATTGTCAAAAGAAAAGCGATTATTGCGATCAGCCCACACTTCAAGCTTACTTCACCTAAGTTTTCACAGTGAATTTTTTACAGAATAAAGCGGTAGTAAATGCACATGGTACAGTTATTTCATAACACACTCGTACTGCAATCGTATTACATAATACAATTGGTAATTTTGACAAAACAAACATTTATATTGCGGTTATTTCTGTGGTCGAGTTGACGAATTTTTCAAACAGGAAGTAATTGCTTTTGATTGTCAAAAGAAAAGCGATTACGAATTGTTACGCATTTAGACTTAGACTTCACTTGCGAGTGGTAATTTAGATTGTACTTATCGGTCACCTGGACAAAGATAATAATCAGAAGTATATTTTCTGATAAGTTTAGAAGAAACTGTATTAGTTTCTCATAGGAGTTTATACATAGAGCTAGCCTAGCACGGGACTGAGTCTTGCCCTGCTCTCCACTCTAACATGCCTATGTCTCTGTTCTATGTATTGCTGTAGTATATACTCGTAAGTTATTTTGTACTTAAATGTTTGCTCAATAAATATTATTAGTATTAGCTAGTTACCAGCTAATAGAATAATGGTCCTTCAGACCGTATTTCGGCCATGTTGGCCAATCTCAACGGTGACTAGCCTTCAGCGCGGGAGATGTTATAGTGCACAAGCGCAGACACAGATGCACTGTCTGCCTTCCCTCACTCTCTCAGCTATAGCTACTAACCCCATAGCATATTAAAATGGAAATGCAGACGGACGCCAAGATTCAAGAATTTCCCTGGCATGCACCAGGTCTGATTTTAGAACGACACCTGCTTCTGTCACCTGATTTTGCTCTTCGTCTTTATAAATAAACTTAAGTAAGGTACTGATCTGTTTGACTTTGATATAAACCTAGTCACTACCTTGGGACTTTAAGAGGTAGTAACTAAGTAAGAACTTGTAAGTTAGGCGACTTAGCTAGCTTGAAAACTTTGTAAACAACTTGGATTGACATCTGCAAGGATTAACTTCTAAGTTTCATTACCTACGTGTTTATTTTTTACTGAAAGTTCTGCCAGTAAGGCCTTTAGAAAATGTTACAACGAGGTAAAAAGTCTTTTGGAAACCGCACGAACTTTTTGTAATGAAATATGCATTACGACCACTAGCTACTGCCCGCGACTTCGTCCAAGTAAAATTTACCCTCCCCCAATTCATCCTCTTAGAGATGGAATTTCGAAAAACCTTTTCTTAATGGATACCTACTCCTCACAAAGAACACACCCTCCAAGTTTCATGTCTCTAGGACCAGCGGTTTAGGCTGTGCGTTGATATATCAGTCAGTCAGGACTTTGAATCTATATTTTTATAAATATAGATAGGCATTTATGATTGTATAGAACGCTTGATTGTATTTTCTTCGACTCCTGCTCTTATCCCAATTTATTTAGGGTCGACGCAACATATCGTTTTCTTCAATACTTGTCTATAAGTCACCAACTCGGTAGTCACCACTTTTCTAGCCATATCGTCTTTCGCACAGTCCATCCATCGTTTCTTTCGTTTTTCCCCTATTGCAGTTTCTTCTAATCTTTTCATTGTTAGTTCCTCTCATACTGATTTGTTACTTAATTCTGCACATTCGTTGTACGGCAGGCCAGTATAAGCTAAAACCAGTATAAGCTGGCCTCTCATTCTATTGAAACTCCTTGCTACGCTAGGGCAGCTCAAGGTCAAAGACGGCAAAAGTACCTTAAAAGTAACGTAAATATTTAATACACGTTCTTGTATTCCCAATATTGCCCAATATGTCTTGGCAGACAGAACTTGGCTTCAAATATTGAACTTAATGTACTGAATGTACAGTCGCCAGTACATCAAGCTACCCGAAACTGTAAAATTTTTTCAATCAACTTTGAACTTTATGCTTTAGCGATAAAGCTGAAAATCTCTTAAAGAAATTTGACAAGTCGTAGTAGCTTGATGTGCTGGCGTCTGTACACCAGTGTGCACTGTTTGTTACTTTTTGCTGGCCTGGCAACAACGCCGCCATGAATTTCTCAGA
Organism: Mesoligia furuncula; assembly: GCA_916614155.1. Classification (NCBI taxonomy): domain Eukaryota; kingdom Metazoa; phylum Arthropoda; class Insecta; order Lepidoptera; family Noctuidae; genus Mesoligia; species Mesoligia furuncula. The sequence continues at coordinate 16,608,724 of OU744815.1, read as the reverse complement.
AATACTACGTTACGCTATAATTTAGGCTTAGTGATTTTCTTCCACCCGATAGGAATTACTTAAATGTTTTATTTGCCTGATGTAAAAGTGGTCAAACTCAACGAACACTACCTAGCTATAAGCTAACAAAACGCGTTTATCTTTAATATTTATGGTGTACTTATTAAAGAGTATTCTGTTCTAAAAACCATGAAGGAACTTAAAATACGATTAAATTCTGAATCGAATACTATCTAGTTCTATCCTTACCTAGAGCAAGTCATACTTTTTCAATTAATTTACCCGTACTTTAAAGGCAATGAATCCATTAGCTTAGCAGGTGGAAATAGTTTATTGCTCCATAATTAAAAACACCACGTTTTCTGTCACTATCTATGTATAGTAAAGATAAATTGGTTCTATATTTACATACAAAGGACACGCGAAGCTCGCCAAAGGCTTTACTTTATTAAAAGTAAACGTTACATCAATATGTCAATATAAATAATAATGGCTAACATTCGAATATCCAAAACGGACGACTGGCGCTAAACTGCACCCACGCGCCACTTTATTTGGTTTATGTGGGTAGTTTGAATTTTGAACGTGAGGTTTAAACGGAAAGTTACATACCTACATTAGGTCAGTCATGCGTTGGCGTTTAACGCGCACGTACGTCTTTATATGGTCGAGAGTCTATTGTATTTATGGAAGAAGATAATAATTTTAATGGCCGATTATTGAGCGAATTTTCGTAAAAGGAACGTTGTGATTTCTGCTAGAAACTTTTTTGAGGTTTTTGGTGTTGTTTCGAAAGATTTGTTTTGATGTGAGTTCGTTCAACGGTGTATTTCGACAACCTATTCCAATTCATCACATGAGAAATTTTCTTTGGAAGTCAACAGCTTCGCTACAACAGCACAATATAAATCGATGAGAACAATATAGTTCGTTCAAAGATTTCAAAATGAAGCTAAACGCACACAAACTAGCAAGGTAGTCTTTCTATATAATAATTATATATTGCCTTATTATTCTTTCCAGCGAAATAGGCCTACGATAATATGACAAAGTATGTCCGTCATAAACTCGTATTACAGCTTCCAAGTGCTTCATCTCCAATAAAGCCATTCTTAATTGCAAATTAGTAAAAAAAACAGCAAAACCGGGAAAGAGCGAGTCGGACTCGTGCACCGAGGGTTCCGTAACATGCGGGTTTATGCATAAGGCTTATGTTTATGAAATTAAATGTTTTTTTATTTGAGTTGATTGAATAAAAGGTAAATTGCGGTTTACATTTACGTTTACAAAAATTTTTTAGTTTCAGTTCTAAGTATGGGGAACCCCAAAATTTATTGTTTTTTTTCTATTTTTGTGTGAAAATCTTAATGCGGTTCACAGAATACATCTACTTACCAAGTTTCAACAGTAAGTTCTTATGGTTTCGGAGAAAAGTGGCTGTGACATACGGACGGACAGACGGACAGACAGACAGGACAGACATGACGAATCCATAAGGGTTCCGTTTTTTGCCATTTGACGACGGAACCCTAAAAAGCGTGTTAAATGAAATATGTCACATCACAAAAACACAAGTTTTTTACGAAACATCTAAAGAATTTGATCGTTCTCAGTAAACTGTCCTTGTACAAAACGTGATAGCACGCGTGTCTTATTGGGAACACACCGTGACCGGGACACGGGATGAGAAAAAACGTTGTTGGTGTGGTGCAAGACTCGAGATGAAAGCGTGACAATCTGATTTTATGTAGAATCGTGATCTTGATGTAACATCAGATACATTGTTAGGTAAAAAGGGTCGAATTCAGTTTTGGAAGATTAAAATGCTGACGAAGTGCAGTGCAGTGAAACTTTTAACTACTTTTTTAGGGTTCCGTACCCAAAGGGTAAAAATGAAATTTTCACAAATTATGTATTTCTGTTGCCGCTATAGCAACAAATGCTAAAAATAAAATAAATATTCAAGGGGGCGATATCAAAAATGGCAACAGGTAGGCACTTGAAATATTCACAAAATACTCAGTTGTATTTTTACTTTAATAATAAATAATAAAATTAAAATAAAATAAATATTTAAGGAGGGCTCCCATACAACTAACGTGTTTTTTTCGGCGTTTTGCCTTGTGGTACGGAACCCTTCGTGTGCGAGTCCGACTCGCACTTGGCCTGTTTTTTTCAGGTTCGCCTACACTTTTCCACTGCTCAGCAAAGGCCTCCCACACATCCTTCCAGGCATAATTTTCTAGAGCCACCTCGATCCAACCTTAACTACTTATATGAAAGAAAAAATATAGATAGACATCATTTTATATTAGTGAACTTCTCTTGACCTCGATCTCGATTTATGGAAAGCGATGGATGAGGTCTGTTGTCTGTGTGGTGCCGGACTTAAAGAATAGCACCACCCCATACTTCCCGTTGGTGTCGTAAAAGGCGACTAAGGGGCGTACCGGAGAATGGGCAGCAGCGTTCTCTATGCATTCCACCACCATACCATACTGCGATCGCCAACCCGCCTGCCAAGCATGGCGATTATGGCAACCCCCCCCCCTTTTTGGGGGAGGCCTATGTCCAGCAGTGGACGTCTTCCGGCTGAAATGATGATGGATGAGGTCTACGATGGAACAAGCGTGTCCATAGGATGCAAGTTCAATCTTGCTTTGAAGGCTGTCGGGTTAAAGGTAGTTGACGACACAGATCATAGAACATGGGATCACATCATGGATAAATTCTGCCCTACTAAACTAAAATTAGAGCATTGCTTTTGAGACAGGCAGAATGTGAAATAAAAAACAGTTCCAGTTTAAAGCTGAAAGAAGTTCTTTCCCATGTCAATATCGCACCAATGTCAACACCATATTAACTCGTCAACTAAAGTGTATTTCAAATAAACTTGCGATAAATGTCATTCAACCACCCTGTACCAAAAAGTCCAAATAACTTACGATAGATATCGTTCGTCATACAAAACTGTCGCTAACATTGCATCGGTTGAGTTTCATAATACCAAACACGGAGTAAGTCATTGTTTTGATCGTGTTACCGACACTGCCCATACATTTTTTTCGTATGGTTTGGAAATATTCGGATACATTAGTAGAAGGAGGTGAACAAACTTTATCGCAAGTTTATTTGAAATGAACTTTACAACCTGAATAATAAACATACACCTGATCACATTCACGTCATTTCGAAATCTTCATGACAATAACATTGTTTCAAGGTGACAGCTATTGAAGCAATTGTTACAAATGACTTAACTGATTGATTTGTCTGTCTGTCGCATAGTTTATTTATAGGAGAAGGACGTATATATTATGGATACGTGAATACTACTCTTGATATTGTTTTGGTGTCTATTTGAATCGTCATGACTGGCAGGCAGCCTTGTTCCACCCACTCCTCCTCTTTTTTGTTCCATGCCTCCCTTAAATTCCTGGTTTGTGCGAGTCTCATCCAGGTTTTCTCTGCGATCTTCTGAAGGTCATCCACTCACCTGGCTATTGGTCTGCGAAAGCCCCTTCCGATTCTCGTTTCTATTTGAATACATTCGGCTTATTTGTTAGCAAGACTACCATTGGCTATGGCCCAAGTTTTAATTTTTGCAATTAGGTTATTACTTGCATGGCCTGGGTGCCTAATAAGGCCACTTTGGAGAATCATAAAAGGATTACATTATGAATTATAATATGGCGAAGACAGTCCGTGTTTTTATTTTTTTCGCTGCACTACGTAGGTACAATCAAAGAGATTGGAATTGGATTTGGATTGGATTGATTGGTATTTTAGCACAGACAAAAAAAAATACTGAAAAATGCTTCACCAATAGGATTTGATACGATTAACTTAACAGTTAACTGTCCATTGTGTTATCCTTTTATGATTCTGCCAAAGTGGCCCCCTGTGGTTAGGTAGCATGGCATATATATATACTTTTGACAGTTGATAGCAGTATCGTTCTGTTACCTATTCAAATCTCGTCATTCTAATATGTATCTGTTAAAATCCTTGGATTTACTGATGGAGTACCTTTCACAATAGCTAGCAGTGTTATTTTTATTAAACTCTTGTCGTCCAAATATGGCTGTGCTAAAACCCAATGATTTACTGGAGAATAGTGTTATACAGTTAACTGTTTATTGTTTAGCTACCTACTTACACCTACACTATCTTCACCTACGGATATTGTGTTGTCATCCTCCTTTGTGCAAGCACGAGCTTAAACTTACTCTTGAGCAACGTTGGCCATGTTGCCCATCAATCAGTGTGGCGGATCTTTCCGGATCTTTGGGGAAAGATCATGCGTCAATCCGGCACCACCAATTCTTTATGCAGCTGAAGTTCTGCATACCGCAGTTAAGCTGTAGACCATTTTCTATTCTTAGATCTGTAGACCATTTTCTATTTAGATCTGTAGATCATTTTCTATTCTATTAAGTACTTGGTACTTGTTGACAGGCCTGCGCTGTCCTCCCATACCTACTGTAATCTGGAAACATTGTAAAAGCCAATTATTTTTAAAAAGAGTAACCGTGGAGTTTCTTGCCGGTTCTTCTCCATAGGAAACGACCAATTGGAACCGTGCACCTATCTTCTGACGTTTCATAAGTGCCCATGTAGGTTTATGTGAAATAAAACATTTTGATTTTGAAGCATTTATTTTACAATTGTGTCAATGTACTCCAAAATCTAACCACTGCATAATATATCAAAGTTCGCGTGCCTTACTTTACCTTCTCCCATCGAAACTTTCAAAGTGCACATTTTAAAACTTGCACCAAGCACTAGTTCCGCTCCAATGCACCAGATAGAACACTCTTCTGTTACGCTACAGATGGCGCAAGAAGTAACCGAGCTCCTTACTGTCACCTCCACCCTTAACACCAAGAAATACAGCCTATATTCTAACAAACCATTCGTTAAGCCTAACTTTGTCGATGTTATAGTAATAACCACAGCATTTGCATTAAGCTTCATTCTTAAAGCTTTACGTTAAAGCCTATATTCGTTTACCACATCTTCAGTTCTAAGTTTTTCAGTGTCATCCATTGTTAATCCAGGAAGGTGGTTTTCCGAACTCCTTTGTGAATTAGTTTCCAGTGCTCGGGAAACCTTTGTTTGGTTCGATTAAGATGGGCAAAAAGCTACTGCTATTGAAGTTTCGTTCCGTATTGAAGGGACTGATAAGTTGGAATGTTTTGCTCTGATTGCGGTAGGAATGAAAAAAAAAAAACCTGACACGAGGACTTTTGCCTTGTTCTAAGGCTTTATTACTTTTTAGGGTTCCGTTGCCAAATGGCAAAAAACGGAACCCTTATAGATTCGTCATGTCTGTCAGTCTGTCTGTCTGTCCGTCCGTATGTCACAGCCACTTTTTTCCGAAACTATAAGAACTATTCTGTTGAAACTTGGTAAGTAGATGTATTCTGTGAACGGCATTAAGATTTTCACTCAAAAATAGAAAAAAAAAACAATACATTTTGGGGGTTCCCCATATTTATAACTGAAACTCAAAAATTTTTCTTTTCATCAAACCCTTTTTAAAGTAAAGGGGACAAGAGTCCGTGTTGACTTCCAAAAATTAATTATATCTGGTTGCCAAATGGCCTAACAGTTTGTTATTAATGTGTGACCATATCTACTTGGTGCTGAGACTTTATAAGGAATCTTGGCGTGTGAAAAGTATGTTACGAAGCACATTGAATTATTTTATTGAACCATACTTGATTAAGTATAAATGCTTTTAAAAGTGTTTGCTATGTGACGTGGACTATGAATACGTGTTTGGCCATTCATAATCATAAGTATAATCAGCCTATTATGTTCCCACTGCTGGGACACTGACCTACTCTCTTCGAGTGGGAGTGGGTTCTAATCCAACACGCGGGCCCAGTGCGTGTTGATAGATGTCACATGCCCTCGAATTTTTGGTTCTATAACACGTTTCCTCACGATGTTTTCCTTCGCCGTTGTGAGAGCAGTGGTGATGAATTTATACAAACTAAAGCGCCTGTCTGAGTTTGAACCCACGACCTACCACCAAACGGGGTGAATAGGGATGCAGGGGTGAATTGGGACGAAACTTTGAAATGGATTTTAGCGTTGAAATAATACATTTTGTTGCCGAAAAGGACATTTAATCGTCAATTATAATACAATAAACACATTAGACTCCTTTTTGGCAAGAAACTGTATTAGTTGTCTGTGTGGTGCAGGACTTAAAGAATAGCACCACCCCATACTTCCCGTGGGTGTCGCAAAAGGCGACTAACGAGAGAACGCTGCTGCCCATTCTCCAGTCTCTCGACTGGAGAATGGTCAGCAGCGTTCTCTATATATGCATTACACCATCATACCATACTGCAATCGCCAACCCGCCTGCCAAGCGTGGCGATTATGGCAAAACCCCCCCAAAAATTGGGGGAGGCCTATGTCCAGCAGTGGACGTCTTTCGGCTGAAATGATGATGATGTATTATTTGAACGCTAAAATCGCTTTTAAAGTTTCGTCCCGATTCACCCTTGCATCTCTATTCACCTCGTTTGACGGTACACCTCGTAAGTTGCGGCCGTTATCACTGGATCACCACTGCTCCGTCTGGCCATTCGCCTTCCTAATTTCATTCATTATGTCCTTATTTATATCTCCTGCAAATATGTAATCTTTAAGGCCTTCCGGCCTTGCATTATCGGAATCGTGTATATGATAAAATACTATTTCTCATTCTTTGAACAGGAGCTCTTATTTCATGTGAATCAGGGAAACAGAACACGTCATTTCATAGTTAATATTATTGGATTTGTTTTCGATGACGTAGTTACACCCCGTTCTTATGAAATGCGTCATGAGTTTTCTATAGCTGACAATTCGGGAAAGGCAATTTGGACAATCTTGATGACTCATTGTCATTGCCAATATTCTTGTTATAGATAGGTATATTCTCGCTAATTATTTGGTTAAAGAGATTTCTTTACGGTTGATTCATCCGCCCACAGAATATTGAAAATTTAGCCCACTGCTGATTAAATATTTTTAAGACTAATATTAATGTTGTCTGGTTGAGTTCGTTCACTTCGATGAGACCAGCAATTGTTCTTTTATTTGATTTGATGTTGGATTTGAATCTTTTCTCAAATCAAAATGCTTTTTAACACGCTTTTATTAGGTCGAACTGTATGTAACTAACTATGTAATGGAATCTAAGGTAATTAATTTAACCATCTTCCAAGGGTCGTAGCGTAATTAAAATTGGCAGCTGTATGTAGTTCTGATGACAATACAATAATATGGTACTGTCGAACTGATCTGATGTTGGAGCCGGAAGATATGAACTGGAACTTCATGATGGAAAATCGTATCATAGCTGTTTTAAGTCTTGTAAGTGTGTTTTCTAGTGTTTTTAAACTATTTATTATTTAAAGTACTGACTGTTTGATAACATAATTTTTTCTAGAAAGATTGTTGCGACAAGCACTGATCGATTGTCATGAAAACATTCGATGTCGAATAAAAATCCGCTTTGATGCAAAATAAAGTATATTCTGTCTATATCTATCTTATACTGACATCTGGGGCTTGTGGCTAAGTAATAACAGCAGTACTGGGCGATCGATCAAGTTAAGCTACGTTTGCCGCGGTTGGTCGGTGGATGGGCTTTACATATCAAAACTCCTCCGTGCCTCGGAAAGCACGTTAAGCCGTCGGTCCCGGCTGTCATTCGTGGATCTTTGACAGTCGTTACGGGTCGTCAGAAACACGAAATTCTGCGGATTGTTGGGGTCAAATACTGGTATTCAGCCTACCCCAACATAGTTGGGAAAAGGATAGGCAGATGATGAGATGACTGATATTAGTTGAGTTTTAAATAATGATGTAGTAGTTAACTTTCCTTGCACGTTCTCGGAATAATTGCATTTAATCCTATTTCAACAATATTATCTGATCGTCTAAACGCAGCTCTAAACCGCTTATCGATACATCGATCGGTATGATGGGCAATAATTCACGTACATCTCATAATCGAAAGTGGTCGCAGCTCATTAAATCTCACTTTCGTACGCGTACTCTATTTAACAGCACTCTAATTACTGATTATGATTTAATCATTGTTTACGGCTGTCAGTTTAATGACAGTTTCGTGCTCCAGTTATTTGCGAATATGCAATCAGTAGCTTCTATGAATGACGAGGAAACGCCATTAGGCCTGCTGCATAATGCATAAACTGTCTATAACGTTCTTACTGCTGGGACACAGGCCTCCTCTGTGTGAGAGGGAGGGACTTGAGGGGTTGTCAAACGCCGGATTATATAACCAAAGAAAACCCACACAGGTTCGAGAGTAAGTGCAATAAATATCCTTGACCATATCCACTTCAACAAGATCTTCCTGCGTCTAAAAACCTGATCTCGCAAAAAACTAACCAACTTTTAGCCGACAGGACAGGAAGCAGATCAGTTTTTATCTCCTCATAATACCTCGATGTGGCAGTAATAGCGTCACAATTATACGCCGGAAGTGCGTACACGCAGGAAGACGGCAATCTCGCTGCTCGCCCCCATTGGATGACAATTAGTCGTGCACTGACATGGTGACATTAGGGCCGTTGGCGAAAGATTTAGCTGATTTATGGTATTGTTGAATCTGTAAGCAATGTAAGCATGGCGTGTATTATGGAAATGGGTTGCGAAATTCGACATGATCTCCTCGTCTTGTTACTTGTACTTTGGGGACATTTTTTTTATGGCTGGCGTTTTCAAAAAGTAGATATCTTTGTGATTAAATCTTTTTCTAGTGCGAACAGCTAGTAACGATGGTCGTCCAACAATAAAAATAATATCGTCTTGTCAGTTGAATTTCGTCTCTGATACTGTTTGAAATCAATGATATTTAGATTTTCTTCAAAGACCCTTGCTATTGGTGATACTGCTATATCCAGTTACCCACCACCATCAAAATCTAAGTGGTATTAAGGCTATTAACTGCCCACCATACCATATTATTGGTATTTAGGTCTATCAAATTTGATACTCATTCCACCAACTCGTTCTAAGAACCAATTTCTCTAACAAAGATGAACTGATCTATGAAGATAAGAGTTCACCAAGTAAAACTGAGTCTGACATTCCTGTCTTGCGTTGGTGTATAAAAGCAGGAAGCTGACAATCCTCTGCTCCCATTGACCGGCAATTAAAGAACGTTGACAAGTAATGAGCTTGCGAGTCACACGGTTCAAGGGGCGTTGTGCTAAGGATGTGTATAATGAGCTCAAACAGTTTGGAGTACTAGGCTGGAAGAAGTTGAAAGAGCATAATTAGGTGGGTTGGTGTGATGAATTCTTTTACTTGTTACGTTAGCTTGTGTTGAAACGTTTTTTAGGGTTCCGTAGCCAAATGGCAAAAACGGAACCCTTATAGATTCGTCATGTCTGTCTGTCTGTCTGTCTGTCTGTCCGTCTGTCTGTCTGTCTGTCTGTCTGTCTGTCCGTCCGTATGTCACAGCCACTTTTCTCCGAAACTATAAGAACTATACTGTTGAAACTTGGTAAGTAGATGTATTCTGTGAACCGCATTAAGATTTTCACACAAAATTAGAAAAAAATCAATAAGTTTTAGGGTTCCCCATACTTAGAACCGAAACTCAAAAATTTTTTTTTCATAAACCCATACGTGTGGGGTATCTATGGATAGGTCTTCAAAAATGATATTGAGGTTTCTAATAACATTTTTTTCTAAACTGAATAGTTTGCGCGAGAGACACTTCCAAAGTGGTAAAATGTGTGTCCCCCCCCCTGTAACTTCTAAAATAAGAAAATGATAAAACTAAAAAAAATATATGATGTACATTACCATGTAAACTACCACCGAAAATTGGTTTGGACGAGATCTAGTAAGTAGTTTTTTTTTAATACGTCATAAATCGTAAACCGCAATTTAAAATTCATTCAATCAACTTAAAAATAAAAAAATAAATTAATTTCATAAACATAAACCTTATGCATAAACCCGGATGTTACGGAACCCTCGGTGCGCGAGTCCGACTCGCTCTTGCCCGGTTTTTTTTTCTGCAACTGGGAGCAGTTTTTGTTGAAATTGGCTAGGGATGAGCCGAATATTCGTATTATATTCGGTATTCGGCATATTCGGTAGGTTTACCGAATATTCGTATTCGGCCGAATATTCGGCTAAATTACCGAATGTTCGGCAAAGTGGTACTCAAAGTTTTTACTGTATTGAACCGTGTATCATGAATCGAGTGTTAAATGTGTTATTTTTATGAGGTTAAGTAATTTACAGTGCAGGTTTTTGTTTTTGGCGACACTGTAGCTTTATTTCCAAAAACAGTAGTTAAACAGGATGGATAATAAAAAATATATACAAGTATGCACAGCTGTTTTTGGATTAAGCTACAGTGAACTCTTTATACTTAATAAAATAATATATTAAAACTAGGTCTTTATTGTAAGAAATTATATAAGTTTTTTTTTGTTTCTATCAATATTTATTGTAAGAAAGAGTTGCAACATTTCAGCAGATTATGAATTATATTTCTAGTTTCTTTCTACTTAGTTTTATATGTATTCATTTTGGCGAAGTTTTACTTCTTACATGAAGCAATAACAACATTGGGTACAGCGGGGATAGCGGGCGGGAGGGCCCGGCGCCAATCCACGCTCTTTGCGTAAACAAGTTCAGACCTGTATTGTTTATGTAAGGGAATCAAAAATGCCGAATATTCGGCCGAATATTCGGTTCGGTAAAAGGTTTACCGAACATTCGGCCGAATGTTCATATTCGGTGAAACCCATGTTCGGCCCATCCCTAGAAATTGGCTATTTACTTTGATAAATTTTATATGTGTAAAGTCATTACGTTTGTGGGTATCATGAGTGGTGACAATAGTATTGCCCTGTTGCAGCAGTTAAGAACAGTATCTGACTTACAATATTAAACGTAGTAGTTACTGCGGCTTTGTTCTTTAATGTGGGCTCTAAAACTACTCAAGGTCTTCAGGTATTAAAATCTCTAACAAAAATAATTAGAATGAGCTTCAGTTTAGAGTTCTATGTGGATTTTTTGCTTCCATTTATTTTGACTCTTAACGCAACTTTCATTAAGTATAATGACAAATCTCTTTCAAATCTATCTAGGTTATCTTCAACACGTTTCTAGGTTGTTACCCAACAAGCTCCTACCCATAGCAGATGACAATTGAATACCTCGCTTGTTAAACAATAGCGAGGTATCAGGTTCACTGACGTCAGAAGCCATTACAGGAATCTGTCGACGCTGGTTTAAATGGCATATTAGATATTTCCGCTTTGATTTTAAGGTAAACGAGAAATTAACAGATGCCTTTGATATTGGTATTATACAAGCATGGGCAATTTGGGCATAGGTGACCACTTTCCATAATTTGACCTGCCTCGTGTTTATCTCTCTCTCCCTATATTTATTTTGAATTTGATAAGTAAACTAAATCCTTCGTCCCGGGAATCTCGGTCTCGTCAATTTCGAGAGTCTCGACGATTTTTTGGTATTTTCGAGACTCGAGAATAACATTTTCGATCACGGGAATAACGAGACTTTTGAGACTTGAGACGAGGGTTACTTTTGTAATAAAATCAGGTTCTCTCCGTCTGAAACCACATTAAACGCCCTTTGTTTCTTCCGTGCCCACTACAAAAATGAAAACACTTTATTAAAATATCTTGTTTTGACTGCCTAATTGCATAGACTATAAGTAAGAAACCTAGTTATTTGGCATAGTCTCAAAAGTCTCGTTTTCCCCGGAAATTTCGAGACCACATCGAGTCTCGTTTTTTTTTCCCGGGACACAGTAATGCATCGAGACTGAAAACCCTAGTAGACATACATCCATCAACGTCTTGATTAACGTGTTTTTTTGTACGAAATTACCCTGAATTGTTTACAACTTTTAAGATAACAGGTACGATGGCTTTGAGGAAGATACGACGAAAAGGCAGTAATCACGTTAAAAAGTTGTAAGTACCCACTTTCAAAAAGGTTGCTGTGGAGTTTGAAGCGCCATTTCTTCTTTACAGCTTCAACGAAACAGCGCCAGTGTGTCGCTCACAGGATGTGCCTCATCTCTCTCAACACACAAAACTACCTGCTCCTTTCAGGAATTAAACGAAGGCAATGATAGGACTGTCCAGGTGGCCAGGGCTACAATTTGGTCGCAAAGAACAATGCCCACTTTTCATACATTTAAAAACCTAATAATGAAAGTTAATGTATAGTTATAAGGTATAGTAGAAAGAGTACCTGTAAGATTAAAAAATAATGTCATATAGTAATTTTTACGATTTAAAGTCTACAAAGGCCAAAAAATATTAATGTTACTTTTTAGGTTAGGATTTGCCTTTACGATAGTTTGTTTACTTAGAAAAAGTCTAACTTTGCTATTGTATTGTCAAAAGTGATCACTTGCCTACCCATTTCGTTGACCGCAGTACATATACACCTACCTACTACGTCATCCAGAAATTCTGCTGGAGCAGAGATATTGTCTTGAAACCTAGCCCATCTCAGTAGTTACACACACAAAATGGCACAATACACAACGAGACGCAAGCGCAACAACGAAGTCGCTCAACTGTCAAAATATCTAAAAAATCCATTTCGCTCGTGCGAACTCAATTATAATCTGCATAATTAATTTATTTAATTATCATGTTATTTTGAATTGATCTATATTATGCACAGACTAATAAAAAAAAGTTATTGATTAAATAAAACTTAAAATAATATATAAAACTCAGAAAAAGAGTTGAATAAAGTCAAGAAGCAGTGTGCAAAACGGAACGTTGTAAAAAATGAGTAGTTGGATGCATTCAGGGTAATTGAGATGAGTTCAAAATAAGGTAATAAGACGTAGAGTTAGCATAAAGAAAAATTAATAAATATTTTTTTCCTGGCCTTCTTTTAAAATTGTGATTAGCGTAATGAATGTACAATTAAATTAGCTGAATTTTAATATTTATTTCATTTCTATACATTGTCAGGTGAAAAATGGGCATCCTTCTTTGAGTCAAATCTACTCTTAAAGAAAGAAGAAAAGTAGCTTGAACAGTACGAAGTCATCAAGTGGTAAAGTGTGAGCGTCTTTAGTAACTATGACGTGCATAGTGCAATTCTAATTAAATTTGTAGATTTTCGACTTGACCTGACTTTTGAACTGATAAGCTGCAACCTCCCAAGTCCCTAGATCCAATCTCCAGTATTATAAATAACAAAAAAACAATCGCAAAACATTGTAATCTGTATATTTTGCGCCTCTGCTTGCTATCACTCGTTGCCACATCGACTTCCGCACTCGATGCTCCATGTCCCTATTGCGATAACAATATAATATGTAGCATTTCCATTTTTTTTGTTGTCACTTCTGTGTGTAAAATAATGACTTGATGATTTTCAGCTACAAAGTAAGTCAAATGTCATGAGAAACAGGGTGGAAAGTTCCTCATCCTTCATAGATTAGGGAGGATCCTCCGACCAGACGGGTGTTGTGTCTAGTGGCTTACTGTTTGATGCTTGTTGTTGGGTTTCTGTATAAAATGTATAATGTTATATTATATCGCGCGGATAACTCTGCTCTAGATTTTCGTGGCGTGCGGTGAGATGCGTTGTTTGCATGTGTCGTAGATGCCGCCTCGTCTTCTTCTATCGTATCGGCACGAAGAAGTGATAATAATTCATGCTGTGGTTAAAATGCCAGTACGCAAGGGCTACTTACTGACCATGGTGCCCCGGAAGTTCAAACTATAAAGCGTTTATTTTAATTAAGTATAACATTTTCAGGCTTTTGGATTGGTCCAGTTTCTGCAAAAGTTTGTTGCGCCGACACCAAGTAACTTGGTAGAAGGAGAGTGTTGAAGCTAGTTGAAGGATAACTTTTCTATTAATCTGAATTCTGAACATCAGCCAAGACATTTTATCTTTCCTAAGTCCTAACTGCTTTTTTTCTGCCCCTTTTGATGCTCCTACAGTTATATCACGTTTATCTCCCTCCTAACCTAGGAATGCAGAACATAATATTTGAAGAATTTATTATCACCTGACCGGGTAAGCGGTGGCCTACTTGCCCTATCTTTAGTAAACAAATAATTAGTTATCTACTATATTTGTTTTAACACTAATTGCTTGACTACTTGTAATGTTTTCGGTAATATCCTCATGAAGATTCTTAAGATAGTGTGTTGGGTCGTTAACCTTGTTTGTTTACGGAGTTTTTGGACGAAACTGATTAGGAGAAAAAGATGTATAAAGGTGCATAATTGTAGTTTTAACTAAGCGCACATTACAGCCGCGTCGGGCTTCAGCGCGTTGCATTTCAATACAAAAAACTGGCCAAGTGCGAGTCGGACTCGCACACGAAGGGTTCCGTACTACAAGGCAAAAACGCCGATAAAAACACGTTTGTTGCATGGGAAATGAATATTTAAGGGGGGCTCCCTTAAATATTCATTTTATTTTGTTTTTAGTATTTGTTGCTATAGCGGCAACAGAAATACATAATTTGTGAAAATTTCAACTGTCTAGCTATCGCGGTTCTTGAGATACAGCCTGGTGACAGACAGACGGACGGACAGACGAACGGATAGACAGCGAAGTCTTAGTAATAGGGTCCCGTTTTTACCCTTTGGGTACAGAACCCTAAAAACGGCCAAATATTATAAATTAAAGTTGATTTTCGTGTCTATCTGTGTGACCGCGTTGATAATCTAAACTTCGCAACAGATTTTGATGCGGTTTTCACCATCATTTTGTGAATTTATTTCAGAAGGTTTATGTGTATAATACCTACATTAATATTAAACTTACATACAATAACGAAATCTAGATATTTTCTCAGGTCGTAAATCCAGCACGAAGCGGGAACGGGTCGCTAGTTAATTAATAAGAGCATAAACAGAAACATCCTTATCTGTAATAGGTACCTAATAATAAAATACTGCAATCACAATACCGTTTTCCGCGTGGTAATTATGGCAATATTCCAAAGCGTTTTCGTACTGGTATCCATGTTATTATGGCAGCTCTCTCTATACCAATTATACAGCTGAAGAGTTTGTTTTTTTGGGTTCCGTACCCAAAGGGTAAAAACGGGACCCTATTACTAAGACTCCACTGTCCGTCTGTCAGTCTGTCACCAGGCTGTATCTCATGAACCGTGACAGCTAGACAGTTGAAAATTTCACAGATGATGTATTTCTGTTGCCGCTATGACAACAAATACTAAAAACAGAATAAAATAAATATTTAAGGAGGGGCTCCCATACAACAAACGTGTTTTTTTTTTCGGCGTTTTTGCCTTGTGGTACGGCATTTTTGCCTTCGTGTGCGAGTCCGACTCGCACTTGGCCAGTTTTTTGTGTTTATTTGTTTGAACGCGCTAATCTCTGGAACTACTACTTGAAAAAAATATTTTTGTATTTGATAGCCTAATTCTTGAGAAAGGCTATATTTAACATCACGCCAGGACTAATAGGAGATGAGCGAAAAGAAAAATAAAGTCAGAATGAACGCTAAGCGAAAACGAAGTAACAACGACGGGGAGTTGTATTAAAATATGGCAGTTATTTTAGTAATGCGTTGTGTTTCTTACGACTTCCACGCGAACGAACTTGCGGGCAGAAGCTAGTATTAGGGAATCCAATCCCGCAAACGCGGGATCCCGCTAACGCGGGATCCCGCACCTTTTTTGCGGGATCAAAAATGCGGGATTACTCATGCGGGATCCCGCACGTTCGCGGGATTGAAAAAAAGTAAGAAAAATTGGCTCAGACGATGATCGGAACTATTATCGGAACGGAACGTAATAGGCTCAGACGATGATCGGAACTATTATCGGAACCGAACGTAATCAATGTCAGTTCCAGTACTCTATGACTGGGGATTCCCCTACGGCGCACGGGGATTTACCTTTGCGCGCGGTCAAGTGTCAAAGAATGTTTTGCCCTTTTGCGTCTTACTTGTGATGTGAAAAGGTTACGTAACGTACGACAAGACTATTATTTTTTATTATCAAGTTATCAAAGTGCTAAGAGCACGTTACGAGTGAAAAAATACAATTTATTTTTAAAAATGAGTGTCAATTTAGTTTATAAAGAGTATAAAAGCTCGAGTGAAGTATGGAAACATTTTTTAAGAGCAGAAAATGGATCAACCGCTAAATGTAAGTTATAAACAAAAATTAAAATTAAAATTAAACAAAAATAATAATAATTAAAATCAATCCCGCAAATCCCGCGGGATCCGCGGGATTGATGATCTTAATCCCGCAGGCTTGCGGGACCGCGATTTTGATGCGGGATTGGATTCTCTAGCTAGTATATTATATTTATATATGCATATATAGGTAACTTAACTCCATGTTCAATAATAATCCTCTGTGTCACCGGTAATAATAACAAATTATGGGAAAATAACACTGACATACCTACATAATTATTTCATAACATTACCTTAATGTAGGCCCGACTAGGTTTAAGGGTTCCGTACCCAGATGGTGCCAACGGGTCCCTGTTACTAAAGCCGCGTGTATATGTCCGTTTTTCGTCCGGTGTCCGTTGCGCCGAGGGGAGGCGGCGGTGCATCCGGCGTAAGTTCGCCGGACCTGTGTCCGATGCATGTGCACACATTAATTATAAACCATACATCACCGCGAATCCGGCGAAAAAAACGGTCCGTTAGCCGGTGAAAAAACCGAGTTATACGAACATAAATGTAGGGAACAGCTGATTTTTTTACCCTGTATACTACTAGCAGCGCTCCGCGGTTTCATCTGCATAAGTTTCGATCCCGTGGAAATATCGGGATAAAAAGTATCCTATGTGTTAATCCTGGTTATAAACTATCTGTGTGCCGAATTTCATCCAAATCCGTTCTGTAGTTTTTGCGTGAAGAAGTAACATACATACAAGCACACTCAGAAACTTTCGCCTTTATAATATTAGTGTGATTGTGTTAAATATTGTAGAGCGGTACGGAACCCTACTTGTTCGAGTTCGACTCGCCCTTAACCGCTTTTAGTTTACCTGATGCAGAGCACATAAAACGTATTGAAATAAATCGTTAATATTAATAATAATCTTTCTAAGAATGAGTTCTCCTATCCGAAACGGTATGTATCGAAATAACTTGAATAAAATGACGTGTCGATATTTTGCTGAGTATTTTTGTATCCGTATGAATCACTTCCTTTTTGGAAGGATATTGCGATTATACTATTGTTCATATTAAGCTAAATATGTGTATTTTGATTGGGGATAAAAATACATTTTTATCTTTACGGGGTTTTACCGGCCTATAAACAATAATGTTGTCACCGACTGAATATGTTCAGATTCTGGCAACTAGTATGAATATAGTATGAATTTTCTTAACTAGGTGGAATTGACAAGTGTCATCTCTGGGTGTACAGTCACGAGCACTAATATGTCAACACTTGGCAACTTTCACTTGCAATTTTTTTGTGGAATAACGAATGCAACGTTGAAATACGACACTTTACACAAACCTATGGGTTCGAAAATACTTTGTTCGTAATAACATAAAATTTCATTCAAAACTAAAGGAGAAAATCGTCTTTGAATAAAGACAAGTGTATACATACTTATGCTCGTGGCTGTATTGTACCTTCTATAGGTGCACATCTGCCTAACCCTTCGTGGATTAAAGGCGTGATTTTAAGTTATCTCTAGATGATAATGTGCCATACGCATAAGGTGTCTGCAGGGATTGCGTAACACATTATCAGTACAGTTACCGGCGCGTAACTTGGCAAGAGATTTTCGTAGTGGGGGAAGTTCGCGCATATAAAATGTATGAAATTGTGCGTGCGCAAACTTGCCCCACTACAAAAACTCTTGCCAAGTTACGTGCCGGCAACTATAGCAATGGGTTTAATTTTGGCAGTTCAGCAACATTCATTGCGTTAATTTACGTTGTTGGACAGACAAATTTTTCGAACATATGAAGCAATGGATTAGCAATATCCTTCAAAATGGTTCAAAATATTATGATTGAGAGGTACTAGGTACTAGGGTGTTGGTCGCTCAATCATAGATTTTATGCCATAATATGATTTCTGTCATGAAACCCATTATTGCATCGACTTAACAGTCCAGTCATATATTAGCATAGCATGTATGTATATCTATTTATTCCTTTTATTTTCCTGTTTTTATCACATTGTTTCAATTTTACTATTAATTTTCTTTGTGAATGCTGTACCAGTACAGCGTCCTAATATTTGTTTGCTGCACCGGACGACGTCAATACGTCGGCGCCGGCTGTCGCTGAAAACCAGCGCTGGGGCTCTGTCTTGCATAGGGTCGCAGCATAATGCTGAGCGATAGCCGTTTTGCGTGGATGTGACGCATGTTTCCCCCAACCCTTTCTTATTTTATTGTTTTTTAGTTTATGTTCTTTAATGCGTCATGTTTACCGCAAATAAACGTATTTTCTTTCTTTCTTTCATATCACAAATCTTGATATAAAAACACGAACTTAAAGTTTCCACCAGAAATTATAAAGAAAACGCTAAAAATAATACGTAAAATAAAATCTTCTCATAAACATACTAGGTACAGTACAATGCCCCAAATAATTAATGAGTATCAATGCTAAGCTCTCGTCACGGGCCTGTCGCAAATGAAACGTCTCAATAAAGACCAATTAACTCGGAGATTGAGTGCGCAACAAATCTTTGCCAATTAGGAGCACGATACAATTTGATGAAACTGTCATTAGTGTAAGGAATGGCGCACACTTTACGATTTTGTAATTATTAAGCCTGAATTACACACGGTGCTTCGCGGCAAAAGTTTGTTTGATAGCGCTGCAACTCGAAAACGGTAAAGGAAAACATCGTGAGGAAACCGGTATGTCCTAGAACCAAAAATTCGAAGACATGTGACATCCACCAACCCGCACTGGACCCGCCTGGTAGATTATCACCCCCACTCCCTATCGAAGAGAGGAGACCTGTGCCTGGGGGCTGATTATGTGTAAGCCCAATTTAGAGCAATGCCTCATTAGTGTGTTGCGTTGCGTCGTTGCAATGGATGAACGCATTGTATGCCACACCTGCATTGAGTCCTAATGAATAAAATAAATTAGACACTATTGACTAATGTAATTAAATTGTCATAATTTTTTTAATCAATATCGTCATTATTGAGTCGACGCTGCGACGACGCAACGCGACGCACTAATGAGGCAGAGCTCTTACACGGTGCGTCCATCCACGATCTGTTACAAAATGATTTTCGGTTACTTTGGTCTCATTTGGGAACCAGATAACCTTGAATAGTTGATAGTAATGGGCTATGTAGGCGGGGAAAGACCGCGGCCGGTCACCTAAAGGCTGGTCAGACCAAGTTACCGCCCTCACTGGTCTCTCTGTTACGACTTACGGTACCTACAAACAGGCGCGACACGCGATGTATTCGCGCGCGACACAAAGGCACCGCTCTTTGCGCGACTTGTAGTGCCTTTGTGTCGCGTGCGATATTATCGCGTGTCGCGCCTGTTTGAAGGAGCCTTTACGACCGTCCTGAGAGAAGCGGAGAACCGAATGAAGTGTGTAAGTATTGATAAAATGTCACTGGTAATAATTTTGCCAGACTGATTAAATCTGGCATATCATGGTGATAATCAATACTTATTTCTGTAATTTGTATCAAAAAAACGCTATTACACATCACAAATAAATTATGTTTTAAAACTATGTATATATATGAGTTCGGTGTTTCCTATCCGACAACTTGGACAACACACATTCGTTCCAGACATAATGTTGGTCAGGTCATATGAGGACCATGCAGATGCAAGTAGTGGAATGAGATGAAATTTTGAGGAAATAACTACACAGATTTCAGTGGACCTGGGACCCGGGAGGGGCCCGTGGCTAAATAATAACAGCCGCACAGTTCGATCGATCAGGTTAAGCTACGCTTGCCGCGGTTGGTCTGTGGATGGGTGACCATCTTTACATACCGAGACCCCTCCGTGCCTCGGATAGCACGTTAAGCCGTTGGTCCCGGCTGTCATTCGTGGATCTTTGACAGTCGTTACGGGTAGTCAGAAGCCCGAAAGTCTGACAACCAGTCTTATCAAGGGCATCGTATTACCCAGTAACTGGGTTGTGGAAATCAGATAGGCAGTCGCTCCATGTAAAATACTGGTATTCAGCTGCATCCGGTTAGACTGGAAGCCGACCCCAACATAGGTGGGAAAAGGCTAGGCAGATGATGATTTCAATGGACTTGGGAAGTCGGTGCACGCATTTGTCAGTAATCACTACTCGACGAACAATACTAAAGATAGAACATTTAGGCACCCCGCATAAAGTAATTACTCAAAGTGCCAGAGAATCGTTAAAAGTTAGTTGTCGACGGCCATTATAATTTGACAAAACAATTGTCTAGGCAGTAACACTAATGAAAGTTTAAAACACATGCTAATCGGAGGTTAACGGGTTGAATAATGCACATGAAATAACTATGTAATATGTTATGTATGTAATAATAATGACCCCAACTACCTCTATAAAAGTGAAAGCAAAATCTATTACTATGTCGAGTTTCAATCATTTGATGAACTTTGCATAGAGAAAGCTGGAAATACATTCAATTGCTTGTAATACCTTTAATCTGCGTCAATATAATGTATTATACGGGGTTAGATTATGATCGTAGGTTTTCTCCAGTTACTTACTGGAAGCCTCAATCAGGCTTTTACCTAAGTATAAAGTCAAAGTGTGGTCTTTGTATCTCTCATGCTCTTATCTGCAGTAGATATTCATATTCATATATTTATTTGCATTCCATAATGTTGTAGAGGTGTT
Source organism: Mesoligia furuncula (assembly GCA_916614155.1). Lineage (NCBI taxonomy): Eukaryota > Metazoa > Arthropoda > Insecta > Lepidoptera > Noctuidae > Mesoligia > Mesoligia furuncula. The sequence continues at coordinate 16,587,849 of OU744815.1, read as the reverse complement.
ACAATGGTGTTATAATACTGGTGTCAAATCTTTTCTAAAAACCAAACCAGCACCCTAACCGCATAACACGCTTTTATCACAATCCAAGGGTTTTGAAAGAAATTAAAAGGATTATCCTTATAAAATCCTATTTGAATATCCAAGGATTATCATAGGGGTGGGTGAGCTGTCAAAATGAAAAGCATTACGATAAATTGCCATTTTATGTATGTTACGCAATCACCCCTTAGATTTTGTTGAATGGCCTGACAGGTGTTACCAGTCTTATTATTCGGAGAATATTGTTCAATGAGTTCTTGTTTTAAAACTTGCGTCAATTATTTTATATATTTTTTTACCGTTTACAATAACGCATAACGTGTGCCGTCACTTATTTCTCAGTGAAATGATGTCATAAAACCACGTATTTTATTGTTGCAAGTATAAAGTATACTATAATTAAGTATATTAATAGTACCTATTATGAATATGTTAATAGAAAAATATCTAACGAAATACCTACTAGATATTGGTAGAAAACTAGGTAGGTACTTTGGCGATGCATAATCAGTCTATAACTCCCATATATCCCCACTACTGCGGCACAGGTCTCCTCTCGGTGAGAGGGAGTAGGCCGTAATCCACCACACGGGCCCAGTTCGGGTTGGTAGGTAGATGTCACATGTCTTAAAATTTTTGGTTCTAGGGCATTACGGTTTCCTAAAGATGTTTTCCTCCACCGCACTTTAGCCGATGGTCAAATAATAAATATTCTATTCTATCTTGCATGATTTTTTCTGGTTGAACCATGTTCCCAAGAAAATGGCTACGGTTTTCATTGTTTTTTTTTCTACTTCTACTGTGTACGGTGATTGAGTACTCACTGATACAGACATAAACGTATAAAATTACTACTTTCCCATCCTGTAACACTGCACTAGTTTTACAATAACCCATAAACTAAACAAAATCGTCTCGTCTCTCCATCATTCAATTCTAAACTCTATTACATTGGAATAAGCTATAACAAAACTGCAAATGCATCTCAGCAAAGCATTTGATCGATCAATGTCCCTTCTATTGATTACTAAGATTTTTAAGCCCTTATTTTCTAAGTCGTAAGGTTGTAAATAGCATTGTTTATCTGTTTACTTATCTGCCCACTATCGGATGTCGGTTGAAGATAACGGATGAGGGTCACTGCGCGTGTCAGTTTGATGACTGTGTCGCGTATTCGCGCGCCGTCGTTCGTCGCGTGCGCATGTCTTCGGTATTGACGGTTACTTATTTCCAAATTCTAAAATTAGTCACTTGTAATTTGTAGAATTGTGTGTTGCGTACTTAACAATTAGGCGACGTGTTATATTTTAAGTTTCTGTGAATTTTAATTAGGCTGTTTGATAAGTTTGTGTTAAAAATCATGTGACGGATGAAAACTGAGCTTTTAAATGATTTAGTGATAAAACGAAGAACCCATCAATAAAAACGTTTCTTTACTGTGACAGCTGTGTTTCGACTGTGATAAAAGAAAACTAATCATTCCAAGATGCGTCGGCAGAAGATGAACATCGACCCTGATTTAGGAGACTTAGAAGAGATGCTAGCTCACGTCCAGACTCAGCTAGAACACGAAATAGACTTGGAAAAAGAATCCAAGATGCCGTCCTTAATGAACATCCAGGAATCACCGAAAATGGTGAAAAGAACATCATCCTTCAGCAGGACAGACACTTACGACTATCGTCGAACTGCCCCAAGACCTCCACCCGCCCGAAGTGACTCCGGCAGTCGCTCCCTAAATGGTAACTTTGGGGAATACCGAAACGGAAACAGTGAGGGGTATAAATCCGAAGAACAACAATACTCCCAGCCAGACATAAACGGCAAATTCAAAGGATCTCAAACTAGTTTGAAGTCAGATGAAGGTTCCCAGAGCTCCTTACAGTCTTTTCGTTCAGAGCCTATTTCGAGACTCTCTGTGATGAGTTTGCAGGAGAAGAGGGGGTCGTATGCTTCTCTAAACGGACGGCATTCCAAGACTGCGACCCTGCCGAGGGGATATGGATCCACAAAGGAGAAGAACTGGGAAGAATATTGGGCTTTGTAAGTATTTTGATTTTTATTTCAATAACCTTTGTTTCTAGGAGTCCTTTTAATATTATCTGAAGGTCTATTCCCGTAATTGAAAGCGTTCAAAATCTAGTCGCAATCTCAGCGACAATTAATGTCAAAAATGTATAGAAATTAGAGGTATTTTTGACAGACTGAGATTAGACTGTGAACGTTCTTAAAATTACGAGAATTGCCTCTCTGTTGTCAGTGGCATTAACTTCTAATTTACAAAAAAAAAAAACTACAAAGTGAAAAATAACTTAATTTCGGAAGTCAGTGTTGTTGGTTTTTTTTTTCACATTTTAGTTTTACTTACCCCACACAAATTCGTATATCAGTAGGTACTTGCTATGTTAATATCAGTGACAGAAACTTATTATAACATCGTCAATATAAACTATGTGGAATAAATACGTATTATTGAAGATAATTCAAAAACTTCCAAAGCAAAGTTAATAACATTCATATGGGACCAGGACCACCCCTGAGGCATATATACCCTATCCATTTAAAAAAATATTGTTTTTATATCGATCCACAATTGCCGGAGCGTCCTCCTTTTTGAAGTTGGTTAATAATGGTTCTTGTTATTCAGTGAATCGATCAATCACTACAGTTAAATGTTTGACAGTACAGTAAATCTATTGACCAGTCCTTTACACAAACTGGGGTAAACTCTCTTTTTCGGCTTCAGTGCATCAAATCAACTACCTACGTATTACATATTTTATGGTATTTGTCGAGGCATGAAAGCAGAACGTAACGGACTTTCGCATTTATTATCATGACGATTAGGACATGTATAATTGTATATGGATACGCCTTGAGCTACGAATATAGGCTTCAAGAAAATATCGCAATGTTACAGTGCGTCTACGTCTACTGGTACTGATGGACATTGGCATCCCCAATTACCAACTTTTAAGGGGCCGGCGATCTACGCATGCTAATGCGTAGTTCATACAAACGTAATACCAAAATAATTTGTAAATCAAACATATGGATTACAGAATATCTAGGTTCCCAAATATATATTTTGAAAGGACTGATATAAAGACGAGATATGAGGAATTTCAAATTTCTATAGAAAACTGTCGTCTTTAAATCAGTGTCCGTTCAAAATATATATTTGGGAACCTAGATATTCTGCAATCCAATCGGAATAAATACACACTACATTATATTAAGAATATGTTTGATTTACAAATTATTTTGGTATTACGTTTGTATGAACTACGCATGCTCCGCCAGCCCCTTAAGCTTAATCCTTAGACATATCAATTCTTACATAATAATTATCCAGATTCAGAGTTGTGGGTCGTGGGTTCAACTTCAAACCCAGGCAGCCGCTTTACTTGGTGTAAAAACTTTTAACGCGCTTGCAGGAAAACATCGTGAGGAAAACGGCATGTCCTAGAACCAGAAATTCGAAGACATGTGACATCCACCAACCCGCACTGGGCCCGCGTGGTGGATTACGGCCCACTCCCTCTCACAGAGAGGAGGCCTGTGTGCCAGCAGTGGGAACATTACAGGCTGATTATCCTATAATTATTCAGATTCAAGCTGACATGACTAAATTCACCATCTCAATTCATTTAGATAATAGAGTTCTCATTATTATTGCACCCGCACACGACAAGACTAACGTAGTCTTTGCTTACAAATGGCGGTCGTTGATGTAACAAAACACTGTCGCTGGTATGCCCAGGCGCAGCCTCATTCAAAACGTATATGACTGGCAGGTTGATAAGTTGATTTAGATCGATAAGGGATTATCTGTTGCTCTCGTTAGACAACTTTATCTTGTTTGTGGAAACTTGACATATTAAAAACACTTTATTCAAATAGTGTTGAAGTTTTTCTGTGAAAGAAATTCGAGGCCATTGAGATCTTTTATATTCTAACCATCACTGCCTTAGTGCGCGAGAAATGTCTCCCACATATAGACGTCAACTGGTCCACATATCTTTGCTTTCTCTGTTCAATCCTTCATAAATGAATCGAAGTTCCATGTCTATGTCTGTCTACTACAGATTTTATCGTACATATGTGGGTACACAGTAGATATTTTTCTGAAATTCTTAGCTTCCTCAGATATCGCTTCTAAAAAGCGTTTTTTATACGTTGATATTGAGGTGACTGCCCGGTTTCCTGGTGTAACACAAGCAAGTGCCGAACTTATTGAGGCTCTTTTCTCAGACGATGCAATTATATTACCTAACTTACATAATCGTTTTCGATATCTCCATTTGTAACCACAATGCATCCATTAAATCGTTTAGAATTGAAACATTCACGTTTTACCATCCATTATTATAGCTCTTCTGACCCATATATTATGGGCATTAACGTGCATTCACAGTAATTGTACTTTCACTTTTTACTTAGTATGCATCAAAAGCAACCGATTTCTATAGAGAGGTATACAGCATTTGAAATAACACTATTACAGCAGCATTGTCCATCCCGATTTTTTTTCTTGGTGTAAATGGTTGTAATCCGCCCCTAGGGCTTTTTTTTTCCTTTTTCTTCTCGTCGTAATTGTTACACTTGGATTAGAAAAAATGTTTTGTTCTTTCTTCAACGGAAACTTTTTTGTTTGGCAGAGGAATGAACTTATCGCTGGCTGGTTTTGTCTGTGATTGTTTTTTTATGGTTCGGAGATTTTAGGGTAATTAGTTGTTTACATAGTTCAATTGTTTTGTTAAGCTTACTGTCACTTCAACTTAAAATTTTTGATCTGTAGCATTGTCTACCCAAGTGTCAATTTCATCCAAGTCCGTTCAGCCGTTTTAGCGTTAAAGCATAACAAACAAACATACAAAAAATCAAATCTTTTCTCTTTATAATATTATAGTTTAGACTAAATACCGAGCTAAAAAACCCATAGGTAACCACCATAATTTTAATATTATATGTGACTATTTATATGTATAGGAATACAAATGTGGATTGGTCTTGAACTGCAAAACAAGTCAATATGTGCATTAAGCACAGTCCACACGGGGCGCACAAATCGGCGAATTCGCGATGTTGTTTTGATTCCGGCGAAAGCGTCAGGTTAATCCGCGAAATTCGAATGTTCTTACGTTTTTTACAATTTGCAGGTCAATGTCAGTTTGTATTGTATGTTGATTAAAATATGATTCGCGACCGTAAGAAATATTGCTTTATAATAATCACTAGAATGAGCAAAACAACTCCCTAAGTTAGAATTACCCTCAAATGTCATGATTTTATGAAATAGTCATTTAATAGGGTAATACGAACTTCGAGACATGCATTGATGATTTTTATGATTATAATTCTATATATAAATATTTGTTACGGCCGCGAATCATAGGTAGTTAGATCAACGTACAACCTGAAACTGACCTGCAATCGCAAAAAACGTATGTAAGTAAATTTGAATTTCCCGGGCTACCTTAGTGCATCCCCCTGAATGCAGTGTTGCTGTTGCTGTGCGCTTTCATTAACACCTATTTTGTCGGCATTAATCACATCTCTATCACGACTCAGTCTTTCCCAGTAACGTAGTATCCAAATCGTTTCAATTTCATCACCATTGCATTTTTCGCCATCGTCTTTTCGCAACATGCATCTGCGATCTGTCGCTGTGCGTTTTTGTTTTCGCAACTCCGTTTTCATTGACATTTATCATCCCGTCTACATGACAACTGGACTTGGTATTTCCTGGCTAATCTGGCCCCCTCATCTGACCTTCAGCTTCCGTGGGAAGATGGGCAGGTGTAACTTTAAGGTCATTGTCGACACGTGCGAATGAAACAGGTTCGGGAAAGGGCTATGACGTCTGTTGTGAATACAATGAGTGGCTTTGTTATTTTAAACGCGACGAGGTGAAAACTTTGTGAGGAAGACATTTAGTTTTGTTAAAGAATAATATGTATGAAGAGGTAGGACTTTTATTTCTATTATTAATGCAAAAGGCATGTGCCAACTGGTACTTAATCAAACGTTTTTTTTATATAGAGTTGTTGAGTTAACTGTCAAAACTAATTTCAATTGTGCGAAAATGTGCCAAGATTAGCTTAAATTTGTAAGTGGCTAGAGCTGATTATATTATAGGTTAATAGTTTAATAGGGTGAAGGCGGATTTAAACAGAAGACACAACACGCCCCAAGACACCCCAAACAATAATTCCATTTTGACTGAGATACGAAATAACCATGCAGTGAATTCGATTTTATTCCAAAACTAACTTCTGCCCGCGATTTTGTCCGCGTGATTTTATTTTTCGACGTAGCGCGATGGTAATTTAGACTTCGGGCTATCATATCATTGAATAGCCGGATTCTTGAAGAAGGTTGCCATGGATGGCATCGAAGGCAAAAACATTTTTTCAAATCCGACTGGCAGTTTCAGAGATAGGCACGTTCAAAGTTCAAACAAACAAGCTTCAGCTGTATTATATTAGTAATAGATTAATTAGTACTCATTTCAGAATGATGTAAGTTCATTTACAATTTACGAGTTCAGTTTCCAATACAAGCATGTATCTATTTAGAAAACATTGTTTTCCATCAACGTGATGCAAGATCCTTATTAAAGAGGATACAGTAGTTTAAAACACGATCTAGGCAAGGATGTAAGGAGGAAATCATGAAAAAGGCACCCACGAAAACACGAAGGCGTGCACGCATTTGGTGTTGTTGTTTTCCTGGTTGAGTTTGGTCACTCATTACCATGTCAATGAAGATGAGTCAGTTTTTCGACTGTTTTTGAAGGTTCAATGCATTATTTGGGCCTGCTTGCACTAGTAATCACTAAATGAAATGTGTTTAGCGTTTAAGGTATTTAAAATATCGCCTGTTTCTGTCAATCGTTTGAAGATGACACAGAATGATGTTTTAAAAGGGAAAATTCCTGATTTATATCTAATTACTACGCTCTACACAGGTACTGCACCGCCCTTTCAACATAGCTTTTGACTGTTCACCCTCAAATGATGGCGCTTCAATCGCATCTGTGTCTATTAATTTCTTAAAACTCTTGAAATATCCTAATACCTTTTTCTGTACAGTACCTTAAGCTTGAACAAATTTTGTTCCTATAAAAACAACAAAAACTAAATAAACCCAATTTTCAGTGCATTTCAAGCACCTCAAGCAAACATCTCAGTAGTTCCGGCGCGGTGGCGTCGAGTCAACGCCACCTGTTGTTTGATTTATGGACTGTTAACAGACCAGGGGTTGTTGCATCGTGTATCCGTGTCGTTATGCATTCGCCTCCCTTTAATGTAGTTCCGAACTAAAGTTACTTTGAATAGAGAGGCGCTGATTCACTACAGTGTTACCTGGCTGTGGGGAAATGGAGAACTAACGTGAATCGTACTGGATTGGACTGATTTTTGAGATCTTTCTTGACCAGCAGCGCCACCAAGCGCTCTCCATGTTTATTTATTTCCGTGTTGGTCTGTTCCTGTTGTATGTTTGCTGTTTTGACGTGGTAGTTAGTCTTTCTAGGGTTGACGACGGTCAGATGGCGTTGTAATTTATTTGTGCGTATAAATGAAATAATTTGGTAAGTAGTTTGTAATAGTAAAAGGATAATTGCTAAAGTGAAGCACTTTCTAAAATTAAACAAGTTTGTTGTACTCAGTTATTTTCTAAAGCATACAAATTCACCTCATTCATTAGCATTGATCCCAGTTTAATCGCTCATTAGGGACCCAGACTCGACCCATGAATATTTATGGTTTGTTCAGTTAACAGGTGCTTTGTTAAGTAAGTACATGCTATAAGACTTGTAGCTTTACTGTTTTAGTGGTTTAAAGCTACCTTTGCCAATAATGTGCTTAATTTTTTGAGAACTTAACATCTTCTTTCTTAATACATATTTATTTTCTGCTTAAATGCTAAGAAGTGATGAAGGGTCTTAGGAGATGTCTTTTGTAAAGCGAAGAAAATGGTCTTTGATGGAAAGAGCGTGCCCAGAAGATACATGTTTTCCTTTTATAGACTCACGGACTTCACGGAGTCATTATGCTACCATATAACTGCATGATTCATTTGTATATTTCATATGTTAAGTGAACTGTTTGTATTCTTCTTTATGGAGATCAAAAAAAATCGGAGATAAATGCTACTTACTTTAACTTAACGATAGCTACAATACGGCATTTTAATAACTCACATGAATGTGGGTGTCATTAACAAAATTAACTCTAGTTCAATAGCGCACTCTCCAGGGTATCAGCAGTAAACTATGAATAATTTATGAGATGCAGGCGGCGCTATCAAACAAGCATTTACCTACCACGTGCTTGCAGTCTCCTGCGGTTTAGTGTTGCCAATAAGGTGTTCGAATACCGAGTTGTTGAAATTTTTGTACATTTACAACGATATCGTTGTTACGTACTGTCTGTGTGGTGCCGGACTTAAAGAATTGCACCACCCCTTACTTCCCGTGGGTGTCGTAAAAGGCGACTAAGGGTCTTACCGGAGAATGGGCAGCAGCGTTCTCTATTTATTCCACCATCATACCATACTGCGATCGCCAACCCGCCTGCCAAGCGTGGCGATTATGGCAAATCCCCCCCCCCCCAAAATTGGGGGAGGTCTATGTCCAGCAGTGGACGTCTATCGGCTGAAACGACAACTTACGTAGTAACTTACTGGAGATTTGGTGTTAGTGTTACTATAGCGACTTGGTTCTCTTGGTTAAGATAAGAAGGAGATGAAGAGAACAGATTTAGTGTTGCGAAAAGACCATCCAAATCTATTGGGAGTGGGGATGCGAAATCCTAAGCGAAGTTAGGTCTATGAATCATTTATGAGCTGCAGGCGGCGCTAACAAACAAGCATTTGCCACGTGCTTGGGGATCCCCAGTCTCCTGTGGTTTAGTGGAACGTTGCCAATAAGGTGTTAGAATAACCAAAAGATGGGCCGAAATTCTTGTGCATTTACAAGGATTATCATCATTCTCTTGTCTTTATCCGAATTTATTTGGGGTCAGAGCAACACTTACTTCTCTATTGGTCGTCATCTCGGTAGTCACCCCCTTTCTAGCAATATCTTCTTTCACACTTGCGAAATATTTTACTCGTTTTCTTTTTGAATTCTCTCATTTTTGTTATTCGCTCGAGGTCGACATTTCTTAGCAATATATGTATAAAATACTCATGAATGTAACTAAGAAGATTTTAATTTTTGAAAAGACCACTAGGAATCCAATGCGAATTCTAAACGTGAACAGTCGTAGCGAACAAGTCTTTGAATTATGTATGCCTTGCAGAGTCGTGTTGTCAAACAACTACCACGTGTGATGTGCTTGGGGACTTCGAATCTCCCCAAGGTTTAGTGAAACGTTGCCAATTCATGTTACAAGCAACTTGGGAATGACCTAACCTTTTCCTTCTTTAAAGATCGTCTTCTAAGAGATGATCCTTTCCTTCCCCCCAGAGAAACCCTTTTGTGGTTTTTGAAAATGTACTCCGGAAAAGCTTCAAGATCTTCTACAAAAGAAATAAAGAAGTAGCACAAGAGTTTTTGGAACAATGCCAGTATACCCTTTTAATCCGCTAGGTACTACAGTTGCAGAAAAGATTCGAGAAAAGTATCTTAAGCTACAGGTGGACCGTCGTCGCTTTACGGCCTTAAGCGACTTAAAAGCTTAACTTTCTTTGATCATGAAGTGTTTTCGTTCTCTAAATCATAATTGCAAGCCTCTTTATGTTGTTTACCAGTAATTAGAATGCAAGTACCAATAATAAATCGACCCACCACCCCAAATTGAAATCAAATTTAACACAAAGAAAATGGCGCTCCATACATCTCAATAATAAACAAGCAAACTGAATATTGATCTACCCTGTAGTAATTGGCCTCGCTGCAGTGGGGCCGGACGGAAACTTCGAGAACTAAACATCCAGCCCAGGCACCGAGCTAGCTGCCTGGTTTGTTACTATAAATAAATCAAAGCGCGAAACCTTGGTCCCCCCTTGCATTAAATCAATCATACGATGCATGCGCGTTACGTCTATCTCCAGTCGAGCCTCCACCGAGCTGCAAGCCCCATCAACAGTGTCGCTGGTGTCCGTGTTTAAACGTTGTGCCTTATAAAAATTCTAAAATGCATATCAAAGTACAAATCTTCACCTGTGATAATTTATAACGTGTAAGTGATATGTGAATTATTGTTTTGTGATTTTTTTGCCGCATTTTTTTTGTTTGTTTTCAAACGGTGTTTTTTTTAAGCGGAGGATATTTTATTTCTTTTTTTGTCCTTCACGTTTTCGATTTTGCTTCTTATCTCGGTTTGAGTGCAGTTTTGGAGGCGATTTCATCTGATTTTAGTTAAATATTCTTTTTATACAATGTCTTTTTTTCAATTTTTTTATTCAGTACCTTTTTTAAAAATAAATTGGTAAATTGGAAGAAACATTGGATGTTTCGCCTACCAAAATCTGCCTTTCTAATTTAGAGATAATGATTAAATACTGTGTTCTTCAAAAATTTTTTTTTGCACAACCTCCATTATTTTCACTATGGCCATGGCGTAGCAAACCTGTTGCTAAACAGCGTTGGCGTCATGCTAAAACTTAGCAGACAAAACATTGTAGGCTGGCGCCAAACAATACTTGAAAAACGCTATAAAGTATAGATGTCGCGACAGCTAAGTACATCGGAATCTATTTCTGGAAAAAAATGCAAGTTTTTTCAGACGCATCTAAATAATTCGAGGAATATCGCTCTAGAAGTTATCACGATTATTCACGATATAATACTGTATAAAATGACTAAGTCGAGGTCGGACTCTTTTTCAAGATGTCGAAAACTTAGTAGGGAAATTCGCAATAGCGTTGAGTTGGCAAGCGGTTGTAAGTAGGCGCGAAATCTGTCGGTCCCGGCTTTGGATTTTCGAACTGGGTTCTGTCAAGTAGGTGTAGTTAATGCGAATCCCGGAATCTGTTAGGTAATGCAACTAATCAGTGACTGTGGAGTTGTTTCTTGAACAGTGTTTCATTTCAAGTTATTTGTTCGGTACCTTATTTTACATAGTCTATCTTGATGACATGTTAATATAAGATCGTAGTAGTTGGTAGTTGATACTTATTTTCTTCGTTAGTAATATGTTTGTGAAAAGGTGTTAGTGTTTGTAAAATGCAGTGACGTGGTCTAAGATTTCTTTTTGAGTAAAGACGTGTTATTAATTTGTAAATTTTGGTAACCAATAGTTCTTTTCTATAAAATGAGACGCAGTTTATGCATTGATCTCAATTCCGGGAACTGGAAAGTGGGTGGCACAGAATGGCCGCTGTGACCTGCTACAGGCACCAGCTCTTCTACGCATGTGCTTATAAATCTGGGCTCAATCGAACGTGCCTAGGGCCTCGACGCAGTCTAGCTTATAGCCTGGCCGCGATCAGACGTCAGTTTTTTATTAACAGTTCCTTTGTGTGAGTTATTAGTGATTATAATTATTATACCTTTTGACGAACTACGTTGAGCATCGTAATGAACTAAGACTTATACGATTAATTATATTCATTAGTGGGACAATGTGTTAGTTTTTAATGATTATTTATATTGAGTGCAGTGTTCATTGAAATGAGCTGTGAGTGGTGTGTGTTGTTTTCATGATTAGAACGAGCACAGTTTAATTTTGACCTAACAAAAAAAATCCCCTTTGTTAGACGCAACCCATGCGGGAAGGGGGGGGCATGGAAAGGGCGAGGGGGAATTTCAGACCTGCGAACTTTAAAAAATGGCGGGCACTTGTATTGCGCATGACCAAGATTGGTCGGGGCTCGATCCAATTAGGGGTATTGGTAATGCAGGGAAGGGGGTGGGTATTCGGATGTCATAGAGTAGTAAGTGCGCATTGCAGTGGTCGATATTTTTCTTAACAATATCTCGCGATCGTCTAAGCAGTGATTGTTAAACCAATTAAATTATGCTTATGCTTTAGATTCAATTGTGATATAAGAAATAATACCTTTATTCAAGTAACAATGCCAAGCAAGTTGTTTGATATGCGAAATTCAGCTGCTGCGATGAAAATGCGATCCCATTCTGTCTGTGCCAATGCAAGAAAATATAGAATTGCGGGACGAAATTTGAAGCAATCCAAAATGAGTGTCGCTTGGGCAAAGCAAGTTAAAATAAAGGCGATTCGTCGAGGCTATCTGCGAAGATTCAAAACTGCGCACAAAGACAAAGGGCAATTCAACGCGCTTGTGAAACGTTTGGGGCAGTTACAAATTGAATCCGCGGTTCGAACGCCACCTAAGACGGATTTAAATGGGGGTAGACATATAAGTGGAAAAAAAAGCATGTGGAAGATTTCGCACGAGCATTTCAAAATAGCAGCGAGTGCAGGGCAACAAGAATACGAAGCTTGCAAGCAATTGAAAACTCATTCGTATACCTCGAGGAAATTTAAAATGACTGATGTCAGGTGGGGTAGGCGCAGGCAATACCGCGTGGTGGTTGCAGTGGCCTAAACAGAAGTTTCGTGAAAGTGAATATATTATTTTATAAATTTAAATTAAGTCGTGATCGTGAATATTAAATAAGAAACAGTCAATGTGCTACATATCTGTATATTTGTAAAAAGAAGAACAATATTATAGTCATAATGAACATGAATTTGATGCAGTTATTATATTTTGATTCGTGGGAAAATACCTGTAATCTTCCTCCGGACGTGTATGTGGCGGTCAGTATATGTTTTAATTGCTCAATTACTTAGCAGATTCTTCAAGATTCCAAAGATTTTTTCTTAATACGTTGGGCGCCAGTAAGGTTAATTAAAAGCTATGACTGCAAATTCTACGAGACCACCATTTTTAATTACGCCTGCCTAGCGTAATTTTCGAAAAACTTCCCTTTCCAAAGCAACATTTTATTTTTCCGGTTGATTTTCAAAATTGCGAAATTTTCCGGCATCATACACGCGTTTAGATTTTCGACAAAGACTTTGGTAATTCACGTGAATGACGCGTCACTTTATAATTCACTTCAGATCAGTTTAATTCAAACTAATGGCTGCAACGCGAGTACCATCCATGTCTAGATTTCCGAGAAATGGTAACAATGGAAACTGGTGTAGGTGTACTCACTGCTCTGAAATAGGGTGGGGCATGCGCGCGCATCCGAATTGATGGTTTCTTTGTTCTTCTACTTCTAAGCAGGTTCAAAATCGCGGCCGCGTGCTTCGAAATAACATCCGTCACCTAGAGTAACAATTTTATTTCGCAATTGAAGTAAATATTTCTTGCGCAGATAGATGGCCGGATGCCTGCATTAATTTTGAACCCCCTTTTCGAAGCTATTTAAATACTTGAAAGGAGTACCTAATTAATATAGGTATAGGTAATTAGTGTGCCGCTTCAAAATGACGGCCGCGCAATGCGGCATTGCCCGGGCTAGCTACGTGCTTCAGGTGCGCGCACATCGAAATCGGGTTGTTCTTTGTTCGAACTAGGGTGTCGAGCGTGTCGGCCCGGGCGACTGCCACTCCAGCCCGGACCATGGGAGCGAGTAGTCGTTTGAGATAGTAACATGAGAAAAAAGTCTTGTAATGTCGCATATTGTGAAAGATGGCATCATTTTTTTAATGTCCGTCTATACATTTGTGTATATTGTGGATCCACTAAATCCGTTTAGCGTTATATTCAGACATGTTATAAGAAACATCTTTCAAGATGTTCTTGATTTCTTTTTACGGTCTAAACCTTTTTTGGAATCATCAATGCTTGATAAAAATCTACTTTAGTCGATTGTTGTAATTAAATTAAAAATCTTCTACGTGACCTCAGAAAGTAATAGTGCAGTTTTTGGTGTTTCGAGCCACTCAACACTTATCTAATAAGAACCTCAAGTGGTTTCAACATTTAAACGTATTCGTGAACAACACAATTAGTTTTCACCTCTGAGGAAAATCACTGCTCACGGTTCATCCGTTTCCTGAATACAAAATGACACCGGTGCAGTGCTTCGCGAACGTGGCGGCGGGATTGTTCTTCACGTCCACACGTGAGTAAATCTTTTTACGGTCCGGTCCGGTATCCAGGTTCTGTGTGAATTTTAAAGTGGTGTCAGACTACGGCTTCAAAATTGCAGATTGTTGGAGGCTTATCAAGTCATCAGAGAAATCTCTTTGTTCATTAGTGATAGGTGGCACTGTCGTCGGTAGTGAGAGGCGGGGTAAGGGGCAGCGGAGGGACCGGTAGAGGGGCGAGGTGCGTGGGAGGGCAGGTTAAATCGATAAAATTTTCCGCAGCCCCCGCTTCCGTTTTCCCCGCTCCGCCCGCCGCGGCCGCTGCCGACGAACACGCGGCCTAGACCGCTATTTTGGAACTTACCCGAAGTATCGTGAACATTTCAAAATGGAGGCCGCGGCTATGAAGTTTAAAATATGGGTCAGCTTCGTCAAATTCATGCGCGGGATCTGAACAAATTTTTTATTCGTTTCAAAATGGCGATGATTATGGTGCATCCAATTGAAGCTTGCCTTTGTTCGTTCTTGGGTGTTCGAGTATAGACCAAACAAGCCGATAGTCACCTTTGAGCTTTATTATTTAAGAACTAATTTCTTATCGCATTGTTAGTCGTGCGGTAACCTCATGTCATTGTTCCTATTTTGTGTTATTGCTGTTTCTATTTTGTGTTATATTATACTTTCACTTCTAACTTAGTGCTGTATTGGCCAGTCTTATGCTTTTTCCCGAATAATTGTCTCTTTAGTCTAAACTATTTTTATACACCGAATTTTCTTTGGTTAAAAATATTAGTGTAACAAACTATGATTATTTGAAAACGTTTCCCGCTGTTTTTTTTTAACTAAGAATTACTGCCCGAAACCGCGCCAATTGTCACATTGTTGTTCATATTTTCCCTGACGAACGGTAAACACATTTTATCAGCTCTTGTGTATAGAAAATATGAATGTTTGTGACAAGTAGCAACCAATAACTATCTATCTCATTGGTTGTTAAATGTACGCAAGTAAAATAATAATGTTATCCCTCGATCCTGTGAAATGATAACCTCGTGTCAAAAGTTTAAATAAATCAACGGCCACAGTCATGAAGTGCGACTGCAAATTTTTTTTATGCTGTTTTTTATTCTAAGTAGCTATGAATTATTGTTATCATTTCAAAGCGAAGGCGGTCCACTGCTAGCAACCGACAGAGAAGTAAATAGACATGAATTTATTCAGAAGTGCGGCTATTTTAGAACACTGTTGTTAAATGATAAATTATTTATTTTCTGTAAGTAGGTTTTTACAAACACTTTTACACGTCATCATTACTTATCGTTACTTAGGTTACATAATCATTTCAAAATAATGGCCGTACAGCGCTTCGCGGATTGCCGCGAAGCGCTGTGCGGTCGCCAGCGGCAGTCAGAAGCGCACTACGGTGGTGTGATGCGCGCGTTTCTGACCTATATTCTACAACGCTTCAAAATGGCGACGCTCACGCCCGCACGGGTTGGGTTGAAGGTGCTCGCGTATCGCAATCATTTTAGTCTTTGTTCGTTTTAGAGTATTCGGTTAGGGACTATCGCAGTGGACCTAGAGAATATGGTCGTCGCTTAAACACTTAAATGATATTATAATTAAATATTTTTAACTTACTTTATAAAGTAAATAAAAATTTTCAACAGCAAAAGGTTTTTGAAATGTGCAGTAAGTATATTTATATTAACTGAAAGCTTATCCTTGATTATTTATTAAACTTTCAATTATTTTTCATTCAGCCGATCTAAATCACCAACAAAATGAGATTCTCCCAAAGAAATCACAAATAAAAGTAGACAATTTTTTTTCATTACTGCGAAAAATCATACGTGACTGCGAAAATGTAGTCGCACTCATATTCAATGATACATTATACTAAAACGGTTACTGTAACTGGTATTATGGCATGTTGGGAAACCGAACCGAAAGTACCTTCTTACGACAAGCTTGCTAGTGTTGATAATATATTATTTTTAGTTTGTTTTGAGTTTATTTAGGTTATGAAGTTTGTTGGGATAGTTTAAAAAACATTAGTTTTTTTTAATAACCCTTTTTTGTATATATTTTATTTATATAATAATTATGTACATGGACGTTGTACCTTACGTTTCATAACAAATTAAACTAAATAAATAAGTAAGTTATGGGTACTTACTTAGCTTAATACTTACTGAAATTAATATCAGAAATAAAAAACATGGTTACAAATTCAGCGAACGAATAAACTGCTTACATAGATTTTCAAGATTATGAATATTTTATATGCAAAAAAAAACTTTTTTTAACAAATTTCAAAGGCACCGTGTTCATCACAGAGCATAAACATGCTGTTTAAATTGACACTGAAATTACATGAAACGTTTATTTATGTAAGCACTTACCTAACCACTTCGAAACAGCCAGAGGGATTAATTTCTATAAAATCCCTTTCGGAGTTTGTCCTGTGTTCATTTTGTCTGATGTTTCACCTATCTGTTGTGATTGGCGTCCAGTAATTAATCCGCCAGACAGAAGGGGATGCTGGGGTCGCGTAACCAAGTTATAGCTGTCTATGGGTGTGTTGAAATATCGAACCGTCTGTGATAGACTCGATAGATGTATCTTTTGTATAGTTGCACGGGAATCGATTTGATTGCAGGCGCGGATCTAGGTTCTCGCTCAAGGGGCGAACAAATTATTTTATAATTGTGATTTTTGAAGCCGTAAAAGCCTTTAAAAAAACCTTTTGTACCTATTTTCCGTAAACTCAAGAATGGCCCCTCATTTTTTTTTTCGAGCGTTACTACTATTTGTCTGTAAGTATCTAAAAAAATACAAGTTGTAAAATTTATAAGAGCATGTTCAATTGTTCATTAGAGTTCTAGACTCAGTTTGGTCGAGGCCGCGCCTGTGTTCAAATAATTGTGGTCGAACGATCACATCAGATACTATTTTGTTTACTATCAACTAACAGTAGAGTTACTATTACTGATCAGACTTTCAGAGCCCGGGGATTCTTATCAAGTCATAACTTAATTACAAACGTTTAAACCCATTTATTTCCTCACATAATTATGCGGGCCATTATCGGTCCCTCACAACTATTACATAATAAACAAGACAAGCGTATTACTTTAAAATACCAATTTGAATGCAAGCGCATTATTTAGGTTAAGTACCTCCTACTTACACCCGGTGTTAAGAAAAAGACGTTTCATTTTACCGATGTGACCTTCTGTGGCAATCAGCCGGCCCACACGTCCGTTCTCGGCAAAATCTCTTGCGTAACTGATAAACGTAACTGGTAAAGATCGTGGTGGCCTTTTCTTTAATTCATGGTCGGCTTCCAGTGTTACCCAAAATTGGTTCAGACAAAGAGATAAATCTGTCATCGTATTGCTTTTAATGTGGAACTTAGTTCAGTCTGACTATCTCTGTTTGTTCTTGATAACTTTACAGGTACAGCTGAACAACATTTTCGTTTAAAATCATTGGGGTTTCTTTTGGGACCCGCTGCAGTCGGGTAAAAACTCAAAGAGGATGCGGACTGATTTATTAGGAAAGCGACAAATGATTCATAATTAAAACACTGTAATACCAATTATATAGCTCCATAATTATCCGAACTACAGATAAACGTGTTTATTTATACCTAGCAGGATAATTTCATTGCTATCCTGCGGTGTTACCTTGTACAGACGCCAACACATCAAGCTATCCGAAACTGTCAAATTTTCCCAATCAACTTCGAACCATATGCTTTAGGGATAAAGTTGAAAATCTATTAAAGAAATTTGACAGATTGTAGTAACTTGATGTGCTGGCGTCTGTAGGTACATTAGTAGCAGATAGCTTTCTATGTGTCAGTAGTGGAAATGTAACCTTATACAAGGTGGTGCAAAATTATGTTATAATTTTTGCAAATGGCGTCGTACGTCAATCATATTTGACATTTCTGAACTAGACAGCTGCAGAATACAAACAGACAAGCAATGGAGCGCTATACTCTGTATGGTATTGAATATTGTGAAGGAAGTGTTTCCTGGTCGCATAATCTCCCATTTTGTAAAAAGGTTATGTAATAACAAATTTGGATGATTGATTTTGCGCCACCTTGTATGTATAATTATGTAAGGTTGTATATTCCCTTGATTGACTTGACGCTTCTGTTTTGTTCATTACTCTATGCCGAAAATGCATTTTTCTTTTCCGAAAGTTCTTTTTTCAAAAGCTTATTTTGATCCTGACGCCTATAGCCCGTATTTCACAAAGGGGTGGGCAGGGGATTGATACTTTCAATTCAATTCAATTCATTTATTTTAGTCAAAAAATATCCATAAAGTCACAAGTACACAAATTCAATAAAAAATAAATAAAAATATTAAATAACATAAAATTTCAACACAGTGAAAATACATACTTTACCAATTAAATTTTTTTATTGAATTTGTGTACTTGTGACAAAAATTTAAAATAACAAAATAAGGAATATAATTTAAAACAATAATTTAAAATAACATAATTGATTAGATTTCTTGTTAATAACTGATTCACATTTTGCCAATTAGGTTTAAGTCCCATATCAGTGGCGGAAAACAGCTATAATTTTCTTTAAACTGCAATAATTCATCTTTCGAAACACCGCTTAAGGATAACAAAGTTATTTAGTTCAGTAGATACTACAGATTCTTGCCCTTCATGTAGGCGTATAAAAATACGTAGGACTTACGTAGGTAGCAACGTTTTATGTAACTCCGGAGTTTTACGTAATGTCTGACAGATTGCGACGTTTCAAGAACAGCCTTCGAGTTTCCCACTCTCAGGGAGATATTAAAGATAAAGAGATGTTTTCATGTAGAAATATTAATAGGTTTTATGTGCCTATTTCACTGACCTGTATTATACAACTGTTGTATAATAGTGGCCTAATTGAAATAAATGATTTGACTTTAAATTTATTGGGCCCTTTTGAAAAAAATAAAAATAGAACGTAACATTTTCCTTCTTCGAGTGTCCTTTATTACCTTTGTGGCTTTGTGGGAATTTCGCACAGAAAACTACTAGGGTGGTCGTCTTCAGCACATATTATGGTTTGCATGATAAGTGGAGTTACTCTAACCTTTCTATTATTTCGTTTACGCTAAGAATAATGTAATTAGAAGTCGTTAATTTCCGGTTTGTCCAAGTAAACACTTATTGCGTATTATTGGTTCTTCAAATATTCTGTGGTCCTCATCTCTATTCGAGTTTTATCTTAGAGAATCTTTAGAGACAAAATTTTCATTACCTTTAGCCTTGGACCAACGCGGCTACGTGCTGCTACCCTCCCTGAGATAGCATAATAATCGCATTAACTCTTACGACGTTTTCTTGAAATCTTTTCTTTTATTAACCATCTACTTCTTTCCACAGTGAGCAATCAATCAGCAGCGCCCGGGCTTCCGTGATGGTCTACGACGACGGACTTAAGCGCTGGGTGCCTTCGGGCTCCAGCTCGGGGTTGTCGAAGGTCCACATTTACCACCACACGCAACACAATACCTTCCGAGTTGTCGGAAGGAAATTGAATGATCACGAGGTTAGTAGAATACAGTCTGTTTTAGATTCACCTGTTTGCAGTTTTAGCTCAAACATTTTAGGATTTGGACTCCTGCAGCAACTACTTACGAGTTAGTTATAAATAGGACTATTTAAAGGACCTTTCAAAAGGAGGTGACCGTGGTATGTAGGTTCAACGAAAAAAAAAACAACAAAAGTTTTAGTCCGTGGTTGGTTCAGGTTCAGACATCAGGAGTCGATGACCGATACTTTCGAGACGTGTCCAATCATCCTAGCCTTTGCAAGCAAGCAAGGAATTTTGTCAGCGGCGATCAGGAATTTTATTTGTCAGTATTTAATAGAAAATACTATTTTCTCGGAGCCTATTGGCAATTCTTCACTCCGGAATAAGAGCCGCGTGCGTCGGTGGACTTATAATAATAATAATAAGACATTTTATACAACAACATCAACAACAACAACATTTATATATTTTATTTTTTAATTTTTTTTTAGACATTATTATTTGGTTAGACACTAGCAGCTATTTAGTTGATGCGTGTGTATCATATAGCTTGGAGATATTTAATCTGTCAATCGATTTTTGAAGCAGTTCAGTTCATATCTTTAAGATCCTTCGGAGAATTTAACTACAATGCTATAGAATTGCTATCATTGTGTCTTTCAACGCATTCTCCTTAGGTGGTGATAAACTGTGGAATCGTCCGAGGCCTAAAGTACAACCAGGCCACCGCCACATTCCATCAATGGCGGGATGCGAGACACGTCTACGGCCTCAACTTCTCGTGCAGAGAAGATGCCGACAGCTTCGCCAGGGCTATGATGCATACCCTAGAGGTAAGTCTTCTTAAGGACTTGCTTAGATCGATGACGGATTGGCCACAGAGAGATGCATAACACACACTCACATGGACAGACAGGGAATAAGTCCATGCGGGAGACCTTTGCCCAGCAGTGGGATAGTATCATCATCATCATCATCATTGGTGCCCTTTTCGCAATTTATTTGGGGTCGGTGCAACATATCTTTTATATCTTCTATACATGGGACAGTATAAGCTAACGAAAAATTCGTGATCGGTGATATGTAGTTGGTTCCATGTGGAAATAAATTCTATGCTTTTGGACAGCCTGGAATGTCAGAAAATACTGCATACTGGATCATTTTATAAAACGGTTTAAAAACTATTTTTGACGCCATATTTTAGTTAGTTAATAGTTTTAGTTAGGTTATGTTGTTAAATTTTTATTAGGTGTTTAAATAGGTGTTAGTTAATTTAGGGCTGATTTTTCCAACTCCAGATAATTTTATCGGAGGAATAATTTTGAATTTTTGACTATTCATCCATACAAAAACTGTCAGATGTTAATTTTATTCCACGAATAAAAATTTTCTGTCGATTGAAAAATCAGCCCTTAGTATAAACAAGTATATCCAGTGTATATGTATATTTTTATCCTCTTTAATATATATTTTTTTCTGCTGGAAGTAATCCTTAAATTATTTAATTAGGTCTTCTGTTGCTGTAGATTTTCATAGGAAAAGAAATGGAGTTGCGATGTGTTTCTAGGATCCGACCTTAAAAGGAAAAATGGAACCTTTATAATATCACTTTTTTGTCCGTCTGTTAAAGAGGTTTTCTTATCTTCAAGCTTTTATAAAACGTATGTACCGACTGCCCGAAAAAAGGAGTGATATCAATATCCCGATCACATTTATCTAGATACTGGCCAACAAGCCCGCCGGCAACTCAGCGCCCCCTCCGCCGCAGCCACCCAACCCCCCGGTCCCCTACAACGGACACAACAACGCGCACACATACGACGAAGATATGGGGTACAGGTAATATGTCATAAGTCTCATCGAAGTCACCTGCTGCACTATGATCCGTTATAAAAATACAATAATCTTTACTTTCTTAATAATAATAACATACTCGTAGCATATTAATGTCGTAAAATTGTAAGAAAATTTAACTCATTATCACCTACTTCCATTAGTATCGAATTGAAACGGATTTCTGTTGAACACTATCAAAAATATCCCTTTGGTCTTCAACACTTCTGATTGAAACTTGTTTTTGCAGTGACTTCGAACATTGAATTTAATCTCTCTTAAAGTTTGCCTCATTGAAATTTAATTTTCATCTTTTTCATCACCATTATTAAAGACACTGTCATCACCAATCAAATTTTCATCTTCAATTTCATCAACGTTCATCTAGATATTAAGATCACCGTCAATAACCTTCTAATCTTTAGCTCCGCGTACAGCTACATTGACACCCCACTTATCTGAACAGAACAATGACCCGGGAGGACGCGGCGATATTCCAACAGCCCCAATACCATGCGCCACACAACCAGCAACACCCACAGTACCACGCTGCCCCGAGCCAGTACCATGCGCCACATCATCATCACCAGGTAAGATTCCGTCCAGCCTACTGCTGAAGATCGAGTGGTGTGGTGTGGTGTTAGTGGTTCCGGAACTTTCAGAGACTGTTTTTGTTAAAGCATTTTCAGCTTATAGAAGAATCTTAGATATGTGTCGTCGTCTTCATGTAGTCTTCTTCTTGTGAAGTATGTAAGCACCTACTCATTGTTGGATCACTCACTCACAACCTTTCAACTCGTTCACATTCATCCTCTTCCCTTCATTCACTTGTAACCATTTTGTTCACATATTTCTTTGCCTTGTTTTCTGTCACAGATTTACTTTTCTTATTCCTTCACAGTTCATTCCCTTGCTCCTGTCCACTTCAACTCACTTTTACGCCACATCTTCCACTCGTTTTCTTTGTCCATGATATTTTTATCATGCCATCTGTTACACTTTCTGCAAAATGACGGTAATATTGCAGCAGCAGCCGCAACAGCCGACCCCTCCCGCGCCTCCCCCGCACGGCGTCCATCACACACTGCCGCATCAGCCCAGCCAACCCACGCCTGGACATCATCGCACTAATAGGTAAGGATTTATAAACACGCCAGCAGTCTTTTAGCAACATGGAATGACAGGAAGAATAGTTTTTTACTCTACAACTCGGCCCGTTACCGCTGGGCCAACAATGCATCATGAGGTTTGAGCCCAGATAGGCGCTTTAGTTTGTTTAAATTATTGCACAACGCAACAGTGAAGGAAAAATCGTGAGAAAACCGGTATGTCCTAGAACCAAAACTTCGAAGACATGTGGCATCTACCTGGGTTGGTAGATGCCACATGTTTTCGAAGTTTTGGTGCTGGCACTGGGCTTGCATGGTGGATTACGGCCCAGTCCCTATCACCGGAAGAAGACATATGTCCCAGCAGTGGGAGCATTATAGGCTGATTTTGCTATGTTATGCTAGTATTTGAAGAAGATTGCCTTTTTATGTAGATAATCCTTGTGAAAAAAAATCATCGTCATTCACAAGGACTCGTCTTATCCAACAATATTTTCATCAAAATTGTTTACCTAAGCACTTGTCTTAACTATATTCATATTGTGTAGCGCCCCAATGCCCCCGAACATGTCGTTATCAGCCGCCGCGACCGGAGCGCCCGCGCCGCCCCCCGTGCCGCCGCATCAAAACCTTCCGCCACCAGCCAACGTGAGTACTTGTCCTACCACCGTCTACGTCTGTGTGTCCCACATATCGCCGAGTCTTAGACCTAGGACAACTCATCATTTGGGAATTTAAGCAGTTGGTACTGACAAGGTCGGAAGCTATTGGCATCGAAATGTTTTGTTGTTGTGTGTTTATTTTCTGCCCTAAATACATAATAGGAAATTGAGTAGAGATACACCAGAAGTTAATAATTTTTGAAGGAAGAAATCAAACGTTTTGGATTATTTCCCCCGGGTCATAAAGATTGTTTAAATTCGTCATTTTTACCATTTGACTTCGGAAATTAAAATTATATTAAGTCTATAATCAGCATTAGATGTCAGAGGAGTAATTCTCGTAATTTTAAGAACGTTCACAATCTGATCTCACAATCAGTCTCAATTTGTCAAAAACACCTTCCCTAAGTTTTTGTCAAGTTTTTGACACTGATTGTCGTCGAGATGAGTTTGCGACTAGTGTTTAAACGTTTTCGATTACGGGGCCTTCATGTTTGACAACACAAGTACAAATAGTTTTTCACATTTTTTTTTTCGCCTTCAGGGTCCATTAGCGCCTCCAACGCCGCCCGCAGCGCCGCAACCTCCACCAATGGTTAGTTTTACTTTCACTCGACTACGAATTACCCTTTACCCCTTTAATTCTAGAATGTTCGGCAAAGTCAGACCCTGGCTCAAAACCAGGGGGAGGGAGGAAGGGAGAAGATGGTTCATATATGTATAAATATATGCTGTCCCAAAGCTTTTGATATATACAATATCATTTCAAGTAATTTACGCGCTCGTTTAAACATGAATTTCGGAGTCGGGTCTATTTTAAGTCAGCTTTAAGCAGTCCTGTATTTTATTTTATTAAATCTAAGTTTAGAATGTATTTGCGAGTGAATGGCACTTCATCTACATCTAGAAAACTAAGTTTTCAACCTCCTGCTTAGCAGGCGACCACAATAAAAAAAAAAGTATAGCTATCGAGTGTGTTTGGTGTTTGATTGCTGACGATTTAAACTTCATTGGCCTATATGGAAGAAAAGGGTCACTATCACTGTTGAGCTACATCGGAGGAACAGATGATGGTATCCTTCACCGAGTCTATAGAACATCTTGTGGGAAGAGTGAAAAGGACAACATCATAGGAGTTATTTCCGTGGTTGGTCTATAAATGCCACAGGACTGAAGGGAGACCCTAAAACCTGGTACAAAGTTAGAATTTAGCTTCGTTTGATGCTATACTGAAGACCTGCAGAGTATTGGACTGCAAGCGGTGTCAACTCTTCATGAAATCCTACATTCTGCCGAAGATTATATCTTTGGAAGATAAGAAGATGAGGCGAACATCCGTGGCTATTTTGAAGTTGTGATGAATGTGTAATATAAATTATTATTTTGTACATAATATTGATATGTGTATATTATTTGTAGTAGGTATTTAGGTACTGTAAATACATTATCTTATAAGACGACGTTTCGGCATCGTTGCTTTATTATTGAATACAGGAATAGTGAATAATCAATAAGTGGGATGAGAACATCTAGTAGAATAAGACCATAATCATGATTTGTGAACACCTAAGCGTGAATGTAACTCGGTATTTTCGTTTAAATAAAGTCGTAAAATAGATTTCTATTTTCCGTTCAGTCACTTAGTTTAACTAAGTGACTGAACGGAAAACGTAAAACCCTCAGCAGACACAAGCGGTGGTTCCGCAAGCGGTGTCAGTGTCCGGGCCGCCGCCGCCTCCTCCGCCGCCGTCGGGCGCGCCCGCGGGCGGCGCGGGGGGCGCGGCGGGGCCGGCCGGGCTGGGCGCACCGGGCGCGGCGCCGGCGCCCGTGACGTCCCCGCCGCCCCCGCCGCCGCCGCCCGCGCCCGCGCCGCCGCAGGACGTGTCGGGGCTGGCTGCGCAGCTGCAGCAAGCGAGGCTGAAGAGACAAGCTAAGGTAGGTTGATAGTTGTTTGGTGTTAGAATTCTTTAGGTATCCAAAACTTGTAACTTTTCCAAATCATTATACTGTTGCGCGTCACAATTAATGCCTGGTACATGGTGACATAAGTTACCACTAGCGCCATCTAGTATCGAGTAGAGAAACTAGTAGTCAAGATCCTTCTAGAAATTTCGATGCGAGAACTTTTTAGAACTTTCTCGAACTATCGACATCTGGTCAGTCGGGACCGACATGTACTTGAACATTCTAGATGTTTCTACAATGGAAGGTTCTAGAACTATCTTTGGCGCTATGTAAGGCCGAGACGCGCCACGACCAACACAATTTGGATAAACTGATACAAGCGATAACATCCGAAGCGATCTTCAAGTGCGACTTAAAGCGATCAGTAGTGCAATTGTGTTGTATAATTAGTTTGTTTGAGTTGTTATTAGTGTTGTTGATTAAAGTGTTATTTTTTGGTTATTAAATCGGCAGTTTTTATTGTCACGAACCCGAAGCTCGTACACAATACTTACCTTCATCTTTTTATAATAATAACCTTTGTACTTCCAAATAAAATAAGATTTCCCTGTGAACGAAAAACCAATTCCGAATTTTTTTTTTGTTTTTAAAGCTGAAATAAAAATTAAATATAAATTTAAAAACCCCCGACACAAAATAATAATAAAAATTAAATGTAATTAGAAAAGGATAAAATAATTTAAAAACTCTCGACTTGAAGAATTTATGTTACGAGACTAAAATAGATAAATCCATATGGCAGTCGGGGGACCTCTTAGGTGTTCCACAGAACGGTCCCCCGACTGCCATATGAATTTAGCTGTTTTAGGCTCGTTGTCGTTTGTTTGTTCGTCTGTTTTTAAATTATTTTATCCTTTTCCAATTACATTTAATTTTTATTATTATTTTGTGTCGGAGGTTTTTTAAATTTTAAATTTTTTTTTTTTGTAGGGACTCCTTAATCTTTGTATTTCATTTCTTTTATTTTCTTGCGTTTTAAGATTCAGTTGGTGTTAAATCAGGTTTTTTATAGTTCTTCCTTTAGTTATTCATACAAATATTTCATAGCTATTAGATATCTTAAGTATTTCAGATCTAGTTTATAAAATGGGACTGCGACATTATCTGATGTAGAAATACGTTTGTTAAGTAGGATAATTCCATTCGTAAAAATGGTCAAACTGAGTGGTCGTAAGTACCAGTCATCACTCCACTTTCCTCATCAATTTAGGGCATTGATCAGACAAAAAAAATAATTTACAAGTTTTTAGTTTTCATTTCGTTAGTTAATAGTTGCATTTGATACCCATATTGAAGGAGTTGTGAAAAAAAATGTAATTCGCCATTTTGTGGTGGCGGCCATCTTGGATTTGAAATTTGTAATAGTGTATAGTATCCTACTATTCAAGCCCTTTCATTTGATACCCGTATTGAGGGAGTTGTGAAAAAATATGTACCTAATCCGCTATTTTGTGGCAGCGGCCATCTTGGACCGATTTTCATCAAACATAGCTTAGAACACTCCCGACTAATTCACCTTTCAAACAAAAAAAAAACAAAATCAAAATCGGTTTATCCGTTCGGGAGCTACGATGCCACAGACAGACACTCACACACACACACACAGACACGTCAAACTTATAACACCCCGTCGTTTTTGCGTCGGGGGTTAAAAATGAACTCCGTGTTTCTTAATTAGGATTACAATTTTAAGTCATCTATACATATAATAAATCTGTAGAAGGGTCAATTCTGTACATTGAAAATATTGAAAAAATAAATAGCGGGGGGTGTTGCTGGATCGATACCAAACCCAAATTTGTGATTAAAAAAATTTTTGTCTGTCTGTCTGTCTGTCTGTCTGTCTGTCTGTATATGCAGGCATCACGTGAAAACTAACGGTTCGATTTCGATGAAACTTGGTATAATTATACTTTTTTATCCTGGGCATAAAATAGGATACTTTTTATCCTGGAAACATACGTAGAAAAAAAAATCTTATTTTTCGGTTTTATTCATAGTCGTTGTTCTGTAGAACCGCGAACACACGTTGCATTACCCGTAGTGGATATTTTTCCAATTCAATTTAAGAGAATACAGTTTCCTGTAGCTTTATGTTACGCCATGACAATAAATAAGGCTCAAGGTCAGACCCTAGGAGTTGCTGGCGTAGATCTTACCGCGAGTTGTTTTTCACACGGGCAACTTTACATAGCTCTTTCCCGTGTGAGCAGTCCAAGAAATCTTCATGTTCATATTCCGGACGAGCTCACTAACAATGTTGTGTATGCTGAAGCTCTCAATTAACTTTCTGTCGCATTGTCACGATCACTTTTTTATTATTGCAAACTTTTCGTCACTGTCAGTAATTTACTGCTACATGCTACTTATCAAGGTCGGAATTACTATAAAAAAAAAACTTACTACAGAACGCGAGCTAAACAGCAGTAGCTCAATAGAGGGATCTCCTTAATTATTATAGGCTTAGCCGTATTTGGGTCCAATCGATATTTATAAGATGTCATTGTCAGAGTTACTCAAAATGGAGAAATAAACCATCCACGCAAAGACCGACATCCGCGCGGACGGAGTCGCGGGCGGAAGCTAGTTTTAGAAATAAATTCCTATAATTTCTGGTTGAAGACCTCTTCAATCATTGCTACTAGCCTCTTCTTTCTGACACTATTTGTCTCTTATACGTACCTCTTTTTCCCAACTTCAGCAAGCTACAAACGGCCAAGCAAGCGGGCAAACAAGCGCCGAAGCGGCCTCGCCCCCCGGCGGGGCGGAGCACTCGGGCTCCTCGTCGTCGTCGGCCGGCTCGGGCGCAGCGCGGCCCGGGCCCACCCTGTCGTGTATGATGAACGAGATGGCGCGGACCCTGGCCAGGCGTCGGGCGCATTTAGATCGAGCTGAGGTGCCTAAGGTTAAATATTCAAAAAGTTTTATTGGCAAAAAGTAATGGTAATGTGATGACAGACTGTAAATTTACAGCACAGTAAAGAAATGAAACGCCATTTTGGGGGGGTGAAACTTGGCTGATGCCTATGTCCTGCAATGAAATATTAATGTTAAAAATTTCTCATGTGCCAATATTTTCACCGATTTCATCTTTTAACACTCCAGGCTTTTATCTGATAAAAGCAGCAACCCAAAATTCACAAACAGCGGATTTTGAAAGAAATAATACATTACTTCATGTGTTTGAAAAATTCGTCTGCCGGACAACGTAAATAGCTCAGTGAATGTTGTTCTTAATAATTTCCTCTCGTTCCTTAGGAGTCATCAACGGATAACTCTGTGAACAACACTCCTATGAAGACGTGGGAGCGCTCCGCGACGTTGCCGCACCGCCTGCCGGCCGCATGTAATGGCAACGCTTGTGAGTCGCATCGCTTTTATGATTTGCTAGTACCTAGACATTTTAGGTATAGCCATGGATTTTAAGAACGCGAAAAATGTGGTATGTTTTGCTCAAGCGCATATTTATCAAAATACTGTGCGGAGAGGGGGTAGTTACTCGTGCGACAGAGGCTGATGCTGCGTCAGCTGCGTGATATAACACGTTGATTGACTGTCGATATTTGGGGTTTGACAACATTTTGACTAAAACAATAAAATTATTATTTCGGTCCATAATTTCAGTATTCAGAATTGATAAAAGTCCCTGGCTATACTCTAGCTATTTTACAAATTGTAAAAAAAATACTTTATGACCTTTATTTTCTAGCAGTTTTAAAAGCTAAACTAGCTACCGCAATTTTCACCATCTAGCACATACGACCTTATCCCCCTTATAATAAATACAATAATCCATTGCAGCCAACTCCGAGTCAAACGCACAGCAACAGCCACAGTCACCGCGCTCTGTTCGCAAAAGATTCGGCTCGGCCAGCGAGGAGACTATACTTAAGGTGAGAGGAATTTATAGGCAGGTCTTTTAATGTCGGGTAGAATACTTGCTTCTTCGTCTTCTGAATGCAGCGGAAATCCGATTTCAAGACTTAGATCTGCAGGTTTTTGTCAATCTTTTTCTTTATTGTTTAGTAGTTGCACCCACATAGCACACATATCAAATCGGAAAGGGATCGGCACCGTATCGCCTTTCTCCTCGCCGTCAAAAAGGCGTCAACCTAACGTAAGACGTAAACAATGCGGATCAGAAGGTCTGATACGTCGACTCGGCTCCGGCTAGGTGACGCCGCACTTACGGCTTTCCGACCGCTGGTTGACGGTGCAGCAGGCAGGCCGGGAGGGGTGAGAGGGGCAAGGGTGGACGAAGAGACGTAAGCTCGGGTACGGAGACACATAAGCGCGGGGACGACGAGCCGTAATGCGCTGCACCGCGGTTCTTGAGCTTGCCCTTGCTTTGCAGTAGGGAGTTTCATACAAAGAATACCAAACGGCTCGAGTTGATACGAATACCAAACGGCTCGAGTTGATACGGTGCCGATTCCTTTCCGGTTTGATACGTGTGCTATGTCCTTTAGTCTCGATCCCTTAGGAATATCGGGATAAAAAGTATCCTATGTCCTAATCCAGGTCATGGTCTACTCATGTGCTAAATTCCATTCGAATCCGTTCAGCCGTTTTAACGTGAAAGCGTAACAAAGAATAATACAATAAATCAAATATTTTATCTTTCTTATATTTGGTTTAGTTTAGATGATTCTGATGAATTTTATCTTATACTAGCTGCGCCCCGTGGTTTCACCCGCGTAAATGTCGATCCCGTGGGAATATCGGGATAAAAAGTAGCCTATATTAATCCAGGGTGTCAGCTACCTTCATACAAAATTTTATCAAAATTGATCCAGCCGTTTGAGTGTGAAGAAGTAACAAACATATAAACACACACACACACATTCACAAACTTTCACCTTTATAATATTAGTGTGATTTTTAGAGTAGATGGTGGCAGTTTTCCCTTGTGTTACAGAATATTGGTATTCAGCTACATCCGGTTAGACCAAGTCAGACATAGTTGGAAAACAGTTACTCGCTTACCAGGCGAATACCTGCCCAACAGGAACATTGTGTTTGAGGATTCGAAGCCTATACATATATACAATATATTGAGGGGTTAATCGGGGGTCACGCGTAGGTATGTCGACCCCTAAACGTGCCTACGCTGCTATTGTCACCAGCGGCAAATCGGATGCGTCGCAGCCTAACCGACAAACCAGAAAAGGGGAAAAACTGGTAAAGGGTGCTCAACCTGCCCTGACTGCGGTCCGTTGCTCTTTGCCAAGAGCCAGACAGGTTGATGAGGAGGGTTTCACGAAAGTAGAAAGGAAGAAGAAGAAGCCCTGTTCTCGTAACCTGTGTGGCACCGCACCGAGTGGACCCAACATGCTGCTGCGCCCTGCTGTGCCTACGACGCAGCTGTACCTTTCGCGTCTGCATCACTCCACGACAACTGAGGAAGTCGTGCAGTATTTGAAGGTGAAGACCAACTGGACTCTGAGGGTCGAAAGGTTGGAATCGCGCCACAACATCAACTTTAAGTCATTCGTGGTACGAGTTCCAACCCAACATCTACAGACCTGTCTGAAAGAGGACTTTTGGCCGAAAGGTGTCGTATATCGACGTTTCCGAGGAAGGTTACGCGACACCACGCAGCGAAACACGACGCCGTCAACGTTACGTGTATAGTTAATAGTTTTAAGGTTTTTAATATGTATTAGTTTATTATTTTATAAGATTATTTTGTGTATTTTATTTATGGGCCTTATAGTTGCCTGATAATAAAATTATTATTATTATTATTATTATTATTATGGTTTTCAAATTTAATTTTCTCAGGTTAGTACCTGGTATTTTCAGAATCTCACGGGTGTGAACCAAGGTGAGATTCTAGTTATTATTTTAAGAATGTAAATTGCTCTGTACTGCAGTGAAATTATTGTCCAAGTCTAGTTGTAAAAATTTTCTTACTATGCGGCAAGTGTTTAATATCGCAGCTTTTTGAAGTGTTATGTATGTGTATTTAGATAGATTTAGTGCATTAAAACTATTAAATATTTGTTTTGGGATAACACCTGTTGTTGATATTACTATTGGGACTATAGTGACTCTGTTCATTTTCCAAACTTTGGTAATTTCCTCTTGTAATTCTGTATACTTCCTGATTTTTTCTGTGATAGTTTTTTGAATGTTGTTAGTATTTGGGACTGCTATGTCTATTATAAATGTGTGTTTGCTTACTTTATCAACTAGTGTTATATCAGGTCTGTTGTTATATATGGTGTGGTCTGTAATTATAGTGCGGTCATAGTATATTTTGTAGAATTGGTTTTCTAATACAGCTCTAGGCGTGTACTTGTAATATGGTGTGTATGGATCCTGCATGAGTTTAAGTTTAGTTGCGAGTTTTTGGTGTATGATATTAACAAGTTGATTATGTCTATGCGTATAGTCGTTTTGGGTTAGAGTGATACAAGCTCCTGTGATATGTTGTATTGTTTCAGGTTTGCTGTGACATTTTCTGCATAAATCATTTCTTACTGTACTATCTTTTATTATGTATTTTCTATAATTTTTCGTATTAATGACTTGATCTTGAGTGGCTAACATAAACCCTTCTGTTTCAGGGAACAGTTCACTTAACTCAAGCCATTTGTTAGAAGCCTCTTTATCTATGTATGTTTGGTATAAATCGTTGGGATGTCTTCCGTGTAGTTCCTTTTGCCTCCATTTCCTGTGTATCTCTTCTATATGTCTCGCTTTATCTACTGTCTCAATACTGCTATCATCGCTAAGGTTCAATGGTGTATATTGTTTGTCTATCTCTATAATTGTTTTGTGTAATTGACTGTTGTTTTTCTTCCGCAAGAAAAATTGTTTCAAATTTATGACTTGTCTTTTATGAAGATGTGATATTTCGACTAGTCCCCTGCCACCTTCTTTTCTGGACATTATAACTCTTTCTATTGCTGATTTGGGATGGTGATATCTATGTTGTGTCAGTGTGGTTCTTGTTTTTACTTCAAGAGCATGTAATTCTGTGTTTGACCATTTTATTACACCGAAAGAATAAGTTAGTATAGGAATTGCGTATGTATTTATAGATTTGAATAGGTTTTTACTAGATAGGTGCATTTTGCATAACGAATGTATTCTGCTGTTGTATTCTTTTTTAAGTTTATCCTTAATAATCTTATGTTCTAACAATCGTGCTTGATTGTAACCTAAATATTTATATAGTTCTTCGTCTTTCATCGCTTCTATTACTTCTTCGGTATCTGTTGAGTAGTTTCCTTCTATAATCTTACCTTTCTCTATATTTAGTTTCCGGCATTTATCTAGTCCAAAATCCATTCTTATGTCTTTCGAAAATGTTGTTGTTATGTTTAGTAAATCGTGTAAATCTGTATTTTTATTAGCGTATAGTTTTAAGTCATCCATATATAGTAAATGTGTAATTTGGTGTAATATTGACCTACCGTTCTTAATATCAAAGCCTAATTTCGATTCGATTAATGCTCGGGAGAGTGGATTCAGGGCTAGACAAAACCATAGAGGGCTTAATGAGTCCCCTTGGAAAATACCCTTTTTAATCGCTATTTCATCTACGGATAAGTTTGTTGTTTTAGTGTGTAATTTTAGTGTAGTTCTCCAGGATCCCATTGTATTCTTGAGAAAATTTATAATAAGTGGATTGATTTTATAAATGTTTAAGACTTCGATCAGCCATGAGTGAGGAACGCTGTCGAATGCCTTCTTGTAATCTATGTATGCTATGTATAGGTTCTTTTTAGATCTCTGAACGTATTTCAAAATAGTGGAATCGATAATTAATTGCTCTTTACACCCCATATGGCCGCGCCTACATCCTTTCTGTTCTTCAGTCAAGATATTGTATTGTTCAGTGTGTTTAATAATTTTGTTAGTTATACATGACGTTATGATTTTATATAAGGTTGGCAGGCAAGTGATTGGTCTATACTGTGAAGGATCCTGGGTTCTACTTGATTTTGGAATCATATATGTGATTCCTTGAGTTAAAAATTCTGGCATATTTTGATTGCCTTTTATAATCTCATTTATTTGTTCTGCTAACGTGCTATGAAGTGAATTAAGCCTTTTTATCCAAAAATTGTGTATACCATCTATTCCTGCTGCTTTCCAGTTATGTGTTTTATTTATAATTGTATTTATTTCAAGAGAATCTATATCTTCAAACGGCATTTCGTCTATGATTTCTGATCGGACTATTTCTTCTTGTATCCATCCAGCTTCTTTGTTATGTTCCGTGCTGTCTGACCAGATTCCTTCCCAAAATTCTTTTAAAGTCTCTTGAGATGGAGGATTAAGGGTTGTCGTATTGTTGCCTTTAAGCTTTCTATAAAATTGTTTCTCGCTTGTTTTAAATAATCTATTGTTATCCTTTCTTTCTTTGGCTTTTTTGTATCGTGCTAGTCTATGACTCTTCACTAGGAGTTTTTGTTTTAATGTATCTAAGTGATCTTCTATTCTTTTATTAAAGTTTTCGTGTGGACTATGTTGTTTAGTATTTTTAATGATCAGTTTGACTTTTTTTTCAAGTTTTCTTGATGTGTTGCCGTTTTTATATTGTGTTAGTCTGTTAATGTCTTTTCTTAGCTGATCTATGTCCGTTTGTAATCTTTTTTGCCATGGTGGGTCGTTTATTACTCTGTTATTATTACTAGTTCTATCTATATTTATTTTTAGTTTAAAGTGAATTGCAACTGTGATAGCTACAGAATAGATTAAAGAATGCGTGTCGCTTAAGTTTTCTAGGGTTGATAGTTTGGGAGGAATAATTTTTTGATTAAACATACTAACGATATCTGACAATTGGCGAGATGGTCTAATTTTTGGTAATAAAGGTCTACACGCAGGATCCATTCCGTTGTATTTTGATATATTTGCTTCTAATTCGTTACTTAATGATTCTACTATGGAAGGGTCAAACTCAATATTATTCCGTGTTTGTGTTAATGTGACATTATCTGTAGTATCTTGATTGTTGTGCTGTGTGCGTGTGGTTAGTTCTGTAGCTGAATATTCAGTCCTTGAACTAGTGTCGTGTTCTAAGGAAGGATTATATGTTGCAAGCGATTGGGTTATCTGTAAGGTGTTTGTTAGTTGTGTGAGATTTATACTTTCTTCTTCAGTTTTTAGTTGTTCTCCTACTTCAAATCTAATTATATTTAAAGTGTCATCTGATAACAGCTTGTTTCTGATAATAACCCGTCTTTGGTCAGCTATTCTTTGTTCTGTTACATTTATTTCTGGGTATTGTAATTTAAATTTTTCGAATAATTGTGTGCAGTACATGGTTCTGTCCTCTTCAAGTTTCGTAATGTGATAGTAAGTGCGCATGATGAATATGTTCATATCTTCAGTCCATTTCATACGCACTCGGGGTTTTCCCGCTTTGGTGGTCGCAGGCTGAGTAGCTGACGCCGCCTGCGAAACATCCAAGGCGGATGTAACTGCTCTACTGTCATCACTATTGTCTAGTCTGTCTGTCGGTTCGGCTGTAGTATTTTTGTCGGGGAGAACCCGCCTGCTCAGTCCCCCACCGCCGATGGGTCGCATGCTGAGACACCCAGCATCGGCCCCGGGTGCGCCCCGACGATTGCCCTCGGGTAGCGGTCCTATACGTATTTTCTTTGATCTAGTCTCCATGTTAAATGGGTTTCCAGAGCCACGTTAGCCACGCCAGTAATTTTTCTATCGTGTGTCCGCCCCCCACGTGATTAGATGGTCAATCAGGACGTGTGGTTGTTTAGGGGGCTTATTATTATTATTATTAATCTCTGGCGCGACGTTCGTACTAATTCGGAAACACGAATATTACCGAAGCGCATAACTTTTCTGGTTTCACTGTAACTTAGGCGCCAGTTAGAAACTCGAACACTGTATGTTTCCAGCAAGTGAACGGCGGTAACGACGGCGGCTGCGTGTCGGCCGCGGAGTGGGACGCCTTCAAGCAGGACATGATGCGCGAGATGAGACAGCAACTCAACCAGATCAAGAAGGAGATACTAGACGGTATGGATTTATTATTAATCTGCATTCGCGATTTATTTGCCAAAAATGTAAACAAATATGAGTTTATGGAAAAATACCTTTAAATCCTACACAATAAAGTTCAGTTTACGCAATTTCAACAATTTTTATAACTGTATCAACAGTCCTAGTCAGTCTGAAATCAACATAATTACCATTTAAATAAAGTTGATATTTGTTTAACTTGAAATAATATTAATTTGAAACATAAGTTTGAATAGACTTTAACATCTACTGTGATTGTTTGATAGCTTAAAAAATATGTATTTTTTTAAACTGTGTCATTGGTTCATATCTCCTTTTGGACGGTTAGTTTTTTTGTACTGCGCAAGTGAAATTTGATTTTGATTTTGAATTGACCTCGATTTAGCTGATTAACTTTTTCTTTCCGCGTGCATATAGTTTTAACGCAGGCTCGCTATCAACGAAAATATTAATTCTGATATTAATAAGAGTATTAATTTAAAATATATTCCAACCTGATTGGGAGTTATAAGTTCGAGCCGTTTGGGGGTGAAACACTAGGGCCATGGGGTCCGAGTGCCCACTTGGTTTTACGAGATATGGCCAAGCGGTTAGCCGACTCTTCACGTGACCAGAGGGCTGGCCTATTTCTTGGCCAAAGAATTAGCATTGCCATACAACGTGGCAATGCTGCCAGCCTTTTGGGCACTGTTCCTGTTGACAGCGATGCGGACGAATTTTTTGATGCCCTATGATTATTTAGCTTATTTAGAGCGTAGCATTTTTATACAGTCATCAGTAAAGTGAAAATATTAATAAAATGGCAAAAAATTAACACTGAACTTTATACTATTTCAGCAATGAAAGCAGAGTTCGCACGCAGGTAAGGCCGCGTGGCGCGCCGAGTGAAGCTAGTCCCCGTGGCCGAATGAACACATATTTTATTATATACTACACAGCATTATGAGCGGCTCCACAGGCCTATGGCCCACTGCAGGGCATAGGAACCAGAAACGCAGAACAATTTTTTTTTTACACTATGTATTGGAAATGTACAAAAAGGTGTTATGTAAATGGACTCAATTTTTTTTTGCTAGGAATTATAATTATTTGAATTGGCTACGTTGTACTCGTGATTTTTCATTTTTTTTTTGTAGTGGCCTACTCAGAAATACTTCTGCGACGAACAGTAGCCATTTTGTACGACTTTCGAAACACTGACAAATATCTAAAAAATATAATAAATAATAAAGTTAATTAAAATATAAAATCAATAAATTGCTCTCAGAGTATAATTCGAAATAATAATTTGAATATGACAAAATTATTACAATAGCAAAAAAAAATATAACATACAGATTTAAAGTTATTAAATCGTTACTAAATGAAAAAAAAAATATAATGAAGTGTAATACGACCTATTATAAAGGAAAAGATTTTTTTGCGAAAGGCCTGAATTTTCGACAATTTTATCTTACAATCATGCTTTCGTAATGTTTATTATTGACATTTTATATGAATTTAAGGTACATAAAGTGATTTACTTCTCTGTTAACTATTATTTATGGGGGATATTTTTTAAATAAAATATATGTTCATAAATTAAGGCGCGGATTTTTGTGATCAAAATGACGTATTACGTAATTTAGGGTTGCCCGCCAAGGGTCTGTGTGAACATGTTAAAAAACAACGATAAAACATGGCAACACCATATTCAATGTTGCAAGTTCAAAATCGGTCTATAACGTCACTATGAAAAACGTGATTTGATATCGATTAAAATGTTGTAAAGAATCAATCGAGTTGGAATCGATTCGCAATGAACGCACGAATATCGAAAGCATAAAAGCAGTTGTGTTTTTTAATTTTATACTTAAATAAAATATTTATTCGGATACGTATTATGTACGTAGTGATAAGGTATAACATGTATTAAAGTAGCTGTTTTGAATTTTACTTTTTGGGTCAAAAATAAAATAACAGTAAAATTAAAATGATTGTACAATAAAAAAAACAATGTACAGAGGTTGTACATTTTGTTATCAACACGACCATGTTACATTTTTATTAACATTTTGAGTCATTTTAAAATTCCTCCCTTCAAGTAAAACTCAAAACATGCAGTTTTTAAATAAAATATAAAAAATATATAATTGTAATATCCAGTTAGCGTCAAGTTATATTAGTATTATTCTATATTTATTGTCTTATAAGCGTATATGACGCCACGTTAGATTAGTGACATATATACATACTATGCTATGGGTAAACTATTAATTATATGTAACTAAACTGATAGGTAATGAGCAGTCAAGAATCGACGAATAATCGTTTACATATAATCGACTAATTTATTTTTTATCGATAAGTACATCACTAGAGTAATTATAAAAAAAATCGAGGATTTTTTTTATGTATCTATGATATTTAGTTATGAAATATTCATCCTTGCGACTATAACTGTTGTCCAAAGGAATTTAGTAAATTATTTATCACCAATGAAAATTGAGCTTTTCGTGGCTCAGAAAATATACAATACATCACGCCTTTATTCCCTGACGGGTTAGGCAGAAGTGCAACTCAACTCCGTACATAAAGAAATAATAATGAGCGTTAACTGTACCGATTATTTTTAGTGGCATTTATGTAACTAACTGATACCTGTGACAATGACACTTTAATATACTACTCAGATGGAGCAGATTCGCAATAGTTTTGCTAGAAAGAATAATAATAAAGTAACAAAGATGACCGCACAAGTAAGAAAATGACAGACTTATTTGGGGTCCTATCCATCTTTCAAATTTTTTATCATACTCATTCCAATATCTCTATATTGGAATGAGTATGATAAAAAAATTAGTTTTTAACATTTGTATTAAAATTAATCAAACCTTGCTAGAAATAATAAAAAAAAGTAACAAAGATGACCGCACAAGTAAGAAAATGACAGACTTATTTGTGGTCTTATCCATCTTTCGATTTTTTTATCATACTCATTCCAATTATAGAGGAATTGAGTTGTTAACAGTTGTATTAAAAATAATCAAACCTTGCTAGAAATAATAATAAAAAAGTAACAAAGATGACCGCACAAGTACGAAAATGACAGACTTATTTGTGGTCTTATCCATCTTTCGATTTTTTTATCATATTCATTCCAATATTAAAGGAATTTAGTTGTTAACAGTTGTATTGAAAATAATCAAACCTTTATTACACTAATTGAAGAGCCACAATTCTGCCTCTTATCCTAATGATAACAACACATTCATGTATAATATTTAAGTCTGTGCGCAAAATACGCGCTTTGACGTGAGTTGCGGATACCAGCCTGGCTTACTAATAATATCAAAGTATCAAAACTGTCTAGAAACCCAGCTATAGTCAACACGTTTCACACACGTCAGCATTAAACTTGATATTTCTAATTCAAAATTGCAAGAAAATCAGTTAAAGCAAGATTATTGCGAATCTCTTATTCCTGAGCCTTATACTTAACTACTGTTCATTACCTAAACTAATCCCTGTTATACTCTAACACTAGATAAAACGAGGACACCCTTCACACTCTCCATTAGAACGTCTTCCATAAAACATAAGTTTTTAATCCTTCTGATTTTTTCGTATTTTTGTAGTGGCAACATTTTCATTTTTTTTTTTGTAGTGGCAACTTTAGCTTCCATTTTTCATTCATCAAGTCCTGTTCTTGAAGTCGGCTACTAATTTTACTAGATGCTGTTAAATAGGTATCTGACGACCTTATAGAACGGAGTTATTATTGTCCTTGACAATACAGAAGTATCCTAAATAAATACCGTAAATGATCTAATTGAAATATATTGTCGGTATTTTACCATGTATGATTGTCATTTGTTACGACTATCATGCACCAGCCGACAGAAATTGTCCAAATTTCAATAATTCATACAAAAATCCTAAAAAATAAAAAAAGGACGTTCAGTTTTTCCAAATTTGAAAATTTTCCGGGAAGAATCTCCAATATTTTTCTATCCATTAAACCTAATTCAGACTATTGCGAACAATTTCAAACAAAAGATAGCCAAATCGGTCCAGTTGTTATCAATTATTGCGCTTACCAACGAACAGCATTTTATTTATAAATTTATATAGAAGACAGACATTATACTCTGGTCAGGCTAGTAGTGTGACTTTTTGACTTTCATAAATCATTCTTGTCATAAGTTCAGACTAATCTGTCCGTTACTGTTAGATCACATTGCTTGGTGCCTAAATGCTTAAATTTTTGCTATTTTATACACGGCTATCTCTATCCAACTTTTGCTAAGACATTCCTAATGACAATATTATAAAATAATCGTGATTTTTTTACAACTTTGATGCTGGAATGGGTGCTGTCAGTGCAAAAAGGGAAGAACACAATTTATGTTTGAATATGAAATGAAATCGTTTATTTCCATTCATAGATCCAACTATAGGTAGATGTACATAAATTGTTGGTATGGTTTTTGTGATCATTAAAACTTTTACGACGGTCAAACACCAATTTAGTTCTTACACAATCAGAGGTTAATAAATAAGATGGCAACCTTTCGTAGGAAGACCAAATCTCACAAAAAATACCAAATTACTATTACGACTACTTTTAGCGACAGGAACAATCTTAAGAATACTTCGATGTCCAAAACGAATTTAGATTTGTTTCGCCTCTTTAGCACTGACAGCTTCTTACAAGCTTCATTATTTTTAAGCTTCGACTGAACTATTGTCATTCCTCTCTTAAAAGACAGAATCGTTCGCACGCAATTTTTCCCATAAAAACTTTACTTCATAACCTTCTTTTGGAGAAAATCAAATACAGATTCGAATACAGAGACAGAAAAAGCGTAAATAATTGTAAAAAATACGGAAGAATGTAGTTTTAAGCCCCATTTACACGATGCAGTTTTCATGCCAGTGGCGTGCAATAAAAATGAACCAACAAATGTCTTGCGTCGTCTAAACACGGTCTATACCGTGCAACTTTTATTGTTGCTTCAACTTATTACCTTTTGCAGGCAGTTATATGGCACCATGTAAATCAGTAAGACATAAGAGTATGCTTCTAAGACATGTACGCTCACTGCAGGAATAAAATCACCATTTGACAGGATTTTGACATGAAACTTGATACTTTTAACTAACAATTGTCTTCAAAATAGCACGCGATTCCTCACTCCTAATACCGACTCCAATCCAAGCCAACATTGGCCCCAAAGTTTATACGGTCGGGTTGAAAATATTTCCTTGCTCTCAGACTTAGGGTAAACTGTTTGGAGCCAGTTTTCGGAAAAGGGTTTTCGCTGCAGTGGATCAGGGTGATACCAAGCCAACATTAAAAGTAGTAGTAGAGTCCAAGTGAAAAGACTCGCCCGGGGAAGTACTACCACCACGCCTATTTCAACCGCCAAGCAGCGTTGCTGTATTCCGGTTCGGAGGGTGTGGGTGCCGGTGTCGTTACAGGCACATGAGACGTATCAACTTTGTCTCTTAGGATGTTACCGCTCAGCGTAATCAACCCGTAATGTGTAATGGGTACAGGTCTCCTCTCTGTGACAGGTAGGGGGGCCGTAAGCCATCACACGGGCTCAGTGCGGGTTGGTTACCACTCATTTGGTAAACTGTTTGGTCAAATGTTTGGAGCCAGTTTTCAAAATAGGGATCGCGCTAAAGTGGATCAGGGTGATACCAAGCCAACATTAAAAGTAGTAGTAGAGTCCAAGTGAAAAGACTCGCCCGGGGAAGTACTACCACCACGCCTATTTCAACCGCCAAGCAGCGTTGCTGTATTCCGGTTCGGAGGGTGTGGGTGCCGGTGTCGTTACAGGCACATGAGACGTATCAACTTTGTCTCTTAGGATGTTACCGCTCAGCGTAATCAACCCGTAATGTGTAATGGGTACAGGTCTCCTCTCTGTGACAGGTAGGGGGGCTGTAAGCCATCACACGGGCTCAGTGCGGGTTGGTTACCACTCATTCGGTAAACTGTTTGGTCAAATGTATGGAGCCAGTTTTCGGAAAAGGGATCGCGCTGAATTGGATCAGGATGATACCAAGCCAACGTTAAAAGTAGTAGTAGAGTCCAAGTGAAAAGACTCGCCCGGGGAAGTACTACCACCACGCCTATTTCAACCGCCAAGCAGCGTTGCTGTATTCCGGTTCGGAGGGTGTGGGTGCCGGTGTCGTTACAGGCACATGAGACGTATCAACTTTGTCTCTTAGGATGTTACCGCTCAGCATAATCAACGCGTAATGTGTAATGGATACAGGTCTCCTCTCTGTGACAGGTAGGGGGGCTGTAAGCCATCACACGGGCTCTGTGCGGGTTGGTTACCACTCATTCGATGTTGATGTAAGATTAGTTGTCGCCTTCTGATCGACGATACTATATCTTACAACTACGCCGCTCGAGTGGAACATATGTTCTATCTGACGAAGACCGGTTGGCTTTATTTGACTGGGTTCGGCTTTGACCGCGGGCTCCCGAACTTGCTCACATAAACCAACCGGCCTTCGTGAGATAGAATACTTGGTAACATTCTAAAGTTGGCAACGCAACGATAAATCCCGCTCCGTTGCAGCTGATTTCCAGTAGCTGTAACCATTTTCGGAGTATGTCAAGTTGCCAACCTATAAACCACGGTTATTTATACTGTGATAATAGCATATAGTATCGTCTTAGGTGTCGTGCCTTCCATCAACCGTTCCAGCTTGTCACAGTCAAGAACATAAGTCTTTTTAGAACCAAAATATCTGTTGGTCCTTCTGGAATCAATCAATTCAGCCTATCTCAATGCTCTGCTATAGACATAGGTTTCTCTTAGGTTGCGCCACAACACCATGCCCTCCGCTGAATTGCAATATAACATCTGAATAAAGATATTTTTGGAATAGCTCCACATCATCTGCACATGAGTCTTTCTGTAGGTCCTTCTAGACTTGTAACATAACATCTCAATATAGGTCTTTTTGGCATAGATCCACAGCATCTGCACATGAGTCCTTCTAGAATTGTAACATAACATCTGAACGTAGGTCTTTTTGGAACAGCTCCACATTATCTGCACATATTAAACAACTAAAGTAATATAGTAGGTTTAAGCTACAATAACATAGCATAGCATTTCGTGCTTTTCTTCGCTACTATTTTCTCATTCACCATAAGATGTAGGTTACCTTGTTAATGAAAGTTACGCACATACGCTTACTCTAGGATTAGGTTCACCATACATCAGAAATCAGACTACATACATCTCCATTTGTATAGAGCTTTGTTCTGTGCTGTTATTTGGATATTTGGATCGACTGCTAATGCTATAAAGCATTAGCAGTCGATCCAAATATCCAAATGCTGGCCCCAACTACCCCAATGTTGGTTCAAAAGTTGGTACGTACAACTCGAATCATTTTTGTCGATCTCGGATTAGAGCTATGTTTGGCCCAATAGTTGGCGTCAGTATATACAGCTCAAATTCTTTTAGAATTGCGACACATCTATACAAGTTATGCAAGTACGCTTACTCTAGGATTAGGTTCAACATACATCAGAATTCAGACTCCATACTTCTCCATTTGTATAAAAATTAAAGCTTTGTCTATAGCAATAGCATTCGACCCAAGTATTCAAATACTGGCCCCAACTACACCAACGTTGGTTCATAAGTTGGTACGGTCGACTCGAATAATTTTCGTCGATCTCAGACAAGAGCTAAATGTTTACCTCAATAGTTGGGGCCAGTGTTAGTATGCAGCTCAAATCCGTTAAGAATTACGCCACGTCTGTTCGATACACATTCTGATGCAAGTCATGAAAACTAGGGTATAGCTACAAAGTACAAACAAGTCATATCAATCTTCTCGGTTTTCGGTAAAAATATCTCATTATCGCCATGAACAGTCTTTACTAAGAGTTAAGGTTGTACAGTGTACCTATAGGATTAAAATGGTACTGTTTAAAAACTGGAAGGCTAAGAGGAATTTTTGCTTGGCATTCTATTGGAAATTTCTCCTACCTATCACCACCTTCTGATCCTTCCGATCTGGCCATTAGCATGCTAATAATTGATCTGTGACCACCCATCTGTCCACAGCGTAAACCTTAGGGCCTTCCGGCTGATCATATACCACCCGAAAGTTTACCACAAAACTTAGGACTTCTAAGCCATCATTTCTCAAGTTTCAAGATCTTCGCACCATCTGGCAAATAAACTGCCAGATCTTCAAAGCTTGCTATAAATAAAATTGCTCTCAAAACATCCTTCACAACTAACACGGCCTGTGTTTCTGGTCATATCCCGAGTTGGTCTAGATTTCTTGTATACCCGAATCACTAAGGTTAAATGTCACTCGCTCGTCATAAAACAATAAGATCTATTTGTCTATTTATGACAGTTCAACCCAAGTGAAGTTTCAGTGTACTGGTTTGGGCCTCAGGCTTACTCCAAGTTACGCCATCAATTTTTTGTCTTTGGCATCCAGTTCAGACATTTGGCTTAA
The DNA here is from genome assembly GCA_916614155.1 of Mesoligia furuncula. Classification (NCBI taxonomy): domain Eukaryota; kingdom Metazoa; phylum Arthropoda; class Insecta; order Lepidoptera; family Noctuidae; genus Mesoligia; species Mesoligia furuncula. The sequence continues at coordinate 16,544,153 of OU744815.1, read as the reverse complement.
GAGTGGCCAAGAGCGGTTAAGAGTGGAGTGAGCTGGCCGCAAATATGATCTATCGGGATTTAGCTTAAGATCGTCGTGCCTGTCAATTTCAGATATGACGTCTTTTTCTAAAGATCGGTTTCAGACATGTCATATTTGTAGCCCCAGCAACAATAGGGTATGAAAGCAGCAAATTCCGAAGTCCAACCTTCCTAAGGCACCGTTATGGGATGCCCATCATCCCCCCTATCCGTGGGGGGACGGAATAGAATACAATTCCCCCCCGTTACCGGGAAAGCGAATCGTAAGAGGCGATGAACCCGGCCAAGAGGTGGTAGGGGCTTGAACGACGTGCTTTGTGCAAAGCACAGCGATCCTGTCCCAACTGGGTCGGTACCACCCTCTTACTTAAGTCTGTGGAAATCAATTCCCTGAAAGTAAGAGAACAGATACCTCAAATATGTGTACATGGAAACATTAGGAACTGCAATGTTTCGTTCGAAAATATTGCCTGCTAGTGTGGTGACTTCAGTGCCATTGTCGAAACAAGGTGGAGCCGTGCATCCATGAGTTATCATCTTGGGCCGAGTTTGGTGCCAAGTGGCAGTGTTTTAAGGATTGATTCATTGTAGACTTCGAGTTCGGATTGCCGCGTACATGTGATTGAGGATAATGTTTGTTGCCAGCTCCTTTTTTTAAGGTCATCCGGTTTTTAGGATAGGCTTGTATTTTTTCCGATTGTGTCGCGCGTCAGCAGTTCTCTGTCAACTTCAGTCAAACCTATGCCTCTAGGGCATTCATAGTACGTTCATTATTTTAGTAAAAAGATCATTTTGATCTTTTTGCTGTAGTCCTGGTAGGCTTCCTGCTGATAGGCATCCGTATCTTAGGGTTGCCGCTTAGCAGGTTGCATGCGCAACCTTTTGAGGTTCCGCCTTCGAGGCGATGGGATGGCCTGACCCTCAACCCAGCATGGACCCCAAGAGACGTGGGATACTGGTTACTTTTGCACCATTAGCCTAAGTCATCTCATCTGTAAATACCATTGGTTCAATCCCTTTGTAAATAATCGTGCGTGCGAGTCAACGACGGCGATGTCGAGTTTACACTTTTCTGGGTATGGCCGCGTTGATATTTAGAACCCCCGTCTGCGCGAGGCTTACATCCGAGGTGAATGTCCAAAGAGTTTAAACAATTCTCCGGTCCTTTCTGGATTGTAGGGAAGTGTAAGAGATTTTGGACATTTTCAACTCGAGAAGTCTTGGCTGTGTCTCTGTAGTACGAATTAATCTGTATTTGATTTTCATCACCTTCTATTTGGACGTTATAAAATCATTAATTATGCCTTTAATTGAGTTTCCTAAATTACATCTGAGTACCTTCGTGGCATGTTCCCGATGGTGTGAAGATGACACAAAAGTAAAAAAAAAAAATGGTAAAAGTTTGAATTACAACGTTCTGATTTTTACGACTAATATTTTTTTTTTACTTTTTAACAGTTTATTTTCAGTAATATTAGTATAATTTTGGATACTCCTTCTTCAATTAATTTTCCAATTTATACAACGTGCTATAGAGGGATTCAAAAGTCTTGGCACGATATTACCAAAAGCAAGTCTTCGACGCATACCATTACTGTTAATTTCCGTACGTGCATTTATTTTATTGTTGGCAACATTACGGATTATCGATATTCTGTCACTAAGACACTGTTCCCGTGTCTCAGAACTGTGTTGTTCTCCATAAAACCTACAATATGGATCATCCAATCACTAGCCACAGTGTATAGTGCACCTGATAACAGTGTTCCAATGTCATTTCTTCTTAAACTGCCTATACGCTTAACTGCGCCCTAATATCTTCGAATGCTTTGAATAATGAATTGATACGCTGTATCAGCTACGCTGTGGTAAGTGCATGTGCCTTTTATTTTATTGCACGGTAAAATTAAGCCACATTAACGCAACGACATCAATGGGATTGGTTAAAGATGACGACCATCTTTAAACAATTATATTGAAACCATCAGTCGTGGGAGTAGCTTTCCTTTGCCATGTAACATTATAAAGGCGCCCTATGTCGTCTCGCGAGCCTTAATAGTTTTCCACAGAAACATTTGGATTGCTAATTAACTATATTCCGTTTTTGACAATATCGGCCAATCACGCTTAGAACAATTTCTCAACGAAAAACGAACGAGGCTTTGTGGAATTATCTAAGCAGTAATAAAGTGGAATTTTGATTGGGAAATATTTTCATAAGCGGCAGTATGGCTAAAGTTTTCAAAATAGCGCCGTGTGATTATAAAGTTCGTGAAACGGCAATAGTGTTGCCAACATGTTAACCCTTATTTAGTTTTATCCCGATATTATTTGACGTAAATTTTCCACTCTCCTATACATTTGATTTAATGACTTTTATGTGTAAACACAAAAAATTAAAACTAAGAATTTTAATTTTTTGATATATTTAAAAGTTAGTTGAATTAAATGGTAAAGGGTTTTCTGTCAATCGTCTACTGTGATTGTGGAGTAAAAAATCTACATATCGTAGAAGATTAGCTAAGTGTAATTTACAATTTTGAGAAGCTAAATCCTCAAACACATTAGCACCATTGATAGAAAAATTTAACATGACAGTGTAAAAAGCTGGAAAATTACGTCAAAATTATTTTTTAATTTAAATGTCACTCGCCCAAAACCGACCACAATCGGCCTATTTGTATAAAACTAAACACATTTGAGTACACTACATAATCTTATTATACGGACAGACGGTTTTTGAATGTTTTACGTAGGTGTAAAATCCTCTTTTGGGATTTCTTAATCATTAAGACAGTTCGCTTTTGCGTACGCCGCAGTCGCCTACAGTGGAACCTGAGAAATGTATAAAGAACCCCTTTTATGTAATAAAAATACTGTCCTTTTTAACACATAATGTAAAAAGTCTCTTCAGAATGACAAGCAAAAGTCTAACAAGTCCCTATACATTGAATTTGAGTTTTAGAACTGGTGCTCGAATCATGTATTTATTCCATTTTTAGTTATCGACTGACTACGCATTTACGATAGAGAAATATTTTTATTTAGATTTGGTTTTTGCCCAAAATATTAATTATATACCCTAAAAAAACGTACATTAAAACATTTGTAGTGATATATTATTGTAATAAGTAAGGATAAGTATTAAAATGTTAAAAATAAACTAACCAAATTTTAGTTGGGTTACTAATTTTATTATTATTGGTCTCAGTTATGTCAAAGATAGAAAAGAATGTATGCCATGTGGAAAGGAATGCTGAAATGTTGAATAGCGCATTGACTCCATATAATTTAGATATTATCTAGGAGTGTCTGTGGTTATTTGAAATATATAAACAGTTCTGTGAGAACTGCCGATATTTTAGTCGATTTTCTAATTCACGCACTGGTTTTGAAGTTATTTTTGGGTTAGATTAGTATGAATTGTCGAACCTTTTAGTAAAATGTGTAAATGAAATATTATCTAAGATTTTCAAAGATTAGAACGAATAATAGGGGGATGACTAAGCCATTAGTAACTTCGCTAGGAAACTAAAATAAAAATATAAAACAATAGTGTTGAGCACTAACCGTTAGAAAATCGACTATTTAGAGAATTATCCAGTATTTTTGTTTATAATAAACTTAAATTCATATTTTTGTTAGTAATTTTTTGTGGTGCATTAATAATGTAAGGTGAATTTAACTGTAAGGTGTGAAAAATATATTAACTTAGAGAATGCAACTTATCAGTGTCACATTGTTATTAGTATTGCCATATAATAAAAATAAGTCTCGAATTTGTGGGTTTGGCTTTTGCCCAAGTTCTCCTTACCATTTTTTTTTTGAAATTTTTAGTTTATTTTTGAAGTAAGTATGAAAGAAAAATGAATTTCAAGCCAACATTTAGTCAAGAATGAAATAAGAATCACTGAATGACTGAATAGATTTACTTTCACTAAGATAATGCGAAAGAGAAGAAAAGACATGATTAGATAAAGGCCTAGGCATTGTAGTTTGATAATAAAAAACATAATAATATAAGGACTTTTTTCTTTTTTTTTCTTTTGCCATTTCTAAAGAATATTTTTCACACTTTACAGAATGTATATTGAAAGAAAGTTCTGTGTAATTTATTGTGAGACATGATCTCTCATGTATCTTATATATCGTCGCTAGAAGTAGGTTACCATAATGTGTTGTAATGTATCTATGTTCAAGTCACATCCTGTAAATAGATTTTTTTTGGTAACGAATTATATTTTTTTGTGATCGTATCTTTTTTTTTTATTTTTATCCTTTTTGTTTTCTTATCTTAGTCGATTTTTAATCGAATATATTAATCGATAAATTATAACAGGAGTATAATAGGCCTGATGATATTATTAAGTATTTTTTTATCGGCACAAGCTCATCATATGGTGCTGTGTTAAGAAATGGTAGTTCTATGTTTTAATCATCAATGTATGTGTGTGTATTTGTTACTCCTGACACTGCCAATCCATACATAAAAACTGCTACCTAGACAGCACAGAATTTATCCCTTACTTTGCTAATATTTTATACTAAAAACGACTCTTTTTATCTAGCCAAGTTTCTTAATAGCTGCCCATTAGTTTTGCACTTTTTGATACCTTTTTTTCTTACAGTACCTTTATAAAACTTAGTGAATTTAATCGTAAGTACCTAAGCGTCGGTTGTTTTTGTCAGTGGCATATAAAAGGTATTAAAATAAGTAATCTAAGAGGTATGGAACGACGGTAAGCGCAGGATATAGCTTGTTGTACATAAACGCTGGCGTCAATAAACGGATAAATCAATTATTATGAGAGTTTTTATTGTTCGTTTTGAGTTTATGTTGGTGTTAAATTCTTTTGACCCTATAGTCACTACAAACGCACTTGATTCATCCACTCGTACCACATCCACAACAAGACATACAGACACACCTGTCACAGCTTGAGTATTGACGAACCAAGTAAAACCCTTGGTCTTAATTGGCGTTGTTATACTGACTATCTTACATTCTCCATTCATATACCTAAACATACAGATACTCGTCGTTTCAGCCGATAGACGTCCACTGCTGGACATAGGCCTCCCCCAAGGGGGGGTTTGCCATAATCGCCACGCTTGGCAGGCGGGTTGGCGATCGCAGTATGGTATGATGGTGGAATGAATAGAGAACGCTGCTGCCCATTCTTCGGTAAGACCCTACGCCTTTTACGACACCCACGGGAAGTAAGGGGTGGTGCAATTCTTTAAGTCCGGCACCACACAGACATACAGATACTACAATCACAAAACGACACATACTTTCCACAATAGCGCAAGTATTTGATCCACTTGGTCTTGTCTGTCCGTGTACTATCGAGTTCAAGATAACATTGCAGAAATTATGGATAAACAAGTGTGCATGGGACGACGAGGTTAATGTGGACATTAAAAAGTTATGGCTGAAGTTCATACAGAGTTTACCACAGCTTAATCATCTCAGCATACCACGCTGGGTGGTATTCAGTTATTTTTTTTAGGGTTCCGTACCCAAAGGGTAAAAACGGAACCCTATTAATAAGACTTAGCTGTCTGTCCGTCTGTCTGTCACCAGGCTGTATCTCAAGAACCGCGATAGCTAGACAGTTGAAATTTTCACAAATTATTTATTTCTGTTGCCGCTATAACAACAAATACTAAAAACAAAATAAATCAAATATTTAAGGGGGGCTCCCATACAACAAACGCGATTTTTTTTGCCCTTTTTTCCTCGATAACAAAAATGGCAACAGGTAGGCACTTGAAATATTCACAAAATACTCAGTTGTATTTTAACTTTAATAATAAAATTAAAATAAAATAAATATTTAAGGGGGGCTCCCATACAACAAAAATGTTTTTTTTTTTTGGCGTTTTTGCCTTATGGTACGGAACCCTTCGTGTGCGAATCCGACTCGCACTTGGCCAGTTTTTGGTTTTCGGTAGTAAAAGATCTAAATCAAAATCATGTCCAAAGTATTCGCCATGGGTGTCATCTTCGTAGTTTTCAAGGGAGGCCGGTGTCAAAATAACCAAAGTAAATGGGTTGCTTGTCACACGGGCAATTTTATGTAGAAGCTCTTTCGAGGGGCAAGCAATCTTTCTAACATCGTTTACAGAGAAGCATTATTTTAGTTACATAAGGTTTAATTCATGACTACTTTCAAGTTTTTTGCCTTTTTTGTCGACCTTACTTAATCCATACTAATATTATAAACGCGAAAGTAACTCTGTCTGTCTCTCTGTCTGTCTGTCTTTCTGAGCTTTTCACGCCTAAACCACTGAACGGATTTCGATAAAATTTGGCAGAGAGATAGATTGTATCCCGGGGAAGGACATAGGGTAGTTTTTATCCCGATATTCCCACGGATAGGCCTCCTCTTCGTGAGTGAGAGTGGGACGTAATCCACCACGTGGACCCAGTGCGGTGCATTTACTGCGACCAACGCGGCAACGGTGAGAAAGGGCCAGAAAGTTAAAAACCGGCCAAGTGCGTGTCGGGCCACGCACAGTGTAGGGTTCCGTAGTAGCCCGTTATCAGAATGTAGTACGACTCTGTTGTTCTTTATACTGAATATAAAAAAAAACATATTTTCTTTTTCAATGCAAGTCTTTACCCGTTATAAACAAGCAACTACTTCATCTTAGTCACTTTAAAAGATTAATGCTAAGGATTTTGTATTTGGTACAAAATTATCCAACACCCAAGTTCAACGACTATTACTGCTAAACTAATAAAGTTATCTTAACCGCTATACTTTTCCTTTAAAGTTCATGAAATGCACTATCATCGTGAATTTTTCCAGATTTTTCAAGCCAGCAGTTTAGGTTTTAGAGGGGGGGGGGGGACGCCCTACTGGAACAAAATATTGCACTTTAAAGTTTAATATTTCGTAAATGGTGCATTCAATCGAAAAATTATTTTAGCAACCCCCAAGTCATTTTAGAAGACCAATTCAACGATACCCCACACGATGGGTTAGACGACGAAAAAATATTCATCCCCACTTCACGTGTAGGGGAGCTACCCTAAAAAAAATATTTTCAAAATTTTCATTTTACTACTTTGTCGGTGTAATTAATATACGCACTCCTACAAAATTACAGCTTTCTAGTACTAAAGGTCTCTTAGTAAAACCTCGGACAGACAGACAGACAGACAGACGGACTTGACGAAACTATAAGGATGCCTTGTAGGAACTACGGAACCCTAAAAAACCGGGCAAGAGCGAGTCGGACTCGCGCACCGAGGGTTCCGTAACATCCGGGTTTATGTGTAAGGTTTATGTTTATGAAATTAAATGTTTTTTTTTTATATTTGAGTTGATTGAATGAAAGGTAAATTGCGGTTTACGATTTATGACGTATTACCAAAAAAAAACTACTTAATGGATCTCGTTCAAACCAATTTTCGGTGGAAGTTTACATGGTAATGTACATCATATATTTTTTTTACTTTTATCATTCTCTTATTTTAGAAGTTACAGGAGGGGGACACACATTTTACCACTTTGGAAGGGTCTCTCGCGCAAACTATTATAAAAAAATTATAAGTATTAGAAACCTCAATATAATTTTTGAAGACCTGCCCATAGATACCTACCCCACACGTATGAGTTTGATGAAAAAAAAATTTTTGAGTTGCAGTTCTAAGTATGGAAACCCACAAAATTTATTGTTTTTTTTTTTCTATTTTTGTGTGAAAATCTTAATGCGGTTCACAGAATACATCTGCTACCAAGTTTCAACAGTATAGTTCTTAGTTTCGGAAAAAGTGGCTGTGACATACGGACGGACAGACAGACAGACAGACAGACAGACATGACGAATCTATAAGGGTTCCGTTTTTTGCCATTTGGCAACGGACCCCTAAAAACGGCTCAATTATTTTAAAAAGTGTGCTTCATTAGGACTGAAGAAATTTTTTTCTAGAGTTTCGTTAAGTAATTTAAAAACCATCATTAGAAGGTCAATAAGTTTTTAGAGGATCACTTAAATATTTCTCTTTTCACTGACTGATCAGAAAAAAATATTTCGCTCTGAATTTCAATTCTTCTTCGTGTCGCTGGCATGTATTTCAGATCTTGTTTGCCCAAAACATCGCCACTTCCACGGCGTCGTCGGTGGCAGCGCAGAGGTCACTTGACTGCATGTTTTGGGACAGAGGGCAGGATAGGAAGTATGAGCATAATTTCCCGATCCGTAGTGCTAACCCCACTTTACCAGGTTGGTTGGTTCAGGGACTTCCATGTGGCCCACAAAAAGTTACACCCTGCAGGATGCTTCTTTGGTGGTAGATAGTAAGTACGAGGGGGAAGATTATCTTGCCACAGTTTTCAACGGGCGTCGCGGCGTCGGCCGGGTTTCCTGACAGAGACGCTGACGATTTTAAGAAGCTGTGTCTACTTTTTAGCCGTTGAGTTGGTAGCTGTGCGTCAGATAGTGGGTGTCTGGTTCTGGTATCATATTCCTGTTTGTGTTTCTCCACTGCGCTTGCACGTAAAGGCTACGTTCACTATTCACACTTAAGTCGTGTGTGCGTGTGTCACGTTAGCCCTGCTGGTTTAACCGACTGGATTTTAGATTAGACAAAAAATGATTCGTTGATTAAAATAATTTTATTGCCGTTTGCGTTATTCGCTATTAAATGGCGTAGCAATGATTTGACTCTAGGTAATCAGTATTAAACCTCAATATGGATTTATGAAATCGCAAAAAATGTATATTATCGTATTTGGAATTATTATTATAAAGGTAAGCCTTATAAAAGTGTTAATTTGATAAATGAGCTGTTTGTTTTATATTAATTAAATTCAATTTTATCCGTCAACATCAATCGGTTTCTTACTAAACTTCAACTATACTTACTTAAATTTAATTTGATTGTCTGCAATCTCTGTTCCAAAATATTGTATCAGTGTATTGTTAGTATTTTTAAGACATCAAATGGGAATGATTTGGGAATTGCAAAAGGCACAGGCACTTATTTTAATAGCGTATCGATTTACATTTTTGGAAAATCGAAATGGAAAATAATTAGGGATCGATTAAATTCATGTCTTTAGATAATAATATACAACCAACCGCATGTGTGGTAATAAATGGATCTTTCATAGAGACGTAATAGGTAGTAATTAATACCTATCTATCTCCTATAGGTAAATTGTTTTCTTTCAAATATTTTTATGCCGGTCCATGAGGAGACTACATGTCGCTAAAACCCATCCCACCCTATTATGAACATTATTGTACTAAGTTTTAATGCAAATAAAAATATACTAATATGTTTGTCGTCCGCGAGTTCGAGCCCAGGCAGGCACTTTGTGTATTTAATTTCGTCACCACTGCTCTCAAAACGGTGAAGAAAAACATCGTAAAAAAAAAAAAGTGGCACTCCAGGAGTGCCGACAGAAGTGAAAACCGAATACTTTGCCATCACTCATTGACATATCGGATATAGGTAAATTAAAACCGAGTACATCCCGATGGCAGCCGAATACATCCGAAGCGGTGCCGGTTACGGTAACAATGGCGCGAGTTCAATAGTTTTCCCATTTAAAAAAATGCCCAACGGGCCAAAGAAGTTTTCACTTTAAAAATCGAAGATATTGTGACATTTACCAACCCGCACAGGGCCCGCGTGGCTGGTCGATCATGGCCCACTCCCTCTCATTGACAAGAAGCCTCCCAGCAGTCATCATAGGCTGATTATGCTTATACTTTATTCTATTCTAATTCTATGCAAAGCTAGTGGATACAGCTTCGAATGAAACGTGATCATCACTGGTTGCCTAAAACCGACCCCGGTACAAATGCTTTATCCACTAGCAGGAATAGCGCCACCAGTGGTTCGCAGAGCGGTGGTCCAGTGAAAGAGCCAAAATGGTCTCTGACATACGACACGCTTTGCACGACAACAACCTTGTGCCACAAATGCTGAAAAGCCAAAACAGTTTTTAAAGTGTGTCGTTCCGCTCACTGGCGAATCATCACGAGATAGACTGAAGCTGTGGCGAGACAGCGCTTCCTTACCCGTTCGTTCCACCCGCTGAAGACCTCCACCTTGACATGAGTTACCTTGGGTAACCTGGAAGTCTTTAAATACACTCTGGACCCAGGTTGGCCGAAGCAAGGAAAACCTGTTCATGTGGAGATTCGTAGAAGACTCTCGTCTTGGAGTGTAAATGTGGTGCTGTTCCACAAACGATGGGACACTTAATATCGTGTCCTGCGTGTCCTGTCAGCTGCACGTCACAGGAACTGGTGGGCGCTGGTGATGGCGCCAAAAAAGTAGCCGATTTCTGGGCCGAGTCCATTTAGATTGCTATCGACAGCTAAGAGGATTCTATTCTATTCTTCATATAGCGTGGGCCTGGGTTCAATCCCCAGTTCGGGTAAAGGGTAATTAGGTTCTTCCATTATAAATTCGCCAGTAGCAGCCCGGAGGTTGAATTTGTGCCCGGCCAGTGGCAATAGACTCGCCCCTATTACCTACTTAAGGCTAACACTGCTGACGAAATTTTGATCTAGGTGACCTGTGTGTGTGGGATATACAGCTCAGCCTACCGTTTCGAGAAACAGGTGTTGTTATCTGGCAGTTAACCGACTTTAAATTAGAAAACGCCAAGTTGTAGGTCGTCGTAGGACCGTTGGCCGGAAGCAGACGAGTCCTGGAGTGGACACCGCGTATCGGCAAGCGTGGTGTGGGACGCCCCCGCCAGCTAGAAGATCCGACGACATTAAGCTGGGACAGACTAGATGCAGAACGCAGAGGACAGGGTGTTGTGGCGCAGCCTAGGAGAGGCCTGTGTCTAGCAGTAGACTGCGATAGGCTGAGTTGATTGTTGAAAAGTCGTAGGTACCTATTTAGTTACATTTATATAACATACGAGTAAGTAATCACTTTTAAGAGGCCAATTTATGTTAAATTTTGTCTTGTCCATCTGAAAAATCGAGAAATAATGAGCCATGATTTGTCCAATGAGAATTTTTTCGACAGACATAACAAGGGGATCTGGGAGTTCCCGAGATTTAAAATTTTTTATAGTATCGAGTGCCCATTGTTACTTTTTAAGTGTCAATATATCGCTCTCTCTCTTATTTTCAGTTGCAAATATCAGTTTCAGAACCTCAATTTCCACCTCACATGGATTTACAAAAAGTCGGTGAAGCAATATTTAATAATGAGAAATTCAATATTCTTAAGCCTACCACTCACAGAGTCACGGATCATTTTAAGGAATTTATGTTAAGGACGGAGAGTAGTTACCATTCTGCAAAAAGGGTTTTCATCGATAACAATGGATTCAGACATGATTGGTCTGGTTTTAGCGAAAAAACCAAAAGTTTAAGAAAAACTGATCTGAAATATGTAAGTGGAAGTTTCGAAAACACTTTGGAAGATACTCCTGAATCTGACATAATTTCGAACGATGATAATGATAACGCAACTGCTACAGTTGAAGATAACAACGCAACTAGCACCGAAAATGAAAATAATAATCAAGAAGTAGAAAATAATGTTTTAGATAATAACGACACAGTTCAAAATTTAAATGAAGAAGATTCTGATACTCCTGAGAGTAAAAAAACGACAACTATTCTTAAGTTATTCCCTAGCACCAAAATCTCTATTGTAAAAAGGCTTCGTCGAGGCAAAGATAATGCTGAAGCAAAACCAGCAAAGAAAGCAGACCCAGAAAAAAAAACAGATGAAAAGAAAAATACCAAAACTACGAAAAAAGACACAACAACTGAAAAAACAAAAGATTTAAAAGCAAATAAGACCAAGAAACCAAACAAAAGGAAAAAAAATACTGTTTTTACAACCACCTTCTTCTGTCCCTACCTTGGAGTGATAACAACGTCGTCTTTTATTGATTGAATTTATTTTCTAAGTTGGTAAAGATTATATTATGAAATTTTTTTTTTTGGTGTAAAATAAATCGTTCGCATGCTGTTTTGCCACGGTCATTTATTAGATAAAACCGTTTAAGTACACACGACTTTTTTTCAAATAAAGATTTATAGTACAGACAAGCTACTACGATCTGTCAAATTTCTTTAATAGATTTCCAACTTTATCGTTCAAGCATAAGGTTCAAAGTTGATGGGGAAAATTTGACAGTTTCGGGTAGCTTGAAGTGCTGGCGTCTGTACATGATGATTATGTAGGTATATATACTAGCTAGAGAACTGCGCAATACTAACAAATATTAATATCACAAGAGAACAATAAGTACGGGTTAAATTGCCGCTTCGTCAATACTAATATTATAAAGAGGTATGTGAGTTTGTATGTAGGGAGTAATCTATGGAAGTACTGATCGAATTTCGAAAATACTTTCATTAATGGGAAGCTAAAGCCTTCATAATCAACCTATAATCTTCCCACTGCTGGGGTACAGCCCTCCTTTCTTCGAGAGAGAGTAGGCTGTAATAGACTTACCAACTGAATTTCGACAAACCGTAGTACGTCAAGATTTTATTTTGACAATAATTTAGTTCGAAATACCTTAAGTCTGACACTACTCTACTCCGACAAAGCGTTTCTTCGACATGACTTAACTAGATAATGGTTGGTAGATATCACATGTCTTCGAATTTTCCTTCACCGTTTTGAGTATTACCGAGTTTCAAAAGATATATTTTATGTTAAAACAAGAAATTTCACGCAGACGAAGTCATGGGCATAAGCTAGTTATTTTTAATTTTATATAGAGTTCGAGCCAAGGAAAATATGCCGCACACTGTAGTCTAAATAGATGGCGTGGGCTGCCCGAGCCTCACGATACGTGCCACAGGTCAGACACGGGTCGACTTTGCCTAAATTAACCCTTAATCCGTTAAAAACACGTGATTGATAGCTTAGAAATAATCGGCTCATGGAAAATAAAAACAAAAATGTTCGAAAACATTCAATTTTAATAAGCATCTGCGGGTTCTGATGTCCTTCCGACTTCTTTTTTGTCATGATCATCATTCATAAATCTTCTATTGAACCGTCTTGTCATGTACGGATCATATTCCTCTCCTACCTTATACTTTTCAAAGGTTCTGAGAAAAGTCCTCATTGCAGTTTGGAATGCTCTTCTATAGCTAGTCACTGGCATTCTTTCTCTTAACATAACTACTGGTTCAAATGGAATTATTAGTCCTGCTGCAGAAGCAAGTATAGGCATGAAAGGGGCTGGTAGGTAATAAGAAAACAGTTCCATAGCTCCGTTGACAACGCATGTTCCAATGTTTCTTAGTACTTCGTTTACTTTCGGCGCGTTCATAACTTTGATAATAGGTTCTGATATAAACCTGTAGACTGAGAAACTGATTTCTGGAGTTGCTATTTGGGTATAGTTTTCTTCATCTGCAATCTCAACCGCTGTTTCGCGGATGGTTTTAGCAGCTGGTTGTACAATTGATTCTGGTTGTGTTGGCAGTTCTTGTTGAGCGGGTCTGTCTGGCGACACGGCCGCCACTGGTTTTTCAGTTACTAGGTCGGTTACTTTGAATTGGTCGTTTATTTCTGGCTGTTGAGCCTATTAGAAACGAGAAGTGGGAATTATTTTCCTATTATAATTAATTTATTTTTAAAGGTTAGGTAAGTAAAATAATAATATGCACCTCCGATAAAAAAGGGGATACAACTCGAAAAACCTGGATTTTTTGAAAAGCGAAAATAAACTCACGGATTTGTTAATCAGTCTTTATTCTTACTCTATTACTATTATGTGATCAAAATTATACATACTTAAAAAGCTTACAAAAAATATGTTTTAATGGCATACTTATAATACGCTGTTTTTAAATTTTCCTGAAAAACCACCTGAAAATTCCTTTTTCAAGTTGTAATCCTATTTTATCGGAAGTGCGATATAGCGTGACCCGCCGAGTCGTGGATCGAAGTCACCATCAACTAAAACAGTCTATTTATGATACATAGACCGCTACGAGGATCTTTTGGCGTTTGGGTGGCGTTTTTGGCACTTGTATGGCATTGGCAGGGAGCGCTGTTGATAAAGATTTGTGCAATTGTTTTTTGAAACACTTTTAAAACAAGATGGCAGCGTTAATTCAGATTATGGCCACGTGCGAACGAACATCCTACCTACCAGTAGGGTAGGTAGGACTGAATTATCTTCGAACCACGCTGTAACATTGCGAATTGTTTCTGGGAGTCTAGAATAATAACTATTTACAATATAGATCACAAATCCTACACAGAGTAGGAGAAGATAGGATTACAGATGCATCTCGTATGCATTAATACGTAATCCTATTTCAATATGTAGTCAATATGTTAATCGCTTAATTCTACTGGGAATTGGTATCAGTCTAATTGACATGCAATACTGGAAATTTGCTTCAGATTAATCGACAAATGTTAGTGTTTCTTATGCTAAGAAGCGGGATTTGATTTTGTTCGAAGGATCATCTTTGAATATCAGAATTTGATTATTTTATAAAGGTGTTCAAAATATTTTGATGCATTATAATCAGCCTATAATGATCCTAATGCTGCGACACAAGGCGGTCTTCGAAAAGGAAATGTGCTATAATATACCACCAAACGGGATGAACAGGGATGCAGGGGTGAATTGGGACAAAACTTTAAAATGGATTTTAGCGTTGATATAATACAGTTTGTTGCCGAAAAGGACACTTAATCGTTAATTATAATACAATAAACGGTTCCCTTTCCATTTGCATAAAATTTTAAGACCTAATATAACTTGGCATACTTTTGTTTCTCCAAATAATATTTTCGCATAACATTATTTACGCATAATAGCTTACGCATAATTTTTTTAAGCATAATTTATCTAGTCATAATAATGATTAAGCATAAAATTCTAAAGCATAAATTTAGCATGCTGCATGTTTTATTTCTAACGACATCAGATCGACGGAGCCCCGCTATTTCTGTTTGCAGGGTTTAAAGGAACCTAACCAAACCGAACCTCGGGGTGCCCTTCGCTCGCTCTTGCATCCTACGTCGCCTAGTAGCACAACATATTGAATTTTTACGACAATACTTTAATTTTAAGTACTTTAGTTTAGTATTATGCGAATTAAATTTATGCCAAAACAAATTAGCCTTCAAGATTATTATGCCAACATAAACTATATGCCAAAAAAAATGGGTCCATATTGGCTCACCTAAAGTTCTTTACCCGAAATTGTTCTTCCTAATGATTTGTAATCCGAATGATCAGTCTTCCTAAAATTTTTCATCCTAAAAGTTTCATTCATACTATTTGTAGTGCTACCGGCGATGTTCATAACACTCATGTTTCCGAAAATTGTAATTAATAATATCATTAATGTAAATATATTTAAACTCCTACTGTTTTTTATCCTAACGCTTTTATCCCTAAACATAATTACCTTAATATTAGAAGATGATATTTATAGTTTTAATTTGAGGGTATGATTATTATTTGGGGGTATGCTTTACATAACGTACTGAGTTGTGTCTATGGAACCACTGTACTTCCACACCCGGCGCTTTTTGATAGTAGCTATTTCTTTTGGATAGAATAGACTCTTTTTAGTGTATATTATTTGAAAACCGCAAAGTTCGCGAAATCACAGTGGCCGAGAAAAGAAATCCCAAAGTTTTTTTTTATCTACAAAAATATGTGCTTAGGCGTAATCGACGGAGCCCCGCTTCGCAGGGCCCCTATTTCTGTCTACAGGGTTTAAAGGAACCTAACACGAAGGGGATGACGGGGGCTCGTTCGCTCGCTTTGCTCGCTCACTCGAGCCCCCGTCATCCCCTTCGAACCTAACCTGTCCGAGTCGGGGTGCCCCAAGTCCCGAGCTCGCTTCGCTCGCTCTTGCATCCTAAGTTGTCATTACAAATGTGTTACTTTTGTATATTATGTTGGTTACCGCTATAAATAAAATCTAAACAAAAAAAAAATCTATAAAAAGAAATCTAAACAAAAAAGAATTATGACTTTGAATAATAGTGTAAAAGATGGTTATGTTGAGAAAATATAGGAAAACAAAAAAAAGTATGATAGATGTTTATTGCTACTGACATTATGAAGTTGAATGCTTCGGAATTATGAACATTAGAGACAGAGTAGTTAGGAATTGTGATTGTTAGGATGAAAAATTTTAGGAAGAACATTTTCGGATTTCCAATTTTCGGAGTTGAAAATTTAGGTGAACTTTGGCGCACCCCAAAAAAATATGGTAAAGTATTATTATAGCAAAACAAATTATACCAAAATCGTGTTTTAGGAAAAAGAACATTATGCGAAAAGAAGGGATCCCACAATAAACACATTAGACTACTTTTTGGTAACAAGCTATATTATTTCAATGTTAAAACCGCTTATAAAGTCTCGTCCCGTTTCACCCCTGCATCCCTATTCACCCTGTTTGACGTACCACGCAGGCCCAGCGTTGGTTGGTAGATGTGACATTTCTTCGAATTTTTGGTTCTAGGACATGCTGGTTCACTCACAATGTTTTCCTTCAAAGGAGAGGGATCTCGAACAGACGAGGCCTCTGTCTCAGCAGTAGGAACATAGTAGGCTGACGCTATATTTTGATGACGATGATAAAATGATTTAAGAAAATGCTCATGTTCTTATAGTTTCTAATATAAATTCTATTGTTTATAATTATAGTAAACTCACTGCTGCTAATGACGAAAAGTACAATAAAACAAGAATGATAGTATGAAATACTGCCATTTTATAAACTATACAGTTCCTAGACACTCACATTAGGTTCATATAAAATATTACGCAGGTAAATATATTTTGGCTGAATTCTAGAAACGAATAACTATAAAGTAGGAAGTTATAAATCTTTTGTTTTTATTATAATTTTCTTTGATATCGATGAAGTCAATCATACTGTGGTATTGATTGAATATCCTATAAAAAAGCTAAGAATTTTGAATTGAAATTAATATTTTTGTAAAGATTTTGTCCTAGATTAGGTACAATAAAATTATTAAAAAACGAGAAACTAAAACTATTATAGACATAATAATGTGTTAGTAATTCATAACTACATATTATTATCTTCTGTAGACCATTCCGTTTTGAGTCAAATGAAACAGAGGACAAGCTTGATAGAAAAGTCTAGAAAAATAGAAATAGTTTTTGTGTGCAAAAGCAATAAAATATAGCAATAAAATCGTACGTGGTATTTTAATTAAAGGCAAGTCAACACCCGTGAAGAGCACATACGCCACGCTGCTGACCGATCGAATATGGAGCCGATATATTTGTTTTTAACTTGTGTTTTATTAATAGTTTCCGTGGATTCTGCGCCGCAGGTAATTTTAGTTTGAACTTCTGGTCTAGTGGTCGCAAGTGTTGCTGCTGAGCGTGTGGTCTTGGGTTTGAATCCCGGGTCGCGCAAAGTGTTACTAGATTTTTCCATCTTGAATTTCTCAGTAGAAGCCCTGAGTCTGGATTTGTGCCCGCCTGATGACAATAGGGTCGCCCCCTCATCATCTGCCTAGCCTTTTCCCAACTATATCGGGGTCGTATTCCAGTCTAACCGGATGCAGCTGAATACCAGTATTTTACATGAAGCGACTGCCTATCTGACCTCCACAATCCAGGAACTATTTTGCTTACTCATAACTATCATACATTTAAAACATGAAATCTTGTAAAGTCAGGGAAATTATTTATCTAGCTAATTGACAACCCAATTTAATTTGCTGTATATTCAAATCACTAATGTCATTATTTGCAGTTGTATGAAATAGCTATAATACCTACGGCAAATTAACATAGGGTGTCAGTGACAGTAGCTCCACTTCAGCTCCATTTGAACGAGGAGAGTTACGAGTATTCAATCAATTAATAAATTGGAATTCTAATTGGAGTGGAATTGGGCTATAAAAGTTAACACTGTCAAGTGCGCGTCACTAAGGGCCGGTTGGTTAAACGTAACATACTTACGTCAAATAATAACGAGTCAAGGCTATAATTTTGTAATTGTAATTTGAAATAACACTTTTTTTGGTTTGACGATAGT
The DNA here is from genome assembly GCA_916614155.1 of Mesoligia furuncula. Lineage (NCBI taxonomy): Eukaryota > Metazoa > Arthropoda > Insecta > Lepidoptera > Noctuidae > Mesoligia > Mesoligia furuncula. The sequence goes on along the minus strand of OU744815.1, from coordinate 16,526,109 downwards.
TAGCGCCATTTTTGACATATACGCGTGCGAGTGGGCGTGAAACAACCCGCCCTTAGTAAATAAACATGTCATAACTTGAACCCCTAATTTATTTAATTAAGTAGATATAAAACTAAGGATCATCTACTTATGAGAACGTTAAAATCTCACAAAACTCTATAAGTATCTTAAATAATTGTTTGATGACATTTATGTTCAAATACCCATTATGTATTTTGAGCTAGAAGTTAAAAACTGGCCAAGTGCGAGTCGGACTCGCACACGAAGGGTTCCGTACCACAAGGCAAAAACGTCGAAAAAAACATGTTTTTTGTATGGGAGCCCCCCTTAAATATTTATTTTATTTTGATTTTTTTATTTATTATTAAAGTTAAAATACAACTGAGTATTTTGTGAATATTTCAAATTCCTATTTCCTATTTTTGATATCGAGCAAAAAAGGGCAAAAAAATCGCGTTTGTTGGATGGGAGCCCCCTTTAAATATTTATTTTATTTTGTTTTTAGTATTTGTTGTTATAGCGGCAACAGAAATTATATATACTTTGTGAAAATTTCAACAGTCTACCTATCGCGGTTCTTGAGATACAGCCTGGTGACAGACAGACGGACAGACAGCGAAGTCTTAGTAATAGAGTTCCGTTTTTACCCTTTGGGTACGGAACCCTAAAAAGTAGTAAGCAAAGGACAAACAGATAAACAAACATAAAGGATAAATAGACAAACAAACATATTAACACATAACATCACGCCTGCCATTCCCTGAAGGGTTACACAGAGGTGTACCTAATGCCTATAGTATACCCACATTTCGCCAGTTATGTTAAAGTTCCAGGGGGCTACCCCTGTGCGGTCCATGGCCCTATACGGGGCCCCGGTGTGGGCGCGTTCACTGCGGCGGCGAGCCGCACACTACCTGAACGCGCCCCAGAAGGTGGTAGCCATAAGGGTTATCCGGGGCTACCGCACGATCTCTGGCGAGGCGGCAAGCCTCCTTGCCGGACTGCCGCCATGGGATCTGGAGGCGATAGTCCTCGCGCGCCTGTATGAGTGGCGCGCGGAGGCACTACGTCGGGGGGAGGATCCGCTTCCGCGGCAAATCGCTGCGGAGCGGACGGATCTCCGGCGCGATCTCATGGCGGCATGGAAAGAGCGACTGTCGCAACCCAGCGCAGGGCACGCCGCGATAGCGGCGATAAGACCCCTCTTTGAGGAGTGGCTGGAGAGGCGCCACGGCGCCCTCACCTACCGCCTGACGCAGGTCCTCACCGGACACGGAAGTTTCGGGAGGTTCCTGCACATTATCAGGCGGGAGGAAACGCCCGGGTGTCACCATTGCCAGGATCGCCCAGAGGACACGGTGGAGCACACGGTGGAGGTCTGCCCCGCTTGGGCGGAGCACCGCCGTGTCCTCGTAGAGGCGATCGGCAGCGACGGCGACCTCTCGCGCCCGGCCCTGGTGCAAGCCATGGTCCGGGGCGAGAGGGAGTGGGAGGCAGTCACCTCCTTCTGCGAAGCAGTCATGCTAGCGAAGGAGGCGGCGGGACGGCTCAGGGAGAGAGCCTCCCGTCCCAGCCGCCGCGGGAGACGCTCCGGGCGTCGGGAGCCGCGTGACGACTCCCGGCCACCGTAGGCGCGGGCCTGCGGGCGGAGAGTAATGGGTAGCTCACCGTCCGATCAGGACCAGGCCCGTGCCGGACGGCGCGTACGTGTTCCACGCGTGCCTCAAAGAGATGTCAGCATCGAGGAGGGGCCCCTTAGGGCCGAAGCCTGCCGGGTCAGCGGGATTGTCCGAAAGGGTTACCGCTGGCCCGGAACATAAAGGGCTAAGGAAGGAACACGGGTGGGTTTTAGTCACTAAGAGTCTGACACTGCCTTCCGCTCCACCCAGAGCGGGAGGAGTCATTTGATGATTTCGCGTCCGCAAAAAAAAAAAAAAAAAAGGGGGCTACCCTGAGAGGGTCATCATCATCATCATCATTTCAGCCGATAGACGTCCACTGCTGGACAAAGGCCTCCCCCAATTTTGGGAGGGTTTGCCATAATCGCCACGCTTGGCAGGCGGGTTGGCGATCGCAGTATGGTATGATGGTGGAATGCATAGAGAATGCTGCTGCCCATTCTCCGGTAAGACCCTTAGTCGCCTTTTACGACACCCACGGGAAGTAAGGGGTGGTGCTATTCTTTAAGTCCGGCACCATACAGACCCTGAGAGGGTGCCGTGGCTAAATAATAACAGCCGCACAGGTCGATCGATCAGGTTAAGCTACGCTTGCCGCGGTTGGTCTGTGGATGGGTGACCATCTCTACATACCTTGACCCCTCCGTGCCTCGGAAAGCACGTTAAGCCGTTGGTCCCGGCTGTCATTCGTGGATATTTGACAGTCGTTGCGGGTAGTCAGAAGCCCGAAAGTCTGACAACCAGTCTTACCAAGGGGTATCGTATTACTTACTTGTGCTGAGCACATGTATCCGTTGTCCTCCCGGAGAAGAAGAAGATTAATAAATTTAACAATGGATAAGGGTAACGTCAGGTCAAAAAACCTTGGATGTCTGGAATCGCAATATGGCTCCTACAAACAGGGGCGACACACGATATAATCGCACGCGACACAAAGGCACCGCTCGTTGCGCGACTTGCGGTGCCTTTGTGTCGCACGCGATTTTATCGCGTGACGCGCCTGTTTGAAGGAGCCTTTATGCAGACGGCTTTGTCTCTTCAGCCGTAATGTTGCAGCCACCGCTCTTCTAGGAATCCGTAGCACATTATGGATAACCCCTCAAGTTTCAACGGTACAGCATATGTACATAAGAAAAAGTGCTCGAAATGTACAGCTTGGCCGGTACGGCGTGTGTACACAACAGTGTCATTGTTCAATTGTCATTGTCATTGTTAAAAAACTGGCCAAGTGCGAGTCGGACTCGCACACGAAGGGTTCCGTACCACAAGGCAAAAACGCCGAAAAAAACATGTTTGTTGTATGGGAGCCCCCTTTAAATTTTTATTTTATTTTAATTTTATTATTATAGTTAAAATACTACTGAGTATTTTGTGAATATTTCAAGTGCCTACCTGTTGCCACTTTTGATATCAAGCAAAAAAGGGCAAAAAAATCGCGTTTGTTGTATGGGAGCCCCCCTTAAATATTTTTTTTTTGTTTTTAGTATTTGTTGTTATAGCGGCAACAGAAATACATAATTTGTGAAAATTTCAACAGTCTAGCTATCGTGGTTCTTGAGATACAGCCTGGTGACAGACAGACAGACAGCGAAGTCTCAGTAATAGGGTTCCGTTTTTACCCTTTGGGTACGGAACCCTAAAAAATGACTTCATTGCGCCCATTCAACTATACTCTGACGCGTGGGGTGTTTCGACAGGTAGGCGGGCAAACTTGCGAGAGGGCGACACTGCCGCTGCTGTCTAAGATCTGCCGTTGCGTGCCTACTTAATCGAATTTTGAATTTTTCCAGGTACCATACGACTACGTGCCGTACGGTAGGGAGTCCCGTCGCGACGCTGGCCATCCGCTTGATGTCAACCTGAACTATGAGCGCCTATTTCCTGCCAGACGCAAGTTCATCGACTCGCCCGCCGTCCACGTTGAGCGTGACTTTCAATCCTTTATGAAGTGATTAATTTTGCAGTACAGTCGACCGCAGGTAGGTGGTAACCAAGCCGGCCTAGCGTAGTACGGAGTTTCAGTAGATTAAGCGACCACATGAAACCAATTACCTGCGGCCTACTGTATCTAAATGATTGATGTTTTAATTATGTAAAAAAAATTAAATAGATAATTTGGGTTGTGGTGATGGTTGGATTTTAGTTTAATTCGGTATTCTACTTTAAAATACCATCAGCGTGTCGCTGCATAGTGCATTTGTCGCAGATGGATTTTATCGAATCCGCTGTTTTACATAACCGCTAGCTGTTTTACAAACAGCTGAACGACGCTTAGCGATTTTCTATAAAATTTTAAGACTGTTATTTCCAACGTTTTGCATTTATCAATGCAGCGGTTCAACGATAAGCATGTAAAACAGCGTGATAATTATATGAAACGTCAGATTGTAGATTTTAATTCAAAACTGTATGTCATAACAACAATAAATAATGATGTCCGAAAAAGAAATGCGTAATAAAAGTAAAAAACTGGCCAAGTGCGGGTCGGACTCGCACACGAAGGGTTCCGTACCACAAGGCAAAAACGCCGAAAAAATCACGTTTGTTGTATGGGAGCCCCCCTTCAATATTTATTTTATTTTAATTTTATTATTTATTATTAAAGTTAAAATACAACTGAGTATTTTGTGAATATTTCAAGTGCCTACCTGTTACCATTAATTTCTGATCTCGAGCAAAAAAGGGGAAAAAAAATCGTGTTTGTTGTATGGGAGCCCCCCTTAAATATTTAATTTATTTTGTTTTTAGTATTTGTTGTTATAGCGGCAACAGAAATACATAATTTGTGAAAATTTCAACTGTCTAGCTATCGCGGTTCTTGAGATACAGCCTGGTGACAGACAGACGGACAGACGGACAGACGGACAGACGGACAGACGGACAGACGGACAGACGGACAGACGGCCAGACGGACAGACGGACAGACAGCAAAGTCTTAGTAATAGGGTTCCGTTTTTACCCTTTGGGTACGGAAGCCTAAAAATGACGACATTATAATCGCTACGATTTATTTGTGCAAACCAATTTACAGCACCAACGGCCATTAATATGGCTCATCAAGTTTTAGCTTAGGGAAGTGAGCTGTCATTCCGCCTGATGCCAGGAATTGGCGCTGTTGGAAGCTCACTTCAAGCTCTCTTTACCTAAGTTTACACGGAGAGATTTATCCAGAATGGACTGGCAGGCTTCCTTTTTAATGTTCCGTACCCAAAGGGTACAAAACGGAACCCTATTACTAAGACTTCGCTGTCTGTCCGTCTGTCTGTCACCAGGCTGTATCTCAAGAACCGCGATAGCTAGACATTTGAAATTTTCACAGATGATGTATTTCTGTTGTCGCTATAACAACAAATACTAAAAACAAAATAAAATAGATATTTAAGGGGGGCTCCCATACAACAAACGCGATTTTTTTGCCCTTTTTTGCTCGATATCAAAAATGGCAACAGGTAGGCACTTGAAATATTCACAAAATACTCAGTTGTATTTTAACTTTAATAACAAATAATAAAATTAAAATAAAATAAATATTTAAGGGGGGCTCCCATACAACAAACATGTTTTTTTCATCGTTTTTGCCTTGTGGTACGGAACCCTTCGTGTGCGAGTCCGACTCGCACTTGGCCAGCTTTTTTAACATACTGTAATATTCCGAAATTCCTTTTGTATTTTTGACCATTGTGTACCTATAGTTATGTAGGTAATTGCCTGCTAATGCAAGAATCTTGCTGAAATACGAATTATCAACATTGCACAAGTCTGCACGAATCCTTGAAACAATGCTCTGCATTTCACAGTAAAATTAATTAACTGCAGTCAGATATGAAAACAATGTAGACGCAAACAAAGCTTACTTAGGCACCTGTCTCACCGCTGGCGGTTAACGAGAAGAGAGTAGAGCTAGCAACTAATAATAAATTAATAGTTTAAAAATACTAGAAAAACACGCGCGCAAACACGACTATGATACGATATTCTACCATGGAATGCCAGTGCCTATCTTCCGGCATCATCATCAGATCTTGAAACCTAATCGTGGTCAAAGTTCATTACAAGACTTCTAAGAAATCCAAATGAGCTATGATACGATTTTCCATCATGAAGTTCCAGTTCATATCTTCCGGCTCCATCATCAGATCAGTTCGACAGCACCATATTATTGTATTGTCATCAGAACTACATACAGCTGCCAATTTTCATTACGCTACGACCCTTGGAACATGGTTAAATTAGTTACCTTAGATTCCATTACATAGTTACATACAGGTCGACCTAATAAAAGCGTGTTAAAAACCGGCCAAGTGCGTGTCGGACCACGCACAATGAAGGGTTCCGTAGTTGGAATGAATTTATCCCACGAACAAACTTAACATTGTAGTAACATTATTAATAACACCTACAGACATTCTAATTTATTGTTAATTTTGACGTTCAAAAGTGCTTATTTGAAATACGTTGTAGTGGAAAATTATGTTCTCCCATACATTGCAACTGCAAATTTAATTTGGTCGACTATTACTCGTAAACTTTAAAGCCTACTTAGATAACTACTTACTTACTTGTGATAGTTTTCCTGTTAATTTCGTTATATATACTACTGCTGTGAATTTTTACACATATCCAAAAGCAACCATTTAGCTGGCAGGACACTTGACTCTAACAAAAATTAGCACTTTAAAGCTATTTTACAAATGGATCCCTGAAACCAAAAATGGCTTTTACGAACCCGCAATATTTTTGAAACACTTATCCAACGATAGCCACACCATGGGGTAGACGAGAAAAAGAAAACATCCCCACTATGTGTACAGAAGGTACCCTAAAAAAAAATTTCTTTCATGGTTTTATTTTACCACTTTGTCGGCGTGATTAATATGTATATTCATGCTTAAAGCTTAATTATAGCTTTCTAGTACTAAGAGTCTCTGAGCTAAGCTGCGGACGGACAGAATACATAGCAAAACTATAAGGGTTCCTTGTTGAATACGGAACCCTAAAAACGAGTTGGCGAGCAACGAGCAGCGACGCGAGTGCGACACTGCTGCGTCACATTGCTGCTGCCGGTAATCATACTAATATTATAAAGGCGAAAGTTTGTGAGTGTGTGTGTGCACCAAGAGTAGGTGATAAATGGGGTTTCTAGATCAGAGGAGATCTAGAAACCCCATTTATCTATTCAATAAAAACTCCATTCATCTATTCAAACCCCATTTATCTATTCAATAAAAACCTCATTCATCTATTCAAACCCCATTTATCTATTCAATAAAAACCCTATTCATCTATTCAAACCCCCCATTTATCTAATCAATAAAATCCGCACTCATCTATTCAAACCCTATTCATCTATTCAATAAAAACGCCATTCATCTATTTAAAAAAAAACTATTCAAAATGATATTATTCCGTTTATTCAAAAAAAACATGAGAAGAATAAATAATCTATTACAAAACATTTGATTTCTTGATCCACAGTTGACATTTCATCATAGACATTTTCCATAATTGCATAGGCTTCAGACATTGTTTTCGGTTGGGCGAACTTGAATCGCTTTCTAAAACAAATGTAAGGAGCTCATTGTGACCACTCTTGAGTGTGAGATATCGCGTGTTTTCAAATGTAGATTTTGCTGAGTTTTGCTCTGTCTTGTTTGTATTGTCCTGAAGTTTTGACGTATTGGTGTCCATTATTTTCTGGCCAGCCATGTCTTGAGTAAATAGAATCTCGCCACTAGCATTCTTGAAAATAAGTTTAGAAATGCCTCCCAAATCAAATTTCGACGAATGGAGTATAATGTGAATAATATTAATTTATTCTCTCTTTCTCTCTCTCATGATAAAGCAAGCGTTGATTATGATCGAACCATCACACTACAATGGCAAGAGTTTAATGCTGTGATGTAATTAAATACGCATATGCGTATTTATTTATATACTCCTTTCCTTTCACAGCGTTCAAATAAAAACACTCAGGATAATGTATGGCATGTTGCATCCAAGGATCATCATAAATCTCCCAATCTTCGATAACACCTCCACATGAGAAACATGCTACAATATCATTTATACTATTCCCATAATAAAAGAATCCCGCGTCAGCCATTTCCCTCACTAATCTTTTATTTTTATTAAACGTACTCCAGTAATAATTATATGAAAATTCACGCATTTTAAACGTGTTATACATGTCATATCGAGGTTTGTATTCATTTAGAGACATGTTCTAGGTATTTACTTTCTAATTCAATTATAAACGTATAATGATATCGTCCAGCTTTTGTCAACAACTTATAAAGACCGGACAGCGGTGGGGATAAAAAACTCTAAGATGCGTTTTACCTAAATAAAGAAATAAAACAAGAAAATATTTATTTTAGAATTTTATTATCAAAGCACCACTTATTTAAACACAATACATTTTTTAAAGCACATACAGAGTCATGATAAATACAGTTATATAAATCTTGAGAATATTTATATTCATTGTATAAACTTAACAAACTAGAACAACCTTTATCTTCTAAATTGAATACATTACAATTACTATTTTCTAAAATATGCTTTAACCACAACACTTTTTCTGAGCCTTTGACGTAGATACATTTATCTCTTAAAATATCTATAACCAAATTCTGATAATTAGAATAGGCTACAAATCCTTCGCGCCAATGTATCTTTCTGTTACGTTCAATCCAACTAACTTGTTTTTTTTCTTGTTTCGTTAATTTTTCAAATGGGAATGGTGGCTTAATTAATAACACTTGTAATGTTTTATTATACAATATAGCGATTTCTTTTATTATAAATTCATTTGTTTCTGTTTTGAAGCCTTGAATATCCACAATAGCAATCATGATAACCTGCGCACAATGTTGCTGAGAGGTTTGTATTCCACAAGTCGATCGTTTATAATCAAACAATATGCAGTCGTCTTATCTGGTATTTCTGTAGAACATTCAATTTCCAACCTCACGTCCACTGGACCTGTTTTTAGGCTATCGTTTTGTCTAGAGCAGTCTAAGATAAAAAGAGGGGCTTGTTCTTTGAACTGTTTTAGATCAAGCAACGGGTCTACTGGACAGTTGTAATACGACTGACGAAATTTCACAAACATTTCGTATAATATACTATATTTGTTCTCAGAAAACTTTAAACCTAATGGTTCATATGGATAATATTGTGAATTCAAAAAGAGCGTAACGTTTGTTACTTCACAATGATCGAATAGTGAACTGTCTTTAGTTTTATTATTTTTTCGATTAGTTTGTAAACAAAAAATTACATATCTTGGTTTTTCCAATTGTGAAGTAGTTTTAACTGACCAAGAATGCTTTGTGGTTTTAGGTAGTAACGGATACTCATATAAATCCCAATTTCTGAATGCCATCTGAATAGGTTTATCTCTTTCTAAATGTTTTAAAAGTGTCAGTCGTTCTCGGTCTGATACTTTTATGTGTGGCACCCTCCACTGGACTCTTTGTATATCTATTTGAAAATGAGCAATATCATCAGTAAGGATAAGGCTATTTAAGTTAGTGTTACTTCTGTTCAATATAAGTTCATGTTTGCAATTTATCACTATTTTATTGTAATCCTCTGCAAACCCTAAAACCCTATTTAATGGTATCACAGCACTAAAATATCCATCACATTGAAATCCCCCTAAACCCCAACCCCATAGAGCAGCAAGTTTATTTTCTGCTTCATTTAATGAGATGTATGATTTTATTGTCGACGTTATTCCAGAATTTTTAATGCGATCTATTTCAATACCATTCATTTCGTATCTGATGTCTTGAAACAAATACATAACAGGGTTATTAGTGAACGTAACAGTTTTTTTGATTGGATTCCCATCTTTACCGAAGAGCTTCGCTTGACCTTCGATGTAAATTGAACTGGCTGATGGTAGCACATATATGTCTTGCTGGTGGATGGGAATTCTGATTTCATCGTTTTCTCTAAAGCTGCTATTGTAGGGATTGTATGAATGGACTTCATAACTTTCGATCGAAGTGTCGAAGTGCGGTGATTCAGTAATCTGTAGTATATTCATACTTTAAAGCCTAGGGCTTTAAGAAAATCTTTATTTGCTTTTGTCAATTTCTTAACTTTTTTCTTGCGTCTTTGCACCTTAGCAATCGCAGAAGAACTAAGACGTTTTTCACTTGCTTGAGTGTTTTTATAATATACTATCATTTTGTTTTTCTTAAATGAAGACGTAACTGAACTTGTCCCGCTCCAAAGTTAATACAGTGACCAAATTGATCTACAATTTTAACAGATACCGATGAAATTATATTTTTGTTTACTGGAAAGTAAATAACATTTTGTGGTATTTCCAGACACTGATGACTTGGAGCAGTATCTGACACAAATTCATGAATAAAATGAGTTGGTAATCCGTTGCAGTATGAACCGTGAACAAGATCACATTCGATTCTGATTACGGACAGACCTTTGCTGATAATGGGAATATTTGGTCTTGATTTTAATACTGAAAAGTATATCAAACCGCACTCGTATTGATCTGACAAATACAGTGGTGGTTGAAAGTATGAAACCAATTCCGATTTATTCCCAGAGATGGTAACCGTAGTAGACATGCTCCTATACTGACCTCTTTCAGAAGATTCTGTTTATTTTATTCCTTCACTACACCAAAACTTATTCAAAAAGTTTAAACAAAGATGTCCGCAATTAAAAGGGTGATCACGCTGAATATTATCATAATTATAGTGAATTTTGGATTCCCAAGTATTTTATAAATTCTTTTGGAGGCTTAAGATTTCCGTAACTATCAAAATACTCAATATAATCATTGTATTTTGCATAGGCTACCCAATGAGAACCAGGATTTTTAGAGCTATCTAAATTTATAACTCCACATTCTTTTTTAAAAGGGTATTTAGGGAGCTCATCTCTCATAAAGACACCTCTAAAATACGGAATATTATTTCCATACTTCAAAATGTCTAAATTACTCAAGGCTCGTTTGGGTAGCCGATATCTTAGTTTTTTTCTTTCGATACAAAAATTCCGAGCCCAGCTTTATGCGGTTTAAGGTGTAGTCCTTTTCCGATGCAGAGAGCTTCCATCTTTTCATTGTGTCTCCTCGATTCAGTCAATAACTTTTTAGCCATCTTGAATTCATTTATGGTTTTAGCAATACCAGCTGCACCGCCTGCTAATGCCCCTGCAGCCGATAATCCCGCAAAAATCGGAATCAAAGGCAATACTCCACCAGTTTTTGGTATAGGAATAACACGAGGAAGTTTTATAGACGAATCATCAGCTAATTCTCTGACAGCAGCCATAGCTAATTCTATTGCCACTTTCTTGCATTTCGGTTTTAATTTTTTCATGTGTCTCTTCGTTTTGTTAATAACATTTTTAAATTTATTTTTCAACCCTTTTCCAGGTTTAATTTTAGGTGAATAGTTTTTGCAATCTTTTTTTAAGCCAAAACCAGTTTTAATTTTTGTTGACATAGCGCTACTTACTAAGCGCGCTGCCAATTTTTCCCCTACACTCGCATCTGAGGCAAGTGCTCGCTTTTTAGCCATATTTAATAAAACTAAATCTGCCTTGTGGCGATCCTTTAAGTTTGAAGACTTGTGATAGGCAATGTCGTGTTGCTTGCAATATTCGTCTAATTTATTAACACCTTTATCCCCACGTCTAAGCCTTTTAATTAATTTAGTGCCAGGACCGCAATAATTGTATCCTGGTAAATGTAATTCAATTGGTAAATTATTTATAAGCCAATTGAGAAGACTGCTCTCTCCAATACCCATCGATAAACTGATGCATCATGAGTTGAACACTTAATAAATATTCGATTTATCAATCCAACTGTTTTCAGATGAAGACAAACCTAACCATTTTACTAAAACCCTATTTCCTTTACTTCTAAGAACTTTCTCGACTAGATATAAATTGGGATGTCTTGTCTTTTGCAGCTCTTGCACATAAAATGCACCTAAAATGGGTTGACCTCTGATTGCATCTTCAATTAAGTAGGTAATAGGAGTTGTATTTTGTATTTTTCGAATTTTAAATATTTCTGTCGACCAGTTGGGAGTATACCCCTTTTCAAATGTTCCTTTATATTTACTGATACGTACATAATCACCCACTTTAAACTTGCTTTTTATATTATCGGCTTTTACCAACCTGAAATATCTCCTTATTATGCGTGTTTTATTAGTATTATCTACATTTGCCGGGATTTCATCAATTGTTCGATGATAGGTGTGATTGTATTTATAGGTAACATTATTAAGGGTATCATCTATCCAATTATAGTTACCTTTTAAACTAAATTCCTTGTACAGTTTCGATTTCAATGTTCTAATAAAGCGCTCAACTATTGATGCCTTTTTTGTTGAGAAGGTTGAATAATGGTTTATACAATAAGATTTCATAAGGTTCTGAAATGTGTTATTATAAAATTCTGTTCCATTATCCGTTTGCAGATTTTTGGGAACACGTCCATTATCCAACAAAATCTTGAAAGAATTGCATACAACATCTTTGGTCTTACTTTTCAAAGGAAAGGCCCAGGCGTATTTCGAAAATGTATCAATAACGGCAAGAATATATTTATAGTTTTTATTTTCTTTGGAAATTGATTGCATATCAATTAAGTCTGCTTGCCAAAGGTCATCTATATCTTTCATAATAACATGTCTTCGTGGAAAGTTTACCCTCGCATTTTTATGAATTTCGTTTACCACATCGGCTTTACTCATATTTAAAACTCAGTATATAAACATCTGTAGTGAATCCAGCGATGATACTGAATGAAAACCATGTTATTGCTACTATTTATTCTTTAATTATGTCAGCTTCTTTTAATTCTTCAATTATCGATAGTATTTCATTATCATGGTTTGTATTGCCAGCATCTTTTGAAGCAACTAATAGTTTCAATCTCTCAACTAATTCGTTAGGGTCATCCCAATATACTAGCTCAGTATTTTTTTTATATTTCTTTAACATTGGCAAGTATCCCCCCAGTTTAGTGTGAATATTATCGTTCGACGTTTCGGAAAATAATGGTCTGATTATTTCACGATATTTTATTCCTTTATCACCTTTTATTTGACCTCTAGGATTGAAGTCTCTCTTATGAACATTTGTATAATACAATATATCCTTGTAGACAAGTTTATCTTTGTTGGATATTAGTTTTAAATCTGGTTTTTTTCGAAGTAAAAGTTCTTTCAGGCCAGGAGTTAAATTGTAGGATTTATCACCGATTTTAATCAAAATGATATTTTCATTATTCAAACTGTCAATTTTAGAAAATGATACTACTGAATTTCCCATCAATAAAGTTTTGTTTTCACTTCTTATTCCAAACGGTATATTTACACCATCATAAATATCATCTAAGATATCCTGACCCTTTAATGAAATTTCTAAATCTTCTGGTAATACCATTTCAGGAGATTCTTTAACCAATTGTGTACGATTATGTTTTGGTTCGTAACAGTCCACAAACTTTGTAGATGAGCTAGTATTAATGTCATCCAATTCAATACCTTCGGAATTAGTAAGTGTTGTATTTTCCAAATGTTTTATTTTTTCCATTGTTATATTTGAGTCAACTAGAGTTTTAAGGGGGTCTGTGACAGATTTTAGCATTTTATCGAGTGACAAGTTCATCGAGTGTTCCTGGTCCTTCATCTGTTTTATTTTATTCTTTATGGAGTCTACAGATTTCATTAATTCTATTTTAATATTTTTTTCCATGTTATAATATAACAACTGTGTTCAGCTAAAGTAAAAATTGTACTGAATATGATTTTGCATGTTAATTACTTATATGTGCATATAAACAGTCACTCAAATTTAAAAAACATATCAAAATTCTGTCTGTACCTTCCATTATTTAATGCAGATTCTTTATTAATAATTAGAAAATTATATGGCTTACTCCAAACAGTTTGACAAATATTTCTGAACTCTTTCCATTGTAAATCAGAACTAACATGCTCTTCATAAATATGTTTCAAATTCACATCATCTTGTTTGAATATAATAAGAAAATTAACATTATCACGTAACAATTGCTTCGGAATTTTAGAATAGGTTTGAGATAAATAGAAACAATCTATTTGTTTATGCCTACCCATACAAAAATAATTGCGGATATTTACTTGATTTTCGCACGCAACATCATCAAAAATAAATACAGAATTTGTTAAAGCTTCACTCGGAGAAATGACATCTTTATCATCATTGAAGTCGTAAAAGTTAATCTGTGGCACTCTTTTTAATACTTCGGTCAAGAAACGGTATTTTGGTTGAAAAGAAGTTTTAGAGTAAAGATAAAGATTTTTAAATTTGAGGCCATTTTCATGAAGCAGTAAACTAATCATAACATTCGTTTTGCCACAGTTTGATGGGCCACATATTATACAGCGAATTGAATTAGGTAATAGAACACTATGTCTTATCTGGGGAGCAGAGTCATCAAGTTTTATATTATTAACGTTTAGAGATGTGGGTTGTTTGATCAACTTCATCGTGTATATTAATTTAATTTCTGCCTTACATACGCATTTATACAATAAAATATAGGCACTGTCATAGATATGCATTGGATTGGTTGAGATGGGTTTCGACCGATGTTATATAAAGCGGGCTTAAATGAGAAATCTACGACTCACTCATCGACACACTCACATCATCAACTGAGTTGAACAGCGTGTTTTTATTCTTAATTAATTACCTTATTATTTACAATCGTAAGTAACTACTTAATTAATATTTTTCCAAGAATATTGATACTTATTTATTAATTTAATATCATAAAATATAAATTAATTGTAACATGTTTTAATTTCAGAAAATGGAAGGTCTTGATATTGTGGATGATGTTATAAAGTCATTCTATTTAACAAAAGAACTAACTGGGAATAATATCGAACAAACTGAGTTCCTGGAAAACCCTCAGGATAAAGTCAAAGATACTCAAGAAAGATCAATAAAAGGAAAAAACAAGAAGTCGAAATTAAATTCTAAAATTACCTTATCCAAACTATTAGATACACCTTCTTCATCTTTTGTTATTCGCAAGGAGCCAGGAAAAACACACCATTTAATAAAAATATCTGTTTATGATTTAAGTGACAATAGTGTTGACCACAGTGATAGTGCTTGTGTGAATGTTCAGTATCAAGTCAAGGACAATTACGATGAAATTATGGATGAAACAGAATATCTCGTCGGTAAAATAGTTAAAAAATTAAGTTCAGCTACATACAGACTTTAAGTGTAGTGTAATTATAAGATCATGTTTAATTATATGTGAAGTTCAATAAAGTTACAATTTATTATACATACTGTGTGTGTGTGTTTTATTTGCCTAAATTACCCGTAGAACTGTTTTCAAACAGTAAGTGTAAGTAATGAAAACAAGTGCAAGGCCATATTAGGAATAAAAAACATTATTTTAATTTTGAAGATACTTTATTCAAATGTCACTTTCATTACAACAAATGGCACTAATACTAAATTACATTAACAGTTTTTAAACTTAAATTACTTATTATTAATGTCATTCTCATAATAAAACAGTTTCAAAGGAATCATGACATGTAATTATGTTTATTATAATATGTTAGTTAAAATATTGTATCACAATGCCCCCATGGTAACGTATCTACTTGGTTTAATAATATCTGTCTCTTGTCATCATTTTTATTAATAACTATTTTATCTGTCTCTTGAGAGTACAATACATGTTTAATAGATTTAATAGTGTTCATTTTGCATTTGAATGTACTGTCACTCAGT
The DNA here is from genome assembly GCA_916614155.1 of Mesoligia furuncula. Classification (NCBI taxonomy): domain Eukaryota; kingdom Metazoa; phylum Arthropoda; class Insecta; order Lepidoptera; family Noctuidae; genus Mesoligia; species Mesoligia furuncula. The sequence goes on along the minus strand of OU744815.1, from coordinate 16,510,621 downwards.
AAAGCTTTATTATAATTATACAATCGTAATCGCTTTGTAACGGGCTTGGTTACACCCTTAGCTTTCTTAATTTCTCCGTGCAAACTGTTTATGCAGTAAAGTTTGGCTCTAAGTCCTGTGAATTCAGTAATAATATCACCCCCCAGCTCATCTTTGAATAGGCCTGGAACTTGTGCATTGACTCTAGGCATATCATGTCTGTTTTTAACATCAAAATTACTAGTGTCAAATTTTGATATGTCTTCTTTAATATCATGATATACATCTGGAGTTTTAATAAAATAAAGCAAACTATCTGTATCGGTATAACAGAGCCTTGCCTTATTTCTATATTTATTTTTGATATAGTCATAGTGAAATTTATACAAATGCTGTTTTGCATACTCTAAAACAGTAAAACCTAAATATATGGGCCTATCAAGATTTATTTTTTCCGGACTCAAATGAATACCAACAAAGTTTTCAGAAAATATTGTAATATTTTTTAAGTTAGGTTTCGCAATCAAGTTTTCGGCACTAAGGTGTTTGTTTGTCTTGTTATTTTTTTCATTCCATACCGTTACTAATTTTATATTTACCTGTTTTCGTCTATTTTCAATAGTTTTCCCGAATATAGCATTATTCATCAGTTTGAATAAACTTTTTTCAAATGGCGAGGATGAGGCTTGACGTAATCGAGTATTTAAGTCAATGTATTTTTGTAAAAAGTTTTCTTGCCTAAAAGTAAGTACGCGGTGAGTTTTTTTCAAAACGAGCCCGTTCCTTATGCATTCTTTTAAATGGATGTAATGTATCACATACTTAAATTTATCATATAAGTTTGCAATTAATTTTGGGGTTTTACCTCCTGGGGGAGTAAATTTTTCTGCCGCGAAAGGTAAATCGCGATGACACTTATGTAAATAATCCGGATAAGCCAAATCAACTTCTAGAATATATCCATAATCTGAATCGTCTGGTATATTAGTTACATTCATTGCACATATTTCTTCGGGTAACAAAAACCTGAAATCAGATATTGGTACTTTTTTTGTCATCGCATAACCATATAAATTATTACAGTCGAGATATATCAAGAACGTTGATGCTTCAGTATCATCAAAATTTGATAAATACTTATTATTAGCCGTTGCGTTACGAAGAGAACACTGAGCTAAGCCTCCACGTATTCCTTTTTCTAATAACTCATAAATCTCTAAATCACTAATTAATTCTAACTTAACGTTTGTATACATCATCATAGCATCCCAGCTCAAGCTAGGTGCAGTGACATAATAAGCTGGATCTAGATTATAATGCCGTAAACTGGTATCTCTAAAATTTTCAAATATGTCGCAAAGTAACAAAACATCCGTTTTTAAATATAAGTCTGTATATTCACCGAGAGATTGCATTTGAAAACATTGCCATATTTTTTGCACGTGCCTGTATTCATCATCGGTTATGTGTTCACATTTTAAACTATTATAGAAACATTCTTTCGGGGGAAGAACATTTTCATCGTATTTTGTAAAAGAGTCCATATAGTCGTACGGATAAATACCTTTTTGATGCAACAATTTCAATAACTTTGTGTCCCGGAATTCATTTGATAGATTAATAAAGTCACAGTCACTTAAATTTTTAGATAATACTTCCAAGCTTGAATTGAGGAACTGTAAGGAATCAATAAACTTTATTTGAATAGGTTGTGAAGTATTCTTGGTTTGAATAATTTTTGTAACAGACATGTATTTTTCTTTAGTTTTTGGTATTATTTTAAAATAACCTTCATATTTTGCTAGCTCTTTGATAAATAGATGGCAATCGTAACCCGTGAAGTTATGAAAAACCACCGGCACAAAAGGACAAACCCTGTGCATTAAATTGCAATGAGAATGTGCAGCACCTCGGTACTGTGATGTTACATGATCGTGATCTGTCACCTTGTCATCAAATAATAATTGCTTACATATATGGCATACAGTGGCATTATTGAAGTTATTTTCTTGATCTTTAGTTAAAGGTGACATAGGCTGTACTTTTGATAATGTATGAAAAATTTTTTCTATATCCTTAAACAAATATTTAACAAAAATTTCAACACAATCTGGCCCTCTATACGTTACGTATTTATTTAAATTACGATCGTGTGAACAACAAATGTAGTAACCAAAACAAGAAGGTTTATGTTCTTTGTATATCCGAGTACTATCTGTTAAAAATTCATTATGATTTACTAAAAGGCTTTCAAAATCTGCATAAATAACAAAGTTAATTTTTTGTTGCCGTTCATAATTTTTAAATTGAAGAATAGTATTTTTCTCAGGCAGTACAGTTATTATTCTGTTACACATATGTGAGTTGTACTTAATTTCACTTTTAAAACATTGTAAACATAAATCACATAAATACATTTTACCTTTGTGATGAGTAATTTGCCTTTTAACTAGTCGTAAAAGATCTTTGATTAAGCAATAGTGACCTTTTCCATTTCTCTCAATAAACAACAAATTTATATGATAGCGCTTTCTTGAATTAGTCACATATAATGGGCCAGTTACAATGCTTTTGCCGTCTAATCCATAAATATTAATACTTATGTTGGGATTTATTTTTTCAAAATGTCTAATATCGGTGTTTGTTGGTGGAAACATCATACCATCTATATTCAGCACCGTGGAGTAATGCGGATATGAATTAGTTCTACAAACATTGCTCTTTTGTGGAAATAATGCTGCTACAACACTCCATAGGAAACAGTGATTATCTTGGTTTTGAATATTAATACAACTTTTGGAACGTTTCACTACATTTGGCAACTCTATGTAAGAACCACCTCTCAAAGGATTGTATTTATTAATATTAATTTCTAGATGATTCATAAAAAGGCAAGTCCAGCCAGACTCACGATGCTGAAATTCAGACAGTTTTCTTACAAAAGTGTGCATAACATTTAAGTATAATTCTTTTATATCGGTACTGTAAAATATTGATTCATACTTTGTATTAAATGATTTCAGCTCTTGCTCACCAGAAGTTGGTAGAACAAAGTAAGCGAAAAGCTCAAAGTTCACTTTAATACAGTTATGTTTCACAAGGCAAACTCTCAATAAATTCATAACATGTTCTTGATAATCCATTAGGAATGCCTCTGGCGTGAGATATTCCTCTGATGGTTTAAGTCGGTAAGTAATTATTCTACTTTTAAATGCTGTCGCAATGATATCGATATTCTTAAATTCAGATTTCAATATGCTATTCGATTTATGTAAGTTCGTTCTCAAGTGATATTGATATTCGTTTTTAGGTATCTCAATATTACAGTAATCACATTTCAATAAATTATCATCAGATCTGGTAATAGAAGTTCGTGTAACTGTAAAAAAAACGTATCTATTTATTATACATGATACTTAGAGATGTGAATATGAGGGCAAATACGAGTAACATAAAGATATAAGAATGAATATGAGGGTAAATACGAGTAAAAAAATGATTAAATAACATAGTTATTACGTTATTATAAGTACCTACAAAAAAGCTAGTAACATAATTCATAAGTAGGTACTTATTTCAAATAGGTAATGAGTAATAATTACTAACAAAGTTGACAGGACAACCTCTAAATTCTTTTCTAGTGGCAGTTATAAAATTACTAAGGTGTTGCCACGAGTCCGTGTTCTCATCTGTTCTATTTTTAATACAGATAATCGCGTGGCGCCACCTATTCATAGGCGCCACATGTTGAATTTCGTCGCAACTATACACCTTTAACTCAACAAAATGCGTCCCTTTTTTGAAGTCAAACGTTTGGCGAGAGTGTCCATTAGCAACTCTTCGGCTCAAGCATGACTGTAAAGGATGAATTGGTTTACCCGCGATTGGTTGATCCTGGGCATCATCGTCGCTATCAGTACCGAAGATGTCACGGACCGTGACTTTCTTCGCGGCGATAGGCTTGATGACAGGTTTCTTGGCTTGACTCGCCCTTGATGTACTGGGTACGGCCCCCGATGATGATTTTTTCTTTCTTGGTTTGAGTTTTTCAGGCGCACGTGGCTGCTGAAGTTCGCCATCTGACAGGAACAACGATTCTGAATTTCCATGATGTGACCTGTAATTCAAAAACACATAATTATGTTTCATTTTAAATTTAATAGATTATAAGTACTAAGTTTACGATGCATTATCAGATCTAGGTAGGTATATCTACTCCAAATGTGATTATCGTTTAAAAAATGGAAGATACATAATGTAAAAACATTTTTGGAATAAAAACTTTCATTACAACTGAAAACTTATTAAGATAAAATGAATTCAAACAGTAAAAATAATTATCTTATTGATTTGTTCACTGAATAAAGTTTGATTTAACAACTGCAGGATATAAGCTACTGATTGAATAGATGATTAATTAATTAATAGATTCTACTATTTAAATACTCAAAACAAAAACAATTAAATCAGATATACTAAATTAAATTATTATTAACATAAACTTACATTTTGACCGGACTCTCCCTTGATGTACTGGGTGCGGCCACCGAGGAGGATTTTCTCTTTTTCGTTTTTCTCAATTCAGGTTCAGGCTCACGGGTCTGCTGAAGTTCATCATCCGACGAGGACGATGATTCGACATTTCTATGATGTGACCTGAAATTCAAACACATAATTATGTTTTCATTTTAAAAGATACATAAGTAAAAACCATTTTAAATAAAAACTCATTACAACTGAACACTTATTAAGACAAAATTGTATTGTTTCCCTGAATAAGGTTTACACAAGTAGCTGCTAGATATGAGCTACTGAATGAATAGATGAATAATGAATGACTAGATGCCTAATGAATGAATAAATGCTACTATTTAAAACCAGAACAAAATAAAAACGATTAGATTTTTGAAGCGATTATAATATTAATAGTACAACTTACATTTTTTTTTGTCGTGTTCCTGTTTCTTGATGGCAGGTCAGGGAAAATAGCAGTGATGTTCCAGATGCTCACGTCCCGATTTATATACCAGTAAATCCACGTCATTTTAATCCTTATATGGAGAGTAAGTTTTGACTAAAAATCCTGAGTCAAATCTACGACCAAATAAGAAAACGCTGACATAGCACCATCATAATTAAGTTTAACTTTCGATCTTAAATACATGCAGTTAAGATTTCAACCTTATACATCAATACTAGTTTTATACTCTGACTTTGCTTATGATTAAATATCACGATAAATGTATGAGAACACCTTCAACAAACAAAAATACATTTAGATCTTTGATATTAGTATTGATTTGATATAAACAAAGCAATGCAGGCGCCGAGCCGTCGCAGCGTCCTATTTCATCAGTCGATTTGCTATTTTGTTTTGATCTGTCTCCATATAGAGAATTACAACTTTGCAAATTCACTAACAATGAAATACTACTAACATACGATGACTTTGCCTGCCGTATCTTCTCAATAAAATGTATGAAAAGATTATAGCGATCAAACGTACAATAGTACTTATTTTATCAGTATATACTTACGATAAACAATAGAATGTTTGGTGCCGTGATGTCTGGGGTTTCAATTTCACCATACCATTTTTGTCTTGGATACCAACATCTAACAAAAACGTACGACTTTGAACTCTATTGATTAAAATTAAATTATATATATAAATGAAAAAAAACTTAAAATCTATCATTCAACTTCTGCACGTGAGGCTTGACTGGGTAGAACTTTATTATCACGTAATGTCGGTAAGTTTTAATAGTATTTTTTTTAAACAGTATTAAAATTATCCAACAAAAATATTATCACCATATTATATTTATTTATTTGTGTACCTACATAACACTTCGTTTCAAACATAATATATTTCTAGTGATTTGAGACTTATTACATAGCAGTTGATTTTTATTATATTTTTTTTTCAGGACACGGAAGATCTTTTCAATTTTGTACCTATGAATCAACCAGCAGTTCAACAAACGCCTGGACAGAAAACGCTGGGTCTTGCTCGTAAGAGACCAAAAACAGGTCAAACGTTTTTTCAATATATAAAGAAACCTGTCACTGGCGGAGCAAAAATAATCAAGATTGAAATTTACGATACGGACAATTTTCCAAAATCCGAACAGCCGATGTGTAATTGTGAAGCTGAGGTGTGTGTTCAGCATGTTGTAAAAACCATATTATTTGATGACATTTATTCCACTACGAGAGAATTAATAGCCAAAATTGAGGATGACATCGAACCAAAAGCATAGATTTAATAAATAGTTTTATACTCCGACTTGGCTTGTTGAACAAACCTAAGTACATTTAGTTTTGGTTTAGATTGCGAATAAATAGTTATAGGTACGTACTTATTGTTAAGTGTTTACTGATTCATGTGTTTGAATAGATGATAATTATATTACTTGTGGTTTTCCTGGATGAATGATACCTTATCTGAATATATTGAAATGTAATAGTTAGTAGTTTGTATTTGAATAAACAGAATAATATAATTTTGAATGGTTTTTTTTAAATAGATGAATGGGGTTTTTATTGAATAGATGAGTGGGGATGTTATTGATTAGATAAATGGGGGGTTTGAATAGATGAATAGGGTTTTTATTGAATAGATAAATGGGGTTTGAATAGATGAATGAGGTTTTTATTGAATAGATAAATGGGGTTTGAATAGATGAATGAGGTTTTTATTGAATAGATAAATGGGGTTTGAATAGATGAATAGAGTTTTTATTGAATAGATAAATGGGGTTTGAATAGATGAATGAGGTTTTTATTGAATAGATAAATGGGGTTTGAATAGATGAATAGAGTTTTTATTGAATAGATAAATGGGGTTTGAATAGATGAATAGAGTTTTTATTGAATAGATAAATGGGGTTTGAATAGATGAATGAGGTTTTTATTGAATAGATAAATGGGGTTTGAATAGATGAATAGAGTTTTTATTGAATAGATAAATGGGGTTTGAATAGATGAATAGAGTTTTTATTGAATAGATAAATGGGGTTTCTAGATCTCCTCTGATCTAGAAACCCCATTTATCACCTACTACCAAGAGTCACTATCTCGTTAGAGTTTCTAACAATTGACAATGAAACGGAGGAACTGGGTGCTCAACTCAACGTTTTAGTGGCACAATAATAGTTTCCGCCAAGCGAGCGTAGCTGAGGGAGTAATCTCTCTTTGATAGCTCTTGTCGTTGTGACAAACGAGTACCTACTCACCGGGCTGTGTGAACAGTCAGCGATCATCATCATCATCATCATCACTTCAGCCGAAAAACGTCCACTGCTGGACATAGGCCTCCCCAAAGCACCTCCACTTCGACCGGTTTTGAGTTTCTCGCATCCAACGAGTTGCTGCGGCCTTCACAAGGTCGTCGGTCCAACGCTACGTCTTCCGGTACACGGTCGGTACTCCAGAGCCTTTCGACCCCATTGGCCATCTGTTCTGCGAGCAATGTGCCCTGCCTACTGCCACTTATGTTTGGCAATTCTCCGGGCTATGTCGGTTACCTTGGTTCTGCTGCGGATCTCTTCATTTCTGATTCGATCACGCAGGGAAACTTCAAGCCTAGCCCTCTCCATTGCTCTTTGGGTGACTTTCAGCCTTCTAATAAGGCCCATTGTGAGAGACCACGTTTCAGTGCCATAATTATGTCATCACTGGTAACACGCACTGGTCAAAGACTTTCGTCTTGAGACACTGCAGTATGTGGGACGAGAAGTTATTGCGTAGCTTCCCGAACGCTGCCCAGCCGAGACGGATTCGACGATTGACCTCTTTCTCGAAGTTGGACATACCTAACTGGACAGTTTGTCCTAGGTAAACATACTCGTCCACGACTTCGAGTGTAGCGTCTCCGATCTTCATGAGAGTGGGTGTTACATGGGCATTTGAAAAAGAACATGGACAAAACGGAGTCAGCGATCAACTATGAATATATGTATGTATCTCTTTTACTTACTTATACGGGACCTTACTTATATTTCGTACGTTTCTTTAGCGAGAAAATCCTAGATAGCTACTCGCTTCCTCGTCGGCAATAGGACAGGTGCCTGAGGTACATCGAAAATAACTCCAAGGAATATTTCGAAGAACAAACAAATGGGAAAATGAAACAAAAACAAATAGACGAGCGAACTTATACTTTAATATACTTACAAATACATAATTACAGATTCAGAAGCGTTCCACACTTTTGATCAAAAATACACATTTTATAAATAAAAATAAACTAATTAATATAAAGAGTAATTTCAATGACAAGCCAGCACTAGTGGGTTACACAGTAATTAAATGACCACATTAATAATTCAATGTTTCTGTCCAAAAAATTCAAAATTAAATGCATTTAAATAAAAAAAAAAACAATTAAATAAATATTTAATCATTTTTAAATCTCAAACGTAAGCCTCATTTTTGTGGTGCAAATTTGAATCTGTGGTCTAAAAATCCAGTTATAAGGAACATATATTATTGTCAAATGAGTGGTTTTAGGTGTTTGCAGGTCCTCGGTCCCAGGTTTAGTGGCGATAACTGGCTAGGGAGGCTAGTAGGTCTTGTACATTGACATGGGAAGGTACAGGGGACGCTAACTCAGCATATCTACTGGTGTAATCTGCTGGACCAGCACGAGCCTCGTCGTCGTCAGCCTGTGGAAGAATTTTATTTTTAAACCTACTCATATAATGTGGTGATTTCTTGTACAAGAGTATTTTACCATATGTGGTGGTTCGATCGATCGCGGAAGATGGAACCGCCACTCCCGGACTACTATTTATTTATTTCAAAGGTAGAGCTTAGACAAGCGATGCATGACCTGCGTAATTCGGACTTCTATCTATGTCGATATCACAGGACTATGACTAACTAGCAGCGCCCCGTGGTTTCACCCGCATAAGTATCGATTCCGTAGGAATATCGGGATAAAAACTACCCTAAGTACTTTCCCGGGACTCAAACTATGTCTATATCAAATTTCATCTCAATCGGTTCGGTGAAGAGGTAACAGACAGACTCATTTTCGCATTTATAATATTAGTATGGATTTAACACGAATTGAGTAGATGTTACAGGCACTAAGCAGTCAGAAGGAGAGCCGGTTCAACCTTAGGGTAGAGGTGCATCAGGTGCTGTCCTGACAAGAGTAGCATGGGAATAAGATTACCAGCTATTCAATAGGTTAAGTGGCTGGGCTGAACACTGTGGTATCGTTGACTAGCTTCTGGCCGCGACTTCGTCCGCGGCGTCGCATCCCATGACCCACCCGCGCTAATACTTCGTTTTCGCTTAGCGCTCTTTCTGACTTATTTATTTATTTTATAATTTATGTACACACAGTAAAATACATAGCATATCCCTATGTATTTAGTAAGTAAGTAACAAACATATAAACACACACACACACTAACAAACTTTCGCCTTTATAATGTTAGTGTGATGTGATTATGTGGCAAAGGTATGTAGATCGTAACTCTCATCAAGTGACGTCATCAAATCTTGTTTTCTATCTAATAGCACCCTAATTGCATTACACACTTTCCATCACAATCTGAATATTTTTTTAAAGATATTGATACCATTACTTTATATGTTCGAAAAAATGTTCTATGCAACAACGTAAATAACGCAATGAATGAATGAACTGTCAAAATTAAAGCCATTGATACTTTTAGTATGTGTGGATCTTAAGAAGGAAAACAAAAAATCTGACAACGTCTTACCAAGGGGTATCGTATTACCCAGTAACTGGGTTGTGGAGGTCAGATAGGCAGTCGCTCCATGTAAAATACTGGTATTCAGCTGCATCCGGTTAGACTGGAAGCCGACCCCAACGTAGTTGGGAAAAGGCTAGGCAGATGATGATGATCTTAAGAAGGAAAGCATCGTGACGAAGTCGGCATGTCCTAGAACCAAAAATTCGAAGACATGTCCTGATGTCACATGTCTTCGAATTACACCAACCCGCACTGAGCCCGCATGGTGTATTACGTCCCACTCTCTTTCACTGATAGGAGACCTGTGTCCCAACAGTAGGGACACAGGGAGGAGCACATGCAATAAAATAAACGAAGGTTCTCTTACCATAGCAGCTGACAGCAAGCCAAGCATCAGACACAGGAACGCGAGCCACTTCATCGTGCAACTGAACCTCGGTCACTTGCCACAACGCCGGCAGCCACTTTTATACCACTTGAGAACTATGCTACAATTTAATTATGCCTTAATATCCAAAGGAAGCGAATCCATTTGATATGGGATTTTGTTTGTTGATTATTTTTTATGGTTTATGTTTTTATTTTGCCTACTTTTTGTGGAGCATTTACTATAGGTAGGTAGTACCTACCGACTAGGCCGTTGGTCCCGGCTGTCATTCGTGGGTGTTTGACAGTCGTTACAGGTCGTCGGAAGCCCGACAACCTGTCAACCAGTTTTACCAAGGGGTATTATCCAGTTATTGGGTTGTGGAGGTCAGATAGGCAGTCGCTTCATGTAAAATACTGGTATTCAGCTGCATCCGGTTAGACTGGAAGCCAACCCCATCATAGTTGCAAAAAGGGTAAGCAGATGATGATGATGGTGTGGTACCTACTATCATAATTGCATGATAAATTCTTTGGAGCCCGGTAGGTTACATTGTATTTAATAGTCTTCCAGACCGAATTTTGGTCATGGGGACCTATCTCACCGTACCTAGTTCGGAGCAGGAGATAGGTAAAACATTAACAACCTCTTAAGAGGTCATTGTACTCATCATTATGAACAACTTTTACTATAGAACCAAACATGAAATCGCGAAAAAAAAATCTGCTGTTCCCTACATTTTGACGAGTTATACAAACATAAATGTAGGGAACAGCTGACTTTTTCACGATTTTTTTTTTCTTTCCTCACTCATGTAGTCTGATGGGACGGCCATCCGACACAACCGGAGTGAGATCAGGCGCAGGACCAAGCAACGGCTTAACGTGCTTTCCGAGGGGGTATCCGGGCAAGAGCGAGTCGGACTCGCGCACCGAGGGTTCCGTACCATCATATTTTTTTCAATTTTCATCGGCGAGGCCTATATTCATCAGAGAATTTTAACACTGTGCACTGCGGTGTAGAATATTGCAGTTTTAAGTCAGCGCCATATCTTGACCGATAGTGGAACTAATGTAACTTTTGTTGATGATTTCTAAAAAAGTGTGCTATTTAGAGACTTCGTTTTATTTTTCCTGTAATCTTTACATAAACTTCTATCACATAGAATAATTTCAAATTTTCTCTTTGCAAACTTCGGAGATAAGGGGGAACGGTATTTTTTTACATTTTTCATCAAAAGTCGAAGACTATGCGGCCTAATAAAAAAAGAAAAAATGATTGAGAATGTGCAAACTGCGCTCTTATTTTTCAGACCCCTTTCATTCCCTGTTGCAAAAAAATATACGCATATTTTTATTTCTTTCTTATTTGCAAAATAGTTGGGCAAACATCATTTAAAACTATTCCAAATTTCAAGTCGATAGCATTAGTAGTTCTTGAGAAATCCAGCTGTGACAGACAGACAGACTTAGTCTCACAAGTCTTAGTCTCATAAGACTTAGTCTCATAAGGGTTCCCACCATTTTGGTACGGAACCCTAAAAATTAGGTAAAGTGAGCCTGAAGTCCCACCTGACGCTAGGGATTTACACAACTTATTGACAGCTCACTCCAAACTCCCTCCACTAAAATTTTTTTAATAGCGTCACAGGGGACTGAACGTCACCTGCTAAATGTAAGTAGTATTACTTGCTTACATACATTACATACACTGTAAATGTGGTGCAGTTCCACAAACGTTGGGACATTTAATATCGTGCCCTGCGTGTCCTGTCAGCTGCACGTTATAAAATAAGTAGCCGATTTGTGGGCTGAGTCCATTTAGATTGCAATCGACACGCTAACACGAAGATTACATACACTTAATTCGTCGTTTCAGCCGATAGACGTCCACTGCTGGACATAGGCCTCCCCCAATTTTGGGGGGGATTTGCCATAATCGCCACGCTTGGCAGGCGGGTTGGCGATCGCAGTATGGTATGGTGGTGGAATAAATAGAGAACGCTGCTGCCCATTCTCCGGTAAGACCCTTAGTCGCCTTTTACGACACCCACGGGAAGTAAGGGGTGGTGCAATTCTTTAAGTCCGGCACCACACAGACAACTAGGTACACTTAATTATGTAGGTGTTACTGTTATCTACATTTTTTTTATTTTGGTCCACGTAGCTGTGTCTAATATGAACTTACCTACCTATCTACCTCCACAATATCCTTGGATGTACAATAATAAAATACTCCGATTTTCACGGATTTTTTACGGTTTTAATTAAAAGTGAGTCACATTGTCGTGAAACATATGAACTACATCATTCTTACTTGAAAAATAAACAAGAGACGTGTTTCATTTCAACAAAGAAATTTTTTCTAGAAATCATCATCATCTGCCTAGCCTTTTCCCAACTATGTTGGGGCCGGCTTCCAGTCTAACCGGATGCATCTGAATACCAGTATTTTACATGGAGTGACTGCCTATCTGACCTCCACAACCCAGTTACTGAGTAATACGATACCCCTTGGTAAGACTGGTTGTCAAACTTTCGGGCTTCTGACTACCCGTAACGACTGTCAAAGATCCACGAATGACAGCCGGGACCAATGCCATAACGTACTTTCCGAGGCACGTAGGGGTCTCGGTATGTAAAGATGGTCACCCCTCCACAGACCAACCGCGGCAAGCGTAGCTTAACCTGATCGATCGACCTGTTCGGCTATTATTATGTAGCCACAGCCCCTCAAATTTTTTCTTGAAATCAAACATCATTAGATATCAGTACTGGTAAGGCTGCGTTTCCACCACAGATGAGCGAGGATGCGTAGCGAGGGATGTGTGTGAAACTAACCAATACCAACGCTAACTTAGTTCAAGCTATAAAAATGAAGCGATGTTATTGGTTGGTGTCACACACATCCCTCGGTACGCATCCTTCGTTATCTCTGGTGGAAAGGCAGCCTAAGGGAGGGCGCCCCGAGGAACTTTCATATCCGCAACTAATTTATCTCTCTCATCCATCGATCCCTAATAAAGAAGTTATTAGAGATCGATGTCTACAGGTTTGTATGAAAGTGCGCGCATGTAGCGAGACGACAGCAGGGAGACATTTTTGTCCGAGGGTTTCGACGCAACTGTCGCCAGTCTATTGGATGCAATACAAGTGCACGCACGGCGACAAAAAAGTTGCCGGCTAGACAGTTCCCGCTCAACCTAAATTTAACAACATTGTAGCTTTGCTGTCGCTCCCGTGTGCGCATCGTCCAAATCTCGGCGAGGAGACAGCGACAGAGACAAAAAAGTTGCTAGGCAACTAAGTTGCTCGTGGGTGCCCTGTCTAAACGTCCACTGCTGGGCATAATGCGCCACTCAACCAACTCAGCCAGTCGTTGTCCACTACTGGGGGTCAACTCTCTTAGTCCGTCAACGAAGATACGTGCCCGTACGAAAGTATTCGCTCCGGCAAGACAAGTGTCAAATTCAATTTTTCGGACAGGCAAATGCACATTGGGAGTAGGAACAACTGTCAAATCGTGTTGTTATTCATTCTTACTTTCGACACCGAACTAATCTTCAGTCCGTATGTGATACGAAGTAGGAAATGCACAGGCATTTACTCCATAGTTAGTCCATAGTTTAGTCCATAATTTTGGTCGGAGCAACTGTACTCCGACCAAAACTATGGACCTCGTGCGTAGGGTGTAGATGGATTGGATGGATTCTGGCTTCCAGTCTGTCTCACTCAACCGCCTTCCAGTTACTGATAATTATCAGTTCGATTACCTATAATTTGATTAATTCATTAATTATGACATAGCATAATATCCTTGTTTTACCGAAGGAGATGAGAGGTTTACCACTTAAAGCCTTCCTATATTACAATTTATGCATGACATCTAAGATTTATAACAAATTGCCATGTTGTATTACAGACATTGACAACTCGCACATATTTAAGCGGAAGCTAAAGCAATTTCTAAATGATAATAGTACATTATGATACATGTGTGCTATGTTGATCATTATGCTCGAGGCGGTATTATTCGCGCGAGCCGCAGGCGAGTGCGATAAGAAAGCCGAGAGTCTAATGATCAATGCACACGCGTTTCATACGACGTTTTTCAACACACTTGCGAGGGAAAAAACAGACTTGTATTGTTAAATATTAACTTCTTTGGAAAATGGCGCGCTAGTTTTGTTTTTCCGCGCGCCGTGCTAAGCAGCACTAGCGATGCGCGCGCAGTTGTAAATAAAAGCACCGACTCTCATTTTAAATATATTGGTCTATGGTACTAACAAAACCGATCCGCCCCGATCACACGAACCTGTTTGAGAATGAATTATGCTACACATCAAATCTTAAATTTTAATGAATGTGCGTTAATTAGGAGTGTTGGATAAACACCTCATAATATGTTCATATTTAGCGCACAAGTTTACTATTATTAATTTTCCTTGTATAAATTCAAGTCATACGATACTCGCCATTTTGATGACAGTGGTGGTCGAGGCTAAAAAAACATAAAAATTGGAGATTTCGAACACCCTAACTTCACCACAGGGGCTGTGAATCATCGTCTCAATCAGCATCGTTTAATTATTTGACGAATTTATCCATAGTTTAAAGTAAATAAGTACTTAGTGGTAATGAAGGTTTTGGATATCTAATGTCGAAGTTTCGCGCCAATCGTGCGTGTTTACATTTTACTTTTCACAAATTTCACACACACAGTTAAATGTAAGATTTAAAATGTGACAAATATTATTGAAAATATTGTGAACAACACGAAAATGCCCAGGTCTTAACGTAATATTCAAACACAGGTCCAATAACACGTATTAATCATTACCACTAGGTACTCAATTTGTGTTCAAAATCGCCGACCATTATTGTTTTTTTTATTGCAATGATGTACGAAAGCGATTATTCCAAACGATTTTTTTTTTTTATTTCGATTGATAATATGACGAATGTAATCGATACTTGGAAATTAAATAAAATTTAGTATTTTAAGCAGTAAATACAATAAGCATTGTTTATAATAATGATTTATGCTTTTCTATTGTCATTTCAATCGTTTTTTGGACATTTCACTTAAACAGAGTCAATAACAGCCAGGCCATAGGTAGGTACCTCATTTGAAATGTTTCTATATTTGAATTTACTCGGAATGCGCTCGCTGTTTAGAATTATTTTAATTTATTGAACAACTATTATATTGTGGATTTTATTTTTGATAATTTCTAATAGTTTCCTACAGAATTCCCAGTATACATATATTTATTAGGTAGGCTTAGTAAAATTTTGTTTGAGAATGATGATAAATTAATTCCATAAATTGGGTATTCTGCAAACACTTACAATACTTTTTGTTAGTTATAAGAGTTGTTATTCAGTTTCTAATTTATTTTATTTCTTTTATCGCGAATATCGATTAGGCTGTATGCAAGTTTTGATCGAAATAAGGAAATTGGGTGGACGGTCAACACCTTCTTATATACGTATCTATGGTCAGCACTAAAAAGTGTCACGTCGCAACACAATTTTTAGTAATTTATATCAAGATTTGATCGTTTTTTTACCCGACTGCGCGACGCAAAGGAGTGGTAATGTGTTCATCAGCCTATGTATGTATGTTTATATGTTCCTTTGAAGCACTATACAGACCAAACGCCTGGGCCGATTTTTATGATTCACATGTTAATCGATTCCTCTTAGTCCGGCGAGTGTCACTAAAGACATGACGTTAGTGAAAATTCAGTATGGCGACTACTGGACGCCATATTAAATTTTTTTTTTAATTTTTTTTTTCAAAACCTATCGAGTGGGGTATCAAAATAAAGGGTTTTAAAAGGTGATTACAAAAATATACTTAAAAGCAATTCGAAGTGACAAATCGCAAAAAAACACCTACCAAGAACTACCGCCCCTAAGACGACCCACTGACCCTAAATCGTCTGCGAAATCTTTCAAATTTGTAAACTAAAAAGCTGGAAATAAAAAAAGTTATTTAAAAAAATCAAAAAACCCGACTGCGGTAAAAAACTTAAGTTAAAAGAAACTGAAAAGCTAAAAACAAGCCCATTTTAAATTAAATAAAAGTTGGAAGCAGGCGGGACCCATTTGAATTTGAAAATACAATAAAAATGATGTGGGTCCCGCCTGCTTCCAAGTTTTATTTAATTTAAAATGGGCTTGTTTTTAGCTTTTCAGTTTCTTTTAACTTAAGTTTTTTACCGCAGTCGGGTTTTTTGATTTTTTTAAATAACTTTTTTTTTATGTAGTTTAAGTATGAAAAATGGTAAAAGTAAGAATGCAGACAGAATGACAATATCTTTATTTTTTCCTTTTGCATATTTGCAGTTTGACCGACCTCAACATATAAATAAATTATAGATTTTTTGTAAACGATATCGCAAAGACCATAAAATACACACACACAGAACTCTATTTCATCATAATTCCATACTGACTATTTAAAAAAAAGTGAATTAATGAGATTAAAAAAGCGCGCATCTCCGACTAGTAAATAGTTATCTGTGGAAATAAAGCACATGTGGATTAAAGTAAAGAAACTGGCCAAGTGCGAGTCGAACTCGCACATGAAGGGTTCCGTACCACAAGGCAAAAACGCCGAAAAAAACATGTTTGTTGTATGGGAGCCCCCCTTAAATATTTATTTTATTTTAATTTTATTATTTATTATTAAAGTTAAAATACAACTGAGTATTTTGTGAATATTTCAAGTGCCTACCTGTTGCCATTTTTGATATCGAGCAAAAAAAGGCAAAAAAAATCGCGTTTGTTGTATGGGAGCCCCCCTTAAATATTTATTTTATTTTGTTTTTAGTATTTGTTGTTATAGCGGCAACAGAAATACATAATTTGTGAAAATTTCAACTGTCTAGCTATCGCGGTTCTTGAGATACAGCCTGGTGACAGACAGACGGACAGACGGACAGACGGACAGACGGACAGACGGACAGACGGACAGACGGACAGACAGCGAAGTCTTAGTAATAGGGTCCCGTTTTTACCCTTTGGGTACGGAACCCTAAAAAAGCACGCGTTTTTAATACACTGCATTATGGACCTAAAAGCGGTTCAATAAGAGCCACTTTACGAGCAAGTGTGTTGAAAAGTATATTACAGTGTGAAGGAATATCTAAAAGGGAATCCTTATGGCCAATAATTAATAATCAGATATACAATCATAGACAATCATGACATTTGAAACTCTCAACAATTATTTATACTAGGACTTTATTTATTGATTATTTACTCTGACATTTATTTAATTACATATTGACTAAATACTCCCTGACATTGAAAATACGGATAAAATGATTTTCCAATTTGATAATTTTGTAATATTATTTTGAAATCTGATTGTAATGTATGTGTAAATTTTGCATGCCCATGTGACGGCAGAGCATGGAGAACATTATTAAAACATTATGTAACTTCTATACCCCTACCCATGTTGGCAAAAATAAATGATTTGATTTGATTTGATTTGATTTATTAGTTCTTTAACAGCCTTACATAATTGTCAAATAACCGTTTAGCATGATTGTGTCAACCTTAATTCCTATCTACCTTCATTAAAACGAATGATTCAAACTCAAACTCAAAGCATTTATTTCAAATAACACACACATTTGAATTGTCAAGGAATCGGTCGGTCAGAAAGCTGAAGCTTTCCAAAGTGTAGCATATATATAACTGTGGAAAATAACAGGCAAAAAAGCTCCACGGACTCCCTTTTAAATTAGATTAAATGATTTCAAAATATTGGTTACATCATTCATGTTAAGATTATGCACGTGAGGACGTGCAGAACAATAAGAAAAACTGGCCAAGTGCGAGTCGGACTCGCACACGAAGGGTTCCGTACCACAAGGCAAAAACGCCGAAAAAAACATGTTTGTTGTATGGGAGCCCCCCTTAAATATTTATTTTATTTTAATTTTATTATTTCTTATTATAGTTAAAATACAACTGAGTATTTTGTGAATATTTCAAGTGCCTACCTGTTGTCATTTTTGATATCGAGCAAAAAAGGGCAAAAAAATCGCGTTTGTTGTATGGGAGCCCCCCTTAAATATTTATTTTATTTTGTTTTTAGTATTTGTTGTTATAGCGGCAATAGAAATACATCATCTGTGAAAATTTCAACTGTCTAGCTATCGCGGTTCTTGAGATACAGCCTGGTGACAGACAGACAGACAGACGGACAGACGGACAGACGGACAGACGGACAGACGGACAGACGGACAGATAGCGAAGTCTTAGTAATAGGGTCCCGTTTTTACCCTTTGGGTACGGAACCCTAAAAACGATTCAACAAATAGATCAAATTAAAATAAGCCATGGCAGATAGGAGATGACTACTCGTATGATGATTCTTGTCTTCACATTACTTGCAATAGATTCTCCTCATACCTACTCGTACAACTCAGAGATGGAAGTTGAAACTCACAACCCTTTTATTAGCCTCTGTGAAGTCGGTAGGAAAGCAATAGAGCTTGGAGATAACTCTGCGGTTTGTGATGTCAAACGGGCCGCCAATACCTATCGAAATGTTTCAGGAATTCAGCTGCTACTACGAAATTGACTTGTTGGAATATGGTTTATTTGAAATTGTAGATATTCTGATTTTAGAGGAATCTTGTATTGAGCGTTAGATATTTTCAGCGGGATTGTTCGAAAGGGTTACCGCTTTTTTTTTTTTTTTTTTTAACGTGGAGAAATGCTCATGCATTCTGTACTACCACGGGGAGTTAGTGCAGTTATGTGGGACTCCAACCACTAAAACTCCACGCCCGGAACATAAAGGGCTAAGGAAGGAACACGGGTGGGTTTTAGTCAGTAAGAGTCTGACACTCCCTTCCGCTCCACCCAGAGCGGGAGGAGTCATTTGATTTCCCATCCGCAAAAAAAAAAAAAGCGTTAGATATTTTGAAAGGTAATGTTATATGATTAAATAACTGTCGAGGTTGTCGCCTCTTGTACTCCATACCAAAAACTAAACCCCAAATAATTACCCTGAATAATACTGTCCTAAATACCTTGCCTGGATAGATAAATGGTAACTCAAATCACTCTATCCTTTATTTTAAAGGCATTTATTTAATCGAACCTCAAATAATTGCCATTTTGTTTTCCTTAAAATATTATTGAACAATAATAGAAAACTTTTATTTCAGACAGGAGTCCATTGGGTTAGTAACAATTTAACTCAGCGCACGCAGCTGCGCGCTATGTTAATGAATGCGCTTCTTTTAGTGGACTTCAAATATACCACACAGTTCTTACCTCACCCAAACCCTGCCCTATATTAGTCCCTAGCTTAGTCACTGCGACCAACTGTAAGAAAAGGCCAGAAAGTTAAAAAGAGGCTCCTTTTTTTAGGGTTCCGTAGTCAACTAGGAACCCTTATAGTTTCGCCATTTACCAGTGATACCATATACCAGTGACCGTTAGCACTAGAAAGCTGAAATTTTGTAGGAGTACGTATATCAGTTACGCCGACAAAGTGGTAAAATAAAATTTTAGAAAATATTTTTTTTTAGGGTAGATCGCCTACATGTGAAGTGGGGATGAATATTTTTTTCATCATCTACCCCATCGTGTGGGGTATCGTTGAATAGGTCTTCTAAAATGACTTGGGGTTGCTAAAATTATTTTTCGATTTAATGCTCCATTTACGAAATATTAAACTTTAAAGTGCAAATTTTTGTTCCAGTAGGGCGTCCTAAAAGTCCCCCCCTCTAAAAGCTAAACTACTGGTTTGAAAAATCTGAAAAAATTCTCGTTGATAGTGCATTTCATGAACTTTAAAGGAAAAGTATAGCGGTTAAGATAACTTTATTAGTTTAGCAGTAATAGTCGTTGAACTTGGGTGTTGGATAATTTTGTACCAAATACAAAATCCTTTGCATTAATCCTTTAAAGTGACTAAGATGAAGTAGTTGCTTGTTTATAATGGGTAAAGACTTGCATTGAAAACCAAAATATGTTTTTTTTTTACCTAGTCAGAATAAAGAACAACAGAATCGTACTACATTGTGATAACGGGCTACTACGGAACCCTACACTGTGCGTGGCCGGACACGCACTTGGCCGGTTTTTTTTTTAATAACTATAACATTATAAAAAAAAATTGTCTGTGTGGTGCCGGACTTAAAAAATAGCACCACCCCATACTTCCGTGGGTGTCGTAAAAGGCGACTAAGGGGCGTACCGGAGAATGGGCAGCAGCGTTCTCTATGCATTCCACCACCATACCATACTGCGATCGCCAACCCGCCTGCCAAGCGTGGCGATTATGGCAAACCCCCCCTTTTGGGGGAGGGCTATGTCCAGCAGAACTTTAATTTAAACAGCAGTGGACGTCTTTCGGCTGAAATGATGAACTATAACATTGGTTGAGCTCCTTTACATTGAGGGAAGGCCCCACCCCTTGATTTTGTCACGGGCCCCATACGGTATAGTAACGCCTCTGCTAGCCGTTGTATTAGACGCATTGGCTGAATATCATTCAGGCCGCTAGTTGAACGGCGCCGTTTAGTTAACTGAATGGCTAATTAAGCTATTTGTAGTTAGCAGCTAGTTGGCTGCAACTGCGACATCTATAAATACGACTACGTATAGCCTATAGGTAGTACAACACTGAAGTTCGAACCCCACCTGGGTTCGAACTGACGATTGCTGGCGGAGGGTTGAGTTCTTATCGCTTATAACTCTAACTCAGAGCAAAACAAAAAAAAATAGGCCATCCCTTTGGAGAAGAGTCGACCAATTGTTTGGAGATGTCTCGAACAACCAAGTGACGTTTTTTTCAAGACCGTTACATTTATATATATTACGTAAACAATAACTGTTATTGTCTTTCTTACCTTACCTCTAACTTACAATTCAGTATCAAAAGGCACAATGGCGCCGATTCTGTTGTTCACAAACTAAACAAAATTTAAGTTTAGTCATCTTTTTCTTTCCATTTCATTATGAAAAGGACAGAAGATAAAAATTAGTTTAGTCCTGTCAAATTAGTCAGCGTCTGACGTAAATTGACGTATTTTTAATAGCCAATTTTTTAATCTCGTCTAAATTTTCTATGGAGTATCTTAATTTGACAGGACTAAACTAATAGTTATCTTCTGTCCTTTTCTTAATGAAATAGAAAGAAAAAGATGCATGAACTTAAATTTAGTTTAGTTTGTGAACAACAGAATCGGCGCCATTATCCTGCCCACCTGCGTTACATAGTACGCAGCCAATAGCTCACGCCGCTGAATATTTCATGATGATTCCTTCACGATCGATAGCACTTACTGCAGTAATGTTTCTTTTATAACAGTGAGAAATGGTGCATTTTGTAAATATAATAGTGTGAGAATCGATACACCTCGTGAGAAAGAAAACGTAAATGCATGCGATGACTATTGTTATGATGTTATTGTAGTGTTGTTATTCGTTGGACCCGGCTGTCATTCGTGGATCTTTGACAGTCGTTACGGGTAGTCAGAAGCCCGAAAGTCTGACAACCCTGTCTTACCAAGGGGTATCGTATTACCCAGTAACTGGGTTGTGGAGGTCAGATAGGCAGTCGCTCCATGTAAAATACTGATATTCAGTTGCATCCGGTTAGACTGGAAGCCCTCAACGTAGTTGGGAAAAGGCTAGGCAGAATGATGATGATGATGCTATTGTAAAAGTGTAATGGAAATATACTTCATTTTCTTTCTACGAGTATTTCAAAAGTACCACCTTTCATAGGAGTTAAACTCACTGGTCGTTTTTAAGGAACTCGATGTAGCGTGACCATCTTTACATGCCCTGACCCCTCCGTGCCCGTCCGTGCAGTTCAGGGTTCTTTAGGGCCTAATCAGGTGAAGCGGCACGGACGCGCGACCCGGCCGCTGTACTGTGAGATTACACGAGACCATATGCATCGAATCATTTCAATAGCGGCTCGGCCGCCGGGCCGCGCGCTCGCGCCGTTTCTCCTGTTTAGGGCCATAAGGAACTCGATATTGCGTTCCAAATTCAAATGACTGATCCAGGTCACACGGCTACCAAGCTTAAAAGGAACTGGGCTGGCCACATCTGTCGTATGCCGGAGGAGCTATGGGCTAAAATAACGACACAGTGGGTCCCAAACAAGAGCAAACGGCAACGCGACAATCTCAAAAGGAGATGGCGGGACGAATTCGACTCTCTTCTAAAATATTGGCCACATAGGTACAGCCGGTCGATTCTGTAAAAATCTCACCGTGAAAACTTAGGTGAAGTGAGTTTGTTTTTGCTAGGAATTGACACTATTGACAGCTCACTCCACGCTCACTTCACCTAAGTTTTCACGGTGAGATTTTTACAGAATAGCACCGCTGATCGCGTTTATATGAAGGCCGAGGAGTTTTTTTACCGACTTCACAAAAAGGAGGAGGTAAGTACTATGTTCGGGTGTTTGTATGTTTTTTTTAAAGTGAAAACTTCTGTAGGCGCGTTGGGCATTTTTGAGATGGGAAAAAAACCATTGAACTCGCGCCACTGTTACCGTAAGCGACACCGCGTGTGTTTTGTTTATAAGACGATTAAAAAAATACCCGCTTCAGATGTGTTCTGCTGTCCTCGGGATGTACTCGGTTTTAATGTATATCCGATATGTCAGTGAGTGATGGCAAAGTATTGTTTGTGTTTTGACTTCACTTCTGTCGGCACTCCTGGAGTGCCACTGTTTTTAGGGTTCCGTACCCAAAGGGTAAAAACTGGACCCTAAAACCCTAACAACAAATACAAAAAACAAAATAAAATAAATATGTAAGGGGCTCCCATACAACAAACGTGATTTTTTCGGCGTTTTTGCCTTGTGGTGCGGAACCCTTCGTGTGCGAGTCCGACTCACACTTGGCCAGTTTTTTCTTCTTTGGCACCAGGGGGCCTAAAAAGGCCACTTTCGCAGAATCATAAAATTATGACATATTGGACAGTTAACTTTAAGTTAATCGTATCAAATCCCATTGGTGAAGCATTTTTTAGTTATTTTTTTTGTCTATGCTAAAATACCAATCAATCCAATCCAATCCCAATATCTTTGATTGTACCTACGTAGTACAGCGAAAAAAAGAAAAACGCGCACTGTCTTCGCCATATTATAATTCATAATGTTATCCTTTTGTGATTCTCCAAAGTGACCTTTTTAGGCCCCTGTTTTTTTTTTTTTTTTTTTGCCAATGGTAAATCATCAAATGACTCCTCCCGCTCTGGGTGGAGCGGAAGGGAGTGTCAGACTCTTACTGACTAAAACCCACCCGTGTTCCTTCCTTAGCCCTTTATGTTCCGGGCCAGCGGTAACCCTTTCGGACAATCCCGCTGACCCGGCAGGCTTCGGCCCTAAGGGGCCCCTCCCCGATGCTGACATCTCTTTGAGGCGCGCGTGGAACACGTACGCGCCGTCCGGCACGGGCCTGGTCCTGATCGGGCGGTGAGCTACCCATTACTCTCCGCCCGCAGGCCCGCGCCTACGGTGGCCGGGAGTCGTCACGCGGCTCCCGACGCCCGGAGCGTCTCCCGCGGCGGCTGGGACGGGAGGCTCTCTCCCTGAGCCGTCCCGCCACCTCCTTCGCTAGCATGACTGCTTCGCAGAAGGAGGTGACTGCCTCCCACTCCCTCTCGCCCCGGACCATGGCTGGCCCCCTGAGCCGATGTCGACTGTTCTGCCAGCGTCATGTGTTGACAGCAATACAGCGAGGTGAGCCGTCGAACTTTGCACTCCGTGGTAGTTTACTGTTGTAAATGTTAATAGCTAAAAGGACGAATTAAAGTCAACGGTGCAAGGAGTTCTAGGCGCGGGGCCAAAATCGTTTTTTAGGGTTCCGTACCCAATGGGACCCTATTACTAATACTCTACTGTCCTTCTGTCACCAGGCTGTATCTTATGAACCGTGATAGCTAGACAGTTGAAATTTTCACAGATATTTCTATTGATATTTCTATTGAGGTTGGTAGGTGATTCCGTGTTGCCGGTTTTCAGTAAGGTTTTTGAAAAGATAATGCTTAATCAAATGCTCAATCATTTTAACACGAATAAAATCCTTCACGATCAACAATATGGTTTCACCAAAGGACGTTGTACGACCGACGCCGGTGTAACCTTATTAAAACATATTTTTAACGCGTGGGAAGAGGCCTAAGACGCTATAGGAATCTTTTGTGACCTCTCCAAGGCATTTGATTGCGTCGATCACGAAACCTTACTTTTGAAACTTGCGCATTACGGACTTGGAAAACTTGCGCTCAGTTTAGTTAGTTCTTATTTAAATGATAGACAACAGCAAGTTCAAATAAATGGTGTCAATTCACATGGTTTACCAGTAAAAATGGGTGTGCCACAAGGCTCGATATTGGGTCCTTTCCTCTTTTTAGTGTATGTTAATGATTTACTCCATTTATTAAAAAATCAACCACAAATGGTGTTATTTGCTGATGACACTTCCTTAATTTTTAAGGTAAATAGACGTGCTACAAATTTTGACGACGTAAATAACGCCCTACTGCAGGTTCAAAATTGGTTCACTGCTAATAATTTAGTATTAAATGGAAAAAAAACCAAGTGCATAAGATTTTCTTTACCAAATGTCAAGGGCGATTGTGAGATAATATTGAATCAAAAGAAACTAGAATGCGTCGATAAAACTGTTTTCCTGGGGATCACGCTCAACTCAAGGCTACAATGGGGTCCTCATTTAACATCTCTTGCAGGACGGCTAAGTTCAGCAGCTTATGCTGTCAGAAAAATCCGTCAATTTACTGATGTAGATACCGCGAGACTAGTCTGTTTTAGCTACTTTCATAGTATCATGTCTTACTGTATATTACTTTGGGGACGGGCTGCAGACATCGATTCTATTTTTATTCTGCAGAAAAGAGCCATCAGAGCCATATATAACCTCCGCATGCGCGATTCTCTAAGGGAACTATTTAATGAAATTAACATCATGACGGTGCCTTGTCAATATATCTACGAAAACATCATGTATGTAAGAAAAAACTTACATATTTTTAGTAAAAGAGGTGAAAGACATAATTATAGTACTAGAAATAGGAACCTATTAGTTCAACCAGGTTTCAGACTGGCTAAAGTAGACTCATCTTTTATGGGGTACTGTTTAAAATGTTATAATAAAATACCTCCCCACATTCTTCAACTGAATGAGACAAAATTCAAGTCTTGTATAAAACGCACACTATGCAGTCAGGCATATTATAAGTTAGGGGATTACATCGCGGATAAAAATGCCTGGCTCAATGCTGGTCCTGCTCCACAACCACAACTAATTGATTAACACTTGAAAATACTATTGGAGCTGCTGAAGATTGTAAGACTATCTTTGAATTGTATAAACTCAATTTCCTTTGTATTGTATAATTGCATAGCACAGATGTGAGTTCTATGTATGTACTATACCTTATTTGCCATTTACCGGGTATGTCTTTCATTGACTTGAATGTGCCCTGGCGGCTGATAGTATGTCATGCTCACACAAACGTCTAGCTGACGGTGGCGTGTGTGTTGGATCATTTAGCTCCCTTCAAAATGGTTGAGCTGAATGGTGCTGATCTATGCGTCATGTCCGTGAACGGGCGCCGTCAGTTGGGGCTGATCATCACTCAGCTGCCTCGGCTTATTTTTAATTATTTTATTTTTGGATTGTTGTTTTCTTACTATTTGCTGTACTCTGGACGCTTTTAACGCGTACGCGTTCCTTTTAACATCGTTCTCACATTTAATTGTAAATTCAACATTAATGATGTAACTAATATTTTTGTAAAAATACAATTTAAAAGAGTGTCCATGGAGTTTCTTGCCCGTTCTTCTCCATAGGTACCTACGCTTTGGAATGGGCAACTAGCTTCATATTTTCTGACTGACCGACTTCTTGACAATTCAAAAGTGCCTGTAAATGGTTTAATTGAAATAAATGGTTTGAGTTTGAGTTTGATAGGAGAGGCTTGAGATAAAATGAAACAAAATAAATTCGTTTATTTATCTACCAATTCATTCATACGACAGTATAAAACTCAATTAAATAAATTATAATTTCGACTACCGCTCCGACAGCGAGAGCAACACAAGTTGCCACTCGACTGTACAGCTTCAGGGTCTGCGGTACAGTCGCGACCAGTGGTGGTACCGATGCGTCGGCTATTACTTCTACCTCACGACGTTGACGGCCGAGTGGGAACACTGCGCGCCATGGAGCATCCTGAAAGAACCGTTTGTTATTTTGTAAACTGTTATGAAAGAAATACTAGAGTTTAATGGTTATTTTTTAAAGCACAGGCTCTGCTTGGATAAAGCACAAGTGCCTAAAGCATGGACCTAAAGGTCATCACTTATTATAACAGCACCTCTCCGACACAGCAAATAACTTGTCATTCAAGTTAGGATTTTTAATCAAATTTCACGTCTCGCCGACTGCGCGTTTCAAGCGAGCAGCCCGCTTCCCGCTGAAGAAAATCTTGCAAGCGGTATGCATGTCGCCGGTGGCGCCGGCGCCTCGCAGCCCGCGTGCTGTCCTCGCGCTGCTCGCATGGCTGTCTTCCAGTCGCCCGCAAATTCTCACATTCGCATTTACTAATGTTCGCAAACCAGTCTGTAAGCTGGAAACGAGCCGTTGTCACGTGGGGTAGTTCCACTGCGCTCCAGGAATGCATTCCACTGCGCAACAAGTTTTTATTACTTAAATTATTTCAAAAATTATAAGTACCGAAATGGTCCCACAGCACTCCAAAATAAAATAAGTAAAGTCAGCATAAAAGGCAAACCATATGTTGTTTGTTATATACAAATAGAATATCGGTAGTATTTTTTTACCGTGGATTCAAAAATGCTCAAGGCCATTTCGCACTTTATAGCGCTCGTGTAGCATGATGTTGCATGATAACGCACGAAATCGTGCGCGCCACCCAGGGTCATTAAAAGGACGATATATCTAAAATTTTGTATGAAAGCTGGAAATGTTATAAAATAAGCTAACCGATTATGTACAACTTAATACAGTTCAGATAGGAGGTAGGACATTCAACGATTACCTTATCAAAAACGATGGCTGGATTCAGTTCTTGAGGCATCAACGCTGACTGGAGATCTGCATCGCTCAGTATTTTATTCTAGAAGCATTCAAATAAAATCAAGATGTTAATTATTAGGACAAAATTTGAGGTTACCGAAGATCAAGTAATCAGGCGTGCGATTTGAGGCTTGGAAAGCTCTCTATTCAGTTGAGGACTACTAGACTACTATAGGGATCGTAATTATCTTCAATCATATTTTAAAAACTAGATGAGATGAGGTCGGCGTTTCCTATCTGACTACTCCGAGAAGAAAGGCCGAAACAAACTTAGAGGTCACAGTTTTAAAGTCCAGACATAATCTTGTTCAGATCATGTGAATACCACGTAGATTGGTGTCTGAAATAGTCTTTTGAGGAAACAACCACACAGATTGAGTTTACCTTTCCAGTCAGTGCACGCATTTGTCGGTAATCGTGCAGCTCAACTCAAAACTTAAGGAGCTCAACGATTCGACGAACAACAAGTTTCCAAATCTTTCAACAACTTTAGGGTTGACCTTTTCAGAAACCGCTTGAAAGTACTCAACTCTACTTGAAATGCTCATTACTACCAACTCACCGATGTAGGTATGTCAACCTTACACAATTTATGGGTTACCTTTGAGAAGTGGCCGTAGCACTAGACCCGAATTCCGATAGTTGGAATTTAGAATATTTTCAATTTGGATAGAACTAGGATCCTGAATTTAAATTTGGGTCGGACGCAGGGTGTAAAGTAACCCCTTAAGGCTCTCCCCCACAGGCGCATTATTATCGTTCGATAATATCGGATGCGTTATTCCGATATCTGTTTTCAGTACATTTTGTATTAGAATGGCTACGGAGTTACACACTGCTGCGATAATAACGATACAATAAAAGTTGGACGCTTGCGTTCCTCCGTCCTGCGATATGCCGATATGAGTTCTTAGAACTTTTTGTATTAGGACGCATACAATCTTATACACACCTGCGTTCCTAAAGAAGTAACGTGTAGTGCGGGCGAGGGGCCTGTAGTGTAGGTTACACGCACACGTTAGAAATATCGGACAGTAAAAACGCAGCTGTGTGGAAAGGAACCGGAACGCATTATAGCAATAACACATCCGATATTATCGACCGATAATAACGCGCCTGTGGGACAGAGCCATTAAATTGTACATCCCTTCAAAAATAGAACTAAAGTAAGTAATTTTCTCCTGTTATTAATATTCGTGCTCATTTTTCACAACTAAAAGGGTATGTTTATTATGGTTGTCAGTTTGTGACAGTGTAATGTTATATGATGGATTGAATCGGCCTTCGAACGAAACTAATGCAGCAATTATGGCCGACGGGCTACAGCGTATATCGATTAGCTTATAAATAATTTAAGAGCGCGGTTGTTTTTGCATCGCCTTGTACTCTAGTTTTGCTGGAAGGAATGATTCGTTTAAAACTAATAGTATACTTAGTTGCAAGTTTATCACGATTTGATATCAATAACCACCCCTTACTTCCCGTGGTGTCTGTGTGGTGCCGGACTTAAAGAATTGCACCACCCCTTACTTCCCGTGGGTGTCGTAAAAGGCGACTAAGGGTCTTACCGGAAAATGGGCAGCAGCGTTCTCTATTTATTCCACCATCATACCATACTGCGATCGCCAACCCGCCTACCAAGCGTGGCGATTATGGCAAACCCCCCCCAAAATTGGGGAAGGCCTATGTCCAGCAGTGGACGTCTATCGGCTGAAACGATATCAATAACCGTCACATGTAGAAATCCTCGGAACAATGAGGTCGCTTTGCGAAGCCTGTGAGGAAGCTTCTGTGCTTTTGGGCGGAGCTAGGCTGGCTCTGTTAGCCAGAATCCCCACGCACAACGGACCAAATGGGAGTCTAAGTGCGGAGAAGGGAGTCCCATCATCATCATCAACCGTCACATGTGTGAAATTTCATTTGTTACTTTAATTTTAATATGTTTTTCTAACCTAAGCTAACTAAAACTATTAACTAACTAAGATACGGCGTCCAAAATTCCTCTGCATCGCTGTCGACTGATAATGTATCCGACTGGTAATGTGCCGAGAGACTGGCATTGCCACTTTGTATGGCAATGCTTAGCCTCTGGCCTAGGTAAAAGCCAGCCCTTGGTCACGCGAAGTGTTAACCAGCTGTTTGGAGATTTTGTTGAACAAACCATAATCACTCGTACCCACGGCCCGAGGGTTTCTTTTGGGAAAAAACAAAATTTATGAACATGGCATAGATTGCATTGTATCCAGGGAGAAAACTGAGGAAAACGTTTGTATGAACTGAACGCCCCCCTAATTTCCTCTTACGCGTGCTAGGCACGTCCTATTCGGGCTGGTCGGCATTAAACGGAGCCGGGTGGCAAATTACAACGTACATAATTATTGTGTAGTAGGTAATTGCTTCGTAGAGCAGTGGTGGCTCAGTGACGACCGTGACTTACAAGTTGTGGGTCGTAGGTTTGAACCCAGACAGGCTCATCTTTGTGTAAATTATTTCATCACCACTGCTCTCAGAACGACAAGCACAATTAACCCAATTGCTTCAGAGCTAGAAAATCACATACCTGGGAAAATAATAAGGATTATTGGCGCGCAACAATGTGTAGGTCTTGCTGCGGCTCTCATACATTCAAGAATGACCACGCAGTATGAAAAGTATAGAGTCCTCGCCCATACGATGCCAAATGCACAGAGCGACTCAATAACAAAAAACTGTACGAACATAAATCCACGACCAGGTGACAAATTTGTAATATCTTTAGGGGAAAATGACTACAATATTGGACATGTATTATCTCAATTAAAAATTATATTACAGACATTTTATAACAATAGTATAATAATATTAAACGTTTCAAAAAGTACCCATTTAGATGTCGACACATTGAATAATCGAATCAAAAATATTTGTAAACATTATAAAAATTGTCATTTCATTAATTCCGTACACCACAACATATCTGACATCTGCAAAACAATAAATTACATATTAGATTGTGAGTATTACAACCAAAAATACTTAAATCCTGCTGAGCTCAGGAAGCACCTTGTGAGTAGCAAATCAAGTTCTTTGCCAAAAAGGGAGACAAATGTACCCAAAAAAGGAACTATTCCCTTTTATTTTAGAAAGAGCAACACTGGAACTGAACAAAACGTAAACTCTCATCTTCATTCTGTGGTGCACAAAAAAGGTACTATACCATATTATTTTCCCACACTTCCAAAGAGCGAAACATTTTTTCGTACCGATAAACGCAACCCCTACATCGCACAACTTTAGGATACTCCACCAAAACATTGCAAGTGTTCTATCTAAACAGGAACTACTGGAGTTAACATTGCAGGAAATGCGTGACTTACATAATGACCCCCATGTGATTTGCCTCTCCGAAACATTTATTAAAAAAGGCAATGAGAACTACCTCAAGCTATCGGATTATGATATGGCTACAAATTTTTGCAGAGATAAACAAAGAGGTGGTACTTGTATTTTAGTCAAAAAAGGTATAAACTACAAAGAATTACAGTTTATAAAAACATATGCATCGGTAAATACGTTTGAGGCTTGTGGAATAGAGTTAGAAAATAAGAAATTAGTAATTATTTGCTTATACCGTACACCCCAATCCGATCCAAATCAATTTTTAACTAAGTTAGATAGTATCTTACATGATCTACACAAGAAGTATAATTCTAGAACACGCATAGTTTTAACAGGTGACTTTAATATTAATACATTGAAAAGAAGCAAAATCACACAAGAATTTCAAGACTTAGCAAACATTCACAATTTAAAAATTCATATTGAGGTTGCTACTCGAAAATGTTCTTGCATAGACCATATTTTGAGTAATATACCTGACGCAATCCCAGCAGTGCTCCCGCTTCATCTCTCTGATCACGACACAGCACAAATGCTAAGCTTTCCTTTAAGGCTTCAAACAACAGCCGCTATATACTATATATACAAAAGAGACTACAGTCTGGATAATAAGCGTAAATTCCGCGAATGCTTACAAAATCTGTCCTGGGCAGATATTTATATGGAAAGCGATGCAAATACAGCTTTCAGCACTTTCCATGACATAATATGTTTATTTTACAATCTCTGTTTTCCAAAAGTTAGGATAAAGATAAACTTAAACAATAAAAAAAAGCGAACGTGGATAAGTAATGGCCTTAAACAGAGTTCTAAAACTAAGCGTTACTTACGATACCAATATTATAAGAATAAAAAATTAATAAATAAGAGTAGATATACCTCATATTCAAAACTTCTACAAAAGTGTATCTACAACGCCAAAAGGAATGCTAATATAAATTATATGAATAATAATGACAATAAATGTAAAGCCGCATGGACAGTCATAAGAAATGAAATACACACGGATCCCAAAAACAACATTGAACACATTAAAATTGATAACACCATGCTTACCAAACCAGCAGAAATAGCCACTGCCTTCAACAGTCATTTTACAAATTATATTCCTAATCAAAATTGTACAAAAAGTTGCCGCAGTGATACCCTAACTGCTAACTCTATGTTCCTCACACCTATATCCGAAAATGAGGTGAGGAAACAGATATTATCGTTGAAAAACACCAACTCTGAAGGCTATGATGAACTTAACACCCGTATAATTAAAATATGTGTTAATGAAATGAGTGGGGTGTTGACTTATCTTATTAACCTGTCCTTTTCACAAGGAGTTTTTCCTAATGGTTTAAAAATATCTGTCGTCAAACCGATATTTAAAAAGGGTGAAAAATCTGACATAAATAATTATCGCCCCATAACACTGGTACCCATCATTTCAAAAATCTATGAGAAATGCATGTATCACAGACTGGTTAACTACTGTGAGAAATTTAATATTATAAAAAAAGAGCAATTCGGCTTTCAGAAGCATAAGTCCACATCCTTAGCCATCTTTTCACTTTTGAAAGCAGTATTGAACAATATTAATAACAAACAGCTAACGACAGGTCTATTCTTTGATCTGTCAAAGGCATTTGATCTGGTTTCACATGAAATTTTATTTAAAAAACTAGAGGCTATCGGTATTAGAGGACTACCACTTCAGTGGATATCGTCGTACTTAAGTAACAGACAACAGAGAGTGACTGTCACTAAACTTAATGAAAGAAGTGAAATGATAGAATACTCGTCTGAATATATAATTATAAAACGTGGCGTCCCCCAGGGTAGCATATTGGGCCCTATATTATTTCTACTCTATATAAACGACATAGTTAATGTAACTAATCACAAATGTTTCCTTTTTGCCGATGACATCTCCATAATTGTTACTACCGATAAAAAATATAAAACAAGTGCGGATCATGAAGCGGACATAAATCATACAATAGACAATCTAATTAATTGGTTAAATAATAATAATTTATCTATTAATCTTAATAAATCAGTATATATACAATTTAATCAGTCTTATAATAATACATTTAACTTTAAAATGGACATACCAAAAATTATACAAGTAGCACGAACTAAGTTTTTAGGAGTAGTAATTGACGAACATTTAGACTGGAAAGCACAGGTTGAAGCTGTATGCAATAAAATAAATAGATTTGTCTATGCTTTGAGACAAATAAAAAAAGTCACTAATATGAAAACGGCTGTGATGTCATACCGCGCATATGTGGAGTCTTCATTACGGTATGGACTTATGGTGTGGGGAAATAGTACTGACCACAATAGAGCATTTGTCGCCCAAAAGAAATGTTTACGAGCTATGTACGAGATTCCATCTGACGAATCATGTCAACCTATATTTAAAGAGCTTGGTTTGCTACCGTTACCATCATTATATATATATGAAGCATGTATGCTCGTTCAAAAACATAAAGAACTGTTCAAAACAGCAGAGGAAATATGCTCTCGAAGTAGGCGAGACCAATACAGACTTGTGTTGGATGTGCTGCCTCGGTCAGCGAAATATAATAAAAATGCTCTAGCTATGTGTGTACGCCTGTATAATAAATTACCTGCAATATTTAAAACATTAAATTGTAAATTATTTAAAATTAAATTATATAAGTGGCTCAACAATAATAATTTCTATAATATTAATGATTTTTTAAATATGAATACAATGTAATAATATAATTTTCAGTTCCATAATGTATTTTTAGTAAGTAAGTTTGCACGCTTTAGTTTTAAGCAAAACATGTTTGATCTTATTTCTTTTTAATAACACCTTGTATACCATGTTTTATGCAAATAAAAAATATCTTATCTTATCTTATCTTAACGGTGAGGGAAAACATCGCGAGGAAACCGGCATGTTGTAGAACCAAACATACGAAGGCATGTGACATCTACCAACTCGCGCTGGGCCCGCGTGGTGGATTACGGCCCACTCCTACTCACCGAGAGGAGGCCTGTGTCCCAGCAGTGGGAACATTATTAGGATGATTGAGTAGGTAATTTTTTGTGGAGACAGAGATTAAAACAGAAGGCGAACTAGCAGGGGATCGAGGAGGGGGGAGGGGAGGGGGGTACAGGGGTCAGACCGGAATAAATCAACATATCTGGCGAAGAGTGGGTGTGTACCTCTGCAGAACCCTTCGAGGACTACAGGGCTGATGATTTGTTACGTTATTTGCGTTTGGCTTTGCTGTTTTTGCTGAATCGAATGTGCCTACCCGAAAACGTATGTAATGTATCACTGCAAAAATATAAAAAGATGCGTTACCATCACCAGCCGGTCGACTCTGTAAAAATCTCACCGTGAAAACTTAGGTGATGTGAGTTTGTTTTTGCTAGGAATTGACACTATTGACAGCTCACTCCACGCTCACTTCACCTAAGTTTTCACGGTGAGATGGTTACAGAATAGCACTGCTGCACTCTTATTGCGTAACACACGATCAATTGCAATCTGAATGATTTTGCAACATATTGCTAATCCATTGCTTCATATGTCCGAAAAATTTGTCTGCCCAACAACGTAAATAACGCAATAAATGTTGTTGAACTGTCAAAATGAATGCCTTTGCTACTGATAGTGTGTTACGAAATTACCCCGCTGTTCGGGAAGTCGGTGTCGTTTGGTTCGCATTTTCGTTGTTTGCCACCGACTTTCGAATCACTTATTCACTTATAATGGCAGTGTGCACTTGGCGTTATTTTTTACCGACTTCCAAAAAGGAGGAGGTTCTACACGCTAACACGCTTTTATTAGGTCGACTTGTATGTAACATGAAAGGCTTCATCATCAGACCTTGAAACCTAATCGTGGTCAAAGTTCATTACAAGACTTTTCTTAGAAATCCAAAACAGCTATGATACGATTTTCCATCATGAAGTTCCAGTTCATATCTTTCGGCTCCATCATCAGATCAGTTCGACAGTACCATATTATTGTATTGTCATCAGAACTACATACAGCTGCCAATTTTCATTACGCTACTACCCTTGGAAGATGGTTAAATTAGTTAACTTAGATTCCATTACATAGTTAGTTACATACAGGTCGACCTAATAAAAGTGTGTTAAAAAGCAATCAAGTTATGCGTCCCTGTTTTATTTCAACAGAGCTATAAATATCAGAGTTGGCACCTCTCTAAACCCGGCCACACTATGATAAGCCTGCACTGTACTGGCCACTGATTTCCCGAGGGTACTTTAAATTGACCGGGACACGAGTACCTGCCAACACCTCTGTACCTCCCGTACGCATTAATCGAGAAAAAATTGTTTTTATTTTCACTACATTTATATTGGCGTTTTTGTACTATAGTCGTGTAGTTTGGGGCTCGTGGCTAAATACAAACAGTGTCACTCCGGGAGTGCCGACAGAAGTGAAAACAAAACACAAACAGAATACTTTGCCATCACTCACTGATATATCGGATTTTAAACCGAGTACATCTCGAGGACAGCCGAACGCATCCGAATGTGGCGCGGTGTCGGTAACAGTGTCGCAAGTTCAATGGTTTTTTCACATCTCAAAAAATGCCCGACGCGCCTTAAGAAGTTTTTGCTTCAATAATAGCCGCACGGGAAACGATCGAAACGCTTGCTGCGCTCGGTTCGCGGATGGGTGGCATTACGAGACTCCTCCGTGTCTTGGAAAGCACGTTAAGCCGTTGGTAAATGGTAACACACAAACCGGGTAACTGGGTAACACGGTAACCCTTAGTAAGACTGGTTGTCAGATTTTCGGACTTCTGACGACCAAAAACCTTAATTTTATTGCATCATTGCCTACAATTTAGGTATTTACACCTCACGCTTGTTAACTTTTCCGCAAAGTTTTATGAAACAACAAAATACGTGCCCCGAGTTGGTAACAGACAGATAGACATCGCAATTCCTCATATCACACTCACACAACACTAAATACACACGTTTCCCAGTCTCACATACACACACACTCACACAACACAAACAAAACACACGATCACACATACAGAATCAACCACACAGACATTTTACTTTTAATTTTACTTAATCTTAATTTAACTTTTCAATGGCGCCGATTCTGTTGTTCACAAACTAAACTAAATTTCAGTTCATGCATCTTTTTCTTTCGATTTCATTAAGAAAAGGACAGAAGATAAATATTAGTTTAGTCCTGTCAAATTAAGATACTCCATAGACAATTTAGACGAGATTAAAAAACTGGCTATTAAAAATACGTCAATTTACGTCAGGCGCTGACTAATTTGACAGGACTTAGTCACAGGTTTTCCTAGTTTAAGAGTCAGGGTTTTAACTTTTGTGTGCCTTAATTATTGTGAGCTTTAAGTATAGTTTAAGGACTTGTATCAATAAAGTAGGTATATATTATTATTAATTTAGTTTAACGAATAAACGTGGTGGCAGGTACCTACTGTTACTAAAATAAGTGAAAACGGGCACAAGAATTTTATATTTACTTAAGTACATTAATTAATTAATTAAAGATTTATTTTCGAGTTGTTTGGGGTTGAAACCCTCGGGCCGTGGGGTCCGAGTGCTGATGATTGACACTTCTCGTGACCTGGCTTTTACCTTGGTCAGATGCTAAGCATTGCCATACAAGGACGTAATGCCGACAGTCTCTTGGGTACATTACCAGTCCCGCTTTATTTTAGTTTGTGAATAGTTTTAGTTAAGAGGCTTACAGGACCTAAACACAAAAAAAAAACGCAAGTTTTAGAAACAATAAAAGTATCGACTACGGTAAACAAAATCAGAAAAATATATGATATTCTTCAGGATATTTGCAAGGTAGATAGTGTGTTGAAAATATAATAAATACAACTAATTAGATAGGATAGAAAAATATCATAAAGATACCTCTAAAAACTTTCTTTTTACAATAAAAACTATACTAATATACATACAATCATTCAGATTTTTTGTCAGATTATTCAACAAGCAACATACTAAAATACTAGTATTTTAATTTTTAAGCCCAAACAATAGATTTTTTGTAATTAAATAATTGCTTCATATTTTGCAATAGATTACCAGCGTCATGTCATCGCGCTTCTCTTTCTTTTGTATGCAGTCAGCAGTTAGGTTATAATTTTGTTATTTTTATTAATTAATTAGGTATTAATTCCATCTCCATCATAACATACCTATCTTTGATCTGGTAAAAAATAATTAATATAAAGAGATTACTTACTCCGAAACTGTGTCCACGAACGTCATATAAAATTGCAAAAAGAAAGAAAAGAGAGAATAATTTAAACATTGTTCTTTACTTAGATCTCAGTTACTACTAAACATACCAAAAGAAATTGAGTTATAAAAAACAGGAAACAGTATTAAATAAATTATATTTTGTATAAAATTAAATGTCTCGATAACAACGTTGATACCACCATTTTTATGTTCAACATAAAAAAAAAATTGAGAACGATTTTCTACAAAGACGAACAAAGTCATGACGTTTGCTGTTGTGTTATTTTTATTTATTTCTTCTGTTTTTGCTCACATCGATGTAGATGACCAGGTAAGATGATTAGACTTCCGTCATTAAAACCACCCAATATAGGACTACAGGCCTACTATAGGTTCAAAATATCCCCTACTGAATGGTCTGACTGATTAAGTAATGACAGCCGTAGCCGCGGTCGGTCCATAGATGGGTGACCATCTTTACAAACCCAGGTCCTACCGTGCCTCGGAAAACACGTCTTGTGTGGATCTTTGACAGTCGTTACGGGTTGTCAGAAGCCCGGAAGTCTGATAAGCTGTATTCCTAAGTATCGTAGATATTATTACCCATTACCCAGTAACTGGGTTGTAGAACTCAGATAGGCATTCGCTCCATGTGAAATACTAGTATTCACTTGCATCCGGTTAGACTGAAAGCCGACCCCAACTTTGTTGGGAAAGGCTAGGCAGACGATGAATGGTCTGAGCGGATGTCTGCTCATGAATACACGACATTTTAATAAACCCATCAGTTCATTTACTACTTTATCGTAGTTGTGTACACAAAAAAATTACAAATCTAGCAATATTTAATTGACATTTTGACATATCAAGAATAGCGAAAAGTGGAGGTTAATATTTTGAAAAGGCTAATTTGCAAATAGCTTTTTATATTGGGTCATTGGAACTAAACGTTTACAAAAATCTAAATGCTAATTCATAGATCCGATTTTATTATATTTCAATTCATAACCTCGGATAATTTTCATTCCATTGGTTACTTATCTACTCAATTATCTACTTTAGAGGTTTGTACTCTAAATTGTGTTTTGAGTGACCATTTGTTATAAAAAGGACTTGAACTTGTAGGTACATACTTCGTTCGAGTTTGTTCTTTGATAATTACTTTAGACTAGCTTCTGTCCTCGACTTCGCCCTCGTGAAATTTCTTGGTTTAACATAATATAATTATATCCTATGACACTCGGTAATAATTTAGCTTCCCATTAGTGAAAGAACTTTTGGATCACTAGTTCTGAAGATTACATACAAACTTACACATTTGACCTCTTTATAACATTCTCAATAACAATTGTTAATTTATTTCAGCGCTTTTTGCAGCCCCGGATGAAGAGGGGGGCGTCAGGTGCGCTACACATAGTCACGAATCATGAGCAGCCGATACATGCCGACGTAAAATCTGAAACCACCAATGATAATATCGAGAAGTCCGTCGGTGAACAGGTATAAATTGTGTAAATTGAGGAGCCATGTCTTATATCAACTAAACGCGGTTACTACCAATATGTTTTAGGCCCGAACTTTGAATTTGTAGTAAACCTCTTAAAAATACGTAAAAGACGTTTAATGTGGCTCAATAGGCGTGACGACAGTATCAAATAATCAAAAATTTAATGATGTTAGGGGAAAATACATATTAAAAGAATTTAAAACAGTGATTTAGTTTAATTTAAAAACTTGAGATTAATCGGTTTTTCACTAAAATAAAAGATTAAAATACTGCAGTCGCCATTTTGACTGAAACACCAATCACAGCACAGTACACTATAGATAGTATACTGACAACATTTGATGTTTACCTAGGCGTGATGTCAGATCCGACGCCATGACACTGTGAGCTGTTTTCGCGCCCTATTGAAAAAATATTAGAAAAATGGCTTCAAACTTCGTTAAACTTTAGTTTATTACCGAAATATAAGTGTTTTCGTAAATAGTAAATGTGTACGTACATTACGGAAGAGGATTTGAAAATCATTCGTCATGCCTATTCAGACGTATGAATTGGGGAGCCACCTTGCACGAATGCAGCAATGTGCTATAATAACGGCCACGTACTATAAGAAGTTGATTAAACATCCCTGTCCAAGAGACGTTTAAAAAATAAGGTAATTAAAGCATGCTAATGTCATCGTTATCACTAAGTACCGCTACTTAGCACAGAAAGTCATACCAAGTATTGACGCCATGACATTATGATCGTTTCCAGCCATGCCCCAATGGTAGTGGCCCAGCACACATTGAACCTGGCGTAGGATTTAAGGTAATAATAGTCTTAGGAGGTATTTATTAGTAAGTGTCAGTTCCCAAAGTGATCACTCACTGCATTGTAACGACTTTTGAGTGGTAATACAGGGTGGCTGAGACATTAGCAGGGATTCAATATATGATTCTGAACTGAAATTGAAATTTTTCGTCAATTTAGAAAAAGAAAAATAGCTATTCCATACATTTTGACCGCTTTGGTATTGCTCTTTTCTATGAAGCAACTGATTTTTGTTTTGATAACTGGGGATATATTTCTATGCTGGGTAGGTCTAACTGAATTCATGGTTTCAGTTGGCGCTTCGATGTCCCTGATACCCAGTATAAAACTTGTGCATAGCTGGATCTAAAGTCTCTAGTCCTGGAAATACAATTGCTGTTGCAATAACTTTGACAACATCCTCCGGACCTATTACATCGTTTACTATTTACAAAATCATTGTATAATTTCAGGTAACACCGCCCGAAGGTGCAGTAACAACGTTTGAAGAGAAATCTTTAAGAAGATTTTTTACGCCGCCGTCTACCCTGACATTAATACGGAGCATTAGCAGGGTTGTCACACTCGTTGTATTAT
The DNA here is from genome assembly GCA_916614155.1 of Mesoligia furuncula. Classification (NCBI taxonomy): domain Eukaryota; kingdom Metazoa; phylum Arthropoda; class Insecta; order Lepidoptera; family Noctuidae; genus Mesoligia; species Mesoligia furuncula. The sequence continues at coordinate 16,470,878 of OU744815.1, read as the reverse complement.
TTATATCAGCGGTGCTGGAGTTCTACCCGACCTTCCATCATTTGATTACAATTATTATTAGTTTTATTAACGCTAAATAAAGATTTCAGTTGATGATGTTGTTTTCTTCCCTTATTTTTTGGTTTTTGTTTCGTTCAAGTGCTTCTAGATCAGAGCAGTGGTGGCGCAATGGTAACGGGCGGTATACTTAGTGTATTTAATTCCATCAATACTGCCCTCAAAACGGTGAATGAAAACATTGTGAGGAAACCGGCATATCCTAGACCAAAAAAATCGTGGCATGACATGACATGACATGTTCGTGACATGTGGCATCCGTCAACCTGCGCTGGGTCCGCGTCGTGGATCGTCCACTCCCTCTCACAGACAGGAGGCCTGTGGCCCAGCAGTGGGAACATTATAGGCTGATTCTGTTTACTAACGTCGACACCGTGGCTGGGAAGAGGATTTGGGATTGCAAAACCGTCATCATCCTAATTATGCAATTAAACATTGATTATTAGTAACTCTCGTTCAAGACCATTATTTTTAGGGTTCCGTACCAAAATGGTAAAAACGGAACCCTTATGGTGAGACTAAGTCTGTCTGTCTGCCTGTCACAGCTGGATATCTCAATGCTGGATATATTAATGCTATCAACTTGAAATTTGGAATAGTTTTATATGACATTTGCCCAACTATTTTGCAAATAAGAAAAACATAAAAATATATGTATATTTTTTGCATCAGGGACTGAAATCATATGAAAGAACGCAGTTTGGATATTCTCAAACATTTTTTCTTTGTTTTTTAGGCCGCATAGTTTTCGACTTTTGATGAAAAATGTAAAAAAAAATAAAGGCCCCCCCCCCCCCCCCCCCCCTTAGCTTCGATGTTTGCAAAGAGAAAAATCTGAAATTATTCTTGTCTTAGAAGTTTATGTAAAGATTACAGGAAAAATAAAACGAAGTCTCTTAATAGCACACTTTTTCAGAAATCATCAACAAAAGTTACATTAGTTCCACTATCGGTCAAGAGATGGTGCTGACATAAAACTGCAATACTCTACACCGCAGTGCACAGTGTTAAAATTCTCTCATGAATATAGGCTTCGCCGATGAAAATTTAAAGACATGTCGGAAACGTCATTAGAACGGGAGCTGACTTGACAACCGGAATCGGAACGCTAGCGCCATCTGGTGGCGTTGACAGAGTCTGGCCTGAGTTCGTGGGGGGTCGACGCTGGAAGGCAGCGCGAGAAGAACGGTGAGGCTCGCTTGGACGTTGGACATCGTACGAACAACATGTGCTCAGAAACTGTCGGCGTTCCGTATCTGGTTGTGTCGTGTACCTACCTAGTGTGTAATTTGCTAGCGTGATTAAATTGTTTGTGAAATTATAATCTCATTTGAACTGCAAACTGTTTTTCTATTGCGCATTATCCAACACACAACCCACTGTAGCCCACTGTAGCCCACTCTAATTCAAATATGGCTGATAATAACTAGACACACTATACTTTCCCCGTCATCAGAACTGAGAGAAAGAGTTGGTAAGGAATTTCTTTAAAAGTAATTAATAAAAATTAAATTCTTTATTGCGAGTAACCATGAGCCCCATACAGTGTTAGTAACAATAAACTAAACTTACAGTTACAGTTAGTGATACAATTACAACAATTTTCGCTTTGATTAGATAATCAAAGTGTGTTTACATGGCTCTGGTCATTGGATGTTTTGCTATGATTAATCAAAGTTTGTTTAGTTAATTTAGAGGTATTGTTTTGTAAAAACAATGAAAAGAGGATTAAAGCTTTCTGTTTTCAAAAGTTAGAAGCCGTAAGTGGTCAGAATTGGCCGAGTGGAACATGCACTGCTGTTGGTTTTTTTTGTGGTTACAGGTTGGCGCGCGGCGGTGTGTGCGGGCGGGATGGCAGTGTTGGGTGGCGCTGCATTCTTTGGATCTCCTGTGGGAGTGCTCGCTGATCAGGGACGGTGCTTTTCGTGCAAGAGGATTCACGACTTCTGCCAGGGAGGCAGTGACGGCGAGTGGATTGTCTACCGAATCTGGTGAGCCGTTTTCATTTTGTTTTGACTCTGGTACTGAGTGCTTCCCTGGTAAATAACAGTAAAAATGGTTACATTGTTGGGTGTAGCCCAATCTAATTTACAATGCAATTTTAAATACGCTCACGTTAGTTTAAGAATGATGTCAGTAGGTCATGTACCAGTCGAAGTAGATAGTGATCACAGTGGTGATGAGCAATGAGCAAGCCTATGTAGTGGGAGCCACGCGAGTAGGTGTTCTCTAACGGGCGTATTAAAGTTGTGTGTAGTCACAGGGTGATGGATGTGGATCCATGCGCTGGATGTGTGAGAGCAATGTGGATTGCTAGTCGGCCGGAGCGCCGTGGCTTTAGAGTGGTTTACTCGTGTGTGGGTTTCCAGGTGCCTAAGGCTCTTAGTGAAAAAGATTATTGTTGTAATGTGGATAACGATGGTACATGGCTATGGTTGATGTTTTTTTTTGCTATGATTGATTACAGTTTGATTACATGGCTCTGGTTGAGTCAAGTACGCTCATGACGCTAAGGCACATGCCATGGCACAGGCCAAGGGATCAGAGTATTACTGACGAATTTGAGGAAAGCCAAGTAAAAGTCTTGTTGATGAAACAGAGCAGAGATTAAGTCGTGTGTGTGTGTGTGTGTTGTGTAGGGTTTTGTGAGAAACCACAAAGTCCGTGAGTGACTTGGCGATCCGAGGGGATGCGCAAATGAATGGTTGAGTAACTGGAGGTTACTTGATAGTATGAGACACATGCACCTTAGTTGATTATTTAGTTAGTGATCTTGAGATTTGTTAATCAAATAATGAGTAATGCTCTGAACTCTGCAATTTTTTAGGTTGTTCGAATTTTCATTGTGTTTTTGCCTGTACCATATTGGTCAGGAGTGACCGAGCTATGTGATACTTTGCGGGTATGTTTGTTTACAGATTAACACACGAGGACGTGTGTATCGCAGGATGACCGTGTCGGAAACGTCATTAGAACGGGAGCTGACTTGACAACCGGAATCGGAACGCTAGCGCCATCTGGTGGCGTTGACAGAGTCTGGCCTGAGTTCGTGGGGGGTCGACGCTGGAAGGCAGCGCGAGAAGAACGGTGAGGCTCGCTTGGACGTTGGACATCGTACGAACAACATGTGCTCAGAAACTGTCGGCGTTCCGTATCTGGTTGTGTCGTGTACCTACCTAGTGTGTAATTTGCTAGCGTGATTAAATTGTTTGTGAAATTATAATCTCATTTGAACTGCAAACTGTTTTTCTATTGCGCATTATCCAACACACAACCCACTGTAGCCCACTGTAGCCCACTCTAATTCAAATATGGCTGATAATAACTAGACACACTATACTTTCCCCGTCAGACATATGATGATACGGAACCCTCGGTGCGCGAGTCCGACTGCTCTTGTTTGGAAGTTCTCAGGGTTTGGAAGTTGGCGGTGTGATACCTACCTCCGTGCCTCGGAAGGATTGATATAAATAGAATCAATCTCAAAACAAAGTCACATGTCATGTAAATATAATTGTAATTCTATCCACCATGATGAATCGATTAATTATGTTTTTGGAAATTAGTACAAACATAAGATTACACTGTTAACCGTCATTGTTCGTCATTAGCTGCGATGGAACGATCCCTTGTGCGTTGAATTTCTATTTTATTGAGAATATCATGAAAATCATGAAGATAGTGGTTCCAGCGTGTTTGCTTTTGATGACAAGTTGTTTGGCTGCGGAGAAAACAACGACTGTAAGTCACTTTTATAATAATATATTGGCCCCGAATCTGTTGTTGACAAACTAAAGTAAATTTAAGTTCAGAGCATCTTTTTCTTTCTATTTCATTATGAAAAGGACATAAGATAAATATTAGTTTAGTCCTGTCAAATTATGGTACTCCATAGACAACTTTAGATGAGATTAAAAAATTGGCTATTAAAAATACGTCAATTTACGTCAGGCGCTGACTAATTTGACAGGACTAAACTAATATTTATCTTCTGTCCTTTTCTTAATGAAATAGATAGAAAAAGATGCCTGAACTTAAATTTAGTTTAGTTTGTGAACAACAGAATCGGCGCCATTACAGACAATTAGGTATTTAAAAATAAAATCATTGGTAATGAGTTAGTCATCGATTTCATCATCATATTATACCTAAGTGTGGTCAAAAATAATGTTAAGGTATCATAATCATCTGCCTAGCCTTTTCCCAACAATGTTGGTGTTTGGTTCCAGTCATCGGATGCAGCTGAATACCATTCTACATGGAGCGACTGCCTATCTGACCTCCACAACTTACTTAGTTACTGGGTAATATGATACCCCTTGGTGAAATTGGTTGGCAGACTTTCGGGCTTCTGACGACCCGTAACGACTGACAAATGTTTAGGTATCATCTGTTTTACAAATGAAGCAGTGAATATATTTTAATATGAATTATGATCTTCTCATTTATATTAAACAATCATGTTTCCTAAAAGCGTATCAAAATTAAAATTATTTTATCGAGTTTATACACATGACTTGATTCAATATATAAATATTGTAATGGAGATTTGATTGTTTAAATTAATCAAATGTGACGTTAAAAAATATAAATGTCGTCAATGATTTATTTTTTTTTTATTTTTTCTAATCAAACATCAACAAACATACCAGCTATGAATACCTATGTAGTAAGATGTTACCGCTAATGTGCGTAAATCAATTAGAGTGCAGATTAACTTTTTAATCTGCGTATATCTGGCTAAGTCCGTTAAAGTGGAAAAAAAAATGTTTGTTACCGGCCAAATCAGTTCTCCCTACACGGGTTGCATGGTTGCGGTCGGTCGATAGGCGACGTAGGATGCAAGAGCGAGCGAAGGGCACCCAGAGGTTAGGTTACTTTAAACCCTTTACACAGAAATAGGAGCCCCGTGAGAGCGAATGAAAACTGGCTTGGCCTAGGCGAAACTAGTTCATTCTAAATCGACTCGAAGAGAAGTCATGGATGCCCTTTGTAGGGTTCCGTACCTAAAGGGTAAAAACGGAACCCTATTACTAAGACTTCGCTGTCTGTCCGTCTGTCTGTCACCAGGCTGTATCTCAAGAACCGCGATAGCTAGACAGTTGAAATTTTCACAAATTATGTATTTCTGTTGCCGCTATAACAACAAATACTAAAAACAAAATAAAATAAATATTTAAGGGGGGCTCCCATACAACAAACGCGATTTTTTTGCCCTTTTTTGCTCGATATCAAAAATGGCAACAGGTAGGCACTTGAAATATTCACAAAATACTCAGTTGTATTTTAACTTTAATAATAAATAATAAAATTAAAATAAAATAAATATTTAAGGGGGGCTCCCATACAACAAACATGTTTTTTTCGGCGTTTTTGGCTTGTGGTACGGAACCCTTCGTGTGGGAGTCCGACTCGCACTTGGCCAGTTTTTTCTATACAAACTCCTCAGAAAGCAAATAGACTGTCCACAGTTACTAAGTCTCATCAAGTTTCGTGCCCCAACCCGCTATCCTAGAAATCCCATCACTCCGCTTTACCCGCCCTTGCGTAGAACTGTTCTAGGTGCTAACTCACCAATTCCGCGAATGTGTAAAATCCAATTGCAGTGACCTGATCGACGTTCATCACGATAGCATAGGGAATTTTTTTTTTGATTTATTTTAATTAATTATTGAATACTATTCGCACAAATGTCCAGCAGTGGACTGCGATAGGCTGAGTTGATGATGATGATGATGATTCGCACAAATAATAATAATACATAATCCATGAATAGCCAATTTGTTAATCAATTATATACTTATTTAACGTTAATTATTTTTTAATCATTATCTAATGTAAACCAATTATTTAATCTTAGTTTAATTTAATTTATTTACCTGTTATTTTATTACCAATTAATTTAATATATTTAATTTAATTTGAAAATGTTGATTTGTTTTTTAAACTGCAAGATTTATGCTTTGTTTTATGTTCATTCAAAATGTATAATTAAATACAAAAATAAAAATGTATAATATAAATAATATAGTGTTAGCCTGTAAGTGATTGTTGCACTTATAAATGTATATCGTGTACTTTTAAATGAAATGTAACGTGTAAACAATTGTAGGCTGACCTGAATAAATAAATAAAAAATAAATCGGGTTTGGCCGAGAGAGAGAGAGAGACTCGCCGCTCGACGCTCGCCGTGAACGGACGTGCCGCTCCCCGCCCGCTGCATCGTGACTCACCGCTCTCGCCGCCCGGCCTCGTTACGCTTGCCGTAACGAGCTCCGTAGTCCCCGACTACGACCGACTTCTATCAACAGCTGTCTTTTTCAAGGCACTGTTGTTAGAATTGTTTCTTCGGAAATATCGTCAAAAACGTTTCGTCGCTTGTTGTGGCCCCTTCAGGGTAAAACCACAGTTTCGTGGTCCTTGGCGGAAACCTCACGGTGTTAACGAAGCCAAGTGGGTGGTGCCCCAATCCACCAGCCTGACCCCTTCAGGGTGAGGCAGTCAATTGGAGTCGGGAGCTAGAACCTTGGCCTTGGGGGATCTCCTAGTCAAGTCTAGCTTCGTCACTAATCTTGCATTCGTCCACAGCTTTGCACCTAGTACGGTTGGGTGTGTCAACCCCTTCGTACTAGGACCGGTCTGGGTGTCTCTACACCCATTTCACTAGACCGGTTAGGAACCCGTTCGCGCAATAAGATTAGCGACGGGATTCAAGCTTAGGGCTCACCTTAGGTACTCACCTCCCTGTCTTCACCCGACAGGGAGGGTAGGATCACACACCCGGGCACTCCCACCCGGGGTTAGGTAATTAGGTTTCTTACGCCTCTATGCGTAGTCCCCTTTCCCTCTCCTAGACCGCCATGGACGCTGTTATTATAGCGTTCGTCAAGGAGGTCCTTTTTAAGGATCCGTCCTTCAAGGCGAAGTACGGTCCTCAGCTGTTGGCATATCGCCTGGCTCCCTCCCCCTCCACCGACTCCGTCGCTGATTTCAGTGACGTTTTTGAAACCCCGACTGTCTCGGAAACACCGGCGCCTTTGTCCGTCCCGACAAAGGGTTCCGCCAGTGTTTCCGAATCGACTAAGGTCGCCGCAGCCCCCTTGTCGGCACCCATTGCCAAAGCCGCCATTGTCCCAGAGACAATGGACTCCGTACCACCCTCCCAACCCGAGGCTATGGACACGTCCATACCTCAACCCGACCCTGACCAAACCCTCTCTGACTCTTCCTCCTCCGAAGACGACTATCAAGTTGTCGGAAAGGGAGGTAAAAGAAAGAAGGGCTCCTCTTCCCACGCTTCCAAGGCTAAGAAAAGCCTAGCGCCTTCCCCATCTCCCCTCCCCCCCACCCCTCCCCCCGCCTCACCCACCGCAGCATCTCCCGCCGCTTCTCAGGCCGTCCCTGCCTCATGCCCTAGTGCAAACCCGCCAGCTTCTATCAAAAAGAAGCAACGCCCCCCGCCCCCTATCTACATTCAGGAGAAGTCCAAATGGACAGAAATCTCCAAAATGTGTGTTGATCGTAAGATCAACTACACAAACGCTAGGTCCACCCAACAGGGTATTAAAGTCTCGGTTCCCTCGTCCTCGGACTACAGGGAATTCACCCGCCTTCTGCAGGTACGGAATTATTCATTCCATACCTACTCCCTCCCTGAGGAAATCCCCACCCGCGTCATAATTAGGCACGTGCCGAAAGAAATCTCCACTGAGGAGATCAAAGAAGACCTTGCTTCACAAGGCATCCCTGTTTCCGCCGTCCATCGCTTGCACAAAGCGAGGACAGACCTAGTTTACGACATGGTCCTTGTCGTATGCGACCCCACAGACGGACATCACCCTATTTTCAAGGTGAAGTCCGTCTGCTCCCTCTCGGGCATCTCTATCGAGAAGCCCCGAAAGTCCAACCTGATTGGACAATGTCATAGGTGCCAGCTATATGGCCACGCCCAATCTCACTGTTACGCGACACCTAGATGCGTCAAGTGTCTAGGAAATCACGGAACAGCTGACTGCTCCCGTCCCAAAGACCGCACTCTGTGCACAGAGCCGCCGAGCTGCGTACTCTGCGGTCAATCCGGGCACCCGGCTAACTACCGGGGTTGCCCCAAAGCCCCTAAAGCCCCCTCTCCCAAACTGGCCAAGCGCGCAAGCGACCGCCAACAAAGAGAGAGCCCCTCTGTGAAGATCCCATCTTCACAAATGCCCGAACGGCTCAGTCCTCAGAGACCCTCGCCCTGGGCCAATCTCTTCCACCAGAAAGCTCCCGCAGCTTCGGTACCCTCCCAATCCCCGACCCTCCCTGCACTGATGGCAGTCTCCATCCCACCGCCACCAGTAGCCCCCGCAGCCCCAGTAGCCCCCTCGGCCTCAGCTGCCGCTATGATAGTTCAACCTGCTACCACTCCCTCTGGCCCCAGTAGGTTCCCCCAAACGCTCGTCCCTGGCCCTCAGCCAAACAGCATGGAGGTGATAATCGGTGCTTACGCATCATTCATCGCCCCTGCTAACGCTATGGCAGCCGAAATCCAAGCCTGCCAAGGCAATCCTCGGCGTATTGCCGAGATTTTCAATGCGTATCCCGAGATTACGCAAGTCCTCGCAACTCTTAAATTCTAATTGCTCCCAATGGATCAACAAAGAATAAGCGTAACTAAACCCCGATCCCTTAAGCTAGGCTTCTTCAATGCCAATGGCATTTCTAGTCAGCGAAATGAGATCGCCACCTTCCTCCGCGATCATCAGCTTGACATCCTCTTAGTTCAGGAAACCTTCCTAAAGCCCCATAATCGAAACCCGAACATTGCCAACTATAAACTAGTTCGCAACGACAGGTCTCGATGTCACAATGGTGGTACCCTTATTTATTTCAAAAAGTCCCTTCATTGCTCCCCAATAGACCCTCCTCCTCTACTCTCTCACCTGGAGGTCTCTATCTGTCGGCTTGGCATGACTGGTCATCAATCTATATCAATCATCTCTGCTTATATCCCGCCCTGCACTGGTGCAGAGGATACCATCTCTCTCACCAACGACTTCACTGCCCTCTTTGGTATGAGTGACTCCGTCATCATGGCGGGGGACCTCAATGCCAAACATCCCGCCTGGAACAGTAACACGACCTCTACCAGAGGGAGATTCCTGTTCAACCTAAGCTCCACCCTTAATTTCGATGTCATCGCTCCGATGCGTCCTACCCATTACCCGGGTAATCCAAACCACCTTCCAGACGTGCTCGACATAGCGCTGCTCAAGAATGTAAACCTCCGTTTGCAATCTATCGAGACGCATCAAGAGCTCAACTCTGACCACCGACCAGTCATTATTCACCTAGCCCCCTATTCGGGCCCCCGTGATCCCAATCAGCCCCCTCAGACCAAAGTAGTGACTGACTGGAGGAAAGTAAGCGAAAAGCTGAAATCCACCACGTCACCCCACCTGGATTCCATTCCCGATCAAATTGTCTCAGTCGCGGACACGACGGGCGCGATCGCCTCGTTTACAGAACACGTTCAATCCGTATTGACGGATTGCTCACGGGAAGTTCCAGTGATGGAAGACCATCGCTGGAAATTACCGGCTGACGTACGTGATCTGATAACCGAGAAGAACGCGTCCATCCGTGCCTATGACTCTTTTCCCTGTGACGCGAACAAAGCCCACATGCGCTATTTACAGCGTGCTGTAAAGAAACGCACAACGGAGCTGCGTTCCGAGGGATGGGACAAGTTGCTCGGCGAACTGGAACCCACTCACAAAGCCTTCTGGCAGCTTCAGAGGAAGCTTCGCTCCCCCGAAGAGGCCTCTATGCCTCCTCTCGTACGCCCCGATAAGACCATCGCCTTTGACAACACCGAAAAGGCCGAATGCCTCGCCGCCAGTTTAGAGTCCCAATGCTCTCCCAGCTCTCAACCAGTAGATCAAGCGCACCTCGACAAGGTGAACGCTGAGGTCGAACGTAGAGCCTCCCTCCCACCAGTCGAAGACCCTGATGATCCTCTGCCTCCGGTCACTCCTGACGAAGTGCAAGACATCATAAAAGGGCTCCAACCCCGCAAAGCCCCCGGTTCGGACGGCATCACCAACAAGGTGTACCAACTCCTCCCCGCCCCCCTCATTTTGCTCATGACCGCTATCTTCAATGGCGCTCTGAGTAACAACATCTTCCCCCAAGCGTGGAAAGAAGCCACGGTCATAGGTATCCCCAAGCCAGGCAAACCCAAGTCTGAGCCCTCCAGTTACCGACCCATCAGCTTGCTCAATGTTTTCGGCAAAATCTATGAGAGACTTATTTATAAGCGTCTCAGGGATTTTGCCGAATCAAAGAGCCTCATTCCCAACGAGCAGTTTGGTTTTCGAGCTAAACACTCGTGCGTCCATCAGGTCCACCGCATCGTTGAGCACATTAGCGCTGGCTTCCAGCGCGGTGCGCCAACAGGTGCTCTATTCTTCGACATTGCGAAAGCATTCGACAAGGTCTGGCATAATGGCTTATTATATAAGCTCTACCAGCTAGGTGTGCCAGACCGTCTCGTGCTCATCTTACGAGACTATCTGTCGAGTCGTACCTTCCGCTATCGCATCGACGGCGCACTCTCTCCCCCCCACCCGGTCCGTGCCGGAGTCCCCCAGGGTGGCGTTCTATCCCCCCTCATATTCACCCTGTTCACCAGTGACATTCCCAAAAGTAAATCGGCTCAGTTGGCTCTTTTCGCCGACGACACCGCTATTTACTATACGGGTCACAGTCAGGTTTCTATCGCTCGCACTCTCCAAAAATCCGCAAAAGCCTTAGGCGATTGGTTCCGGAAATGGAGAATCGAGGTCAACCCCGATAAGAGTCAGGCGGTTCTCTTCAGGAAACCGCGAATTCACCTCCCCCCCCTCCCCAGCCCGATCACTATGTATGGCAAGCCGATCCCTTGGGATAAGCAAGCCAAATACTTAGGGGTCATTCTCGATGACCGTCTTAGTTTCGGAGTGCACATAAGGTCGGCGCGTTCGCGCGCCGCCTTCGCTCTCGGCAGGCTCCACTCCCTACTGACCTCCCGCAGCAAGTTGTCACTCAAGTGCAAATTGCGCCTCTACACCGCAGTCATCCGTCCCATCATGACGTACGCTTGCGTAGTCTTCGCACACGCTAAGCCTCATCACCTGCATAGAATGCAGACCCTACAAAACCGTTTCCTCCGAAAGATCACGGGAGCCCCCTTCTATGTCCGAAACGTGAACCTTCACGTAGATCTCAGACTTCCCACCGTCCAGCAGTTCATGAAACGCCTCTCAAAGCGCTTCTTTGATTCTGCCATTAAGCACCCCAATCCCCTGATTGCGGCGGCCTCCCGATACACTCCCTCCCGCATAAGTAAGATTCGCCGACCAAGGCATACCCTCACCGTCCCCGATGACGCCACTACCCTCCTCCAGGAAAGTAGAAAGAGCACCAGCACACTCAGAATACACACAACCCGTCGTCCGTCATTCCGCCCTCGCCGTCGAGGCCCGTCGCGACCCCCCGTACCATGTCCGCCCCGACCCTTGCTCGATGTAGTGCCAGCCCGCGCCGCAGCTGAGCCTGTAGATTTAAATTCCCGACTGTGACCTCTGAGTTTGTTTCGGCTTTTCTTCTCAGAGCAGTCTGCTAGGAAAAGCCGGTCTCATCATTCGTTAAATAATATTAACCTGATCCAGCCTGTCCCTCTTGCTGCCCTCTCCCAGCGACGCCCTAAGCCGAGGTCCGTACCCCACAGGGGGTGCCCTTAGCGTGTAGTCGCTTAGTTTGTAATTAGTTTTTAAGCCCTGGCTGGAGGCCTTAATTTATTGAGGCATCCACAGGATCGCCCGGTTAAGCAGTCGACAACCCCTCTGGTTGAACTGCGAGATGCCCATTTCTAAAAAAAAAAAAAAAAAAAAAAAAAAAAATCGGGTTTGGCCGATAACATATTTCACACTTTAACGGATTATACAGTCACAAGCATAAGTATGTATATGTTAACGGAAAAGTGTGCAATCCGTCATTCTATACAATTCCTGTGTCTGAAATGTGTACAATTCCTAAAATAGATAGGAAATCTATGATATATTTTTTAATATCCACTTTTCCTAGGAAATCTATACATTTCCTAAATAGCAATCGGAAATGTTAAAAATTCAATAAGTTGTACTACTAGACGACGTGGATGCAGGAGCGAGCGAAAGGCACCCCGAGGTTCGGTTTGGTTCCTTTAAACCCTGCAGACAGAAATAGTCCTAACCTGACGACGACGTCGACAACGACGTCGTTAGAAATAAAACATGCAGCATGCTAAATTTATGCTTTAGAATGTTATGCTTAATCATTATTATGATTAGAGAAATTTACAAACTTGTTTTATTTCTTTTAGTCACAGAAAGCATTACTTTTTATATATTTCCTAGTATCATCTTGGAATTGCATACAATTCCTAGGAAATACGTACATTTAACAAGAAATGTGTGTATTAAAGAATCTTTGAAAGATTTTACACGTTTCCTAAGTAGGCTCGGAATTGCATATATTTCCTAGGAATTGTATAAAATTCCTAGGTTTCATACATTTCCGGTAACATATATACTTGGCTTTATTAAGAGACGATTTTCTCCTTCAGTTTTGAATGAAATTTTATGTTATTACGAACAAAGTATTTTCGAACCCATAGGTTTGTGTAAAGTGTTGTATTTCAACGTTGCATTCGTTATTTCACGAAAAAATCGCAATTGAAAGTTGCCAAGTGTTGACATATTAGTGCTCGTGACTGTACCCAGTAATTTGCAGATTACCTAGTTAATGCACATTTTAACGTATTCCGTATTCTAAAGTTAACAAATATATATTATAAGTATAAAAATCATTATAGTTCAGTATTCTAGACAGCTGATTCCCACAAACATTGCCACACAAATTATTTCTGCAATGTTTAAACAATGAAAACCCACATATTCATAAGAATAATTTGTGCCTTCTTCGTAATATAATCGTGAGTAGAATGTAAAGATGCATCATGCTGAGATAGGAGCCTTTTGGCCTCGTATAGGACTTTCTGTTTCATTCTCCTTTTGTTACTTTTTTTGGATTTTTATTTTACTGTGTTTAGTTTTGTTTGTGATCTTCCTGTACAAGTCGCAATTAATACTTTTTCTGTCTTTCTTTCTTTTCTTTTTGTTTAAAGAAAACTTTTTTATTTCAGACGGAATTAGAACAACAATTAAAAGTCCAGAAACGAGAAAAGCAGTACCTAATAGAAGATGGTTCTAACGAAAACGAAGGACCGGAACAAAAACGAAATGAACGACAAAGTACTCCAGTCAAAAATAATCATAATCTAGACTCCAACGGAAATTCAAGAATAATAAATATTCGCCTTCAGCCAACTCCCAAGCAAGCGATAAAACCTAATGGTTCGCAAAAATCAACTAATCGTCACATGGACACAACACCACAAAGAATACCAACAAAAATTCCAGTTATTCTTAAAACTGCAAAGGTTATACCTGGCCCAGCACATGCTATACGATTAAAGATGTTAGAGAATCAAATTAACGAGTCAAAATCGAATTGTAATAAAGAAAATACTTTGGGTCCTAATGCACCTGCTCCGCCAACTTTGTTGAAAGATAGTATACCGTATTTTAGTATTGAAGACAAAGCAACTCGTAAGACAGAAAGTCGCTCAAATCCAAACAATGTTGATGATGAAAAACCTAACCTTGAAAGCAATGCAACTCTAAATAGAGATGGCAAAGAAAATTCAGGCAATGATAGACATTCTTTAAATAACGATGGTAATGATTCCTTAAACGAAGGCAAAGATGACAAATCTACTTCAAGTCCAGACAGAAAAAAAACTCTCAGTAAAAATAAAGAGAACACTGCCACTTCAGAAACTGTGCAAAAACCAGTTGATTTCTATGTAGACGAACCTGAACCGTTACCACCATCGATTAGAAGACAGCAAAAGTCTGAAAACATGGCTTCTCCAAGTAAAGAAGTAACAACTAATAAAATGAAAGAAATTCCAATAGTCAAAAAGGGGAATAATAAACCTAAAAAAGACGAAACTAAGAAAAAAGAGAACGAAAATGATGATGAGGCTTATGATAACCCAGATGTAGTACGGATATCGAATGGAACACACATAATAAGTATAAAAAAGATACGAAATCATGACAAGCATAAAATTGGACGTTTAGGTTCACGTGATGAAGAAGAAAATACAGGTCCAACTGAAGAGAGAATTGTTAACCAAGAACCACCTAAACCTGCTGCAGATGAACCAGAAAAACATTATTTCAGTGTTACTGAGAAAAGTAATATAGGCAAAGAAAAAAATGTGGGTTTGACTGGGCTCGCGTTTAGAGATAAAATTAAGGAAGAAAAAGGTTAGTGAAGTTGTATTATTACACAGAACTCATTTTAAACATGGTGAACATGTCTAAGGCCTGTCTGATGGTAAGTGGTCCCTGCTGAGGACATTTGCAATATAACTAGAAGCAGGTGTGATCTCATCCCAGATACGAGTATAAAGTTCAAATGTCTCATGTGCCTGTAATAAACTGGTGTGAACCCAGTACCCACCAACACCCTTTAACTGGAACTACACACGTACGACAGTAGGACTTGCCCTGGTGGTGATAAGATAGGCCCATGCTCCACGCTAAACTTTGATATTCCGTTGCATTCAGTGAGACTGGAAGCCAAACCCAACATAGTTGGGAAAAGGTTACTAAGATTTGGCCGGACCAGCTGCTTGTGGAAGAGATCACTACGGGAAATGAAACTAGTCTTGGTTTGTTTCGCGATTAAAGTTACTCATACTTGTCCCAACGTTTCAGGCGGTTGTCGGTGTCAGTGCTTATACCCAGCCTTCCGGCGATGACGATTATTAGACGCGAAATATTCAATAAGACTAGTTTCATTTCGGTAAGTTATTTTTTGATGATTTTCAACGACATATATTTTAACGGCACAATTCAGGAAAAAAAAACGGATTTTTTAATACTCTAAATATGTTCCGTAATTCGTGATCAAATGTTTTCGTTGTGACGATATTCGTTGCTTCGTGCTTTCGTCATTAGATTATTCGTTATTTCAAACTTTCGGTGCTGCATTATTTGGCGTCACATATTTCGAAATCATGTAGCGGACTCTAGTAATTCGTGTATCTAGTAAAATAATAATGTTGCAATAAGACATCATCATCTTCATAAATGATGAATAATGACTTTTCGAGGTTATTGATGATTGATTTAGATTTTTAGAAGCAAATTTTTTTTCCCATTATTTTGTTTATTTGTAATAAGTTATGTTATGCAGTTATTATTTTATGTTCCAGACAAAAACGACTGCATTACAATAATAAATCACAATTACGAAGAATTTGAAGAAAAATCTCCAATTTCACCTCCAATAACTCTACAGCCTGACAACCCATCGATATTGAACGAAGGAAATCAAGAATCTTGGAACTACCTTCAATATCCGTGTTACAATCCTTATTACCAAAATATCTATGACCAATATAGAACGAACTATGGTTTAGCTCAAGTCACTCCAAACATTTACGGGCAAGAAATTACAGACCCAAGGAATTATGGTGTAAAAATTAATCCATATATATATAGTCCACCAAATAACGACCAATATGCAACTGAAATTACCCTGCCGTACTATCCAAATGGAAACCCATCCACAGATACCGATTCTACTCAATACCCTTACACTCCATACACTTATGAAAATCAACCAGAAATTGAGACCACTCCTTATCCGCTTCGTTCAGAAATTCTTCCAGAAATTCGTCCAGAAAATACGCTGGACAGGATCTGGAGGGCTTGGAAAGACGTTGAGATAAAGATTAGGACAGCTCAAACTAATGGTACTGAGCTACCATTAGATATTGATATCAGAAGAAATTTTGATGACAAATTCGATGGGAATAAAGTTGATATGATCGGTAAGGTGGCTAAACCTTATGCAACTTCATCTTTACTTAATAACCTCAATGGAGCATTAGTCTATCCGTATGTGAATCCAGGGTATCGATATATGCGCTGATTGGGAATAGTTTGATAAATAGCTTAATTTATGTTAGTTTGAAATATATTTTTAATGTTCGTCTAGCTGTGAAGTTTCACTGTTAACATCTTTCTTTCAATAAAGAAAGATCCCACAAAAACATTTCATGTTAAATGTTGCCAAGACGAGACCATGTAGCTCGCACTGTCAAAAAGTAATCAGATCTCATGTAGAGCCAAGCTTCTAACTCTACACGCCCTAACTCTACAAGGCCTAACTTCGCAAACTCTACACCTTAGTCAAAATATATGGCTTGGCCATTTCGCTACATTCACATGAGCGTAAGGTGAAAAACTCTCATACTGTTATACAATGGTTCTTGTAGTAACGAAACGGCCAAGCCATATATTTTGACTATGGTGTAGAGTTGTTTAAATTTCAGGAGTAAAAATCCATAACAGTACCCGCCCGCACCCGCGAGGCCCGCAGCACCTCATCTCGTTTTTAGTTACAAATATGATTTATGTGTTAAAGTGTTTGTACAAATCTACTCACAGAAATAAAATCCTTTATTATTTAACAGTTTTAAAAGTTTGTTTTGGCAATGTATACTAATGAAATATTCGCTCACAAAACAATACCTTTTCATATCCAAACAAAAGCACTACCAATGAGCTTCAATTAAAAATTTGCTCATAGCTTTCAAATAATGAATCGAAATCATTCACACAGTTTTCAGCTTTATGTTTTGCTACGTTAGTGTGATAATCGTTCGTGGTTTTAAATACAATTAGTAGAATATTACGCCAACATTTAATAGGGACATTGATATGGGTGGAAATCCATCTTGATTAACGATGTTAATAAGCACATAATGGATATGGTAGATATTGTACCTAAATAACATTATTTTATGAGAGTTCAAAATATTAGTGTTTTTTTCATTAGACCTAAATTATACCGCTTTCATACGTCGCTTTCATATGTAATTGGTCTAATAGGCCGTCGGATAAAGACATTAAATTCGCAAAGCATGATGTAGTTCTGCATTTTTGGTATGTTGTATGGGTCTGTTAGGGTAGTGTGAATTCAAATCAGGGGCGGCCGGGGCGGCTTCGATAGGGGTGGTCGCGGAGGCTGCGACAGGGGAGGGCGCGGCGGGTTTGATAGGCGAGGCCGCGTTGGAGACCGCGGAGGTAGAGGACGCAGACGAATAATAACAATCCGTTCGTCCCGTCCCATCCCATCCGTTCATTGAAAATTAAATTATTGTTATCCAATAAATAGAAATTTATTAAAATAAATATTACAATATTATTCTCGTGTATTAATTTATTGAATAATAAAAAAAAGATAAGATTATTGTTGAAAAGATAAATCAAAGTTTCATCTCGAGATTGGAACCCAGGCCTGCGTGTTTACTAATCCTATACGCAACGTTATCCGCTAGCGGTACTTGTTATGAAGCTGTGAATTTTAGCAGTGGTATGAACCAACCAAGGTCATAAGTAATTACGCCGCGCGAATGAAAAGCGAAGCATGTTCACAGAAATTACAACTCTATTGTGCGTAAGCAAAATTGATGCATACTGTACTTGTATAATTTTCAGATCTCAAGCATGAAATTAAGTTTGTATGGGAATTTTAAGTTTGTATGGGAAAACCGAAACAAATCATTCCTTAATTTAAAGGGTAGGGGATGATTTGCTAAAAATCCTGAAATACATATCTTATTATTTATAACAAGAACCCCCCTATATAAATTTTCAGACCTCTAGCATCAAAATTTACGAAAGTCTCATACAAACTTTCACCCCCTATTTTGAGGGGTTGGGGGGGGGGGGAGTAAAAGTTTCAAGTTTTAAGATTTTTTTGTTGTTTGTGTACTATTATTAGCTTACATACCAAATTTCAGCATTCTAGGACTTCAGGAAGAACCTTGAAAATATGGATGATCATCAGTGAATCAGTGACGAAATCGGGGTATTTTAGATATCAATAAAATCTAAAGTATAAGAGCTATCCAATTGAAACTTTATCCGTCTTATTACAAAACGAGCTCTAACTTTAGACCTAGCCTAAACCTTCGAGACGGTTACTGTATTTTGAACTTTATTCCGAGAAGCGTAAAGTTCTTCAGGTTTATCATCGGTTTATCATCGGTTTTTGTAATAAGAACTTTAGCCTTGTCGGATTATAGTTCGAACTTTAAAAATGGCTCGATGGTTTAAACCTGGGTCTAAAGATAAACCTTGTTTTGTAATAAGGCCATATAGGTTTAATAATTAATGATAAATGATTTTATTTTTGTAAGTATGTTTGTACAAACACTTCTACACGTCAATCATGTTTTTTTTAAAACTAGATGAGGTCGGCATTTCCTATCTGACTACTCTGAGAAGAAAGGCCGAAACAAACTCAGAGGTCACAGTCTCCTTTAAAGTCCAGACATAATCTTTCAGGTAATAAGTCAACCACTGACATTATATCCCGAAAATTTTGTTTATCTGGTATAATCCAAACCCAAGATAAGAAGGTTCAAAAATACGACGAAGTGCGTCGAGAAAAGGTAGGTAGTGCCCTTGCGCTTCGCTTGGCTCGTCTTGGCGGGGGCACTCCCGTGCCCCCAGATCCAAATCCGTTGTGTAGTTCTGAAGACCAACGCGGTGACAAAGACAAACACGAAAAGCTAGTTTAATTTATTATTAACTAGCTGACCCGACAGACGTTGTCCTGTTTTCAATTTGAAAGACAGGTGACGCCATCTATCATCATAATAACGTTGTTGTTATTTGCCTCGGGAACAGCACTTTTTTTCGAGATGAAAGGTTTATGTCCGTTTCTGTACACCTGGCAACGTGAATGCAAAATTTCAGGATAATCGGTTCAGTGGTTTAGGCGTGAAAAGGTAACAAAACAAACTTACTTTCGCATTTTAATATTAGTTAAGATGTCTAGAAGTGGCAGTTACACTTGAAACTATTCTTTAATTTAGTATCATGTACAACATACACCAACATACTCAGCCCATAATGTTCCCACTGCTGGGACACACCTGTCTGTGAGAAGGAGTGGGCCGTAATCCACCACGCGGGCCCAGTGCGGGTTGGTGGATGTCACATGTCTTCGAATTTTGGTTCTAGGACATGCCGGTTTTGAGAGGTGGTGACGATATCGAACGACGGGTTCGAACCTATGACCTACAACTCGTAAGTCGCGGCCGTGACCACTCGCTGGGCCACCACTGCTCAGCAGCGGCGGCCCTAGAATTTCTTTTAGGTGGTGCAAAATCTTAAAGTGGCGCCCCTCTATGTACCATATGTTTCTATGATGATATGCATTTGCTTGCTTGTGGACAATCGGCTTTATAATAAGTTACTATCATCAATGACGCTATGGTGATATTACAGGTAGCGGTATACGTTAGGCAACATCTCAACGAGTACTGTCAACGCGGAGATAGGCATAATTATTGTACCCGTGGTAGAAACAAGTTGGCTGGCTACCCACACACCCTGTCTAAATCTGGAAAGTTAATTCACGTTATGGGTCCATCAGTATACAACCGGCTACCGGATAATATCTTAAGCGCGACATCTGACAATGCTTTTAAAGCTAAACTCAAGGGCTGGCTAAGCGACCAGGCGTTATATGACCTAAAAGAATGGTTTTAGATAATTTAGTATGATTTTTTTATTTTTTATTATTTATGACGATTATTTTGTATTGTTTCTATTTTTGTGTTTATCACTGTTAAATAAATTATTTTAATTTATATATTTGAATTTCTGATAATTTGTATTTGTTAATTTTTAATGTATTATAATTTTAATTTATTCTAAGTTTGTTTGTTGTGGGATGCTAGTTTTATTCTACATATGATGATTTTGTGTTTTTACTTTTTATAAAACTGACTTGTAATTTTTTGATAATTATTAATAAATAAACTAAACTAAACTAAACTGACTGGCGCCTGTCCACCAGGCAACAGTCATTGATCGTCGAGGCGCTGAAATGATGAAATCCCACCAGTGGTGGTCTCATTTCGGTTGATTTCAGCGCCTCTCCCATGACGGCGCCCGGTGCCGTTGCACCGCTCGCACCGCCCCCCTAGGGCCGCTACTGCTGCTCAGTATCATGTAAATAATTCCAAATCAATGAAAGGATCGGTACCTACCTACACCCCAAGCCTCCCAACCCGCTTTCAAAGCCTTAAGCTAATTCCAGAATCGAATCGCCCGGCCGAGTCGCACCGATGCGATCTTATCGATCAGATAGCTAAGCGAGTAACCGCTGCCTCCACAGAACCGATGGCGCGGAAGCTAATTGAATCGATTAAATTATACTCGATGTTACGTCGAATGATTTTTTTGTGGCGTTCCAATTGGTTTTATGAAGTGGCGTGGTTTTATTTGGATATTGGAATGGGTTTTAAATGAGTGTTTTCGGTTTCTACACGATATTTATCAGATGATTTTAAACTTGATTTTAGAATTCTTTACAATTATTTAGAAGCGCTTTTTGTAGGACGTTATATTTGTGATTTCGCATGGTGCAGGTACTGTAAAGGTTGTCTGCTAAAGTCAACCATAAGTGGAATAAAATAACGCTGGTTGTATTCGAACAGGTTAAGCTACGCTTGTCGCGGATGGTCTGTGGATGGGTGACCATCTTTACATACCGAGACCCCTCCGTGCCTCGGAACACACGAGAAGCCGTTGGTCCCGGCTGTCATTCGTGGATCTTAGACAGTCGTTATGGGTAGTCAGAATCTCGAAAGTCTGACAACTAAAGAGACAAAGTCGACGATGGAGTGAGCTTACCCAGATGAAGCCTGTTCACTCTTACTTTGAAGAGATTCGGGTTGTATGCGCTCGGAAACACAGACGCAGGTAAAGAGTTCCACTCTTTTGCTGTGCGCATTATAAAAGACATTGCGCATTTAAAAGTAGTCATTTCTTGAAATAGTACTTACATCAGTGCAAACCATTGTATCTCAATAACCCGTTTGTCCTAAAACACAGGGCTAATCAGAGTGGCAAACCAATTTATTGCGACTGTTATTAGATGCATAAATTTTGGCAGAATGCCAGACAACTGAACCATCTCTCTGTTTTTATCTCGCTGAAATAACGGTATTCTAAACTATGAGAGTTTGGAGCAGAATTTCCTTGAGCTAACCAGTTTAATTTAAGTTGTGTAGGTAATGTTATTACAGTGTGTACATAAAAGAGGTATTTTTATTGCCTATGTTTTTCGTCCATTCCCAGTAACTGGGCAGTGGTGGGCCAGATGTAACGGCCGTGGATTCGAAGTGTAAGTCAGGTAAGCACCAACCTTGTACAATTTATTTCATCAACACTGCTCTCGAAACGGTGAAGGAAAACATCGTGAGGAAACCGGCTTGTCGTAGAAAAAAACATTTGTGACATTTACCAATCCGCACTGGGTCTGGTTGGTGGCCCACTCCCTCTCACAGAGAGGAGGCCTGTATGACCTGTATCCCAGTCATGGGAAAATTATTCAATGGAAGGGAAAAGAGAGAAAGAAGGGAAGGGAAAATTATAATAATTATGTATACCTACAATTTCTGGATATAAACTCTATCGAAGCCAGACCTACCTAAATATCTAAACCATTCTAAAAGAAAAAATCTCAATATATTTTATTTCACATAAACCTACATACTTATACGTTTCCTATGGAGAAGAGCCGGCAAGAAACTCCACGGTTACTCCTTTAAAAATAATTGGATTTTTACGATGTTTACAAATTACAGTAGGTTTAGGAGGACAGCGTAGGCATGTCAACAAGTACCAGGTACTTAGTAAAATAAATAAAAACCGGACAAGAGCGAGTCGGACTCGCGCACCGAGGGTTCCGTAACATCCGCGTTTATGCATAAGGTTTATGTTTATGAAATTATTTTTTTTTTTTTGAGTTGATTGAATGAAAGGTAAATTGCGGTTTACGATATAATGACGTATTAAAAAAAAACTATTTACTAGATCTCGTTTAAACCAATTTTCGGTGGAAGTTTACATGGTAATGTACATCACATATTTTTTTTTGTTTTATCATTCTCTTATTTTAGAAGTTACAGGGGGGGGGGGGACACATTTTACCACTTTGGAAATGTCTCTCGCGCAAACTATTCAGCTTAGAAAAAAATGATATTAGAAACCTCAATATCATTACAGGCTTACAAGGTCCTCACATTTACAAAAAGTAAAAGAATCTATCAAAAGGATAAATAAAAAATATAATACAAAAACCTATTAAAACCCAAGGGATATGATTGCCATTACCTACAACCACTAATAAAAAGTTGAGATTAGAATTGTGTCAAATAATAACATTATGTCAAAGAAGTATGTAAAAAATTAACATTGTAATTTGGGAGCAGTTAACAGACATTTACTTAGTTATGCCGTTAATGAGGTGTCAGGGAAGAAACGACCCGTGCAGAAGGAATGATTGCCAAACTACCTTGTCTTCATCATCCACATTTCATAAATGAAATGTTTAGCTTACAAATTATTGTATCATTAGATGCCCAATTTTAAAATAGTTAGGAAACATTACTTATAGTAGATTATACCAGTGATTCCAGTGAACACTTCTAACGATTACACTCTCAAATATAAAAACTACGTTACAATATTGGCTAAGATACAAGAGCATATCATTAGGACTCGGACACAGACAAGTCACAACCCATCACTAAAACACGACGTTAAACATCAAAGTTTACCATTAAAATTCATCATTTACACTTCACTTTGATCTCTGCTTACCCTCAAAAACACACGCACGAGTTTATACAGCCGTTAACGAGGTCGTAACTAAAATACGGCGGTTGCCGAAACGGGAGCACCCTGTATACAAAGCGGAAAGTTCTCAACTTTCGCAAATAATGGCGGTGGCTCGGAATCTCGTAGACCGGAACAGTTTAATTGTTCATGATTTAATTACTTATTTTAAGGAATTACAGAGAGTTTGTAGAACATTTTAGCTAAACAAGGATTTTATGTTAATTAGGGGTTCATAAATATTATTGTGCTTAAGAGTCCTGTTACATTTTTTACGCAAATTCATGATTTTTGACGCTGTAATTTTCAGCAGTTGTAAGATATTTTAATTATTTGTTTAAGAATAACGATAGTACTATTCTCTTTCTTGTAAGTTGCAGTTACACATTTTCATTTTTCTTTTCGTGTAATTTACTATAAATATTTTACGAATACAGTTTGCAAGAAAAACCGTTGGCGATGGAACTTTGACGCTCAAATTCACATTGTTACATTCAATTCTTATAAATGCTAAAATTATAAAAAGATACTTTGAATGTTTTACTTGTTTATTGGAGTTCTAGAATTCCTTTAAATTCCTTGAGTTTTTATGGATAAAATCGTAAAGAAAGCCTAATTTAAGCAATAAATGTCTTGATTCAGCGTCCATTACACTCCAAATTAACGCAACTTTATCAAATAAACTAATATTATATAAAACTTCAATCTACAATGAATACGTTTCATTAGTTTTCGTTTCTCAACTTAATAAAACAAAATTGCAATAAATAAAGTTAAAATGCTATATATTCTGCGTCAATTCGGCGCGCCCCTCATTCCCGCGCAAGCGCTTGACGAGGTAGGACCTGTCGCCGAATTTTTGGCGCGCAATCGTCCGGAGATCGCTACTATTATCGACTCGTGTACGCCGATCGAAATAATTTGATTTGCGTTTACGATCCGTAATAGGATTCTTAAGATTGTATTTGGCTGTATATACAAGGTAAACGTGTATAGTTATATTCCAGGTTTCCGGGAAAAAATGGCGAAACAAAATCAGGGATCCCTGACTTTACCAACAGATTTTTCAACCCGTCAGCCTTTAAAACAAGAGTGAACAGGCATCTTCGGGGCACGCTCGTTCCATTGTAGACTTCATCCATCGTTTTCCACCAGGCGAGAACGAGGTCGAGAGAAGGTCCATTTGGCAATACAAGTCTAAAGTAAAAATGTTTGGACGGGACAACTTGTTGCTGTAACTGATGGTATGCAACAGGCAATTTAATCGCAACGTGTATCATCATCTGCTTAGCTTTTTGTTGGGGTCGGCTTCTAGTCTAACCGGATGCAGCTGAATACCAGTATTTTACATGGAGCGACTGCTTATCTGACCTCCACAACCCAGTTACTGGGTAATACGATACCCCTTGGTAAGACTAGTTGTCAGACTTTCGGGCTTCTGACTGCCTGTAACGACTGTCAAAGACCCACGAATGACAACAGGGACCAACGGATTAACGTGCTTTCCGGGGCACCGCTAATCATTTGCAATCGCACCGTATGTATCAGGCTTACCTAATACTAGTTATTTGGACGAGTAACCAAGCCTAATACGTTCCACAAGTGAAATATCTTGTAGGTATGTTAATCTAGGATGAAATTGAATCGTCGTTTCAGCCGATAGACGTCCACTGCTGGACAAAGGCCTCCCCCAATTTTGGGAGGGTTTGCCATAATCGCCACGCTTGGCAGGCGGGTTGGCGATCGCAGTAATAATAATAATAATAATAATAATAATAAAGTAACCCCGCCGCCGTATCTCTACGTTGACGCCCCGCCGCCGTATCTCTACGTTGACGCCGTGGTGGGGCTTGCGCGCTCCAAACTCTAGGCCTATACCGGAAGAGTTTACTTTGCTGGAATAGGTCTAAGGTGAGGAGCCAGACCAAGAGAGATACAGAAATCCGCAGGGCAGCATGTGGCGAACTGTTGGGCAGTAGCGACCCCACGGACCCTATCTTCAGGGAGAAGTCTTGTTCCTCACCTCTGGCTTGCCTTTATTGGCCGGCTGGAGTGAACAATGACGATGAACAGAGCTCCCACCCCATTCTTGCCTTTATTGGCCGGCTTGAGTGGAGATTCGCAAGAGCAAACGTGCTCGGAGGAAGGAAGTATTCCAGTAAGATGCTGGTAGGGATCTTGACCGTACTTCCGGGATTGTCCTGATAGCCGTGGAATACCTCTCCACTCCTCATAAGCACCTCAGGACATGTTGCCCCCTTGTTGCTACGTCACTATGTGCTAGCGATCGTTTCCGGGGGCCCATTGTTGAGTGTGCAAGTCACCCCCTGCCATTTTATCCGTGTATATATAAAACATTGATCAGGCAGGGGTCGTAGTTATTCCATAGTTCTTGGTAACCAGTCCACTTTAGCCACCCAAACTCATAGTCCAACTTTTTATTTTTCCATATCCTGCAATAGTCCTACACCAACCGGGGGTTATCCTTGGGTGCACTTGCATAGCGCATACAGGGATAATCGTCGGTTGGTGCCGCATTTCATTAAAATTTCCTAAGGGGCCTCTGCGAGTTGGCTTCAGCCCCTCGTACGCCTTCCAAAGGACCGGGACCCAATGGTTCCGAGAAAAAAGAAAAAAAAAAAAAAAAAAAAAAAAAAAAAAGAAAATAATAATAATAATAATCTTTTATTACTCCCAGAAATGCACGAACATTACATTGAATAGGAAACAAATAAAAAATAGCTTAGGCTAAGTGATTCACTGTAAAAAAGACCCTGACCTCTAAACTAGGTAAAAACCTGTATCTTAGAAGTCAGTGTGCCTTCAAAATTATGCATGGATATAATAAGCCTTAGAATTTATACCTAGATAGGACACAATGAATACAAAGTAAAATAGTAAAAAAAAAAAAAACAAACATAAAATATACAATGCAAAATTAAGTTTATAGTTTAGGTTTATATGGGAATAGAAAAAAACTGGCCAAGTGCGAGTCGGACTCGCACACGAAGGGTTCCGTACCACAAGGCAAAAACACCGAAAAAAACATGTTTGTTGTATGGGAGCCCCCCTTAAATATTTATTTTATTTTAATTTTATTATTTATTATTAAAGTTAAAATACAACTGAGTATTTTGTGAATATTTCAAGTGTCTACCTGTTGCCATTTTTGATATCGAGCAAAAAAGGGCAAAAAAATCGCGAAAACAGCGAAGTCTTAGTAATAGGGTCCCGTTTTTACCCTTTGGGTACGGAACCCTAATAAAAAGCAGGAACATAATAAAAGAGAGAAAAATAAAACTGATTTTGATTAACTAATTGATTGGTGAAGTGTGTGTTTGATATTGAGTGAGTGAGAGTATTTGTGAGTAAGTGTGTATGTGTGTGTGTGTATGTGTGTGTGTGTGTGTGTGAGTATGTGTTTGTAAAAGAGGTTGTGAGCGAGATGTATGTAGGTATATTAAATTCAACTTATGGATGTATTTAATTTTGAGTTATAAAAGCCTACCTGTTAAGGTTGGAATAGTTACCAACTAAAAGATCCTCAGTCATACGGTAGGTAAGTTTTTGCAGATATTGTTGTAGCTCGGATTTACACTGGTATTTAGTTTTAGGGAAAATGTTTAATAATTTATTTAACTGGTTGTAAAGTTTCGTACTGTTGATGTAGTAATGCCTTTTAGCGAAAGAAGTTTTATACGACTCTAATGTGAAGACTGTGTGTTTGACTCTACCTTTTGGCTCTGATAACGGACGAGTTGAGTGCTTACGGAGCATAGACTGGAGGATATACAGTTGCCTGACTGATAGCACTTTGGATTCTGCATATAACTGTGTTGTAGAGTATCTCAACGGCCGAGAGAGTAGGACTTTCAGTACGGCTCTCTGAGCTCGTTCTAGTCGTACAAAATGATTTTCACTGGCTCCACCCCAAGCTGGAATACAGTACACTAAAATGGATTGGCACAATGCGTAATATACGACTTTAAGGGTGTCCGTATCGGCAGAATTGCGTAATTTTTTAAAGACGTATATGAGTTTGCGAGTTCTACTCGCCAGTGAGTGCAGGTGATTATGCCAATTCAGATGTTGATCGATGTGTACACCTAAATACTTAACAGTAGGTGTCTTGGTGATTTCAGGGCAGTCACAAGAAGTGGAAGACGAACATGTGTGCATTTTAAGAGATAAAGATGTTGGCGGACTTAAATTAGATCTGATGGCGAATGGCATGCAGAGCGTTTTACTTACGTTAACTGTTAGAGAGTTATTACACAACCATTCCATTACACAAGCAAGTGCCATTTCGGCGTTACGATAGCATTGAGCCCAGTCTCTTCCATCAACCATCAGAGAAGTATCATCGGCGTATGAAATAATTTTACAGTTATGGATCGGCAACTGACACAGCTCATTGATGTATATCAGGAAGATGGTAGGGCCCAAAATGCTACCTTGTGGTACACCATATTCGATCGGGAGCTCATCATCAGCAACAAATTCGATACCAGAGAGAATAAAAATAAAACTCGATTTTCTTATACAACAATGGGTATTTTAATTTTTTTCTGGTATCGCATTTGTTGCACATTTTTTTTCAGAAAAAGAGACAATTTTGTATTTGTCTTATCTTTCATACGATAAGCGTAATAAATCGAAAACAAAAGAAATGGAGGACTGAGGGCCCTAATTTTATCAAGGTCATAACTTTCAAACAACAAAAAGTGATGACCTGTTCTTGCTTTCATAAATTTTCACAATTTATTTAGTAGCATATAGGATTTCAAACAGTAGCTGTAAGTTAATGATTTCATTTTATTTGCGTAACAAACTTTTACGTGTATGAGAATTGAGGGCCCATTTTTTACGAAGATATACAAAGTAGGACAGTGTTTTGAGATAATATCTTGTTTTCACAAATTTTGTTTGGCATTAGCTTAGATTTTGGCATAAAGACTTTCTGTAGTGTCCATAGTTTATCAGTTTCAGGTGGGCCCTCAATCCTCTATGTGAGAACTGAGGGCCCAACTTTACAGTCTATAACTCGGTTATTAGACTTTCACAAAATCTGATTCCAACTTTCACAATTCTTTTGGAATGTTCACTAAATCCTAAGCACATTTTCAAAGAGTTTTAACAAAATGGCCCTCACACCATACGCACATAAATTTTCTTTTTTTTAACAATAATTTAGAAAAAAAAATACCCGGATATTCGATATGTTCATGTCTAATTGAAGACAATTACTTAGTTTGCACTATCTACGAAGATAATTATACGATTTTTTTCAAGAATTGTAGATTTGGGACAATTTATAATCATTTTATAACAGTTACTGTACCTCGTATCTATTTCGATTTGTCGCAAGTTTTCAATAAATTTCATCCTGCTTAATAGAAACTTTTACAATGATGATACATCATTTTCTCCTCAAACAAGTTCGTTCATATTTGCGTCGAAAAGGTTGCTCTCATTCTATCAATCTTAGTTCTTCTAGCTAGTTTGTGAATATCCTTTTCCGACGTATTGAGGCGTAAAGAGTTTTATATGAAGTTTATTTGGATTGGCTGTAAAGCTAACTTAAAGGATGTTATCGAGTTTGATGAATCAATGCGATTAAGGGGCTTACCTACATGACCTAAAGCGCGGTCACTGTCGGACTGCATTGAAAAGAAAGAGAAGCATGATGACACAACCCTGGTAATTTATTGCAAAATATGAAGCAATTATTTAATTACAAAAAATCTATTGTTTGGACGAAAAAATTAAAACGCTAGTATTTTATTATGTTGCTTGTAGAATAGTCTGACAAAAAATCATAATGCTTGTATGTATATTAGTATGGTTTTTATTGTAAAAAGAAAGTTTGTAGAGGAATCTTCATGATTTTATTTCTATCGTATCAAATTAGTTATAATTATGTTTTCAACACGCCATCTACCTGGGTAGATAAATAATGATAAATAATAAATTCGTCATTCCAACACGATCCCACCACCATCCCATTGTAATTTTGCTAAAAGTTCGTAATCTGCTAAATTCATAATGGTTGATCATTGGTCGGTCAATGGTACAGAAATTATACGATACTCGTAGCAAATTAAAAGCAATGACTGTACAATGACGTTCTAATGGAAGGTCACTGATCAAAGGAACTGTCAAAATTTTAGCAGATCACCGCATAAGTCAGTAATTCATTTTTCATTATGTACGAGATTACAATTATGGGCCATTTCTTTTAATGAAGTGTCAGTGGTTGACCATTGGAAAGTCATAATGACGCCATTATATTAGTAGATTACCAAACTTGTCAAAATCAACAATTATGAAATCAATGATAGACCATTCTGACACTATTGTAATAGCAGACTTGAGGCCCTGGCATATATCCTGAAGAATATCATATATTTTTCTGATTTTATTTAGAGTAGTCGATCGTATAAGTACTTTTATTGTTTCTAAAACTTGCGTTTCTTGTGTTTAGGTCCTGTAAGGCCCTTAAAGTATTCTTCTGCCCATGACTTCGTCCGAGTGAAATTTATTGTTCCCCGAACCACCCCGTCGCATCACATAGATCATCACTCATCATTTTAGATTGTATGTGTTCTTTTTTTTGTCTCCTTTACTCTTTCGCACGCTGTCTACATCTCTCTATTTATTGTCCTATTGCAGGTATGCTGGAAGAGATTTCTTATGAAATAAGCATCACCTTTGTACTTATTTTTCTGCTCTGTTTTTTTCTTGTCTGTTTATATATGTGTGTACATAAATGGTAAAATAAATAAATAAATAAATAAATCGCCTGCTCGCGATAGAACTTTATTTTCGCTTAGCGTGCTTTCGGACTTCTGCACGGCTCCTAAAGGTCCTAGCGTAATGTTTAATAGTCCATAGCCTTTCTCAAGAACTGGACTATCGATTAATGCAAAAAGAATTGTTGAACTCGGACTGGCAGTTTCAGAGATTATCCCGTTCAAACAAACAAAAAAAAAACTCTTCAGCATTATTATTAGTATACGAGGGCGGCATTGAAAATTTCGGGAATCAAGGAAGTGACACAACATTACTATTTAAAAATGTATTTATTGCTTTTCGAAGTATTCTCCGCAAAATTTGACACATTTTTCCATACGATGGAACCAATCATTGAAGCAACCATTCCATTCGGAAACCAAGGAGTTTTCAATTAAAAAGATTTTAATATGACAGGAACAGTGGAAATATTCCATTCCCGATACTTTTAGTGCAGCCCTCGTAGATAGATTGTGATTACGATGCTGGTACCATGAAGAAAGTTGTTCGGTTTCATGGTCTGTACCACACCATTAAATTTGACCACACCTTTCTGATACACGTTGTATAGCAATATGCCTGTACACTCAAGAGGTAGACCCTTCCCAAAACAACAGACGCCTCTATCTAAATATCATCATCATCATTTCAGCCGAAAGACGTCCACTGCTGGACGTAGGCCTCCCCCAAAAGGGGGGGGGGGTTTGCCATAATCGCCACGCTTGGCAGGCGGGTTGGCGATCGCAGTATGGTATGGTGGTGGAATGCATAGAGAACGCTGCTGCCCATTCTCCGGTACGCCCCTTAGTCGCCTTTTACGACACCCACGGGAAGTATGGGGTGGTGCTATTCTTTAAGTCCGGCACCACACAGACTGATCTAAATATAAACAGTACCAACATAATACAGAAATCCACCACAGAAATCCTAACCAATCAGTCTGAGCCTTTATCACAAGGGGCTATTAATATTATAAGACAAATTATTTATTTAACAAGGCAAGACAAGAAGCCACCGAAGCTAACAAATTGCGTAGATAGCTTATTGAAGATTGTATTAGAAGACAGTCTTTACATCGGGGAACATTCCAAAGCGTACCTACTTAACGATTTAATGGCATTTTGATCCATCTCAGTCGCAAGCTCGACTATTGAAATGAAATGAAATATTTGTTTTTAACCCCCGACGCAAAAACGACGGGGTGTTATAAGTTTGTTGTAAGTAGATAATAAGTGGCAGTGGGCAGGGCATATTGCTCGCCGAACAGATGGCCGATGGGGCCGAAAGGGGTGGAGTGGCGACCGCGTACCGGAAGACATAGCGTTGAAGGGCCTCCCACAAGGTGGTCCGACGACCTTTTGAAGGCCGCAGGAACCCGTTGGATGCGAGAAGCACAGAAGCGGTCAAAGTGGAGGTGCTAGGGGAGGCCTATGTCCAGCAGTGGACGTCTTTCGGCTGAAATGATGATGATGATGATGATGAAGTAGATAATGGCGCCGGCATTTCCTAGCCGACTGATCCCTGAGAAGAAATGTTGCAACAAATTCAGAGGTCTCTCTCTCTCTTTAAAGTCCATACATTAGTTATATTATTAGTATTATGTGAGTCTAACAATGCAATGAAGGGCGTTTTTAAAGAGCCATTGCAGCTATGAGTTGACGTGTCTTAACAGACGGCATGCATGCATGAATCACTTATGGTGTAGCTCAACCCTGTTTTACGGAGCTCAAGGACCCGTCACTCGACGCTACCAGATCCGCAGGACATTTGCGTAGCCCATCAAAGCCGCGACAGTAAAGTAGTAAAGTCATGTATTCAAACTGCGGCTGCATGATACTCACATTCATAGTCAGTTTTCTCTTTAAATGATCGCGGAGTTCTATGTTTGATACCTGAGTCGATCTGTCTTGTTGAGTTTTCCTATTAGAAAAGCCTCAATGCCATCAAAAACATAACATGTAAAAAAATCCAAGGCAATCGCACATACATTAGACACATTGATACATTACATTAGATACATTGAGATACATTGTGTTTTCATGCGATGGCCAAGTCAATCGATTTATTTAAAACATTTTTTTTTTTAAATATTGATATGGTCACTACAAGATGTTGTTAGGTTAGCTAATTACGTAATAACTTAAGACAGAAGGTCCGATAAATTAACCTACTTGGTATTACATGAATCTCACAACTTTTTATGGTAAAAGAAATGAGTTGCGAGACTTGGCTTTTTTTACAAGTTATGTTTTTGATGGCATCTCACTTCTTTTTGTAGATAGTCCTACTTTTTTCCTTTCCGGTACCTTTTTAACTTTTTTTTTTAACCTAATCCATTGACCATTTTACAAGTTACCTTTGAACATAATTATATCTAGGTACATTTAATTATACACTAACTTCCGCCCGCGGCTTTGCCCGCGAGGTGCGTCGATAAAAACTATCCCAAGTCCTTCCCCGGGATGCAGTCTATCTCTCTGCCAAATTTTATTGAAATCTGTTCAGTGGTTTAGGCGTAAAAAGGTAACATACAGACAGACAGACAGAGTTACTTTCGAATTTATAATATTAGTATGAATAATTGTTATTTTCCTCGCTAGAGAGCTCCGATAAACGCGTGCGATCGCTGCTAATCATAAAGTGCTATAGACATTTATACTCCAAGGCGGAGTCGTCTATGAATCTCCACCTGAACTAGTTTTCCTTGCTTCGGCAAACCTGGGTCCGGAGTCTGTTTAAAGACTTCCAGGTTACCCAAGGGAAACTCATGTCAAGGTGGGAGGTCTTCAGCGGGTGGGACTAACGGTTTGGGTAAGGAAGCACCGTCTCGCCACAGCTTTAGTCTCTCTTGTGATGGTTCGCTAGTGAGTGGAACGACACACTTTAAAAAACTGTTTCGACTTTTCAGCCTTTGTGGCACAAGGATGTTGTCGTGCAAAGGGTTTCGTGTGTCGGAGACCATGTTGACTCTTTCGCTGGAGCTTGCCACCGCTCTGCGAAGCACTGGTGGCGCTATCCCTGCTAGTGGATACAGCATTTGTACCGGGGTTGGTTTTAGGCAGCCAGTGATGGCACGTTTCATTCAAAGCTGTATCGGGCACGCGAATTCTCCCGCAGAAAAAGATAGCGCCAGTCCAGTAGTCCACATAACGTCAGGCGAAGCACCCCATTTCGATGAGATCAGTCGACGAACAAGACTGTTGCGAGTGTGCACCTTCTGCTTGATATTCTTGCCGTTTTTGCTGAATGTTAAAGATCTGTCCAGGGTAACACCAAGATATTTAGGGGAATTGCTGTGCTTGATAGACACCCCACCCCAAACGATGACAGGTCGTGACTACTTAATCGGACTATCCTGTGGTTGCCTTAAGGAACAAATATTTGTATGACCTACAAGTAGTTGTTCCGGGTCTGGCTGTTTGTGTATGTGAGTTTATTAAATGTTTGTAAACACACCCACAATACAGGAGAAATTCCTAGTGTGGGTCAACGTTTTATCAAAAAAAAAAAAAAAAAAAAAGAAAGAGAAAGAAAGAAAGAAAGAAGTAAACTCACAAGCGCAACCGCTGTCCCTATATTTTAAATCAGTAATATCTTCGAAAATGTTCATTTAAATTACATTCTGTAAGGGCCAAATTGATCTATATTAAATGCATAATGTATTTAAGGTACTTAACTGGATAAGGATTAATGCTGTATTGCTTAAAATCGCTTCGTAAATAAGCCATTATTTCTCGTAAAAAGTAAAAGATAAGAAATGTTTATTGTGGGTTATCCATAAGAGATAAGTAGACATATACCATCGCGGACTTTTTTGTACACCTTTTTAAGGTGTACAATACTGTAGTACATTATTTTGATCTATCTCGTAGGGTTCAGCTAGCTTTTGCAATATAAGCTCAAAAAATGTGTTATTTGCGACATCACATTAGAAACCTCTAAAATTATCAGTGTTTCTCTACTATATTATGCATGTATTATACATATAAAATCGCATCAAAATCCGTTGCGAAGATCTAAGCATGCATGCGGACAGACAGACAGCGCAAAGCGACTTTGTTTTATACTATGCAGTGATAAACAGGTACACTTATTCATTAACTGCAAATGTAACTTTGTCATACTATATATTCATATAGGATTACAAAATTATTTATGCAGTTGGTGTATCTAGAAAAGTGGAACGAAATTGCAAAATATTTTAGTTTTTCCTTGATTTATACACTAACACTAATTGTATTCTAAATTTGAAGCTTCTATGTCTGCTAGAAGTGCCTTACGAGTTTTGATGATCGGTCTGTCAGTCAGTGAGTGAGTGAGTGACAAAATTAAGAAACTTTTGACAAGTTATAATTGTTAAACTACTGGTTCAAATTGAATGAAATTTGAAATATACCGTGTTTATACAATGCCTGCTTGATTACTGAAAATTCAGGTCTCTAGTTTTATCCACAACGAAGTTATAGGGGTTCGAAAATGGCCTGAACTGCTTCGAGAAAAGGATGGTACAGACGTGCCGCTTTTTGCTCGACTTGGCGGGGGCACTACCGTGCCCCCAGATAGCAGTTCGGGATATGCAAAAAAAAGGTTAAATCATTTTGCACATCTCGCCCTTAAAATAGTATGTGGTGTTCCGGTAGGTAAGTACATTGTTGACTGTCTCGTGGCACAGGTACGGTGAGTGAAATACATTCGATTTCCTCATCGGGGCAACCTTCTAAAAGTATTGTTTGGCAAAACGTAGTTTATAAATAGTAAGTGCAATCACATACAGTGTGGC
The DNA here is from genome assembly GCA_916614155.1 of Mesoligia furuncula. Lineage (NCBI taxonomy): Eukaryota > Metazoa > Arthropoda > Insecta > Lepidoptera > Noctuidae > Mesoligia > Mesoligia furuncula. The sequence continues at coordinate 16,436,405 of OU744815.1, read as the reverse complement.
AGGGACCTGTTGACATGGATTCAGTAGGTACATAGGTACATGATTCTGGACCCCCCCTTTTTAGGGTTCCGTACCCAAAGGGTAAAAACGGGGCCCTATTACTAAGACTTCGCTGTCTGTCCGTCTGTCTGTCACCAGGCTGTATCTGAAGAACCGCGATAGCTAGACAGTTGAAATTTTCACAAATTACTTATATATTTCTGTTGCCGCTATAACAACAAATACTAAAAACAAAATAGAATGAATATTTAAGGGGGGCTCCCATACAACAAACGTGTTTTTTTCGGCGTTTTCGCCTCGTGGTACGGAACCCTTCGTGTGCGAGTCCGACTCGCACTTGGCCAGTTTTTTTTTTTTTGAGTATGGGCAATCATCAAGTGACTCCTCCCGCTCTGGGTGGAGCGGAAGGGAGTGTCAGACTCTTACTGACTAAAACCCACCCGTGTTCCTTCCTTAGCAGTTTATGTTCCTGATTCTGGACCCCCTGCGTTGAAATTTTTGGTCAGTTATTTCAAAAAAAAAAACGGGCCAAGTGCGAGTCGGACTCGCGCTCCTTGGCCTTGGTAAAAAGTAGCTAAGTAATAGTTTTAATTTTTAATGTAATGTAACTACAAATTTACGGTTTTCGGATTTTTTCCTTTACTTGTTGCTATACGACATTGCCTCTTGCCAAATTTCATGATTGTAGGTCAACAGGAAGTATCCTATAGGTTTTGATTTCGGAACATAAACGCTCGCATCTTTTTATTGCGTTGACTTAGAAGTTTGACTTCACTGCTTCAAGGGATTGCAGCCTTGAGTACTTAATATTAATTTCAACTTGATAACTCCACGAGTTCCTGAGAAAAAGGGTCCTGACAGACGGACAACGAAGTGATCTTATAAGGGTTCAGTTTTTCCTTTTGAAGTACGAAACCCTAAAAATCACCTGTTACCTTTAAAAGTGCAAAATGTAAACAGAACTGGAACAGTTAGTTTTTAAGATAGTAGATAACTCTTTAGGATGTTCTAAGATAAGATTTTTAAATTACCTCTTAAGCGATTCTCTGACAAGGGGAAATTATATTGTATGCGAATAGAGACGCGGAAAAAAGCCATTTAAAATATGGCTGTCTTTTCTTCACGATAAAAACTTCCAAGCAGATTCAAACGTCGAGGAAACTTACTGAGGTTTAATTTATCACTCTGATCTACTGATTATTTTATATTGTGCAGTTAGCTACGCCTATAACCAAGGTATTATTTTAGCTCGAACTTTAGAAATCCTAAATCATGACATAGAATAGGTGCTCATAGGCACCAGTCCCACCGTCATCGAGAAAGCTACAATTTTCTTGCTCAAGAAACGTACAAAAGATTGTAGGTCCCGATAAGTCAAAGAGATGATATACTCTTACTGATTAAAACCCACCCGTGTTCCTTCCTTAGCCCTTTATGTTCCAGAGCAGCGGTAACCCTTTCGGACAATCCCGCTGACCCGAGATATTTTAATACGGTCTGCAGTAGATCTTGGGGGCTAAAAAGGCCACTTTGGCAGAATCATAAAAGGATAACGGAATGGACATTTAACTGTTAAGTTAATCGTATCAAATCCCATTGGTGAAGCATTTTTCAGTTATTTTTTTTTGTCTGTGCTAAAATACCAATCAATCCAATCCAAATCCAATCCCAAACTCTTTGATTGTACTACGTAGTGCAGTGAAAAAAAAGAAAAACACGGACTGTCTTCGCCATTTTATAATTCCTTTTATGATTCTCCAAAGTGGCCTTTTTAGGCCCCCTGTTCTGTAAAAACCTCACCGAAAACTTTGGTGAAATGAGTTTGTAGTGAGCTGTCAATAGTTTCAATCTCTACTGCGCAGGTGCAGGCACTGCTCACTTGAAGAGTTTTCACGATGTGATTTTTACAGAATAGACAGCATATTAGCAGGTATATAAGTTAACGATACGAAAATAATGAAAAGCTACGTGTGTTACAAATAGTAAATAAAACGAACGAGTAATATAGGCGAATATTAAATATTTTATTTAATATAAACCCTAAATATACCAGCAATTTACAGGAAAATCCAGCGAAATTGTGTAATATTAAAGAAACGCATATTATATCTTTATAAACAAATAAATCACTTGAAAATTATTGTGGTTTTAACACAATAAATTATTAAAATAATAGGTACATTTAAAACAAAGCTTGTTGGTTTGCTACTAAAACTATGTAATCTTAAAGCTACATTAATCTAAATTAAAATATTAATTTCTCAACAAACATTGAAAGAAGATGGAATGTTATTTAATTAATGAAAATAATAAAAAGATGCCCATATTTTACTTAAGTAGGTACACGAAGTAGTGTGATCAAAATTTATAATAGAAAAAACGGGATAGATATCTATTATGTTATAAATAGTTCAATTCACTCCTTTTAGTATTTTCTACTCTTTGGTATTCATGAGACACGTCAATCCAATGCCAAATACATTGTTGGGAAAAAGATTAAATGTATACTTTTTGCAAAAAAAAAGAAAAAAATATATGTTACGGAAACGATTACACATATCATATTGTAGCTTAATTTTTTAAAGGAAAGTCTTGAACAAAACAAAATGGTACAATTTACATAAATTTAAGAACAATGAATCGATTTCTTTCTTGCAAAAATAACACAACCCTTTTGATATTAACAACAATAAGTACAAGACAAAAATTGACAATTATTATACAGTAGAGAATTGACATACTCTACACGATTACTCACTTTACTTCACTAGTAAACATTTCAAATGTTACTGACCTTGCAAGCACGAATTCGTAATCAAAAATCATAATACATATTACTTGTAATAAATTCTTCTTACACAATAGATTATAAAGCAAACTGAATACAATCACTATCAGGCTAGAGATGTACCATTTACTGACTAAATATTTACCATTGGTAATCGTACATATACACTCGAAAGAACAGTAATAATTGGTAACACATTATTAGATGACACAAACGAATAGGTGGACGATCAAACCATCTATCCGTAAACAATGTGTTATCAATCTTTTACGGTTCAATTCACACATTTAGTCGATAATATACATAGATAACAATTTACACCTATAGATATTGTTTTAAGACGTCTCCTCAAATGTCACCCGATTTAAACTTCAAGGTAGATCTTCAAATACCTTGGATATGACAGTTGTATCCTCACCAAAAGTTAACGTGACAGTCGAGGAGATATTTTACAAACGGTTTTAGCTGGGCTCAAAAATTTTTTATTGTGGAATCTACTTAAAAATAATTTTAGTGAAAAAGAAATCAACAGTGGAGAAGTTCAATACTTATTATTTTAAGCATAATAATTATATATATATGGGATTTTTTTTCTAAATATCGTGTTTGCAAAGTCAGAGACGGTCTTGCCCTGTTTAGACCTCATGGTCACCTTATTTGACGTCCTTGCGCACTTTGTGGCCACGGAAGGAGGCCTGGATCTTAGTCGCAGCCTTGTTGAGATTAGGATCGGAGAGGTCAATCTTTTCGATGTCTTCCTGTAAGTTGAAAAAAGGTCATGTTAGAAAGTAAATTTTTAGAGGGTGAAATATTTCATCACTCGATTAGCTCGGGGGGGCAGTAGAAAACCCAGAGAAAATGATATAAGCTGTCTGACGACTGTATAATATAACACGTTTAAATATAATCGTGGCAATAGCTGTTTCACTTAAAAGCTTATAGCTAAGCTTATTTTTAGGTTGCTCAGCGAGCTATGGAACGAGCTATGCTTGGAGTTTCTCTGAGGGATAGAATCCGGAATGAGGTGATCCGACAGAGAAACAAAGTTGTCGACATAGCTCATCATTATTATAAGCTAGCTTAAGTGGCAATGGGTCGGTTATATTAGCCGTAGAACCGATGTCCGGAGTAGACGTGTTCTGGAGTGGAGACTGCGAATCGGCAAACGTAAGGTAGGACGCAGGCTAGGTGAAGCGACGACCTTCGCAGGCTGGCTGGCAGCAGTTGGATGAGAGTTGCTGAGAATCGTCTATGTCCTGAAGTGGTCTGCTCTAGACCATGATGATGAAGAAAAGCTTGACGAACCTTATCCTGCTGCTCCTGATCCTTCACGGCCTGGTCGACTTGCTCCTTCTCCTTGCGAGCCTGGTGTCCTCTGAACGACGCCTGGATCTTGGTGGCGGCGCTGCATAGCTCTGTGGATAAGGAAAAGTTACAAGTTAGAACTGTTTAATTATGGAAATATGCTTATTTTTATCATGAAGATTGATCGAGAAACGCTGGAATAAAACCAAGGTGAAAAAAAGACATCAACAATTATTTGAGACCAGCTGCGCCCCGCGGTTTCACCACCATAAGTTTCGATCCCGTGGGAGTATCGGGATAAAAAGTAGCCTATATGTTAATCCAAGGTGTCAGCTACCTCCACACCAAATTTTATCAAAATCGGTCCAACCGTTTGAGCGTGAAGAAGTAACAAACATATAAACACACATACACACACACTTACAAACTTTCGCCTGTATAATATTAGTGTGATTAGGTCTCACACGGAACGCAATAACGATTAGTTTGGTATCATCATAATATTATTATTACGTATTAACTTATAGCATGCTGCCGCTCATCTAGCAACCCGCACACGTGGTGGATTACAGCACACTCCCTCTCGAAGAGAGGAGGCATGTGTCCCAGCAGTGGGAACAGCATAGGTTGATTATGTATTGTGTATACTACGCTTCGCAGAATAATCTGCTAATAATAATCAATAATTAAAAAAATAATACCTAAAATAATAACGAATAATTATTGTTTGCAGTATTTTCTCGTGACGTAATATAGGTAATATCGTCTTTTATTAGGACTTTATTGTCAATTCACAATTATTTTTTTTTTTTTGTGGGAAATCATCAAATGACGCCTCACGCTCTGGGTGGAGCGGAAGGGAGTGTCAGATTCTTACTGACTAAAACCCACCCGTGTTCCTTCCTTAGCCCTTTATGTTCCAGGGTAGAGGTAACCCTGCGTCAATTCATATTTGGGAGTCGATGAGAGATGTAGGTAATACTAACACACACCTCCTCATCCATCATTAAATCCATTTCGAAACAATCCAAAAATAATCGAAGAAACATACAAAATATTCGAAAAGGTGGGAAATTTATTGAACAGCCAGTCCAACCTTTCGTTCATAACAAACAGCAGAAACTATTCACCCCCAAATGTACCCCACAATATCACATTTCGGCTTGAGGCGAACTCTCACGGAATTTCATCAGAGCTCGCTAATCTGCGCCGACAGCAGATCGATTGTGGGAACAGGGCTGACAGGAGATATTACTGATACCTTGATTAGTTGATTACTTTGCAGCTAACGATGTACTTACAAAAGACACATTTGAGAATACTGCGTCAAATTATGTACATTCAAAACTAAAACTAAACTAACTCTTAACTGTGGACACTGAGATGGTAAAAGACCTCGTGTTACTTTTACTGGCTTGTTTTTAACAATGTAATAAAGTCACAATAATAATAATAATAGTTTATTTCAAAAATGGGATTGCAAAGTTTACAAAAATTGCATGTATATAATTTATAAGTTCAACTATACAATAAAGACGGGTGAAGTACTGTTCTCCTAGATAGGCTAGAATATTGCCTGTGTTAAGAAGAGACAGTGCCGGTCCCCTGATTGGCGGATTATTATATAAATATTGTGAAAAAGACAATAATTTCTACCAAAATTAAAATCATAAACACAATCAAATTCACAATCAATGTCGAAATTAAAAACAAAATCAAAACCAAATTAAGATCAAACCAAAATTATAAACAAAATTTAAATTTAAATCAAAGACAATACGAAAATCAAATTTAAAATTATATTATATCTATTATTATATTTTATTTTATTATTATTTATAAAAGACAATCTAGAGTGTGTGCGTACAATGGAAAGCCATATCTAGCCAGGACTTAAGCAACACAGCCAAGACATTACGCTGGAAACAGACATAACATTCAAAGCAACGGGAATCTCGAAAACAATGCTTGAAACATTGTGTGGAGATTTCCGTTGCGAGGACAAAATCGAAAATTATTAAAATTATTGTTTCGGACATTTCGTTTCACAGTGTGTTCAACGCTCTACACAAAACAAACAAGACTATTTCAAAAATTGAGTTTGAGTATTCAATTTCAGCCCGTTCCTCTGTAACTGCAGTCATTTGTTCTGGAGGAAACTTGGCACGAAACGCATGCACGTATTGCACGTCGCACGATGTTTTACCACCAACTTGGCAGGTTGTGTATGGCTGGAAGTAAGTTTCTTGATTGCCAGGATTCTTCTTCCAAATAACGAATTGTGTCTTTTATAGATTGCAGATGTTTTTTTTTACTTGTCAGGAAGACGTAAATAAAATTCTTCAGGGAAATTGAACCTAAGCGTGAAAACATGTACAATTTATTGTGAACTGTTTAAATCAAAATAAAGACATTTTTAAAATGTATTTTTTTAATAGCTGAATGGGCTCGCTCTTGACCTCTATCACGCCTGATGGAAAGCGATGGATGAGGTCTATGATGAGCGTGCCGCATCTCGCATCGATGAAACACAGCAGGCTGCTTGACGCTGGACTCCGTTAGGGTCGTCGCAAACCAGGCAAGCCCTACCACCGCAAGGAAAGAATTGGCCAGTCAATTAAGGTGTTGGGTGTGACGGTCCAGGATGCGCCGAGCGCACGGTTCAGTTGAGTAACTGGCGGAACAAACTGAGCTTCATGAGGAGGCTTCTTCATGCATGCCATTAACACTATTGTTGCAATAATTTTGATCAACAAATCGCAACCACTTACCAGCCTTTTTGGCAGCTGGTCTAGACTGGTCCAACTCAAGAAACCAAAGGTAAATTTTATCCAGAGGATAGTCGGCAAGATATAGGAATCACACGTTACACTCGTGCAATTTTCTCGCACATAAAGATGCGATATTTCCTTTCACCATTTGTGGAACTGGAAATAAATTGGACACACGTATGGAATACATAGTGGTTCTCATCTTCTAACTGGGGCAATTGAATGGCATGATGTGGCCATTTTCTGAACGTGTCAAAACTTCATGCCATGTCATCGTCGGTCAATTGATTCTTTCGGTTTTTGAGGCCTATTTTGTATATGAATTCGCTGTGCCTATTTATAGCCTACAAATTCAACATTATATTTCGTTTAGTGTCCCTAGAATAGTGGTTTCTTTTTCTTCAAACTTCTTTACAGGCGAAAAACTGATTGATTTCTTTGTTTTTCTTAATCTATTTGCTGATAGACGGACAAATACCCCCTTACTTTTATCCCGATATGCCCACGTGATTCCCATACTTCCCGTGGGTGTCGTAAAAGGCGACTAAGGGTCGTACCGGAAAAAATGTTGGACCTGCCAGCCATAGTAACAGTAAATCAATTATTAAGTATATCAGATGAATAGTTACACACCGATTTCTCTCTTTCAGTTGTCAGTAGTTGGACTTTCGAAGAAGACAAATCGTTGTGTAACAGACGCTATACAACGTTTATTAATAAGGGGGATAGAATATAAGCTATAATGAACACAATAGCTGTCAGTAATTCAGTCTTAACCTCTTTCCCAATTATTTTAGGATTGGCTTCCAGTCTAACCGGATGCAGCTGAATACCAGTATTTTACGTGGAGCGACTGCCTATCTGACCTCCACAACACAGTAACTGGTATAATTATGAATTTTTCACAATACAAAATCTGTCAGACGTCAAGTTTATTCCACGAATAAAAATTATCTGTCGATTGAAAAACCAGCCCTTAAAACATTAACGTCAGCTGTCAACCCTAACTCTCGAATACGTTCGTTATCGGACGTAGGGCAGTACCCAGCCTCCTAGCCTGTTGTTTATTCATAGATACCATCCAACGGCACCTGTCTCACCGCCGGCGATTAACGACTAACGAGAAGCGAGTATATCTAGCAAATAAATAAAGCGGCCAAGTGCGAGTCGGACTCGCACATGAAGGGTTTCGTACCACCGTACGATATGTAATATACTTTCCTAGACAAAACCCTTTTTTTTTGTTTGAGGACCCTTCTGCCTAGCCTTTTCCCAACTATGTTGGGGTCGGCTTCCAGTTTAACCGAATGCAGCTGAATACCAATATTTTACATGGAGCGACTGCCTATCTGACCTCCACAACCCAGTTGCTTTGTAAAACGGTACCCCTTGGTAAGACTGGTTGTCAGAGTTTCGGGCTTCTGACGACCCGTAACGACTGCCAAATATCCAAGAATGACAGCCGGGAACAACGGCTTAATGTACTTTCAGAGACACGGAGGGGTCTTGATATGTAAAGATGGTCACCCATCCACGGACCGTTCGTGGCAAGCGTAACTTAACCTGATCGATCACCCTGTGCGGCTGTTATTACTTATCCACAAGCCCATTTATGGGGACCCTTTAATATTAAAGTTTTGTTTTTTTGTTATAGCGGCCATAGAGCTTTGAGAAAGACGGACGGACGGACCTCGGAGCCTTAGTAATAATGTCCCGCTGGCCTTTGGGTACGAAAGCTTACGAACTATTTACTCAAAGCAGTTTTAAATTTAATTCATTTAATTGGTTAAAAAAGGAGTAAATTTGTTTTGGCACATACGTCGTTTTATTCCGAGCGCACGCACACTATAGCCATCACTCTTCTTTTGCGTTTCAATAGTAATTGCATCACTTTCGCTCACTTAGTAGGTTTTCGAGGATTTTAGATTTTCGAGGTAGCGCCTGTCGGGCACAGGAAAATTTTAAATAAGTAAGAGAGTGGGAGAGCGGTTTTATGATTTTCCTTATTCCTAAAGTAGTATTTCTTTTATTTCCTTTCTATCTGTTTTTACTACAGTGTTACTCGCCGTTGTGTGTGTTGTGTTACTCGACGTTGTTTGTGTGTTGCGTTACTCGCCGTTGTGTGTGTGTGTTTTGTGTTACTCGCCGTTGTGTGTGTGTTGTGTTACTCGCCGTTGTGTGTGTGTTGTGTTACTCACCGTTGTGTGTGTGTTGTGTTACTCGCCGTTGTGTGTGTGTTGTGTTACTCGTCGTTGTGTGTGTGTTGTGTTACTCGCCGTTGTGTGTGTGTTGTGTTACTCGCCGTTGTGTGTGTGTTGTGTTACTCGCCGTTGTGTGTATGTTGTGTTACTCGCCGTTGTGTGTGTGTTGTGTTACTCGCCGTTGTGTGTGTTTTGTTACTCGCCGTTGTGGGTGTGTTGTGTTACTCGCCAGGTGGTGTGAACAGTCAAGGATCAACTACTAATATATAATTATGTATGCATCTCTTTTACTACAACGGGACCTACAATTTTTTGTACGTTTCTTGAGCGAGAAAATAGTTGGTAGCTAGCCGCTTCCCCTTAGGCGTTGGGAACGGTGCCTCCCGGGCACCGGGACTTACTTATCGCCTCGCCGACTGTTGTTTGTGTAATTGCTGTCCCTAGATTACTTCGTTCGTGTTATAAATAGAGATTTGTTTTGCTTCTAGAGATAATTCTTGATTAAGAGGCTTGGTGCTAAATCGTTGCTAAGGTGATTGTTGGCTAGCAACGATTTGAGATACGCGGGATGGTATGTTGTGATCACCACAAGCGCGCTCAATTGGGGGGGGCAAATGTATGTCTCAGAGTGTTAACTTCCTCGTGTCTTTCTATCTTGGTCGTAATTATTTACCGATAGTGGTTATGGGGTGCTTAACTTTAAACTGTGACATTTTCATATTTTATTTTTGTTTAGCCTATTCTGTCCCACTGTTGGGCAAAGCCGTTCCCCAAATCCTTCCAGAAACTCATTTCCTGCGCCGCTTCGAACTACCACAACAATGTATCAAGTCCTAGGCCCAAGCCTATTTCTTTAGGTAAGGGGACTACATGTCCTAAAGCGCGGTCACTGTCGGACTGCATTGAAAAGAAAGAGAAGCGCAATAACACAATGCTGGTAATTTATTGCAAAATATGAAGCAATTATCTACTTATTTACAAAAAATCTATTGTTTGGACTAAAAAAATTAAACTAATAGGTACCTACTTATTTTATTAACCTGACAAAAAATCAGAATGATTGTATGTACATAGTATATTAGTATGGTTTTTATTGTAAAAAGAAAGTTTTTAGAGGTATCTTCATGATTTTCTTCTATCGTATCAAATTAGTTAAATTGAGTTTTCAACACATTATCTACCTAGCATATTCAAATTCAAATATTTTATTTCAGATTTACATCCATATATTGTTAGTAGTAGTATAACTTAGCCTAATGTTAGTATTAAATTAAAGTTACAATAATAAACAAGTAGTGTACCATTGAACTGTTCGTTCAATGGTACACCGCTTATTTGGATAAGTGTGTATGAACACTTACCCACCTTCGTAAGAGGGGAGAGTCCCACCGGTCTGCAAACACATTCAGGATGCCATTGGAGGAGGAGCGCAACCGCGCCATCATGGAAGCGCATCGCTTCCGCATGATCGCGGCGAAACCATCGACGCACGCTTCCGCGAACATCCCTGACGCGCTACATCGCCACGGCAACCCCAAAAGCACCCTGAATGCGTTATTGTACTGGACGCGCAGGTCGCTGTAGGCCCGCTGGGTATACTTGGTCCACAGGCTGCACGTGTAAAGCGACTGGCAGAAGGCCTTAAAAAGCGTTATCTTTACCGATTCAGTACAGCGTGCAAACCTGCGGGCCAGCATGTTGCAACGGACAGCCAGCGACCTGCGCTCCCTGTCTATGTCAACATTATCTTTTAAGTCATCAGTGACCCAATGGCCCAAATACTTAAACTTCGAAACCCGACCTTAAGGAGACCCAGAGAGTGAGAGTTCAGGCAGATGTTTATAGGTTAAAGTACCTGATTTAAAAACCAACCATTCACTCTTATCGGTATTGTATTTGAGCCCGTGAGCCACTGCATAACTTTCACAAATTTTAAGGAGCTTTCTCATTGCACCGATAGATGGACTCAGCAGCACCATATCATCAGCATAGCTGATGTTGTTCACGCAGATACCGTCCACGTGACAACCGATTTTAGTGCTACTGAGCCTACCTATCAGTTTGTTTATGTAAAGGTTAAAAAGGCGGGGGGAGCTCAAACCGTGCCTCACCCCACAATCCAACACATACATATCAGAATATGAGTCAGCCAACTTAACTGTATTCTTTTGACTACTGTACCAATATCTAAACAGTGATATCACATCAGCTGGGACAGTTGTGTCATGAGTGAGGTTATGCCAGAGCAGGTCATCATTGACGAGGTCGAACGCCTTCGATAAATCCAGGAAACATGCCATTACAGGAGTCTTTCTGTCTGTATAATATTGGACAGTCTGCTTAAGGCATAAAATTGCACTATCCGTTGATAAGTTTATATATCCTGAAGAATATCATGTATTTTTCTTATTTTGTTTACTGTAGTCAATCATATACTTTTATTGTTTCTAAAACTTGCGTTTTTTTGCGTTAAGGTCCTGTAATCCCCTCAATTGAGAAAACGTGATACTTCAGTAAAGAAAATGAAAATGAAATGAACAGTGAATTCAGTAATGGAAATGTAAGGTTCACCTGAGAAGGTAAATCAGTGCAAATCTTTTTTTTTTTCTAGTTTTACCAAATCGTCAAAAATCCCAGCATGTTATAAACAAAACACAGTCAACACACAACCCGCGAATCGAAGCAAAACACAGTCGCAAACTGACACATTTCCAACCCTCCATGTTATTTGAAAAAATCTACAATTTTCGCTCCATTTATTTACCAAGCTCTTCCCCCAGGCTTGGGTCACAAAATAGGTAGGTTTCAGAAGGCTGGCTCCATAGTATAATGTGTCTATAATGTTCCCACTGCTGGGACACTGGCCTCCTTCCTGTGAGAGTGTGAGCCACCACGCGTGCCAAGTATGGGTTGGTGGATGTCACATGTCTTAGAATTTTTGGTTCTATAACATGCAGACGATCACGATGTTTTCCTTCTCCGGTTTGAGAGCAGTGGTGATGAAATTATTTACACAAAGTAAAGCGCCTGTCTGGGTTCGAACCTACGACTTATAAGTCGCGGCAGTTACTACTGAGCCACAACTGTTCACGGTCGGCTCCATACATAAACAAAACAGGCTCACGCACACCTAGACGCGTCCGTGCGACGAACATATGCCACTCGCGAGTGCGCTTGCACTCGCTGAACGTGATTCGTGTCTATGTGTGCGTGCGTTCTCGCTCGATGTATTTAACTGGCCTTCTGTAGCTATATATATTTAGTGGTGCTTTGGTTATATTTTGTGAACGGAGTTAAACGGAACCTTACCTTACCTTAATCAGCCTATAATGTTCCCACTGCTGGGACACAGGCCTCCTCTCGGTGAGAGGGAGTGGGCCGTAATCCACCACGCGGGCCCAGTGCGGATTGGCAGATGTCACATGTCTTCGAATTTTCGGTTCTAGGACATGCCGGTTTCCTCACGATGTTTTCCTTCACCGTTTTGAGAGCAGTGGTGATGAAATAATTTACACAAAGTAAAGCGCCTGTCTGGGTTCGAACCTACGACTTACAACTCGTAAATCGCGGCCGTTACCACTTGGCCACCACTGCTCAAACCTGGTTTACCTGGAAACCTGGTTTAAAATGTGTGTATTTTAGAATCTGTACCAGTCCATAAGGGGGCCTAAAGAGGCCACTTTGGAGAATCATAAAAGGATAACATTATGATTTGTAATATGGCGAAGACAGTCCGTGTTTTTCTTTTTTTCGCTGCACTACGTAGGTATAATCAAAGAGATTGGGATTGGATTTGGATCGGATTGATTGGTATTATAGCACAGACAAAGAAAATTACTGAAAAATGCTTCACCAATGGGATTTGACACTATTAACTTAGCGGTTAACTGTCCACTATGTTATACTTTTATGATTCTGCCAAAGTGGCCTTTTTAGGCCCCCTGGTAGTGGTTTGTCGGTAAATGTTTGCAGTTTTGGAAGTAGAGTAAGAAATATATAAGTGTTTGTCAACATTTGGAAGGTTCCACGTATGTCCGTCTGCGCTCAGTAGCTTTGGAGTTTGGCTTTTACCGGATTTAAAGAATTTATAGTGCAACAATAGTTAAGATTTCCTTTTCAGGGAACCTTAACCGGTTAAATGACAGAATCAATTCTAAATCTCGGTTAATCAGAAACAAAGTCTGTGCTTAAGATCTTCAGCACATTAAACTTAGTGGCTTTATTACTCACAGCTCAGTAATTTACATTCGTACCTTTTTAATTCCCATGTAAGGGGCTGTCTCCACAAGCGAGAGAATCGCGACGATATTATCGTCGTGCCACGTATTTCTATACACTCTCTTAGAACGTGTCTCCACACGGCGATATCATCGCCGCGAAAATTTGATGGCACTGCGAGACTATCGCCGCGATTCTCTCGCTCGTAGAGACAGCCCCTTAGTATTCAAGTACTCAGCGTTGTGTTTAAAAGAAAATTCATTACTAATACTCGACTATTAAAACAAACTGAAAGCCTGCTAATTACTCTAATTAGGTACTAAAATGCCTTTTCTGTGCTAACATAAAGCGTTTAAATAATAATCATAAAATAATTCCATAAAAATCCTACTCAATATTATAAATGTGAAACTTAAGTATGTTTGGATGTTTGTTACTCAGTCACACAAAAACGGCTGAACGGATTCGGATGAAATTATGGCGCATAGATAGACCATGACCTAGTTTAGGACATAGGAATCATCTGGATACGAGAAGCACAGGACCGGTCGAAGTGGCGGTGCTTGGGGAGGCCTATATGTCCAGCAGTGGACGTCTTTCGGCTGAAATAATGATTATGATGATACTCTTTTAACGGTAATAGGTTGAGCAGTGGTGGCCCATGGAGCAGTGGTATGTCGTGGGTACGAACCCAGGCAGGCACTTTACTTTGTGTAAATTATTTATCAAAACGGCGAAGGAAAACATCGTGAGGAAACGGGCATGTTCTAGAATAAAAAAAACTGGCCAAGTGCGAGTCGGACTCGCACACGAAGGGTTACGTACCACAAGGCAAAAACGTCGAAAAAAACGTGTTTGTTGTATGGGAGCCCCCCTTAAATATTTATTTTATTTTATTATTAAAGTTAAAATACAACTGAGTATTTTGTGAATATTTCAAGTGCCTACCTGTTGCCATTTTTGATATCGAGCAAAAAAGGGCAAAAAATCGCGTTTGTTGTATGGGAGCCCCTCTTAAATATTTATTTTATTATGTTTTTAGTATTTGTTGTTATAGCGGCAACAGAAATACATACTTTGTGAAAATTTCAACAGTCTAGCTATCGCGGTTCTTGAGATACAGCCTGGTGACAGACAGACGGACATACAGCGAAGTCTTAGTAATAGGGTTCCGTTTTTACCCTTTGGGTACGGAACCCTAAAAATCGAATACATGTGACATCTACCAACCCGCACTGGGCCCGCCTGGCAGACAGCCCACTCCCTCTCGAAGAGTGGAGCCCCGTGTCCCAGCAGTGGGAACATTAGCGGATGATAATGCTTATGCTAGTATGTACCTGTGGGATAATTTTAGACACACGGGCCAAGCCGCGGGCACAAGTCAGTAAAATAAAATTCGGTCAACTACTTAGGAAACTCAGTAGGTACAGACGCCAGCACATCAAGCTACTACAATCTGTCAAATTTCTTTAATAGATTTTCAACTTTATCGCTAAAGCATAAGTTTCAAAGTTGATTGGGAAAACTTTACAGTTTCGGGTAGTTTGATGTCCTGGCGTCTGTACAATAAATTAGCCTTGTTTTTTGGCGTTTATTGCTTCGTCAACAAAATCGGGGTAAGCGGGAAAGGTCGGGGTAAGGGGATAGCCAAGGGTAAGGGAGATAAAACAGTTAAATAGCCTGAACAGAGCCCATTAACGGAACATGAATGGTTTCGAGTCAACAAAATGAAATCGTAAAATATCATCAGAGACATAAAGTGCCTTTGTTTGGAGAATTAATTATTTTTTATTTTTTGACTAGCTTCCGCCCATGGCTTCGCCCGCGAGGTATGTCGATAAAAACTATCCTATGTCCTTTCCCGGGATGCAATCTATCTCTATGCCAATTTTATCGAAATCCTTGCAGTGGTTTAGGCGTAAAAAGGTAACATACAGACAGACAGACAGACAGAGTTAGTACTTTCGAATTTATAATATTACAGTATGGATTTTATCGGGAAAATGTTTACCAATTTCGTAGTAGGCTGCGTTCTGTAGTTTATGTATGTATTTTTACAAATTCAAGAGTTTTAGCGGTCTGTCTGTTCGCTAGACTTGCGATTAAGAACTAAGTAGTACCTAAGACTTTATGAAACACTGACCTCATAGCTAGCTCTAATAAAAATGACAATCAATCAATCTCGACTTTTTTTACTAAGTTGGGGTCGGCTTCCAGTCTCACCGGATGCAGCTGAATACCAGTGCAGTGAATACAGTGAGTAGTGAGTGCAGTGCTTTAGAAAATATAATGTGTACAATTATTATTTTATTATAATCAAGTTGCTAAATGAACCATTATTCACGCCTGCGGTGCTATTCTGTGAAAATATCACCGTGAAAACTTAGGTGAAGTGAGCGTGGAGTGAGCTGTCAATAGTGTCAATTCCTAGCAAAAACAAACTCACTTCACCTAAGTTTTAACGGTGAGATTTTTACAGAATCGACCGGCTGATTTATTTTTAAGTGCAAATGACGTTCTAGAATTTAAGAATTAAACCTTTTCGTATAAAATTAAGGCGCTAATTTAAAAAAATTAGGTTGCTGCGTTTATACTGGGCCGTTTCCACCATATTTGATTAAAAACACAACAACAATTCGGCGGCTATTTGTAAAACCAGTTTTTATTCCTTCCCCGTTTCAAAAATAAACAGAAAGAGAAGATAAATCAGCAACAATTTATACAATTATATGTAAATGGACATTTACATAGATACCGCGGCCGCAATACTTCTGAACACCTGACTGTTCAGGGTTTTTTATTTATTTTTAACCGACTTCAAAAAAGGAGGAGGTTCTCAATTTGGATGTTCGGGCATAATAGACGGATTTTCAAGATTATTTTTTTAATGGATAAGGTATGCCTCAGGGGTGGTCCCATATAAATTTTATTAACTTTGTAGGTGTAAATAATCTCATCGCCACTGTTCTCAAATCCATGAAACATCGTGAGGAAACCGGCATGTCCTAGAAACAAAAATTCGAAGACATGTGACATCTACCATCCCGCACTGGGCTCGCGTGGTAGATTACCAGAACACTCGCTCTCGTAGAGAGGAGGCCTGGGTCCCAGCAGTGGGAACATTATAGGCTGATTATGCTAAGTATCTCTTGAAATTAGGCTGAAGTTCACAGACTTAAAAGAAAATTGTGATTGCCCTAAACTGACTCGTACTACCAATATAAAATATCTTGGTCTCATTATAGACAACTCCCTAAAATGGACTGCACATATAACCCAGTTAATTGGCCGAATAAGAAAGTTGATGCCAGTCTTTAGAAAACTCAGGAACTCAGCTGATCGCGAAACTTTATTATGTGTGTATTATGCCCTTGCTCAAAGTTTACTGCAATACTGTGTCGTTGTATGGGGAGGGGTTGGCAAGACTATCCTACTTCCCCTAGAGCGTGCACAAAGAGCTATATTGAAGGTCATGCTTGGACGACCACGAAGGTACAGCACTGATCTTTTGTATAGTGAGTGCTCTGTTTTAACTGTTAGACAGCTTTATTTATTATCTACAATACTCCGTAAGCATAAAAACATTGAATATATCCCGATTTCAAAGCGAGACAAAACAAGAGTCTGCTCAGGGACACCTCACAGAACTGTACTTGCTAGACAACAATATTATGTTGCAAGTAATATTTTATACAACGTAGCAAACCGTTTTAACAACATTTACGCACTTCCGAATAATAAATGTAAGGATGTAATACGAGACTGGCTCCTACGATTAGACTATAATAAAACTGAAGAAATGACTGAAAGTTAAACATGTTTAAAGAAAGACACCAACTTCTTTACACCTACTTTACATTACACTTACACCCTCACATCCTCACACACATTACACACCTCACTCCTTATTACTACACACACATTACCTACACACACATTCTTCACTCATCATTGTGGTAACGTACTTATTCTAAATAGTTTGTTTTCCCTGTAAATTTTGTTTTTATTTTATTAGTTTCATTTTACAATCGTTCCATTTCATCAATATTACAGATATTGTGCTTAAAACAATGAATTGTGGTTTTAATAAATAAGTGTGGAAGACGCTGACGACTGTGACACAGTTTATACTAGTATAGTCGGCAACGTAATCTCTTATAAATATGTATTCATTGCCATGATTTTGTACATAGATTAAGAGAAATTTGTAATTTCAGGAGTGATAAATAAACTACTATTATTATAATTTATTATAAATATAATTGTCTGTGTCGTGCCGGACTTAAAGAATAGCACCTCCCCATACTTCCCGTGGGTGTCGCGATTATGGCAAACCCCCCCCCCCCCTTTTGGGGGAGGCCTATGTCCAGCAGTGGACGTCTTTCGGCTGAAATGATGATGATGATGATGAAATCAGAATCAGGACGTAGTGACTTTCAATCTTTGAAGTTGAATTGATTGAATCACATTCGGCTCGATATTCCCTTTACGAGAATACAATGGTTGTCTCCTGAGACAACCACAACAACAATGGTTGTCCCCTGGGTGAAAGCAGCCATTGGGTAAATCAGGAAAATGCCTAATAGAAGCCCTTGGCGTTTTTTACGACACCCATGGGACACATGCATGTAGGGGTTGTTTTTAACATAGAATACCAGCAAGAAAAAAGCATGGGGAAAATATTGTTGTATTTTCGATTTCTAGAAGGTTCTCAGACTATGTAAACCTTGTGGGGCTTGTGGCTAAGTAACAGCCGCACCGGTCGATCGATCAGGTTAAGCTACGCTTGCTGCGGTTGGTCCGTGGATGGGTGACCATCTTCACATACCAAGACCCCTCCGTGCCTCGGAAAGCACGTTAAGCCGTCGGTCCCGGCTGTCATTCGTGGATCTTTGACAGTCGTTAAGGGTCGTCAGTAGCCCGAAAGTCTGACAACCAGTCTTACCAAGAGGTATCGTATTACCCAGTAACTGGTTTGTGGAGGCGAAAAGAAAATCAGCTGTTCCCTACATTTTGACGAGTATACAAACATAAAAGTAGGGAACAGCTGATTTTTTTTTCGCGGTTTCAGTTTTGTTCCCATAGTAAAAGTTGTTCATAACGATGAGTACAATGACCTCTTAAGAGGTTGTTAATGTTTTACCAATAACCCTGTAGGTATATAGATAAAAAAATCTCGATGTTTTTTCAAGAGGTAAAAACCGTGCGAAGCAGTGGGTCAGGTCGCTGGTTTCGAAAAAGGCCAAGTCTCTTTAAACTTTTTTTTTACAGGTAACATTTTCAAGTCACGAACGTGACCCTATTTACCGTTCCCAGATACCCCAAACTAATGAGCTATATCCATATAAAAGTCATACAACTTCTTTCCATACGATACGAATCTAAATTGCTCTTATGATTTATTTGCGTGCTATACCAAAACCATTTGTGATTTCCTCAAAATGTTTGAGCTCGTAAAATATGTTAGACTAGCTTATCCTCGCGGCTTCTCCTGCTTGGAGGGTAGATTATCTCATGATAAATGATTGTACCTATTTCTGAAAGTACGTTTGCACAAGCACTTTTAAACGTCACTCATATTTTAAAAACTAGATAAGGTCGGCGTTTCCTATCTGACTACTCTGAGAAGAAAGGCCGAAAAAACACAGAGGTCTCTTTTAAAGTTCAGACATAATCTTTGTCAGATCATGTGAAAACCATGTAGATTGATGTCTGAAGTGGAGTTTTGTGGAAATAACCATACATTTTGGAAACATCCATGGAAATGGAACACACTACCGCAATAAAAATTGTCTTACGTCCTACCCAGGTCATCGTCTATCCTTGTGGTTATCCAAATCCGTTCAGTCGTGAAAAGGACAGAAAGGCGGAATTACGTACTGATAATTTTAATTATATTTATTATTGTCTGTGTGGTGCCGGACTTAAAGAATTGCACCACCCCTTACTTCCCGTGGGTGTCGTAAAAGGCGACTAAGGGTCTTACCGGAGAATGGGCAGCAGCGTTCTCTATTTATTCCACCATCATACCATACTGCGATCGCCAACCCGCCTGCCAAGCGTGGCGATTATGGCAAATCCCCCCAAAATTGGGGGAGGCCTATGTCCAGCAGTGGACGTCTATCGGCTGAAACGACGACGAATTTTAATTATTGAAGATATAGCTTAGCAATTGGGAAACCATATTATGCTTATAATAACAGCCTTCCGACCGATTTCGGTCACGGTGGCCAATCTCAACGGAGATTAGCCAGGTACGCAGGAGATATCACAGTGCACTCTCTGTTCCTTTACTCTTATAGTCCCATGGGACGGCAATCCGACACGGCCGGCTCGGACCTCGGACATCGTGAAAAGTATAACGGTCAAAAATGATCCTGATCTCTATCAGGATCGTTTTAGGCCTTTGAACTTTTCACATAAGAACTGCTCTCAAAACGGTGAAGGAAAACATCGTGAGGAAACGCGGTATGTCCTAGACCAAAAATTCGATGACATGTGACATCTACCAACCCGCACTGGGCCCACGTGTCCCAGCAGTGGGAACATTATAGGCTGATTATTCACAAGAACATAATATTGCAAAATCCTTTCAAAATGTAATTGGGGTATGGCTTCCACTCAGAAAAGTATATTATATAAAACCATCCTTGGAAAAAGTTATACAGTTTTTCTGGCCTTGCAACACGTACAGACTTTCCAAAAAAAAAGAAACACAAGTCACCGTGAAGTTTTTATTCAATCGCAAGTTTCCTTGATTCACTCCAAGTTTTCCAATTACCTCCTAATTTAAGTTAGGGATGGCCGGGGCTGTTCGTGTAATGGTTTCCACCACGCAACCTTCCCACTTTACATGAATTAAGAGACAGGTTTTTGCCCGTTTGAATCCTATAGTTGGTGTTGGTCAAAAGTTATTTCCATATACTAATAACCTATTTCACCACTTCTTTTTAAAGTTATAGTCTCTCCCTGGTTGTGTCGGATTGCCGTCCCATCGGACTATGAGAGTAAAGGAACAGAGAGTGCACCTGTGTTTACGCACACACTTGTGCACTATAATATCTCCTGAGTACCTGGCTAATATCCGTTGAGATTGGCCAGCGTGACCGAAATCGGTCGGGAGGCTATTAATATTATAAGTCATGGTTAAATTATCGGGCAAATAATAAATGGTCCGCTCCCGCCATATTCCGCTCGTCCAATAAGGGCGCAGCTTCTATAATGTTCTAGAAGCCGCGTGAGAAACAGACGACGCACATCCTTCTTTTTATAATATTTCGGGGAATAATACTCAAATACTCGCTTAAATCTTCGTTTTATTTTACCTTTTGCATATCAAATCAGTCTTACACTTTATTTATTTTGTCTTGTCTGTCAAAACACACATTTTTGGCGGGGCGAATGTTGCCAGCAATATATCACACTTTTTGACATTAGCCGTGTGACGTCTGTCAACTGGGCGCACCGAAAAGTGATTCTCTCTTATACAATATTAAGAAACTTTATTTTCGCCCCGATCCCTATTGTTTTTGTATCATCATCATCATCATTTCAGCCGAAAGACGTCCACTGCTGGACATAGGCCTCCCCCAAGTTAGGGGGGGGTTTGCCATAATCGCCACGCTTGGCAGGCGGGTTGGCGATCGCAGTATGGTATGGTGGTGGAATGCAAAGAGAACGCTGCTGCCCCTTCTCCGGTACGACCCTTAGTCGCCTTTTACGACAGCCATGGGAAGTATGGGGTGGTGCTATCCTTTTAGTCCAGCACCACACAGACAAATTGTTTTTGTATATATTTATGTTACTGGGAATAAAGCATTTACAGTAAATGAGTGTATGTTAAAATGGTTAAATTGTCGTGTGTGGATGTGGAGCTACGTCGCAAACTATACTCCACCTCCTGCCCTTTGTGTCCAAAACATGCAGTGGAAGTGACCTCTGTGCTGCCACCGACGACGCCGTGGAAGTAGCGATGTCTCAATTCTCAATTCTTTATTGCGTACCATAATGTATACATAGGTGGTATGGAAAATAAATATTAGTCACAATTATGGACCCTGTCGGGCACAGCATAGATAAATGTAGGTAGAAGAGAGGATGAAGGCACTGCTTGTTTTACTTATTACTTATTTTAGAGTAACTAAATAATAATATAATCTATTATGATAGCAACTGTTACTGTTGTTGTACAGAAGTTAATTTATGAATTGTAATTATTGTTTTATTTATTATATATATACATTATATTTATAAACATATTCTTATATTATATTTATATACATTCTTTTTATATTGTTGTATTTATTATATTTACATTATATTTATAAAGTTATTTGTAATTATCATTATTATTTTTAACTATTATTATTTATTTATTTGTAATTATTATTATTTATAAATATATACTGTATGTTTTTATTTGACTATAATAGCTATAGAGCTATTTATAACTTATCATTTAGGTATTCATTTATGCTATAGTAACATTTGTGTAGAAGAAAAAGTTTCAATTTATTGATGAAGATGTTATTTTTGTCTAAATTCTTTATAATTTCGGGTAACTTATTGTAGATTTTTATGGACATGACAAGGGTACTATTGGAATGCATTTTTAGTCTAGATGGTGGTAAGTTTAGTCTATTTTTATGTCTAAGCATAATTTTTGTTTGTATATCTTCTCTTTTTGTAAAGAAATCTGGATACTTATGCACGAACTTACAAACTTCAAATATATAGAGACAGGGTAGGGGTAAGATCTTTAGTTCTTGAAAGTGGGGTTTACAGCTGTCGGTATCTTCAATATTTACCAAGATTCTAATTAATTTTTTTTGTAGGGTAAACAGCGTAGGTATGTCAGTACTATTGCCCCATAAAATAACTCCGTATTTCAGCCATGCATAGGCATAAGCGTAGTACATTACTAGTGCAGTTTTAATGTCCGTCGTTTTTTTGATCTCTCGAAGAGCGTAAGAAAATTTTGATATTTTGCTTTTATTTTCTGAATGTGTATTTTCCAATTTATGTGCGTATCAATGTTTAAGCCTAATAGGGTGAAATTATCAACTACTTCTAATTTATTATTTTTAAAGCTAAAGTTTATATTTATTGGTGTTTTTTGGCGAGGGTGGAATGGTATTATTTTAGTTTTATTGAAGTTAATTTCTAAGTTGTGCTCAGTCATCCAGTTTATTGTGGAGTCTAGTATGGAGTTTAATTTTTCATTTAAATTTGAGTTACTTTCGCATGAAGTAAGTATAGATATGTCATCTGCAAATAGGACACATGGCTCATTTATATAAGCAGGCAGGTCGTTTATGTAGACGAGAAATAAGAAACACCCTATTACGCTTCCTTGCGGGATTGAAGCGGTAATCTGTCTGCTGTCGGATCTGATTAATTCTATTTCATTTTTATTGTTATTATAATGCTCGATTTCAACTATTTGCTCCCTATTTTTTAAATAAGATACGAACCAGTCATAACATTTTCCGCGGAGTCCTATACTATATAGTTTTTTTAATAATATTTCAAATTGTACTTTATCATACGCTTTAGTCATATCTAATAGGAGTCCTACCGCATATTTTTTGTTATTAATTATTTCAAGGGCTTTTTGTATATATTTGTAAACGGCTAGAACAGTGGAGCGGTTTTTCCGGAAACCGTTATGTCAGTCATTAAATATTTTGTATTTTTCGCGAAAAGCATATACTCGGTTGCACATGGCTTTTTCAAATATTTTGGAAGCAGTCGGTAAAAGCGCAATTGGACGGTAATTGTTTGGATCAGTTTTTTGATTTTTCTTATGAATTGGTTTTATCAGAGCTTTTTTTAAAAGATTGGGAAAATGATGTTTTGGGCCAACAACAGGTGAAATACTGTCGTGCCAGCGACACAAAGAAGAATTAGCGGGATAATAATATCAGATTTTTTTTCTAGCTTTGAATCTTTGTAGTAGATTGTATGTTTGCTTATTCGAACCTGATAAAGAGTCACAATAATGTTTTTTTGAAGTAAAAACTTCTTTAGGCGTTGGGTATTTTTTGAGATGGGGAAAAAACCATTGAACTCGCGCCACTGTTACCGTAAGCGACACCACGCGTTTTATCTACAAGACGATTAAAAAAAACTGGCCAAGTGCGAGTCGGACTCGCACACGAAGGGATCCGTACCACAAGGCAAAAATGCCGAAAAAAACACGTTTGTTGTATGGGAGCCCCCCTTAAATATTGATTTTATTTTAATTTTATTATTTATTCTAATCTAATCTAACTAGCCTGTACTGTCCCACTGCAGGGCAAAGGCCTCCCTCTCCCTTTTCCACACAATTCTGTCTTGAGCTAGTGCCGGCCAGTCCGGGTGTCGGTATTATTTATTATTAAAGTAAAAATACAACTGAGTATTTTGTGAATATTTCAAGTGCCTACCTGTTGCCATTTTTGATATCGAGCAAAAAAGGGCAAAAAATCGCGTTTGTTGTATGGGAGCCCCCCTTAAATATTTATTTTATTTTGTTTTTAGTATTTGTTGTTGTAGCGGCAACAGAAATACATAATTTGTGAAAATTTCAACAGTCTAGCTGTCGCGGTTCTTGAGACACAGCCTGGTGACAGACAGACGGACAGACGGACAGACAGCGAAGTCCCGTTCCGAATAGGGTCCCGTTTTTACCCTTTGGGTACGGAACCCTAAAAATTTCCGTTTCGGCTGTGCGTGGGATGTACTCGGTTTTAATGTATATCCGATATGTCAGTGACTAATGGCAAAATATTCTGTTTGTGTTTTGTTTTCACTTCTGTCGGCACTCCCGGAGTGTCACTGTTTTTTTTTTATAACGGAATGAGACCTAAAAAAAACGCCATCTATGTAGGATCTGAAGAAGTATCCTGGTAACGAAAAGCTAAAACTCCTTTATTCACGAAATTAGCAACAGCAACCTATATAGTGACAATAATATGTACCTGAGACTAGAGAATTTTTGCTCCGAAGGAATTTAATCAAAACCGTTCATAAAGCTGTGCCTTTTCAACCTCTCAAACGAAAGACAGCTACGAACCAAATACTAGCACAAAATGAAACTAATAAAATTAAAACTTTCCTCTCCTTTATAAATCCTAATTATAATAAAGTATGCTTCACGTTATTACTTCATTAGCTACCTACTAGAACTGGAACTCAACGTAATATTAACGGTCCCTGAAATATTACACGACTCTTCGGAAGAATTTCAGGCTGAAATATCTGAAGTACCTAACTTTATTCCTTGGCATATTTTTCGTGATATAATTGGCACGGTGAAATACGTGGAATAGTTCGTGCCGCGTCGACTGAATTTCACCTGAAAAAAAAAATTGGTATTTTCTTGTATTTCGTAGAAAAGAGTCGAGAATATCTAAAGCCAAGGGACTATTTATTAAAACCAACAGGCGACAGGTCACTGGCAGTCCGATAATTTAACTATGATTTTCATAGTTATACTTTTTTTTTTAAAGTACCTAGGTACTTGTGGTGGAAATTTGTTTCGATTTTTTTTTTGACAAATACCAGGGGCCCAAGTCTGCTATTTTTATAAATTCGTCATTCCCACACGATCCCACCACCATCCTATAGTCATTTTGCTAAAAGTTCGTAATCTGCTAAATTCATAATGGTTGATCATTGGTCGGTCAATGGCACAGAAATTATACGATACTCGTAAAGAATTATTCAAATTCAAATTCAAATTCTTTATTGCTAACTATGTGTACATAAATAAAGTTCTTAACACAGGATATCAGTTCTTAGAACATAGTGGCCCTGTTAGGGCATTGCAATTTCATCATGCATATATGCTTATAATTGTAACAGTAACAGTTGAACATGCATTATTTACATTCATTAATTAAAAAGAAAAAAGTTATAAATATTAAATATTATATAGGACATCGTTTTAATTACATTATATAATTTTATCATTTACATCATATTAATTATAAATTATTAAAGTCATACCTAAATAAAAATACACAAATGTCATGAGTTACCTGATTTAAAAATTATCATTATTCGTTAATTCGTATGTATTGTAATCATTTAATATTAATTATCATAATCCTTTTAAAAATATTTTACTGAATTATATTCACTTTAGTATATCCGTCAGAATTAAAAACAGGTATAGTTAGGCCCATTCATAAAAAAGGTAAATTTAACGACTTGGCAAATTACAGACCCATAACGATATTGCCTGCCATAACCACTCACGCGCAAGTACCCCGCGGTAACGCCTTCCTATACGCAAGTATGTTTTTAGCACATTTTTTTCGACGCGCCGCGGAGCGCCCTCGCCACTTATACACGACTCGTACAGAAAAAAATTCTATGGACCGCTGTTAAACTAATGGCTGTTTCTTCAAGTGGATAGACAAGTGTAGATAACAAAACTTGTTCCGTAACTTTAAGAGACTTTGATTGTTTTTAATAATTGTTTATTTTTAATGTTTGATACATTACGACAATTAAAAATTAAAATAATATTATTTCAAAATCGAAAGCGATGACCATATTTTTTTATTTACCTAAAAAATAGCCCCATTCATACTGAATCGAATGACATATAATACATACCATTGTGGTTCCAAAGTTTTGATATACAATAACAATAACATCACGCGAGTATCAAATTACGCATGCGTCATCGCCGTCTCATTTGTTTATTTAAAGATTTTCAACTACAGATAACTTATTTCGTAATGCCGATATAACCACACGGCTTTTGGCACAAATGTACTTCATCTAACCATTCGACTAAAGAACCTGGAACGTGAGCAATACTCCCATAGACAAAATTACTAAAAATAAAATACTGCGGTGTGGAAAATGCTTGCTGTCGCAGTTTTTTCAATGGCCGATCTTGGTTTTCGAGCGAGTGTAACATTTTCCTCAGTACCTGCTCGTGGTTATGGTCGCGTGAGTGGATAAATAAAATAGTTGAAAAATTTATATGCGACCAAATACACACGTTTTATCGGGACAATGACATAATTTCCAAATCACAGTATGGCTTCCAAAGTAAGAAATCTACAGCTCAGCTACTTTCCAATTTTACTGATGAAGTTAACAACTGCCTAGATGACAAGCAGCATGTGGTACTTATATTCATTGATTTCAGCAAGGCCTTTGACACACTCGGGCACAGTACACTATTAAAAACACTCGAAAACTCGGGTATAAGACGAAAATTACTCGACTGGTGCAAAGAATACCTCTGTAACCGAAGTTTTTGCGTCAAAGTTGGTCCTAGCCTTAGCAGACCTGTAAACGTGACGAAAGGCACAGCCCAAGGTTCAGTGTCTGGTCCACTCCACTATCTGGCATACGTTAATGACCTAGAAAATATTATAACACACTGTTCTCTTTATCAATACGCTGATGACACCTGTATATTATCTGCTAACTCAAACCTTAACTTGGCCGCAGATTGTTTGCAAAAGGATTTTACTTCTATGTCTAAGTGGGCCCATGATATGGGACTTGTTCTGAATCCACAAAAAACTAAAGTTATACACGTACATTCAAGTCACATAAGTACCTTCCATCCCTTTCAAATCATAGCTCATAGTCATGATTGTCTGCATAAAAACGTGCCAGACTGCCACTGCTCGCCTATAGAACAAGTCCCATATCATACCTATTTGGGATTGGTAATTGATAACCGATTCAACTGGAGTTACCAGGTGGAATCGGTTTGCGGCAGGTTGCGTGCGATACTCACCAAATTTTCCATTATAAAGCGCAATGTACCGTACAGAACCCTGCTTCAAATGTACATGGCTCTTGCTGAATCGGTAATATCCTATGGACTCACCAGTTATGGACGTACATTTAAAACTTACCTAGACAAAATACATAATTTGCAAACACGTTTGTTGAAACTTGTAGTACCAAACTATGTAAAAAATGAATACCAAGACAATTACACAGGGTTATTTAAACACTGCAAAGTATTGCCTGTTCTAGCGCGCGCTGAGTATATGTTCCTCATGGAACATTTTGATAACAGTGATATTCAGATTCCAGTTATATATGACGTGAATACACGACAAGCCAAATCAAAATCATTTCAAGTGCCACGCAAAAATAACTTCTATGGTAGGCGTACCGCTTCCTAGACATTAGAGACTCAATGAACAGTAAAAAAATTTTTTACAAAAAAAACAACCGACTTCCAAAAACACTATAAATAAAGAGAAAAATAACTTTAATTTCGGAAGTCGGTGTCTTTGGATTTGTATTTTAGTTTTTGCCACCGACTTCCGAAATTAAAGTTATTTTTCTCTTTATTTATAGTGTTTTTGGAAGTCGGTTGTTTTTTTTGTAAATTTTTTTTTTTTCACTTTTTAGCGGGTCAGTTTGTAAGTTATTTAAGTTATAATAGCCTAATGTCAACTGCTTATCACCTTTTACAAAATATTGCTTTTCCCGATGCATGGACGTTAATTGTTGAGGAGTTCTCCTACCAGAACCAGAACCAACACCAGGAAGAACCAGGAAGAGCCAGGAGAACTGGAACTGATTGAGAAATCACCATCAGCTCCACTTCACCATACGCATTGTAATGAGCATAAATTGCTTAGCAACCATATTAAAGTAATCGAATCGCAACCCGTGAAATATTTGTCATTGAGTAGTGCCATTTGTGGTCTTCATCATCAGCTCCACTTTACCAAATCATAATTTCCGAGAGCAAATGCTCAAGTTACTTTAATAATAGACTTAGGCAAGAAAAATTTTGCTAAGGGCCAAGTTTATGTTACGCTTAGTCGTGTAAAGACGCTGTATGACATTGTATTATGCGACTTGGAACCTACCAAATTGCTATTGCACATGACGAAAAGGCATTGCGTGAAATGCAACGATTGAGGCTTTTATAAATTATCATCAGCCAATTGCAGTTCACTGCTTGACGTAGACCTCCCGAAGTTTGCGCCAACGTTCGCGATCCTCCGCTTCTCTCATCTAGCCACTACCGGCAACCTTTGTTAGGATAATTATACAGAAGAAAAACTCGCAAAAGTATTTCACTTTAAGAAGTATTTATTAGTTTTTAGACTAGATGCTGATTATCCTGGCGGCAGCATCAGGCCAGACTTATGTCAACATTGACTTAAAATTTAGTCCTGTTTAAAATGAGCCCAAACACGACTACGGTGCTGTAATTTCAAGGTTTGTACTTTTTCTGATGCTCGACTGGCTTCAGCATCAGGTCTCTATGTACTTCGGTGTTCCTCATTAACAGTACGTTTATCCACACATCGAGCCCTTTTCAATGAGCCTAAACACGATATATCTGCTGTTAGTTGTCGAGGAGTTAGGTACTCTGCAGACTATCTTGACTGCAGCATCAGGTCATAACTTGATGATCATGAGACCAAATGTGGCAAATGCCCTATCAAACATCAAAACAATTTACTAAAACAGTCCTTGCCTGTTCGAGTAACCTCTTACTGTTAAGGAGTTGAACCTTCCATCATCAGCCCAGCTACCTGAGATGGTGACAACCGTACGCAAATACACAAGATACTTCATAAAATATGCGAAAAACAATAAGTGAGCCTATAAAATTTGAGGGTTGCTCTCGATTTCTCTAAGATCCCATCATCAGATCCTAACTTGGTGACAATGGGACCACTTTAGAACTATCTACTTTCGAACAAAAAAAGAATTTTGAAAATCCGTCGACAATTGGCGGAGTAATCGATGAACAAACATACAAACTTCCGAACATAGTACCTCCTCCTTTTTGTGAAGTCGGTAAAAACATAAAGAGTAAGCTGAAAGAACATTACATCAACTCAATTATAACTTAACTGTTAAGGACGCGTTTACGAAATGACGCGCTTCAATTTTAGGTATTGAGTCTTACTACTACACGTGCACGGCTCACACACACAGCGACATGCGCGAAGCGGTGAAATTATGAGTAAACTGACACGACTTGATACTTTAGCCTAATTTTATTTTATTTTTGCCATGTATTTTTTATTTTAAGTATACGGTGATTTGTTTTCAAACAGTTTGTAGGTAATGTGAAGTGTTCATATAAGTAGAATGCTATTTACTTAATTTCACTGGACAGTGATTAATCATGTACAAGTTGCCAAAGTACCTATGTATTAACAATTTTCGGACGAGCTTATTGAAAACAAATATAAAACGCTTGTTTTATTCGGTTTATATAGTATTTTATATAATAAATTTGCTATGGTATCAAATGCCAGTAGGTTTTCGAAAACTGGAAAGAAAATACGTGTATTTGGCACACACCCTACAAGGCAAACAGTACAAATGCTACAATATTCATCACGCTAATATTATAAAGGCGAAAGTTTGTGAGTGTGTGTGTATGTTTATATGTTTGTTCTTCACGCTCAAACGGCTTCACCAATTTTGATAAAATTTTGTATAGAGGTAGCTGACACATATAGGCTACTTTTTATCCGATATTCCCACGGGATCGAAACTTACGCGGGTGAAACCGCGGGGCACAGCTAGTTGCTTCATATATATTTAAAAAATTCGTAAAACAAAAACAACGCAATGGATATTGTTGAACTGTCAAATCGGAATGGATTGCCATTCCAAGTGTGTTACGCAATTAGGATAACGTACTAAGCAGTGTCGTGCATTGCATAAAGGCATATTAGCAGTGGCTACCTCGATAAATCACCATAAGCCTGTCAATTACATTTTTGGCCGTGCAAAGTGACGGATATTGAGATCGCCGATAGTGAGATAAAAATGAAAATCCAAGATGGCGGTTGTAGTTTTTTTTAATTTTTCATCATGGGTGTCGTTTTTATGGTTTTCAAGGGTGCTAAAACCGATAGTGATGTCCAAATGAAAATCCAAGATGGCTGCTTTAATTTTTTTATCATGGGTGGTCGTTTTTATGGTTTTCAAGGGCCCTAAAGCCGATAGTGAGGTCAAAATGAAAATCCAAGATGGCGGCTGTATTTTTTTTATATTTTTCATCATGGGTGTCGTTTTCATGGTTTTCGAGGGTGTTGGAGCCAATAATTAGGTCAAAATGAAAATCTAAGATGGCGGCTGTAATTTATTTTTTATTTTTATCATGGGTGTCGTTTTTATGGTTTTCAAGGGCGCTAAAGCAGATAGTGAGGTCAAAATGAAAATCCAAGATGGCGGCTGTAATTTTTTTTATATTTTTTATCATGGGTGTCGTTTTCATAGTTTTCGAGGGTGCTGGAGCCGAAAACAAAGTCAAAATGAAAATCCAAGATGGCGGCTGTAATCTTTTTTTTTTTTAGATACTTTTGTTTTATGTTTCCGATTAGTGACCGCATCTGCCTAGACTAGACCCGGCCTAGTGCCTGCCTACCTATTCTTAAGGTCTCAACAAAACTAACAAAAGAAGCCCAAACTTGGCACACCGGACGTAAGGTCTCCACATAACTAAGCAAACGAGCCCATACTCGGCACACCTAGCTCAGCTCGGCTGTTAGTTCCAGTAGGAGTCTTCGAAGTACACCTGCAGGTCACTCCATCAAGTCCGGAGGTAAGGTCTCAACATAACTAAGAAAACGAGCACATACTCGGCACACCTAGCTCAGCTCGGCTATTAGTTCCAGTAGCAGTCTTCGGAGTACACCTGCAGGTCACTCCATCAAGTCCGGAGGTAAGGTCTCAACATAACTAAGAAAACGAGCCCATACTCGGCACACCTAGATCAGCTCGGCTGTTAGTTCCAGTAGGAGTCTTCGAAGTACACCTGCAGGTCACTCCATCAAGTCCGGAGGTAAGGTCTCAACATAACTAAGAAAACGAGCCCATACTCGGCACACTTGACTCAGCTCGAATTATTCCGTTCTGATCTCTTGAACCCCCCCTCCACCCCCCCCCGCCTCGATCCCCTCCTAGATCGTCTTCTGTTTTAATCTCTGTCTTATCCACTAAAAACTTTCTCATACCGGTTTGAACCGCTTTTTCTTTTGTTTTTGATCCTGAAGGATCGTCAGCACCAAAAATAAGTACAGGGTTTATTGAAATACATAAGTTCGTAATTTCTTATTATAACGGATACGTGTATGTTAGTATTGAGGAACAACGACTCCACATTTTCGTCTTTGTCAAGTCACCGCACCCGGTTTGAACCCTTTTTAATAATTTAATTTTACAGATGGCAGATGTGAAAAATGTTACAATTTTTCATGATGTGTGTCAATTTCGTGGTTTTCGAGGGTGCTGAAACCGACGGTGGGGTCAAAATAAAAATCCAAGATGGCGGATGTGACAAATGTTACAATTTTTCATGATGGGTGTCAATTTCGTGGTTTTCGAGGGTGCTGAAACCGATGGTTGGGTCAAAATAAAAATTCAAGATGGCGGATGTGAAAAATTTTATAATTTTTCATGATGGGTGTCAATTTCGTGGTTTTCGAGGGTGCTGAAACCGATGGTTGGATTTTTATTTTGACCCCAACATCGGTTTCAGGACCCTCGAAAACCACGAAATTGACACCCATCATGAAAAATTGTAACATTTTTCACACCCGCCATCTTGGATTTTCATTTTGACCCCACCATCGGTTTCAGCACCCTCGAAAACCACGAAATTGACACCCATCATGAAAAATTGTAACATTTTTCACATCCGCCATCTTGGATTTTCATTTTGACTCCACCGTCGGTTTCAGCACCCTCGAAAACCACGAAATTGACACCCATCATGAAAAATTGTAACATTTTTCACATCCGCCATCTTGGATTTTCATTTTGATCCCACCGTCGGTTTCAGCACCCTCAAAAACCACGAAATTGACACCCATCATGAAAAATTATAACATTTTTCACATCAGCCGTCTTGGATTTTTATTTTGACCCCACCATCGGTTTCAGCACCCTCGAAAACCACGAAATTGACACCCATCATGAAAAATTGTAACATTTTTCACATCGGCCATCTTGGATTTTTATTTTGACCCCACCATCGGTTTCAGTACCCTCGAAAACCACGAAATTGACACCCATCATGAAAAATTGTAACATTTTTCACATCCGCAATCTTGGATTTTTATTTTGACCCCACCATCGGTTTCAGAACCCTCGAAAACCACGAAATTGACACCCATCATGAAAAATTGTAACATTTTTCACATCCGCCATCTTGGATTTTTATTTTGACCCCACCATCGGTTTCAGCACCCTCGAAAACCACGAAATTGACACCCATCATGAAAAATTATAAAATTTTTCACATCCGCCATCTTGGATTTTTATTTTGACCCAACCATCGGTTTCAGCACCCTCGAAAACCACGAAATTGACACCCATCATGAAAAATTGTAACAGCTTTCACATCCGCCATCTTGGATTCTCATTTGGACCTCACCATCGGTTTCAGCACCCTCGAAAACCACAAAATTGACACCCATCATGAAATATTGTAAGTCTTCAGGGGATCAGACCGGAATAACTCCTCAGCTCGGCTGTTAGTTCCAGTAGCAGTCTTCGAAGTACAGTCTGCTGTGCAGGTCACTCCAGCAAGTCCGGAATGAAATATGAATTTATAAACCCTACTTACTTCTAGAAAAATTATAAGACTGTGAATCAAATCTTTCCTTGGGTAATAGGTACATACAGAATGCGTGAAGTATCAAGTTTTGTGTGTCAAATATTTTGTATCCGTACAGCGATCTTCTTTTAGCACAAGCTGCTGCTTACAACCGACACAGAGTCCACTCACAACGGCGGCCGAGCGCAGACTAATATTTCATTACAAATTTTTGTGCAATAAACCGAGACAGTGACCAGTAAAATAACCCTTATTTCAATCCAATAAGATTCACGTATTACAGCTAAATATGTGAAAAAATAGACTCCGATTTTTATTTTTTTCTGAGCTTATTTTTAACATTTTGATAGTTCTTTTGGCTACCTTTTTGAGTTGAACATGTCTGCTTACATAAAATATTTTAAAATAAATATGTTTATGTTATTAAATAGAAGAAAAATGATCCCAAGCACGATATCGTCGATTTTGTGTGAAGAGGCAACGGAAATTATTTTTTACTATATTATAAACCAACATTTTCGAATAAAAAATGGCTACCATTTGGAGATGAAAGAGTAATCTATCTGTGGTAATTATTAGTTACATTTGGTTTCGTCTCATTTTGCCGCAAAATGCACCGAAAAACGGCTTATTTTTGTCAGATTCGTAAAGGCGTCCTTAATAGCGCGTTGATCAAATCACAGGTCATGGCATGCTAAGACAGACCCCAGAGGTCTAATTGTGTGCTTTGTATAAGTTTAAAGAACATGTATTTTATAAATAAAATAAATAAATAAATAGTGATAGGTACTTTACAAACAAAATTATTTTTCCTCAAGAAATTCTGCTATTGAGTAATAGGCCTTTTTAATTAAGAAAATTTTCAGCATTCTTTTAAAAATAATAATTGAATTTATAATCTTAATGTCCATAGGTAGCTTGTTATAAATCTTTGTGCTCATACAGAAAACACTATTACTGTACGCTCTAGTGTGGGACGTTTTATCTCTTAAGGTATGTTTAAGTCTTCTGCTTTTTAACGTATCATAGCTTGTAATGTTTGATTTAACTAAAATTGAGGCCAGGTAGATAGAGACATAGAGCAGGGAGTGTTAAAATCTTGAGATTTACGAAATGTGGTTTACATGAATCCGTTTGGCGTAACCCACATATAGACCTAATACACTTTTTTTGGGCTTTGAACGCAATTTCTTTATCAGTCGAGTTTCCCCAATATAGTAACCCATACGACAGAGTGGATCCCACATACGCATGGTAAGCAGTAAGAAGCGCGGTCTGGTTGGATACTTTTTTAAGCATGTATAGAGCGTAAGAAAATTGATTCAATTTGGTACATACACTATTTACATGTGTTTTCCATGACATATTCGAATCTATGTGGATTCCTAAAAATTTTGTATTTGCTACTTCAGCTACTGTTTCATTATTGTATGCAATACTTAAAGGAATAGATGTCGCGTTTTTATTTTTAAAGTTCATGTAATGTGTTTTTGTGAGATTAATTTGTAAATTATTTATTTGAAGCCAATTTATTAATTTAGATAAGGAATCATTTATTTCTTGTTCATGATTTTTGTTTTTATTATTTGTGAAAAGAACCGTACTGTAATCTGCAAATAAAACCATAGGTTGCTGAATAGCATTAGGTAAATCGTTTATGTAAATGAGAAACAGTAGTGGTCCCAGTATTGACCCTTGAGGTACACCATATTTTATAAATCTAGGACTCGATGTATACTTAATCTCTCTCTTTGTAAATGGACATAACTGTGTTATTTCAGTGAACTGTATTCGGTTACATAGATATGATTTGATTATTTGTAGTGCTTTACCCCGAACTCCGTATATTTCCAGTTTTTGCAAAAGAAGTTCATGATCAACATAATCAAACGCTTTTGTCATGTCCATGTATAGAGCTGTAACTTGGTTTTTTTTATCTAGTTCTGTAAGTATTTTTTCTAAAAACTGATGAATTGCTGAATTTACCGATTTCCCTTTTCTGAATCCTACTTGATTATCTATTATTATATTATTTTTCTCGAAATATTCAGTAAGTTTATTATTTAGTACTTTTTCAAATAATGCGAATATTGGAATGAGAGCAATCGGCCTGTAACATCGTACATCTTCTGGGTTTCCTTTTTAAATAGTGGTGTAACCACCGTAGTTTTTAAATATGTTGGGAAAATGCCTTCCTCAAGACACTGATTTATAATATGAGTTATGATTGGGGCAATTATGTACACTACACGTTTTATTATTTGCGTTGAAATTCCATCATAGCCCGTACTTTTGGTGTTTTTTAATGCCATGATTAATTTCACAACATCGTTTAGGGTAACTGGGGTTAAGAAACAGGAGTTTGGTTTATTATAAGTTAGAATCTTTGCGTAATTTATTTTATTATTTGTCAGTTTCGAGATGTCATCAATAAAGAAATTGTTAAATGTTTGTGCTATAGTATCAGGGGCCATTATAACTTGATTATTATATCTTAATCTATCAATTTTTTCAGGGAATTATTGTTTTTATTTTTATTTATTATTTGCCATATTGCTTTAGATTTGTTTGTGGCTGTTTGTATATAATAATTATTTTGCGACTTTTGAGTAAGTTTTACAACTATTTTAAACTTTTTTGCATAATTATTAAAGTTACCCTTATCTGACTTTTTACCTGAGAGTCGATATATTTTAAGAAGCATTCTTTTACGAAGAGAACATTAAAAGCAATGACTGTACAATGACGTTCTAATGGTAGGTCACTGATCAAAGGAACTGTCAACATTTTAGCAGATTACCGCATAAGTCAGTAATTCATTAGTCATTATGTACGAGATTACCGGAAAAAAAACTTAAAACTTAACGGAAAAAAAACGAAATGTATTAAGTTTACGATACCCCACGTTAGACAAGTAGAAACTAGTGTTCTCATTAAGGATGAAGAGTTAAAACCCGAAGATACCACAGTATTCTTAGGCATAACGTTGGATGCCAAGCTTCAATGGGGCCCCCATATAGATAAATTGTCAAAAAAGCTTAGCTCTGCAGCATACGCCGTTAGGAAAATTCGTGATTTGACTGATTTAGAGACAGCCCGTTTAGTTTACTTTAGTTATTTTCATAGTGTGATGTCGTACGGTATTCTGTTGTGGGGAAATGCCGCCGATATTCAGACAATTTTTATTTTACAAAAAAGGGCAATTCGTTCTATTTATAAATTAAGTCCTAGACACTCCCTCAGAGACAAATTTAAAGAGATTAATATAATGACTGTGCCTTCTCAGTACATTTATGATAATCTTTTGTATGCACATAAAAATATTAATCTGTTTAAAAAATACAGTGATATCCATAACATAAATACTAGGAACAAACACAAATTTGTTGTTCCTACAACAAGGCTCAAGAAAATAGGTGGCTCGTTTAGATGCCAATGTATACATTTTTATAATAAACTTCCTAGCCACATTCAAGAACTAAGCCTAAATAAATTCAAAGCTTTTATAAAGCGAAAACTATGCCAGAAAGCCTATTATACTGTAAAAGACTATATTGAGGACAAAAAGGCTTGGGATTGAGCTGCTCCAATAGGTTTAGACAGTGAATGTTATTTTGCAATTTTTACACTTTATTATGATTTTTTTTTTTTTTAAGTATCTATTTACTTACACAATGACATGTACATTTACTGTATAAAGTATTATATTATTTTAATTATTGTGAATGTGAGGACTATGTGGGTCATTGTTTACATTTTAATCGTGGTCTGGCAGTTTGAGTAGTTTATGCTGCCTACCCAAATGTCCTGTCTTTGGTATTGTTCGTCGAATCGTTGAGCTCCTGAAGTTCTGAGTTGAGCTGCACGGTTACTGACAAATGCGTGCACTGACTGGACAGGTCCACTCAATCTGTGTGGTTCTTTCCTCAAAAGATCTTTTCAGACACTAATCTACATGGTCCTCAAAGATTATGTCCGGATTTTTATATACACATTGACATTGATGAATTTTATTTAGACAATGACATGAATATTTACTTTGTAAAGTATTTTTTATTTTATTTTTCTTTTCATTTAATTATTGTGAATGTGAGGACTATGTGGGTCATTTTTTTTTTTCTGTTTCCTTCTTAGTTTTAATCATGATCTGGCAGTTTGAGTAATTTACGCGGCCTACCCAAATGTCCTTTCTTTGGTATTGTTCGTCGAATCGTTGTGCTCCTCATTTCTGAGTCGAGCTGCACGGTTTTTGACAAATGCGTGCATTGATTGGACAGGTCCGCTCAATCTGTGTGGTTCTTTCCTCAAAAGACCATTTCAGACATCAATCTACATGGTCTTCACACGATCTGACCAAGATTTTGTCTGGACTTTAAAAGAGACTGTGACCTCTGAGTTTGTTTCGGCCTTTCTTCTCAGAGTAGTCAGATAGGAAACGCCGACCACATCTAGTTTAAATATGATGACGTGTAAAAGTGTTTGTAAAAACCTACTTACAGAAAATAAATCATTTATCATTATCATTTACCATTTGAGGCCATTTCTTTCAATGGAGTGTCAGTGGTTGACCATTGGAAAGTCATAATGACGCCATTATATTAGTAGATTACCAAACTTGTCAAAATCAACAATTATGAAATCAATGTTAGACCATTCTGACACTATTGTAATAGCAGACTAGAGGCCCTGTTGTGTCGTACCTGTTGTCAGTTAGTCTAGCCCAATAACACTTTGCCCGACTCGGGAATCGAACCCAGGACCTCATGTACAGTAGCGCAGTAGCTCTTTATACATTACCATATACCTACATTACAATATCATTTTGTTAATGCGTAACAAAATGGAGGAACAGGGCCAACGGGGCCAAATGTCAAATAAATAAAAGACGCATAAAAATGTGCCTGCCCATCCCTGAATCAATAATAAGACCTCCTCACGATCTAAAATAAGAAAGGAGCTGCGAACTATTCAAAGCACGTTTTCGATGTCAATAGATGTCTGCCGAACAATCGATCTTGCGGTACGGGACGTAATTTGTAGGTCGTTTGCGTTGGTCGGTCGTGTAAGGTCTGTTATACCGATGTGGGTCATGTGGCAGATGTTACCTGTTGTATATCTTGGTGAGCCAGATAATAATGTTAACAAAATATTATACAATGTGGAGGCAATGCTAAATAAAATAAAAACTGGAATATTTTGAAACTATCAAATAAATCCTTACATCTAAATAAAAAAGTATCGACTGTTTTTTGTAAACTGTAAACTATAAAGAGAAAAGATTTGATTATTTGTATGTTTGTTTCTTACGCTTTCACGCTTAAACACCTGAACAAATTTGGATGAAATTTGGCAAAAGGGTAGACCTGGATGAGACATACGGTCACCTGCAAAAGTGCATGGATACCGTAATGGCTATTTTCCTGTGAACGTTTGAGTTTAAGTTTACTAAAATAAACTAGATGGCGTTGCTTTCTTCAAAACTGTGACTAATTTACGAAACGTAAGAAAGCAGTTGGGAAGAAACGTATTGAGAAGGGAGTTACACAGCTAAAATATTTATTTAACTTTTACATTACATTTGCTAGCATATGAAAAAATTATAAAATAATAAAAGAAACCGATAGGAATAATTAAGTATGCGCAGTGGCGCCCTCATTGTTTGTTTGGTTATTTCTTACTTAGTACTCGTCGTTTCAGCCGATAGACGTCCAATGCTGGACATAGGCCTCCCCCAATATTGGGAGGGTTTGCCATAATCGCCACGCTTGGCAGGCGGGTTGGCGATCGCAGTATGGTATGGTGGTGGAATACATAGAGAACGCTGCTGCCTATTCTCCGGTACGATCCTTAGTCGCCTTTTACGACACCCACGGGAAGTAAGGGGTGGTGGTATTCTTTAAGTCCGGCACCACACAGACTGCTACTAATAAATTGATATTCAATTTTAACATAGTAGGTTAATAGTTAGGAACAATTTTTTTAAAAGTAAATATTAATTATAAATTGTTTGAATGTTTGAAGAGACAAAAAGAAACTAGAACAATATTTTCTCATAAAAAGCAAAGCAACGCCATCTAGTAACAGTATAATGACATTTTATTAGTCGTTAACTGGTTTTACGCTAGATGGCGTCATTTCTCGCTTCACACGATTATATTTCTGAACTAACCATGCACTTTTGCAGCCCTACTGTACAATACTTTTGATTCCGATATTCCCACGGCATCGAGACTTATGCAGGTGAAACCTTGGGGCGCAGCTAGTGTCCAAAAGTATTTTTAGATGATGTATTATATCCTTCACTTGAAAGCTGCTTTGAAAGGTATCTTTCGAAGCATACGATCTTAAAGTCTATAAAAAAGAGATCATCAAAGGATCAATACTTGAATTACTTACCAATTTCTAATTTTAAGTATGTTATAGGCTCTGCAAATACATCAAGGATAACAGTGAAAAAAAAAAAAAAATCGGAATTAGGTATAGTGTTATTAATTTCTTCCGTATTTAGCGTACTAATAACAAAGTTGAATTATGGTTTATATAATTGGACTGGTTTATAGATACGCAGTACACGATCCAGATCCAATTAAAGGTAAAACTACAGTAGCCAAAAAAAATCGTGTAACAATTTTGTACTCTTACAGCAAATGCTCGAGAAGACACGAGCATAGGTCACCACGCTTGCAGAACACGGGTTGGTGATTTCAGACTTATATTAACTACTAGCAGTGCCCCGCGGTTTCACCCGCATAAGTGTCGATCCCGTGGTATTATCGGGATAAAAACTATCCTATGGCTTTCCCCGGGATGCAATGCAATCAATCTCTCTGCCAAATTTTATCGAAATCCGTTCTGTGGTTTAGGCGTGAAAGGTAGCATACAGACAGACAGTGTTACTTTCGAATTTATAATATTAGTATAGATAAGTCCAGGTTTCCTCACGATTGACCGATGTCAGTCCAAGTCCATGATAAACTCAGATAGTACATGATATGAATTGAAAAAGTCACATTGGTACTTGTCAGGATTCGAACCCACAACCTCGTGCATGAGACGCGAGGCCTTAAACACTGGGCCATCACGACATATGTAGATCTATATAGTCTTAAAATAAAGTAAATATTACGAGTATGTGCGAAACGTGCATTTTAAAATCATTCGAATCTAATTTAGTGCTCATTTATGCACGAGTGGCTCGTTGCCACTGGCAGAGGCAACAGCAACAGCGTCGACGGCAGCCGCCGATGAGTGCCACGACAGTGTTCCGCTCGTGTATTTGAGCACGTCCTCTTTTACACAAGCGGCACGTTGCAGTCGACGCGTCGGTGACTGCCGTTGACGAGTCGACGTTTGCCACCAACGAGTCGACGTCATCCGCCGATGAGTGCCACGACAATGTGCCGTTCGTGTATTTGAGCACACGAGCGGCACGTTGCAGTCGACGCGTCGCTAACTGACGCCGACTAGTCGACCTCTGCCGCCAACGAGTCGACGTCTTCCGCCGACGAGTGCCACGACAATGTGCCGCTCGTGTATTTGAGCACGTACTCATTTACATGAGCGGCACGTTGCAGTCGACTCGTCGGTAACTGCCGCCGACGAGTCGAGGTCTGCCGCCAACGAGTCGACGTCTGCGGCCGACGAGTGTCACGACAATGTGCCACTCGTGTATTTGAGCGCGTACTCATTTACACGAGCGGCACGTTGCAGTCGACGCGTCGGGCACTGTCGCTGACGAGTCGACGTCTGTCGCCAACGATTCGACGTCTGCCGCCGACGAGTCGACGACTGTCGCTGACGAGTGTCGACTGCAACTGCAGCCGTTGCCAACGTGCCGCTATACGTGTATATGAGCACAGTACGCTTACTTTGCGCGTCCGTGCTTGGCCCACGTGTCGCTATACAACAGCAATACTTTTGTCGATATTCATTTTTCTTAATTATATAAATTGGATAAAGCCAGCAGAAACAAAAGAACCTACTGATTGATTTCCTTCCCAAACAAAGGCAAATAATTGTTAAACTTTATTCCGCGTTTACGAGTTTCCCGGGATTATTGAAATAAAACGTTACTGCTCGTTTTGATTGCTTTCGTTTAACGTAAGACTTTTATTTCTGCGATGGCTTGGTCCGTTCCGTTCGTGGTTGAAGAGAATTCTCCAGGATAAATCGTTCCGGATTTGTTTATATTATTAGTGTTTAGTATAATTTTATTTAAATAGACCTTTGTTTATTTTGGCGTTAATTACTTAATTAACTTATTTTTCGAAATGAATGAACCGATTTTAATAAAACTTCATACGCATACACACATCAAAAGTGTCTAGGGATCAAGCATTTTTATGCGGATTTCTTGAGATTGAGATGTGGCTTTGTAATAAATTTATGATTTTATAAATTTATATGGATCCTTTTTGGTGCATTTCATAATTTGAATCAGGAACTGTGAATCAAATTCGAGTAAAAGATGAAAATCAGCTGTCAATATTTTCCCTATAAAAACATACAACGCATTGAAGACATTATTAGTGCTACTGTTTCCCTTCTACTGATTAAAACCAACGTTATTATGGAGCGGCGACGTCATTTAAGCAGGGAAGAAATGCTCAGAGCCGTGGGAATGATAGAAGCTGGTTCCCGGCAACGTACTGTGGCTTTAGCTCTGAATACAAGTCAGAGTGTTATCAGTCGACTTTGGACACGTTACCGAAGCACTGGTACCGTGGCTGAGCGCCATGGAGGACGGTATCGCTGCACCACACGGAGACAAGACCGATACGTTCAAATCTTAACTCGAAGAGCTCCAACAATAACCGCCATGATGTTAGCCGTGAGGCTTCATCACTCTTCAGGGAACTTAATTAGCGACCAAACAGTCAGAAACCGCTTGCATGAAGTGAACCTTCATTCCCGAAGACCGCTACGGGTACCACCTATAGCAATGCACAATCGTAGGATTCGATATCAATGGGCTCTTGAACACAGAAATTGGGCAGAAGAACAATGGCGTTTCGTGTGCTTTTCTGATGAGTCTCGTTTTGGTATGAGACCGGATACAAGACGTATACGACACTGGAGAACCCCTGGACGCCAACAGCGATTAAAATCCTGCCAGGAAGTCCATCCTTATAGTGGTGGAACCATCATGGTATGGGCGGGTATTTGGATCGGCGGAAGAACTGAGTTGATTTGGATCAGAGGCAACCTCAACGCTCAAATTTATGCTGAGACGATTGTATCAGACGTCATCGTTCCTCTACAAGTGCAAATCGGTCCCTTATTTCAGTTAATGCATGATAATGCACGACCGCACACCGTAAGAGTTGTAAGACAGACTCTCGCCGCAGCTAACATCAATGTCCTGCCCTGGCCTGCTCAGTCGCCAGACTTGAACCCGATTGAGCATGCATGGGATATGCTACAGAGAAGAGCTCTGCCGAATATGGAGGGTATCCAGTCGCAAGAAGACCTTTTTTTGTTGTTGCAACGAACATGGGCGGCCATTCCACAGCGTGATTTGGATGAACTCATTTTGAGTATGCCAAACCGATGTTCTTGTGTTGTTAGTGTTCGCGGTAGAAACACGGATTATTAATTGTTTAAGTTACCCAATAAAATTTTAAAGAAAACTGTTATTTCAGTCTTTTTTTCGAACTTTTGTGTTAGTGGTTCAAATGTCAAAAATCCCTTTATTAGGAAAATGGCAAATTTCTTTATTAATGCAAAGGTGACTTGGTTTATCGTTACTGTGACAAACGAAAACACTTTATTTGATGAATCCTTAAAGAAAATTTTAATTAATATCAATCAGGAGAAAAGTTATTGCGAAAATATATGTTGATCCCTAGACACTTTTGATGTGTGTATTTATGCAGGATACAAAGGTCTAAAAAGTTAGACGAGAACATTTTCGGCCTGGTATAAGTTTTTAGATAAATCTAGTCATAATTGACGAGACAAGCCCAAAAATATATTTGTCTCTTTTTACTATGCCTGTTACTCGTAGTTCAGATACAGTTCCGACACCAGCTTTCGCCCCCGCACTGAATGCAAGGTACGTACAGACGCCAGCACATCAAGCTAATACAATCTGTCAAATTTATCTAATAGATTTTCAACTTTATCGCTAAACTATAAGGTTCAAAGTTGATTGGGAAAATTTGACAGTTTCGGGTAGCTTGATGTGCTGGCGTCTGTACATACCAGTTCTCAAGTATCTGGTAACGCAGTGAACTGGTTAAGAAGGTGGCTGAGACAGACTGGATGCGGAAGGCGGAGGACAGGGTGTTGTGGCGCAGCCTGTACGCGTAGCAACCGCCGTAGAAACGGATTTTGTCGAGGGCAGAATAGACAAAATGACAGATTGTAGAAATATTAGTACGCATTCTAAGCGTCTAAGCATGGCAATGTGTCATTTTTAACCGACTTCAAAAAAGGAGGAGGTTTCTCAATTCGACCGTATATATATATATTTTTTTTTTATGTTTGTTCGCGGATAACTTCGTCGTTTATGAACCGATTTTAATTATTCTTTTTTTGTTGGAAAGGAGATATGCCAAGGGTGGTCCCATGATAAGGAAACCAGGATCTGATGATGGCATCCCAGTGAAATCGAGGGGAACATTCGAAAATCGTAGGAGCGACTAGTGCGTTTGTTAA
The DNA here is from genome assembly GCA_916614155.1 of Mesoligia furuncula. Taxonomy (NCBI): domain Eukaryota; kingdom Metazoa; phylum Arthropoda; class Insecta; order Lepidoptera; family Noctuidae; genus Mesoligia; species Mesoligia furuncula. Next base: position 16,392,890 of record OU744815.1, on the reverse strand, counting down.
TTTTTTCATTAAGTATTTTAAAGCACTACAATTTAATGAAGGCCTGGAGTCGATCTGATGATGGAGTTGAAAGACAGTCGAGGGGGACTCCTCAACGATTTACAGCAGTAACCTTGTGTTTGGGCTTGATTAATTTGTATTGATGTGAACTTTACACCTAGATATTGTGACTGTCATTAGGGGTCTGGTGATGAAGACGAAGGACAGTTAAGGGAACTCCTCAACAGTTTACAGTAGCTACCTTGTGTATGTTCACCGATTACTCGAAGACGGCTGGACCGATTCCAAAAGTTCTTTTTTTATTTGAAAGGGTATACTCTCGGGGTGGTCCCATTATCATCAAGTTGGAATTTGATGAGAGGATACCATGGAAATCGGGGGAAACCCTTAAATTTTATAGGCAAACCTATAGCGATTTTGGTATTTTTTAAAGTAACTTGAGCATTTGCTCTCGGAAATCATCATTTGGTAAAGTGGAGCCGATGATGAAGACCACAGATGGCCATCGGAACTACTCAATGACAAATATTTCACGGGTTGCGATTCGATTACTTTAATATGGTTGCTAAGCAATTTATGCTCGTCACAATGCGTATGGTGAGTGATTGTTAAGGAGTTTTCCTGGTTCTTACCGGGAGAACTCCTCAACAATTAACGTCCCAGCATCGGGAAAAGCAATATTTTGTAAAAGGTGATGAACAGTTGGCATAAGGCTATTGTAACTTAGATAAATTACAAACTGACCCACTAAAAAGTGAAAAATAAAAACATTTTTACAAAAAAAAACAACCGACTTCCAAAAAAAACACTACAAATTGAAAAATAATTTTAATTTCGGAAGTCGGTGTCAATAAACGAAAATGCGGAACTAAAGACACCGACTTCCGAAATTAAAGTTATTTTTCAATTTGTAGTGTTTTTTTTGGAAGTCGGTTGTTTTTTTTTGTAAAAATGTTTTTATCTATTCTTCCGTCGACAAAACGTCGCCATGCTACGCGTGCTGGAAGAGGCATATGTCTAGCAGAAGCAGCGATGGGCTGAGTTCATTGAATCTAACTTTTTCCGTTAACCAAACTTAATAGATTACTTTGTAATCGCTTTTAATTGTTCAAAAGAAAACTCCAGTACAGTCAATGTACCTTTAACATTGTATATAAGAAAGCTATTATCAAAGCTGCTCCAAAATTACGCCTACCTTAATTGCTTTAATTTTTAGGCCGGGTTTGAACAGACGATTTTTTACCACGCAATGGATTTTCGACGCACTGCTTACCTCTGAGAGTTGAAAATTCAATAGAGTGTTTTTTTCGGACGCCTTGGGAGATTTTTTAATGCTCGGCTCAACAACAAAGCTTGAAAATCCAGTGCGCGAAAAAAATCTTCGGGAGAAAAATCCAGTGCACGAAAATATCTTCGGGAGAAAAATCCAGTGAATATCTTCCACAGAAAAATCCAGTGCGCGAAAATATCACCGGGAGAAAAATCCAGTGCGCAAAAATATCTTCCACAGAAAAATCCAGTGCGCGAAAATATCATCGGGAGAAAAATCCAGTGCGCAAATATATCTTCCACAGAAAAATCCAGTGCGCGGAAATATCTTCAAAAGAAAAATCCAGTGTGCGAAAAAAATTGTCGGGAGAAAATTCGCCCGTGCGAATCTGAGCTTAGTTATTCTTCACGGAAAGTCTTGAAACTTTGGCACTTGCGTATTTCTTAAACATCTGGTTTCTAACGAGTTTATTTTGTTCAATTTACCAATAGTTGTAAGCCTGTTTTGACGTTAAGTCGGCCTATTAGTCGATTTTAGTTAATTAAGTGTTTTTATTGCAAGACTTTCTTGATTAAAATGCTGGTTAATTCAGAAAGTTGTATTGCTTTGAATATATATTTATTTGTAGGAGTTTTTTTTTTACTGCACCTAATAGGTAGCTACCACTTAATTTATTAAATAGCATTCAAATCCAATTATAATAAGATCCCATTAGTCCCAGCCGGGACCCCAACGGCTTAACGTGCTTGCCGAGGCACGGAGGGGTCTCGGTATGTAAAGATAGCCACCCATCCACAGACCAACCGCGGCAAGCGTAGCTTGACCTGATCGATCGACCTGTGAGGCTGTTATTTTTTGGCCACGGGCCCCTGTCTATTATACTGTTGTAGGGCTATATTTCTCTCATTATTGCCGTCAAATAATATTTAGATATTTATTTAATCGCCTACTGACGATATAACATTTCATATCAAGCCTTATATTTCTGAGGTAACACTTTAATCTAGAAATCTTATTGAAATAAACGGAATATCTAAGCCGTTTCATTGAAAAATCGTGGAAATTTAATGGAGCAGAAAGAGTGATAAATTATTGAAACTAATGCTGTGTCGTTTGCAATAGGTTGGGCAGTTCACACACTAGGCGTTAAAGCTGCTCGATTAGACAGTAACTACATCATCCATGGAGAGTAGTTTCTTGCCTGTTCTTCTCAGTAAGAACCTAGAAGAAGAACTTGCACGGGGTGGAGGGGATCAGATCGGAATAACTCTTTGGAAGAGGCTTAGCTAGCCAGCTTCATACAGAGTATAAAAAGACACATGACATACCCGTCAATTACGCATTCTGCATCAAACTAAGTAATATTGCACAAAAATAATTGTTGGGAAATGAATTTTATTTTTGGTGTGAAAATTTACCTACTGTTCGCGGTAGTATGCATACAACGGTACAGGGGTCGTAGGGGTATTTAAAGTTGTTTTATAACATTAAAAACTTGTTCTCGTAAAAGTATAAAAGTTGGATTTTTGACCCTCAATATCTGCTTAACCAGAAAGTTCCCAGGGGAGTACAAGTATGGGTAGTACAAGTGACTCTCGGCATCGTTAAGTGTCTTTTTACACCCCTTATTTCTGACTGACCTGATTTCAAAAGTACCTGTAACAGGTTTAATTGAAATAAATGCTTCGAGTTTCAGATTATCATCATCATTTCAGCTGAAAGACGTCCACTATTGGATCTTACACCGCCAAGTGTCGCCCCATCGACCGGTCCTGTGCTTTTCCCATTCAGCGGATTTTTGCGGCCTTCACTAGGTCATAGGTGCACCTTGTGGGTGGCCTTCCGGTACGCGGTCGTCACTCAAGGGGGTCCGTAGAGAGCCTCCCGTCCCAGCCGCCGCGGGAGACGCTCCCGGTCACCGTAGGCGCGGGCCTGCGGACGGAGAGTAATGGGTAGCTCACCGTCCGATCAGGACCAGGCCCGTGCCAAACGGCGCGTACGTGTTCCACGCGCGCCTCAAAGAATTGTCAGCATCATTTGAAGGGGCCCGTTAGGGCCGAAGCCTGCCGGGTCAGCGGGATTGTCCGAAAGGGTTACCGCTGGCCCGGAACATAAAGGGCTAAGAAAGGAACAAGGGTGGGTTTTAGTCAGTAAGAGTCTGACACTGAAGGGATTTGATGATTTCCCATACGCAAAAAAAAGGGTTCCATAGATTTATTTATGTAAGTCGCATTTTGCGATATTCATCATTTAGTACCTAACTTCATAAAAACGAGGAATAAAATGCTGCAGTTAAGTCGCTCAGTGAGTTAGGTATAAACTTTAGTTTTCTCACAATCATGGCTGGAGTCCAAGTATCGCATTAGGTAGTTAGAGTTTACGACAGTTCCGGATTTATAGCTATTAAATGCATAAATACTAATTTACTAGATTAGGAAAGTTGGCCGAGTGGCTGAAGTTAATGCAGGCAGGACTAAAACTGGAACGATTTTGGTGCATGGACTTCCTTGCACCAAAGTCACACTAATATTATAAAGGCGAAAGCTTGTGAGTGTGTGTGGGCGTGTGTTTATATGTTTGTTACTTCTTCACGCTCAAGCGGCTTTACCAATTGATAAAATTTGGTATGGAGGTAGCTGACACTCTGGATTAACATATAGGCTACTTTTTGTCCCGATATTCGAAACTTATGCGGGTGAAACCGCGTGGCGCAGCTAGTCGTTCTATATGTATTAGCTTCGTTTCTCTCTGCTCAAAATTAATATCGTTTTTATATCGATCTTAAACATACTTGTAACATCATCAACATCATCTGCCCAGCCTTTTCCCAACTATGTTGAGGTCGGCTTCCAGTCTAACCGGATGCAGCTAAATACCAGTATTCTACATGAAGCGACTGCCTATCTGTCCTCTACAACCCAAGTACTGGATAATATGATACAACTTGGTAAGACTGGTTGTCAGACTTTTAGGCTTCTGACGACCCTTAACGACTATCAAAGATCCACAAATGACAGCCGGGACCAACGGCTTTACTTGATTTCCGAGGCACGAAGGGATCTTGCGTATGTAAAGATGGTCACCCATCCCCGGACCAACCACGGCAGCGACTCGTGCGGCTGGTATTACTTAGCCACAAGCCTCTTAAAAATGTGAGGAAAATAAATATTATAAATTATAATATTATAAATGCGAAAGTAAGTTTGTTTGTTTGTTACCTTTTTACGCCTAAACCACTGAACCGATCAGTCTGAAATTTTGCACAAGTATACGTTATCAGGTGTACAGAAACGGATGTAGGGATGAAAGATATTTCATCACGAAAAAAAGTGCTGTTCCCGAGGAAAACAACAATAACGTTGTTATGATAATAGATGGCGCCACGTGTCTTTCGAACGGGAACGACACTTATGCAGGTGAAACCACGGGGCGGTGCTAGTAGATTATACATCATTGCTATTAGCTTTCAGCTGCTGAAAGGAAAAATAAGAGAAGGAAAGTTGAAACTAATTAACCAGTTTACAGTTGTTAGGGTTCCGTACCCAAAGGGTAAAAACGTAGCCCTATTACTAAGATTTCGCTGTCTGTCCGTCTGTCTGTCACCAGGCTGTATCTCAAGAACCGCGATAGTTAGACAGTTGAAATTTTCACAAATTATGTATTTCTGTTGCCGCTATAACAACAAATACTAAAAACAAAATAAATTAAATATTTAATGGGGGGCTCCCATACAACAAACGCGATTTTTTTGCCCTTTTTTGCTCGATATCAAAAATGGCAACAGGTAGGCACTTGAAATATTCACAAAATACTCAGTTGTATTTTAACTTTAATAATAAATAATAAAATTAAAATAAAATAAATAATTAAGGGGGGCTCCCATACAACAAACATGTTATTTGTTTTGGCGTTTTTGCTTTGTGGTACGGAACCCTTCGTGTGCGAGTCCGACTCGCACTTGGCCAGTTTTTAAAAAAAAAATCTGTTAGTAATTTTCTAAGATGCTGTCTGAAACTTTTTATCTCTATTTGTTTTACGCCAGTAGGTAACGATAACCTATCTGCGGCAAGTCAGAGTCAAAGTCAAACAATTGAAATAATTAATTTCAAATAGACACATAAAAGGCACTTTTGAATGAAAGTACATAAGAAAATAGAATTGATTTTAGTCGCCTCTTACAAAAGGTAATTTCATATCGACAAGAATGGGCAAGAAACTCCACGTTTAAGTGTTTTAAAATGTTTTGTATACATTAATTACATGGTATCTAACAGTAGCGGAGGGTCGATTTATGTAAGAGGGAAGCCGGAGTAGATATCTTTAATATGATTATATTATATAGCTATAGAATACTCACTGTGCCATTTTTCAAAGGGAAGTCGGTAGGAATCGAGTTGTATGGAACCTTCGTCACTGGTATCTAGTAATACTACGTTTTTTTTTTTTTTGCGGATGGGAAATCATCAAATGACCCCTCCCGCTCTGGGTGGAGTGGAAGGGAGTGTCAGATTCTTACTGACTAAAACCCACCCGTGTTCCTTCCTTAGCCCTTTATGTTCCGGGCCAGCGGTAACTCTTTCGGACAATCCCGCTGACCCGGCAGGCTTCGGCCCTAAAGGGCCCCCTATGCTGACATCTCTTTGAGGCGCGCGTGGAACACGTACGCGCCGTCCGGCACGGGCCTGGTCCTGTACTACTTATGTAAAGACGATGAACGTAGAATAATATTCCTATAACACAGTAGGGTTTTTTTAATAATTAGTTCTTTCTCCTCACAATGACAAGCTTATTTTAGGTTTCACATATTATTATTATTTTATTAATTAATAACGTAACAACATAATTAATAACGAAACAATGACATACTAAGTAAATGCCGCTCGTGTACTTGAGCACTGAGCTGAAATATACGATTGGCACATTGTCGACAGCAGCCGCCCGGCGGCGCGTCAACGGCGGCCGTCGACGACTGCAGATTGCCTCTGTCTCGCATAGGGTCTTAGCATTATGCTGAGTGGTGGCCGTATTGCGTGGATGTGACGCATCTACTCCCCCAACTTGGGGACCTTCTTCACATGCCGTGCCTCGGAAAGCACATTAAGCCGTTGGGCCCGCTGTCATTCGTGGATCTTTGACAGTCGTTACGGGTAGTCATGTCTGTGTGGTGCCGAACTTAAAGAATTGCACCACCCCTTACTTCCCGTGGGTGTCGTAAAAGGCGACTAAGGGTCTTACCGGAGAATGGGCAGCAGCGTTCTCTATTTATTCCACCGTCATACCATACTGCGATCGCCAACCCGCCTGCCAAGCGTGGCGATTATGGCAACCTCCCCCAAAATTGGGGGAGGCCTATGTCCAGCAGTGGACGTCTATCGGCTGAAACGACGACGGGTAGTCAGCAACGGGTTTCGTATTACCCAGTAACTGGGTTGTGGAGCTCAGATAGGCAGTCGCTCCATGTAAAATACTGGTACTCAGCTGCATCCGGTTAGACTGGAAGCCGACCCCAACATAGTTGGGAAAAGGCTGGGCAGATAAAGTTTGTTATTTTTTTATGCCTTGTTTACCACAAATAATCGTATTTTCTCTCTTTCCCTGCCGGTGACATGTGTAAGAACACTTAACCTTGGTGATGGATAACTTGTAAGAATTGATCGTAAGTAAGCAGTGCCTTCATTTATGCTTCACTAGTTGCGCCCCGCGGTTTCAATCCTCAATACTCAATATCTTTATTGCTTTACCATTATGTGTACTTAATTTAGACCATTATGAAATGTATTCCGCACAATTTTCGTGACTAGAACCGAATTGTTCAATCTCAGCATTGACTATGATGTAATCAAGTGAAATGACGAATTAATAGAATTCATAATAATTTTGTAATTTTGTAATGTAATCTAATCTATTTATTTATAATTTGTAATTTATAATTTGTAATGCTTATTTATTTATTTATGACATATAGTCACTATGGGTGAAATGTACAATGCCTGAAATAAAATGATTTATTATTATTATTTCTTTTCTCTCGGAACCATTGGGTCCCGGTCCTTTGGAAGGCGTACGAGGGGCCGAAGCCAACTCGCAGAGGCCCCTTAGGAAATTTTAATGAAATGCGGCACCAACCGACGATTATCCCTGTATGCGCTATGCAAGTGCACCCAAGGATAACCCCCGGTTGGTGTAGGACTATTGCAGGATATGGAAAAATAAAAAGTTGGACTATGGGTTTGGGTGGCGAAAGTGGACTGGTTACCAAGAACTATGGAATAACTACGACCCCTGCCTGATCAATGTTTTATATATACACGGATAAAATAGCAGGGGGTGACTTGCACACTCAACAATGGGCCCCCGGAAACGGTCGCTAGCACATAGTGACGTAGCAACAAGGGGGCAACATGTCCTGAGGTGCTTATGAGGAGTGGAGAGGTATTCCACGGCTATCAGGACAATCACGGAAGTACGGTCAAGATCCCTACCAGCATCTTACTGGAATACTTCCTTCCTCCGAGCACGTTTGCTCTTGCGAATCTCCACTCAAGCCGGCCAATAAAGGCAAGAATGAGGTGGGAGCTCTGTTCATTGTCATTGTTCACTCCAGCCGGCCAATAAAGGCAAGCCAGAGGTGAGGAACAAGACTTCTCCCTGAAGATAGGGTCCGTGGGGTCGCTACTGCCCAACAGTTCGCCACATGCTGCCCTGCGGATTTCTGTATCTCTCTTGGTCTGGCTCCTCACCTTAGACCTATTCCAGCAAAGTAAACTCTTCCGGCATAGGCCTAGAGTTCGGAGCGCGCAATTATTATTATTATTATGGGCCCTGTAGGACACAGCAAGAGGGTTAGGAGAGAGAAAGCACTGAGGAGATATTTAATTATAATTTTTGTTATTATATTATTTATTAACTAGTACTTATATCATTTATTAATAATTACCGTATCTATAATATATTTTAAACATTCATATAAATTGCGTGATTATCATTATTTAATTACTTTTTGTTTTATTTATGTGTATCGTTTAAATATTCATCTAGGAAGTAATAACATTTGTTTATCAGTAATTTTTAGGGTTCCGTATAAAAACGGAACCCTATTACTAAGACTTCGCTGTCTGTCCGTCTGTCCGTCTGTCCGTCTGTCCGTCTGTCCGTCTGTCTGTCACCAGGCTGTATCTCAAGAACCGCGATAGCTAGATAGTTGAAATTTTCACAAATTATGTATTTCTGTTGCCGCTATAACAACAAATACTAAAAACAAAATAAATTAAATATTTAAGGGGGGCTCCCATACAACAAACGCGATTTTTTTGCCCTTTTTTGCTCGATATCAAAAATGGCAACAGGTAGGCACTTGAAATATTCACAAAATACTCAGTTGTATTTTAACTTTAATAATAAATAATAAAATTAAAATAAAATAAATATTTAAGGGGGGCTCCCATACAACAAACATGTTTTTTTCGGGGTTTTTGCCTTGTGGTACGGAACCCTTCGTGTGCGAGTCCGACTCGCACTTGGCCAGTTTTTTTAAGTTAGTTCACCCGTATAAGTGTCGATCCCGTGGTAATGTCGGGATAAAAAATAGCCTATATGTTAACCCAGGGTGTCAGCTACCTCCATACAAAATTTTATCAAATTGGTCCAGCCGTTTGAGCGTGAAGAATAACAAACATACACTGAAAAAAAAATCGGTAATCCCAATCGATTTTTCTGTAATATTCACCGCTTTGATCAGTAAAAATAGAGCCTATTGTCCAAAGAAGTAAAACTAACTGAAAAAAAACAGTTGAGTTATAACAGTAGATTTTACTGTGCATCTGCAACTGTTTTCTGGTCGGCTATTCTTATTGTTTGTAAGACAGCAATACTTAAAAAAACTGCTTGTTTTAGTTACCGTTAATGTTTAAACAATTGAAATAACTGTTTAGCTCTTTACTGTATGCTACAATAACTGTTCAGAAGCAGTAAAAATAACTGCTACGATATCAGTAAAGCTCTCAAAATGGCAATACTTGAAAGGAACTGTTTGTTTCAGTAAACTTTAATATTCATCCAATTGAAATAACTGTTTAGCTCTTTACTGTTTTTGCCCATTTCAGTGCACAGTGTCAGTAATCAATTATTTTAACATAAAAATAAGTTTCCTGAACCGTTTTTTTTTTTACTGTACAACAACAGTAAAAAGTCTCGTTTTGTTTTTTTCAGTGTATAAACACACACACGCACACACACTCACAAACTTTCGCCTTTATAATATTAGTGTGATGTGCTTCATATTATTTTGCAAGTAATATTTCCATCACAAGGCAAGATTAATGATACTTCCAAAGTAAACCAAAAACACCAATATTACCTACCTTAAAATTAATAAAAACATCACGTCAAATTCGCTTCAATCTTATTTCTAACTATTAATCCTTCTGGAACGTTCAATTGAGTGAAAAGTATGAAAAATGATTTTCTTCTCGCACATACAGGGTGTATTTATTTTGAGCGCCGGGCATACAGGTGGAGGTTATAAATCACAGTTGTTTAATCGTGAGCCTATCTGTGAGTTATGAGCTGTCAATGCAGTGTCCTGCCTATGGGGGGTTGTGGTTACCATTATTTGAGATTTGCAGGACTTTGACAAAGGCATAAAATTGAAAAAATGTGTTTGAATGAAGTGTGTCCACGCTACGCTTAACTTAGTGTTGGTCTTTTATATTGTTCAACACATTTTAAAAGATTAACGGTGGAGGTTCTTGCCAATTCTTCTCCATACGAAAACTACCTTTTGGAAGGGGCGACTAGAATCAATTCTATTGTAATTTGACGTTCAAAAGTGCCTTTTATGTGCCTATTTGAAATAAATGCTTTGACTTTGTTCGATATAACTTTGCATTCAATTTGAATTATGAAAAGTGATAACTATGTTGTTACATAAAAAAATTTTTTTTTTGTAACATTTCGTTTTTAGGGTTCGTACCTAAGGGGTGTCAGCTCCCCGTTTCTAAGCTTCCGCTATCCGTCGATCCGTCCGTCAGCCCGTTTATCTGTCAGTGGACGGTATCTCATGAACCGTAATAGGTAGACAATTGAAATTTACTCAGATGTCTATTTCTCCGCTATAACAACAAAAATAAAATAAAGTAAAAATTAAAGGGGGGTTTCCATACAAGAAACGTGTTTTTTTCCGGCGTTTTTTGGCTTGTGGTACGGAACTCTTTGTATGCGAGTCCGATTCAGACTCGACCACTTTTTACCATTGTTATTAGGACAGGAAAGGGATTCCTAGATATTGCAAAAGTATGTCTGAGGTGGAATGTATTTGTTCCTCTGACATTTCCTCCGTTCCTCATGGTCACCCTACATGAGTAGGACGGTTCTGTTATGGTATTGTGCTCACACAGCTTAATTGGTAAGTAATGAATTTATGTTCGAAATACCCTCAATGTGCAGCAAATCACTATTAACGGTTATTAGTCCATGTAAATATATTACACTGAAGGTTTTCTGTTGCGGAAAATCATGGTTGTTTACGCTGTACTGAGTAAACGAGTAGGCGTGGCAGAGGGCGAATACTAATATTATAAATTCGAAAGTAACTCTGTCTATCTGTCTGCCTGTAAGTTACCTTTTCACGCCTAAACCACTGAACGGATTTCATTAAAATAAGGCAGAGAGATAGATTGCATCCCGGGGAAGGATATAGGATAGTTTTTATTCCGATACTCCCACTGGATCGACACTTGTGCGGGTGAAACCGCGGGGCGCAGCTAGTAATTCTATTAAATTATATTACCTACTAGCTTCCGCCCGCGGCTTCGCCCGTGAGGTATGTCGATAAAAACCACCCTATGTCCTTCCTCAGGATGGAATCTATCTCTCTGCCAAATTTTATCGAAATCTGTTCAGTGGTTTAGGCGTGAAAAGGTGACATACAGACAGACAGATAGAGTTACATTCGAATTTATAATATTAGTATGGACACAGGGTCAAATGGAATCAGCTAGCGAAACTCTGCAGACGAGATGGGTTCCGATACATGATCAAACAAAAATAAATTGATTTGATGAGTTATTTGGGTTAGTACTGATTTCCCCCGTTCTTGTTTTTACCCTAAAAGTAATATACTTTATAATCCCGTTTTATCAGATGAAATCGAGGTGGTACACCACCTCGACGGACGGACGGGACTGTAGTCAATGAAAAAAGTACTAAGCGATTATTAATAAGTAGGTTTATGTTAATTCAAGATCAAATTATTCTACGTTATCAGAAATCACATCACAACTTTCCTCAATTTTTCAATTATAACTAATTATAAGAATTCATGATTGAATATTAATATAAAAAATATTTTTTTGAAAAAAATCTACTTGCTGAAATAATCCTATTAAAAATTGAAAGAGATAGACATAATAATATTAATTGACATCATGCTCTATTGTTCATAATTACAGAAATGGTGAGTTAAAAGTAGTTGCGATGAACTAGATGTACAAATTAGGCCTGTTAGTTTAATCTATAAACAGGAAGATTTTTTATCAGCATCCTAATTTTTACAGGATGTTCTGCCCATGAATATGAACAACTTTCGCTATGGGACCAACCCTGAATCACTGTTTAATACAAAAGTTCAACACCTACTTGACCAAAATGTATGAAACAGCTGATTTTTTTCGTGATTTCAGAGTTGGTACAATAGTGAAAGTTGTTCATATTTATGGGTAGAACACCCTGTAAAAATTTGTATGGTGATAAGAAAATCTTTGTCATCAATCATCCTGTATAATTGGTTCCTAAAAATAATATTTCAGTGGCTGCACTTTCTCGCTTCACTGTACTTAATTTTTAAATTTCGGGGAAATCGAGAATTTAATTAAGCGATATTTTTATTATAACTTTCGGGGGAAAACAAGAACGGGGGAATCAGTACTAACCCAGTTTTTTTGGGGTCATCAACCGCAGGTAGTGCAGTCACTTGAAAATCTTGGAATATCAGTAAAAAAACAGTATCAGTATCAGTTTTTTTTTGGTGAAGTTTACAGACGTTATGTGTACTGATATCTAAATATGATAAAACTAAAAATAAAACAGGTTTTATCTATTCTTACTTCAAGTATCAAAACCACCACCGGTCGTTGACACAAAAAAATATTTTTTTTTGTGCTTAAAGAATTAGAAAATGTCTGGTTTAATTATTCGAATAATCAAATTAATTTGTTTGCATTTAATTTGTAAGTGGAACTACTTTATTGTCATCCACAGGTACCTACGGTTTCTGGTCCATTTGTTTACATTTTTGTCAGTTACTTTTAGAACAGCCCATAAAGAAGCAAAATCAGGTGTTTTTAAATTAAACCGGCAATCCGGAAACGTTACAACACTAGCTTTCCGTTAACCCCCTTACGGAAGGTCAACATGCAAATACGGTATTTCCCTCATGGCCTGTACATACGAGCTGCCGACGTCTTAAGCCATGCAGACACGACGACATAACGGAAGCTTGTCTGTGGTTTGTCGACGATCGCTTTTAGCGAATTCCCGCCGGATATTCCGGGTGAAACGCCTTTGGGTGTGTTGCATGTATTGAACTGAAAATACCCTAGGTATTCTGTGCTGCATGCCTGCATGTATGGAATATGATCTGATGGTTTTTGTCATGCTGGCTGGCTATGGTCTGTGCTATGTCTGTGACCCCTTTATGTCGCCGCGTGCGTTAGGACGTTAGTTTTTTTAGTGTAATTATAATATTGTATGTATTTATATTGTATTGTATGTGTTTTAAATGAGCCTTGATGCTTGAAATAAATGGATAGTAATAATAATATGTCAATGCTAAAGAAATGAGAAATACCTATCTAAAAAGTTTATACAGGATGGTCAAAAAGTCGTGGATCAAACGAAATAGGGAGATAAAGGACGTCATTTCCAACAAAAAATACTACAGCATGGCCATTATTCAATTGCCCTAAAAGTTGTGAATATTTTTCTATACCGACTTCTTTTACAATTAGACTAATTTAAAACAAATGTGATATAAAACAATAAAACAAACGGTGCTGTATTATTACTAGATAATGTATCAGCACTACAAAAGTTCTATTGCGGCTTTGGGTACAAAATTTCAAGAGGAATTAATTTTTTAACACAAAAGACTCAGTTGTATTTTAACTTTAATAATAAATAATAAAATTAAAATAAAATAAATATTTAAGGGGGGCTCCCATACAACAAACATGTTTTTTTCGGCGTTTTTGCCTTGTGGTACGGAACCCTTCGTGTGCGAGTCCGACCCGCACTTGGCCAGTTTTTTTATACCCCTAGGTGATAAGGGTGGCCCTCTCCAGATTTTTTTTGGAATCGAAACTTACGCGGGTGAAACCGCGGGGCGCAGCTAGTATTACTATAGTATAGAATGTACAGACGCCAGCACATAAAGCTACTACAATCTGTCAAATTTCTTTAATAGATTTTCAACTTTATCACTAAAGCATAAGGTTCAAAGATGATTGGGAAAATTTGACAGTTTCGGGTAGCTTGATGTGCTGGCGTCTGTACCTTACGGCAGAAAAAAATAGGTGTCCAATTCAGGACAATTTCAAAAATCATTTCAGCCGATAGACGTCCACTGCTGGACATAGGCCTCCCCCAATTTTGGGGGGTGTTTGCCATAATCGCCACGCTTGGCAGGCGGGTTGGAGATCGTACTATGGTATGATGGTGGAATGCATAGAGAACGCTGCTGCCCATTCTCCGGTACGACCCTTAGTCGCCTTTTACGACACCCACGGGAAGTAAGTAAGCTATTCTTTAAGTCGCACCACACAGACAAACATCACGTAAGTCGTGGTAATTACTTGGCCACCACTACTGCACGACCCATCGGTACTTAGTTTAATGTTATCCCCACCAGACATGCCAGCAATGCACTCAACTACAATCCGACACAAATTACAATCAAACTACATAGATCCATTAATCCGTCTAAAACTACTATCGATCTAACTACAATTAACAGAATAATGCATATCACTATAGACTACTCAATACATCACAGATGCATCAACTTGATTACGTTAACTATACTTAACCCTAACTGTGTTATGTTAAAAGCCTTTTAGGAGTAAATATGGATATATACAGTGTTTTAGGGTTAGTGCTGCGGGTGACCTCTCACTTCCGGCCGTCATTTCATGCATGGTCGGGAGCGACAGTGGCTGGACGGCCGTCGCCTCCTTCTGTGAGGACGTAATGTTGGCAAAGGAGGCGGCGGAAAGGGAGAGAGAAGCTGTTACCTCTCTCCCGGCCCGCAGCAGACGCACCGGGCGTCGCAGGGTGGCGGACGATCTCCGGCCACCATAGGGCGCGGCCTGCGGGCCGCAGACTAGGGGCGTCTGTCGCCCGATCAGAAACAGGCCTCGAGGCGGCGGCGCAGTGTTCCGCGCGCGCCTCTTAGTTGGAGTTCCTGCGGCCACCGGGTGATGGCCGTAGAGGGTGACGGGGCCCGCCTACAATCATCTGGCGGGCCAATACCTGCCAGGGGCGCGGATGAATGCGCAAGCGATACCCGTACCCCCGGCAATAGGTACAGGAAGGGAACACCGGGGTGGTTTTTAGCCGGTAAGAGTCCGGCATGCCCCTCCGCCTTCCCCAGGGCGGAGGATGTCCATGAGGATTTTCCGCCGAGACAAAAAAAAAAAAAAAAAAGTTACCTTTCATGGCGGGTCAAAGTGTTATTGGCAAAAATTGTTGTTACGAATCGTTTTTATTGCAAATTGAAGTAACAGTTCATTAATTTAACAGGATTACTGTTTATCTAATAAAATAAAGAATAATGCTTTTGCTTTTAGCTGTTTCATTCTTTAAGACATTTTTAAGCATGTATAAGAATGGTGCTGTCATATTTAAGAGTGTGGTACAGCTACAGACCATCAAACTGAACCACCTACCTACTTTCTCCATGCAACCAACATCGCAAACGCGAAAAATTATCAACTGTCTCCTACAAAACTTAATCAACACCTAATATGTATCATCATTTCAGCCGAAAGACGTCCACTGCTGGACATAGGCCTCCCCCAAAAGGGGGGGGGGGTTTGCCATAATCGCCACGCTTGGCAGGCGGGTTGGCGATCGCAGTATGGTATGGTGGTGGAATGCATACAGAACGCTGCTGCCCATTCTCCGGTACGCCCCTTAGTCGCCTTTTACGACACCCACGGGAAGTATGGGGTGGTGCTATTCTTTAAGTCCGGCACCACACAGACAGTATGTATAATCAAGGTATATACAACTTTACTTTAACCAAATCTAACAAAATTAAATCCTAACTTAACTAAAACTACACAGAAACTAAAAAATAGCGTCGAATAATTCATCCGCATCGCTGTCGACTGGTAATGTACCCAAGAGACTGGCAGAGTTACCACGTTGTATGGCGATACTTAGCCTCTGGCCAAGGTTAAAGCCAGCCCTTGGGTCACGGGAAGTGTCAACCAGCCGTTTCGAAATTTCTTTAAAAGACCATGAGCACTCGGACCCCACGGCCCGAAGGTTTCAACCCCAATCGGCTCGAAAATATAATTTCCGATGAGGTTATTATATTTTGTCACACCTACTCGATCCAAATGTATGGTTATTATTTCTCGGCTACCGTGTATATCTTAATACCGCGTATATCGCAATACCTATGTAGCTAGGGAATATATATCATGTTGGAAAAAGATTAAATGAAGGCAGTAGCATTTTTCTATCTCACTTTCTTTGCCTTGTCTCTCGTTCTTTTAAATGCAACCACAGATTGTCTATAAAAGATCGCTTTCAGCGATAAAACCGCCCATTGTGTCCCCCTATTTAAATATCTACATTTATGTCTGTAATATGTATGATGTACATAATAAAACACAAAAAAAAACTCAAACGGTCTTATTCATAAAAAAAGCTTATAGAAGATTTAAAACGTTCATTAGTTAAAATGCTCGATAAGCCTTTAAAACGTTCGATAAAATTTTGTATTCATAAACGCTTCATAAACCTTCTATAGTTAGACTGTCCTATAACTTCAATATAAATAAAAATGTTGCCATTTTATTGAAGTCATCCAACAAATTGGCCAACACATTGAGTTGTCAAACGAGAATATCTGCCTACGAACCGAATAATTGTGACCATAGACATTATGACGTACTGAAAACTAATTTATTGTCTACAGTTTCGACAGTTTTGCCGCGTTACCATGGTAACCATGGTTTTGTTATTTTATTGTCAGGCGAGCGAAAACCTTTGAATATATTTTTGTATTTAAAAGAAATGGAATTAAGACCGTAGACTAGTTCCAAGAAACGGCAAAGAAGTGAATACTCGTTTTGGTTGGAGGACGATAAGGTGTGTACTGTTAACTACAACTAAAATGTGTTCAAAGCAGTTATGTTCAAAGTAAGTTTTGTTTTGTAAACATTCTTAATTTCTTATACTTATGCTTGCTTTTGCTTTTCCTTAGATCTTTTAGAAGAATTGGTCAGGGAGAAGTTTTCCATAATAGAAAATGAAGGTGGACGCTGGTGATGGCGCCAAACAAGTAGCCGAATTCTGGGCACACTAAGAAGAAGATAGAAAATGAAAACACATACTGACTGACACCAACGCGAAAAAGGCGGCATGGCATGATTTACGAATTAGGTGCCTATCCAATTTACTTATAAGTTACAAAGTTCCTGAGTAAGAATGTCAAGAACTTCGTTTGATGAAGAGAAAGAATTATAACATTCATTTTGTATTTCAGGACAGTAGGAAGGATGGTGCTTCACTACAAATAGCAGAAACTGAAACGGCCTGCAGAAGAGGTGTTAGAAATAAAATAAGTAGGATCTAAATAAGTAAATACGTGTATTTTATTAATATGTAGAATTGTAGATGTTTTACAAAGGATGACAAGAACAGACAGTTGACATAGAACACCTTAATTAAAAAGTTATTTCTTTTAAATTCTCATTTATCCTCTTTCAACACTCCTCCTTAAATGAGAACCTAGAGCCAGTCCAACTCCTCCTCAAACTTGCATTCCTTTCATACATCTTTCATGCTTTTCTCTGCTAAGCCCTTTCGTAAAAATATCTGCAGGCATCTCGTTCGTCGGAAGATAACTTAGCCTTACCTTGCCCATTCTCACCATTTCCCGAATGTAGTGATGCCTCACATCTATATGTTTAGTCCTTCGATGATGCATTGGATTCTCAGCAATTTGAATCGCAGACTGACTATCACTTAATAATTCTACGACTTCATTAATTCCAGTCAACTCGGCTAGAAGTGCAGTTAAGAATGCAGACTCTCTACACCCCTCTGAAAGTGCCACATATTCAGATTCTGCACTTGAGAGTGCTACTGTCGTTTGTTTACGACTTTCCCATGCTATGGGACCACCTCCAAATGTGAATACAAAACCAGAGTATGATTTTCGATCACACACATCGCCTGCGTGATCAGCATCTACATAACCAACAAGTTTATTCCCCGTCTTTTTAAATGTTAGTCCTAATTCTTTGGTAGCATTCAAATATCTTAGCACACGCTTTGCAGCTGCCCAATGTGTTTTGTCGTAACAGCTGTTAAACTGACTCAAATAGCTAACTGCGTATGAGATATCAGGTCTTGAACATACGGCTAAGTACATTAAAGAACCAATTAATTCTCTGTATGGCAGTTCCATTGGTGGAATGTAATTTTTATCTTGTGGTTTGACAAGTTTAATCCCACTTTCAACAGGAGTCTTTACACTCTTACAGGAACTCATTCCAAATTTCCTTAGAATTCTCTCAAGATACTCAGTTTGGTTGAGTTGTATAGAGTTGTCCTGACATTTGATTTTCATTCCAAGAAAGACATTTACTTCACCTAGATCTTTCATTTCAAACTTTCTTTGAAGATTTTCTTTCAATTTTATTCTCTCCTTTTCATTGTTCCAAAAAATAAGAATATCATCTACATAAATTGCTATAATCATCATACAGTCATGTTTCTTTCTTCTGTAAACACATGGTTCAGTTTCACATCTCTTGAAACCTATGTCTAACAACACCTTGTTCAATTTCTCGTACCATGCTCTAGAGGCTTGCTTTAAACCATATATAGCTTTCTTCAGTAGACAGACATGTCCTTCTTTACCTTTTTCTTCAAAACCTTTCGGTTGTTTTAAA
Source organism: Mesoligia furuncula (assembly GCA_916614155.1). Taxonomy (NCBI): domain Eukaryota; kingdom Metazoa; phylum Arthropoda; class Insecta; order Lepidoptera; family Noctuidae; genus Mesoligia; species Mesoligia furuncula. Next base: position 16,374,434 of record OU744815.1, on the reverse strand, counting down.
TAAACCTTCTCTTTTAAGTCTCCGTTTAAGAACGCGGTAACGACATCCATCTGGTCAACTTTTAGATTATTTTCAACAGCTAGAGCCAAAAGTAGCCTCAAAGTACTGTGGCGTATTACAGGTGCAAATGTTTCGTTGTAGTTTACCCCTTTTATTTGAGAAAAACCTCTGGCTACAAGTCTTGCCTTGTACCTTATCTTCCCTGGCTCTTTTTTTATTCTAAAAATCCATTTAGAATCTACACAGTAGCCATCAGCTTTTTCTACTAACTCCCATGTGTTGTTTTTCTTCAATGCGTTAAGCTCTTCTTGAATAGCTTTATGCCACTTATCCTTATCAACTCTTGATAAAGCTTCTTCTATAGTTACAGGGTCTTCCTTTATATCTTCTTCTGCATAATAGAGAATGTAATCATCGAAATTTCTCGGTTTCCTTTCTCTAAGAGGATATCTTCTTTCAGGAATATCATGCGTGTTTTCGCATTCCAGTACAGGACCTTCACTGCCTTGCACTTCAGTTTCAGAAACACCCACTTCTTCACATTCAAAAAATTCATCATTTTCTTGATGAGCTTCATTAGTAGCATTAACTTCTTGTATCATTAAAGGTCTCTCCCAGACGTCATCTGATGACATCATTTCTACAATTTCATCAGTATCGTTTGCATGAATCTTGATTTGATTTTCAAAGAAAACTACGTCTCTTGCTTTGTATAAGCGATGTGTCACAGGATCTAAAAGTCGATAACCCTTAGTAGTTTCACAATAGCCGACAAACAGTAGTTCTTTAGTCTTTAAGTCAAACTTCTTCCGTTTCTGTTTCGGAACATGCATAAACGCCCGGCAACCAAATACCTTTAAATGTCTTAAGTCAACCTTTCTTTTAGACCATGCTTCTTCAGGCGTCATCCCTTTGACAGCACGTGTAGGACATCTGTTTTTCAGATAAACCGAAGTATTGACCGCTTCAGCCCAATACTTCTTGTCAAGTTTCGCTTCTTCAAGCATGCTTCTGGCTCGTTCTACAATTGAACGATTTGCCCTCTCACTCACTCCATTCTGTTGCGGTGTGTATTCCACTGTCAGCTGGTGGGTAATACCATTACTACGCAGAAAATTATTTACACGTTCATTGACGTACTCGGTTCCGTTGTCCGTCCTAATCCCCTTGAGTTTTTTACCAGTCTGATTTTCAACAAGTGTTTTAAACTCTACCAACTTCGAGAAGACCTCACTTTTGTTCCGCAAAAAATAAACAAATGTTTTTCTCGATTTGTCGTCAATAAACGTCAGAAAATATTTATACCCCGCACATGAAGCAGTTTCTATTGGCCCACAAACATCGCTATGTACTAATTCAAGAAGTTCAGTAGCACGTGTACTCTTCTGTTTCGGAAAAGGTAATGTGGTTTGCTTACCTTTCAAGCACGACACACATTGTACTGAGTCTGGATCCTTGAAACTAATACCTCTAGCTAGTTTGTCACGTAGTATCTTCATGTTGGCAAGTCCCAAATGTCCAAGTCTGCGATGCCATAGCTGGACTTCATCATCAACTTTTGTTTTTAAAGCTGAAAACATGAGAGGGTTAGAATTGGACTTCACTACATAAATCCCTTTCTCTTCCTTACACACCAACTCAACCTTGCCATTCACTTGACATTCGTCTGACTTGTACAACTCACAACCTCTTTTCGAAAATACTACAACATAATTTCGATTCACTAATGTACTTACACTTAATAAATTCGTAGCTAACTTAGGCACAAAGACAGCTCCCTTTACACTCACGTTCAACTCATCTGAACAGACATCACCTCGGCCTTCACCTTCCACCCTGTTCCCATTCGCGCATGATATTTGGACTGGCTCTTTCAACCTCTCATAATTGTTTAGCCAATCTTTCCTGTTGGTCATATGAAATGACGCTCCAGAATCCAAAATCCAATCTTGCGAAACATTTCTATAGGTATGTAGTGCCGTATGTGTAGTGTGTGCATGACTGTAATGCTTCTTGGGGCAAAAACGAGCTTTATGTCCTTCCCCACACACATAGCATTCAATCTTCTTATTTGCTATCTTTCCTTTACCCTTTTCATTTGCTTTCCAATAGCTTTTCTTTTTAGCAGCACTGAAAGCATTCTGCGGCGAATCCTCATGTGTTGAAGTAACTTCAATCTGTAGCAATTTAGTTTTAACGTAGTCTGTTGTTAACGTTATATTGCTATTTTCGATAGCCATCCTCATCGGCTCATACTGTTCTCCTAGTCCTTGTAGCATAAGTGCAGCCAGTAACTCATCATCTACCTCTTTGCCCATATCTGCTAGCTGATTGGCTAGCGACAGTACCTCAGTGACGTAGATTCGTGGGCTACTATACATGCTCAGCTTCTGACTAACTAGTCGTCCTAACAATCGACATCTATTATTAATTCCTTGGTCTTCGAAGGCAGCTTTTAAAGCATCCCAACTCTCCTTGGCTGTAGTTGCTTTCTTCACATGCACCAAACAATGCGGTTTAACCATTAACATCATTTTTGCACGTACCTTCTTATCCATTTTAAGACCAGCAGCAGTTGATGGTGTTTTTTCTATAAAATCCCAGAGATCTTCCATTACTAGATAAAGTTCTACTTGCACCTTCCAAGTAGCGTAGTTCGACGCTCCATCCAGCATTTCAATGCTTTCAACTAATCTAGATCGGTGCGGCGCACCACCATCAACACCAACTGCTTCACGTATTTCTTCCATTATTAACGCTAACGCTCTGCTACCATGTTAGAAATAAAATAAGTAGGATCTAAATAAGTAAATACACGTATTTACTTATTTAGATCCTACTTATTTTTTTTCTAACAAGAGGTGGCATAGATGGCAAATGAAAAGAAACATTTTAAAAATGTGGTTCTGCTAGCACAAGTTCTAAAAGCCGAATTAAAGTTTAGAGTACTTATTATAAAAATAAATCAATTAAACTGATATCTGTTTAAAAGTTTTTTATTAATGCACTACTCGCTAAAATGTCTCCTCTTTATCTTCTTCGTGTCGCGGGGACGACAGTATTTCAGATCTTGTTGGCCCAAAACTTTGCTACTTCCACAACGTCGTCAGTGGCAGCGCAGAGGTCACTTTGACTGCATGTTTAGGAACGCATAGGATAGGATAGGAGGAGGAGCATGGTTTGCTACAGAGCTTCACAACCACTCCCTACTGCCGCATCCTACTGGAGCATCTCCCTGCAGGGTGTAAACTTCCGTGATCCACACAGAAGTCCGTGAACCGTCTCCGGACACAAGTGGGAAGATGTACCTCTAACCTGGTAAAGTGAGGCTGTCTCGGCGGAATGTTTCCTGAAAAGTTTGTAAAATAGCATTTGCATTTCCCCTTGCAACTTCTTGGGCTGACTTTGTATGATATTCATTGATATTGCTACCCTCTAACTGCATGTCTCCATGGTCAACTGCAACATTGTAAAGTACTGCTCTAGCCACTATGGTTGTTTTCACATTTCCTAGTTTGCATGTATGCCATGTAAAAGACATTGAAAAGCGTTGTTTCCACAGCCCAAAGCAGCAGCGTCCCACAGTAATTCTTGTTGCAATCATTTATGTGCTTCGTTATATTTTTCCTCGCTTCTATTTTGCATTGTAGGTATATAATAATAAACCCAATTGGTTAAACAGAAGTGCAACATTAATTAAATACTACTGCACATGTTACATTTGTACCTAGGTCAAACGTCATTTTCTATCAGCTGGTGTAGAATCGGCCATTTTTTTCCTTATAGTACTGTTATAGTAGGGTTCTGGGTTTCATAACTTTATAGTAGGTTTAGAGAACGATTTAGTGCTAAAATGCGTTTATGAATAACAATTTTTGACAACGAGACATTAGCAAGCCTTTAGATGTTCTATAACTTATTATGAATAAGACCGAAAGCATTTATCCTAACTACCTAAGTAATAATGCGAAAGTAAGTTTGTTTGTTACCTTTTCACGCCTAAACCACTGAACCGATCATCCTCAATTTTTTTGCATATACGTTGTAAGTTGTGCAGAAACGGACATACGGTGCCTTTCATCCCGAAAAAAAGTGCTGTTCGTCCATCTATTATCATAATAACGTTATTATGATAATAGATGGCGCCACGAGCCTTTCGAATCAAAAACACGACAACGTGTGTCGGGTCAGCTAGTTTCAAATAAACCAATTACATGCACTTTTGAATGAGGGATTTTCTTTTTTAACTCTTCCCTAGTCGCTGGATAGATGGCGCTGAACTTGGTAAGTTACTGCAAGGAACGGAACCTCACAACATTTTTTGATTATTTCACTTTGATGTAATTTTGAGATCGTAAAACGAAAGTGTCAGTCAACGAGCATAATATGTGACGTAACGCAATGTTTTTTTTCCAAGCATTTTGGCTTTGGCACCTAGTAACGTAGTCAGTTCAACGCCATCTACAGAGTTCTTGGAAACTATGTTTTTTTTTAATACTCATAAAGAAAACCTCTCATTGTCAAGGGGTCGGTTAGTCAGAAAGATAAAGCTAGTTGCTCATTCCAAAGAGTAGTAGGTACCTATGGAGAAGAACGGGCAAGAAACTCCAAGAGTATTCTATTATATTAATTTTTGTCGTGACGACATGAATTCACCAATAGTAGGTTTTATTACATGTAGATGCAAAAACCCTAAGTTACGCACAAACCAACCCCTTTCCCACAAATTAAAATAACAATAACAAAATAAGCACTCAGTATGCCAAGGTCGTTCTTATATCTTACATTCAAGGTGATCACCAATGGGATGGGGCTGTACTGAGCAATGACCTCGACACGCCTGACCTTGGACAGAGGGCCGAAAACGGAACCTTTTTGGGCCAAATCGATACTGCTTCCTTTTTTAAATGTAAAAAAGAGGTTATAAATTCCCTTTGTTTTAGAACGCTGCGAGTTTGTTTTTGCACAGAATTATTTATTTGAGTATTTTCAAGTGGTGAAGGTATTCGAGTATTTTTGGTTGGAAATGGTTTGTTTTATGTTTTTTTTTTGTTCTGAATGATTCGGTAAAAAGTAAATAATATAAATTGCTTTGTCTTTCCATAGCTACAACAAAACAACGTCACACCCACAGATATAGATATACCTAGATAACGCAAGAGCAACTACTTCGCGTGCCAAAAATTGCAACAACTTATGATTACAAATCGTAAGCCGCCCCTTTCGCGCTCAGTCCTTTGTACAGCTGGCTGGGTAAGTGTGAGCGAGAGCGTGAGCTTGTGACGTCATAGTAGGTAGTCAAAAAATGGCACGCTTGGTTTTCATACAGTTCGTGATACTTGCGTTATCTAGGTATATCTATATCTGTGGTCACACCTGTAAAACATTACCGTGCCTGTAATCTACGAAGGGTTAGGTAAAGGTGTACTTGGGGGTGCGGCGAATGTACCAGTATCTCCCGGGCCCCCGACACATGGTACTATAAGGAACAGTGGGGTTTTAGTCGGTAGGAGTCCGACATAACCCTCCGTTTTCCCCAGACCTAGGGTATCCAAGAGGAGTTCCCCGAGAAAAAAAGAAAAATTGGCCAAGTGCGAGTCGGACTCGCACACGCAAGGGTTCCTTACCACGAGGCAAAAACGCCGAATAAAACACGTTTGTTGTATGGGACCCTCCTTAATTTTTTTTTTCCGTTTTTAGTATTTGTTGTTATAGCAGCAACAAAAACACATATTTTGTGTCCCTATTTTGTGTTGGAAGAAAAAAGAAGAAAAAAGAAAAAAGGGGAGGCGTTTGCCTGGGCAAACGCCTCCCTTTTTTCTTCCAAACCTGTCTTGTGCGATCTCTGGCCATGTTGGCCCTGCAAATGATATTAGATCGTCACACCACCTTCGCTTTGGTTTACCTCGACGGCGATGTATGTCCTGCCTCAGGCGTCCAGTGAGTGACGATCATTCGTGAGACGTGTCCGGCCCACTTTAATTTAATAATTTGTTTATTTTAAAAAGTGAGGTAAATACGTCTGTTACAATAGGTAAATATAATTATTTTACAATTTAGGGAAAAATTTTAAGGGTAGTTACAACAGAATTGAATCTGGCGTCCTAGCTAGATTACATAGTTCGCTAGCCCAGGTTCCACACAGAAGGAGTACAAAAAAATCTCTTCCTAACCTCCCTCATACGGTAAAAAACATGAAAACTTATATTATGTGTGAAGTGTTCGTATGTGTATGTGTTTTGTGATTAGGTGTGGTGTGGTGAGTATGTAGGTGTTGTGTGTGTGGGGGTGTGTATGTGAGTGTAAACGGAAATGTTAGAGGTTGAGTTTAGATACGGAGTGTGAGAGAACTCACTTCGAATGTGAAGTAAGCAGGTATTCAGTGTTGTCGTAGTTTAAAAGTTAGAAAGCATGTTATCTATTTTTTAGGGTTCCGTAGCCAAATGGCAAAAACGGAACCCTTATAGATTCGTCATGTCTGTCTGTCTGTCCGTCCGTATGTCACAGCCACTTTTCTCCGAAACTATAAGAACTATACTGTTGAAACTTGGTAAGTACATGTATTCTGTGAACCGCTTTAAGATTTTCACACAAAAATAGAAAAAAAACAATAAATTTTAGGGTTCCCCATACTTAGAACCGAAACTCAATTTTTTTTTTCATCAAACCCATACGTGTTTGGTATCTATGGGTAGGTCTTCAAAAATGATATTGAGGTTTCTAATATCATTTTTTTCTAAACTGAATAGTTTGCGCGAGAGACAGTTCCAAAGCGGTAAAATGTGTGCCCCCCCCCCTGTAACTTCTAAAATAAGAGAATGATAAAACTAAAAAAAATATATGATGTACATTACCATGTAAACTACCACCGAAAATTGGTTTGAACGAGATATAGTAAGTAGTTTTTTTTAATACGTCATAAATCGTAAACCGCAATTTACCGTTCATTTAATCAACTCAAAAAAAAAAAAAACATTTAATTTCATAAACATAAACCTTATGCATAAACCCGGATGTTACGGAACCCTCGGTGCGCGAGTCCGACTCGCTCTTGCCCGGTTTTGCTCATTTCGTAAGAGGATTGATGTAAAGGGACAGTTTTGTTTATCCATACTAATATTATAAATTCGAAAGTAAATCTGTCTGTATGTCACCTTTTCACGCCTAAACCACTGCACGGATTTGGATAACATTTGGCACAGAGATAGATTGCATCCCTGGAAAGGACATAGGATAGTTTTTATCGACATATATCGCGGGCGAAGCCGCGGGCGGAAGCTAGTTCTGTTATATAAAAATGGTCTAAGGTAGTACCTAAAAGAAACGTTTAATAAAATGAACGGAGCACAACTCCTGGCTCCGTTCTGCTACTGAGTAATTCCTGATGGTAAAACCCAATAACCCGGGAATCGAATTCAGGACCGCTCAGCATTAGCGATTGCAACCACTAGAATAACTGAAAACGAATATTTAAATAATTGTCAAAAATTTCATAATTCACACATGTCCACGACAAGTGTTGTTTAAAAACCGGCCAAGTGCGAGTCGGACTCGCACACGAAGGGTTACGTACTACAAGGCATAAAACACAAACGTTAACATAAACGTTTCTTTACCCCTTTCAATTTTAACTTTATTTTATTTTTATTTGTTGTTATAGCGGCAACAGAAATACATCATCTGTGAAAATTTCAACTGTCTAGCTACCACGGTTCAGGAGATACAGCCTGGTGACAGACAGACAGACAGACGGACAGTGGAGTCTTAGCAATAGGGTCCCGTTTTTACCCTTTGGGTACAGAACCCTAAAAAGCACAAAATCTATGAAAATCATTTGTGAAATTGTCGGATTGCCTGTCACCTGTCGTCTGTCAATTTTTATTAAATACTGGCTTCAGATATTTTCATCTTTTTTCTACGAAATATAAGAAAATGCCAATTCTTTTTTCAGGTGAAATACAGTCGACAGCAAGAACTACTCTACGTATTTCACTGTGCCAATTATTATCACGAAAAATATGTCATATTTTTACTGACTGAGGGAAAAAAGTTTCTGCGAATATTTCAGCCTGAAATTCTTCCGAAGAGTTGTGTAATATTTCAGGGACCGTTATTATTACGTTGAGTTTCAGTTCCGATAATGCCAATTGTATAAATAATTGAGTAAATTACGTAACGCCTGCTTGTTAATTAAACTTTCTGTAGGTATACCTCTGAATGAACACGGTATTAAAATTCGGTCAAAAATATCGTAGCAAAAGTCTGCACCGGTGATAATGTCATGCGGTTTAAATACATAATGACGATGTATAACCCTCAAGGCTGTGTTATATCGATTTTATTATGTTCCACGATCAACAGTGGATGTTTACGGGTTGAAGGAATAACAGCCGCACAGGTCGATCGATGAATACGCCACTCTGTTTTAGGAGCCCGGAAAACGGACAAGAATTTTAAACTTGGTAGTACAACCCACTGTTTCCATATGCTATGTACTGTGTTGTTATTTTTATGTACTAACTAGCTGCGCCCCGCGGTTTCACCCGCGTAATTGTCGATCCCGTGGGAATATCGGGATAAAAAGTAGCCTATATTTTAATCCAGGGTGTCAGCTACCTCCTTACAAAATTTTATTAAAATTGGTCCAGCCGCTTGAGCGTGAAGAAGTAACAAACATATAAACACACATACACACTCACACACACTCACAAACTTTCGCCTTTATAATATTAGTGTGATAAACTTATTATTATTATTATTTAGTTTATTTATTTAGTTAACTTACTTTCTTACATTTTTAAATATTTCTTAAAATATAAAAAATAAGTATAAATGACATTTAAAAATAAAAATAAAATAGTATTTATTATTATTATTACTCTTGCCGTGGTCAGTTCGAGGCTAGGACCGTTCATTACATATCAAGAACTCTCCGTGCCTCGGAAAGCACGTTAAGCCGTTGGTTCCGGCTGTCATTCGTAGGTCTTTGACAGTCGTCACGGGTACTCAGAAGTCAAAAAGTCAAGGATAACCTCACAACCAGTCTTACCAAGGAATATCGTGTTTTTTTTTTTTTTTTTACTTTATTTTTCAATACATTAAAGTTACAATAACTAAATTAAACAAAAATACACTTGTCTAAAAACCTTTGAAGGTTTATGTGACCAAGTGGAGGAAGCAAGCTCGCTCACCACACATGACTTAAACAAACATATTTAAAAAACTTAAGATGTGATGTCACCAGTAATATAATATTTTTTTAAGGTAGATTTACATTTTTTATATGCACTAGTGACGATATTTTGACTGCACAATTTTAGGAATTTTATTCATAGTATCAGGTAATATGTATTCCCACGTTCTCATGCCATACACGTTTACAGTTGTAGGTAGTTTATATGTAGGTAAATAATCAAGAGTACGTAACTGTTTTGGTCTATTGTTTAAAGTTAAGGAGCTAATATTATTAAATTTTTCCAAGATGATCGCCGACCTGAATTTATCAAAGACTGACATAACTTTACAATATTTAAATAATCCGTACTCATCATCTTTATATTTAAGTTTAATATTCTTTGGCACAATAGTCTTGAGTAAACTTAGTTGAAGTCTATATATTTTATCTACATAGGTTTTGTAGGAGCGTCCGTAACTAGTTAGCCCATAGCTTATGACTGAATCCGCCAGAGCGAGATACAGCAAGCGTAGCGTGTGGAAGGGAAGTTTATATTTGAGGATAGCCAACTTGGCGTTAATAGATCTAAGTTTGTTACTTACAATTTCTATGTGTGGTCCCCAATTGAAGTGCTTGTCTATAGTGAGACCGAGATAGGTGTGCTGGTCGACAGCCTCTAGCGTAGGACACGTACACATGCGTGCAGTGGGCCCGCTGTGCAGGCACTGGTGGTCATGCGCAGTTACCTTGGGTTCATGTCTAATCTTCATATAAGGAGAGTGTATATGAATAATCTTTGTTTTACTAGAGTTAATAACCAGGCCTGCATCGTGTGCCCACTTACACAGGTCATCGAATAAACGTTGCATTACTGTGTTACCCAATAACTGTGTTGTTGAGGTCAGATAGGCAGTCGCTCCATGTAAAATACTGGTATTCAGCTGCATTCGGTTAGACTGGAAGCCGATAGTTGATAGTTGGGAAAAGGCGAGGCATATGATGATTGCCTATCTGACCTCTACAACCCAGTTACTGGTTTTGACATTATATAGTAGTAAGATAGGATATATATAGACCATACGACGATACGACCTGTCTCCGTAGATTTTTGGAATTTTTCGGCCAAACAGCGAGAAAAGATGGCAGTAACCTTGAACAGCTAATGGTTACCGGCAAGGTGGATGGTAAACGACCAAGAGGTCGCAGCCCTTTACGATGGTCCGACCAGATAAGCTCTTCTCTTGACACGAAATTTCATGATGCGCTTCACCTGGCCAAGGATAGACAGAGGCGAAACATCGTCAGGGAAAAGGTGTTTTCAAGGGAGGATAACGACCATTAGTAATGAGGAGTACGACTTGAGGAGGAGGAAGAGAAGATATATAATTTTTTCTAGGTCTTTTACTACCCCTTAAAAGTCTCAAACGCCTACGAGGGGGCGTTATTGAGCACGTTGAAAACCTATGTTCTATAGCAATCCGCGATCAGTTTTATAGAATGTTTTTTTAATTCAAATGTTTGCAATTCAATGTTTTTTTGAAAAATGACGTTATTTTTTAGCCTTTATATAGTATGAAAAGGAAGTATAGTATGCCACATACATTAATGCTCACAATAAAATGCTTTTAGTCATACAAAGGTTCCAAAAGAGAGACGCACCGAGGTCATTAATTTGTTGAACATCAAAAGGTCCCAACAAAGAGGACAAAGTCATCGTCACGCTGAGCTAATTAATCTTACATACAAACTAAATTTAAATAAAACTTCTGCGGCCATAGAAAACAGGAGTTTTCATAGTTTTGTAAAGGTTACCTTGGCGACGAGACAAAAAGGTCAATTCGGCCAATTATTTGATGTTTATCTATACCAATAATAAAGCTGAAGGCAAGGTTCGTTATTTCTTTATTGCCTTAAAAACAGGTTACAGAAAAATTTTTAGACCCTGGCCCCTGAGCTAGGTTAGGGTACCTGTATTTCAGGAGCCAGTGACTTCATCCATTTAGGTTACAATTATTCAAGTTTTATACAGCCTAAGGTAATTAAACTGGTTGTTTTAACGCGCTATCTCTGAAAGTACCAGTCGGATTTTAATTTTTTTTTGCATTTGATGGTATAGAGGTATGAGGAACAGGGTGTAAGGTTCACTCATACTCTATAGAAAAGGGAGGATCCTTCGACCAGACGGGTGTTGTGTCTGGCGGGCAACTGTCCGATAATTCATATCGGGCCGTTATATCTGTTAGTTGCGCGGTAAACTCTGCTTGCGAGATGCAGGATTTTGCGTGGCGTGAGTATGGCGCGTTGTTCGCATGTGGCGTTGTAGATACTGCTACAATGGCTCAATTCTTGAGGGAGGTTATAGGTTCTATTAACATTTATTTCACATCGCGCTGCGACCCTTAGGAGCTGAGCAGAAGGAAAAAGAACGAAAACCGAACGAACGGAAAAGAACGAACGAAGAACGGCGAACGAAGGGAAAAGAACGCTAAGCAAGAACCAAGTGAAAGCGCGGGTGGGCGATACTTAGGTTGCGACTTTGTGGATCGGGGGTTGAAATTTCACGCGGACGAAGTCGCTAGCAGAAGCTAGTGTAATATTATATCATACAAGCTGCGCCCCGCGGTTTCACCCGCGTAAATGTCGATCCCGTGGGAATATCGGGATAAAAAGTAGCCTATATGTTAATCCAGGGAGTCCGCTACCCCCATACAAATTTTTTATCAAAATTGGTACAGCCGTTTGGGCGTAAAGAAGTGACAAACATATAAACACACACACACACTCACAAACTTTCGCCTTTATAATATTAGTGTGAATAGCAATGGACACCTAGTGGTAACGGCCCTGACTAAGAGCCAGTCCACACTGCGCGATGCGCCAGCGTTGCCTTGATGCAGCGCTGCCGCCCGTTGCGTTGTTGTACACACGGTGCGCTGCGTTGTTTGGCAATGTGTTAAAATTCATGCGTTGCGATGACGCAACACGCCGTGTGGACTGGCACTTCTACGTAGTTGTACCCAAGCAAACACTTTACTTTGTGTAAATTATTTCATGACCACCGCTCTCAAATTGGTTAAAGAAAACATCGTTGCCCACTCCCTCTCGTAGAGAGGGGGCCTGTGTCCCAGCAGTGGGAATATTATAGGCTCTGATTATTAGGTAAAATGTTTTTAGGATTCCTTACAACTGTAACAACTGATTTTTGTACCTACATTCTTTGCCACGGAGTATTATTTCTTTTGTTTAACAGGAGTGGGAAAAAGGTGGTGACATTTGAACTCGAACAAATATAGAGTGAAGGCATATCTCTCGAATATCTATGTTCTTTGCAAATAAATACTTGTACCTATGTCTATTCTATTGCTAAGAAGCGTTTAGAGGAATTTGAACGTAATAAGTAACATTTCAAAGAAAACTCATTGTATTTATTTTCCAATAAAAGGCTCCTACAAACAGGTGCGACACGCGATATAAGCGCGCGACTTGCGGTGCCTTAGTGTCGCGCGCGATTTTATCGCGTGTCGCGCCTGTTTAAAGGAGCCCAAAATTCGTTTTGTCGCTACGCCGAAAAACTTTTCATCGAAACCCAATTTGTTAAGTGATCGGAAAACGATCGTATTTGCACTTTCAGTATTCTTTGAATGGTATTAGAGTTAATTAAATTAAATGGTTTACGAGCGGCAGCATTTTAGGCGGCTAGGGGCTTACATGACCTAAAGCACGGTCACTGTCAGACTGCATAGAAAAGAAAGAGAAGCACGATGACACAACACTGGTAATTTATTGCAAAATATGAAGCAATTATTTAATTACAAAAAATCTATTGATTGGACAAAAAAAATTAAAACACTAATATTTTAGTTTGTTGCTTGTAGAATAATCTGACAAAAAAATCAGAATGATTGTATGTATATTAGAATGGTTTTTATTGTAAAAAGAAAGTTTTTAGAGGTATCTTCATGATTTTTTTCTATCATATCAAATAAGTTGTATTATGTTTTCAGCACACTATCTACCTGGCATATATCCTGAAGAATATCATATATTTTTCTGATTTTGTTTACTGCAGTCGATCATATACTTTTATTGTTTCTAAAACTTGCGTTTTTTGTGTTTAGGTCCTGTAAGCTCAAACGAACTGACAGAATACGAAACACTAGGCTGCGCTTCAAAACGGGGCTCCTAGACGGAGGCAAAAAGGCTGCTAAGCTGAATTGGTATTGGGCGGGTCAGGTCAGCCGCATGCACAGTGACTGCTGGGCAAAAGTCTCCATACGATGGATACCTGGGGATGGACGGCGCGTCCGAGTCTGGCCCAGAAAGACGTGGCGAGATAACCTAGACGCAAGGGTTGGATTAAGATGGGGGTGATTTGGAGGAAGCCTTTGCTAAATAGCGGGACAGTGACAAAGTAAAAAAAAAAACCGGGCAAGTGCGAATCAGACTCGCACATGAAGGTTTCCGTACCGCAAGGCAAAAACGCCGAAAAAAACACGCTTGTTGTATGGGAGCCCTTAAATATTTATTTTATTCTGTTTTTAGTATTTTTTGTTATAGCAGCAACAGAAATAGGTACATCATCTGTGAAAATTTCAACTGTCTAGCTACCACGGTTCATGAGATGCAGCCTGGTGACGGACGGACAGACGGACAGTGGAGCCTTAGTAATAGGGTCCCGTTTTTACCCTTTGGGTACGGAACCCTAAAAAACAGATAATCTAGCACAAAACAAAAACAAACTTGTACCTAATAATAGGTCATTCTCCTAATTCTACAGGTTCAAGTTCAATTAGTAAGCGAAACTCCGCACTTTGTTTTGTCACGTTACGTAAATTAGATAAATTAGCAAAACTCCGTAGTCAAGTTAAGTCGAGAACTGCGGAGTTTCTCTAACTAATTTATCTAATTTGACCCTGTATACTTTCATGACGTATACGTCCACACTTTAAAACAAAAGCAGAAACACATTACTTAAGACTCGGAGTAAGCCTTTTACCCGACTTCGATGGAACCCAAAAGGAGGGTAATGTTTCTACATTAGGTAGGTGCACATTTAGTTTCAGTGAGCGTAAAAGCCAAAAAGCCGTACGGTATTTTCGACCGTGTGACTAATGCCTTACGATTACAGGTGGAGATAAAGATGTGATAGTTAAGCCTACCATACATTCTCGCTCAGGTGATTATTTGCTCAAGGAATTTTCTTTAGAGTTCTTACAGTTTTTGGAACGAAGTTTTTTTACAGAGCTTGCGGTAGGAGTGATATAATAATAATAATTAAAATAATAAACCATTTATTATCAGGTAACAAAGACCCATAGATACATACCTTAACCTAAGTATACCGGGGTGAATAGGGATGCAGGGGTGAATTGGGACGAAACTTTAAAATGGATTTTAGCGTTGAAATACTACAGTTTGTTGCCGAAAAGGACGCTTAATCGTTAATTATAATACAATAAACACATTAGACTTCTTTTTGGCATCAAACTATATTATTTAAATGTTAAAATCGCTTGTAAAGTTTCGTCCCGATTCACCCCTGCATCCCTATTCACCCCGTTTGACGGTACATAATAATATAGTAACAATTTTGTTAGTAAATAAAACTTAATAACTATGTTAGCATCACTTAGTTGCACTAAGTCTTTGTGCGTTCTGGTGGCACTTGTCCGCGAAAGCGGCGGAATACCACATCCTGCGGCCAAAAGCTTTCTTCCATCACCAGGTGCAGGTAGCATGTTGGTATGCGCACCACGAGCGCCTTGAAGTTGACGTTGCGGTGCGACTCCAGTAACTGCACCCTCGGTGTGTACCTCGTCTTCTGGCGCACGTACTCCACGATGTTCTCCGCCGTAGTGGTGTAGTGTAGGCGGGAGATGTACACCGGTGTGTTCGGCTTTGCGGCACGCAAGCTGACTTCGGGCTCCGTAGGAGCTTTGCCGCAGCGGTTCTTGTTCGTTCGTGACCGGCGCTTCCTCCTTTGCACCGTGACGAAACCCTCATCATCAGCCCTATTCGGTGCCTTTTGTGGCATGGAAATTGTCACGTAAAGGTAAAGGTAATAGAATTTTTTTCATTATTTAGGTAAATAGAAAGTGACAGAGAGAGAGATAGTTTACATGGTTTTTGAGGGTACTAACGCCAATATCGAGGTCGACAACATCCACCGGTTTCTTACTAAACTTCAACTATTCTATACTCATTTCTTTTGTTGACTGTACATTCCTCAAAGCACCTGTCTTCTTTTCGAACTGTCATTACCTATCAAAATGGTGGAACCACGTGTGTGGAAAATACGAAGTACTTATCCTATTCATAGCGCGAGTGTCCTAAGACACAAAAATACGACGACGAATTAAAATAGGTACTAAGAAATCTAGTGCATAGGTGTAATTTGAAACCATCAAATAACTCTCAAACAATTAGAAAAGATTTTTTTTCAAATAAACTAAATTGTAGCTATGGGCTTACGGTTATGGTTATGGCTTATGGTTTTGCCTATCAGCCAACTGGCTAAAGTGACTAAACTAATGGATACTATATTAAATTTAATTTTTGTATGCAGACTATGAACGTCATTATGTATATGTTAGGTACCGGCCAAACCCGATTTTAGGATGAACTAGTTTCGCCTAGGCGAAACCAGTCCACGATGCAAGAGCGAGCGAAGGGCACCCCGAGGTTAGGTTTGGTTAGGTAACTGTTATGTATGTGTGCAAGACGCGCACACCTGCGCGCCATCTGTTGTACGGGAGTCCCGACTCTCCAATAAACGATCGCTAGTTCGTTTCGATCGTTTATTGGAGAGTCGGGACTCCCGTACAACAGATGGCGCGCAGGTGTGCGCGTCTTGCACACATACATAACAGTAACTTTAAACCCTTTACAGAGAAATAGGAGCCCCGCGAAGCGGGGCTCCGTCGAAATAGGATGCAAGACCGAGCGAATGAACTGGTTTGGCCAAGGCGAAACTAGTTCATCCTAAAATCGGGTTTGGCCGGTAACATATACAAAGATCAAATTATTGTTGTATCATCGTCTCCATATTTAAAGTGAATACGGCTCTATAAAAGCAACATTGAATTTCCTTTAATTAAAGAGAAAACTCACGCGACAATAAGCCCAGTTCTTAAACATTCCATCTCTTCATAACAAAACTTTACTTAATTTACGCACACGTGAATCCAATACTTATAGGGCTGCAAGAACTTCCGTGGTCCGCACGTGTATGTAGCCTTAAGTAAGATTAATGAGTCTCGTTAAGCCTTAGGGCTAATATAAACGGACGATTTGCTCCATTGTAAGCCAAAATTGGCTGGTTTGGAAAGAAAAGGACTGTGTATGGTGCCGAAAGTACTGAAGAGCTTTTCCACCATCTTGAAATAGAAACTATCCACAACATACACTAAAAAAAAATCTGCTTAAGTAGTGTGTGTTATTAATAAATCCATATTTAATATTATAAATTCGAAAATAACTCTCTCTGTATGTTACCTTTTCACGCCTAAACTCTAGAACTGATTTCGATAAAATTTGGTAGAGAAATAGATTGCATCCCTGGGAAGGACGTAGGATAATTTTTATTCCGATATTCCCACGGGATCGAAACATACGCGGGTGAAACCGCGGGGCGCTGCTGTTGTATTTATTATATTTAGTAATCATCTAATCTTAATGATGATTGCCAAACAAGTGGACGAATTCTGGGCCGAGTCCATTTAGATTGCTATCGACACGCTAAGAAGAAGACTAACTATCTAAATCCTTATTTTATATTGTTTAATTTATCTTGTACCCGCAAAATGTTTTATTTAGTTTTGTTGGAAATTGAGTCTTTGTTTACTTACATAACTTCTACAATATTTAACACAACACAACTAACTATTATTCCAGCCGGTCGATTCTGTAAATATCTCACAGTGAAAACTTAGGTGAAGTGAGTTTGTTTTTGCTAGGAATTGACACTATTGACAGCTCACTCCACGCTCACTTCACCTAAGTTTTCACGGTGAGATGGTTACAGAATCGCACTGAAGGTAGGTACAAAATTAACCCAGGGATGTGCCTTACAGGCGTTGCACTTTGGAATTGGTCTTTTAAGAGGAACCGGGACCATGTCGGTGTCGTGGGTTCTGTATTTTCGTTTTTTGACACCGACTTTCGAAATTAATGTTATTTTACACTTTGGAGTGTTTTTTTTGCAAGTCGGTTGTTGTTTTTTGTAAAAAAGTTTTTATTTTTCACTTTTTAGTGGATAAGACAGAGATTAAAACAGAAGACGATCTAGGGGGGATCGAGGCGGGGGGGGTGGAGGGGGGGATCAGGGGATCAGAACGGAATAATTCTACCTATCTACCCCAAACAAATTCATATATCACTACTTTTTTTTTTTTTTGCGGATGCGAAATCATCAAATGACTCCTCCCGCTCTGGGTGGAGCGGAAGGGAGTGTCAGACTCTTACTGACTAAAACCCACCCGTGTTCCTTCCTTAGCCCTTTATGTTCCGGGCCAGCGGTAACCCTTTCGGACAATCCCGCTGACCCGGCAGGCTTCGGCCCTAAGGGGCCCCTCCTCGATGCTGACAACCTCTTTGAGGCGCGCGTGGAACACGTACGCGCCGTCCGGCACGGGCCTGGTCCTGATCGGGCGGTGAGCTATGCATTACTCTCCGCCCGCAGGCCCGCGCCTACGACGGCCGGGAGTCGTCACGCGGCTCCCGACGCCTGGGGCGTCCCCCGCGGCGGCTGAGACGGGAGGCTCTCTCCCTGAACCGTCCCGCCACCTCCTTCGCTAGCATGACTGCTTCGCAGAAGGAGGTGACTGCCTCCCACTCCCTTTCGCCCCGGACCATGGCTTGCACCAGGGCCGGACGCGAGAAGTCGCCGTCGCTGCCGATCGCCTCTACGAGGACACGGCGGTGATATATCACTACTTACTATGTGAATATCCAGTGAACACATCTGCCTACCCCTTTAAAGGGTACAGGCGTGATGTTTTGTTGTGTGATTGCGTAAACAATGCGTACATATGCTATAGCAGATCGCGGTTGATTTGCTCGCATTTATTGAAGAGTTCCGTTGTCTGTCTCCGAAACTCATCATCAGATCTTTACGAAATTTAAATGGGACTATTTCAGAATAAAGCTCTTTCGAACAAAAACAAAATTTTGCAAACCCTGATGGAGTTATGCCCGAAAATACATTAAAGAAATAAATAGAAACATCCGAATTGAGAACCTCCTCCTTTTTAGAAGTCGGTCAAAAAAAGGTACCTACTAAATTAAATGACTAAATAACTAACAAATAAATACAAAAACAAAAGACACTTAGGCTTCGAAATATTCGTCCGCATCACTGTCATCCGGAAACGTGGCCAGAATTTTTTAATTAATTGAAATATCTATCTAGATTTTTTATTTTTGTTAGGTTTAGTTTGTTTTTCATAATTATTATTTTATCTTTTTGATGTGCCCTTATAGAGTTCATATTTTGGTACCTACCTACCTAGCTTTAAGCCTTTTGTTACATCTTTTTTTACAATATGGAATGCAATAAATGAATATAGATGACAAATATCATACATAGGGTGTTTTAGGGTTCCGTAGCCAAATGGCAAAAAACGGAACCCTTATAGATTCGTCATGTCTGTATGTTTGTTTGTCCGTTCGTATGTCACAGCCACTTTTTTCCGAAACTATAAGAACTATACTGTTGAAACTTGGTAAGTAGATGTATTCTGTGAACCGCATTAGGATTTTCACACAAAAATAGAAAAAAAAAACAATAAATTTTGAGGGTGCGCCCCATACTTAGAACTGAAACTCAAAATTTTTTTTTTCAACAAACCCATACGTGTGGGGTATCTATAGATAGGTCTTCAAAAATGATATTGAGGTTTCTAATATCATTTTTTCTAAACTGAAAGTTTGCGCGAGAGACACTTCCAAAGTGGTAAAATGTGTCCCCCCCCTGTAACTTCTAAAATAAGAGAATGATAAAACTAAAACAAATATATGATGTACATTACCATGTAAACTTCCACCGAAAATTGGTTTGAACGAGATCTAGTAAGTAGTTTTTTTTTAATACGTCATAAATCGTAAACCACAATTTACCTTTCATTCAATCAACTCAAATATAAAAAAAAAAAAAAATTCATAAACATAAACCTTATACATAAACCCGGATGTTACGGAACACTCGGTGCGCGAGTCCGACTCGCTATTGCCCGGTTTTTTTTATTAGGCCTAGTACTCAAGAACACTAAGATGGTTTGCTGACGCAGAGGCTTCGGTCCTCACGTGACAGTGACAGGTAGTAGGCTCGAACACCGACAGGCGCTTTACTTTGTCTACATTATTTCATCACCACTGCTCTCAAACGATGAAGGGAATCATCGTGAGAAAACCGGCATGTCCTAGAACCAAAAATTCGAAGATATGTGATATCTACTAACCCGCACTGGACCCGCGTGGTGGATTAGGGCCCACTCCTTTTCACTATGAGGAGGCCCAGCAGTGGGCACATTCTATAGGCTTAATATGTGTTACCAACTAAAACAATATATAAAAAGAATACGCTTTTATTACAAATGCTCGAAGAAAGTTTTGTTCATTTTTTACTCAGTAATGTTGTATGAAAAACACATGTGTGTGTTCTGTATTTTGCTGAGTATCTCCTAATTACTGTTGTTTAAAACTTTGTATTTTTCTGAGCTAGAAAAAGCACTTGAAGCACATGTGTGTGGATTCTGTTGTTTCGTTTTTCTTCAGGAAAATGTTATGTTTAATAACTTTTCCAAAATGTTATGATGAAATGAGAAACTTCATATTTTCCGTTTTAGAGATGAAAATAAAACATTTACATTCATATTTCATTTTGATTTAGAAAGCTGGTGTTCAAAAAAATTCAACCAAACTGCAGTTGTTTAAACATGATGTCCATTGTTAATCATGATGATAATAAACTTCATGTCCGATTATAATATTATTAATTAAATATAAGTATTGTATTTACTTAATGCCGGTTTCCTCACGATGTTTTCCTTCACCGTTTTTGAGAGCAGTGATGATGAAATAATTTACACAAAGTAAAGCGCCTGTCTGGGTCGTGAGGAAACCGGCATGTCCTAGAACCAAAAATTCGAAGACATGTGACATCTACCAACCCGCACTGGGCCCGCGTGGTGGATTATAGCCCACTCCCTCTCACTGAGAGGAGGCCCGTGTCCCAGCAGTGGGAACATTATAGGCTGATTTGATTTGATTGTATTTAATACAAAACATTATTCTTAAAAAAACCTCAAACATGATAATTTTGCAATAACCAACAAAACAACACGATTATAATTATCACAAACCTCCGCCACCACATCAACGACTTATTTTTTTTTTGCTAGCCTATGCTGTCCCACTGCTGGGCAAAGGCCTCCCCAAATCCTTCCAGGAACTCTTTTCAACGACTTATAATTTAGTAAATGAATTACCTATATGATGATTAAAGGACTCCCTTTTCCGCACTTAGACTCCCATTCGGTCCGTTGTGCGTGGATTAATTATACGAAGTGAACACGGAAAAATACAAAAAAAAACGAAACAAAACTAGAACAGCCAAGATTTTCACGTACATCCCAGAAATTCCAGTTACTCTGAGCACATAGCCGGCGGTCTGTAGTTATTCTCTAACCTAATTTGTGAACCACGACCCACATACTGCAGTAGGTAATGGTGCATAACACAAGCTTTTATATCGTAACTAACGAGCTGCATGAACTGATTTGCAGAACTAGAAATATTTTGTAAATTATATTTTACGGTTACGGTAATAGAGCTCAATTTACAAGACAGGTATAATGAGATCACGTGACCTGACCAAGATAGTGCCAGTTTTTAACCGACTTCAAAAAAAGGAGGAGGTTTCTCAATTCGACCGTATATACATATTTTTTTTTTTTTTATGTGTGTTCGCGGATAACTTCGTCGTTTATGAACCGATTTTGATTATTCTTTTTTTGTTGGAAAGGAGATATGCCAAGGGTGGTCCCATGATAAGGAAACCAGGATCTGATGATGGCATCCCAGTGAAATCGAAGGGAACATTCGAAAATCGTAGGAGCGACTAGTGCGTTTGTTATTTTTTTCATTAAGTATTTTAAAGCACTACAATTTAATGAGGGTCTGGAGTCGATCTGATGATGGAGCCGAAAGACAGTCGAGGGGACTCCTCAACGATTTACAGCAGTGACCTTGTGTTTGGGCTTGATTAATTTGTATGACTTACCAACTGAATTTCGACAAACCGTAGTAAGACAAGATTTTATTCCGACAATATGGAACTCCGACACGTCTTTACACCTAGATAGGTTGTGACTGTCATTAAGGGTCTGATGATGAAGACGAAGGACAGTTAAGGGAACTACTCAACAGTTTACAGTAGCAACCTTGTGTATGTTCACCGATTACTCGAAGACGGCTGGACTGATTCCAAAAGTTCTTTTTTTGTTTGAAAGGGTATACTCTCGAGGTGGTCTCATTATCATCAAGTTGGAATCTCATGAGAGGATCCCATGGAAATCGAGGGAAACCCTCAAATTTTATAGGCAAAGCTATAGCGATTTGGGTATTTTTTTAAAGTAACTTGAGCATTTGCTCTCGGAAATCATCATTTGGTAAAGTGGAGCTGATAATGAAGACCACAGATGGCCATCGGAATAACTCAATGACAAATATTTCACGGGTTGCGATTGGATTACTTTAATATGGTTGCTAAGCAATTTATGCTCGTCACAATGCGTATGACGAGTGATTGTTGAGGAGTTCTCCTGGTTCTTACCGGGAGAACTCCTCAACAATCCCAGGTCCCAGGATCGGGGAAAGCAATATATTGTAAAAGGTGATGAACAGTTGGCATTAGGCTATTATTATTATTATTTATTTGAATCAAAGGCCAACACGGACCAATTATAAAACAAACTAATACAATGATAATTAAATTAAATTAAATACAATAAAATACAATTTAAATACAAACTCACTGTGGGTCACTTTGTAACTTAGATAAATTACAAAGTGACCCACTAAAAAGTGAAAAATAAAAACATTTTTACAAAAAAAAAACAACCGACTTCCAAAAAAACCACTACAAATTGAAAAATAACTTTAATTTCGGAAGTCGGTGTCAATAAACGAAAATGCGGAACCAAAGACACCGACTTCCGAAATTAAAGTTATTTTTCAATTTGTAGTGGTTTTTTTGGAAGTCGGTTGTTTTTTTTTTAGTGATAAAAGAAGGTCAATTCCCGTAGATAATTGTAATCGTTCAAAAACTAGTCACAATGTCATCTCAGCGACGATCAATGTCAAAAAACTTGTAAAAGATGTAAGGAAATTAGAGGTATTTTTAACACGCTTATAGTAGGTCGACCTGTATGTAACTATGTCATGGAATCTAAGGTAACTAATTTAACCATCTTCCAAGGGTCGTAGCGTAATGAAAATTGGCAGCTGTATGTAGTTCTGATGACAATACAATAATATGGTACTGTCGAACTGATCTGATGATGGAGCCGGAAGATATGAACTGGAACTTCATGATGGAAAATCGTATCATAGCTGTTTTGGATTTCTTAGAAAAGTCTTGTAATGAACTTTGACCACGATTACGTTTCAGGGTCTGATGATGAAGCCGGAAGATAGGCACTGGTATTCCATGATAGAATATCGTATCATAGTCGTGTTTGCACTTGTGAGAAATAATACTAACAATAAAGCGTGTTTTTCTAGTGTTTTTAAACTATTAATTTATTGACAGATTGAGACACATCAGACTGTGACAGATTTGCCCCTCAGATAGTTTGAGTACAATACTTCATGCGACCCACCCAAATGTCCTTTCTTTGGTATTGTTCGTCGAGGCGTTGAGTTCCTTAAGTTCCGAGTTGAGCTGCTGCACGGTTATCGACAAATGCGAGTGAACCGAGACACCTCCGAAGCCATTTCCTAACAAGTTTGACAAATAATTACAAAAGAAACACGTCCTTTCAGAACCCTTTCTAATTCATCACACTAATATTATAAAGGCGAAAGTTTGTGAGTGTGTGTGTGCGGGGGTGTGTGTGAGTGTTTTTATGTTTGTTACTTCTTCACGCTCAAACGCTCCCACGCTCCCGCGGGATCGACACTTATGCGGGTGAAACCGCGGGGTTCAGCTAGTTTTACAATAAATAGAACAATTTAAATTCATCATCTTGCCAGACACAACCTTTATCTGAGTTCTCCGTACAAAATATAGTTGCCGGCACGTAACTTGGCAAGAGTTTTTGTAGTGGGGGAAGTTTGCGCACGCACAATTTCATACATTTTTATATGCGCGAACTTCCCCCACTACGAAAATCTCTTGCTAAGTTACGTGCCGGTAATTGTACAAAGTCTTTGATTATTTTCTAAAGTGCTAGATCGCGTGACCCTCCCCCCGCCCCCCTCCACCTTCCGGAAATCGAAACATGAAGTACAATTAGGTACCGTTTTATGTTACTAATTATATTTTAATTTCTTTCCTTGTTAGAACAAGATTGTGCTTGTTTTATTTGACTTTTTATGGAGTGAATGAACATGAAATAGAGGGTTTTTAAACTACATGGCCCTGTAATTACGAATTAAATACTTATAGAGGGTCTTAATATAGTTTGTAAGTGTATGTAGGTATGTGTGCATGTTTTTGGTGAATGGCGGGCGTTTTGGGGCACTGTCTTTTGTTATTTTGACGTTCGAAAAGTGCTGATTCTCAGCCTAATTTGAATAAATGACTTTTCATTTTTAGGGTTCCGTAGTTCCTACCAGGAACCCTTATAGTTTCGTCATGTCCGTCTGTCTGTCCGAGGTTTTGCTAAGAGACCGTTAGTACTAGAAAGCTGTAATTTTGTAGGAGTGCGTCGTATATCAATCACGCCGACAAAGTGGTAAAATAAAATATTGAATAATATTTTTTTTAGGGTAGCCCCTATATGTGACTTAGGGTTTGCTAAAATTATTTTTGGATTTAATGCTCCATTTACGAAATATTAAATTTTAAAGTGCAAATTTTTGTTCCAGTAGGGCGTCCCCCCCCCCCCCCCCCTCTAAAACCTAAACTGCAATCTTGAAAAATCTGGGAAAATTCACGATGATAGTGCATTTCATGAACTTTAAAGGAAAATTATAGCGGTTAAGATAACTTTATTAGTTTATCAGAAATAGTCATTGAACTTGTGTGTTTTTTTATTTTTTTTTATATTCAGAATAAAGAACAACAGAATCGTACTACATTGTGATAACGGGAAACTACGGAACCCTACACTGTGCGTGGCCCGACACGCACTTGGCCGGTTTTCAAAAAAATATGATATTGGAATATAACTCCACCTTAGAAAATAAACAAGTTAAAAGATGGCCAATTTCTCTTCACTTACATAATATTTTCTATACAAAAACTGTCAAACGTCAATCTTTATTCCTCAGATAAAAGTTATCTGACTAAGGGCTGATTTTTCCATCGCCAGATAACTTTTATTCGAAGAACAAAATTGACGTTTGACGGTTTTTGTACGAAAGAACTGTCAACATTTCAAAATTATTCCTCGATAAAAGTTATCAGATGATTGAAAAATCAGCCCTAAGTCGAGTTACTTAATTTAAAAAAAAAGTTATTTTCAGTGTTTGATAAGCTAAAAAAATATTGTAGAAATGAATTCAGGCCAATCGTGGCATCATTAGAGATCAGCCGGTCTATCCTGTAAAAATTTCAGCGTCAAAACTTAGGTGATCCGAGCTGTCATTCCACCTGATGCTAGAGATAGACACTATTGATACAATTACCGGCACGTAACTTGGCAAGAGATTTTCGTAGTGGGGGAAGTTCGCGCATATAAAAATGTATGAAATTGTGCGTGCGCAAACTTCCCCCACTACAAAAACTCTTGCCAAGTTACGTGCCGGCAACTATAGCTCACTTCACCTAATTTCTCACTGTAACACACGCCGGTTGCGATTACTACGCACCTGACTCTAAAAGGAATGACGTAATAAAGCCCCTACCAATAATCATATACCTATTATATAGGTATGTCGGAGTCATTCGTTTGACGATTCGGAACGCCGGCGCCGCCCGGCGGCGCCTGACAGAGTCTACCCTGAGTTCGTGGGGAGTCAAGGAGAGCGAGCAGCTAGGTGGAGCGGTTCCCTCTTGACCCTTGGACATCGTATGGACAACATGTGTTCAGAAACTGTCTCGCGTTCCATATCTAGTTGTGTCGTGTACCTACAGTGTGTGATTCGCTAGTGTGATTAATTTGTTCGTAAATTATAATCTGATTTTAACTGCAAACGGTTTTCTATTGCGCAATAACCAACACTACCCATAGTGCGCCCACAGTAATTAAAGTATTTCTGATGATAACGAGAGACAGATACAAACCTTCTCCGTCATATAAATAAAATTGCTACAACCTTATACCCACCCAAGAAACTAATGACATATCCAATAAAACAATAAAATTCGACGACAGACCCCATTTACATTGAAAGCAATACAATTCAATAAGACCTCTTTCGAATAAAATTCAGAACTCAGACAGAATAAATAGTACGACATGAGTTAAAGGTTACATTGATGTACTCTCAAGGAGAGGATCAACATTGTCTACATAGCTCACATAATAAGTAAGCTGAAGTGGCAATGGGCCCGCCATACTAGCCGTAAAAACGGTGACCGTTGGGGTAGGTACGTGAGTGGGGAACGCGAAACGGCAAACGTAAGGTAGGACGCTTTCAGGCCAGGTGGAGTGACGATCTTCGCAGGGTGGCTGGTAGCAGCTGGATGTGAGTTGCCGAGAATGGCGTGCAATTGGAGATGTGTATATCCAACAGTGGACTGCTGTAGGCTGATGTTGACACTCGAGGAACGAAAAGGTTAAACGTTGTTCAAACGCCTTTTTCCTCACAAAGCGGGCAAATGCTTCCATTCATAACTGTCATTATTTTGTATTTAATTTATAATTATGGCAGTGTGACAATGGAAAAATAAAACAAGTCATCAAACGTTCTTGTCTGAGTTTGTTTCAAGTTGAAAAGTGACGAAGTGTTGAAGTGTGTTCCGACTTTGGTCGATGGAACTTCTAAGTTGTGTCGTGCTGTACAATGCGGTATATTTTGTGAGATGCATGCGCGGTTTTACGACGCAGCGACGTCGCTTTGAATATTATGAGTTCTTGTGTTTTACTGCTGTTTGAAGATACAAGACAAGCTTTTATGAATAAAAAGAAGTGGTGAAGTTGTAGAAGATTTCCAACTCTGTGGAAAACTGTTGTGCAAGTATAGAAAATAACGTTTATTTTATTATATTGTAGAGTGACAGCAACTGAGACTGGCTACAACAAAATTTGTGTGCACAGCAGGAAACTTTTATCCACGACCAAGTAGATTTTTAGGAAATATAATTATGCATATTATTACTAGCGACCAGCCTCTGATTCTGCCCCAGATTTCTATACTTAGTGAAATTTAAAATACACAACAACAATTCCTATTGCATGGCGTCCAAAATTTTTAATAAACTACCTGCACGCATTAGATTGTTTGTTGCCTACTAATATATTTTTTTTTTTAATTTTTTTTTTTGGGGGGAGGCTTATGTCCAGCAGTGGACGTCTTTCGGCTGAAATGATGATGATGATGATGAATAAATTTAAGAAATTAATTTTCGTTTGGCTTTTGGTTAACTGTTTCTATTTTGTTAATGAATTTTTAAATCAAAAATGTTGACATTGTATAATTAGTAGATACTTGTACTGACATTGTATTAGTAATAAATATTGACATTGTATTAGTAATAAATATTGACATTATATTAGTAATAAATATTGACATTGTATTAATAATAAATATGGATTGACATTTTCGGAATATTTTTTTGACATTATCATAATGTTGTTCGATGATTTTTTATTGCATATTGACATTATATAAAATAGTTAACTTTGAATAACATTTAATTTTTAATTATGTATGCATACACTACTACTATTATTATTTTTTTGTTTAATTTCAAATTTTATTTCATATAGCATGATTTATAACTATGTGACTTTGTAAATTAGATACTCATTTAATATTTCTACACCAGCAACGGTAGTATATGTGATTCCGTCCAATATTAAGATCTTTATGTACCATGTACTCAGAAATAAACGATTCTATTCTATTCACATTAAAACCTTCCGGAATTAATTCTCTAAATGATGGAAAAAAACCGTATCAAAATCCGTTGCGAAGAATAACGTTGAGAAGAATAATAAAGTTACACATACAAACACGACAAGTTCATAATATGTATAGATATAGATAATCTATGTATTAATGTGAAAAGGAGTGGTACTTAACACCAGTTTTAACGCTTTGCAAAATAAGGAAACAAAACAGTCTATCCACGCTACACCAAAATTAAATTCATCGATTCGTTTGATCACCCAGAGGCGTTTCATTTGACCCCAATAACGGCTCTCTAGTTAATTAAGAAACGGATCGGATCCGAACTTGAGATATTAAACGTACTCATGTTTTTTTTTCGAAAAAAGCTGCTACACAAATTCTGTGAAAAAACTCGATAACATTCATTTTAATGTCCTTACTGAATGTGTGAATGTGTAGCAGAAAATTATAGGCTGGTATGTTTTAAAGTAAGCCTAAAACATGTTTGTTTTCAAAATGTTCATTTTGATTTCATTGCCTCAAAAAAAAAAACACTCCAAATTGATCAACATTATGTAATTCAGTTCTCTCTGTCTTTCTAATTGGAAACAAATTAATAGGTTGTAGATTTGTAAGCAAACACAAATATTTTATAGGGTTTGAACGTTAATTTGAAAGCCGGGACATCAGTCAGGGTTTGCAAACATTGGCAACTTTGCGTTACCTGTTTCAAAGACAGCTAAGTATGTCATCCTCATTTCAGCCGAAAGACGTCCACTGTTGGACATAGGCCTCCCCCAAACATCGCTACTTCGGCTGGTTTTTTGCTTTTCGCATCCAGCGGATTCCTGAGGTCTTCACAAGGTCATCTGTACACCTTGTGGGAGGCCTTCCAACGCTACGTTTTCCGGTACGCGGTCGCCACTACAGAACCTTACAGAACATTAGCCACGTGTTCTGCAAGCAATGTGCCTTGCCTACTTGGCAATTAATTTTTGGTTATAGGACATGTCCTATAACCAAAAATTCGAAGGTATTTGACATTTACTAACCCGGACTGGGCTCACTCACTCCTTCTCGAAGAGAGGAGGCTTGTGTACCAGCAGTGGGAACATTACTGGCTAATTATATTGATAAGTAAGACTTCTTGACTCTATTATTAAATGGGGAGTAAAGTTATACCAAACTTAAATTTCTAAAATAAGTATATGGTTTATTGACAAGTTGAACAGTGCGTACAACTTGGTCAAACTCAAACATCGGTCAAACTGTCAAACACCTCGTGTTGTAGTTTGCAACTCCTGTAGTAACAGGAGTTGCAAACTACAACACGAGGGGTCAAAAACCGTCCTATTTGACAAATGATACATTACGAGATCTACATTTCACAAGAATTTTACCTGCGTATTAAACCCTTCAGACTGAATACAACTTCCGCGACACGCTACACCATGTATATATTCAGCAAAATGGCCGCCAGTCAACGTGACGGATGAGAACATCATGTATAGGTACGTTTGCCTTCCTTCCTTCTTGCGTTAATCCATTTTGAGAATTCGCGGTGTGATTGTCTCGTTCACTCGCATTGTGTTAGAGAGGGACGGTATGTGATGGAAGGCTTGCGTTCTGTCAGAGTGACATCTTTGTTGAAGTTTGTTTTCAAGTTATGTGTTACTTTACGTAGGTAGGTTAGAGTTTTGGGGGGTTACTGATACTTTACGTATACATACATACATACGAACACACACACACACACACACGAAACACGAACATACGTTTTTTTTAGTGTAATTATAATGTTGTATGTATTTATAGTATTTTTAAGTGATATTCATATTGTATTGTATGTGTTTTATATGGGCCTTGATGCCTGAAATAAATGGATAATAATAATACTATACTTTTGAACATAACATAAGATAAATTAGATAGATAAACCTTTTATTTGGCGCACACAAAAGGCAGCACAACACACAAAAGTATAATACAACACAACAACAATAAAACAACAACAAACAACAACTACAATTAAGTACAACAACAACAACAATGCCTTTATTCCCCGAAGGGTTACACAGAGGTGTACCTATAGTACACCCACATTTCGCCAGTTATGTTCAAGTCCTATGTAATAGGGGGGGGCCTATTCCCAATCGAGTACAAATTCTGACTTCGGGCTGCTTTTGAGAAATTCCAGATGGAAAAACCGAATAACACTTTGCACGACCCAGAAATCGAACTCAGGATCTCATGTTCAGCAATAGCGCTTGCAACCAGTAGACTAACGAGGCAATATATTTAGAACTTTACCACAGAATAACTAATAAATTTACGCGACTTCCGGTTGGACTGCAGGAGTTGACTGGTATAAAACGTACGGAAAAAGCGTTACGGCCCCTTCATGTGCGTTTCTCTCTTTCTCTGTCTCTTTCTAAGTGTTATTATCGTCAGACCCCCCGGGGGCAGTGGGAATTATTTTTAAAAGTTGGGATCTTGTCCACCCGGGGTGGACAAGCAGGAGGTGGACAATGGTAATAATCGACTAAAAGTCTTATCTCGTTTTTTATCTGATTTGAGTTAGAACAACTACATTATTCAGTTCGTGATTCTTTACATTTTGTTGCCTTTCAAAATGGTTATATTTTGAGATCCGGTTAGTGAAAAATGTAAAGAAAGAATCACGAACAGAAAAATGTGTCCTAACTCAAATCAGCAAAAAATTGAGAAAAACTGGCCAAGTGCGAGTTGGACTCGCACACGAAGGGTTCCGTACTACAAGGCAAAAACGCCAAAAAAAAAACATGTTTGTTGTGTGGGAGCCCCCCTTAAATATTTATTTTATTTTAATTTTATTATTTATTATTAAAGTTAAAATACTCAGTTGTTGCCATTTTTGATATCGAGCAAAAAAGGGCAAAAAAATCGCGTTTGTTGTATGGGAGCCCCCTTAAATATTTAATTTCTTTTGTTTTTAGTATTTGTTGTTATAGCGGCAACAGAAATACATAATTTGTGAAAATTTCAACTGTCTAGCTATCGCGGTTCTTGAGATACAGCCTGTTGACAGACAGACGGACAGACGGACAGACGGACAGACGGATAGACGGCCAGACGGACAGACAGCGAAGTCTTAGTAATAGGGTTCCGTTTTTACCCTTTGGGTACGGAACCCTAAAAATGAGGGACGGACAGGGATAGGACTTTTAGTCATGCGAGCGACGATATAAGAGTGTGTGTGTGTGCGTCCGGATCTTCGTACCTGACGGGGCAG
The DNA here is from genome assembly GCA_916614155.1 of Mesoligia furuncula. NCBI lineage: Eukaryota > Metazoa > Arthropoda > Insecta > Lepidoptera > Noctuidae > Mesoligia > Mesoligia furuncula. The sequence goes on along the minus strand of OU744815.1, from coordinate 16,343,766 downwards.
TTTTTTTTTGTTGTTAAATAAATACAGCTGTAAGTATGTTTATTTAGTATTAAAGGATAAGTAAAAAAAGACAAAAAACGGGTTGAGTAGGGTAACAAACAGGGTCAATACCCGGTTTTTAGATCACGCAAGGCTCACACCGAGAAAGTCGTTGGCTCGCTCTCTAAAACGGATTGAAAAGTTCAAGCACATTTTGCAAACTTTCTTTGTTATTAATTATACATTCATTTCCACCGATCAAAAGCAAGCTTCTGGGCTAACTCAATTTACAGTTCGCGGACTTTTCACAAACAAGCGCTGGAAAAAGCAAAAGAAAATATTTTTATTCCCGAGTTCCAAAATAATGTATTTACCTACTTTGTCGCCACGGAGATTTTAACGAGCATCGAGTACCGTTTCCCTTTAGGGATAAATAAAGAACTATAGTTACCCAAGTAGTGGGTTTAAGAACCGGTTAAAAAACTTAACCGGTTGTGTTAAAAAGCCATTGTGTTTCGTGTAGGTATCATCGACATACCAAAGAGAGACCACCAATTACCTGTAACAAAAAACAAAATAAGTAAACATTTTATATGAAACATTTCTATTCTAGAATGCAGTGATCAAGGGTCTTACCACAAAAACTTAAACACGTGTTCAACGTGTGTCTAATCTCAGTGTTACGTCAAAGTCCATGTAAATATGTCGTGTTTAAAAGATGTTTAGCCTAAACCACTGATAAACACCGTTTTGTGGTAGTAAGGCAATTGTTTTAAGGGCCCGGCGGAACCTACGTAGTTCATACAAACGTGATAGGTACCAAAATAATTTGTAAATCAAACAGATTCTTAATGTAGTGTGTATTTAATCCAATTGGATTACAGAATATCTAGGTTCCCAAATTTATATTTTGAATGGATACTAATTTAAAGACGAGTTATTAGAAAAATAAGTTTTCTATAGAAATTTAAAATTCCTCATATCTCTTCTTAATATCAGTGTCCTTTCAAAATATATATTTGGTAACCTAGATATTCTGTAATCCACTCGGAATAAATACACACTACCTTAAGAATATGTTTGATTTACAAATTATTTTGGTATTACGTTTGTATGAACTACGCATGCCACGCTGGCCCCCCTTTTTTTTTGAGGATTGGAAATCATCAAATGACCCCTCCCGGTCTGGGTGGAGCGGAAGGGAGTGTCAGACTCTTGCTGACTAAAACCCACCCGTGTTCCTTCCTTAGCCCTTTATGTTTCGGGGGCAGCGGTAACCCTTTCGGACAATCCTAAGTGCATTCAAGGGAGTTTCTCACCAACATTATCTGCCTAGCCTTTTCCCACAGTCATATTGAGGTGGAGCAGCAGTGACCCAGTGGTGACGGCCTCGACATACTAATTTCTCAGCAACATTATCTGCCTAGCCTTTTCCCACAGTCATATTAAGGTGGAGCAGTAGTGACCCAGTGGTGACGGCCTCGACATACTAATTTCTCAGCAACATTATCTGCCTAGCCTTTTCCCACAGTCATATTAAGGTGGAGCAGTAGTGACCCAGTGGTGACGGCCTCGACATACTAATTTCTCAGCAACATTATCTGCCTAGCCTTTTCCCACAGTCATATTGAGGTGGAGCAGTAGTGACCCCGTGGTGACGGCCTCGATATACTAATTTCTCAGCAACATTATCTGCCTAGCCTTTTCCCACAGTCATATTAAGGTGGAGCAGTAGTGACCCAGTGGTGACGGCCTCGACATACTAATTTCTCAGCAACATTATCTGCCTAGCCTTTTCCCACAGTCATATTAAGGTGGAGCAGTAGTGACCCAGTGGTGACGGCCTCGATATACTAATTTCTCAGCAACATTATCTGCCTAGCCTTTTCCCACAGTCACATTGAGGTAGAGCAGTAGTGACCCAGTGGTGACGGCCTCGATATACTAATTTCTCAGCAACATTATCTGCCTAGCCTTTTCCCACAGTCATATTGAGGTGGAGCAGTAGTGACCCAGTGGTGACGGCCTCGATATACTAATTTCTCAGCAACATTATCTGCCTAGCCTTTTCCCACAGTCACATTGAGGTAGAGCAGTAGTGACCCAGTGGTGACGGCCTCGATATACTAATTTCTCAGCAACATTATCTGCCTAGCCTTTTCCCACAGTCATATTAAGGTGGAGCAGTAGTGACCCAGTGGTGACGGCCTCGACATACTAATTTCTCAGCAACATTATCTGCCTAGCCTTTTCCCACAGTCATATTAAGGTGGAGCAGTAGTGACCCAGTGGTGACGGCCTCGATATACTAATTTCTCAGCAACATTATCTGCCTAGCCTTTTCCCACAGTCATATTGAGGTGGAGCAGTAGTGACCCAGTGGTGACGGCCTCGATATACTAATTTCTCAGCAACATTATCTGCCTAGCCTTTTCCCACAGTCATATTAAGGTGGAGCAGTAGTGACCCAGTGGTGACGGCCTCGATATACTAATTTCTCAGCAACATTATCTGCCTAGCCTTTTCCCACAGTCATATTAAGGTGGAGCAGTAGTGACCCAGTGGTGACGGCCTCGATATACTAATTTCTCAGCAACATTATCTGCCTAGCCTTTTCCCACAGTCACATTGAGGTGGAGCAGTAGTGACCCAGTGGTGACGGCCTCGATATACTAATTTCTCAGCAACATTATCTGCCTAGCCTTTTCCCACAGTCATATTGAGGTGGAGCAGTAGTGACCCAGTGGTGACGGCCTCGATATACTAATTTCTCAGCAACATTATCTGCCTAGCCTTTTCCCACAGTCATATTAAGGTGGAGCAGTAGTGACCCAGTGGTGACGGCCTCGACATACTAATTTCTCAGCAACATTATCTGCCTAGCCTTTTCCCACAGTCATATTGAGGTGGAGCAGTAGTGACCCCGTGGTGACGGCCTCGATATACTAATTTCTCAGCAACATTATCTGCCTAGCCTTTTCCCACAGTCATATTAAGGTGGAGCAGTAGTGACCCAGTGGTGACGGCCTCGACATACTAATTTCTCAGCAACATTATCTGCCTAGCCTTTTCCCACAGTCATATTAAGGTGGAGCAGTAGTGACCCAGTGGTGACGGCCTCGATATACTAATTTCTCAGCAACATTATCTGCCTAGCCTTTTCCCACAGTCACATTGAGGTAGAGCAGTAGTGACCCAGTGGTGACGGCCTCGATATACTAATTTCTCAGCAACATTATCTGCCTAGCCTTTTCCCACAGTCATATTAAGGTGGAGCAGTAGTGACCCAGTGGTGACGGCCTCGATATACTAATTTCTCAGCAACATTATCTGCCTAGCCTTTTCCCACAGTCATATTAAGGTGGAGCAGTAGTGACCCAGTGGTGACGGCCTCGATATACTAATTTCTCAGCAACATTATCTGCCTAGCCTTTTCCCACAGTCATATTGAGGTGGAGCAGTAGTGACCCAGTGGTGACGGCCTCGATATACTAATTTCTCAGCAACATTATCTGCCTAGCCTTTTCCCACAGTCATATTGAGGTGGAGCAGTAGTGACCCAGTGGTGACGGCCTCGATATACTAATTTCTCAGCAACATTATCTGCCTAGCCTTTTCCCACAGTCACATTGAGGTAGAGCAGTAGTGACCCAGTGGTGACGGCCTCGATATACTAATTTCTCAGCAACATTATCTGCCTAGCCTTTTCCCACAGTCATATTAAGGTGGAGCAGTAGTGACCCAGTGGTGACGGCCTCGATATACTAATTTCTCAGCAACATTATCTGCCTAGCCTTTTCCCACAGTCATATTAAGGTGGAGCAGTAGTGACCCAGTGGTGACGGCCTCGATATACTAATTTCTCAGCAACATTATCTGCCTAGCCTTTTCCCACAGTCATATTGAGGTGGAGCAGTAGTGACCCAGTGGTGACGGCCTCGATATACTAATTTCTCAGCAACATTATCTGCCTAGCCTTTTCCCACAGTCATATTAAGGTGGAGCAGTAGTGACCCAGTGGTGACGGCCTCGATATACTAATTTCTCAGCAACATTATCTGCCTAGCCTTTTCCCACAGTCATATTAAGGTGGAGCAGTAGTGACCCAGTGGTGACGGCCTCGATATACTAATTTCTCAGCAACATTATCTGCCTAGCCTTTTCCCACAGTCACATTGAGGTGGAGCAGTAGTGACCCAGTGGTGACGGCCTCGATATACTAATTTCTCAGCAACATTATCTGCCTAGCCTTTTCCCACAGTCATATTGAGGTGGAGCAGTAGTGACCCAGTGGTGACGGCCTCGATATACTAATTTCTCAGCAACATTATCTGCCTAGCCTTTTCCCACAGTCATATTAAGGTGGAGCAGTAGTGACCCAGTGGTGACGCCCTCGATATACTAATTTCTCAGCAACATTATCTGCCTAGCCTTTTCCCACAGTCATATTAAGGTGGAGCAGTAGTGACCCAGTGGTGACGGCCTCGATATACTAATTTCTCAGCAACATTATCTGCCTAGCCTTTTCCCACAGTCATATTAAGGTGGAGCAGTAGTGACCCAGTGGTGACGGCCTCGATATACTAATTTCTCAGCAACATTATCTGCCTAGCCTTTTCCCACAGTCATATTAAGGTGGAGCAGTAGTGACCCAGTGGTGACGCCCTCGACTTAAGAGTTATAGGTCGTGGGTTCAAACTTTGACAGGCGTTTTACTTTGCCACTGCTCTGAAAACGGTGAAGGAAAACATCGTGAGGAAACCGGCATGGCCTAGAGCCAAAAATTTGAAGACATGTGACATCTACCAACCAAGGCTAGGCTAGCGTAGTGAATTACGATCAACTCATTGAGAGGAGGCCTGTGTCCCAGCAGTGGGAACATTTGATGTCACATGTCTTCGAATTTTTGATGACTCTAGGACATTTTTTATTTTTATTTGAAATGGGTTTGCTCTTGACTCTAGTCTAGGTCAGAGGTGACAGAGACAAAGTCGACGATGGAGTGAGCTTACCTAGAAGAAGCCTGTTCACTCTTACTTTGTAGAGATTCGGGTTGTATGCGCTCGGAAACACAGACGCAGGTAAAGAGTTCCACTCTTTTGGTGTGCGCATTACATTTGAAAACGCTTAGTGCCTGTTTCCTCTCGATGTTTTCATTCACCATGGTGAGAGCATTAGTGATGAAATAATTTACACAAAGTAAAGCGCCCATTTTTTAATATATAAATATAGATGATAAATCGCCCACGTTTTTGTTATTATCTTTGATGAGCTGTTGGCAAAAAACTTTGGTATTTTGACATCGTTATTTTTATATAATGATAGATTGTTTGACACCTGCGTCGTTCATCAATCTATTGCTAGTACCTACGGGGTGTCTCATATTTGAGAAGAATTTTGTTATGAAAAATTCTTTCTTGAACTTAGTGTAAGTTACATGTTGTAGTTCCAGGTGTTGCATTCGTCTAGTTATTGTAATCTTTGACGTTATAATCTAGAATGATATGATAGCAACAAATTGGCAATTTATTTATTTATTTATTTGTTTATCCTCCTGCTGGAACGCCATACAGCAATTACACCAACGGAGCAAAAAATTACTTCATGTGCTTATCCATCCTGTGCGCGGTGGACATCGAACGGGCGGCGCGATGGAACACGCATGCTCACACAGCGTCAACTCCACAGTTCCATTGGTACTCCATCCAAATTGCGCACATTCTTTGCGATTTTTGAGACTGAATGAATTTTTAAAATAAATATATATTTTTGTATGCAATGTATCCTTACACATAGTACCTAATATAAAACAAAGTCGCCGAAATGTTTGTTCGTGCATAACTTCCGAATGACTGCACCAAATTGGATAATTCTTTTTTTGTTGTGTTCAGTATTGCCTGGACAAGGTTTGTATGAAGGAAAATTAAACGGAAATTCGAAAAAAAATTGCATCCGTGCGAAGCAGTGTCGGGCCGCTGGTGTATGCTTCCGCCCACGGCTTCGCCCGCGTAGTATGTTGACAAAAAGTGGCCTGTTTTCTTTCCCAGGGTTCAAAGTATCCCCTACCTAATTTCATCAAAATCAGCCCAGCTGTTTCGGAGATTAACCGGAACAAACAGATAGTTATTTGCAAATTATGTTTGTAAATATAATGAAATGCAATGTTGAGAGTTTGAACTCTCAAGACCTAATTCCATCACAGCAACCTGCTTAGCAACAGCTTATATTCAAACGAAAAAGTAACTTTTTCTAACACCAAGTTTCCTCTCTGAAGAGGTAAATTAACTGTTAGGATGTTAATAATTAACTAGGTATAACTCGAATCAAGCCCGCTTCCGACACAGTTGACTTTGCACACATAGCCTCTAGGTTTAAAGCATAGATTAATTAATTAGCAGTTTTTACTTGTCTATGACGGGCAGAGTAAATACAGCTAAACTAATTGAGGGTGATGTTAAATGGGAAATATTTAACTGATCCTCTTAAAAACTTTTTGCGCTTCTAATGATGGACACTTTTTGAAATTAATGAACCTCTAAAAGCTTTTTGCGCTTCTAATGATGGACTCCATTTTTAATAACAGCCGGTCGATTCTGTAATAATCTCACCGTGAAAACGTAGGTGAAGTGAGTTTGTATTTGCTAGGAATTGACACTATTGACAGCTCACTCCACGCTCACTTCACCTAAGTTTTCACGGTGATATTTTTACAGAATAGCACCGCTGAACCTCTTTTTACCGTTCTGGCCTTTACTCCATTCTCCATAAACTATTTGAGGTTCACGAAAAGAGGCGCAATCATTATATTAGAGTGTTCAATAATATTTTTAGGAGCGCAAAATGGGAATTATTAGAAGTTTGATTAAATACATGCCATGTTAAATTAAGCCTTATTCGTAAGCTAAACCAACAAAAAATAAAGACAACATAATATTAAGTAAGTATGATACACCAAGTGTGTCTGAAACATCAATAAGTTATGTAAAAGTTATGTCTGGTAATCTGCAGGTAATATTTTGCCATGATATACCTGTCTACGTGATATTCGTATACTTAGCGCGGGTATAAAAAATGAGAAAACTTTTATATAAACGTTCATGAATCTACATCATGTTCATTGTTCGTAGATTTTGAGCCAATTGCCAAGTAATACTAATATTGTTTACTCACGAAAAAACCATCTTAATCTACTTCATAGAATAATCTAGTTAAATAACATATTACTATTATAAATTAAACTCGTTTTTCGTGACTCATGATCGATGGCGTAGTTAGATGAATAATTCGGTCACACAGACCCGTATTGTAGGGTATTGTACAGTTGAGGGTAAAGTTTAGCATTTTCAAATGCTCCATAAAAAACACTCGAAAGTAAATATAGTTTGGGGGACTTTAATACCAGCTATGCCACGTTTTGAAGACTACGTTTTATGATAGTAGCTGTTGCATGAGTCATAACGCTGACCATAACGACCGATAAAATACAGGACCCCGGAATTGCGAAGCTAAATTTTTCACCTACTAAAACAAAAGTGGGCTCAAATAACAATTTTATTTATTTCAGAAGTAATTAGTGATGAGACATTTAAAAAAAGAATCTTTATTTAATTTCGTAAATCATGAAACTTTTAATTTCTTTTGACTGTACTTACTTGTCATAAAGAGCAAACTTACATAATGTGGATAAGACAAAGATTAAAACAGAAGACGATCCAGGAGGGGATCGAGGTGGGGGGGGGGGGGAGGGGGTTCAGGGGATCAGACCGGAATAACTCGTGTTTTTGACCGTAAATCTAGACAGAAAATAGAGGAAGAAAATACGTTTATTTGCGGTAAACATGATGCAGAGAGAACACAAGTACAAACAAGTGCGAGTCGGACTTGCACACGAAAGGTTCCGTACCACAGGCAAAAACGCCGAAAAAAAACAAGTTTGTTGTATGGGAGCCCCCTTAAATATTTATTTTATTTTGTTTTTAGTATTTGTTGTTATAGCGGCAACAGAAATACATAATTTGTGAAAATTTCAACTGTCTAGCTATCGCGGTTCTTGAGATACAGCCTGGTGACAGATAGACGGACAGACAGACAGCGAAGTCTTAGTAATACGGTCCCGTTTTTACCCTGTGGGTACGGAACCCTAAAAATAACAAATTGGGGGAAACATACCCCACATCCACGCAAAACGGCTATCGCTCAGCATAATGCTGTCTACGACCCTATGCGAGACTGCCCTAGCGCAGGTTTTTAGAGACACATCAACCGGTGCAGCATACGATGAGATATAAATACCACAATAAAAACAAAATAAATACACAATATCTATAGTCCGCGCGGAACTAGTTGGCCGCGCCTTGGGTGGGGACCGGGGTGAGGGCGGCGGGGTTGCCTATTGTTCGCAACGCACATACTGAGTCATAACAAAGCGCCCCCGCCACTCCGTCCCACTTCATATAGGTACCTAGGGCGCGGCCAACTAGTTCCGCGCGGACTATAGTTCTAAATGCTCATTTGTCATGTTTCTGTGTGTCTGTGTTGTCTGGGTAAGTGTCGGTCTATTCTGTGTGTATTATTCTCTGTGTGTGAGTGTCATATGTTTTCAGTATCTAAATATTTACATACTACCCGTATCAGCTTTGTACGTAAAAGCACGTAAATGACCAACTTTGTTTTATATCGCGTGTCCGACGGACGATAACAAAAGTTGTGTGTTTGCACTTTTTTGCTTTCATTATGTGAATACAAGTTTCTGTGATAAAAACGTGTCACGTTTTAAAATGATATTTTGTTGGGCTTGTTGGAGAAAATGGCTATATAATAACATAGCATGGCTAAATAATAACAGCCACACAGGTCGATCGATCAGGTTATGCTACGCTTGCCGCGGTTGGTCTGAGGATGGGTGACCATATTTACATACCGAGACTCCTCCGTGCCTTGGAAAGCATGTTAAGTTGTTGGTCCCGGCTGTCGTTACGGGTAGTCAGAAGCCTGAAAGTCTGACAACCAGTCTTACCAAGGTGTATCGTATTACCCAGTAACTAGTTTGTGGAGGTCAGATAGGCAGCCATTCCATGTAAAATAATGGTATACAGTTGCAACCGGTAAGACTGGCAGCCGACACCAAGATAGTTGGGAAAAGGCTAGGAAGATTTTATTCATTGATTTAGGGCTGATTTTTCAATCACCTGATAACTTTAAAGTTATCGCCAGATAACTTTTATTCGAGGAATAAAATTGACGTTTGACAGTTTTTGTATGAAATAACTGTCAAGATTTCAAAATTATTCCTCGAATAAAGTTATCAGATTATTGAAAAATTAGCCCTTAATCAAATAATTAGGTATTCCTACAGTGTGCTAGGTTGAGTTATGAAATCAGAATGGTACTATCCCGTTCTTTTTTATGATAATTTATTTATCCTCCAATTGGAACGCCATACAGCAGTTACACCAACGGAATAAAAATCTAATTATTTGATAAACTTCTCGACATCCCGAAGCACTTTATCCCGAATGAACGCTATCCAGATTGTTATGGTGGCCGTTATAGTATGACGGAACCACGCTTCTAGGAAACTGTGAATCTGAAACCTGTCAAGGATTATTGCGAAACTACACCAATCCAATTTCTCCCCCTCTCCACAATAAAACATAACCTCAAACCACATAGACACAAGTTGACTTCATCGCATCAAATCAAATGAAGATACAAAAAGACTTTATTTCTATAGAAAGCTCCCTTTTTGTGCCAGAGATCGATCGGCCCATAGATTCTAAGGGCCGGGATGACCATTCGTCACTGCCTGACTGGGACCGTCCTATTTTAAAACGATACTAGCTGACCCGACGATTTGTAAAAAATGGGACGGTTTGGTCTTTTGATGGCTGTTTGTGTTTTGGTTCTGGCAAACTATACATTGTTGTTTGTTTACAATCGTTTAAAATGGAATAATCAGCCTTTAGCTTCCACTGCTGGGGAACAGGCCTCCTCTCTGTGAGAAGCAGTAAATTGAAAGGAAAGAAAGATGTTCATTATGAGGGCGCCGACCAAACACCGACCGCCCAGTGGCGCCCTCATCGTTTATTTAGTTATTTCTTTTATTTTAGAATGAAAAAGCACGTGTGAAATAAGCACGTTAAGTTGTGCTCCACATGACACGTGTTTTTTCAAACTACTGTTTATAGGTAGGTTTTAATAGGTATTATTATAAACAGTAGTTTTACATTGTTTAGTTTTGGTTTGCTTTGTATTGTTTTGTTTAGTTATCCGTTTTATTGATTATAACCAAACGATGAGGGCGCCACTGGACAACTGGCGACAATACCTAATATAATAAAATTTATATTAATAGTAAAATTAAATTATTATAGTAATATTAATAAACCTACTCCAGTACACCCCGTCGTTTCAGCCGACACCCCGTATTGGAGTAGTTTTATTAATGAACATCTTTGGTAGGTAGAAACTTCCCGTGACCCAAAGACTGGCTTTTACATTGGCCAGAGGCTAAGCATTGCCATACAACGTGGTAATGCCGCCAGTCTCTGGGGCACATTACAAGTTGACAGCGATGCGGAGGAATATTTCAACGCTATTTAGTTTTTTTTGGTTTAGTGTTAGATATTTTTTTATTCCACGTGGATAGTTAGTGCTAACCCCGAGAACGGTGAATGATGAGTTTGTATGTAAATTAGTTTAAACATAAAGTTAGTCATCGCTACAGTTGATCACAGCGTTTTTGTGCCAATTAAATAATTTCATCTCGATGTTCATGTCGTTTTTCATGTTCATTTCAATGTTCTCACCAGAGACAAAGATGTCATTCTTACGATAGTATAACAGTGGCTTTAAGAAAAACAGTTTTGTTCCATACATGTTGATAGTCTCATTTTATTTCTTTACACTCTTAATGAACAATGAACGAAACTGAACCGTCACGCTCGGGTGGGTGACGCTGAATCGGGTATACTCGGTTCCAGTCGCAAGTTTTCACTTCCATCGTATGGTCATAAGTACACTTCCTTGTTCTTTGCAAAGCTAAAAACAAGGTACTTCAAGTGTATTTATCGGCAATCATTATAATGAAAGTAATTTGCCAAATAAACTTAAACTTACTAAAAGTCTTTCCTTAAAATATGATAAAACCATATCAAAATGAAACTACCCGCAATCCAAGCTGTAATAAATTCTCAGTCTATCTGATATAAGGCCTAAAAGGTCCTTGATTTGAAATCTTTGCCTAGATCTAGGCAAACGAAGCGAGTGCGTGAGTAGCTGTCATCGAAATGTTAGTCTGTGATGTCACGCTGATCGACTGTGGTAGATTCCGGAGACATTCTTGTATACATCCATACTAATATTATAAATTCGAAAGAACTCTGTCTGCCTGTCTGTATGTTACCTTTACACGCCTAAACCACTGAACGGATTTCGATAAAATTCGGCAGAGAGATAGATTGCATCCCGGGGAAGGACACAGGATAGTTTTTATCCCGATATTCCTACGGGATCGACACTTATGCGGGTGAAACCGCGGGACGCTGCTAGTTTTTTTTTAAATATTAGAATACTAGCTGCGCCACGCGGTTTCACCCGCGTAAATGTCGATCCCGTGGGAATATCGGGATAAACAGTAGCCTATATGTTAATCCAGGTGGTCAGCTACCTCCATACAAAATTTTATCAAAATTGGTCCAGCTGTTTGAGCGTGAAGAAGTAACAAACATATAAACACACACACACACACACATACACACAAACTGTCGCCTTTATAATATTAGTGTGATAAAAAAATTAATATATAAAAAATAGTCACCCACCAGTTTCGGGAACAGGGTCCAAGCTACGGGTCAGGGCTCCAGAAGGAGGAATATCCTAACAATGCGAGCCGTGTCCAGAAGTATCACTTTCTGAATAAAGCTATAGAGGTGTGAGGAACCGGGTGAAAAGTTCACTCATCCTCCATAGAAAAGGGAGGGTTCCTCCGACCAGACGGGTGTTGTGTCTGGCGGGCAACTGCCCGATGATTCATGTCGGGCCGTTGTATCTATGATAGTTGCGCGGTAAACTCTGCTTGCGAGATGCAGGATTTTGCGTAACGTCAGTATGACGCGTTGTTCGTATGTGGCGTTGTAGATACTGCTACAAAGCCCTTGATCCGGTTGCCCAACGAGAGCCTCCTCAGGTGTTGGTCGAGGCTCTTGGGTGACCCATTGGCTGTAACGACTATTGGCACAATGATTGCTGAGTCCACATGCCACACATGTCGACAACCTCGCGAGCCAAGTCAAGATAATACTATATTGTGTTACTATTATGTCTACAATTGATTATGAATTATCATTCGAAACACATTTTTGGGTAACATTGGTTTATAACAAGGCGATTGTTATAAACCTCTAGTTATCTTTGACCCACTTCAACTTAATTCACTGGGAGTGTACGCCGAGGTTAAGACTTCCGATAAAAGTCCACTCCCTAGCTCGAAGGTTAGGCTAGATTCTTTAATGTTCAGTAGAAGTGCTATTAATTCAGCAGGTAATGGCCGGCAGGCTCGAAGTCTGACAGCTTGGCACTAAAACTGCCGTTTTGCAGATTAGGAAAAAGTACCCAACAGTGGGAAAGGTTCCATAGAACTCGATTCCTACCGTCTTCCCTTTGAAATATGGCACAGTGAATATTCTATGGACAAATAATATAATCATATTAAAGATATCTACTCCGGTTTACCTCCTACAAAAATTCGCTACTGGTACCTAAGTTGGTTACGTAAAGAGTTCAGAGTTCAGAGTTCATTTATTTGTCAGAAACATGAGTATACACACACAAAGCATGCAAGATGTTAAGTACATCGGAGAAAGGATCACAGTCATGTTTTACCTTTACGGCGTACAAATATGTATTATAATAAGATTTTATCAATTATTAAATTAATTGTAGCTATTAATTATTAAACATATATAAAAAATACAATTAAATTAGATAAATACAAGAGCAAAATATCATCGTCAAAATTAATTAAAATGTCAAAATAAGATAAAAATAACTAACAACAGTCAACAGAACCAAACTTCGCCCCCACATTAGAATTTACATTAGAATTAGTATGTTTTCTCCATTAGAAACTCAGCAATACTGTAGAAACATTTGGCTGCTAAATACTCTTTTAGTTTTTTTTTAAATAAGTTTGTGACAGTTATATCTCTGAGTGCCTGTGGCAGGTGGTTATATATACGTGGTGCCATACAGAAAACACTTTTACGCATTAGTGCTGTATTGGATGGCCTCACACACAATCTGTGCTTATATTTATCGCGCCGGTTACGGTTATCCATATCGGATTGTTTCTTAAACAGATGCGGGTTTGCTTTTACGAACATCGCAATTTCAAAGATATAGAGTGATGGGAGGGTAAAAATTTTATATTTTACAAAGAATGGCTTACATGAGTCGGTTGTTTTTAAGCCGAACATGGTTCTAATGCATCTCTTCTGTGACCTGAATATTAACTCTTTGAGGGTTGAGTTTCCCCAGAAGATAACACCAAATCTCAGAAGAGGACCAACTATGCCATGATACGCCGTGAGCTTGGCCTCCACACCCAGAACAGGAGCGATTTTGTAGAGCATATAGGCTGATTTACTTAGTCGCTTGCTTAACTCCTCTAAATGTGGTTTCCAGTTTAATTTTTTATCTATTGTGAGCCCTAAGAACTTACTTACATCCACTTTACTTATCTGTTTGTTATTGTTATGTATATTCAGGTTATTATGAATGTTCAAACGCTGACTGAATAACATTAATTTTGTTTTACCAATATTTATTTTAAGATTATTATTACTTAGCCACATAATAATGGAATCTACTGTATTATTTATTTCAACTTCATAATTTTGATCATCTATGCATTTAATAGTTACTGTGCTATCATCGGCAAAAAGTGACATCGGGTTATTTGTTATATTTGGTAGATCGTTTATATAAATTATGAATAATAGAGGGCCCAGGACACTCCCTTGTGGAACGCCATACATAACTGATTTGCGTTTGGAGGTAAACATCTGCTCTTCATTAGTTACATGATTGTATTGACTTATTTCAACATACTGCTTTCTGTTTGTGAGGTATGATTCAATCAACTGTAGAACGTTTCCCCTGATTCCGTAAGCATCTAATTTATCTAGTAATATTTTATGGTCCACGTAGTCAAATGCCTGTGTCATATCGCAGAACACTGAACATACTGGACGCCTTTTGTCAACATTTTCTACTACATTGTTTAGGAAATCATAGATAGCCATATTTATTGTCTTACTCTTTCTAAAACCTTTTTGATCATCTGTCAGAATGTTCATTTTTTCTAAAAAATTATATATTTGTACGTATAGATATTTTTCGAATACTTTTGATAATATAGGTACAAGCGCTATTGGTCTATATGACTCCATTGACATCTTCTCGTTTTTTTTTAGAAGTGGTTTGATAACGGCAATTTTGAGGTGTTCTGGGTATACACCTTCAGTTATGCATAGGTTTAGAATATGGCTTAGAGGTTTACTAATGAGGTCACCGACTTCTTTGACTATATGTGTGGAAATACCATCATGTCCTGTACTCTTTGTATTTTTTAGTGATTTAATAATTTTTGATATGTCATGGTGACTACTTGGTGGCATAAATATGGAGTTGATATTTTTGGATATATTTTCTGTAACATTTTTACCACAATCAGGAACAGGTTTGACTTTTTCTAAAAAAAAATTATTGAAAGCTTTTGCTATTTCAGTTGGATTAGTTTCTGTTTTATCGCCTACTTGAATTTGCGTAATAGCCTCCTTCGGTACATTCACTTTGGAACTGTTGATTATTTCCCATGTAGTTTTTATTTTGTTTACTGATATTTTGATTTTATGTGTATTTTGAGCGCGTTGGGTCAGTTTAATTATTTTTTTGTACGTTGTAGAGTATTTTTTAAATTTATCTCTACTTACGTCACTGGGGTTCAATCTATACCGCCACAGGAGTGCCCTTTTCTTTTTGCTACAAAGTCTTATTCCCCGTGACACCCATTGTGGTTTCCTATATGTTTTAACTAAGACTCTTTTCAATGGAAAACATAGTTCATATAATAACAAGAATGTCTCTATAAAAGCATTGAATGCTTTATTTGGATCATCGATTTCATAAACTTCAGAGAAGCTAATATTTTTTATACAGTCATTAAATTTGTCCACATTTTCTTGATTATAATCCCTACGATGAATATACCATTGGTTAATCAAACTTTTTTTTTTAACTGGACATTTTAGTATTTGGCAGGTATGATCGGACAGGGCAAGGTCCACGACTTCAGATTTACAATTCCTTCCTAAATTGTGTGCAAAATTATCAATACATGTACCACTTTTTAGTCTAGTAGGCTGATATACTTGCAGTTTAAGATTCGAGTTAAGTAGTAAACATTCTAATTCCAATGTAGTTCTGTCTCGCTTTAACATGTCAATATTAAAATCCCCACACAATACAATATTTCTTTTTTTGGTTTTATTAATAAATTTTAGCAATTTTTCTAACTGCTCAAAAAAAGTATTTAGATTCTTTGGATTTGGAATTCTATAAATACATATTATAATGGTATTACTTTGAGTCATTTCAATGGCACAACACTCGAACAAGTTACTAATTGAGAATTTGCTAATACCTGTAATCTCCTTCCATTGATAACCCTT
Organism: Mesoligia furuncula; assembly: GCA_916614155.1. NCBI lineage: Eukaryota > Metazoa > Arthropoda > Insecta > Lepidoptera > Noctuidae > Mesoligia > Mesoligia furuncula. The sequence goes on along the minus strand of OU744815.1, from coordinate 16,328,056 downwards.
TTTTACCAATATACAAGAACCCCCTCTTTTGCTGTCTTTTCTCGTGAAGATTGCAGCTAGATTGTAGTTAGCTATTGATAAGAGCTGTTCATATCCAGACATAATAAAATGCTCAGTTATACAAATGACGTCAATGTTTATCTTCTTTGTAATTAATTCTTCTATACATACCGTCAGTGCATCGGTTTTTCCGATGAGACCTGCAATATTCTGGTGCATAATATATAAATGTTTATTATAGAAAAAACTGGGCTGTGTTAGGGTAGTGAGGTTTAACTTCATATTCCTGTGTATTGGCAATTATGTCTGTTTCTACAAATTCTGAACTATATTGATTTATATCATGCATAAGATCCCTTAGGTCTTGAAAAATAGTTCGCATGCCGTTGTTATTTAGTCTCCCGGTACGTCTATTGAACATTGTGTAGTCATATAACAAATTCTTGTTAGAATCTAGAAAATAGGCATGTTCGTGAGCCAATATATCGAGATAGAGTAGACTATTGAAATGTTCTATCCTCCAATTAAACAAATTTACATAGTTGCCATATTTGTAGGTCGGTGCACAGATGATAATATTAGTGTGTTTGAATTGCTGTAAAGCTGATCGTATTCCAAATATCATATCGAAGTAATCATTGCTCGTGTTGAAGTCTTCTTCGCCAACTAATATAATACAAAAATCGCTCTTCGTTAATGATTGTAATTTGGTTTCTATACCGTGCATCATCTGGTCCAATTTACGGTGAGGCATAAGATAGTGACATACTTCCGACTTGCGTTGCAGAATATCATTTGAAATCGAAGTTATTTTATTTATTTTGTTGCTACTTAGGACGATAATCTTATTGGTTTTCTCAGAAGGATGTGGCGATTTGCATATCGTGTCACTTTGCCTTATAATGGGAGCTGCAGCAGGAGTCCCAATATTGTTTTCAAGGTTAACATTCAATTCGCTGTAGCTTTCATTTAAGTTTACTGTTTTCTTTACTGAGTTAGGCCTCGACTTCATTGATTTGCTACGTTTCTTAGAGGATACTAAGCTGTTATTTGTATTGCAGGAATTCGTACAAAGTAACTTATATTTTTCTATTTTAGCTTGTTGTGATGTAATTATTTGTTGAAGAGTGTGATTTTCCGAGTTTAGATTATCCACCTCATTTTGGGTCCTTTCTAAGTCCATTTTAAGATTCATAATTGGTTTAATTATTATTAAGAGTTATTAGAGTGGTTTAATTATTATTGGAGAATTAATTAAATTGGTACGTATCACTGCGGCAGGTGGATTTTGGTTGAATTTTGCAGTCGTTAAGGTCATAGCTCACATAACAGCTCGGAAAGGGGTCGTCACCGTATCAACTCGACCCATTCAGTATTCTTTGTATGAAACTCCCTACTGCAACGCACACTAATCGGCATTGTAACGTAATCGCATCGCCTCGGGACAAGCTCACGAACCGCGGTGCGGTGCGTGTTCATTTTGCAATTCCCGCGCTTACGGCTAGTCGTCCCCGCGCTTCCACTCTCCGTACCCGAGCGTCCGTCTCTTCGTCCACCCTTGCCCCTCTCACTCCTCCCGTAGCCTGCCTGCAGCACCATCAACGTCATCTAGCCGTAGCGGAGTCAACGTATTCGAGCTTCGGATCCCCTTTGGTTACGTGTTTACGTTAGGTTGACGCCTGTTTGACGGCGAGGCGAAAGGCGATACGGTGACGAACCCTTTCCGGCTTGATGTGTGTTATTAGGTTGTCGATCTCAGATAGGCAGTCCCTCTATGTTAAATACTGGTATTCAGCTGCATCCGGTAAGACTAGAAGCTGACCCCAATATATTTGGGACAAGGCTAGGTAGAAGATGAACTGTGGCAGGTGGTTTGATCATATTCAAGCTCCAGACCACAGAGTAATAAAATTAAGAGCGGTTTGCAGGATTCGTTTCGAGATTTAATTGGATTCTAATGCGCTTCACCGGACGTAATTAAAAAGGTATTTTAAAGGACTTGTGTATTAAATGAAAACAGCCGCACAGGTCGATCGATCAGGTAAAGCTACGCTTGCCGCGGTTGGTCTGTGGATGGGTGACCACCTTTACATACCGAGATTCCTCCGTGCCTCGGAAAGCACGTTAAGCTGTTGGTCCCGGCTGTCATTCGTGGATCTTTGACAGTCGTTACAGTCTGAAGCCCGGGAGTCTGATAACCAGTCTTGCCAAGGGGTATCATATTGCACAATAACTGGGTTGTGGAGGTCAGATAGGCAGTCCCTCCATGTAAATTACTGGTATTCAGCTGCATCCGGTTAGGCTGGAAGCCGACCCCAACAAAGTTGGGAAAAGGCTAGGCAGATGATGATGTATTTCAAGTTAAGTCAAGATTCTGTCAGTTGTCTGGCGTTTTATTTGGCACAGCCATGAAGCACACTTTTCTGCTTTTTATTTCACAACGGAATACACTTTTTATGTTTTTGAAGTGAAAACTCCTTTAGGCGCGTTGGGCTTTTTTAACACGCTTTTATTAGGTCGACCTGTATGTAACTAACTATGTAATGGAATCTAAGGTAACTAATTTAACAATCTTCCAAGGGTCACAGCGTAATGAAAATTGGCAGCTGTATGTAGTTCTGATGACAATACAATAATATGGTATAGTCGAACTAATCTGATGATGGAGCCGGAAGATATGAACTAGAATTTCATGATGGAAACCGTATCATAGCTGTTTTGGATTTCTTAGAAAAGTCTTGTAATGAACTTTGACCACGATTAGGTTTCAAGATCTGATGATGAAGCCGGAAGATAGGCACTGGCATTCCATGATAGAATATCGTATCATAGTCGTGTTTGCACGCGTGTTTTTCTAGTGTTTTTATACTATTAATTTATTTGAAATGGGAAAAACTATTGAACTCGCGCCACTGTTACCGTAAGCGACACCGCGAGTGTTTTGTTTATAAGATGATTTAAAAAAATACCCGCTTCGGATGTGTTCGGCTGTGCTCGGGATGTACTCGGTTTTAATGTATATCCGATATGTAAGTGAGTGATGGCAAAGTATTCTGTTTGTGTTTTGTTTTCACTTCTGTCGGTACTCTCGGCGTGGCGTTATTTTTATATTTTGTATAGGAATATATAATTATAATAATGTAATAATGGATGTAAGATGGTAATATATTGTCTGTGTGATACCGGACTTAAAGAATAGCACCACCCCTTACTTCCCGTGGGTGTCGTAAAGGGCGACTAAGGATCGTACCGGACAATGGGCAGCAGCGTTCTCTATGTATTCCACCATCATACCATACTGCGATCGCCAACCCGCCTGCCAAGCGTGGCGATTATGGCAAACCCTCCCAAAATTGGGGGAGGCCTATGTCCAGCAGTGGACGTCTATCGGCTGAAACGACGAACGATGAGTTTTCGACCTTATCAAAACTATTGATGTGGTTGTGTGTAGATAATTGGAACCACACACTTACTTGTATTTGTCCCTGTTTTTAGGGTTCCGTACTCAAAGGGTAAAACGGGACCCTATTACTAAGACTCCGGTCCGTCTGTCCGTCTGTCACCAGGCTGTACTCATGAACCCTGATAGTTAGACAGTTGAATTTTTCACAGATTTTTTTGTTGCCGCTATAACAACAAATACTAAAAACAGAATAAAATACTTAGATATTTAAGGGGGGCTCCCATGCAACAAACGTGTTTTTTTCGGCGTTTTTGCCTTGTTTTACGTAACCCTTCGTGTGTTTTTTATAAACATACATCTAATTGTGTAGCCTCTGTTGGAGACCTAATAAAAATAAATAAATAAAATCTTAGTCAACAACACAGACACATTTAATGATCATTTCAAAAGTGTCAAAAGACAATTTTATCCCACTCAAAACGTTGTTATCCCACAAATATCCCTATTACTCCGACACAGCCCCTGACGGATTCTCTTCCAATTACCAACACAATTTACAATGGGGGCCTCCGCCATTTGTACACTGCCCAGTTTTCCCAAGGTTTCATTCAATGTACCTACTTTTTTAACAAATAATTCTGCACGTACGTGCAAAAAGTTATGAACTGTATGAGAAATTTATCTTGTGGCATTTTTTATGAGTTTATATTGGTCAGAGGTTTTTAGGTTTGGAGTGCATTTTTTATCCAAGGGCGCACTTGGGAAAAGCCAATTATTACTATACAAAGTGCTGACAGTCGACATATTAAAACTTTTAAGAAAGATATATAGATAAAACGTTTATTCAGTGCAACAAAAGACACAATACAGGTATTAGAAAACGTTACAAACAGGTGAAAGAAAAAAAAAAACAAAGATTAAAAAGATAAATTGATCCATAGACACCTCGCTCATGTTGTACATCTATAACGGTCGATCACTACTGGGCGGTGTGTGTCTCATGGTTGCACCAAATGGGAGTCCAGCTCAGCATATGCCAGGTACAATACCCGACGCTGGTATTCTGCTGCATCCCGTTAGTGACATACGGATGTCGAGAAGACACATCTTTCATTAGAGTTTCAACAAAATGGTACCTACATAGTGCGGCACGTATATTATAAAAGTGGTAAGTACCCACAGTTGACTTGCTTTTAAAACCGACAGAAAGAAAGATTTTGAAATTTTTATCTTATTAAATATTTGTGTAGTGTCTACTGGATTACTTGATTATCATAGTGTAGGTAATAACATGTTATGTAATGAATGACTAGTTTATGTTTTTAAGCATGTATGTGTACGAGTTTACATGTTGGTGTATAATAATAAATAGTTACCTATGTTATGGTTTTATAATAATGACTACAGTTAAGAAGGTCGGAAGTATTTCTTTAAATCATTCAGGTATTCTTAAAGCAGGGGCTCATGGCTAAGTTTATAGTGTAGTAGTTTGTTTTTTTTTCGATCGATTAGGTTATGCTACGCTTGCAGCGGTCGGTCTGTGGTGGGTGACCATCTTTACATACCGAGACCTCTTCGTGCCTCGAAAAACCACGTTAAGCCGTTGGTCCCGGCTGTCATTCGTGGATCTTTGACAGTCGTTAGCGTCAGAAAGTCTGACAACCAGTTTTATCAGGGGTACCGTATTACCCAGCATCTGGGTTGTTGAGGTCAGATGGGCAGTAGCTCCAAGTAAAATACTGGTGTTTAGCTGCATTCGATTAGACTGGAAATCGATGCCTACATAGTTGGGAAGAGGCTAGGTAGATAATGATGGTATTGGTATTCTAGAGTAAAATACACGAAAAACATCTCTTATTAATTGTCTTTAGGGTTCCGTACCCCAAAAGGAAAAACGGAACCCTTATAAGATCACTTCGCGGTCAATCTGTCTATCCGTCAGTCAAGACCCTTTTTCTCAGGAACGCGTGGAGTTATCAAGTTGAAATTAATATCGAATACTCAAGGCTGCAATCCCTTGAAGCATTGAAAAAATCAAACTTCTAAGTCAACGCAATAAAAAGATGAGGGCGTTTATGTTCCGAAATCAAAACCTATAGTGTACTAGTACTTCCCGTCGACCTAGAATCATGAAATTTGGCAAGAAGCAATCATCATCATCATCATCATTTCAGCTGAAAGACGTCGACTGCTGGACATAGGCCTCCCCAAGCACCTCCACTTCGAGCGGTTCTGTGCTTCTCGCATCCAACAGGTTCCTGCTACCTTCACAAGGTCATCGGTCCACCTTGTGGGAGGCCTTCCAACGCTACGTCTTCCGGTACGAGGTCGCCACTCCAGAACCTTTCGGCCCCATCGGCCATCTGTTCTGCGAGCAATGTGCCCTGCCCACTGCCACTTAAGTTTGGCAATTCTTCGGGCTATGTCGGTTACCTTGGTTCTCCTGTGGATCTCCTCATTCCTGATTCGATCACGCAAGGAAACTCTAAGCATAGCCCTCTCCATTGCCCTTTGGGTGACTTTTAGCCTTCTTATAAGGCCCATTGTGATCGTGTCGCTCACAAGAAGCAATGTCATGAAGCAAAAATAAAGGAAACAAATCCGAAAACCGTAAATTTGTACTTACATTAACAAAAAATAATGTTTTTACGTTTTTTCCCGTGATAAACTATTTACATACCTACAAATTAGTACGGAACCCTCAGTGCGTGAGTCCCACTCGCGTTTGACCGCTTTTTTTCATGATGTGTGTCTCAATGTTCAAAAGAGAATACTGTCTCATTTTTTATTCTCCAGCTCTTAAAACTACCCTAAGCTGCTGTTGCATTTTATATTATTAAATTATTTTTAATCAAGTCTAACTGAGACAAACAACCCTAGAAAACAAAGCTTTATTTTTTTCCCTACTTTGTTCAACAGTAAGAAATAAAGCAGAAAACGGAACGGACAGCTTTTCTGTATAAAATAGATTATGTTTCTATAGACAAAGCTGTGTAAATGTGTAAATGTAAATACAAATGTGCAAATAACACATTTTATCATCCAATGCATTATTCATTTAACCACTCAGAAAGTAAGTTTATTTGACCCTTTTTTTTATTGTGGAGAAATGCTCATGCATTCTGCTCTACCACGGGGAGATAGTGCAGTTATGTGGGACTCTAACCCACTAAAACTCCACGGTGTCCTCCTCTGCCGCTTACGGCGGGAACACGGGCACGAGTCAGCACTCATCCGTGAACCCGCCGCGGCTGTCCGTCACCGGACCCTCCTCTGGGGAGTATTCCCCAGAAGAGAGGAGTACTCTTCAGTTTATTTGACCCAGATTAAGTTAGGCATACTGAAATTCAACCAAATACAGTGCCCTCCAAAAGTTAGTTGACATTTTCTCACTTCAGCTGTGATGCCACATTATGATTTAAAATTTAAAAACATTTTTACAAAAAAAAAAACAACCGACTTCCAAAAAAAACACTACAAATTGAAACTAACTTTAATTTCGGAAGTCGGTGTCTTTGGTTCCGCGTTATCGTTTATTGACACCGACTTCCGAAATTAAAGTTATTTTTCAATTTGTAGTGTTTTTTTTGGAAGTCGGTTGTTTTTTTTTTGTAAAAATGTTTTTATTTTTCGCTTTTTAGTGGGTCAGTTTGTAATTTATCTAAGTTACAATAGCCTAATGCCAACTGTTCATCACCTTTTACAAAATATTGCTTTTCCCGATGCTGGGACGTTAATTGTTGAGGAGTTCTCCCGGTAAGAACCAGGAGATCCTCAACAATCACTCGTAATACGCATTGTGACGAGCATAAATTGCTTAGCAACCATATTAAAGTAATCGAATCGCAACCCGTGAAATATTTGTCAGTGAGTAGTTCCGATGGCCATCTGTGATCTTCATCATCAGCTCCACTTTACCAAGTGATGATTTCCGAGAGCAAATGCTCAAGTTACTTTAAAAAATATCCAAATCGCTGTAGCTTAGCCTATAAAATTTGAGGGTTTCCCTCGATTTCCATGGAATCCTCTCATCAGATTCCAACTTGATGATAATGGGACCACCTCGAGAGTATACCCTTCCAAATAAAAAAATAACTTTTGGAATCGGTCCAGCCGTCTTCGAGTAATCAGTGAACATACACAAGGTAGCTACTGTAAACTGTTGAGGAGTTCCCTTAACTGTCCTTCATCTTCATCATCAGACCCCTAATGACAGTCGCAACCCATCTAGGTGTAAAGTTCACATCAATACAAATTAATCAAGCCCAAACACAAGGTAACTGCTGTAAATCGTTGAGGAGTCCCCTCGACTGTCTTTCGGCTCCATCATCAGATCGACTCCAGACTTTCATCAAATTGTAGTGCTTTAAAATACTTAATGAAAAAATTAACAAACGCACTAGTCGCTCCTACGATTTTCGAAAGTTCCACTCGATTTCACTGGGATCCCATCATCAGATCCTGGTTTCCTTATCATGGGACCACCCTTGGCATATCCCCTTTCCAATAAAAAAAGAATAATCAAAATCGGTTCATAAACGACGAATTTATCCGCGAACACACATAAAAAAAAAATATATATATATATATACGGTCGAATTGAGAAACCTCCTCCTTTTTTGAAGTCGGTTAAAAATAAATAATCAAGTACTCCTAAGGGATTTTATGATCCTGCCGGGTCAGCGGGATTGTACGAAAGGGTTACCGCTGGCCCGGAACATAAAGGGCTAAGGAAGGAACACGGGTGGGTTTTAGTCAGCAAGAGTCTGACACTCCCTTCCGCTCCACCCAGAGCGGGAGGAGTCATTTGATGATTTCCCATCCGCAAAAAAAAAAGGGATTTCATGATTATTTTTATGATAAGTCAAAGGTAGTTGAATTAGCCAATAATAAAAATGTCATAGCAGTTCAAACATTTGTATCACTAGAATTTTAAATCTTATGGTGGTGTGCCATATGTATATCCAATAGTTTTGTCACTATAACTTGTCAAAGATTGGCAAAACCGATAGTAGGCCCCTCACTAATATTTAATTTGTTTGAAAAAAAATTAAAAACACTTTTTAGGTTTCCGTACCCAAAGGGTAAAAGCGGGCTGTTACTAAGACTCCACTGTCCGTCTGTCTCTCTGTCACCAGGCTGTATCCCATGAACCGTGATAGCTAGACAGTTGAAATTTTCACAGATGATGTACTTCTGTTGCCGCTATAACAACAAATACTAAAAACAGAATAAAATAGATATTTAAGGGGGGCTCCCATGCAACAAACGTGTTTTTTTCGGCGTTTTTGCCTTGTGGTACGGAACCCTTCGTGTGCGAGCCGACTCGCATTTGGCCAGTTTTTTTAATTTCGATGCTGAGATTTATTTGATAGCAAGCTTTAGTATTGGCATTTTTTTTTTTTTTAGTGTTTTTTTTTTTATATTTATACAAGCTGATCACTGATTAGCAGCCAAACAAAAGATTCACGAATCTTTTTTCTTTTATACCTATTCGAATTTTGTTTTATGACAGTTCTTTCACTAAGCCTATTTGTCGATTAAGTACAGCTATAAAAATTATATCAACGTTTATTAGCGTCGTTAAAAAATCGGAGTTGGCCGGAATTGAGAGATTAATTTTTTATTCCAATTTAAAATTTGTTATGCTCTGGCATTTTTTAGGACCCGCGTCGGAACTGCGGAACAAGGGTTTGTATCTATGCTGCCTTATTTTATGCTACTAAAATCATTTTAGTCATTTTAGAAGACCTATTCAACGATACCCCACACGATGGGGTAGACAACGAAAAAATATTCATCCCCACTTCACATGTAGAGGAGCTACCCTAAAAAAAAATATTTTCCAAAATGTTATTTTACCACTTTGTCGGCGTAATTGATATACGCACTCCTACAAAATTACAGCTTTCTAGTACTAACGGTCTCTTAGCAAAACCTCGGACAGACAGACAGACAGACGGACATGACGATACTATAAGGGTTCCTTGTAGGAACTACGGAACCCTAAAAACGTTGCTGAAACACACTTTAAAGTAAAGTAACCAGCTTAGAAATAACGGCTCTCCATACAGTATTTCTGCAGTACTTTTAACCTAAATCTTGTCTTCGTTCCACTAAAAACGCTACATTTAACACCGAGTAAATTCTAGTAAACGGTTGCCGCACTGAAAGCACACATGGTGCTCCAGAGAGACGTATACAAATTAGAACATCCTACTTTAGTTAAATGGAAGGGGAATTACGTCACGGATCGTATTCGATGAAGAAATATTTTCATTGCGACAAAAGTTTTTTAATGTGTTCGTGTATTATGTGTCTAAAGCTTAAGAGGTAACTGCGTAACACACTAACAGTAGGAATGGCTTTCTTTTTAACACTTTTTTATTAGGTCGACCTGTATGTAACTAACTATGAATGGAATCTAAGGTAACTAATTTAACCATCTTCCAAGGGTCGTAGCGTAATGAAAATTGGCAGCTGTATGTAGTTCTGATGACATTACACTAATATGGTACTGTCGAACTGATCTGATGATGGAGCCGGAAGATATGAACTGGAACTTCATGATGAAAAATCGTATCATAGCTGTTTTGGATTTCTTAGAAAAGTCTTGACCAAGATTAGGTTTCAAGGTCTGATAATGAAGCCGGAAGATAGGCACTGGCTTTCCATGATAGAATATCGTATCATAGCCGTGTTTGCACTTGTGAGAAAGGCCAAGCGTGTTTTTCTAGTGTTTTATAAACTATTAATTTATTTACAGTTCCACAACATTCATTGCGTGATTTACGTTGTTTGGCAGACAAATGTTTCAACATATGAAGCAATAGATTAGCAATATCCTTCAAGATGATTCAGATTGTGATTGATGTTACGCAATTAGGGTGCGACGAATAACTCTATATTCTTTCTATCTTTATTTTCTACCTAAAAAGACAAAAATAAAGTAATTATACGAACTAAAATAATAAAAGAAAAAAATTGCGCGTGCAACTTCGTACACGTGATAGAATCCCAAACTTTAAAAACAAAGACTATGAGAGATTTAGTGTGAGAGACAGAGAGAGTTATATCTTTCTTCTCTCTCATGTAACGGAATGTGCCTAAACGTGACTCGTCCTTAGAACACGCTCAATTCTCGTCCTTTTATCGAATTGCCGCCTAAGAAGTTTCACTTCAAACAATAACGTAATTATAAATACTGTAATTAAGTTTTTTTGTGTTCTATTATATTCCTTAGTCTGAAATAGTCTGGGTTGAATAACTGTATTTTATATCTTATTTTTAATATCTTTTTTTTCTGTTTTTCTTTCTTTTAGAACATACCTATTTTTTAAAAATTTTATCAACAACAATATTGACCTTTGTTGTTATAATTGGCGTTCCAATTAAAAATAATTGTTTCGTCTATTCGTGGAACAGCCTGTATAATGTCTTTTATCAATTATGTTTACGCAGAGACAACAAACATTTTTGGATCGTTATTTTTTTGAGCGAGTAATTTGGTCTGTTGCTCTGTTTGTTTCCAAAGGGCAAAAATAACTTCGTTAGTTAGATATTAGGTAGATATGGCAGTGTCCTGACCAAAGCTTGGGTAGCGCAAACACGGGAACTTCGCGTAAATTTTTTTCGGCGAACCGGAACGCCTCGTCGCGTTAAAAATGGAAATTATTTGATTTTTTTGGAAATTGTTTGTGTGTTAAGGCTTAAAACAGGCGCGACACGTGATATAATTGCGAGCGACACAAAGGCACCGCTCGTTGCCACCGCTTTGTGTCGCGCGATTTCATCGCTAGTCGCGCCTGTTTGAATGAGCCTTTACACTTTGACTCTAAAACGGCTGAACGGACATAAATGAAATTTAGATGATGATGATGATTGATTGATTGATTTTTTTTATTGATTGATTGATTGATTTTGATGGTTGTTAGGGTTCCGTATAAAAACGGAACCCTATTACTAAGACTTCGCTGTCTGTCCGTCTGTCCGTCTGTCCGTCTGTCTGTCTGTCTGTCACCAGGCTGTATTTCAAGAACCGCGATAGCTAGACAGTTGAAATTTTCACAAATTATGTATTTCTGTTGCCGCTATAACAACAAATACTAAAAACAAAATAAAATTAATATTTAAGGGGGGCTCCCATACAACAAACGCGATTTTTTTGCCCTTTTTTGCTCGATATCAAAAATGGCAACAGGAAGGCACTTGAAATATTCACGAAATACTCAGTTGTATTTTAACTTTAATAATAAATAATAATAATAAAATAAAATAAATATTTAAGGGGGGCTCCCATACAACAAACATGTTTTTTTCGGCGTTTTTGCCTTGTGGTACGGAACCCTTCGTGTGCGAGTCCGACTCGCACTTGGCCAGTTTTTTTTTTATCCACGTACATGAGTAGACTATGACCTGAAGGGCAATAAAATTTCACGAATGATTTTCAAATCCTCTTCCGTAATGTACGTACACATTTACTTTTTACGAAAACACCTATATTTCGGTAATAAACTAAAGTTTAACGAAGTTTGAAGCCATTTTTCTAATATTTTTTCAATAGGGCGCGAAAACAGCCCACAGTGTCATGGCGTCGCATTCGACGTCACGCCTAGGTAAACATCAATGTTGTCAGTATACTATCTATAGTGTACTCTGTGAATCACAGTGATGTTTACATAGGCGTGACGTCATGCGCTGTGATTGGTGTTTCAGTCAAAATGGCCGACTGCAGTATTTTAATCTTTTATTTTAGTGAAAATCTGATTAATCTCAAGTTTTTAAATTAAACTAAATCACTGTTTTAAATCCTTTTAATATGTATTTTCCCCTAACATCATTAAATTTTTGTTTATTTGATACTGTCGTCACGCCTATTAAAACGTTCAAAATCTAGTCGCAATCTCATCTCAGCGACCATCAATGTCAAAAATATAGGGAAATTATAGGTATTTTCGACAGACGGAGACAAGAGTTCAGACTCACGTTCTTAAAATTACGAGACTTCAAAATCAAAAATCAAAATCAAAATGTTTTATTTCACATAAACCTACATCGGCACTTATGAAACGTCATAAGCTAGGTGCACGGTCCCAATCGGTCGTTTCCTATGGAGAAGAACCGGCAAGAAACTCCATGGTTACTCTTTATAAAAATAATTGGGTTTTACAATGTTTCCAGATTACAGTAAGTATGGGAGGACAGCGCAGGCCTGTCAACAAGTACCAAGTAATTGATAAAATAGAAAATGGTCTACAGATCTAAAGTCTACAAGGCCTACAAAGTCCTCACATTTACAAAATAAGAATCTATCAAAAGGATAAATAATAAAAAAGAAAAATAATAATAAAAACCTACTAAAACCAAGTGTTGCCAATTGCCCCTCAGGACTAGGACATAGGAAAAAAGTTTCCGTTTTTCTATCCCGATATTTCTACGGGATTGCGACTTATGTGGGTGAAATCATGGGTGCAGCTAGTGTAGGTGTACAGTTAAGAAATACATTTTTTGTGGCGTAATGAACGCGAAGATCACGTGTCGCGCGACCAATCGTTTCGATTAGGACACGGGGTTAAATAAATACTTATACCTGCACATTTTAGTCAGCGGGTGTTGAAGTGCTATCCTAAAAATCTATTTCCTTCGAACAGCGTACAGAGCAGAATAGAGTGCCACTTTACAGGACTGCTACGTCACCGGCGGACTGGACACAAATTGAGATATCTTTTGTGACACAATATCCGCATTTCTCTTTTCAATTTCGTTAAGTCACATTATTTTACGAAATTGGTTTCTGTACCTTACGTGAAGTGTCTAAGGGTACACAAATATTAAAATATCATCACGCCCTTTCCCCGGAGGTAGCGCAGAGGTGCCTTTTATTTTAAATTAATAAATAATAAAAAAAGTAATTTAAAAAATATAAACCCGACTGCGAAACTGAAAAGCTAAAAACAAGCCCATTTTAAATTAAATAAAAGTTGGAAGCAGGCGGGACCCATTTGAATTTGAAAATATTATAAAAATGGTATGGGTTCCGCCTGCTTCCAACTTTTATTTAATTTAAAATGGGCTTGTTTTTAGCTTTTCAGTTTCGCAGTCGGGTTTTTATTTTTTAAATTACTTTTTTTATTTCCAGCTTTTTAGTTTACAAATGGGAAAGATTTCGCAAACGATTTAGTTTTTGGTACGTGTTTTTTACGATTTGTCATTTCGAATTACTTTTAACCATATAAGTTATAAATATTTTTGTAACCACCTTTTGATACCCCACTCGATAGATTTTGAAAAAAAAAATTTTTTTGAATACATATTGCGCCAAAAATCGGCCATTTTATTTTTTTTTCAATTTGGATATACCTACCCAGTGTCACTCTCACAATTAAGACGAACCTAACGGCACCTCTCAAGCTGAAATCGATCAAGCCATTTAGGCTACAGAGCGTGCCAAAGAAATATACATACATACATACATACACTCGAAAAACATAACCCTCCTTCTGACGCAGTCGGGTAAAAATGAATACCAGGATGAATTAAGTCATCATCATCATCTGCTTAGCCTTTTCCCAACTATGTTGGGGTCGGCTTCCAGTCTAACCGGATGCAGCTGAAGACCAGGAAGAATTACCTAAGTGTGATTATTTAACGATAAAAAATGAGGGTTGTCAAACATTCATTGACAACAAAGATATATTGGGCAACGCCCGGCCCGCGGATTGGATGCTGCCCGATCCGGCTTAATATTTTCAAATCGCGCGAGAAAAAAGATAAGCATTAAATAGCAGTTCACGAAAGAAAGACTAGAATTTTTCCTAACGCGATAAAACTGATACTTTCATCATAGATGTTGCCCACTGCTGGTTTTGTGCAGGTGAAGACGTATTTGTTTTGCCAACTATCTACCTCTTATATGCCCGAGATTTTGTTGCGGTATCTACAACGCCACATGCGAACTACGCGTCATACTGACGTCACGCAAAATCCTGCATCTCGCAAGCAGAGTTTACCGCGCAACCAGCATTATTATATACCTACAACAGCCCGACATGAATCATCGGGCAGTTGCCCGCCAGACACGACACCCTCAGTACGCCGTCATTTATAAACCGATTTGGAAAATCTTTTTTCATTTAAAAGGGTATACTCCAGATTGGTCCCATTTTTATCAAAATCCAGTTCTGATGATGGGATCCATGAGGAATTGAGGGAACTCCTCAAATATTATAGGCACACCTATAGCGATTTGAGTATTTTTTGTAGGAACCTGTGCATTTGCTCTCGGAAATCACTATTTGGTGAAATGGAACTGATGAAGAAGACCACAGATGGTCACCGGAGCTACTCAATAATAAGTATTTCAGGGGTTGCGATTCGATTACTTTAATATGGTCGCTAAGCAATTTATGCTCGTCAAAATGCTAATGGTGAAATGGAGCTGATGGTGGAATACTAGAACTCCTCAACAAATAATGTCCCTGCATCGGGAAAAGGAATATTTTGTAAAAGGCGATCGGCAAGTTGACATTAGGCTATTGTAACTTAGATACATTATAAACAGACCCACTAAAAAGCGAGAAATAAAAACTTTTTAACAAAAAAAAAACGACTTCCAAAAAAAACACTACAAACTGAAAAATAACTTTAATTTCGGAAGTCGGTGGCAAAAACTAAAATGACCCCTTAGACACCGACTTCCGAAATTAAAGTTATTTTAACACTAATTTTTTCCGAAATTAAAGTTTTTTTTTTTGTAGTTTTTTTTCTGGAAGTCTGTTTTTATTGTTATATTATTGCTGAATGGGCGGGCGCTCTTGGCATCGATCACGCCTGATGGAAAGCTATGGATGAGGTCTATGATGGAACGAGCCTAAAACGGCACTGGAACTCCCAGGTATCGACGAAACACAGCAGGCTGCTTGACGCCGGACGCGGCGGCGGATTCGGTTGACAACAAAGGCAATACAATAAATCTACCTAAACATTTGACATTGAATATGTCTTCAATTCAGGAACTTCCGGTTTTTTCCTTCCTCCGAAATAATAATACCCCAAAGAATTCCCCAAAGGTGAAAGTAGACCTTTAGGTATATCCTGTACATTGAATATCTCTACAATTCATCAAATTCGAAACTTCTTTCTCTTCTCTGTAAAATTACTTCCTCAAAGAATTCCCAAAAGTCCAAGTTTTATGTGATATTTTCAGGTAACATTGGCAAAAAATTCAGTTAAAATTGTTCACAGCGCCGAATTATGACGGCGATAAAGCGATTATGATCCCGCACGTCTTGTAAAAGTTTAGGATTACCGTCATTTTGTGTAAAAAGTTACACTGCTCCCCACACAAGGCGGTAAAGGTAATATTATAGGGGATAAAGGCGCTATTTTTGGTCTAAACCACTGAATTATTTATATTTTATTTTCAAATCAAATCAAATCATTTATTTTTGCCAACATGGGTAGGGATATAGGTGTTACACAATGTTTTTATAGTGTTCTCCATGCTCTGCCGTCACACGGGCATGCAAAATTTACACATACATTACAATCTACTTTCAAAATAATATTACAAAGTTATGAAATTGGAAAATCATTTTAGCCGTATTTTCAATGTCAAGGAGCATTTAGTCAATATGTAATCAAATAAATGTCAGAGTAAATAGTGAATAAATAAAGTTCTAGTATAAATAACTGTTGAGAGTTTCACATGTCATTTCTATTATTGTATATCTGATTATTAATTGTGGCCTTATGGATTCCCTTTTAGATATTTCTTCACACTGTAATACACTTTATCAGTTAGAAATTCCTTTAGCTTCCGCTTAAATATGTGCGAGTTGTCAATATCTGTAATACAAGATGGCAATTTGTTATAAATCTTAGATGTCATGCAATATACACTGGAGTCCATTAAATTAGTTTTGCAGGGTACAGTTTGTACTTTATTTCTATATCTAGCACTTCGGAATTTTTCATACATAAGCATATTACTTTTGACAAAGACTGACAGCTCGTAAATCAATTTTAACGTTCAGAATTGATCACATGGCATCCATATTTTTTGAACTTGTGTACATTTTGTTGCTTAGATGAAGATATAGAGCTGTGAGGAACAAGGTGTAAAGTTTACTATATTCTATAGAAAAGGGAGGATCCTCCGACCAGACGGGTGTTGTGTCCGGCGGGCAACTGCCCGATGATTCATATTGGGCCGTTGTATCTATGCTAGTTGCACGGTAAACTCTGCTTGCGAGATGCAGGGTTTTGCGTGACGTCAGTATGACGCGTTGTTCGCATGTGGCGTCGTAGATACCGCTACAGCTGTTGTTTGAAATAATCACTTTGAAAGTTTAAAGTAATCAAACATCTATGTAACTAGACCACTTGACCGGTTTTTTCCTCAATTTAATTTTACTACCTGTCTTGTTTTGGCCTAAGAAACGCTGCCGTGATGATTTGGACTCGTTCCTAACAGATTGAATGGAGAAGGCACAGCAGAAGGAAAGGTGGACGAATCGGGAGAGGCCTTTGCCCAGCAGTGGGACAATATAGGCTAACGGAATAAAAAAAACAGTGGCACTCCGGGAGTGCCGACAGAAGTGAAAACAAAACACAAACAGAATACTTTGCCATCACTCACTGACATATCGGATATACATTAAAACCGAGTACATCCCGAGGACAGCCGAACACATCCGAAGCGGGTATTTTTTTAATCGTCTTTAAACCAAAACTCGCGCGGTGTCGCTTACGGTAACAGTGGCGCGAGTTCAATGGTTTTTTCCCTTCTCAAAAAATGCCCAAGGGGCCTAAAAAGTTTTCACTTAAAAAAAATTGTTTCAACAAACCATAATTCATATAAGCTTTTTTATTTTTCCAGAACCATGTAGCTTCACTCACTACTATCACTGTTCGTACAATACAGTATGATGTTATGCAAACTATTGTAGGTACTCTTCCGGAATACCTACAAGAAAGCGTATTTCGTTCAAGGCTATTTTTTCACAAAGATCATATTTTAGAGAAACGCTTTGAGCATGCAAATTTTATGCCCCAGCTCAGCCAGAGAATTCTAATTAATATTCTATTCAATTTCGTTCACTATATCATTTAAAACTAAACTCGGCTAGAGGGGCTCGTGGCTAAATGGTAACGCTTGCCGCGGTCTGTTCGTGGATGGGTGACCATCCACTACTTATCGAGACCCCTCCGTGCCTCGGAAAGAACGTTAAGCCGTTGGTCCCAGCTGTCATTCGTAGATCTTTGACAGTCATTACGGGTAGTCAGAAGATCGAAAGTCTGAAAAACAGTTTTGCCAAGAAGTATCGTGTTACCCAACTACTGGGTTGTGGAGGCCAGATAGGCAGTCGCTCCATGTAAAATACTGGCATTCAGCTGCATCTGGTTAGACTGGAAGCCGACCACAATATACAATGTGTTTCAGAGGGGTGTGACTAAACTTTGGGGTGTGGTACAGGCCATCAAATTGAACAACTTTTTCCCGGGGACCAACATCGTAATCGTGAAAAAAACATCAGTCGTCCCATAAAAAACTTCTATAAATACTTGACCAAATGTAGGGGACGACAGTTTTTTTTTCCTTGACAATTACTATGTTGGTCCCTGGGAAAAAGTTGTTCAGTTTGATGGCCTGTACCACACCCCCAAGTTTGGTCACACCCCTCTGAAACACATTGTAGTTGGGAAAACGCTAAGCAGATTGACATTATTTAAACTTAAACTCGTTTCGATAGTACCTACCTGGATCCTGTAGCGTCAGCAAAAAAGGTGAGTCATAAGGTGACCGAGCGTTTTAGCACGAGGAGGCCATCTGCTCAAAATGGCGGATTCATTTAATAATACTTACAATACCTTTTACAGGTAATGGCTTCCAACACGTAAAGTTGAATAATGTTCGTTAATACAATACTTGTTTGGTATTATTGGTGAATTTTGAAAAAAAAAATCGTAATGGAGTCCGACTCACACATACCCGTTTTGTTTTTTAAATTTATGGGCTATTTTATCATAATTGTGTATAGTAAATACATTTCCTAAATTTGCGCTTAAACGTTGGTACCAAAAGATTGATCTCACCTGATGATACTCGTCAGTCGTAGGTTTTACAGGAAATACAGTTCAAAGAATTACCTGTAACAAAAAAAAACAAAGGTTTTTAATCTAGAAGATAATAATAGAGAACAGAACCTAATTTGACTTCGTATAGTGGGTGCCTGAAGATGGACGGCGCTGCCGAGGCCGGCTCAAAAAGAGATGGCGAGATGACCTGGACGCGTACCCCTTCTGTAAAAAGATCACCGTGATAACTTAGGTGAAGTGAGTTTTTAAGTGATCCGTCAATAGTGTCAATCCCTAGCATCAGGTGGAATGACAGCTCACTTAAGCTCACTTCACCTAAGTTATCACGGTGATCTTTTTACAGAATAGCACCGCTGGTTCAAGGTACCGCGAGAAAAGAGTTCCTGGAAGGATTTGGGGGAGGCCTTTGACCAGCAGTGGGGCAGAATAGGTTAACAAATAAAAAACTAAATTAAATGGATAATTATCATTACCAAAAAGAAAGCCTTACATTCTATGTAACACATAAGATCACGCTGGCTTCTCCCCCAAGTGACTAACGCTTGGGGAAAAAGTAGTCCCTTGGGGGAAAAAGTAGTCCCTTGGGGGAAAAGTAGTCCCTTGGGGGAAAGCAGGAGCATCAGAGGTGTACATATAAAGGGTCAAATTAAATTGTAATATAAATTTATTTGATGTTTTTTTCTTAGGGGTCAACGTCGTGGTAGTGTTTCCACTTGAAGTATGAATTCAGAAAATGTGTTTTGTCGTTTTTATTTCATGTGAAGCTTACACAAAAAAAAAACTGATATTTAAAAAAAAAAAGATAAGTAAATACACTAACAGCACCCCCACGAGAAAAATTATCATATAATTATTTTTTTACTGACTTCAAAAAAAGGAGGTTATCAATTCGACACATATGTATACAATATTATTGGAACTGCATTAAATTCAGATATGACGGTATATTAGGGCTTCCAAACATATATACAACATTTTATAGATGTATGTATGTTTGTCCATGCGTTTCTCCGCAACTATTAATCGGATCGTGACCATTTTTTTATTGGCTTTCATTTACTTCAAGTCTTCAACTTAGGGAACAGTGCAAGTTTCATCAAAATCGATTAAGAAATTTTCAAGATATGGACTAATACGTGTAAGTGTGACGGCTTGACTTATTGATACGAGCTACGGGTATAGTGTTAAACGGAAAACGTCTCAAAACCTTGGTCAAATTCTAGTACAATATTTACAACAAAACTATTACCTACTCATAACAAACAAATAATCCAGTTTTTACTTAAAACTAAAAATTACAAAATAAAAATTTAACCGACTTCAAAAATAAAGTAACTCAAAATTATGCTAACTAACTTTAATTTCGGAAGTCGGTGGCAAAAAACTGAAACTAAAATACGGATCCCAAGAGACCTCCGAAATTAAAGTTATTTTATAATTTTGAGTTAATTCTTTTTGAAGTCGGTTTAATTTTTTTAAGTGTTTTTTTTTTGTTTTTCATGTTTAAATATCGATACCCTTATCGTCTGCGGAGTTCCGCTAGCTAATTTAATTTGACATCCTATGTTATTAATTAAATAATTTATAATTTTTATAATTTAATTTAATTTTTTTACTAAGTATTTTTTAATTTTTTAAATTTTAATTTATAATATTTTTTTTTAAAATTTAAATGTAAATAATACAAGAGTGGGTCTTGGCAACACCAACAAAGTTTTATTATTTTTTATACACTCGCAACATTGTTTCTGCGAGTTGTCAAGCGAGATTCGTATAAGTAACGCACGCGATATAATATTATTTTGAAAAGTAAAGAGTTTGCATTTATACTTAAATGCAAACTCTTTACTTTCACCACATACCCTGCTGCCACCGACGCCAACAAAAACCATAAAAAATACAGTCCACTCAACAAGATCCCAACAGTGGGCAGATGAAGTTAGTCATATAATAGGTATGAAAAAACCCTTAGAAAAACCGTTACCATTACCCCTACAATATAAAAATATGAACCTCATAATGTAACCCTTTATTCTCTAGAAAAAAGGAAAAATACCGCACATTTTTGTACCAGAACGAAACAACAACGCCTTTTGTGCTGACGGTACTAGGTTTAACAATCCGTGTCGACCGCAGGAGAAACTGATGATCTGCTGCGGAATCGCTTGTTTTATTTATTTATATATACTTTATTGTAAGCCAGAAAATACATAACAAGAAAAATGCGATTATTAATACAAAACAAAATAGCGGCCTTATCGCTTCCTGCGATCTCTTCCAGGCAACCTTGGAATGGACAGTGATTGCATGGATATAAAAAATGGGGTTGTCAGTGGTGCAAAATAATATAGGTAGTATAATAGATACATATAAATAATTATAACTAGGACCCGGCAAACGTCGTTTTGCCATATAAATTCTTTCTAGCTGCCCGGCGCTACTTCGTTTGCGTGGTGCCCTACCCCTAACCTACTCCTACCCTACTCCTACCCTACACCTACCCTACTCCAACCCTACTCCTACCCTACTCCTACCCTACTCCTACCCTACTCCTACCCTACTCCTATCGTACTCCTACCCTACTCCTACCCTACTCCTACCCTACTCCTACTCTACTTCTAACCTACTCCTATCATACTCCTAACCTACTCCTACAGTACTCCTACCCTACTCCTACAGTACAGTCGGTGGCCAACATTATCTGACCCACTTGAATGATAGCGAATTTGAACCTTATCGTGAACATTTGGAATACTCCGTGCAAGCATTTCGATAAATCATGTTGTTAGGCGATTTTAATCATTATATTGTTGTTGTTAAGGTTGAAAGGCTAATGAGTTTCAAGACTACTAAAAAAAAACCAAGGCGAGGGTGGATGAATAAAAAAAAATATCGCGCATCAGTAACATTTTAAAGGTGTCTACGGTTAATAGCTAAATTCCGTGATTCATTTTAATAGCTGGTTATGATTGTGCGATAATGAACTTTATGAAAATATACGATATGGTTCAAATTCTTTAGAATATTGCGTCTGTCATCACAACTAAGATCGAATTTCAAAGCATGTTACAAGAGTTGAGTTGGTCTCGTGCTCACTAAGGCAGATCGATATTTATCGTTGTCTGCGTTCGAAACCAGGAAAAACCTAACAGTTTTTTGTTAGCAATGTTTTGTTTTTAATTATTATCTATTTTTTTTACTTTTTTTTACGAATGAAGTCGGGAAAAATCTTTTTAAATGGGCAGTTTGTATAGAAATGAAACAAAATCATTGCAAGTAATAAAAATGTTTATTAATTCATTAAAATATACATAAGTAAGATAAAGTAAGTAAATGCTCTTTAGTTCAAAATTAATACATTTTATAATAGGTATCATATTCAAACCTAACCATTTATAAACATTTAAAAAAAATCATGCTAATGGTAATTGCTTGGAAGTGTGTTATCGAGAAAACATTGATGTATAAATGCGAGAAAATGAATGAATTTGTGAAATGTTTTACAGATTTATAGCTAAGTATATGTAAGTAGTGAATCAACATGTTATTTAAATAGAAAAATGCATTTCCATTTACAACAATAACATCACCACAGAATCTTACATTTTAATGGTTTAGCATTCATTCAATTGAGCATTTACTTACATAGTGTGTTTCAAAATACTTATAAGTAGATTAGTTAGTAGCGAAGTGGCGCACCGTCTCCTTCTATAACTTGCTGTAAGCGGCTACGCATACCGCACACCATGTTCCAACACAAATCTTTTCCTCTCAAGTGCTCCCAAGTCGATGACACGATCTCAGCCAAATTGTTTTTATTTCGCACTTCGGATGTGTCCCAATTTAAAACCATTTGACCCCATAGGTTTTCTATAGGGTTCAAATCGGGAGTTTTAGATGATGATGGCCAGTAAATAACAGTTACACCTTCTTGAGCAGCTAACCAATTCTTCACAATGCCTGCACGGTGGATGGAGCAGTTATCTTGCACGAAGTAAATATCTGTATTTGGATAGGCAATTCGCACAGTCGGCAGCACGACGTCACCATCCAGCCAGCAATGTTTTGTATAGTCATTAAGTTGCGACATGACGCTTTGATTACACCAAATTCATTAAAAATACTTTTCACGATTTACGTCAAACGTTTTAGAAATGTTTGTGCGCAGTCACTGTTTAGGCGTAGATAGATTGACTTTTGTCACTTAGATCAATTTAGTATTCATCTACCCACGAAGTAAACTTTTACTTCGTCCTATTCATTTGAGGACTTATAGTTTTATTTATTTACCCACTTGTTTTCCAGAAAAGTTGTTAAGCGAAAATCATATTGGTCGAGCTTTAATAATGCAAGAAATATTGTAGAAATCATAAATAAAAACAAATAAAAAAAGAAATTGATAAAAGTTGGATTGTGTTTCCGAACCCACATATTGTTCGTCGCCAATCCAATAATCGAACCGCGACGCCACAATGACTAGTTGTGAATACGCGAAATTAAAGATTAGGTAGTATTAAGTATTGCCGTGTTACTTAAAAGCTTTTCAACTTTAACGACATGAAGATAATGATTAAAATGGCTTAACAAGATATGCCGGTGGGTCGGGGAATGTTGGGTGGGTCAGACAATGTTGGTCACCGACTGTACTCCTACCCTACTCCTGTCGTACTCCTACCCTACTCCTACCCTACTGACATGTATTAAATTTTACCTACTAAGTATGATAGGAGTAGTCCTATCATACTTCTACCCTACTCCTACAGTAGGTACTCCTACCCTACTCCTACAGTACTCCTACCCTACTCCTACCCTACTTCTACCCTACTGCCATATATATTAAATTTTTCTCTGCGTAAGAACCATCCTCGTACTTCAAGGAATATTTAAAAAAAAGAATTAGCGAAATCGGTTCAGCAGTTCTCGAGATTTGCGCTTAGCAACATTCAGCGATTCATTTTTATATTATAGATATACTAGTAGCGCCCCGCTGTTTTACCCGCATAAGTGTCGATTCCGTGGGAATATCGGGATAAAAAGTAGCCTAACCAGATACGGCAGTGGCGTTATCTTCCTAATTTCCTATGTACCTAACCAGATGCAGCTGAACATTCAAATAAAATTTTTCATCACACAAAGTAACACAAAAAACGCAAATGGAATTGCTAAAAAAATTCATTTTAAAATACATAGCCTACCAAAACTAGAAATGAAATTCAATCGCATTAGGGACCAACTGGTTCCACGTAGTATTTCAAGTAATTTCGTTATTTTTACAGCATTCTGCTAGTATGTTCGGCTGAGTTGATACTATACCAGTTTCCATCAGTGGAATGACTACTCAATGGAATGAACATGTTTCGAAGACATACATAGTTGTTTATGTGGCTCTGGTACTCGTTGGAGCAGATGGATTTTTATAGATGATGAATTAAACCTTTTTTGAAGCAATTTAGGAAAGACACAATGTTTTAATGGTTTTGTAACCATTTCGTTCATTATTATGCCGTATGGGTAGACCACTGGATTTGGACATAAGATACTTTTCATCCCGATATTCCCAAGGGATCGAAACTGCGGTTGATACCGGGCGCAGCTAGTGATGAATAAATTCAGCTCTTTCATAAAAGAATCATTAATTTTGGTCTATTTATATAAAGCCTGTCTTTATAAACCGCCCCTCACTTGACAGCTTCTCTTAAGTGATGTAAATTATCTTTCAAGGTTGTTTATGTTAATATCGATCAGGTTAATAAGCACACGTCCTACCAATGGAATTAGTATTCAAATATATTAGTTTATTTTTCAGTAACAAGTCTGAATCTATATATACAACACAAAGTCACATAAAATATAAAAAGCAAAGAAAATAAAATACAAAGCACCTGAACTTCTTCCTTATACGTGGGACACTCAAAGTTATGCGAAATGAAAAAAAAAAAAAAAACGACGGGTTGCACTCCGGGAGTGCCGGCAGAAGTGAAAACTTGAATATTAACGTTGTTTACTGTAACTGTAACCGTTACCGTAACCGTAATCGTAACCGTAACCGTAACTGTAACTGTAACTGTCTGTCTCTGTCTGTCTGTCTGTCTGTAATTTGATCCTGTATACTTGTTTTCAATTTTTGATATTTTGGAATCTTACGAATTTTCGATCAGGGTCACGTGTCATCTAACGATCAGGATCACGTCTATAGATGGGCAATCCACCCGACACTTTGACAACACCTAATTTTGTGGGTGTTTACGGGTGTTTCGTCGTTCAGCCGATAGACGTCCACTGCTGGACATAGGCCTCCCCCAATTTTGGGAGGGTTTGCCATAATCGCCACGCTTGGCAGGCGGGTTGGCGATCGCAGTATGCTATGGTGGTGAAATACATAGAGAACGCTGCTGCCCATTCTCCGGTACGATCCTTAGTCGCCTTTTACGACACCCACGGGAAGTAAGGGGTGGTGGTATTCTTTAAGTCCGGCACCACACAGACTGGGTTACGGGTGTTTATCGGGTGTTTATCAAAAGCACCGGGTTTAAACCCGGTGGATTGCCCATCTATAGCACGTGTCATCTTACGAATCTTACGATCAGGGTCACGTGACCTGACGCGAGTTTAACATTTTTTACCCATTACAAAAAAAGTGTACAACGCCGCTAAAGAAGTTTTCACTTCAAAAATGTTCTTTAAGTAATTATTTTTTTATTAAATCTTTTCAAAGTACTCTCCACTAGCCCTTACACAAAGTTTCATGCGTCCGAACCAGTTTTCGTTTACAGCCTGCTCGGACGCTGACAGCGCATCTTCCGGCGACGAAAATTGTGTCCCTTTGAGCTGATTTTTAGGGTTCCGTTGCCAAATGGCAAAAAACGGAACCCTTATAGATTCGTCATGTCTGTCTGTCTGTCTGTCTGTCAGTCTGTCTGTCTGTCTGTCTGTCCGTCCGTATGTCACAGCCACTTTTCTCCGAAACTATAAGAACTATACTGTTGAAACTTGGTAAGTAGATGTATTTTGTGAACCGCATTAAGATTTTTACACAAAAATAGAAAAAAAAACAATAACTTTTGGGGTTCCCTATACTTAGAACTGAAACTACAAATTTTTTTTTTCGTCAAACCCATACGTGTGAGGTATCTATGGATAGGTCTTCAAAAATGATATTGAGGTTTCTTATATCATTTTTTTCTAAACTGAATAGTTTGCGCGAGAGACACTACCAAAGTGGTAAAATGTGTGTCCCCCCCCCTGTAACTTCTAAAATAAGAGAATGATAAAACTAAAAAAAATATATGATGTACAATACCACGTAAACTTCCACCGAAAATTGGTTTGAACGAGATCTAGTAAGTAGTTTTTTTTTAATACGTCATAAATCGTAAACCGCAATTTACCTTTTATTCAACCAACTCAAATATATAAATATAAAAAAATTCAAACATTTAATTTCATAAACATAACCTTATGCATAAACCCGGATGTTACGGAACCCTCGGTGAGCGAGTCCGACTCGCTCTTGCCCGGTTTTTTTATTTTCGGCAATAAAAAGAAGTAACAAGGTGCTAGGTCAGGGCTGTAAGGAGGGTGACCCAGGAGTTTGACCGGCGCGCTGTCCAGGAAGTCCCTCGTTTTGAGCGCAGTGTGCGAAGGCGCGTTGTCATGGCGGAGCAGTAGCCCGCGGAGCCCTGTGTTTAGTCGCTTGTTGCTCACAACAGAGAAAACTACTGCCAAGCATTGATGCTTCTTTGGTTCGCACAGAACCGGTTTAATTGGAGCTACTTGGGGGAGGCCTATGTCCAGCAGTGGACGTCTTTCGGCTGAAATGATGATGATGATGTTTCAAAGAAAACCCCTTCACATATTTCCCCGTAAAATTAATAATTCTTTCTGTATACTATGCATGAGGAAGCGTTTTCGTGTTGCACAGTTTGTTCCGCCAGTTACTAAACTGAACCGAGCGCTTGGCGCATTCTGGGTGACTGGCCAATTATTCTTCCCTTGCCGTGGTAGGGCTAAAACCCGCCTGGCTTGCGACCACCCTCACACCGGAGTCCGGCGTCAAGCAGCCTGCTGTGTTTCGTCGATGCGTGGGAGTTCCAGTGTCTTATGCGTCTTTTGGGCACGCTCGTTCTATCACAGACCTCAACCATCGCTTTTCATCAGGCGTGATCGAGGTCAAGAGAAGCAATAAAAAAAAAAACTAAGAAATGGAGAACCCCAATAACACTTTTCCCGAACTGGGAATCGAACCCACGATGCTTGCGCTTCCGACCACGAGACCATTGGGGTACGGGGACAGTAAGTAGTCTGATTTGGGATAACGGACTACGGGAGGTGCACCAAAAACGTGTAGGTATTATTAAACTCTAAAGAGTGCAACGAGCTGTTCTTAAAGTCATGACTTTTAAACATGTCCGGTATAGCACCGTACAAATGTATCAACACTGCAACGTTATGACCTTTAGACGGCTCTTTGTGCTCAATAACATCTTGCGTAGTCATGGTTCTCTGATATGCGATACTGGTCGTCTGGAATATTGTATGTAGACGATCAAATATGTCTGTTCTGTAGAACGTTACGGTATTCAAGAAATCAGAACTGAAGTTAAATGTAAAGAAAATGAACTCTGGGCTAAACTATATAAATAATAATCAAACATTATATGTATATAACTAATAACAAAGCTGAAAAGTTTATTTGTATTTTTGCTCTAAAACTACCAGTCGGATTAAAATAGTAGATTGTTATACAAGGGTCGGAAGGAATCAATTCCCATACGAGGCATTTTCCGAGTGGGAATTGATGACTTCACCCGCGTTAAACACTCTACTTTTCATTTCGAATTTGAGGAAAGTAAAAAGTAGTAGGTAGTTTTTCTAAAATATTTATTGATAATAATTACATGAATAATAGGTACCTATTCATTAGTCTTTTTTTAAATTTGAAGTATGGAACACACCACGTCACCGCCACATGAGTAGATTCTGTGTCAGCTGTCTGCATTCTTACTTTTACCATTTTTCATAAATTACTTAGAAAACACGATAATCTTGATAAAAAATACTAAAAATTTTGTTGCGACGTGACACTTTTTAGTGCTGACCCAACTTTCTTATTTCGATTCAAAACTTGCATACAGCCTAATCGATACTCGCAAGAAAAAAAATTGTAGAAACTGAATAAAAACTCTTTAAACTAACAAAATGTATTGAAATGTAAAGTGTTTGCAGAATAACCAATCTATAGAATTAATTAATTATCATCATTCTCAAAAAAACTTCTGGTAAGCCTACCTAAAAATGTTTACTGGGAATTCTGTAGTAAACTATTAGAAAGTATCAAAAATAAAATCCGCAATAAATAATTGTCCAATAAATTAAAATAATTTTAAACAGCGATCGCATTCCGAATATAAATTCAATTATAGAAGCATTTCGGCGCGAAATTCAGTAAATGAGGTACCTATTGGCCTGTCTGTTATTGACATGATATAAGAAGAGATTGAAATGATATTAGAAACGCATAAATCATTATTATAAACAATGCTTATTGTATTTATTGCCTAAAATAATTTTATTTTATTTTCAAATATCGATTACATTCGTCATATTAATTACTCGAGTCAATCGAAATTTAAAAAAAAATTGTTTGGTATAATCGCTTTCACAAATCACTGCAATAAAAAAAACAATAATGGTCGGCGATTTTGAACACAAATTGAGTAGTGGTAATGATTAATACGTATTATTGAACCTGTGTTTGAATATTACGTTAAAACCTGGGCATTTTTGTGTTGTTTATAATTTTATCAATAACATTTGTCACATTTTAAATCTTATCTACATCTGTGTGTGTGAAATTATTGAAAAGTAAAAATGTAAACACATACGATTGGCGCGAAACTTCGACATTAGATATCAAAAAAAGTTCATTACCACTACTTATTTACCTTAAGCTATGGATAAATTCGTCAAATAATTAAATGATGTATATGCACAGCCCCATTATGGTAAAGTCAGGATGTTCGAAATCCCCAATTTTTATGTTTTTTAGCCTCGACCTGAACTGACATCAAAATGGTGATTATCGTACCTATGTATGTTGAATTTATTCAAGGTAAATTATTAACTTGTGCGCTAAATCTGAAAGATTTAATGGCGTTAACATATGAGCTTTTTATCCAACTCTCCTAATTAACGCACATTCATAAGATTTGATGGGTAGCATAATAAATATTTACACAATCAATTAAGGGTGTCGTATGTCTGACTAAGCTGACTACCTACCTAACTACATTTAGTTCTTTTTTTAAATTTCATTCCCGCCCTAGGGAAGGAAGCAATTACTATGAGACTTTCCCGCCCAAGGGTGGGAAGCAGCGTTTTTCACCCGCTATTCGGATCAAACAAACACTACTTTCCGAGTATGAGAGATGAAAAATACTTTTTGTATATGTAGTATGCGCTGTGACGCGGTGGATCGGGGAACAAGAAATTTCACGCGGACAATGTCGCAGGCAGAATCTAGTATAATATAACGAGCTATTAAAGCACTTTGTCAAATCATTTTGATGAGTAAAAATTACAGTGTTAGTTGTCTTTTGTTTTTGACATACCTACACTACCTGCTTATCCTACTCAGTCAAAATATAAGTACCGAAAGACCTAAATAATGCAAAATTCTGGTATTTCGGTCCGGTATTGTCCGGTAAGAGCGGGGCCCATTAGGCAATAAAAAAAACAGAGGCACTCCCGGAGTGAAATAGAAGTGAAAACAAAACACAAACATAATACTTTGCCATCACTCATTGACATATCGGATATACATTCAAACCGAGTACATCCCGAGGGCAGCCGAACACATTCAATGCGGGTATTTTTTAAATCATCTTATAAACAAAGCACGCGCGGTGTCGCTTACGGTAACAGTGGTTTTCACATTAAAAAAAATTCTTCTACTCCGATATTTTACTCGCCAACGGAAGAGAAACACGCAAATCCTCCTCTAATATTTTTCTTACTTCCTTCCCTTGCAAGTACGAGGGTATATACAGTTGCCTTTATGCCCAAATACATAGTAAATGTTTCCCACCAGCCCTTAGAAATGTAGGTCAATAACATGAAAACATGTAAATATGATAAATCTTCTTCAACGGTGCTTAATGTGAATCTCGTGACGAAAAAACAAGATTATATTTTTTGTAGAGAGAAAATAAAACTGGTCAAGTGCAGTAGTAATGTGAGTACGGGTTAAGTAGGTCATCATCATCGTCATCATCATTTCAGCCGAAATACGTCCACTGCTGGACATAGGCCTCCCCCAAAAAGGGGGGGTTTGCCATAATCGCCACGCTTGGCAGGCGGGTTGGCGATCGCAGTATGGTATGGTGGTGGAATGCATAGAGAACGCTGCTGCCCATTCTCCGGTACGCCCCTTACGACACCCACGGGAAGTATGGGGTGGTGCTATTCTTTAAGTCCGGCACCACACAGACAACTACGTAGATACTATAAATGGATTATTGACGCCATTTTGCGGGGTCCCGGAAACTACGGCTTATCTAATGTCTTCTTGCTTTTCCACAGTGTTATATGCGTGTTGACGGATAATTAAACAAAATTATTTTATTTATTTATTAATTACTAGCTGTTCCCCGAGGTTTCACCCGCGTAAGTGTCGATCCCGTGGGAATATCTGGATATTCGTGAGATAAAAATACTGTAGCGCATTTTGGAGAGCGTCATCACGTCTATAAGGTTTCGACCAAACCGCTGTGGAACCCTAAAAATGGCGACAGAATTTCATTTCAGTTTTTACAGCTGTAACTTCGTCGTGGGTACGATTCCTTGTTTTATTTTTAAACAACAGAATCTGTTAAGTAAATGTCAAACAAGACCTACTTTTCCGCTGTTGTAAAACTACAAAAGAAAACTAAAAAATAAATAAACATTTATTTTTTAGTTTTCTTTTGTTTAAGTGCAATTCTTTTCTCCTCGGTGGAGACAGGGACTTGATTTGAAACTCAGATGCGGTATCTTATTTTTAAAAAGCAAGAGACTAAGATTATGGAATGAATGGACACTTGACATGCAGGGATACAAAACGCTGTTGGAAAAAAAACTAATAAAAAATGCTCTTTTTAAATCGACATCAAGAAAATACGTGATTAAAAAAAAAACATTCTCTGGACTCGTCAAAACAAATCATAAGAGACCAAACCCGAGGGGTTTACTAGTAGCCACTGAGTGAAAAGAGTTCCACTATCTACTTCCTGGCTCCATCATCAGATCAGCTCCAAGGTACCAAATTATAGTTTTGTCATCCGAATGACATATACGTAAAAAGTTTAATTTCGATACGACATTTAGAATTAGTTTAAAATTGACTTCTAAGATTTTATTATATTGTTTGTTGGTTACAAGTGAAGCTAATAAAAAAGCGTGTTAATAAAAAAGGAGGAGGTTCTGTGTGCATCTGTACCTATGTATTTTTTTACATAATTCATCGATTTCTCCGTGATTACTAAGCTGATTTACGTGATCTTTTTTCAGTTGGTTCAGGAAGCTTCCGCGGTGGTCCATATTAATTTTGTTAACTTGGATTTTCTGGTTTTCGGTTGTTTTTAATGTCGAGGTTCTGTAAACTTTTTGATTCTGTGTAGGTGTCGTTTATCAGAGTACCTAGTAGCGATAATAATTGGGTAAAAAAGACAAAGTCAAAGCGATTATTGCAAGCTTTGTGCACAAAGGTTGGTGCCACTCTTGTCTAGATTTTTTTTTGAATTTAGCATTTGGTTAAACGTAACCGCTAATTACGTAACACACTTAAAATCACAGTCTGAATCATTTTGAAGAATATTGTAAATCCATTGCTTCATATGTTCGGAAATTTGTCTGTTCCACAATGTAAATAACGCAATGAAAGTTTCTGAACTGTCAAAATTAAACCCATTGCTACTGATACCCCCTTACTAATAAACGCTGTATAGCGTCTGTATAGTTACACAACGCTTTGTCTTCTTCTTT
Source organism: Mesoligia furuncula (assembly GCA_916614155.1). Classification (NCBI taxonomy): domain Eukaryota; kingdom Metazoa; phylum Arthropoda; class Insecta; order Lepidoptera; family Noctuidae; genus Mesoligia; species Mesoligia furuncula. The sequence continues at coordinate 16,296,534 of OU744815.1, read as the reverse complement.
CGAAAGTCAAATCAGACCTGAGGAAATATGACCATGTGTCGAGTTATAGGTCTGAGCTCAAATGGATGTCCATTCGCCAAAGAAGAAGTTTGCGCGCTTTGACCACGCTTTTCTCCCTTCTCAACTCTCCCACTCCTCCTACTTATCTCGTGTCTCACTTCCAATATCTATGTTCTTCTCACGCTAAAAATCTGCGTTCTTCTAACAATCTTCTCCTACTCTGTCCTTCTCATACTTCTGACTTTGTTCATTCTTCCTTTCATATATTCAGTCCATTCTTCTTTGGAATGCACTTCCCCTTGATATCAGGACGGCCACCAGTCGGTATGTATTTAAGCGGAAATTTCAGAGTTATTTTCAAAACAAATAGCGTAGAGTCATCTCAACACCTCTCTCCATTGAATTTGTATGTATATATGTATATATTATAAGTATGTATTATAGTCAATACTATGTATGTGTATATAACCTATTTATGTATTTGTGTACTTAGTTTTAATTTTTTTTAAATCATTGTTCCTCTCAACCAAAGCACCTGCCATCCAATCTCTTCACCACCCTTGGTTGACTGGTAGAGAATGCCTAAGGCATTAAGTCCGCCTTTGTACCTTTTTGTGCGAAAAGTTTAAATAAATAAATAAATCACTGACGACTGAAAGAGAGAAATCGGTGTGTAACTATTCATCTCATAATTATTATAATAGGTTTATTAGTAAGGGGGCTACTGTGTAACGCATTTTCGCCACAGGTGGGACAGTCTTTGTTTTCCACCCGATAAAAAAGATGCCGAAAAACTTTGACGCATATATTTTTGTATCTGTAAAATCTTAAGAACAAACTTGGAAGGCCTGTGGAAAAAGCGAATATATTTGAGAAGTTTATTAAGTAGAGTGCCTGTTTTTGGATACTTTTTACCGCGTGGAGGACTTCTAAAAGTATTCAAAGTACTTATAAAAGTGGTACTCGGGAAAGTTCTTGAATGTTTCGTTGGTCTAGTGGTCGCAAGTGGTACTGCTGAGCATGAGTAACAGGCGTCGATTCCCGGGTCGGGAAAAATGTTATTGTGTTTTTTCATTCTGGAATTTCTCAGTAGCAGCCCAGAGTCTGGATTCGTGCCCAGTTGATGGCAATAGGGTCGCCCCCTATTACATAAGAATCTATATATATAAAAGAAAGTCGTGTTAGTTACACTAGGTATTTATAACTCAAGAACGGCTGAACCGATTTGGCAAATAATTGGTGGGGAGGTAGCTTAGAACCAGGAGACGGACATGCAATACTTGTTTTTTTTTTCTTATTGGAGTAGGGTAGGAGTAGGGTAGGAGTAGAGTAGGAGTAAGGTAGGAGTAGAGTAGAAATAGGGTAGGAGTAGGGTATGGGTAGGGTAGGAGTAAGGTAGGAGTAGGGTAGGAGTAGGGTAGGGGTAGAGTAGGGTAAGGGGTAGGGCACCACGCGAACGAAGTAGCGCCGGGCAGCTTGAAATAATTTATATGGCAAAAGAACGTCTGCCGGGTCAGCTAGTTATACATAACTGACGAAATGTGTGTGTACTATAGGTACACGCTCTGCCTAACCCATCGGGGAATACAGAATGATGCTATCACAATAATGCTACCTACCGTACATTCGCGATTTATTTGCCGGAAATGTAAACAAATATTTATGAATTAATACACAATAAAGTTCAGTTTACGCTACAACTTCAAACATTTTTATAACTTTGTCAATAGTGCTAGTCACTCTGAAATCAACTTAATTTTCATTGGAATAAAGTTGATATTTGTTTAACTTGAAATAGGGTAGGGGTGTGCAGCACTGCGCACTTTTTCTTTAGATATATTGCTGCTACACCCTCACTTACCCTTCATCATATTCTACCAAATTAGTGATCAAACGGTTAATATCAGGATATTAACCGTTTGACCACTAATTTGGTAGCCCTACTCAGCCAAATGGGAAAAACTATTCGCATTTATACTTCATATTAATAATTATGGAGGGTGGCAGCGTTAGCCAATTAGGTCCTCTTATTTATCTGTAATAACTTAAGGCTTTATTAAATGTATGTGTGTGTGTGTGACCCGGTTGATAAGGCGGCTTTTCTCAAACATGAAGATGCAGTTTCGAAACTGGCCAAGTTTCAGTGTGACTTTTTGAAATCCATATGTTCTTTCTCAGTTTATCTTGGACATCACCACATAATCAGCCTATGATGTTCCTACAATTGGGACACAGACCTCCTCTCTGTGTGAGGGAGGACGTCACCGATGGAGAATTAAAACTTCGTGAGGAACCCTGTTCGCAGGAGAACCTAGGTAACCGACATAGGCCGAAGAATTGACAAACATAAGTGGCAGTGGGCAGGGCGCATTGCTCGCAGAACAGATGGCCGATGGAGGCGAAAGGTTCTGGAGTGGCGACCGCGTACCGGAAGATGTAGCGTTGGAAGGCCTCCCACAAGGTGGACCGACGGCCTTGTGAAGGCCGCAGGAACCCGCTGAATGCACAGAACCGGGTGATATGGAGGTGCTTGGAGAAGGCCTATGTCCAGGAGGACGTCTTACGGCTGAAATGATGATGAATGATGAGGAAATCAGGTCTATCTATGTATCTATATACCTACTAATAATAAAGTTGAATAGTTTGTCTGTGTGGTGCCGGACTTAAAGAATAGCACCACCCCATACTTCCCGTGGGTGTCGTAAAAGGCGACTAAGGGTCGTACTGGAAAATGGGCAGCAGCGTTCTCTATTCATTCCACCACCATACTATACTGCGATCGCCAACCCGCCTGCCAAGCTTGGCAAACCCCCAAGTTGGGGGCAACTTGGGGGTGGCCTATGTCCAGCAGTGGACGTCTTTCGGCTGAAATGATGATGATGATGAGTTTGTTTATTTGAACGCGCAAATCTCTAGAACTGCCAGTCGGATTTGTTTTTTTTTTTGCATTTCATAGCCCTTTTTTTGAGGAAGGCTACAGGCTATTTAAGATTACGCTAAGACCCTTTGGAGCTGAACAAAAAGATAAAAGTCAGAAAGAATGCTAACCAAAAACGAAGTGGTGGTGGTGGGCAGGCGACGCGATGTGACGGGGTTGGTCGGGGGAACAAGAAATTTTATGCGGACGAAGTCATGGGTAGAACCTAGTCATAAATATATAAGGTCCCATTAAAATAGATGGACATACTTTTAGAAATCATACAGACCACCAAAATAAGGACGATGGTAAAAAAATATTTAAGAAAAACGCATAGATACTCACAAGAAAAATAATCAGTTAACGAAAATACACTAATGTGCCGGCAATTTAATATTTTAGGTCGAAATAAAATAACTTTAATCAGTGTTTTTTTTTTGCTTGGATACCTTTGGTTAGACGAACTGAGCGCTGTGTTAAAATTTGTCCATCTATTTTAATGGGACCCTGTATAAGTCTGGAAATACCAATTCGCCTTAAGAGCGTTTACACCGTACGGCATTTCATACAAACTTTCAAGCCCTTGTTTTTCGAAACAAATGAACCGATTTTAATGAAACTTCATACGCATAAGCAGGACACAAAGGTCTAAAAAGGTACTAAAGAACATTTACGAAATGTCTTATTTGAAAAAAGATAACTGGAGAAATCTCCGTTTCTATGGAAAAATCGGTCTTATTTGACTGTAACACTTTTTTACGGCGTAAACACTCTTAAGCAAGGACAGTGATCATGGCTCTAGTCAGTCCTGCAGTAAGACAATAGCATTATTAATGAATAATATTTTTTTTTTTCATGTTTTTAAATGATTTTATATTTTTATATCCTAATATTTAAAAATATAATTTATATGTATATAATGAAATAAAGGAAATAATAAATAATATGACAAAAATAATTATTAAATATCTCCTAAGGAAGCCCTGAGGAGATGTTTAATTATTATTTTTCTCTCTCCTACCCTCGTGCTGTGTCCATAATGATCTAAGTTATATACATAGTTACCACCTAAGTATACACTATGGTAAAGCAATAAAGATATTGAGTATTGAGCATAACCATAATCAGCCTATAAGAATCCCACTGCTCAGACACTGACCTCCTCTCTGTGAGACGGAGTGGGCCATAATCCACTGCGTGCCCAGTACGGGTTTGTAGATGCAGCCTGTCTAAAAATTTTTGGTTCTAGGACATGCTGGTTTCCTCAGTGGAATATTTATACCATGAGGGTGTATTGGGTGTATATATACCATGTGTGTTAAACCATGTGGAAGTTAGTGTGTGTGTATGTGCTCACACATGCATATTGTGCGGCGGTGGTGCGGTGTGAGCCAATAATTGTTCATTGACTGCGTGAAGCCGCAAATTTGCTAGAAATTTGTAATTAATTTCTATGTTGATGTTAACAATGCAATTGTATTGTATTTTCGTGCAAGCATGCTTTATTCATTGTTGTTTTTATTTATAACTAGCTGACTCGGACAACTTCGTACCGCCTCAGATTTTCTTTTTGCTATTTTTTCCCGTGTTTTAATAATAATTCTGCTATTCGGGGCGAAGAGAAGTCCAACAAATATAAAAGATCATAAAAATCGGTCCAGCCGTTTTCGAGTTATAACTGGTGTAACTAACCCGACTTTGTTTTACATATATTTATCTATAGACAAGCAGCGCCCCGCGGTTTCACCCGCATTAGTGTCGATCCCGCTGGAATATCGGGATAATAATTAAACTATCCTATGTCCTTTCCCGGGATGCAATCTATATCTGTGCCAAATTTTATCGAAATCCGTTCAGTGGTTTAGGCCTGAAAAGGTAACATACAGACAGACAGACAGAGTTACACTTGACTTTGATTGTTGCGAAATGAGATTGCGACTCGATTTTGAACATTTATAACTACTGGATTTGCCCTTAGAAAGAAGAAAGAAAAAGTATTTATTGCGACTAGTACAGGAAGATCACAAACTAAACTAAACACAGTCAAATAAAAAACCAAGTTATATAAAAAAAAGAAAAAGTAACAAAAGGAAAATAAAACAGAAAGTCCTATACGAGGCCAAAAGGCTCCTATCTCAGCATGATGCTGCGACATTTAAAAAATAAATGTCACAGCGCTGGTATTCTGATAGGGCTCGCTGTGATGTCACGGGCAGTTACAGAAACAGAAATAAATAATTATGTAAAATATTAGCAAATAATAAAATAAATTATTTTTTTAATCTGCGCCAGACGTAACCTCATTACTTGTCTATGTCTTGAGTGCCAGAGGCACTCTCTGGTGTCTGTGGCATAGCTGTGACAAGTAAATGGACGCAGGCGCCGACCTTACGGTGAGATTATTAAATAAATTTAAAATAAATTATAAGTATATAACGTTACGGCTGTGTAGTGGAGTGGAACAGTATTACAAGAAATATACAATAAAAGTGGAATGTGGTAGTCAATTAACGGCATAGGAGAAATAGAAATAAAGTAATGATGAGTGTTATCGAGTTACAATTTTTTTATGAAACAAGTGACAACCTAACAAAACATTGTGTAGTGTACGCCAGCAATAACAAATTCGTGTAATGCTGCCAGTAAAAGTGTGGAATAAACAATCAAATTAATTAATTATCGAACATTTACATAATGAACACAAAACAAAAACAAGATACGAAATAATTGCTGTGCCTGCTCAATCAACAAACATTGTCAAACGCTCGGACTCGGACCTCGGACCCTTCAGACATAAGCCATGTCATGAGTCATGCCACTCGTTTGTGTTATTTGAACAATGTTTGAATTCATGAAAATAAATCCTACATGGATATTTATTTGTTGATATAAATTCGAAACATTTGATTCAAAGCCATATTGTATCCACGAGGTACAATGTTTTCCCCAGAATTTATCGACGAATTCCCGGAAATTTATTGCAACAGAATCGATTTGAACCAAACTACATTTTCACACGATTACCTACGATTGAATCGATACTCAAATGCACTGTTCCACACGCGAAGATGGTGCCTTCAAAATGTATGATATTAGCAGCACCCTGCGGTTTCACCCGCATTTAGTGTCGATCCCTTGAGAATATCGGCATAAAAATTTTCCTTAGTCCTTTTCCGGGACTCAAACTATTTCTATACCAAATTTCATCTAAATCGGGTCAGCGGTTTAAGCGTGAAGAGGTAACAGACAGACAGACACTTTCGCATTTATAATATTAGTATGGATTTCGGGTAGCTCTATGTGCTGGCGTCCGTACATGGACTAGTGTAATTTAAATTAATCCGCCTTTGTACTTTTTGGTGTGCGAAAAGATTAAATAATTTGCCACTCAGAAATTACCAAAACTCGCCTACCATTCAAAATCATTTCCCTAACAGAATCCGAGCCCCAAGAAAACCGAATAACAAAATAACGACCAGGGAAGTTGAAATGTAGCCAACCTAACATAACTACTGGCAATATTCCCCCTTCAATCTGGCATGGCGACACGTTGTCTGGCGATAGTTTGATGTTTTTGCTACACCCATAGTTCCCCGAAGGCTGCTATAATTTAGTTTGATTTCGAGGTCAGTCGGTTTTGAATTTATTGGCTTGTTTAATGTAGGTTAGGGTTTTTAGGGGTTGTGGTTGTAAGTAGGGCTATGTACGCTAACTCGTTTTCAGTTGCTAGTTCTGCTCGCTACTCGTTTAGCACCGGCGGTAGAATAACCCCATACTTCCCGTGGGTGTCGTAAAAGGCGACTAAGGGGCGTACCGGAGAATGGGCAGCAGCGTTCTCTATGCATTCCACCACCATACCATACTGCGATCGCCAACCCGCCTGCCAAGCGTGGCGATTATGGCAAACCCCCTCCTTTTAGGGGAGGCCTATGTCCAGCAGTGGACGTCTTTAGGCTGAAATGAGGAAATGGTAGAATAACTGCCTATAAACAAAAACCGGGCAAGAGCGGGTCGGACTCGCGCACCGAGGGTTCCGTAACATCCGGGTTTATGCATAAGGTTTATGTTTATGAAATTAAATGTTTTTTTTTATATTTGATTTGAATGAATGAGAGGTAGATTGCGGTTTACGATTTATGACGTATTAAAAAAAAACTACTTACTAGATCTCGTTCAAACTAATTTTTGGTGGAAGTTTACATGGTAATATACATCATATATTTTTTTTAGTTTTATCATTCTCTTATTTTAGAAGTTAAAGGGGGGGGACACACATTTTACCACTTTGGAAGTGTCTCTCGCGCAAACTATTCAGTTTAGAAAAAAATGATATTAGAAACCTCAAAAAAAGCTACTTACTAGATCTCGTTCAAACTAATTTTTGGTGGAAGTTTACATGGTAATATACCTCATATATTTTTTTTAGTTTTATCATTCTCTTATTTTAGAAGTTACACACATTTTACCACTTTGGAAGTCTCTCTCGCGCAAACTAAGTATTCAGTTTAGAAAAATATTATAATAGAAACTTCAATATAATTTTTGAAGACCTATCCACACGTATGGGTTTGATGAAAAAAATTTTTTTGAGTTTCAGTTCTAAGTATGGGGAAACCCTAAAATTTTTTAATTTTTTATTTTTATGTGAAAATCTTAATGCGGTTCACAGAATACATCTACTTACCAAGTTTCAACAGTATAGTTCTTATAGTTTCTAAAAAAAAGTGGCTGTGACATACGGAATCTATAAGGGTTCCGTTTTTTGCCATTTGGTTACGGAACCCTAAAAACGAATCGTTTTACTAACCTATGGTTTGTTTTTAATTGCCAAACTGGGGTGTATAAGTAGACTCGTAAGCTAATTTTACCTGTGATAGCTACTTCCATAAGAGCTTAATTGTCACTAATGAGACAAAACCCCATACGACAACGCATACGCAGGATACAAAGGTCTAAAAAGTTACTTAAGAACATTTTCGAAATGTCTTATTTAAAAAAAGATATAACTGGAAATCTCTGTTTCTATGGAAAATTTAAAATCAGTCTAATTTGGCTGAAACACTATTTTTCGAAAACGTTCTTTACTTACTTTTTAGACCTTTGTATCCTGCTTATGCGTATGAAGTTTCAATAAAATCGGTTCATTCATTTTGAAAAACAAGGACTTGAAAGTTTTTATGAAATGCCGTACGGCGTAAACGCTCTTAATAAGCTTGTCTAGTAGACGAAGGGATATAGGAGGGTCTACTATGCAAAGCTATGAGGTCTTTGCTTCATTATTGGTAAAGATACAAGAGTCTTAATTTTAATCAATAATGGTCCGTAAATTATATGAAACGGCCATAAGAAACTCACGCTTGGTACATAAGGATACAAGCGAGTAATCGCTCGCCGTCGCTGTGTCGTTGCTCGCCAACTCGTTTTTAGTTGCAAGCAAACTCAAACTCAAACCATTTATTCCAATTAAACCTTGTACAGGCACTTTTAAATTGTCAAAATGAAGTCTGTCAGTTAGTCAGAAAGTTGAAGCTAGTTGCCCATTCCAAAACGTAGGAAAGCTTTACTCGGTTTTCCGTGTGACAGGGTGGGTGCCAAAAGCAAATCACACTAATATTATAAAGGCGAAAGTTTGTGAGTGTGTGTGTGTGTTTATATGTTTATTACTTCTTCACGCTCAAACGGCTGGACCAATTTTTATAAAATTTTGTACGGAGGTAGCTTACACCCTGGATTGACATATAGGTTACTGTTTATCCCGATATTCCCACGGGATCGACATTTACGCGGGTGAAATCGCGAGGCGCAGCTAGTATAAAATAACTGTAACTCCCGTCCTCTGTGCAAACTCTAAGCCCAGTCACTCCGCGTCAGTTATCACGACCGTTTGCAACCCGATATATCCCGACATCCCCCCACATCCCCCGACATCTCGCTTCATGCCGCATACTGACAACTGACTGAAATGTTACACGAAATGGAGGAGGAATATATGCTGATATTGACTGAATATAAAATGGATTTACTATTACAGTTACGAGTTTTATATTCAATTTGTTATTTAGGTTACTCTCTCTGCAATATTAAAATGAAATTTAATCATGATTAAGCTAGGTATGTTTGACGGGAGTATTACTGTTAATAACTTCGTTATAATTTTATTATAACTGACTAGCTTCTGTCCGCGACTTCGTCTGCGTGAAATTTTAAAATATATCCTACTAGCTTCCGTTCGCGGCTTCGCCCGCGAGGTATGTCGATATAAACTATCCTTTGTCCTTCTCCGAGATGCAATCAATCTCTCTGCCAAATTTTATCGAAATCCGTTCAGTGGTTTAGGCGTGAAAAGACAGAGTTACTTTCGAATTTATAATATTAGTATGGATGACACTCGTACTACATCATTCCAAGGGTATCGAATTATAAGCCAGTAACTGGGTTGTGGAGGTCAGATAGGCAATCATCATATGCCTCGCATTTTCCCAACTATCAACTATCGGCTTCCAGTTTAACCGAATGCAGCTGAATACCAGTATTTTACATGGAGCAACTGCCTATCTACTACTACTCACAAATTGTACCTCTATATAATATTAGTTTAGAACAATAGGTTTCAGTTTTAGATGCTTTGGCGTAATAACATAATTTAATCATGATTACGATCTACTGGGACAGATCTATTATGCGTGCCGTAAGTTTCGATCCCGTGGGAATATCGGGATTCGGGATAGAAAGTATCCTGTGTGTTAATCCAGGAAATCGTCTATCTACGTGTCAATTTTCATTCCAATCTGTTATACGTTTTACGCGTGATTGAGTAACAAACATCCAAACATCTTCACAAACTTTTATAATATTAGTAGGATGACGGGATTGTTACTGCTAATAAACTTGATATAGTGCTAATTGATTGATCGCTCAATGCTCTGCTTCCTGACGTCATAATATTGTATGATGAGAAATCTCTTGAAGCAAAATAAAAGAGACAAGAAATTAGATTAACCTTAATAAATATTTAGCTGTTTTCCGCACGAGGTAGCATAATGTAAAAATATTATTATTGACTCAACAAGTACCTAAAGTCTATTCAAATGTATGTTTCCAATTGTTGTTATTTCAAGTTAAACAAATATTAACTTTATTCTAGTAGTAATTAAGTTGATTTCAGAGTGACAAGCACTATTTAAAAAGTTATTAAAAAGTTTGAAGTAATAGCGTAAACTGAACTTTATTGTGTGGACATTAACTTTATTTTTCCAAATACTCATTATTTGTTTACATATTTGTTTATTATGCTGATGCATAATATCTAAGCGCCGTTCGCGATTTATTAAACCACGTTCACGTCAAGTCTTGTCTGTAAATGGTTTAACTAATTCGAGTCCTGTTCAACTCGAAGTAGCTGTCGTTTTGTAGTTGTTTTGGATGGTAAAGCCAGAGGCTACTTTTATTTAGACCCCTCGAATAAAAATACTTTGTAAGTACGGTCGATGACCCGAGATAATTATCCAATCATCCACCCAACCTAGCGGTTTACTTGACAAGTTGTATACTTATCGCGAGTCACCTGTACGGCAGTGAATACAAGAATAATGATACACTGAAAAAAATAAGCAGTAAATAAATATGAAAAAACATTAATCTGAATTGCTTTAAACGTTTCTATATGAGCCTAAAGTTCAAAACAGTATTTTTTATTGTTCCGAAAACAGTTAAAGTTTGAGGCAAAATTAACGTTTTAAGTAGCTAAAAGATCACAAAATTAACTGTTTTATTCATTTGGTGATATCGTTTAAACTATTTAAATTTACTTGGAATGGTGGTTTTCCTTTTTAGGGTTCCTTACCAAAATGATAAAAACGGAACCCTTATGGTGAGACTGTCTGTTTGTCTGTCTATCACAGCTGGATACTAAAGAACTACAAATGTTATCAACTTGAAATTTAGAATAGTTTTAGATGGCGTTTGCCCAACTATTTTACAAATAAGAAAGAAATAAAAATAAATGTATGTTTTTTGCAACAGGGACTGAATAGGGGTTTGAAAAATTCGAAGTGAGCCCCACTTCGAATTTTTCGGACTAAAAAACTACGGCATGTGGGGGGTATCATTATGAAAGAGCGCAGTTTGCACATTCTGAAACAATTTTTGTTTTTTTTTTTGTTTTCGACTTTAGATGTAAAATGTAAAAAAAAACCGTCCCTCCCCCCATTATATTATCTCCGAAGTTTGCAAAGAGAAAAATCTGAAATAATTCTATATGATAGAAGTTCATGTAAAGATTACTGGAAAAATAAAACGAAGTCTCTATATAGCACACTTTTTCAGAATTCATCAACAAAAGATACATTAGGTCAAGAGATGGCGCTTTTTTTTTCATAAAATTGCAATATTCTACACCGCAGTGCACAGTGTTAAAATTCTCCGACAAATATAGGCCTCATCGATGAAAATTTGAAAACATGATGGTACGGAACCCTCAGTGCGCGAGTCCGACTCGCTCTCTTGGCCGGTTTTTTTTGTTGTTTTTTTCAGTAAATAGTATATAATGTTCAATCATTAAAAGTTACTGTTTTGTCTTTTACTGTTTTACAAACATTTCTTCTTACTGTAGGCATACTCATTAAGTCTGAAAGAAATCGCTTTAATGTGTTGTAGTAAGAAATTATTTTTTTCAGTGTAATTATTAGCGTGCCCGTGACTGCAACCGATAGATGAGTACTATTCGCATACTATTTTTCGTTTCAAATGCAACATCGTTCATCTTCGATGTTCTATTGTTTCAACCAAAAATGACCATGAATTTACCATACGCTCACTAGCAAAATAGCTTGTTATGCAAAGTATACCTTATCTCAATCGTGATAGAGTTGTAAATAACTTGTGTTTTACCATACTGCGCCCAGTCACGAGACTGTATGTAAATTTTAATTCGAACGGAGGTTTATTTGCTTGTAGACATGGACGTAAAATGAGGCCTTTTGATAATATCTTTGTGGAAGTTTTAATTGGGAACATATATTAATGGCACCACATAATTAATATAGTGTATTATTATTAACGGGAAAACCTAAGCTTCTTGGTTTTTAGAGTATTTCTATCTTTCTTTTCATAGAAGTTTTATTTGAAAACAATTAAGTAAAGTGGGTTTATCAGCAAGCATATATTCAGTACGAAAACTAACATAACGTTACTTACGTTCGAGAACGCTGAAAATGTATTTGAAAGGTTTCAGATAGTAACCCTGCGTGCAGATTTCAAATAGAGACAAAAAATACTTGATGTTCACCGCCGTTGATTTTTACGAGTAAGTATTATCTGGTCGTCCGGCCCTGGTGCAAGCCATGGGCCGGCGAGAGGGAGTGGGAGGCAGTCACCTCCTTCTGCGAAGCAGTCATGCTAGCGAAGGAGGTGGCGGGATGGTTCAGGGAGAGAGCCTCCCGTCTCAGCCGCCGTGGGGGACGCCCCAGGCGACGGGAGCCGCGTGACGACTCCCGGCCACCGTAGGCGCGGGCCTGCGGGCGGAGAGTAACGGGTAGCTCACCGTCCGATCACCGGCGCGTACGTGTTCCACGCGCGCCTCAAAGAGATGTCAGCATCGAGGAGGGGTCCCTTAGGGCCGAAGCCTGCCGGGCCAGCGGGATTGTCCAAAAGGGTTACCGCTGGCCCGGAACATAAAGGGCTAAGGAAGGAACACGGGTGGGTCTGTAAGAGTCTGACACTCTCTTCCGCTCCACCCAGAGCGGGAGGAGTCATTTGATGATTTCCCATCCGCAAAAAAAAAGTATTATCTGGTCGTACTGGCACAGAATAAATAGTACAAGTACTGGGTCTGACGCGAAACGACTTTAATACTTAAGCAAATCTGTTACAGAAATTGTGCATAATCAGCCTATAATGTCCACACAGGCCTCCTTTCTTCGAGAGGGAGAGTGGGCAGTAAAGAAATAGTGGCACTCCACTTTTTTATATTTATTTTTATTTCGAAAACATTTGCTTTTAGTTCAGTAAACAAAAAACTGGGTATTCACATTCATAATAATATTATAAACTCGAAAGTAACTCTGTCTTCAGTGGTTTAGGCGTAAAAAGGTAACATACAGACAGACTGTATGTTACCTTTTCACGCCTAAACCACTAAACGGATTTCGATAAAATTTAGCGGAGATAGATTGCATCCTGGGGAAGGACATAGGATAGTTTTTATCCCGCTGTTCCCACTGGATCGACATTTGTGCGGTTAAAACCGCGGGGCGCTGCTAGTATTATATAAACATTAAAAGTCATTTATTCAAATTAGTCTGAGAATCAACACTTTTCGAACGTCAAAATTACATAACAGAGTCCCCCAAAACGCCCTCATCTTCCTAGTGCTTTCGGATAGACCTGAGTTTCTTTAGTAATAAATACAAAAAAAAAAGAGTCTACAGAAGTACTTTTATCTAAAGGCTAAAGAAAGATAAAGGCGAAAGGCGAAGATAAAGGCGAAAGCTTATGAGTGTGGAGGTGTGTCTGTATGTGTGTGTTTATATATGTTTGTTACTTCTTCACGCTCAAACAGCTGGACCAATTTTAATAAAATTTTGTATGGAGGTAGCTGACTCCCTGGATTAATATATAGGCTACTTTTTATCCCGATATTCCTACGGGACCGACATTTACGCGGGTGAAACCGCGGGGTGCAACTAGTACACAAATTATTTTTTAAACTAAATTTCAAACTAAAAACAATTGTCGTCAGTTCGTCCTACCTATTTAGACCTTAACTCATCGAAAGCCGTAATTAGAGATACAATAGAAAGACAATTGCTTATGTCGAACTGTGTAACTTAAGACATTCAAAAGGTTAACAACAGACACATCTGGACCTAGACTAAAAAAACAAAAACAGATGTAACAAAACCCTAGACTAGAGGGACAGCAAAGTTAACAAAATTGGGGTACTTTAGCTCAGGAGAAGTAGTATGTAGTGTCCTAACAATATTGTAGGAGTGAGCAGTTTGTTGGGGGCTGTGTAGCGAGACTTTGGCTTTGTCAATGTTTTCCTTTTACGACTTAATTTCTTTATTATTTGACATTATATACTTTTTGACATTATTTCTTTATTATTTGACATTATATACTTTTTGACATAATTTCTTTATTATTTCACATTATATACTTTTTGACATCATTTCTTTATTATTTGACATTATATACAGACAATTCAAAATTTTCACCTCTTTATTAGTGGTTTTAATGGGAATCATAACACTTGGTTTTAGGAGGTTTTTAGGGTTCCGTTGCCAAATGGCAAAAAACGGAACCCTTATAGATTCGTCATGTCTGTCTGTCTGTCTGTCCGTCTGTCTGTCCGTCCGTATGTCACAGCCACTTTTCTCCGACACTATAAGAACTATACTGTTGAAACTTGGTAAGTAGATGTATTCTGTGAACCGCATTAAGATTTTCACACAAAAATAGAAAAAAAACAATAAATTTTGGGGTTCCCCATACTTAGAACTGAAACTAAAAAAATTTTTTTTCGTCAAACCCATACGTGTGGGGTATCTATGGATAGGTCTTCAAAAATGATATTGAGGTTTCTAATATCATTTTTTTCTAAACTGAATAGTTTGCGCGAGAGACCCTTCCAAAGTGGTAAAATGTGTCCCCCCCCCCCCCCCCCGTAACTTCTAAAATAAGAGAATGATAAAACTAAAAAAAATATATGATGTACAATACCATGTAAACTTCCACCGTAAATTGGTTTGAACGAGATCTAGTAAGTAGTTTTTTTTTAATACGTCATAAATCGTAAACCGCAATTTACGTTTTATTCAATCAACTCAAATATAAAAATAATAAAAAAAAAACATTAAATTTCATAAACATAAACCTTATTCATAAACCCGGATGTTACGGAACCCTCGATGCGCGAGTCCGACTCGCTCTTGCCCGGTTTTATTTTATCTTTTTAATAGATTCTTATTTTGTAAATGTGAGGACTTTGTAGGCCTTATAGACTTTAGATCTGTAGACCATTTTCTATTTTATCAAGTACTTGGTACTAGGCCTGCGCTGTCCTCCCATACCTACTGTAATCTGGAAACATTGTAAAAGCCAATTATTTTTAAAAAGAGTAACCGTGGAGTTTCTTGCCGGTTCTTCTCGATAGAAAACGACCAATTGGAACCGTACACCTAGCTTCTGACGTTTCATAAGTGCCCATGTAGGTTTATGTGAAATAAAACATTTTGATTTTGATTTAGACTAAGGGCTGATTTTTCTAACGCCAGATAATTTTATCGGAGGAATAATTTTGAATGTTTGACAGTTCTTTCATACAAAAACAGTCAGACGTCAATTTTATTCGTCGAATAAAAATATCTATCAATTGAAAAATCAGCCCGAAATAGATGAAGATAGCTCATATCACACTAATATTATAAAATTTGTGAGTGTGTTTGTATGTTTGTTATTGCTTCTCCACGCACAAACGGCTGAACGGATTTGGATGATACTTGGCACACAGATAGTTTATAACCAGGATTAACACACAAGATGCTTTTTATCCTGATATTCCTACGGGATCGACACTTATGCGGGAAAAACCGCGGGGCGGAGCTAGTGGGACTATGTGGAACAGTTAGGTTGGTACTTTAGAATATAGGGTTACTAGCTTTGCCCCGCGGTTTCACCTGTACCGCGGTGTAGCCGTATATATTAATCCAGGGTATCAGCTACCTCCATACAAAATTTCATCAAAATTGGTCCAGCCGTTTGAGCGTGAAGAAGTAACAAACATATAAACACACACACAATCACACACTCACAAACTTTCGCCTTTGTAATATTAGTGTGATTATTCGCTCGACATCTCTTCTAGGCTTCTATCTTCTTAACTTCTTTATACTCTTCTAGCTTCTTCTAAGCTCTTTTATACTAATAATAAAGCTGAAGAGTTTGTTTTGTTGTTTGTTTGAATGCACTAATCTCTGGAAGCGGTCGGATTTGAAAAAATATTTTTGCATTTGGTAGCACAATTCTTGAGGAACGTTATTTAACATCAAGTTGGGACCCTCAGGCGCCGAGCAAAAATAATAAAAACAGAAAGAACGCTAAGCGAAAACGATGTTATAGCGGCGGGCAGACGATGCGATGGACGGGGTGAGTCATACGTGGTCGTACACCCGATCACGAATGTAACGTGCTAATTGGCCTTTACTTGTAACACACATTTCACCTTTAATTGACCAATCAGCACACCAGAAGGTCAATTCTACTAATTAACGTGCAATGTGAAAAACATGACACCGGAATGCGATGATATTGTGAATAGATCAAAAAACGGTATTCTACTAATCTTAAAATTCGGTTTGTTCACATTCAAGTCGCAATATCATTGCAGTATAGCCAACTTTGTTCTCGTTTACGAAATTAAACATATTTTAATGTTGGTTCAATGTACGCAGACTATATTGTGATACTTTAATTTTTATCAACCTTATTTTCTGATTTGTTTAATGTCTTTATTAGTTTGCTTGATTAAGTGTGTGCTCATAGTATTTTCATTTCCCGTTTGTTATTAAATATCTTTGAAAATACAAAATCATTAAAAGAAAAAATCGGCTAGAAAGCTAAGATGGAACGTAATTGGTAATCGCCAGGCCGCATTCCGAATTAAGCGCTTTATACACTATTCAATTTGTAGGAAATCGAAAGATGTAATTGAAGTTAGAGCTGTTAGATTCCGGTTTAGTGCGATTGGAAGGTTCCGACCGCACTAATACCTAAATTGTTTACGATTTAGGTGAGTATAATCGCATCCCTACGATTTATAGCGACTAGTTAGTCTTTAGTTTTTAAGCACACTCAAATCGATTACATCGCAACTCGGAACGCACCACATTGTCAACATCAAACTGAATCAAACAATAACTTAACAATATCGTGTGTAGTTTATAACAAGTATTTCGTGCGAGAAAGATCGTTTTAATACAAAGTAAGTGTATAATTGTTTGACTTAAATCATTATTTAATTATCATGCTGTGCAAATGTATTCAAATGTACGTAATATTTTGTAGGAATGGAAAGACGTGCAGCTAGTGCCTGAGATACAATGGAACAAACTGCTCAACTTTCTACAGTCAAAGTGGAAGCGCTATCGGTGTTGAGCGATCACTGAGCCGATCGATTTTCGAGATCACTGCAGCCCCATGTTCTGTCCAGACTCGTGCGTCAGCACCAAACCCTAGCCCTGCCGATGCTACAACAGTGCTCGAACTCTGCAAGCGAGATACCGCAGTGAGTGGATTTTTCTAACCCTACAGCTATTCATATTGCGGTTAAGACTTATGATGACTATTGATAACGATTAAGTATGGTATTTTTATTACGTTTTTTAGGTCGCCCTCTGGCTGTACTAGATGAGGCTCGGAGAGTTTTACCTCAGGTGGAGATGCAACATGTCACAGCTGATACAGCAAATTAATAGTGCAGAACCTTGGGAGGCTTGCTGATGCTGTCGAAAGACTATTTATTGGTGTCCCATAGAGGTAAAGTATGAATTTTTTGTACATGCAATAAAAAAATCAAGTCATTCATATAATATAATTATAAAGAAATACAAAGGAAAACATACTATATTATAACATTTAAATAACACAAAAACTTTGCATAAAGGGAAAAAGGTATCGGGATCTGTGTCCACTTGTGGTATCTTCAAATTTGATTTTTTAAGGGATAGCCTGCGCTACCTGAAACAATTATTTTATTATTATAATAGTACTCAAATTAAACAATGACGGGGTAGTCAGAAGCCTGAAAGTCTGACAACCAGTCTTACCAAGGGGTTTATTACCCTGGGTTGTGGAGGTCAGATAGGCAGTAGCTCCATGTAAAATACTGGTATTCAGCTGCATCCGGTTAGACTGGAAGCGAACCCCAACATAGTACATATTTGGGAAAAGGCTAGACAGATGATGATGATGATTTGACTTACTAAAAACCACAAATTTTCCTTTTCAGCCTGGTGGAGTTGTTCCAAGTGGGTCTTAAGTGGATGGTGATTCTATAAAACAGGAGACATGGTTTGCCCCTCCGAGGCTACCATCAACACTAATTAGTCGCAAACCTAAATGAATGAATGAAAAAAAGCCTAATTAACTATTATGTTTATATTCGTGTTTTAATAATTTAAGATGAGAATTGTTAATTTATTAAAGTATTTTTCATACCACTATTGTTTTATTTTAGTAAAATGTATACTAAGGTATCCTCTTCTAGGGTTCTCTTATATTTTATTATATAGGTAAGTACTACTTAATACAATTGAAGTAAATATCACACCTTTAAATCCCTGAAGGGTTAGGCAGAGGTGTACCTATTGAAAACCTAAAATGCGAATAGAAGATTGTATGTATTTCGCCGAGGGCAGGGGTATAGAGTACCCAAAACCTCTATAGTAATAGATGACAGTGTCTATCTAGAACCAATAAGTTAAAAGTGTTACAACACTACTTTTACAAGAAAGTAAGTAAGTAATTATTTATTTACCAAAAGACTTAGCATAGGTAACATCAGTGTTAATTCAATAGGGGTTGGGAATGGCTATTACATTTGAGAAGACCCCTGCCCTTCAAACTAGAAGAATCCTGTATCTTGAAGGGCAGTGTAAAACAATCCTTTTACTTGCCTTGGGTTTAGTACTTATGCCATCGCGGCGGGTACAAATTAATGTACGGCTCGTGGATGAGGTCGCGACACACACTTATTTAGCCTGTCTATACCAACAAATTCGAGATCCGGCATTTCGAACGCTATGTCCATTTTCCGAAGAGCTGCATTTTGTCGGCGATATAAAAGGGTCGTCGTAACCCGCGCGTGCTCCAGAAATTTTTCATAAATGGCTAAATCTGCCATTATAACAATATTTCTTCACAAAGCCTCCAATCCGATTTGTGAAATGTTGCTTTTGACTAACTTCTTGTAATTCCGTTATTTGACATTATAGCAATTCGTATTCTGTGGAGTTTATATCGAATCTTACTGAAATCGATACAATTAGGCGGGAAATGTAAATTATATACGCTTTTAACTATGCAGAAGCTAAAATTATTTGTCACAGTCCGGTGTACAAATAATCTCATGCTTACGTCAGTTTTGACATTTTTATTTTTAGTGGAATACCAATAATATTTTAAATGTCATGTCGAAACTTTAGCAGAATACCGTTTTGGTACATTTTTTTTTTCGGTCTAGTCGCAATATCATTGCAGTAAACGTTACGTTTGACATACTTTTTTGGTTTAGTAGAATACCTTTTGTGACATTTTGGAACTTTTGAGGCACTGCGACTTGAATGTGAACGTTTTTTTTTTACGAGAATTGGCCTTCAGGTAATATCGGGTCCTAAACCTACAACTTCACCAAAGTGCTTCGGCGCGTAGCTATTCGGTTACACGCTACGAAAGCGTAGCGTGTGAAGCAATTTATTCGTAGCAACGATATCGATTTACCTTTGCTCTCGTAGCAATATCATTTCGTTAGCTACGCCGTAGCAATTCCACCGTGTCCGCTACGCCGTAGCAATATCAACGTGTGAGCTACGTCGTCGTAGCAAAGAAACATGTTTAGAACCGTTATGGTTACCAGATTAAATCTTAGGGATATCTTTTTAAATAGGTATGGAAAAACACTAACAACCTGTTAAGAGGTTATTTTACCCATCATTATGAACAACTTTTACTATGGGACCAAACCTGAAGTCGCGAAAAAAAAATCATCTGTTCCCTACTTTTTGACGAGTTATACGAACATAAATGTAGGGAACAGCTGAATTTTTTTTCGCGATTTCAGGTTTGGTCCCATAGTAAAAGTTGTTAATAATGATGAGTACAATGACGTCTTAAGAGGTTGTTAATGTGTTACCAATTACCCTGTAGAGAATAGATGTTACCGGCCAAACCCGATTTTAGGATGAACTAGTTTCGCCTAGGCCAAACCAGTTCACCGACGACGTAGGATGCAAGAGCGAGCGAAGGGCACCCCGAGATTAGGTTTGGTTAGGTTACTTTCAACCCTTTACACAGAAATAGGAGCCCCGCGAAGCGGGGCTCCGCCGACATAGGATGCAAGAGCGAGCGAATGAACTGGTTTTGCCTAGGCGAAACTAGTTCATCCTAAAATCGGGTTTGGCCGGTAACATAGATAACAATATTAGCATCCAATTTCCGGCATATTGTTCTTATAGCGGAAACAAGCAGAATCTGCTCATCGAATAGTTAGCAACTCGGTAACGAACCGGGGGTCATAGAATAAGAAACT
The DNA here is from genome assembly GCA_916614155.1 of Mesoligia furuncula. Classification (NCBI taxonomy): domain Eukaryota; kingdom Metazoa; phylum Arthropoda; class Insecta; order Lepidoptera; family Noctuidae; genus Mesoligia; species Mesoligia furuncula. The sequence goes on along the minus strand of OU744815.1, from coordinate 16,276,312 downwards.
CATTTAGAAGTGAATACTCACTCACAACGGGGTAATTGCGTAACATACTATCAGTAACTTTTTTCATTTTCATTTTGACAGTTCAACAATATTCATTGCGTTATTTACGTTGTTGAGCAGACACATTTTTCGAACAAATGAAGCAATGGATTAGCAATATCCTTCAAAGTGGTTCAGATTGAGATTGATAGTGTGTTACGCAATGAGGGTGTTGGTTGGCAGTGCAGATAACTGTAAATATTTAATCTGCATTCGCGAATTATTCGCCAAAAATGTAAACATATCGCACCTTTAGAATTATAGAGACCTAATTCGAAATTTGAAGATTTAGATTTCAACTTTGACGATAAAACAGAGACTTAATAAGTATGCCAGTCTTGTCAGATATGTCAGAGTTGTCTAACCTAACTTAATATGTTTTATTAAGATTCGATGAAGATGGTCGTGCAAGGTAATTTTATGAGGCAAAGTTGAAATTTTCAAATTTCGAATTAGGTCTGTACAATTCTAAAGGTGCGATATATGAGTTTATGGAAAAATTACTTTATTTCCTACACAAGAAAGTTCAGTTTACGCTACAACTTCAAACAGAGGCTTCAAACCGAGGGGCCCGTGGCTAAATAATAACAGCCGCACAGGTCGATCGATCAGGTTAAGATATGCTTGCCGCGGTTGGTCTGTGGATGGGTGACCATATTTACATACCGTGACCCCTCCGTGCCTCGGAAAGCACGTTAAGCCGTTGGTCCCGGCTGTCATTCGTGGATCTTTGACAGTCGTTACGGGTAGTCAGAAGCCCGAAAGTCTGACAACCAGTCTTACCAAGGGGTAACGTATTACCACTCTCTCTCTGGGTTGTGGAGGTCAGATAGGCAGTCGCTCCATGTAAAATACTGGTATTCAGCAGCATCCGGTTAGACTGGAGCCGATCGCAACATACTTAGTTGGGAAAAGGCTGGGCAGATGATGACGCTATAACTTCAAACATTTTTGTGACTTTTACAACAGTGCTAGTCACTGAAATAAACTTAATGACCATTAAAATAAAGTTGATATATATGTTTATCTTGAAATAACACCAATTTGAAACATGACAATATAGGTATAATAATGCGTCTAACCTGAGAGTTTCGTTTCTACGCGTCCTTATTCTATGCCATAACAGAAATATTCGTAATCTGCTTACAGAATAGTTAGCAAGTCGATAACGAACCGAGGGATCGCTTCCTCGTTTGTTATTTGTTTGAGTAGACAGTATTACGAAATTCACTCGAAATTTTGATTTGATGGAGCTACTGGTAGAATTTGAGCTGAAGGTTTTTGTGACACAATTTATCTTTGAAGTTTATCGATATTTGGTGTAAAGCTGTTTTTCAGGGGAAATAAGATATGGGCGAGTGTTTATGTTCGTTTTTCCTTGTTCTTTTTAAAGAGATAATTACGTAACGAGGTAAAAGGAGTATCTGTATTTAACTCCGACAAAAATACTATACAAAAAAACCAAACTACTCATCTTTACAAATACTACACTTGCGACCATATTAAAAAAATCATCACAAAATCTGTTCAATCAAACATACAAATACTTATGAAAAATATAACAACGTAATAAATAAAAACAAAATCCAGTAAAAACCAGCGCACGCTTGCACTAATTATGTGCAAGCGTGTGCGTGCGCGTGCGCGTGGGGGTGTGTGTGTGTGTGTGCGTGTGCGTGTGTAATGGCAAAAGAGCAATATTGGTTGAAGGCGCACAACTGTTCAATAGTTTACCGGCAGATATAAAAAAATGTTACAATATAAACACATTCAACAGATTTGAAATAAACTAAAACAGAATTTATGCTAATATAATTTCTCCAGCATCCTAGAGGTAACTAATTTTAATAGTACTAGTTATAATCACTTAAGGGGTCGGCGGAGCATGCGTAGTTCATACAAACGTAATACCAAAATAATTTGTAAATCAAACATATTCTTAATGTGTATTTATTCCGATTGGATTACAGAATATCTAGGTTCCCAAATATATATTTCGAATGGACACTGATTTAAAGACGAGTTATGAGAAAAATAAGTTTTCTATAGAAATTTGAAATTCCTCATATTTCGTCTTTATATCAGAGTCCTTTCAAAATATATATTTGGGAAACTAGATATTCTGTAAAAAATGTGTTTGTGTGTGTGTGTTGTGTGTCCCATAGTAAAAAATGTTCATAATGATGAGTACAATGACCTCTTAAAAGGTTTTTGGTGTTTTTCCAATAACCCTGTGCTGTGTACTTACTACTTACTTACTACTGCATTAGATAAATTATGTTCATAATTATAACACACAAAAGCATTCAATTGAGAAATAAGATAAGGATTTACATTACCCTCCTACAAACTCACTTCCTTTTTTAACCGACTTCAAAAAAGGAGGAGGTTTCTCAATTCGACCGTATATTTTTTTTTTTTTAGGATTCCGTAGTCAACCAGGAACCCTTATAGTTTCGCCATGTCTGTCTGTCCGTCCGTCTGTCTGTCTGTCCGTCCTCGCTTAATCTCTGTGATCGTTAGCACTAGAAAGCTGAAATTTTGTAGGAGTACGTATATCAGTTACGCCGACAAAGTGGTAAAATAAAATTTTGGAAAATATATTTTTTTAGGGTAGCTCCCCTACATGTGAAGTGGGGATAAATATTTTTTTCATCATCTACCCCATCGTGTGGGGTATCGTTGAATAGGTCTTCTAAAATGGCTTAGGGGTTGCTAAAATTATTTTTTGATTTAATGCTCCATTTACGAAATATTAATGTTTAAAGTGCAAATTTTTGTTCCAGTAAGGCGTCCCCCCCCTCTAAAAGCTAAACTACTGGCTTGAAAAATCTGGAAAAATTCTCGATGATAGTGCATTTCATGAACTTTAAAGGAAAAGTATAGCGGTTAAGATAACTTTATTAGTTTAGCAGTAATAGTCGTTGAACTTGGGTGTTGGATAATTTTGTACCAAATACAAAATCCTTAGCATTAATCCTTTAAAGTGACTAAGATGAAGTAGTTGCTTTTTTATAATGGGTAAAGACTTGCATTGAAAACCAAAATATGTTTTTTTTTTACCTATTCAGAATAAAGAACAACAGAATCGTACTACATTGTGATAACGGGCTACTACGGAACCCTACACTGTGCGTGGCCCGACACGCACTTGGCCGGTTTTTTTTAAATGTTTGTTTAGCACTCTACTAATAAAGTACATTAGTACAAAGCGAGTCTAGAACATATTTTCTAGAATCACTTACCTTATTATTGTTCAATAAAAATACCTGACTACCCTCCACAATGGCACAGAATAAATAGGTATAGAAGATAGGCTCGATACAACAAGCGAGAACGCAAGCATACATGGACACGCTTCACGTACAGCGAGTGCAAGCGCACTCGCGGCCGGCGTTTGTTTGAGACCGTCACACGTACGCGTCTTTGTGTGCGTGCGCCTGTGTTCGCGCTTGTTGAACGTAGTTGTAGTACCTTCTGCAGTTACTATTCTGTGACAATGGGGTGAAGTTTGAAAAGACAATATCTTTCGAAGTAATCTCTTACGTTAGAACTTGAGAACGAACTTGTGAATCTACCCGCATCTTGCGAAGATGTTATGAAAGGCTAAGTATAACCATTCTTGTAATTCCGGCTTAAGTACTTCTTACAAAAATTTACCCTTCGCTACTGATATGTATACTTTTCAGATGATAAAAACAACATCAACATGAAACCGCTCAATACAGGAAGAGTATTTAACCGTGCTATTGCAAGTTTTAAATAATGAATTATATCAAGCAGTCGGGTAACGACAATTAATTTAATTATTTATGCATGTGAGGAAAGAGCAGTTATTTTTATATATTTTCAGCAGAAGATATTAACGGAGCTGTATTATTATAACCACGTATTATGGCACGACGAGCTGGATAGGTTCCGCCAAAACTGGAAGGAGGACGCGCGGGCTCGCGAAAGATGGAAGGAGTGGAGGGAGGTCATTGCTCAGGAGTGGGACAGCGTACGCTAGTAAAAAAATATATGTTCTTAGAGACCAGAAGCGGAATATATATGGTAAAAACAAATTAAATTACTAAATGACCTACAAAGTTACATTTTCTACAAATCATTTTTAATTAGCAACAAGCACATAGGTAAATAACAAGTGCATAAGAATTATATATCACGACCCTAATCAACACTATAACGTGCCTAGAATACGCCCGATGAATCCGAAACCCGAAAACCAAGCAGCAAGCAGACCAAGCGCCCATCGACAGCGCACCATGCCTTTTTAGGGTTTCGTACCAAAATGGAACTACTAATGCTATCAACTTGAAATTTGGAATAGTTTTAGATGACGTTTGCCCAACTACTTTGAAAATAAGAAAGAAATAAAAATATATGTATATTTTTTGCAACAGGGACTGAAAGGGGGTCTGAAAAATTCGAAGTGGAGCTACTAGGGCATGTGGGGTATCATATGAAAGAGCGTAGTTTGCACATTCTCAAACATTTTTTTTAGGCCGCATAGTTTTCGACTTTTGATGAAAAATGTAAAAAAAAAAATACCGTTCCCCCCCTTATCTCCGAAGTTTGCAAAGAGAAAATCTGAAATTATTCTATGTGATAGAAGTATATGTAAAGATTACAGGAAAAATAAAACGAAGTCTCTAAATAGCACACTTTTTCAGAAATCATCAACAAAAGTTACATTAGTTCCACTATTGGTCAAGAGATGGCGCTAACATAAAACTGCAATATTCTACACCGCAGTGAACAGTGTTAAAATTCTGTGACGAATATAGGCCTCGCCGATGAAAATTTAAAAACATATGATGGTACGGTTCCCTCGGTGCGCGAGTCCGACTCGCTCTTGCCCGGTTTTTTTTTTATAAACTGTTACTCGGACCGTGTAGTTTGGAAGAAGGAGTATCTAAGAGTATATTAATAAAGCAGCAACATACAGTTCGTAAATCATCTGCTTTTAAAGCCATCAACTTAAAGGCATTAAGGACAGAGAAAAAGAATTAAAAACAATAAAAAAAAGAGGTTGTGTGCTAATGACCACACGTTACAGTCCGTTCACAGTTATTTTACCTCAGACAGTAGCAACCTTATAGTACTGAGAATAAAGGTCAGAAGGTTTTGGCAGACTTGTTAGTGGCAGCGACCAAAGAGCAACCTTATTAGATGAGAATAAAGATGATGCAAAATCAGAGGTAAAACAACTTTTAACCGGCTGTAGAAATGAAAACTTACTTATATGATTTTCTAATTTAAAAATCTGATGACGACTGGAGCCGAGTATACACGATTCAGCATCACCAACCGGAGCCGAGTTTATCTGTAGCGGTGTCTACAACGCCACATGCAAACTACGCGTCATACTGACGTCACACAAAATCCTGCATCTCGCAAGCAGAGTTTACCGCGCAACTAGCATATATACCTACAACGGTCCAACATGAATCATCGGGCATTTGCCCGGTAGGCACCCGTCAACACCAGTCTGGTCGGAGGATCCTCCCTTTTCTATAGAGTATGAGTGAACTTTACACCCTGATTGAGCCGAGCGTCACTGACCCGAGCGTGACGGTTCAGTTTCGTTCACTGTTCAGAAAGAGCGCAAAATGTGCCTAAAAAAGTTTTCGCTTAAAAACGTATATTGAAGAAGATGAAGTCACAAGCTCAGACCAAATGAGGACAAAAGTATATTGGATGTATCAATAACAAGGCTATCATTTATTCTCTAAAAGAAAACAAAAGAATACTTCGACATTGTACCGAAACAATAGGCAATCAATCATGCAATTACTAGCATCAAGATGAAAATAACTTTGGGCGAACTTTTTCTTATATTAGGCATGACAAGTCAAGCTTAGCAAGCAAGGTAGGTAACGTAATTACGTTACCTTCTTAGTCCACAAAACAAAAAGAATTATTGGTTGAGACTAAAATATTAGTATCAACCAATAATTGGTGTTCTGCCGTCTGTGTGGTGCCGGACTTAAAGAATACCACCACCCCTTACTTCCCGTGGGTGTCGTAAAAGGCGACTAAGGGTCGTACCGGAGAATGGGCAGCAGCGTTCTCTATGTATTCCACCATCATACCACACTGCGATCGCCAACCCGCCTGCCAAGCGTGGCGATTATGGCAAACCCTCCCAAAATTGGGGGAGGCCTATGTCCAGCAGTGGACGTCTATCGGCTGAAACGACGAATAATTGGTCTTTATTTATTTTTAGAAAGAAAGAAAAATGCGTTTATTGGCATTACAGCAAAATAAATACACCTTAAAAGTATAAAAACAGAAAACCAAGATTATAATGCCAAAAGGGCCTCAGCTCAACCATGTCAGATGACAACATAAGGTGTACCACTGACGCGGACGGCGAGCAATGGGCAGCTCGCCGTCCTGTAAGGACCAGGTCCGGGTCGACGCGCGCCTCAAAGAGGTGTCAGCACTAACTGACGGGGTCCGCTAGGGCCGATGCCTGCCAGGGTCGCGGGTCGTTCGAAAGAGATACCGTGGTCCTGACACAGGCAACTGAAGTAAAAGTCTGACACGCCCTCCCGCTCCGCTCAGAGTGGGAGAAGTTTAAAACAACACTAAAATCAGTTTGAGCACATCTGTGGATAAAACTATTAATCGGACTCCTAATAAAACTACGAATATCGATACACTAAACTGAAAACATCCCTTTCCATCACCATGAATACCGAAATACGACCAGCCCGTAAAACACACTATACATTGCGCTGTCATAATACAATGATCCAATTACCGCCCCAGCATACCCGACAATGGTTGAGCTAGCTCAAAACGCGACCGTTCATTATACATTCTCGTTAGCATAGCAGAATTTAAGGGGAAGTCGGAGTGGCCATTCTAGTAATGAGCTCATGTGAATGCCTCTCCATGTATTTGGAACAGTATTTAGGAGCTTTGTGACCGCAAAATGGTGCATTAGGCGACGGGAATTGTCAGAGGAACATGCGCCTTATATCTAATGGGTTAGTTGAATTGGATTTGCTGACCACAGGTTTATGTCGTTCCATTAGAAATTTGGATGCATTTACGGATTAATGCATGAAACTTAGGTTTACCTGTGAAATATTTCATCAGAAATATTCTCAACAGAAGCGTTCACTCAAACATAACACTCACTCAATATAAACAAGTTAGTCAACGCAGTACACGGCGAGCAAGCTTGCTAGTTTTACCAAAAACAAGAACTAACTATGGCAAAAAAAGCAAACTTTTGAAGGAGCACAGCTTTATAACAAATTACCGTCCTGTATAAGAAATGTACACTCTTACAATGCATTCAAAACTCAACTTAGCCAGCACATAATTGCGGATCGATCACTTATGGAGAAATGAATGCATTGGATGGGTAACTATTAAATTGTACCTAACACTGATGACGAACATATTGTAATCTATATTTTTAGTATTGTTCTCAAATACGTGACTTATGTCTTCAGACATTATCTACGCGTGTATGAGAATGGTATGTTCATATTTACGGATGTGGCTGTACCACACCCTAAAACACAGAGGTAGTGGTACAGACCATTAAATTCAACAACTTTATTCATGGGATCAACATCATAATCGCGAAAAATTTATCAAATGTCCCGTACAAAACTTTACCACCTATTCGACCCGAATGGGATGGCTGATTATTTTTTCGCGATCACGATTTTGATCCCATGTAGAAAATTGTTTAGTTTGATGGTCGATTTTCCCTTGAATATGGACCACAACTTTTTTTTTTGCGGGTGGGAAATCATCAAATGACCCCTTCCGCTCTGGGTGGAGCGGGAGTGTCAGACTCTTACTGACTAAAACCTACCCGTGTTCCTTCCTTAGCCCATTATGTTCCGGGCCAGAGGTAACCCTTTCAGACAATCCCGCTGACCCGGCAGACTTCGGCCCTAACAGGCCCCTTCAAATGATGCTGACATCTCTATGGACCAGACCTTTCTCGAGATAACGTTTACTATGAGAATCCAAAGGGTCACAGTTTCTATTAATAAAAACTCCCAACATAGTTATATCGAGTTTTATAACCATAGAGGTTAAAGCCACAGCGAAACGCCAGTACAACTTGATACCAAAGAAAAATTAAACAGAAACGTATGAAAAATTCATCATTCCAAAAATAACGAAAGAATTTCCGCCCGAAACGAGAACACGAATATCCAATATGGATGGAATGAAAACCACTGAAATATGTATGTTAACATTCTTCATTATCAATTTCCAGGAACGAACGGCCCGGTTGAATTAAAAATGCCAGTCGAAATGGCCAGTGGTCAACGTGTATTTGCATGTGAAATTAAAGAACGAAAGTTGAAAGGTAGTACCTACCTTTTCGACTTTTATTTATCGACATTTTGGATTTTATTACAACGAAAATATTCTTAAAATGAAATGGAAAATGCAAATGGTGGTATGGAAATTTTAAAATCAAGCTGATGAATAAGAAATAAACAAAACTGGCCAAGTGCGAGTCGGACTCGCACTGGAAGGGTTCCGTACCACAAGGCAAAAACGCCGAAAAAAAAAACGTTTGTTGTTTGGGAGACCCCCTTAAATAATAATTTTATTTTGTTTTTAGTATTTGCTGTTATAGCGGCAACAGAAATACATAATTTTTGAAAATTTCAACTGTCTAGCAATCGCGGTTCTTGAGATACAGCCTGGTGACAGACAGACGCACGGACAGACAGACGGACGCATGGACAGACGGACGGACAGTAAGTGAAGTCTTAGTAATAGGGTCCCGTTTTTACCTTTTGGGTAAAAACTAATATTAGATTTCTTTTGGAAGGAAAAGTTGTTACCTAATAAGTAGGAACTTACAACATCTAGCAGCTTTAATGCATGCAATTAATTATGTATACTCGAATAAATAAGCTTTTGTTCTGCCTGCGCGGATGATATTATATTTCATTTTGCATTTTGCAAAAACTCTTTTGTTTCTAGTCTTTGGAAAACCACTGAATATCAATATTAAACTTGCTGAATGGTTTAATAATGGATCTATTAATATTGCTGGAAATTGAATGCACAAGCTTTCACTAGCATCTAATCTGTTGTTAAAAAAGGTAGTTTGTTAACATATCTGCAATTATGATCTTTGTTCACAAACTACCTTGTATAGGTGATCCACTGGTGACAGTGTAGCGGTATCTACAACGCCACATGCGAACAACAAAATCGTGAATCTCACCGAAAACTATGTGGCAACCGGTTCCGACTCACTGGAAACTCAGCTGGCCTGGCAAGCATCGCAAGATACAAGACTCAGCCCACTATCGACCTCCAGTCTCCGGGGGGGAGTGATGTAGTGGTATGTACAACGCCATATGCGAACAACGCGTCATACAAACGTCACGCAAAATCCTGCATCTCGCAAGCAGAGTTTACCGCGCAACTAGCGTACATACAACGGCCCGACATGAATCGTCGAGCAGTTGCCCGCCAGACACAACACCCGTCTGGTCGGAAGATCCTCTCTTTTTATAGAGTATGAGTGAGCTTTACACCCTGTTCCTCATACCTCTATAACAGTAATGGTGGCCCAGTTGTAACGAGCGCAACTTACGAGTACGTTCGTATGTTCGAACCTTGATAGACGCTGTGTTTTGTATCACCACTGCTCTCAAAACGGTAAAAGAAAACATCGTGAGGAAACCGGCATGTCCTAGAACCAAAAATTCGAAGACATGTGACATCTACCAACCCGCACTTGGCCGGCGTGGTGGATTACGGCCCACTCCCACACTCACAGAGTGGAGGCTTGTTTCCCAGCAGTAGGAACATTATAGACTGCCTATTGTAAGTATAGTTACTTCTTGAAGTGGGCTTCAACTCAGCCTATCGCAGTCCACTGCTGGACATAGGCCTCTCCCAGACTGCGCCACAGCACCCTGTCCTCCGCCTTCCGCATCCAGTCTACCCCAGCCACCTTCTTTAGGTCGTCCGTCCATCTAGCTGGGGGGCGTCCCACACTACGCTTGCCGATACGCGGTCTCCACTCCAGGACTCGTCTGCTCCACCGGCCATCGGTCCTTCGACAGACATGGCCAGCCCACTGCCACTTCAGTTTGCTTACTCTGCAAGCACTCTGAAGTGGGCTTAGCGGATTACAATGAGTTACCGAAATTACAACTCTTGGCCCTAATCTGAAGAAATACTTAAGAAAAACTTGGTTCATTAAAATCTATTACTATAGTAGTTTCGTCCGTTCTTTTATTATTCTTTTCTAGAAAAATGTAATTTGATTTCTTTTGTTATTTCCTTTAGATACTGTTATTGTTTTCATGGAAGTATGTTATTTGATTTCTTTTGTAATTCTGTATTTATTGTTTATGATCGTTTGGATGATTTAATTAAGTTTCGAGTACCTACCTACCTTGCATCACTTTCGCTTGCTTAGTAGGTTTTCGAGGATTTTAGATTTTCGAGGTAGCCTCTTAAAAGGTTACTTTTCAAAGACCATCAAAAGACACGTAATAAAAAAAGTTATTTAAAAAAAAAAAAAACCCGACTGCGGTAAAAAACTTAAGTTAAAAGAAACTGAAAAGCTAAAAACAAGCCCATTTTAAATTAAATAAAAGTTGGAAGCAGGCGGAACCCATACCATTTTTTTTATTATATTTTCAAATTCAAATGGGTCCCGCCTGCTTCCATCTTTTATTTAATTTAAAATGGGCTTGTTTTTACCCGACTGCGCGACGCAAAGGAGTGGTGATGTGTTCATCAGCCTATGTATGTATGTATGTTTGTATGTTCCTTTGAAGCACTATACAGACCAAACGCCAGGGCCGATTTTTATGATTCACACGTTAATCGATTTCTCTTAGTCCGGCGAGTGTCACTAAAGACATGACGTTAGTGAAAATTCAATATGCGACTACTGGACGCCATATTAATTTTTTTTTTAATTTTTTTTTTTCAAAACCTATTGAGTGGGGTATCAAAATAAAGGGTTTTAAAAGGTGATTACAAAAATATATACAACATTATACTTAAAAGCAATTAGAAGTGACAAATTGTAAAAAACACCTACCAAGAACTAAATCGTCTGCGAAATCTTTCACATTTGTAAGCTAAAAAGCTGGAAATAAAAAAAGTTATTTAAAAAAATAAAAACCGGGCAAGAGCGAGTCGGACTCGCGCACCGAGGGTTCCGTAACATCCGGGTTTATGCATAAGGTTTATGTTTATGAAATTAAATGTTTTTTTTTTATTTTTGAGTTGATTGAATGAATGGTAAATTGCGGTTTACGATTTATGACGTATTAAAAAAAACTACTTACTAGATCTCGTTCAAACCAATTTTCGGTGGTAGTTTACATGGTAATGTACATCATATATTTTTTTTAGTTTTATCATTCTCTTATTTTAGAAGTTACAGGGGGGGGGACACACATTTTACCACTTTGGAAGTGCCTCTCGCGCAAACTATTCAGTTTAGAAAAAAATGATATTAGAAACCTCAATATCATTTTTGAAGACCTACCCATAGATACCCCACACGTATGGGTTTGATGAAAAAAAAATTTTTGAGTTTCGGTTCTAAGTATGGGGAACCCTAAAATTTATTGTTTTTTTTCTATTTTTGTGTGAAAATCTTAATGCGGTTCACAGAATACATCTACTGACCAAGTTTCAACAGTATAGTTCTTATAGTTTCGGAGAAAAGTGGCTGTGACATACGGACGGACAGACAGACAGACAGACAGTCAGACGGACAGACAGACAGACAGACAGACAGACATGACGAATCTATAAGGGTTCCGTTTTTGCCATTTGGCTACGGAACCCTAAAAAAGTTAAAAGAAACTGAAAAGCTACTACATACAAACAAACATACATACATAGGCTGATGAACACATTACCACTCCTTTGCGTCGCGCAGTCGGGTAAAAATTTGGATGGTCTTTGAAAAGTAACCCTGTATAACGCATCGCAACCAGCGTGCGTATATGACCAGATGTCATCATCTGCCTAGGCTTTTCCGAACTATGTTGGGGTCGGCTTCCAATCTAACCGGATGCAGCTGACCTCTGTCTGACCTCCACAACCCAGTTACTGGGTGATACGATACCCCTTGGTAAGACTGGTTGTCAGACTTTCTGGCTTCTGACTACCCGTAACAACTGTCAAAGATCCACGAATGACAGCCGGGACCAACGGCTTAACGTATATGACCAGACCACCAGACCACGACGTATATGACCAGACATGGATGACCAAATGTATGAGTGTATGTGGCATAAGGAGTATGTATGGATCGCAGCAAGAGGCGTTCTTTAGTTTCTGCCTACCCCCCCCAATAAAAAGGCGTAAGTTCATGTATGTTTGTATGTATGTCTACGAATTAATCTCAGTCCACATAGCTTTCTCACGATCTAGTAGACACACGCCAATCATTGGAGCAACTAATAGAGATGCATTGGATCATATCTTAACACTCGATTACATTTCACCCCTTAGGGGAAATAGCTTCAAGCTATGTCTTGTTGATTGGTGCTCTGATTAGTTATTGATGTTTTGTAGGCTATTAAACGCTTGTATTTCTCGAAAGGTTAGGCACTAGGCAGAGGTACACCCCCAACTCACCAGTTATGTTAGGGGCGAAAGTCCCATGTTGGCGACCATATTGTCAGCAACCGGGCACAAATCCAGAATCCGGACTGCTACTGAGAAATTTTCTGATGGAAAAATCCAATACGACTTTGCCGAACCCGGGAATCGGACTTAGAACCTCGTGACCAGATTAGCGCTTGCGACCACAAGACCATAGAGGCAGTCATGAATACATTATATCGCGCCATTATTTCTCGAAGGCAAAGATGTTCAGCACACGCAGGTTTCACCCGTCTTGTTGAAAGTCTCATGTTTATAGAGCGAGCCTGTTCTCATTCATCATCATCATTTCAGCCGAAAGGCGTCCACAGCTGGACATAGGCCTCCTTCATGCACCTCCACTTCGACCGGTTCTGTGCTTCTCGCATCCAACGAGTTCCTGCGGCTTTCACAAGGTCGTCGGTCCACCTTGTGAGAGACCTTCCAAGGCTATGTCTTCCGGTACGCGGTCGCCACTCCACAACCTCTCGGCCCCATTGGCCGTTCGGCTGTTCTCATTACCAAGCGCAAATCCAAACTCTGGGCTACTATAGACATTTTTTTGTAATAACGGAATAATGGAAAACTCCAGGAACACCTGGGACCACCGACAACCCCACGCTCAACAGCGTCGACCAACGAAACTAGAAATAAACAAATGAGCACCGTGTATTTTCGAACATGACGATAAAAGTTCATCATCAATTCAGACTTTTTCCCAACTATGTTGGGGTCGGTTTTCAGTCTAACCAGATGCAGCTGAATACCAGTATGTTATATGCTGTTATTTAGCTGCATCTGCATGATAGCTATACAAGTTGTTCTTCATAAACATAATCCTTGCATAATACAAACAAAACCGTATGCAACTGCTAGCTAGCAGACTCAAAGATAACACCGTTGAAAAATAAAATTAACTTCTAGAATATTTAACCAAAAAGTTTTCAAAATTTTTCTCGAGCGTCGCAAACTTGGCATTTTAGATGTTTCTCAAAGGAATTCTGGATAATATTTGTTGTATGAAAATAGCGTACTTTTAGTGTAAAGGCGGCAAAGGAAATTGTTAGTTACTTGAGGGTATTTCAGAGACTCTTTGGTGATTTGTCACTAGTGATTCTTGAACAAATTTTTCTTGTACTTTCCGGGCCTTTTGCCAAGAGTTTCAAGGAACTGAGAAGAAGGCTTATGAGCCGTGATTGTTTGTTCAGAGGATGGGGAGCTATTTAAATGTTAAGCGTTATTTTATTTATGTGGAAACATTTGGAGTAGGTACTCGTAATAATATCAGAGTAAAGGCTCTGTGTAGTGCTTATATTATAAAAAGATAACATTTCTCAGTATGTATGGAGGGAAGAAAATTCTTTCACTAATGGGAAGCTACAATATTACAGAGTTTTATGCTAAAACAATAAATTTCACACGAACCAAGTCAAGGGCAGAAGTTATTTATTAACCTAATCGAAGTCGAAAATAGGTAATTAGACAAAAACCTTACGCCTCTGACCGCTATGATGACTAGTGGTCGATTAATTAATAACTTTTGAGACAGTGAAAACCGCTGCTGCTACGTCTTCCCTACGTCTGCTGCCGTAATGCTGTGGGCGTGTAGCGGTATCTATAACGCCACATGAGGACAACGCGTCATACTGACGTCATGCAAAATCCTGCATCTCCCAAGCAGAGTTTACCGCGCAACTAGCATAGATACAACGGCCCGACATGAATCATCGGGCAGTAGCCCGCCAGACACAACACCCGTCTGGTCGGAGGATCCTCCCTTTTCATAGAGTATGAGTGAACTTTACACCCTGTTCCACATACCTCTATAGGCGTAAATAAGACACGCAGAGCCTCAGAAAGAAAACACAGCCATACATGTATGAGCGAAAAAACGATGCTCTACAAAGTCAGACTTATTCTAAAACTCGTTGTGCCTAGCCCTATAATCAGCCTATAATGTTCCCACTGCTGGGACACAGGCCTCCTCTCTGTGAGTGGGCCATAATCCACCACGCAGGCCCAGTGTGGGTTGGTACATGTCACATGTCTTCGAATTTTTGGTTCTAGGATGTTCCGGTTTCTTCACGATGTTTTCCTTCTACGTTTTGAGAGCAGTGGTGATGAAATAGTTTACACAAGGTAAAGGGCCTGTCTGGGTTCGAAACTACGAACCTCGTAAGCCACGGCTGTTAGGGCCACCACTGCTCCTCGTTGTGCCTATTAAGTCTTATTTACACGATGCAAATTTTTTGCCTGTGGCGTACAATAAAATAAAAAAATTGAAAAATAACTTTAATTTCGGAAGTCGGTGTCTTTGGTTCCGTATTTTCGTTTATTGACACCGACTTCCGAAATTAAAGTTATTTTTCAATTTTTAGTATTATTTTTGGAAGTCGGTTGTTTTTTTTTTGTAAAAAGTTTTTATTTTTCACTTTTTAGTGGGTCCGTTTGTAATTTATCTAGGTTACAATAGTCTTATGTCAACTGCTCGTCACTTGTTACAAAATATTGCTTTTCCCGATGTTGGGTTGTTAACCCCACCAACAACCACACACCATACGCATTGAGACGAGCATAAATTGCTTAGCAACCATATTAAAGTAATCGAATCGCAACCCGTAAAATATTTGTCATTGAGTAGTTCCAAGGGCCATCTGTAGTCTTCTTCATCAGCTCCACTTTACCAAATGACGATTTCCGAGAGCAAATGCTCAAGTTATTTAAAAAAAATTGGGTATTTTTTTAAATAACTTCGTTTTATAATAATCGTTATAGCTTTGCCTATAAAATTTGAGGGTTTCCCTCGATTTCCATGGGATCCTGTCATCAGATTCCAACTTGATGATAATGGGACCACCTCGAGAGTATACCCTTTAAAACAAAAAAAGAATTTTGAAAATCGGTTCACAATTGGCGGAGTAATCGCGTAACAAACACACAAAAAAAAACATACCGTCAAATTGAGAACCTCCTCCTTTTTTGAAGTCGGTTAAAAAAAATTACTTGCATCGCCTGAACACTGTTTAGACAGTGCAACTTTTATTGTTGCTTCAATTTATGTCACAGGCAATAATTAAAACGCAACGTGTAACAGGCTTTAGGGCCACGTATACTGTTAGTATACTTGCGTTTTTAAGCCAAACGTTTTCTTGACATCACCTCGGCCCCTTGCCAAGACGACGGCCCTGCTCTAAAGAACTAGCCATGCGCTCATTATGAGCGAACACATGAGTTGTTTTGTCTCTTTCCTTCACGCGTGACATGGTGGGTTTATGATCTTGGCACGATACAGCTGCCAAGTTCTTGTTTAGTGGAGGAATTATAATTATATTACAAGCCCAGTGGGATTTGCCATCGGCAAAAATTACGAACTTACATTAAAACTTTCATCCCCTATTAACATCTTTAGGGGATGACTTTTCATATTTATTTTCTTAGTTCTCCATAGAAAAGGGAGGGCCCTCTGACGGATGTTATGTCTGGTGGGCTACTGCCCAACTATTGAAGTCACACAGTACAGTAAACTCTTGCGCTCGCTTGGGCGATGCAGGATTTTGCGTAACGTCAGTGTAAAGCGTAGTTTGCATGTGGCGATGTAGATGCCGCCACAAGCACTAAGGAAGAATTTTTGAAAATTCGTCCTGGATCATCGTACTTTCGTTAAAATCAAAACTCTTCAAAGGTATTTTAGTGTAGTAACTACATAATAGTTAGTAATGTAGGTTGTCTGTCAGTGAATGAATGATTTTAAAAATAGAAGTGGAAAGAAGATGTGGCGTACTCTATAAAAGACCTTAAATGGGAATCAGGTTAATCATGTTAAAGTGTGTGTTTCTACTTTTGAATAGATGGGTACACGTGTGTATAAAGCCAGCCAGATTTGATGAATCCCAAATGCACGGCTGATTTTCAGTGACGTACCGACATATCACTAACAAGGCACAATTGTTTACCGCTTGAAGCCAACTCATCAGTTCATTTGGTCGGCTTCATCCTATTTTATTTAATCCCCTACACGAGTATTTAATTATTGGTATTTTAGGCAAAAGTGGCTAAATAGGAGGGGCTCGTGGCTAAATAATAACAGCTGCAAGGGTCTATCGAAGGTTATGCCATGCTGACAGAGGTCGGTTCGTGGATGGGTGACGTTCTTCAAACGTCGGAAAGCATGTTATAAGCCGTTGATACCGGTTGTCATTCGTAGATATCTGACAGTCGTTCCGGATAGCCCGAAGCCCAAAAGTCTGACAACCGCTTAACCGGTCTTACCAAGGGGAGTCGTGTTACCCAGGAACTATATTTTGGAGGTCTGGTAGGCAGGCGCTCCATACAAAACCAACGTTAATAAATTAGCACAATAACTACATAGTTAGCTTATTTTTTGTCTTAGTATTTAGTTTGTGTAATTATCTACGTTTGCAGGGACAACATGGCTAGAGATCGCACAAGATATAGGTTTGGAAACAAAAAGGGGAGGCCTTTGGCCAACAGTAGGACACTAAATA
Organism: Mesoligia furuncula; assembly: GCA_916614155.1. Lineage (NCBI taxonomy): Eukaryota > Metazoa > Arthropoda > Insecta > Lepidoptera > Noctuidae > Mesoligia > Mesoligia furuncula. The sequence goes on along the minus strand of OU744815.1, from coordinate 16,259,138 downwards.
GGCTTAAAAAAATGTCTTGCCGCGGAAATCCCAATAACTACATTTTATTTCTATCATAGATTGTCTCACCCTGCTCTGGAATTCTAGATCATTACTATACTTATAAACCACGTTTCCTCACAGACATTATTTACTATTCAAAGTTCCAGAAGGTTCTTACCTACTATTTTAACGACAGACTGGCGACCTCTTCTACTGAATAAAATATAGCAGTGTCGGTTCCCTGCAGTTAATTCCACAACTTTACGGGTACATTTCGACCTCGTTTAAAGTTTTAATAATAACTGGGTTACATCGTTTTTGAAGCAGGTTGCCTTGTTTTATTAATTGTACGATTTTGTACTTCTTTTTGAAGTGAAAACTTCTTTGGCCGCGTTGGGCATTTTTTGAGATGGGAAAAAACCATTGAACTCGCGACACTGTTACCGTAACCGACACCACGCATGTTTTGTTTATATGCCGATTCAAAAAATACACACGTAATTGTTCAAATTTATTACTTCTGTCGGCGCTCCCGGAGTGTCACTTTTTTATATAGGTACTAGCTGCGCCCCGCGGTTTCACCCGCGTAACTGTCGATCCTGTGGGAATATCAGGATAAAAAGCTTATATCTTAATCCAGGGTGTCAGCTAGCTTCATACCAAATTTTATCAAAATTGGTCCAGCCGTTTGAGCGTGAAGAAGTAACAAACATATAAACACACACACTCACAAACTTTCGCCTTTATAATATTAGTGTGATGTTGTCAACCCGTCTTGAGCAATCGTGGTGATCAATGCTCATGCCTTCTCTGTATGAGAAGAGGTCTTCGCCCTTCAGTGGGACAGTATCAGGTTGGTATTACACTCTTTTTTTTGATAAACTATTGTTCGAAAGACCTAAAGTTGAGGGTCTGTTTTTGATTCTAAACGGCAATGTGTTTGAAGTTCAAGCTATTGAAAGTCATCCAACAACGAGGAACTTTATTAGGGAACACATGTTTAACGTCCCAACGATTATAACCATTTTAAATTACATTTACTTATTAGGTATATTTAAAAAAATACGAACTCACCATAAAATTAAAAATAATTAAATTAAAAATATTTAAATTTTTACTTTATTTTTATTTAATCATGTATGCACAAACATTTAAGCAGACATGAAGAAAGGACAGAAAAATAGGTACAAAGACGTAGGTTAATTCAGAAAAAAATCTCTTCTAGCATACATGCGATAGGAAAGTAGAGAAAGAGAGATTTAGACAATGTGTTTATGAGTAGAAGAGAAACCAAAATACATAAATAAAAAAAAACAATATTTAAATATAAACATACAATTTAAGAACATACATTATATTTTTTTAAATGTGGCTGTTGGCGTTGCGGTCAATGGGATAAGTGCCTAAAAGGCTGGTAGTATTATCACGTTGAATGGCAAGGCTGATTCTTTGGCTTAAAAATAGGACAGCCCTCTGGTCACGTGAAGAGTCGTTGAATTGGGTTCCGTTAGGGCAGACATGTCCTTGAATGAAGACAGTGAAGGGGCCATAGAATAGGTAAGCGACACTTGTCGCAAAATGGCTGGAAAAGGAAAGAGGAAACTCAATGAATATCAAGCTCTGCAGTGTGCCATTTGAGAGGCCAATGTTTGGTCGTGAACTATAGAATAGAATACTCTTTATTATGTACAGTCAACAAAAGAGATAAGTATGCAGGATTGTCGGATATAGTTGAAGTTTAGTAAGAAACCGATGGATGTTGTAGACTGAAATTTAATTTGATAAATGAGCTGTTTGTTCTCTATTAATTAAATTAAATTTTATTCGAGAACATATGGATGTTCTCGAATAAAATTTAATTTAATTTACTTAGTTAAACATATTATATAGTTGACGTTTGCGGTTTCTTACTAAACTTCAACTATTTCCCACGATCCTGCATACTTATCTCTTTTGTTGACTGTACACCATAAATATTACAGATATAAAAATCTATAATCTATATCTATAATAGGCTGATAACGATGAGAATTACCAATTCTTCTCCTATTAAACAAAAAAAAGGAAAAATAATAAGGTGGATGTATGAATGCAAACGAAGCAAACGGAGTACTTATACAAGATGTCCTGTAATTAATGGAATTGTATTAATCATTATGAACAACTTTTACTACAGGACCAAACATGAAATCTCGAAAAAAAATCTGCTGTTCGCTACATTTATGTTCGCATAACTCGTCAAAATGTAGGAGACAGCTGATTCTTTTTTTTTTGCGATTTCTGGTTTGGTCCCACAGCATAACTCTTTAAGAGGTTATCCATTAATTACGGGACAGTCTGTATAAGGATCGTAGCAGATTGCGTTATGTAGTTTCAGCCTACCCCCCCTTGGGTCATGGCGTGAGATTATGTATGTATGTGAATACTAGGTCGCCGATTATATTCCTGAAAACATTAAGACAAATGACGCTGTGGAAGTGGTACAGTTTTGGGCTCACAAAGAAGTAGCGGCACGAAGAAGTAGAAGATTATGACAAATGAGAATCCTTATGTACATTTACAGAAAATATAGATGGATTGTTTGAGGAATAATAAATGACTTATTTCTCTAAATAGGTTTGTACAAACACTGTTACACGTCAATCGTATTTTAAAAACTAGATGAGGTCGGCGTTTCCTACCTGACTACTCTGAGAAGAAAGGCCGAAACAAACTCAGAGGTCACAGTCTCTTTTCTTAAAGTCCAAACATAATATTGCACAGATCATGTAGATTGGTATGTGGATTGGTGTATAACTTTTCAGGAAAGAACCACACAGACTCAGAAGAGAGTGAATGATAGCGTGACAGTTGACAAGGGAGGATGGACGCACGTGATTCCCAAGTAACATGGGACAAGGGCAAGAAGATGATGATACGAACCCTAAAGTCAATTCAAACTTATGTTTCAAATTAATATTATTTCAAGTTAAACAAATATCAACTTTATTTTAATGGTAATTAAATTGATTTCAGAGTGACTAGCACTATTAAAAAAGTTATAAAAATGTTTGAAGTTGTAGCGTAAACTGAACTTTATTATGTAGGATTTAAAGTTATTTTTCTATAAACTCATATTTGTTTACATTTTTGGAAAATACATTGCGAATGCAGATTAGTTTAGTTTTTTTCGACCTTAGTTTTGTTATCATTATGTGTGATCACTTATTTCTGAGATTGCTGGTAAACCTATTATTGGCGATTTTGTATGGAGGTAGCTGACACCCTGGATTAACATATAGGCTACTTTTTATTCCGATATTGCCACGGGGTCGACATTTACGCGGGTGAAACCGCGGGGCACAGCTGGTAAATAAATAAATAACCCTAATACATTGCTAACTGAAAGACCAGTAGGTACTCTCATTTGTAAGTAACTATAGAATTACCGAAATTAGTACAATACAAGAGGCTTCACATCAGACTGAGATACAGTCGCCATGAAAGCCTTAAGCCGTGCCAATCTCCTACATTGGTAACAGCTTAATTCCAGCATGACTGTGCTAAGACTTAGGCTGTGGTCACATTGGTACAGTCAGTAGGCTAGTGCGTGTATGTGTATGTAGTTAAAAATATTGCAGACAGAAGAAACAACTTATCTGTTAAAGGTTCTGGTTGGTTCCACAGGCTTTGAAAGTATAATTACACAGAATAAACGTTATTCTATTTTGTAAAAAAAATTGTGTCAACAAAAGAGATAAAGTATGCAGGATCGTCGGATATCGTTGAAGTTTAGTAAGAAACCGATTGATGTTGTCGAATAAAATTTAATTTTAATTACAGCTCAATTCAACCATATCCGACGATCCTGCATCTTATCTCTTACACATAAACAGACAAAAAGAAAATAATAGAAAATTAAGTACAAAGGTGAAGCTTATTTCTAAAGATATCTCTTCCAGAATACATACGATAAGAAAGTAGATAAAAAGATAAGAATTTAGATATGTATCGAGCAGTGGTGGACCAGTAGAACTGGCCGCGACTTACGAGTTGTAGGTAGTAGGTTCGAACCAGGCGCTTTACTTTGTGCAAATTATTTCATCACCACTGCTCTCAAAACGGTGAAGGAAAACATCGTGAGGAAACCGGCATGTCCTCGAATCAAACATTCGGAGACATGTGACGTCTGCCAACCCGCACTGGACCAGCGTGGTGGATTACGGCCCGGCTCACAGAGCAAGAGAACATTATGGGCTGATAATGCTAATATTATTATGTATCTTATAAGATGCATATCTATCCAATGACGAGTTTTATACATCATTGTATCTATCTAAGCTTACGGGATGGGCCCGTGGCGAAATAATAACAGCCGCACAGGTCGATCGATCAGGTTAAGCTGCGCTTGCCGCGGTTGGTCGGTGGATCTTTACATACCGAGACCCCTCCGTGCCTCGGAAAGCACGTTATGCCGTTGGTCCCGGCTGTCGTTCGTGGATTTTGACAGTCGTTACGGGTAGTCAGAAGCCCGAAAGTCTGACAACCAGTCTTACCAACGGGTATCGCATTACCCAGTAACTGGGTTGTGCCGGTCAGATGGGCAGTCGTCGTTCGTCGTTTCAGCCGATAGACGTCCACTGCTGGACATAGGCCTCCCCCAATTTTGGGAGGGTTTGCCATAATCGCCACGCTTGGCAGGCGGGTTGGCGATCGCAGTATGGTATGATGGTAGAATACATAGAGAACGCTGCTGCCCATTCTCCGGTACGATCCTTAGTCGCCTTTTACGACACCCACGGGAAGTAAGGGGTGGTGGTATTCTTTAAGTCCGGCACCACACAGACTCAGGCAGTCAGACTGGGCAGTCACTCCATGTAAAATACTGGTATTCAGCTGCATCCGAGGCAGATGATGATGATCTATCTAAGCTCACAGAATGAAAAACTATAACCAGATTCTTTATGAGCCCTGTTTACATTAGTTGGTTTCATGCAACCACTGTGGGTTATTTGCGTAACACAGTAACAGTAGCAACGGCTTTCATTTTGACAGTACCTACTACAACATTCATTGCGTTATTTACGTTGTTGAGCAGTCAAATTTTTCGAACATATGAAGCAATGGAATTAAAAATATCCTGCAAAATGATCGGGTCGGCTCCCAGTCTAACCGAATGCAGCTGAATACCAGTATTATACATGGAGTGACTACGTACTAGACCTCCACATCCCAGTTACTGCGCAACACGGTACCCCTTGAGAAGACTGGGTTTCAGACTTTCTGACTACTCGTAACGATTGTCAAAGATCCACGAATGACAGCCGGGACCAACGGCTTAACGTGCTTTCCAAAGCACGGAGGGGTCTTGATATATTGTAATGGATCAAGATCAAAGCCATTTACTGTAACCAGGTTGAGAATCAGCACTTAATGATCGTCAAAATTACATAAGAAGTTCCTCCAAAACGCCCGCCCACGCTTCACCACTTTCTAGTGCTTTAGCAGCGAAAAAGAAGTGGATGATTACCCATTCACGGACCAACCTTGGCAAGCATTGCTTAACTTTGAAGATCGACCCATTCAGCCGACGAGACGTGCGGCTCAGAAACGACGCTCTATTTTAGTCCAAATCCAGCGGAGAGTTACGAATATGCACGGCAATAAAGCAGTAAGCTATCCTAAACTGCCAAGCATTATTATCAAACTAGAAACAGTAGCTTCAGTATCGTACCCACCGATAGATACACCTAGATAACGCAAGAGCAACTACTTCGCGTGCCAAAAATCGCACCAGCTTACGTACAAAAATCTAAGCCGCCACTTTTACGTTCAGTCCTGAGTAGGTGAGCGTGAGCGCTGGCGCTAGGCCCCGGGGGTGGGGCAAGACGGCACCCAGCGGCGTCTTTGAATCGATTTGATTTTCCCATCAATAAATAGTGCTTGCGACCAATGATCGACCATTATGAATTTAGCAGATTACGAACTTTTAGCAAAATGACAATGGGATCATGTTGGAATGACGAATTTATAAAAATAGCAGACTCGGGCCCCTGTATGAAAACCAAGCGTGCCATTTTGACTACCTATTATGACGTCATAGTACGTAGTCAACATGATCCCATTGTCATTTTGCTAAAGGTTCTTAAACTGCTAAATTCATAATGGTCGAACATTGGTCGGTCAATGGCACAGAACTTAATGAAACTCGTAACGAATTGAAAGCAATGACGTTCTAATGGTAGGTCATTGATCAAAGGAACTGTCAAAATTTTAGCAGATTAACGCCTAAGCATGGACCTATTATAATACCATGTAACTGTATTATAATAAGACCATGCGCGTAAGTCAGACATTCATTTGTTATTGTGTACGAGATTACCATTCTATGCCATTTCTTCAATGGAGTGTCAGTGGTTGACCATTGGAAAGTCATAATGAAGGTCTATCTATATCTGTGGTCGTACCGCTTACTCCCCCAATGCGAACGCTACCTTAATCCCGTTAACTCTGCACAATATCGTGTGTATTGCGAATATTACTGTGTATTTATGATTATGTTTCTTGTAAGCCCACTGCCTAGCTCCAATTGAACGTGTAGGGAATCAGCTAATAGGTATTTATCTCTGTATGGACAATATTAGTGGTATCAATTGGACTTAGGCTATTTTTTAGTTGTTCTAGACGGGATCGTGGCTAAATAATAACAACTGCACGGGTCGATCGAAGGTAAAGCTACGCTTGCCGCGGTCGGGTCGTGGATGGGTGACCAAGACCCCTCCGCGCCTCGGAAAGCACGTTAAGCCGTTGGTCCAGGCTGTTATTCGTGGATCTTTGACAGTCGTTACGGGTAGTCAGAAGCTCAAAAGTCTGACATCCTGCCTTACCAAGGTTCGTCGTGTTACCCTGTAACTTGGGTTGTGGAGGTCAGATACGTAGTCATCATTTCAGCCGAAAGACGTCCACTGCTGGACATAGGCCTTCCCCAAGTTTGGGGGGTTTGCCATAATCGCCACGCTTGGCAGGCGGGTTGGCGATCGCAGTATAGTATGGTGGTGGAATGCATAGAGAACGCTGCTGCCCATTCTCCGGTACGACCCTTAGTCGCCTTTTACGACACCCACGGGAAGTATGGGGATAGATACGTAGTCATTCCATGTTAAATACTGGTATTCAGCTGCATCCAGTTAGACTAGAAGCTGACCACAACATACGTACGTAAAGGCCAGGAAAATTGATTGACCCCATGAGGTCGTTTAAATTAACAATTCAGTTTTGTATGGTCTTAATTATTGAACTTTTTTAGTTAAAATCGAACCAGAAGTAAAATTAAAAGAATATAATATTTAGATGATGATTGTGTAAAAGTAGCATTGTTAATCGACTTTTGTCGCTGACCGTACCGTAGACCTGCTACAGTACTGTCAGCGACAAAGGTCGATTATAACAAAAACAAGCATATTGTATGAGATAATTATTATGATCTAGGGTATGAAGAAAAATACACGAGGCAATGTCTATAAGCAGTAATAATTTTAAACGACAATTTGTTTTTCCTTTATAAGTGCGTTTTCAGACAACGACAGATTTTCATTTAACTTTAACTTAAAATGAATTGTCTCCTAGTCACTCAACATTTAAACTTAAATTAAGATTTAATTCGTTCTTTCGAGTAAGCGAAAATCTTTTCTTGAGTCGATTTTAAAATTGGCAAAAATGAAGGAAAACTTTTGGCAGAAAGCCAAAATGGCGGCTAACAATAAAGAAAGCTTACATGTTAAGGTAACGTCTTATTCCAGACAATTTAAAGGAAAGAATAGAAGATTTTAAATACAGTTAGGGAAAACAATTGTTAACCAAATTGACTCCTTAAGTCATTTTGCCGCGCTATTACCGTGCTTTGTTATATCTTAACAGTCATTACGGGTCGTCAGAAGTTCGAATATCTGACAACCAATCTTACCAAGGGGTTTCGTATTACCAAGAAACTGGGTTGTGAAGGTCAGATAGGCAGTCATTCCGTGTAAAATACTGGTATTCAGCTGTATCCGGTTAGACTGGAAGCCGACCCCAACATATTTGGGAAAAGGCAGGCAGATGATGATGAGTTAAACATACTGATTCTCCAAGGCTACATCGATGACCCAGATTGTGCTACAAATAAACCCAGAGAAATTCCCCAAAACAGTATCATTCTATAAAATATACCTATACCCTAAATCTTTTCACAACAAAACGCCTGTTATTTTCCGTATTCCAAAATTAGAATAAAATATACAAATCTTCTTTGAAAATAGGTAAACATCCTGGTTAAATGACTGTCGGATCCCGACTCAACGGGGATTTATTTCAGCAGATGTTCGTCTAAATTGTGAATTAATTTAGTGAATTTTCCCCTGAAACTGGAAGATATTTTGACTGAATATTATATTTTCGAGCGAAGGTAAGTCTATATTTTCGGAAGAACTAAGTGACGATCTTATTTAATAAAGGGGTAACAGAGTATGTTATTTCGTGTACTTATTAGTAGACGGAACCATTATACCTCGATGACGACGACGGGTATCAATTCTATCTAACTATAATAATTTATAGTGTTGCGCGCCACAATTAATGCCTGGTACATGGTGACGGTAGTTACCACTAGCGCCATCTAGTATCGAGTAGCGGAACTAGTAGTCAAGACCCTTCTAGAAATTTCGATGTGAGAACTTTCTAGAACTTTCCCGAACTATCGACATCTGGTCGATCGGGGCCTGTATGTACTCGAACATTCTAGATGTTTCTACAATGGAAGGTTCTAGAACTCTCTGCGGCACTATATAAGGCCGGCGTGAGCCGCGAGCGAGACAGTTTGGATACAGCGACGGAAGCGAAAACATCGAAGCGATATTCAAGTGCGACTTAAAGCGTTCAGTAGTGCAATTGTGTTTTGTAATTAGTGTGTTTGAGTTGTAATTAGTGTTGTTAATTAAAGTGTCAATTTTTGGTTATTAAATCGGCAGTTTTTATTGTCACGAACCCGAAGCTCGTAACAATAGTTTGACAGAATTGATAGGACAGATTGATAGGTAGTGTGAAGAGCTAATGATCCCTTTTTTAAAAGAGATCATTAGCTCTTCACACTACCCAACAACATTACGATTCCTTCACGTTTATTTTGAGTGAACGACTTTACATTTTCCCGATTAAGGGGACTACATGACCTAAAGCGCGGTCACTGTCGGACTGCATAGAAAAGAAACAGGAGCGCGATTACACAACCCTGGTAATTTATTGCAAAATATGAAGCAATTATGTCTAAATTACAAAAAATCTATTGTTTGGACTAAACAATTCAATGCCTTGGGTAAACTGAAAGTCTTTAAAGAGACTCCGGACCCAAGTTGGCCGAAGCAAGAAAACGTTAATTAATAAAAAAGTAATTTAAAAAAATTTAATCGACTTAAAAAAAAAAAGAAATTAACCCAAAATCATGAAATAACTTTAATTTCGGAAGTCTTGGGATCTGTACTTTAGTTTTAGTTTTTTGCCACCGACTTTTTTGAAGTCGATTTAATTTTATAAATTACTTTTTTATTAATTTTATTAAGTTATGACCCTGGTACGTTTCTCACCTATTTTCATTATTACTGCAATACCTCGTATAATATATCACGTCCAGCTTAATCGTGCCTGCTTATCATTGTATTACAACTGTCACCAGGGGCCAAGTTGTGTTCTAAATCATCACAACTTACTTTTAATCCCGGGAAGCGACAAACTTCGTCTACGTGGGCTTCGCTAGTTGAATAATGAATGTAATATTTAGTGAGGGTAAAGGCTCATTTACATGGAAAAAGCTTTTTTGGCAGTCTCGTTGGTTAGGCTGAGGCCAAACGAGCGTAATTTTTTGAGCTGTGAGTCGCGTAAAATGAGTCGCGGAATTTACGCTGCATTCGGTTTCATACAAAAGTCCTGTTTGTACCACACGGCGACGCCAAATGAGTTCTCTGCTGACTCACGCGCGTTATTTCAACCGAATTGCGCTCGGGGTGAGGGAGGGGAGTGAGGCAACGGTCAGTTAAGTACAGAGTGCGACTGAAGTTACGTCCGTCCGTCTGGCAGTCTAACCGAATTTCGATTGAACGTAAATTGCGATACTCAAAATTCGCGACTCACAGCTCAAAAAATTACGCTCGTTTGGCCTCAGCCTTATGCTTGTCAGCAGATTATCGTAGTCATGTTAACATTCAAACAAAATGTCGTGTTCACGATACTAGGCGCTTATTATTTCTAGGCTTGTTTAAAGACGATTTCTTAAGACATTTTTATGTTTTTGAACTGTTACTTACTTAGTCAGTAGTCTTAGTACTCTTATAATAATAATGATATGTTGCCCCGTTGTTGTTATGTCACTATGTGCTAGCGCATTATTGAGTGTGCAAGTCACCCCCTGCCATTTTATCCGTGTATATATAAAACATTGATCAGGCAGGGGTCATAGTTCTTCCATAGTTCTTGGTAACCAGTCCACTTTAGCCACCGAAACCCATAGCCCAACTTTTTATTTTTCCATATCCTGCAATAGTCCTACACCAACCGGGGGTTATTAAAATTTCATGGGACCTCTGCGAGTGGGCTTCGCCCCTCGTACGCCTTCCAAAGGACCGGGACCCGAGATATATTTTTTTTATTTTTTTTATTATTAATAAGAACTAAAGTTCTTAGTAATTGATTACAATCTAGCCTAAATAGACTAATAAGCAATTAACCTCTAACTTAATATTTTACGAGACTTATGTTATAACTAAGGATAGTGTCAATTTGCACTTTTACACAGTTTCGTAGCACTTTCTTAGGGTGAAACACTTGAAAAAATGTATGAAACACTTTGTTCATGTGTTACGAAAATAGCACCATTAGCACCGCACTATTATTCATTTACTATATAAATACTACACTAACTCAAATGGTTTAGTTCTTTTGAGCCTAAGCACTATGTCCGTGTTGTCTAGCAGCTGAATTGCCTCTACATTCACATGTCGGTGAAGTCAGTGTTCGTGGGCTTCAGCAAATTTTTGAATGATGGTTGTGACGAGTTCCATTTTAAGGTCACGGTGGAGGTCATCATTTCTAATGTACCATGGAGCATTTACAGCATCCCTGAGTGGGTCCATATTGGCTCACCTAAAGTTCTTTACCCGAAATTGTTCTTCCTAATGATTTGTAATCCAAATGATCAGTCTTCCTAAAATTTTTCATCCTAAAGTTTTCATTCATACTATTTGTAGTGCTACCGGCGATGTTCATAACACTCATGTTTCCGAAAATTGTAATTAATAATATCATTAATGTGAATATATTTAAACTCCTACTGTTTTTTATCATAACGCTTTTGTCCCTAAACATAATTACCATAATATTAGAAGATGATATTTATAGTTTTAATTTGAGGGTATAATTATTATTTGGGGGTATGCTTTACATAACGTACTGAGTTGTGTCTATGGAACCACTGTACTTCCACACCCGGCGCTTTTTGATAGTAGCTATTTTTTTTTTTGGATAGAATAGACTCTTTTTTATATAGATTATTTTTAGTGTAAATTTGAAAACCGCAAAGTTCGCAAAATCATAGTGGCCGAGAAAAGAAATCCCAAAGTTTTTTTTTTATCTACAAAAATATGTGGTTAGGCGTAGTCGACGGAGCCCCGCTTCGCGGGGCTCCTATTTCTGTCTACAGGGTTTAAAGGAACCTAACACGAAGGGGATGACGGGGGCTCGTTCGCTCGCTTTGCTCGCTCACTCGAGCCCCCGTCATTCCCTTCGAACCTAACCTGTCCGAGTCGGGGTGCCCCAAGTCCCGAGCTCGCTTCGCTCACTCTTGCATCCTAAGTTGTCATTACAAATGTGTTACTTTTGTATATTATGTTGGTTACCGCTATAAATAAAATCTAAACAAAAATAAATCTATAAAAATAAATCTAAACAAAAAAGATATGACTTTGAATAATAGTGTAAAAGATGGTTATGTTGAGAAAATATAGGAAAACAAATAAAAGTATAATAGATGTTTATTGCTACTGACATTATGAAGTTGAATGCTTCGGAATTATGAACATTAGAGACAGAGTAGTTAGGAATTGTGATTGTTAGGATGAAAAATTTTAGGAAGAACATTTTCGGATTTCCAATTATCGGAGTTGAAAATTTAGGTGAATTTTGGCGCACCCTCCCTGAGTACTTTATTTTGGAATTGTTGGATTATTTTAACGTTACTTCGTTTAGTACAGCCCCAAAATTGGATGCCATACGTCTAAATTGGCATAAGAATATGCTTGTATAATATAATTTTATTATGCATTGATAGGCAGGATTTCCTTCCGAGTAACCAATTCATACTTTTATACCGTATGTCGAGTTCCTGTCTTTTCTTTTTGACGTGAGATTTCCAACGCAGTTTGGCGTCAAGAGTTATGCCAAGGTATTTGGCTGTGTTAGCATAAGGCACTGGCATGCCGTTTATGTAGATTAGGTGGTAATCGCAGTGTTTGTTAGTGAAGTCAATATGAATTGATTTTGACTCATTCAGTTTGATCTTCCACTTTTGTGTCCAGTCATTAACTTTATTCACAGCTAGTTGAACTTTTTCTACTGCTTCTTTGTGGCTTAATCCGGTAGCCATAATAGCAGTGTCATCTGCAAAGGTCGCTATGGTGTTGTTTTCCAGCTCTGGAATGTCACATGTGTATAGCAAGTAGAGCAATGGGCCTAACACACTTCCTTGTGGCACCCCAGCTTTTATAGTTTTTAGCTCAGAATATGCATCCTCTTGCCTTATTCTAAACATTCTGTTACTGATATATGATTCTAGAATGTCTGCAAATTCTGGAGGTAGCATGCGTCTGAGTTTAGATACCAGACCCTCATGCCAAACTTTTTCAAAAGCTTGCGTGACATCTAGGAATACGGTGGCGGAGACCTGCTTGTTTTCGAGTGTTCTTTCAATGATGTTAGTTATTCTGTGGACCTGGTCTATCGTAGAGTGTTTTTCTCTAAAGCCAAATTGATGGTTTGGTATTAGCTATTTTTCTTCTATTATTGCTTTTAACCGTTTTAATAGCAGTTTCTCGAAAAGTTTTGATAATACTGGCAACAGGGAAATAGGTCTATATGATGATGCTTCATAGGGCGGTTTCCCAGGCTTCGCAATCATAATGACTTCAGCAACCTTCCATGACTCAGGCACATATTTTAGCATAAATGCAGCATTAATAAGTCTGGTCAGCTTTACAATGGCTTTGCGCGGGAGGTGTTTTAGTATTTCTCCTGTTATGAGATCGTAACCCGGAGATTTCTTCGAACTTATGTTACTTATGTTGAATTTCTTTCAGAACTTCTTTAGGAGTAACAAGTCGAATTCTTTGACTTTGTGATAACTTTTCACTCTCAAGCATTTCTATGGAGCTCTCATTGGGTTGAAAAGTGTTTTCTAACTATTGGGCAAACCTAAACGCTTTTTGTTCATTGCTTATGGTTGCCATTTGCCATTTGGCAGTTGGTATGCCATTTTCCGTCGCTGTTTCTGATGGGCAGAATTTGCATAATCGGCCTTGTAGCTTTCCAAAGAGAGAAATCTGTTGATTGGTCATTGATGAGCTGCACAAGGTGAGTGTTAAGACAGTCATCCTCAAATTGTAGAATTTTCCTCTTTAGTCGTTTAGTTAGGTTATTTAATAATGTTTTATCCCGTGGGCATCTAGTTTGCTGCAACCGCTTTCTTTGCTTTCTTTTATCAGATAGTAAACCTACAATTTCCTTGGGATAGATATGTCCTTTATATTTGCGTCCTAGCTGTGGTGTGTTGTTCCACGCATATTGCTGGATATTAACAACGTATTTGTTTACTTCTGAGTCCAGCTGATCCTGATTTTTTAACGGAGTTTTTAGGTCGATAATATTATCTAGATCAAGGGCAAAACCGTCCCAATCTGTAGATTTATTAATCAGTTTGGCTATAAAAAACCGGTCAAGTGCGAGTTGAACTCGCGTGGAGAGGGTTCCGTACGATGAATATTTTATCTACTATTTTTTTTTAAATCTGACCCAAAGTTTGTGGTAACTAAAAAAAAACTTGTCATTGTAATTGAAAAACATATTCTCCCATACATTCCAAATGTATTTCAGTTGGATAAACATGTTTTTTTTTGTAGTCAAGTCAAGTCAAGTCAAAGCATTTATTTTAAATATGTACATAAAAGGCACTTTTGAACGTCAAAACCCCTCCCGCTCTGGGTGGAGCGGAAGGGAGTGTCAGACTCTTACCCACCCATATTCCTTCCTTAGCCCTTTTTGTTCCGAGGTAGCGGTAACCCTTTCGGACAATCCCGCTGCCCCGATAAACTTACCTTAACCTTAACCCAATGATATAATAAGTGTAAATTCTTTAAAATATCATTGCCTTAACCGTAAATAATGAGTACCTAGTTATATTTGGAAGGAGCCCTGTGATTTCAGCTAAGAACAGCACCGATCTGTCAATTCACGAACTGACCTCCCACGGGAGGTGGGCGTCAGGCGGTAGACGGATTGTTATTGTAGACGGTTGTGGCAGTATAATCACAGACTATTTAGGTATTATTACATGTTTGTTATTGTTAGGGAATATCAATCTAGACGTGGAATTATTACTTGTGTTTTCTTTACAATTTATTCTGGAATCCACGAGTAGTCATGGCTAGAGGGACTTGTGGCTACGTAATAACAGCCGCATGGGTCGATAGACCAGGTTGAGCTACACTTGCCGCGGTTGGTCCGTGGATGGGTGGCCGTATTTATATACCAAGACCCCTCCGTGTCTCGGAAAGCACGTTAAGCCCTTGGTCCCGGCTGTCATTCGTAGATCTTTGACAGTCGTTACGGTCGTCAGCAGCCCGAAAGTGTGATAACCAGTCTTGCCAAGGGGTTTCGTATTACCCAGTAACTGGGTTGTGGAGGTAAGATAGGCAGTTGTTCCATGTAAAATAGTGGTACTCAGCTGCATCGGGTTAGACTGGAAGCCGACCCCAACATAGTTGGGAAAAGGGTAGGAGATAATGATAAGTCTTGCCTAGAGACCGGCTACTATCTGGTATAAGATTAAGAAAATCTTTTTCAAATGTTAAATGATTTTATTCCTATATAACTAGGTTAGTACAAACACTATTACACGTCAATCATAAATGATAAATGATTTTATATCTGTAAGTAGGTTTGTAGAAACACTTTTCCACGTCAGTCATATTTTAAAAACTAGATTTGGTGGGCGTTTGACTACTCTGAGAAGAAAGGCCGAAACAAACTCAGAGGTCAGAGGTCTCTTTTAAAGTCCAGACATAATCTTGGCCAGATCATTTGAGGACCATGACCATGTGGACCATTGGTGTCTGAAATGGTCTATTGAGCAAAGAACCACACAGATTTGAACATATTTTTAAAACCAATTGAAGTCGCCAGTAATATCTAGAAAGGGGTTGTGATTTTTTATTTAAAATGTTTTTCTATAACGTGTGCAAAAAATGAAATGAAAAAAATAAAAATATCACTATACCTAACTTTAAAAATCATCGTGCGAGAATTGATGGGTTGGTTTATTTTAACCAAAAGGTACCTAATTCTAAAGCTAAACCTTGACCTTTCGTTATAACTATTTAAAATAAAAATAAATTCGATTTTCCTACCCAAAAACATAATCCTTTGGAGACTCCAAACTCCAAATTACCTACTTTAAACATTCATGACACTTATTTCCATATTGTATTTTCTCGGAGCAAAATACGAAGTTTTCGCTTTACGCGTCGCTCGTGGAGACACTTCTAAGTTATACATTTCTACTTTAAGCTGACCTCTCAATGTTTGGAAAACCTGTACAGTGTACGGGGTGGTAAGGACATGGACGCGCAAAGTTTAACCATGAATTTATCACACGATTCTAGACCCTCCAGCGGAGAAATTTTACCGATGAAAAATTTAAACGCAGGGGATTCAGAATCATAAGCTAAATCCATGGTGATAGGTTGCGGCTCGAAGTCCCGGCCACCCTGTATATTATCTGAAAGGTGTGATCATATTTAAGGTACAGCTCATCATCATAATCATCATTTCAGCCGAAAGACGTCCACTGCTGGACATAGGCCTCCCCCAAGCACCTCCACTTCGACCAGTTCTGCGCTTCTCGCATCCAACGGGTTCCTGCGGCCTTCACAATGTCGTCGGACCACCTTCCAACGCTACGTCTTCCGGTACGCGGTCGCCTCTCCAAGAACCTTTCGGTCAAGATCATCAAACTGAACAAGTTTCTCCAAGGGACCAACATCGTATTTATGGGATGCTTGAAGAAACCTCCTCGTGTAGAGCAGTTTGTTCCTCCAGTTACTCAACTGAACCGAGCGCTTGGCGCATCCTGAACAGTCACACCCAACACTGTATTTGATATGCCAATTCTTCCCTTACGGTGGTAGGGCTAACGCCCGCCTGGTTTGCGACCACCCTCCCACCGGAGTCAAGCAGCCTGCTGTGTTTCGTCGATGCGTGGGAGTTCCAGTGCCTTAAGAATCTTCTGGGCACGCTCGTTCCACCATAGACCTCATCCATTGCCTTCCATCAGGTGTGATGGAGGTCAAGAGCGGACCCAATCGGCAATAACAAAAATAATCGGAATCCCATGAAGAAATTTGTTTAGTTGGATAGTCTGTTTAACGCTCTTAAATATAACCACACTTTTCTGATATATGCTGTATAATAAGAGGTCAGCTTATACTGGATATGCATAGTGAGATGTGTCGTTGCGTATCTTTCTGCTTGGCACTGGCGAAGTATTCATGAATTTAAGATCGAGCCCAAACTGCTCAATTCTATTATGTATAAACGATGCCATATTTACAATTTATTGAGTTTGGGATGCTGGAATATTATATTCTGTTAAAGTTTGGTGTGAGAATTGATATTTTTGGCACAGGAAAATGCGACAGTCTTTTGTTTTGTTGACATTATTATCTCACCTAATAAGTCTTTCAGAAAATAATAGATTCTTTTCAATTTTTATCCCTAGAATCCCTATTTCTGTATACAACGGTCCTCACAGCTACGCCAATATTGTCACTTTGGCCGAGAAAAATAAACTTTACTTGGCACGAGCTTTGGTTGAGAATTATACCGGTCACTGTCGCACTACTAAATAACTACAAGTGCAAGATAAAGAAGAGAACATTATTATCTAACTCAAAGTGCATTCTATAATGCAACGTTTATTCATCTTAGCCTTAGTATACATGAGTTATCTGAGAAGCATTTTCTATAATAATTTAACTGTGCCAAGAATTTCTATTGCCAATAAAGATGATATTCTCAACAACAATATTAACTTCTTTAATAAGGCACAGGTAATAGAAATAAAACTGTAATGGCTTCAGGATTACACGTAGATTATGCCATTTTGTTTCAAATAGACTATTAAGACTAAGGCCTCTAGCTTCGCTATTATGTTGTAAATTAAATTTTATTAGCGCTGCTTAGTATTGTGCCTTTCCTTGTTTGTATTGTTAAAGATAATTGGCAATAAGATTGTAATTTCATCTGAATGAGACTTAATTTTTATCATTTGAGTATTACTAATACGTAATGTCCAGTAATCCAGTAATCCAGTTGGGATCCAGTCCCAGGATCCATTCGGGTTGGGCAGCATTTGGAAAACTCCGTCAAGTCTTATAGTCGCCTATCCCGCAGTGTTTGAAGGCCAAGGTCTTCAACCAGTGCATCCTGCCCGTCATGACGGGCAGGACGCACTGGTTGAAGTCACCATATGTCATGACATATGGTGACAAAACGTGGACACTGACGATGACGGTCGGGCTGGTCTACAAATTCAAGGTCGCTCAGCGTGCTACGGAGCGAGCTATGCTCGGTTCTCTTTGAAGGATAAGATCACGAATGAATTTATCCGGAAAATAACAGGAGCTACCGCCATGGCTTCCAGAGTAAGCAAACTGAAGTGGCAGTGGGCTGGCCTTGTTTGTTGAAGGACCGATGGCCGGTGGAGCAGACGAGTCCTGGAGTGGAGACCGCGTATCGGCAAGCGTAGTGTGGGACATCCCCCAGCTAGATGGACGGACGACCTAAAGAAGGTGGCTGGGATGGGAAGGTGGAGGACAGGGTGTTGTGGCGTAGCCTGGGAAAGGCCTATGTCCAGTGTGCTATGGACTGCAATAGTTTGAGTTGAATGTTGTGATAGATAGTTGTAGCCAAAAGTGTAACAAAGAAACTGACCTGTACTAAGGGGGATATTACACTATCATTATCTATGTCATAGATATAATGACAATGTAATATATACAGATGAACCATTTGTCAGCTTCGGTATAATACCGGCTGAATTTTTTTACGGTCTGTACAAAAACAGGGTATAAAAAGGTAAACGGAGTAGAGGCCTATGACACAGAAATTTCTTTTTGGAGAGAAGACATGCTGCGTGTGGTTCTTTGCTCAAAAAACCATTTCAGAGACTGATGTCTGAAATGGTTTTTTGAGAAAAGAACCACACAGATTGGTTGAACCTGTCCAGGCAGGGCACGCATTTATCAGTAATTGTGCGGCTCAACTCAATACTTAAGAAGCTCAACAGCTCAATACCAAAGAAAGGACATTTGGGTAGGCCGCATAAATTACTCTAACTGCCAGACCATGATAAAAACTAAAAGAGAAAAAAAAAATTACTAACATAGTCTTCACATTCACAATATTTAAAATAATATAATACTTTACAAAGTTAAAATTCATGGCATTGTACCTATAATATAAAATTCATTAATGTTAATGTGTATATAAAACGTTTGGACACTAATTCTGACACATCTAATGAAAAAAGTATAATTATGCAAAAAATGAGATACTTATAATTTTCCCTTCATACAAGTAAGCCCTTTAATTAAACTCCACAAGGGAAGTAAAGGCAAAATTCCGGAGTAATAATTCCGAACTTCTACAAGTGCGAGTCGGACTCGCGCACTGAGGGTCCCGTAACAAATTTGTAGGTAGGTATGTAAATACAAATTTACTTTACTTGTGCTACATGACATTGCTTCTTGCCAAATTTCATGATTCTAGGTCAACGAAAAGTACCCTATAGGTTTTGATTCCCTTGCGAATGATAAAATATGCTGCATATACGGAACATAAAGACCTATATCTTTTGATTACTTTGACTTATAATTTTGATTTTTTCACTGCTTCAAGGGATTGTAGCCCTGAGTATTTGATATTAATTTCAACTTGATAACTCCACGTGTTCCTGAGAAAAAGGGTCTTGACAGACGGACAGACAGACGGACCACGAAGTGATCTTATAAGGGTTCCGTTTTTCCTTTTGAGGAACGGAACCCTAAAAAAAGTTCTTATTTATTACGACTTGGGGCGGAACGCTAATCTCTGAATACAAGTTTAGGAATTTTTTTCCAATTTTCAATGTGACTTTTGTAATTATGTAGTTTTTTCAAATTCAAATTCAAATATTTTATTTCAGATTTACATCCATATATTGTTAGTAGTAGTATAACTTAGCCTAATGTTAGTATTAAATTAAATTTACAATAATAAACAAGTAGTGTACCATTGAACTGTTCGTTCAATGGTACACCGCTTATTTGGATAAGTGTGTATGAACACTTACCCACCTTCGTAAGAGGGGAGAGTCCCACCGGTCTGCAAACACATTCAGGATGCCATTGGAGGAGGAGCGCAACCGCGCCATCATGGAAGCGCATCGCTTCCGCATGATCGCGGCGAAACCATCGACGCACGCTTCCGCGAACATCCCTGACGCGCTACATCGCCACGGCAACCCCAAAAGCACCCTGAATGCGTTATTGTACTGGACGCGCAGGTCGCTATATGCCCGCTGGGTATACTTGGTCCACAGGCTGCACGTGTAAAGCGACTGGCAGTAGGCCTTAAAAAGCGTTATCTTTACCGATTTAGTACAGCGTGCAAACCTGCGGGCCAGCATGTTGCAACGGACAGCCAGCGACCTGCGCTCCCTGTCTATGTCAACATTATCTTTTAAGTCGTCAGTGACCCAATGGCCCAAATACTTAAACTTCGAAACCCGACCTAAAGGAGACCCAGAGAGTGAGAGTTCAGGCAGATGTTTATACGTTAAAGTACCTGATTTAAAAACCAACCATTCACTCTTATCGGTATTGTATTTGAGCCCGTGAGCCACTGCATAACTTTCACAAATTTTAAGGAGCTTTCTCATTGCACCGATAGATGGGCTCAGCAGCACCATATCATCAGCATAGCTGATGTTGTTCACGCAGATACCGTCCACGTGACAACCGATTTTAGTGCTACTTAGCCTACCTATCAGTTTGTTTATGTAAAGGTTAAAAAGACGGGGGGAGCTCAAACCCCCCTGCCTCACCCCACAATCCAACCCATACATATCCGAATATGAGCCAGCCCACTTAACTGTATTCTTTTGACTGGACTTGCTTTAATATGATGAATCCTACCAAACCAATTTGATGGTACTTATATAATTTTTTTTTGCATATTTTTAGTATAATTCAAAATTCAAATTCAAAATTATTTATTTTGGGACAACTAGATCCACCGGTTAGTGTACAAAAACTTAGAAACTACTGTTAGTACCTACTTAAATACAATAACAAAGGACAACACTCATTATAGACATCACAAATCACAGATGCCCCTGTGCTGAGACACCCCGCACCGTCAAGATAATCAACAGGGAGATACCTCCCTAAAAGATCACCAGACGAACGAAATACCTCAACACAGGCGCACGCACACCATCTAGCTCTGGAGAGTTTATCGACGTCCAATCGTATAACTCTCCAGTGGATCAAAGGGCATAGTGGATCCTTGGGCAATGATGCTGCAGATGAACTTGCGAATAGAGGCTCTGTTATGAGGTTGCTAGGCCCGTACCCACTTCTCCCTTTGCCTTTCTCACAATTTCGTGCGTGGATTCGCCTAAGATCGACTGAACTCCATAACAACAGAAGGTTACGGGCAACAGACTGTAAACAGTCAAAATTGGCTTTACCAATGATACACCCGCGACTAAACAAAACACTTCTCAGCCTGAATAGAAATAACCTTAGAATAATAATAGGTTCAATTACGGGCCACAACCTCCTTAACAAACATCTTTTCAACATCGGCGCCACAGACAGCTCCCTTTGCAGGGGCTGCCTTGACGCCGAGGAACCGGCGGCCCGTTATCCTGGAATGCGAGGCCGTGGCTTCTCAACGTGCAGAAATCCTCGGAACAATGAGGTCGCTCCGCAAAGCCTGTTCTGTGCTTTTGGGCGGAGCTAGGCTGGCTCTGTTAGCCAGAATCCCCTTGCACAACGGACCGAATGAGAGTCTAAGTGCGGAAAAGGGAGTCCCATCATCATCATCAACATCATCAGGCGCACGCAGATCTTCAGCATAATGCAACCTTTGATCTTTTATTTAAATTGCACGTACTTAATGGTTAATTAAATCCAGGATTTTGCTATTAATTTCTGTTGTCTCTTTCTTAATTACCGTGATATAAAAGTGACGAGCATAATATGCGTATCAAAAAAGTTAAATATTTTGTTAAAGATCCTTTGTGTTTTAGGTACCAATAATTTGCTCCTGAAAGACGCACTTCTGGATCATTCCGGATCATAATCTCAGCAATGATATTATTAATAGAGATTGAAAAGGAAGACTTTTAACCTAACACAATGAAAGGGACCGCCATCAATCATTGTTAGATGAGGTTCCTCGGAATTTTGTTAACTCGCGCTCTGTTGTTTTTATTAATTTAGAACTAGGTATTGTGAATTTATTACATTTCTTATTTCGTTATTTTTATCTTATCGTATGATGCAGCGGTTGAAGTCATTCCGTCAACGCCAGCTGTCATAAAAGATAAAGATAAAGATGCATAAATTATTTGTTTAAACATGCAGTGTAACATGATACCTAGATATATGCACATATGGATGGAAAAATATTGCTGGTTCAACATGTTAAAAAACTGGCCAAGTGCGAGTCGGACTCGCACACGAAGGGTTCCGTACCACAAGGCAAAAACGCCGAAAAATACATGTTTGTTGTATGGGAGCCCCCCTTAAATATTTATTTTATTTTAATTTTATTATTTATTATTAAAGTTAAAATACAACTGAATATTTTGTGAATATTTCAAGTGCCTACCTGTTGCCATTTTTGATATCGAGCAAAAAAGGGCAAAAAAATCGCGTTTGTTATATGGGAGCCCCCCTTAAATATTTAATTTATTTTGTTTTTAGTATTTGTTGTTATAGCGGCAACAGAAATACATAATTTGTGAAAATTTCAACTGTCTAGCTATCGCGGTTGTTGAGATACAGCCTGGTGACAGACAGACGGACAGACGGACAGACGGACAGACGGACAGACGGACAGACGGACAGACGGACAGACAGCGAAGTCTTAGTAATAGGGTTCCGTTTTTATACGGAACCCTAAAAAAACAGAGCTAGAAACATAGAAAACCAAAGCTTTACCCCATGTTACTTGGGGTCGGAGCAAAACACTACGTAGGTATAATCAAAGACAGATTGGATTTGGATTGGATTGATTGGTATTTTAGCACAGACAAAAAAATATAACTGAAAAATCCTTCACCAATGGGATTTGATACGACTAACTTAACAGTTAACTGTCCATTATGATTCATAATGTTATCCTTTTATGATTCTGCCATACTGGCCTTTTTAGGCCCCAGCTTCGTACTCTACAAATCTTAAGATATTTTGGAAAATGGACTAACCTTTATCATCAGCCCTGAACTCCGCCTCCAGCTCGGCCTTGGTCGGCTGCGGCTCCGGCTGCTGCTGCTGCTGTTGCTGTTGGGGTTGCTGCTTGCTGGTCTTCATGCTCATTGACTTCCTCGTCCGGTGGCCACGGAACGCTGCCTGGATCTTTGTCGCCGCCTGTTCTTCTGACTTGGGCTCTGTGGTCTTCGCCTTCTCTTCTGGAAAAGAAAGAAGGGATGTTAAAGGAGTTTTTATGCTACAGGCTTTTTATTGGGGTTTTTCCATCTGGAATCTGGATTGGTGCCCGGTTGATGGCAATAAGCTCGTCCTCTATTACATGGGACTTAAACATAACAAGCGAAGTGTGGGTGTACTTTGTTAATGGAACTGAAAAATAAAATTTATTATATTTATTTTTATTTTTGGTAAACAATTTTTGTTTCATAGCTCTTTGGCCATAGTCCGCGCGGAACTAGTTGGCCGCGCCTTAGTGTGCGATTACAGTGGCGCGGGGCGGGCAGCGGGAGCGGGTGGCGGGTTAAGCGGAAAACGCACATTTCCATGGATGAACACAGTAGTAGCGGGGCGATTGAGCGGTCCGGACGTACGGTAGGCTCCAGAAGTCCATAATCAAAGTTACGAAGCAATAGCTTGGACGTTTAGTTTGACTTACGACCTTCTTATAATGAGTAGTTTGACACACACACCCGCATATTACTTGAATAATCACGCTATTGAATATTATAGTTCCGTGTCATGTTCGTCTTGTGCAAAACTTTATGGTTATACCCGCAGAAATCTAATTTCCAATTATAAGGTGGACAGATGCACCATTCACCGCGACTAAATACTTAGAATGTTGTGGTTCTTTGTTGGTTGATAAAAATTTGATATTGTGGGTTAGAATCTATTAGCGGTGCTGTTCATTTTGAAATGCCAGCAAATTAAAATATTGAGATTAAAGCGGTTATTATCACGCTGCGTAAAAGTGGACTTAATTATATCACAAATATTTGATGAAACCGAACTGACTGTGAGTATTATGATTTAATTATTTTATCGAATATTTATTTAATTAAAGTTTAACTGCTGATCCTTGTAGTTATTTTATTAAACGTTTTATATTTACCATAGGGTCTAAATAGAAGAAAAAAATTATATTTCCAAGAGTTTATTTATTTACTTTTGGAATGATGAATAAGTATAGCATTATGTATAAATTATAATATAATCATTTTGTAACATTTGAACTATTTTCAAAATAATTTTGTTTAAAAAAGTAATAACTTAATATTTTATAATTTTGCTAGTAGCCTTACAATATTCCTTTTTTGTTTTAGAGAAATTACCTACTGTGAGTCGGAGGGTCAAAAGATATAAGGAAGAGTATAGTCAGTGAATAAGAAACAAGTGGTTTTAACCAACCAGTTACCTACCAGATGAAGTTGCATTGCAAGGAAATATGAAGATATATGTTTAAACATTATAGGATCCATACGCCAGCGTTTACTTGATAGCATGGATAATAATGGGGGTTATACAACGTATTAAGTTATAAATTACAAATTGATTTTAGTAATATTAAAATATTATTGTGTCATATCCGTAATAAGGATTATTTTGAGGTTTATAGTTTCAATCTTCTTTTCAAAATGAATTTTGAAAATGAATACTTAAGCTATATCCGCAATTAAAGCACAATATTATTTTATTAATAAGATAGTTGCAATATTTTAAGTGTAATGGTCGTAGCTCACTGATTACCTGCTAGCTTCAATAAATTGTTCTTTATGAGAAAATAAACTGTTTTAAAAGTTTATTTATCAAATTATAACAAATAAACATTTTGAAATCACTTAAAAACTTTTTTATTTTTACCCCCATATTTCAATGACAATATAATAATACAAATAAAATAAATATTACATTATCATTCTCGTGTATTAATTTATCGAATAATAAAAAAAGATAAGATTATTGTTGAAAAGATAAATCAAAGTTTCATCTCGAGATTCGAACCCAGGCCTGCGTGTTTACTAATACTATACGCTACGTTATCCGCTAGCAGTACTTGTTATGAAGTTTTGAATTTTAGCAGTGGTATGAACCAACGAAGGTCATACGTAATTACGCCGCGCGTGTGAAAAAGCGACGCCTGTATGTTTTTGATTCGTTCGACTAGTAAGCCAGTGTACACACACGTGTAAATACGGGCCTGCGGCGCGGGCGCGGGGACGGCGCGAAGCATGTTCACAGAAATTTCAACCATAGCGTGCCTATGCAGAATTGTTGCATACTGTACCTACCTCGTGCGATATTACTATTTTACTTTACTTTTTGTATACTAATATTACTTTAATAATTATAACAATGAAAATAACTATTAAAAGTTAATTACCATCAGAATCTCCGCTTATTATTTTTATTTCTTGCCATAGTATTTTAATTACTTGTCGATTCGAATGATTTGAATCACTAGAATTCCACAAAGGTGGCCGAGCCAATACGGCACTAATTAAATCTTCAGTCGTCAGCGGCATGTCCGAACAAATCTAGCGGGAAACGCAAACTGACTTGCGTCCAGGGTACCCCGCTCGCGACACCCGCTTGTCCCGCTTAGATGGGGAGAGGGCTGAGGCGGGGGTTGCCTAGTGTTAGCAACGCACGGCGCACGTGAGATTAATGACGGCAAGGGCCCCCGCCCCTCCGTCCCACCGCTCACATACCTAAGGCTCGGCCAACTAGTTCCGCGCGGACTATAGTTTAAGCTACATTGACGGACCTAAGCAAAGTCAATGTAGCGTGTGTGGTGAATTTGATTGTTATGAGGAGAGATTTCATTTACCTCAATTTGCATGAATTTTCTCACTATTCTGCAGGTGTTTGAAATTGCGCCTTTTTGGAGTGTTATGTAAATTTAGTCTTTCAGGTCTATTAGTTTGAGGCTGTGGTGGAGGTGATTGGGTATAACACCCGTCGTGGAGACAGCAAAGGGTACTACTATTATTATTATTTGTAAAGTGTTCTCTCTTCTCCACGGCTGGTTTTTGCCGAAGCCAAGTAAATGCAGCTTATGTTTGTGTTTATTATTGTTACTTTAACACTTCTGCCTAGCCTATATGGGATTACAGGCCTGATGCTATGCTGTTCTGTTATGTTACAGGTATTATAGTCGAATGTCTACAATTGTTTCATGTAAGATGGTTACTTATCAGTAAACACATAGAATGTGGTTTGTTTACCGCCTATGGAATGGACATTTGCTACAACGAAGGTTATCAACCTAAAAAAAAACAAGTGTGTATCTGCTGTTGTAACCTTGTATTTTTTTTTTGTTTCTATCTTGTAGAGCCCCGCGGTTTTACTCGCATAAGTGTCGATCCCGTGGGAATATCGGGATGAAACTATCCTATGTCCTTTCTCGCGACTCAATTTATCTCTATACCAAATTTTATCTAAACCGGTTCAGCGGTTTAAGCGGGAAGAGGAGGAACAGACAGACAGGCAGATAGACACACTTTCGCATACTCGTCTACAAGGCTTAATTCTTAAAAATAGTTATTTCACACTTCACAAAATTTTACGTACATAATTCTCGAAGTAAACGTACTTACATAATTCTCGAAGGAAAATCTGGCGAACAGTGCCTTATTTTTTTAATGGAACACTAAAGTGCCATCGTTAACGTGTCCATGAGGTTATTAATGATGATTGCTTTCATCGATTGGTAATGCTAATGATCATGTTCGATTTCGAAGTAGATAGGTCTTATTTTCCAAACCCAATTCATCATCATTATCATTTGCCTTAACTTTCCTCGACTTTGTTGGGGTTGGTTTCCAGTCTAACCAGTTGTAGTTGACCAGTATTTAACATAGAGTGACTGCATATCTGACCTCTACAACCCAGTTACTGGGTAACATGATAAAACTGCTTATCTAGGCTGACTTCTACAACCTAGTTACTGAGTCGATACTCTTTGGCTGTCAGACTTACGAGCTCCAGAAAATACAAACAATCAAATCAAATTCAAAATAAAGCCCCAATTTCATCCATTGTTTTGTGAACGGTGTGCCGATAGTGAAAGCATTTAAGCACAACCCAGTTACTGTGTAATACGATACGAACTGCCCCGTTGGTCTCGTGGTTACAAGCGTCTCGTGGTTGCGACTGCTGAGCGTGGGGTCCTGGGTTCGATCCTCAGGTCGGACAAAGTGTTATTGAGAGTTTTTCGATTAGGAATTTCTAAGTAACAGCTCGAAGTTTAGAAGTTGGCGGTGTTATACCCCCATGCCTCGGAAAGCACGTTAAGCCGTTGGTCCTGCGCATGATCACAGATTGCCGCCCATCGGACTATGAGAGTGTCTGCGCACACACTTGTGCTCTATAATATTTCCCGCGCCGAAAGTAAGTCTCCGTTATTTTTCTGTTATGGGCGAAATAAGGTCTGGAAGACCGAATTAATTAATTATTTAGTGAGATACCCCTTGTTACCAAGGGATATCTCACTAATTAATTAATTAATGGTTTGTTGTCAGACTTTCCAAATCTAATTATATTGAAGTATAATGAATAACTGACAAAAATTTGTCTACCAATCTTATTTATTGCCAAAAAATGATTTAAGTTTTTCACAAACTTTTTCTTTCCTTAAAATAGAAGGGTTATTTTACGCCGTCCACTAAAACACTGAAATTGCTATGCGATTTGGAATCTTGTGAAGAACAAGTTAGGGCACAAAAACTAGAGCCAATATTTCTTCACCTGTCACAAAGTATTTAAGTAGTTTTATCCACTTGGGTTCGATGCCAAACAAACACTTTTGTTGAGCAAAATTGAGCCAAACTTTTCTGAATGGTCTAGTATAATTTTTCGGCAAAATTCCGAATGTAGGTCAGGACTGGAAGTGGAGTATTTCTTCTTTGATATACCTATGAATTTATTGTTTTTTGAAAGTAGGGCAAAAATAACTTAATTGGTATGTAAATTATAGTACTGGCGATGGAAGAATTTATGGCTTAGATTGTATCTTTAGCTTGTTATTTTTCCAAAATACCTTTCAGGTATTAACTTCTTCGCCTAAATTCATGATAACATGAGCTAGGTGTCTATGGGTCTATTTATTTTTTTAATCTTTGTTTTTTTTTTTCTTTCACATGTTTTTAATACCTGATTGTGTCTTTTGTTGCACTGAATAAACCTTTTGTCTATCTATCTATGGACTTAATAGTCCATGCATGCCCTAGAACATACCCTAGAACTAAAAATTTGAAGACTAATGTCTTCGAATTTTTAGTTCTAGGGCATGCCGGTTTCCTCACGACGTTTTCCTTCAGCGTTTAAATCAACGGTGATGGCTCCCTGCCCCCAGTAAAACCTAAATCAGATACTTAACCTGTCCCAAAATTTAGACTTAACCAATTATTCAGAAAATTAAACTCAAACGCACCCAACCACCTTACACTGCCCTACATTTTAAAACACAAAGAGCTTCAAAATAAATTAAAAGAGACGTAATTTTAGTCACAAAAAGGTCCAGACACAGACCAGCGTGACGAAACCCGAATTTTTCACCGGGATAAAGGAATTTTTCAACGGCTCACGTTAACGCGGTGAATTATTCAAAAATGTGAGGACACAGCCACTTTGCGAAAGGAAGAGAGGTGATTTTATTTTAGGGGTAGTGCAGACAGTTGGTCGTGCGAAAATTACACGCCATAATTTACAGCGAGTTTTGCCCAAAGTAATTTAGTTTTATTTTGTATTTCGGTAAAAAGTATGGCGTAGGTACTTTTAATCTCATTTATTCTAAGGCATTTGTTTTTGGACTCATCATCATCATCATTTCAGCCGAAAAACGTCCACTGCTGGACACAGGCCTCCCCCAAGCACCGGCCCTGCGCTTCTCACACCCAGCGCATTCCTGCCGTCTTCACCAGATCTTCGGTCCACCTTGTGGGGAGGCCTTCCAACGCTACGTCGGTATGCGGTCGCCACTCTAGAGCATTGCCTGCTCGCAGAACTGATGGCCGATGGGGCTGAAACCTTATTCCGTTAAAAAAGTAGTAAGTAAATCATTTTAATCTGCATTCAACCTAAAGTATTCATTTTTGGAATCAGTTTTGAGTTATCAGTCGACGAGATTCTGAGATTTTTTATGATAATAATTCACATTACTCGCATAGTTTAGGCGTTTGGTTGAAATAACAAACCCTTTTAATAACAAAAATTTGTTGAATGTGTCTACTATAGAAGTTTCAATTATACTTGGAAAGTAAAAACGTATTTTTTTTAAGGAAATCGTACAAAAGCAGAATTATAAACATTACGCTAGAGTTATGTAAATCGCGACAATACGCATATAAAAACCGCACGCCAACGGGTTGTAAGAGCCCTTAGTTCTTTGTTTTTATAATGTTAAGCTCAGCAATTCTTGCGGGGGATAAAAACCGGGCCACGTTTTATAGTTGGGGCATTAAAATGTAACCGAGTCTGTCCCTCGTCATGTGACATTTTAGACGTTCGTAACAGTGTTTTAGTGTTTGCTAGTGATTTGATTGTGTTTTGAATGCGGGAATGGGATCTTTATTCCTAACATTAATTCTAGCCTGGTACCTGGTACTTATAACTAGATAATATCGCATAAAAAATATTGTTGTAGAATTTGAGGCTAGCAAACGGTAACTTGTTGAGATTTTAAATTGTAACCGGTATTAAAATAAGAACAGCCGCTCGAGTCTGTAAAAATCTCACCGTGAAAGTTTGTCAGTGTATGTGTTTGTTACTTCTTCACGCTCAAACGGCTGGACTAATTTTGATAAAATTTGGTATGGAGGTAGCTGACACCATGGATTAACACATAGGCTGCTTTTAAACCCGATTTGTCATAAGTGTTGGTACAATGGAACGCAGTATTCTGGGCGTCAAACTGACAGACCATATTCGCAACACCACACTGCGCTCCAAAACACAGATTACTGACAACTGAAAATATTACTGAAAAGTCGCTAAGCTGAAGTCATGGGGAGAGGAATTTGCCCAGCAGTGGGATGATGCAGGATAATAGTAACAGTACGTGTTTGTACAATTGTGGTGTTTTTAGGGTTCCGTACCCAAAGGGTAAAAACGGAACCCTATTACTAAGACTTCGCTGTCTGTCCATCTGTCCTTCTGTCTGTCTGTCACCCGGCTGTATCTCAAGAACCGCGATAGCTAGAATGTTAAATTTTCACAAAGTATGTATTTCTGTTGCCGCTATAACAACAAATACTAAAAACAAAATAAAATAAATATTTAAGGGGGCTCCCATACAACAAACGCGATTTCTTTTGCCCTTTTTTGCTCGATATCAAAAATGGTAACAGGTAGGCACTTGAAATATTCACAAAATACTCAGTTGTATTTTAACTTTAATAATAAATAAAATTAAAATAAAATAAATATTTAAGGGGGGCTCCCATACAACAAACATGTTTTTTTTCGGCGTTTTTCCCTTGTGGTACGGAACCCTTCGTGTGCGAGTCCGACTCGCACTTGGCCAGTTTTTTTGGTCTTAACATAAGTAATTATACAATTTATACAGATCCATAACACTTAGTCATAATAATGTGACATGCAAACATTTAGGTTTATACTTAGTCATAATTACTGTACTTAAGTATTATTGTTTAATTGAAGTTAAAATTACAATTGAGTAGCAATATTGTCATAATCATTATTGGTAAACACATTTTTAAATTACAATTGAGTAGTAATATTGTTATAATAATTATTGGTTTTAAATTTTTAAATACTATTAATGTCAGAGGGTAAATAATTATGATTGCTGTTTATTTTTTAACCTGTTATAAATATGTTATTCCTCAATGTTCATGATTGCACCTACCACTTTATGGTTTATTAAGGTTGTCTGGTAGAAAATGCCTGTGGCATTAAGTCTGCCTCTGTACATGCATGCTTGCTGTATATGCTTGAAGTATTATATAAATAATAATTATGTCTTTTACCGAGTAGAATTTTTTTGTCATGTAGGTCATAATGTCTCACGTACCTTTAACTTAATACAGCAAAACTTTTGACAGAAAAAGGTTACCTAGATCTACCTAGATCACAGTCTGAACTTTCTAGCCTTGTGAGAACACATTAACTCCAAAACAAAAGGCCCATTTGGGCACCACATGGTTTCTTAAATGTGATTTTTATTCTGATAATGATAACCTCGTCGCTTCAAGTACCTATTTGTTTTTCTACTGCGATTCTAAACGGGTACTAAAATTGATTTACGTACGTTTGTTTGCTAAACTTATACACTAGGAACGAAAATATTATTTAAATATTAGGTAAACTATTATACTGTTCCTCTGTTACCGCTACAATGTCGCTAAAAGGTTAACTGCATTTTGCGCACTCTCTCTCGCACACCTCTCGAAATCTCGCCGTACAACAGAGAGCGCGCGAAGTGTGTTCGCGTTATCGCGACAATGTAGCATTAAAAGCAAAGATTTAAATCGTTAGATTCGCCCGACCCCGTCAAAAGATGGTAATTTTTCTATTCGTTGACAGTGACATTTGAGTAGTTTCGTCTCGCGCACTTATATTCAAAATCATATCTTTCGTTCCATGTGGGATGTGTAAGTTAAAAAACTCTTCTGAAAATGTATGGAACAGCAAAATTTTTTTTTTATAATCCACGAAAAATTTCGACGCAAGGAGGTTAGGAATCATATACTGAATCTGTGGTAACAGGTTGTGCGTCGATGTCCCTACCAGCATTTGTTATTCCTACACAAAAATAATATTAAAATAATATATATCCATTTGGTTACGCAAGTAGAAAATGGTTCACTCGAACCCCAGACAGATACAAACTCAATAAGAATACCTAGGTAAACCATCCATTCATCCAGTTAAAACAAAAAGAAGTCACTCTACCCCAACATCACCCAATCCATACACGTCTCGAATAAATAATTCTAGCAAAAGTTAGATGAACCTAGACTATTGTATCTAGGTCGTAGGAGGCCTGACTTGTGTGAAATTATTTATGAACGGGGAAGGCACACGAGCGAAGCTGTGGTAAAAGCTACTACATAAATAACCTGGCCTAAAGGAAATGGTTTGAGCTGAAAACTTAGGCCGCCATTTGCATTCCGCTTTGATGTTTTGTAACGAACTCTGTGATCGAAGTGAACGTTACACAATGGAAAAGTTTGTGGAAAAAGTTTAAGCTGTGTTCAGTTTTTGTTCTTGATACCTATAACTGGGCGCAACTGGCTCGTTAGTCTAGTGGTTGCTAGTACTACCTACTACTGAGCGAGAGGTCCTGGGTTCAATTTCCAAGTCGAGCAGTGTTTTTGTTTTTTTATGGATTTGTGCCCAGTTGATGGCAAAGGCTCGCCCCTTATTACGAGTACATGGTACTAAAACATAACTGGTGAAATGTGGGTATCGGTACATCTCTGCTCATCCCTTCGGGGAAACAGGCTAAGCTATGTTTGTTATAAATAAACTGGCTATAAACGTTATAAATATATGTAAAGGAAATGTTTAAACCGAAAACTTTGGTCGCCATTTGCATTCCGCTTTGATGTTTTGTAACGAACTGTGTGATCGTAGTGAACGTTACACAATGGAAAAGTTTAAGCTGTGTTCGAATTTCTTCTTTATTATTTTATACTAGCTTCTGCCCACGACTTCGTTCGTGTGAAATTTCTTATTCCCTCGACCCATCTCGTCGCATTGCATCACCCGCCTACGTCTCCTGCCCTATCACTTCGTTTTCGCGTAGCATTTTTGCTCGGCTCCTAAGGGTCATAGCGTGATGTTAAATAGCCTATAGGCTTCCTCAAAAATTGGGCTATCAAAAGCAAAAACATTATTTTAAATCCGAATGGTAGTTCCAGACCCCGACAAACAAACAAACAAATACCTTAGATTGATCTAAATAAAGCTTTGTTACAGATGTACACAGAGTATAAAAAAACCGGGCAAGAGCGAGTCGGACTCACGCACCGAGGATTCTGTAACATCCGGGTTTATGCATAAGGTTTATGTTTATGAAATTAAATGTTTTTTTTTTTTTTTTATTTGAGTTGATTGAATGAAAGGTAAATAGCGGTTTACGATTTATGACGTATTAAAAAAAACTACTTACTAGATCTCGTTCAAACCAATTTTCGGTGGAAGTTTACATGGTAATGTACATCATATATTTTTTTTAGTTTTATCATTCTCTTATTTTAGAAGTTACAGGGGGAGGGACACACATTTTACCACTTTGGAAGTGTCTCTCGCGCAAACTATTTAGTTTAGAAAAAAAAATATTAGAAACCTCAATATAATTTTTCACACCACCTGCTCGAAAATGTCAAATTATATGTCAAGCAACCTTAACCTAAAGTGAGTCATTAGTGGCCGGGGGCACAGCCGGTCAATAATGTTGTACTGAATTTCATTATGACCCGCTGGTCAATAATGTGATTTGAATTTGGAATCTCCCATGCTCAGCTAA
Organism: Mesoligia furuncula; assembly: GCA_916614155.1. Lineage (NCBI taxonomy): Eukaryota > Metazoa > Arthropoda > Insecta > Lepidoptera > Noctuidae > Mesoligia > Mesoligia furuncula. The sequence goes on along the minus strand of OU744815.1, from coordinate 16,225,850 downwards.
ATTGGCAGTATAGTACTAACAAACACCCTTTGGTGCCAGAAAGAGGAAAGCTGTTCTCGAAACCCTTACTACGCGTGGATGATATTCTCGATTTCCTACAAAATCATAACGACTGCTTCTTCATATCGTTGCCATGTTTTCGAAGACATATTATTGTAAGAATAATTAGATAACTACGACCCATTTTTTAAAAGGAATGGAATAACATTAAAACTGGCATTAATAATAACAAATACCGTACCGCGCCGTAATACCGTAATAGTAATTGGCTGTAACATTAGTTAATTTATTTTAAGTAAACTGCGCTAAGATTGCTGTGGATTTTGTGAATAAATAAATAAATAATAAAACCTATCCAAGTATCCATACTACAGTCGATTTATCACATTTTATCAAAAATACTCTATTTTCACGAGCGTCTCCAATGACGTTCTAAATTCGAAATGCAGACAGCCAATCATCTAAAACCATTCTACCAGCCCTGTATAAAGCTTAGTTTACACAAACGCCACTTCCATGAGAGTGATATCAATAGACACACACGACAAAACCGTAGAAGAGACTTTTTTTTTGAAAATCGAATTGATCGTGTCTTGGCTACTTATTGGTAGACGCAATAAAGGCGCGAATTTTCGTACTATGGCTATTATTTTCTCACAGTAGGTGTAAAAAGTAGAGTATGCTCCTCTGGGCTAAAGGTGTCTTTGCCTTGGGCTAGCTTGAATCCCTCGCTGCATTCAGGATTCTTGTATTAACTCCCTCGCTTCGCTCGTGAGTTAAACTCTTAAATCCCTCGCTGCGCTCGGGAGTTAAGTCCCAAATCCTTCATTGCGCTCGAGATTCAATATGACGCCCGTGACATAAGACACAACTTTAGCCCCTCGGTGCATAATCTACTATTTGAAGACCGATCCATAGATTGTATATACACGTATGGGTTTCATGAAAAAAAAAATTGAGTTTCGGTTCTAAGTATGGGGAACCCCCAAAATTTATTGTTTTTTTCCATTTTTGTGTGAAAATCTTAATGCGGTTCACAGAATACATATTATACTTACCAAGTTTCAACAGTATAGTTCTTATAGTTTCGGAAAAAGTGGCTGTGACATACGGACGGACAGACAGACAGACAGACAGACATACAGACAGACAGTCACACAGACAGACAGACATGACGAATCTATAAGGATTCCGTTTTTTGCCATTTGGCAACGGAACCCTATGTATTTTAATATCTAATGGAACATATTTTAATATCTAATGGAACGACGGTTTTTACCGTCGTTCCATTACATATTAAAATATATAATTATAAGGTTTATGTGTTAAAGTTGGTATTTAAAGATCGGTATAAATGAAGCGGTTTATTTATATGAAAGCTTTCCTCGTGCCACGTCCATAATTAAAATTTAATTATATGTTTCTAGCTGTAATGATTTTTAAATTGAAGTCCATTTCTATATTTGTTTAATATAATTTTACGTCTAAAAATATAGATACATGTGGTACAGACGTCAGCTCATCAAGCTACTACAATCTGTCAAAATTCTTTAACACTTAGTCTGCCGGAACGTAGATCTACGCGAGACACAATGGCTTTTTAATTGAGTCTGTAATTACGACACACAAGCGGTTAATAGAATTTCAACTTTATCGCTAAAGAATAAGGTTCAAAGTTGATTGGAAAAATTTGACAGTTTCGGGTAGCTTGATGTGCCGGCTGGCGTCTACTTATATCGTACGTAAAGGGTGCCATTGGGACCCTATTACCAAGGCTCCGCTGTCCGTCGTAGACCCTTGAAATTTCCACAGTGGGTACTACAGATAACAAATCTAAATATATAAAACTCAAAGGTGACTGACTGACATAGTGATCTATCAACGCACAGCCCAAACCACTGGAGGGATCGGGCTGAAATTTGGCATGCAGGTAGATGTTATGACGTAGGCATCCGCTAAGAAAGGATTTTGATAAATTCTACCCCCAAGGGGATAAAATAGGGGGTGAAAGTTTGTATGAAACTTTGTCAATTTTAAACCGATCGGGCTGACACTTCGCATGCATATAGCTACTATGACGTAGGCATTCCCTAAGAAAGGATTTTGATAAGTTCAACCCCCATGGGGATAAAATAAGGGATGATGGAGGATGTAAATGTATAAGTTTTTTTTAATAATACTTAACGCGAGCGAAGCCGCGGGCAAAAGCTAGTATAAAATAAAGTTTTAAAAAAATATGCACAGCCCGATACAAACTTTAAACTGCGGCTCGTATAGTTACCGGCACGGATCTTGAGCGCTCGGCGGCAGAGTGGGGATCGCTTTGCGCATCGTATACTTATGGCAAAATAAAACATAATATTAAATAATATTATTATTATGAATTTACGAGATATATAAATTCATAGGTAATAATAATATTCTTTCATATTATGTTTTATTTTGCCATAAGTATACGATGCGCAAAGCGATCCCCACTCTACCGCCGAGCGCTCAAGATCCGTGCCGGTAACTATAACATGAGGTAAGACGCTGCACAGTAGCAAATTCAACTGTCAGCGGGGTTGAGGGGTGAACTGCGAAGCGTGTAGCGCCTTCAGAGTCACCATAAAGTTTGCATCGGGCTGTACCTAGACCTACTTATCATCATCATCATCATTTCAGCCGAAAGACGTCCACTGCTGGACATAGGCCTCCCCCAAAGGGGGGGGGGGGTTGCCATAATCGCCACGCTTGGCAGGCGGGTTGGCGATCGCAGTATGGTATGGTGGTGGAATGCATAGAGAACGCTGCTGCCCATTCTCCGGTACGCCCCTTAGTCGCCTTTTACGACACCCACGGGAAGTATGGGGTGGTGCTATTCTTTAAGTCACACAGACATCCTACTACCTACTTCATCGTTTCAGCCGATAGACGTCCACTGCTGGACATAGGCCTCCCCCAAAAGGAGGGGGGGGGGGGGTTTGCCATAATCGCCACGCTTGGCAGGCGGGTTGGCGATCGCAGTATGGTATGGTAGTGGAATGCATAGAGAACGCTGCTGCCCATTCTCCGGTACGCCCCTTAGTCGCCTTTTACGACACCCACGGGAAGTATGGGGTGGTGGTATTCTTTAAGTCACACAGACATCCTACTACCTACTTATCACACTAATATTATAAAGGCGAAAGTTTGTGAGTGCGTGTGTGTTTGTTACTTCTTCACGCTCAAACAGCTGGACCAATTTTGATAAAATTTTGTCTGGATTAACATATAGGCTACTTTTTATCCCGATATTCCCACGGGATCGACATTTACACGGGTGAAACCGCGGTGCGCAGCTAGTAATATTATAAATGTGAAAGTCTAAGCAAACTTTCACATCTATACATATAATAAATCTGTAGAAGGGTCAATTCTGTACATTGAAAATATTGAAAAAATAAATAGCGGGGGGTGTTGCTGGATCGATACCAAACCCAAATATTTGATTAAAAAAATTTTTGTCTGTCTGTCTGTCTGTCTGTATATGCAGGCATCACGTGAAAACTAACGGTTCGATTTCGATGAAACTTGGTATAATTATACCTTATTATCCTGGGCATAAAATAGGATACTTTTTATCCTGGAAAAATACGTAGAAAAAAAAAATCTTATTTTTCAGTTTTATTCATAGACGTTGTTCTGTAGAACCGCGAACACACGTTGCATTACCCGCAGTGGATAATTTTCCATTTCAATTTAAGAGAATACAGTTTCCTGTAGCTTTGTGTTACACCATGACAATAAATAAGGCTCAAGGTCAGACCCTAGGAGTTGCTGGCGTAGATCTTACCGCGAGTTGTTTTTCACACGGGCAACTTTACGTAGCTCTTTCCCGTGTGAGCAGTCCAAGAAATCTTCATGTTCATATTCCGGACGAGCTCACTAACAATGTTGTGTATGCTGAAGCTCTCAATTAACTTTCTGTCGCATTGTCACGATCACTTTTTTATTATTGCAAACTTTTCGTCACTGTCAGTAATTTACTGCTACATGCTACTTATCAAGGTCGGAATTACTATGAAAAAAATACTTACTACAGAACGCGAGCTCAACAGCAGTAGCTCAATAGAGGGATCTCCTTAATTATTATAGGCTTAGCCGTATTTGGGTCCAATAGATATTTATAAGATGTCATTGTCAGAGTTACTCAAAATGGAGAAATAAACCATCCACGCGAAGACCGACATCCGCGCGGACGGAGTCGCGGGCGGAAGCTAGTTTATAATATTACCTACTAGCTGCGCCCCTGTGCCCTGTGCGCGTTTGGATGTTTGTAACTCAATCACGCGTAAACCATTGTACAGATTTGGATGAAAATTGGCACATAGATAGACCATTTTCTGGATTAACACATATGATACTTTTTGTCCCGATATTCCCACGGGATCGAAACTTACGTGGGTGAAACCGCGGGGCGCTGCTAGTTGTTAATACTGTACGGTGGTAGGGTCACCTTTGTGTGTGAGTCTGACTCACACTTGGCCGATTTTTAGGGTTCTGTACCCCTAAAGGAAAAACGGAACACTTACAGGATCACTTTGTTGTCCGCCTGTCTGTCTGTCAAGACCCTTTATCTCGGAAACGCGTCGAGGTATCGAGTTCAAATTAAAACCATATACTCAAGTCTACAGTTCCTTGAACCTGTGAAAAAATCAAACTTCTTAATTAACACAAAAAAAGATACGGCGTTTATTCCGCAAAAACGTATATTTCGTCACTCTCAAGAGAATCAAAATGTATAGGGCACTTTCCGTTGACCTAGAATCATGAAATTTGGCAAGAAGTAATGTCATGTACTTAGTACAATTTAAGGAAAAAATCCTAATACCATAAATTTGTACGAGTAGTTACATAGCTAGCTAGCATAGCATACATGTCTGTGTGGACTTAAAGAATTGCACGACCCCTTACTTCCCGTGGGTGTCGTAAAAGGCGACTAAGGGTCTTACCGAAGAATGGGCAGCAGCGTTCTCTATTTATTCCACCATCATACCATACTGCGATCGCCAACCCGCCTGCCAAGCGTGGCGATTATGGCAAACCCCGCCCCCCAAAATTGGGGGAGGCCTATGTCCAGCAGTGGACGTCTATCGGCTGAAACGACGATAGCATACTTAACCCTCGGTGCACGAGTCTGACTCGCACTTGACCGATTTTACTCGATTCCTATACTATACTTTAATTTTACTTTCACATTGATTACAGTCATTCCAACACATATTCAGGAAATAACTTGGGAAAACTTTATAATTTATCAATCACTCATTTGTATCAAACTCATATTGTATGTGTACATTAGTGTTTGAATACAAAATAATAACATGTTGACGGAATGGTCTATTAGAGAAAGAAATAGTTCTTTATATGTTTTTGATATTAACGACTGGGGACCGAGTCATACCTACAGGTTCTATTAAGTATTTTGTGGGGTTCCGTATGTAAAGCTACGAGCCAAAATGGAAATCTGCTAGTTTTTTCGGTGATCTAAAAACATAGCCACATAATATTATGATATACTAGCAGCGCCCCGCGGTTTCACCCGCGTAAGTGTCGACCCCGTGGGAATATCGGGATAAAAACTATCCTATATCCTTCCCCGGGATGCAATCTATCAGTAGGTAATAATTGGGGTTTCCAGATCAAAGAAGATCTGGAAACCCGCAATTATTACCATTCATTTTAAAATCATTTCAGATACAGAAACACCTAATTACAGCCATCATTCATTGCTTTTAAATAGTACTTGCAAAATATTCTGACGTGACTATTGAGTGGTCTTTATTATTTAACAATTTTAATGTAATAGATATCATGACAAATTTTAATATGAAACATTTATTTTATTGAACATTCGTAATTATGTTTCTACATTATAATCTATCATTACATTCATTCAACAATTCAATGACACTGAAATTGGAGCAACAGTCGGTCGGTATAGTATGTCCGATACGACAGACTACCGAGAATGAAGTGCACTCGCCATTGTCCATCGCGCTACCTTATATATGCAGTGTAGTCACGATTTAGTTTAAATGTTATGACGTAGAAATAAAAGGTACTTTATTTTAAATACTTTTATTTATAATGAATATTTACAGTATAAAGTAACCATTTGAAAAACAAATAATAATAATAAAACTATTATACGTCTATTTTAAACATCAATATTAGGTACATGAAGTTGAACTTAATTTTTTAACTATTTTAGCAACTAAATACTCGGTTTCACTCATTATGTCATCAATATCACTACGGACTAAATATTGTATGTTCACGCTTGCACTGTCGGGGTCACTGTCTATTTCATTCATCTGACGGCCTTCCACATCATGTACAATTATTTTTATAATTCGGTGAATATGTCCGGGCTCTTTACGCGTGATAAAAGATGTGTTTTTAAAAGGTTTTGATTTTTTCTTCTTCTTTATTTTTTTCTCTTGTATTTTTTGCTGTCTACTCTCTTCACACGCTTTTTCCGCCACTTCGGCATCCCAGCTTTCTCGGTCTTGAGCATAGTAAAATGGATTAAGAACTGGATCGGAGCAATCTATCAAATTCTGAAACAATGAATAATTTTATGCTATTAAAAAGCATCATAAATATGAATTCAATTGCTAATATCGATGATTACTTAGATACTTACATCACATTGTAGGTTAATGTTTTCTAAAACAGGACTGTAGGATGGTGAGTGTGACATATTTAATTCTATGTCTCGACTTTGTTAAACACCTGGAAAATAATAGTCTAAATTAGTATTTCGTTAACCCATGATATTCTATCTCAAAACAACAATTGCGATTGAAACATAGTGCTGTATAGAAAAAAATATGTACCAGACCTATATGTATTAAACATCGATTATACTGTCTTATCTGATAATAATGCTGGATAAAATACGGAAGAATAATATTAAAACTTACCAATAATACACGATCAAGCCAGTTGTAACAGTCAAGTGTAGAATTCGAATAGATTTTAAATGATTTTTCTCTCTATTTATATACCCTAATTTAATTTTATGGATAGAGTTCAAAATCGCACATTTTTAAGTTAGATATCATATCTTTTTTCCAAAAAGGGTATAGTGAAATAGGAAACGTAAGACATTACGACACCTATCATTTTATTATTTATTGTAAATATATATCGATAAAATAATACTACTGCCCTTATGTTTACGGTTATCGTTTTCATACATTTTACTCAGATGATTAAGCAAGCAAACTCATGGTATGTTAATAGTATATCAAAGTTGCACCGTAAGCTGAATTCTTTTTAAGGAGACGAATCAAAACAATATAGCAATATCGACATACTATTGCAACGTTTGGTTTCGCCTGTTATTATTATGATATTTTTAAAGCTAAGGTATCTTATATTTTGCCACAAATAGAATGGTAAGTAATGATTTTATTTGTTATTTGTTCATAAATTAAGGTTGATCGATATATCATCACACCGTTAATTCCCAGTTAGGCAGATGTGTATTTCACCAACTATTCGCCAGTTTTATTATTGGGCCCCCCCTATTACAAAGGACCTATTCGGTGAGTCTATACGACATTTCGACGCAGTCTGATAAAAATAATAATGAATTAGTAGAACAATATAATAATAATATTCCACAACTACCTATCACACAATGCCGTCTAATTCCAAGCTAAGCAGAGCTTATGTTAATGAGTACTAGACAACTGATAAACATACTTAGATATTTCTAAATACATACATATATTATAGATAAATGATAAATTACACCCAGACAAATGATCGTATTCATCACACAAACATTTGGGGTTGGGGTGGGAATCAAACCCACGACCTCCAGCATAGCAGTCAGGACCACTAACCACTAGACCAACAGGCAAGTCAAATAATATTGTTTACAATATCGCATCACAAACCTGCATTTGGATGCAGACAACTGACACAGCATTTACTATACACGTGCGTCTTCCCAAATTTGGGATAATATGACGTAGATTTATCACTATTTAAGCGTCCCGCTGCTGAAGTTCAACCACAAAACACCTCTTCCAGAGCTAGTGGCATCATCATCGTACATCAAAACTTCGCTGCACTATTTAAAATGTAAGTAGCATTATTATTTTATATATTAATAATTCTATTGTTTAACTATTCTTATAACAGGGAACTCCTTAGACGAGTGCTAGTAATCTCGACTATTGAGCATGAGACATTGGGTTCGATACCCAGGAAATTAAGGCATAATGATATCTTCTATGTAATTATTCTAATATTCATTCTTATAATGTATGATTGTATACACTATTCTATGTAATTATTCTAATATTCATTCTAATAATGTATCATATGTATACACTATTCTAGTGTATTGGCACGGAAAGCCAGGATTCCAGGTTCGAATCCTGCTTATGAATTGATTAAATAGCATAATTAATAAATTAATTTTATATTATTTCAGGTCGCTAGAGAACGCAGAGACTCTCTTCCCGTCTGACGACGAAGTGCAACCTCCAGTCGCGAAAAAGACGAAGAAAAGGAAGCAGGTGCCAACTCAAACGAAGGAGCCGGAGGCGGCAGCGCGGACTGCATCACATTCGCCATCGAGAGCAAGTCCGGCCCCGAGTACGTCGCGGTCAGCTCCGAAGAAGCCGTACTTCAAGCCAATACCACCAAAGAAGGCTACAGCTTACGACCTCTTCGGGACTGACAGTGAAGATGACGAGAAAGAAGATGTCGCTGTTCCCGGTAAAGCTCCAATACAATTAACTTCGTATTTAACTCGGCGCCTTGCTAACGGTCATTCGCGCCAGACGTACGAGCATAAGCCCGGTACGCACTATATAGATTTAAAAGTGTACCGGTGCGATGAAATTAAAAACGTTCAACCAATTAACAGATGGCGCCAAGCAATAGTTACTGTGAAAAACCAAACATCTGAAAACACAGATGCATGGCAGCACCTGACTAATTTTATTATGGCAACTAGAAAAGAATTTGTAAAGTGTCCACCTACATTTGTTAGCAACTATTACTAAAATATTAGTATTCCATTACAAATATCTAATTACTATAAATACTATTTTTTCACCATGAGTTACTTGCTTATTTACGACATTTAATTTTAATCATTATCTCAATATTACGAAATGATTTTTATGTACTAGTATTCTGTTTTAATGTCTTTTTAGGTTTATATTATGATGTATTAAAGAAATATATTCAAGAATTAAAAATTCATTGTTTTGTTTTCTTACAGTTTCACCAATTCCTGGAAAAATAACAAATTATAATGATATAATGAATTGTGAAAAATGTCATATTGAAATACCGAAAAATGAATATCACTATCATGTGAGAACGAATTTACACAAATCTAATTGCATAATAAAAACCAAATATGAAAATATTGATATTATTGCTACGGCTTTTAGAATGAGAATAATAAGTTACAAACTGAATCCATCGATGGAGTACCTTACACCTGAGGAATTCCTAATGGATAATCAGCATCAAGTCATAAAACTAATTAATGCTTGTCTAAATAAACATAATTGTGTTAAATTAAACTTCGAGCTTTATGCTTACTTTATTCTCCCAAAATCTGGTGAGCAACAGCTTAAGTCATTTAACACAAAATTTAACATTATATACAAAAATACTGATATACATGAATTTTATTTGAATACAATAAACACATTTGAGAGGAAACTCTCAGAATTCCAACACCGTGAATCTGGTTGGTCCTGTTTCTGTATAAGTCACCTGGAAATTAATATAAACAAATATTCTCCTTTAAAAGGCGGTACTTACATAGATTTGCCGCATGTTCTACAAAAAACGAGAAGTTGCTTAAATATAAAAAACCATGATAACTATTGTTTTTTGTGGTGTGTTGTTGCAGCATTATATCCAGCAAAATGTAATGTTTGCAGAACAAGTTCCTACCCAATTTTTTCATCAGTCTTAAATATAAATGGTCTATCATTTCCTCCATCGTATAATGATATTAAAAACTTCGAAAAGATAAATCCTACTATAAGTATAAACGTATATGGATTGGATGATAAAAACGCAGTCACTGGTCCCTTATATGTGACAAATTTAAGAAAGACACACCATGTAAATTTATTATATATTGAACGAAAAGGCAATGGACATTATTGTTTAATAAAAAATCTGTTCAGATTAGTTAGACGTCAAATAAGTAAACATAAAGGTAAAATGTATCTATGTGAGACGTGTTTACAAGTTTTCTCGAGTGCCACAAAATATAGTGCCCATACTACATGTCCTAATATATTAACAGTATTACCTGAAAAAACAGCATTCTTCAGTTTAAAAACTTTGAAAGAAAACAAAAAATTAATTTTGTTATTTATGCAGACTTTGAGAGTATTTTGCTAAACTGCAACATAAGTAAAACTGAAAATACCCGAACATATAAGGTTCACGAACCTTCATGTTTTGGATACTATATTTGCTGTTCACATAATTCGGAGCTAAATAAATATGTAACATATAGAGGGCCCGACTGTGTGGAAGTATTTATAAAATATTTACTAAATGATGTAGATAACATTAACAGCATCTTATCGAGTAAAATGCCTGTGGCCCCTTTAACCACAGACCAAAAAAACGATTACAAAAATGCTACAAAATGTCACATCTGTAACGATCTGCTCTTTGATGACAAAGTAATGGATCATGATCATATTACATCTCAGTACCGAGGCGCCGCACACTCCCATTGTAATTTAATGTTTAGAGTTTGCCCGTTTGTGCCTGTTATTTTCCATAACCTAGCTGGTTATGATTCTCACCTATTTATTACAGAATTAGCAAAATATGAAGGTGCTTTTAAAATTATACCTAAAACCAAAGAAAAATATATGTCTATCACGAAATTATTCCACAGAAAGAACAGTTCAAGGCCTATTCAAGTTAAGTTTATAGACTCATTTCAATTTCTTAATTCAAGCTTAAACATATTAGTCAACAATTTGTCTGAATCTGATTTTGTTAATTTGTCAAAAGAATTTTCAGATGTTAATTGTAATAAGTTAAAACTACTACGACGAAAAGGAATATACCCCTATGATTACATGGATGCAATCTCAAAATATAATGAGAATCGACTACCACCTAAATATTGTTTTTACAATAGTTTGACATGCGTACATATTAGCGATGATGAGTATAATCACGCTCAATATATATGGCAAACATTTAATATAAAATCGCTTGGAGAATATACAGATTTATATTTAAAAACCGACGTGTTACTACTTTCTGACGTTTTTGAAAAATTTAGACAAACTTGTTTGCATCATTATCAGCTTGATCCGGCCTACTATATTACTGCACCTAGTTTAAGCTGGGATGCGATGTTATTGTATACCGGTATTAAATTAGAATTAATTAATGATGTGGAAATATACGAGTTCCTGGAGAAGGGCATTCGTGGAGGTTTGGCACAATGTTTTCTTCGCTACGCTAAAGCAAATAATAAATATTTACCTAGTTACGATGCTTCTCAAAGGTCAACATATTTAATTTATCTTGACTGTAATAATTTATACGGTTATGCGATGACAAAAAAAATGCCTATTTCAGAATTCCGCTTTTTATCAATCGATGAAATAAATACTATAAACGTACTATCAATTTCGAATGATTCTGAATATGGATATATTTTAGAAGTAGATTTAGCCTATCCCGAGAATTTACATAATAAGCACAGTGATTTACCGTTTGCTGCAGAGAAGTTCAAACCTCCTGGAGGCAAAACACCTAAATTAATTGCTAATTTATATGACAAATTCAACTATGTAATACACTACGTTCACTTAAAAGAATGCTTACTGAATGGACTTATTTTGAAGAAAATTCACCGTATCTTAACTTTTAGACAGGAAAACTTTTTACAAAAATATATTGACCTAAACACAAGCTTACGCCAAGCTTCAACAACCGTATTTGAAAAAGATTTTTTTAAACTCCTTAACAATGCTATATTTGGCAAAACTATTGAAAATCGACGCAAACAGGTTAATGTAAAATTAGTGACCAATTGGGACGATTATTATAACAAAACAAATAAGCACCTCAGTGCGGAAAAGTTAATAGCGAAACCAAATTTTAAAAGTATTAAGATTTTTTCTGAAAATTTTGTCGCTATTCAATTGAGTCCTGAAAAAATTATTCTAGACCGACCTATCTATATCGGGTTTTCAGTCCTAGAATATGCCAAACAACATTTATATAAATTTCACTACAATTATATTAAAAACAAATATAAAACTCAGGCAAGGCTGTGTTATACAGACACAGACAGCCTTCTTTATTTTATCAGCACTGAAGATTTTTATGAGGACATAAAAAATGAAGTTGGACAATTCGACACAAGTAATTTTGAGACTAATAATTGCTACAATATACCGAGAGTAAATGCAAAAATTCCAGGACTATTTAAAGATGAATGTGGAGGTGAAATCATAAGTGAATTTGTAGGGTTGAGAGCTAAGCTTTATTGCATAAACAGCCTAAAAACTTGCATTACAAAAGCAAAAGGAATATCGAAAGCTGTAACTAATCGATTAAAACTATGCCATTACAACAGAGCTTTAACAAGTGATACAAGTTTTAAATGTAAAATAAATATAATTAAATCAAACAATCATGTACTGTACTCTCAACAAATTCATAAAGTAGTATTGAATAAAAATGATGATAAGAGGCAGATACTTGCGAACCAAACAGAAACTTTACCATGGGGTCACTGTGAAACCATATTTTAAAAATAATTTTTTCAAGATTAAAATTATCTCACTATAGTAAAGCTTTAACAAATAATGTCAATTTCAAATATAAAATGAATATAATTAAATCACTCAAGCATGTACTGTAACTCTAAATAAATTCATAAAGTAGTATTGAATAGAAATGATGTTATGAGACAAATACTCACGAACCTTATTGAAACTTTACCTTTGGGTCACTATGAAACTTTATTTTGAGAACTAATTGGCGTCAAAATAAAGAAATACAAAAATGTTTATGTAAATAAATTGTAATATTATTGTAACCTTTGTTTATAATTAGTATAAGTATACCATACATTATTAATTTAGTGAGTGGTAGTGTTGATTGTTGTTTTTATATTTGTAATATCGAAATAAAATATTATTTATAACTGATGCATGTTTTTTTCTTGTTATGACCTTACAGTCTTCTTCATTTTAATAATCTATATGATCACTGAGCACGAATATAAATACCATACTAATTAATTATTATTTACAGCAGACATAAACATAAAATGGTTAAGCACTTTAAGTAGGTATACATTTCGCTTTACATTTGACATGACAACTTTAAACCAATCTAAATCATTTGTTTTTATTATACTTATGCTTTATATATCTATGTTTGGGTGAAATTGAATTAATAGTCAAAATGAAGTTGATCAAACAACACACATCACTTAATGTTAATCATATAAATCTTGGTGACTCTGACAACCACATTAGGCATAGCATTCTGTTACCGAATACGATTCGTTGTATTATATGTGGTCCCTCGAATTGTGGAAAAACAAACGTCGTGCTTAGTTTATTGTTACATGAGAATGGTCTAAAATTTCAAAATCTTTACCTGTATTCGAAAACTAACTTTCAACCAAAATACAACTTCTTACGAGAAGTTATAAAGAGAGTGCATCAAGTTAAGTTTCATGAATTTACTGATAATAAAGAAGTCATAGCCCCAGATGAAGCACTAACTAATTCAGTATTTATTTTCGATGATGTGGCATGTGAAAATCAAATAAACATTCGTAATTACTTCTCTATGGGTAGACATAAACATATTGATTGCTTTTATTTATGTCAAACATACTCAAAAGTTCCGAAACAGTTGCTGCGTGATAATGCAAACTTTCTCATAATATTTAAGCAAGACGATGTTAACTTGAAACATATTTATGAAGAGCATGTTAGTTCTGATATGTCCTGGAATCAATTCAAGAAGATTTGTAATACAGTTTGGAGAGAGCCATATAACTTTGTTAGTATTTGCAAAGACTCGTCTTTAAGCAATGGAAGGTACAGGCAGAATTTAGACAGCTTTTTTAAATTTTAAGCAAATAATGTGTAATTATATAAACCAATAACAGACAAATATAACTTAGTAGTATATTTTCTTTGGCTGAATACACTTGTCACAATACGACATGGAAAAGAATATTAAATTAGAATTAATGAAGTCTGTGGAATCCATAAAGACTAAAATAAAACAAATGAAGAACCAGGAACACTCTATGAACTTGTCACTTGATAAAATGCTAAAAACCGTCACGGAACCCCTTAACGCACTAGTCGATTCGAAAATATCAATGGAAAAAATAAAGCATTCACAAAATACACCACTCCCAAATTCTGACGACATTGAATTGGATGACATGGATACTAGTTCATCTACAAAGTTTGAAGACTGCTACGATCCAAAAGTGAAGTCTGCACAAATACTTTAAAAGTCTCCTAAAAAACAAATACTGGATGATTTAGAAATTTCGCTAGAGGGTCGTGATATCCATGATATTTATGACGGTGTAAATATACCGTTTGGAATAAGAAGTGTAAATAAAACATTTCTAATGGGTAATTCTATAGTCTCATTTTCTAAAATCGATAGTTTGAATGACGACAGTGTCATTTTAATTAAAGTTGGTGACAAATCCTATAATTTTACCCCCGGATTGAAGGAACTTTTACTTCGAAGAAAACCTGATTTAAAATTAATATTGAGCAAAGATAGACTTGTCTACAAAGACATGCTGCATTATACAAATGCTCATAAGAGAGATTTTAATCCTGGAGGGCAAATAAGAGGTGATAAGGGAATAAAATATCGTGACGTAATCAAACCATTATTTTCTGAATCAGTAAATGAAAATTTTCACACTGGAGGAAGCTTACCAACTCTAAAAAAATACAAAAATAACACTGACTTGGTATATTGGGATGACCCTAACGAACTCGTTGAGAGATTGAAACTATTACTTGCTTCCAGAGATGCTGGCAACACAAATCATGATAATGAAATTTTGTCGATCGTTGAAGAATTGAAAGAAGCTGGCATAATTAAAGAATAAATACTCAGCACCATAAAATTTTCATTCAGTATTGTAGACGGATTCAAAACAAACGTATGTACTGAATTGTAAACATGAGCAAAACCGACGTGGTTAACGAAATTCATAAAAATGCGAGGTTGAACTTTCCACGTAGATGTGTTATCATGAAAGATATAGATGACCTGTGGCAAGCAGACTTAATCGATATGCAATCAATTTCAAAGCAAAATAAAAATTACAGATTTATTCTTGCTGTTATTGACACATTCTCAAAATATGCTTGGACTTTTCCTCTAAAAAGTAAAACCAAAGATGATGTATGTAACTCTTTTAAGAAATTATTGAATAAGGGGCGTGTTCCTAAAAATCTACAAACGGATAAAGGAACAGAATTTTACAATAATGAATTTCAAAAGCTTATGGAAACTTATCACATTAATCATTATTCAACGTTCTCAACAAAAAAGGCTTCAATAGTTGAGCGATTTATCAGGACATTGAAATCGAAAGTCTATAAGGAATTTAGTTTAAGAGGCAGCTACAATTGGATAGACAACACGCTTAATAATGTTATTAACAAATACAATCACACTTATCATCGGACAATTGATGAAGTTCCCGCTAATGTGGATAACATTAATAAAAAACATATATTAGAAAGGTATTCAAGGTTGGTGAAAAATCATAATATTAGAAGAAAATATAAAATTGGTGATTATGTGCGTATCAGTAAGTACAAAGGAACATTTGAAAAAGGTTACACTCCCAACTGGTCTACAGAAATATTTAAAATTCGAATGATACAAAATACAAATCCTATCACCTATTTAATAGAAGATACAATCAGAGGTCAACCCATTTTAGGTGCATTTTATGTACAAGAGCTTCAAAAGACGAAAAATCCTAATTTATATCTTGTTGAGAAAGTTCTTAAAAGAAAAGGAGATAGAGTTTTAGTAAAATGGTTAGGTTTGCCTTCTTCTGAAAACAGTTGGATTGATAAATCGAATATTTATTAAGTATTCTGTCCAAAATGGATCAGTCTTATGATGTGTATTGAAGAGAGTAGTCTTCTCAATTGGATTATAAATCATTTACCATTTGAATTACATTTACCAGGATACAATTATTGTGGGCCTGGCACTAAATTAATTAAAAGACTTACACGTGGAGATAAAGGTGTTAATAAATTAGACGAATATTGCAAACAACACGACATTGCCTATCATAAGTCTTCAAACTTAAAAGATCGCCACAAGGCAGATTTAGTTTTGTTAAATATGGCTAAAGAGCGAGCACTTGCCTCAGATGCTAGTGTAGGGGAAAAACTAGCAGCGCGCTTAGTAACCAGCGCTATGTCAACAAAAATTAAAACTGGTTTTGGCCTAAAACAAGATAGCAAAAAGTGTTCTCCTAAAATTAAACCTGGAAAAGGATTAAAAAACAAATTTAAAAATGTTATTAGCAAAACGAAGAGACATATTAAAAAATTAAAACCAAAATGCAAGAAAGTGGCAATAAAATTAGCAATGGCCGCTGCCAGAGAATTAGCTGATGATACATCCATTAAACTTCCTCGTGTTATTCCTATACCAAAAACTGGTGGAGTATTGCCTTTGATTCCGATTTTTGCGGGATTATCAGCGGTAGGGGCTTTAGCAGGGGGTGCAGCTGGTATTGCTAAAACCATTAATGAATTCAAGATGGCTAAAAAGTTATGGACTGAATCGAAGAGACACAATGAAAAGATGGAAGCTCTCTGTATCGGAAAAGGACTACACCTTAAACCACATAAAGATGGGCTCGGAATTTTTGTATCAAAAGAAAAAAACTAAGATATCGGCTACCCAAACGAGCCTTGACTAATTTAGACATTTTGAAGTATGGAAATAACATTCCCTATTTCAGAGGTGTCTTTATGAGAGATAAGCTCCCTAAACACCCTTTTAAAAAAGAATGTGGAGTTATAAATTTGGATAGCTCTAAAAATCCTGGTTCTCATTGGGTAGCCTATGCCAAATACAACGATTATATCGAGTATTTTGATAGTTACGGCAATCTTAAGCCTCCAAAAGAATTTATAAAATACTTGGGGTCCAAAATTCACTATAATTATGATAATATTCAGCGTGATCACCCTTTTAATTGTCGACATCTATGTTTAAACTTTTTGAAGAATTTTTGGTGTAGTGAAGGAATATAATAAACAGGATCTTCCGAAAGAGGCCAGTATAGAAGCATGTCTGCTACGGTTACCATCTCTGGAAATAAATCGGAACTGGTTTCATACTTTCAACCACCACTGCAGTTGGCAGATCAATACGAGTGCGGTTTGATATACTTTTCAGTATTAAAATCAAGACCAAGTATCCCCGTTACTAACAGAGGTCTGTCTGTAATCAGAATCGAATGTGATCTTGTTCACGGTTCGTACTGCAACGGATTACCAACTCATTTTATTCATGAATTTGTGTCTGATACTACTCCAGGTCATCAGTGCATTGAAATACCACAAAATGTTATTTACTTTCCAGTAAACAAAAATATAATTTCACAGGTATCTGTTAAGATTGTAGATCAATTTGGTCACTGTATTAACTTTGGGGAGGAACAAGTTCAGTTACGTCTTCATTTAAGAAAAACAAAATGATAGTTTATTATAAAAATACCCCAGCGATTGAAAAACATCTTAGTTCTTCTGCGATTGCTAAGGTGCAAAGACGTAAGAAAACAGTTAAGAAATTGACTAAAGTAAATAAAGATTTTCTTAAGGCCCTAGGGTTTAAAGTATGAATATACTACAGATTACTGAATTACCGCACTTCGACACTTCGATCGAAAGTTACGAAGTCCATTCATACAATCCCTACAATAGCAGCTTTAGAGAAAACGATGAAATCAGAATTCCCATCCACCAGCAAGACATATACGTCCTACCATCAGCCAGTTCAATTTACGTCGAAGGACAAGCGAAGTTTTTCGGGAAAGATGGGAAACCAATCAAGAAAACTGTTACGTTCACTAATAACCCTGTTATGTCTTTGTTTCAAGACATCAGATACGAAATGAATGGTATTGAAATAGACCGTATAAAAAATTCTGGAATAACGTCAACAATAAAATCATACATCTCATTAAATGAAGCAGAAAATAAAGTTGCTGCCCTATGGGGTTGGAGTTTGCAGGGATTTCAAAGTGATGGAAATTTTAGTGCTGTGATACCATTAAATAAAGTTTTAGGGTTTGCAGAGGATTACAATAAAATAGTGATAAATTGCAAACATGAACTTATATTGAACAGAAGTAACACTAACTTAAATAGCGTTATCCTTACTGATGATATTGCTCATTTTCAAATAGACATAGAGAGAGTTCAGTGGAGGGTGCCACACATAAAAGTATCAGACCGAGAACGACTGACACTTTTAAAACATTTAGAAAGAGATAAACCTATTCAGATAGCGTTTAGAAACTGGGATTTATATGAGTATCCGTTACTACCCCAAACCACAAAGCATTCTTGGTCAGTTAAAACTGCTTCACAATTAGAAAAACCCCGATATGTAATTTTTTGTTTACAAACTAATCGAAAAAATAATCAAACTAGAGACAGTTCAGTATTCGATCATTGTGAAGTAACAAACGTTACGCTCTTTTTGAATTCACAATATTATCCCTACGAACCTTTAGGTTTAAAGTTTTCTGAGAACAAATATAGTATATTATATGAAATGTTTGTGAAATTTCGTCAGTCGTATTACAACTGTCCAGTAGACCCGTTGCTTGACCTAAAGGAGTTCAAAGAAAAAGCCCCTCTCTTTATCTTGGACTGCTCAAGACAAAACGATAGCCTAAAAACAGGTCCAGTGGACGTGAGGTTGGAGATTGAATGTTCTACAGCAATACCAGATAAAACAACTGCATATTGTTTGATTATAAACGATCGACTTGTGGAATACAAACCTCTCAGCAACATTGTGCGCAGGTTGTCATGACTGCCATTGTAGATGTTCAAGGTTTTAAAACAGAAACAAATGAATTTATCATTAAAGAAATTGCTGTATTATGGAATAAAAAAATTCACGTGTTTTTAATTAAGCCACCATTTCCATTTTACGATTTGACGAAATCAGAAAAACGGCAAGTCGGTTGGATTGAACGTAATAGAAAGATATACTGGAAAGACGGATTTGTGCCTTATTCAAATCATCAGAATTTGATTGTAGATATTTTAAGAAATAAAAGTGTTTATACCAAAGGTTTAGAAAAAGTGTTGTGGTTAAGAAAAATTTTAAATAATAATAATATTCATAATTTAGAAGATGAAGGTTGTCCTAATTTATTAAGCTTGTACAATAAATATGAACATTCTCATGATGTGTATAGTTGTATTTATCATGATACAATATGTGCTTTAAAAAATGTAATATGTTTAAATAAATGGTGTATAGATAATAAATTTTTGAAATAAATACTTACTTGTTTAATTTTTCACAATTAGTAATAGTTAACTGTTTCCTATCCCTACTAATCCCCCAATGTTAATCGTTATAAATTGCCGGTAACACCTGTGCGATGTCATTATACATTTATAATTAACCGTATCAAGAACTAGGAAGTGAGTATGCGACATTCGATTCCTGAAATTGTAGTTAAAAGGTTGGATCACAGACTAAATTAAACAAATTTAAAAATAAATTTTATTAGCTACAATGCAAGATTCAGTAAAATATACTTCTGAAGGCATTTGTAAAATTATTATTCAGAACGCTAATGGTGAGGCTATATTTGTCCGTGATATGCAGCCCGCTCATAAAAAATCGAGCGCAGATTCATCAAAACCTCAAGTCAGAGAAACAACACAAGAAGATTTATTCTGTCAAAACATGCATGCTGCATATTCGGAAAACATTCAAAAACTTGTCTTTAAAAGCGGTAATAGAAAGCTAATATTCTCCCGAGTTAACGATATGCAGATTGGTCACCGGCACATCGTCAATGAGGAGCACAATGCGTGAATTAGTGATACCTGATTCAGAAGACGTTATATGCTACCAGATTCTACCGGAAGATGAAATTCCTTTTATTTAAATCAGTTTCAAAGTTATTTTCAATTAAATAGTGAATAATATAAAATTGGTGAAAATAGCGGCTTTCCAGATCTTTCTAATGTGCTGAATGAATGAAATGATGAATGAGGGGAAAATTGCGGGTTTCCAGATCTTCTTTGATCTAGAAACCCCAATGGTAATAATTGCGGGTTTCCAGATCTTCTTTGATCTGGAAACCCCAATTATTACCTACTTCTATCTCTCTGCCAAATTTTATTGAAATCCGTTCATTGGTTTAGGCGTGAAAAGGTAACATACAGACAGAGTTACTTTCGAATTTCTAATATGAGTATGGCTTGCGCTTTCGGAACCTGTCCTACCGCCCGAGAAGCGAGTAGAGTCAGCAACTAAGAACGAGTTGGCGACCACCTCCCTTGTATGGATCAGAATTTTTGGCCACTAAAATGAATGAAAGACATGCAGCTGTTTCGGGTATTGCCGCTGTGTTATGCTTCGAAATAATGGACGGTACTGGTTTATATGTTGTATTGTATGAGTATCATAAAGGTTCTGAATATCTGTGAATCTGAATATAAATTAATAATCTGAGATGAATTTGAGCGACGTTCACAAAGGGATGGCAAAACGACGACTGGCCCCTGGCGGCGCAAATTGGAGGCGCGGGCTCGGCCGAGCTCGCGGTATGGCTCCGCAGGCATGGTCGTAGAAAATCCTGGTCGTGCACCATCTGGCGGCGGGGCCGTAACACAGCTGAGATGACAATGCTAAGAGGGAGCGCGGTTTTACGCGAATGGATACCTATTACTAAAATGAGTTCATGTGAGGAAGTCTGAAAGTGGCACCGGTAACTGAAAAGTTGTGTGGAAATCGTTTATCATGGTATGGGCATGTGATGCCGACATAGCTTGCAGAGTAAGCAAGCTGAAGTGGCAGTGGGCTGGCCATGTCTGTCGAAGGAACGATGGCCGGTGGAGCAGACGTGTCCTGGAGTAGAGACCGCGTATCGGCAAGCGTAGCATGAGACGCCCCCCAGATGGACCGACGAACTTGAGAAGGTGGCTGGGAGCAGATTGGATGCGGAAGGTGGAGGACAGGGTGTTGTAGCGCAGCCTGGGCGAGGCCTATGTCCAGCAGAGGACTGCGATAGGCTGAGTGATAAGAGTAGGGGAAGACCAAAGAAACGATGGATCGAGCGCAAATACATTGGGATAAGTGCAAGAGTCTAGTGCGTGGTGAAGGCCGCAGGAACCCGTTGGATGCGAGAAGCGCAGAATCGGTCGAAGTGGAGGTGCTTGGGGAAGGCCTTTGTCTAGTATTGGACGTCTTTCGGTTGAAATGACGATGATGAAGTGCAAGAGAATGATGAGAATGTTGATGAATGCATACTAATATTATAAATTCAAAAGTAACTCTCTCTGTCTGTCTGATTTTTACTTTTTCACGCCTAAACCATTGAACGGATTTCGACAAAATTTGACAAACAGATACATAGCATCCTCTTAAAGGACATAGGCTACTTTATGTCTCAAAACGAATCCTAAAAGGGTTGTAATAGGAGATGAATGTTTGTATAGAAAAACCAGGATTATTCAAATTCATGCTTTTGGTTAAAAAATAAAGAATTACATGTTCCAGTGTTTTTGCTTAATCGCCCTCTAAGGGGGAAAAATACGTGAGTTCATTTCCGATTCTCACGCGGGCAAAGCCGTGGGAAAATGCTAGTTGTAATATAAGGGGGCTTATTCATTTTTTCTTTTCCTACGCTGTCCTTCTCCTGGGCAAAGGCCTCCCTCCACTCCTTCTATCTTTCGCGAGCTCGCGCGTCCTCCTTCCAGTTTTGACGGAACCTATCCAGCTCATCCCGCCATCTCCTACGTGGTATGCCGCGACCCCGCCTCAGTCTTTCAGGGCACCAATTCTGTGCTATTTGGGCCAACAGCCTGTCCGTTATGCGGCAGGCATGTCCTGCCCAGCCCCATTTAAGTTGGGCAGGCTTTTGAGCCACATAAGCTATCTTTGTTTTGGAGCGCAGTATTGTGTTTCGAACATGATCCGTTAATTTAACGCCTAGTATACTGCGCTCCATTGCTCGTTGGCAGACCTTGAGTTTGGACTTCTGGATGTTAGGCAAAGACCAAGTTTGTGCACCATAGGTTAAGACGGCTAACTCATTGACTATTAAAAAAAACTGTCAGCAATAATTAGAAATAAATAGCAGTAATAACAGTTGACAGTTATCTTGAGCCGGAGGCAGTTAATTTATTTTAACTGTTTTCATTTTATTACCTTGGCACACGTGATGTATATGAGCTGGTAATTTTTTTAATAAGCTATGGGTTATTAAACTGTCACTAGTAAATTATTATGGGTAGATTGATTAAAAACATAAAGCTGACGTCGTCATTATGATAGGTTAATAAAAAGATGATTTATTTATTTTCAGCCAAAGATTTAAATCGTTAGGGCGGCGCAGCCAGGTCGCGCTGCCAACAAAATGCATGTATGGTTACGCAACCAAGCGGACACAAGGACCTGGGGGCCTAAAAAGGCCAATTTGGAGAGTCATAAAAGGATAACATTATGAATCGTAATATGGCGAAGACAGTTCGTGTTTTTCTTTTTTTCGCTGCACTACGTAGGTTTAATCAAAGAGATTGGGATTGGATTTCGATCGGATTGATTGGTATTTTAGCACAGACAAAAAAAAAATACTGAATAATGCTTCACCAATGGGATTTGATACGATTAACTTAACGGTTAACTGTCCATTATGTTATCCTTTTATGATTCCGCTAAAGTGGCCTTTTTAGGCCCCCAGGACACCATACTCTCTATAGAGCTGTATAAATTTTGTTGGTAGCGGTGACTAGTTGCGCAGCTGTGGTGGTGTCACGGTGAAATATAGCCCTTAGATTTGGCATCACTGTACTTAGCCGCGCGAAAAAGTGCCCTTAAAATGAGCCAACACAATAATAATGACAGTTAGGGCAAAACAAAACGAAACAAAAAAAAAAAAAACAAAAAGGCAACCATTTTTCAAAGTAGGGTTCGGGGTCTGATCTAACGATTTAAATATTTGCTATCAGATACCGAATATTGGAAATTATTTTTTCAGATTTTTTCATTTTTTTATCTGAAAGATTTATCTATGAAAACGCATCATCATCACACTTTGTTTAAAATGTCTAATGTCTACTATTTAATCACAATAAAATTGCGAAAGGCTAGATTTTTTAAACAACTGTAATCTCAAAATTACTTTCCCAACAAGGACAAAGCCGACCAAACAATAGAACACCACACAAAGTCTGTCTAGCCGAACAAATAAACCTAAATCCGGCCACGGAATCCTAAATCTGGCCGTCTGTTATCATGTTTTAGTAAATAGACGGTTCTTAATGAGTGTTTCACACGCGACCGTTGATTGTTTTGCCTTTTATTTGTATTTCTATTCATATTCTGTAGGTACCTATTGTATCGAAATAAAGGCGAAGAATAAGTTACCCTTCTCGAAACACCGCACCGAAACTGTACTCTGGACGCTTTTAACGCGTACGTCTTTTTAGGGTTCCGTAGTCAACTAGGAACCCTTATAGTTTCGCCATATCTGTCTGTCCGACCGTCTGTCTGTCTGTCCATCCTCGCTTAATCTCTGTGACCGTTAGCACTAGAAAGCTGAAATTGTAATTTTGTAGGAGTACGTATATCAGTTACGCCAACAAAGTGGTAAAATAAAATTTTGGAAAATATTTTTTTTTAGGGTAGCTCCCCTACATGTGAAGTGGGGATGAATATTTTTTTCATCATCTACCCCATCGTGTGGGGTATCGTTGAATAGGTCTTCTAAAATGGTTTAGGGGTTGCTAAAATTATTTTTCGATTTAATGCTCCATTTACGAAATATTAAAGTTTAAAGTGCAAATTTTTGTTCCAGTAGCTAGTAGTTTAGCTTTTAGAGGGGGGGGGGGGCCTCTAAAAGCTAAACTACTATAATAATAATAATAATAATAATCTTTATTACACAAGAAAGTGGTTACAAAATAGTGTGAAGTCCCTGACTCCTGTGCTAGGTGATAGACCTGTGTTACAAGAGCCAGTGCCCTCTCCCAGTAGGAGATAGTACAGAATCTTATGCAAAAAGATTAACAAAAATAAAAAGAATATGGTAAACAACAAAAAAGTAAGATAAACTAAATGCGGTTAAAAGAAGCCTGTGTGTGTGTATGTGTGTGTTTGTGTATGTGTGTGTGTGTGGGTGAGTGTATATGTGTGTTTGTCAGTGGTTGTTTAGGACTGGTTTTAATGTTACGAAATAGATATGATAAGTTTCTCTACTTCGTCATAGTTCAGCGACAGTAGCCAGGGCTTAAGAGTCTGCTTGACTTTATGTAGGGTTACTTTATAAATTGAAAGTTTTTTGTTTATTTTATTATACATTAGTGCGCTTTGGGCACGATAGTGTCGTCGCGCAAGTGCTGTACGACATTGGACAGAATCACAGATAGGAAAGCCAGTCCGCCGTATACATAGTTTGCCGTCTAGTGGCATCGCGGAATGTCGGCGCAAGATAGAGCGAAGGACGTATAATTTTCTCACCGTTAGTACTTGGGCTTCTGAGTACAACAGCGCTGTGGGGTAGTCCCTTTTACGGAAATACATAATTTTGAGTACAGCCCGCTGAGCTCGTTCCACCCTAAGCATCACTGTTTTGAAGGTACCGCCCCATACCGGAATACAGTAAGAAATTATCGACTCGCATAGTGAACGGTATACTAGTAACGCTGTTTCAATGTCGGTAGCATGTCTGAGCTCTTTAAACACATAAATTAGTTTACGAAGCCGGGAGCATAGAGTATCCGTATGGGTGCGCCAGTCCAGCCTCTCGTCGATATAAACACCTAGATATTTGATACTTGGGACCATGTCGAGGCAATTGCAATTGCAAGGAGAGGAGACGTGACAAATATGTGCTATTATTTTATCCGAGTTTATTGACGGTTTAGGAGAGTTTGGTGGCTTAAACTGAATTACCTTGGTCTTTGAGACATTAAGCGTCAGTAGATTAGTGGAAAGCCAGTCCATAATTGTTCGCAAGGTAAGTTCAGTGGTTTGTTTAGCCCTGTCCCAGGTCACGTCGGATATTAATAGAGCTGTGTCGTCGGCGTAGGTAAAAATATCACAATGGGAAAGGGAGAGTTGGCAGAGGTCATTTATGTATATTTGAAAGAGCGTGGGACCCAAGATACTGCCCTGAGGTATACCGTAGCTGATAAATTCTTCGTCACTGAGAACAGAATCAATTTTAACACATTGGCTACGCCCACTGAGATAATCTTTGTAAATATCCAGAGCCACACCACGCACTCCCATATGCTCCATTTTGGCCACCAGTCTGGGAATAGACACCGTATCAAAGGCCTTAGTCAGATCTAAGAAGATACCATAGCATTTAAGGCGACTATCCAATCTATCAATCAGGGTATTGGTGAAATCAGAGACAGCATCTTCTGTGGAAATTCCTGACCGAAATCCGTATTGATTTTGAGCAATTAATTTATTTTTACAAAGAAATTTTGTCAGATTGGTGTTGAGGATTCGTTCAAGTATTTTAGATAAGGAGCTAAGGACTGAAATTGGCCGATAATTGGAAACGTCATCCTTAGCCTTGCCTTTGTACACTGGATGAACAATAGCACGCTTGAAAGCTTTTGGAAAAACACCCGAATTGATGGCACAGTTACAGATATGAGCAATGGGAGCAGCCAGAATGCAACTAGACTGTTTTATTATACTAGCTGGGATGTTGTCCCACCCAACTGCACAATCACTACGTAGTCTATGAATAGTGCTTATTACTTGTGCTTCGTCAACCGGTGGAATAACTAAAGAGTTAACTGGAGATGAGGAAGAAGATGAATAAACGGACGGTGTGGCGGTAGAAAATTTTGATGCAAGATTTTTTCCAACGTTAACAAAAAAATTATTGGCATTATTAGCAGATACGATAGGCGCGACGGAAGATTGTAGCAGGGCATTAGGAGAGTGCCTTTGTTGATTACTGTGTGTGATTGATTTGATTATTTTCCACGTAGCTCTCGGGTTGTTATTTGCTTTTTTAAGTTCTGCTTTTTCATAGGCTCGTTTTAGTTTTTTAAGTAGGGAATTACAAAAATTGCGGTATCGTGTGTATGTCGCTTTTAATATTAGATTGTTGGGAGACTTACTGACCCGTCGGTGCATTCTGTCGAGATTTCGGAGGCATCGCACTAAGCCAGCAGTCATCCAGGGCTTTTTAACAGTTTTTCTATTAGGTGTCTGAACAACCTTAGTATGTTTTATTATGACAGCTTGAATATCGGCAATTAAAATATTTGTTGCTTGGTCTGGGTCGGTGGTGCTGAGAATAGGAGTAAAATCATGATTACTAATATCTTTTTTTATTTCATCATAGTCATATCGGAGAGACGTTTTATTTAGTGGGGATGAAGTTGTTTTATTAGTCTCTAGGAAAACAGCCACAGGAAGGTGATCAGTAACGTGGGAGTCCAGCACAAGAACCTTTGCAGGCGATTTAGTCTTCATCATGACGTGATCCAGGCAATTGTTTACCCTTGTCGGGAGACTGTGAGCTGGCAATAACCCATGCGTTGCTGCTAACATTAAATAATCGTCTGAATGACGATCATTATTTCCGGGTTTGATATCAATATTAATATCACCGATGAGCATGATGTTGTTTTGAGATTTAACGGAAGTTATTGTATCATTTAAACTAGACAAGAAGTTAGCTGGGTTTAGATAAGATGGAGAACGATAAACTGATATTATAGCTGTGTTATTATAGCATGTTACTAGACAGTTGGCATCCGAAAATAAGGGTTCATGTGTGGTACAGTTAATTGTGTCTTTGACGTAAATTACGACGCCGTCGTTTTTTATTGGGTTGTTGCTTGTAGAATGCGAAGTATAGCCCTGTAAGACAGGGATATAACCCGCGACCTGCAACCAGCATTCTGTTAGTATAATAAAATCAAAATTAACCTTCGTTAGTGTTAAAATGGCAACAAATTGATCTAGATTCTTTTTTATACTCCTGATGTTTATATGTATAATACGAAAACCGCAAACGCTCTGTCCTACAAAATCTCGACATAGTTCCGGAGTACATGTATAAGAATCCGCAATAGAAACATTATCTATTTCCTGAGATACTTGATCAATATTCATCATTTTTAACAAGAATGAATAATTTTGTCACAGCTTGTAGACCGGGGTGCTCAAACTCGGGGATTAAGTCAACACTAAATCCGAGTAATACAGAACATATAAACCGGTTATTTAGAGGTAAGTTTGTGAAGGTAAGATTAGGTTTTTCAGTGTAAATTTCAGTTCCTGGGAAGTACGTGTGCGTGACTGAATTTGTGTAGTGTTGATTTCCTGAAAAGTATGTGTGTGTGGTTTTTGTGTATTGTTTCATATCTGATACGTATGTGTGTGTGAGTTGTGTGACTGAATTTGTGTGTAGGTTAGGCTTATAAAGTAAAAAGGTATACATTTGAAAAGATAAGTGTTTAAACAACAAGCAAGACATTATTTGTATTTTAACTAGACAAACGGACCCAGACATTAAGTCATGTACTTAGCCGTAGGCTGTCGAGGTCTGCATCATTTTTAATTACGACATGTCGGTCTCCATCCACTTTTCGCAGTAGAACTTTACCATAGGAGGTCCAGCAGTATTTATATATATGTTCTTCAGCAAAGCGTCGGGCCAGATAATAAAGGCGTTGAGTCTTAGGTGTAAGTTTTTCAGAGATGTATATAGGTTTGCTGGGTCCGTCGAGTTTGAGGTGCGAAGTAGATAGCTTGTTTTGTTTATTTGCGCTATTGAATTTGCGAGCCTTCTTAACTATAGTGTCCTTCGTTATTGCACTTATAAAATCTACAGTAATAGTAGAAATATTATTTTCATCTCTCATACTTGGAAAGTAGTGTTTGTTTGATCCGAAGAGCGGTTGGAAAACGCTGCTTCCCACCCTTGGGCGGGAAAGTCTCATAGTAATTGCTTCCCTCCCTAGGGCGGGAATGAAATTTAAAAATAGAACTAAATTTAGTTAGGTAGTCAGCTTAGTCAGACATACGACACCCTTAATTGATTATGTAAATATTTATTATGCTACCCATCAAATCTTATGAATGTGCGTTAATTAGGAGAGTTGGATAAAAAGCTCATATGTTAACGCCATTAAATCTTTCAGATTTAGCGCACAACTTAATAATTTACCTTGAATAAATTCAACATACATAGGTACGATAATCACCATTTTGATGTCAGTTGTGGTCGAGGCTAAAAAACATAAAAATTGGGGATTTCGAACATCCTGACTTTACCATAATGGGGCTGTGAATATACATCATTTAATTATTTGACGAATTTATCCATAGTTTAAGGTAAATAAGTAGTGGTAATGAATTTTTTTTGATATCTAATGTCGAAGTTTCGCGCCAATCGTATATGTTTACATTTTTACTTTTCACAAATTTCACACATGTAGATAAGATTTAAAATGTGACAAATGTTATTGATAATATTATAAACAACACGAAAATGCCCAGGTTTTAACGTAATATTCAAACACAGGTTCAATAATACGTATTAATCATTACCACTACTCAATTTGTGTTCAAAATCGCCGACCATTATTGTTTTTTTTTTATTGCAGTGATGTGTGAAAGCGATTATTCCAAACAATTTTTTTTTAAATTTCGATTGACTCGAGTAGTTAATATGACGAATGTAATCGATATTTGAAAATAAAATAAAATAATTTTAAGCAATAAATACAATAAGCATTGTTTATAATAATGATTTATGCTTTTCTAATATCATTTCAATCTCTTCTAATATCATGTCAATAACAGACAGGCCAATAGGTACCTCATTTACTGAATTTCGCGCCAAAATGCTTCTATAATTGAATTTATATTCGGAATGCGATCGGTGTTTAAAATTATTTTAATTTATTGGACAATTATTTATTGTGGATTTTATTTTTGATACTTTCTAATAGTTTACTACAGAACACATTCCCAGTAAACATTTTTTAGGTAGGCTTACCAGAAGTTTTTTTGAGAATGATGATAATTAATTAATTCTATACATTGGTTATTCTGCTAACACTTTACATTTCAATACATTTTGTTAGTTTAAAGAGTTTTTATTCAGTTTCTACAAATTTTTTTTTCATTTTTTTTATTGCGAGTATCGATTAGGCTGTATGCAAGTTTTGAATCGAAATAAGAAAGTTGGGTCAGCACTAAAAAGTGTCACGTCGCAACACAATTTTTAGTATTTTTTATCAAGATTATCGTGTTTTCTAAGTAATTTATGAAAAATGGTAAAAGTAAGAATGCAGACAGAATGATAATAATACGGGCCCTAGTAAGCGGAACGGTCTGCGGTGGTGACACAGAATCTACTCATGTGGCGGTGACGTGGTGTGTTCCATACTTCAAATTTAAAAAAGACTAATGGATAGGTACTTACCTATTATTCATGTAATTATTATCAATAAATATTTTAGAAAAACTACTATTTTTTACTTTCCTTAAATTCGAAATGAAAAGTAGAGTGTTTAACGCGGGTGAAGTCATCAATTCCCACTCGGACTATAGCCGCCCTCGCTGCGCTCGGGCGTCTAAATGCCTCGTATGGGAATTGATTCCTTCCGACCCTTGTATAACAATCTACTATTTTATTCTTGGTACGGAAAACATCTTTTATTTCATTAGCATTTATCGGTGAGCCTAATATGTTGGCTGTCTCGGTTACAATGGCGCGAAGGCTTTCCTTATCCTCTTCCTGTTTCTCGGGCACATTCCTTATGTCAATCTTGGTAGAGAACAGTTGTCGTTCTATTAAGTCTATTTTATCTTCCAGCTCAGAGATACGGCAGCGGTCAGTTTCACGTTCTGACTCTAAGTTGGTGAGTTTTACTTTCAAGTCGTCGTAGTCATTTGAGATAAACTCCATAGACTTCTGTATTTCTGCGTTTTGAGCACTAATTTCAGAGATGGAGGCCTGTAAAGCCGCAAGCTTCTCTTCAGACTTAGCGGAAGACTCTGACAATAATGCCCGAATTTCGTCCAGACGATCCATACAATCACAGCCGCCATGCTTACGCTTACGGCTTGTTACATTAATATCTTGACCCAAGGCCGAGAGGTCTGGAGAAGATTCAGACTGCAGGAACGGTCGGGTGCCAGAAATAGGAGATGGGGTTGGTCCTACCATTACTTTTTCTAGCTGTTTTTTCGTTGGTGAGCGTTTAACTGACATACTTAGTTAATAACTAAAAATATTAGGTACCTTAAATATCGAGTAATAAAGTAAGTACTGATATTACACTAGGGCCACATGAATTCCTAGTGATCGGCGATGCAACGTCACCCGCCGCGTCGGAGCGTTCCGATGACGTGCTCTTGATACGTAGTCAGCGTGAGTGTGACGCGCAGTGCCGTAGACGCAGCGTAGCTCTGGCGTTGATCACCGTCTCGGGTGTTGCTGTCCTTTTTCTTCACGGACTCCGCGTTCAACACAAACACCGCGGTAGTATGAGTTCCTGGTACTTTTTGTTTTTATTTAAAATGTATTTTTAACGAGAATTATGAATATTAATAAAAAAATTAAATAGCGCACACGTCTATTCGCTTTCGCGGTCCGGGAGGAAGGGATACTAGCTTGAAAAATCTGGAAAAATTCTCGATGAAAGTGCATTTCATGAACTTTAAAGGAAAAGTATAGCGGTTAAGATAACTTTATTAGTTTAGCAGTAATAGTCGTTGAACTTGGGTGTTGGATAATTTTGTACCAAATACAAAATCCTTAGCATTAATCCTTTAAAGTGACTAAGATGAAGTAGTTGCTTGTTTATAATGGGTAAAGACTTGCATTGAAAACCAAAATATGTTTTTTTTTACCTATTCAGAATAAAGAACAACAGAATCGTACTACATTGTGATAACGGGCTACTACGGAACCCTACACTGTGCGTGGCTCGACACGCACTTGGCCGGTTTTTATTTTTTACATCGTTCTCACATTATATAATTATAAATTCAAAAGTAATGATGTAAGTAATATTTTTGTAAAATGTAGGTAATTTAAAAGGAGTGTCCATGGAGCTTCTTGCCCATTCTTCCCCATAGGTACCTACGCTTTGGAATGGGCAACTAGCTTCATATTTTCTGACTGACCGACTTCTTGACAATTCAAAAGTGCCTGTTAATGGTTTAATTGAAATAAATGCTTTGAGTTTGAGTTTGAAAGTTTTATGTCCCGAAGGGAGAAGAAGAGCTTTGAGTTTGAGTTTGAAAGTTTTATGTCCCGAAGGTGATGAAAATCAGCACCCTAGTTGCGTTAAACTCAATAGAGTGTTGAGAGTGTTTTCCAAACCCCAGATGTTTTGCAGAAAATTCCTAATCCATTGCTTCATAGGTTTGAAAATTTCGTCTGCTCAACAACGTAAATAACGCAATGAACGTGGCTGAACTGCCAAAATAAAAAAAAGCATTTCGATCGATTGGAGTACGACCTGATGATGTCCAGCCAGGGTCTGCTTAGGGCTTCGGATGCGGATGCACCATCCGAAGGTTATCAATAAAACGCAGCAACCTTGTTTCAACGGCATATTTGGCAAGACTGGATTATTCTAGGTCCAAAGGGACCTTATATAGTGTCGACAGCATATCTTAACACCGCGAGTTAAATAATCGTTCAACGCCATCTATCGAGGCATCAAGAACTAATTTTATAATAGAACAGTTTGCAACTTAGTTGACACAGTGCGTGCAAGGTATAAGGCATTTTATGTGTCTTATCACCTGACTAACCTGGCGCTTGATCGGATTGCCGCCGGTCGTATCGGATTGCCGCCTCATCGGACTATGAGTGAGGGAAGAGGGTGTGCACCATAATATCTCCAGCGCCGAAGGCTAGTCTCCGTTGATTGGCCTCCATGGCCGAAATACGGTCTGGAGGACTTAATGTGTCTTACGCAACTATCCCGTCACTTAGCAAGAGTACCTGTCAACCAAACACCATGATAATTTTCCGGCCCGTATCCCACCTGTCAACCAAACACCATGATAATTTTCCGGCCCGTATCCCTTTTTAGAGTTCCGTTGCCAAATGGCAAAAAACGGAACCCTTATAGATTCGTCATGTCTGTCTGTCTGTCTGTCTGTCCGTCTGTCTGTCTGTCTGTCTGTCCGTCCGTATGTCACAGCCACTTTTCTCCGAAACTGTAAGGACTATACTGTTGAAACTTGGTAAGTAGATGTATTCTGTGAACCGCATTAAGATTTTCACAAAAAAATAGAAAAAAAACAATAAATTTTGGGGTTCCCCATACTTAGAACTGAAACTAAAAAATTTTTTTTTCGTCATACCCATACGTGTGGGGTATCTATGGATAGGTCTTCAAAAATGATATTGAGGTTTCTAATATCATTTTTTTCTAAACTGAATAGTTTGCGCGAGAGACGCTTCCAAAGTGGTAAAATGTGTGTCCCCCCCCCCGTAACTTCTAAAATAAGAGAATGATAAAACTAAAAAAAATATATGATGTACAATACCATGTAAACTTCCACCGAAAATTGGTTTGAACGAGATCTAGTAAGTAGTTTTTTTTTTATACGTCATAAATCGTAAACCGCAATCTACATTTTATTCAATCAACAATACAACAATATAAAAATAATAAAAAAAACATTTAATTTCATAAACATAAACCTTATTCATAAACCCGGATGTTACGGAACCCTCGGTGCGCGAGTCCGACTCGCTCTTGCCCGGTTTTTTTTTTTGTCAGCGCAACATGTATTTTCCTCTCATACTTCTCTATTAGTCATCATCTCGGTAGTCACCCCCTTTCACACATTACATCCATTGTTTCTTTTATCTTTTCCTCTTACAGCCATTGACATTCATGCTCAAAACTATCCGCACGACATCTTCATTCGTCCACACCACGACAACCGATTTCCACATAACTTTTGAGTTACCGGTGCAGCGGTGCCACTAACAACAAACAAACTAAAATTCCGCCGCATCGCTGTCGCTTGATAATGTATCCAAGAGACTAAATACTAAATGTCCAAATTATGCCACTTACATTATTAGTTCCATTCCATCCAAAGAAACCGAACAAACCAAGAATTAATCTTATATTACATTTATCATTCCCACAATGGTAATCAGAACTCTCGTCGGTAATAATCATAATTACAAATTACTCTAACATTCACTCGATGTACCTAATAACGTTCTGTGCCAGAAGTTGTGGGCATGTCTCTGATTGTAATCATAGCAATAATTATTAATTAGTAAAAGTGTGTGATGTATGTTTTTGGTATTAGGGTGTACCAGTGTGTTATGGAGCTCTCTAGTAATTGGATATTTTCATAGACAAGAAAAATCATTTCAATTTCAGATAATCCTACATGGGCACTTGATACGTCAGAAGCTAGGTGCACGGTTCCCATTAGTTGTTCCTATGGAAAGACGGCAAACTCCACGGTTATTGTTTTAAGAATAGGTGGCTTTTACAAAGTTTTCAAATTATAGTGTTAATAGGTAACTTCTTCTTAGCGTATCGATGGCCAAAAGTTCAAACATGTTTGCCCCGAAATTCAGTTGCGTGATCTTCGTTCGCTGACGCTGTCATAAGATCATCAAGTGCACAGATGATAGGACTTGTGGCGCAGGATGGCAGGTGGGCCATTTCCTTTGTCTATGGGGGGACACGCACTTAAGATCTGAGCCGTCAGTGAACCCCCGTCTCTGGAGATTGTCTTTACTACGGCCAACTTGGATTCGAAGTCTGAGATTTCCAAGTCGGCCATGGTAGCGCGTGCTCACGCGGAAGGGTCTCAGATTGTTCTTCATAGGTTCTTCATAGGAGGACAGGACAGGTTAAAAACCAACTCCCAAACAGCTTTTAATACATTCAAGGATCATCTAAACCTTGCCAAAACATCTGGCTCTATTCAAAATTCTAATCAACGCCAATGAAATTCTACGCCACCAATTTATTTTATACATCACCCAGAATCACGCATAAAATTACACTCATTAAAACAAATCTCATTTCTACAAAAATACGGGAAAACGATTTCATAACATTACACAACATAATATCACCTTGCCTTGTTTCCCTGAAGGGTTGGGCAGAAGTATACCTATAATACACCCACATTTCGCCAGTTGTGTTGAAGGCTGCCTTTCCACCAGAGATGAGCGGCGATGCGTAGTGATGTGTGTGAAACCAACCAATAACAACCCTTCATTTTTATAGCTCGAACTAAATTAGTGTTGGTATTGGTTAGTTTCACACACATCCCTCGCTACGCATCCTATCCCAGTAGAGAGTAGTTGTGGTGGCCCAGTGGTAACGGTTCCGACTTACGAGTTGTAGATCGTGGGTTCGAACCAGCTAGGTAAGCTTTATTTTGTGTAAATAATTTCATCGCCATTGCTCTCAAAAACGGTGAAGGACAACATCGTGAGGAAACCGCCATGCACTAAAAAGACATGAGCAAACCAGTTCTCCCTACACGGATTGCGTGGTTGCGGTCGGTTGATGCAAGAGCGAGCGAAGGGCACCCAGAGGTTAGGTTTGGTTAGGTTACGACCCCCCCGGTGGGTTCCCGCATTGTCGAGGCGGGGGGGCTCAGTAGCCGTGGCTTGGACACCCACGGTGAAGCGAAGAGGAACCCGAGGAGGGGCCGCTCGTCAGGGCTTTTGCCTGTAAGCCGACGACGTAGCGGCCAACAAGTAGGTTGCGGTGCCGCTTCGGCGACATCGCAACTGAGGCGGGCCGCGATGTCGTAAAGGAGGCATCGCGGCTGAGGGTTGAGGGCCGCGGCGGGAGAGGAGTTCCGGTATTGCGGTGCGCCGCTCTCCCTACCTTCCGCGGCCTTGACGGGGTCGCCACCGTCTGATGGCGGACGCGGTGGGGCCGCAGGGGAGGAGGAGTGTCGGTATGACGTTGGCCGCTCTCCCTATCCTCTGCGGCCGAAAATTGGCAGGCGGCGGGGCCAATGTCCTGACCCGTCGCAGGGGGACCAAGGGTGCCCAGACACGGGGTCGTCTGGCGCCCATGTGCTGGTTTGGTCACCGTGGAGTTTTAGTGGGTTAGAGTCCCACATAACTGCACTATCTCCCCGTGGTAGTGCAGAATGCATGAGCATTTCTCCACGTTAAAAAAAAAAAAAAAAAAATGGTTAGGTTACGAGCGGGGCTCCGTCGACAACATAGGATGCAAGAGCGAGCGGATGAGAACTGGATGGCCTAGGCGAAACTAGTTCATCCTAAAATTGGGTTTGGCCGGTAACATATTTCACACTTTAACGGATCGTACCCTGTAATTTGCAGATTACCTAGTTAATGCGCATATTAACGTATACCGTATTCTAACGGTAACATATATACTACTTGCGCGGTAAACTCTGCTTGCGAGATGCAGGATTTCGTGTGACGTCAATATGACGCATGTTGGCATGTGACGTTCTAGATACCGCTACAAGACTGTTAGACCAACGAGGCAGAAAGCGATTAATCTCGATTTCATATTTTCCGGGAAAATTGTGACGATCTTTCTTATTCTATTTATATTCTTAATGTTGTTAATGTTGTCTGTAGGTTGTGTGTTGTAGCTGCGCCACGCGGTTCTACCCGCGTAAATGTAGATCCCGTGGGAATATCGGGATAAAAAGTAGCCTATATGTTAATCCAGGGTGTCAGCTACCTCCACACAAAATTTTATCAAAATTGGCCCAGCCGTTTGAGCGTGAAGAAGTAACAAACATATAAACACACACACACACTCACACACATACTCACACACACACTCACAAACTTTCGCCTTTATAATATTAGTGTGATGTTGTTTATTTTGAGACGGAATGGCTCTTCAAACAGTTGTCTACTTCGTTAGATTACCGGCGCTTATTCTATTTCAGCGGGATGGAATTACAGTAGGAGTATTGTCGGTCTAGCCTGATAGAAGTATTTTTATTTCCCATTTTTGCGAATTATGAAAAGCCCAAAAATTATGTTTTAATAATAATACATTTCATATTGTTGTATTGGCCAATGGAATGATAGCCAAAAGCCTCGATCAACATCTGTCGAGGCTCTCGTTGGGCGGTTGTATCAACTGAATGCTGAACACAATATACAAGAACTTGCTAAACAAAGCGAGTCCTCCAAAGACACGGTATTGTATTGACAAGCATCCAATTATTTTCTCAGTCAAAAGTACTTGTTACAAGATGTAAGATAAAAAAAAGTAATTTTAAAACATTAGGTCGATTTAATGTTTTAAAATTACTTTTTAAAACATTAACGCGAAACTGGGAAAACGTAACGATGATGAGATGCGAGTGGGGCAATTTGGAGTTGGACGCCGGAACCACCGGGGCCGCTTACTGGCCAGTAAGCGAGAAATGGAGTTAGAGGCGAGTTATGGAGAAGGAAGGCCTCTTTATGATGAATTCCTTCTTCAGAAAACGCGAGCATAGAAAGTGGACCTGGAAGAGCCCAGATGGTGCAACTAAAAATGAGATTGACTTCATTATTTCGACGAAGAAGCAAGTATTCAATGATGTCTCTGTGATCAACGCGGTGAAAACCGGAAGTGATCACCGCATGGTAAGAGGCACGTTGAACTTAAATATCAAGCTGGAAAGATCTCGATTGATGAAGTCTACGCTCCGTCCAGCATCAATCCAGATCCAAAACCCCGAGAGCTTTCAGCTCGAACTCCAGAATCGTTTCGAATGCCTAGGGAACTCCGTGGACGATTATAACGATGGGTTCGTGGAAACTGTCCATACGGTCGGATCTAAGATCTTCAAGACCCGCCGTACGAATTCAAAAAAGAAGCTCTCTGATCCTACTTTGCGGCTCATGAAGGAGAGGCGCTATGCTTGGAGTTTCCCTGCGTGATCGAATCAGGAACGAGGAGATCCGCAGGAGAACCATGGTAACCGATATAGCCCGAAGAACTGCCAAACTTAAGTGGCAGTGAGCAGGGCACATTGCTCGCAGAACAGATGGCCGATGGGGCCGAAAGGTTCTGGAGTGGCGACCGCGTACCGGAAGACGTAGCGTAGGAAGGCCTCCCACAAGGTGGACCGACGACCTTGTGAAGGCCGCAGGAACCCGTTGGATGCGGGAAGCACAGGACCGGTCGAAGTGGAGGTGCTTGGGGGAGGTCTATCTCCAGCAGTGGACGTCTTTCGGCTGAAATGATGATGATGTAGAAATTGACTTCAAAAATCAATTAACTCAAAATTATGAAATAGCTTTAATATCGGTGCCTTGGGTTCTATATTTTAGTTTTGGTTTTTTGCCACAGAATTCCGAAATTAGCCAAATTTTAATTTGACCAAGGTTTTAAGATGTTTTTCAACGCACTTGCTCGTAAAGTGGCTCTTATTGAACCGCTTTTAGGTCCATAATGCAGTGTATTAAAAACGCGTGCATAAAGCACTTGTGGATTAAAATAAAGAAAAACTTTATTATAATCCACTAGTGCTTTATTTCCACAGATAACTATTTACTAGTCGGAGATGCGCGATTTTTTATTCTCATCAATTCACTTTTTTTTTAAATAGTCTGTATTGTCCTTGAACCCAAAATTAACTAATATTTATTTACCTTAAGGTGAATGCGCAGGGACCACGGACAATTTAAGGTGAATGCGCAGTGGTAGACGGCGAAATTCAAATTTTCTTAGGTTTTTTGCAATTTTGAGGTCAGTGTCAGGTTGTATCTTGATCAAAATATGAATTGCGACTATATCAGGTACGTCTTTACAGAATAATAATCATTCGAACCTGATACTGACCTGCAAATTACAAAAAAAACGTAAGATTTTAATTATACACCTTAAATTGTCCGTGGTCCCTTCCAAAACTAAACGGAAAAGACCCTGACTAGCATTCTATTATTGCGGATTCTCACTGAACTAATGTATATTTCTCTATGCCAATAGTACTTTCTAATTCCATACTAACTAAACTACTAAATTTGATATACGACAACACTACGATCAGTCTAAACATTATTTTGTGTTTAATATTTTTTCTATAGGCTGTTTAGAGGTTTTGTCAGTGCCATAGACTAATATATTTAAAATGAGAGTCAGTGTTTTTATTTACAACTGCGCGCGCATCGCTAGTGCTGGATATCACGGCGCGCGGAAAAACAAGACTAGCGCGCCATTTTCCATACAAGTTAATATTTAACAGTACAAGTCTGTTTTTTCCTCGCAAGTGTGTTGAAAAACGTCATACGAAACGAGTGTCTAATGATCAACATAGCACACATGTATCATAATGTACTATTCCCTTTGACATTACACCCGTAGCTCGTATTAATAAGTCAGGCCGTCACACTTACACGTATTAGTCCATTTAAAAAAAATTACTGAATCGATATTGATGAAACCTGAACTGTTCCCTAAGTTGAAAGCAAATGTAAACCAAAAAAAAAACATGGTCACGATCCGTTGCGGAGAAATACGTGGACAAACATGCATGCATACATATATACACACATCTATAAAATTTTGTATATTTGTTTGGAAGCCCTAATATATTGTTATATGTGAATATAATGCAGTTCCAATAATATTACACACATACGTGTCGAACTGATAACCTCCTTTTTTTGAAGTCGGTAAAAAGGGTTTCCTACCCTAGTACATAATCATAAAAGATACGACATAACTTTCTAAAAGAAGCGTAATTTTTTGTACCGAACTTGAACATAAATAATTAAGGTTTTCGATCTAAGAGACGAGTCATTGACCTTACAGTAATAGAAGAGGCTGAATTTCCAAATCAAATCAAATCAAAATCGTTACATTGCGTAAAATGTGATATGTACAAAATATGATATACAAAAGTAGAATGGGTGAGACCGACAACACAATGTTTGAGGGGCTGGTGGCTAAATAATATCAGCCGCACGGGTCGATCGATCAGGTTAAGCTACGCTTGCCGCGTTTGGTCACTGGATGGGTGACCATCTTTACATACCAAGACCCCTCGGTTGTGGGGATCAGATAGGCGTTCGGTCCATATAAAATATTAGTATTCAGTTGCATCCGGTTAGACTGGAAGCCGACCCCAACATAGTTGGGAAAAGGTTAGGCAGATGATGATGTCTAAGAGCGGTTAAAGGAAGATAGAAAGAAAAAAATACGTTTATTTTCGGCAAATATCACGATAATGATTTCATGTTCAAAAGTACGCACGCATTAAGGGATTTTGCTTACGTTTTAGTGAAAACCCGTTTGAGAAAAGATACGAATAGTGCGTTTTTAGGGTTCCGTACCTAAAGGGTAAAAACGGAACCCTATTACTAAGACTTCGCTGTCTGTCCGTCTGTCCGTCTGTCTGTCACCAGGCTATATTTCAAGAACCGCGATAGCTAGACAGTTGAAATTTTCACAAGTTATGTATTTCTGTTGCCGCTATAACAACAAATACTAAAAACAAAATAAATATTTAAGGGGGGCTCCTATACAACAAACGCGATTTTTTTGCCTTTTCTTGCTCGATATCAAAAATGGCAACAGGTAGGCACTTAAAATATTCACAAAATACTCAGTTGTATTTTAACTTTAATAATATATAATAAAATTAAAATAAAATAAATATTTAAGGGGGGCTCCCATACAACAAACATGTTTTTTTCGGCGTTTTTGCCTTGTGGTACGGAACCTTTCGTGTGCGAGTCCGACTCGCACTTGGCCAGTTTTTTTTCATTTTATTTTCCCTAAAACCCTACTTAAGGCAAAGACTGCAAACGCGAACAAGAATCACACTAATATTATAAAGGCGAAAGTTTGTGAGTGTGTGTTTATGTTTGTTACTTCTTCACACTCAAACGGCTGGACCAATTTTGATAAAATTTTGTATGGAGGTAGCTGACACCCTGGATTAACATATAGGATACTTTTTATCCCGATATTCCCACGGGATCAAAACTTATGCGGGTGAAACCGCATTAACTTAGGCTTAGGCTTGTATCAAAACCGACCAATCACAACGCACCTAGCAAAACTGCAGTCTCAATAAACAGTATTTATTCCTAGTGTCAAGTGTCACGGGTGTATATCGGCGTGCGAGCCCTCACGTAGAGCTGGAGCTGACAAAGCTAGCGGACACTCGACTAGAGCGCTCTCAGCTCTAACCTAACCTAACTCATTTGGTCGGGATGCCCAAGCCTAGTTACTGCAACCAATTCGGCTCGCGCTTGGTTGGTTACAGTTCTAACCTAACCCGTTTTTTCGGGGTGCTTTGTAGCTTAGTACTGCAACCAACTGAGAGAAAAAACCACTACGTTAATAAAAAAAAAATTAATTTAAAAAATAAAAAAACCCGACTGCGAAACTGAAAAGCTACAAACAAGCCCATTTTAAATTGAATAAAAGTTGGAAGCAGGCGGGACCCATTTGAATTTGAAAATATGATAAAAATGGTATGGGTCCCGCCTGCTTCCAACTTTTATTTAATTTAAAATGGGCTTGTTTGTAGCTTTTCAGTTTTGCAGTCGGGTTTTTTTATTTTTTAAATTAATTTTTTTATTTCCAGTTTTTTAGTTTACAAATGTGAAAGATTTCGCAAACGATTTAGTTCTTGGTACTTGTTTTTTACGTTTTGTCACTTCGAATTACTTTTAACCATATAAGTTATATATATTTTTGTAATCACCTTTTAAAACCCTTTATTTCGATACCCCACTCGATAGGTTTCGAGAAAAAAAAAATTTTTTTAAGACATATTGCGCCATAAATTGGCCATTTTAATTTTTTTTCTATTTTGACATACCCAGTGTCACTCTCACAATTAAGACGAATCTAACGGCACCTCTCAAGCTGAAATCGATCAAGCCGTTTAGGCTACAGAGCGTGCCAAAGAAATATACATACATACATACATACATACATACATACATACACTCGAAAAACATAACCCTCCTTCTGACGCAGTCGGGTAAAAAGAGGCTCATTTATTAAAAAAGCGCGCATCGTTAGAAACCCA
This sequence comes from Mesoligia furuncula, assembly GCA_916614155.1. Classification (NCBI taxonomy): domain Eukaryota; kingdom Metazoa; phylum Arthropoda; class Insecta; order Lepidoptera; family Noctuidae; genus Mesoligia; species Mesoligia furuncula. The sequence goes on along the minus strand of OU744815.1, from coordinate 16,184,507 downwards.
AAAAGTTTTAAGAGGTGCATTTATTTAAAAAAGGGTTCATCATTAAAACGTTAATAAGTTTTAACAGTAATAACAAATCCTATAATGTAACGACATTAACTGAATTCAATCGTATAAAAATGACCGACCAATCGCAACCTAGTAAAACTGCAGTCCCAACAGACAGTATTTATTCCCTAGTGTCAAGTGTCGCGGGTGTCTATCGGCGTGCGAACCCTCACGTAGAGCTGACAAAGCTAGCGGACACTCGACTAGAGCGCTCTCAGCGGTGTCGAGAGGCTTGTAACGAAGTAAGAAGGGGCTAAGATAGGCAGCATGTGAGTAGCCTAGATTTGTTGGGTGATTGTAATGTACTGTGTGTATGAAGCTTTATAGTGATTTTATGATAAATTGTAGTCCTTTTATACGATTTTAGTGTACTAAAGTTGGAGTAGGCAAATGACAGGTTTTTGAAGAGCAACGCAATTTGATTTATACGAGAATTAAAAGTGAAACGCGTCACGTTTGGGTACTTTTCGTTACATGAGAGAGAAGAAAGATATATTTCTCTCTGTCTCTCACACTAAATCTCTCGTATTTTTATTTTTTCATCAGACCAAACTCTCGACTACAAAGCTAGCAACAACCATCTCAAAAAAAAACCTTTATTAATTTCTTTTTCGGCCCAACGAACCCTTCTATGAGTAAGTATGTAAATATAATGTAGGTATAATAAAGCTTTGATAAATATTCATATTTCCTTTAGGGTTTTTTTGCCAGAGGTTAACTGGGTAACATTGGGAGGGTTAAACGAGGGTGTGACAGTAAGGGCGGCTGGCAGGCTATATCAAGCGATTGGCAATATTTTATAAGTGCTACGGACATTTTAATATTTTTTGTTTTTAGGGTTCCGTACCTTAAAAGGAAAAACGGAACCCTTATAAGATCACTTCGTTGTCCGTCTGTCTATCTGTCTGTCAAGACCCTTTTTCTCAGAAACGCGTGGAGTTATCAAGTTGAAATTACCTAAACCTATGGGGGAGCACAGCTCTATAATAAACTTCCAAAGGATGTAAAAGAAGCGACTTCACTGAACATATTTAAAACTAAATTATTAACTTATATTTACAACGACGAAACAATATATTAATTGTTTTGTGTTTATTTGTGTCTAAAATAGCAACATCTTTTAACTTGTGCCACCGCCTTATATTAGGAATGCAGTGAACTCGCTTGCTATTTTGTTTTTTCTTCTACCCGCACTGTTATAATATAATTAGTAATAAGATTTATTGTTCTCATGTAAGTGACGATTGTCTTAATGGGAAATAAAGTTCTTTAAACCGAAATTACTATGAAATACTCAAGGCTACAATCTCTTGAAGCAGTGAAACTTCTAAGTCAACGCAATCAAAAGATACGAGCGTTTATGTTCCGTTCATCCGGCATATTTTGACAATCGCAAGGGAATCAGAACCTATAGGGTACTTCCCGTGGACCTAGAATCATGAAATTTGGCAAGAAGCAATGTCATGTAGCACAAGTACCTAAAGGAAAAATTCCGAAAAATGTAAATTAGAAGTTAAATACCTACAAATTTGTACCGCGCACCGAGGGGAACCCTCGGTGCGCGAGTTCGATTCGCACTTGACTTGGTTTTTTTTTTGTAGATTAATTTAACTTTCATGTGCTATTGTTTTATCTTAATCCCTAATGCAGGCTTTACACAAGTTTTACTTTAGACTATAGTGACATATAAATGACAAGTCGGCTAGGCCGCGGGTGATTAAACTCGCAAGTTCCAAGGCAGAGATGGTATCGACTTTGGTCGTGGCGACAGGTCGCACTAAAATCGACCGTGAAAATATTTAGTCGCAAGCGATCGCCCGCCGCATGAAGGTCGACATTTTGATGCTAAATGAACAAGTCACCTGCGAATTTTATCGACCTGTGTAAATGGGGTGGCGATTCGACTTGTGAGGCGATTTGGTAAGCGATCAACCGCCCGGCGAAAATCGACCTAGTTTAAATCCCCTTTAAGCCGCCTTTGAGATTGGGATTAGAGCGTTCGGTTTTTCCCTCGGAGTCACACGTAAATATAAGACTTCTCAAGGCTTTATAAAAGGCACGATTAATTTAAACCCCTATAGAAAATGGCGGGGGAGAGGGGGGGGGGGGGAAGTGTAGTTATCTACACTTTTTTTTTAGGATGGGAAATCATCAAATGACCCCTCCCGCTCTGGATGGAGCGGAAGGGAGTGTCAGACTCTTACTGACTAAAACCCACCCGTGTTCCTTCCTTAGCCCTTTATGTTCCGGAGCCGCGGTAACCCTTTACATATCTACACTTACGTATCTTCTTTTCTTCTTGTCGTTTAAGTTATACTAAGGGATCTGGGATTTATCGTTGAACAATCGTTTCATGTTGTGTGTTGTAGAAATAAAGGAACCGTTTTGGCATAGCAGCCTGGAATTAACAATCCATTGTTATTGCATAAAATGCTTTTATATTACAACTAGCAGCGCCCCGAGGTTTCACCCGCATAAGTTTCATCCCCGTGGGAATATCGGGATAAAAAGTATCCTATGTGTCAATCCTGGTTATAACCTATCTGTGTGCTAAATGCCATCCAAATCCGTTCAGTAGTTTTTTACGTGAAAGAGTAACAAACATCCATTCATCCATCCATCCTCACAAACTTTCGCCTTTATACTATTACTAGCCGCGCCCCGCGGTTTCACCCGCACAAGTGTCGATCCCGTGGGAATATCGGGATAAAAAGTATCCTAAGTGTTATTCTGCGATGTATAAGCTATACAACGTGTAACGTTAAATGCGCAAAACCTCTTAAGAGAACTTTGTACTCATCATTATGAACAACTTTTACTATGGGACCAAAGTTGAAATCGCAAAAAAAATTCAGCCGTTTAGTACATTTTGACGAGTTATGCGAGTATAAATCATTCAATCGTCATTCTGAATCATAATGTGGCATCACATCTGAAATGGAAAAATGTCTGCTAACTTTTGGAGGGCACTGTATACTTTTTCAGGGCCTACCTGTTTCCATTGAAACTTAATGACCTCCCTTCATAAATTATACATTACCTACTGAATTTGCAAACGTACCTAACTAACTTTTCTCCCACGAAATTCGACTTAACTGTTCACAAATTCAATTCCCATCTTCCTAAACTCCGCATTCACTGTCAACCGTCCAGGAAACGGCGCTATTACGTCAAACTGTCCCGAAAACGTCGGAATTATAGGGAATTAGGGGGTGTTCTGGCCACAGGTATTCGGTATGTGTAACTGTTGCAGGCGACCACAAATATGTCTACGTTCGTTTCTGTTGAAATTGTTCAGTTGTGGACTAGGTTGTTTTTGTATGGGATTTGATTTTTTGTTTGTGTCCGCGATGTTTACGGAATCTGTCTGTATTAAGAAAATTTATTATTGCTCCATTTATCGTTTCACCTAAACAGAGTTACCACCTAAAATGAGGAGTTTCTATTTAAACATTTTGGAAACGGTGAAGCGTTGGTTTAATATCACGCTTTTATTAGGTCGACCTGATTTGTCTGTGTGGTGCCGGATGTCTGTGTGATGGCGGATGTCTGTGTGGTGCCGGACTTAAAGAATTGCACCACCCCTTACTTCCCGTGGGTGTCGTAAAAGGCGACTAAGGGTCTTACCGGAGAATGGGCAGCAGCGTTCTCTATTTATTCCACTACCATACCATACTGCGATCGCCAACCCACCTGCCAAGCGTGGCGATTATGGCAAACCCCCCCAAAATTGGGGGAGGCCTATGTCCAGCAGTGGACGTCTATCGGCTGAAACGACGATTAGGTCGACCTGTATGTGACTAACTATGTAATGGAATCTAAGGTAACTAATTTAACCATCTTCCAAGGGTCGTAGCGTAGTGAAAATTGGCAGCTGTATGTAGTTCCGATGACAATCTATACATATAATAAAATTGTAGAAAAGTGGTGTCTGTACAATGGAAATATATTAAAAAAAAGTAGCAGGGGTTGTTATTATATCGATGCCGAACCCGAAAATGTAATTAAATTTTTGTTTGTCTGTTTATCTGTTTGTCTGTTTGTCTGCTGTGTTTGTGCACGCTAATATCAGAAACGGCTTATTCGATTTAGATGCGGTTTTCACTAATATATTGTAGTAAGCTTCACTTAACATTTAGTGTTTATTTCATGTCAATCGGTTCATAAATAAAAAAGTTATGTCAATTTAAAGAATCACGGCTAACATTTGTTAAGGTATTCTATCAGAGTAGGTAAACGCCTCGCGCCTACGCGTCCGTGACTATATATACAAGGTGTAACGGAAAGGGGGGTATCAACCCTGAAGGAGGTGAATGAAGATGAAAAAAAAAATTTGGACCTCCCATAGTAATAGCACATCAATGATTTACTATTACTATGGGAGGTCCAAATTTTTTTTCATATTTCGACCTATGTTCTTTGGGGAAATTTGTTCATTTTCATGAGCACATTCACCTCCTTCAGGGTTGATACCCCCTTTCCGTTACACCTTGTATAAAGCGCGCTGAGAGCCGCGCCGCTGCCATAATTCTGCTCTCTCAGCGACGCCCTAAGCCGAGGTCCGTACCCCACAGGGGGTGCCCTTAGCGTGTAGTCGCTTAGTTTTTAAGTTTATATTGTGTAGTTAAGTTGTGCATTATGCCCTGGCTGGAGGCCTTAATTTATTGAGGCATCCACAGGAAAGCCAGGTTAAGCAGTCGACAACCCCTCAGGTTGAACTGCGAGATGACCATTTCAAAAGAAAACGCGCCGCTGCCATAAGGATTCAGTTATTCGTAGCGAACGCACGTATCCTGGAGAGTATAGGCGAATAGTTGGATTCGATTATTGCGATTCACTTGAATACTGACTGTTTGCATATTTCATTTATTTATATTTTAGGGTTTGTAGGTTAGGTTCTTTTTCTTAATTTTCTTTGAAATTTTGTAAGTATTTGGTATAGGTTAGGCGGTTCTTTCCTTGATTATTGGGTATTTACTTATCTTAATTTTTATTTAGGGTTTTGTTTTGTCCAGCAGTGGACGTCTATCGGCTGAAACGACGATTAGGTCGACCTGTATGTGACTAACTATGTAATGGAATCTAAGGTAACTAATTTAACCATCTTCCAAGGGTCGTAGCGTAGTGAAAATTGGCAGCTGTATGTAGTTCCGATGACAATCTATACATATAATAAAATTGTAGAAAAGTGGTGTCTGTACAATGGAAATATATTAAAAAAAAGTAGCAGGGGTTGTTATTATATCGATGCCGAACCCGAAAATGTAATTAAATTTTTGTTTGTCTGTTTATCTGTTTGTCTGTTTGTCTGTTTGTCTGCTGTGTTTGTGCACGCTAATATCAGAAACGGCTTATTCGATTTAGATGCGGTTTTCACTAATATATTGTAGTAAGCTTCACTTAACATTTAGTGTTTATTTCATGTCAATCGGTTCATAAATAAAAAAGTTATGTCAATTTAAAGAATCACGGCTAACATTTGTTAAGGTATTCTATCAGAGTAGGTAAACGCCTCGCGCCTACGCGTCCGTGACTATATATACAAGGTGTAACGGAAAGGGGGTATCAACCCTGAAGGAGGTGAATGAAGATGAAAAAAAAAATTTGGACCTCCCATAGTAATAGCACATCAATGATTTACTATTACTATGGGAGGTCCAAATTTTTTTTCATATTTCGACCTATGTTCTTTGGGGAAATTTGTTCATTTTCATGAGCACATTCACCTCCTTCAGGGTTGATACCCCCTTTCCGTTACACCTTGTATAAAGCGCGCTGAGAGCCGCGCCGCTGCCATAATTCTGCTCTCTCAGCGACGCCCTAAGCCGAGGTCCGTACCCCACAGGGGGTGCCCTTAGCGTGTAGTCGCTTAGTTTTTAAGTTTATATTGTGTAGTTAAGTTGTGCATTATGCCCTGGCTGGAGGCCTTAATTTATTGAGGCATCCACAGGAAAGCCAGGTTAAGCAGTCGACAACCCCTCAGGTTGAACTGCGAGATGACCATTTCAAAAGAAAACGCGCCGCTGCCATAAGGATTCAGTTATTCGTAGCGAACGCACGTATCCTGGAGAGTATAGGCGAATAGTTGGATTCGATTATTGCGATTCACTTGAATACTGACTGTTTGCATATTTCATTTATTTATATTTTAGGGTTTGTAGGTTAGGTTCTTTTTCTTAATTTTCTTTGAAATTTTGTAAGTATTTGGTATAGGTTAGGCGGTTCTTTCCTTGATTATTGGGTATTTACTTATCTTAATTTTTATTTAGGGTTTTGTAAATAAATATTGTAAGCATTTATTATTGGTTAGGCATTTCTTTCCCTGATTTTCGGTAAACTTATCTTAATTTGTATTTAGGGTTTGTATATAAATATTATAATAAAATAAATTCACTTTATTTCAGGTAAATAACACCCATTAATGGCACACATATAAAATCAAATAAAATCAATACAAATCAAATTAAATGGAAACATAATATATCAAATTAAATAAAATCAAAATAAATCAGAATAAATCGAATCAAAATCAAAACAATAACATTAACATAGAAATTAAAAATTTATAAATAATCACCCCAACAAAATCAATAAAATCAATACCCCCTCTCCGGCACTGCTACAGCAACATGTCTGCTGGAACAATGTCGAATGAAGGGGCAGTCCAGCCGTCCCGCAATCATCGTGAGAACGATGTTGGAGCTAGCCCTTACCCTGCGCACCAAGGACGCGGCGCGCTTGCGCATGGTCGCGTGAAAGCAGTCGGTGCGCGCCTCTGCGAACATACCCGATGCACTGCAGTATCGAGGTAGACCCATCACCGCCCTAAACGCGTTATTGAACTGGACGCGGATGGCGCCGTAACTTTTATTAGAGTAGTGAGCCCACAGACTGCACGAGTACAGCGATGTGCAGTACGCTCTAAAGAGCGTAGCCTTCACCCCATTAGAGCACCGCGCAAATCTGCGGGCGATCATGTTCGCTCTAACAGACAACGCCCTCCGCTCCCGTTCCATGTCTGCGTGATCCCTGAGGTCGACAGTCAACACATGCCCCAAGTATGTAAACTGATCGACCCTTTGCAAAGGAACCCCCTTGAGACTTACTGGAGGTATGCTCCCCGGACATTTTGCACTAGCGGTCTCGAAGATCATACACTGGCTCTTTTTTACATTATATGATAAACCGTGACCACAAGCATACTCTTCACATATTCGTAATAACTTCCTCAAGCCGCAGACCGAAGCGCTCAGCAGCACCATGTCGTCAGCATAACTTAGATTATTGACACAGGTACCGTCAATGTGACAGCCGACATGCTGACTGCTGAGCGCCACGATCAGCCCGTTAATATACAAATTAAACAGGGTTGGAGAAGTTAAGCCACCCTGCCTGACTCCGCACTCGAGCTGATACGCATCCGACATTGCCCCCGCCCACCTAACACTATTAGACTGGTGCGCATACCAGTACTGGAACATGCTGATAAGTTCTGGCGGCAAATCTATGCTCCTCAGCTTATTCCATAGCAGGTCATACGCTACAAGGTCGAAAGCCTTGGACAAATCAAGGAAGCACGCATACACCGGCGTTTTACGGTCTGTGTAGTATTTGACGGTATGCTTAAGACACAGTATAGCACTTTCAGTGGACAGCCGGGGACGAAATCCGAACTGGTTATCGTGCAGTGTTACCGATTTATTTAACTGTGCATTAAGCAAACCGTCAAACACTTTTGCAGTTACAGTGGCAAGAGAAATAGGCCTGTAGTTACTCTTATCAGTAAGGTCTCCAGTTTTATTCTTCACTACAGGGACTACCACTGTTTTCATAAAGTCTGCCGGCAGGTAGGAATGGCTCACGCACAGCGAGTAAAACATAGCCAAGACCCTAGCCATGTGTGGTCCGGCGTGCTGTAGGTGCTCAATGCTGAGTCCATCATGACCCGGGGACTTACCACTAGAGATATGCTTTATGGCTGTAGTTACGTCAGTCGCCCGGAAAGTAGTTCCCACCTCCCGACTGTTTACATCAGCATTGAGCACCTCCGTCGCCGTACCCAACGGAGACTTCACCGAAAAATGGTTCATAAAGAGATTCGCAATCTCCTTTGGGTCATTCACACCATCGATGCTCACAGGAAGGCCGGGGCGTAAGTTTTCTTTTTTAGTGCCCTTCCAGAAACCGCGGAAATCCCCCTTGCAATGTTTCACAGCTAGAGCGTCCATTCTTATTTGGTCCTGATGATTTTGGCACCATTTTAATCGAGACTTGAACACTCTTCTGCTATCGCTCATTTCTTTGTGTATAAAACCTGACTTAGGCCTACCACATAACACCCACTCGAGGAACTTAGACTTGGCGACCCTATGAGCCTCGCTGACATGTTTGTTCCACCCGGCTATGCGTGGGCCACCCCCGCCCTTCCCCGTGCCTCCCCGACTCGCCACTGCCGCGTCACGGAGGGCAGTCACAATGTCAGAGTAAAGCGTATCCAGAATAAGCCTATGGCCACGGTCGCTACAAAAACAATCAGCACAGCTCACACACTCAGGAGGGAAGTCAATAACTTTAAGTCGCTTATGACACTCTTTGGCGTACATGGAAACTTGTTCCTCACTTTTTATACCCCACACTACATCTTTATTTACATTCGTAATTTGAGACGTGACCTTAGGGGACAGTAATTTTAAATTACACATAACCACAAGTGGGAAATGATCAGACCACAGAGTGTCATACTTGACATCTACACTAACAATAGCGTGCTTAGCCGAGTGAGTAGCTAAACAGTGGTCCAGCCAGCTGCTAGTCCCGTGCACATCACTCACAAAAGTAAAAGTACCCGAGTCTAACCCTAGCATATCTATATCTATACATGACCATTGTTGGTCGCTACAAAAATGCATAAGCTCTCTGTAAAACAACTCACCCGGATCCGCATTAAAGTCGCCTAAAATAAAAACAGATTCGATTCCGTATTCGTCAATAATGGCACTTATCTCACTCAAACAATCAGTAAAATCTTGTAGATTATCAACAGAGTTAGTTGGTAAGTAAGCACTCATTACGATCACTTGTCTATCACTCGTTGTAATTTTAATGGCACATATACGGGTATTATCGCACTGTAACACTGATACATGTTGAAACGCACTATATTTCCATAACAATGCGACGCCGCCATAGGGACGCCCGCGCATTATCCCCGCAGATGTATCAACCGCCGACGTCGCAGTGTATCCGAAACCGCTGTCGATCGTGCTGATAAAGGGTATGTCGTGCGGCATCAACCAAGTTTCCTGGAGACAAACCACGTCACACGTACGGCACAGGTCTCTGACGTCATCTATGGATCGTTTTACATTCTTACAGTTGAATGAAGCAATTCGATAAGGGCCACTATCCATTGTTTGATTTATTTGGACCGTCGGCTTCGGTAAGATGTGCACCGTTTGTTGCCTTGTGTTTGAAATTCACAAACCGCCGAAATAAGACACCTGCGGGCCATAAAGTTTCGTCCATGTACTTTGGTAGATTGGCCTCTTGTATAAAAAACTTGTATGCTTTGTGTCCCCTTTGAAATTTCATATTTATTTTTTCTAAAGACACAGTTTCCCGTGTCTTATTGTAAATATGTTTTATTATGTCACTTTCAATAGTCGACATATGCACATTTGTAATAAACATAGGAATTTGTCTATCCGCTCCACGAAATGTGCACTCCAGATCTCTGGCTACACCTGACTTGCCTACGAAACGATATTTCGCTGACTTTTTACGATGCACTACTCTCTGCCATCCTTCGTTATTATTATCATTCAGTTTGGTCACAGCCTCACATACATACACCGGCCGCTGCAATCCATGCTGTCCCGTTGCAAAACTATGCCCGTCCTCAACAGCGCACTGATCCGCTATTTGCAACGGCATACTAGGTGCGTCTGACGTCACCGCTGCGTTAGGCTCAGTACCTGTCCGCACACTCGTCTCTTGACTCACGGACAGGCGTTCCCTCTCCGCGCCGCAGTCCCCGCCCACGCTCGCCTTATGACTCGGCAGCGACGCCTGGTGGTCGAATCCTGCGCTCGCCAACCCGCGTTCTATCAACCGTTGCCGCTCACATGATTCACGTTCGATTCGTTTCTCCGCGACTACCCTCATTTCTCGATATTGCGACATGGGTGACCGAGTATTTGAGGATTCATTATTCTTGTTGTTCACATCTAACTCGTCACTCAGATTATGACAGTCATGTGATATCCTATAGGACACTGTCCAGCCAGGCACCACGTCTGATGTTTACTTTAAACGCCGACGCCGGCGGCAAGGAGTCGTTTTTTACGCGAAGGACGTCAATTTTTAATTTATTAACACTTTCCAGTGTAGCATAGGTCGACTTTATACCTTCAATCTCGGCTTTCAAAACTTGCATGTCCTTTAACAATTTGGAACAATCCAGGTGATCTATGAGAATTGGCGGTAATTTGTCCAGTTGTCTCGCTACAAATATTGGAATAATGTCGGGCTCTGTTGATTTAAATAGATTTATGATATCTGTTACATCGCGCTCCTCCTTTCCTTTGTTTTTTCGCAATATTTTTCTTATATCCGTTGGAATCGATTCAAACAGGAGTGACTTATTATTATAAGTATTTGGTATAGGTTAGGCATTTCTTTTCTTGATTTTCTTTATTAAGTATAAGTTCATTAGCTTAGGTTAGTAATTATTTTTTCTAGCAATTCTTTTGTTTTATAAAGTTAGTACGTTTGTCTGTGTAGAAGAATAGCACCACCCCTTACTTCCCGTGGGTGTCGTAAAAGGCGACTAAGGGTCTCACCGGAGAATGGGCAGCAGCGTTCTCTATGCATTCCACCACCATACCATACTGCGATCGCCAACCCGCCTGCCAAGCGTGGCGATTATGGCAAACCCCCCCAAAATTGGGGGAGGCCTATGTCCAGCAGTGGACGTCTATCGGCTGAAATGATGATGATAATGACGTTTGGTTTACACGTCTTAACACTTATTACTTAAACTGTGATAATTTTAGACTGTATAATAATCTGTAAGTATTTATAATTTAATTGTTTACGATAGTACGTGTTTACTAAATAACTGTGTGTTAAGTAGTAAGTACTATTTTATTGTAAGAATGCCTCGAAGAAGATCCAACCTCTCCCAATGTAGCAGAAATGCTAAAAGGATGAGATTAGTTCGATCACAGGAATCTGAGGAAGGTCGTGAGGCAAAAGGCTCTCTGCACCAGGCTAGGTTTCGTGCTGCAGAAACTTCGACTCAGCGAGAATCTCGACTGAGTTCAAATCGTTCTCGAATGATGACAACTCGAAATACGGAAAACGGGGAACAACGAAAGGCACGTTTATCTGTCGATCGCGAAGCTCACGCGCTATCGCGTGAGTCTGAGACTTTTGCTGTCAGGGAAATCCGCCTGAGCTCCCAGAGAGTACGGACAACAAATGCTCGATTCCAGGAGACACAGGACGAACGGGAAATACGTCTCACTGCCGATCGTGAAGCTCATACACTATCGCGTGAGTCTGAGACGTTCACTGATAGGGAAATTCGTCTGAGTTCTCAGAGGGTTCGGACAGCAAATGTTCGGTCTCAGGAAACACAGGAAGAACGAGAAATACGTCTCACTGCCGATCGTGAAGCTCAAGCACTAGAGTCTGAGACTTTCACTGAAATTCGCCTGAGTTCTCAGAGGGTTCGGACAGCAAATGCCCGGTCTGTAGACGGTATATGTAATTCAAAATATGCTGCCCGAAAAGTGACTATTCCACGCGGACGAAGTCGCGGGCACAGCTAGTACAATAATATAGTACTGTCGAACTGATCTGATGATGGAGCCGGAAGATATGAACTGGAACTTCATGATGGAAAATCGTATCATACCTGTTTTGGATTTCTTAGAAAAGTCTTGTAATGAACTGTGACCACTTTTTGTTTTTACGCGCAATTATAAAAGCGTGTTTTCCTAGTGTTTTTTAAACTATTAATTTATTTTGTGAAATTAAACAAAATCAGCAAATGAGCAGTGAGCAGTGCAATGAGCAGTGATGGCCCAGTGGTCACGACCGCGACTTACGAGTGGTAGGTCATAGGTTCGAACCCAGTCAGGCGCTTTACTTTGTGTAAATTATATATCATCACCACTTCTCTCAAAACGGTGAAGGAAAACATCGTGAGGAAACCGGCAGGCCTAGAACCAGAAATTTGAAGACGTGTGACATCTACCAACCCGCACTGGGCCCGTGTGGTGGATTACAGCCCACTCCCTCTCACAGAGAGGAGGCCTGTGTCCCAGAAGTGGGAACTTTATAAGCCGTGTATGTACCTATGTATGTAAACGAAAACATATTCTGTAAATAGATCTTCTAAGACCCTTTTACACATAAATTTTTTGGTCAAAGGTTTTAAAACTAGACAGAGCCGACCTTTTACTAGCTGACTGAATCCCTAAGAAGATATGCCGACACAAAGTCAGAGGTCATGGTCGCTTTTATAATTCAAACATTATAATATTTATTACGTGTTATAATATGTAGGTAGATGGGAAAGTGTTGAGTATCTGGGAAAGTGTTGTGTACCTATCTAAAAAACTGGCCAAGTGCGATTCGACCTCGCACACAAAGGGTTCCGTACCACAAGGCAAAAACGCCGAAAAAAACACGTTTGTTGTATGGGAGCCCCCCTAAATATTTATTTTATTTTGTTTTTAGTATTTGTTGTTATAGCGGCAACAGAAATACATGATCTGTGAAAATTTCAACTGCCTAGCTATCACGGTTCATGAGATACAGCCTGGTGACAGACGGACAGACGGACAGTGGGGTCTTAGTAATTGGGTCCCGTTTTTACCCTTTGGGCACGGAACCCTAAAAAGGGTTTGCGTGGCGACGCATAAGTGGCGTCTGGCGTACTCTGTCCAGTGCGTTACCACCAACCCCGTTAATCTTTTTATTAAAGCATATATAATTATTAAAGCATATAACCTACTAATATTATAAACGCGAAAGTTTGTGAGGATGGATGGATGTTTGTTACTCCTTCACGCAAAAACTACTGAATGGATTTCGATGAAACTTCACAGTAATATAGCTTATACATCAGAATAACACATAGGCTACAATTTATAAAGATTTTGTGTGATTTGGCCATAATATAACGATGAGTATCAAGTAAGTCGGAAAAATTCCTGCCCTCTGAGAGCTATTTTGGCGTGCGCTGGCTAAACCGTTAAAGTTACCCGAAGATAATGTACCGTGGGAATGTTTGTCTTAAATAGTTCTAAAAAAAAGTCCGCGACAGCATATATCTACCTTTTATGTGGAAGCCATTATATCCAAAATAGTGAGCCATAAATACATTTAAATTGGATACTTTTTTTACAATGCATATTTTAGAGTTCTTATTTAATTCTTATCAAAATTAATACATTTATCGCTTTTGATATTTAATGTAGATAAACTTTGTCTTTTACACTAAGCAATTTGGACGAATAGTTTAAAAGTTATCACGATAAGATTGACCTGAGTGGAGCGCCTATGAGGCAATGACGCGCGCCATCGCGGAGTGCGCGACCAAGGCCCGAACGTGGGCATGCAGAAGCGTGAGGCACAGAGCACTTCTTAACCGAGGAAAAAACGGAGAAGGTTCTCAAGTCGACGCGTATATTTTTTTTAAATGTATAACCACGCATAACTTTTTATAATACCTACTGGGCGTGAGGGCAGACCGGCAGACGTCGTTGACGGTTGTGTTCATTTTGCGAAGCGATTTATTACTAACTTACAGTAGGCATAATTATAATTTTTAAGTAGTATATTTTAAGGACATTTAAATCTAAATTATTCAATTATCTCCTATGTAAATGCTATTACTCGACTAATGATTTTATGAATGAAATGAACAGTTGACTTAAATATTAGAATAATTATACCTATTCTGTTCTTATTATCGCTTTGACTTAATTTAATCTTTTTGACATTACTATTCCTAATATTTGACTAATTTCCAATTTGAATGTTATTCTAATTTATTTAATTCAATGTTAATCTAACAAAATTACCAAAACCCTAAGATATGTATTTGTACGCCGGAAACGGCAGAATATTATGAACTTTTAAAAATATGTAACAACTCTGTAACAATATTCTGACAAATAAATAAATGATTATGATTATAAGTAGAAATATAGATTCGTTATTAATTTAATTATTATAGTCATTTTTGTCTGTGTGCACTTAAAGAATAGCACCACCCCATACTTCCCGTTGGTGTCGTAAAAAGCGACTAAGGGAGACCGGAGAATGCGCAGCAGCGTTCTCTATGCATTATACCATCATACCATACTGCGATCGCCAACCCGCCTGCCAAGCGTGGCGATTACGGCAACCCCCCCCCCCCCCCCCCGGCCTATGTCCAGCAGTGGACGTTTTTTCGGCTGAAATGATGAGTCATATTAGAATTGTTTTCTTTGTTTGTAAGTATTTTTAGTTAGTTAAGTACAGGTTGTATTTGTAAGCCATTAATTAGATTATTACAATTGTATTTTTTTTTGTGAGTTTAAGGATAACGTATAGTTTTAGGTTTAGGTTGTGTTGTAAGTAGAGAAGATAGATTCGTTTTCCTCTTAATTATCTATTGGAATTGTTGTAGTTAGTTTGAAAATTATTACCGATTTTGTGATTTTTTAAATAGTACTCACAATAATGACGCGAAAGCGTAAATCTAATATTCCACAAAGCTCTAATAAAGCTGGAGCTATGAAATACAACAAACTGAGCTTCAAAGGTTTGAGTAGGCGGCGCGTGAGGCGGCACACAGAACTACTGAGACACCAAAACAGTCCCAAGATCGGCGTCAACAACACGCTGAGTATCTGGCATCTCAACGAGCTGCTGAAACTTCAGAACAGTCTCAACCTCAACGTCAACGGCATGCTGAGTATCTGGTGTCTCAACGGGCTGCTGAAACACCGGAACAGTCCCAAGATCGGCCCCAACAGCATGCTGAGCATCTGGTGTCTCAACAGGCTGCTAAAACACCGGAACAGTCCTAAGTTCGGCTCCAATAGCATGCTGAGTATCTGGTGTCTCAACGGGCTGCTGAAACACCGGAACAGTCCCAAGTTCAGCCCCAACAGCATGCTGAGTATCTGATGCCTCAACGGGCTGCTGAAACACCGGAACAGTCCCAAGATCGGCGTCAACAACACGCTGAGTATCTGGCATCTCAACGAGCTGCTGAAACTCCAAAACAGTCTCAACCTCGACATCAACGGCATGCTGAGTATCTGGTGTCTCAACGGGCTGCTGAAACACCGGAACTTTTTACTTTATGTGGAAGCCGTAAATAGTGAGCCATATCGAAAGTACCTCTTTCTGTATGTTACCTTTTCACACCTAAACCACTGAACGGATTTCGATAAATTTGGCAAGTAGATAGATAGCATCCTAGGGAAGAACATGGGCCATTACCGACATCCATGCGGGCGAAGCCGCGGGCAGAAGCTAGTCTGATATATTTATTTAATACTTCAAGCACATAATTGCGGCCTTAATGCCATAGGCATTTTCTACCAGTCAACCTTTGCGTCATACAAAGAAAAACGATGGTAGGTGCAATTATGAAAATTGAAGAATAAATATTAAGATAATATAAGGAATATAAAAACATTTTTACAAAAAAAAAAAAACAACCGACTTCCAAAAAAAAACACTACAAATTGAAAAATAACTTTAATTTCGGAAGTCGGTGTCTTCGGTTCCGCGTTTTCGTTTATTGACACCGACTTCCGAAATTAAAGTTATTTTTCAATTTGTAGTGTTTTTTTTTGGAAGTCGGTTGTTTTTTTTTTTTGTAAAAATGTTTTTATTTTTCACTTTTTAGTGGGTCAGTTTGTAATTTATCTAAGTTATAATAGCCTAATGCCAACTGTTCATCACCTTTCACAAAATTTTGCTTTTCCCGATGCTGGGACGTTAATTGTTGAGGAGTTCTCCCGGTAAGAACCAGGAGATCCTCAACAATCACTGGCAATACGCATTGTGACGAGCATAAATTGCTTAGCAACCATATTAAAGTAATCGAATCGCAGCCCGTGAAATATTTGTCAGTGAGTAGTTCCGATGGCCATCTGTGATCTTCATCATCAGCTCCATATTACCAAGTGATGATTTCCGAGAGCAAATGCTCAAGTTACTTTAAAAAATATCCAAATCGCTGTAGCTTTGCCTATAAAATTTGAGAGTTTCCCTCGATTTCCATGGAATCCTCTCATCAGATTCCAACTTGATGATAATGGGACCACCTCGAGAGTATACCCTTTCAAATAAAAAAAGAACTTTTGGAATCGGTCCAGCCGTCTTCGAGTAATCGGTGAACATACACAAGGTAGCTACTGTAAACTGTTGAGGAATTCCCTTAACTGTCCTTCGTCTTCATCATCAGACCCCTAATGACAGTCGCAACCCATCTAGGTGTAAAGTTCACATCAATACAAAAAATTAATCAAGCCCAAACACAAGGTAACTGCTGTAAATCGTTGAGGAGTCCCCTCGACTGTCTTTCGACTCCATCATCAGATCGACTCCAGGCCTTCATCAAATTGTAGTGCTTTAAAATACTTAATGAAAAAATTAACAAACGCACTAGTCGCTCCTACGATTTTCGAAAGTTCCCCTCGATTTCACTGGGATGCCATCATCAGATCCTGGTTTCCTTATCATGGGACCACCCTTGGCATATATCCTTTCCAACAAAAAAAGAATAATCAAAATCGGTTCATAAACGACGAAGTTATCCGCGAACACACATAAAAAAAAAAAAAAAATATATATACGGTCGAATTGAGAAACCTCCTCCTTTTTTTGAAGTCGGTTAAAAATGGGGAAAAAAGAGCTATGGAGAGGGCTATGCTTGGAGTTTTCCTGCGAGATTGAATCAGGAGAACCAAGGTAACCGACATAGCCCAAAAAATTGCCAAACTTAAGTGGCAGTGGGAAGGGCACGTTGTCGCAGAACAGATGGCCGATGGGGCCGAAAGGTTCTGGAGTGGCGACCGTGTACCGGAAGACGTAGCGCTGGAAGGCCTCCCACAAGGTGGACCGATGACCTTGTGAAGACCGCAGGAACTCGTTGGATGCGTGAAGCACAAAACCTGTTGAAGTGGAGGTGCTTGGGGGAGGCCTATGTCCAGTCCAGCAGTGGACGTATTTCGGCTGAAATGATGATGATGATAAGGAATAGCTAAAATATGTTTATTAGGGGTTATAGCACCTATACGGCGTACTTAGATATGTCTCTATATATACAACAACCAATCGTGAGTAGAACCCCAGAACACTGCAGGTCATATTAAATATTGATTGGTACGAGATTGGATTCCATTCTCATGACATATCATCGCGTCTGTATTCTCCAGAGGATTTTGCAGAGGTGTAAAGCATACCTTATGCTTTAACAATAAAGTTGAAAATCTATTAAAGAAATTTGACAGATTGTAGTAGCTTGATGTACTGGCATCTGTACACTTTCATTTCGCCACTTGTCACCTTTAATAGGGGGCGGGCTTATTGCCATCAACAGGGCAAAATATGACTCCGCTTCAAAGTTGCGACAAACAAATACGCGACAAATGTTAGGACGATAGTAGGATATGTCGACCATTAGTAGTGCGACAGCACATCAGCTCGATCGTTAGTGCGACTGATTGTTTTCACGACAAATGATAGAACGACGAAATTTTGATCGACGAACGAAAGCGCGACACAGTTTTCGCTCGCCAAACTAGAGCGCTAACATTGACAAATATTGCAGCATTACGAAAAATAACAAATTGGAAAATAGGTTTTATTTTTACTTTTAATCATACCGTATACCTACACATTAGTGATACACACTCACTTTAAATCTCGTCACTATTTCTTAATATGACATAATGTAATCGAGTCCTGACAAAAAATCCTTTAAATTCAAATTATCAATAATTATTATTAATAATTATAAATTATTATTATTCAGATTCCGGGCTGCTACTGAGAATTCTAGATGGAAAAGCCAAACCCATTAACTCATTGCTGCAGTAAACTTGTTGTCAAGAGTCAGTGTCAGTGGATTCGATTCTTCACCAAGGAGAGGACTTTTAATGAAGTTTATAAACATAAAATATACCTACTTACTAAACATTTATTTTCTCCTTACTAAACATTTATTCCTCTTACTAAACATTTATTTTCTTTTAAGTCTAGCTCATATTTTCTTTGACCACTATTCTGCACCTTGCTTTAAATTTTGAAAATCAAAATAAAACAAGTTATTTATTAAAATTGGACTAAGAATCGACGGTTTTTGAACGTCAAACTTACATAAGACGGTCCCCCAAAACGCCTGCCCTTCACCACTTTCTAGTGCTTTATCTGAAAGAAAAAGAAGTGACGTGTAGCGGTATCTACAACGCCACATGCAAACGCGTCATACTGACGTCACGCAAAATGCTGCATCTCGCAAGCAGAGTTTACCGCGTACCTAGCATAGATACAACGGCCCGACATGAATCATCGGGCAGTTGCCCGCCAAACACAACACCGTCTCGGAGGATCCTCCCTTTTCCATAGAGTATGAGTGAACTATTCACCCTGTTCTTCATACCTCTATAGACGCAACAAGCTCCCCAGCAGCTCAACTGTCTGTTAAGTTAATTTGAAAATAATGACAGCCCCATCTGAAAATCATGTTATAAGTACCGGCACGTAACTTGGCAAGAGATTTTCGTAGTGGGGGAAGTTCGCGCATATAAAAATGTATGAAATTGTGCGTGCGCAAACTTCCCCCACTACAAAAACTCTTGCCAAGTTACGTGCCGGCAACTATACTTTTTGGCCACAAGGTACAACCTTCCACCAGTTTCTTTACCAAGCTTGTTCAAGCTTGGTAACTAAATTGGCAGAAGATTACTGTGTGCGGTGATTACTTGTGGTTTTAACCACAAGTACTATTGAATTCTACCAAAATAATTCAGTCAGATCATTTTAAGGACACCAAAGTCGGTGGTTTCGTCAATTAGTGAATTTCCGAAGTGAATAAATTATCCCCATTGAGGGTAGTTCGAACAAGAACAATAATAACAAAGGACTACCCGTGTCTCGGTGACGTTTCAATTTGGCACGAGGGTCGAATTTTGAATTAGTGCTATTCTGAACTTGGAAATTGATTTCTTTTTTTTTCCTTCGAATGGTTAAATGATAATAGTTGCGCGGGTGGATTGAAAGTCAAGCTACGTTTGCCGCGTTCAGTACGTGGATGAGTGATGGATGATGATGGATCCTTTGCAAAATTTAATCCGTCACTCGGAAAGCTCGTTAAGCTGTTTGTCCCGGTCGTCATTCGTAGATCTTTGACAGTCGTTACGGGTAGTCAGAAGCCCGAAAGTCTGACAACCAGTCTTACCAAGGGGTATCGTGTTATCTAGTAACTTGGTTATGGAGGTTAGATGGGCAGTGGCTCCATGTAAAATACTGGTATTCAGCTAAAGCCGACCCCAAAAAAGAGACTTATTTTCGTTGGATCCAGATGATTGAACTTGGAATTTGTTTGTCTTCGATTTTCTTTTGTTTTTTCTTTGATTTTTTTTTTAAGAATGTGTTGTTTCATGTAGACCCCATTTTAACAATAATAAGTACGTTGTGTTCACACAAACGTTTACAAAAACAAGAATTAAAAATGCTATGTCACTGAAGTTAAATGAAAACATCGTCGTTTCAGCCGATAGACGTCCACTGCTGGACATAGGCCTCCCCCAATTTTGGGAGGGTTTGCCATAATCGCCACGCTTGGCAGGCGGGTTGGCGATCGCAGTATGGTATGATGGTGGAATACATAGAGAACGCTGCTGCCCATTCTCTGGTACGATCCTTAGTCGCCTTTTACGACACCCACGGGAAGTAAGGGGTGGTGGTATTCTTTAAGTCCGGCACCACACAGACTAATGAAAACATATGAGATGAAAACATACTCGACATTTAATAATTTTAAATTAAAATGAGTTAGTACTAAATGAACATGTGGTTTGTAAATTAAGCTAAAACAATTATCATCGGTTTATATATCGGTTGGGTTAGTGGTCGTAGTGGTTAGAGGTGAGCCTAGTTGTGTTCCACAATAATTATTTTAATCCATTGCTGCCAGTGATAAATTACCTACTATATCATTTCCAAACAAAATGTATGTACTACGTGGTCGAAGCAAAGGAAGAAGGACCAAAGTAAGTGGGGTTCTGGAAGTTCTGCAAACCCTCAAGAGAGAAAGGCAGAGTTTAATATTTGGAAGGAAAGACTCAAGTAAATTTTTTTGAAGGAAAAGGTCAAGTAATTTTTTTAATAGATCACAGTAAGTATTATACAGGCGAAAGTTTGTGAGTGTGTGAGGAGGTGTGTGTGTGTGTTTATATACTTGTTACTTCTTCACACTTAAACGGCTGGACCAATTTTGTTTAAATTTTGTATGGAGGTAGCTGACACCCTGGATCAACATATAGGCTACTTTTTATCCCGATATTCCCACGATATTTACGTTTTATTTTTTACTAGCTGCGCCCCGCGGTAACTGAGTTTTTATCAGAGAAAAGAATATCAATATATCATGAATTCCTCTGGATTGATGGATCTGGCGTAAAAATATTAGGTAATGTTGCATGCCAAATGATGAAATATGGCCAAACTATAATGTATTATAACCCCTATTATGTATTACTCATATTTACAAAATAAATGTTTATTTTATTCTATTCTAAACCCAAATAGATTACAACCAACCAGGCACAACTTGATCGATTCTATCTTCATATGTATATACGACGAAATATCAAGCCAGACAAACTAGTTAACACAGACCTTTCATTGTGCGGAAAGGCCTATATGTACGTCACGAGCACCAATATGTCAACACTTGGCAACTTTAAATTGCGATTTTTTCACGAAATAACGAATGCAACGTTGAAATACGACACTTTACAAAACCTTTGGGAACCTTTTTTGAACCTTTGGGTTCGAAAATACCATGTTCCTACTAATATAAAATTTCATTCAAAAATAAAGGAGACTTATCGCCTTTTAATAAAACCAAGTGTATACATACTTTTGCTCGTGACTGTACAATGCGACCTTAGCTTATACCGGAATGGTGTATATGTAGCTTGATTTAGGTATGTTTTCGTGTGTACCTTACCATCCTCCCTATCCCGAAAGGGCGAGGACACGACCATTATACGGCGCTAGGGAATAAATTAGGCAAATGTGTGCCCCTTTTGTAAGCTTTCAGTACCACGTGCGCGGCAATTTGTTGCCAATGAGAGTAACGCACTTATCCTACAGAAGACGAGAAAGCGACTAGCTATCAATGATTTTCTCGCTCAAGAAACGTAGAAAATATTGAAAAAAATGTTCGGGATGCATGAAGAAGCCTCCTCGTGTAGCAACTGAACCGAGCGCTCGGCGCATCCTGGACAATCACTTGGCGCTTTATTTGACTGGCCAATTCTTCCGTTACGGTGGTAGGCTAACGCCCGCCTGGTTTGCGACCACCCTCCCACCGGAGTCCGGCCGTCAAGCAGCCTGCTGCGTTTCGTCGATGCGTGGGAGTTCCAGTACCTTAGGCATCTTCTGGGCACGCTCGTTCCTTCATAGACCTCATCCATCGCATTCTGTCAGGCGTGATCGAGGTCAAGAGCGGGGCCCATTCAGAAATAAAAACAAATTACCGTGTCAGTAGGTAACGGGGTACTTACACTAGGTCGATTTTCACCGTGTCGCTTACCAAATCGCCTCACAATCACCACTCCATTTACACAGCTTGATAAAAATCGCAGATGACTAGTTTATTTTCCACCAAAATGGCGACCTTCACGTTCGCCTGTGACTGAGCATTTTCACGGTCGAGAATACCTCGATTTTAGTCACCCGACGCATGCGACCTGTTGCCGCATGACAAAAGTCTAAACCTACTCCACTGCACTCTACTCTCAAAGATTGTTGGTCCCATGTTAATGGAAGAGAAAGATATTTATATTAATAGTTGATGGCTGACGGTTCACACTCGCCAGCTAGTACTAGCTTGTAGCAGTGACAAGAGCTATCAAAGAGAGTACTCACTCAGCGACGCTCGGTTGGCAGGTAGAACACTCGCTGAAGAGACTCACGCTCGGTACAGTACGGCCAATTTATCTTGACAAGTCTGAACTTCGCGCAGAAGGCTGCGCAGTAAGATTTTTTAGGAACCAAATGGTGAATGAGGCGTTAGGAACTAAATGGTGACATGAGGCAAGTGCTAGTGAGAGTACATGCGCGAAAGTTCTTAGTGCTTATGTTCAGACTTGCCAGGATATTTCGGCTATAGTGTACATGCGCGTAGCAGCGAGAAATCCCATGTCGCGGTTGCGCATTCGCTTCTCGTTAATCGCCCGCGGTGGGACAAGTGCCCAAGGAGAACGGACGCGTTGAGTGAGGTAGTCACTTGTTTTTATATTTATTTTATATGAAGAGAGTTTGAAAGGACATTGTTTTTTATGTCTACCTCATTTATTTTAAGAGGAAGGATGAGTCAGCCACTTCCCGATTCGCGACTATGCTAAAACAAAAGTGATGTTTCGTAAACATTTTGATCTTCGTACATTTAGTTTTATTTCTGCGCAAGGGGTATTCCCCAGTACCCTGTTACTGAGTTGTGAAGGTCAGACTGGCGAGACTGCCCAGTGCGGCTTCGCTTTGAATTTTTGGTTCTAGGACATGCCGGTTTCCTTACGATGTATTCCTTCACCGTTTTGAGAGCGGTGGTGCTGAAATAATTTACACAAAGTTAAGCGCCTGTTTGGTTTCGAACCCACGGCCTACATACAACTCGTTAGTCTCGGCCATTACTGGGCCACCACTGCTCTCTGTGATACCATAGTGTTACAAAATATTAATTTTTCAGAACACATTTAAGTGCAAGAGCAAAAAGGTCGTAATAACTATAAAAAAAAACAAGATAAAACTTTCGGGTCAATATAAATTTTATTCATGTCTCCAGATAACCCATATATTTCCCTCAAGGGATAGATTCCAACGTGAGAGGGTAACTATGGCAGATATTATAAGCCGGAGACATAAATAGACGGGTTACCCTCGTAGGTAGATCGTAGGTATGTGTTAGTTTACCCTCGTTGTAAGTCCAATTTAACACTTTCATTTGTCATTTTTATTTGAGAAAGTATGTTTATTCTTTCGGCCGATCTTATGGACTATTTTAAGTATATTAGTCAGTCAGGACAGGTCAACTCAAAGCTGCAATAGCTCTTCTTCAAAAGGTCCTTCCAGACATAGCTCTTAATTGTTGCTGCTCACATAAAATCTTAATACTTAATAAAATGTTTATACTTTAAAAAGACCATGAACTGTGAGTTTGTCTCGGGATTTCTCCTCAGAGATCTAACCTAAGAAGTTTAATTTAGAGTCGTTTTGACGTCTCCACCATGTAGACACTTTTACATTTAATTTTTATTTGATCTCAGATCAGTGAACTAGAAAATCCCGGCGCCATCTTGTTTCAAATAAAAATTACGTGTAAATGTCTACATGGTGGAGACGTCAATACGACTCTAAATTAAACTTCTTAGGTTAATCTAACTATGTGACGTTTCTAGTCTACAAACAAAAATTCAATCAATACATAGATAGTAATTATACAATTAGTCAGATAAGTTAGTCAACTGAAGATTTTTTTTTTTTCGATTTTTGTATTTTGTTAACTAACGGTTTTTAAAATACTCCTACGCATTAGTATCATCAGTCTTTTCATGTAGGTATGTCGTATTGTCTTCTCCACAGTCCATAATATACATAGGTATGTATTGCACGCAGTACATTCCTATTAGCCTTGGAAATACATAGGTAAGTAAGTAGCATTAGTAAGTTAATTAGCTTCAAAGACATAATGTTACCAGCTCCTCCGCGACTATCGGACTCCGAACTAATAATGAACTGAATCCATACTGAATCAATTTGATTGGTATTGGTAAGATAGTTCCAGAAGTTCATTTGTTTGAAGAGTACTCTGAATAAATCGGTATATGAAAGCTTTTCTGAACTATAACCTTGAGGTTTTTGGAATTCATTTGTTTTTTCGGAAGGTCTCGTGGTTAAATAAAAACAGCTGCACAGGTCGATCGAAGCTGAAGCTACTCTTGCCGCGGTCAGGTCGTGGATGCGTGACCATCTATTACATATCGAGACCTCTCTGTGCCTCGGAAAGCACGTTAAACCTTTGGTCTCAGCTCAGCAGCTGTCATTCTTACATCTTTGACATTCGATACGGGTAGTCAGAAACCCAAAAACCTGACAACCAGTCTTACCAAGGGTATTAAATAAAATAAAAATATAATAATAAATTGAATAAAAGTTGGAAGCAGGCGGGACCCATTTGAATTTGAAAATATGATAAAAATGGTATGGGTCCCGCCTGCTTCCAACTTTTATTTAATTTAAAATGGGCTTGTTTGTAGCTTTTCAGTTTTGCAGTCGGGTTTTTTTATTTTTTAAATTAATTTTTTTATTTCCAGTTTTTTAGTTTACAAATGTGAAAGATTTCGCAAACGATTTAGTTCTTGGTACTTGTTTTTTACGTTTTGTCACTTCGAATTACTTTTAACCATATAAGTTATATATATTTTTGTAATCACCTTTTAAAACCCTTTATTTCGATACCCCACTCGATAGGTTTCGAGAAAAAAAAAATTTTTTTAAGACATATTGCGCCATAAATTGGCCATTTTAATTTTTTTTCTATTTTGACATACCCAGTGTCACTCTCACAATTAAGACGAATCTAACGGCACCTCTCAAGCTGAAATCGATCAAGCCGTTTAGGCTACAGAGCGTGCCAAAGAAATATACATACATACATACATACATACATACATACATACACTCGAAAAACATAACCCTCCTTCTGACGCAGTCGGGTAAAAAGAGGCTCATTTATTAAAAAAGCGCGCATCGTTAGAAACCCAAAAAGTTTTAAGAGGTGCATTTATTTAAAAAAGGGTTCATCATTAAAACGTTAATAAGTTTTAACAGTAATAACAAATCCTATAATGTAACGACATTAACTGAATTCAATCGTATAAAAATGACCGACCAATCGCAACCTAGTAAAACTGCAGTCCCAACAGACAGTATTTATTCCCTAGTGTCAAGTGTCGCGGGTGTCTATCGGCGTGCGAACCCTCACGTAGAGCTGACAAAGCTAGCGGACACTCGACTAGAGCGCTCTCAGCGGTGTCGAGAGGCTTGTAACGAAGTAAGAAGGGGCTAAGATAGGCAGCATGTGAGTAGCCTAGATTTGTTGGGTGATTGTAATGTACTGTGTGTATGAAGCTTTATAGTGATTTTATGATAAATTGTAGTCCTTTTATACGATTTTAGTGTACTAAAGTTGGAGTAGGCAAATGACAGGTTTTTGAAGAGCAACGCAATTTGATTTATACGAGAATTAAAAGTGAAACGCGTCACGTTTGGGTACTTTTCGTTACATGAGAGAGAAGAAAGATATATTTCTCTCTGTCTCTCACACTAAATCTCTCGTATTTTTATTTTTTCATCAGACCAAACTCTCGACTACAAAGCTAGCAACAACCATCTCAAAAAAAAACCTTTATTAATTTCTTTTTCGGCCCAACGAACCCTTCTATGAGTAAGTATGTAAATATAATGTAGGTATAATAAAGCTTTGATAAATATTCATATTTCCTTTAGGGTTTTTTTGCCAGAGGTTAACTGGGTAACATTGGGAGGGTTAAACGAGGGTGTGACAGTAAGGGCGGCTGGCAGGCTATATCAAGCGATTGGCAATATTTTATAAGTGCTACGGACATTTTAATATTTTTTGTTTTTAGGGTTCCGTACCTTAAAAGGAAAAACGGAACCCTTATAAGATCACTTCGTTGTCCGTCTGTCTATCTGTCTGTCAAGACCCTTTTTCTCAGAAACGCGTGGAGTTATCAAGTTGAAATTACCTAAACCTATGGGGGAGCACAGCTCTATAATAAACTTCCAAAGGATGTAAAAGAAGCGACTTCACTGAACATATTTAAAACTAAATTATTAACTTATATTTACAACGACGAAACAATATATTAATTGTTTTGTGTTTATTTGTGTCTAAAATAGCAACATCTTTTAACTTGTGCCACCGCCTTATATTAGGAATGCAGTGAACTCGCTTGCTATTTTGTTTTTTCTTCTACCCGCACTGTTATAATATAATTAGTAATAAGATTTATTGTTCTCATGTAAGTGACGATTGTCTTAATGGGAAATAAAGTTCTTTAAACCGAAATTACTATGAAATACTCAAGGCTACAATCTCTTGAAGCAGTGAAACTTCTAAGTCAACGCAATCAAAAGATACGAGCGTTTATGTTCCGTTCATCCGGCATATTTTGACAATCGCAAGGGAATCAGAACCTATAGGGTACTTCCCGTGGACCTAGAATCATGAAATTTGGCAAGAAGCAATGTCATGTAGCACAAGTACCTAAAGGAAAAATTCCGAAAAATGTAAATTAGAAGTTAAATACCTACAAATTTGTACCGCGCACCGAGGGGAACCCTCGGTGCGCGAGTTCGATTCGCACTTGACTTGGTTTTTTTTTTGTAGATTAATTTAACTTTCATGTGCTATTGTTTTATCTTAATCCCTAATGCAGGCTTTACACAAGTTTTACTTTAGACTATAGTGACATATAAATGACAAGTCGGCTAGGCCGCGGGTGATTAAACTCGCAAGTTCCAAGGCAGAGATGGTATCGACTTTGGTCGTGGCGACAGGTCGCACTAAAATCGACCGTGAAAATATTTAGTCGCAAGCGATCGCCCGCCGCATGAAGGTCGACATTTTGATGCTAAATGAACAAGTCACCTGCGAATTTTATCGACCTGTGTAAATGGGGTGGCGATTCGACTTGTGAGGCGATTTGGTAAGCGATCAACCGCCCGGCGAAAATCGACCTAGTTTAAATCCCCTTTAAGCCGCCTTTGAGATTGGGATTAGAGCGTTCGGTTTTTCCCTCGGAGTCACACGTAAATATAAGACTTCTCAAGGCTTTATAAAAGGCACGATTAATTTAAACCCCTATAGAAAATGGCGGGGGAGAGGGGGGGGGGGGGAAGTGTAGTTATCTACACTTTTTTTTTAGGATGGGAAATCATCAAATGACCCCTCCCGCTCTGGATGGAGCGGAAGGGAGTGTCAGACTCTTACTGACTAAAACCCACCCGTGTTCCTTCCTTAGCCCTTTATGTTCCGGAGCCGCGGTAACCCTTTACATATCTACACTTACGTATCTTCTTTTCTTCTTGTCGTTTAAGTTATACTAAGGGATCTGGGATTTATCGTTGAACAATCGTTTCATGTTGTGTGTTGTAGAAATAAAGGAACCGTTTTGGCATAGCAGCCTGGAATTAACAATCCATTGTTATTGCATAAAATGCTTTTATATTACAACTAGCAGCGCCCCGAGGTTTCACCCGCATAAGTTTCATCCCCGTGGGAATATCGGGATAAAAAGTATCCTATGTGTCAATCCTGGTTATAACCTATCTGTGTGCTAAATGCCATCCAAATCCGTTCAGTAGTTTTTTACGTGAAAGAGTAACAAACATCCATTCATCCATCCATCCTCACAAACTTTCGCCTTTATACTATTACTAGCCGCGCCCCGCGGTTTCACCCGCACAAGTGTCGATCCCGTGGGAATATCGGGATAAAAAGTATCCTAAGTGTTATTCTGCGATGTATAAGCTATACAACGTGTAACGTTAAATGCGCAAAACCTCTTAAGAGAACTTTGTACTCATCATTATGAACAACTTTTACTATGGGACCAAAGTTGAAATCGCAAAAAAAATTCAGCCGTTTAGTACATTTTGACGAGTTATGCGAGTATAAATCATTCAATCGTCATTCTGAATCATAATGTGGCATCACATCTGAAATGGAAAAATGTCTGCTAACTTTTGGAGGGCACTGTATACTTTTTCAGGGCCTACCTGTTTCCATTGAAACTTAATGACCTCCCTTCATAAATTATACATTACCTACTGAATTTGCAAACGTACCTAACTAACTTTTCTCCCACGAAATTCGACTTAACTGTTCACAAATTCAATTCCCATCTTCCTAAACTCCGCATTCACTGTCAACCGTCCAGGAAACGGCGCTATTACGTCAAACTGTCCCGAAAACGTCGGAATTATAGGGAATTAGGGGGTGTTCTGGCCACAGGTATTCGGTATGTGTAACTGTTGCAGGCGACCACAAATATGTCTACGTTCGTTTGTGTTGAAATTGTTCAGTTGTGGACTAGGTTGTTTTTGTATGGGATTTGATTTTTTGTTTGTGTCCGCGATGTTTACGGAATCTGTCTGTATTAAGAAAATTTATTATTGCTCCATTTATCGTTTCACCTAAACAGAGTTACCACCTAAAATGAGGAGTTTCTATTTAAACATTTTGGAAACGGTGAAGCGTTGGTTTAATATCACGCTTTTATTAGGTCGACCTGATTTGTCTGTGTGGTGCCGGATGTCTGTGTGATGGCGGATGTCTGTGTGGTGCCGGACTTAAAGAATTGCACCACCCCTTACTTCCCGTGGGTGTCGTAAAAGGCGACTAAGGGTCTTACCGGAGAATGGGCAGCAGCGTTCTCTATTTATTCCACTACCATACCATACTGCGATCGCCAACCCACCTGCCAAGCGTGGCGATTATGGCAAACCCCCCCAAAATTGGGGGAGGCCTATGTCCAGCAGTGGACGTCTATCGGCTGAAACGACGATTAGGTCGACCTGTATGTGACTAACTATGTAATGGAATCTAAGGTAACTAATTTAACCATCTTCCAAGGGTCGTAGCGTAGTGAAAATTGGCAGCTGTATGTAGTTCCGATGACAATCTATACATATAATAAAATTGTAGAAAAGTGGTGTCTGTACAATGGAAATATATTAAAAAAAAGTAGCAGGGGTTGTTATTATATCGATGCCGAACCCGAAAATGTAATTAAATTTTTGTTTGTCTGTTTATCTGTTTGTCTGTTTGTCTGTTTGTCTGTTTGTCTGCTGTGTTTGTGCACGCTAATATCAGAAACGGCTTATTCGATTTAGATGCGGTTTTCACTAATATATTGTAGTAAGCTTCACTTAACATTTAGTGTTTATTTCATGTCAATCGGTTCATAAATAAAAAAGTTATGTCAATTTAAAGAATCACGGCTAACATTTGTTAAGGTATTCTATCAGAGTAGGTAAACGCCTCGCGCCTACGCGTCCGTGACTATATATACAAGGTGTAACGGAAAGGGGGTATCAACCCTGAAGGAGGTGAATGAAGATGAAAAAAAAAATTTGGACCTCCCATAGTAATAGCACATCAATGATTTACTATTACTATGGGAGGTCCAAATTTTTTTTCATATTTCGACCTATGTTCTTTGGGGAAATTTGTTCATTTTCATGAGCACATTCACCTCCTTCAGGGTTGATACCCCCTTTCCGTTACACCTTGTATAAAGCGCGCTGAGAGCCGCGCCGCTGCCATAATTCTGCTCTCTCAGCGACGCCCTAAGCCGAGGTCCGTACCCCACAGGGGGTGCCCTTAGCGTGTAGTCGCTTAGTTTTTAAGTTTATATTGTGTAGTTAAGTTGTGCATTATGCCCTGGCTGGAGGCCTTAATTTATTGAGGCATCCACAGGAAAGCCAGGTTAAGCAGTCGACAACCCCTCAGGTTGAACTGCGAGATGACCATTTCAAAAGAAAACGCGCCGCTGCCATAAGGATTCAGTTATTCGTAGCGAACGCACGTATCCTGGAGAGTATAGGCGAATAGTTGGATTCGATTATTGCGATTCACTTGAATACTGACTGTTTGCATATTTCATTTATTTATATTTTAGGGTTTGTAGGTTAGGTTCTTTTTCTTAATTTTCTTTGAAATTTTGTAAGTATTTGGTATAGGTTAGGCGGTTCTTTCCTTGATTATTGGGTATTTACTTATCTTAATTTTTATTTAGGGTTTTGTTTTGTCCAGCAGTGGACGTCTATCGGCTGAAACGACGATTAGGTCGACCTGTATGTGACTAACTATGTAATGGAATCTAAGGTAACTAATTTAACCATCTTCCAAGGGTCGTAGCGTAGTGAAAATTGGCAGCTGTATGTAGTTCCGATGACAATCTATACATATAATAAAATTGTAGAAAAGTGGTGTCTGTACAATGGAAATATATTAAAAAAAAGTAGCAGGGGTTGTTATTATATCGATGCCGAACCCGAAAATGTAATTAAATTTTTGTTTGTCTGTTTATCTGTTTGTCTGTTTGTCTGTTTGTCTGCTGTGTTTGTGCACGCTAATATCAGAAACGGCTTATTCGATTTAGATGCGGTTTTCACTAATATATTGTAGTAAGCTTCACTTAACATTTAGTGTTTATTTCATGTCAATCGGTTCATAAATAAAAAAGTTATGTCAATTTAAAGAATCACGGCTAACATTTGTTAAGGTATTCTATCAGAGTAGGTAAACGCCTCGCGCCTACGCGTCCGTGACTATATATACAAGGTGTAACGGAAAGGGGGTATCAACCCTGAAGGAGGTGAATGAAGATGAAAAAAAAAATTTGGACCTCCCATAGTAATAGCACATCAATGATTTACTATTACTATGGGAGGTCCAAATTTTTTTTCATATTTCGACCTATGTTCTTTGGGGAAATTTGTTCATTTTCATGAGCACATTCACCTCCTTCAGGGTTGATACCCCCTTTCCGTTACACCTTGTATAAAGCGCGCTGAGAGCCGCGCCGCTGCCATAATTCTGCTCTCTCAGCGACGCCCTAAGCCGAGGTCCGTACCCCACAGGGGGTGCCCTTAGCGTGTAGTCGCTTAGTTTTTAAGTTTATATTGTGTAGTTAAGTTGTGCATTATGCCCTGGCTGGAGGCCTTAATTTATTGAGGCATCCACAGGAAAGCCAGGTTAAGCAGTCGACAACCCCTCAGGTTGAACTGCGAGATGACCATTTCAAAAGAAAACGCGCCGCTGCCATAAGGATTCAGTTATTCGTAGCGAACGCACGTATCCTGGAGAGTATAGGCGAATAGTTGGATTCGATTATTGCGATTCACTTGAATACTGACTGTTTGCATATTTCATTTATTTATATTTTAGGGTTTGTAGGTTAGGTTCTTTTTCTTAATTTTCTTTGAAATTTTGTAAGTATTTGGTATAGGTTAGGCGGTTCTTTCCTTGATTATTGGGTATTTACTTATCTTAATTTTTATTTAGGGTTTTGTAAATAAATATTGTAAGCATTTATTATTGGTTAGGCATTTCTTTCCCTGATTTTCGGTAAACTTATCTTAATTTGTATTTAGGGTTTGTATATAAATATTATAATAAAATAAATTCACTTTATTTCAGGTAAATAACACCCATTAATGGCACACATATAAAATCAAATAAAATCAATACAAATCAAATTAAATGGAAACATAATATATCAAATTAAATAAAATCAAAATAAATCAGAATAAATCGAATCAAAATCAAAACAATAACATTAACATAGAAATTAAAAATTTATAAATAATCACCCCAACAAAATCAATAAAATCAATACCCCCTCTCCGGCACTGCTACAGCAACATGTCTGCTGGAACAATGTCGAATGAAGGGGCAGTCCAGCCGTCCCGCAATCATCGTGAGAACGATGTTGGAGCTAGCCCTTACCCTGCGCACCAAGGACGCGGCGCGCTTGCGCATGGTCGCGTGAAAGCAGTCGGTGCGCGCCTCTGCGAACATACCCGATGCACTGCAGTATCGAGGTAGACCCATCACCGCCCTAAACGCGTTATTGAACTGGACGCGGATGGCGCCGTAACTTTTATTAGAGTAGTGAGCCCACAGACTGCACGAGTACAGCGATGTGCAGTACGCTCTAAAGAGCGTAGCCTTCACCCCATTAGAGCACCGCGCAAATCTGCGGGCGATCATGTTCGCTCTAACAGACAACGCCCTCCGCTCCCGTTCCATGTCTGCGTGATCCCTGAGGTCGACAGTCAACACATGCCCCAAGTATGTAAACTGATCGACCCTTTGCAAAGGAACCCCCTTGAGACTTACTGGAGGTATGCTCCCCGGACATTTTGCACTAGCGGTCTCGAAGATCATACACTGGCTCTTTTTTACATTATATGATAAACCGTGACCACAAGCATACTCTTCACATATTCGTAATAACTTCCTCAAGCCGCAGACCGAAGCGCTCAGCAGCACCATGTCGTCAGCATAACTTAGATTATTGACACAGGTACCGTCAATGTGACAGCCGACATGCTGACTGCTGAGCGCCACGATCAGCCCGTTAATATACAAATTAAACAGGGTTGGAGAAGTTAAGCCACCCTGCCTGACTCCGCACTCGAGCTGATACGCATCCGACATTGCCCCCGCCCACCTAACACTATTAGACTGGTGCGCATACCAGTACTGGAACATGCTGATAAGTTCTGGCGGCAAATCTATGCTCCTCAGCTTATTCCATAGCAGGTCATACGCTACAAGGTCGAAAGCCTTGGACAAATCAAGGAAGCACGCATACACCGGCGTTTTACGGTCTGTGTAGTATTTGACGGTATGCTTAAGACACAGTATAGCACTTTCAGTGGACAGCCGGGGACGAAATCCGAACTGGTTATCGTGCAGTGTTACCGATTTATTTAACTGTGCATTAAGCAAACCGTCAAACACTTTTGCAGTTACAGTGGCAAGAGAAATAGGCCTGTAGTTACTCTTATCAGTAAGGTCTCCAGTTTTATTCTTCACTACAGGGACTACCACTGTTTTCATAAAGTCTGCCGGCAGGTAGGAATGGCTCACGCACAGCGAGTAAAACATAGCCAAGACCCTAGCCATGTGTGGTCCGGCGTGCTGTAGGTGCTCAATGCTGAGTCCATCATGACCCGGGGACTTACCACTAGAGATATGCTTTATGGCTGTAGTTACGTCAGTCGCCCGGAAAGTAGTTCCCACCTCCCGACTGTTTACATCAGCATTGAGCACCTCCGTCGCCGTACCCAACGGAGACTTCACCGAAAAATGGTTCATAAAGAGATTCGCAATCTCCTTTGGGTCATTCACACCATCGATGCTCACAGGAAGGCCGGGGCGTAAGTTTTCTTTTTTAGTGCCCTTCCAGAAACCGCGGAAATCCCCCTTGCAATGTTTCACAGCTAGAGCGTCCATTCTTATTTGGTCCTGATGATTTTGGCACCATTTTAATCGAGACTTGAACACTCTTCTGCTATCGCTCATTTCTTTGTGTATAAAACCTGACTTAGGCCTACCACATAACACCCACTCGAGGAACTTAGACTTGGCGACCCTATGAGCCTCGCTGACATGTTTGTTCCACCCGGCTATGCGTGGGCCACCCCCGCCCTTCCCCGTGCCTCCCCGACTCGCCACTGCCGCGTCACGGAGGGCAGTCACAATGTCAGAGTAAAGCGTATCCAGAATAAGCCTATGGCCACGGTCGCTACAAAAACAATCAGCACAGCTCACACACTCAGGAGGGAAGTCAATAACTTTAAGTCGCTTATGACACTCTTTGGCGTACATGGAAACTTGTTCCTCACTTTTTATACCCCACACTACATCTTTATTTACATTCGTAATTTGAGACGTGACCTTAGGGGACAGTAATTTTAAATTACACATAACCACAAGTGGGAAATGATCAGACCACAGAGTGTCATACTTGACATCTACACTAACAATAGCGTGCTTAGCCGAGTGAGTAGCTAAACAGTGGTCCAGCCAGCTGCTAGTCCCGTGCACATCACTCACAAAAGTAAAAGTACCCGAGTCTAACCCTAGCATATCTATATCTATACATGACCATTGTTGGTCGCTACAAAAATGCATAAGCTCTCTGTAAAACAACTCACCCGGATCCGCATTAAAGTCGCCTAAAATAAAAACAGATTCGATTCCGTATTCGTCAATAATGGCACTTATCTCACTCAAACAATCAGTAAAATCTTGTAGATTATCAACAGAGTTAGTTGGTAAGTAAGCACTCATTACGATCACTTGTCTATCACTCGTTGTAATTTTAATGGCACATATACGGGTATTATCGCACTGTAACACTGATACATGTTGAAACGCACTATATTTCCATAACAATGCGACGCCGCCATAGGGACGCCCGCGCATTATCCCCGCAGATGTATCAACCGCCGACGTCGCAGTGTATCCGAAACCGCTGTCGATCGTGCTGATAAAGGGTATGTCGTGCGGCATCAACCAAGTTTCCTGGAGACAAACCACGTCACACGTACGGCACAGGTCTCTGACGTCATCTATGGATCGTTTTACATTCTTACAGTTGAATGAAGCAATTCGATAAGGGCCACTATCCATTGTTTGATTTATTTGGACCGTCGGCTTCGGTAAGATGTGCACCGTTTGTTGCCTTGTGTTTGAAATTCACAAACCGCCGAAATAAGACACCTGCGGGCCATAAAGTTTCGTCCATGTACTTTGGTAGATTGGCCTCTTGTATAAAAAACTTGTATGCTTTGTGTCCCCTTTGAAATTTCATATTTATTTTTTCTAAAGACACAGTTTCCCGTGTCTTATTGTAAATATGTTTTATTATGTCACTTTCAATAGTCGACATATGCACATTTGTAATAAACATAGGAATTTGTCTATCCGCTCCACGAAATGTGCACTCCAGATCTCTGGCTACACCTGACTTGCCTACGAAACGATATTTCGCTGACTTTTTACGATGCACTACTCTCTGCCATCCTTCGTTATTATTATCATTCAGTTTGGTCACAGCCTCACATACATACACCGGCCGCTGCAATCCATGCTGTCCCGTTGCAAAACTATGCCCGTCCTCAACAGCGCACTGATCCGCTATTTGCAACGGCATACTAGGTGCGTCTGACGTCACCGCTGCGTTAGGCTCAGTACCTGTCCGCACACTCGTCTCTTGACTCACGGACAGGCGTTCCCTCTCCGCGCCGCAGTCCCCGCCCACGCTCGCCTTATGACTCGGCAGCGACGCCTGGTGGTCGAATCCTGCGCTCGCCAACCCGCGTTCTATCAACCGTTGCCGCTCACATGATTCACGTTCGATTCGTTTCTCCGCGACTACCCTCATTTCTCGATATTGCGACATGGGTGACCGAGTATTTGAGGATTCATTATTCTTGTTGTTCACATCTAACTCGTCACTCAGATTATGACAGTCATGTGATATCCTATAGGACACTGTCCAGCCAGGCACCACGTCTGATGTTTACTTTAAACGCCGACGCCGGCGGCAAGGAGTCGTTTTTTACGCGAAGGACGTCAATTTTTAATTTATTAACACTTTCCAGTGTAGCATAGGTCGACTTTATACCTTCAATCTCGGCTTTCAAAACTTGCATGTCCTTTAACAATTTGGAACAATCCAGGTGATCTATGAGAATTGGCGGTAATTTGTCCAGTTGTCTCGCTACAAATATTGGAATAATGTCGGGCTCTGTTGATTTAAATAGATTTATGATATCTGTTACATCGCGCTCCTCCTTTCCTTTGTTTTTTCGCAATATTTTTCTTATATCCGTTGGAATCGATTCAAACAGGAGTGACTTATTATTATAAGTATTTGGTATAGGTTAGGCATTTCTTTTCTTGATTTTCTTTATTAAGTATAAGTTCATTAGCTTAGGTTAGTAATTATTTTTTCTAGCAATTCTTTTGTTTTATAAAGTTAGTACGTTTGTCTGTGTAGAAGAATAGCACCACCCCTTACTTCCCGTGGGTGTCGTAAAAGGCGACTAAGGGTCTCACCGGAGAATGGGCAGCAGCGTTCTCTATGCATTCCACCACCATACCATACTGCGATCGCCAACCCGCCTGCCAAGCGTGGCGATTATGGCAAACCCCCCCAAAATTGGGGGAGGCCTATGTCCAGCAGTGGACGTCTATCGGCTGAAATGATGATGATAATGACGTTTGGTTTACACGTCTTAACACTTATTACTTAAACTGTGATAATTTTAGACTGTATAATAATCTGTAAGTATTTATAATTTAATTGTTTACGATAGTACGTGTTTACTAAATAACTGTGTGTTAAGTAGTAAGTACTATTTTATTGTAAGAATGCCTCGAAGAAGATCCAACCTCTCCCAATGTAGCAGAAATGCTAAAAGGATGAGATTAGTTCGATCACAGGAATCTGAGGAAGGTCGTGAGGCAAAAGGCTCTCTGCACCAGGCTAGGTTTCGTGCTGCAGAAACTTCGACTCAGCGAGAATCTCGACTGAGTTCAAATCGTTCTCGAATGATGACAACTCGAAATACGGAAAACGGGGAACAACGAAAGGCACGTTTATCTGTCGATCGCGAAGCTCACGCGCTATCGCGTGAGTCTGAGACTTTTGCTGTCAGGGAAATCCGCCTGAGCTCCCAGAGAGTACGGACAACAAATGCTCGATTCCAGGAGACACAGGACGAACGGGAAATACGTCTCACTGCCGATCGTGAAGCTCATACACTATCGCGTGAGTCTGAGACGTTCACTGATAGGGAAATTCGTCTGAGTTCTCAGAGGGTTCGGACAGCAAATGTTCGGTCTCAGGAAACACAGGAAGAACGAGAAATACGTCTCACTGCCGATCGTGAAGCTCAAGCACTAGAGTCTGAGACTTTCACTGAAATTCGCCTGAGTTCTCAGAGGGTTCGGACAGCAAATGCCCGGTCTGTAGACGGTATATGTAATTCAAAATATGCTGCCCGAAAAGTGACTATTCCACGCGGACGAAGTCGCGGGCACAGCTAGTACAATAATATAGTACTGTCGAACTGATCTGATGATGGAGCCGGAAGATATGAACTGGAACTTCATGATGGAAAATCGTATCATACCTGTTTTGGATTTCTTAGAAAAGTCTTGTAATGAACTGTGACCACTTTTTGTTTTTACGTGCAATTATAAAAGCGTGTTTTCCTAGTGTTTTTTAAACTATTAATTTATTTTGTGAAATTAAACAAAATCAGCAAATGAGCAGTGAGCAGTGCAATGAGCAGTGATGGCCCAGTGGTCACGACCGCGACTTACGAGTGGTAGGTCATAGGTTCGAACCCAGTCAGGCGCTTTACTTTGTGTAAATTATATATCATCACCACTTCTCTCAAAACGGTGAAGGAAAACATCGTGAGGAAACCGGCAGGCCTAGAACCAGAAATTTGAAGACGTGTGACATCTACCAACCCGCACTGGGCCCGTGTGGTGGATTACAGCCCACTCCCTCTCACAGAGAGGAGGCCTGTGTCCCAGAAGTGGGAACTTTATAAGCCGTGTATGTACCTATGTATGTAAACGAAAACATATTCTGTAAATAGATCTTCTAAGACCCTTTTACACATAAATTTTTTGGTCAAAGGTTTTAAAACTAGACAGAGCCGACCTTTTACTAGCTGACTGAATCCCTAAGAAGATATGCCGACACAAAGTCAGAGGTCATGGTCGCTTTTATAATTCAAACATTATAATATTTATTACGTGTTATAATATGTAGGTAGATGGGAAAGTGTTGAGTATCTGGGAAAGTGTTGTGTACCTATCTAAAAAACTGGCCAAGTGCGATTCGACCTCGCACACAAAGGGTTCCGTACCACAAGGCAAAAACGCCGAAAAAAACACGTTTGTTGTATGGGAGCCCCCCTAAATATTTATTTTATTTTGTTTTTAGTATTTGTTGTTATAGCGGCAACAGAAATACATGATCTGTGAAAATTTCAACTGCCTAGCTATCACGGTTCATGAGATACAGCCTGGTGACAGACGGACAGACGGACAGTGGGGTCTTAGTAATTGGGTCCCGTTTTTACCCTTTGGGCACGGAACCCTAAAAAGGGTTTGCGTGGCGACGCATAAGTGGCGTCTGGCGTACTCTGTCCAGTGCGTTACCACCAACCCCGTTAATCTTTTTATTAAAGCATTGCCCGCGACTTAGTCCTTAATCGGCCTACATCATCATCTGCCTACCCTTTCCCCAACCATGTTGCGGTCGGCTTCCAGTCTAACCGGATGCGGCTGAGTACCAGTATTTTACATGTAGCGACTGCTTATCTGACCTCCATAACCGATTTACCTACTGGGTAATGGTAATTGGTAAGACTGGTTGTCAGACTTTCGGGCTTCTGACGACCCGTAACGACTGTCAAAGATCCACGAATGACAACCCGGCCTACTTAGCCACAAATATTAATACATCCTTCGACTCTTCACGTGACCAGAGGGCTGGCAGCTTTGCCACGTTGTATGGCAATGCTGCCAGCCTTTTGGGCACGTTTCCTGTTGACAGCGATGCGGACGAATTTTTTGGTGCCCTTTGATTATTTCCGCTCCTTTTTATATACTTACATATTATTATTATTATTTTAAGACTGTTAGCTTTTTAAATTATCCTTCCTATCTATCCATTTTACTCCACTATCTACAAAATTATATCAAACTATTCCACTGTGCATCCAAATTCCCTACTCCATTATTTCAGTCCCCGTTCGTTAGTTTCACGCTGATATACACAAATATCTGTCGTGTTATGTACTGAAGCCGTGCTTAGGTATGTACAGCTTGTGTACATAGCTCGCTTGTGTAGCTAGTGTACGTATATCGGGCTCCGAAATTGTGTATTGTTTTGTCCTAGTTTTGGATAGATAATATGTGAGATAACATGGAACGGGTAGTTATTAATATGAAGGATGTTCTGTTTTGTTTTTTAATTTATTTGGAGTCTACATACAAAACTTGGCAAAAAGAAAAGCTTAAAAAAAAATTGTTGGAACTCTCAAATCAATGAACGCAGTTTCGGGGGGTCGCTACCAAAAAAAATTAATCTCTCGTAATTTCGTAATTTTAAGGACATTCACAGTCTGATCTCAGGCTCAATCTCTCAAAAATACCTTTAAAATCCCTACGTTTTTGACATTTATTTGTCGCCGAGATGAGACTGCGACTTTGAACGTTATTAATTATGAGAATTGAGCTTTCAGTTTCCGAAAATTTTCTTACTAAATTATTTTAAAATGTTTTTGCAAGTAATATTTCAGTATTTTTGAAGTCAATACTCGTCGACTTAAATAAGGTGACCTCACCTCACCAAAAAAGTATCTTAGTAATCCCATTACCTATAGTATACAGGGTTATTGGTAAAACATTAACAACCTCTTAAGAGGTCAATGTACTCATCATTATGAACAACTTTTACTATCGGACCAAACCTGAAATCGCGAAAAAAAATCAGCTGTTCCCTACATTTTGATGAGTTATACGAACATAAATGTAGGGAACAGCTTATTTTTTTTTTTTTCGCGATTTCAGGTTTGGTCCCATAGTAAAAGTTTGCATAATATCTGTATAAGGTCGCATTAAAATAGATGGACAAACTTTTAGAAATCATTCAAACCACCAAAATAAGGCCGATGGTAAAAAATATATAAGAAAAACGCATAGATACTTACGAGAAAAATAATCAGCTAACGAAAATAAACTAATGTACTGGCAATTTATTATTTTAGTACAAAATAAAATCCCATCTATTTAAATGGGACCCTGTATAGTCAGTCGTACACTACGTGTTTACTTCAACAAAACAAGCACTTTATTCCAATTAAATACAGCGTGTCCAGTGCTAATAAAAACAAATGCCTGTCTCCGTACGAACGGGGCTGTAATTAGAACCTGCAATGATTATGTAGCTAGCTGCACGTAGGTAATCAGAAGGCCAATTTTCGTAAATAAAAAGAAAAAACTGGCCAACTGCGAGTCGGACTCGCACACGAAGGCTTCCGTACCACAAGGCAAAAACGCCGAAAAAAAACTCGTTTGTTGTATGGGAGCCGCCTTAAATATTTATTTTATTCTGTTTTTAGTATTTGTTGTTATAGCGGCAACAGAAATACTGTATCTGTGAAAATTTCAACTGTCTAGCTATCACGGTTCATGAGATACAGCCTGGTGACAGACGGACAGTGGAGCCTTAGTAATAGCGTCCCATTTTTACCCTTTGGGTACGGAACCTTTTTTATTTAACCGGAATTACGAGAATTCCCCTCTGTTGTTGTAAGGGGTTTTTAAGGAGATTAGTACAGACGCCAGCACATCAAGCTACCCGAAACTGTCATATTTTCCCAATCAGCTTTGAACCTTATTTATTTACTAGCTGCGCCCCGCGGTTTCACCCGCGTAATTGTCGATCCCGTGGGAATATCGCAATAAAAAGTAGCTTATATGTTGATCCAGGGTGTCAGCTACCTCCATACAAAATTTTATCAAAATTGGTCCAGCCGTTTGAGCGTGAAGAAGTAACAAACATATAAACACACACACACACTCACACACACACTCACAAACTTTCGCCTTTATAATATTAGTGTGATTTATTAAAACTTTATGCACAAGTAAAAAAACTATACAAAGGCGGACTTAGTACCTCGGGGAATTTCTACCAGTCTACCTTGGCCAGTCCCAGCTAGCCTTAGCAGTTTACTTTACCTTATGCTTTAGCGATAAAGTTTAAAATCTATTATAGAAATTTGACAGATTGAAGTAGCTTGATTTGCTGGCGTCTGTACATCATCATCATCATCATCATTTCAGCCGAAAGACGTCCACTGCTGGACATAGGCCTCCCCCAAAAGGGAGGGTTTGCCATAATCGCCACGCTTGGCAGGCGGGTTGGCGATCGCAGTATGGTATGGTGGTGTTATGCATAGAGAACGCTACTGCCCATTCTCCGGTACGCCCCTTAGTCGCCTTTTACGACACCTACGGGAAGTATGGGGTGGTGCTATTCTTTAAGTCCGGCACCACACAGACATCTGTACATAATATTCATTTAATTTCAATTTGTTACGCCACTTCTACCCAGCTGAAGCTCTAGGAAGTGGTGAAGGGCGGGCGTTTTGAAGGAAGAGAAAACAGTCATTATGACTTTTTTTAAACCGTAACAGATTAGTGGTACATGGTACCAGGGTACTTTATAAACACTACCAACATCTCTTATGATATCAAAACTAGTGATGATGATGATGACGATGGGACTCCCTTTTCCGCACTTAGACTCTCAATCGGTCCGTTGTGCGTGGGGATTCGTGCTAGCAGAGCCAGCCTAGCTCCGCCCAAAAGCACAGAAGCTTCCTGGGAGCTTCACAGGCTTCGCGGAGCGACCTCATTGTTCCGAGGATTTCTGCACGTTGAGAAGCCACGGCCTCGCATTCCAGGATGACGTGGGTGGCTGATTCCTCGGCGTCAAGGCTATATCAAAACTAGTATGAGACTAGTCTCTTTCAGCTAATTTATTAATACCAGTTTTCTCTACAATAATGTCCTCTAAAGAGCTAGGTACAAGCTCTCTCAGAGGCTTTAGAATCTTGAGCGAGAGTGCCTCAGGCAAGTCAATGACCTCAGGCGATAGTAAGTTCTCTGAGAATCTCTAGTACACTGTGCATTGAAAGATGTATGTACCTGGCTTTTAACGAGTTTGTAGTGGGTCCGTATTTAAGTGAGATGTTATAGAGAAAAGCAATGTATCTACATTACTTGGGGAAATATTCAAGAATCATTCACGATTTATTGTTATATTTGAGTATCTAAATGATATTAAATAAAGTATTACGTCCGTTTTGAAACGTGACCCATGTTTGAACATCGTCCTGACAACGATGTACGAAAAATTCAGGCTTTTGATTTCAATAAAAAAACACACATGTCTTTTATTTGATGGCAATCGTAACAACAACATGATATGACATGATCGTAACAAGCAATGAGTAAAGATTTATTAAAAAACTGGTCAAGTGCGAGTCGGACTCGCACACGAAGGGTTCCGTACCACAAGCCAAAAACGCCGAAAAAAAAAACACGTTTGTTGTATGGGAGATCCCCTTAAAAAAGTATTTTATTCTGTTTTTAGTATTTAATTGTTGTTATAGCGGCAACAGAAATACATCATCTGTGATTTAAACTGTCTAGCTATCACGGTTCATGAGATAAAGCCTGGTGACAGACAGACAGACGGACAGTGGAGTGGAGTAATAGGGTCCCGTTTTTACCCTTTGGGTGCGGAATCCTAAAAAGAAACAAAGAAACATAATTTTCCTTTAGGTAGTTTCCTCACTAGGATTAACTCTGTATCGAGGTCGCTTATGCAGACACAAATCTGACAAACACTAATACCTGAAACAGCTGTCTGTAGGTCGAACACCGACGTTAGGTACACGAGCATGTGTCACAGATGTTATAGGTCTTCATTAGCACGATAGAGCCTGCTAAGCTAAGTATTATTTATCTAAACTTTTAATATTATTAATGAAATCAACACCATACAGGGTTATTGGTAAAACATTAACAACCTCTTAAGACGTCATTTTACTCATCATTATGAACAACTTTTACTATAGAACCAAACCTGAAATCGCGAAAAAAAAATCAGTTGTTCCCTACATTTTGACGAGTTATACGAATGGACACAACATAAATGTAGAAAAGATCTGATTTTTAGGTTATTAATACGATTTCAGGTTTGGTCCTATAGTAAAAGTTGATCATAATGATGAGTACAATGACCTCTTAAGGGGTTGTTAATGTTTTACCAATAACCCTATACACACCTATACATACCTATCACAAATACCAAATATACATGAGCTCCTTTCATAGTGATGAATGAGTAAAAAGTAAGCCACTTCAGAATTGCATTCACTAAAGATAAAGTGCTAGGTTTCTAAACGAAAAGATGCATAGTTCTCGTAACAGAAGATAGAAAGAAGAAATTAATACTAAAATGACGGATGATAAAGATGTTCGAAAGAAGACATGCTGCGACAACTACAAACAAAAGAGGCAGGAGCACGATGACGAGGTGTATTGTAGAAGTCAAATCAGAAAGTTCCTCTTAAATAGACATTCAGACGCTAAATTAGATACCGACCATTTCCGTTTTCAACACGGAAAGCATACCTAAATGAACTGCAAATGAATGTTTACATAAATAATAGCAGCATCAAATAACAAGGCTGGCCATACATTATGTAGTAACTACGTTAAGGCACATGTCCCACAGCTGACAGTTAAGAGGTATGCGTTCGGAGAGACTTTTGAAAAAGCCTAAGTAAAAAGTCATAATTCGAGGTTTGTCTCTCGTCGTCTATTTCCTCCTCCAATGTTGGACCAATTTAAAAGATATTTCATAAACTGAATTTAAAGGATATATATTCAGTTTATTTTTATTAAGTTTATTGCAAACTATTTACACTGGAATACTAAATTAAATGACTAACTAACTTACTATACAAATAAATACAAAATCAAAGGACACTTAGGCGTCGAGGTACTCGTCCGCATCGCTGTCATCCGGAAACGTGCTCAGAAGACTGGCAGCATTGCCACGTTGAATGGCAATGCTAATTCTTTGGCCAAAGAACGACCCAGCCCTCTGGTCACGTGAAGTGTCGACCAGCCGGCGAGAAATTTCCTTAAAAAGGAGACGCCCACTCGAACCCCATGACCCGAGCGTTTCGACTCCAAACGGCTCAAAGCTGTAGTTGCCCATAAGGTTACAGTATTTGCGCCGCTTGAGGGTCTCAGCAGCCGCAGCAGCGGCGCCAGCACAGCCCACCGTGCTAGGAACGTGAGATGCCGCAAGGGTATCGACACATGTTGCGTCCCACACCAGAGGCTTACCCACCTTCCAAGGCAACAACGTCATGCCGTCTGGTCTCTTCCCATGGTCACGTACCAAACCGTTTGGTTCTAACACCGCCGGTACGCCGGCGATGACAAGGGCTCGACGAATAATATCGTTGATGCTGGCGTGCCGTGCTATGCGACCTGCGCTCCTGCAGCAGGACAGGCCATGGTGTCCGAGACTGTCGACAGCTTCACCGCAGTGACATCGATGCGGAGCAACACAAGGTGCGCCGAAGCGGAGACACGTAGCGAGCCGAAACGATGAGTCATACATTATTGTGCCTATAGTGGATGACAGGAGCGCCTGAAGCCACAAGCCTGACTCCCATTCTCCCACAGCCAGCAGACGGGCACGCTCAACAGTTTTGCTTGACGTGTTTACAAGGGTATTCCGTATAATACTGCAGAGCGGCACGTCCCACCGTCTCTGGGAAGACGGGTTATCGGGCAAAACCGTATTGGGACAAAATTCAGTTTATTTATATATTCCCTATGTTTTTCTTTTTTCATTAATAGTTGTCAAATTTGTACACTTGGTTGCCAGCGGTTTAAATCGGCAATTTTGAGCATTTTTGATAGAAAAAAAAAGCAGCTTTTCCCTGCATTTTGACGAGTTATACGAACATAAGGAACAGCAGATTTTTTATTCGCGATTTCAGTTTTGGTCCCATAGTAAAAGTTGTTCATCATTATGAACAACCAAAACTGAAATGAGGTACAATGATCTCTTAAGAGGTTGTTGGGGTTTTTCCAATAACCCTGGTTTTATTTTATGCTAACACGAGACCTACATATAATCGACGTTTCTAGAGCGAGAAAATAGTCGATAGCTAGTCGCTTCCTCGTTGGCATTGGGACAGCTGCCCTAGGCACAAGAAGCGAAGTTCGTTCGCTCCATGTATTATTCAGACTAATTGCAACTAGCTTCAAGTTCCAATCAGCTTGTAATTGTGTTTACAAACTGAAACGTACGAAGGGTG
Source organism: Mesoligia furuncula (assembly GCA_916614155.1). NCBI lineage: Eukaryota > Metazoa > Arthropoda > Insecta > Lepidoptera > Noctuidae > Mesoligia > Mesoligia furuncula. Next base: position 16,139,597 of record OU744815.1, on the reverse strand, counting down.
GTATACAGACTAGAGTGCCGGCCACTATTGAAAATTTATTTTTGGTGATTATTTGTGGAAACATTTTAATGATGGTGTTTTCTTTTTTGGCATTTCTAAAGGGGAGCAATAATATTGATGGGTGATTGGTCGGTAGTAAACTGTTTCTGGCTTATGTTTCACTGGTATTCATTACGGTTAACTTTTCTTGCAAATAACATTAAGTATAAATGAAATCATATTTGGATTTATGTGGTAGACAGTGTCTAATGGCTTTTCACGGAGCGGGCCATGAAAAAGGCCCTTAATGTGCTAGTTTGATATTTAAACTCAGGGAATTGTAACAGGATTACCTTCTTTATTGCCAATGCCGTGACCATAGATACGTCATGAGACGTAGGTATCTAGGGGTCTCCCCCCCCTTTTTTTTTTGGGTGGGAAATCATCAAATGACCCCTCCCACTCTGGGCGGAGCGGAAGGGAGTCTCAGACTCTTACTGACTAAAACCCACCCGTGTTCCTTCAGTTGCCTGTGCCAGGGGCCACGGTATCTCTTTCGAACAACCCGTGACCCTGGCGGGCATCGGCTCTAGCGGACCCCGTCAGTTGGTGCTGACATCTCCTTGAGGCGCGCGTGGAACACAACGCGCCGTCGACCCGGGCCTGGTCCTTACCGGACGGCGAGCTGCCCATTGCTCGCCGTCCGCAATCCCGCGCTTACGGTGGCCGGGAATCGGCAGAGGTCTCCCCCCTAAGCCTGAAATCCGTAGTGTTTCCTACTCGTCAGGAGTTATTCATATCACATACGGACATACAGTGCCCTCCAAAAGTTAGTTGATATTTTTCGTTGATATTCGTCGTTGGTCTTCAAATTTAGCGGCCGCCAACATATTCCATGCTAAATAAGCTCTCCCAGACATTATCTTGACTTAAAATACTCAAAAACGTTTTTATTTTCAATGTAAACATATGTTTCACACGTCAAAATGCCAGTGAGCTACGTAACTACTATCGTAAGCGTATTTTTCGATAGCGTCTGTCAATTTTGTGACGCATGGTGCCGTACTATCTAACTATCGAATATCGAATAGATTACGTTAGGTTTCTTACCTATCGAAATCTATAGTGCTCATGGTGCGAATTTTAATTATTTCGGTGACCGCTAGGGGGGCGCTGTACAATATTTCATACATATTATTTACGTAGACGCTAGCGAGTTTTGGCTGTGCAAACTCATGGTAGAGCTACAGACCGGAATAACTCAAACAAACCTATCGATCTATAAATAACAAGCAGCATGTAGGTCATCATCATCATCATTTCAGCCGAAAGACGTCCACTGCTGGACATAGGCCTCCCCGAAAAGGGGGGGGGTTTGCCATAATCGCCACGCTTGGCAGGCGGGTTGGCGATCGCAGTATGGTATGGTGGTGGAATGCATAGAGAACGCTGCTGCCCATTCTCCGGTACGCCCCTTTTTTTTTTGAATGAAGTATGGTATGTAGGTAATTAATCTCAATAATTTTCTTTCTACCTCGCGTGATATTAGCTGGTTTTATTTATATACTGTGTGGACAATACCTATGTGTATATAATTTTTTTACTCCTGCCTGATATATAGCTGTTACATAAGTGCTCACTCAAGCCGTAGTAATGTAGTGTACGGCTAAGCCGACCTGTAGTCTGTGTTTAAAATGTTTATACCTGTAATTACTTATGACATTAGGTTTTTGTGAATTTAGTGAAACATAAAATTTCGGGCAATGGAGCGAAGGGAAGCAGGACCTAAACACAAAAATCGCAAGTTTTAGAAACGACTACAGTAAACAAAATTAGAAACATATATGATATTCTTCAGGGCTAGGTAGATGGTGTGAAAACATAATACAACTTATTTGATACGATAGAAAAAAATCATGAAGATACTTCTAAAAACTTTCATTTTACAATAAAAAACCATACTAATATACATACAATCATTCTGATTTTTCGTCAGATTATTCTACAAGCAACAAAATAAAATACTAGTGTTTTGATTTTTTTTTGTCCAAACAATAGATTTTTTGTAATTAAATAATTGCTTCATATTTCGCAATAAATTACCAGTGTTGTATCATCGCGCTTCTCTTTCTTTTCTATGCAGTCCGACAGTGACCCCGCTTTAGGTAATGTAAGCCCCTTAACTCAAGTAGCTGATGTTGGAGAAAAAACAGCCAAGCTGAAGTGGGAGTGGGCCGGACACGTCACACGAATGCACCCGGAGAGATGGGCAAAGATCGTCATTCACTGGACGCCTGAGGCAGGACATCGCCGGCGAGGTAGACCAAGGCGAAGGTGGTGTGACGATCGAATATCATTTGCAGGGCCAACATGGCCAGAAATCGCAAAAGACAGGGAGGTTCTGAAGAAAAAAGGGGAGGCCTTTGCCCAGCAGTGGGACACAAAAAAGGCTATAAAAAAATAAAATAAAAACTTTTGGTTTATTCCCCAATAGACCAAAAGTTATGTTTATTTTTTGGGGACAGCTGAGGCGTTCGATACACAAATAAAAAATTAAGTTAAAAAAAACTGTAACCCGACTACGGAAAAATAAAAGTGATCTGAAAAGTATGAGTTTAATTCTAACAATGCAGCAATTTTTTGCAATGAAAAATATTCTGCAATACAGGTCATGTCTGGAAGAGCCTTTTGAAGAAAGAGAGTTTTGAGTTGACCTCATGTTCAAGAAACCGAAAATTATCTATTTTCAAATGTGTGATGTGCATGAGAGCAAATAAACAAGTAAAATTAAACCTTTAAGGATCTAAAGAAAGACCACAGAAGATTAGATAATCTTCTGTGGTCTTTTTTTAGGTCCTTTTTTAGGCTATTTTTAGATAAAAAAATAGCCTCAATCCTAAGATTCGTTCGTAATGCTTCGTTGACAATCGGGACTCTGTTGTCGGCTACTAATTTCCTGGGGATGCCGCTAAAAGGCCGGAGATTGAAATGTGACGCGGCGCTAATAATAGCGTTGCTGATATCACGCCTCTGTGGTCTATATTTAGAAGATTATCAAATATAGAACAATAATAATAATAAATACATACAGTTTCGTAGTTGGCTGTCATCGCTAAAAAGTTGTAATTACCTGGAAAAGAAGATAAAAATAATTAACAATACGTACTAAAACAAAACATAATAACAACTTCGAAGTTTAAACGACATTAAACTCATTGGATCAATCTTAAAACATCCTCAACTTCAGAAGACAATATGAACCCTAATTGCATCAACACCATCAACCTCAATCTAGGGGCCCGTGGCTAAATAATAACAGCCGCACAGGTCGACCGATCAGGTTTAGCTACGCTTCCCACGGTTGGTCTGTGGATGGGTGACCATCTTTACATAGCGAGACCCCTCCGTGCCTCGGAAAGCACGTTAAGCCGTTGGTCCCGGCTGTCATTCGTGAATCTTTGACAGTCGTTACGGGTATAGTCGGAAGTCCGAAAGTCTGACAACCAGTCTTACCAAGGGGTATCGTATTACCTAGTAACTGGGTTGGGAAGGTCCGATAGGCAGTCGCTCCATGTAAAATAGCGACACGAAGGAGAAGAAGATTACACCCACGATAGTTGGAAACAAATTAACCCTTCAAAAGCGAGTGTAAACATAACGCGCGCAAATCTACATAATGACAAAAATTTCGAGCTAAAAATAAAAATATCCCGAGCGGTATCAGATGTTTTCTGTGCGAAGTTGCAAGAGTCAATTATAAGAAATGGGTCACTAGGCGACGGATAAGCTGGCAACACAGAATAGATAGTTGCAGAAGGCTGGCTAAATACAGTTTATTTTTAACCGACTTCAAAAAAGGAGGAGGTTCTCAATTCGACGGTATGTTTTTTTTTTTTTTGTGTGTTTGTTACGCGATTACTCCGCCAATAGTGGACCGATTTTCAAAATTCTTTTTTGTTTGAAAGGGTATACTCTCGAGGTGGTCCCATTATCATCAAGTTTGAATCTGATGAGAGGATCCCATGGAAATCGAGGGAAACCGTCAAATTTTATAGGCAATGCTATAACGATTTGGGTATTTTGTAACAAGTGATGAGCAGTTGACATTAGGCTATTGTAACTTAGATAAATTACAAACGGACCCACTAAAAAGTGAAAAATAAAAACTTTTTACAAAAAAAAAACAACCGACTTCCAAAAAAAACACTACAAATTGAAAAATAACTTTAATTTCGGAAGTCGGTGTCAATAAACGAAAATGCGGAACCAAAGACACCGACTTCCGAAATTAAAGTTATTTTTCAATTTGTAGTGTTTTTTTTGGAAGTCGGTTGTTTTTTTTTGTAAAAAGTTTTTTGTTTACTAGCTTCTGCCTGGGACTTCGACGTCCGCGTGAAATTTCTTGTCCCTCCGACAGGCGACAGGAGAAATAGTGCCGGCAGGCGAAGCGATATGCAACGGTGCATATCGCTTCGCCTGCCGGCACTATTTCTTCTTATTCGGATTGATCCACTCAGTAGCGGTCCTAGGGTGGTGCGAGCGGTGCGACGGCACCGGGCGCCGTCATGTGGGGGCGCTGAAATCAACCGAAATGCGACCACCAGGCACCAGTCAAGCACCAATGATACCAATGACCAATGATAGTAACTTACTATAAAGCGCGGAGTCGGAGTATCGACCGAGCCGCGACGATCATTTGGGCGCGTAAACGGAGCGGGCGGCGCGGAAAGGTCCATATTAAAAAAACAAGTTATTTAAAAAACTAAAAAACCCGACTGCGGTAAAAAAATTAAGTTAAAAAAACTGAAAAGCTAAAAACAAGTCCATTTTAAATTAAATAAAAGTTGGAAGCAGGCGGGACCCATTTGAGTTTGAAAATATAATAAATAAAAAAATGGTATGGGTCCCGCCTGCTTCCAACTTTTATTTAATTTGAAATGGACTTGTTTTTAGCTTTTCAGTTTTTTTAACTTAATTTTTTTACCGCAGTCGGGTTTTTTGTTTTTTTAATTACTTGTTTTTTATTTCCAGCTTTTTAGTTTACAAATTTGAAAGATTTCGCAGACGATTTAGCTCTTGGTAGGTGTTTTTTACGATTTGTCACTTCGAATTACTTTTAACCATATAAGTTGTATATATTTTTGTAATCACATTTAAAACCCTTTATTTTGATACCGCACTCGATAGGTTTCGAGAAAAATAATTTTTTTTGAAGACATAATATTGCGCGAAAAATCGGCCATTTTATATTTTTTCAATTTTGATATACCCAGTGACACTCGCGCTACCAAGACAAATCTAAAGACGTATAATTTATCAAAATCCGTTCATTCGTTTAGAAGTTATGAGGGAACAAAGAAACGGACATACATACATACATACATACATACATACAGGTCAAACACATAACCCTCCTTTTGGGCTTCGCCGCAGTCGGGTAAAAAGCTTGTGCTGATTTGCAAATCAGTTTGACAGGGGCGCCATATTAAGATTTAGCACCACCTGAAAACATTCTAGAGCCGCCGCTGGATCCACTCCTGATAGTTCTCGCGATGTGATAATTTTTAAAGGCCGATAGCCTTCCTCAAGAATTCAACTATCAAATGCAAAAAGAGGTTCCAGAGATTAGCGCGTTTATATAAACAAACAAACTCAAACGGCCTTATTACAAAACACGATTTATCTTTAGACCCAGGTTTAAACCATCCAGTCATTTTTAAATTTCGAACTATAATCCGACGAAGCTAAAGTTCTTATTACAAAAACTGACGTTAAACCCGAGTCTAAGTTGTCAATTTTGCATTAAGAAATTTACGTTTGTCGGAATAAAGTTCAAAATAGAGTAACTGGCTCGAAGGTTTAGGCTAGGTCTAAAATTAGATCTCGTTTTGTAATAAGACGGAATGAGTATAGAAATATGTCTATGTATTGTCCATCTATGTATTCTTGTATTTTATGGTTAGTTGTTGTTGTTTTTAGTTAATTGTTGCCCGGAATCTAGATATGTGCCCGGCTGATGGCAATAGGCTCGCCTCCTATGTACACACACTCACATCAAGCTACTACAATCTGTCAAATTTCTTTAATAGATTTTCAACTTTATCGCTAAAGCATAAGGCTCAAAGTTGATTGGGAAATTTTGACAGTTTCGGGTAGCTTGATGTGCTTGCGTCTGTACATCTCTGCCTAACCTTTGGAGTATTACAAGCGTGATGTTATGTAAAGTTATGCGTTTTATACAATGTGTTTTTTTTTTGATATCCCATAACTCGAGGGGGTCATTGTACTCATCATTATGAACAACTTTTACTATGGGACCAGACATGAAATCGCGAAAAAAAATCTGCTGTTCCCCACATTTATTTTCGTATAGCAGATTTTTTTTTTTTTGCGATTACAGGTTTGGTCCCATAGCAAAAGTTATTCATGATGATGAGTACAATGACCCCCTAGAGTTATGGGATATCAAAGAAAACACGCTGTAGTTATTTCCCAGCTATTTATCTCGTATGCTGCACCTGACATGTTTTGCCTCCGCATCACTCTAAGGTTGACTGGTAGAACAAGCCTCAGGTATTAAGTCTGCCTTTGTACAGTATTTTTTACTTATACGTAAAGTTTTAATCCCACTAATAGTACTCGTATTATAAAGGCGAAAGTTTGTGAGTGTGTTTGTATGTTTGTTACTTCTTTACGCAAAAACTACTGAACGGATTTGAATTAAATTTGGCACACATATGGTTTATAACCAGGATTAACACTTGGGATACTTTTTATCCCGATATTCCCACGGGATCGGAATTTATGCGGATGAAACCGCAGGGCACTGCTAGTAAATAATAAATAGAACGAGCAAAAACGCACGCACACATAGACACGCTTCAAACACAGCGAGTGCAAGTGCACTGGTGCCCTCCATTTGTTTGAGATCGCCGCTCGCCGTACGTACGTGTCCATGTGTGCGTGCGCCTTTTTTCACTCGTTGTAAAAATAAACAGAATAAACAGTTTTTCTTTCTTTCTTTCTTTGTATGGAGTCGGCCTTCTGTTGTACGGTCATCTATTTTGTGCTCGCAACCTGTGGCCCGGTCTGTTCACGCTTACTGCCTATGTTATTTTTTATAGTACGGGTTTTCTTAGCTTTTATTTTTACTTCGGGTAATCAGTGCTTTTTGCTCGGTGATCAAAAGGCTTTTTGCTTTTGTGGAAATGGTGTTTTTAATGGTTAGGTATGCTCAAGCTCTTAAGAAATAAAATGCTCGTAACAAAAAAAAATCACACTAATATTATGAAGGCGAAAGTTTGTGAGTGTGTGGGGGTGTGTGTGTGTATTTATATGTTTGTTACTTCTTCACACTCAATCGGCTGGACCAATTTTGAAAAAATATGTATGGATGTAGCTGACACCCTGGATTACCATTATAGGCTACTTTTTATCCCGATATTCCTACGGGATCGACACCTTATGAGGGTGAAACCATGGGGCGCAGTTAGTTGAAAATAAATTTGTTTCACTCAGGTTCTATATTTACTTTATTTACTTTTTACTATATTTACTTTTTCGACAAAAATGAGTAAACCCTTTCGGACGACCACTGATCAAAATCAGCACTGTGCTTGGGTTCCCCATAGCACAGAATCAAGATGAGTGGAAGCCTTCTTCTCACAATCCAGATGCAGCTACCGAATATTTATGTTCTGTGCTCCTGATTATAGATATATTTTATTTTTATTATTCGAGTTAGTATCTTTTTGTATGAATGTGTTTCTGTGACATATAAACCTATTTTTAGGATTCCGTACAGAAATGGTAAAACGGAACCCTTATGGTGAGACTAAATCTGTCTATCTGCCTGACTGTCACAGCTGGATATCGCAAGACTACTAATGCTATCAACTTAAAATTTGGAATAGTTTTAGATGACGTTTGCCCTACTATTTTGCAAATAAGAAAGAAATAAAAATATGTGTATATTTTTTGCAACAGGGACTGAAACACACATTTTCAGAAATCATCAACAAAAGTTACATTAGTTCCACTATCGGTTAAGAGATGGCGCTGACATAAAAACTGCATTATTCTACATCGCAGTGCACAGTGTTAAAATTCTCTAACGAATATAGGCCTCGCCGATGAAAAATTAAAAACATGATGGTATGGAACCCTCGGTGTGCGAGTCCGACTCGCTTTTGTTTTCTTTCTTTCTTTCCCTTAACCAAATACCTAGTTAACATTGAAAGTCACACAAACATTCCCCCACTAAAAGGAACAGTCAGTGGTCAAATAAAGCACAGGTAGGTACCAACATTTTTATCTTTGAGATGTCTCGTATTAGTCTCACTCGGGTTGAGTGTCGGTATCGGTGTCTCTCGACCATTATCCACCGTCTGAGTGGACGATTGTCGCACATTATCTACAGGTTGAAGAGGGTTTTATTACGAGATTGTTCTTGGGAGAGTTTCTTGAGTTGGAGGTAGATGCTAGTAGTATTTTTGGTATCTATTAAAGGATTTTAGACAGTAAAGCCAATCCAAGTACACAAAAGTAACGTGTTTTTGGTATAGGTAATTAAGGAGTACTTGTATTTTTGTAGTAATATTTACATTATAATTCAATGTGTGTGTTCGCGTGATTTACGTGCTGTAGTGACTAATCTGTCATTCGCTCCAATACTTCACTCTGACATTCTTTCGTTCGTTCACTGGTCTACTTGAAAGTGTTACACATGCGAACACGAGCATTCTAGTTTGGTGACTATTCGAGTAAGGTGGATTTAAAGTGTTAAACCAAAGTGAATAAACGTACATATACTGAAGAACTGTGTTCTCAATTCATAACCTTATAATACTTGTTACACACTCAAATCACCAATGAGTAGCTAGGATATCACAGTACAACCAATCACGGGCTAGTTAATAACGCGTTAGTAAGTCGCATCGTGTACCGACCGCTATTGAAATACTAGTGGGCGTAAACGCACACATCCAGCTTAGAAAAGGACTCCCACAAAGGTATGTGTGACGAGACACACACATCACGCCTTTTTCGTACGAGGAAAGTTATAAACTACAGAACGCCACGTACTACGATTCATTTATACTCCTTTCACTTTGCCCACGTCCATACACGTGTCGGGTTGCCATTTGTCCGGACATGTCCGACTAATTATACCTCCGTCCGGACTTTGCCCAGCCCTGACAATCGCGAATAAAAGGGGATTTGTTTTAGAAAATGAATTCAGTCAATGAGTTTTGAAGTTCAAGAAAGATGAAAAAAATTAAGTATTCGGATTTTTGTTGTAAATGTCCGACTTTTGTCAGGCCTTTTCAAATTTCGAAATGGTAACCCTATACAAGTGAGGCTGTTGCTATTATAGTTATATACGCAACTGACCGCGTATCGGAAGACGTAGCGTTGGAAGGTGTTTCACAAGGTGGACCGATGAGCTTGTGAAGGCCACACGAATCTGCTGGATGCGAAAAGCACAGAACCGGTCAAATTGGCGACGCTTGGGGGAGGCCTATGATGTATTTCGACTGAAATGTTGATGATGATGACACAACTGACCTTTTTATATAACATCATAGAAGTTAAACGCTTTTCATCTGTGCTTTTCATTCATTATTTTATAGTGGTATCACAACGCCACTTGAGAACAACGCGTCATACTGACGTCACGCAAAATCCTGCATCTCGCAAGCAGAGTTTACCGCGCAACTAACATAGATACAACGACCCGACATGAATCATCGGGCAGTTGCCCGCCAGACACAACACCCGTCTGGTCTGAGGATCCTCCCTTTTCTATAGAGTACGAGTGAACTATACACCCTGTTCCTCATACCTCTATACTTTCAAGAAAAACAACGCTTCTAAGCAATATTGAAAGTTTTGTTACTACATATTTTAATTTACAGCAACTTTCTGAGTATATACTACTATACTGTTGCTACTGCTGCTGCTATACTGGTATTCAGCTGCATTCGGTTAAACTGGAAGCCGACCCCAACATAGTTGGGAAAAGGCTACGCAGATAATGATGACATATTTTAAATTACATCAATGTTCTTAATACAAGCAATATGCTATCATACGCCTATTATTATTAGAAGGCGGTATTGGTTTCCAATAACAGTTTTCCAACTACCCACAAAGTTCTGAAGTGGGTTAACTAAACCTTATAGTTGTGAACTTGTAAGCACTTTGATCCAGCTTGTTATAAGCTTAGCTTGCTTGGATATTGTAACTTCTAAATAAGCCTTTCAAGCTATTTTATGAAGGCTGAGAATAGAATGTAATTTATTTCTGAGTTTATGGTTCATTCAAAGGTCTGACAACCAGTCTTACCGAAGGGCATCGTGTTACCCAGTTACTGGGTTTTGGAGGTCAGATAGGCAGTCGCTCCATGTAAAATACTGGTATTCAGCTGCGTCCGGTTAGACTGGAAGCCGATCCCAACATAGTTGGGAGAAGGCTATGCCGTTGATTGATTGAAAAATCTTATCTAGCTGAAAAATACTGCAGCCTTGATTCCAAGGCTGTACCTACATTTTACATAACATTAGACGGGATGGATATCAACCGTTTGACGTGTAACTGTGGGTTTGAATAATTCATTGTAAGTTAACAAATGTCGGGACGTGATAAGGAAACCGTTCCGTTGTATGCGGAATTTCAAATAACTTTAGAGAATATTCAAATGCAGGTGCTTTTGTGTAGAAACACATTTTTGATATATTTGTTAGGGTTCCGTACCCAAAGGGTAAAAACGGGACCCTATTACTAAGACTCCACTGTCCGTCTGTCTGTCTGTCTGTCACCAGGCCGTATCTCATGAATCGTGATAGCTAGACAGTTGAAATTTTCACAGATGATGTTTCTGTTGCCGCTATAACAACAAATAATCAAAATAAAATAAAGTAAAAAAATGGGTGTACAAGAAAAGTTTTTTTCGGCGTTTTATGCCTTGTGGTATGGAACCCTTCGCGAGTCCGACTCGCACTTGGCCAGTTTTTTTTTCATCTTTGTCAGTTAATATAGGGACAATAATTGACTATTAGTTGATCAAATAATACGTCCTTTCTTAGTTATTTCACCTTATTGTAACGATAATAAAGACCTCCGTGAATTTGATAAACTTGTCAATGGCAGACACCTAACAGCAACCTTATTGCAACGCAATAAAGCTCACTGTGACTTTGACAGTGATGCAAATGAAGTGGTTTTAACTATGAACGGACTGTAGTTATAAACACACCATAGACTATATATGCGTGTGGATTGAGTGCTCCGTTTTAAAATTTTATTATATTTTTACGAAATCAAGGAAGAACTTAGGAAATAATTGTGAAAACTTTATGGTAAAGATAAACAAATTGTGAAATCAATTGAATATTTTTCCATAGTTTTCACAAATTTAATACAATTATTCCACATAATAATTATATCAAGTATATTTGGAGACACGAGTATTTTCTCATGTTAGCAGATTGAGTGTTCTAGTTAATTGACCACGAATTTCTCACCATAGATTTCACAATTTTTTTTATTTTCACCACTTAGTTTCCACTATTATTTCCTACATTCTTTCTTGATTTCGTAAAAATATAATAAACTTTTAAAAAGGAGCACTCAATCCACACGCACATATAGGCTATGAGTTAATTAAAATAATTTTATTTATTTATTAATAATACAAAAAGTTATCCCCTAAAAGCAAGCCGGGTAAACCTTCGAATACATAGTTTAAGAAAACCAATAATCCCTTAACAAAACTTGCTTCTCTGTAACATAAAATAACAACTATAGCAATAAATCAACTCCGACAAACTACCCGTCAAATGCACAATAAGTTCATAACTGTGTTCAGAACAATGACGACGCGTAGCGGATCTGCTACGGCGTAGCGATCGTAGCACCGTAGCAACGTAGCGGTCTCATTGTTGAACTGGGATCGATATTATATCGCGATGGTTCTACGAATTGAAATAGCGTAGTCACTTAATATTGAACAGGTGATCATGTACACGGATTTTTAAATTAATTTAATCTCATACTTTGAAACGTTCAAAATCTTGTCGCAGTCTCATCTCGGTGACAAGTAACAAATGTCAAGAATATGTCAAAAATGTAGGATAGTATTTTTGACATATTGAGACTGAGAATAGACTGTGAACTTTCTACAAATTACTAGAATTGCCCCTCAGATGTATGAACGTAAACGAAGCAAAAACAGTATGGGAGTATGGGATCGTAGCAGATGGCGTTCTATACAGGAAAAGTTTTTAACCAGTGCGCAAATTTTTTTTGGTGGCTCAGTGTAAGCAATAGAACACATTTCCATTTTTAGTTTATGACTTTTTTTTTTTCATTTTTCCACTTTGTCCCAATTTGAAATAAGCAAGACATGGATATAATTTAATAGTAATACTATGAATGAGCATGAATGAAAACGCGAAGGCCGCCGGCCGCTGGACCTCGCCCAGCGCACGAGACGGGGGTGCGGGGGCATGCGGCGCGGCGCCGGCGTTTGATAAACAAAACGCATGCACATGCAGTACGTCACTTGCGGAAGCGGAGGTCGGATGTTCCTTCGCCGTCCCTGCGCGCGTGCCGCGTACTAGACTAGCGTAGTGACAATGTCTCATTTTACTCACCGCGAGTATTATGAAATGGTGCGAGTGTATTTGTTAAGCAATGAAAATTTACGAGCAGCACGAAGAAGATACGAAAGGGAGAGCGAGCCCAAAGGATCCTCAATCCCACGGTCCCTAATGAGAGGACAATTTTAGCAGCAAACCAAGGTGTATGAAACAAGTGAAAGAGCCTAGATGACTTGAAAGAAAAAATAATTAACGCTTTCAATGAAGTAAAAAGTGGTGTTAGTGTCCTAAACAAACTAAATGCTTACTTATTTAAACGTGCACGTTTATGCCTTGAAAAAGCAGGAGGTCACTTCGAACAATACCTAAAATTATTCTGATTAATAAAATGTAGAGGTAAGAAGAAATTATAAACAATCTTAGTGTCTTAGGTTCTCTTTGATTAGACATTGACGCAAATTGTATCATGTCGTACCTATCATACCTAAATGTTTTATTTTGAATGGACTAAAACGTATTACTTTCTTACTTATTATGATTTATTTTCTGCATTTTGATGGTCCTAAGCCCATGAAAGTATGAAGGATAAATTGGAATTTACGAAAAATTACGTTTACAAATAACTTGACACAGTCTAAACTTAAAAAATTGTAGCGCTAAACTGGGGTCAATAATCCGCCGTCGCATAGAGCGAGCGCGCGTGAGTAGGTACTTCGATAGCAGCTGGCGTGTCAGGCGACCGGTCGACGCGCGGCGTGAATCGGGCGACCGGTCGACGGACTGGCAAGCGACGTCCATAAAATAAATTTCTGAGTAAACAAGTCTCGTAAGCGTTAACTTAATTTTTTACTATTGAAACATATCAAAACAAAAAATACGTGTTTATTAAAATATATTCAAGTTTATTATGTCAAAATTTGCGCACTGGTTAAAAACTTTTCCTGTAGTTTCTGCCTACGATAGTTAGAAGGTTTAGGAAAACAAGTGAAGAAGTGTGGGAGAGAAGTGTTAGAATATGGATGTCAAGTTTATAATGCTGAATTTGAGATAAGTCATTTAATCTAGCTATTCCTAAGAAGAATAATGCTTCATACAAACGTGAAGCAATAGTTACTGTTTATTAAGTGAGTAATACATAGTCATAAATAACATCCTTTAATACTATTGCGGGCTAATAAATCAAATAAATCAAACAGTACCGCCACTTCGAAATAGGCAGCCAGTTCCTTAAATACAAAGACGTTCAGATATATATATGTCTTTACATATGAAGAGATGCAATATTAATCCCTCTCGTTGGGAGGAGTTGGCAAAGGATATACATGTTTGGAGGAGTTTGGTAAAAGAAAGTGTTTATGACTTTGAAGACCAGCGGAGGAGAGATCGATCTCGACAGCAAGCGAGAGCGTACCTCCAATATACAATACCATTACCACAATGGCATTCTAACGTGTCCGCACTGTGCACGTACCTTTACAGCGAAGATAGGTTACGTTAGGTACAGAGCACACGCCCGTAACTTATAGTTGTCGGAAACAATAGCAGTTACCGTAGATGAAATCGGCATGGTATGTGCATATACTCGTATATACCGCCACTTCAAGTAATATAAATCGAGACACATTAACTTGTTACTAGCAATGTTCGCAGATCGTTTCCAAGCAAATGTCTTGAATTATTCATTCTTAAGCCTCGTTCACACGAGGATTGAATCTCGTCTTGAAAAGTCGATTGTCGGAACCCCTTTCGACAATCGCCTTATAGAATTTGAAAAAAAATATAGAATTTGCCCGTGTTGGCAGTAACTACTGTTAACGAAAAGTCAAAATAAAATGATGAATTTCCATTAGACCATAGGCAGTTTTGAAAGGTGAAAATCGCCTCGTCTTTGAAGTTGGAAGTTTTTTGCTATCACAGTTTTAAAAGTTTTTTTTAAGGCAATTAGCCAATTGGCAATTAGTAAGGTAATTTATTAGTTAGCGTACTATTATTAGTACGCTTGTTGTTTATTAAATTCAAAGCTTATATTTCAAATAAACCATTTGAACTTTTGAATTGACAAGGGGTCGGGCTGTCAGAAAGATAACGCTTGTTGCCTATTCCAGCGTACTAGGCTCCTATAGAGAATAACGAGCTTGAAAATTCCTGGACACTCTTTTACGAGTAAATTTAAATAATGTTGCAAAATATTTTCTCGCTTGAGTGCGATAATAAATCGCCCACGAGACTGCATTGACATTCTCGTCTCTCAACGGAGGAGGAACTTTCTTCGTGAAAATGAGCCTCTAATGAACGTACACGGCAGCTTCGAAGGCATGGAGAATGCTGAGTGCTATGTTCATGGTATAGACGAACTAAGTACAGACGCCAGCACATTAAGCTACTACAATCTGTCAAATTTCTTTGATAGATTTTCAACTCTATCGCTAAAGTATAAGGTTCAAAGTTGATTGGAAAAATTTGACAGTTTCGGGTAGCTTGTTTGTACATAAATAACAACGTTTAGAATTGCTTTGAAGGTACTAGTTGTGGTAGTTAGTTATTAGTGGATGGAAGAGAGTGTTTGACTGTGATGCTATGAGTTTGTAGTACAGTTTATAATGAGTCTCGTTTTGGGTTTTGTAGATTGGTTTACTTTGTTGGTTTAGTGGTAGCCTACGCTACTGCTGAGCACGAGGTCCGGGATTGGATTCCCCGGTCGGGAAATGTGTTATTGGGTTATTTGTGCCCGATTGATGGCAATAGGCTCACCCCCGTTTTTTCACCAGCCATACTTTTCTCTTTCCACCTTTCAAACATTATTAAATGAATCCAGTTCATCCTCCCATCTCCGTCTGGGCTCCTATTACAAGGGATTTCAAGTACACCTCTGCCCCACCCTTTGGGGATACCAGGCGTGATGTTTTGTAATAAAGAAAACTACATAAACCAACGTAACGATAAGTTAGCATACAAAGCGCTGGAGTATATCTCTCCTGTCGACGTTTACGACTCAGAAGAGATAATAAGGAAATAAATAACTTCGGAACTCAAGCGTGGCTCTTTCCTTCAAGAGGATATATAACAACGTATTACGATGTTATATATCCTCTAATACTCAATCACAGTATTTTTCGCTCGGATAAATTGATGATAATATTTTGTTGATTTTCATGGGGAGAATTGAGTCCTCCAGACCGAATTTCGGCCCTTGCGGCCAATCTCAACGGAGACTAGCCTTCGACGCGAGAGATATTATAATGCACAAGTGAGGTGCACTCCCTCTTTCCTCACTCTCATAGTCCAATGCTATAGCACGCAATCCGACACGACCGGAGAGAGATCAGGCGCAGGACCAACGGCTTGACGGTCTTTCCGAGGCACGGGGGTATGACACCGATAACTTCCAAACGCCGCGGGCTGTTAATAAGAAATTCCTAATAGAAAATCGATTAGCTTGACCTGGGAATCAAACCCACGAGAACAACGGGCCAGTAGAAGAAACAACGGTATACAACGGGGAGAATTAACCTCCATACTTAATATTATAAATTCGAAAGTAACTCTGTCCGTCTGTATGTTATCTTTATACGCATAAACCACTGAACGGATTTAGATAAAATTTGGCAGAGTGATAGATTGCATCCCGGGGAAGGACATAGGATAGTTTTTATCCCGATATTCCCACGGGCTCGGCACTTATGCGGGTGAAACCGCGGGGCACAGCTAGTACTTCATGTAGTACATTTACATATTCTGAGATATGGGTAAGAATTATGGCCCGAGAGTCGAGGTAAAGTGACATTCTATCAGAGATATCGATGATGGAAAATATATTGGATTGACACAGGCTACCGAAATGTTAATTAATTAACAAATTAATTCATAAAAAAAAACCAAGCAAGAGCGAGTCGGACTCGCGCACCGAGGGACACACATTTTACCACTTTGGAAGGGTCTCTCGCGCAAACTATTCAGTTTAGAAAAAAATGATATTAGAAACCTCAATATAATTTTTGAAGACCTATCCATAGATCCCACACGTATGGCTCTGATGAAAAAAAAAATTTGGGTTTCAGTTCTAAGTAACCCCCAAAATTATTGTTTTTTTCTATTTTTGTGTGAAAATCTTAATGCGGTTCATAGAATACATCTACTTACCAAGTTTCAACAGTATAGTTCTTATAGTTTCAGAAAAAAGTGGCTGTGACATACGGACGGACAGACAGACAGATATGACGAATCTATAAGGGTTCTGTAAAGCCCCAAAAAAAAAAAAAATTTACACCGTACAAAGTGGTTGTAGAAATACGAAACGCTCTGAAAGCGACTGACACTTGTCAGTTTCCAGTTCTTTATCATTTTTAATATCATCATCATCGTTTCAGCCGAATGACGTCCACTGCTAGACATAGCTCTCCCCCAAGCACCTCCATTTCGACCGGTTCTGTGCTTCTCGTATCCAACGGGTTCCTGCGGCCTTCACAAGGTCATCGGTCCACCGTGTGGAAGGCCTTCCAGCGCTACGTCTTCCGGTACGCGGTCGCCACTCCAGAACCTTTCGGCCTCATCAGCATTTTTAATATACCGAAATATAATGTCTCACCACAAATCCAGTGGCATTACATGAGGCTTCTCCTGACATCCAGACAAGGTCGAGCCGTCACCCAAACTTGAATTATTCATTTGAATATAGACTCCCACATAAGCATTCTTGAGATACGAGTATTTGCCTCTCATATTATTCTAAATATTTTGCGACGAAAAAATGGTTCAGTTTCAGTACAAGTGGGAAGGTTGTTGAGTTCAAGAGATTTTATAGAGTGCCCGTCGTCTTGATAAGGATCAAAATTTTATGTTTTATATACTGCCTTTTTAGTTTTGAGGCTCCGTGATTGGTGTCAATCTCTGGGTCGGTCAGGTGTTGGACTGGATTGGATTTACCACTGTGGGTAGTATGATATACGCGAATGGATAGAATAAGAAATTAGTCCTTATATAAGAGTTCTAAAGTCTGAAATTGTCACCGGTGACTGAAAAATCGTGTGGGTATCTGTTGTCATGGTATGGCCGGAGGAATGAGGGAGATGTCATGAGGAAATTTTCAAATATGTATGTGGCTGGCAAAGAAACGATGGAAGGACTGAGAGAGAAAGTTCATATGGCTAGAACGAGGGTGACTAACGAGAAGACGACCTAAAGAAAAGTTTGGAAGAAAAAAAGTTGCACCAAACCCAAATAAATTCGTATAACGGAGAGATAATGATAATACCATTACTAGCGAAACGTGAGTGAACTATACATAGTACACATTTAGTACACATTGCCAACCTGTTGAAGGAATTCTAACGCGATATAATACTATGCACGTTTATATTATAATCAAAGTTATCGGAAAATAGAATAAACCTCTACAGCTTTCAACGTGGTGAATATTACCCATTGTCACTCGATAAGACTACGCCTCGTAAGTGGATTTCCAATAATGAAGCGGAGCAGAGTAAGCTCTTTCTAGTAGATTGGTTCCTAGAAACTATCTTTAAGATAAGCTTCGGAGAAACTTAGTTTTGGATTGAATTACTTTTGAAACCGACTTCCAACTTTTTTATGATCTGAGTAGAATCAGCCTATAATGTGTGGACATTATGCTGCTGGTACACAAGCTTCCTCTCTTCGAGAGGGTAATCTACCACGTGGGCCCAATGCGGGTTGGTAGATGTCGCATGTCTTCGAATTTGTGGTTTAAGGACAAGACGGTTTCCTCACGATGTTTTCCTTCACCATTTTGAGAGTAGTGGTGATGAAATAATTTACACGAATTACAGCACCTGCCTAGGTTCGAACCCAAGACCTAGAACTCAAGTCGGGGCTGTTACCGCTGAGCCACCAATGCTCTCCCTACGAGTGGAGTCAAATGTACATCTGGCGTATCTTAGGCAGTTAGCCCCACTACCACCCTGTTAACTAACTTATAGGTATTTATACATAAGCTATTTTTCGATAGCCAGGCATTACATAATCCAAACACATTTACGTTCTTTATTTTGGTCACCGGACCGATCAAATCAACAATACCGTATTTAAAAAACTAATTATCCTTCCAAAATACTGGCAGTCAATTAAAAAACATAAAAAACTACCATTCGACGCCCATCCCATAACATAATAAGGCTTATACAGAAAGCCAAAAAATAAAACAACTTTAATGTAAACACAAAAATATAAAACAAGCCCTTCGTTAGCATTCGCGATGGCGTTGCATGTCCACTCCGTTTTAAAACCTGGACACGTACGGTTCGAAATAATAATAATAAACGAACTGAAGTTTCAGTGTGGCCATGTGGTCAACGTGACTAGCGAATGTGAGGCGATGTTATGAGGGAAAATCAAACAGTAGTCTCAGTTGGAACTTCGTGTTACACCATGAATTTCTTTCTCGTGTCACATTATTATCACTTATTCTTTTGTTCTTCAATTGTACTAGATTCTAGATACATTTATTATATACTAGCTTCCGCCCGCGACTCCGTCCGCGCGGATGTCGGTCTTCGCGTGGATGGTTTATTTCTCCATTTTGAGTAACTCTGACAATGACATCTTATAAATATCTATTGGACCCAAATACGGCTAAGCCTATAATAATTAAGGAGATCCCTCTATTGAGCTACTGCTGTTGAGCTCGCGTTCTGTAGTAAGTATTTTTTTCATAGTAATTCCGACCTTGATAAGTAGCATGTAGCAGTAAATTACTGACAATGACGAAAAGTTTGCAATAATAAAAAAGTGATCGTGACAATGCGACAGAAAGTTAATTGAGAGCTTCAGCATACACAACATTGTTAGTGAGCTCGTCCGGAATATGAACATGAAGATTTCTTGGACTGGTCACATGGGAAAGAGCTACGTAAAGTTGCCCGTGTGAAAAACAACTCGCGGTAAGATCTACGCCAGCAACTCCTAGGGTCTGACCTTGAGCCTTATTTATTGTCATGGCGTAACACAAAGCTACAGGAAACTGTATTCTCTTAAATTGAAATGGAAAATTATCCACTACGGGTAATGCAACGTGTGTTCGCGGTTCTACAGAACAACGTCTATGAATAAAACCGAAAAATAAGATTTTTTTTTCTACGTATTTTTCCAGGATAAAAAGTATCCTATTTTATGCCCAGGATAATAAGGTATAATTATACCAAGTTTCATCGAAATCGAACCGTTAGTTTTCACGTGATGCCTGCATATACAGACAGACAGACAGACAGACAGACAGACAGACAAAAATTTTTTTAATCACCTATTTGGGTTTGGTATCGATCCAGCAACACCCCCCGCTATTTATTTTTTCAATATTTTCAATGTACAGAATTGACCCTTCTACAGATTTATTATATGTATAGATATATGTCACGGCTAATATCCGAAGTGCGGCTACACCTAGTTTTTGCAGGCCGAAGTGCGGCTAAACCTAGTTTTAGCCGGGTACAACTAAGTGCAGCCGGCCACATGCGGTTCGTGTATACTTCGGGAGGCAACGTAGGATGCAAGAGCGAGCGAAGGGCAACCCGAGGTTCGGTTTTGTTAGGTTACTTTAAACCCTTTTCACAGAAATAGGGGCCACGCGAAGCGGAGCTCCGTCGACGTAGGATGCAAGAGCGAGCGAAGGGTACCCCGAGGTTAAGTTCGGTTAAAACTAGGTTTAGCCGCACTTCGGCCATTAGCCGTAACATATATACATATATTATAGATACATGTATTCAGTGGCTAGCTGACATATATAACAAATAATTTAATTTAAAGTTCCGTGACTCGTATTGTTAATTACTTTGCGTAGCTATAGAATCAAGTTTTTCTAACTGAATAGACAGCTGTGCTGCTAAGGAGTTTCTTGCGCCACTTCATTCCAGCTAAAGCACTAGGAAGTGGTGAAGAGTGGCCTTTTGAGGGACTGTCTTAGGTAATTTGGACGATCGATAAGTACTGATTCTCAGCCTAATTTTGAATAAATTACTTCTGTTTTCGATTTTAAATTTCTATCTTTTCTTTAAGCGACTGAACGAGGAGAGACATATTAAGGAACTAATAGCTGTCAAATTAGGCTGAACTAAAACCTTGATCAATTCACATTTATTGGAACTACGACTAAGACCGTTATTTACCGAATAAAAGAGGAGAAAAAAAAGGAAAATAAAAGAGTATCCAAGGTCAACTAAGACGGATCACACACAACAACGCGCCCGGGAGCGCATTTTTTTTATTGAGTTCGTGTGTAAAAAATCACCCGCCGGCGCGTTGTAGTGCGTGATCCGCCTAAGAGGCACAGGTTTGAACCCACGACCTACAACTCATAAGTTGAGGCCGCTACCACTGGACCACGACCGCCTTATGGCATGCGAGTACTGCTCTTGAACATTCCAAAAACTTACGCTGTGTAAATGGGGCTTTACTTGACAAAAAAAACACAAATATTTTTTATATGACTACTGCATCCGGCACCTCAGTGAATAGGTTAGTTAAACTTTATAAATGCGATGCAAGTATTTCGTGCTAAAACTTTTGTTTTTAGTGTTAGTGCAGTTTTACGTGAATGGAATAACTCTTTTTATACGTGTTCCAATTTGGAAATGGAATTTAAATCTAGGTCAGGTACTCGTTTTTTAAGTTTTTTGCACGATGCAAGAACGGCTTTGTTCGAATATGTATTCGTTGTTCGAATATGTCGTTTCAGCCGATAGACGTCCACTGCTGGACATAGGCCTCCCCCAATTTTGGGGGGAGGTTTGCCATAATCGCCACGCTTGGCAGGCGGGTTGGCGATCGCAGTATGGTATGATGCTGGAATAAATGTTCGAATATGTATTCGTATAAAATATTATAAGGAACTTGCGGCTAAGTAATAACAGCGTGACCATCTTTACATACCGAAACCACTCTGTGCCTCGGAAAACACGTTAAGTCATTGGTCCAGGCTCTCATTCTTTCATCTTTCACAGTCGTTACTGGTCGTCAGAAGCCCGAAAGTCTGACAACCAGACTTAACAAGGAGTATCGTGTTACCCATTAACTGGGTTGTGGAAGTCAGATAGGCAGTCACTTCACGTAAAAAACTGATATTCAGCTGCATCTGGTTAGATTGAAAATCGACCCCAACGTCGTTGGGAAGATAAACCATTTATTTAGTGAACACAAAAGATATAGCACAATACACAAAAGCACAAAAAAAAAAGAAAAAGGTATCGTGTATATTAGGCTTTGTTTTTTCAGTGACTCAGCTGCATCCGGTTATACTGAAAGCCGATCCCAAAAATTATTGGGAAAAGGCTCGGCAGATGACGAGGTATATTTTATTTACGAAAACTGTGTCATCATTATTATAAAGGCAGTACGGCTCCAACAAAAAGGTAGAATATTCTAATTTTTGAGTTTGAATGACTACATATTTTATTGCCTGTCATGTCGGGTCGTAAGCGAGATTTCTGAACGACCTGGGATCGATTCCAGAGTCGTGAAGTACTATTTAGGAAACACCCTCCAATTTGTGCCTTCACTTTTTTATCAAACATTTTTTATCGAAAAAAAAACTAAACAGGAAAAAGGAAATGTCGCCGTTAAATGCCAAGTTGAGTGATGGCGTAAGGCTGACTCCAGGGCAAAGGAAAACATTGATACGCGTCCGTTGTAAAAACAATCTAATGTCTATGGGGCCTTTACTACAGCCAGCAACTAAAGTCGATTAACACTTCAGTTTTTTTAATCTCAATTATTGACCAAAATATTAACACTACAGTTTTTTTAATCTCAGTTATTGAGCAAAATATTTGTTCAAAATTGTATTGTACTTCTGCTGCAATTTTGAACAAATATTTTGCTCAATAACTGAGATTAAAAAAACTGAAGTGTTAATCGACTTTTGTTGCTGACCGTACCCACGGCTAGTGTATTTATAGTACAGCTATAAATAGAATTGGAACTTCGTTTCTTATTTATGTAGGGTAGGGTTGAATGAGATTATACTTACTTAGTTTCTACCTAATCTGCTTTCACGATTTATTTGCCAAAAATGTAAACAAATATGAATTAATGGAAAAATAAGTTTAATTCCTACACAATAAAGTTCAGTTTACATAAATTTTTATAACTTTTTCAATAGTGCTAGTCACTCTGAAATCTACTTAATTGTCATTGAAATTAAGTTGATATTTGTTTAACTTGAAATAGGGTTGGGGTGTGCAGCACTGCACAATTTTACTATACCTACAGCGAATGTTTTTTTACACATAATCTAATATCAGGCCTGCATTCGCCAAGGGATAATCAGAGGTGTACCTAAAGTGAACCCACATTTCCACAGTTATGTTTAAAGGCTAATAAAACAATACTCATAATTACAAAGCGACTACCACATAAAAATAAAATCAAAACGTTATTCATCAACTTAACATCAAAAAAAACTTAGTATACATGAAAAATACATATAACTAGTTTCCTTATGAATGGCGTGGCACACTGAAAGTTACTGAATTATGTACACGGTAACATGTACAAACATAACCACAACACAACAAAGTTAGAGGTAGTAAGTACGATAACAAAATAGTTATAGAAGTTTAACTTTATTGAACTCATCATCTGCCTGCCTTTTCCCAACTATGTTGTGTATGTACTTCCGTCTAACCAAGGGGCCTAAAGGGGCCACTTTGGCAGAATCATAAAAGGATAACATTATGAATCATAATGGACAGTTAACTGTTAAGTTAATCGTATGAAATCCCATTGCTGAAGGATTTTTCAGTAATTTTTTTTGTCTGTGCTAAAATACCAATCCAAATCCAATCCATACCTGGAATATTTCGATATATATAACAAGACATTAGTCCGCGTGAAATTTCTTGTTTTAACATACAATATGCTGTGACATTGGGCGACATTGTAGCTTCTCATTAGTGAAAACGTTTTCGGAATCGGATCAGTAGTTCCAAAGATACAAACTAACAAATTCTGAATTGTTAGTATCAGATGACTTATACAGTGAAATATTTTGATACTAAACCTCACAAAATAATTATGACAGGAATCACTTAAATAAAGATATGTTATTTGCCAAATATTCGTCTGAATTATTCGATATATTACCAAAACAGATTTAGATAATACTAGCAGCGCCCCGCGGTTTCACCCGCGTAAGTTTCGATCCCGTATAAATAAATATCGGAAATATCGGGATAAAAAGTATCCTATGTGTTATTCCAGGAAATGGTCTATCTATGTGCCAATTTTCATTCAAATCTGTTCAACCGTTTACGCGTGATTGAGTAACAAACATCCAAACATCTTCACAAACTTTCACATTTAGGTATAATATTAGTAGTATTAGAATGCTATAAACGTTTTCGTGGCTTTTTATTTTAATTGTTGAGACCGTTATTATATTATGTGGCCCGGTCAGTAAATTATTTTATAAATGATGATTTCTCCAATTTTTTTCTTGTGACTACAAAAATTTTTCTAATGATAAATCTACTTATTGAAAATCGTACATTCATTCACTCATGTTGAAGAATTCCAGCTCATCCCGCCATCTCCGTCCGGGCCTGCCACGATGTCGTTTGCCATTAAGTGGGACCCATTGGGTGGGACATGATCTGGTCCTTAGCAGCTTTGAACAGAGAGAAGTGAAAAGAGAGTAGGGGGGCTTTTGCCCTGCTGTGGGACATCACAGGCTAATAATATTCATTCATTCATTCACTGATTGACAGACAACGCACAGCCTAAATCGCTAAGCTTAGAAGCATGAAATTTTGCACAAGAGTTCATTTTATAACGAAGGCGTGCACTAGGTAAGGATTGTAGAAAATTCATCGCGTAAAGGGGTTAAATGGGGGATGTAAGTTAGTATGGAAGATTGTCATAGTTACTTTAACATAAAGTTTCAGGTAAAATGCAAAGTAACAGATGTGCAGTTAAATCTTTCTTCCAAAAACTTAAAAATGCAACGCTAGCTTTGCAGGCACCTGTCCAGAGTACCTAATTTATGGCGAGCAAAATGCAGAACAAACTTGTGTAAAATGTAACGAATCTTCCTTTGGAAGCTCCTTTGGGAATTCCGCTTCGGTTTTGCCGGGAAATTCCCACGTGCTATTCACATAAATTTGTACTTATTTCCAACCATGTACATTCTAACGTATCTCCCGAAAGTCCTTGACCGGCTTACGAGACCAAAAAGGAGGTTACGTCAAGCATTTCGTACCAAAAATACTACCAACAACACATTTCATCAACATGACATGTTGACCAAATATCACCCTTAATAAACAATACATATAAAGTTGACATTCTGTTGTCCGTTTTTATCGTACCACCGCAGCACATACAATGAAAACATGCTCTCATGTACATAGGGGAATGAAGTAACTTTTCGACACGGGAAAACCTTACTTATACACCGGGTGTTAAAGCTGAAAATCGTGTGGGATGTTTGTAATTGGTGAGTAAACTTTGTAGTTGTTTGGTAACAAGTAATAATGTATGATGCCTCCCATTTGGAATGTAATTAGCTGCAAAATGCATAGTAATGTTGATTCTTATCAATGGCGGGACTGTTATTTAGATGAAAAGCCTCATAATTTACATGTTTTAGTTTACCGAGGGGCTTTTAGCTAAGTAATAACAGCCACGTGGGTCGGCTACATACGAAGAGCCCTCCGTGTCTCGGAAAGCACGAAAGCTGTTGGTTCCAAATGTCATTCGTTGTTGCTTCACTGTCGTTACGGGTCGGCAGAAGACTGAAAGTCTGATAACTAGTCTTACCAAGGGGTATTGTATTACCCAGTAACTGAGTTGTGGAGGTCAGATGCCTGCAGTCACTCCATGTAAAATACTGGTATTCAGCTGCACCCGGTTAGACTGGAATAACAGAATATAGTTGGGAAAAGGCTAGGCAGATGTTGATAATGATGATGTTAAATTGTTAGTTGGTCCATTTCAGTATAAAGTACTTTGTTAAATATTTACTTACGGTGTTTGGATAAAGCTTGAGTTACCTAAGACTGTGGTAACCGTCACATAGCGTCCGCAATTTACCGTCGAATGACGTCACTAAATGTTATTTATGAAATTAAGTTGGTGTGTTTTCTAGAGAACGTGAGTGTGTTTATTACTTCTTCACGCACAACGGCTATGGATCAAAATTTGGCACACAGATAGTTTATATCCAGGATTTATATATATTTATAACACATAGGATGCTTTTTATCCCGATATTACTACGGATTCGACACTTATGCGGGTGCGACCGCGGAGCGCAGCTAGTATTCTATAAAGTTCACTTGAAACTTTAAGTCGGTTACTTGAGAAGTTCTTAGTTTCACACACGTTTGAACCTCACGAACAATTCGAAAGCGAACTGCTTGAATTAACTCGTAAAACATGGCAGCATTAAAGCCTCGACACCTTTCGAATTTCGAAGTGGTGTTGAGAAAACAAAGCCTGATTTAAACGAGAACTTTTCCTTTTTTTTATTGTGCTTTTGTTTGATGTGCTATATCTTTTGTGTTCACTAAATAAATGGTTTATCTAACTATCTATCTTTTCCCAACTACGTTGGGGTCGGTTTCCAATCTAACCAGATGCAGCTGAAAATCTGTATTTTACATGGAGCAACTGCCTGTCTGACCTCCACA
Source organism: Mesoligia furuncula (assembly GCA_916614155.1). NCBI lineage: Eukaryota > Metazoa > Arthropoda > Insecta > Lepidoptera > Noctuidae > Mesoligia > Mesoligia furuncula. Next base: position 16,113,361 of record OU744815.1, on the reverse strand, counting down.
ACCCAGCTACTGGGTAACATGATACACCTCGGTAAGACTGGTTGTCAGACTTTCGGGCTTTCTGACTATCCGCAACGACTGTCAAAGATCTAATGACAGCCGGGACCAACGGCTTAACGTGATTTCCGAGGCACGTAGGGATCTCGATATGTAACGGATGGTCACAATCCACGAACCGACTACAGCAAGAATGGCTTTCGATGGACCCGTGTTTCTGTTATTTTTTACCCACGAGCCCCTAGTGAACGGTCAAAATGATTGATATAAAACATGTTTGGCTGACAAATTGGTCATCGAAGTTCATTTTTACTAGCAAATATGGGACAAAAAGATTTTACGAGGCCATCCAATCTGCATCATTCTATCGTCTCGACGTCATCTTTTGGCCGACCTTTACAAATGTCTGGAGCAAGGGATGGGGAAGGGTTACCAATTCTCTATTGGGAACCATACACAACAAAGGACACTACCATTCGGCTTCACGGTAGCCTGGTAAAAAGGTTGCTTTTCTCCAAAAAGGTAACAGTATTGTGATTCGGCCTTCTTTGTAACGTAAAAACCTCATTTTCAAGTGTGCACCTTTAGAGGCTAATAATAATAGAAGTATAATATCAGAATCATTATGGATATTTGCGAAAGCAGACAGTGGTGTCGATTCCCTTGTTTACAAACTAAACTAAATTTAAGTTCAGTGCATCCTTTTCTTTCTACTTCATTAAGAAAAGGACTGAAGATAAATTTTAGTTTAGTCCTGTCAAATTAATCAGCGCCTGACACTACTTCATACAAGTTTAGAAGTGATTAAAAACTTGCCTACTAAAATATTACGTCAATTTACGTCAGGTAATGCCCGCATAAAGGCTGCTTCAAACAGGCGCGACACGACACGCGACACAAAGGCACCGCAAGTCGCGCAACGGGCGGTGCCTTTGTGTCGCGCGCGATTATATCGCGTGTCGCTTTGCAATCTATCCGAAAATACCGCCCACATTTTCATTACTCCGCCAACTCGGTGTGGTATACCTAAGTTCAAATTAGCCGAACGATGCTAAACGTTTTCGAAACTATTCATAAAGTAACTGCTTTCAAACGGGCTCAGTTTCAAAGCTGTAGTTTTACTGCATAACATAGCTAATTTATTATAACAACTAGCTGCGCCCCGCGATTTCACCCGCATAAATGTCGACCCCGTGGAAATATCGATCCCGTAGGAATATCGGGATAAAAAGTAGCCTATATGTTAATGCAGGGTGTCAGCTACCTCTGTACAAAATTTTATCAAAATTGGTCCAGCCGTTTGAGCGTGAAGAAGTAATAAACATATAAACACTCACGCACTCACAAACTTTCGCCTTTATAATATTAGTGTGGTGTCGATTTGCATTTGTTTTAGTAGTGCTTTTGTTTTTGTAATGCAAGGTTTTTCAATAATTATTGTAGAGATATTTGCTTTTGCCGTGTTTTCGGTTTCCGGTCGTGTTATTGGGTCTTCTCAGTAGCAGTACGAACGCAGACGAAAAAAAATCCCTAGAGCGATCAGCACTGTATTGTTCTTTTACGGTATCGTCAAATAAAAAACATTAATACAACATGTGTATTCACATGTTGTATACTTGTTTTTGAAATGAAAGAATTCTGTAAAAACAATAAATCCTCGATGATGGGGTGTAATAATAGTGAAATGTTATGGATTTGATAAGTTGGTAAACTTGTAAGGTACCTACGTTATCTTATGATTTGTAAATGAGTAGACGAATGATTTCCCTTGATGGATTTATTGCTACTGAATATAATTACGCAACTGTCCTGCTTAAATGCTATGTTAGAGGAGTGCAGAGCTAAACAATATTAATGTGCATAAATGAGTGTGACGTACAAACTACCATAAAGGCGAAAGCAAAAAAAACACACGATGTGCCTTTTTATCGCTTGGTACTAACTCAAATCAAAAATTATTTATTCACATTAGACTGAGAATAGAATAGTCTCTTTAATAACTCCAGTTTCCCAAGACCATACAAATAACATCGATATCCGTGACAAGGGGTGACACAACGGGGGCCTTATCGCTAGAAGCGATCTTTTAAAGACAACCTTTGGATGGATTTAAAGGGTAAAGGAGAGACAATACTGTAGGTAGTCTATAGTGTCACATTTACATACGATAAAATCAGTGTAAATTACATAAGATAGTCCCCCAAAACGCACTTTCCACTTTCTAGCAGTTTCTGCGGTAAGTTAGGAAGAAGAAGTGGCGAAACAAACTCCCCAGCAGTAAGATGATAATAAATTATTACACTTACGGTTAACTTAATACTTAATACCTAAGTCAAATGAATGTGAAACGATAATAATAAATTTTAAAGCTATTATAACGACGGTTACAAAGCATAAAAGATTTTTCAACGAAAAAATCACGACAAAAATTAACGAGGTCATTCCGACCATTTAACCTGAAGATCCTAAATAATTGAAAAATGCTATACATCATAAAATATTACACGAAATTCCAATGTTAACTTAAGGGTGTGCACACACTACGCGTTTTTGCGCGGCACAATGATAATTACTGCGTTTGATAACCGCACCGTGATTTCAGCTAAATATGAGTAGGCAGCTAGGCACATGTGGACCACAAGGTCTTTTGAAATTAAAATGTTTTGTAAATTAGATGTCGGAAATCACTTTTAGATGTCATAACATAAAAATAAGCTACCTCATCTAGCTTATTCTAGCGGCATTTCCTATCTGACTTCTCTGAGAAGAAAGGCCAAACCAAAGTCAGAGGTCACAGTCTCTTTCAAAGTCCACAGATAATCTTGGTCAGATCATGTGAAAACCATGTAGGTAGATTGATGTCTGAAATGGTCTTTTGAGGAAAGTACCATACGGATGATGATGACGATGACAATGAATCGTGTAGCATAACTCAGAACTTGTCCTAGCTTTAATGACGAAAGAGAAAAACTGCACTGCTACATTTTAAACAATTTTTGGTTACTGCAGTGAGTTTTACCCATGCTATTTTTGAAAGTAAAAAGCAACAAGAAACCAGCAGAAGAATTGTTATTTTTTAAAGAAACAATGAAGAAAACACACGAAGAATTGGCTTTATTTGACGCCAGTTTTTCGAGCCCTTGAAATGATTAAAAACGAATGTATTTCAACATTAGTTTTTAATAATTCAACATTAACATTGTCATTTCAACATTAGTTATTTTTAACATTACTTTTTAATAATTCATTACCTATTACTAAAAGGTGAATAAAAAAACAAAAAATAAAAATTGGTAAAATACAGTACAAATCTTAGAAATAGCATAAGTATTACAAATGGAATGCTAGTGACTTTAAATGTTATGCCTTTTAATGAACTTGAGAGGAAAATGAAAATTTCGACATCTCTGTCAAAATAACTTTACAAGCTAACAGAATATCGCGTAACTTTTCGCATTTCCACATAAATCGCACAGTGTGCGTTCACCCTCTAAGGGTTCCCTAAAAGAGGGGGAAGGGGGGCTGTCAGGTGGGCTTATGACGTCACAGATAAACCCCTGTTTAATGCGTCCGCCATTGTAAGGTAGCTGGGTATTTCCAATGAATTGTTTCGCTGTTCCATGTTCGCTGCTTTTGGGGGTTTTTTTCCAGAATTTATTCGCTTTTGTGCTTCAATCAAAAATATCTATTGTTTCGGTTTTTCGCTTGTTTTTTTTTTCGTGTTGTGTGTTCCGCTTCGTATGTGCGAAGTTCGCGTTGGATAATTGAGTGAGAATTCCATTTTTGGATTACGTTTCGTGTGTATTCGGTTTGTGGAGCGTGAATTCCATTTTTGAACTTACAGTCCGTTCACAGTTATTTTACGTCTGAAAGCAGCAATCTAACAGCAACTTTATTGAAACGAGAATAAAGATCATAATCGGCCCGGTCAAAATATATAGAACATCAATTTTTTTTTTCAAAAAATTTCATCTTTGTGATGATCAGATTCATTCATAGGTACCTACTGAATGCATGGTTGGTAATAGGTTATCCGTCAATATCCCTGCTATCTAGCCGGTCGATTCTGTAAAAATCTCAACGTGAAAACATAGGTAAAGTGAGTTTGTTTTTGCTAGGAATTGACACTATTGACAGCTCACTCCACGCTCACTTCACCTAAGTTTTCACAGTGAGATTTCTACAGAATAGCACCGCTGTATACAATACAGACAAACCACGAAAATATGTATGGCTTTTAAATCAAAAGACGCTACTTTCAAGAACTTATATCATCACACTAATATTATAAAGGCGAAAGTTTGTGAGTGTGTGTGTGTGAGTGTGTGTGTGTGTTTATATGTTTGTTACTTCTTCACGCTCAAACGGCTGGACCAACTTTGATAAAATTTTGTATGGAGGTAGCTGACACCCTGGATTAACATATAGGCTACTTTTTATCCCGATATTCCCACGGGATCGACAATTACGCGGGTGAAACCGCGGGGCGCAGCTAGTACGTATATATGTGGCTCAGACATTACAACAATGAATACTTGTGAAGCCGTGACTAAAATAAACATTTGCCTAATTTCAAACTCCCACTAACGAAGTATTAATATAGCATTAAGGCGTACTATTTAGGTTGTAAAGTTCAAGGCTGAAATCTAGAATAGAACCTAACAAAACATTCAACAACATAAATGATTGCTTAAGCTTTGATTGCTTATATATACTATGAAAGCGGTTCCGTCACGTAACCGTAACAGCTGTCATGAAAATCTAACATTTCCACCAGTATTTGACATTGAGCTGTCAAAAAACCCTCTTTAATTTGACAGCCGTTATTGTGTGATCGTTCACCGCTTTATTAGGAAACCAAGCCACAGTATAATAAAGTTAGCAGTATTAACATCTTCACACAAAACGGCCCAAATGATGCGCTTCGAAATCTCGTTGTACACCAGTAATCAACAGTGGTGCATGCGCCGCAGTAACGTAAGGAAGCGGACGGTGAGAATCGCTTAATATACAGGTCAAACTACCTTCAACAAATCGCAAGGTTTCAAAGAAAAATGCTCTCCCATCATTAAATTTGTCGGACATATAAAGTATGTTTACAACCCAAGAGACACAGTCAGTGGGCAACACTAGTGCGTGTTTATCAACCGAGCAGCCGTAGGTATTTCAAGGACACTGCCGAAACGTGATACTGCTTCCTTTATTATACTGTTCTAAAGTTTTAGGTAACACCGGTAACATTTACGTAAAAAATCCGTGTTAGTGTCTAAACACACTATGCCGAAGGTACGCGACCGAAGTTCGGCACGATTACGCCTGCAATGCTATTTAACGCAACGTAATTTCGGCATAATGTGTCGTCAGTAATTCAAATAGCATTCATAATCAGCCTATAATGTTCCCACTGCTGGGACACAGGCCTCCTCTCTGTGAAAGGGAGTGGGCCGTAATCCACCACGCGGGCCCAGTGCGGATTTGCAGATGTCACATGTCTTCGAATTTTTGGTTCTAGGACATGCCGGTTTCCTCACGATGTTTTCCTTCACCGTGTTGAGAGCAGTGGTGATGAAATAATTTACACAAAGGAAAGCGCCTGTCTGGGTTCGAACCTACGACCTTACAACTCGTAAGTCGCGGCCGTTACCATCTGGCCACCGCTGGCTCTCAAATAGCATTGCAGGCGTAATTATGCCGAAGTTCGGTCGCGTACCTTCGGCACAGTGAGTGTGTTTAGACACTAAGAATACACACACAAACTACTTTCCGCACGTCGGAAAACATGTCAAAAATACACACACAACAAAAATTCCGCACGACCGCACACACCTGAAAAACTTACGTAAAAATCCGAAAATAGACTCCCAATACACTTTATGGGTTTTACTAAGAAACTGATACTCTTTGGTAATATAAATATGGATATAAGGAACGTTACTGACTGCCACACCTTTGATGTGTTTGATGTTAAGGCTTCCTTACACAGTCGCAGTTGCGACTAGTCGCGCGATATGTTGCGAAGCCACTCTGAAACATTGCAATTCTTTCTTGAGTCGCGTCGAGCTTAAGAGAAAATGTACTGGATATAGATTCCACAACTCGATTTATCGCGGGACAAGCTGTGTCTTTGTGTGGTAAGCCCAAACTCGTGGCAAACAGCGATAAAATGTTGAAATAAAAATCCAAAACCAGACCTCCAATACACTTTATGGGTAAACTGACACTCTTCTGTAATATAAATATGGATATAAGGAAAGTTACTGCCACACCTTTGTTGTGAAGCACGTCAAGGCTTGCTCACACAGGTGCTACTAGTCGCGCGACATCGTCATTTCAGCCGAAAGACGTCCACTGCTGGACATAGGCCTCCCCCAAAGGGGGGGGGGTTGCCATAATCGCCACGCTTGGCAGGCGGGTTGGCGATCGCAGTATAGTATGGTGGTGGAATGCATAGAGAACGCTGCTCCGGTACGACCCTTAGTCGCCTTTTACGACACCCATGGGAAGAATGGGGTGGTGCTATTCTTTAAGTTCGGCACCACACAGACGCGCGACTTATTGTGTAGCAACTCGCAAACACGGCGGTGACTTTTTGAGTCGCGCTTAAGAGAAAATGTAGGTATAGTTTTTCGAATATGTGTTTATAAACATAAATCTGGTTAATAAAGTAAAGGTCTGAGGTAGAAGGTGTCTTTATCTCAAGATCATCAATAAGTTTTAAATGAAATTGGCCAATAATTTTCATAAATTGTTAGAATTAATACTTGTAAATCTGTAGCCTTGTTTGCATGAGACTAGAGTATATATATCACTTCAGCCGAAAGACGTCCACTGCTGGACATAGGCCTCCCCCAAAAGGAGGGGGGGGGTTTGCCATAATCGCCACGCTTGGCAGGCGGGTTGGCGATCGCAGAGTGAGTGTGATTGAGACTAGAGTGTTCTTGTGTAATCTGTGGTCAATGTCACACATCTAGCTCTTTCTTGATATGCTATCCCGCTCGTTTTTTTTCCGTCTCAGAAACAATCGGAAGTGGAGGAACAGGAGTTCCAACATTGAGAAGAGAAGAACTTCTCTCCTCGTATTTTATATTTATTCGAAACACTATATTAGGGATATATTTTATCGCGCGACAAGCCGCGTCTGTGTGCCGCAGGCTTTAACTCGTGAAAAACAGCGACATACTGTTGAAATACTAAACATAGTAAGGATAAATATTTGGTAGTAGTTCAAAGTAATGTACTGAGATTTTATGTGCTTTGAGAGAGGAAATCGAAGCTCATAAAAATTGTTTGATGTATTTCTGCACAGTCTTGCTAAACAAAACTATGAAATTGAAAACGTTATCGGCACCTACTTACTTATGAGCTAGGTTTTCCAGCAAAGTCTATGAAAAAAAACAGTGGCACTCTGGGAGTACCGACAGAAGTGAAAACAAAATACAAACAGAATACTTTGCCATCACTCACTGACATATAGGATACACACATCCCGAGGACAGCCACACACATTGACTGCGATCCCGAATACGGCGTAGAGAAATTCTAACATTAAGTTTGAATTTTCCTGAATACATACATACCTAGAATTCTTCTAAATGCATCTCGAATTCCACTCATTACAAACTGGGTCATATTCTAGAACAGGACTCAGCGCAATTTAAATCGAGATTTAAGCCGAGATAGCATCAAAGCTGGCATTTTAAATCTAGATTCATAACTGAACATTATTCTAAAATAAATCTGAATAGCCTTTTCCCAACTATGTTAGAGTATTTTGCATAGAGCAACTGCCTATCTGACCTCCACAACCCAGTTAATAGGTACTGGATACCCCTTGGTAGAACTCGCTGTCAGACTTTTGGGCTTCTGACTACCCCTAACGACTGTCAAAGATCTACAAATGACAATCGGGACCAACGGTTTAAGGTGAATGGGTAGTTGAGACCGCGAAATTCAAATTTTCTTACGTTTTTTGCAATTTGCAAGGTCAGTGTCAAGTTGTTTCTTGATCAAAATATGATTCGCGACAATAACAGGTACATATTTAGAAATTATAATCATTAGAATCATTAATACATCTTTATATTTTAGATTTCTACCATTAACACTTTTCCATAAGAGATTAGTGGTTGGTGGTAGAAATCTAACTTAGAAAGATATATTTAATGATTCTAATGATTATAATTCTCTAAATATGTACCTGTTATTGTCGCGAATCATATTTTGATCACGATATAATCTGACACTGACCTGCAAATTGCATTAAACGTAAGAAAATTTGAATTTCGCGGTCTACCACCATTCATTCACTTTAAAGTGCTTTCCAAGGCACGGCATCATTCTATAAGAGTTTTCCTTTGAAAAAGGACAATGAACTTGCTTTTATTACAGCACTGCATGTATTTAAGGCAAGTATTTTGTACATAATTATAATAATGTGTTCTTAGCACGCGATATTTGAGAACGTTGCTGATTCAGCAAACTTTTCACATCTATCGTTGTAAATAGAACCTTATCTTAATCCAAATTAGAGTTTATTTTCGCCTGTAAAGTAAATTTCAAAACAATAGACTGAAGCAATTTAGCACACCGTGTGTTTCTATAAATAGAATCTTATCGAGCGGTTTATTAGAGTTTATACTCGCTTGCAACGTGAAAACTAAAACAGAATACGCAGTTAATTTCAGCACACCGTATGTTTCGATAAATGGAGCCCTGTCGTGAGGTTTATTAGAGTTTATTTTCGCTTGTAACGTAAACACTAAAACAGAATGCCCCAGGGTAGTAATCTTTGCAATTTGGTGCAAAAATCCGTGTGGAATCAATAGTTTACACACGTTTCGTATAGTGCCATCCATTTCAAAGAGCTATGGCTGAAATTGAGTGTGCGAAATTGCTAGCGATTGTAACAACAACGCTTTTGTAATGCAGAAGTATTAGTATCGCGGTTATTTTTGAACAGCATTTTTGTGTTCCGTTTTGAGAGGTGGATGGCGGGAAAAAGGCATTAGAAAAGGCGGTGAAACTTTCAGTACAGTAAAACTACCACATTACTGGGTACTAACTTCTGATGTCGACTTCATCCTCGTGAAATTTCTTGTTTTAACATAAAATTTATCCTCTGACATTCGGCAATACTTTAGCTCCGTAGTTCGAAAAAATACATAGAAATATATTTTACTAGCTGTGCCCCGCGGTTTCACCCGCATAAGTGTTGATCCCGTGGGAATATCGGGATAAAAAGTAGCCTATATGTTAATCCAGAGTGTCAGCTACCTCCATACCAAATTTTATCAAAATTGGTCCAGCCGTTTGTACATGAAGAAGTAAAAAACATATAAACACACACACACACTCACAAACTTTCACCTTTATAATATTAGTGTGATAATATTAGTATAGATAATTATGAAAATATCCATATCTAAATGCCTCATGGCCTACTCGGTTGCGGTTATGCAATGGCTAGAGCGACCACTACTTGAAGCAAGCATAAGTATAGAATTACACTAGAATTTAAGTTAAAATTGTTACTAACCCTATGGACTCTGGTCTGAAATAAAAATATTCTATTCTATTCTATTCTATAGCATATCAGCCTATAGTGATCTAGCTGGGACACAGGCCTCCTCTCAGTGCGCCGTAATTCACCAGCTTGGCCCAGTATGGATTGGTGAATGGAATGTCACATGTCTTCGATTTTTTGGTTCTGGGACATTTCGGTTTCCTCACGATGCATTCCTCCACCGTTTTGAAAGCAGTGGTGACGAAAAAGTTTACACATAGTACATAAAGTGCCTTACACAAATCTTAGGCACTGGACGTCTCTTTTTTCTTAGAATCTATGAAAACTATCTCTTTTTCTCAACAAATCAATATAAATATTAGTAACTTGATTTGTGAATTAGCTCATAAAACACTTAATCCTTTAAAAAAAGTTTCATTCTTTGAAACTACTGTCCTATCTGTCACCAGCCCCTCCCTTCCCCTTTTGTCTCTTCACGTAAAGGCACCACAAAAACCTCATATACATGGGAATACATAACGTCATTACATCCTACTGGAGAGATTAATTATGTAAACAAAGGACGGTGTTCCTGCGAAGTGGAGTGCCAGGGAGTGGCCTTGAAGACAGCGGAGATTGATGAACGGCGTTGGGTTATTTTGATGGTATTACGGGGAGATGATATTAGGTGAATGATTGAATGGTGTTCAACGAAGACATGTTGTTCAGTGGGGTAACTGCGTGACATACTTACAATTGCATAGCCTCTCATTTCCTTGGGGTGCTGGCTGTATTTATAATGTGAATAAAAACGGTAAACTCTACGTGAAAAACTGAAATTTTGAAGCGTTATTTAAAATGTTATTTTTAACATTTTGACAACCTCTGCAAGCACCTGCCATCCAATCTCTTCACCACCCTTGGTTGACTGGTAGAGAATGCCTAAGGCATTAAGTCCGCCTTTGTACCTTTTTGTGCGAAAAGTTTAAATAAATAAACCTCTGTCAAAAACTTAAAGAAAATTAAAATGAAAGAGAGCGAATAAAAAAATGTATTTTACATAGAGTACATGATGCGTTTAGATGATTCTATTGTAATAGGTAATACCTACGGGCTGGTGTTCGCAACTCCACGTCAACGCGCGTATTTTGCGTACGGGTGGGAAAATCGATTATTCGATCCACCCCAGCTTCTATTGTAATAACGCGCATAAACTAGGGATAGATACTTTGATGCTGTAACTGAAAGCTATCCCTAAACTTTTTGTAAAGATACCTATAAGCAAGTCAACTGTGGGTTCTTACCACCTTTATAATATACGCGCCGCACTAAGTATGTAGGTACCATTTTGTTGAAACTCAGATGTGTCTTCTCGACAACCGTATGTCACTAACGGGATGCAGCAGAATACCAGCGTCAGGTATTGTACCTGGCCTAGACTGAGCTGGACTCCCATTTGGTGCAACCATGAGACACACACCGACCAGAAGTGATCGACTGTTATAGATGTAAGTAGGTATATTAGCTGAGTGTCTATGGGTCAATTTATCTTTTTAAACTTTGTTAAAGTTTTTTCACCCATTTTGATGTTTTTTAATACCTGCATTGTCTTTTGTTGCACTGAATAAACGTTTTATCTATCTATCTATAACTATTTTGGATATATGTAGGTACCGCCACACAGTAACTCTGGTGGTAAGAAAGCGGCTTCCTGCCTGTAAATTATTGAATGACCTAGCAAATTCCGTGCCCCTGTAGGTAAGGAACGCATAGACTTGTCGGAAACGTATTCTTCAAGCTAGGATTCGATGATTTTACAACGGAATAGAATACTCTTCATTGGGTATTTATGTATGTGGAACAGTTTTTGCACACATACTATTTCTGTAAAATTACTTCTTATTAATATTGTTTTATTTATTTTTTATTGCTGAATGGGCCCGCTCTTGAGCTCGATCACGCCTGATGGCAAGCGATGGATGAGGTCTATGATGGAACGAGCGTGCCCAGGAGATGCCTAAGGCACTGGAACTCCCAAGCATCGACGAAATACAGCAGGCTGCTTGACACCGGACTCCGTTACACCCTACTTTGCCTTATCAGTGTGAGCCGTCGACGATAAGCGCCCCGGCAAGTTCCTATCTGCTTCGTCGGCGCCGGTTCGCTCTGATTTGGCAAAAAGTATGAAAGCCGAGATGAGCTGGCATATTGGCGCTGGTGTTCAGCGTTCTACACAAATACACCCTATCACTTCACCACTTAATAAAATTTCATTATTACACTACACTGAATTTCACATTCACAGCCAACAAATTGTAGCCTCTTGGCCACATTTTATACCAACTAAAAAAGTTATTTAAAAAAATTAAAAAAACCCGACTGCGGTAAAAAACTTAAGTTAAAAGAAACTGAAAAGCTAAGGTTTTTTTTAATTTTTTTAAATAACTTTTTTATTTCCAGCTTTTTAGTTTACAAATGTGAAAGATTTCGCAGACGATTTAGTTCTTGGTGGGTGTTTTTTACAATTTGTCACTTCGAATTGCTTTTAAGTATATATGTTGTATATATTTTTGTAATCACCTTTTAAAACCCTTTATTTTGATACCCCATTCGATAGGTTTTGAAAAAAAAAAAAAAAGATTTAATATGGCGTCCAGTAGTCGCCATATTGAATTTTCACTAACGTCATGTCTTTAGTGACACTCGCCGGACTAAGAGGAATCGATTAATGTGTGAATCATAAAAATCGGCCCAGGCGTTTGGTATGTATAGTGCTTCAAAGGAACATACAAACATACATACATACATACATACATACATACATAGGCTGATGAACACATTACCACTCCTTTGCGTCGCGCAGTCGGGTAATAAGTACCTAAGCCTTCCCTTGTCATCTGAACGCGTATTTTCTGGCCCATATCGACTTGACAACTGAGATTAGTCAAATGTCACTTTGGCTAATTAAAATAGTTTGAGCTCGAGTTTATATAGCCAGCCTGGGGATGGGAACAATAGGGCTTTGATAGAAGTAGTCGGGGCGAGGTTGGTTGGTGATTAATATCACCAGTTTGAGGTGTAATTACAGGGTTATAATCGTCTGTAATTTAGAAGGTACCTTCGGGACCGTGGCTATAATATTAACAGCCGCTTCGACTGCTTCTGTGCTTCTCGGATCCAACGGATTTCCGCGGCCTTCACAAGGTCTTCGGTCAACCTTGTGGCAGGCCTTTCAACGCTACGTCTTCCGGTACCGTCGTCGTAGTCGCCACTAGAGTATCTTTCGGCCCCATCGGCCATCTGTTTGGCGAGTAATGTGTCGTGCCCACTGCCACTTAAGTTATCAAACTGCCACAAAACGAATCTTTCAACGTGGCAAAGCTGTTAGTCTTTTGGGCACGTTTCCGGATGACAGCGATGCGGACGAGCACTTCAACGCCTAAGTGTCGTTTTGTTTTTCAATTATCTAAATAGTAAGTTAGTTAGTTATTTAATTTAGTACTTAGTGTAAATAGTTAGTTATCTGTGCATATATTATATTTAAATATATCATTTAACCGTAAATTACACAAAAGCACACTGCTGCAAAATCCTTACCATCATAGGTGTCAACAAACTCATACAAAAACACTTTATTTCAGAAATTTTAATCAACACCGACCTTTCCCCTGGTATTCCAATAAAGTGTTAATAAAAGCGACTATGCCTATTATACAGGTGTAAGTCTACTGACCCGTTTTACGATTACATGGTCTAATTGTTATGGCGCAGCAATCTGCTCACAATAACTATCTATTATTTTTATCGTTATAGTCCTTTAATATTAAGACTTAACACTTTGCCAGTGACTCCGTCCGCGTGAAACTGACACACCGCTTCGAATCGCATCTCCCGCGCGTTTTTACTCTGTTTTCACTTAGATTCTTTCTGATTTCTACTCGTTTTGCTCAGCTCCTAACGAACGTAGCATGATGTTGAATAGCATATAACCTTCCTCGAGAGTTGGGCTATCAAATAATAAAAAAAAAAACGACGGGTTGCACTCCGGGAGTGCCGGCAGAAGTGAAAACTTGAATATTAACGTTGTGCATTTTTGATATTTTGGAATCTTACGAATTTTCGATCAGGTCACGTGTCCTGACGCGAGTTTACAAACAATTTTTTACCACGCGTACTTGTATTATAGAGGTCAGTGTTTTTTACCCATTACAAAAAAAGTGTACAACGCCGCTAAAGAAGTTTTCACTTCAAAAATTTAATCCCAGACGCGTAATGTCGTAAAAAATATGAAAATAATTAGGTAGTTACTACAATATTTTGATCTTGATGCATGAGAATTTTTGGTACGACTTTGGGTCAACAATCTCCTTTATTTTTTTTATTTTAACGTGTTGAAAGATGACAGATGTCAACCGTGCCGTCTTTCACATCTGTCTGTAACTGTAACTGTTAACTGTAACTGTAACTATCTGTCTGTCTGTCTTCAGCTTTATTGTAGGTATTTATTGTATTATACTTAGTACAAATTTAGCGCTTTGTCAGCCACTTCGTTCAACCATGAATTTCCCTATCCCGTGGGATTTTAAAAGTTCTACCTACTTCATTGTTCACTTATTTATTAGGGAACCTTTTTGCAAAATGCCCGCTTCCTAGATCCTAGGGTTTGAGCTGGGCATTGATGAGTCATGGTGGGTTCGAACCCAGACAGGCGCTTTACTTTGTGTAAATAATTTCTACACTACTGCTCTTAAAACGGTGAAGGAAAACATAGTAAGGAAACCGGAAAATATATATATATATGTCTTAGAACCAAAAATTCGAAGACATGTGACATCTACCAACCCGCACTGGGCCCGCGTGGTGGATTATTAGCCCACTCCCTTTCAAAGACAGAAGGCCTGTGTCCCAACAGTGGGAACATCATCGACTTATTATGTTTTTTGAGTCAGTCTTTTTAAAAGTGTTTGTGTATTGAGTAAATTCTGTATAAAGAACCAGAATTCTTTTAAAATTTATAAAGTTCAAGATCATTATGTTTTATTTCATCGTCGGTATTTATTTTTGTCTTACGAAACCTGTAATTCCTTACCTTCACCTTTACGAAATTAAATTTCATTGAACGTAATCCAATTAAATTATAATTATCTAACGCTTTACACACAAATCCATAAAATGCAAATGAGCTTCCCGTTATAAGTAATTAAATTCACACCAGTGTCTCGCCCCTAAGCGATGCTTTGTTTCGTATCAATCAAGCCCAAAACAAGCAAAATTAACCCCAGTCACCTTCCAAAGGAAAATTAATGGCCGTCAATAAAGTTTCAATCTTTAGGCGAGAAACTACGCGTCCATTACCGGCGCCATTTTGTGCCACAGATAATTTAGTAAAATGGCGGATGACTGGCGTGTTTCGTTCGGATACACAGATTTATTGAGGCATTTAGGTGAAAACATTCTGCCTATAAACGTAATTGCTTTGCCTTTCTTGGAAAGGGAGGTATTTTTCGCCAAATTCTGGTAGTTTTTTAAGGAAATTCGAGAAGGTACCTATTACTGAGAAAATGGTCAGAAAGTTATGGAAAGCTGAGTCCAATGAGCCGTTTTCATTAAAATTAAGCTTGTTTAAAAGAGTGACAGTCGTTTTAAGATTGCCTAAGGATGTTACACTAATTTCTTTTACTTATTAACTTTAACAAAGTATTCATTAAGAAGAAAAACTTGAATAAATAACCTTGGCCGTAACCATTTAAAGTTCGTTCATTCTCATAAAATTTTATCACCTTTGTAAAAACCGTTTCTAGTTTCAATGAAACTGTGAAATGTTGGGGCTTACAGTTGAAAATAGCCTTTCAATAGGCATAAACAACAATAAAAATTCCATTTAGAGTTGACGATTTTATTCATACTGAGTTTTGTGAATTATTAGGCAGTGCTTTCACGAAAAGTTCATTGAATGAAAGTCTTTGCCTTCAATGTATATCACACTAATATTGTAAAGGCGAAAGTTTGTGTGTGTGTTTATATGTTTGTTACTTCTTCACGCTCAAACTGCTGGACGAATTTTGATAAAATTTTGTATGGAGGTAGCTGACACCCTGGATTAAAATATAGGCTACTTTTTATCCCAATATTCCCACGGGATCGACATTTATGCTGGTGAAACCGCAGGGCGCAGCTAGTGCCTTAATAAATTAAGTACCTACCTAAAGGTCAGTTCAGTTGTTACACCCAGTTTTCATGAAATATGTACGGAAGATGCGGTTAATTTCACCGAAATATACACAACCTCGCAACACAACAGCAAAACCCTTTGCAATTTTTTTTTTGTGGAAGGAAAATCATCAAAATGGCCCCTCCCGCTCTGAATGGAGCGGAAGGTAGTGTCAGACTCTTACTGACTAAAACCCACCGTGTTCCTTCCTTAGCCCTTTATGTTCCGGGGTAGCGGTAACCCTTTCGGACAATCCCGCTAACCCGTCAGGCTTCGGTCCTAACGGGCCCCTTCACTGGTGGTGACATCTCTTTGTGGCGCGCGTGGAACACGAACGCGCCATCCGCAAACACCTTTGCCTTACGTGTTATTGTAGTAGGAGTAGAGATCTCTGTGAAGGAACTCGTCCGTAACCACAAGCAGAGTTACCGTATGTATTCCTATTCGAAAAATACAGGCGCTAGTATTAATGCACACGAGGTATTCAATGTTGTCTCTTAGATAGTAAGATGGATCACACACTATGACGGGGCGCAGATAACACGCATGATTTTTTACATACAAATACAATAAAAGCGCGCTTCCATGCTGGGAATTTGGATCCACTCGCGCCCCGTCGCGTGGCGCGTTGCAGTTTGTGATCCGCCTAAGATATCTGCTATGCCTTGTGTATGGCAGATGTTCAAAGCCAGTGCAACTGCTTACCACCAGGTCGGCCACCTAATTGTTTGACATCCATCATCATCATCTACCTACTTCCCAACTATATTAGGGTCGGCTTCCAGTCTAACCAGATGCAACTGAACACTAGTATTTGACATAGACCGACTGACTATTTGAACTTCACAATTCAGTTACTGGGTAATACGATACCCCTTGGTAAGCTGGTTGCCATCGAAGTTTCCATCACAGTTTTACACAGCCTTTTACTGAACCTATTACATAAAAAGCCCTCGGTAACAACTTAGCTAATAATGGCAGCGAGGTAACATCACACATTATATATCGGCTTCTTTCAGAAGGCGCACAAGGTTGCGTGGGTAAAGCCACGCTATTTATATAAGTCCCGAGAATGGAGGTAAGTGGCAAAGGTAAGTAGAGGTAAGTGGTCTGCCAATTCTTTCGTCATTGTCGTATTTTAAAAGGTTTAGCGGGAAATCTGCGGGTATTGTCTTTAGATTTAGGACAGTAAGAGAAACATTTTGGGTACCTACGTGTATTGTAATTCGTATGAAATAGGTTTGGAGAACTGCTAATAGCTATTCGTACATCATTTGGATTATTGAACATGTTTAGTTTATGGTATTGTAACTTTGAATTATTTAAATTCTACAAAAAAGGGTTACAAATGAGAATCTTTTCCCTGACTACATCATTTTAGTGTAAGCATATTGACACTTCTTGACCGAAGGGCTGGCTTTTAGTTTGAATAGAGGCGAAGTTTTATCATACAACGTGGCAATGCCGCCAGTCTCTTTGGTATATTTATACCAGTCGACAGCGATGCAGAGGAATATTTCGACGCCATATTTGAGTTTGTTAAATTAATAAAACTATTAACAAACTAAAATTTGGTGTCGCTATGGCGTGTCGTGGTGTGGCAAACTAAAACTAGTTAGGTTAGGCTATTATATTTTTATTTTAATAGATTGTAATTTTATTTAGTAGGTACTAGCATCCGCCCGCGGCTTCGCCCGCGAGTGATGTCGATAAAAACTATCATATATCCTTCCTTGCGATGTCAGTCTATATCTCTCTGCCAAATTTTATCGAAATCTATTCAGTGGTTTAGGCGTGAAAAGGTAACTTACAGACAGACAGACTTACTTTCGAATTTATAATATTAGTATGGATTAGATGTTTGCCCATGCATTGGAATTATATTGCGGGTTTTGTCTAGCGAAGGGGTATATCTAGAAATAAAGTTTTTTTTTTTTGTTTTTTTTATTATATCTCTTTTTCGTTTTATGGCGATTTCTACGAGTTTACTGCTCTTTTTTAACGTGGAGAAATGCTCATTCATTTTGCACTACCACGGGGAGATAGTGCAGTTATGTGGGGCTCTAAAACTCCACGGTGGAGGACACCGTGGAGTTTTAGAGCTCTTCTGCCGCTTACGGCGGGAACACGGGTACGTGTTAGCACTCATCCGTAAACCCGCCGCGACTGTCTGTCCGTCACCGAACCCTCCTCTGGCGAGAACTCCCCATCACCGGCGCACCAGAACACATAGCACGCCGTGACCACCCCAGGGACCAAACCAGCACTTGGGCGCCAGACGACCCCGTGTCTGGGCACCCTTGGTCCCCTGCGACGGATTGGCCTCGCCGCCTGCCAATTTTCGGCTGCAGAGGATAGGGATAGCGGCCAACGTCATACCAACACTCCTCCTCCCCTGCGGCCCCACCGAGTCCGCCATCAGACGGTGGCAACCCCGTCAAAGCCGCGGAAGGTAAGAAGAGCGGCGCACCGCATTACCAGAACTCCTCTCCCGCCGCTGCCTCCAACCTTCAGCCGCGATGTCTCCCATACAACATCGCTGCCCGCCTCAGTTGCGATGTCGTCCAATCGTCACCGCAACCTACTACTTGTTGGCCGCTACGTTGTCGGCTTACTGGCAAAAGCCCTGACGAGCGGCCCCTCCTCGAGATCCTCTTCGCTTCACCGTGGGAGACCAAGCCACGGTTACTGAGCCCCCCCGCTTCGACAATGCGGGAACCCATCGGGAGGGTCGAGTTTACTACTACCGCAAGAACTTCGTTTCAAAAAACAAACGAATATAACTTTACATAAGTGAATCTTATCCCGTAACATTTACCTTGTAACTTCTACTTTATGTCAAGTTCTCAGCGTCTATTTTAGAGAATGAACACGGGACCCTAATCCCGGTTGTCTATAAAACAAGGTAAATCGGACATTCGTGGACATTGCGTCATCGGGTCGCGCTTTTTACGATATTAACTGGCTCGAACGAACGATTTATCGGTACTGGGACATCGATGTTTATTAGGCGATTTATCGATTTCTTTATCGATAGACAGATTGCAATCGATTTAAAGGAGTTTGAAGACTTTCGATTTGGAAGTAAAACATACGAAATTAGATGAATTTAATGATGGGCATAAAGTAGTAGTAGGTAACTATCACCAGCGCTTGAATTTCCGAAAAAAAAAACGCTGTTTCATACAAAAGTAATATAATAATAATACCAACAATGCCAATAATACCAATGCCAATAATATGTAATATCTACCTACATGGAGAAAAGCGTTTTTTTACGTTAATTATTTCTACACTGCGGGGTCTAGAATAATAATCTGGTTAATTCATGGTGACAGTTTCAGTTTCTAACACCGTGTTTTCTACCTATCCATCATCTGCCTAGCCTTTTCCCAACTATGTTGGAGTCAGCTTCCAGTCTAGCCGAGATGCAGCTGAATACCAGTGTTTTACAGGGAGTGACTGCCTATCTGACTGCCACGTACCCGTTACCGGGTAATGCGGTACTTCTTGGTAAGAATGGTTGTCAGATTTTCGGA
Organism: Mesoligia furuncula; assembly: GCA_916614155.1. Taxonomy (NCBI): domain Eukaryota; kingdom Metazoa; phylum Arthropoda; class Insecta; order Lepidoptera; family Noctuidae; genus Mesoligia; species Mesoligia furuncula. The sequence continues at coordinate 16,094,112 of OU744815.1, read as the reverse complement.
CTTCTGACGACCCGTAACGACAGCTAAAGATGCAAGAATGACAGCCGGGGTTCCGAAGCGCGGAGGGGTCTTAGCATAGATATCCAAGGTCTTAGTATGTAAAGATGGTCACCCATCCACGGACAGACCGCGGCAAGCTTTGCTTAACCTGATCGATCGACCCGTGCGGCTGTTATAACTTAGCCATAAGCCCCTCTGTTCAATCTATCTATCATCGGTAAAAATGGGACCCTATTACTAAGACTCCACTGTCCGTCTGTCACCAGGCTGTATCTTATGAACCGTGATAGCTAGACAGTTGAAATGTTCACAGATGATGTATTTCTGTTGCCGCTATATACAAATACTAAAAACAGAATAAAATAAATATTTAAGGGGGCTTAAAAAACACGTTTATAATGTGGGCACTACACATGTGTTTTTTCTGGCGTTTTTGCCTTGTGGTACGGAACCCTTCGTGTGCGAGTCCGACTTGCACTTGGTCAGTTTTTTATTAATTATAATTAAACTACTTTGATTAAAAGAGCCATTTCAATAGGGTTTCTCCTTTGGGTGAAACGAATGTATTAAAAAAAAAATTGACTCAATTAATTGATTTTTTTTGCAAGCTACAATGTTTTCAGGTTTCACACTTGATAGACGGGAATTTTTTTAGAAATATTTTGATGTTTTTTTCGTTTCAACTGCATTATATATTTTTTTTAAAAGTACAGAACCAATCTCCATTACATTATCTATACAATGGTAAGTACATATATAAATTAGGTTCTCTGTACTAGCAGGAGTACAATAATAGAAAGTTGCAGAAAGAAGGCTTAAAAATTTTTTCGATCCTAAAGCACTCTCTAATGCTTCGCATTATAAATCGTGTAAAAAGGTCGAAAAAAAAGGGGTCGCCCCCGACCTCTTTTTAGGGTTCCGTAGCCAAATGGCAAAAACGGAACCCTTATAGATTCGTCATGTCTGTCTGTCTGTCTGTCTGTCCGTCCGTCTGTCTGTCTGTTTGTCTGTCCGTCCGTATGTCACAGCCACTTTTCTCCGAAACTATAAGAACTATACTGTTGAAACTTGGTAAGTAGATGTATTCTGTGAACCGCATTAAGATTTTCACACAAAAATTGAAAAAAAAACAATAAATTTTGGGGTTCCCCATACTTAGAACCGAAACTCAAAATTTTTTTTTTCATCAAACCCGTACGTGTCTATGGGTAGGTCTTCCAAAATGATATTGAGGTTTCTAATATATTTTTTTTCTAAACTGAATAGTTTGCGCGAGAGACACTTCCAAAGTGGTAAAATGTGTGTTCCCCCCCTGTAACTTCTAAAATAAGAGAATGATAAAACAAAAAAAAATATATGATGTACATTACCATGTAAACTACCACCAAAAATTGGTTTGAACGACATCTAGTAAGTAGTTTTTTTTTAATACGTCATAAATCGTAAACCACTGTAGCGGTATCTACAACGCCACATGCGAACAACGCGTCATACTGACGTCACGCAAATCCTGCATCGCGCAAGCAGAGTTTACCGCGCAACTAGCATAGATACAACGGCCCGACATGAATCATTGGGCAGTTGCCCGCCAGACACAACACCCGTCTGGTCGGAGGATCCTCCCTTTTCTATGGAGGTTGAGTGAACTTTACATCCTGTTCCTCATACCTCTATACCACAATTTACCATTCATTCAATCAACTCAAAAATAAAAAAAACGTTTAAGTTCATAAACATAAACCTTATGCATAAACCCGGATGTTACGGAACCCTCGGTGCGCGAGTCCGACTCGCTCTTGCCCGGTTTTTTCTAGACCTTTTTCTTTGTCGCTCCTGACGGGAATCCCCACTCCCATCAGGAGCGAAGAGAGAGAGAAAAACTCTCATCGAGGGGGCATAGCGCTTATTCGTTACGAGACTTTTGCTACCTGTTTACTCCCACCTCAAGCAAAAGAACTTCGTTCCAAACACATAGCTCACGTTTTGAAAGGCATACCTGAGAATCTTTCCTACTTTGATCCTGAAATGATGCCTTTCAGTTGCAGCCTTTGCAGCTAGGATATTTTTAATTTATTAGGTAAGCTTTGCCTTCAAAGGAAATTGCTTTACACAGGAGAAAGCAATTACCGTGGCTTAATGCACTAGGTAATATCTCAAACAGGTTTTACTATGTGCAGCAAGCTTGGTATTTTTCAGTTATGCCTATGTTATGCTGAAAACTGTAGAGGTTTATTTATAAAAGTGGCTTAAAGGAGACCATTCATATTGGGCCCAATATTTAAAAAAAAGTTTTTAATCTGTTTGGGACATCATTTTAAGCATTTGGTACTATGGCACCAAAACTGTGGAACCCATTATTGTAGCTGCTATAGAAGCCCGAATTAAAAAAAAAAAGAGATTACACAAATGGTTATTCAAGAAATAATGGATCAAAAGGTATGTCCTCTTGTGTCTTTCTGTAATGTCTTTTAATTTTTTTTCTTAAGTCCTTTTGTTTTTTGGGCTTCGAAGTACTCGTCTGCATCGCTGTCAAACGTGAAAACGTGCCCAGAACACTGGCAGCACTGCGAAGTTGAATGGTAACGATGTTTCAATTGTTTTTCTATATTTTTTTTCTAACTCATCATATGCCTAGCTTTTTCCCAACTATGTATATTGGGGTCGGCTTCCAGCCTAACCGGATGCAGGTGAATACCAGTATTTGACATGGAGCGACACCTTATCTGACCATCACAACCCAATTACAATACGATACCCATTCGTAAGACTGGTTGTCAGACTTTCGGGCTTCTGACGACCCGAAACAAAAACAGAAACTGTCTACATAAAAATACTTGCCTCAGCTTCTTTCAAAATCCGCACACATTAAAGAATACTTACCTCCTTACTAATAAACGTTGTATAGCCCCTGTATAGTTACACAACGCTTTGTCTTATTCTTTCGAAAGTCAAATTACTGACGAATGAAAGAGAGAAATCGGTGTGTAACTATTTATCTGATACAATATGTTTATTAGTAAGGGAATTAAACTATAATATTTCACATTAAGTTATTACGGTTCCCGCTAACGATGTCCCACCTCACAGGTTTAATTATGCGCGGCGGTAATCTATACCAAACGCGTGACTAATTAAATTTTGAAGGTATTTTACAAGGCTTCTTGTTTGTATAATATTAAGGTTGTGGTCTCAGACAAGCTGGCGTAGGCGATAGCGGTGACGAAGGTCTAATGCATCGCTCACCAAGCCACATTGTCGCAGGGATTCCTTAGATTGTAAATCTTCTCCTTGCAACCAATAAATTGGACATTGGAAAAATAAACAAATAAAGGTTTGCATGGTTCAATTCAGGTTGCATAAGTGATAGGTTTATTACAGCATAATTTCCCCACTTTGACATGATAATTTTCGTTCCTTATATTCATGATTAACAAGAACAACCCGCCCATTCTTCGCACATGCAATAATGGCACATGACATGACACGGACATGTCAAAACATTAAGATTTTATGTGCTAAATATTAATGAATTAAATACCCATAAATCTTCCGGAACAAATGTTCTAAGCGATGGTGAAAACAGTATTAGAATCCATTTTATGTGTACGTAAGTAGATAGTTAAGGAGAAACTAAGCGGTCACATCACACAGATAGACACGAAAAGCGACTTTATGTGTTTGTGTGTTAAAAAAATGACAAAATATCCCTTTTTTTCTTGTTCTTGCTTACTTGTTTGTACAGCTATGTCCTTTACGATCACTGTTATCACTTGCTGCGTCTGTATCCGACGTTCCGCCTATGGTGAGACTATTATACATTCGCATCCGCTACCGCTTCCGCTCATCGCCCTGCCTACATCTCTAGACGTAGCCTTAGTGTTAGTTCATGCAACCTAGTTCTACCAACGGATTTACAGCTTCTATTCGGGATTAACATGACAACTGCCTAACTTTAAACTTCGTAAAACTATAATCCTCTAATTATACTTATCTAGCAGCGCCCCGCGGTTTCACCCGCATAAGTGTCGATCCTGTGGGAATATCGGGATAAAAACTATCCTATGTCCTTTCCCGGGACTCAAACTATCTCTATACCAAATTTCTAGTGCCTAGCCTTTTATCAACTATGTTGGGGTCAGCTTTCAGTCTAACTAAAAGGAGCTGAACATCAGTATATTACATGAAGCGACTGCCTATCTGACCTCTTCCACCCAATTAGTGGGTAATAGGATAGTCGGTAACTGGTTGTCAGACATTTGGGCTTCTGACTACTCGTAACGACTGTCAAAGATCTGGGAATGACAGTCGGGATCAACCAGTTAATGTGCTTCCCGAGGCACAGTGGGCCTCAAAATGCAATGGATGGTCACCCATCCACGAACTGACCGCGGCATGCGTAGCTTAACCTTAGATTGATACGAGCAGCTGTTATCATTCAGCCACGATAAATAATGTAAGTATCAATACATTATTAGAGCCATCACAAATAATTTTGGTATCATGAATGTTGTTTGTAAACCCTAAATGACAACGGTTTGCCCTTAGTCGCCACCTTAGATAGGAAAACACATAATTCCAGCAAAGAAAATGATCTTCAAAACAAAACAAACTTTCATTAAGTTCACAACCACTGACACACCAAGTTTCAAAACAATAAAAACTGAAACCCAACAAAGTGACTCTACAAACTGCAAAGATAGGCTTCTACGTAATTATTTACCAACTCTACGAGCAACTTCCGTCCTTATTACTAACCTTTCTCACATAGAGTTCCTTTGCAAACTCTACCTAATGTAGAGTAAAATTTAATCTTAGCTCTTTGTAGAGCGACTCTAAGAAGCTCTGTGTGAGGATTAAATATTGTATTTGCAAAGCTTTGAAGGTAGTTCTATTTAAATTGATGCTCAAATAGTATCGGGGCTATTTTTAACACGCTTTTATTAAGTCGACCTGTATGTAACTAACTATGTAATGGAATCTAAGGTAACTAATTTAACCATCTTCCAAGGGTCGTAGCGTAATGAAAATTGGCAGCTGTATGTAGTTCTGATGACAATACAATAATATGGTACTGTCGAACTGATCTGATGATGGAGCCGGAAGATATGAACTGGAACTTCATGATGGAAAATCGTATCATAGCTGTTTTGGATTTTTTAGAAAAGTCTTTTTTTGTTTTTTCGTGCATTTATAAAAGCGTGTTTTTCTAGTGTTTTTTAAACTATTAATTTATGGTGAAGGAAAGTAGATTTAGATTATATAGGACTAGCTGCGCCCCGCAGTTTCACCCGCATAAGTGTCGATCCCGCGGGAATATCGGGTAAAACGATCCTATGTCCTTTCCCGGGACTCAAACTATCTCTATACGAAATTTCATCTAAATCGGTTCAGCGGTTTAAGCGTGAAGAGGTAACAGACAGACACCCTTTCGCATTTATAATATTAGCACAAAATACAGATAGTACAGAAGGCAATCACATATATGTACTTCACTTTTATACAACTTACAAATACCACCAACCTTTAATTAAACTCCCACAAAGCACTCACGTCCTTACAACCACACATCACTACAACCACACACACAACATATTATACTCACACTTTAAACACAACACTTTAAATGTGGCACACCCATACTTCATAGTCTTTTAATTTGTACCAACTTATTTAAATACTGATTCCCTATCAACAGGCATGTCTATGTTTCATGTTTATTATTATATGTATATATTTATATATATTACTATAATATACTTTATGTATGTAAATGGTACACCACAGACTACCTACAGTATTTGTCTGTTCTTTCCCTTTTTAATCCATCCAAAGGTTGTCTTTAAAAGATCGCTTTTAGCGATAAGACCGCCCATTGTGTCACCCTTTGTACAGTTTCTAGATACATATATATGTCTGTAATTTATATGGTGTACATAATAAAGAGTATTCTATTCTATTCTATTCTATGCCTAATTAGGGAACTCAGTGAGTAAAGTTCTTTTATGCTACTGTAATGGTTCATATGAGCTTGTTTTTTGGAGGGGACGGAGCATTGCCTAGTTCCTGTAATACAGGTTAATTCCTAGCACGGGACTGGGTCTTGCTCTGCTCCCCACTCTAACAAGCCTATGTCTCTGTTCTATGTATTGCTGTACTATATAAGTTATTTTGTACTCAAATTTTTGCTCAATAAATATTATTTATTATTATTACTTTTCATACCTACGCTCGGCGGTCGCGCTAGGGTTGTCAACTTTGGCTTATGCACAAAAAACTATCGTGGTAGTGGCACTCGGTTGTTTGATTTATTGTTGAGCTTATTCTACAATATTAAAACAAAACAATAAACATAGTACTACAATACAAAAAGTTTACAGAACAAAAACATATTTATAAAATTTTACATTTGTCAATTTTCACTATCGAAAATCCCTAATAACTTTAAAACGGATTATACGATACGATATTTTCATAATTTATTTTGCCCTCTCCGTTTTAGACCTAAACTTATCAAATTACACTAAAAACAACACAATATCTACACAAACAAAAAATCATGTTTTCAACTTACGTAGTAATAGTAATAGTTGGTGGCGTGAATTAACCTTACAAAAAAGTTACTTCGTTTAAACTGATTCAAAATAGGAAACTATAATATAAATCGAGCTTAGATAGGCATTTTTTGTTGCTCCATTTTTGCACTTCACAGACACGTGTCTCAAGCGGATGACACGCGCGCTCGCACTACTGCCAACCCGTCTGAGTGTCCGTGAGCGGTGTCTATGTGTGCGTTGCTCGAGCGCACTTTGTATGTAGATTGTCTTCTGTACTATCTGTATTTTGTGATAGGTGGTGTAGAAATCTTAAAACCAACAAAATGATAGAAATATGATATCTATATCATCTGCCTAACCTTTTCCCAACCATGTTACGGTCGGCTTCCAGTCTAACCGGATGCAGCTGAATACCAGTTTTTTACATGGAGCGACTGCCTATCTGACCTCCACAACCCCGATACTGGGTAATACGATACCCCTTGGTAAGAATGGTTGTCAGACTTTCGGGCTTCTGACAACCCGTAACGACTGTCAAAGATCTAGGAATGACAGCCAGGCTTGACGTGCTTTCCGAGGCACGGAGGGGTTACTGTATGTAAAGGTAGCCACCCATCCACAGACCAACCGCGGCAAGCGTAGTTTAACCTGATCGATCGCCCTGTGCGGCTGTTATTGTTTAGCCACGGGCCCCTCTAAAATATGATATCTATAATAAAACAAAATGTTTTGCATTCTGTGTCTATCGCTTCATATTGTGTACTAGTTGCGCCCCGCGGTTTCACCCGTGTAAATGATGATCCCGTGGGAATATCGGGATAAAAATTAGCCTATATGTTAATCCAGGGTGTCAGCTACCTCCATACAAAATTTTATCAAAATTGGTCCATCCGTTTGGGCGTGAATAAGTAACAAACATATAAACACACCCCTACACACACTCACAAACTTTCACCTTTATGATATTAGTGTGATGTTGACTCGTGCTAATAGGTTGAACCATAGATTTAGAAAGATTTAGATCAGTAAATAAAATACCTCCTACATTTGTATCTAAATGCAAATCCTCCCTACAAAATCAATATAGTCACAGCCGAACGTTTTGTCGATCGTCAGATGTCATCGCATGTAAGGGGGCAGTCACAAGTCACGAAGTCGAACACCGATTGATTCCGAGCCGCTGGGTCGCGTTGAAGCCTGTCGATAGTGTACACGAGGCACTATTGTTATATGGAACGCTGATATACTATTTGTGTTTAACCAAAGGTTTAAATCGGAAATTCACCGTACCGCGTAGGTGTAGCATTTCTGTTTCGTTTTGAGACCTATGACAGACACAATATTGCAGAGACTTATGGTCATAGATACCTATTTATTTCTCAAAAGAATCACAAATTTACTCATAGAGAAAACATAGTAGATTAATACACTAGGTATTATTAGTCATATAACTTGACTTGATTGTCATGAAAACACCAGCTCCTTTGTATATGGGCACTGTTTCGTAGTATGGTGAGGACATATCTTACAATTTAAATCTTTGTTTTTATTGGATTTTCGAGATTTCTAAACGTTAATCTTGAACTTATAAGCACTAAGCACTTCCTCTCTCCTTAAACTTCATCATTATATTTTCTTTGCTCCTGTTTCATGTTTATTGTTATATGTGTATATTTATTTAGATTAGTATAATATACCTACTTTGTGTATGTATTTATTGTATTATGTAAATGGTACACCACAGACTACCTACAGTATTTGTCTCTCCTTCCCCTTTTTAATCCATCCAAAGGTTGTCTTTAAAATATCGCTTTTAACGATAAGACCGCCCATTGTGTCACCCTTCTTACAGTTTCCATAATTATGTCTGTAAGTACATAATAAACAGTATTCTATTCTGTTCTTATTGACATGCACCGTGCGTTCACATCAGTCGTATTAAGCGAATCAGCATCAGAAAAAAAGCATAGAGAAAATTAACCCCGAAAATGCTGTCAACATTTTTGTTTTGATAGGTAATCGAATCGTTGACATCGGTGAAGGCAAAATATCGTGATGAAACCTGGACTAATAGGGGTTTATTTACAAACGATGATTAAACTTAAATGACGCTCAAACCTTAAAAATGCATAATTTCGTTTATGAATAAAGGTGTTAGTCAATATAAGTCTGAAATCGCAGACCCATCTCGAGCAAGCGTGGTGATCAATGCTCCTGCCTTCTCTGTATGAGAACAGGGAACAGTAATAGGCTGGTACAGTATAGCAATAAGCCATACTTTAATGTATAAAAGTGCCCCGTTCTTTCATTCACTCGCACACGAGTCCCACAACAGCACCAGAACAGCATGGACGGGGAGCCGCTGCAGCGTGTCATAGAGGTTAAAGATTCAGCCATTCATATCGCCAGTGATCTGCAGTTTCGCAAACACGTGGTACACGTTTGTAAAAAGGCGTACAGGAATCTGGGATTTGTGCTGCGTCAGGCAAATGACTTCACAAACATCAGTGCATTGAGGCTTTGTATAAGGCTCTTGTGAGGAGTCATCTGGAATATAAAGCGGCCGTCTGGAGCCCGAGTGAAATGAAATAAAAAAGTATGCTCGAACGGATACAGAACAAATTCGTCAGATTTATTTGGGTATGGGAGATACCCGGGATACCCATTACTGTATCCTATCTTATTCTGTCTCGGTATGGTGGGCTACTACAAAATATAAATTAGGCGTGAAGTGGCGCTGGCAACGTATCTTTTCAAAGTTTTAAGAGGTGGTATACAAAACTCAGGTATACTATCACAAATAGGGTTTAAATTACCGGATAGGTACAGACGCCAGCACATCAATCTACCCGAAACTGTCAAATTTTCTCAATCTACTTTGAACCTTAAACTTTAGCAATATAGTTGAAAATCTATTAAAGAAATTTGACAGATTGTAGCCGTCTGTACGTGGCGCGGCGGCGCAAACCGCAGCTGCTGGTGGTGCCAAGCGCGCACTAACCTGTTGGGGCGCGCACATGGCGGATGCCATAGACATATTCCCCTGTATACTCACCTGTGGTGAGTTCAGAAAGACCACGTTCCTACTGTATGCATGTAAGGTATGGTTAAGTATATTTCAAGTTACTTTGTCGCATTAGATTTATTATTATATGTAATGGCAAAAAAAACATGACATGTGATAAATAAATAAATCATTTAACCGATGTTCTATATTTCGCCCGAAATTAAAGCACACGTTTTATACCTAGGTATCTACCTGAATCTGAACAACTTCAAAGCCATTTTTTCGCCTGAACGAAATTTAAATTCCTGGAATATTGTCGTCCGTAAATATTCTCCGGAGTTCAATTTACTTGAACTGAAAGACTCAATATTTGAAAATGGCATCCTCTAGTATACATTTGAATTGAAAATGTCTGTTGAAAACAGAAAACGGTTCTTTAGTACACAAGACTTTTATGAATTTAAAATTGTTTGACTATAAAAATACAAAACTGAAATCGTTAACATTTCTAATTATTTGAATACTTACTACTTGACGACTCCCAGGCTCTCCAACCTCTACGTAAATGATCTCATTGACGAGCTCAGCAATATGCGTGTCGGCTGCCGGGTGCGTTAGTATCAAGAACATTACACAACACCGAGGGATCTATCGGAGATATGCTGAAGGTCTGCGAGAAGTAAGCTGGTACGCATGGCCTGGTTTATAATGTCAGGAAGTGCGAATGGTCTTTAAGGCCGCCATACAGCTAATTTTAGCCTAAATGGCATCAGCATTAACAAAGTGGACCAATTTAAGTACCTGTGGCACTTGCTTACCGACGACCTCAAGGATTATGTAGACATTGAGAGGGGAGATAGGGCATTAGCGGTCCGAGGGAAAATGTTGGCCCGTAGATTCTCCCCTTGGCTTTCTGTCAGGGTCTGTATGCCCGGGTCTGTGGGTCAGCTACGCCAAAAGATCGCTAGATACCTTACGCGTTCAATATAATAATGTTTTTAGGATGCTATTGGGACTGTCCCTTTTCTGTAGAGCATCAGAGATGTTTTCGCTAAACCGAACTGCGGTTTTCACACAGGCATACGCCAAAAAAGTTGCTTCACTGATGCATCGAGTGCGGGTCAGTAACAATAGTATCCTGAAAGTAGTGCCGGAGAGTCCTTACTCCTTGTTTTGAGGTATTTTGTGGAGAGGACAGATAGGTAGCTGATCTCTGACTTGATCGTTCTTTGAGCAACTTGTCTCGGTGTTACCGGTGTTGATTACTAACATTAGGTATAAAGTATTTTTTCATTAACAAGATGGATTGTATTGTTGTCCGAAACTGAATAAATAAATTAAAATTAAATTAATATCCCCATAGATAGGGGCCATTCAAGTATTACGTAAGCACTACTGGGGGGCGGGTGGGTCTTTGCTTTGCTTATTTTTGATGACATGGGAGATGGGGGGGTCTGGATCGTGATTACGTCAGCAGTATTTATTTTTTTACTTTTTCGGATTTTCTACAAAATTTAGTTGAGTTTGTTTTGAACACATAATTATGGCAACCCTACTTGTCTATGCTTTAAAACGAAACGCATATATAACTGCTGCTCATGAATCAATAAAGAAACCAGAACACATTGAAAAATGCATGTACCAATGCTTACGTAGGCATGGGAGGGGGGGTAACCGCTTTGCTTACTTTTGCTAACAAGGGGGAGGGGGGGTCAATAATTGCAAAAAATCTGTTTACGTAATACTTGAATGGCCCCGTATCCGAAATATCCCCCACAAATAATTTTAAGGTTACGTACGCCTACGCACTGTCAGGTGGCTTGCTTAGCGCCTAGCGCCTATTGATTTAACATCCTTACATGACATACACGCCAGGCGACTAGCGAAGGCGCCAACCACGCAGTGCAGCTGGTTGCGAAAATTTGCTACTCGCAAGGTGACTTGCTAGGCTCTAGTACGTACGTAGCATAAGTGATACGAGCTTGGAAGATGGATTCACAAAATTAAAAAGAAGTGAGGTTTCTGTAAAAAACACTAATAGGAAAGGATGGTCATCATCTGCTTAGCCTTTTCCCAACTATGTCAGCTGAGTACTAGTATTTTACATGGAGCGACTGCCTATCTGACCTGCATAACCCAGTTACTGAGTAATACCCTTTGGTAAGACTGGTTCTCAGATTTTCGGGCTTCTGACGACCCGTAACGACTGTCAAAGATCCACGAATGACAGCCGGGACTAACGGCTTAATGAACTTTCCGAAGCACGAACGGGTCTTGTATGTAAAGATGGTCACCCATCTACGGGCCAACCGCGGCAAGCGTAGCTTAACCTGATCGATCGCCTCATGCGGCTGTTATTTTTTAGCCACAAGCCCACATTAATAACGTAATGAAACATTATCCGTCGAAACACATGTTGAACTACGTATTGTTTGCCTACCCGCCTAAAATAAATGTGTAATGTTGTCTATGTATCTCAGTCCGTTTCGCCAAACTTATCCGAAACTTATAGGATTAAACTATTTAAAGATTTTGCCATTCTATTTACAAACCCTCGGTCCTCATAATCCCTTAGGCCATTTGTAACTTTCACGCAGACTTTGGGTGTAACCTAGTTATAGGATAAAGCCTTCAAAATGTAACTTAGGGAATTACATGATATGAGGTTATATCCCATGCGTGTACCTTGAACAATGGGTATGAAAAAAAGAGAGATTTCGTTTTAGTATGGAATTTTATAAGCCCGAAAATGTTGTACCTCTAAAAAAGGCTGGCCAATCTTTTTCATTGAGTGTTTTTTCTTTGTTTGAATTTTATATTAAATCCCATGCTTTTTTTTGATGCACGGATACCTATTAGTTATAAAGACTTTAGTTATTAATTTGGCATAAGTCTTATTAAAAAACCTGGCCAAGTGCGAGTCAGACTCGCACAGGAAGGGTTCCGTACCATAAGACAAAATCGCCGAAAAAAACACGTTTGTTGTATGGGAGCCCCCTTAAATATTTATTTTATTTTAATTTTATTATTTATTATTAAAGTTAAAATAAAACTGAGTATTTTGTGAATATTTCAAGGGCCTACCTATTACCATTTTTGATATCGAGCAAAAAAGGGCAAAAAAATCGCGTTTGTTGTATGGGAGCCCCCCTTAAATATTTATTTTATTTTGTTTTTAGTATTTGTTGTTATAGCGGCAACAGAAATACATCATCTGTGAAAATTTCAACTGTCTAGCTATCGCGTTTCTTGAGATACAGCCTGGTGACAGACAGACAGACAGACGGACAGACGGACAGACAGCGAAGTCTTAGTAATAGGGTCCCGTTTTTACCCTTTGGGTACGGAACCCTAAAAACCATTAGGCACTTTGTTTAACAACCAATATTACCATCATATTATGATTTTTCGTGGTACTAGAGTGTCCTAGACCATAGTGCTTTTTAGTCCTTCGAGCCGGATCGAATCCGAGCACTATATGGTGCGTGCATGTCTACATGCCTTAATTACCGTATAGTCGTCCGATTAACACCAATGAAACCACATATTTATACACCGTACCGCTTGATTGGCGACATTAATTTAACAACATATACGGTTTTACGAACATATTTTAATTTCATTAAACGTTATTAGTTATTTACAATTTTGTAAAATAGCATCTTGGAGCAACCTTTGCTTAAAGAACAGTAGCGCAGGGGTAATTTGCCGGGGTCACCGATCATAATATCGCATCAATTATATGAAAACGAGTAACATGCAAAGGGTAGGCGAATTGCAGGATAGAGAAAGTGCCTTAAGTGTGCAAGCGACGGTTCGGAGAGATAGTAGTAGTGGGGGTGTACTTCTCTCCGAACCGAACTCTCGCCGAGTTCCACAACTCTTTAACAGAGTTGAGTGTCGTTGTCGCCGGAAACCATCCCTTCCCCGTGCTAGTGCTCGGGGACTTCAATGCCAAGAATTTGGCCTGGGGTTCCCGTTACACGGATGTGCGGGGCAGGATGGTGGAGGACTGGGCTCTGGAAACAGGCCTGGTCGTCCTAAATCGGGGTTCTGTTCCCACGTGTGTGCGGATGCGGGGTGAGTCCGTGGTGGACATCTCGTTCGGCAGCCCCGCTCTGTCACAATGCGTCATTGACTGGCGCGTCATGGAGGGGGTGGAGACCTACTCCGACCACCGGTATATCCGGTTCGACGTCTCCGCCCAGACCTCAAGCGCGCTGGTCCAACAGGCCCCGAGTGGTCCGCGGTGGGCGCTGAAGCAGCTGGACCGGGAGCTCCTCCTGGAAGCCTCGATCGTGCAGGCCTGGGTGTCATCACCGGACAGGCCTGCCAACATCGACGATGAGGCGGAGTGGTTCCGGGAGGCCATGTCCGAGATCTGTGACGTGCCAATGCCCCGAGTCCGGCCAGGACGCGCCCGACGTCAGGTGTACTGGTGGTCGCAGGAGTTGGAGACGCTACGCAAGGCGTGCGTCGACGCGCGACACCTGTACACCAGGCACCGCAGGCTCCGCATTCGCCCTCCGGATGCGGAAGCCACGGAGGCGGAGCTGTACGAGGGGTACAGAGCGGCGAAGACCGGCCCCCAAGAGGCTGTCCAGCGGGCCAAGGATGTGGCCCGCGAGGAGATGGTGGAGACACTGAACAGAGATCCGTGGGGGCGCCCTTATAAAATGGTGCGGAATAAACTCCGCACCTGGGCCCCCCCGCTGACGCAGAGTCTCCGCCCCCAGCTGGTGGAGGAGGTGGTGAGCGCTCTGTTCCCTTCACGGGGGGAGCACACTCCCCCGCCCATGGCTCCGCCAATTGCGGTGCCCGAAGCGGACCACGCGGACGACGACGACATCCCTGCTGTGACCGGGGTAGAACTGAGAGCGGCGGTAGGAAGGCTGAAGGCCAAAAATACCGCCCCAGGACCCGACGGCTTGCCAGGTAAAGCCTGGGTCCTGGCCTCGAGGGCTCTCGGGCCTCTACTGGAGGCGTTCTTAAGCGCATGTTTGGAGAGAGGCCAGTTTCCACGCCGTTGGAAGACGGGGAAGCTGGTCCTCATTCGGAAGCCAGAGCGCCCTGCGGACTCTCCGTCCGCATACCGGCCCATCGTGCTGCTCGACGAGGCCGGCAAGCTCTTTGAGAGAGTGATTGCGGGCCGCCTCGTCAGGCACCTGGTGAGGACGGGGCCGGATCTTGCGGACAGCCAGTTCGGTTTCCGCAAGGGGCGCTCGACGGTGGACGCCATCATGCGCGTGAGAGCCCTCACGACGGGGGACGCGGTGTCCCAGGGTGGGGTCGTCGTGGCGGTGTCACTCGACATCGCCAACGCGTTCAACACCCTCCCCTGGAGCACCATTGTGGAGGCACTCCGGTATCACCGGGTGCCGCCCTACCTCCGTCGAATAGTCGAGGCGTATCTGACGGAAAGAGCCGTCAGCTACCCCGGTCGCGATGGGGAGTGGAACCGGCGAGAGATGTCGTGCGGTGTCCCACAGGGATCGGTCCTGGGGCCGCCTCTGTGGAACATCGGGTACGACTGGGTGCTGCGCGCCGACCTCCCTGATGGCGTCAGCGTGGTTTGCTACGCTGACGACACGCTGGTCCTGGCGCAGGGGAGGTCGCATCAGGCGGCGGCCGACGCGATGACACGCGGGGTTGCGATAGTCGTGGAGAGGATCCGGCAGTTGGGTCTCGAGGTGGCATTGCACAAGTCCGAGGCCATGTCGTTTCATGGGCCCCGGAACGCGCCGCCATCGGGATCCCAACTAACGGTAGGAGGGGTTCACATCGGCGTCGGGATGACGATGAAATACCTGGGTCTCGTCCTCGACAGCCGATGGAACTTCGTGGAGCATTTCCGACGTTTGGCCCCCAAACTGGAACGAGCCGGAGCCGCCTTCAAGCGGCTCTTGCCCAACCTGAGGGGGCCAAACGCCTCCTGCCGGAGGCTTTACGCGGGGGTCGTGCGGTCCATGGCCATATACGGGGCCCCGGTGTGGGCGCGTTCACTGCGGCGGCGAGCCGCCCACTACCTGAACGCGCCCCAGAAGGTGGTAGCCATAAGGGCTATCCGGGGCTACCGCACGATCTCTGGCGAGGCGGCAAGCCTCCTTACCGGACTGCCGCCATGGGATCTGGAGGCGATAGTCCTCGCGCGCCTGTATGAGTGGCGCGCGGAGGCACTACGCCGGGGGGAGGATCCGCTTCCCCGGCAAATCGCTGCGGAGCGGACGGATCTCCGGCGCGATCTCCTCCCCTCTTTGAGGAGTGGCTAGAGAGGCGCCACGGTGCCCTCACCTACCGCCTGACGCAGGTCCTCACCGGACACGGAAGTTTCGGGAGGTTCCTGCACATCATCAGGCGGGAGGAAACGCCCGGGTGTCACCATTGTCAGGATCGCCCAGAGGACACGGTGGAGCACACGGTGGAGGACTGCCCCGCTTGGGCCGAGCACCGCCGTGTCCTCGTAGAGGCGATTGGCAGCGACGGCGACCTCTCGCGTCCGGCCCTGGTGCAAGCTATGGTCCGGGGCGAGAGGGAGTGGGAGGCAGTCACCTCCTTCTGCGAAGCAGTCATGCTAGCGAAGGAGGTGGCGGGACGGCTCAGGGAGAGAGCCTCCCGTCCCAGCCGCCGTGGGAGACGCTCCGGGCGTCGGGAGCCGCGTGACGACTCCCGGCCACCGTAGGCGCGGGCCTGCGGGCGGAGAGTAATGGGTAGCTCACCGCCTGATCAGGACCAGGCCCGTGCCGGACGGCGCGTACGTGTTCCACGCGCGCCTCAAAGAGATGTCAGCATCGAGGAGGGGCCCCTTAGGGCCGAAGCCTGCCGGGTCAGCGGGATTGTCCGAAAGGGTTACCGCTGGCCCGGAACATAAAGGGCTAAGGAAGGAACACGGGTGGGTTTTAGTCAGTAAGAGTCTGACACTCCCTTCCGCTCCACCCAGAGCGGGAGGAGTCATTTGATGATTTCCCATCCGCAAAAAAAAAAAAAAAAGTGTGCAAGCGGCGTAGGAGGTATGTTTCAAATTATGAATTATTTTATGTTGTTATAATTTTTCTGATTACTGGCTACTAGCCCTACCCGTATTAAATTAATGTCGCCATTGTAACGGCACGTTGTGTAGGTACAGACGCCAGCACATAAAGATACCCGAAACTGTCAAATTTTCCCAATCAACTTTGATCCTTATTCTGTAGCGATAAAGTTGAAAATCCATTAAATAAATTTGACAGATTGTAGTAGCTTAATGTGCTGGCGTCTGTACCAAACCACATTGTCAATCACCACCAATCACGTCGTTTTGGTTAACCAGAGCCACAGTATAAAGATCATATGCCAGAGCTTTATCGAAAGATTGATTGCTTCAAAGTTGATGAAAAAATGTAGATACAACGGGAGTCATCTATCATTCTTATGCAGGTGAATACCTCGCCAGGTATGGCAATAAACAATTTGCACGAAAAAATGGGGTAGTAAGCCCGCCGTGTTGGGGTCGTGACTACCTCGTTCTGTCGTGGAAATTGTTTACTTATAGGTAAAGTGTTAGGTTCATTTATCGGTATTTTTAAATCGACTAAATTGACATAACGATTATTCAGAACAATTATTTAGGTGGCAACACCACGCGGTATCGGGGACATTCGGGGAATCGATTCGGTCACTTGGTTTTGGGACGAGCTACGGGTCGGACGAACTAAAGTAACGGTGGCAAGATCGAGATATAATTATTGTAACCGGTGGAGAGTAGCGAATAGAATTGAGGAAATTGTAATAGATTGTTGGATTGAACTGATTAAATAATATTATTATCTACCCAAGGAGTTTTATTACATTTCAGAAGTGGTAAGTACACATGTGCTCACATTAGATAAGTTGTATGTTTACAATTCTAATGGGTAACGGTTTATATTTTTAGTTAGTCGGTATTTATTTAAGTTGGTTTAAATTATAACGGTACAGAATATTTAAGGCTGATTACTAGTACAATGAATTCTAATTATACCATTGATATTCCATTCGATACCGACACGTTTTTATTCTTGGTTTTACATGAGCAGAAAATTTAAATCTGGTGGTTACCTATTTTTCTAATTTTAAAATAACTGTTCTTTTTGCCTTCATAATATAATTATTGCTGTTAATATTTCTGTAAGTAAGTCTAGGCGATGTTGTGATGTTATAAATTAAAGATGCAGCACGTGACATGATTTAAATGGGAGGGGTTTAAAATTCATAATTTTATTATTTTATTATTAATATACGAGGTAACTCTGGGGTGCAAGGGGAGCGCAAATTTTTGTTATTTTTGCGATTGGACTAACCGTTTTCGAGATATTTACGATTTTAATAATAGAGAAAAAAAAAAAAAGTGCAAATACATAGTTGTTTTAATTTCGAGTTTCAGTTATGGAGCACGACCATGAGACTCAAGGGCGACGGCGTTTAAGGACGCCTTCACATGGAAGATCACTACGTCTTGACGAAGCTTCTGGATGCTGTCGCAGCCGTAGTCGACGGCGCATCAGTACCAGAGGTGTTCGTGGTCGTAGCCAGCAGAACAGTCGAAGTCCGCAGCGCAGTCGAAGTCCGCAGCGCAGTCGAAGTCCGCAGCGCAGTCGAAGTCCGCAGCGCAGTCGAAGATCGCATCGCAGTCGGAGCCCGCAGTGCAGCCGAACCGGACGACGCAGCAATCCGAGCGTCCGAAATCGTTCAAGCCACCGAGCTGAACAACTTGAACGAGAACGTGAGGCAGCACAGGAGCGCCTGCAGTCCCTAGAAAACCAGTTGCAACAGGAACGGAGGAGACGACGCGATGCTTCAACGTCACGAGATGAGACGAAGGTTAGAGATCATAGTCCTACGTTTTCTTCGAAAGATGTCATGAATATTTTAAATTCAATTAGGATGCAACCGTCGGCGGCTGGCCCACTCGATCACTCTAGTAACGTTGTTAAAAATCATAAAAACATTTTGCCTGATTTTGACCCATCTTCGAAAAATCAACGTGTAGATGTGTGGTTAAGAAAAGTGAACGAGTGTGCCACCGTTTATGGTTGGGATGATAAGACAACCATCCATTTCTCAATGCAAAAATTGCAAGGACTGGCCAAGACGTGGTATGAAAGCCTAGATTCAATTTTATTTTCTTGGGCCGAGTGGCAAGAGAAATTGTCTCAGGCTTTTCCTTTTGAGCAAAATTATGGCCAGTCCTTGGAAGATATGCTCAGGCGTAAAAGTAAATATCATGAACCTATTGAACTATACTATTACGAAAAGTTAGCTCTTTTGAACCAGTGCGGTATAGTTGGCAAGCGTGCGGTCGATTGCATTATTCATGGTCTAAGTGACAGAACAATGAAGTCAAGTGCACTAGCGTTAAGATGCTCTCAACCTGATCAATTGTTACAATTCTTGATGAGCAACAAGGAATTGTCAAATTCCTTCGAACGTTCTAATACCAATGCTAAATGTAGGTTAGGATCCGGAAATGTTACGACGGATAAATCTAATAATAAAGGAAACTTATCAAGTGACTATGTAGCATTCTGTTTTAACTGTAAGGAGCGAGGTCATATATACCGGAAATGTCCCAAGCCGCTGATTCGATGTAATCATTGTCATAAGGTAGGCCACAAGGTCGACAAATGCCCCACAAAACTAGAGGATAACGACAGCAAGATAGCGAGTACGCAAAAGACAATGTGCATATCATTATCTAATCCTAGTTCGAAATTTTATAAGGATGTCTTAGTAAATGGGGTTCCTGTTCGGGCTTTTATAGATTTTGGAAGTGAGGTTTGTCTATTAGCTAAATCGGAGTTGGTAAATTTGATGCTCGAGTGTGATGGCGTGCGTGCCCCGATAAGGGGATTTGGGAATAACATTGTTTATTCTTTAGGAAAGGTTACAGTAGAGATTAATATCGATGGTGTTAGTGCCAACACTATTTGTCAGGTGATTGAAGATAGACTTTTAGATGTACCTTTGCTAGTAGGACAAACTTACACCGAGCAGTCGCACGTATTTGTATTGAAAACGGCAGAAACGTTACAGTTTATGGATATTTATCAAGAAATACCATTCAATAAATCTGAAATAGACAAGGATCATTCAGTAAAAGTTATTTCCGCGGCGAATTTAGAAATCTATGGGCCCACTGTAATCAAGGCTTATACGGAACCACGGTTGAACGGGCATATTATATTAAATAGTAAGGTTATAGGAAAACCAACATTTCAATACGTCGTTTACGGTGGTGTCTATGCACTCAAGGATGGTTGCGTATACATATATGTTATGCCTACATCTAAATATTGTCATTTGTACAAGGGCTCGATTATAAGTCGCGCTAGCAGTGTTCAGGTAGTCAATAGCGTTTTTAATGTGGGTGATAAACTGATGACTGATCGTATTGATATTAGTAAGGTTCATATTGGTGATCATGTTAGCGATGAACATAGATCGAAATTGTTAGAATTACTAAATCAATTTAAGGATTGTTTTGCATCGAATTTAAAAGAGCTAGGAAGTACTAGTGTTACCGAGATGAACATTGAAATAAACAGCAAACGTCCAATTGTTTATAGGCCTTACCGGTTATCACATAAAGAACGCGATCAAGTTCGTGAAATGGTAGGCGAGATGTTAGAAGCTGGGATTGTAAGAGAATCCACCTCCGAGTATGCTAGTCCCGTGATTCTCGTTCGTAAGAAAGATGGGCGAATGAGAATGTGCATAGATTATAGGATGTTAAACTCCGTGACCATTAAGGAACATTATCCGATGCCGGTTATAGAAGACGAAATTGCTAGGCTTTCCGGTCAGGTGTTTTTCATCACGCTTGACTTATTCTCTGGGTACTATCAGGTGCCAATATCAGAGCAGTCGAAGCCGCTGACGTCCTTTGTCACTCCAGATGGACAATTCGAGTTTAATCGAATGCCGTTTGGATTGGCAAATGCGCCGGCGGTGTTTCAACGTATGATGAATAGAGTCTTGGGGTCAGCTAGGTATAGCCAAGCCACAGCTTATATAGATGACGTATTGATTTATGGGAAAAGCGTGGAACAATGTTTAGAGAGGCTAGAGCACGTCTTGAAACTTCTAAAACAGGCAAATCTCACATTAAACCTATCCAAGTGCGAATTTTTAAAAGATAAAATTGATTATTTAGGTTATGAAATTAGTGCTTTAGGTGTTAGGCCAGGTAACAAAAAAATCCAGAGTGTTTTAGACTTTCCCCGCCCTATAAATGTTCACACTATTCGTCAATTTCTTGGACTTGTAGGACATTTCCGCAAATTTATCATGAATTTTGCACACATTGCGCAGCCCTTAAATAAATTGTTAAAAAAGGATGCTACTTGGATTTGGACAGATGAGCAAGAAAACTCATTCAAAATGCTCAAGGAAAAGTTGATACACCGTCCAGTTTTGGCAATTTATGACCCCAGTAGGGAAACAGAATTGCACACGGACGCCAGTAAATATGGTGTCGGTGGAATTTTACTTCAACGTTTAACCCCTCAAGCGCCACCGTTACACCATTGGATCGTAAAATTTAATGACTCGAACCGCCGGCGTTACACCATTGGATCCTAACAACTGTCAACACGCATGGTTGTCATTGGACGGTAATATTTTCTATTTATTGGCACTTGCAACACGATCTAGCTGTATCATTCGATTAGTCGATTCATGCTTGACCTATTTTGGTAACATTCAAACAGGAGCGCCAACAAAACGGAAGAAAAAAAAAGAAATAAATTAGTGCTTCTGTGAAGTTCTGTGACGGCCATATTTGTTGTTTTACGAGTGATTCGTGCGGGTGTTTATGTTTTGAAAAAATGTTTTCAAGAAGGAAACAGTGAGTAATCTTATGAGATTTTTATACAGGATTACTGAGAAATAAGAATAGATTTCGTATGAAGTGATAGTTTATAGAAAAGTTATAAATATGTCGAGAGAAAGTTACGAAACTTTTGTAATGTTCATAATTTGATAGTTATGGCCGCCGTATTTCGTAATGTTTTATGATAAATATTTTTGTTTAGTGTTTGAATTTGAAATACACTTATGTAGTTAGATTATTGTTCCACAAACATATTTTGGCTAATAGCTACGGACATTATTGCGTAATAACATCGTAATCGTATTTCTTCTTCGCCGTCAGTGTATCGTCGGCACCGCGCGGAGCTCGCGCCGAAATTTTGTCGTTGCGTAAACAAATAGTTTTTATGGTTTAGTTATTGTTTATAAGTGGATTGTTGTTAATGTGTGGTGTTTTATCGTTTCTACAGATATTGTGTTATCATAATAAAGTGTTTTTTGGTGAATGTTTGTGTAGATTAGATGTGATGTGAGAAAGTTTGAAGGTTATGTGAGTGAAAATTATCAAAACAAAAACTTAACGCATCGTTGCTAGATAAGGTCAGTTGTGTTTGCATAATGAATGGTATAAGTAGTTAGTGGTAATCTAATAACGAAGCCAGGAAGGTATAACATGTAACGTTTAACTGGCTATGTATTAACGAAATCTGCGTTTTTTCGAAGGCTTGCCCAAAAATCAACAAGTACTTCCAAATCTGCCGGCGTTTGTGGCACTTGCGCATACAGAGGCCCGGCGTTCAAGAGGTTAAGGGATAGTACTGATAGTTTTAGGCCCGTCGCATTCTATAGCCGACAAACTTCCCCAGAGGAAAAAAACTTCCATGCATATGAATTGGAGACGTTGGCCGTAGTATGTTCTTTACGAAAGTTTAGAGTCTATTTATTGGGTCAAAACTTTAAAATTGTCACTGATTGCAGTGCTCTACGGTCCACATTTATTAAACGCGACATAATACCGCGGATCGCGCGTTGGTATCTTTTAATACAAGAATTTC
The DNA here is from genome assembly GCA_916614155.1 of Mesoligia furuncula. Taxonomy (NCBI): domain Eukaryota; kingdom Metazoa; phylum Arthropoda; class Insecta; order Lepidoptera; family Noctuidae; genus Mesoligia; species Mesoligia furuncula. The sequence continues at coordinate 16,071,673 of OU744815.1, read as the reverse complement.
AGTGCACAATAGAATACAGGCCGGGGAATAGAATGGCCCATGTAGATGCTTTGTCGCGCAACCCGATCATAAATGACGAAAACAATTTAGGAACAACATTAGATGTTACTGACCAATATCCAAGAGTTATGGTTATCACCGGTGATGATTGGCTCCATACGTTACAGTTAGGTGATAGCGAACTAGGTCGAATCAGAGATATTTTAACTTCAAATTTAGATGTAGAAGGACTCAAGCAAATTAGGGATAATTACATTATAAAGGACAACAAACTTTATAGATGCATTGATGGTGATAAATCAAACTTACGTTGGGTTGTGCCAAAGGGCGCAAGATGGCAACTGTGTCGTATGAACCACGACGACATTGGCCATTTCGGTGTGGAAAAGACTCTCGAACGAATAAGAAATGCATACTGGTTTCCTAAAATGTCAAAATTCGTTAAAAAATATGTTGAAGCATGCATTGAATGCGCCTACTCGAAAAAGACTTCATGTAATGAGGGTCACTTACATCCAATTCCTAAGGTTGAGGTTCCTTTTCACACCGTACACATTGACCATCTTGGGCCCTTTGTGCGTTCAAAAAGAGGGAATTCGTATATTTTAGTGATCGTGGATGCGTTTACCAAATTCGTTTTCATAAGGCCTGTAAGGAATACAAAGTCTCTAGTTGCAATAAGAGTTCTAGATGAAATTTTCTGTACCTTTAGAGTACCCGATAGAATAATAAGCGACCGTGGCTCTTGCTTTACTTCCCATGCCTTTAGGAGGTTCTGTTTGGATAGGGGGACGAAGCATGTGTTGAATGCGGTTGCTAGTCCACGCTCGAATGGACAAGTTGAGCGATACAACCGCACAATCCTTGCTTCTTTGACCGCTACAAACCTCAACGATAATGAGAAAGACTGGGACGATAAAGTCGGTAAAATTCAGTGGGGAATTAATAACACAGTTAATAAAACAACGGGAAGGATGGCTGCTGAAGTCATGTTTGGTAGTTGTATGAGTAGCGAGTTAGACCCGAGGTTAAACGTAGTTAGGCAAGAAACGCGAGAAAATAATAACTTAATAACAATTAGAGAGGAAGTTAAAGATAAAATAGACGAAGAGCAAGAGAAACAAAAAGAACGGTATGATAAAAGCAGACGTCCTGCCCGCATCTATTCGGAAGGGGAATTAGTTAAAATTACCAACACGAATTTTAAAAATGACGGTAAAAGTAAGAAGCTTCTTCCTCAATATACAGGACCATATCGCGTCATATCGATATTAGGAAATGATAGATACAGAATTGTAGCAATACCAGGATTGAGTAGTAGTAGACATAAACGTAAGACGACCGTCGCTGCCGACCGTATGCAGCCCTGGGTACACGTGGCTGCCTTAAATTTGAATGACAATGGTTCAGAGAGTGAAAGTCATGATATTGACAGTAATTAGATAGTAAAGAACAGATGTATTATTTACAATTTACAAAAGGATAAAATATACAGTTATTATGAAGTAAGTTAAACTTTAGTATACATTTTTGGATTTACTGTATAATTTACAACAAAATATAATTTAACTTTACTGGTAAAATATACCATTGATAAGAAGTAATAATACAAGTTAAGCATTAGTTTAAATTTTTAGTTGAGATCAATTGTGTTACTTTAAACTAGAATAATTTATTTTGATTTATGTGTATGGTAGATAAGATTGCAACCATGTGATTGGTTTGCCAGTTTAGCAACCATGTGATTGGTTTGCCAGTTTAGCAACCATGTGATTGGTTTGCCAGTTTAGCAACCATGTGATTGGTTTGCCAGTTTAGCAACCATGTGATTGGTTTGCCAGTTTAGCAACCATGTGATTGGTTTGCCAGTTTAGCAACCATGTGATTGGTTTGCCAGTTTAGCAACCATGTGATTGGTTTGCCAGTTTAGCAACCATGTGATTGGTTTGCCAGTTTAGCAACCATGTGATTGGTTTGCCAGTTTAGCAACCATGTGATTGGTTAGCCAGTTTAGCAACCATGTGATTGGTTTGCCAGTTTAGCAACCATGTGATTGGTTTGCCAGTTTAGTAACCATGTGATTGGTTTGCTAGTTTTGCGGCCAAGTGATTGGTTCGCCAGATCTTGTAAAATGTTTCCAGCGTGCTAATGGAATAATGAGAATATTTTGTTAAAATTGTTAAAACATAAATATTAAGCGATTGAATGAAATAACATAAAATTGTATTAGCTCAACTAGATCGATCAAAATAGATACAATAATGATATTGATCTTTGATAAATATTTATTTTACAAACTATTTACACTAGATACTAAATTAAATGACTAACTAACGTACTACTATACAAATAAATACAAAACAAAGGACACTTTGGCGTCGAAGTATTAGTAGTAGTAGTTAGTAGTTATTATTTAAATATGTATTTACATCATTTTATTTGAAATTTTTGTTTTTATATTCCGTGTTTCATTTATATTTTTGTTATTGTACTCATTTTGTAAAACGGATCGATTGCCCGAGTGTTAGGTTCGTCCTGACTTATGTGTATGAGGACATACACAAGGTCAGGATGGACGAGTGTTAGGTTCATTTATCGGTATTTTTAAATCGACTAAATTGACATAACGATTATTCAGAACAATTATTTAGGTGGCAACACCACGCGGTATCGGGGACATTCGGGGAATCGATTCGGTCACTTGGTTTTGGGACGAGCTACGGGTCGGACGAACTAAAGTAACGGTGGCAAGATCGAGATATAATTATTGTAACCGGTGGAGAGTAGCGAATAGAATTGAGGAAATTGTAATAGATTGTTGGATTGAACTGATTAAATAATATTATTATCTACCCAAGGAGTTTTATTACAAAAGTTAGGACAAACCGGTTTTACATGTTTTGTTTCTTTATCGATATGTCAACATAAACACGCGAAGATCGTTCAGCGCTCTCCGCGTTCAATAGAAAAATGCGTTTAGGATACTGGTGGGTTGCCCCGTTTCTGTAGTGCGTCAGGGATGTTCGCAGATGCGCATGTAGATTGCTTTTACACAACAATGCGTAAAAGTTGCGCTTCCCTGGTGCGCAGGGTGTAAGGCGGCTCCAAGAGTGTCTTAAACATGGTTTCGAGTCGCCTGGACTGTGTTTACGTGGGTCACTGTTGTGCCGTCTCTCATGGGATGTCGTAACGGTGACGAACCGTTATTTCTTGTGTTTTTGTTTAGTGTCTGTGCTTACTAAAATAGTCGTAAGTTTTACTAACAATCTTGTTTGAGTCTTGGTCACTTTATAAAGAAAAATTCTATTCTATAAATGTTTGTTATAGAAAATACTAAGTTACTTTCTGCGGTTATGCATATATTTGTGATGTCTCATTTAATTTTCAAATAAATACTGGGCCTAATAATATTAGCAAATATATTTTTACTCACGACCTCACGATAGAAGTGAAAACTTACGACTGGAGCTGGTTATACGCGACTCAGCGCCGAGTATCCGTGATTCAGCGTCACCGACCGAATGGAGACGAGATTACCAAATTCAGCGTCACCAACCTCAGCGTTCAGTTCCGTTCACTGTTCAAAAAGAGAACAAAGTGCGTCTAAAGAAGTGTTCACTTTAAAAACGACCTCTAAAATGTAAAGCCAAAATCAGTTTCCAAAGTACATGCCAATGACGTCAGCTGCCCGCATGTCCTAAGATCAGATACCATCGACTAGTTTCGTAATCAACCTACATTGTTATCACCCGTATAGCATCACAGGTCCATAAACCTATTAGAACTTTCTATTATAACCTCGGAACTTTGTCCTGATACAAGATTAGTTGGTGTAATACTTAGGTAGTTTTGATCTCATTACAAGATAAAACTAAACGAAAACAAATGGTGTTAGTTTGTGGTTTGTAAAAAAGAAAATGTGTTTTGTTTGACAAACAATAGTTACTTAAGTACTTGAGTATAATCATAATAGTTAACTTAGTATAGAGTACCCAAACGAGTTGTAGGTCGTAGGTTCGAACCCAGACAGGCGCTTTACTTTGTGTAAATTATTTCATCGCCACTGCTCTCAGAACGGTGAAGGAAAACATCGTGAGGAAACCGGCGTGTCCTAGAAACAAAAATTCGAAGACCCGTGACATCTACCAACCCGCACTGGGCCCGCGTGGTGGATTACGGCCCACTCCCTCTCACAGAGAGGAGGCCTGTTTCCCAGCAGTGGGAACATTATTGGCTGACTATGATGATGAAACCCTTGTTTTGTTTCCATGTTCTGCAATAGTCCTGCACCAACCAGGGTTAGTTCTTGGGTGTATTTAATGTATACAGGGATAGATAATTGCCGGTTGGTGCCTCATTCCATTAAAAATTGTCTAATAGACCTATGAGAATTGCCTCCCCATGACCCCATGACCCGAGATGTAAACCTACAAGGTTATTGGAAAAACGCCAACAACTTCTTAAGAGGTCATTGTACTTATCATTATGAACAACTTTTACTACGGGACAAACCTGAAATCGCGAAATAAAATTGAGCTGTTCCCTACATTTTGACGAGATAAACGAACATAAATGTATGGAACAGCAGATTCTTTTTTTTGCGATTTTAGGTTTGGTCCCATAGTAAACGTTGTTCATAATGATGAGTACAATGACCTCTTTAGAGGTAGTTGGTGTTTTTGCAATAACCTTCTATAGAAACTAAGTAAAAATATTGCCTATTTTTTCCGACTACAAGGCAAGACTTCTTCCTGTTCAGGGAAGAAACGAGCATTGTGACCACGCTTGCTAAAAGCATGTTGGCATTTTCAGTTTCAATCAATCAACTCAGCCTATCGCAGTCCACTGCTGGACATAGGCCTCCCCCAGACTGCGCCACAACACCATGTCCTCCGCCTTCCGCATCCAGTCTACCCCAGCCACCTTCTTTAGGTCGTCCGTCCATCTAGCTAGACGGCTCATTTTCAGTTTATTCAGCTGATTTTGTAAAAACTTGATATAAAAGAGTGTCCTTAGACTCTTTTGCTTGTTCTTCTTCATAAAGATCTATGTTTTGGAATGAGCTACTAGTTTCAACTTTCTGACCAACTCACCGACTCTTTGACAATTCAACAGTGCCTGTAAATGATTTGAGTTTGAGTTTCACACGTTTTCCTTCGAGCATACTCAATTAATTAGTCATGCAAATAAATATTTGATAATTCCACTTAGTATTTGAGTTCATCATTGGCTACGCAATTAAAAAGTTACCGATATCCCTTGGGTTGTCTATCAGAGAGATATAGAGAGAAGAGACTAACTATTGATTACATTATCTAAATCTATAGGGAACAGCTCATCTCGTTTCGCTAATATTAAAAATAGTCTTAAAAGAATACCTAGCAGTCTATGAAAAGAACAATTAGTCAACTCCAAGCTGTAATGACTTTTTCTTTAAAAGGCTTTCCAGATATTCTAGATTATGAGAGTCTAACTATGCAGGGATAATTAGACTCACATAATAAATAATATATTTAACTAGCTTTTGCCCGCGGCTTCGCTCGCGTTAAGTAATATTTAAAAAAAAAATACATTTACATCCGCCATCATCCCTTATTTTATCCCCATGGGGGTTGAATTTATCAAAATCCTTTCTTAGGGGATGCCTACGTCATAGTAGCTATATGCATGCAGAGTCTCAGCCCGATCAGTTTAAAATTGACAAAGTTTCATACAAACTTTCATCCCCTATTTTATCCCCTTGGGGGTAGAATTTATCAAAATCCTTTCTTAGCGGATACCTACGTCATAACATCTACCTGCATGCCAAATTTCAGCCCGATCCCTCCAGTGGTTTGGGCTGTGCGTTGATAGATCACTATGTCAGTCAGTCACCTTTGAGTTTTATATATTTAGAAGATATAATACTATTTTAAAACTAGATGCCATAGCATTTCCTTGCTGATTGATCGAAAAAATGCCGAAACCAACTAAGAGACCTCTTAGCTAAGAGGACATTGAGGAGGTTAGCCAGCAAAGAAATGCTATGGCATCCAGTTTTAAAATATTTACCAAAAAAATCACGTTTATCATTTTCTACTCTTCAAGCCCTTTCATTTGATACCCATATTAAGGGGGTTGTAAAAAAATATGTAATCCGCCATCTTAGAGTGGCGACCATATTGAAATTATTACAATATTGAGTATTGCACATTGTATTGTTACCAGAACTAAAGGTGTATGCAAAATTTCAGCTCAATCGGATACTTACATACATACATACATACGAACAGTGCCAGCTAAATAAAAAAAAACTTGTAAAAATATCTACATAACCCTACTTATGTATCGTATCGTTTCAGCCGATAGACGTCCACTGCTGGACATAGGCCTCCCCCAATTTTGGGAGGGTTTGCCATAATCGCTACGCTTGGCAGGCGGGTTGGCGATCGCAGTATGGTATGGTGGTGGAATACATAGAGAACGCTGCTGCCCATTCTCCGATACGATCCTTAGTCGCCTTTTACGACACCCACGGGAAGTAAGGGGTGGTGGTATTCTTTAAGTCCGGCATCACACAGACTAACCCTACTTATGAAACGTCAGAAATACGGTTCCAATTGGTCGTTTCCTATGGAGAAGAGCCGGCAAGAAACTCCACGGTTACTCTTTTAAAAATAATTGGCTTTAAAAATGTTTTCAAATTACACTGTTTATAGGGCCTATCAACAAGTACTATGAGTCTACAAGTGTCTTAAAAGATCTACTTACAGAAACAAACATCATTTCATTACGAACCCAGGTGCACGCAAGACGTGTACGATCCATAAACAAATGTTTCTATAAGAATATAATATATATTATATAACAGTTTCTATTATAACCTCTCCTCGGCAAGCGTTGCGCTACCCAGCCCCATTACAGCACAGTTTACTTAAACACAAGCATGTTTTCAACCCGCAATGGTTTGTTTATTTAAATTTCAAACGAAATTAACATTTTATTTATTTTCATAGCTAATTTTGGCCGATGAAAGCAGAGCTCGGATTGCATCAGATGTTGCGTTCCCACGCAAATTGTAATATTCAGGGATTTTAAATGTTTAGGTACCACTCAAGGATTATGTTCATTGAAAATGTAAGTGCCTATATATCAGTCGGTTTGTGTATAGAATCCTATCTAAATTTATACAAATAGTAAAGCTGACGAGTTTGTTTGAGCGCACTAATCTCTGGATCTACCGATCGGATTTGAAAAATACTTTTTTATAGCCCTAATCTTGAGGGAGTCAAGTTACTTAGCATCACGCTAAGACTCTTAGTATCCGAGCAAAAACTAAAAAAAGTCTGTAAGATTGCTAAGCGAAAACTAAGGGTACAATTTATAAATGCTCAACAAAATAATTTTTGAACCTACCAAAATGGATAAATCTTGTTTCCCTGAAATAGTAACATTTATACCCAAATTGAAAAATATTGGCGACGTAGGATGCAAGAGCCCGAAGGGCACTACGAGGTTAGGTTTGGTTAGGTTACTTTAAACCTTAAACAGAAATAGGGGCCCCGCGAAGCGGGGCTCCGTCGACCTAAGATGTGGCATAGAACAAAAAGTATAAATTAATAGTTTAAAAACACTAGAAAAACACGCTTGGCCTTTCTCACAAGTGTAAACACGACTATGATACGATATTCTATCATGGAATGCCAGTACCTATCTACCGGCTTCATCATCAGACCTTGAAACCTAATCGTGGTCAAAGTTCATTACAAGACTTTTCTAAAAAATCCAAAACAGCTATGATACGATTTTCTATCATGAAGTTCCAGTTCATATCTTCCGGCTCCATCATTAGATCAGTTCGACAGTACCATATTATTGTATTGTCATCCGAACTACATACAGCTGAAAATTTCAAAAACGCTACGACCCTTGGAAGATGGTTAAATTAGTTACCTTAGATTTCATTACATAGTTACATGCAGGTCGACCTAATAAAAGCGTTTTAAAAATAGGTTCATTTCTACAATACTTTACGAAACACAATTTGGTGAGCATCTATATCCTTCCCCGGGATGCAATCTATCTCTCTGCCAAATTTTATCGAAACCCGTTCAGTGGTTTAGGCGTGAAAAGGTAACAAATAGACAGACAGAGTTACTTTCGAACTAGCTTCCGCCCACGGCTTCGCCCGCAAGGTATGTCGATAAAATTATCCTATCTACCTATCTCTCTGCCAAATTGTATCAAAATCCGTTCAGTGGTGTAGGCGTGAAAAGGTAACACAGACAGACAGACGGTCAGAGGTACTTTCGAATTTATAATATTAGTAAGTATGGACACACAGGTTACATAGATACACAGATGCAGACTAAAGATTCTATATAAAGTAACTACAGGTTACATAGATGCAGGAGCCGGCAATCTATGTTGATTCTACTGGAAAACAAACATCTCTAACTTCAGCCCCTGAAGTCAGAACTAAAACTATTAGCAAGAACTCATCAATCTTTGTAGAATATCATCATCTCGCTTGAGTTCCCTGGCGGTGTAGGCAAACACGCATAGAGGTATGAGGAACAGGGTGTAAAGTTCACTCAAGCTCCATAGAAAAGGGAGGATCCTCCGACCAGACGGGTGTTGTGTCTGACGGGCAACTGCCCGATGATTCATATCGGGCCGTTGTATCTATGCTAGTTGCGCGGTAAACTCTGCTTGCGAGATGCAGGATTTTGTGCGACGTCAGTATGATGCGTTGCTCGCATGTGGCGTTGTAGATACCGCTACACATGTATGGTATAAGCATTTCGCCAGTTATCTTATAAGTCCCATGTAACAGTGGGGCGTGTATTTTGCCATTAACCGGATTAAAACCAGACTCTGGGCTGCTTTGGAAAAATTTTTTTTAAGGATTCCGTACCCAAAGGGTAAAAACGGGACCCTATTACTAAGACTCCACTGTCCGTCTGTCTGTCACCAGGCTGTATCTCATGAATCGTTATAGCTATACAGTTGAAATTTTCACAGATGATGTATTTCTGTTGCCGTTATAACAACAAATACTAAACACAGAATAAAATAAATAATTAAGAGGGGCTCCCATACAACAAACGTGTTTTTTTCGGCGTTTTTGCCTTGCGGTACGGAACCCTTCGTGTGTGAGTCCGACTCGCACTTGGCCAGATTGTTCCCCTAACATCCTCTGCCTAGCAATTTCCCAACTATATTGGGGTCGGCTTCCAGTCTAACCGGATGCAGCTGAATACATTCTTCTCTTATATATTTCTTGCCTGTTCTTCTCCATAGGTATCTACTACGCTTTAAAATGGGCAACTAGCTTGATATTTCTGACTGAACGACTCCTTGACATTTCAAAAGTGCCTCTAAATAGTTTGATTGAAATCGAGTTCGAGTTTCAGTTTTCCATTAACTCTTTGCCCAACCCGGGGACCGAACCCAGGATCCCGCACTCAGCGGTCGCACTTACCACCACTAGACCAACAACGCAGTTAATTCTAGAACTTCCTACAAAAATTTCCAACTCGTAAATATTTTGCCAACAGACGCTTTTTTCTCACTTTTCTTAAATGGCCTCTTTCATCACAAAGAAAAGACTTCTTTTGTTTTACAATCACTGTTTTGTATACTCTACAGACTTTGATCGCTTTGATCCGTATGAAAGCAAACAATATTCAGTCAAAACTGCTTAAGACAAGCCGGTCGATTCTGTAAAAATCTCACCGTGAAAACTTAGGTGAAGTGAGTTTGTTTGACACTATTGACAGCTCACTCCACGCTTACTTCACCTAAGTTTTCACGGTGAGATTTTTACAGTACAGCACCGAAGAACCTTTAATAAATGGTAGGTTGAAATTTTTTGTTGCTTTAAGCACCCTTATATGAAAGAAAGTTTCTGTGTTAATTCTATTTGTATCCATACCAATGTAATAAACAACCAACAACCCGACATCGCGGCATCTATCAACCCGCACTGGGACCGCGTGGTGGATTACGGCCCATTCCCCCTCTGATTATGCTAATGTTATACATGGCGAAAGTGTTCTCTGTCTGTATGTTTCCTTTGCGCACGTTTTAAAGACAGAACGGTTTTAGATATTTGTTACACGGATAGACCATGACCTGGTTTAGAACATAGACTTCTCTGCTGTGGAGCGACTCCTATGTGATAACTATAAGGCAGCTATAGTATAGAGGCTATTAGATACCCCTTTTACTTATAAACGTATTATATCAGATTAGCTGCGCCCCGCAGTTTTACCCGCATAAGTGTCGATCCCGTAGGAATATCGAGATAAAAACTATCCTATGTCCTTTCCCAGGACTCAAACTACGTCTATACCAAATTACATCTAAATCGGTTCAGCGGTTTAAGCGTGAAAAGGTAACATACAGACAGAAGACACACTTTCGCATTTATAATATTTGTATAGATAGTACCCGTTGGATGCGGGAAGCACAGGACCGGTCGAAGTGGAGGTGCTTGGGGGAGGCCTATGTCCAGCAGTGGACATCTTTCGGCTGAAATGATGATGATGATAGATAGTACCGTAGTAGTAGTAGTGTGTCATAGTAGTAGTAGTGGAACAGAGAGTGCACCTGTGTATACGCACACACTTGTGCACTATAATACTTATCTCCTGCGTACCTGGCTAATCTCCTTTGAGATTGGCCACCGTGACCGAAAAACGGTCGGGGAGGCTATTATTATTATAGATAGTACCTATAGTACCTATAGAATATTTGTATGGAAGAAAAAGACAGGATGTGTCCACCCCTAATAAATCGGGTTAAGGGGAAGAGAATCATGAATAGGGTTTGATCCAAAAATCCCTTGGGTTGGTTGGAAGTCATGTAATTTTCTAACCTTTGGAAATTATGACTGATAATATCAACAAGTGATCTTGTAGTTTCTGTGTCTGGCTGTAAGAATGTTATTCGTTTTGGAGACAACCCTATTTTGAAAATCTCATTTATTTATTTATTTGATTTACACGGCTTAACAAACCAATTACATAAATCAAAGTATGTATAATTCAAAGTCCTTACTGACTGACTTTGGAGTGTGTGTTCTTTGTGAAGAGTAGGTATCCACTAAGAAAAGGTTTTTCGAAACTCCACCCCTAAAAGGGTGAATAGGGGGATGAAATTTCACGCAAACGAAGTCGCGGGCAGAAGCTAGAATATAATAAGTACTAACATAAAACATAAACTAATAACAACAATTAAATACTATTATTCTCACAAAAATGTAGGCACACAACCATGTTGGAAGCAGGCGGGACCCACATCATTTTTATTGTATTTTCAAATTCAAATGGGTCCCGCCTGCTTCCAACTATTATTTAATTTAAAATGGGCCTGTTTTTAGCTTTTCAGTTTCTTTTAACTTAAGTTTTTTACCGCAGTCGGGTTTTTTGATTATTTTAAATAACTTTTTTATTTCCAGCTTTTTAGTTTACAAATTTGAAAGATTTCGCAGACGATTTAGTTCTAGGTACTTAGGTGTTTTTTTGCGATTTGTCACTTCGAATTGCTTTTAAGTATATATGTTGTATATATTTTTGTAATCACCTTTTAAAACCCTTTATTTTGATACCCCACTCGATAGGTTTTTAAAAAAAAAATTAAAAAAATAATTTAGTATGGCGTCCAGTAGTCGCCATATTGAATTTTCACTAACGTCATGTCTTTAGTGACACTCGCCGGACTAAGAGGAATCGATTAACGTGTGAATCATAAAAATCGGCCCAGGCGTTTGGTCTGTATAGTGCTTCAAAGGAACATATAAACATACATACATACATACATACATACATACATAGGCTGATGAACACATTACCACTCCTTTGCGTCGCGCAGTCGGGTAAAAAACACTAGAAAAACACGCTTTTATAAATGCACGTAAAAACAAAAAACTAATCGTGGTCAAAGTTCATTACAAGACTTTTCTAAGAAATCCAAAACAGCTATGATACGATTTTCCATCATGAAGTTCCAGTTCATAACTTCCGGCTCCATCATCAGATCAGTTCGACAGTACCATATTATTGTATTGTCATCAGAACTACATACAGCTGCCAATTTTCATTACGCTACGACCCTTGGAAGATGGTTAAATTAGTTACCTTAGATTCCATTACATACTTAGTTACATACAGGTCGACCTAATAAAAGCGTGTTAAAAATAAAACACTAGCGGAATGTTGCACATTTGTACTGTAAGCGATTAGGAAGCAGAGGGGCGCGTCTTCGTGGATGGCGCTATCTGTAACACCAAAACCCCTTGGTAAGACTGGTTGTCAAATTTTTGGGCTGACTACCCGTAACGACTGTCAAAGATCTACGAATGACATCTGCTGAGACCAAAGGTTTAACGTACTTTCCAAGGCGCAGAGGTGTCTCGATATGGAATAGATGGTCACCCATCCACGCCCCGACCGCGGCAAGAGTAGCTTCAGCTTTGATCGACCTGTGCAGCTGTTTTTATTTAACCACGAGACCTTCCGAAAAAACAAATGAATTCCAAAAACTTCATGGTTATAGTTCAGAAAAGCTTTCATATACCGATTTATTCAGAGGACTCTTCAAACAAATGAACTTCTGGAACTATCTTACCAATACCTTGTAATTGGCTGTCAGTCTCACATGCAAGTTGTTTGTTTTAGCTGTAAGTCATCCATAGCAAATAAATAAATCAATAAATACCAATCAAATTGATTCAGTGTGGATTCAGTTCATTATTAGTTCGGAGTCCGATAGTTGCGGAGGAGCTGGTAACATTCTGTCTTTGAAGCTAATTAACTTACTATTAAGCTACTTACTTACCTATGTATGTATGTCCAAAGCTAATAGGAATGTACTGCGTGCAATACATACGTATGTATACTATTAACTGTGGAGAAGACAATACAACATACATGAAAAGACTGATGATACTTATGCGTAGGAGTATTTTGAAAACAATTAATTAATAAAATACAAACATCGTAAAATAAAACTTCAGTTGACTAACTTATCTGACTAGTTGGATAATTACTATCTATGTATTGATTGAATTTTTGTTTGTAGACTAGAAACGTCACATACACACATCAAAAGTGTCTAGGGATCAACATATATTTTTGCAATAACTTTTCTCCTGATTGATATTAATTAAAATTTTCTTTAAGGATTCATCAAATAAAGTGTTTTCGTTTGTCACAGTAACGATAAACCAAGTCACCTTTGCATTAATAAAGAAATTTGCCATTTTCCTAATAAAGGGATTTTTGACATTTGAACCACTAACACAAAAGTTCGAAAAAAAGACTGAAATAACAGTTTTCTTTAAAATTTTATTGGGTAACTTAAACAATTAATAATCCGTGTTTCTACCGCGAACACTAACAACACAAGAACATCGGTTTGGCATACTCAAAATGAGTTCATCCAAATCACGCTGTGGAATGGCCGCCCATGTTCGTTGCAACAACAAAAAAAGGTCTTCTTGCGACTGGATACCCTCCATATTCGGCAGAGCTCTTCTCTGTAGCATATCCCATGCATGCTCAATCGGGTTCAAGTCTGGCGACTGAGCAGGCCAGGGCAGGACATTGATGTTAGCTGCGGCGAGAGTCTGTCTTACAACTCTTGCGGTGTGCGGTCGTGCATTATCATGCATTAACTGAAATAAGGGACCGATTTGCACTTGTAGAGGAACGATGACGTCTGATACAATCGTCTCAGCATAAATTTGAGCGTTGAGGTTGCCTCTGATCCAAATCAACTCAGTTCTTCCGCCGATCCAAATACCCGCCCATACCATGATGGTTCCACCACTATAAGGATGGACTTCCTGGCAGGATTTTAATCGCTGTTGGCGTCCAGGGGTTCTCCAGTGTCGTATACGTCTTGTATCCGGTCTCATACCAAAACGAGACTCATCAGAAAAGCACACGAAACGCCATTGTTCTTCTGCCCAATTTCTGTGTTCAAGAGCCCATTGATATCGAATCCTACGATTGTGCATTGCTATAGGTGGTACCCGTAGCGGTCTTCGGGAATGAAGGTTCACTTCATGCAAGCGGTTTCTGACTGTTTGGTCGCTAATTAAGTTCCCTGAAGAGTGATGAAGCCTCACGGCTAACATCATGGCGGTTATTGTTGGAGCTCTTCGAGTTAAGATTTGAATGTATCGGTCTTGTCTCCGTGTGGTGCAGCGATACCGTCCTCCATGGCGCTCAGCCACGGTACCAGTGCTTCGGTAACGTGTCCAAAGTCGACTGATAACACTCTGACTTGTATTCAGAGCTAAAGCCACAGTACGTTGCCGGGAACCAGCTTCTATCATTCCCACGGCTCTGAGCATTTCTTCCCTGCTTAAATGACGTCGCCGCTCCATAATAACGTTGGTTTTAATCAGTAGTAGGGAAACAGTAGCACTAATAATGTCTTCAATGCGTTGTATGTTTTTATAGGGAAAATATTGACAGCTGATTTTCATCTTTTACTCGAATTTGATTCACAGTTCCTGATTCAAATTATGAAATGCACCAAAAAGGATCCATATAAATTTATAAAATCATAAATTTATTACAAAGCCACATCTCAATCTCAAGAAATCCGCATAAAAATGCTTGATCCCTAGACACTTTTGATGTGTGTAGTTAGATTAACCTAAGAAGTTTAATTTAGAGTCGTATTGACGTCTCCACCATGTAGACACTTTTACACGTAATTTTTATTTGAAACAAGATGGCGCCGATTTTCTAGTTCACTGATCTGAGATCAAATAAAAATTAAGTGTAAAAGTGTCTACATGGTGGAGACATCAAAACGACACTAAATTAAACTTCTTAGGTTAGATCTCTGAAGAGAAATCCCGAGACAAACTCACAGTTCGTGGTCTTTTTAAAGTATAAACATTTAAAACAACAATGAAGAGATATGTCTGGAAGGACTTTTTGAAGAAAGAGCCATTGCAGCTTTGAGTTGACCTGTCCTGACTGACTAATGATACTTAAAATAGTCCATAAGATCGACCGAAAGAATAAACATACTTTCTGAAATAAAAATGACAAATGAAAGTGTTAAATTGGACTTACAACGAGGGTAAACTAACACATACCTACGACCTACCTACGAGGGTAACCCGTCTATTTATGTCTCCGGCTTATAATATCTGCCATAGTTACCCTCTCACGTTGGAATCTATCCCTTGAGGGAAATATATGGGTTATACGGAGACATGAATAAAATTTATATTGACCCGAAAGTTTTATCTTGTTTTTTTTTTATAGTTATTACGACCTTTTTGCTCTTGCACTTAAATGTGTTCTGAAAAATTATTATTTTGTAACACTATGGCATCACAGAGAGCAGTAATGGCCGAGACTTACGAGTTGTATGTAGGCCGGGGTTCGAACCCAAACAGGCAGGCGCTTTACTTTGTGTAAATTATTTCAGCACCACCGCTCTCAAAACGGTGATCGAAAACATCGTAAGGAAACCGGCATGTCCTAGAACCAAAAATTCAAAGCGAAGCCGCACTGGCCAGTCTCGCCAGTCTGACTTTCACAACTCAGTAACAGGGTACTGGAGAATACCCCTTGCGAAGAAATAAAACTAAATGTATGAAGATCAAAATGTTTAAGAAACATCACTTTTGTTTTAGCATAGTCACGAATCGGGAAGTACCTAGCTGACTCATCCTTCCTCTTAAAATAAATGAGGTAGACATAAAAAACAATGTCCTTTCAAACTCTCTTCATATAAAATAAATATAAAAACAAGTGACTACCTCACTCAACGCGTCCGTTCTCCTTGGGCACTTGTCCCACCGCGGGCGATTTACGAGAAACGAGTGCGCGATCGCGACATGGGATTTCTCGCTACTACGCGCATGTACACTATAGCCGAAATATCTTGGCAAGTCTGAACGTAGGCACTAAGAACTTTCGCGCATGTACTCTCACTCGCATTTGCCTCCTGTCACCATTTGGTTCCTAACGCCTCATGTCACCATTTGGTTCCTAAAAAATCTTACTGCGCAGCCTTCTGCGCGAAGTTCAGTCTTGTCAAGATAAATCGGCTGTACTGTACCGAGCATACTGTTCTTGGTGCTGTACACTATAGCCGAAATATCTTGGCAAGTCTGAACATAGGCACTAAGAACTTTCGCGCATGTACTGTCACTAGCACTTGCCTCATGTCACCATTTGGTTCCTAACGTCTCATGTCACCATTTGGTTCCTAAAAAATCTTACTGCGCAGCCTTCTGCGCGAAGTTCATACTTGTCAAGATAAATCGGCTGTACTGTACCGAGCGTGAGTCTCTTCAGCGAGTGTTCTACCTGCCAAGCGAGCGTCGCTGAGTGAGTACTCTCTTTGATAGCTCTTGTCACTGCTACACGCTAGTACTAGCTGGCGAGTGTGAACCGTCAGCCACCAACTATTAATATAAATGTCTTTTCAACACACTTGCTCATAAAGTGGCTCTTATTGAACTGCTTTTAGGTCCATAATGTAGTGTAAGGTTTTAAGGTGAATGCGCAGTGATAGACCGCGAAATTCGAAATCTCTTAGGTTTTTTGCAATTTTTAGGTCAGTATCAGGTTGTATCTTGATCAAAACATGATTTGCTAATAAAACCGCCTCGAGTATAATGATCAACTTAGCACACATGTATCATAATGTACCTACTATTCTCTTCCATTAACACGGGACCAATAATCTTTGAGAGTAGAGTACAGTAGAGTTGGTTTCGACTTTTGTCATGTGCGGCAACAGGTCACATGCGTCGGCTTACTAAAATCGACCGTAGAAATGTTCAGTCGCAGGCGAACGCGTCACGTGAAGGTCGCCATTTTGATGGAAAATAAACTAGTCATCTGCGATTTTTATCAAGATGTGTAAATGGGGTGGTGATTCGGCTTGTGAGGCGATTTGACCCGGTTTAAATCCCCATTGCCTACTGACACGGCAATTTTTTTAATTTCTGAATGGGCCCGCTCTTGACCTCGTTCACGCCTGATGGAAAGCGATGGATGAGGTCTATGAAGGAACGAGCGTGCCCATAAGATGCCTAAGGCACTGGAACTCCCACGCATCGACAAACACGGCAGGCTGCTTGACGGCCGGGCTCCGGTGGGAGGGTGGTCGCAAACCAGGCGGGCGTTAGCCCTACCACCGCAAGAGAACAATTGGCCAGTCAAATAAAGCGCCAAGTGATTGTCCATGATGCGCCCAGCGCTCGGTTCAGTTGAATAACTGGCGGAACAAACCGCGCTACACTACGCTTCTTCGTGCATCCCGAACATTTTTTTCAATATTTTCTACGTTTCTTGAGCGAGAAAATCATTGATAGCTAGTCGCTTTCTCTCTTCTGTAGGACAAGTGCGTTACTCTCATTGGCAACAAATTGCCGCGCACGTGGTACTGAAAGCTTACAAAAGGGGCACACATTTGCCTAATTTATTCCCTAGCGCCGTATAATGGTCGTGTCCTCGCCCTTTCGGGATAGGGAGGATGGTAAGGTACACACGAAAACATACCTAAATCAAGCTACATATACACCATTCCGGTATAAGCTAAGGTCGCATTGTACAGTCACGAGCGAAAGTATGTATACACTTGGTTTTATTAAAAGGCGATTTTCTCCTTTATTTTTGAATGAAATTTTATATTAGTAGGAACATAATATTTTCGAACCCATAGGTGTATGTAAAGTTTCGTATTTCAAAGTTGCATTCGTTATTTCGTGAAAAAATCGCAATTTAAAGTTGCCAAGTGTTGACATATTGGTGCTCGTGACTGTACATATAGGCCTTTCCGCACAATGAAAGGTCTGTGTTAACTAGTTTGTATAGCTTGATATTTCGTCATATATATGACGATAGAATCGATCAAATTGTGCCTGGTTGGTTGTAGTCATTTGTTTTTTTAAAGATTTTCAACTACAGATAACTTATTTCGTAATGCCGATATAACCACACAGCCTTTGGCACAAATGTACTTCATCTAACTACTCGACTAAAGAACCTGGAACGTGAGCAATACTCCCAGAAACAAAATTACTAAAAATAAAAACGAACGGAAGTGCGCCTGGACATTTTGTGGTTTAATTTCAATGTATCTTTTGGGCTTTCGGTCAGTCGGGCATTTTCGGTCAGTGTATTTTTTAGGAAATTGTCGCGTGAGTGGTTAATATTATTAATATTCACTTAAGTTTAAACAAAAGCCAGATCCATCGATCCAGAGCAATTCAAGTTATTTTGATATTCTTTTCTCTGATAAAATCTCAGTACGTTTTATTTTTTATCTATTAAAAAATTTACTTGAACTTTCCTTCAAAATTATATACTAAACTCAGCCTTTCTCCCTTAAGGGTTTGCAGAACTTCCAGAACGCCACTTACTTTGGTCCTTCTCCCTTTGCTTCGACCACGTACATACATTTTGTTTGGAAATGATATAGTAGGTAATTTATCACTGGCAGCAGTGGATTGAAATAATTATTGTGGAACACAACTAAGCTCACCTCTAACCACTACGACCACTAACTAAACCGAATGTAAGCCGATGATAATTGTTTTAGCTTAATTTACAAACCACATGTTCATTTAGTACTAACTCATTTTAATTTAAAATTATTAAATGTGGAGTATGTTTTCATTTAACTTTTAATTCTTGTTTTTTTTTTATGTTTTTGTAAACGTTTGTGAGAACACAACGTTATTGTTGAAATGGGGTCTACATGAAAAACACATTCTTAAAAAAAATTCTAAGAAAAAACAAAAGAAAATCGAAGACAAACAAATTCCAGGTTCAATCATCTGTCTACCTTTTCTAATCTTTTTTGGAGTCGGCTCCCAGTCTAACAGGATGTAGCTGAATACCAGTATTTTACATGGAGCCACTGCCCATCTAACCTCCATAACCCAGTTACTGGATAACACGATACCCCTTGGTAAGACTGGTTGTCAGCCTTCGGGCTTCTGACTACCTGTAACGACTGTCAAAGATCTACGAATGACGACCGGGACAAACAGCTTAACGAGCTTTCCGAGTCACGGATTAAATTATGCAAAGGATCCATCATCATCCATCACTCATCCACGAACTGTACGCGGCAAACGTAGCTTGACTTTCAATCCACCCGTGCAACTATTATTATTTAACCATTAGAAGGAAAAAAAAGAAATCAATTTCCAAGTTCAAAATAGCACTAATTCAAAATTCGACCCTCGTGCCAAATTGAAACGTCACCGAGACACGGGTAGTCCTTTGTTATTATTGTTCTTGTTCGAACTACCCTCAATGGGGATAATTTATTCACTTCGGAAATTCGCTAATTGACGAAACCATTGACTTTGGTGTCCTTAAAATGATTTTGACTGAATTATTTTGGTAGAATCCAATAGTACTTGTGGTTACAACCACAAGTAATCACCGCACACAGTAATCTTCCGCCAATTTAGTTACCAAGCTTGAATAAGCTTGGTAAAGAAACTGGTGGAAGGTTGTATCTTGTGGCCAAAAAGTAAACATGATCTTCAGATGGGACTGTCATTATTTTCAAATTAACTTAACAGAGAGTTGAGCTGCTGGGGAGCTTGTTGCGTCTATAGAGGTATGAGGAACAGGATAAATAGTTCACTCATACTCTATAGAAAAGGGAGGATCCTCCGACCAGACGGGTGTTGTGTCTGGCGGGCAACTGCCCGATGATTCACGTCGGGCCGTTGTATCGTGCTAGTTGCGCAGTAAACTCTGCTTGCGAGATGCAGGATTTTGCGTGACGTCACTATGACGCGTTGTACGCATGTGGCATTGTAGATAGGTACCGCTACACGTCACTTCTTCTTTCAGATAAAGCACTAGGAAGTGGTGAAGGGCGGGCGTTTTGGGGGACCGTCTTATGTAAGTTTGACGTTCAAAAACTGCCGATTCTCAGCCTAATTTTAATAAATGACTTGTTTTATTTTGATTTTCAAAATTTAAAGCAAGGTGGAGGGAGAATAATGGTCAAAGAAAATATGAGCTAGACTTTGGAGGAAATAAATGTTTTGTAAGTATATTTATGTTTATAAACTTCTGTAAAAGTCCTCTCCTTGGTGAAGAATCGAATCCACAGACACTGACACTGACACTTGACAACAAGTTTACTGCAGCAATATGTCAATGCCTTGGGCTTTTCCATCTCGAATTCTCAGTAGCAGCCCAGAATCTGAATAATAATAATTTATAAATATTAATAATAATTATTGATAATTTCAATTTAAAATATTTTTTGTGAGGACTCGCTTACATTATGTCATATTAAGAAATAGTGACGAGATTAAAGTGTTTTCATCACTAATGTGTATACAGTATGATTAAAAATGAAAATAAAACCTATTTTCCAATTTTTTATTTTTCGTAATGATGCAATGTTTGTCAATGTTAGCGCTCTAGTTTGGCGAGCGAAAACTGTGTCGCGCTTTCGTTCGTCGATCAAAAGTTTCGTCGTTCCATCATTTGTCGTGAAAACAATCAGTCGCACTAACGATCGAGCTGATGTGCTGTCGCACTACTAATGTTCGACATATCCTACTATCGCCCTAACATTTGTCGCGTATTTGTTTGTCGCAACTTTCAAGCGGAGTCATATTTTGCCCGGTTGATGCCAATAATAAGCCCGCCCCCTATTAAAGGTGACTTAAACATAAGTGGCGAAATGAAAGTGTACAGATGCCAGTATATCAAGCTACTACAATCTGTCAAATTTCTTTAATAGATTTTCAACTTTATTGCTAAAGCATATGGTTCAAAGTTGATTGGGAAAATTTTACAGTTTCGGGTAGCTTGATGTGCTGGCGTCTGTACTGTGGGTGGGTACACCTCTGCAAAATCCTCCGGGGAATACAGACGCGATGATATGTCATGAGAATGGAATCCAATCTCGCACCAATCAATATTTAATATGACCTGCAATGTTCTGGGTTCTAATCGCGATTGGTTGTTTTATACAGACATATCTACGCCGTGTAGGTATTATAACCATAGTACCTATACGGCGTAGATATGTATACTAATAAGCATTTATTTATTTATTTATTTTAAATAGAACGGCCGAAGCCAATTACACTATTTAATATAATTTGACATAAGCATATTATATATTTAGTCTGTGTGTGCAGGACTTAAAGAATACCACCACCCCTTACTTCCTGTGGGTGTCGTAAAAGGCGACTAAGGATCGTACCGGAGAATGGGCAGCAGCGTTCTCTATGTATTTCACCATCATACCATAATGCGATCGCCAACCCGCCTGCCAAGCGTGGCGATTATGGCAAACCCTCCCAAAATTGGGGGCGGCCTATGTCCAGCAGTGGACGTCTATCGGCTGAAACGCCGACGACGACGATATTATATATATTCCTTATCATCATCATCATTTCAGCCGAAATACGTCCACTGCTGAACATATGCCTCCCCCAAGCACCGATAGGTTTTGTGCTTCACGCATCCAACGAGTTCCTGCTGCCTTCACAAGGTCATCGATCCACCTTGTGGGGAGGCCTTCCAACGCTACGTCTTCCGGTACGCGGTCGCCACTCCAGAACTTTTCGGCCCTATCGGCCATCTGTTCTGCGAGCAATGTGCCCTGCCCACTGCTACTTAAGTTTGGCAATTCTTTGGGCTATCTCGGTAACCTTGGTTCTCCTGATTCAATCTCGCAGGAAAACTCCAAGCATAGCCCTCTCCATAGCTCTTTTTTCCCCATTCTATTCTTTATATTATCATATAACCTGACCAAGATTATGTCTGGACTTTAAAAGAGACTGTGACCTCTGAGTTTGTTTCGGCCTTTCTTCTCAGAGTAGTCAGATAGGAAACGCCGACCTCATCTAGTTTTAAAAAAAAACATGATTGGCGTGTAAAAGTGTTTGTACAAACCTACTTACAAAAATAAAATCATTTATCATTTATAATATTTATTCCTCAATTTTCATAATTGCACCTATCATCGTTTTTCTTTGTATGACCCAAAGGTTGACTGGTAGAAAATGCCTATGGCATTAAGGCCGCATTTATGTGCTTGAAGTATTAAATACATATATCAGATGAATAGTTACACACCGATTTCTATCTTTTAGTCGTCAGTAATTTGACTTTTGATAGTAGAAGACTAAGCGTTGCGTAACTATACAGACGCTATACAATGTTTAATAGTCAGGGAGTCTCTGTATATTGACATCTACGACAGACATTGAGAATAGATATTTGAACTGTTTTAAGTAATGGAGCTCCTGCTGAAAGACACATTACGAAAAATTAACAAAAAATTGTTTTTTTAAATCTGTGTGTTGATAGATGTCACGTATCTTTAAATTTATGGTTCTATAACCAAAAATACCGCCACACAAAAATACGGTATGTCCTAAGATAAAATATTCAAAGCCAAAAGCCTCGTATTTGATAATAAGAAAAATATAAAAAGTTTACAATATTGTCTATTGCTATTGTCAAGACTCAAATAGCAGTAAACGGTACACATTTCCACCCGTCCAATCACAATCTCCCAGCAAATCACGAATCACCAGTGCTGACTAGCTACAAAGCGCTGTCCTCGCCCGATTTACTCGCTCCAGTGGCTCGCCAGTCGACGAGCGCGCTCGACCGGAACGAAGCTAAGGGCGAGTTTATAACAGAAAAATATGGAACGGCTGCCTTGAAATTTAAATTTGAATTTTCAACGACGTTCTTTTTTATTTTCTTTTTTTTTTTGTTTGAGAAAGTTTTGTTTTAGAAATGGATGGTATAAAGGTAATGAAAATTATGACAGTTTAGTAAAAATTGGTGCCTGGAGAAGATAAATTAAAGAGTAGATTAATTTAAGCCTCATTTTATGAGATAAACTGCCGAAAATGGACTTTCTTAATAGAACGTTTCAGGAAAAATATTGCCGTAGATATTAACTCCAAGAAAACTGATTACTTGATGTTAGTACCTTTATAAATCATCAGAGGGTGCTCTTGTTTATATTAATTGATTTTATTATGGCAAGATGTTGAAACAATTTCATTTTACATTATCTACAATAATAGATAGTGAAGAAAATGCCCACAGGGGCCTCTCTATGGTCTAGTGTCTGCCCAACGTGCTTCGCGTAATAATAGTGTTATAATTATGCTCGTAAGAACTATCATCTGCCTAGCCTTTTCCCAACTATGTTGGGGTCGGCTTCCGGATGCAGCTGAATACTAGTATTTTACAAAGAACGACTGCCTATTTGACCTCCACAACCCAGTTATTGGGTAATACGATACCCCTTGGTAAGACTGGTTGTCATACTTTCGGGCTTCTGACTACCCGTAACGACTATCAAAGATCCACGAATGACAGCCGGGACCAACGGGTTAACGTGCTTTCCGAGGCACGGAGGGGTCAGGGTATGTAAAGGTGATCACCCATCCACAACCGCGGCAAGCGTAGCTTAACCTGATCGATCGACTTGTGCGGCTGTTCTTATTTAGCCATCGGCCCCTGGAACTAGAGAAAAAAAACCTTAACGTATTTCGCATGTTTTAAGGTCATAATGCCTCGTATGCGCAGGGATCTCGCGACACCCTCGAGAAGATGTCGCCGATGCAATCCGTGGATGTCGACGATGACAAGGTCACCGACAACGACACAATAGACATTTTCGCACATATTATGTTTGTCAGGCTGTCAATAAGTAATTTACCCAAGAGTGATGGGCGTCTTCCTCGTACGCACACAGACAGTAGGATATATAAATTACATGTATACTCATACGTAAGTACAGTCGAACCAACTGTGTACATATTTGGCATATTTAGCACCAACATTTTTTTACGGTTATTAAAAAAAAACTGCTGTTCCATACATTTTGACTGTATGAAGGTTACTGTATTACTCTTTCGCAGTAGATAAATATTTTTTTTTCTTAATTTTTGGTAACAGATTCCGCGTCGACGTCCCTTACACCATATATAAGCACCTTACAACTACTTCAAAAAAATGTTGAGTGTGTTCAGTAGTCAATTCTTTTAAATCACCTCTCTTAATAAGTAACAAAAAGTGACGCACACAATAAAATTAGACAGTGACAGTGTCATCATCATCTATCCTTTTCCCTGTATGTTGGGGTCGGTTTCCAGTCTAACCTGGATGCAGCTGAATGCCAGTATTTTAGATGAAGCGACTTCCTATCGGACCTACAGAATCCAGTTACTGGGTAACACGATACCCATGTAAAGATAAATATATAAGGTGTGTCTATTCGTGCACAAAGCACGACATCCATACCATAATATTCTTTTTATTCGAGCATAATATACTTTTTATTCGAGCATCATATACTTTTTTTTTTCGAGCATAATATACATTTTATTTTCGAGCAATATACTATTTTTTTCGTTTCTATGGCTTCTTTACCACCTTAAGGTGTAACTCTTAAAATATTTCGTGAATAAATAGATACACCTCATACATACATTGCCTGTGCACTAAATAGCTTGTTCGACAATACGTGTACATACATAGACATTGTATCTATGTATATCGTATAAACAAACAGACAGCGTCGATCGCAATGTGTTAATCAAAAGACAACACTGGATAGAAGCGTTTGCTGTTTCAAGCAAGAGATGTTTCATTCAATTGTTTTTTTAGGGTTCCGTACCTAAAAAGGAGAAAACGGAACCCTTATGATTGATGACTAGCATATTACCCCGTCTACACGTCGGCGGAGGCATTGGCAGATGGCCATCTGCTGATGAATCTGACGACGTGTAGAGGAGGCTTTACGCAACTACCTCACAGCTGCATGAACTTAAACGAAGCAACTTACATACGTGAGTGAGGGCTCATTCACACGAAGACGATTCGTTTTTATTGACAAATCGTCTTTTTTTTACGACCCTTTTTTGGTTTTTAAGGCGGCTATGCTTTTTAAATGCCCGTGTTCACACGCTTCACGAATCGTGAAAAGTGTCGGACACCTCTTAAATCACGTATTGTCTTTTAAACAAACAAAAAAAAAAACAAAATCGAAATCGAAATCGGTTCATCCAATCGGGAGCTACGATGCCACAGACAGACACACACACACACACACACACACACACACACACGCACACAGACACGTCAAACTTATAACACCCC
The DNA here is from genome assembly GCA_916614155.1 of Mesoligia furuncula. NCBI lineage: Eukaryota > Metazoa > Arthropoda > Insecta > Lepidoptera > Noctuidae > Mesoligia > Mesoligia furuncula. Next base: position 16,046,525 of record OU744815.1, on the reverse strand, counting down.
GTCGTTTTTGCGTCGAGGGTTAAAAACAATTTCGTTAAAAAACACGAATCGTCGACAATAATACCTACCAATAAAAAACATGAATCGTCGACGATAATACCAATATAAGATTAACTGAATCACGAAACGAAAGTGAAAATCAAATAAAACACGATTCCGTACGCAATGTGAACGCCCATCCGTCATGACGTATTGTGTTTTATGAACCCGTGTGAATGAGCCCTTGGGGTCGTAGAAGGTGGCGACCTGTAGTTTCTCCCTACCATCATGAGAAGAATGTGTGAGTAAAAATCTTAATCCGTCGTAATAATCACTACGCTGGAAATTAGTGGTTATGTGGCACGTGCTTGATCGTTTCATAAAATGTTACACTCAAGACTGTTGAATGCACCATAAAAGCTTAACTTCATACGCATAAGCAGGATACAAAGGTCTAAAAAGTTAGTAGAGAAAAAAGATAACTGGAAATCTCTGTTTTTATGGAAAATTTAAAATCGGTCTAACTTGGATGTGACACTATTTTTCGAAAATGTTCTCTACTAACTTTTTAGACCTTTGTATCCTGCTTATGCGTATGAAGTTTCATTAAAATCGGTTCGTTTATTTCGAAAAATAAGGGCTTGAAAGTTTGTATGAAATGCTGTACGGCGTAAACGCTCTTAATACAAAGTAAGCCAATAAACATATTACAAGCGACATAATCATTTAAACCTATAGCTCGTCTCTTACTCATTGTCAACTCGATCTTTCTCGATCTTTACTCGTGTAACGTTTTATCCTAGAGAGCCTGAGACAGCTTGTCGCCTTGCGTTTGTACGCGAGACGATTACTAAGGAACCTCATTGAATATTGATTTATAAAATAACTAGCGGCGCCCCGCGGTTTCACCCGCATAAGTTTCGATCCCGTGGGAATATCGGGATGAAAAAGTTATTAAAAAAATTAAAAAAACCCGACAGCGGTAAAAAACTTAAGTTAAAAAAACTGAAAAGCTAAAACAAGCCCATTTTAAATTAAATAAAAGTTGGATGCAGGCGGGACCCATTTGAAATGTGAAAATATAATAAAAATGGTATGGGGCTATACTTAAGTTTTTACCGCAGTCGGGTTTTTTTATTTTTTTAAATTACTTTTTTATTTCCAGCTTTTTAATTTACAAATGTGAAAGATTTCGCAGACGATTTAGTTCTTGGTACGTGTTTTTTACGATTTGTCACTTCGTATTACTTTTAACCATAAGAAGTTGCACATATTTTTGTAATCGCCTTTTAAAACCCTTTATTTTCATACCCCACTCGATAGGTTTTGAGAAAAAAAAAAAACTTTTTTGAAGACATAATATGGCGCCAAAAATTGGCCACTTTATTTTTTTTTTTAATTTTGATATACCCAGTGTCACTCTCACAACTAAGACGAATCTAACGGCACCTCGCAAGCTGAAATCGATCAAGCCGTTTAGACTACAGAGCGTGCCAAAGAAATATACATACCTACATACATACATACACTCGAAAAACATAACCTCCTTCCGGCGCAGTCGGGTAAAAAGTAGCCTATATGTTAATCCAGGGTGTCTGCTATAAAAGATTTATTGCCAAGATTGCCATTTTGGATCTCACTCGAGTCATATCTTTTATTCGGAAGCGTCTACACAATGTCGACTCGATCTTTCTCGTTATCCTAGATAGTCTCAGACGACGCGTCGCCTTTCATCTCAATATGGAACGGTTACGAAAGACGTACCTACTCATAAGAGATAAAAGGAGGTGTTATGTTTATATTGTTCATTGAGGCAATGTTTTTATAGAGACCGTTGCCTCAATGACGCGCTACATTCGGATGTGTTGCCGAACACATCCGAATGTAGCGCGGTGTCGGTTACGGTAACAGTGTCGCGTGTTCAATGGTTTTTTCCCATTTCAAAAATTGCAAAACGCCCCTAAAGAAGTTTTCACTTCAAAAATGATTACAATGGCAGGGAGTAAGTACAAGTGACTCTTTTTATACCCGTTATAATACACTGTTCAACATAACTTGTAAAAAAAGCCAAGTCTCGCAACTCAGTTCTTCTACCGTAAAAAGTTGTGAGATCCATGTAATACCAAGTCGGTTAATTTATTTAATCCCTACTTAAGGGACCTTCTGTCTTAAGTTATTTCGTAATTAGCCAATCTAACAACATCTTATAGTGACCATATCAATATTAAAAATCTTTTATGTTTTAAATAAATAGTTTCACTTGGCAATCGCATGAAAACACAATGTATCTCTATATTATATTTAGTTATATTATATTTAGTATACTATATTATGTTTAGTGCGATTGCCAAGTCAATCTATTTATTTAAAACATAAAAGATTTTTAATATTGATATGGTCACTATAAGATGTTGTTGGCCGACTTGTCGGGGGCACTGCCGTGCCCCCAGATTAATCAGAAAATTAATCCCTCATGCCTAACATCGGAGCTTTACCTCTATAATAAAAAAAAAAAAAAAAATATTGCCAGGCATTGCCCATAGTGTGTTAGTATTACATCTTACTTAAAAACTATAGTAGTAACATGCAGGAACACTAAAAAAAAGAATAAGACAATCACAATCACAGGAAGGTTTAACAAGCTTTGTTGACAACATGTAGCTTGATAAACCTCCCCATTGTAGGCCCATCCAGTCTCTCTGCAAACACCCTCAGAATGCTGTTGCTGCTTCCCCTCACTCGGGATATTACTGAGGCAACTTTCTTCCGCATTATCGCAAAGTAGTCGTCAGTATGCGCATCAGCGAACATACCATATATACTACAATCGCTAAGCCCTTGAGGCAATTTATCACATTTATCACACTAATATTATAAAGGCGAAAGTTTGTGAGTGTGTGAGGGGGTGTGTGTGTGTTTATATGTTTGTTACTTCTTTACGCTCAAACGGCTCGACCAATTTTGATAAAATTTTGTATGGAGGTAGCTGACACCCTGGATTAACATATAGGCTACTTTTTATCCCGATATTCCCACGGGATCGACATTTACGCAGGTGAAACCACGGGGCGCAGCTAGTTTTACTATATGTTCCAAAACCCTCAATTTTATAACTTTAAAATCCCTTGATCCAGCTTAGGCATAAACACCCAACGGTCGCCAAACAATATTATTAATAAAGTTCATTATTAAACCATTATTTGTACAAAACTTTAGATATTAATCTCGACCCTCGTAACTTTGAATATTATGGGCAGTGTATGGAAATACGATCGTTTTTCATTGGCTACTAAAGGAAAATTTTTACGATTTCCATATCAAACTGTTTAAATTTTCATCATACTTTGCTCGTCCTAATATCAAGAAGACGCTGGCTTACATTGATAAAGTATATAAACAAACAAACTCCTAAAGTTGGTTTAAGGTATTAAGAAATGACAAACTTTTTAAGAGTATCGTAATTCGTCTTACAGAGAGGAAGCCTGGGTCTAAGGCTTTTCAGGTTTATGATTTCCAAAAAGCTTAAAATAACGCAATGGAAATATCATATAAGTAAGTCTACTTTTAATACTGTAGATGGCTTTTTTCTCTGTTCTCTAATATTGATACAAGGTAACCAAAAAAAAAATTCTCATCAAAGTTAAAATTAAAATATTTGGTCGCAAAAAATGGGTGTAGATGCATAGATGTATTTCATGCCCACTAAGAGAAGAAGAAGATTAACCAATCAACAGGGCAAAAGAAAACAACGAAAATTACCTGGTTTATTTACTAGGTAACCAAGGGTGAGTGTTTGGTCAAACTGGTAACGCGGGCATGGGGCGGGCGCGGCGTGGCGAACTCAAACATATGAACTTCCTGTGAGTGTCCGTAGTGGGCACGCGTGCGCGGTGAGCGGGGAGCGCGCGGGCAACTCACGCCATAAATGTCGTTCGTACCAGTGGCCGCAGCGAGTCCGCTGCGACCAGGGTTCTCAAACTAGTTCGAGTTTTTTTTTAGTAAAAATAAGTCATCTTCATCCAACCCCGGTCCCCTCACCGCGCCCGCGTCACCCTCGTGCCCACTATGAACGCTCAATTGAAGTTCTTATGTTTGAGTTCGCCACGCCGCGCCCGCCCCGTGCCCGCGTTTGCAGTCTGGCCAAGAACTGAAAGAGGCACCAAAACCTATAAATAAATGTTATTCCACTACCCCAATCCAACCTCACCCTTATCTCTATGCCTAAGTACAACCGGATACTTACCTACTTTATCAAGGCGAGCAACAAAAGAGTTAATTAAAACCACGCTTCCGAGTGCCTACGTGCTGAAAGATACACTGACCCAAATTCTGTTGTACGCACAATGTACATACGTGAAGATGCTATCACAACTTTGAGGTTGGAAACGATACAACTGGGTAGAGTTATAATAAAATCTGAGTAAGTGAGACAGTCTTTTGTTTTGTTGTTTTCCTTATACGGAAGATGGTTATGAGATTTTCTTTGTTTGGATAATTGAACAGTGGTCTAGCAATAAGTAGTGAATGTTACAATTTTTAGGGTTCCGTACCAATATGGTGAAAACGGAACCGTTATGGTGAGACTCAGTCACAGCTGGATATCTCAAGAACTACTTACTAATACTACCAACTTGAAATTTGGAAATCGATCTATCGGTCAAGAGATAGCGCTGACATAAAACTGCAGTATTCTATACTACAGTGCACATTGTTAAAATGCTCTGACGAATATAGGCCTAGCTGATGAAAATTTAAAAATATATGATGTTACGGAACCCTCGGTGCCCGAGTCCGACTCGCTCTTGCCCGGTTTTTTTTTGTGTGTAAAATTAACAAATAACTTCTCCCGCTTTGGGCTGAGCGGGAGGCCGTGCCAGACTTTTACTGACTAAAACCCACCCGTGTTCCTTCAGTTGCCTATGCCAGGGCCACAGTATCTCTTTCGAACAACCCGCGACCCTGGCAGGCATCGGCCCTAGCGGACCCCGTCAGTTAGTGCTGACAGATCTTTGAGGCGCGCGTGGAACACAACGCGCCGTCGACCCGGGCCTGGTCCTTACCGGACGGCGAGCTGCCCATTGCTCGCCGTCCGTAAGCCCGCGTCTACAGGCCGGGAATCGGCTGTCGATTCTGAATGTTACACCTGCAATGCTTTTCTGACTGATTACTGTAATAATTGTCTGTGTGGAGCCGGACTTAAAGAATAGCACCACCCCATACTTTCCGTGGGTGTCGTAAAAGGCGACCAAGGGGCGTACTGGAGAATGGGCAGCAGCGTTCTCTATGCATTCCACCACCATAACATACTGCGATCGCCAACCCGTCTGCCAAGTGTGGCGATTATGGCAAACCCCCCCCTTTTGGGGGAGGCCTATGTCCAGCAGTGGAAATCTTTCGGCTGCAATGATGATGATGATGATAGACGAGTATAGATAGATTTATTTATTTCTGAGTATATGGTACATGGTGGTATATGGTATATCTAGCTACTACCACAATATCACACGCTCAAGTCAGGGGTAAATGTGTAAATTATTTAAATGACTTTCCTTGTATATCACCACTTTCTCTCGCTATTGTGTTGTGGAGCTCTAAAGAAAGGTCGGTTAACCCGAATACACATGAAAACGGTGTTGGTAAACTTTCTACCAGCCTTAGGTACGAGAGAGATAAGTCAGTCTATGCATGTACTGTTTAAGTGAATTTAAAAAAAAAATACTTTCATGGTACAGAGTTAGACAAATGTCTTAAGAGCGAACAGGGCGTGCGATTCTCCATACAAATTTATTCCCCTTTTTTTCTTCCTGAATAATGCCTCTAGAGCAAATTTTTTATTTTCATAAATCAATGTCTGTTGCGTACGTACAAGTCCCTTTTTTTTTTTTTTTTTTTTTGTGGATGGGAAATCATCAAATGACTCCTCCCGCTCTGGGTGGAGCGGAAGGGAGTGTCAGACTCTTACTGACTAAAACCCACCCGTGTTCCTTCCTTAGCCCTTTATGTTCCGGGCCAGCGGTAACCCTTTCGGACAATCCCGCTGACCCGGCAGGCTTCGGCCCTAAGGGGCCCCTCCTCGATGCTGACATCTCTTTGAGGCGCGCGTGGAACACGTACGCGCCGTCCGGCACGGGCCTGGTCCTGATCGGGCGGTGAGCTACCCATTACTCTCCGCCCGCAGGCCCGCGCCTACGGTGGCCGGGAGTCGTCACGCGGCTCCCGACGCCCGGAGCGTCTCCCGCGGCGGCTGGGACGGGAGGCTCTCTCCCTGAGCCGTTCCGCCACCTCCTTCGCTAGCATGACTGCTTCGCAGAAGGAGGTGACTGCCTCCCACTCCCTCTCGCCCCGGACCATGGCTTGCACCAGGGCCGGACGCGAGAGGTCGCCGTCGCTGCCAATCGCCTCTACGAGGACACGGCGGTGCTCCGCCCAAGCGGGGCAGACCTCCACCGTGTGCTCCACCGTGTCCTCTGGGCGATCCTGGCAATGGTGACACCCGGGCGTTTCCTCCCGCCTGATGATGTGCAGGAACCTCCCGAAACTTCCGTGTCCGGTGAGGACCTGCGTCAGGCGAAAGGTGAGGGCGCCGTGGCGCCTCTCTAGCCACTCCTCAAAGAGGGGTCTTATCGCCGCTATCGCGGCGTGCCCTGCGCTGGGTTGCGACAGTCGCTCTTTCCATGCCGCCATGAGATCGCGCCGGAGATCCGTCCGCTCCGCAGCGATTTGCCGCGGAAGCGGATCCTCCCCCCGGCGTAGTGCCTCCGCGCGCCACTCATACAGGCACGCGAGGACTATCGCCTCCAGATCCCATGGCGGCAGTCCGGCAAGGAGGCTTGCCGCCTCGCCAGAGATCGTGCGGTAGCCCCGGATAGCCCTTATGGCTACCACCTTCTGGGGCGCGTTCAGGTAGTGGGCGGCTCGCCGCCGCAGTGAACGCGCCCACACCGGGGCCCCGTATATGGCCATGGACCGCACGACCCCCGCGTAAAGCCTCCGGCAGGAGGCGTTTGGCCCCCCCAGGTTGGGCAAGAGCCGCTTGAAGGCGGCCCCGGTCCGTTCCAGTTTGGGGGCCAAACGTCGGAAATGCTCCACGAAGTTCCACCGGCTGTCGAGGACGAGACCCAGGTATTTCATCGTCATCCCGACGCCGATGTGAACCCCTCCTACCGTTAGTTGGGATCCCGATGGCGGCGCGTTCCGGGGCCCATGAAACGACATGGCCTCGGACTTGTGCAATGCCACCTCGAGACCCAACTGCCGGATCCTCTCCACGACTATCGCAACCCCGCGTGTCATCGCGTCGGCCGCCGCCTGATGCGACCTCCCCTGCGCCAGGACCAGCGTGTCGTCAGCGTAGCAAACCACGCTGACGCCATCAGGGATGTCGGCGCGCAGCACCCAGTCGTACCCGATGTTCCACAGAGGCGGCCCCAGGACCGATCCCTGTGGGACACCGCACGACATCTCTCGCCGGTTCCACTCCCCATCGCGACCGGGGTAGCTGACGGCTCTTTCCGTCAGATACGCCTCGACTATTCGACGGAGGTAGGGCGGCACCCGGTGATACCGGAGTGCCTCCACAATGGTGCTCCAGGGCAGGGTGTTAAACGCGTTGGCGATGTCGAGTGACACCGCCACGACGACCCCACCCCGGGACACCGCGTCCCCCGTCGTGAGGGCTCTCACGCGCATGATGGCGTCCACCGTCGAGCGCCCCTTGCGGAAACCGAACTGGCTGTCCGCAAGATCCCGCCCCGTCCTCACCAGGTGCCCGACGAGGCGGCCCGCAATCACTCTCTCAAAGAGCTTGCCGACCTCGTCGAGCAGCACGATGGGCCGGTATGCGGACGGAGAGTCCGCAGGGCGCCCTGGCTTCCGAATGAGGACCAGCTTCCCCGTCTTCCAACGGCGTGGAAACTGGCCTCTCTCCAAACATGCGCTTAAGAACGCCTCCAGTCGAGGCCCGAGAGCCCTCGAGGCCAGGACCCAGGCTTTACCTGGCAAGCCGTCGGGTCCTGGGGCGGTATTTTTGGCCTTCAGCCTTCCTACCGCCGCTCTCAGTTCTACCCCGGTCACAGCAGGGATGTCGTCGTCGTCGTCCGCGTGGTCCGCTTCGGGCACCGCAATTGGCGGAGCCATGGGCGGGGGAGTGTGCTCCCCCCGTGAAGGGAACAGAGCGCTCACCACCTCCTCCACCAGCTGGGGGCGGAGACTCTGCGTCAGCGGGGGGGCCCAGGTGCGGAGTTTATTCCGCACCATTCTATAAGGGCGCCCCCACGGATCTCTGTTCAGAGTCTCCACCATCTCCTCGCGGGCCACATCCTTGGCCCGCTGGACAGCCTCTTGGAGGGCGGTCTTCGCCGCTCTGTACCCCTCGTACAGCTCCGCCTCCGTGGCTTCCGCATCCGGAGGGCGAATGCGGAGCCTGCGGTGCCTGGTGTACAGGTGTCGCGCATCGACGCACGCCTTGCGTAGCGTCTCCAACTCCTGCGACCACCAGTACACCTGACGTCGGGCGCGTCCTGGCCGGACTCGGGGCATTGCCACGTCACAGATCTCGGACATGGCCTCCCGGAACCACTCCGCCTCATCGTCGATGTTGGCAGGCCTGTCCGGTGATGACACCCAGGCCTGCACGATCGAGGCTTCCAGGAGGAGCTCCCGGTCCAGCTGCTTCAGCGCCCACCGCGGACCACTCGGGGCCTGTTGGACCAGCGCGTTAGAGGTCTGGGCGGAGACGTCGAACCGGATATACCGGTGGTCGGAGTAGGTCTCCACCCCCTCCATGACGCACCAGTCAATGACGCGTTGTGACAGAGCGGGGCTGCCGAACGAGATGTCCACCACGGACTCACCCCGCATCCGCACACACGTGGGAACAGAACCCCGATTTAGGACGACCAGGCCTGTTTCCAGAGCCCAGTCCTCCACCATCCTGCCCCGCACATCCGTGTAACGGGAATCCCAGGCCAAATTCTTGGCATTGAAGTCCCCGAGCACTAGCACGGGGAAGGGATGGTTTCCGGCGACGACGACACTCAACTCTGTTAAAGAGTTGTGGAACTCGGCGAGAGTTCGGTTCGGAGAGAAGTATACCCCCACTACTACTATCTCTCCGAACCGTGCTGCTACGCACCCCTGTCCCTTCGTGACGCATTCGAGGAACGGGGTGCCGGCGGCGGCCGACGAAAGTATGGCCACTGAGCCGCTCAGGTCCTCCACCCAGTCATCCCTGGGCGGGACAAAGTACGGCTCAGCGACCACGGCGATGTTAATCGACCACTGCGCCACGCTCTGGAGCAACAGGTCCTGAGCGCAGGCGCAGTGGTTGATGTTCGCCTGGAGGAGGCGTAGAGGAGCCATTACTCCTCCATTTCAGCCCCCTCCCGGGCACGTACAAGTCCCTGTCATTTTCTTTTTTTTAGCATCTAGTTAGTGAAGAAAATATGACCCTCTAAAAATTATAAAAAATACTTTTACCGCCGTTATTAGACGACTACCAGAAATTATTAGAAAAGTTTTTAACATAAAAAAAATTATAGGAACCTAAACATACTCTTTCTTAAAATGTTAATGAAAACCTGCGGTATAATAGCGTAATACACTTAAAATCGCAAACCGATTTTGAAGGAAATCCTAAACCATTGCTGCGTAGGTTTGAAAAATTCGTCTGCTCGACAACGTAAATAAAGCAATGGACGTTGCTGAATTGTCAAAATATATGGTTCTGCCGTTGTGTTACAAGATTACTTAGCTGATCTTGACTGTAATAAATCGTCAACACGCAGTGAGCGAGCGTAGTGATCAACAATTGACAATGTTTCTTTTTAACACGCTTTTATTAGGTCGACCTGTATGTAACTAACTATGTAATGGAATCTAAGGTAACTAATTTAACCATCTTCTAAGGGTCGTAGCGTAATGAAAATTGGCAGCTGTATGTAGTTCTGATGACAATACAATAATATGATACTGTCGAACTCATCTGATGATGGAGCCGGAAGATATGAACTGGAACTTCATGATGGAAAATCGTATCATAGCTGTTTTGGATTTCTTAGAAAAGTCTTGTAATGAACTTTGACCACGATTAGATTTCAAGGTCTGATGATGAAGCCGAAAGATAGGCACTGGCATTCCATGATAGAATATCGTATCATAGTCGTGTTTACCCTTGTGAGAAAGGCCAAGGGTGTTTTTCTAGTGTTTTTTAGGGTTCCGTACCCAAAGGGTAAAAACGGGACCCTATTACTAAGACTTCGCTGTCTGTCCGTCTGTCCGTCTGTCCGTCTGTCCGTCTGTCCGTCTGTCCGTCTGTCTGTCACCAGGCTGTATCTCAAGAACCGCGATAGCTAGACAGTTGAAATTTTCACACATGATGTATTTCTGTTGCCGCTATAACAACAAATACTAAAAACAAAATAAAATAAATATTTAAGGGGGGCTCCCATACAACAAACGCGATTTTTTTGCCCTTTTCTGCTCGATATCAAAAATGGCAACAGGTAGGCACTTGAAATATTCACAAAATACTCAGTTGTATTTTAACTTTAATAATAAATAATAAAATTAAAATAAAATAAATATTTAAGGGGGGCTCCCATACAACAAACATGTTTTTTTCGGCGTTTTTGCCTTGTGGTACGGAACCCTTCGTGTGCGAGTCCGACTCGCACTTGGCCAGTTTTTTAAACTATTAATTTATTCTGTATGAAAAGAGGACTTTGCCCTTTTAAGACAGTCACAAGCTAATTTCTATAATACATAGTCCTCCGTGTACTATCGTTACGAAATTATAGGCCGACCGCTTAACTGAGACGCTGCCTGAGGTAGCAGCGCGGTGCGGGGGGGAGGAGGTGACGTGATGTGCGAGAGCTCAGTGATTCGTCAACTTGTGACAACTATCACCCCTCCCGCACCGCGCAGTTACCTCGGGCAACGTCTCAGTTCAGCGGTCGCCCTATAGTGACTATATGAGTAGAAATGTTCATGTTTATATCTGTTAAAACATACAAAACCGTATGTTATGTTTTGACCCACGAAGACATCACGAATCATTCAGGATAAAATCCTGAACGATAAGGGATTACGAATAACGTTACCTATGTGATGAACATAGATCGGAATAGGTAGAGCTGTTTTATGTACTTGCCATAGGTTAGAATAATATGGATATTCGCTTTTAGTTACGAAGTTAAGTTTAGTTTCGAAGTTACTGTTGGTAAAGAATTGAATTCTAGTGGCGCAGAAAAAGACAATAAACAGGTGCGTCACTCTAGCGACAATAAAATCCCGTAAAAATCCCGTAGTATCAGGCGGAATCCCGTGGAATATCCATATTAACATCAATGTTTGCGGTCAATGAACCTAAATAGCTCTACCTATTCCGATCACTGGTGATGAAGTAGTTCATTTATTTGTGTCAGAAACAAAACTACCAACAATAACAAGAAACATGAATCTGTCTTAATTTAAACTAGTGAGAGAAACATCTACATTTTGTACATAATTGATACATGAGAGTTCGTCGCAGTCAGACTTGTGACTCGGTTTGTATGAGGCAAGTTCGGATTCGGTAACTGTTGTTAGGAAGTTCAGTGACTTTTGTACGGGAAAATTAGATTTTCAGTCGGAAAAACTTGGTCTGGATGGTTAAACTGTCGACGAAATGAAGTTATAATATTCTAGGAAATCATTTGCTAGTTTTTGGGGTTTCGTATCCAAAGAGTGCCAACGGGACCCTAATACTAAAGCCGGCCGAACACACTAAGGTTCACCGGAGAGGTCCAACTAATGAGGAGTTGAACATGGACAGCATTTAGAGGTTCAACATGGTCGGATTAAAAATTGTGGGGTTGAACATGGACTAAACCTATTTTTTGAGGCTTGTTTTTTATAGCAATTTTTTCTTGGAAATATGTAATATTTGTTTTTTGTATTCATAAAAAATATGGTAGCGAGAATGACTGCCCAGGGTCCTTTTTTGTGTTCATGAATATATTGTTAATCCTGAAAGCAATGAACCAATTCATATTTTAGTTTTGTCATTTCTTTTATATCTTTCTTAGTAGGTATACAGGGTTATTGGTAAAACATTAACAACCTCTGCGCAGGTGAACCGGACCGTGTGTAAGAATAGACATGTGCAGTTTTTTGAACCTGCGCAGGCGACCGGCGCAAAATCGAAAACCAATTATTTCGAGTGACACCGTACGGTGTACCTGTAGATGAACTGAAGATCGCTTCGGTACACCGGAACATCCCCATACACGCTACCGACGTGTGGTTGACCTGCACAGGCAAACCTGCACAGGTAATCTCTCCGGTGGACCGTAGCGTGTACGGTTTACATAAGCCTCCGCTGTCCGACGGTTCGTCTGTCTTTCCGTCAGCGAGCTTTATCTCACGAACCGTAATAGGTAGATAGTTGAAATTTTCACACAGTGAAAATTGCTATTGTCGCTGTAATAACAAAATATAAAAATAATGAACTATATAATATTAAAGGGGGCCTCCATGTATTTTTCGGCGCATTTGCCTTGTATGCGAGTCCGACTCGTACTAGGCCGCTTTTTTTGTATGATAGTGATGGATTCGGTGATAGTAATAGGTGACAGAAAAGTACAATCAGTTTTATGGTACAGATGACCGAGAGTCGGTGGAAATCTTTGACCTTGAGCTGGTCTAGCGTAGTACTGAGTTTCAATAGAATGCGAGACCATTTTATACTGGTTTTGTTACCACTGCCGTGCCGGTCTTTGTACAGACACCAGCACATCAAGCTACCTGAAACTGTCAAATTTTCCCAATCAACTTTGAACCTTATGCTTTAGCAATAAAGTTGAAAATCTATTAAGGATATTTGAAAGATTGTAGTACCTTGTTGTTCTGGCGTCTGTACGTATGGTCATAATCTATCATCATTTCTGAGACTTCCACTGCTGGACATAGGCCTCCCACAAGCATCGCCACTTCGATCGATTCTGTGGTTCTCGTATCCGGTAGATGCAAAGTGGCAGTGGGCAGGGCACATTGCTCGCAGAACAGTTGGCCGACTGGGCCGAAAGGTTCTGAAGTGGCGACCGGGTCCGGAAGACGTAGCGTTGGAAGGCTTCCCACAAGGAGGACCGATGACTTGGTATTATAGAGGATGACTTGGTATTATCCTCCACAGTAAAGTGAGGATCCTTCGAAAAGACGGGTTTTATGTCTGATGGATCACTGTCTAACGTTATTATGTATGCTAGTCGCGCGGCAAACTCTGCTTGCGCGATGCAGGATTTTGCGTGACGTCAGAATAATGCGTAGTTCGCATGTGGCAGTGTAGAGGCCGCCACAGTATGATCACAAAGACCAATAAAATAGAATACCAAATCGTATTAGGTAAATTCATCGCGTGTACTATAGAATTATTTACAGCAAGGTGAAAACAAACATTTAAAATGTAATTGCGAAACAAACTGCTGAAATAGCTAGTAAAACAAATAAAACTGATTCACACAACAAAATATATCGTGGAACATCCACGAAGCATTTTGCCCCACAACCTAGTTTTAAAATCAAATATAGCACCGGCGGCGTGGTAAAAATTCGATTTAATTCGTCCAGTTTGTGCCTGGTCCGTTGTTTGAATCAGATTCGTTCTGTCCGAGGTGGTTTGTTGCTCTTAAACTGTAATGGAATGTGAAAACTGTGAATTTTGTTGGCTGCAGATGGGCCTAATAAAGATGTAGCGGTATCTACAACGCCACATGAGAACAACGCGTCATTCTGACGTCACGCAAAATCCTGTATCTCGCAAGCAGAGTTTACCACGCAACTAGCATAGATACAACGGCCCGACATGAATCATCGGGCAGTTGCCCGCCAGACACAACACTTGTCTGGTCGGAGGATCCTCCCTTTTCCATAGAGTATGAGTGAACTTTACACCCTGTTCCTCATACCTCTATAAAGATATTCAATGTGTAACTGAATTAATACACGTTACGAAAGCAGTTTATTCAAAATCGTTTACTGAATTCTGACATTTTTAATTTATGTAATTTTCATCCCAAAAACATTGAAAACTACGTAAATTACAGTCACATTTCCGCTGTACAGTCAAAAAAAACCAAAATGGATGAAGAACCTACTACGCTAGACGCTCATAATGTGTGCGACCCTGTGCATGGGTAAAGGACAATGCCCATTTTGTTAGGAGTTTTGGGCCCCTAAAAAACTTCACGTGTCACGGAGGTTTTAGCTTGGTTTTGTAGACCTAGAATAATCTTTTCATATCATGAAATCGATTTTTAATTTTTCACCCTAGTTTAAGAGAAATCTTATTTTTTGGATGCTGAAATTGACGTAATAAAACAAGTTTTTTTTTTGTTTTAAACATATTTGAAATTAAATATTATAAAGTGGATCTTGGCATTTTAAAAAGAGTTGACAGTCTTTAATTACTGTCACCTGTGTCGAGTTTTACTAAGAATATGCTGAGAGCAACAGAAGGATTTGGAAAGTGATCATATAACATAGGGTTACAATTTAGAAGCTCATTGAATTGCTCTGCAGTAAGTACCAAGTTCCCAACCAATAATGGCATTAACAAGAATCCATGGAGTTTATGTCGTTGAAGTCAGTCTCTCAGTAGTTTTTTGAAGTTTTGTGAAAATATCATCTACTTGAAATCCAGTTAAATCTGAATATGGGGCTTCTAGTTTCTACGCTCAACTCGACAGCTTCAAATTGTAACGAACAGAAGTAAATACGGAGGAATAAACTCAACTCGACGCAAAACAAACGGCACGAAACAATTTGATTGATGCATGGATTTGACAGTTAGATTGTCTAAGTGTGACCATGTTAAATATTTTGGTAATCGATTTACCAAATCGATTTGTTATATATAATACTATTTACATAATTAAAAACGTAATTATAAACGCTGTTTAGGTATGTATGGGAGGTATTAACCTGAGTACTAACCACAATGCTGAAGTCTTTCAAATGTGAGTTACGGATTTTGTGAATTTTTATTTTTGTACGGTTTTATAACATCCAGAATCTGGCAACCAATTCGATAGCCCAAAGAGCGTCTGTTTCCGCCTTAGTTCTTCGCTATCGGACAGAGGACCTTCACATCTTTTCAGGGCCGTACGTTAGCTTCAAGCATCGCAGAGCTAAGACCGGTAGAATCTCCTAGTCATCATATTATATGTCTGTGGGTAGAATATACACTCCCTCTAATTATAATTCCTTCGTGTTTTTTTGTAGTTTATTTACTACTTTTATTTACTTTATTTGAGCCTGCCCGTCGTCTTCTTCGCGCCTAATCAGCTACATGAGAGTATTAGCTAGATTACGACGGGAGAAAAGCTAATGTAGCCTATCTCCGGTTATTTTAGTCGGCGGATTAGTAAAATATCGATATTTTGAATCTATTGTAATCGATTGAAAATATCGATATTTATTATTTAATTGACATAGTCTGTCGTCTGGCAACATTCAGGTTAAGTTTTAATGGCGGAACTGATATCAATTCAATAAAATAAATATTAATTATGTTTTCCAATGTTAGGGTAAAAGAAATCTTGATAAAAAAAACATGAACATGTAAAAATACGACTTAATTTTTGAGAAGTAAATAGTCTTGACACGACACCAAAACTAAGGGGCCCATTGGTGGTCATTCTCCTTTGTAATGTGACCGCAATATTCTCCCAGAATCAGTAAAGCAAATTGAATAATAAAACAATGCTTTAAATACATAACAATAAAAATTTAGTGTATGTATTATGATTATATCATAATATCTAAATCCATACTAATATTATAAATGCGTAAGTGTGTCTGTCTGTCTGTTACCTCTTCACGCTAAAACCGCTGAACCGATTTAGATAGAGAATAAAAATAAAAAAATAAAAAAAAAAATAGATGAAATTTGGTATAGAGATAGTTTGAGTCCCGAGAAAGGACATAAAATTCCCACGGAAAATTTATTCGGGTGAAATCGCGGGGCGCTGCTAGTTGATAAAATAATTGGGGTTTTTGGTAATGTACGTTAATCCCAAGACATGTTGTAGAGGCAATTCATCATCATTCGCAATTCCGGGACATGTTGTAGAGGCAATTCATCATCATTCATAATTCCGGGACATGTTGTAGAGGCAATTCATCATCATTCATAATTCCGGGACATGGTGTAGAGGCAATCTATCATCATTCATAATTCTCCTACCCATATCCCGATTAATTTGGGGTTGGCGCAATATATGGATGCATGTAGGTAGGTACTAAATAAATAAACATTTCTTTTTCTTCCATACTTCTCTATTAATCGTCGTCTCGGTGATCACCTTTCATCATTCACACAGTCCATCCATCGTTTCTTTGGTCTTTCCCTACTCTTATAGCCATCTATATTTTTCAAAAATCAAAATCAAAATGTTTTATTTTACATAAACCTACATGGGCACTTATAAAACGTCAGAAGCTAGGTGCACGGTTCCAATTGGTCGTTTCCTATGGAGAAGAACCGGCAAGAAACTCCATGGTTACTCTTTTTAAAAATAAATTAAAAATGGTAGTGAGAATGACTGCCCAGGGTTCTCCCCTGGGCAGTCATTCTCGCTACCTTATATATATACAACCTACCCTACCTATACCTTATATATATACCGTTATATGAATACAAAAAACAAATATAACATATTTCCAAGAAATAATTGCCATAAAAAACAAGTCTCAAAAAAATAGGTTTAGTCCATGTTGTCATGTCCCCACAATTTTCACCCCCGACCACATGTTGAACCCCTAAATGTTGTCCATGTTCAACCCCTCATTAGCTGAACATGGACTTTTATAGCCTGCTTCAATAAAAAATTTTCAAGTACCTACTAAAATATGTTACACTACGTTTTTTTCAAATAAAATAATACGCAGCCTCTCCTAATAAAAATATAAATAACTAATACAACTGCAAATGAAAATACAACGCAATATAAAACATTCAGTACTTATAAATTCTCCAGGCATTCGGACTGAAACTATATTCGGTCTGTCTAACTCATCAGCCAGACTGAATTTAAACAGAGAATGTTTTTAGCTTGCAAATAAACTGGGCTAAAATAAACAGACAGGTTTCATTACGTTACCGTTGCCACTCTAGTCTAAGTGACAGATGCTAATTCTGTTCGTATTTATACTTTTTAGACTGTTATACTGGGTAGAGGGGCCCGTGGCTAAATAATATACAGCCGCACAGGTCGATCGATGAGGTTAAGCTACGCTTACCGCGGTTGGTCTGTGGATGGGTGACCATCTTTACAGACCGTGACCCCTCCGTGCCTCGGAAAGCACGTTAACCCGTTGGTCCCGGCTGTCATTCGTGGATCTTTGACAGTCGTTACGGGTAGTCAGAAGCCCGAAAGTCTGACAATCAGTCTTACCAGGGGTATCGTATTACCCAGTAACTGGGTTGTGGTGGTCAGGTAGGCAGTCGCTTCATGTAAAATACTGGTATTCAGCTGCATCCGGTTAGACTGGAAGCCGACCCCAACATAGTTGGGAACAGGCTAGGCAGATGATGAGACTGTTATACTGGGTCGTTTCAATTCGTTATTTTAGTGAAAGTATTTATTTACTTAATCAAGATAATATTTACATAATATAAGCTAACCTTCAAATATTATGTATATGAAAAAATAAACAAAAGAATCATAAGGCATCAAAAAATTCGTCCGCATCGCTATCAAGCCTGGCAGCATTGCCACGTTGTATGGCGATGCTAATTCTTTGGCCAAGAAATGGCAGTCCTCTGGTCACGTGAAGAGTCGACTAACTGCTTGGCGATATCTCGAAAAATCAAGTGGGCACTCGAACTTCATGGCCATGGGGCCAACACGACATATGGGGAATTGTATTTTTTTTTTTGTTATTTTGGTTAGTGGTGTTGTTTATGTCTTGTTCATTAATTTGGAAATACAAGACAATATGAATCGCTGTTCACACGTCATGCTGCGACGATAAAATATTCATTATCAAAACTAAAGACATTTTTTCATTTAAATTCTGAGCACATTTCTTTTGAATTTCTTATCTTGGAAAAGTCTACAACAATATAAATGCCTCTTCAAATCGGAACAACCCGTAAACTCTTCAATTTTCTTTCGTCCAACTTTTCTTCTAAAAAATGAAGGATGAAAAAGCTATTTTACTAAAAGATTCTGGATTTTTGTCTCAGTTCCAATAAATTGGGCATTATTTTAAAAAATCGAGGACAGAACCTAAATGATTGCAATCTTTTACTAGCCAATGCCATGACATTGGTTTTGTGGATTTTTTTATGTTTTGTTCTTCTCTTATTCATTACTAGCTCCTGCCCGCGCCTTCGTCGGGCTATCAAATACAAAAATATTTTAATTCCGGAGGTTAGCGAGTTCAAACAAACGAACTCTTCAGAATTCAAATTTGTACTTATTTGTCAACAAAAATGGTAAATAAATTAATAGTTTAAAAAACACTAGAAAAACACGCGTGCAAACACGACTGTGATACAATATTCTATCATGGAATGCCAGTGCCTATCTTCCAGCTTCATCATCAGATCTTGAAACCTTATCGTGGTCAAAGTTCATTACAAGACTTTTCTAAGAAATCCAAAACAGCTATGATACGATTTTCCATCATGAAGTTCCAGTTCATATCTTCCGGCTCCATCATCAGATCAGTTCGACAGTACCATATTATTGTATTGTCATCAGAACAACATACAGCTGCCAATTTTCATTACGCTACGACCCTTGGAAGATGGTTAAATTATGGTCCTTAGATTCCATTACATAGTTAGTTACATACAGGTCGACCTAATAAAAGCGTGTTAAAAAAGTGACAATTTTAACACATAATATCGCCATTTCTCGCTCACTGCTATAAAAGTGAACTAGGTTTCACAGTAAAGAGACCTAATTCGATCAACGTCCAGGACGATGACTGGCCCGTCTACCTAACACAATTCCTAATTCAATCCCTATAACACTAACGAGGGCAGATACCCTGTTGAAAGGTGGAGTGTGTATAATGTGTATGGCATGTCGAATATGTTAAAGATAGGGGTAAAAATAAGCGACGATCGTTTTTTTTTTAGATGGTTTTATAGAGGTATGAGGAACAGGGTGTAAAGTTCACTCATACTCTATAGAAAAGGGAGGATCCTCCGACCAGACGGGTGTTGTGTCTGGCGGGCAACTGCCCGATGATTCATGTCGGGCCGTTGTATCTATGCTAGTTGCGCGGTAAACTCTGCTTGCGCGATGCAGGATTTGCGTGACGTCAGTATGACGCGTTGTTCGCATGTGGCGTTGTAGATACCGCTACATCACTCCCCCCCGGAGACCGGAGGTCGATAGTGGGCTGAGTCTTGTATATTGCGATGCTTGCCAGGCCAGCTGAGGTTCCAGTGAGTCGGAACCGGTTGCCGCATAGTTCACGGTGAGTCGGAACTGTCTGCGAAGATGTCCCCAGTGAGTCGGGGTGGCGCTGCGTTATGCTCCAGTGCGTCGGATGTGGTACAGCGCCGGGTTGAGGCTGACTGCTGGCGTCGACCAGGAGAGGGTTTCTATGGCTCTGCTTGAGGACCGGCCGAAAGTGCAGTATGCTGTGCCGAGGTTGCTGATGAGCTGAGGGTGATGACCAGGTATGCGCGGTCGCTGCATGCTGGTGGTCAGGATACCCGTTGAAGCCGTGGATGCTGGCTGGCTGTGTGACTCGCCGCTCTAAAGCTTGCGGGAGTGATGATGACGTCATCGGAACGACGCGGTCAGGTCGTCGCGTGAGTTGCCGATGATGAAGTGGAACCTGGTTTCATCCGCCTTGATACCCGCCAGGATGAACTGCGCTTCCATCTGGTTAAACCACAGTCCCGGCTTCTCCGGGTAGAACGGCGGTACACGAACACCCACACGAAAACTTTCTGCTGCTGAATCGCCAACATCTCGATGACTGCGCGCTTCGTCCTCGTGCATCCTCGTGCTCCTGCTCGGGGTCACCAATGTAGGAATGGTAGGCGTGTGTACAGATATGTAGATGTACGAAGGGAAGAAAGAAAGTCCGAAGTACACCAGAAAAAGGAAGAAAGTTTATTACACAGACACAGGTTACAGTCACACACACAAGAGTTCCACTAAGAAGAAGGAGTAGTAGAAATAGAATAGATAACACGAAGTTAAGCAAAAGTACAGTCAATATTAAGCGCGGCGAAGCTATGTTTTTAAATGACAACGGTCGCTATAAGTTTTTATCAATGTACTGGCGAGCGAGGCGGCTCGCGCCCCGGACCGCGCTTGCGCGCGCGCAACGTCACGATAGTGCCGTCCCGCTCGCGCAACCGGCCCGTGTGACGTAGCCGGCTCGCTGGCCGCTAGAACAATAGACGCGTCATAGCTACGTAAGCTAGCTCGTTAGTAATTTCTCTACTAATACGAAATATGTGTTTGTATGTTTAATATTAGTTAAGTACTTAAATTCTTATTTAATAAATATATTATTTTGATTTTATATAATCCTAGTTGTTAAGTTACTTTGTAAATATGTATATAAAATATTATTGTTTTTAATTTTGAGCAATTGCATAATTTATATTTAATTTTAATGTTTAACTAGAGTGGGTCACTACATCACCCCCTTCCAAAGACCGTCAAGGGCGATAATAGGTGTGGATTTCTTATCTTTTTATAATTTGGTTGTTGATTGCAGGAACAAACGCCTCATCGACAATCATACAACTATCCACACCCCGGCGACGCCTGTCCGTCGTTCTGATGTCGTCTCTTCTGTGAAAGTAAGTCTTGGTGATTCCGCATACATTCACATACTACGGGAATTTCCCGACATCACCCGCCCACATGGTATACACCGCACTCCGAAACACAATACAGTACATCACATCCGCACTACACCGGGGCCGCCAGTATCGTGTTCACCTCGCAGGTTAGCCCCTGACAAATTAAAAATCGCCAGGGAGGAATTTGAGGCAATGTTGCAGTGTGGCACCTGTCGCTTGTCAGAGTCACCGTGGTCGTCGCCTCTCCACCTAGCACCTAAAAAAGACGATGGTTGGCGCCCCTGCGGCGATTACAGGATGCTGAACGCACGAACCATCCCTGACCAATACCCCATCCGGCACATCCAGGACTTCGCTCATAGCCTGTCTGGCTGTGCCGTGTTTTCAAAAATCGATCTAGTTAAAGCGTATAACCAGATTCCTGTGCATCCAGATGACATCCCGAAGACTGCAATCACAACGCCGTTCGGTTTGTTCGAATTCCCATACATGACGTTTGGTCTGCGAAATGCCGGACAGACGTTTCAGCGCTTCGTGGACGAAATGCTCAGGGGTCTGGACTTTACATACGCGTATTTGGACGATTTTTTGGTCTTTTCAAAAGACCAGAAGACGCACGAGCACCACTTGCGCCAGCTTTTTTCCAGGCTTCAAGACTACGGAATGGTCATCAACAGCTCTAAGTGCGTCTTTGGAGTGCCTGAGGTACAATTTTTAGGCTACCACATCTCAGTCAAGGGCACAAGGCCTTCCAAGGTCGAAGCCGTGCAGAATTTCCCAGCGCCTAAGACCGTCAGAGAGCTGCGCAGATTCCTTGGTATGCTGAATTTTTACAGGAGGTTTATTCCAGGTGCAGCTAGCATCCAGGCACCCCTGAACGCCCTGCTAACTGGATCGGTTAAGGGCTCACATCCAGTCAACTTAACACCCAGGGAGGACGAGGCGTTCCAGAACTGCAAGAATAGCCTTTGTCAGGCAGCACTCTTGGCTCATCCTGACTGCAACGCTAAGTTGGCGTTGGTCACGGATGCGTCTGATAAAGCCATGGGCGCGGTGTTGCAGCAGCTAAACGCAGGAGCTTGGGAGCCCCTTGCCTTCTTTTCGCGGAAGCTGAGCTCGGCGCAGGTGAAGTACTCGCCTTACGACCGTGAGCTGCTCGCCATTTACGAGAGTGTAAAGTATTTTCGGCACATGCTGGAGGCTCGCGACTTTGTGATTTACACAGACCACAAGCCACTCACTTTCGCCTTCCACTCTCGTAAAGAGAATTGTTCCCCACGACAGTTCCGTCACCTGGATCTCATAGCCCAATTCACAACAGACATCAGGCATACATCTGGAAAAAATAATGTCGTGGCGGATACCCTCTCTCGCGTTGAGGAGATTACTCAACCTGTGCCCGCTGAAAGGATCGCTGCAGCACAACTGGAGGACCAGGAGCTAAAGCAACTGCTTGCTGGGGATAACGCGTTACGCCTGCAACAAGTTAGCGTACCGGGATCGCGGACAAAACTATACTGCGACGTCAGCACCCCTACGCCAAGACCTTTTGTGCCCAAGGAGTTGCGCAGGACAATTTTTCTTAGCCTGCACGCCTTGAGTCACCCAGGCACCAAGGCATCAGCAAGACTGGTTGCTGACCGATATGTGTGGCCTGGCATCAGAAAAGACTGTCGAGAATGGGCTCGCTCTTGCCTGGCTTGCCAGCGCTCGAAAACCACGCGACACGTCTTTGCTCCAGTAGGAGCCTTCCAGTTACCAAAATCAAGGTTCGCATTCATCCACATCGACCTTGTGGGACCATTGCCATTGTGCCAGGGTTTCCGCTATTGTCTCACAGCCGTCGATCGCTTTACGCGATGGCCTGAGGCAATACCGTTGGCAGACATGACTGCAGAAACAGTGGCAAAGGCTTTACTCAACGGCTGGATCGCTCGCTTCGGCTGCCCATCGGATATCGTAACCGATAGAGGTAGGCAGTTCGAATCAGCACTCTTCAAATGCCTGTCTGCCATTGCTGGGTTCCAACATCGCAGAACAACTGCGTACCATCCTGCCTGTAACGGACTGGTGGAAAGATTCCACCGTCAACTCAAGGCTGCGATCACTTGCCACGCAAATGACAGTTGGGTGGAATGTCTTCCACTAGTCCTGCTAGGTGTGCGCAGCGCTTACAAAGAAGACGCTCAGGCTTCTGCCGCTGAATTAGTTTACGGCCAGCCAATGCGCCTACCTGGCGAATTTTTCGACCCTCAGGCTGACGAGACCGTCGACATGACCGACTACCTGTCAAGGCTTCGGAGTATTTTCCGGAATCTGCAACCATCACCAGCGGCCAGGCACAATAGCAACTTCAAAACTTTCGTTCACAAGGATTTATCCTCATCAACACACGTGTTCCTTAGGGACTGCACCGCTGGTGGTAGTCTGAAACCGGCATACACAGGTCCTCATAAGGTCATAGAAAGAGGTGACAAGGTGTTCAGAATACTGGTAAATGGTAAACAGGTTACCGTATCGATAGACCGCATTAAGCCGGCCTTCATACTGCGTGACCTCGGCAACACATCATTCACACCACATACCACTAACATGCACCACAACACACCACAGTCACCACTCAACACTAACGCTCATCACGACTCACCCAACGCGGATAACCGAAACTTGCCTTCTGCTGACGATGACGTCATCGGAACGACGCGGTCAGGTCGTCGCGTGAGATTTCCCGACTATTATCGCCCTTGACGGTCTTTGGAAGGGGGTGATGTAGTGACCCACTCTAGTTAAACATTAAAATTAAATATAAATTATGCAATTGCTCAAAATTAAAAACAATAATATTTTATATACATATTTACAAAGTAACTTAACAACTAGGATTATATAAAATCAAAATAATATATTTATTAAATAAGAATTTAAGTACTTAACTAATATTCAACATACAAACACATATTTCGTATTAGTAGAGAAATTACTAACGAGCTAGCTTACGTAGCTATGACGCGTCTATTGTTCTAGCGGCCAGCGAGCCGGCTACGTCACACGGGCCGGTTGCGCGAGCGGGACGGCACTATCGTGACGTTGCGCGCGCGCAAGCGCGGTCCGGGGCGCGAGCCGCCTCGCTCGCCAGTACATTGATAAAAACTTATAGCGACCGTTGTCATTTAAAAACATAGCTTCGCCGCGCTTAATATTGACTGTACTTTTGCTTAACTTCGTGTTATCTATTCTATTTCTACTACTCCTTCTTCTTAGTGGAACTCTTGTGTGTGTGACTGTAACCTGTGTCTGTGTAATAAACTTTCTTCCTTTTTCTGGTGTACTTCGGACTTTCTTTCTTCCCTTCGTACATCTACATATCTGTACACACGCCTACCATTCCTACAGTTTAATGAGTAAAAACTAGCATTTTAATTAAGTAGAAAAATAAGTATTGTTACTTTGGAACTGGTGTTAGTTTGTGAGATGATCGACCGTTATAGATATACAACATGACCTAGGTTTCTATGGGTCAATTTATCTTTTTAATGTTTGTTTTTTTTTTTTTTTTTCACCTGTTTTTAATATTTTTTAATACCTGTATTGTGTCTTTTGTTGCACTGAATAAACGTTTAAAAAAAAAAAAGACACTTATTCAAATTTCTTTATTAATAAAAACTAGCTGACCCGGCAAACTTCGTACCGCCTCAATTTATTATTTTTGTTATTTTTTCCCATGTTTTAATAATTTTCTGCTATTCGGAGCGAAGACATATCCAATAAATAACATATCATAAAAATCGGTCCAGCCGTTCTTGAGTTATAAATGGTGTAACTAATCCGACTTTGTTTTACATATAGACTAGCTACGCCCCGCGGTTCACCCGCATAAGTGTCGACCCGTGGGAATATCGGGATAAAAAGTTGCCTATTATGTTAATCCAGGGTGTCAGCTACCGCCGTAAAATTTTTATCAAAATTGGTCCAGCCGTTTAAGCGTGAAGAAGTTACAAACATATAAACACACACACACTCACAAACTTTCGCCTTTATAATATTAATGTGATAGTGTGATAGCACTAAAGGACATGATCACTCACCCTTTTTTTGCGAAATCCTTTTGTCGCCTCAACATACCTAATTACAAAATCACATTTTAATTTATTCCCCCACTCCAATTCAAAAATAAAATCAGTTTTATAAGTAATTTATATTCAAACTCGTCCTTTTATAACTTTATTTATGTATGTTGTTGTTGTAACGACTTCAGCGCTCAATGGTTCGAAACGGCGTTATTTTTCGTCCTCTCTGCTCGATATTTATTTCCCTATTTCTGGCGTACCAACAAATTATACCGAGGAAAATATATTATCACGATATTCCGGTCTAACTATGATGTATACATATAGGTGTGATGTTACTGGGTTGTGATGGATCTAAGTGGGCTCAATCAAATGGATGTATAGTGGAAAATTGTTTGAACAATAATTCGTTATTACCTACGAGTATATACGGTTACGGTACGCGCATACGGTTTCACATTTTCTTTTTATGAACATAAATATTTTAATTGTATTAAACGTTATTATTTATTAGGCAACAGCACACGGTTTATTGAAAGTGATTCAGAAATGAGGAAACCTAACTCCTATGACAACTCAGGACAAATCGTCCTGGTGCCGCTGTACAAGAAGACCCGACCCCAACTTATATAGAACTGGGATTAAGGGACGAATGAAGAAGAGGATTCAGAAATGAGGGGTATGACGTATATTTACACGATTTAATTTGGTAGTTTCATCAATGTGGTGATGATGTTACAAATGTAAGTAAAAGAACAGTCATATGTAGCATAAGCATAATCACTAATCAGCCTATAATATTTCGAAGACCACTGCTGGGACACAGGCTTCTTCGCTTCGAGAGGGAGTTGGCTATAATCTATTATGTGGGCCCAGTGCGGCTCGCAGTCATACGTAAAACTGCTAAGGGGCTTACATGACCTAAAGCGCGCCACTGTTGGACTGCATAGAAAAGAAAGAGAAGCGCGATGACACAACGCTGGTAATTTATTGCAAAATATGAAGCAATTATTTAATTACAAAAAATCTATTGTATGGACTAAAAAATTAAAACACTAGTGTTTTAGTATGTTGCTTGTAGAATAATCTGACAAAAATTCAGAATTATTGTATGTACGAGTACCTATACTAGTATGTTTTTATTGTAAAAAGAAAGTTTTTAGATGTATCTTCGTGATTTTTTTTCTACCGTATCAAATTTGTTGTATTATGTTTTCAATACACTATCTACCTTGCATATATCCTGAAGAATATCATAGATTTTTCTGATTTTGTTTACTGTAGTCGATCATAAACTTTTATTGTTTCTAAAACTTGCGTTTTTTTTTGTGTTTAGGTCCTGTAAGCCCCTTAAATAACCAAGCTTTGCAAACGCTGGATTGCTAGTGACATTATTGTCTATCTCCTAAACCCTAATCATAAAACCAACATGAATAAATACATATCTATCATACTGCAAATACATGCCCCGGTTAGACAAACAAAGAAAACCGATGAAGGCTAAACCTTTTATTACTCTTTAACATATGGCATTTGGAATACCTCGCTCCATATACTTCAAGAGCACATGAAAGAATAATAAAGTCAATAGCTTATCGATCAGTATGTCCATTTTATAAAGGCTCGTACTTTATCGAACCACAAATAATTTCCATTTTGCTTTCCTAAAAATGTTTTGAACGCTCTACTATAGGTAATGAATGTGCCTCTTTTTGTAAATCTCAAATTTAATCTATTTTGGGGTCTTTAAAATACTAAATGGCCAAGTAAATGCGAGCAACTCGGATGTAGCGCTCGCCGGCCGCTTCGTCGATACCGCTCGCATTGCTCGCTCGGCTCGCGCGCGGGGGGTACCTTAGCTTAGTTACTGCGCGCAACTGAGAAAAGGCCAGAAAGTTTAAAAGAAGCTCAATTATTTTAAAATGTGTGCATCATTAGAAGCACAAACAGTTTTTAAAGGTTCATTTATTTAAAAAGCCTACATCAGTCGAAGGTTTTTAGAGGATCACTTTAATATTTCTCACCTTTTAATGCTCTTAAACGTATGGCGTTTCAAAAACTTTGCTCCATTTACTTCAAAAACTTATGAAACAATAATAAATTCATGGCTTGCCGATCAGCCGGTCCATTTTATAAGCTCGTTGCGCTCAACGATACTTGCACGCGATGATGTGCATTTGTTTATGTTATGGGGTAACATTTCAATAATAATATATGATCTACTAGCAGCGCCCCGCGGTTTCACCCGCGTAAGTTTCGATCCTGTGGGAATATCGGGATAAAAACTATCCTTCCCCGGGATGCAATCTATCTCTCTGCCAAATTTTATCGAAATCAGTTCAGTGGTTTAGGCGTGAAAAGGTAACATTCAGACAGACAGACAGTCAGACAGAGTTACTTTCGAATTTATAATATTAATCCATACTAATATTATAAATTCGAAAAATATATATATTATAATATATTATAAATTCCTAATAATCTACCCACATCCATATGTGGGTAGATTATTAGGAGCCTTCAATCAATCTATTTGACAGCCTACTGCTGAAGTTTTCATGAGAAGTATTCAGAGTTCATGGTAATATTTTACGTGAAAGCAGTTGCCAAGGTACGGGTACGTGATAAAGAGGAGTGAGGGAAATGTCGTGAAGAAAGTTTTGGGTATAAATGTGAATGGCTATAATAGTAGAGAAAGACCTGAAAAACGATGGATGGACTGTGTAAAAGATGGTATGGCTAGAAAGGGGGTGACTATCACACTAGACTAATAGAGAAGTACAGACGCCAGCACCTCACCCGAAACTGTCAAATTTTCTCAATCAACTTTGAACCTTATGCTTTAGCAATAAAGTTCAAAGTTCAATATCTTTCTTTCACCTTTTGAGCGCCACAGTCATGTTTAGATGACAAACCAAAATGTGCCCAGCACGCCACGGTTCGACTACATGACAGACTTTGCAACGATAGCACGTTTTTAGGGTTCCGTAGCCAAATGGCAAAAACGGAACCCTTATAAATTCGTCATGTCTGTCTGTCTGTCTGTCCGTCCGTATGTCACAGCCACTTTTCTCCGAAACTATAAGAACTATACTGTTGAAACTTGGTAAGTAGACGTATTCTGTGAACCGCATTAAGATTTTCACACAAAAATAGAAAAAAAAACAATAAATTTTAGGGTTCCCCATACTTAGAACCGAAACTCAAAATTTGTTTTTTCATTAAACCCGTACGTGTGGGGTATCTATGGGTAGGTCTTCAAAAATGATATTGAGGTTTCTAATACCATTTTTTTCTAAACTGAATAGTTTGCGCGAGAGACACTTCCAAAGTGGTAAAATGTGTGTCCCCCCCCCTCTGTGACTTCTAAAATAATATAATGATAAAACTAAAAAAAATATATGATGTACATTACCATGTAAACTACCACCGAAAATTGGTTTGAACGAGATCTAGTAAGTAGTTTTTTTTAATACGTCATAAATCGTAAACCACAATTTACCATTCATTCAATCAACTCAAAAATAAAAAAAACATTTAATTTCATAAACATAAACCTTATGCATAAACCCGGATGTTACGGAACCCTCGGTGCGCGAGTCCGACTCGCTCTTGCCCGGTTTTGATTGTTTGACGTGTGGTGGTCAAAAGGTTAATACCAGCCCTTTCAATTTGACAATTCAACAATATCATAGCGTTACCCATGGCTAAATAATAACAGCCACACAGGTCGATAGATCAGGTTAAGCTACGCTTGCCGCGGTTGGTCTGTGGATGGGTGACCATCTTTACATAACGTGACTCCTCCTTGCCTCGGGAAGCACGTTAAGCCATTGGTCCGGCTGTCATTCGTGGATCTTTGACAGTCGTTACGGGTAGTCAGAAACCCGAAAATCTGACAACCATTCTTATCAAGGGGTGTCGTATTACCCAGTAATTGGGTTGTGGAGGTCAGATAGGCAGTCGCTCCATGTAAAATACTGGTACATCCGGTTAGACTGGAAGCCGACCCCAACATGGTTGGGAAAAGGCTATGCAGTAGAGCTGACGAATTTTTCAAACATAACGAAGCAATGAATTATTTTTCATTCTCAAAGCGAAATAAATGGTGAGTGTTACGCAACAGGGGTGCTGTATAACTATATATTTGTTCGATTGTACATTCCTTACGGAGTATTAACAGGTTGCTCAGCACTTGTGAAGACGTCGTGACCCACTTTCTTAAGGGCAGGCGATTGATTTTCGGTTTAACAAGGTGTTCGCCTGCTTTGTTGGTAGTTATAATGATATAGGTTCAGTGGGTTGCCGACTGGCGTTCGTTAAAAGTTTTTGAAGCTGAAAAAAGGTGTGTTTACGTCGAGTTTTTATTTGTCTAGCTTGATGGTTGCAAGGTTGTCAAAATAACAACCTAAAAAAAAAAAAGGTTTATGATTTTATTTAAATGTTATTTTCTCGTCTCACACACACACATGTGTACACACGGTGTCTATGTCGCAGACGGATTGTAGAATCCGCTGTTTTACATAACCGCTAGCTATTGTATAAAACAGCTCCGTTATGTAAAACATCTGAATGACGTTAAATAAATAAACCTCTATTAAATATTATTTTATCAGATTATGCCGCCAGTCTCTTGGGTGTAATACCAGTTGACATTGATGAAGGGGAATTTTTCGACGCCATATTTTCGTTTGTTAACTCATCGAATGCCGTAATTAGAGACACAATAGAAAGACAATTGCTTATGTCGAACTGTGTAACGTAAGATATTCAAAAGGTTAATTATAATATGAATTGATTTGATAATGATCCTTTAAAATTATTTATAAATTTAATAATAATAATATATTTTATTTCGAGCAACAAGACTCATAGTGTTAGTAACAATATACTTACAAACTATGTTAGTAATACACATACAAAAACAAAAACACAAAAACAGATTGTGACATCACTGCTGCACGGTGACAGGCCCAGCCGAAACCTTGCAGCAATGGTTCACAAACGCACAATCAAGCCTACTTGCTATCATAGACAGGATGCTGTTGGCGCTGCCCCGCACCCTACGGACCAAGGACGCACACCGCTTCCGCATCACCGCGTAGAAACAGTCCACGTGAGCTTCAGCGAACATCCCTGATGCGCTGCAGTACCGGGGCAACCCCATCAACACCCTGAATGCATTATTGTATTGAACGCGAAGGGCGCCGTATGATTTTTGAGTATAATGAACCCACAGACTGCAAGTGTAAAAAGACGTACAGTAAGCACTAAATATAGTGCGCTTGACCTCTTTAGAGGCACGTTATTTAAATTTAATTATATAAAAATAATTTGTTGGTTAATTTAGAGAAGTTTAAGTTAAAGTACAAAATCAATCAAAATCAAAATATTTTATTTCACATAAACCTACATGGGCACTTATGAAACGGTCGTTTCCTCTGGAGAAGAGTCGGCAAGAAACTCCACGGGTTTTCTTATAAAAGTAATTGGCTATATATATTTTTAACGTATTAATAATTTATCAGAATAATGTTAAAGTTAAAATAAACTATCTCTAGCGTCTGAATTTGTGCCGTGTTGACGGCAATAGACTCGTCTCCTATCAAATGAACGTAAAAACATAACAAAATGTGTTTGTTCTATAGGTGCTCCTCTTCTGCTCAACCCTTCGGGGAATACACGCGTGATGTTATGTTGAAAAATAAATAAAACCTAATTCGTGTTGACGTACAGACGCCAGCACATCAAGCTACCTGAAACTGTCAAACTTTACCAATCAACTTTGAACCTTATGCTTTAGGGATAAAATATAAAATCTATGAAAGAAATTTGACAGGTTGTAGTAGCTTGATGTGCTGGCGTCTGTGCCTTGCTTGCGTTACGTAAAAAAATCCCCAAAAATAAAAGGTTGCTTCAGAAAAAAAACGAGCTAGCATTTTTTCAGGAACATCTGAAATGTACACATTCGCAACATGTTTGAACGAAAAAGAGGTTTTTGGGGAACCAACAAATAGTACCTACGATTCGCAGTGGTTTAGTTTTTAATTTTATTTTAAAAGCATTCATCATCATCATCATTTCAGCCGAAAGACGTCCACTGCTGGACATAGGCCTCCCCCAAGGGGGGGGGGGGGGAGGGGGGGTTTGCCATAATCGCCACGCTTGGCAGGCGGGTTGGCGATCGCAGTATAGTATGGTGGTGGAATGCATAGAGAACGCTGCTGCCCATTCTCCGGTATGACCCTTAGGGCGAGGCCACAACACTGCGTTGCGGCGTCGTATCGCAAAAACGACGTCACAGCACAATGTGTCGTAAATACAATGCGTCGTAGATTTTTAC
Organism: Mesoligia furuncula; assembly: GCA_916614155.1. NCBI lineage: Eukaryota > Metazoa > Arthropoda > Insecta > Lepidoptera > Noctuidae > Mesoligia > Mesoligia furuncula. The sequence goes on along the minus strand of OU744815.1, from coordinate 16,015,312 downwards.
GATGCGACGCCGCAACGCAGTGTTGTGGCCTCGCCCATAGTCGCCTTTTACGACACCCCCTATTTAGTATTTAATTGGCATCCGACAAAAAGTAAGCGCACAAAAATATGTTTGTTACGGGTGAGGCCACAACACTGCGTTGCGGCGTCGTATCGCAAAAACGACGTCACAGCACAATGTGTCGTAAATACAATGCGTCGTAGATTTTTACGATGCGACGCCCAAACGCAGTGTTGTGGCCTCGCCCTACGACATCACATTACAAATCTTTGAATTTATCGGCTTTTCTATATTGCATATGCATGTATCATACAATATATAAACCTTTCCCTTGAATCACTGCTGAAAACTGCATTAAAATCTGTTGCGTAGTTTAAAAGATCTAAGTTAACAGGTAGCGGGAGCGACTTTGTTTTATACTATGTAAAGGTAGGTTGTCTGTCCGGACTTAAAGAATTGCACCACCCCTTACTTCCCGTGGGTGTCGTAAAAGGCGACTAAGGGTCTTACCGGAGAATGGGCAGCAGCGTTCTCTATTTATTCCACCATCATACCATACTGCGATTGCCAACCCGCCTGCCAAGCATGGCGATTATGGCAAACCCCCCCAAAAGTTGGGGGAGGCCTATGTCCAGCAGTGGACGTCTATCGGCTGAAACGACAAAGATAGGTACTTTTATGGTGTTTAGTTTGTATTTATGCCAATAAATACATTTTCTTTGTCTCATTTTTCATTAAGTCCGTCGCCGTTGGTCTTATATTTTCGGAAAATAAATAAATTAATAGTTTAAACAACACTAGAAAAACACGCTTGGCCTTTCTCACAAGTGCAAACACGACTATGATACGATATTCTATCATGGAATAATGCCAGTGCCTATCTTTCGGCTTCATCATCCGACCTTGAAACCTAATCGTGGTCAAAGTTCATTACAAGACTTTTCTAAAAAATCCAAAACAGCTTTGATACGATTTTTCCATCATGAAGTTCCAGTTCATATCTTCCGGCTCCATCATCAGATCAGTTCGATAGTCCCATATTATTGTATTGTCATCAGAACTACATACAGCTGCCAATTTTCATTTCGCTACGACCCTTGGAAGATGGTTAAATTAGTTACCTTCGATTCCATTACATAGTTGGTTACATACAGGTCGACCTAATAAAAGCGTGTTAATGATACTATTCTTATTCATAAAGGAAATTAAGTTCGTCACTAGGTCAAGATGATTAATTACCAAAGGGTTTTTTTAGTCTTACAAAATCGTGTTATTAAGAGTTGAAGGTGAAGGAAAACATCGTGAAAAAAGAGTGAATGAATGAATGTCCGAGAACCGAAAATTCAAAGACAATTCTCACAGAGAGGAGGCCTGAGGCCCAGAAGTGAGTACATTATTGGCTGATAATGCAAATTCTAAGCATTTACTATATTTTGGATTTTCATTGGATGCTCAAGTAAATATTTCTGAAAGTAGGTACTTTTTGCTTTAGTAAAAACCCTCTTACGGATGCCTAAATTCTTTCATGATAATAATAATGATACCCTCAGTTCTTACCCGATAAATTCTCACATCCCTGAGTTATTTGTAAAACTTTACTCGTACCATTCAAACCTTGTCTGTGTGGTGCCGGACTTAAAGAATTGCACCACCCCTTACTTCCCGTGGGTGTCGTAAAAGGCGACTAAGGGTCTTACTGGAGAATGGGCAGCAGCGTTCTCTATTTATTCCACCATCATACCATACTGCGATCGCCAACCCGCCTGCCAAGCGTGGCGATTATGGCAAACCCCCCCAAAATTGGGGGAGGCCTATGTCCAGCAGTGGACGTCTATCGGCTGAAACGACGATTAACGACGACCTTTCAAACTAATTTTAAACTAATAAATACCAGAGTGGTTCGCTGTATAAATATTTTGTTACCTAGAGAGGAGAGGAGCTGAGGAGGTATCTGAATTAATTGAAAAGGGAATAGTTTACTGCAGGTCTTGACTAAGAAAGGTTCAGTTTGAAATGAAATTGCTTTTCTAAGTGAAGTATAAAGGTACTGCACCTTTGTACTTTGTTATTGACTTATTTTCTGTGAAGTACAGTCTGGAAATTATCACAGGAGACATGTTTTCGAATTTTTGGTTCTAGGACATGCCGGTTTCCTCACGATGTTATCCTTCACCGTTTTAAGAGCAATGGTGATATGCTTAATATCTGATTATACATTCATCTGACGCTTGCCGCAGTTGACCCGTGGATGGGTGACCATCTCTACATACCAAGACCCCTCCGTGCCTCGGAAAGCAAGTTAAGCCGTTGGTCCCGGCTGTCATTCATAATCTTTGACAATCGTTACGAGTCGCCAATAATTGAAAGTCTGACTACCAGTCTTACCAAGGGGTATCATATTACCCAGTAACTGGGTTGTGGAGGTCAGATAGGCAGTCGCTCCATGTAAAATACTGGTATTCAGCTGCCTCTGGTTGCACTGGAAGCTGACCTCAACGTAGTTGGGAAAAGGCTAGGCAGATGATGATTTAACTACACAGACTGAGATCCACAGTTAAAAAACCTAACTTCTTCATCTCATACCTTCTTGTACCTAAATATTGAGGTAGTCCCATAAGTTATACCTACACAGTCACACAGTGTGGACTTAAACATAAGTGGCGAAATGTGGCAACAGAGTTTCAGGTACGATTTTTAAAAAAAAAACCTAGAATATTTTTAGTAGAAGATGGCGGGACGAGCTGCTGGACAAAACAAACGACCAGTGGTCCACTTTAGCCCTGGATCGAAAGAGCTGGAAGTCATGGGGAGAGGCCTTTGCCCAGTGTATGTCAGAACCGCGGGTGTACCTTTTCAAATTTGCCTAACATTATTGTAGTTATTTGGTACCTTCTGTGTACCTTTACGTACCTCTCTTGAAAATCTGTGTACCTACACCTGTACAATGTTATTTAAAAAATTAGGTACACCCGCCATCCTGATGTCAGAATCGCGGGTGTACTGCTAACCAATATATGTAGCTAAGTATACTGTATAAGTAGATTTGGTACCTCTTGTGTACCTGCAGAAACTAGTATAAAATAAACAAAATACTGTAAGGTTGCTGCGAAAAATAAAAAAAACGATTTTCTTTCTTTCACGTCGTTATTATTTTATAAAATAACAATCTTCAGTATTAATAATTTTAACTTAAATATAAAAAAAAAAACATTTTGCCTATTTTAGAATTGTGAAGAATTTATAGAATTAGGACGTTTGTCAGAGTTTCCAGAATCAAAATGAAACAAGGGACAGTTTTAAAGGATTTTTTAATTAATTTGGATGGTAACGAAATAAGTGATGATTAATATGAATAACGCATTGATTCTATGTGCATTTAACTCGGCCTAATAATTTCTTACAAGACTTATGTAAATTAAATTAGACTAATGTGTCATTTATGGATTAAAATCATGTCTGTAATAAACATTAATTAATACAATTATTTTAATCCATACATGACACATTCTGCAATCATACATTTAGAGCTTTTTGTTACACGATAACGAAGGTCGTCGTAGCACTCCCATCGATTGCCACTGAAACAATGTGATCTGTAATGGCCAATATTATCTGTTTTATGACCAGAAGGTAAAAATTCAATAATACCAAGCAAGGTATATGTCTTATCATGTAATGTTATACTACGAGGCACATCATCTAAATTCTAAACGTATACTTTTGGACTGACTTAACTCAAACGACACAGTATTGTGAAGTACATAACTGAATGTTTTTATTCCATTGCAATTATTACGCCGACATTCAACAATATTTACATCGTCGCACAACGAATCTTGAGCGGATTTATTTAGGAGAGAAATATTTTCACAAACATTCGTGTCTATAGGAATAAATAAATTTTTTCTGCTGACTTTTTTAAGTGGACAAGATTCATTTGTACATGATTCTACACGCTCAGCACTGTATATATCGTCCATTAATATCTTATCGAAGATATTTGTCACCGAACACTCACAATTTATATGGGTTATATTATTATTAGAAACTTTGTTGTCACAAAATTTGTCTAAAATTGCAGCTATACGTTTGTACAAATCTTGTTTCTTGCTCTTTTTATCAATCATCGCTTTTACGAATTGACAGTACCTACATGTTGTCGCTATTTAGTATCGAAGTGCTTAAATTAAAACCATCAACACATCCAACAGCAATTATTTGAGAAACAGCATCGAATGCACATGTGTTGGTAGTGCGAATGGGACGAAGTGCGAATAACCCCTTTCTGAATGGAAATAATTTCATATTTTATTATTATTGATATCAGGATAATCATAAAGGAAACAGGCAACAAGGAAAAAAAAAGTGGTTTTAGTATGCGACTGCTGAACACGAAGTTGTGGGTTTGATCCCCACTCATAGAACAACAAATTGCGGATCACACAAAGTGTTGTCCTGAGACTGTGTGTAATTTTTGTCCGTTAATTTCATGTTTCGATTCCCGGTATGGTCACACTATAGGAACTAAATGTTATGCGTAGGTTCTGGATTCGGGATTCCTGGTATGACCACAATACATGTTTAATGTACATGTTTAATATGGAGGTTCTGGGTTCGATTACAGAAGATTGTTAGTATTTACTCTTTGACGTCGTTACTAATTTTATAAAATTTAAAAAACCCCCGACACAAAAGAATAATAAAATTAAATGTAAGTACCTAATTGGAAAAGGATCAAATAATTTCAAAACCCCCAACTTATAGAATCTAGGTAACAAGACTAAAACAGATAAATTCATATGGAAGTCGGGGGACCTCTTAGCATAGAAGGTGTTCCACAGAACGGTTGTTTATTAAATACGTGTTTCTGCAGGTACACAAGAGTTACTAAATCTATTTATACAGTGTACTTAGCTACATATTGGTTAGCAGTACACCTGCGGTTCTGACATCAGGATGGCGGGTGAACCTAATTTTTTAAATATCATTGTGCGGGTGTAGGTACACAGATTTTCAAGAGAGGTACATAAAGGTACACAGAAGGTACCAAATAACTGCAATAAATTTAGGCAAATCTGAGAGCTACACCCGCGGTTCTGACATCAGGATGGCGGGTGTACCTAATTTTTTAAATATCATTGTACGGGTGTAGGTACACAGATTTTCAAGAGAGGTACGTAAAGGTACACAGAAGGTACCAAATAACTGCAATAAATTTAGGCAAATCTGAGAGCTACACCCGCGGTTCTGACATCAGGATGGCGGGTGTACCTAATTTTTTTAATATCATTGTACGGGTGTAGGTACACAGATTTTCAAGAGAGGTACGTAAAGGTACACAGAAGGTACCAAATAACTGCAATAAATTTAGGCAAATCTGAAAGGTACACCCGCGGTTCTGACATACACCTTTGCCCAGCAGTGGGATGATGCAGGTTAACAGTAATTTATTTTAACAGATAAAAATAACTAATTTTAATCAAAAGGAAGCGAAAAATCAATGTTACTTAACTATTAACGCACAATGGCTGGGTAAACTCATTTATTATTTATATTTAGAGGGTAGCACGCACGGGAAGTATTGCCTAGTGTTAGGGATTTGTTAATATTTAACGAGAGCCGGGCATTTCGTGAAATTATTGGTGATTGCTGTTTTTTGTAGTGCTAATTAAGGCTGCCAACTGTTTCTTGTGAAAGAATTTAACGGAGAATGTCTAAAAAAATTGCCTTTATTTATTTTAAATTGCACTATTAAGTCTAAGCCAGGTAGTTTTAGATTAAGTATCCATAATTAATTTGAGTAAAATTAAAGTCACTTGACTTCATTAAAAATTGCTTTGAAGTTTATAATTAATAGGTATACATTAGCAAACGCAATTAACGCAGGCATTTTAAACATTATAAAATACAGACAATGTAGGTATTATACCCTTGTAATAATTACCTCTATTTTCTCAGGTTAACCATAACATCCACTAGAATAGCCGTACCCTTCATATGTACATAGTATAAATATAAACAAGAGAAGGGAAACCCTCCCTTCTAATTAGTTCTAACCTAATTAGCGCGCCCTTCTTCAGCCGACCTTTAAGTATAACCAACAACGCTTTACTGGACGCCAATCAATTAAATATTAATTATAATCAAAAGTATTTAATGATCATTAATCACAGAAGAATCAACAAAGAAAATTAAATGAAACTTAAAATTGTATTCAAAATTAAATCGGTTTAATTTTTATAATTTGAAACTTACCTCGCTTTGATGGCAGGAGGTCGCGATCCAAATTCAAAATTCACAAATTCGATTGGTCCGCCCGCGGTCGGGTGGTGGTCGGGGAGTGAAAAGGTGGTAAGTACGATTGAGGGAGATTCGGAACGCGTGCGGCCAAGTCGGCTGCCCGTGGGACTATGCCGTGCGGTGTGAAGTAAGCCAACGGACTCTTGTACTGAACCACCGTACTCCGCGGCATATCAATAAGTTTTATGGATTTACCGTTTGTTTGGGAGTCTTTTGTGTGTAATTTTTATTTGGATGGATGTTTTCTTATGACGTTTTTTTTGTATTATCACTTATTTTGGGTAATATTTTTTGACAAAGGAATTTCTTGTTGATCATGTATCGAACCCAATGGCTTGGCACGCGACGATGGCAAGAGACCGGACGGTATGTCTTTATTCCCATGGAAGATGGGTAGGCCTTTAGTGTGGGACGCTACGTGTGTCGATACTCTTGCGCCATCCCATCTTCCTGGCTCGACATGCTGTGCTGGCGCTGCTGCTGCGGCTGCGGAAAACCTCAAGCGGCGAAAATATAATAACCTCATCGGAAATTATATTTTCGAGCCGTTTGGGGTTGAAACCCTCGGGCCGTGGGGTCCGAGTGCTCATAGTCTTTTTAAAGAAATCTCGAAACGGCTGGTTGACACTTCCCGTGACCCAAGGGCTGGCTTTTACCTTGGCCAGAGGCTAAGCATCGCCATTCAACGTGGTAATGCCGCCAGTCTCTTGGGTACATTACCAGTCGACAGCGATGCGGATGAGTTTTTCGACGCTATTTTCTAGTTTCTGTATAGTTTTAGTTAAGTTAGAATTTAATTTTGTTGTTTTTACCTGTATAAATAAATATTTGTATCGATAAATAAAAATGTTGTTTTTACCTTGTTAATAAAAAGAGCCTAATCAGACTGTGATACCCATCATGAATCGTCTTCATGGTGTCTAATAGCCACTTACTGCTCTGCTATCAAGGATTCATTTAACAAGCGTGGTGATTGTTTCAATATCTATTATTAATATTACTTGTGATTTAGAGTCTCTCGGAATAAAAGTACAGAGATCATTTAAAAAGAGAGGCTCGTGGCCGAGTAATAAATGAGGTTAAGTTACGCTTGCTGCGGTTGGTGTTTGAATGGGTGACCAAATTTACATACCGAGACTCCCGTGCCTCGGAAAGCACTTTAAAGTTGGTCACGGCTGTCATTCTTTAGATCTTTGATAGCTCTTACGGATCGTCAGAAACCCGAAAGTCGGACTACCAGTCTTACCGAGGGTATCGTATTATCCAGTTACTGGGTTGTGGAGGTCAGATAGGCAGGCGCTCCATGTAAAATAATAGTATTCGGCTGCATCCAGTCATACTAGACGCCGACCCTAACATAGGTGGGAAAAGGCTAGGCAGATGATGAGGTCGTTTAAAAAAGAATTAGGTGAAAAGGACAATTTTCAAAGACAGTTATATTTTTATTTCGCGCCTCGTTTGTTATGGCCAAGTTAATAGAATTAAACAAGTTATATTTAAACGCGCGGATCCTAATGGCAATAATGGATATTAAAAGGTTTTACATAAAATACATTTACTGTGAATAGAATTTGTGAGTACTTTGGGAACGAAATTAGATTTCATTTCTCTTAAGAGATGAGTTTTTTTTTATATTTTGTTGAATAATACAGTTATTAAAGAAACTTGGACGAGAATAGATCAGAAAGCTAATTCCAGTTGGTTATTAAAAACGTCCAAAATCTAATCGCAAATCTCATCTCAGTGGCAATCAATGTCAAAGACTTGTCAAAAATGTTGGGAAATTAAAAGTATTTTTGACAGATTAAGGGAGACTTTGGCAAAATCATAAAAGGACAACATTATGAATTATAATGGACAGTTAACATTTAAGTTAATCGTTTCAAATCCCATTGGTGAAGGATTTTTCAGTTATTATTTTTTTGTCTATGCTAAAATACCAATCAATCCAATTCAAATCCAATCCCAATCTCTTTGATTATACCTACGTAGTGCAGCGAAAAAAGATAAACACGGACTGTCTTCGCCATATTTTGATTCACAATGTTATCCTTTTATGATTCTGCCAAAGTGGCCTTTTTAGGCCCCCTGACTGTGAATGTTCTTAAAATTACGAGAATTGCCCTTTTGGTTTTTGTTATTCATCGCATACTACGCTCTTTACAGATATTTTTTAGTAAATCTAACAAGATTTTTTTAACATGAATTTAATTTGTTTCTAATAGTTAAGTAATACTATTTCATCATCATCATCTGCCTAGCCTTTGTCCTATGTAATATGTTGGCTTCCAGTCTAACCGGATGCAGCTGAATATCAGTATTTCATATGGAGCGACTGCCTATTTGACCTCCATAACCCAGTTACTGGGTAATACGATACCCCTTGGTAAGACTGATTGTCACATTTTCGGGCTTCTGAATACCCGTAACGACTGTCAAAGATGAATGACAGCCGGGACCGACGGCTTAACGTTCTTTCCGAGGCACGGAGAGGTCTTCGAATGTGCAGATGGTCACCCATCAACCGCGGCAAGCATAGCTTAACCTGATCTCGACCTATGCGGCTTTTCTTACTTAGCCAGAAGACCCTTTTTAAATAAGTTAATACTGTTTACACTTTTAAAAACGACCATACAAACACAAATAACAACTGTGCATCCTCGGGGAATACTGTATTTTCACACACAGATAAAGCCTAAATAAATTATAGGTGAAATCCAAACCTCTCTTTATTTATTCAACCCAATCGAACTAAACCGACTAACCCAGTTGACAAATCCATCCGCTATCGACGTAGAGTTAATTATAAATCGGATGGCGGTGGCCGACGATGCGTGCTTTCACCTCGCTGGCATTCAATCATTGATTTGAAAGCTGAAGGTATTGACTTCCTGCTTGTTCTTTAGAGAAGAGGGTTAAGAATTATATGTTTAAAATTTGAAGATGAAAATCAAGACATAGGTTTAAAAAGAAAAAGGGGTGGCCTTTGCCCAGCAGTGGGACACAAAATAGGCTTATAATTAAAAAATAAACAAAATATTTTCCTAGAAAAAAAGCTTCTACTTTTCTCCCTTCAGGGTTTATAAAACTTCTTGCACCGAGAAGTATCGAGAAATTATAACCACACTTAAAAAAGAACAGCCGCACTGGTCGATCGAAGGTAAAGCTGCGCTTGCCGCGGTAGGTTCGTGGATGGGTGACCATCCATTACACATCGAGACCTCTCCGTACCTCGGACAGGATCCCGGGTCTTGTACATCTTTGACAGTTGTTACGGGTAGTCAGAAGCCCAAAAGTCTGACAATTAGTCTTTCCAAGGGTCGCGTATCGTGTTACTCAGTAACTAGATTATGGAGGTCAGATAGGCAGTCGCATTCAGCTGCATCTGGTTAGACTGGAAGCCAACATCCTTGGGAAGAGGCTAGGCAAATTGATTGAATGTCTCCTCTTCGCGGATTGAATGATTATTTTCTCATGATGTTTTCTTCACAAGGTCTTTTCTTTCATACGATATGTAGTACTAGCTGCGCCCCGCGGTTTCACCCGCGTACATGTCCATCCGTGGAAATATCGGGAAAAAAAGTAGCCTATACGTTAATCACCCTGGATTAAGTCAGCTACTTCCATAATTTTTTTATCAAAATTGGTCCAGCCGTTTGAGCGTGAAGAAGTAACAAACACCTAAACACACACATACACACACACACACACACACTCACAAACTTTCGCCTTTATAATATATGTTTTAAAATTAATAATAATCTACGGGTTCAAATATATAATTATACTAGCTTTTGCTCGCGGCTTCGCTCGCGTTAAGTATTATTTAAAAAAAACTGATACATTTACATCCTCCATCATCCCTTATTTTATCCCCATGGGGGTTGAATTTATCAAAATCCTTTCTTAGGGGATGCCTATGTCGTAGTAGCTATATGCATGCGAAGTCTCAGCCCGATCGGTTTAAAATTGACAAAGTTTCATACAAACTTTCATCCCCTATTTTATCCCCTTGGGAGTAGAATTTATCAAAATCCTTTATTAGCGGATGCCTACGTCATAACATCTACCTGCATGCCAAATTTCAGCCCGATCCCTCCAGTGGTTTGGGCTGTGCGTTGATAGATCACTATGTCAGTCAGTCACCTTTCAATCAATCAACTCAGCCTATCGCAGTCCACTGCTGGACATAGGCCTCTCCCAGATCAGTCACCTTTGAGTTTTATATATTTAGATATCCCACAATTTCCAATAACTGCACTCACGAAATTAAACAAAAGAGAGCGTTGATAAATGTCGCGCTGTCAGAAGCGAGCGATCATAAAGTTAATTATAAATGTGGTGGCTAACGATGCGTGCTACCTCACTGTCGATCAATCGAATTTGGGTAAACAGTTTTTAGGGTTCCGTACCAAAATGGTAAAACGGAACCCTAATGGTGAGACTCAGTCTGTCTGTCTGTCACAGCTGGATATCTCTCAAGAACTTACTAATGCTATCAACTTGAAATTTGGAATAGTTTTGATGACGTTTGCCCAACTATTTTGTAAATAAGAAAGAAGTAAAAATATTTGTATATTTTTTGCAACAGGGACGGAAAGGGGGCTAAAAAAATTCAAAGTGGGGCTACTAGGGCACGTATCATATGAAAGAGCGCAGTTTGCACATTCTCAAACATTTTTAGGCCGCATTGTTTTCGACTTTTGATGAAAAATGTAAAAAAAAATAACGTCGCCCCCATTATCTCCGAAGTTTGTAAAGAGAAAAATTTAAAATTATTCTATGTGATAGAAGTTTATGTAAAGATTACAGGAAAAATAAAATAAAGTCTCTAAATAGCAAACTTTTCCAGAAATCATCAACAAAAGTTACATTAGTTCCACTGTCGGTCAATAGATGGCGCTGACCTAAAACTGCAATATTCTACACCGCAGCGTGCAGTGTTAAAATTGTCTGACAAAAATAGGCCTCGCCGATGAAAGCTTAAAAACAATGATGGTACGGAACCCTCGGTGCGCGAGTCCGATTCGCTCTTGCCCGGTTTTTAGGGTTCCGTTGCCAGATGGCAAAAAACGGAACCCTTATAGATTCGTCATGCCTGTCTGTCTGTCTGATAGAAAAAAAAAACAATAAATTTTGGGGATCCCCATACTTAGAACTGAAACACAAAAATTTTTTTTCATCAAACACATACGTGTGGGGTATCTATGGGTAGGTCTTCAAAAATGATATTGAGGTTACAAATATCATTTTTTTCTAAACTGAATAGTTTGCGCGAGAGACACTTCCAAAGTGGTAAAATGTGTGTCCCCCCCTGTAACTTCTAAAATAAGAGAATGATAAAACTAAAAAAAATATATGATGTACATTACCATGTAAACTACCACCGAAAATTGGTTTGAACGAGATCTAGTAAGTATTTTTTTTTAATAAGTTATAAATCGTAAACCACAATTTACCATTCATTCGATCAACTCAAAAAAAAAAAAAAAACATTTAATTTCATAAACATAAACCCGGATGTTACGGAACCCTCGGTGCGCGAGTCCGACTCGCTCTTGCCCGGTTTTTTTTTGTTGTTCCTGTGGTATTGATAAATTATAATTATTTCTATAAACACAAGAGGTAGTCACAAATTCACAATAGCATCCTGAAGGCTGTAGCGGCAGATACGTAGGGGCAGATGCTTTGCCCGCTATACCTGACAAGACAATTTGTGCGAAGACTGATACCCAAGATTGAAGTAACGATTAGCGACTGCTTAATCATACATTTTTGATGTTTAAACGTCTCCTAACTCTCAACGCTTATGAATAAAGGGGCACGTAATGAACTAAAAAAAAAACCGAATCCCAAAATTAAAATAAACAATAAAACAAAATTTTACTTACAAAAGAACTGCTGATATAGAATAAACTAAACTAAATAAAAAACCAATCAGTCCTGTCAACTCTAACCACAATAAAAGGCAAACAAATCGATCTGCCCGCGAACACTATCGTCCACTGAGTTAATTATAAATCGTATTCAATGCACAATGGCCGACGATGTGTGCTGTCACCTCATTGTTCGTGTAAAACAATTTCCTGCCTTTTAGAGAGGAAATAGATTTTTATTTTGTATTGTATTTATGTATATATACTTTATTGTACATCAGAAAATACATAACAAAAAAAGTGTGTGTGTGTGTTGTGTTGTATTAACCGTATAGTTCGGTAGCGCCCCCGAATGGACCCGAACACACGAACCTCTGCCGGCTCGGTACTGGGTCCCATTGGACCCAGGGATTACGACATACGACACCCTTCATTGATTATGTAAATATTTATTATGCTAACCATCAAATCTTATGAATGTGCGTTAATTAAGAGAGTTGGATAAAAAACTCATATGTTAACGCCAATAAATATTGCATATTTAGCGCGCAAGCTGATTAATTTACCTTTATTAAATTTAAGCCTGTAAATGCGATAATCGCCATTTTGTTGACAGAGGTGGTCGAGGCTAAAAAACATAAAAAATGGGGATTTCGAACATCCAAACCCCACCACAGGGGCAGTGAATAATACATCATTTAATTATTTGACGAATTCATCCATTGCCCAAGTTAAATAAGTAGCGGTAATGAAGTTTTTTAATATCTAATGTCGAAGTTTCGCGCCAATCGTGCGTGTTTACATTTTTACTTTTCACAAATGTCACACACACACATGTAGATAAGATTTAAAATGAGACAACTATTATTGAAAATATTATACATAACACGAAAATGCCCAAATCTTAACGTAATATTGAAACACGGGTCCAATAACACGTATTATTCATTACCACTACTCAATTTGTGTTCAAAATCGCCGTCCATTATTGTTTTTTTTTATCCTAATGATGTGTGAAAGCGATTATGATAAACGATTTTTTTTTTAATTTCGATTGACTCGAGTAATTAATATGTCGAATGTCGGAAATCGATACTCAGAAATTAAAATAAAATCATTTTAATACAAAAAGCATTGTTTATAACAATGATTTATGCTTTTTTAATGTAATTTTAATAGTTTTTTGGGCATTATATTAAAACTGAGTCAATAACTGAGGACCTTTGACCATAGTCAATAATTGAATTTCGCGCCAAATTGTTTCTATATTTGAATTTATCTTCGGAATGCGCTCGCCGCTTCAAATTATTTTTATATAATGTACAATTATTTATTTTTGATACTTTCAATAGTTTGCTACAGAATGCCCAGTATACATTTTTTAGGTAGGCTTAACAAAAGTTTGGGAATGATGATAAAATAAATTGGATAAATTGGGTATTCCGCAATCACTTTACATTTCAATATATTTTATTAGTTGTATGAACTTGGTAGTTTTTAGGGTTCCGTACCCAAAGGGTAAAAACGGGACCCTATTACTAAGACTCCACGTCCGTCTGTCCGTCTGTCACCAGGCTGTATCTCATGAACCGTGATAGCTAGACAGTTGAAATTTTCACAGATGATGTATTTCTGTTGCCGCTTTAACAACAAATAGTAAAACAGAATAAAAAAATATTTAAGGGGCGGCTCCCATACAACATTCCTGTTTTTTTGGCGTTTTTGTCTTGTGATACGGAACCCTTCGTGTGCGAGTCCGACTCGCACTTGGACAGTTTTGTATTTAATAGTTTACTTGAGTAATAGAAATTGTTTTTTTTTGTGGTACTAACCCAACGTAATTTTAAAAAGAAAACCGGCCAAGTGCGTGTCGGGCCACGCACAGTGTAGGGTTCCGTAGTAGCCCGTTATCACAATGTAGTAGGTACGATTCTGTTGTTCTTTATTCTGAATATAAAAAAAAAAACATATTTTGTTTTTCAATGCAAGTCTTTACCCGTTATAAACAAGCAACTACTTCATCTTAATCACTTTAAAGGTTTAATGCTAAGGATTTTGTATTTGGCACAAAATTATCCAACACCCAAGTTCAACGACTATTACTGCTAAACTAATAAAGTTATCTTAACCGCTATAGTTTTCCTTTAAAGTTCATGAAATGCACTATCATCGTGAATTTTTCCAGATTTTTCAAGCCAGCAGTTTAGGTTTTAGAGGGGGGGAGGGACGCCCTACTGGAACAAAAATTTTCACTTTAATGTTTAATATTTCGTAAATGGAGCATTAAATCGAAAAATAATTTTAGCAACCCTGAAGTCATTTTAGAAGACCTATTCAACGATATCCCACACGATGGAGTAGACAACGAAAAAAATATTCATCCCCACTTCACATATAGGGGACTACCCTAAAAAAAATATTTTCCAAAATTTTATTTTATCACTTTGTCGACGTGATTGATATACATATCGGTACTAAATTTCAGCTTTCTAGTGCTAACGGTCACAGAGATTAAGCGAGGACGGACAGACAGACGGACGGACGGACAGACAGACATGGCGAAACTATAAGGGTTCCTAGTTGACTACGGAACCCTAAAAACTGGCCTTGTTTATGTCGGACCACGCACAGTGAAAAGTTCGGTAGTTCGGTTGAATATTTACGCATGCACAATGCTCATCATTAATTTGATCGACTGCAAAAATAAGTTTGTATTTCATAAACTCATCATTCATAACGCACCCAAAAATTAAAGTGCAGGCCAGAAAAGAAAAGTACTGTTTTCTTATCCCTTTCGATGTTGACGTCACCCGCAACGGTCCTGTGTCACTTTTAGGGGAATAACATATTGAACATTTCTTACTATTACAGCGAAACTCTGTAATTAACCCCCTTGGCTGCTATTTGAGATTAAAAATGCCAAAAAATCTTATTTTTATAACAAGTGTTTTAAGCATAACATTAAAAAAACAAGCAAGCGCGAGTCGGACTCGCTCTCTGAGGGTTCCGTACCATCATATTTTTAAAATTTTCATCGGTGAGACCTATTATTCGTCAGAGAATTTTAACACTGCACGCTGCGGTGGAGAATATTGCAGTTTTAGGTCAGCGCTATCTCATGACCGATAGTGGAACTAATGTATTTATTGTTGATGATTTCTGAAAGAGTGTGCAATTTAGAGACATCGTTTTATTTTTCCTGTAATCGTTACATAAACTTCTATCACATAGAATAATTTCAGGTTTTTCTCTATGCAAACTTCGGAGATAAGGGGGAAACGGTTTTATTTTTTTACATATTTATCAAAAGTCAAAAAGCATGCGGCTTAAAAAAAATGTTTGAGAATGTGCAAACTACGCTCTTTCTTGATACCCCACATACCTTAGTAGCCCCACTTCGAATTTTTCAAAACCCTTTTCAGTCCCGGTTGTAAAAAAAAAACAAAAATATTTTTATTTCTTTCTTGTTTGCAAAATAGTTGGGCAAACGTCACCTAAAACTATTTCAAGATGATAGCATTAGTAGTTCTTGAGATATCCAGCTGTGACAGACGGACATACTGAGTCGCAATATAAGGGTTCCTTTTTCACGTGATGCTGACATCTCTTTGAGGCGCGCGTGGAACACGTACCCGCCAGGGCCGAAGCCTGCCGGGTCAGCGGGATTGTCCGCAGGGGTTACCGCTGGCTCGGAACACAAAGGGCTAAGGAAGGAACACTGGTGGGTTTAGTCAGTAAGAGTCTGACGCTCCCTTCCGCCCAGAGCGGGAGGGGTCATACGATGATTTCCCACCCAAAAAAAAGGGTTGCTTTTTACCATTTTGGTACGGAACCCTAATACTTTTAATTGAATATAACATTCCGAACATGTTTTGACGCAGTATATTGAGAGATTTGCTATGTTATTTTAAGACCAGACTTCTGATAGGATCTCAGTGGTCTTATAAAAATATATTTGTGACCCTCACTACAAGCCCTTTCATTTGATATATCACACGGTACCTACAGTATGCAAAGCTTTTAAAATTTTCTAATGTGACCCCAAAAAGTGACCCCATATTATAAATTAATTTATTTATGTTACACGGCCATGTTCGAGTCACAGAAATTTATAAGTGTACCAAATTTCAACTTAATCGGTCCAGTAGATTCGAAACAAATCGGTTGTGACAGACCTACACAGACAGACACACGAGTGATTCTATAAAGGTTCCGTTTTTTCATTCGGACGTAGGGAACCATAAAAAGTTACACGCCTATCCACACTTTACTTATTAAAATAAAATGATTATATTTAAATAAAATGATTATATTTAAATAAATAATTAATTCATGAAAAATATACCAAAGAGTTTTTATTCAATTTCTATAAATTTTTATTTTTTTTAAATACCGATTATCGATTATGCTTTAAGACATTTTTTAATCGAAATAACAAAATTGGGTGGATGGTCAGCACTAAGAAGTGTCACGCCGCAACACAATTTAAGTAAATTTTAGCAAGATTTGATCATGTTTTTTATGTAGCTTATGTATGATAAAAACTTTTTTACAAAAAAAACAACCGACTTCCAAAAAACACTATAGTGAAAAATAAAATTATGCCTGTCACTTATCTTACTAAAAAGATGTAGATTTTTTTGAACGTACTGTAAACATTATGTACATAATGTTTTCATATACCTATAATATGTCGCAGCTAATAACCGAAGTGCGGCTACACCTAGTTTTAGCCGGCCCATGTGCGGCTACACCTAGTTTTAGCCGGGTACAACTAGGTGCAGCCGGCCACATGCGGTTCGTGCATACTTCGGATGACATCGGTTGCATGGTTGCGGTCGGTCGATAGGCGATGTAGGATGCAAGAGCGAGCGAAGGGCACCCCGAGGTTAGGTTTGGTTAGGTTACCTTAAACCCTCTACACGCAAATAGGAGCCCCGCAAAGCGGGGCTCCGTCGACCTACCGGCTAAAACTAGGTGTAGCCGCACTTCGGCTATTAGCCGTAACATATATATTGACAAGGAACCGTCATGATGTTAATTTCTATAAACAGTTCCAAATCAAATCAAAATCATCTTTATTGTGGACTATAGGTATACATCATAAATACAGGTCTTAAATAATTATAAAAACTTTTTTACAAAAAAAACAACCGACTTCCAAAAACACTATAAATAAAGAGAAAAATAACTTTAATTTCGGAAGTCGGTGTCTTTGGATTTGTATTTTAGTTTTTGCCACCGACTTCCGAAATTAAAGTTATTTTTCTCTTTATTTATAGTGTTTTTGGAAGTCGGTTGTTTTTTTTGTAAAAAAGTTTTTATTTTTCACTTTTTAGCGGGTCAGTTTGTAATTTATCTAAGTTATAATAGCCTAATGTCAACTGCTTATCACCTTTTACAAAATATTGCTTTTCCCGATGCATGGACGTTAATTGTTGAGGAGTTCTCCTAGTAAGAACCAGGGGAACTGGAGCTGATTGAAAAGTCACCATCACCTCCACTTCACCATATGCATTGTAATGAGCATAAATTGCTTAGCAGCCATATTAAAGTAATCGAATCGCAACCCGTGAAATATTTGTCATTGAGTAGTGCCATTTGTGGTCTTCATCATCAGCTCCACTTTACCAAATCATAATTTCCGAGAGCAAATGCTCAAGTTACTTTAATAATAGACTTAGGCAAGAAACATTTTGCTAAGGGCCAAGTTTATGTTACGCTTAGTCGTGTAAAGACGCTGTATGACATTGTATTATGCGACTTGGAACCTACCAAATTGCTAAATAGACCACATGACGAAAAGGCATTGCGTGAAATGCAACGATTGAGGCTTTTATAAATCATCATCAGCCAATTGCAGTTCACTGCTGGACGTAGACCTCCCGAAGTTTGCGCCAACGTTCGCGATCCTCCGCTTCTTACATCTAGCCACTACCGGCAACCTTTGTTAGGATAATTATACAGAAGAAAAACTCGCAAAAGTATTTCACTTTAAGAAGTATTTATTAGTTTTTAGACTAGATGCTGATAATCCTGGCTGCAGCATCAGGCCAGACTAATGTCAACATTGCATTGAACTTAAAATTTAGTCCTGTTTAAAATGAGCCCAAACACGACTACGGTGCTGTAATTTCAAGGTTTGTACTTTTTCTGATGCTCGACTGGCTTCAGCATCAGGTCTCTATGTACTTCGGTGTTCCTCATTTAACAGTACGTTTATCCACACATCGAGCCCTTTTCAATGAGCCTAAACACGATATATCTGCTGTTAGTTGTCGAGGAGTTAGGTACTCTGCAGACTATCCTGACTGCAGCATCAGGTCATAACTTGATGATCATGAGACCAAATGTGGCAAATGCCCTATCAAACATCAAAACAATTTACTAAAACAGTCCTTGCCTGTTCGAGTAACTTCTTACTGTTAAGGAGTTGAACCTTCCATCATCAGCCCAGCTACCTGAGATGATGACAACCGTACGCAAATACACAAGATACTTCATAAAATATGCGAAAAACAATAAGTGAGCCTATAAAATTTGAGGGTTGCTCTCGATTTCTCTAAGATCCCATCATCAGATCCTAACTTAGTGACAATGGGACCACCTCAGAACTATCTACTTTCGAACAAAAAAAGAATTTTGAAAATCCGTCGACAATTGGCGGAGTAATCGATGAACAAACATACAAAAAAAAAAAAAAAAAAAAAAAAAACATACAAACAGCCGAACATAGTACCTCCTCCTTTTTGTGAAGTCGGTAAAAAATGATAAAAGTAAGAATGCAGATAGAATGACAATATCTTTATTTTTCCATTTTGGATATTTTCATCAAGAGATTGTGTGGTTTATGTACATATTTTCAGCGATTTTAAGATGCCTACCTTTTGGATAGGTGTAGTAATATCTATTTTATACATTTTTCGCAGTAGAATGACGCGGTTTGACCGACATCAGCATATAGTTAAAGATATTTGCCACAAACTTATTATCAAAATAGGCGCGGTAACACATTTTTCTTAATAAATTCGAATGCTGAAAGTTGAAGTAAATTCCTGAAAATCATGACGTAATTCGCAACATCCCGTCGAGTCAGCTGGTATGTCATATGTCAAAATCTAGTCGAGCAGAGAGGTTAATAGGGTTTTCTTTATTACTGTTTTAAATATATGTTTTGTATTTGCTCCTATATGGAGCATATTAATTTTGAGGGAAAATACAGATATAGGTACCATGGATGCTGTTAAAGCGAGAAAACCTTCAAGTTTACGCCGTACGGCATTTCATACAAATTTTCAAGCCCTTATTTTTCGAAAATGAACCGATTTTAATGAAACTTCATACGCTTAAGCAGGATACTAAGGTGTAAAAAGTTAGTAGAGAATATTTTCGATATGTCTTATTTAATTAAAGATAACTGGAAATCTCTGTTTCAATGAAAACTTTCAAATCGGTCTAATTTGGCTGTAACACTATTTTTCGAAAATGTTCTCTACTAAATTTTTAGACCTTTGTATCCTGCTTATCCTTATGAAGTTTAATTAAAATCGGTTAATTCATTTCGAAAAATAAGGGCTTGAAAGTCTGTATGAAATACCGTACGGCGTAAACGCTCTTAATGATTTTAGTCTTTTCAACGATTTGGTAAATGGTTAAGAATTACCAAAGTTCAATTTGAAGCTAATAAAGCCTTTCAAAAAGAACAATATAGTCTCCCATTTATAAATAATCCCCAGACTTAAATAATAACTCGAAGTCTTTGTTATAATGAAAGAAAAACAGACTAACAAATGAATAATAAAATTGAAGTAGAAAACTCAATTAACAACAAACAATAAGCAAGATAGACTAATTGTGTATTTAATATAACAAAGAAATAATTTATAATAAACATGCACTAGAAGGATGGCTGGTAGCAGAGAGGTGGCTGGAGTTACCGAAAATCGAGTTGAAAGGAGTGCAGTAGGAGAGACCTGTCTGTGTGGTGCCGGACTTAAAGAATAGCACCACCCCATACTTCCCGTGGGTGTCGTAAAAGGCGACTAAGGGAGACCGGAGAATGGGCAGCAGCGTTCTCTATGCATTACACCATCATACCATACTGCGATCGCCAACTCGCCTGCCAAGCGTGGCGATTATGGCAAACCCCCCCCCCCCCCCCCAAAATTGGGGGAGGCCTATGTCCAGCAGTGGACGTCTTTCGGCTGAAATGATGAGGAGAGGCCTGAGGTCCAGCAGTGGACTGCTGGAGGCAGATGATGATGATTATTATGTACAGACGCCAGCACATCAAGCTACCCGAAACTGTCAAATTTTCCCAATCAATTTTAAACCTTATTCTTTAGCGTTAGAGTCGATAATCTATTAAAGAATTTTGACAGATTGTAGTAGCTTGATGTGCTGGCGTCTGTACTAGGAGATTTATTTTGATGATGATTGTATTAATAAAGAATATTTATAGTGTTGAATTACTTGGGTTTCTTTTAGGTGGCACAAGTTACAACTATGGACATTGTGTACTATGGGGACAACATTGAAAAAACGAAAAAAAACTTGATACGAACTCACGCTTTCTTCACATGGGGGTAGGCAAAAACTATAAAACGCGACCGCTACATCCTTTTGCTTTATTTACGTTCATACATCTGGTCATACACGCACGATGGTGACAAGTTCTACGCGCCTGACCTTTCTGACACTATACATATTAAGTAAGTCCGTCTAAGGCGTCCCTTCAGGATAAAATACACAGACAGAAATAAATAGAACATACACACACACACACACCCCCACACACACTCACACACACACAAACACACACACACGCACAGAATATGCATATGATTTTTCACACAAAAATAAACAAACAACTAAACACGTATTGTATTGTCACTTGTTTAAACAAGTAGGTATTGTATTTTTGTGTGAACAGCATATTTTTTTTAGATTGTTGGTCAGTACAGGGATAATTTAAGGGATTCCTAAGACTGCGGTGAACGCCACATAGCGTCCGCAATTTACCGTCGACTGACGTCACTAAAACATTATTTATGGAAGTAAGAAGATGCTTTCCTAGAGATCGCGTTTTGACACCGTAAAGTAAACTGTCAGTGCGGCCGCTAAATGGCGGCCACCGCTGTAGTAGGAAACTAAACCTTTAAAGAATAGAAAGTTGAAATAAACTCGCCACATGTCAGAAAGAGTAAAAACGTTTTTACAACAAAAACAACCAACTTCAAAAAAAACACTACAAAGTGATAAATAACTTTAATTTCGGAAGTCGGTGTCAAAAAACGAAAATGTGAAACCAACGACACCGACTTCCGAAATTAATGCGACTTAAAAATGTTAATATTTTTCACTTTTTAGTTGTACCTACCCCACACAAATTCAATTAACACTAATGCATTGGAAGAGTTGAAGACACCGACTAGAAGAATCGTCAAAATTCGCATAGAAATGCGGAGATGCAGTACATTTATGCAAATAACTTCGTAGATAAGAATAGTTACCTAATTTATTATATACTAAAACCTTCCTGAAAGTATGTAAATCACATTAATGAAAGAATTATCAAAATTACTTCATTAGTTTTTGAGAAAATCGCAGACATACAAACATACGTACATACATGGGGGTCGAATACAGAACCTCATTTTTTGAAGACGGTTAAAAAAGATAAAATACATCTATCCTTTCTTCGCTTAAAACTTTAATTCAGTTAGAGGCACTTACACCGTGTTCTAAAAATAAAAGGAGTGACACAAAGTACCCGAGGCGACGCTGACAAGTGCCAACCGGCCACTACGTGATGTACTTAAAGCTTATAGTATTAAAACTCTCCGTAAACCAGGAAATTGTTAAGTTTAACTAACAACTAACAAAGCTTATTAGGCTTTTGACATTGTTGTTGAAAGGAAGATAGTTTCTTATAATGACGTCTCGCTAAGTGAGATTTTGAAGTATAATAAAATTGTATGATATAATTATTTTCGAAATCGTCTTTTTGAACTCTTTATCTTTATTTATGAAACTCTAATAAATACATCCATACTAATATTATAATAATTCGAAAGTAACTCCGTCTGTCTGTATGTTAGCTTTTCACGTCTAAACCACTGAACGGATTTGGATTCAACGCCGGCTTGGAACGCCTGTGGCTTCACCCGCGAAATATGTCGATAAAAAACCTTCCTATGTCCTTTCCCGGGATGCAATCTATCTCTCTGCCAAATTTTAGCGAAATCCGTTCAGTGGTTTAGGCGTGAAAAGGTAACATACAGACAGACGGAGTTATTTTAGATTTTTTTTTTTATGGATCTAGCTACAAAGTCTTCCCATAACGAAGGAAGAAAACAATCTCGTTCCTGTATTTGATTAACTCTACGAAGTTCAACTTAGTTGGATAGAAATATCACAATGTTGGTTGAGCGAGCATTTTATAACTTAAACTTATTGAACGCTCGCTACACTTGTGCGGGTTGTCAAAATCAAATAATAATACATAATAAAATTTATTAAAAAAATATAAGGACTAACGTTAAATAAAGTTTTTCTTAAATCTATGTCAAGTTCACCCATGATTTGTGCCTGAACTAGGTAATCCTGTGTTTCAGGCGATTGGAAGTAAAATTAAATGATTAAATAATCACATAATTATCATATTAATCATATTCGTACAGACGTAAAAACGTGTATGAAATTATATAGCACGAACAATATTTGCTTTAGCACAAGTAATAACTTCTCTATGTCTTCATAGGACATAGTTTGAAGAGCCTCCATAAATATATTAGTCATACTAATAATTATTATATATGCCAATGTAACTCTCAGATCAGATTACCGACAGACAGACAGACGAGTGTCTGTCTGTCGGTGTCTTGTGTTTTAGTAATTTCACGTATTCGGTTTTAAGTCAAAACGACTGAAAACCGAATACGTGAAGTAATTGGTTCGACTTTGTAGTTCGTCTTTGTTTTTTTTTTTTTGCGAAATGTGCCCATTCTTGTCCTCGACTAATGGAAAGGGATGGATGAGGTCTACGATGGAAAGAGCGTGCCCAAAAGATGCCTGTTCACTCTAACGTTGAACCCAGAACACAGACGCTGACTAAGGGCGTACTGCGTTATGGCGGTGAATCCAATGTCCCGACCCAATAAAGTTTGTAGCACCCCTAACATTCTGTACTAAAAGAAGAACAAACTATTCAAGTTGTTATGATACAGTAAATAAACTAACACAGTTGACCTGGCTTCCAGGAATCGATCTAGGGTTTTGTATTCAGTGCATTAAGTTTAGAAAAATATGTTAGAGAAATGTTTGAGGTTTAAGAAAGATTTTTTTAGTTTCCATAGACTTTTGACAACCCAGTGATCCTTTCCCAGTTACGCGGCTCATCGTATTCTGATCAGGAATATTACAAAAATACAAATACAAATTGTTTATTTATGTACCAACTAGTTTACATTAGTTTATGAATGGAGCCTCCTTTTAAGCATGATAATATGCATATTAATATTATGTATGTTAATTCCTAATGGAAAAACAGTTGACGACCCAACAAACGAAAGGCTTAACATGCTTTCTGAGGCACGGGGTTACCAGTACCACTATACCCCCGTACCTCGGAAAGCATATTAAGCCTTTGGGCCTGCGCCTGATCTCTCTTCGGTCGTGTCGGATTACCGTCTCATCGGACTATGAGAGTGACGGAAGAGAGAGTCCGCTTGTGTCTGTGTCTAAGCACGTTAAGCCGTTGGTCCCGGCTGTCATTCGTGGATCTTTGACAGTCGTTACGGGTAGTCAGAAGCCCGAAAGTCTGACAACCAGTCTTACCAAGGGGTATCGTATTACCCAGTAATTTATTTATTTATTTATGTGCATTGGAAGTAAATGTACAATCCACAACGTTTCCACAGATTACCTAGGTTAATGATACAGTGAAGACACAATATTCAAGTTACAGAAACACAAAGAAAAAGACAGTAAGATAATAAAGAGGCTGCACTTATTTTAAACTAAAACAAATAGTACTAAATACAGTTATTACGAAAACAAACAAAAAAGAAAAGACACTAAACATCACGCAAATGTAGACTATTCACTAAATATTTCTTAAATTTGTGGCGATCTAAAGCGAAAATACAAAAATCGAAATTCACAAAATGTTTATTGTACAGCTAGTCTATGGAGAGGCAGGCAGTAACTGGGTTGTGGAGGTCTGATAGGCAGTCGCTCCATGTAAACTACTGGTATTCAGCTGCATTCGGTTAGACTGGAAGCCGACCCCAACATAGTTGGGAAAAGGCTAGGTAGATGATGATGATGATTATATCCTTCGCCGAAGGCTAGTTCAGATTGGCCGCATTGGTCGAAATACTGTCTAAAATTTTAATTAACTTAATAAAATATGAAAGCAATTGAATTCCCAATTTTAGATCAACAAGCTCAATATTCCAATTAATTATTTAATTTATCAGTTTTAGTAATAATGTTACGTTAAGGCTCTCAAAATAGAAAGTAATTATATTACAGTTTTACACCAAGTTAATTTCATTATGGTAATGTTTCCTGGCGGAAAACGGTGAGAATTTAATTACGATTAAAAGTTTATAAAGTAACTAGCTTCTGCCCGCGACTTTGCCTGCGTGAAATTTCTTGTACCCCCGACCCATCCCATCGCATCGCATCGCCTGCCCGAGCTATTACTAGCGTAATGTTAGCATACCTCAAGAATTGGGCTATTAAATGCAAATAGAATTCTTTTTAATTCAGATTTGAAAGATTTTGTTCCAGAGATAAGCGCGATTAAACAAACAAAAAAAAACCTGGCCAAGTGCGAGTCAGACTCACACACGAAGAGTTCTGTACCACAAGGCAAAAACACGTTTGCTGCATGGGAGCCCCCTTAAATATTTATTTTATTATGTTTTTTTAGTATTTGTTGTTATAGCGGCAACAGAAATACATCATCTGTGAAGATTTTAACTGTCTTAGCTATCACGGTTCATGAGATACAGCCTGGTGACAGACGGACAGACGGACAGTAGAATCTTAGTAATAGTCTTTATTCTTTGGGTACGGAACCCTAAAAATAAACTCTTCAGCTTTGTTATTAGTATACTCGTAGATTAACTAAAAGTAATAAATGTTCTGATGTAAATGATCATTTTTATAGACAAAATATTGTATTGTAGGCACAGCTAGAGAAACTAATTGGTAAGCAAATTGAAACCACATTAATTTGCCATGATATATGCATTTCATACAACTGCCAAAAAGTGACACTTGTGATTTGAACAAACAGAAAATTGTTGGTAGGCAAGTTGATTACCAAGAGGTATCGTGTTTCCAAGTAAATGGGTTGTGGGGTAAAATACTGGTATTCAGCTGCATCTGGTTAGACTGGAAGCCGACCCTTACATGCTTGGAAAAAGGCTAGACAGATTAAGTCAATTTGCTTAACAATTAATTTCTCTGACTTAACATATTATTGTAAATTAACTTTCGTGAGATATATTCTCGCTCTTTCATTTTTACGATTTAAATTGTATCCCGGATTTACTTCGGGATCAATTAATTACAAACTATTATCCCTTCGTATGTCCGGAACGTGGATCCACGCGAGATACAATTACTTTTTAATTGTTTCTCTATTTAATTACGACATTCAACCGGTTATGGCGGATTATTTTCAAGTAATGTCAATTATGGTAAATAATATTTTATGAACTTTTATCGACTGGTACATAAGCTATATGGTAAAATTAATATTTTAAAGGTGTCAGATTGCATCGAGGAAACCTAATTCTACCCAATTTGAAAACAAAATCCCGGGCACACTATGACCACATCTGTTAGCAAGCGTTACTATAGCGACTAAGCGCTGCAAGCAAGAATAGCCCTTACAGTGTATAGACGTAAGTTTCCTCGATAGTACATTACATTCAAATCGTGTTTGCCCTATCTCTGCTTATTCCACAATCCATACTTAATATTATAAATTCGAAAGTAACTCTGTCTGTCTGTATGTTACCTTTTCACGCCTAAACCACTAAACAGATTTCGATAAAATTTGGCGGAGAGATAGATTGCATCCCGGGGAAGGACATGGGATATTTTTTATTGACATACCTCACGGGCGAAGCCGCGGGCGGAAGCTAGTAAAACATAGGAACAAAAAGTCGTAGTGTCCTCGTAATATAACAGCACTATTAGATGCACCTCTGCCTAAACCTTTGGGCAAAACAGGTCTGATATTATAAAACACCAATACTTCTTTACACCAATAAAAAAATACAAGCCACTACGGACCGTAGATCTTCGTAGACCCGTCTATAAAAATAAGACTAAACAACTGCTACGAGTATTCGTAGCAGCGTAGCGGCGTAGCGCGTCTACGAGAATGTGTAGAGCTCTCGTAGACGTTGGTGTAGTTGAAGAAAAACAGTGTGATAGCTTTGTGTGTGTTTGTGTTTTAGTAATTGAAATGTTTTCTGTATTTTGTTGACCTTTAGTTGTCTGTAGTTGGTAAAATATAAGTGTAGTAAAATAAATGGGCCTTGTTTGACACTAAATCAAATCTTTCATTTTATCAGAATTATAGCACCGCAGGGGGACATGTCCTGCCGGGTCAGCGGGATTGTCCGAAAGGGTTACCGCTGGCCCGGAACATAAAGGGCTAAGGAAGGAACACGGGTGGGTTTTAGTCAGTAAGAGTCTGACATTCCCTTCCGCTCCATCCAGAGCGGGAGGAGTCATTTGATGATTACCCATCCGCAAAAAAAAAGTCCTATCTCAACGCACAGCCTAAGCCGCTGGTCCTAATGACACGAAATTTGAAGGGTGTGTTGTTTGTGAAGAGTAGGTATCCATTATGAAAGGTTTTTTCGAAATTCCACCCCTAAGAGGGTGAATGGTCCCCCATTCACCCTCTTAGGGGTGGAATTTCACGCGGACGAAGTCGCGTGCAGAAGCTAGTATAAAACATAATCTACATCGACAAGCAAATTACACCGAACCGAACGTAATAACTGCAAACAAGAACCATTTGATCGAATTATAATAACAAAAGCGAAAGATAACGAGCTTTTTAATTATCTTTACTTAAAGTAACAAAGTTACTGAGACACAAGATGGATTGTAGGAAATTTTGAAGTTTCGTTCATCCTTGAACATTAACGATTCTATGATAGCAGACTGGATGAGAAAAAAATTGGTTTTGATATCTGAAGGCTGACTCTCGTATTTAATAAATTAATAGTTTAAAAAACACTAGAAAAACACGCTTACAAGACTTTTCTAAGAAATCCAAAACAGCTATGATATGATTTTCCATCATGAAGTTCCAGTTCATATCTTCCGGCTCCATCATCAGATCAGTTCGACAGTACCATATTATTGTATTGTCATCAGAACTACATACAGCTGCCAATTTTCATTACGCTACGATCCTTGGAAGATGGTTAAATTAGTTACCTTAGATTCCATTACATAGTTAGTTACATACAGGTCAACTTAATAAAAGCGTGTTAAAAACGTTTAAAATCTAGTCACAAAGGGATATCGACAATTAATATCAAAAACTTGTCAAAAATTCAGGTAACATAGAAATATTATTGAGATTCAGACTGATATTACAATAGGGACGTTTTAAAAAAAACAAGATTCGCCCTTGTGTTGTCAAGGCATACGCATTTAATTTTCACACCAATATGTTCACTACTATTCCAAAAGAAATAAGGAAACTCCCTCTAAAACACTTTAAATCAAAACTACACAATTGGCTTATTGGTAATTGTTTTATCGTGTAAAATAATTTTTTGATAAAAAAAGTAGCTCAGTTGCTCGATAAGCTGTGGGCCAAAATAACCACCACGTGGAGCCCTGACACAGGTAGAAGGCGTCGAGGCAGACCCCGTAAAAGATGGCGGGATGAGCTGGACAAAACAAACGAGCACTGGGCCACTTTAGCCCTTGATCGAAAGGGCTGGAAGTCTTGGGGAGGGGCCTTTGC
Source organism: Mesoligia furuncula (assembly GCA_916614155.1). NCBI lineage: Eukaryota > Metazoa > Arthropoda > Insecta > Lepidoptera > Noctuidae > Mesoligia > Mesoligia furuncula. Next base: position 15,987,118 of record OU744815.1, on the reverse strand, counting down.
CCAGCAGTGGGATGATGCAGGCTAGCAGTAACAGTAAAAAGAGATAAAAATATAAGATATGATATTGAGATTTAGTTATATTAATTTATGGATTGTATTATTTTAAAGTGTTTAAATAGATACGAAACCCTAATAAACAATGTTATAACTTTAATTTTAACAAATGTATGTTTGTATTATTTTTTTACATTTAACATGTTTAAATCAAACTTGTATTGTGTTAATAAATACTTATTATTATATTATTACTAGCTGACCCGGCAAACGTCGTTTTGCTATATGAATTATTTCTAGCTGCCCGGCGCTACTTCTTTTATGCGTGGTTTTTCTTTTGCGTGGTGTCCTACCCCTTACCCTACCCTACCCCTACCTTACTCCTACCCTACTCCTACGCCTACCCTACTCCTACACTACTCCTACCCTACTCCTACCCTACTCCTACCCTACTCCTACTCTACTCCTACATTACTCCTAGCCTACTTCTACCCAACTCGTAGGAGTTGGTAGGTTAGGAGTAGGGTAGTAGAACGTCAGAAGTAGGGTAGTCTACTTCTAACGTTCTACTACCCTACTCCTAACCTACTCCTACATTACTCCTACCCTACTCCTACCCTACTCCTACACTACTCCTACCCTACTCCTACCCTACTCCTACCCTACTCCTACCCTACCTCTACCCTACTCCCACCTTTTTATACTTTTTCAGGAATTTTTTTTTTTTTTTTTTAGAATATTTCTCTCCGTAAGAACCATCCTCGTACTTCAAGGAATATTTTAAAAAAAGAATTAGCGAAATCGGTCCAACCGTTCTCGAGTTTTGCGCTTAGCAACACATTCAGCGACTCATTTTTATATTATAGATTAAATATTCTGTCTGTGTGGTGCCGGACTTAAAGAATAGCACCACCCCATACTTCCCGTGGGTGTCGTAAAAGGCGACCAAGGGTCGTACCGCAGAATGAGCAGCAGCGTTCTCTATGTATTCCACCACCATACTATACTGCGATCGCCAACCCGCCTGCCAAGCGTGGCGATTATGGCAACCCCCCCCCCCCCCCCCCCCCTTTGGGGGAGGCCTATGTCCAGCAGTGGACGTCTTTCGGCTGAAATGATAAATGTATGTATTATATTATTTTTAATTGTTTAAATAGATTCGAAATCCTAATAAACAATGTTATAATTTTAATTTTAAGAAATGTATGTTTGTATTTTTTTTTTACATTTAACATGTTTAAATCAAACTTGTATTGTGCTAATAAATACTTATTATTATATTATTATTATTAGTATAGTATAGCCCTGCAGTGGGACATCACAGGCTTTTAATAATATAATATTAATAATGTGCCGGTCTTTGGCGAAACATGTAAGATCATATGTAAGTTTTAACCGCCTGTGTGCCGTTATTACAGACACAATTAAAAAGCCATTGTGTCTCGCGTAGATCTACGTTCCGGCAGACTAAGCGTTAAAGCAAATAAATATATTATATTCTATGTGAGGCGGAGGAATGAGGAACATGGCGTGAAGAAAGTTTTGAGTATAAATGTGGATGATTATGTGAGTGGGTGTTAGAATCAGAAAAGAGCAGTGGGCAGGCACATCGCTCGCAGAACAGATGGCCGATGGGGCCTAAAGGTTCTGGAGTGGTGACCGCGTACCGGAAGACGTAGCGTTGGAGGGCCTCCTACAAGGTGAACTAACGACGTGGAGGAACCTGTTGGAAGCCAGAAGCACAGAACCGGTCGAAGTAGAGGTGCTTGGGGGAGGCCTATGTCCAGCAGTGGACGTCTTTCGGCTGAAATGGTGATGATGGTGTGTCAAAGAAACGATTGATGGTTTGTGTGAAAGATGAAATGGCTGGAAAGGGTGATAGAGATGTATGGAAGAAAAAGACATCGATCATAAATAAATTAGTAGGTATAAGGACAGGACATTGACCACTGGTCTATTTAAATAAAACTATAGTAGTGTCCCTTTTTTACAAATGTTTCACTGTTTTACTTGCACTGGGGTCATAGTTATAATGAGATGTGTCGTGTTTGCATACCGGGGAATATTTATCGCGCAAACTTTAAATAACTTCGGTATATTTTTGTAAAAATACTGTTTTCATCGTTTTGTATAATCCATAATGAGTAAATAACATGCATTATTAATGAAAATGTAAATTAATGTATCAGTTTATTTTTGTAAAATTATGGTAATAATTATTGGTATTTATATCTGTAAAATAAAATGTTTTCTGTGTTTTTCGAAACATACACGTTATTTTAAGTTAAGTACAGGCTGAGCAAGAATAATAAAATTAATAGTTTAAAAACACAAGAAAAACACGCGTGCAAACACGACTATGATACGATATTCTATCATGGAATGCCAGTGCCTATCTTCGGGCTTCATCATCAGATCTTGAAACCTAATCGTGGTCAAAGTTCATTACAAGACTTTTCTATGAAATCCAAAATAGCTATGATACGATTTTCCATCATGAAGTTCCAGTTCATATCTTCCGGCTCCATCATCAGATCAGTTCGACAGTACCATATTATTGTATTGTCATCAGAACTACATACAGCTGCCAATTTTCACTACGCTACGACCCTTGGAAGATGGTTAAATTAGTTACCTTAGATTCCATTACATAGTTAGTTACATACAGGTCGACCTAATAAATGCTTGTTAATATTAGCATATACTATTCTAAAATAGACAGGTAGCTATAACTAATGATCAACGAGATCCAGTTTGTACTAATATATTTATTATTATTTAATCCATACTCCATACTAATATTATAAATTCGAAAGTAACTCTGTCTGTCGGTATGTTACCTTTTCACACCTAAACCACTGAACGGATTTCGATAAAATTTAACAGAGAGATAGATTGCATCCCGGGGAAGGACATAAGATAGTTTTTATCACGATATTCCTACGGGATCGACGAAAACATGAGGCGCTGCTAGTATACCTATACATAGACACGCTTGTAAACACACAAACACACACATAACATGTTGCCCTTTCTTCGGACTGCTCCCATTTACCAAGTGTGCAGAGTATGACTAGTGATAAGAAACTTCGTCCCACAACCTACAAATTCAACTCGGAACAAAACCTTGACTTTGTTTTCACGTAACGTTAACGTATGTAGGTAGTACTATCTACAAACCGTGCCATAAATCACGTTGAATTCACCAGCCATTTATTATCATGAAAAAGGCGTTACAAAAAGGCGTTACAAAAAGGCGTTACAAAAAGGCGTCACAAAAAGCTTCTTTTCACAAACACTTCGGGTACGACGGCTGTAATGATCCAAATAATCGACACATTTATGATATACAACCAACATATTTTATTATTATTATATTTTATGTCAACTAGCTTCGCCCCGCAGTTTCACCCGTGTAAGTGTCGATCCCGTGGGAATATCGGGATAAAAAGTAGCCTATATGTTAATCCAGGGTGTCAGCTACCTACATACAAAATGTTATCATAATTGGTCCCGCCGTTTGTGCGTGAAGAAGTAACAAACATAAACACACACACCCCCACACTCACAAACTTTTGCCTTTATAATATTAGTGTGATGGTAAGGTAGAAAATCGACTAAGGGCTCATTTTTCCATCGCCAGATAACTTTTATTCGAGGAATAATATTGACGTTTGACAGTTTTTGCATGAAATAACTGTCAAAATTTCAAAATTATTCCTCGAAGAAAGTTATCAGATGGTTGAAAAATCAGCCCTTAGAAATATATAAGAGTTTTAGAAAATATAAAGAAAGTTCAACCATTGAATTAATTTTTACAATCCTCATCAAAGCAAAAGTATTTTATTATAATCAGCCAATAATGTTCCCACTGCTGGGACACAGGCCTCCTCTCTGTGAGAGTGGGATTGGGCTTTAATCCACCACGCGGTTCCAGTGTAGGTTGGCAGATGTCACATGTCTTCGAATATTTTGGTTCTAGAACATGCCATTTCCTTCACCGTTTTGAGAGCAGTGGTGATAAAATTATTTAAAGAAAGTCAAGCGCCTGTCTGGGTTCAAATCCACGACCTGCAACTCGTAAGTCGGGGCCGTAACAACTAGACCACTAGTCCATCACCTCTCTAAAGCAAAAGTAAAATTGCTAAAACATCGATTAAGATTTTCGCTGAAAATAGAGTACATAATATAACCAACTTGAAAGCAGAATTACTTGTATAATAATAAAAGTGTGACTCATTGGAGTTCGAGCCTATTTTCCGAACTCATAGTACTTCGACCCGTATCTCAAACTCAAATTCTAATCTTTTGTTTCAATTAAACTATTACCAGGCGCTTTTGAACTATTAGGAAGTCAGTCATTTGGTTAGAAAGTTGACGTTAGTAAGTCTACATTCTCTCACTCAACAACTAAACCAATGCGGTATTCCCAACTCCATCACAACAGGCCACAATGCAGATAAATCCACAGACTAAGCAGAGACATTTAATTTTACAAAGCCTTTCCAACTACAAGTCTCTTAAGAGGTAATCTTATTGTGGTTAAAGTTTCAAAGACAACCCAGATAGTTGTCAAAACTATTTTGGATATAGTTTCAGTAATTTGGCTGTGTAAAGTTGCAGATCTGTGCTATGTATTCAAGGATACATGATACCGAAAGTTGAAAGTAGTTTATGGAGCTACTTATAACTCCTGAAGTTCCTTAGTTTCAATTCAGTTCAGGACAAAACTTTTCTTTTGTTAGAAGACTTTGAACCCACGTTTCGAATAGGTTAGATACCTATCTTTAACTAATAAATAAACGCGAGATACTGTTTCCTAGATAGAAATCTCGGGTTTACTTATTTCAGAGAAAAAGCCTTATCTAGTTTACATAATCACATCACAATGAGATAAAATCAAAAAGGTTTCTGTGTTACTAACAATTGTACCCATAAATTATGTTAGTATTGTTAGAGTATACCTTTATCTAACTGATGCGTATACGTACAGCCACAGTATCTTTATTATACTTAATATAATCCTTTTCACGCCTAGACCACTAAACGGATTTTAATAAAAATTGGCAGAGAGATAGATTGCATCCCGGGGAAGGACACAGGATAGTTTTCCTACGGGATCGATACTTATGCGGGTGCAATCGCAGGGCGCTGCTAGTAATAAGTTATTTATTCAAAAACTATAAGAAACAAAAATTTGTATAGTTTTGCTTACGTTAAATTATATTCCTAAGACATACGTGCATAACTGTGTTTCAGGCATAGTTTCACGCAAGAATAGTCTTTTAAAATGAATGAATAATCAAAAGTTGACAATAGACAATAATAACTATATGTTGATGATACTAAAATGATAAAAGATTTTATTTCTGTAAGTAGGTTTGTACAAACACTTCTACACGTCAATCATATTTTTAATTAAAAACGAGATGAGGTCGGCGTTTCCTATCTGACTACTCTGAGAAGAAAGCCTAAAACAAACTCAGGGGCACAGTCTCTTTTAAAGTCCAGACATAATCTTGGTCAGATCATGTGAAGACTATGTAGATCGGTGTGTGAAATGGTCTTTTGAGGAAAGAACCACACAGATTGAGTGTCCAGTCAGTGCACACATTTGTCAGTAATCATGCAGCTCAACCCAAAACTTAAGGAGCTCAACGATTCGACGACCAATACCAAAGAAAGGACATTTGGGTAGGCCGCATAAATTACTAAAACTATCTGAGACAAAAGAAAGCTGTCCTTATCACTAACCTAACCTAACCTAACCTAACCTAACCGTGATGTAAGGCATGTAAGACTGCGCGTTTAGAATAGTATAAACATTAAATAATAAATAAATGAATGGTTTATAAAACACTAGCAAAACACGCTTGGCCTTTCTCACAAGTGCAAACACGACTATGATACGATATTCTATCATGGAATGCCAGTGCCTATCTTCCGGCTTCATCATCAGACCTTGAAACCTAATCGTGGTCAAAAGTTCATTACAAGACTTTTCTAAGAAATCCAAAACAGCTATGATACGATTTTCCATCATGAAGTTCCAGTACATATCTTCCGGCTCCATCATCAGATCAGTTCGACAATACCATATTATTGTATTGTCATCAGAACTACATACAGCTGCCAATTTTCATTACGCTACGACCCTTGGAAGATGGTTAAATTAGTTACCTTAGATTCCATTACATAGTTAGTTACATACAGGTCGACCTAATAAAAGCGTGTTAAAAATACGACACACAAAACAGGTACATAAAATCACAGCTGTTTATTCCTTGTGTCTCAAAATATTCCGTCTTAAATTCACTGATAAATACTCCACATTTTTACATTTATATGGACCAACTACTCAAAACGCACAAAAAAAATAACAAGACTCAACATAATTCTAAGCCCCAAACATCTACAACGACAAAGTCTTCGAAAGATTCATCGGACCTCAGAAATAACTTGAATGAAAAAAAGAAAAACTTGACAGGGATATAGAAAATGGCGGATTACACAAGTAGATATTATTTATGAAAGGAAAAAACCCGGAGCCGCGGGCAAGTCACAGGACTTGTAAATATTTTATTATTTGAATGGGAATGAACGAACTCACTGGCGCCCTCGGAGATTATTTAGTTGCGATGCTCTGTAAACGTTGTAAAACCAAGTTAATTTAGTTAGGTCTTGGAATTTATTATTCAACAGTTATCTTGTCAACTTCTATAAAAATCGACTTTTAATTTATGTTTTAGGTGTGCAAAGAGGTTGCAATCATCACGAATATCATTTTGTTGGTAAATACTTAAGTAAAATAAAGCCGAAGGGCTTGTTTGTTTGAACGTGCTAATCTGTAGAACTACCAGTTGGATCTGAAACATTAGTTTTGCTTATGATAGCCCAATTATTAAGGAAGGCTATAGGCTACTAAACATCACGGCTACTGCACCCTTCAGGGGCTTACATGACCTAAAGCGCGGTTACTGTCGGACTGCATAGAAAAGAAAGAGAAGCGCGATGACACAACGCAGCTGGTAATTTATTGCAAAATATGAAGCAATTATTTAACTACAAAAAATCTATTGTTTTGACTAAAAAATTAAAACACTAGTATTTTAGGATATTGCTTGTAGAATAATCTGACAAACAATCAGAACGATTGCATGTATATTAGTATGGTTTTTATTGTAAAAAGAAAATTTTTAGAGGTATCTTCACGATTTTTTTCTATGGTATCAAATTAGTTGTATTATATTTTTAACACACTATCAACCTAGCATGTATCCTTAACAATATCATATATTTTTCTGATTTTGTTTACTGTAGTCACACTATCACACTAATATTATAAAGGCGAAAGTTTGTGAGTGTGTGTGTGTGTGTGTGTGTGTGTTTATATGTTTGTTACTTCTTCACGCTCAAACGGCTGTACCAATTTTGATAAAATTTTGTATGGAGGTAGCTGACACCCTGGATTAACATATAGGCTACTTTTTATCCCGATATTCCCACTGGATCGACATTTACGCGGGTGCAACCGCGGGGCGCAGCTAGTTGATCATAATTATACTTGTATTGTTTCTAAAACTTGTGTTATTTGCTTTTAGGTCCTGTAAGTCCCTTAAGAGCCGAGCAAGAAGAAAAAAGTCCGAAAGATCGCGAAAACGAAGTATTAGCACGGGCGGGTGATGTGATGCGACGGGGTGGATATGAGTTTACGGAAAAATAACCTTAAATCCTACACAATAAAGTTCAGTTTACGATACAACTTCGAACATTTTTATATTTTTTTCAATAATCCTAGTCACTCTAAAAGCAACTTAATTATTATTAAGTTAAAGTTAATATTTGTTTAACTTGAAACATAAATTTGAATAGACTTTCGGCACACATTTTATTACACAATCCCACGCCACGTTGATCTAGTGGTCGCAAGCGATACTACTGAGCATGAGGTTATGGGTTCGAATCCCAGGTCGAGCAATGTTATTAGGTTTTTGTATCTGGAATTTCTCAGTAGCAGCCCGGACCCTGGATTTGTGCTTGCTGGCTATAAGCTCGCCCCTAATTACACAGGACTTAAACATTACCTAGATAACGCAAGTATCACCATTTGTAAGATAATCAAGCGTGCCATTTTTTGACTACCTACTATGACGTCACAAGCAATATGCTGTGATGGGAAAATCAAATCGATTCGATTCTTTCAATATCGTGGATCAATCTCATGCCTTGAATCACTCATCTGCAAACCAAGACACGGCAATGTTGTTTCACGGCAGAAAATGTTGGCAAGTACAAGTACTTATAAAAAGTTATTATGCCATAAACTTACGCGAGTCACAAGTTATTATTACACAGACAAACTTGTATCTCAAAGCATATTTCAATTAAATCACTAACAGGCACTTTTCAATTGTCAAATAGTATAGTCGGGCATTTTTCAATTGTCAAATAGTCGGTCAGTTAGTCATAAAGATGGATGAAGCTAGTTGCCCATTCCAAAACGTAGATCTTTATGGAGAAGAACGGGCAAAAAACTCAAAGGGCAGTCTTTCAATTATAAATACCTATTACAAAATATTCGCCACTAATGTGGCAAGAGGAATAATTGTGAGAAGCAACAAGAATAATTTCTTGTTGCTTCTCTATCTATGTGAGAACGATGCAAAAAGAAAAAAAAAAACAAAGTGTAAAATTAAAGATAAGCTCTGGTAGTTCAGAGATGACCAGTCTCAACTGGCGCCCGTCCATGAAAAATATACGTAGATCAGCTCCATCAAGTTCACCGATTTAGAAGAGAAAATGTTAGAAGAAACAGAACTAACCAATAACTGTAACAGTTCCGACCAAAACATTATTCTGGCAGGCCAATTTGAAGGATGACAAACGTTTCCAAGGTGACAGGAGACATAACTTTTATCTGTATCACTATTTCCTGAAACATGTCGCATTTTTTACAAGAATTCGCGTGATCGAGGTCAAGAGTGGGCCCATACAACAAGAAAAAAACTGGCCAAGTGCGAGTCGGACTCGCACACGAAGGGTTCCGTACCACAAGGCGAAAACGCCGAAAACAACACGTCTGTTGTATGGGAGCCCCCTTAAATATTAATTTTATTTTGTTTTTAGTATTTGTTGTTATAGCGGCAACAGTAATACATAATTTGTGAAAATTTCAACTGTCTAGCTATCGCGGTTCTTGAGATACAGCCTGGTGACAGACAGACGGAAGGACGGACATACGGACAGACAGCGAAGTCTTAGTAATAGGGTCCCGTTTTTACCCTTTGGGTACGGAACCCTAAAAATAAAACATGACCTCTCCATTATATCGCAGATAAGTTTTTGTAGTACATACAGTAGTGTAAAATTGTTTTTGGATTGTTTTTGTGGTCGCTTTTTCGTGACTGTGAGTGTACCTAACTCATGATATTGTATTAATTACGTTATTATATTATCTTGTTTTCTAGGTTTTTTTAAATAGAAATAAATGGCTTTAGTTGGCTTGGATTCCTTTAAAATTGTTCGTGGTTTGTTTCTTAAAAGCTCTTGATTAGTTCAAAGAAATCTCCAAACGGTTGGTTGAAACTTCCCGTAACCCAAACATTGGCTTTTATCATGGCCAGAGGCTAATACATTTTATTTTTGTACAACTTTATTTGTTAAACACTTGCAATCCTATTCTATATTAGACCAAGTAAAAAATATAAAACTTTAACCGGCTCTATCTATTGTCCATTGCCTGAAAATGAAAAGCCACAATACGAAAGAGCGCCATCTATGTAACGTTTACTAAAGCTCTTCACATAACAACTGACGATGTCCATTTTCACGCTTTTCCGCCAGCGTGTTAATGTAGTAGTGTTGGAAAATTCCAACAGATGGCGCTGTTTTTAAATAATGAAACTTTTGCTCTATCATTTTTGTCAAAGTTAAAAGATTAGGTTTTTTACATTGAATGACTTATAAATACCTGTAGCAGTATTTGTCTGGTTTTCTTGGGCATTGTTCTTCTCTTCTTTGGCAGTTTTGGCTTCGGAACTCGTGTTGCATCCCATTTTTCGCACTTATTGGTACACTAATGTAAAGTAGCGTCAAAAATACTAATTTGATAGGAACACTGCACTTGATCAGGGTTTTAGGAACAAACTTTCCACTATAACATAGTTAGCAGTCTGGTGAAGCTCTCGTTGAAGTAGGTAAATCTGAAACAAAGAGAGACAGAATTATAATAGGTATTTTTACCGTTAATAAATTAATCACGACTGATGAACGTGGTTGAGGATCCTGGGTTTGAATGTTTTATTATTCAGTCTATTATTATTGACCATAACCAGCCTATAATGTTCCCACTGCTAAGACAGAGGCCTCCTCTCTGTGAGAGGGAGCGGACCATAATCTAACACGCAAGCCCAGTGCGGGTTGGTAGATGTCACATGTCTTCGATTTTGTTGTTCTAAGACATGCCGGTTTCCTCACGATGTTTTCCTTAACCGTTTTGAGAGAAATTAAATACACAAAGTGCCTGCCTGGGTTCGAACCCGACTAGTAAGTCGGGGTCGATACCAATGAGCCGCCACTGCTCCTGACCAAACACCATAAGTCAGGGCAAGGGTCAGTGGGTCGTCTTAGGGGCGGAGTTGGAATATACGCTTAGGTGCCTCTAGGTTTCCTCATGTTTTCTTTCTCAGTTTATTCCCCCGCGTCCTAATCAAAAAGATCCTTCGTGCGAATACGTGATCATCGCATTCATAATTCACGTGTTGTTCAGTGGACCAGAGCGCGTGGTCGCGCCGACAGAGGGCATGATCAGCCTATAAAGATCCCTGGTGGGACACAGACTCTCTGTGAGAGGGAATGGGCTGTAATCCACCACGCGAGCCCAGTGCGGGTTGGTACGTGTCAGATGTTATATATGAAAATAACTAAGTGTGTTTTTCTAGACAGCTTTTGACACCGTAGGGCCTATAGTTAAGCCCCGCTGCCATGATTTTTAAGATAGCCTTTACTGCGACCGTTATGTGGCCACCGATTTTCTAGGAAACCGTAACTGTAACTGAAACCCGCTGGATGCGAAAAGCACAGAACCGGTCGAAGTGGAGGTGCTTGGGGGAGGCCTATGTGCAGCAATGGACGTCTTTCGGCTGAAATCATGATGAACTGTAAGTACGATTGGAATCGGTAATATTAATACTTCAACTACCTTCAACTAAGGAGTTTCAACTACCTTTGATATTACGCTATTCCTATATTAATTTCGCCGTACCAATAACTCCTAATATTCCTACATACGCAGCTCCATCGAACAATATGAATATTCCTGCTCGAAATGTATTTTCACTTGACAAAGGTTATATTTTCTAATATTCCATTGTTTCTCCGAAATATCTGAGTGTCAGCGATATTATTATATTGCGTAACAGTCGTAGCAGTAACCTGAAAATGATTGCTGGCAGACCGGACTGTCCCATCCAAAGGGACAGGGTTATAAAAAAGTAATTTAAAAAATTAAACCGGCTTCAAAAAAAATGAAATTAACTCAATAATAGGAAATAACTTTAATTTCGGAAGTCGGTGTCTTGGGATCTGTATTTTAGTTTTAGTTTTTTGCCACCGACTTTCGAAATTAAAGTTATTTCATAATTTTTAATTAATTAGTTAATTTCTTTTTGAAGTCGGTTTAATTTTTTTAAATTACTTTTTTATTCGTAATTTTTAGTTTTAAGTTAAAAGTGGAATATTTGTTTGTATTAAGTAGGTAATAGTTTCTTTTGTAAATATAGCACTAGAATTTGACCAAGGTTTTGAGATGTTTTCCCTTTGACACTACACCCGAATCTCGTATCAATGAGCCAGGCCGTCACACTTACACGTATTAGTCTATATCTTGAAAATTACTGAATCGATTTTGATGAAACGTACTATTCGCTAAGTTGAAGTAAATGTAAGTCAATAAAAAAAATGGTCACGATCCGATAGTTACGGAGAAATGCGTGAACACACAAACATACAATTTTTTTTTCGATTTTTTTTTTTTTGCAATTTTTTTTTGTAGGTAGGTAGTAAAGTACATTTTGACGAACTCGTCAAAATGTACTTAACAGCTGATTTTTTGCGAGCATAAATGTAGGGAACAACTGATTTTTTTTTCGGGATTTCAGCTTGGATCCCATAGTAAAAGTGGTTCATAATGATGAGTACAATGACCCCTTAAGAGATTTAGCGCATTTAACGTTACACGTTGGATACTAAGTCAACTCGAGGTGCGACGGGAATTTGCACTGGTGTCGTACGTGGCGAAACTGCTCCGAAGCATAGAGCACAACCCGAGAGTGCTGCAGCGGTTGCACTTGTGCGTACCCGACCAATATGAGTGGAGGCGACGGCCCCCGCCGCTGCTGGTCGTACCATCAGCCAGGACCAACTTGCTGGCCAAAACCCCTCTGACTCGAGCAATTCGCACCATCAATTATATTCAGGTCGAAATTGATATACTTATTTACATGTCACGAGTGAATTCGCAAAAATACTATTGTTCACAATATTGTTACGAGTTAAAAAAATAACACTTTAATCAACAACACTAATAACAATTCAAACACACTAATTATAGAAAACAATTGCACTACTGATCGCTTTAAGTCTCACTTGAAGATCGCTTCGGTTCTTTTCGCTTGTGTCGCTTATCTCACACTGTCCCGGTCGCGCCGTATCTCGGCCTTATATAGTGCCGCAGATAGTTCTAGAACCTTCCATTGTAGAAACATCTAGAATCTTCGAGCACATACCGGTCTCGACTGACCAGATGTCGATAGTTCGAGAAAGTTCTAGAAAGTTCTCGCATCGATATTTCTAAAAGGATCTTGACTACTAGTTCCGCTACTCGATACTAGATGGCGCTAGTGCTAACTAATGTCACCGTGTACCAGGCATTAATTCGTCACCCTCCCCGCTAACTGTCGTATCTCACAAACTGTCGTATCTGCACTAACATTACCTATGAGTTCAAAACTTTGTTCCGAATAAGTTCTCTCTGACCGTCGTATCTGTGTCGTTTACCGTTTAGAAGATAATCACGTATTTTGTTTTGCGTATGTGCAAAAGGAGGGAAAAAAAATATTCTCACTACCTGTCGTATATGAACATACTGCAGTTAGTGAGAATATTTTTCTTTTCGTCACGATTCAAAATGACTGAAGTATGTACATAGGGCACTTCGCTACAATTTTTGTTCACAATGATTACATATTTTTTGTTATTTACGTCGTATATATGAACATTCTTGTAGAGAATACCTTCATTGTGAGCTGACGTTACTCAAGATGTACCACATGTTTATAGAAGAGCATAAAAATAGTTCTGTGAAGCCCAACTTTTCGTCATACAGAAGGGTTTTTAAATCCAAAAATATTAAAACATTTTTTTAACGTAACTGGTAGCTTTTTAAGCTAACGAACGAACATTTTTATTACTTTTATTTTATATAATATTTATAGAGTTTTATTTATATATTTATACAAAATAATCAAGTCGTAACAGAGACAATTTGTAAAACAAAGTTCTCACAGAGTGACGTATCTGCTACAAATGAATATAAGTAAATAAATAGATACCATAGGGCTTTAAAGAAACTACTAACTTAAAGAGTGAGCTAAGATCAATATAAAAACGAAATTAATTACTTAATAAAGCCACAACTAACACCACTACAGTAACATGATTGTAGCATCCGACCGAAAAACCGTTGCCCTGGAAAACTATCAATAGCTAGTTACGACAGTTAGCGAGGAGGGTGACGAATTGTGGCGCGCAACAATATGTTACAAACAATGACCTTTATTTTTAATTTTGTGGGTGTGACTTGGCTATTGCATTAGGTTTAGACCGATGGACCGGCTGATTATGTCGAAATACGCAAAATCTAAAAACATACAACACCCTAATTGCGTAACATACTATTAATCTCAATCTCAATTATTTTGAAGGATATTGCTAATCCATTGCTTCTTATTTTCGAAAAAAAATTCTGCTTAACTACGTAAATAAACGCAATGAATGTTGTTGAACTGTCAAAAACTGTGTTACGCAATTACCCCGCAAGAAAATCATGATGAATATAGGTACGGAACTTTTCTCCTATTTCTCCTACCAATACAGAAACTTGAAAGTTAAACAAAGGTTAATCAAACTTTTTTAATTAAATATATTTCCCAATTTACTAATCTCCGTTCAGCTTTTGTAATATTCTTATTACAAAAGCTGAACGGAGATTAGCCGTCGGATTAAAGTTCGAAATTTAAAAATGGCTCTTTGGTTTAAGGGGCTTCCAGGGGGCCTAAACGCAAAAAAAAACAAGTTTTAGAAACAATAAAAGTATTATGATCGACTACAGTAATAAAATCAGAAAAATATATGATAATCTTCAGGATATATGCTAGGTACTATAGTGTGTTGAAAACATAATACAACAAAGATACGATAGAAACAAATCATGAAGATACCTCTAAAAACTTTCTTTTTACAATAAAAACCATACTAATACACATACAATCATTCTCTTTTTTGTCAGATTATTCTACAAGCGACATACTAAAACACTAGTGTTTTAATTTTTTAGTCCAAACAATAGATTTTTTGTAATTAAATAATTGCTTCTTATTTTGCAATAAATTACCAGGGTTGTGCCATCGCGCTTCTCTTTCTTTTCTATACAGTCCGACAGTGACCGCGCTTTAGGTCAGGTAAGCTCCTAAAACCTGTGTCGAAAGATAAATCTTGTTTTGTAATAAGACCGACTTTGTCTGCAGTATTACAGCTAGTAGTTGTAGGTACAGACGCTAGCACATCAAGCTACTACAATCTGTCAAATTTCTTTAATAGATTTTCAACTTTATCGCTAAAACATAAGGTTCAAAGTTGATTGGGAAAATTTGACAGTTTTGGGTAGGTGGATGTGCTGGCGTCTGTACATACACAGAACTATAATATCAGAAGGAAAAGGTTCAAGCGTCAGCATTAAGCTTAGCGGGTTGCTAAGTGCTGGTTTTCAGCTTAAACCCATGACTCCAGTTTACAAGCAACAAGGGGATTCTAATAGTAATCTTTAGGATCATCATCTGCCTAGCCTTTTCCCAACTATATTGGTTTCGGCTTCCAGTCTAACCGGATGCAGCTGAATACCAGTATTTCACATGGAGCGACTGCCTATCTGACCTCCACAACCCAGTTACTGGGTAATATGAAACCCCTTGGTAAGACTGGTTGTCAGACTTTCGGGCTTCTGACTACCCGTAACGACTGTGAAAGTTCCACGAAGTAGTCTTTAGGATAACATCCATAAAAAAAATCAAACAGCCTTTAATTTAGTGGTTTCAATCTAACTTATATTATAATATAATAACAATATTAATAAACCATTTATTATCAGGTAACAAAGACCCATAGATAACCTTAACTTAAGTATACATAATAATATAGTAACAATTTTGTTAGTAAATAAAACTTAATAACTATGTTAGTATCACTTAGTTGCACTAAGCCTTTGTGCATATATTATCCAGGAAGCACCCACCGTAGTACATAACAAATACATAAGAACCTATTAAAAGCCGTACATATCACCTGGCACAGGCCACACAATCAGAAGCATCCAATGTCCCCTGAATGAGACATTCGAGGCAAGGGACGAATTCAAACAAAGGGGAGAACTGGCAGCTACTAATGAATCCTATTCATCGTGGGGAGGCAGGGGAGATTTGAACAAATACTATATATATATATGTGTATGACGCTTTTGTATTTGTTTTTATGATTGCGATCGGTTTTACTATTGGTTTTTGATGTTCGTAAGGCTGTTTATCGTTTAGGGATAATGTGAAAAGTATTGTAATGGATGATATCGGGAGGTACAGCGCAACAAATTGTGAGTGCCGGGAATATAGCTCTTATCGCGAGCTATAACGGTCATAGTTATCTATACTTAGTGCTAGTTTCGAATTTAGATAGTTTAGCTATTTACATATAATCCAGCCTATAAAATGTTCCCACTGCTGGGACATAGGTCTCTTCGGTGATTTTTTTGACATGCCAAACTAGTCTTATAACCAAAGATACGAAAACCATTTTTTTTTTCCATTTCTATCCACCGATTTGAGATCAGTCGGTGCATGACTAATTGTCCTATCTCATTTCTAAGACTCCACTGTCCGTCTGTCTGTCTGTCACCAGGCAGGCATCTCATGAACCGTGATAGCTAGACAGTTGAAATTTTCACAGGTGATGTATTTCTGTTAATGACGCTTAAACAACAAATTATAAAAATAAAGTTAAAATTAAAAGGGGTATAAAAGAAAGGTTTTTTTCGGCGTTTTATGCGTTGTGGTACGGAACCCTTCATGTGATAGTCCGACTCCCACTTGGCCGGTTTTTTATTAGTTGAATTAGGACAACTACATGTTTCTATTCGTGATTCTTTCCAAAAAAAAATAAAATATAGCCATTTTGAAAGGCAACAAAATGTTGTTGCCTTTCAAAATGGCTATATTTTGAGATCCAAAAAACATAGAGATACGACGGTTAGTGAAAAATGTAAGGAATCTCGAATAGAAAAAAACAAGTAATTAAAAAAACTAAAAAAACCCGACTGCGGTAAAAAAAACTGAAAAGTTAAAAACAAGGCCATTTTAAATTAAATAAAAGTTGGAAGCAGGCGGGACCCATTTGAGTTTGAAAATGTAATAAAAAAATGGTATGGGTCCCGCCTTTTTTTTTTTTTTTTGCGGATGGGAAATCATTAAATGACTCCTCCCGCTCTGGGTGGAGCGGAAGGGAGTGTCAGACTCTTACTGACTAAAACCCACCCGTGTTCCTTCCTTAACCCTTTATGTTCCGGGCCAGCGGTAAGCCTTTCGGACAATCCCGCTGACCCGGCAGGCTTCGGCCCTAAGGGACCCCTCCTCGATGCTGACATCTCTTTGAGGCGCGCGTGGAACACGTACGCGCCGTCCGGCACGGGCCTGGTCCTGATCGGACGGTGAGCTACCCATTACTCACCGCCCGCAGGCCCGCGCCTACGGTGGCCGGGAGTCGTCACTCGGCTCCCGACGCCTGGGCCGTCCCCCGCGGCGGCTGAGACGGGAGGCTCTCTCCCTGAACCGCCACCTCCTTCGCTAGCATGACTGCTTCGCAGAAGGAGGTGACTGCCTCCCACTCCCTCTCACCCCGGACCATGGCTTGCACCAGGGCCGGACGCGAGTGGTCGCCGTCGGTGCCAATCGCCTCTACGAGGACACGGCGGTGCTCCGCCCAAGCGGGGCAGACCTCCACTACCAAGACAAATCTAAAGACGTATAATTTATGAAAATCCGTTCATTCGTTTAGAAGTTACGAGGGAACAAAGACACGGACATACATACATACATACATACATACAGGTCAAACACATAACCCTCCTTTTGGGCTTCGCCGCAGTCGGGTAAAAATGCTATTATGTAAAAAATTTCGTAGGACAGTTAGTAATGCGAGCGACGAATTTATACAACGTAAAGCGCCTGCTTGAGTTCGAACCCAAGACTAAGCTCGTTAATCGTGGTCGTAACTACTGGGCCACCACGCCCAACACTGCTCTATTAGCGACGAGAATAGTTCATGTCGTGGTGATATGAAAAGATTAGGAAGTCTAGGTCTCAGACCAAATAAAAAGTCAAGACATAGCGCTGCGAACAATACAGTGACGCATGCAAAAACTACACCTCCGCTCTGTGCATACACGCTCACACGCACACATTTACAACCATTTACAATCAAACTGCACCTCACTATGTTCACACATGTTTACGAAACCGGCCTCACTTTACTGTTGACAGCCCTCCGTCTTGGTTTTTAGGGTTCCGTTGCCAAATGGCAAAAAAGGGAACCCTTATAGATTCGTCATGTCTGTCTGTCTGTCCGTCTGTCTGTCCGTCCGTATGTCACAGCCACTTTTTTCCGAAACTATAAGAACTATACTGTTGAAACTTGGTAAGTAGATGTATTTTCTAACCGCATTAAGATTTTCACACAAAAATAGAAAATAAAATAAATTTTGGGGGTTCTCCCCATACTTACTTAGAACTGAAACTCAAAATGTTTTTTTCATGTTTTTTTTTTTTTTCATGAAACCCATTTATGTGTAAGGTATCTATGAATAGGTCTTCAAAAATGATATTGAGGTTTCTAATCATTTTTTCCTAAACTGAATAGTTTGCGCGAGAGACACTTCCAAAGCGGTAAAATGTGTCCCCCCCTGTAACTTCTAAAATAAGAGAATGATAAAACTGAAAAAAATATGACGTACATTACTAAGTAGTTTTTTTTTAATACATCATAAATCGTAAACCGCAATTTACCTTTCATTCAATCAACTCAAGTATAAAAATAAAAATAAAACATTTAATTTCATAAACATAAACCTTATGCATAAACCCGGATGTTACGGAACCCTCGGTGCGCGAGTCCGACTCGCTCTTGCCCGGTTTTTTTATTTGGTCTGAGGTCTAGGTATCTGGCTTGCTACCCACGAATTGTACGCTAGACGTATGCCACTTCCTCACTAGTAAAAAAGAAAAGAAAGAAAATACATATAAGGCTTCTTGAAACAGGCGCGACACGCGATAAAATCACGCGCGACACAAAGGCACCGCAAGTCGCGCAACGAGCGGTGCCTTTGTATAATTATTGTTATCATAATCAGCCTATAATGTTCTCACTGCTGGGACGCAGGCTTCCTCTCTGTAACAGAGTGGGCCGTAGTCCACCACGCGGGCACATGAGTTTTCTACTCATGTGACGCGGGCCCAGTACGGGTTGGTGCCTGGAAAATATTGAAAATTAAAATCAACATTTGTCTCATCTGTCTAGCCTTTTCCAACTAATATTGGGGTCAGCGTCCAGTCTAACCGATGCAGCTGAATACCAGTATTTTACATGGAGCGATTGCCTATCTGACCTCCACAACCAAGTTACTGGGTAATACGACACCCCTTGGTTACTGGTTGTCAGACTTTCGGGCTCATGAAAACCCCGTAACAACTGTCAAATGTCCAAAAATGACAACCGGGACCAACGGCTTAACGTTCCGAGCCATGTAGGGTTTGGGTATGTTAAGATGGTCACCCATCCACGGACCCACCCCGGCAAGCTAAGTTATTATTTAGCCACGGGCCCGCAAAAATAATAAAAATATTATGAATTTTATTTTACTAATCCATACTAATATTATAAATTCGAAAGTAACTCTGTCTGTCTGTCTATATGTTACCTTTTCACGCCTAAACCACTGAACGGATTTCGATAAAATTTGGCAGAAAGATAGATTGCATCCCGGGGTAGGACATAGGATAGTTTTTATCCTGATATTCTTACGGGATCGGCACTTATGCGGGTGAAACCGCGGGACGCTGCTAGTCATAAATAAATTGGATCATGATAATAGTATCACCAGTTTCATATATTATGCAAGCTCGTAATAACAATTTAAATTACGCGAATAGTGTTTTGCATAGCAAATTGGCAATTGCTTTTGTGGTGTGGAGCGTGTCAAACTAGATAGTCTTACACCACCAAGATTATAGGTATTATAACTAGCTGCGCCTCGCGGTTTCCCACGCATAAGTGTCGATCCCGGGGGAAGATCGGGATAAAAACTATCCTATGTCCTTTCCCGGGACTCAAACTATCTCTACACCAAATTTCATTCAAATCGGTTCAGCAGTTTCAGCGTGAAGAGGTAACAGACAGACGAACAGGCAGACACACTTTCGCATTTATAATACTAGCTTCCGCCCGCGGCTGCCCCCACAAGGAATGTCGATAAAACCTATCCTAGGTCTTTTACCGGGATGCAATCAATCTCTCTGCCAAATTTTATCGAAATTCGTCCAGTGGTTTAGGCTTGAAAAGGGAACATACAGACAGACAGACAGAGTTACTTTCGAATTTATAATATTAGTATGGATTAAGTATGGATTAAGCTTGGAGGTGTTTTTCAAATAGGTATTAAATTTAATGTGTCATTTAGAGATATACTGCCTCTCTTTATCTAGTGGTCACAAGGGCTACTGCTGAGCATGAGGTCCGGGATTCGATTCCCAGGTCGGACAAAGAGTTATTGGGTTTTTGCGTCTGGAATTTCCCAGTAGCAGCCCGGAGTCTGTATTTGTGCTCGGTAGACGGCAATAGGCCCCCCCCATCACAAGGTACTTTTGTATTAATCGTAGGGCTGATTTTTCCTTTGTTCGAGGAATAAAATGGACGTTTGACAGTTTCCGTATGAATGAACTGTCAAAATTTCAAAATTATTCCCCGAATATAGTTATCAGATGATTGAAAAATCAGTCCTTAGTTTAATAATGTCTATCTGTCAGTTGCATTTTCACGCCATCACGGCTGAACGAATTTGTATGAAATTTTGCACACGGATAGACCAGGACCTGGACATACTTATTAATACGTTCCTGAGGGATAATTTCCGACCACCAAGGGGGTGTGAACAATGTCTGTGTGGTGCCGGACTTAAAGAATAGCACCACCCCGTACTTCCCGTGGGTGTCGTAAAAGGCGACTAAGGGAGACCGGAGAATGGGCAGCAGCGTTCTCTATTCATTACACCATCATACCATACTGCGATCACCAACCCGCCTGCCGAGAGTGGCGATTATGGCAACCCCCCCCTCCCCAAATTGGGGGAGGCCTATGTCCAGCAGTGGACGTCTTTCGGCTGAAATGATGATGATGATGATAGAAGAGTATATATAGATAGATTTATTTATGTCTCAGTATATGGTACATGGTGGTATAGGTAAGGTATATCTAGCTACTACCACAATAACTCAAGCTCATGTCAGGGGTCTCCCCCAAAATTGGGGGAGGCCTATGTCCAGCAGTGGACGTCTTTCGGCTGAAATGATGATGATGATGATGATGAAGGGGGCGAAGCCGAGGTCAAAAGCTAGTATTCTTATAGACTATCATTAACTCATCGAATGCCGTAATTAGAGACACAATAGAAAGACAATTGCTTATGTCGAACTGTGTAACGTAAGATATTCAAAAGGTTAAGTCGACATCACTCACAACACAAAATGTAGATAGTAAATTAGATTGTCACAAAGGGCTGAAGACCCAACCTTAGGCACCTGTCTCACCGCTGGCGATTAACGAGAAGCGAGTAGAGTTAGCAAATAAAAACCGGTCAAGTGCGAGTCGGACTCGCGCACCGAGGGTTCCGTACTGTAGGTATGTAAAATGTTTGTAGGGATTTTTTTTTCGGTTTTCGGATTTTTCCTTTACTTGTGCTACATGATACTGCTTCTTGCCAAATTTCATGATTCTAGGTCAACGGTTAGTGTCCTATAAATTTTGATTACCTTGAGAGTGTCGAAATATACGTTTTTTGCGGCATAAACGGCCATATCTTATTTTTACGTTAACTTAGAAGTTTGATTTTTTTACAGCTTCAAGGGACTGTAAACCGGAGTATGTGGTTTTAATTTCATTTTGATACCTTTACGCGTTCCCGAGATAAAGGGTCTTGACAGACCGACAGACGGACAACAAAGTGATCCTATAAGGATTCCGTTTTTTTACTTTTGAGGTACGGAACCCTAAAAACGAGTTGGCGACCAACGAACAGCGAGTGCGCGACGGCGACGAGCGATTATCTACTCGCAGCACGCGTAGCATGACCACCATAGAAACGGACTTTGGTCGACGGAAGAATAGACAAAATGACAGAATATAGGCAGATTTCTTTAAAAATCTATCAACAATACAAAAACAAAATCCGTTTCTTACGTGGTCATGATATTCGTGCTGGTATGCGCATTTATTAAGCGTGAGTCTATCAGCGAGTCTTCAACCCGCCAAACGAGCGTCGCTGATTCTGTACTCACTTTGATAGTTCTTGTCGTTACGTCATAAACGAGTACTCGGTGTGAACAGCCAGCGATCAACTTTATCTTTGGGTTCTGTACCCAAAGGGTAAAAACGGGACCCTGTTACTAAGACTCCACAGTCCGTCTGTCCGTCTGTCACCATGCTCTATCTCATAGCTAGACAGTTGAAATTTTCACAGATAATGTACTTATTTCTGTTGCCGCTGTAATAAAAAATACCTACTAAAAACAGAATAAAAAATATTCAAGGGGGGCTCCCATACAACAAACGTGCTTTTTTCGTCGTTTTTGCCTTGTGGAACGGAACCCTTCGTGTGCGAGTCCGACTCGCACTTGGCCAGTTTTTTTTATGTACACGGGACCTAGAATTTTTAGTACGTTTCTTGAGCGAGAAAGAAAAGGAAGAAAGAAAATACGTTTATTTTTGGCAAAAGTGACGCATAAAAATAAAAAACAAAATAACAATTTGGGAGAAAATATGCGTCATATCTACGCGAAACGGCCATCGCTCAGCATAATGCTAAGACCCTATACGAGACAGAGCCCCAGCGCTGGTTTTCAGCGACAGCTGGCGAGAAAATCGTTACTAGTCGACGGAGGGCTAGGCGCCTTAACATTTAAACACATTAGGGTCTTTGAGCCCTTCGATTGAAACCAATCGTTTCGGTTTTCTTGTTAAAGGTCTAAAAATGTAAGTCTTTGATCTAGGGTGAGACCCAAAGCTATCAGCTTAAATTGAGGTTCGTGATGCAATTGTAAATGTGAGGTTTTCAGGTTTTAGTTTTGTAGTGATATAGGTAAAGGTTACCGCATTGAGGTAGGAAATGGAATACGATTTCATTTGTTTTTGACTAAAACCATTTCTAAAAAAAAAATGAGTTTCGACAAATCAATGAGAGGTTTTTCTTTTTGAGTATTAAAAAAAACATAGTTTCCAAGAACCCTGAAGATGGCGTTAAACTGATTACGTTACTAGGTGCCAAAACCAAAACGCTTGGAAAAAAAAACATTGCGTCACGTCACATACGCTCGTTGACTGACACTTTCGTTTGCTTTCGTTTTACGATCTCAAAATTTCATCATAATTACATTCAAGTGTAATAATCAAAAAATGATGTGACGTTCTGTTCCTTGCAGTCAAACTCAAACTCAAACCATTTATTTCAATTAAACCATTTACAGGCACTTTTGAATTGTCAAGAAGTCGGTCAGTCAGAAAATATGAAGCTAGTTGCCCATTCCAAAGCGTAGGTACCTATGGAGAAGAATGGGCAAGAAACTCCATGGACACTATTTTAAATTGTATTTTTACAAAAATATTAGTTACATCATTAATGTTGACATCAGTAACTTACCAAGTTCAGCGCTATCTATCCAGCGACTAGGGAAGAGTTAAAAAAACAGAAGGGCAATTCTCGTATTTTTAAGAACGCTCGAACGTTCACAATCTCATCTCAGTCTCTATCAAAAATACCTTTAATTTTCCTACATTTTTGACAAGATTTTGATACTGATTGTCACTGAGAATGACATTACGACTACTATTATTTTATACGTTTTTATGTACGGAAATTGACCTTCAGATGTCTAAGTATCCATTTAGTCTTTGTTAAGTACAGACGCCAGCACATCAAGCTACTACAATCTGTCAAATTTCATTAATAGATTTTCAACTTTATCGCTTAAGCATAAGGTTCAAAGTTGATTGGGAAAATTTGACAGTTTCGGGTAGCTTGATGTGCTGGCGTCTGAGCAAAAAAGAAACAAAGAGCAGTGGCGGCCCAGTGGTAACGGCCTCGACTTACGAGTTGTAGGTCGTGGGTTCGAACCCAGCTAGCCAGGCGCTTTACTTTGTGTAAATAATTTGTTAACTCTTCTCTTAAAAACTGTGAAGGAAAACATCGTGAGGAAACCGGCATGTCCTAGAACCAAAAAATCGTGGACATGTGATATCTACCAACCCGCACTGGGCCTGCGTGGTGGATTACAGCCCACTCCCTCTCATACAGAGGAGGCCTGTGTCCCAGCAGTGGGAACAAGGTAGGCTGATTATGCTTTGTAAAAAGACCAAATTGGATATTTACAGGAACAATCAAAAGAGTATAATAAAATACATCTTTCTTTTGCCTTATTTCAATTAATTCAATATTGTTTCTATATAAATATTATAGCCCAGTGCAGGGCAAAGTGATTTACAAACTGCTTAAATGACTGTAGCGGTATCTACAACGCCACATGCGAACAACGCGTCATACTGACGTCATGCAAAATCCTGCATCTCGCAAGCAGAGTTTACCGCGCAACTAGCGTAGATACAACGGCCCGACATGAATCATCGGGCAGTTACCCGCCAGACACGACACCTCAAACTCAAACTCAAACTCAAAGCATTTATTTCAATTAAACCTTGTACAGGCACTTTTGAATTGTCAAAATTAAATAGTCTGTCAGTTAGTCAGAAAGTTGAAGCTAGTTGCCCATTCCAAAACGTAGATCTCTATGGAGAAGAACGGGCAAGAAACTCCATGGACACTCTTTTAAATCAAGTTATTACAAAATCCTGGGTACATTATTCTTGTTGCTTCTATATGTGAGAACAATGTAAAAAAAAAAGACAAATGAAGAAACAATTCAAAATATAAGATTAAAAATAAGCCTTGGCAGTTAAGAGATGACCAGTCTCAACCGACGGCACCCGTTCACGAACATGACGCGTGGATCAGCACCATCCAGCTCAACCATTTTGTAGGGAACCGAATAATCCAACACACGCGCCACCATCGGTGAGACATTTAAGTGAGCATGACACGTTCTCAACTGCCATGCTCTTTCAAGTCAACAACAAACAAAAAATCATAATAAACGGAAACATGGTTCTTACATTTACAAAATTAAAAAAAAATGCTTCTAAATTATACAAAACTATAGATTGCAATTTATTTAAGATGTTAATATAATTTACTACCAAACAGGAAGAGGTATCTAATATTGCAGTATTCAACAATTAAAACTGGATTGAATAAAATAAAAAAGTTATGTTCGTAATGTCAGAAATATTGAAAAAGAAAAAGGGAAGCACCTCTTCCAAATATTGAAATTTTAACTAGTGAGCCCAAGTGCCTGTGGAGCAGGACCAGCATTAAGCCAAGCATTTTTATCTACGATATAATCATCCAACTTGTAATATGCTTGTCTACATAGTGTGCGTTTAATGCATGTTTTAAATTTCTTCTCATTTAATTGAAGAATATCGAATGGTATTTTATTATAACATTTTACACAGTAACCCATAAAAGAAGTTTTTACTTTAGACAATCTGAAACGCGGTTGATCTAATTTGTCCCTATTTCTAGTGTTAAAATTATGCCGGTCTGGTCGGTGAATCCAGACAAAAAAACGGAATAGCCAGACAGTCAAAAGTTTATAATTTTTATGAAGACGGGCGCGACACGCGATAAAATCGCGCGCGACACAAAGGCACCGCTCGTAGCGCAACTTGCGGTGCCTTTGTGTCGCGCGCGATTATATCGCGTGTCGCGCCTTTTTGTAGGAGCCTTTACCCAGTACACTGGGGCTGTGGAGGTCAGTTAGGAAGGCGCTCCATGTAAAATAGGTACTAGTATAGGTGCTGCATCTGGATAGACTGAAAACCCACCTCGATATAGTTCTAGTCACGGATATCGAGTACTAGTTCTAGTCTCAACGTGAGAAATGAGAAATGGATCCTCTATAAGACATAGTCTGTGTGGTGCCGGACTTAAAGAATACCACCACCCCTTACTTCCCGTGGGTGTCGTAAAAGGCGACTTAGGATCGTACCGCTGAATGGGCAGCAGCGTTCTCTATGTATTCCACCACCATACCATACTGCGATCGCCAACCCGCCTGCCAAGCGTGGCGATTATGGCAAACCCTCCCAAAATTGGGGGAGGCCTGTGTCCAGCAGTGGACGTCTATCGGCTGAACCGAACGATAAGACATTGTTTGTAATGATCCTTCTGTACGTAGTACATTGTTCGTTATCCTGTCCGTCCTAGACGAGACGGAGTTTGATCGATACAGGCAACGAGCCGGAAGGCTACCATACCACTCGTTACACACGCTAGTAAATATCGGGATTGAACCATTCGACGCTTTTCAGATGAGTGTACGGAACTTTGTTGGTATAAAAGAAGAAACTGTTTATGAGGAATGGTCAAAATCGGACTACTCTTGTAAAAAGTTATGCGTGGTCATGCATAAAAAAATATACAAACGCGTCGACTTGAGAACCTCCTTCGTTTTTTCGTCGGTTAAAAAAGCACGTCGACGAGATGACTAGAGTTTCTTATCTGGAGTCAGGTTACTCCAACAATCCATTCCGTCTTTTCATAATCCATAATAAAACAATATTTAACAGAAAAAAAGATAAAAAATAGCAGGCCCAGTGCGAGTCGGACTCGCACACGAAAGGTTCCATACCACAAGGTAAAAACGCAGAAAAAAACACGTTTGTTGTATGGGAGCCCCCTTTAAATATTTATTTTATTTTGTTTTTAGTATTTATAGTTATAGCGGCAACGGAAATACATCATCTGTGAAAATTTCAACTGTCTAGCTATCACGGTTCATGAGATACAGCCTGGTGACAGACAGACAAACAAACGGACAGTGGAGTCTTAGTAATATGGTCCCGTTTTTACCCTTTTGGTACGAAACCCTGGCACGTCGACGAGATGACTAGAGTTTCCTAACTGTCTTTTCATAATCCATAATAAAAAATATTTAATAGAAAAGAAAAAAAAAATAAAGAAAGAAAAAGATAAAAAGAAAGATATAATAGATCAAAACTTAAGTATCAACAAAACCATTCTTCATCTTTTCTGATGAACGATAAGTACTTTGAAGGCTCACGCACAGTTGGGCGGGTTGAATTGTTTCAATCCTTCCAAATGTACGCGAGTAATGTAAGAGGATTGTTTCTCCTACATAATATTCGTACATTTTGTATGAGCTATTATGGCACTTATCGCACAATACATTACAAATGGGCTGCACTGACTGTAATGTGCGTTTAGCTACTCTACATAATACATTGTTTAACTCAAAAGGCGGCATCGTTAATTGCAGCTTTAGTGACCTTCCTTAGGTAAAATGAAATAAAATTCTAATAAACTTTTCACAACTATGTTGGAGTTGGCTTCCAGTCTAACCGGATGCAGCTGAATACCAGTATTTTATATAGAGAGACTTTTACACGGCATATTACACAAAAAAAAAATAAGCTAGATGAGGTCGGCAATTGCTATCTGATTATCTACTCTGAGAAGAAAGGCCGAAATAAACTCAGAGGTCACAGTCTCTTTTATTAAAGTCCAGACATAATCTTGGTCAGATCATGTGAAGACCATGTAGATTGATGTCTGAAGTGGTACTTTGAGGAAAATACCACACAGATTTGAGTGGACCTGTCCAGTCAGTGCAAGCATTTGTCAGTAATCGTGTCGCTCAACTTAAAACTTGAGGAGCTCAACGAGTCGTCGTACGAAAGGACGAAAAGAAAGGTTTGCCGTATAAAGTAGTCAAACTACCAGACTAACAATCAAACTTCTTTTACCTATTGTGGTACAGTAATTTTATTTAAGGTGCATCGTCTTCACATATATATTATATAATTAATGTGCATGTAATGTATTCTAAAACATTTTAAAAGAGTAACGGTGGAGTTTCTTGCCCATTCTTTCCATACGAAAACTACCTTTTGGAATGGGCGACTAGAATCAATTCTATTTTAGTAATTTTTGACGTTCAAAAGTGCCTGTTAAGTGCCTATTTGTAAGAAATGCTTTGACTTTGACTTTGAACTAACTAACCCCAAATAAAAAATGTTAAAAGAAAAAACGTTAAGTAAACGGATTCTCCTGTCAAACTAATTTTAGTATGGCGTTCAAAGATTACTCAACAGGGTTACTTTTCAAAGACCATCCATATTTTTACATGGTATTCTACCCATGAATATAAACAACTTTCACTATGGGACCAACTCTAAAATCACGAAAAAAAAATCAGCTGTTTCGTACAAAACTTCAATACCTACTTGACCATAAAAATGTATGAAACAGCAGATTTTTTTTTTCATGATTTCAGAGTTGGTCCCATAGTGAAAGTTGTTTATATTCATGGGTAGAACACCATGTAAAAATTTGGATGGTCTTTGAAAAGTAACCCTGTAGGTATATTAGTATTGTCGTTTTAGCTGTCCCCTCTCGAGGACTGCTAGCCGTGTGCCGTCTGTACGTATATACTGTATGTTAATGTAAATGGCACTACATTTCCATTTATGGCGCCCTAACGTGGTCAGAAAGTAGGGGGAAATAAGAAGGGGGAAGAGAGACAACCTCCACGCCTCCTTTTCGCACCAAGATATAATAAAACTGCTTTAAGGGGCTTACAGGATCTAAACGCAAAAAAACGCAAGTTTTTGAAACAATAAAAGTATATGATCGACTACAGTAAACAAAATCAGAAAAATATATGATATTCTTCAGGATATGTACTAGGTAGATAGTGTGTTGAAAACATAATACAACTAATTTGATACGATAGAAAAAAATCATGAATATACCTCTAAAAACTTTATTTTTTCAATAAAAACCATACTACTTTATATAAACACAATCATTCTGATTTTTTGGCAGATTATTCTACAAACAACATACTAAAACACTAGTGTTTTAATTTTTTAGTCCAAACAATAGATTTTTTGTAATTAAATAATGGCTTCATATTTTGCAATAAATAACCAGCGTTGTGCCATCGCGCTTCTCTTTCTTTTCTATGCAGTCCGACAGTGAATGCGCTTTAGGTCATGTAAGCCCCTTAAAAACTAACTAGGTACTTCATTATGACTAACTAAAAGTTTTAATCTTATTATAAAATCTAAAGCTACTTTAACGAGGTACTTACCATCGTTAAAACAGTTTTAAATTCTCAAACAGTTTGCTAAAACTAGGTCATTTGTATTAATATCCTTTGATGTTCAAAATCGGTCTCGGTAATGATTCGGGAAAACTCGTCGGGAGTCGTCTCTTATCCCTTACCCGAGGGCCACGGAATGCGACGCTGCAAGCGAATTCGCCTTGCGCTGCAAGCATCAGCGTCGAGCGTCAAAAACAAATGTATTGTCTATTATGGACAAGACCACAAAGTAGCGCTGCAAGCAGCAGCGAAATTTGCTACGAGCGAATTTGCATGAGCGTTGGATGATCCGACGCGCGTTTTTTAAGAGCGTCGAAAACAATTGTATGAGAACGTTCCACAGTGTACACGAAACAGACGCTCCACGCGCTCCGATAGAAGCGGTCGCTCCGCGCGTCTGCGTCTAAAACAAATTGTTTTGTTTTTGTCGCGTTTATAGTAACTAATCCAATATGAATATTGAAGAATTTATCACTGCAATCCAAAATCGACCTGCGTTATAGAGCGCAGTTTGCACGTTCTCAAACATTTTTTCTTTTTTTAGGCAACGTAGTTTTCGACTTTTGATGAAAAATGTAAAAAAAATACCGTTCCCCCCCCCTTATCTCCAATGTTTGCAAAGAGAAAAATCTGACATTAGTCTATGTGATAGAAGTTTATGTAAAGATTACACGAAAAATAAAACGAAATCTCTTTAGCACACTTTTTCAGAAATCATCAATAAAAGTTACATAAGTTCCACTATCGGTCTAGAGATGGCGCTGACATAAAACTTCAATATTCTACACCGCAGTACACAGTGTTAAAATTCTCTGACAAATATAGGCTTCGCTGATAATATTTTTAAAACATATGATGGTACGGACCCTCTGTGCGCGAGTCCGACTCGCTCTTGCCCGGTTTTATTACTATCTTCTGGAAAGGTTTGCAGTACATAGTATCAATTTCGTCAATCCGCTACAAGCGTTATTTCTAAGCGTCAAAAGCACGGCCACGAACTTCAAATATTCGCCTGTAGCGTGTACTCGGTGGAAGAATGGATCATTACAGTACATAAAAATGTAACATGCTCTGTGAGTACAGAGTAAGTACGCGTCAACATTATACGTGAAAATGTTGCTGTTAAAAATACCTATAATTATATTGTTAATACAATTATAATTTCTTCCCACAATTTTTTTCCAACATTCCTAAACTTATGTTGCGGATGTGAACTCATCCATAACGCAGGTCGATTTTGGATTGCAGAGATAAATTCTTCAATATTCATATTAGATTAGTTACTATAAACGCGACAAAAACAAAACAATTTGTTTTAGACGCTGACGCGCGGAGCGACCGCTTCTATCGGAGCGCGTGGTAGCGTCTGTTTCGTGTACACTGTGGAACGTTCTCATACAATTGTTTTCGACGCTCATAAAAAACGCGCGTCGGATCATCCAACGCTCGTGCAAATTCGCTCGTAGCAAATTTCGCTGCTGCTTGCAGCGCTACTTTGTGGCCTTGTCCATAATAGACAATACATTTGTTTTTGACGCTCGACGCTGATGCTTGCAGCGCAAGGCGAATTCGCTTGCAGCGTCGCATTCCGTGGCCCTCGGGTTAGACTTAATCAATCACGTCCTTTCAAGATGGAAATTTTTTAATTTATTTTTAACGAGATCTTTGCCTTCTTTTGGTGAAAAACTTCGGAATACGGGTTTCGAGTCCCGGTTATAGAAACGATTAATTGCTTCTCGCAAAAAAGAACAAAATAATCCAATTATGATATTTAAATTCCATGTCTAAAATACTATGTACTGCAAACCTTTCCAGAAGATAGTAATAAAACCGGGCAAGAGCGAGTCGGACTCGCGCACAGAGGGTCCGTACCATCATATGTTTTAAAAATATTATCAGCGAAGCCTATATTTGTCAGAGAATTTTAACACTGTGTACTGCGGTGTAGAATATTGAAGTTTTATGTCAGCGCCATCTCTAGACCGATAGTGGAACTTATGTAACTTTTATTGATGATTTCTGAAAAAGTGTGCTAAAGAGATTTCGTTTTATTTTTCGTGTAATCTTTACATAAACTTCTATCACATAGACTAATGTCAGATTTTTCTCTTTGCAAACATTGGAGATAAGGGGGGGGAACGGTATTTTTTTTACATTTTTCATCAAAAGTCGAAAACTACGTTGCCTAAAAAAAGAAAAAATGTTTGAGAACGTGCAAACTGCGCTCTTTCATATGATACCCCACATGTCCTAGTAGAATTCTTAAATAATTCTCATATAAATTCACTTCGAATTTTTCAGACCCCCTTTCAGTCCCTGTTGCAAAAAGTATACATATATTTTTATTTGTTTCTTATTTGCAAATTAGTTGGGCAAACGTCATCTAAAACTATAAATTTCAAGTTGATAGCATTAGTAGTTCTTGAGATACCCAGCTGTGACAGACAGACAGACTTAGTCTCACCTTAAGGGTTCTGTTTTTACCATTTTGGTACAGAACCCTAAAAAGAACAAAATAATCCAATTTTGATAAGTATTTAAATTGCATGTCTAAAGTACTACAAATCTTTCCAGAAGATAATAATATTTAAACCAGCATATTATTATCTTTGGCCTGCAGTGGGATGCAGGCCAAAGACTTCTTCTCATACAGAGAAGGAACGAGCAGCATTGATCACCACGCATGCTTAAGACTGGTTGGCAATTTCAGACTTATCTGGGACATTACTAGCATTGATGAAGGAAAATATCGTGAGGAAACCTGGACAATTCAAATTCTAATTCAATTATTTATTTTCCAGAAAATACATTGTTCATTTGGGGAAGATCTTAGAGCCTAAAAGTTATTGTACTCTGCCTGCAAGCAAGCGTGCAAATTACATTCAATAATAAAGTCATTAATTTTCACTTCAATCACTTCAAAAACTTTCTTTCAAATTTTCCCTTTAATTACTGTAAACATAGGGATGAATTGGAAAAAAGCCATATTGGTACTTGCTCGTATTTGAACTCACAACCCCATGCATGATAGGCGATGTCTTGACTACACGTTCATCGCGACATTTTCAAGAATATTGCAGGAGATAAAAATTGCAATCATCAAAGTCGATCCAAGCGTTTTATAGAAACTCCCAAACAAACTAACAAACAACCACGCACAAGCAAACACACGTGCCATCAAACAGAGGACTTCCTATTTTAATTCAGTTAAACAAATAACCACATTTCATGCATGCTGAACATTTCAGCGGAAAGGTAAATTAATATGCGCAAGCGTAATTATTAAAATTAGCGGTGACATCCCTAGCAGGGCCCGCCATGAATACGTAATCGCTTCACTAACTACATATGGACATCTCTAGTCCTTGTTTACGATTTGTCTCATTTTTTATGGACCGAGTTTATGGTTTAAAATGTATGACTGTTTATGAGTTTTCTTTTTTTCCTTTTGTAATGAAAAGGTTGATTTTGGTTTAAGCATTGTTCTATGGTTTATTTTTACTCTTATTCTGAATACCATTACCATGCATTATACAGGGTGACTGAGAGACCCTGTTGTACATACGCCAGCACAACAAGCTACCCGAAACTGTCAAATTTTCCCAATCAACTTTGAACCTTATTTTTTAGCGATAAAGTTGAAAATCTATTAAAGAAATTAGACAGATTGTAGTAGCTTGATGTGCTGGCGGCTGTACCATGGATTCAGTACATAATTCTAGAGTTTAATTCTAGACTCCTTAGCGTAAAAAAATTTCGTCGTTTATAGAGGTGTGAGGAACAGGGTGTAAAGTTCACTCATACTCTATAGAAAAGGGAGAATCCTCCGACCAGACGGGTGTTCATGACGGGCGGTTGTATCTATGCTAGTTGCACGGTAAACTCTGCTTGCGAGATGCAGGATCTTGCGTGACGTCAGTATAACGCGTTGTTCGCATGTGGCGTTGTAGATACCGCTACACGGTCATCAAACAAAAAAATCTGCTGTTCCATAAAAAATCAAAATGTGGTTAGACAGTAGATGACAGTTTTAACGCAGATCAGAATCATGAGCTGAATTCAGGGTTACAGTTTGCGCGTCCACGTCCCTTTCACCCTGTATTCATGGATGGGGATGGGTAGAAAAAATTACGCTACCTACGTCTTACGTGCAACGATCCTTGTCATTTCTTTGTACTTGCTCATACCTACATCAGAGGCCGTACTCTCTAAGTCCGTCAACAAAAATACTATTTAGTTATACAGTACTAGCAGCGCCCCGCGATTTCACCCGCATAAGTGTCCAACCCGTGGGAATATCGGGATGAAAACTATCCTATGTCCTTTCCCGGGACTCAAACTATCTCTATACCAAACTTCATCTAAAACGGTTCAGCGGTTTAAGCGTGAAGAGGTAACAGACAGACGCACTTTCGCATTTATAATATTAGTATGGATGGAAACCACGTATTATTATATGCAAGAAATTTATACCACATAATTGTTATCGCCTTTTCGGACGATATACAAGAAAAAAAAATCAGCTGTTCACTACATTTTGACGAGTTATGCGAACATAAATGTAGGGAACAGCTTTTTTTTTCCGCGACCGATTATGTTCATGTTTTGCGCAACCTGTTACCATTCTGTTGTGCTATTCTGTTAAAAATAACACCGTGAAAACTTAGGTGAAGTGAGCGTGGAGTGAGCTGTCAATAGTGTCCATTCCTAGCAAAAACAAACTCACTTCACCTAAGTTTTCACGGTGAGATTTTTACAGGATCGACCGGCAGGACATGATTCTGAACACTCTGATAAAAATTTAACGTAGGTTATAAAAAGAAAAATCGGCAGTTCCATACATTTTGACAGCGAAAGAATTGCACTTTTCTATGAAACAGCATTTTTTTTTTTAAACCATTGAAAAATTTCTACGTTAGTGGGTCAATAGAATCATGTGCTAATTCATGGTAGCCTACTGTAGTTTGCGCATCAATTTTCCTGCCACCTTGTATATTATAGCCTCTTCTAGTAGAATTATCAGACGCAAGCCTATTTCTATAAATCGGTCACAAACCCAGACTTAAATAACATCAAGCAAATTACTCAGCTCCTCCGCCTAAATAATTGTGGGCACTCCTTACTATTGGAATACTGTAGCTAAAGATCTTCAGTCACGCACTGCACATAAATCAGAATCAGGCGATCATTGTAATGAAGTGTCGCCCAAAATAGACTGGGGGCACTGTGGTGAATGATAACACTGATAAATTTATACTGGGGGTTGGTTCGTAGGAAGCTACGAATGTACGAATGGTGGTTTTTCTAGGCACATGAGGGCCCATGATAGACGCTAGATGATAGTCAGTAGGGTGATGATGAAATGGTCGCCGTAGCCGAAAACGGCATGGAAATATTATTACGAATGTAATAGGAAATACCAATCAATCAACTCAGCCTATTGTAGTCCACTGCTGGACATAGTTCTGTACCGTCTGCAATTTCAAATTGACGTGCAAGGCGTTTTATTAGGCGCGTACCTACGTGTTCCACGCGCGCCTCAAAGAGATGTCAGCATCGAGGAGGGGCCCCTTAGGGCCGAAGCCTGCCGGGTCAGCGGGATTGTCCGAAAGGGTTACCGCTGGCCCGGAACATAAAGGGCTAAGGAAGAAACACGGGTGGGTTTTAGTCAGAAAGAGTCTGACACTCCCTTCCGCTCCACCCAGAGCGGGAGGAGTCATTTGATGATTTCCCATCCGCAAAAAAAAGGCCTTTTATTAGCCTACTTGAAACTTTGACTATGATTTTGAATCCAATCCCGAGGTCAGATTTTTTTCCAGATTCCGATTATTTTTTTTTTTTTTAAATCTTTATTTTTTTTAATACATTTAGGGGTTTTTGTCCCTTAAGGATATGTCAACCCCATCATACCTGATTAAATTTAAAGGCAGTACATATGTCGGTACTCAAAACCATCAAACGCGAGATAATATATGCTACGGGTAAACCCTACAGGATATCCTGAATTACTACTGAGGCTAAGTCAATTTCGCACAGCCTTTGGGCATCATTAGGTATCGATTTATCGCCTGGGTTTTCCCGTTTTATTCTTGGCAGAATCATCTCTGCTGAAATAGACGGTCGATGTTTACCAACGGTGTAGTCTTGGTAATATAATAATACTTAGTTCTATTTTCATCATTTCGTTGCGGACCCTTTAAAGGGACACAAAAGAATAGTAGTCATAGTTACGTTAACTACATACAAGCTATGACCAGTTTGCAAAGTTATGCAGAAGATTGATAAGGGTTATCGGGGACGAAACATGACGAAGGTCCTTCATAGACTCGTCATGCATAATCAACGAATAACTTCGACCTATATCTACCGTGGCCATTCTCAGATGGAGGGCAAGCACACAAGTGACTCGATCTAATTGATCTTTTGACTGCTTTACGAAACTCTGCTCTAATTGATTTAGAAGTGATTTAATTTGATAATTAGGTTCTCAGGAGGTGAACCGATAATTTAATACATTATGGCGGCTTCGAGGTAGTTGTCCGACTGTCATTTTTGGATCTTTGACTTTCGTTTCAGGTCGTCAGAAGTCTGATATTTTGACAACCAGTCTTACCAAGGGATATCGTGTTGTGTGGAGGTCAGAGAGTCGGAATAGTCGACGAGAAGCGGAATACTTGACGACCTTAAGAAGGTGGCTTAAAGTTCTTTGATGCAAGATTCTGATTGAAAGACAATCCAAATATATTGATCTAACTAGTTTACTGTCGCATCCAAATACATTTACAAATTAGCTCCTGAAAATCCAGAAATCAGTCCATTCTTCTTTGGAATGCACTTCCTCTTGATATCAGGACGGCCACCAGTCGGTATACATTTAAGCGGAAATTGCAGAATTATTTTCAAAACAAATAGAGTAGAGTCATCTCAACACCTGTCTCCCTTGAATTTGTATGTATATATATATATATTATAAGTATATATTATAGTAAATAGTATGTATGTGTAAATAATCCATTTATGTATTTGTGTACCTAGTTTTAATAGTTTTTTTTAATTTTATCATTGTTCCTCTCAACCAAAGCACCTGCCATCCAATCTCTTCACCACCCTTGGTTAACTGGTAGAGAATGCCTAAAAGGCATTAAGTCCGCCTTTGTACCTTTTTGTGCGAAAAGTTTAAATAAATAAATAATCCCATTCAACCTTTAAAACCATAAAAACCAGCCCCAGTTCTGACTCATGCCGTGCTATGCGTCATGCTGTCTGAGCATTACGTGAAGGCGTGTCCCCATGATTGTGTCGGTCGGTACTAAATATAATTAGCGACACTAATCTAATGGGACAGGAATTAATTGTGTTTTTGGCTAATGGGGAGTTAAATTATTGGCTGGTAATTTCATGAGGTAATCTGACTAGCCTTTTTTCTGTTATCTATATAAATAAAACAAAGTTGGGTTAGTTACACCATTTACCTATAACTCAAGAACGACTGGGCCGATTTTTATGATCTTTGATTTGTTGGATTTGTCTTCGCCCCGAATAGCAAAATAACTATTAAAACATGGGAAAAAATCACGAAAACAAAATAATGAAAATAATTCAATTTCTCATATATACATACGAAGTTCGCCGGGTCAGCTAGTTTTTAGGGTTCCGTACCCAAAGGATAAAACGGGACCCTATTACTAAAGCTCCACTGTCCGTCTGTCCGTCTGTCACCAGGCTGTATCTCATGAACCGTGACAGCTAGACAGTTGAAATGTTCACAGATGATATATTTCTGTTGCCGCTATAACAACAAATACTAAAAACAGAATAAAATAAATATTTAAGGGGGCTCCCATACAACAAACGTGTTTTTTTCGGCGTTTTTGCCTTGTGGTATGGAACCCTAGTGTGCGAGTCCGACTCGCACTTCGCTAGTTTTTTTATATACCTAGGCAACTGGTTTTCTTGTTAATCCATCAAGCTCCGCGCGTATCCTATGTAATACGATACAATAGAAAATCATTTGTGTCCCATTAGCGGAGCTTGAGAGGTCAGGTTTTTTTTTTTTACACATTGACATTATTATTATTATTTTTTTATAAACATTGACATTTGCTTACTTTGTAAAGTATTATTTATTTTATTTATTGTGAATGTGAAGACGATGTGGGTCATTTTATTAATTTTATATTTTTTTTTATTACTCTCTCTGTTCTGTTAGTTTTATTTATTGATCTTTGTCTGGTTGTTTGAGTAACTTATGTGGCCTACCCAAATGTCCTTTCTTTGGTATTGTTCGCCGAATCGTTGAGCTCCTTAAGTTTTGAGTTGAGCTGCACGATTTCTGACAAATGCGTGCACTGACTGGACAGGTCCTCTCAATCTGTGTGGTTCTTTCCTCAAAAGACCATCTCAGACATCGATTTACATGGTCTTCATATAACCTGACCAAGATTATGTCTGGCCTTTAAAAGAGACTGTGACCTCTGAGTTTGTTTCGGCCTTTCTTCTCAGAGTAGTCAGATAGGAAACGCCGACCTCATCTAGTTTTAAAAAAACATGATTGACGTGTAAAAGTGTTTGTACAAACCTACTTACAAAATAAAATCATTTATCACAACCACTCTCATTTAAGACCAAGCCACCATTTGTCACTTAAGGAGACCAGTAGTGACACAGTGGTAATGGCATCGACTTACGTTTTGTAGGTCCCCACGACCACGACTTCGAATACTGGCAGGCGCAATATTCGAAAACATGTGACATCTACCAACCCGCACTGGGGCTGCGTGGTGGATTGCGGCCTGGTCCCTCTCAGCGAGAGGAGGCCTGTGTCCCAGCAGTGGGAACCAACATTATAGGCGATTATGCTATTTAAGACCTAAAGTTGTGTCCAGACTTGGCGAATGCGCCGCTCGCGAGCCACTTGCGAACTGCGCGCGTGCATTTCAAGTCCGTACGCAGGCCCTGCGCCGTCCGCGCGCCGGTCGCTCGCAATCTACGCGCCGTACTCGAGCGGCGCTGGAGGAGGCTCCCTCGACACACAACCGAGGCTCATAGTTCAAACACGAAAGAAGCTATGTCATTGTGCGCACTCGAGCCTTGCCGGAGTTGCACTAGAGCGGCGTACCAAACGTGAGCTGTAACTGCACGTGAGCAACACGCGCTCAGTTCACAAGCGACTCGCGAGTGGCGCTTTCACAAGGTCTGGACACGCAAGTGACGCAGCGCAGCACAGTACAGATTTAGCCATAGATATATGAAAGAAGTTAACACACGCACGCATTCGCGTTCTAGCTGGTACAGTCAACAGCAAAAGTAGATGATCAAAATCAGAAATTCAATACTAATGAACGGAGTTCGCGTCAATACTGTGTGGCGTCGAAGTGATTTCTGTGTGGCGTTGATGTGGCGTTGAGTGGTTTGAATCACTTCGACGCCACACAGTACTGACGCGAACTCCGTTAATTAGTATTGAATTTCTGATTTTGATCATCTACTTTTGCACTACTTTTTTTTTTCTTTTTTATGACTGTACAAAGAATAGACGTGTTCGAGTCGGACAGGGATCTGTGCCGGCACTACAACAAAGCGCAGAGCAGGGCAGACATATGTCTGCGTCCCACGTGCCTGCGCCGCAACGTACGCAGCAATCGGTATTTTCATGCATTACAAAATCTGCTCTGCCCTGCGCTGCGCGAACCTGCTTCGCCTGCGTCCCAGCATACGCCTAGCCTAAGGGTTGTACCCACCTAATTCACGTACCTACATCTCTAATATTTATGGTCTACAGTACATAATAGAGAGTATTCTATTCTATTTCAATGAGAAAGTCAAGTTGATTCAAAACGCAGTCTTTTTTGCTTCAACTAACGAAATCTTTTGCCTCAATTTTTCACTCAATTGACCCAAAATATCCCAGTCACTCTATATATTCGCATACTTCAACGCAATTCCCTATTCTGTTTCATAAAAACAACCCACTGAAAATAAGCTAAATCCACACCCAAACTATTTACCCCCGAGTAATGAACCCACGAACCGTACGCACGTAGTTCTAATTACTGCCTTTTGAAACCCTTTGACCCTTACACCAAAGGTGTACGTTCAAAAAGGCCAAGTGCGAGTCGGACACACAAAGGGTCCCGTAACACCGTGTAATATTGAACACTACATATTTTTATTATGCGGTCATAGTCCCCAACAGCCTCGTGGCTACTGTATCCGGCAGGGTGGATGGCCAATAGGTCACTGGTTGGCGACACACAGACCGTCATTCAGATATGTGAGGTAGGTATTTTTTAACACGCTTTTATTAGGTCGATCTGTATGTAACTATGTAATGGAATCTAAGGTAACTAATTTAACTATCTTCCAAGGGTCGTAGCGTAATGAAAATTGGCAGCTGTATGTAGTTCTGATGACAATACAATAATATGGTACTGTCGAACTGATCTGATGATGGAGCCGGAAGATATGAACTGGAACTTCATGGTGGAAAATCGTATCAAAGCTGTTTTGGATTTCTTAGACAAGTCTTGTAACTTTGACCACGATTAGGTTTTAAGGTCTGATGATGAAGCTGGTTTTCTAGTGTTTTTTAAACTATTCATTTATTTTTAGGTTTTGTTTGTAGGTTTAATTAGATTACTTAGTTTAATTTGTTTTTTTTCTTGTTATTTTTTTATTTAACGTTTTTCATTATTTTGTACTATGGATCTCATCATCATCTGCCTAGCCTTTTCCCAACTATGCTGGGGTCGGCTTCCAGTCTAACCGAATGCAACTAAATACCAGTATTTTACATGGAGCGAATGTCTATCTGACCACCACAATCCAGTTACCGGGTAATACGATACCCCTCGATAAGACTGGTTGTCAGACTTTCAGGCTTCTGACTACCCGTAACGACTGTCAAAGATCCACGAATGACAGCCGGGACCAACGGCTTAACGTGCTTTCCGAGGCACGAAGGGGTCACGGTATGTGAAGATGGTCACCCATCCACAGACCAAACGCGGCAAGCGTAGCTTAACCTGATCGATCGACCTGTGCAGCTGTTATTATTTAGCCACGGGCCCCTCATAGAGCTGTATTATTGTTAATATTAATATAGTAGTACACACTGCAAAAATTTCAAGTGTCTACCTAACATAACCATAATCAGCCTAAAATGTTTCCACTGCTGGAGAACACATTATCCACCACACGGGCCCTCACGATGTTTTCCTTCACCGTTTTGATATCAGTGGTGATGAAATCCTTCTTCTTCTTCTTCAATCGGTCCCTCATTACTGAGGATCGTGGTGACTGGACCCTTTTAAGCGGACAATCTGCCTCCATCTACTCCGGTCCAAAGTTGCCATCACCACCTGCTGAAAATAGCTTGAGGAGGTAGCTTCTTTTACTTGGTCGGACCATCGTGTTGGCGACCTGCCTCGTGTTCTCTTTCCTTCGGTATTGCCAACAATAACCAGCTTTTCAAGGCTGCTATCTCCCCTTCGCATTATGTGGCCGAAATAGGTCAGAATACGCTGTAGCCGTACCTATTGCTCATGAAATAAATTACACAAAGTAAAGTGCCTGTCTGGGTTCGAACCCACGACATACTACTCGTAAGTCGGAGCCGTTACCTCTGGGCCACCACTGATCCATTAGTGTCTACCTTATTTGTCTGTATTTAGATACGGAACCCTAAAAATAAATGATTTCGCCGGAACCAGACCGGACGGCAAACCACTGACCGGACCTGATGGACTACCGGCTATTACGGACCGGATTTTATTTAGAATGCCGGAGTTTTGCTCGTAAATGGTTTGCGCAGGTGTATAGTTCTGAATGGTTGGGTAAATCTTTTGTGCTTGTAAAGTGTGTGGTTTTATTGATTGCTTAGTCGATGGGTTATTTATTTTAAACGAGCTGCGCGCCGCGGTGTCACCCGCATAAGTCTCGATCCTTTGGGAATATTGGGATGAAAAGTAGCCTATATGTTAATCCAGGGTGTCAGCTACCTCCATACAAAATTTTATCAAAATTGGTTCAGCTGTTTGAGCGTGAAGAAGTAATAAACATATAAACACACACACACTCACAAACTTTCGCCTTTATAATATTAGTGTGATAAGGTAGCAGACAGATGGGTAAAGATTTGCTCGATTTTTAACGTCAACACTTCTGTTTTCTTCAGCAGGTCTGTCAAATGCTTGGTATGGTAATTTTCCTCAGATCTTTTAGACCAAAAATTTGCAAAAAACAAAAACCAAACTAAATGATGCTACCTTCCATAGAAAAAGACTGAAATTCAGATAAGCTGGTCATATGTCACTCCACGAAGGTTGAGAAGATTATGGAGTACTTGCGTGTCAAGACCAACTGGACTTTGAGGGTCGAGAAGTTGGAGTCGCGTCACAACACGAACTTCAAGTCGTTCGTGGTGCGTGTTCCGACACATCATCTCGAGAAGTTCCTCAAAGAAGAGTTCTGGCCGAAGGGTGTTGTGTACCGCCGGTTTCGTGGCCGGCTACACAACACCCTACCGTCGTGTTTCGCTGACACCAGTCAGCGAAACACGACGCAGACACTTCGTGTGCGTTAGTTTTTAGTTGTTAGTTTTTTAGCGTAAATATAATGTTGTATGTATTTATAGTACATATTTTTAAGTTATATTAATATTGTATTGTATGTGTTTATATGGGCCTTGATGCCTGAAATAAATGGATAAATAAATTAATTAAAAAAAATATGTTCAGCGATAGGAACAATGAGTTGTCTAAAGATATAACGGAATGGCATTAAATTAGGGATGGATCTGAAAGAAGTAGAGGAAAACAACGCTAATTGACGAAGACACCGTGCAAGTGCCATGGTTACGTATTGCTTATATAGGAAGCGCCCCGATGTTTCACCCGCATAAGTCTCGATCCCGTGGGAATATCCGAGGTATGTCAATAAAAACTATCTTATGTCCTTCCCCGGGTTGAAATCCGTTCAGTGGTTTAGGCGTGAAAAGGTAACATCTAAAAAAAGTAATTAAAAAAATTAAAAAACCCGACTGCGAAACTGAAAAGCTACAAACAAGCCCATTTTAAATTAAATAAAAGTTGGAAGCAGGCGGGACCCATTTGAATTTGAAAATATAATAAAAATGGTATGGGTCCCGCCTGCTTCCAACTTTTATTTAATTTAAAATGGGCTTGTTTGTAGCTTTTCAGTTTCGCAGTCGGGTTTTTTAATTTTTTTAATTACTTTTTTTATTTCCAGCTTTTTAGTTTACAAATGTGAAAGACTTCGCAAACGATTTAGTTCTTGGTACGTGTTTTTTACGATTTGTCACTTCGAATTACTTTTAACCATATAAGTTATATATATATTTGTAATCACCTCTTAAAACCCTTTATTTTGATACCCCACTCGATAGGTTTCGAGAAATAAAAATTTTTTTTTGAAGACATATTGCGCCAAAAATCGGCCATTAATTTTTTTTTTCAATTTTGATATACCCAGTGTCACTCTCACAATTAAGACGAATCTAACGGCACCTTTCAAGCTGAAATCGATCAAGCCGTTTAGGCTACAGAGCGTGCCAAAGAAATATACATACATACATACATACACTCGAAAAACATAACCCTCCTTCTGACTAAGTCGGGTAAAAAAATTCCGACCAGATTTTGTATGTTCTTAATTAAAGTAAGGACTTCTCTAGGCACCTTAAAAGACTTTTCATTAGCAAAATGTACGATTTATTCGATGTCGCAAATCACTAAAAACCAAGTTATTTTGGATCCTTAGAGATGGAACGCACACAACCCGAATATCACTCAATTCTTATAACATTATGTCATTTATCACACAACCCTTAAGAAAGGAATGCCATATACAGGGTGTTTGGTGCATCGTTTGCCAAATGGAATTGGTCGAAAGGAGAGGTCATTTGCTATCTCTTAAGGCCCAGTAACTCATTCCTTATTACACCGGTTTTTTTATTATGACTTTTTAGTTTTTATTTAGGAAAATACAAGAACTCTGCATTTAAGCTTAATTTTTTTTTAAAGTTATGAGTATAGCCTTCAAATTTTATTTTAATTCTTATGTTTACTCTTGTATAGTTCTACGAAATTCAAAATTACTTGCTAATGACATCTAGTCCCTTTTTAATAACTCACAAAGTTTTTGAAAAAAGGAAAAATACACTTAACACTCATCTTTAAATTGCTGTAAAAAAAACTAAAAGCGATCGGGATCTTCGAATTCTTTTAAAAAGTTCTCTAGTTTGTCCTCTTTCCAACGGTGAGCAATATACAAAAAAAAAACTTTTAATAACTTCAGTAATTCGCTAAATGTGTAATCGAGTCACATCAGGCTGATATTCGATATTACGGTAAGTACACTAGTTTTCACATAAATAACATTCTTTGAGCAGGTGGATAGTGTTATCTCACTCTTATGCAGGCTCTTATCTCTTTCTAGGGTTCTAACTTTCCTCGAACTTAAAATAAAAACCCTAAAAATGTCCAGTTTTGTCGTTTTAAATTACACTCGGACGTGGATGATCCGAACTTTTTAAAAGAATTTCTACAAACAGACTTACCCTAATTATTAGCTCAGCTACCAATTTTCAGTGAAGACCTGTCTTTTGTTTTTCATCAAGACGATTATCCCGCTCACTGGAGATTAACCGCCAGGGAGTACTTGGATGTTGCATTCCCAGAATCATGGATTCGGAGGGATGGCCCTATTCCTTGG
Source organism: Mesoligia furuncula (assembly GCA_916614155.1). Taxonomy (NCBI): domain Eukaryota; kingdom Metazoa; phylum Arthropoda; class Insecta; order Lepidoptera; family Noctuidae; genus Mesoligia; species Mesoligia furuncula. The sequence continues at coordinate 15,943,505 of OU744815.1, read as the reverse complement.
CCTCCGTTCCCCAGACCTGACTCCGTTAGATTTTTACATCTGGGGATGGCCCAAAGAACTTGTTTACTCCACGGAAGTTGAGACTAGGGATGAGTTCGTCCAACGCATTGAGGCGACATTCATCACTATCAAAACGTTTACACACCACTACAGATTTCAAGTTCAAGGAAATTTAGAACCCTAGAAAGAGATAAAAGGCTGCGTAAGAGTGAGATAACACTATCCACCTACTTAAAGAATGTTATTTATGTGAAGACTAGTGGTCTTACCGTAATATCGAATATCAGCCTGATGTGTCTCGATTACACATTTAGCGAATTGCTGAAGTTATTAAAAGTTTTTTTTGTATATTGCACACCGTTGGAAAGGGGATAAACTAGAGAACTTTTTAAAAGAATTCGAAGATCCCGATCGCTTTTTGTTTTTTTTTACAGCAATTTAAAGTTGAGTGTTAAGTGTATTTTTCCTTTTTTCAAAAACTTTAGGAGTAATTAAAAAGGAACTAGATGTTATTAGTAAGTAAATTTTTAATTTTATAGAACCATACAAGAGTAAACATAAGAATTAAAATAAAATTTGAAAGCTATAGTCATAACTTTAAAAAAAAATTAAGCTTAAATGCAGAGTTCTTGTATTTTTCTAAATAAAAATTAAAATGTCATTTTAAAAAAACCGGTGAAATAAGGAATGTGTTACTTGTCCTTAAGAGATAGCAAATGACCTCTTCTTTCGGCCAATTCCATTTGGCAAACGATGCACCAAACACCCTGTATAACACATTTCTCCACAAAAAATGGGCCATCATACTATATAACGGAGAAGGCATTCTATGTAATGCCTACCGATAATCTTTTCGTCGGAACCTAAAATGGCCGTTTTCTTTTGCGTTTTCTCGAAGGATTTTTTTTTTATCTTTGTGATAAGCCTGCCATACCTACTATTTCCTAAAATAGCAACTCATGTAAGCCAGAATAAATAGTGGCGATTTCGATTCTCGATAGAGAGATGTGGAATTTAAGGGAAAGCAAAACGATTCTTTAATAACCTAAGTGATGTCATTTTGTTTTGTAAGAGGAAAAGGTATGACTTGACTTTTGATTGACTTTGTATTCTGTGTCCGAAATAAAATACTTTTATTTCACTTCTTGCTTTCGCTTTTCTTTCTTTTCTTTTATGCACAGACGCCAGCACATCAAGCTACCCGAAACCGTCTAATACCAATCAACTTTGAACCTTATGCTTTAGCGATAAAGTTGAAAATCTATTAAAGAAATTTGACAGACTGTAGTAACTTGATGTGCTGGCGTCTCGCGTCTGTACTATAAAATTACATCATTTACAAAAAAAATAGTATCTTACAATTTCTTTTTATACTCTACCTTATCTGTGTGGTGCCGGACTTAAAGAATACCACCACCCCTTACTTCCCGTGGGTGTCGTAAAAGGCGACTGAGGATCGTACCGGAGAATGGGCAGCAGCGTTCTCTATGTATTCCACCATCATACCATACTGCGATCGCCAACCCGCCTGCCAAGCGTGGCGATTACGGCAAACCCTCCCAAAATTGGGGGAGGCCTATGTCCAGCAGTGGACGTCTATCGGCTGAAACGACGACTCTACCTTATTGAAAGACTTGCGAGGAATCGCTTAACACACTTTCAATGGCCTTTCACTTTTACAACGTTGAATTTCGCGGGCTACCCTGGCACTTTCGCCTTAAACAGATGAGTTTTTCAAACATATGATGCAATGGACCAATGACCGCGACGATAGGTTGTGGTGGAGCAAAATGAAAGGGTAGCGGACTGTATCAAGAACTGTACTTTTTGTATGCAGGTATTTCTGTGACTAATAAGCCTATTTTTACCGACTTTACAAAAAGGAGGAGGTACTATGTTCGGGTGTTTGTATGTTTTTTTTTTTTTTTTTTGTATGTTTGTTCGTCGAAGACTCCGCCAATTGTCGACGGATTTTCAAAATTCTTTTTTTGTTCGAAAGTAGATAGTTCTGAGGTGGTCCCACTGTCACCAAGTTAGGATCTGATGATGGGATCTTAGAGAAATCGAGGGCAACCCTCAAATTTTATAGGCTCACTTATTTACCTTTTGTCTATCTAAAGGTAAATAAAACAAATTCGCATAATTTATAACTCAAGAACGGCTGTACCGATTCTTATGATCTTTGATTTGTTGAATTTTCTCCGCCCCATAGGTATAGCAAAATAACTATTAAAATACCGGAAATATTTACGAGAAAATATCTCAGGCGAAACGAAGTTCGTCGGGTCAGCTAAATATACCTAAATTATATTTTATCGAATTTCAAAATCCCATTGGTATTCAGATATTAAGCGTATATTTTTAAGCACATATCAAGAAAAATATTCTCAAAATTATTCTTAGATTAGTGAATATTTTTGCTTCTAACTGTACGTACCTGACTACTGATAATCAGCCCACTTATACGTAATTGAGGCCGACAATAGCAATTATGTCGGCCTTCACACGTAATTAAAGACCTTTTAATAGAGGCTAATTAGGATAGGGTCCAGTACAGGTCAGGTTAGCTATTCATTTGTTTCTATGTGGAATTAGTAGCTGTTTGTAGGACCATGGTTACATTTGACGCGAAATATAAGGACACAATACGATAGTAACATTACGCCTGTATTGTGTGGGAAGGCACCACCACGACCCACCCACGACCGACCCACCCCTTGGTAGAGGCTATTGCTATTAATCGGACACAAATCCCACAGACGAGATATGTGTCTGATTAATAGCAATAGCCGCTACTAATGATTGTGGATGTTCCAAATGGAAAACTAAACTATTATTGTTTGAACAATATTACTAAGTTGTAATTATAAATCATTGACGATAATTGACGTTATAAAATTAACCTCAATCACAGAGTACATACATTACAAGCCTCAATTGCAATGGCAGTGCAATGTGGCCAGTCTCTTCGGTAGATTATCAGTCGACTACGATGCAGAGCAATTTGTTGACGCCAAATTTTAGTGTGTTAATCATCATCTGCCTAGTCTTTTCCCAACTATGTTAGAGTCGGCTTCCAGTCTAACCGGATGCAGCTGACTATCAGTGTTTTACATGGAGCGACAGCCTATCTGACCTCCACAATCCAGATACTGGGTAACACGATACCCCTGGGTAAGACTGGTTGTCAGACTTTCGGGTTTCCGACTACCCGTAACGACTGTCAAAGATCCATGAATGACAGCTGGAATCAACGGCTTAACGTGCTTTCCGAGGCACGTAGGGGTCTCGGCATCTAATAGAATAGAATACTCTTTATTATGTACACCATATTAATTCAGACATAAGGTATAGAAACTGTACAAAGGGTGACACAATGGGCGGTCTTATTGCTAAAAGCGATCTTATATAGATCCATCATTTAACAAAAAAATCCGTTCAAAAACTATCACGCCGAAAGACGTCCACTGATGGACATAGGCCTCCCCCAAAAGGGGGGGGTCTGCCATAATCGCCACGCGTGGCAGGCGGGTTGGCGATCGCAGTATGGTATGGTGGTGGAATGCATAGAGAACGCTGCTGCCCATTCTCCGGTACGCCCCTTAGTCGCCTTTTACGACACCCACGGGAAGTATGGGGTGGTGCTATTCTTTAAGTTCGGCACCACACAGACAAGTCCAAAAACATGACAACAAGTCAAAAACTATCGCCCAAATCCAAACGAAAAACATCCGGAAACTTCATCAATGTTTCCATTAAACTTATATCCGGTGTTCTTACGAGATTTCCTTCATCGAAATTATTTTTTAACTCAATCACGTCGGGTCCAATTACCGAACAATGCCAATAGATTGAGTTCCAGATATTTAATTAGGGCACTCTGGTACCAATTAAGAACTCCCCTATATCGGTCCTGGAGATATTGAAACATTAAAGGACTCTATTCCTGCCGATAATTTCATTGTTAGGATTGTTCTGGTATGAATAGAGTGGAATGGAAAACGACTGTTCTAGTTTTCAGTTAAAATAGGAAAGTAAGAAAGAAAAATTGTTTGTTCTGCACAAAGAAAACGTACGGTCGAACAAGCTATTTGGTATACAGGCAGCTAACATGCAACTTCTTTTAAACAATGATGTGGGTGTGCTGAGTAGTTAATTCTTTTACACCACTCTATTAAGGGTGCAATAAGCTGAAAAAGTTATAACGCACAAAATAAAACTAAATATTGGCAGTGTAGTGGAAAGATGAATATTTCTGCCTGTATACCAAATAGCTTGTTCGACCGTACATTTTAAAAAAATACACACATACAAAGTAGCCAAAGGCCTCGTAAACAGCCTTTTTAACACGCTTTTATTAGGTCGACCTGTATGTAACTAACTATGTAATGGAATCTAAGGTAACTAATTTAACCATCTTCCAAGGGTCGTAGCGTAATGAAAATTGGCAGCTGTATGTAGTTCTGATGACAATACAATAATATGGTACTGTCGAACTGATGTGATGATAAAGCTGGAAGATATAAACTGGAACTTCATTATGGAAAATCGTATCATAGCTGTTTTGGATTTCTTAGAAAAGTCTCGTAATGAACTTTGGCCACGATTAGGTTTCAAGGTCTGATGATGAATAGAATATCGTATCATAGTCGTGTTTGCACTTGTGAGAAAGGCCAAGCGTGTATTTCTAGTGTTTTATAAACTACTAGCTTTTGCCCGCGGCTTCGCTCGCGTTAAGTATTATTAAAAAAACTAATACATTTACATCCGCCATCATCCCTTATTTTATCCCCATGGGGGTTGAATTTATCAAAATCCTTTCTTAGGGGATGCCTACGTCATAGTAGCTATATGCATGCAAAGTCTCAGCCCGATCGGTTTAAAATTGACAAAGTTTCATACAAACTTTCATCCCCCATTTTATCCCCTGGGGGTAGAATTTATCAAAATCCTTTCTTAGGGGATGCCTACGTCATAGTAGCTATATGCATGCAAAGTCTCAGCCCGATCGGTTTAAAATTGGCAAAGTTTCATACAAAGTTTCATCTCCTATTTTATCCCCTTGGGGGTAGAATTTATCAAAATCCATTCTTAGCGGATGCTTACGTCATAACATCTACCTGCATGCCAAATTTCAGCCCGATCCCTCCAGTGGTTTGGGCTGTGCGTTAATAGATCACTATGTCAGTCAGTCACCTTTGAGTTTTATATATTTAGATTAATTTATATAAATTAAAGAAACATTCAAAATCTAATCACAATCTCATCTGTGACAATGAATGTCAAGAACTTGACAAAAATTAGAGGTGTTTTTCACAGACTGAGACTCAGATCAGACTGTGAACATTCTTAAAATTACGAGAATTGCAATTCATATTTTAAGAAACGTCACAATCTAATCTTCGTCTCATATACCCCGCGTTCCGAATTGCGTCAAAAGCGATTATATCGCGAATCCGACCAACGTGCAACGTCACAAATAGTACTCAATTATAGTCCTTATATTTTGTGACTATTAAATTTGGTCGGATTCGCGATATAATCGCTTTTGACGCAATTCGGAACGCGGGGATAGAATTCTTGTAGTTAACCTACAGTTTTGACAAGTTTTATTGTAGCTGAGATGAAAGGCTCGTGGCTTACAAGTGAAACTTAACCTGATCGATCGACCCGTGCGGCTGATATTACTAATATCAGCCGCACGGGTCGATCGATCAGGTTAAGTTTCACTTGCCGCGGTTGGCCCGTGGATGGGTGACCATCTTCACATAGCAAGACTGGCCGTGACCCCTCCGCGCCTCGAAAATAATAAAAAAACAAAAATGTTCTTTTCAATTACAATGGGCATTATTTTTGGAGATCTCCTTTTAAGCAAGGAATTGCTTGTTCCACTTATCATTAATTACTATGCAATTGAAATGTAGACAAAGTAAACATGCAAGACTAAAAATAAAAATAAAAGCGGTAAATTAACATTATACAAACGGCACTGCAAAGGATTAACAGTTGTACAGGAAAAAAGGCCAAATCGCGCGAGTACGTGTGATGCGTGTGTTTGCGAGTGAGTATGTTAGTGTGGTAGTGAGTGGGTGTGAGTGTAAGTGTCAGTAGTGAGGTTGTATGGTGTGTAAATTATAATAAGCGATGTTTAGTTCAATAATCGTGAATGAATTTCCTGACTAGCACTAAATACAAAAGTGTTCCTATTTTGCGTTATGCGGGTGAAGCCGGAAGGCGATGCTAGTATAAGTAGGTATAAGCGTACGCTAAATTGTACCTTGTTGGTTGTTGGCTAGCCCTACGACGATGCCTTGGGATCGAAAGAAGCGAAATAAGTCTTCTTTCAGTAACCATGCGGAAAACGACCCGAGTGTAACCACTTTGGCTATTGTAAAGTACATACAATAGACTCAATATCGTCATAGGATTTAGTTTTAAGCCACTGTGCCTTAGGTATTGTCTTTTAGCGAAAGCAGATCTAACCTTGACAGTTTGAGCGACTAAGTAGCTCCTTCTGCTTTTAGGCTTAGAGAAATCATACGCAAGTAAACCTTTCTTACAGACAGAAGATCTGACAATTGGTAGAGGCTTTGGGTGGGGTATCTGTAGGGTTTAAAGAACATGACTTTAAGTAAGGTTCTCTGCGCCCTCTCAAGTTCCAAAAACTATATTTTTGTTGTCTCTCCCCAGCAACGTTAGGATAGATTGGGCTAACGATATGTATACTTGCTTCAGAAGTTGCTGCGAAGCCGCATGTCGCAGAGTTTTGAAGGTCCATATTATACTTCCTAATTCTCTTCATTAGAAGTTCGGTGTGCGTGTGCCAGGATAGGCGCAGGTCAATCATAATACCCAGATATTCAATATGTTGAACTCTGTCAATTTTAAAGCATGGGCAGTCGGGGGTGGGGGGATTGGGACAGTTGATTTTTATTTAGAAACCCCGGGACTGTTGCGAGTTATTATACTTAGTAAAGCAGATGTAATTGGATTTGGAAGTATTTAGCGTGAGGAGACTATGGTTTAGCCAGGCTGCTATCTTGCAAACGTTCGGCCAACCTTGTAACATCAGCCCAAGTCTTAGCAGTAAAGACAATGGCAGTATCGTCGGCATACGAAAAGATGAGCCCGCCATCAATCTTCATGTTGCAGAGACTTAATGTAGACAAGGAACAATGTCGGCCCAAGGACACTGCCCTGGCCGACTCCGAAAGTGACGGTTGACTCAGAGCTGGTGTACTTCGCAATTTTAACCGTTTGTTTACGGTTGCTGAGGTAGGATTTAAAAAGATCAAGAGCGGGTCCCCTTATGCCGATGCGTTCTAGTCCGTGTAAAAGTAAGGGAACAGACACTGTATCAAAGGCTTTTTTGAGGTCAAGAAAAACAGCTAGACACTTGGCTCCACTATCCACACCGTCCACCAGAGCAGAAGTTAGTGACAGAACAGCATCCTCGGAAGACTTTCCCTGCCTTAACCCAAACTGAGAAGGCGAATGTATGTTGTATTTAGAGAGGAACTTAATTAGGCGTGAGTTTATAAGTTTCTCAACAATTTTTGAAAGGGACGGTAGGACCGAAATTGGTCTATAGTTAGACGGGGTCGGACTTGTCCCCTGACTTATATACAGGCGTTATGAGTGCAATTTTCAGAGCGTCGGGGAAAAGACCCTGGGCGAAACATAAGTTAATCGAGTGGGTTATGATTGGTACAATTTGCTCGTGTGCAGATTTTAGAAAGTTGATTTGTATTTTGGCCCAACCGGGAGCGCTATCCGATTTTAAGCTCATTAGAGTGGCTCGAACTTCGTCAGTGTCTGTGTCGAGAAGGGCAAGAGATGAGGTCAAAGGATTATCTGTCGAGAATGAATCAGGGTTGATATTATTGCCTGCTGAGGACTGGGAAAAGCACGTTAAGCCGTTGGCCCCAGCTGTCATTCGTGAATCTTTGACAGTCGTTACGGGTCGTCAGAAGCCCGAAAATCTGACAACCTGTCTTACCAATGGGGATACCCATTGGTAAGACAGTACTACTACTGCTATTACTGGGTAATACGATAGTATTACCCAGTAACTGGGTTGTGGAGGTCAGATAGGCAGTCGCTTCATGTAAAATATTGGTATTCACCTGCATCCGGTTAGACTGGAAGCTGACCCCAACAAAGTTGGGAAAAGGCTAGGCAGATGATGATGATGTCGGGGAGATAAAGATTTTGAAGAGCTTGATAGATAGTGGCCTAATCTTAATATAATGTGTATAATTCTTCTGTAAATGTAAGTACTTTCCGTCATGGCGATCCCGAAGTAGATGCAAATACAGGACGATACTGCATCATTGCTCAATCCCACTGACCCTTTAAGCCATCTCAGAATGAATAAGAAAGTGCAGTTTTCGAGAGCGGGTTCCTCATACAGCAAAACTGCTATAAAATGCGCTACAGGACACTGAAATACAAACCTAACCTGACTCTATTATAAATTCCAAGGTTCCAAAGGTTTCAAAGGTTTAATTTCAAACTTCCAAGCATAGCTCCTGTACCCCGTCGTCCCTTCAAAATCCATCACAGTTCCGAATCGGACAAGCCAGAACTGGGTCAAACTAGTTAAAACCAGTATCCGTGGTGTATCGAACCAACAGGGTAACAGGTGGATGGCCTTGAGTTAAGTTTGCATGCTAAGCATTAGGAACAGCTATATTTGGAAGTCACGGTTTTTAGATTAGTAATTTGCATACAACAGGTTTTATTTAGCCACATTCCTTTTTCATGTAGTACAAGGTTTTGTACGGATATTAACAAAAGCGAAACCTACTTCTACCTTCTTAAGGTCATCATCTATCTAGCCTTTTCCCAACCATGTTGGGGTCGACCTCCAGTCTAACCGCATGCAACTGAATACCAATATTTTACAAGGAGCGACTGCCTATCTGACCTCCACAACCAAATTACTAGATAGCACGATACCCATTGGCAAGACTGCTAATCAGTTCGGGCTTCTGATTACCCGTGACGACTGTCAAAGATCTACTAATGACAGCCGGGACCAACTGCATAACGCACGGAGCGGTCTTGGTATGAAATGGACAGTTACTCATCATGAAGATCGACCCAGCCACGAGCCATTCTCCTCCATTCGGTATTGGGGGATTGTGATCTGGCAGTTTGAGTAATTTACGCGGCCTACCCAAATGTCCTTTCTTTGGTATTGTTCGTCGAATTGTTGAGCTCCTCAAGTTCTGAGTTGAACTGCATGATTTTTGACAAATGCGTGCACTGATTGGGCAGGTCCGTTCAATCTGTGTGTTTCTTTCCTCAAAGGACCATTTCAGATACCAATCTACATGGTCTTCACACGATCTGACTAAGATTTTGTCTGGACTTTAAAAGAGACTGTGACCTCTTAGCTTGTTTCGGCCTTTCTTCTCAGAATTGTCAGATAGGAAACGCCGACCTCATCTAGCTTAAAAAAATATAATTGACGTGTAAAAGTGTTTGTACAAATCTACTTACAGAAAATAAATCATTTATCATTTAGTGCAGTTGCTTTTCATTTAGCTTGGTTTCCTAATAGTAACAAATGCCAATCACCAAGCCGTCTGTCAAGTGTTCCCGTGTTCCCGCCATAAGCGGCAGAGGAGGACACCGTGGAGTTTTAGTGGGTTAGAGTCCCACATAACTGCACTATCTCCCCTTGGTAGTGTCTGCACTACCAAGGGGAGATAGTGCAGTTATGCATGAGCATTTCTCCACGTAAAAAAATAAAAGAAAAGTGTTCCCGTCTGACAGTTGGGTAGCGTGCAACATTTCTGAATTCATAGTTAAACCCTTTGGGACATTGCAAGATGTCAAGCTGGTAGAAATTACTGTCTATGAATTGAAATTGAGGCCACTGTCCTATTTTCTAACCTATTACATGAAAACAGTTGTTCCCAGTGACCAACTACCATAGATGTATTACGTGTACCTGCTACGTCCTTGCAATTTCAACCCCTAAAACAACGGCCTGAATTCATCAAAATTAACATAGACCTAACCTTTAACCCAACGGTGCTATTTCACTAAAGGTTAAACTTTAAACTGAACGAAATTAACGGTAATTGTAACAAATTTGTTCGTGTATTACCGTATCTCCGTGCTCACCGACTGTTTGGAACGAATGTACAAGAATAGGCTCTCGTGACGGGGCTTAAAAGTTTGTAAGTAATCTACTTCGCAGTACATTAGGTACTTTATTGTGTAATGTACAATCACGGGCCCATACATGCCCGAAAAATCGCTTTTGATTTTTCTGTACCCACCGAAAAATCTAAAGCGATTTTTCAGAGAACTAATGATTGCAAAGATATAAGTAATATGACCTATTTTGTCAAAGTCAAAGTCAAAGCATTTATTTATCAAATAGGCACTTAACAGGCACTTTTGAACGTCAAAAATTACTAAAATAGAATTGATTCTAGTCGCCCATTCCAAAAGGTAGATTTCGTATGGAGAGGAATGGGCAAGAAACTCCACCGTTACTCTTTTAAAATGTTTTACAATATTTTGCATGTACATTAATTATATAATATATATGTGAAGACGATGCACCTAAAATAAAATTACTGTACCACAATAGGTAAAATAATTAAAAATGAAACCATAACATATAAATTAATTATCTGATAGATATATGGTGCTCACATATTTACAAGCATGGTAAAAATAAACGATTGTCATTTAAAAAAAAAATAATAGTAATAAGTCAGGGTGTGAGTTAAAGTAATTACAGAATGTAAATCAATGTAAAAAAAAAGAAGAACAAAGAATAAATTTTACAATTAAATTAGCAACCAGTTTGATTTTGTCTTGACTCTAGATTGTCCTATGGAGCAGGACCAGCATGTTTCCAAGCGTTCTTATCTTGGATATAATCTTCTAATTTATAGTACGCTTGTTTACAAAGTGTACGTTTAATGTGAGTTTTAAATTTTCTTTAATTTAATTGCAATATATCATTAGGTATTTTATTGTAACATTTAACACAGTATGTATTTGTCTTTATTATTTTTAAATTACTTTTACTTTTTATCTATACTATAACCCCCTTAATAATAAACGTTATTTAGCGTCTGTATAGTTTACATAACGCTTTGCCTTCTTCTTTTGAAAGTCAAATTACTGACGACTGAAAGAGAGAAATCGGTGTGTAATTAACTATTCATCTGATATAACGTTTACTAATAAGGGGAAATATCATCTGCCTAGCCTTTTTCCAACTAAGTTTGAGTAAGATTCCAGTCTAACCAGATACAGCTGAATACCAGTATTTTACATAGAGCGTCGGCCTATCTGACCTCCACAACTCAGTTACTGGGTAATACGATACCCCTAGGTAAGATTGTCAGACTTTCGGGATTCTGACCCTAAAGTTTAGTAGGTATACTTAAACTAAACTTTAGGTCGTCTACTTACAAGTAAAACAGCTGATAGACGAATCAAGTATAGAGCAGTGGGGCTAGCATGAAGCTTTAAGCTCCTACGGATACCGAAGTCAACTTGCGTGTACACACCGGTGCACATTCCCGCCTACACTACACCACTAAAGCGGAGCACATCATGGAGTACGTGCATCAGAAGACGAGGTACACGCCGAGGGTGCAGTTACTGGAGTCGTACCGCTACGTCAATTTCAAGGCGTTCGTGGTGCGCGTACCGAATTGTTATCTGCCCGTCGTAATGGAAGAAGTCTGACCGCAGGACGTGGTGTTCCGTCGCTTCCGCGGACAAGTACCACAGAACAGTACAAAAACAAGCTAGTGAAGTGAAGTACCATTTTATAATTTAAAAAAAGTATGTAGGTATGTTTAGGTTAAGGTATTCTATGGGCCCGGGTCGTCTGAAATAAATCACACTAATATTATACAGGCGAAAGTTTGTAAGTGTGTGTGCGTGTTTATATGTTTGTCACATCCTCACGCTCAAACGGCTGGACCAATTTTGATAAAATTTGGTATGGAGGTAGCTAACACCCTAGCCTATGTTATAGGCTATTTTTTATCCCGATATTCTCACGAGATCTAAACTTATGCGGGTGAAACCACGGGGCGGAGCTAGTAAATAAAAAAATAAAATGAACACGCGGAGTAAACGTCAATCAATATGTCACCCTTTTCCCTACTATATGTTGTCCCAGTCAAACCAGATGCAGCTGAATACCAGTAGTTTACATGGAGTGACTGTCTATCTGACCTCCACAACCCAGATAGTCGGTTAGGGTGCTTGCATAAAGAATCGAGTTGGCGGGCCCGATTCCCGGTACAGATCGCTGCAGGTTGATCTTCGTAAAGAAACGGTAACGTGTTTTACCTGTTTCTTTATGCACCCTTACACGATATATCATATTTTCTGTTGTTATCATTCACGAGCCCCGAACGGTGTCTTTGTGTGCGTGCGTTTTTGCTTATTGTATAGAGCGGGCCTTTTGTACTTATGTATAACTATTGTGGCAAAGGGCTCGGTGCGCCCCCTTGTGAAGTAACATCTGGGCGGAAAGGGTGAAGGGTTATGGTCACGGTTCAAAAGGTATTTGTTAAATAATATCGATTTTTCTTAAACTTTCTTTTAGCGCCTAGAGCCTTTTTTTTTTTTGAGGTAGGGAAATCATCAAATGACCCCTCGCTCCGGGTGGAACGGAAGGGAGTGTAAGTGTCTAAACACACTATGCCGAAGTTACGCGACCGAAGTTCGGCATGATTACGCCTGCAATGCTATTTGAATTACTGACGACACATTATGCCGAAATTACGTTGCGTTAAATAGCATTGCGGGCGTAATCTTGCCGAACTTTGGTCGCGTAACTTCGGCATAGTGTGTTTAGACACTTAGACTCTTACGGACTAAAACCAACCCATGTTCCTTCCTTAGCCCTTTATGTTCTGGGGAGGCGGGAACCTGAACTGAACCGGTTGCTGACATCTCTTTGAGACGCGTGTGGAACACGTACGCGCCGTCCGGCACGGAGCGTCTAGAGGCTCGAGTCACCTTGCGAGTGAAACGAACGCTCTAGAATTGTCGCAACCGGCCGACTAGCATGTATCGAAGGATGTTAAGCCACTAGGCGCTAAGCAAGCCACCTGACAGTGCGTACGATGTCTAAGTTATTTTATTTTTAATGTTATGTGCAACATTATATTAAACTAGCAGCGACCCGCGTAAGATTCGATCCCGTGGGAATATCGGGATAAAAAGTATCCAGGAAATGGTCTGTCTATGTGCCAATTTTCATCCAAATCCGTTCAAAGGTTTACGCGTGATTGAGTAACAAACTTCCAAACATCTTCACACACTTTCGCATTTATAATATTAGTAGGAAGTAGGATTAAACATGTGTGTTGAACATTTGGGAAGAGGCTAGGCAGATAGATTGATTGTCATAAACACGCTTCATGTACAGCGAGTGCAAGCGTCCGCGCGACCCGCATTTGTTAGAGATCGCAGCACCTACGCGTCTAAATCTGCGTGCGCTTTTTGAAGTGAAAGCTTCTTTAGACGCGTTGAGCATTTTTTGAGATGGAAAAAAAACCATTGATCTCGCGACACTATCATCGTAACCAACACCTCTGTTTTAAGTTTTGGCCAATATAAAGACCAAGGCGCAGTACATTCCAGGAGCAGGCCTGTGTCCCAGCAGTGGGAACATTTTAGGCTGACTATTCAGTGTGATGTGTAGGTAATTCGCATGTGGTGGTTGAAGCTGGCTTTCTGTATTAAATCTACATTCACTCTATTACATCAAACTATCATCACACTAATGTTATAAAGGCGAAAGCTTGTAAGCAATTATAAGCAACTATAACTCAACCCACACTTAGCAGATCATTTATACAACTCACTCACGCCTTACTCACGCACACGTACACACACACACGCACACACACACACACGCAAACAGCAAAACCTACTCTCATACATCACTATTATTCACACAAGTGCGCTCCTTCCTTTTGTATTTCCTTTTTGTTTTATTTTTCTGTTTTATTTAAATTAGATTATTTTCATTTTTGTTATTATTTTTTTTATCTTTATTTTTTGTTATCCTTGGTTCAGTTTATCAATTGCATACCTACCTGTTATTTATGATAGTGGAAGAGCGGAGTTCACCTAACACAAGCATCGTCTTGCTTAAAAGGTGATCTCCAACTCATTGTATGTTATAATTGTATGTAATTGCAATAAACATTTTTTTTTTGCTTGTGGGTGTGTGTGTGTGCTTATATGTTTGTTACTTCTTCATGCTCAAACGGCTGGACCAATTTTGATAAAATATTCTATGAAGGTAGCTGACACGCTGGATTAACATATAGGCTACTTTTTATCCCGATATTCCCCCAGGATCGACATTTACGCGGGTGAAACCGCGGGCCGCTGCTAGTACGATAATAAATTACCCAACGAATGTTACACCACCTGTTACGTAGTCTAACTACGGCTTCTAACCCAAATACGTTTAACTTGATAAATTGCTAGTTGTGTTGTTTAATATGCTTTTTCACGCTGTAATTTTATTGATATGGAGTGAGGAATTGTAGGTTGTAATAGAGTTCGTCCGGTCGAGTATTTATTTCAGTTAAAAATTAGAATACTTACTCTTTAAAACTGTCTCATTGATATAATGGTCAGGTCCTCTCAATCTGTGTGGATCTTTCCTCAAAAGACCATCTCAGACATTGATCTACATGGTCTTCATATAACCTGACCAAGATTGTGTCTGGACCTGCCTCTGAGTTTGTTTCGGCCTTTCTTCTCAGAGTAGTCAGATAGGAAACGCCGACCTAATCTAGTTTTAAAAACATATGATTGACATGTGAAAGTGTTTGTGCAAACCTACTTACAAAAATAAAATCATTTTATCATTCATTTATCATATAAAATGGTCGCGCGTTTGTGACAACTGAGAATCCTTTCGATAAGAAAATTCTTAGTACTTACAGTTCAGAGTATGTCTGGACTTTAAAAGAGACTGTGACCTCTGAGTTTGTTTCGGCCTTTCTTCTCAGAGTAGTCAGATAGGAAACGCCGACCTCATCTAGTTTGAAAAAATATGATTGACGTGTAAAAGTGTTTGTGCAAACCTACTTTCAAAAATAAAATCATTTATAATTAATTTATCATTGATAATGGTCGCGTTTGTGACAATTAAAAATCCTTTCGATTAAAAAATTCTCAGTACAGAGTCCAGTTTTGTGACCGGTTAGAGGCAATAAGCTCGCGGTGAGTCTATTGACACAGCAGTCATCATCATCATCATCATTTCAGCCGAAAGACGTCCACTGCTGGACATAGGCCTCCCCCAAAAGGGGGGGCTTTGCCATAATCGTCACGCTTGGCAGGCGGGTTGGCGATCGCAGTATGGTATGGTGGTGGAATGCATAGAAAACGCTGCTGCCCATTCTCCGGTACGCCCCTTAGTCGCCTTTTACGACACCCACGGGAAGTATGGGGTGGTGCTATTCTTTAAGTCCGGCACCACACAGACAACACAGCAGTGGTCGCTCCCTATTAAATAGTGCATTATAGGTACAGCTCTGCACACAGGCTACCTATGTAGCGTAACCTTATGTAGTGCAGGCTGGCCATAATATAACGACGGTTCCATTCGAATATTCAAGCAAGTTTAGAACGGCGAGTCAAATACACACATCAAAAGTGTCTAGGGATCAAGCATTTTTATGCGGATTTCTTGAGATTGAGATGTGGCTTTGTAATAAATTTATGATTTTATAAATTTATATGGATCCTTTTTGGTGCATTTCATAATTTGAATCAGGAACTGTGAATCAAATTCGAGTAAAAGATGAAAATCAGCTGTCAATATTTTCCCTATAAAAACATACAACGCATTGAAGACATTATTAGTGCTACTGTTTCCCTACTACTGATTAAAACCAACGTTATTATGGAGCGGCGACGTCATTTAAGCAGGGAAGAAATGCTCAGAGCCGTGGGAATGATAGAAGCTGGTTCCCGGCAACGTACTGTGGCTTTAGCTCTGAATACAAGTCAGAGTGTTATCAGTCGACTTTGGACACGTTACCGAAGCACTGGTACCGTGGCTGAGCGCCATGGAGGACGGTATCGCTGCACCACACGGAGACAAGACCGATACATTCAAATCTTAACTCGAAGAGCTCCAACAATAACCGCCATGATGTTAGCCGTGAGGCTTCATCACTCTTCAGGGAACTTAATTAGCGACCAAACAGTCAGAAACCGCTTGCATGAAGTGAACCTTCATTCCCGAAGACCGCTACGGGTACCACCTATAGCAATGCACAATCGTAGGATTCGATATCAATGGGCTCTTGAACACAGAAATTGGGCAGAAGAACAATGGCGTTTCGTGTGCTTTTCTGATGAGTCTCGTTTTGGTATGAGACCGGATACAAGACGTATACGACACTGGAGAACCCCTGGATGCCAACAGCGATTAAAATCCTGCCAGGAAGTCCATCCTTATAGTGGTGGAACCATCATGGTATGGGCGGGTATTTGGATCGGCGGAAGAACTGAGTTGATTTGGATCAGAGGCAACCTCAACGCTCAAATTTATGCTGAGACGATTGTATCAGACGTCATCGTTCCTCTACAAGTGCAAATCGGTCCCTTATTTCAGTTAATGCATGATAATGCACGACCGCACACCGCAAGAGTTGTAAGACAGACTCTCGCCGCAGCTAACATCAATGTCCTGCCCTGGCCTGCTCAGTCGCCAGACTTGAACCCGATTGAGCATGCATGGGATATGCTACAGAGAAGAGCTCTGCCGAATATGGAGGGTATCCAGTCGCAAGAAGACCTTTTTTTGTTGTTGCAACGAACATGGGCGGCCATTCCACAGCGTGATTTGGATGAACTCATTTTGAGTATGCCAAACCGATGTTCTTGTGTTGTTAGTGTTCGCGGTAGAAACACGGATTATTAATTGTTTAAGTTACCCAATAAAATTTTAAAGAAAACTGTTATTTCAGTCTTTTTTTCGAACTTTTGTGTTAGTGGTTCAAATGTCAAAAATCCCTTTATTAGGAAAATGGCAAATTTCATTATTAATGCAAAGGTGACTTGGTTTATCGTTACTGTGACAAACGAAAACACTTTATTTGATGAATCCTTAAAGAAAATTTTAATTAATATCAATCAGGAGAAAAGTTATTGCAAAAATATATGTTGATCCCTAGACACTTTTGATGTGTGTATTTTATTAGGTATTTTTGTTTAGGAAAAGTGCGTGCTAGCTTAAGGTCATAGCACACATAACTCGGAAAGGAATCGTCACCGTATCAACTCGAGCTATTCCGTATTCTTTGTATGAAACTCCCTATTGCAACGCACAGTAATCGGAATCGTAACGTAATCGCCTCGCCTCGTGACAAGCTCACAAACCGCGGCGGTACGGTCAGGATCCCTTTCCGAGTTAATATGAGAGCTATGACCTTTAGTCGGGAATAATGTAAAGACGTTCTGTAATTGTGAAGAAGAAAAAGAAATCCTAACGTTGTTTAAATACTTAGAAGGACTCTTCTAGCCCCTCACAGCACATCCACATTTCGCCAGGTATGTTCAAGTCCCATGTAATTGTAGACACTACACTCGAAGTCGTGGACGAGTATTTTTACCTAGGACTAACTGTCCAGTTAGGTAGGTCTAACTTCGAGAAAGAGGTCAATCGTCGATCCACTCGGCTGGGCAGCGTTCGGGAAGCTACGCAACATCTTCTCATCCCACATACCGCAGTGTCTCAAAACGAAAGTCTTTGACCAGTGCGTGCTGCTAGTGATGACTTATAGCACTGAAAAGTGGTCGCTCACCAGGGGCCTTATAAGAAGGCTAAAAGTCATCCAAAGAGGAGAGAGAGAGAGGAGAGGGCTATGCTTGGAGTTTCCCTGCGCGATCGGATCAGGAATGACGAGATCCGCAAGAGAGCCAAGGTAACCGACATAGCCCGAAGAATTGCCAAATTTAAGTGGCAGTGGGCAGGGTACATTGCTCGCAGAACAGATGGCCGATGGGGCCGAAAGGTTCTGGAGTGGCGACCGCGTACCGGAAGACGTAGCGTTGGAAGGCCTCCCACAAAGTGGTCCGACGACCTTGTGAAGGCCGCAGTAACCAGTTGGATGCGAGAAGCACAGAACCGGTCGAAGTGGAGGTGCTTGGGGGAGGCCTATGTCCAGCAGTGGACGTCTTTCGGCTGAAATGATGATGATGATGAATAGAGGGCGAGCCTTTTGCCATCAACTTTGCACCAATATAGGCTCCGGGCTGCTACTGAGAAAGGAATAACCCAATAACACTTTGCACGACTTGGGAATCGAACCCAGGACCACTAGACCAACGAGGAAGATCCAAATACAACACAAAAGATGTTATGTTATACCCAAAGCTTTAACTAAAAAATGTTCTAGCACTCAAACCCGAGGTTGTACTTAACTAAAATAAATACATTTAACACCTCGTAAACTTTCCAGCGCTATTCTAGTCTAGAAAACTAATTTAACCTTCAAAGAACCCTACCTATTGTAGTGTAATGAAAGATAAGTCTGGATGACAACTGTTTTAATCATAAACGAACATAGACAATCCACAACACCTTCCCCTTAAATAAGCTAAATAATAATAAAAAACAAACTTAAAATCCATTAATTCCACATATCAGATAAACTAAAAATAATAAACAAACTCATAATAAATCAATCAATCAAAAATCAAACTAAGTCTTGCTACGAGTATGAGGTGGCGAGTAAGATGACGATACATTTATTTTGGTGCTTGGCACATAGTCATCATCCCTATCGTCCCCCGAAAAATACTCATCATCCCTATCAGACAAAATATCGTCTGCAGGATCCTTTACAGATCTTATTAAATGTCGACGATTACGGCGATATATACCTTTTTTGTTTTTAATAATATAAGAACGTGGAGTTGACGCTTTTCCCATTATTTTGCCACGACTTTTTTTATTTGTATTACCTAACATTATAACTTCGTCGCCCACATTCAATTCAGGTAGCAGTTTACAGTGCTGATCATAGAAACTTTTTGTTTTTATTTGTTTTTCCAACATTTTTTTATGTTGTAAGTTATCACAATTACCTTGTTTCAATAAATCTGGATGGACTGGTAGTCTACAATTTAAACGCCGGCCCATCATTAACTGTGCAGGTGAATTTAAATTTTCCCGCGGTGTATTCCTATAACTAAGCAAATTTAAATAAAAATCGGATTTTCTGTCTAATGATTTTTTCAATATATTTTTAATGGTTTGAACTGCTCTTTCACTCTTGCCATTAGATTGAGCATAATACGGAGATGAAGTGACGTGTTTAAAACCCCATTCTAAAGAAAATTTAATAAAATTACGACATGAATATTGTGGACCATTGTCACTGATAACTGTATCCGGTATACCATACCGTGCAAAATTTTCCTTCATAATACATATTACTGAGTTTGACGTAGTATCTTTCAAATATGCGACCTCAATAAAACCAGAATAATAATCAATCAATATTAAATAACTTTGCTTTCCATACTCAAATATATCTGTTCCAATTTTATTCCATGGCAATTCTGGTATAGCAACCGGAATCATAGGTTCCCTACACGGTTTGTTTGCTGTTTCCTGACATATTTTACATCTTCGCACATAATCCTCAATGTCTCTTGTTATACCAGGCCAAAATATCACTTCACGAGCACGTCTCTTACAACGGTCAATCCCTAAATGCCCTTCGTGAATAAGCTTTAACATGTCCCTTTGCATAGAATGCGGTATCAAAACCTGTTTGTCTTTAAATATGACACCATCTACACAGTACAGTTCATTTCTTATCGACCAATAGTATCTTAAATCATTGTGTATGTTAAACTTATCTGGCCACCCTTGATTAATATATTTTAGCAAAAATTTTAAACACTCATCCTTACTAGTTTCTCGCTTGACGAGGCTTAACTTATTTTGCGACATGGGTATATTATTGACTACCATTTTAATTTGGCATAGTATAGCTCTGCTAATTTTATCGTCATACAAATCCGGCAGAGGTGCCCGCGACAATGTATCAGGTATGTACATATATTTCCCAGGCTTATAAGTGACCACCAACTCATAAGCTTGAACCTTTAACATCATTCGCTGTAAGCGAGCTGGGACCGAGTCTAAAGATTTTCTAAAAATGCTCTCCAGTGGTTTATGATCCGATTCGACGACCACATTATTTTTTCCATAAATATACTGATGAAACTTTTCACAAGCGAATACTATTGCCAACATTTCCTTTTCTATTTGTGCGTATCTTTGTTGTGTGTCAGTGAGCGTGCGTGACGCGTACTCTACTGGACGCCCCTCCTGCATGAGCACAGCGCCCAGCGCCACACTGCTTGCGTCCACTGACAACACCACCGGACTACTAACATCGTACAAAGATAGTACTGGTGCATCACATAACAATTCTTTTAATTTATTAAATGCGACCTTATGACCAACTTCCCAACACCAAGTCATATCTTTTTTTAATAATCTAGTTAATTGAAAGGTATGGTCTGAGTAATTAGGTATAAATTTAGAAAGATAATTTACAGCCCCTAAAAACCTTTCTAAGCTTTTCCGATCCATCGGTTCCGGCATATTATATATCGCTCTTACTTTCTCAGAATCCACTTTCATTCCATCTTTGTTAAAAATATGACCCAAATAAGTCACTTCCTCAACACAAAAACGACATTTATCTTTGTTGAATTTCAAATTAATTTCTCGTGCCCTGTTTAACAACTCTTTTAAACGCAGATCGTGTTCGTCTTTAGTCCTACCCCAGCAAATGATATCGTCGATAAACGAATCTACCCCCTCTAGGCCTTCAAGTAATTGTTTGATTTTCGCATGAAACACTTCAGGTGCACAATTAAGACCAAATGGCAATCGCAAATATTGATATCGCCCAAATGGTGTACTGAATGTACATAAGTCTGCACTTTCATTATCCAGTTTTACCGACCAAAACCCTGAAAATGCGTCTAAAACTGAAAAATAGTTAGCACCGTGAAACTTAGTAGCCAATTCATTTATTGTTGGCAATTGAAAATGTGCACGCTGTATTGCCTTATTAAGCGGCCTCGGGTCTAGACATATACGCAACTGCCCATTTTTCTTAGCAACAATCACTAATGAATTCACCCATGGAGTTGGATGACTCACTTTTCTAATAACACCTAACTCTATCATTCTATTTAACTCATCTTGTAACTTATCGCGAACTCCTAATGGTACCTTACGGTTTGCACAAATCACCGGCATTACAGTTTTGTCTACAACAATGTGATACTCACCTGGCAAACAGCCTAACCCATTAAACAAATCTCGATAATCTGTAAGATTTATATTATGAATTCTTTTAACTAATCCTAAAGCTAGACAAGCTTGCAACCCCAGCACACTCTGACAATCACTAACCGCAATTGCAAATTTTAATTCATACAAAACACCCTTATACCACCATTTTAATTTGCAAATGCCTTTTATAGGAATAATATCACCACTATAAGATTGCAATTTAACACCTTGTTTGCCACCAATTAGCTTGCTGTCATAGCCTAACAATAAAAATCGCTTATACGATAAAACATTAATGTCTGCTCCCGTATCTAATTTAAATTTTTCAGAACCGCACTCCCCTTGAAGTATTTCATACCAACCCTCGGATGAAGTGATCTCCGAGACATTGCACAAAACTGATATAAAAAATGACTCACAATCATTATCTTCATTGTCTTGTGCTTCAGTTAAACCTACATCATAAATTTTTTTAGCTCCTTTTTTTATCTTGCACATTCTAGCAAAATGTCCATAATTTTCGCACATATAACATTGCACTGAAATAGCCGGACATAGACTGGGTTCATTGCATTGGCCTCCGCACCTGAGACAATTTCCGGCTTCGCTAGAATGAACAAATCTTCGCACTGTGTTGGAACCAGCAGCAACATTGGCCATACCGCGCCCTTGTCGACGTCCGCTGCCGCGCCAGCCGCCACGCCCACCGCGACCGCCTACACCGCGCACGCCAACTGCATCAACTTGCACCAATCCCGAAGGACCAGCACCATGCGTCTCCAATAAACGTCGATTATCCATGGAAATTTGATCAACCTGGACGATTTTAATGGCTTTTTCCAGAGTCAGGTCCTCTGCTCTCAACAATCGTTCTCTCGCTCCAGTACTCTGGATCCCACATACAATACGGTCGCGAATCAATTCCTGTTCCAAATGTTTGAAATTACAATTTTTGCTCAATAATCGTAAAGCAGTAACATACTGATCAATCGATTCTCCAACTTCCTGACCCCTTGTGAAAAAATTATACCTTGCTAATGTTATATTCTGTTTGACTCCAAAATATTCATCAAATTTCGTAAGCAATAGGTTCACATCATCCTTATCGCTCTCCTTATCAAAAGAAAATGTCTCAAAGACATCAAATCCTTCAGGTCCGATTAAATTTATCATTAAGCTGGCTTGAATACCAGTTCCTTCTTTTTGCACCCCCGATGCTTTTAAAAATAACATAAATTGCGACCTCCATCGCCGCCATGCGTCAGCCCGGCTGACGGAGCTGCCCTCCAAACACAATTCTGTTGGTGGTCGCGCGTGTTCCATAGCGCTTTTGAACCGTCCCTGACGATTTTACAGTCCACAACGTGCCTTTATAATCGACTTAAACCATTTAAATCAAATAAATTTTCACCGCTGTCACCATGTAGTGTAATGAAAGATAAGTCTGGATGACAACTGTTTTAATCATAAACGAACATAGACAATCCACAACACCTATAAACTTAAAACTAATACAATACAACAGTTAACCCGTTAGGCACGCCTCATCACGTATTCTACAAATAAAAACGACGGTTAACCCTCCTTGTTTTTCTTCACAACGTAACAAATTTTATTCGCCTACCCTCAAACTGGATCGTAAAAGAATTCAGGTGTGTTTCGTTTGACTTTTTTTAGGGTTCCATACTCAAATGGGCCGGTCATATTAGCCGTAGAACCGATAACCGTTGGAGTAGACGTGTTCTTGAGTTGAGACGGTGAATTGGTAATCGTAAGGTACCTACTCGCCCTCAAGCTAGCTAGCTGGATGGGAGATGCCGAAAATTGAGTTGACTGGAGTGAAAACCTATGAAAGACCTATGTCCAGCAGTGGACTGTTATAGGCTGTTGATGACTGATGACCCAAAGGGGTGCCAATGGGACGCTATTACTAGGGCGCTTGAATTCCGTTCGTCAGTCAGTGTATCTTTTGAACCATGATAGGTAGACACTTGAAATTCTTAGACTGTGGACTACTATGGACGCTCTAGCAACAAATAGTAAAACTTTTTTACAAAAAAAAAAACAACTGACTTCCAAAAAAAAGACTACCAAAGTGAAAAATAGCTTTAATTTCGGAAGTCGGTGTCAAAAAACGAATATACGGAACCAACGATACCGACTTCCAAAATTAAAGTAATTTTTCACTTTGTAGTGTTTTTTTTTTTTTTGGAAGTCGTTTAATTTTCTTTTTATAAAAAGTTTTTATTTTTCAAGAAAGAAGTTGGTTAAAAATACAGTTTATAAAAATAAAAGGGGAAGAAATACAAGAAAAGTGATTTTTTACATTATTAAAAATTATATGGTGGTGGGAACCCTTCGTGTGTGAGTCTGACTCGCACTTGGCCGCTTTTTTTGCTAAGAACTTGGGTAATGAGGTTTTTTATATACGTTCGTACTGGGTTTTTAAGGCTGTGAATGAAATAATAATTATCATGTACAATGTGTGTGTGTACTTTCTGTGGGGTTCCAGCCGGTCGATTCTGTAAAAAACCGTCAAAACTTATGTGAAGTGAGTTTGTTTTTGCTAGGAATTGACACTATTGACAGCTCACTCTACGCTCACTTCACCTAAGTCTTCACGGTGAGATTTTTACAGAATAGCACTGCTGAGTGAAAAGTGGCTAAGAATTTGAAAATGGCCAACAATAAACATATATTGCGCCACTTCTTCTTTCCAACTAAAGCACTAGGAAGATGTGAAGAGCGGGCGTTTTAGGGGACTGTTTTATGTAATTTTGACGTTCGAAAAGTGCTGATTGTCAGACTAGTTTGAATAAATGAATTTTAATTTTAACAGTAAAACAAACTGCGATTACCGGCCGGCTTGCCAAGTGTGGTGATCTAGACATTGCCTCGTGTCATAGCCTATTTATAGAAGGTGTAATAGCGAAAAAAATTCAGCAGTTCCCTTCATTTAAATTCGCATAACCCGTCAAAATATAGTGAACAGCTGATTTTTTTTTCGCGGATTCTGGGTTGGTCTCATAGTAAAAGTTGTTCATAATGATGAGTACAATGGCCTCTTTTCAGGTCAAAAACCATTTAAATTAAACCTTGTATATGTATAGCATCATGATAATGAACGCAGCAGTTTCTTCTTTTTATTTTTTTTTTGTTTATGTTCTTTATTGCGTCATGTTTACCGCAAATAAACGTATTTTCTTTCTTTCACCTTAATTCCGTAATACACTATCAATCTCAATCTGAATTATTATGAAGGATATTGCTAATCCATTGCTTCATATGTTCGAAAAATGTGTCTACTCAACAACGTTAACAACGCAATGAATGTTATTGAACTGTCAAACTGAAACCCATTGCGTGTATTAGTGAGTTACGGAACTGCTCAGTAGTACTTCTTTTCACAGGGAAGAGGCCTGTGTCCCAGTAGTGAGAACATTATATAGTCTGACATAGGTCTACCAGAATCTCATGGCAAAAAAAAACAAAAAAACTTTGTGGTTTTCATACATTTGACAACATTGGCAATGTCAAATGTATGAAAACCACAAAGTTTCTTTGTTTTTTTTTTGCCATGAGTTTCTGGTAGACCTATAATGCTATTATGCTAATGAACAGTAAACATTATGCCTTATTCTCCCAATGGGAAAACAGAGTACCTACCTACCTAGATATCTTAAGTGAAACGGTTAAGATTCACGCAAACAGTAGATAAATCAATCCAAGCTTTACAAAAAAAATCGAGAGGTGCCTTGGGACACCCGTTTGGCACGAAGTTCTTTTTGCTGTATAATATTACGTATTATTTAATCGGCACAATTAAATAAATTAAAAAACGTTTGAGAGTAACTATTTAAATGAAAAACGGGAGAGGTCGGGGACCCCCAACAGGAATGAAGTTCGGAATGAAAATCCAAGATGGCGGCTGCGTTAATTTGAAAATAATCACAGCCGCCCTTTTTATTTTCATATTTCCTCACTATCGGCTTTAGCACCCTCGAAAGCCATGAAAATTATCTCTCTCTCAGAATTTCCCTATTATATGTAACTAGCTTCATTTTTCTGAACCTGACAGACCCCATAACAATTCAAAAGTGCCTATAGGTAATTGGTTTATTTGAAATAAATGCTTTGAATATTTGAGTTTGCATCTTGATGGAAAAATATCCGATAACATAAAATCAAATCAATTAAATTAACTTACCCTTTGTTTCGAGATAAAAAGGCGTATCGGGATGGCCAAAGATGCTATGACCCGTTTAAGCAACATTTGAAAGAAGAGAGGAATTGGTTTCAAAAGCAAGATCAGATTGATACGAGCTCTAGTATTCCCTATCTTCCTGGATGGAGTAGAAACGTGGACGATTTTGGCCCGAGAAAGTCAAAGGATTGAAGCATTTGAGATGTGGTGCTGGACACGAATGTTGAGAATACCGTGGACTGCCAAACGCAACAATGCATCGATTTTAATCCAGCTTCGAATAAAAACCCGCTTGTCGACCATATGCCAGCAACGCATTCTCTCCTATTTCAGCACTATGTGGCTGAAGAGGCGATGCAGATTTAGAAAAACTGATTGTGGTTTAACACCCAAGGCAAACGATCGCGCGGTCGTTCACCAACACGACGGACCGATCAGGTGAAGGAATCATCGGCCACTAAATTTTACACGGTGGTAAGGGATGCGCTGGACAGAAACCGGTGGAGACCGGTGGAGGATCATCCGCTCCAGATGCAACTCCGAAGCTGACCACGATCCTCAGATATGAGGGACCGACTACAGAGAGACCCTTTGTTTACTAAGAGACAAATCTCACTACAATCTCTAATTTCCTATCTATCATACTCTAACTAATCCTATTCAGTGCTAAGACTGCTTCGCGAGTAAGTCTCACGATTGCACCGCTGTGCAATCGGGCGCAGTGTTTGTACAGCTCTGTACACATACGCTATTGAGAGGACTGAGGCTAGACTTCAATTAAATCGAGTTCTATTAACTGGGAATTAGATACGCCGGTTAACCACCCATAAGAGTAAGAGTAATCAGCCTATAATGTTCCTACTGCCGGGAAACTGGCTTCCTCTCCGTAAAGGGGAGTGAGACATAACCCACCACGCGGACCCAGTGCGGGTTGGTAGATGTCACGTGTCTTCGGATGTTTGGTTCTAGGACTTGTCAGTTTCCTCACGATGCGTTCCTTCACCGTTTTGAGAGCAGTGGTGATGAAGTAATTTGCATTGGGCTTAATGTTTCGCTAACAGAAGGTATGCCCAACAATTTACTACCTAGTTTGAAGCACCTCAATAACAGCCAGGTAGAAACTATTTACTTAATATCCGAAGTTCAATAAGTAAGTCAAGTTGCTAAACCATAATATTTAACTTGAATATCTTCACGTAACTAACTTGTTCATATTGTGCGTCTGAACTCTGTAGAGTCATGAACTATTGCGTAGTAATACAAAGAAGTTGTTGACCCCACTGAATATTTAAAACCTGCTCCACATTTTTCATTCCGTACAGCACTTTGAAATAATAAATGAAGTAACATAAGCTGTATGAGTTAGTACTTACACTAGCCAACAAGCAGAATTACCTATACTTTTTACCCGACAGTAGCGAAAACCAAAAGAGGGTAATGTTCTTCTCATCTCGGCCTTCTGCCAGGCTACGCATTAAGGAAATCGTTAGGTACTGAAAAGCATATATTTATAGCCTATCTTATAGTGATATGGGAAGCTTTGGGCTGAATTTAAAGCAATGGGAAATGGGGATTTCGTTCTGGATAACATTACTTTATTACCTTTTTAATGACCGCCTGAATTTCACAACGTATTAAATAAATTCAGGTAGTAAAATGGTAAGTCAATATTTTATCTACGAGTATCTACAATTTGAATCATTATGCGACTTTGTTTTTATCATTTATTTTAGACGCAACGTCATTAAATAAGAAAGAAAAGAAAGAATTGTTTATTGTGCACATATTATTATTTGTGCTGACACTTGTACATATATGACTTGCACAAATAATCACATTTATCGTTTTTCCTAATTATGTTACATAATATTGTTTAAGTCGCCGTCATTCGTGGATCTTTGACAGTCGTTACGGGTAGTCAGAAGCCCGAAAGTCTGACAACCACTCTCACCAAGGAGTATCGTATTACCCAGTAACTGGGTTGTGGAGGTCAGATAGGCAGTAGCTCCATGTAAAATACTGGTATTCAGCTGCATCCGGTTAGACTGGAAGCCGACCCCAACGTCACAGTATTACAATATTTGCAATACTGTGCCAACGTAGTTGGAAAAAGGCTAGGCAGATGATGATTAGTGTTTAAGTCGGTTTCCCCTAAGGGGGAAGAGCTGCATGATACTTGCCGTCATCTTGACGACAGATATTAATGTATGAATTATGAAATCAGATATTATTGGCGAGCTATCCATAGTAATATTTATTTATGCTCATGTACAATAGAACAAGTTGCCCTTATTGTTCGAGGAATTTAAGCAGCGTTTTGTTTCGTCATAATTGCTTGCCTAGGGACCTAGTCATTATCTGCCTAACCTTTCCTAACTAGGTTAACGTCGGTTGTTTTTGAACAACGATCCCTAGGGTACAGTGAAAAATGTACAAAAAAATTATCCATTCTTGAAATTTTTCATGAAATACAACCTGCTGGTCTTGTAATTGGGTGGAACATGAATAATTCTAATTTTGCTACGTAAAGACGCCTTTCATGAAACGCTACCTTGCTTTTACTGTTTATTTATTTATGTTTTTATGTACAGTCAACAAAAAAGATAAATATGCAGGATCGTCGGATCTTTTGTTTTATATTAAACTAACCATACTGCTTGCTCCGGCAACCGCTAGTGACACTTATCACTATGTAACTCCGAATCTTGTTTATATTATCTTGGTAAACGATTAAAGAGAGAGCCATAACACAAGTTTAATCTTAGCTTGGGTGCCAGAGGTTTAAACTCAGTGGTATTCTTACAATTTTTAGGTTTATATAGTCTGTTCTACATAGTGCTTTTCTGCTAAATTGTAAACATGGAAATAAAGCATTATTGTTATTATTATTATAATTATATAGTTGAAGTTTAGTAAGAAACCGATGGATGTTCTCGAATAAAATTTAATTTTATTAATAGAAAACAAACAGCTCATTTATCAAATTAAATTTCAGTCGACAACATCCATCGGTTTCTTACTAAACTTCAACGATATCCGATGATCCTGCATACTTATCTCTTTTGTTGACTGTACAATAGGTACACAAAGGATCCAATGCCACAAGGCATTCTCTGCCAATCAACCTTTGAGTTATAAAAGGATCAATATTGTGATAGGTAACCAAAATTTTAACCCCTCCGTGTTTCATGATAATTATTGTCTTCAGTGAAAAATTAATTAGTAGTAGTATTTGTTTTGAGATATTTTTAGGGTTCCGTACCTTAAAAGGAAAAAAAAAACCTTCAAGCATCGCTCGTGTGTCTGTCTGTCCGTCCGTCTGTCACAGCCAAATTGCTCCGAATCTAATGCACCGATTAAATTGAAATTTGGTACACATATGAATCTCTGTGACGCAAACACAGACGTGTAACGTGAATGAATATATTTTCAATATGGGGGTCATTTTTATGGGAAAAATAGAAAATTAAATAAAAGTTTAGCAATTTGTGCCGTGTGACATATTGATCAAATGAAAGGACTTACTGTGACGATCTCAAATATACAGGAAAAGTTTTTAACCAGTGCGCAAATTTTGACATAATAAACTTGAATATATTTTAATAAACACGTATTTTTTGTTTTGATATGTTTCAATAGTAAAAAATTAAGTTAACGCTTACGAGACTTGTTTACTCAGAAATTTATTTTATGGACGTCGCTTGCCAGTCCGTCGACCGGTCGCCCGATTCACGCCGCGCGTCGACCGGTCGCCTGACGCGCCAGCTGCTATCAGAAGTACTCACGCGCGCTCGCTCTATGCGACGGCGGATTATTGACCCCAGTTTAGCGCTACAATTTTTTAAGTTTAGACTGTGTAAAGTTATTTGTAAACGTCGTCGTCGTCGTTTCAGCCGATAGACGTCCACTGCTGGACATAGGCCTCCCCCAATTTTGGGAGGGTTTGCCATAATCGCCACGCTTGGCAGGCGGGTTGGCGATCGCAGTATGGTATGATGGTGGAATACATAAAGAACGCTGCTGCCCATTCTCCGGTACGATCCTTAGTCGCCTTTTACGACACCCACGGGAAGTAAGGGGTGGTGGTATTCTTTAAGTCCGGCACCACACAGACCAGTCCGGCACCACACAGACCGTATTTGTAAACGTAATTTTTCGTAAATTCCAAATTATCCTTCATACTTTCATGGGCTTAGGACCATCAAAATGCAGAAAATAAATCATAATAAGTAAGAAAGTAATACGTTTTAGTCCATTCAAAATAAAACATTTAGGTATGATAGGTACTTAGGCATGATACAATTTGTGTCAATGTCTAATCAAAGAGAACCTAAGACACTAAGATTGTTTATAATTTTTTCTTACCCCTACATTTTATTAATCACAATAATTTTAGGTATTGTTCGAAGTGACCTCCTCCTTTTTCAAGGCATAAACGTGCACGTTTAAATAAGTAAGCATTTAGTTTGTTTAGGACACTAACACCACTTTTTACTTCATTGAAAGCGTTAATTATTTTTTCTTTCAAGTCATCTAGGCTCTGAGCCTCTTCTACATACACACGGCATTTCACTTGTTTCATACACCTTGGTTTGCTGCTAAAATTGTCCTCTCATTAGGGACCGTGGGATTGAGGATCCCTTCGGCTCGCATACGAGGTACGCTCTCCCTTTCGTATCTTCTTCGTGCTGCTCGTAAATTTTCATTGCTTAACAAATACACTCGCACCATTTCATAATACTCGCGGTGAGTAAAATGAGACATTGTCACTACGCTAGTCTAGTACGCGGCACGCGCGCAGAGACGGCGAAGGGACATCCGACCTCCGCTTCCGCAAGTGACGTACTGCATGTGCATGCGTTTTGTTTATCAAACGCCGCCGCCGGCGCCGCGCCGCATGCCCCCGCACCCCCCTCTCGTGCGCTGGGCATGGTCCAGCGGCCGGCGGCCTTCGCGTTTTCATTCATGCTCATTCATAGTATTACTATTAAATTATATCCATGTCTTGCTTATTTCAAATTGGGACAAAGTGGAAAAATGAAAAAAAAAAGTCATAAACTAAAAATGGAAATGTGTTCTATTGCTTACACTGAGCCACCAAAAAAAATTTGCGCACTGGTTAAAAACTTTTCCTGTATTTTAAAGTAAATTTTATTAAAGTTATTTAAGAAAATAGACGAAAATTGACCGTACTTTCCTCCGAAAGTACCTTTTCTCCGAAAGTAGGTACTGAGCCTAAAATTTTTAACAAAATACAGAAAATAGTTCTATACTTACCTACAGATTACAGGAAAACCTATACGAAGTCTGTAGTCTTAAAACAACATAGTAAATCTCTCAACATTGTGCGTACATACTTACATTTTCAGTTGGAATGTCCCATACATTCCAACTGAAAATGACCGTGGCAAGCGAAGCTTAACCTGATCGATCGACCCCTGCGGCTTCTATTACTCAGCCACGAGCCCCTCTAAAGATTTTTTGTGAAGTCGTATATACATATTAGATGTTGATGAAGTTACTTTGATATTTCTTTACCCATAGGTAAGCACTCAAATGCAAGCAATTCTACCGTCCGGCTATTACGCAATCCAAATCGCATGATGGTGAATTTTTTTTTATCTGTGACACAGAATCTCATGGCAAAAAAAAAAACAAAAAAACTTTGTGGTTTTCATACATTTGACATTGCCAATGTATGAAAATCACAAAGTTTTTTTCCTTTTTTTTGCCATGAGATTCTGGTAGACCGTACCTCAGATTATTACGTAAAATTCCTAATATAAAGTGTGTGTATCTTGCATAAGCTTAGCATAGAGTATAGGAGACAAAACGAGAAAGATATTTTATCTGTGTCAAAATAATTTTTAATACAAATGACGGTGTATCAAGTTCTATCTATTCTTATTGCAATGAGGGATTTTCTTTTTCTTTTTTTTTAACGCTTCCCTAGTCGCTGGATAGATGGCGCTGAACTTGGTAAGTTACTGCAAGGAACGGAAGTCACATAATTTTTTTATTAATTCACTTGGATGTAATTTTGAGATCGTAAAACGAAAGCAAACGAAACTGTCACTCAACGAGCGTATATGACGTGACGCAATGTTTTTTTTTCAAGCGTTTTGACTTCGCCATCTAGTAACTTAGTCAGTTCAACGCCATCTTCAGGGTTCTTGGGAACTATTTTTTTTTTTAAATACTGAAAAGAAAAACCTCTCATTGAAACACAAAGTGATTGGTTGCAGTCTTTCGATACCATAAGGATACAGTGTCGACACATTATGTGCCTTTGTCACGCAACTATAGAATAGAATTGATGGTGTAACTATCTATAATACATAGTTTTAAGCTACATTACTGTGGTTTTAATATGTGAAAGCTTATTATTGTATGTGGTCAAACTTTTTAAATAAATGTTCTACCTCTTTTACAACATTGCATTGTTTCGATCGAGTTCCAGTCAAACTCAAAACATTTATTTCAATTAAACCTTGTCTAATTCTTGTGAATTTTATTGTCAAAATTAAATTGTCAGTTGGTCAGAAAGTTGAAGCTAGTTGCCTATTCCAAAACGTAGATAGATCTCTGTGGAGAAGAACGGGCAAGAAACTCCATGGACACTCTTTTAAATCAAGTTATTCCAAAATTCTGGGTACATTATTCTTGTTGCTTCTATATGTGAGAACAATGTAAAAAAAAGACAAATGAAGAAACAATTCAAAATATAAGATTAAAAATAAGCCTTGGCAGTTAAGAGATGACCAGTCTCAACGGACGGCACCCGTTCACGAACATGACACGTGGATCAGCACCATCGAGCTCAACCATTTTGTAAGGAACCGAATGATCCAACACACGCGCCACATTCAGTGAGACATTTAAGTGAGCATGACACATTCTCAACTGCCATGCTCTTTCAAGTCAACATCAAAAAATCATAATAAACGGATATGGTTCTTACATTTAGTCTAAACGGATGCAGGTGAATACCAGTATTGTGCATGGAGCGACTGCCTACCTGATCTCCACAACCCAGTAACTGGGTAAAACGGTTCCCTTTCGTAAGTTTTCAGCCGAAACGTAGCCACGAGCTCCTTATATGTGTGGTCCACCATGCTTCTATATTAGTTCTAATGCACGTCACAATTTTTGTATTAGTTAACTTTGTATCATACTATTTTTTTAACCTAAAATTATTTCTATTTTAGGTCCTAAAATACTCAATAGACAAGTAACTGCGTCCAACTTGGATGTAGCGCTCGCTCGGCTCATGCTCGCTCGGCTCGCGCATGTTTGGTTTACAGTTCTAACCTTACTTAACCAATTTGGTCGGGGTACCCTATCTTAGAATTGTGACCAACTGTCAAAAAAATTCAGAAAGTTAAAAGAGTCTCATTAATTTAAAAGCGTACGTCATTAGAAGGTCAATAAGTTTTTAGAGGATCAGTAAAATATTTCTCATTTTGTAGCACCATAATGCAGTCACTCAACTACTGACCTACTATGCAACCCGTAGTAGTTTTCTTAATAAAAACTACAGCTACGGCGTAGGTAACGTGACGGTATGTTGCTACGCCATGCAGCTACGCCGTAGCAAATAAACGAATCGCTACGCGACGAATCCCAACTCTTTACACATGGAACTTTTATTCTTTTATGGTTGTTGTTCAGCGTACGTGTTTGGTTGTTGTGTGTATTTTATTTGAATAACGCTACTACATAGTAGCGTCTTAGTATTACATAATATTAAGAACTACAATGTTATGACTCTTCTAGCACAATTCTATTTGTGATAATATTTTTGCATGTTGCGACGCGACGTAGCCAACAAGTCTTTGTCCTATCTAATAATAAGTTGTTGTCGCCGCCTATTTACATCTGCAATATCAAAGGAATCACAGGTCCGTTGTCTACTCTTCTCGCAGAAGACATACTCCAATTGTTTTTTTTTATCTGTTGTTGTTCGTTTTTATCATTTTTATTTTGAAGTTGCACGAGAAGACCTCTGAAAGGAGCCATTCTCCCCATACCAAACCTTGGTTCACATACATTTTAAAATTAAAATAGTGAATTCATACCTTGTGTATATGAATGCATAAAAAAAATCAACTTTCTGAATAAGCCAGTAGAGAAAAGATAACAATAATAAAACTTGTAACGCGAACAGACTTCTAACTTCAATGTGTAAAAGCTTGGTATCGATTCTCTTCGCCTCCGCAAGGTAATTTTCTATTTAAACAAAAGAACTCCGTCTAGACCGAACGCAGACAGTTATTGGTCGACAGGGTGAAACATGTGGATGTGTTGTGCTTACCCTGCACATGAGGGAAAGAAAAAAACAACGGGTTGCACTCCGGGAGTGCCGGCAGAAATGAAAACTTGAATATTAACGTTGTTTACTGTAATTGTAACCGTAACCGTAACCGTAACTGTAACTGTCTGTCTCTGTCTGTCCGTCTGTAATTTGATCCTGTATACTTGTTTTCAATTTTTGATATTTTGGAATCTTACGAATTTTCGATCAGGGTCACGTGTCATCTTACAATCAGGGTCACGTGTCATCTTACGATCAGGGTCACGTCTATAGATGGGCAATTCACCCGGGTTTAAGCCCGGTGCTTTGATAAACACCCAATTTTGTGGGTGTTTATGGGTGTTTACGGGTGTTTATCAAAAGCACCGGGTTTAAACCCTGTGGATTGCCCATCTATAGCACGTGTCATCTTATGAATCTTACGATCAGGGTCACGTGTCCTGACGCGAGTTTAACATTTTGTACCCATTACAAAAAAGTGTACAACGCCGCTTAAGAAGTTTTCACTTCAAAAACATTACCCTCCATTTAAGGCCTGTGCAAACGATGGACAATTTGTACGCGGACAAATTGTCCGCAAAGATAGAATCTATGGAAATCCCAGCAGTCCAGTTGTCCTTCGTGTGCGTTATTGCATAGATTTCATACTTTATATCGCCGCGATCAAATTATCCGTGGACAAATTGTCCATCGTCTACACAGGCCTTTAGGCTTGGTCGTAGTTGGGTAAAAAAAACCGGTCAAGTGCGAGTTGGACTCGCACACCGAGGGTTCCGTATAAATGTGTAGGTATGTAAATAGTATAGCATGGGCTTTTTTATTTAATGTAACTAGAAATTTACGGTTTTCGAATTCTTTCCTTTACTTGAGCTACATGACATTGCTTCTTGCCATATTTCATCATTCTAGGTCAACGGGAAGTACCCTATAAATTTTGATTCCCTTGAGAGTGTTGAAATATACGTTTTTTGCGACATAAACGGCCGTACCTTTTTTTCACGTTAACCTAGAAGTTTTATTTTTCCACAGCTTCAAGGGACCGCAGACCTGAGTATATGGTTTTAATTTCAACTGGATACCTCCACGTGTTCCCAAGTTACAGGGTCTTGACAAACAGATAGACGGACAACAAAGTGATCGTATATCTAAAGGTTCCATTTTTTTTTTCCTTTGAGCTACGGAACCCTAAAAAGAGGTGAAAGCTATAGTTTAATTTATTGGTTTTGGGTTGTTTGTATTTTTGCTGTAAATTGTGTTTAAAAATCAGGAAAATGAGAGCGTAAACTTTGAGTACTATGTTTGTAAACTTCCCATCCTTTCCCTTCTATTTCTTTTTGAAGATCAAAAACTATATTAACATTACGATTACTTTTTCTTTAACCAGTGCGAAACTTAGTTTTTACGAATAATAAAGCTGAAGAATTTGGTTGTTTGTTTGAACACGCTAATCTCTGGAACTACCAGTCGGATTTGAAAAATTCTATTTGCATTTGATAGTTCAATTCTCGAGGAAGGCTAAGTATGTATTATATCATACTAAGAAAGAATCCTAACTCCTAAGAACATTAGGAGCCGAGGAAAAAGAAAAAAAGTAAAAAAAACTGGCCAAGTGCGAGTCGGACTCGCACACGAAGGGTTCCGTACCACAAGGCAAAAACGCCGAAAAAACATGTTTGTTGTATGGGAGCCCCCCTTAAATATTTATTTTATTTTAATTTTAATACTTATTTATTATTAAAGTTAAAATACAACTGAGTATTTTGTGAATATTTCAAGTGCCTACCTGTTGCCATTTTTGATATCGAGCAAAAAAAGGCAAAAAAATCGCGTTTGTTGTATGGCAGCCCCCCTTAAATATTTATTTTATTTCGTTTTTAGTATTTGTTGATATAGCGGCAACAGAAATACATTACTTGTGAAAATTTCAACTGTCTGGCTGTCGCGGTTCTTGAGATACAGCCTGGTGACAGACAGACAGACAGACGGACAGACGGACAGACGGACAGACAGCGAAGTCTTAGTAATAGGGTCCCGTTTTTACCCTTTGGGTACGGAACCCTAAAAAGAACGCCAAGCGAACACGAAGTAGTAGCAAGGGCAGGCGACGCGAGGCGACGGGGTGGGTTGGGAGTACAAGAAAGGACAATGCCAGATCCTGCCCCACCTTTCATTAATTTACAAGAAATGTAAATTAACCAAAATTATGCAATGAAAATAGGACCCTTAGTTACTTAACTGTTATTCTGTTAAACTTGCGGATAAAAAGTTACCGATAAAAGAAATTTGAAAACCCAAGTCCTACTTCCTGTTTTTATCGCGACCATCTGCGTTACTTAGTACGCACACACGCGGAACAAAACGAGTCATTTATTAAGAAAAAATGACATCTATTAAAGTATTATGTACAGATTTTAATATGTATTTGGTTTAAATACATACAGTTAATGAAAATAATGTTTTTTTTTTAATATATTATATTATTATGAATGTATATTCTAATCACTATTTCGCATTTCAGCTTTAGTAATTAGGGGTAACGAAACGTCATTGACGCGCTGATAGTTATGTCAAAAAGTAATTCATTGCCATTCGCTCTGTTCTGTTTGCATTGCTGTTTGTTGTTTACGCTCCCTAATCTATCTGTGATCATATTACTTTCACACGAAGATCTCGCCTACTCGCCGACTTTGTGCTACTTGCTACGGATCTTGTGGATCGCCCGGAGGACACAGTGGAGGTCTGCCCGGCTTGGGCAGAGCACCGCCGCATAATCACGGCGGCGATCGGCGGCGGTGATCTCTCGCGTCTCAATATACAGCACTAGTTTAATAATTTCTACAATTTTATTGTAACTGCAATTAATTTAAACTTAAGGTACCTAACCTAAATGTAATAACTGTCCTTAGACTCAAACAGAAACCGCAAGTTCTAAAGGCATTTAAACATGTTTTTAGTTATCTATACATATAATAAATCTGTAGAAGGGTCAATTCTGTACATTGAAAATATTGAAAAAATAAATAGCGGGGGGTGTTGCTGGATCGATACCAAACCCAAATATGTGATTAAAAAAATTTTTGTCTGTCTGTCTGTCTGTCTGTCTGTCTGTCTGTATATGCAGGCATCACGTGAAAACTAACGGTTCGATTTCGATGAAACTTGCTATAATTATACCTTATTATCCTGGGCATAAAATAGGATACTTTTTATCCTGGAAAAATACGTAGAAAAAAAAATCTTATTTTTCGGTTTTATTCATAGACGTTGTTCTGTAGAACACACGTTGCATTACCCGTAGTGGATAATTTTCCATTTCAATTTAAGAGAATACAGTGTCCTGTAGCTTTGTGTTACGCCATGACAATAAATAAGGCTCAAGGTCAGACCCTAGGAGTTGCTGGCGTAGATCTTACCGCGAGTTGTTTTTCACACGGGCAACTTTACGTAGCTCTTTCCCAATGTGAGCAGTCCAAGAAATCTTCATATTCATATTCCGGACGAGCTCACTAACAATGTTGTGTATGCTAAAGCTCTCAATTAACTTTCTGTCGCATTGTCACGATCACTTTTTTATTATTGCAAACTTTTCGTCATTGTCAGTAATTTACTGCTACATGCTACTTATCAAGGTCGGAATTACTATGAAAAAAATACTTACTACAGAACGCGAGCTCAACAGCAGTAGCTCAATAGAGGGATCTCCTTAATTATTATAGGCTTAGCCGTATTTGGGTCCAATAGATATTTATAAGATGTCATTGTCAGAGTTACTCAAAATGGAGAAATAAACCATCCACGCGAAGACCGACATCCGCGCGGACGGAGTCGCGGGCGGAAGCTAGTACTATAATAATATTATAAAGGTGAAAGTTTGTGAGTGTGTGTGTGTTTATATGTTTGTTACTTCTTCACGCTCAAACGGCTGGACCAATTTTGATAAAATTTTGTACGTATGTAGCTGACACCCTGGATTAACATATAGGCTACTTTTTATCCCGATATTCCCACGGGATCGACATTTACGCGGGTGAAACCGCGGGGCGCAGCTAGTCACTAATAAAGCAGCAATAGAATGCTACATTTAGCATGCGTGTAAACCAACTTTTATTTGGTGGGTTAAAGCTCTATAGGGTGTCTGGCATTGTCCTTTCACGCGGACGAGGTGGCGGGCTGAAGCTAGTTTTATAATAAAGAGAAATGATGTGATGTGAAAAAGAGGTTATCAATTCGACACATATGTATGTAATATTATTGGCATTGCATTATATTCACATATGACAATCTATTAGGGCTTCCAAACAAATATACAAAATTTTATAGATGTATACATGTGTGTATCTATGTATGTATGTATCGAAAAGTGAAGTCGGTGGCAAAAAAAACGAAAACTAAATTATAGATCCCAAGACACCGACTTCCGAAATTGAAGTTATTTCAAAATTTTGAGTTCATTTCTTTTTGAAGTCGGTTTAATTTTTTTAAATTACTTTTTTATTTTTATGTTACGCTTTCATGCTGAAACTGCTGAACGGATTTGGATGAAATTTGACACATGGGTAGACCATGACCTGGAGAAGGACTTGGAGTACTTTCACCTTGGATAGATATATTGTGAGTGCCACATTATTAGGCAAGCTTGAAAACTATACTTGAATTTTGACATTTCCCAAATTCATCCAATAAACAAACTAGTCCATGTACAGACGCCAGCACATCAAGCTACTACAATCTGTCAAATTTCTTTAATATATTTTCAACTTTATTGCTAAAGCATAAGGTTCAAAGTTGATTGGAAAAATTTGACAGTTTCAGGTAGCTTGATGTCTGTACAAGGGTTGACCCTTCACAAAAACAAATAAATATCAAAACTCACTCTCCATTACACCCTCCATCTATAAATATAAAATTCAAAGTCCTGACTGACTTATATATCAACGCACAGCCTAAACCGCTGGTCCTAGAGACGTGAAATTTGGAGAGTGTGTTTTTTGTGAAGAGCAGGTATCCACTAAGAAAGGTTTTTTCGAAATTCCACACCAACGGAGGGAGGGTGAAATTTCACGCAGACGACAGTCGCGGGTAAAAGCTAGTTTTACATAATCGATTTCCAAACAAAATAAAACTAGGCTCAGTGTGAAGTCTAAGGGCCGGTTGTTTCAAAAGGTTGGTTAACGTAACACACGTACGTCAAACAATAACGAGTCCGTAATCGTAATTATTTGACGTAAAGTCAAGGCCATAATTTCGTATTTGTAATTTGAAACAATGCTTTTTTTGTTTGATGATAGTTAGCGCCATTTTTGACTTACACGCGTGCGTCAAGTGAACGTGAAACAACCCGCCCTAACCCTACAATCATTTCTATCAGATTACAGCCCCCGACTTCAACCATATTAGTTTTCAAAGCCACTTTGTACACATCTAGCGTACCTTTAAACACGTCTGGCGTACCTTAATACGCGTCTGGCGTACCTTTATTAGCACTATCTATTAATTAACTTCGTGTTTCGCAATATATAGGGTGTGGAAATACGCCACAAAGTGGGAAAATGTGGTATTTTAATTAGAGGAGGCTTTGTTTCTTTTACTACTTATCCTTTTATTTTAGTGTCTAATTAAGTTAACAATGATGATAGAAGGCCATAAAAAATAATTGTCTGTTACTTACGAATTACTTATTTATTTCTCCATCCCTGTCCCGCGCGGGACATTTAATTTTGGGCTAAAACTCGGGACGTCTGTGAACGCTGATTCACATTTTAGCAAAACAAAAAAATCAAGCGTAGAAATAAAATTGCTAGTCCTGTTTTTAAAAACTATAATAATAAGTTTTTTTAAAAACGGACTATTCGTTCAATTTCTACGAAACTTTTTGGCTGCAAACAAAATAAATTTTTCGATCTGCAGTATTTTACTAAATAATCGTACAGTGGTCACAGCATTATGTTGTGGAGCCTTTTTGGCCTAACTTATGTCTTTTTTTAGGTTTCCGTAGTTCCTACAAGCAGGAACCCTTATAGTTTTGTCATGTCCGTCCGTCTGTCTGTCTGTCTGTCCGAGGTTTTGCTAGGAGACCGTTAGAACTAGAAAACTGTAATTTTGTAGGAGTGTGTATATCAATTACGCCAACAAAGTGGTAAATAAAACATGTGAAGTGGGGATGAATATTTTTTTCGTCATCTACCCCATCGTGTGGGGTACCGATGAATAGGTCTTCTAAAATGACTTGGGGGTTGCTAAATTATTTTTTCGATTTAATGCTCCATTTACGAAATATTAAACTTTAAAGTGCAAATTTTTGTTCCAGTAGGGCCCCTTCTAAAAGCTAAACTGCGGGCTTGAAAAATCTGGAAAAATTCACGATGATAGTACATTTCATGAGCTTTAAAGGAAAATTCTAGCGATTAAGATAACTTTATTAGTTTAGCAGTAATAGTCGTTGAACTTGAGTGTTGGATAATTTTGTACCAAATACAAAATCCTTAGCATTAATCCTTTAAAGTGACTAAGATGAAGTAGTTGCTTGTTTAAAACGGGTAAAGACTTGTATTGAAAAACAAAATATGATTTTTTTTTATATATATTTTTTTTATATTCAGAAAAAAGAACAACAGAATCGTACTATATTGTAATAACTGGCTACTACGGAACCCTACACTGTGCGTGGTCCGACACGCACTTGGCAGGTTTTTTTAGTTTATTTTTTTTTTGGATGTAATTACTGTAACTTTATTAGTTTTAAATGCTCCTATTTTTACTATTTGTATTTCCTGTACCCCAAATGAGATGTTTATCTTTCTTTCTTTTAACAGATATTTTTTCGCTTACGCAAGCATTGTAACAACATTAACTAAAGTAAATTCCAACTACTTTACTCTCTACCAGTGTAGCGTTCATTTCGCTCCATCCTGTATATTTTATGACGTGTGGTTTTAATCCCTAGTAGCTGCGGTGCGATTCATTAATGTTTTTAATGGGATATTATGTAGAATGGAAATGATGATGGTGCTGTTAATGAAAAGCGACAAAGTATGTGAAACATTTAACTATGTCTGTGAGTATCTTCAAAACGGGTATCAAACTAATATTATAAAGGCGACAGTTTGTGAGTGTGTGTGTATGTGTGTGTGTGGGAGGGGGGTGTGTGTGTTTATATGTTTATTACTTCTTCACGCTCAAACGGCTGGACCAATTTTGATAATTTTTTTATGGAGGTAGCTGACACCCTGGATTAACATTAGGCTACTTTTTATTCCGATATTCCCACGGGATCGAAAAATCTAGATGAGAAGAGTAATTCTAAAGAAAATAATTATTAATCATAGAAACGAAGCTATGGTTAAACCGTTGGTCCCGGCTGTCAATTGTAGATCTTTGACAGTCGATACGGGTAGTCAGAAGTCAGAAAGTTTGACATCCAGTCTTACCAAGACGTATCATGTTACCCAGTAATTGGGTTGTGGAGGTCAGATAGGTAGTCGCTCCATGTAAAATACTGGTATTCAACTGCATCCGGTTAGAGTTGAAGCCGACCCCAACATAGTTGGAAATGGTTTGGCAGATTTGTTTGTCATTTAACCACATGTTTATTTCTATCTCATATAACCATGTTCTGTCCTGTGGGGGTCACCACATTTGGGCAAAGGCTAGGAAGATTTATTGAGAAACGCTAAGAACGCTTTTTAAAACGGGCTTGGGATACGCCATTCAGAGTAAACTAGTCGCGAGCTCGAACTCACTGGTGTTCATGGTTAAAAAGCAAGCTGTCACCTGGTTTCGTGTCCGATAGTATCAGTGATGAGCAGTTAGACGCTAGTCTACACGCAGAACGTTTAGTTTTCACAAACAAAAACACCGTTCCGAACTGATAGGCGCGGAAAAAAATTCGAAAATTGCTTTGGAATATCGAGTTTTAAGAAAAAACAACTACATTAATCAATTACAAATAAAGTTTATTGAACTCTTCGATAATTGAACTTTGTTGCTACGGACTTGGTTTTAATGATTTTACAGTTTTTTTATGACTGATTTACACCCAAAGTTACGTTAAAAATAGTGAGAAAAACGAATATTTGTTGGCTCATAACTTTAAGGTACTATTCTGTTTCAGTACAGACAAAATTAATAATGAGTTAAAACGATATCATGTTTAACTTTGGATGCAAAATGTCAAACAGTGGAGTAATACTCTTCTGAAATTTGTATGGAAAAAATATCGTTTAGTAGCACCTTAAGCCAGTTTAACGTAAATAGAGGTATCATACGATACGCCTGACACAACACCCGGTCTGGTCGGAGGATCCTGCCTTTTCTATGGAGTATGAGTGAACTTTACACCCTGTTCCTTATACCTCTATACACTTAAATTACTTTCACAAGTCACCCAATACCGTTTTATGTTGTTGTAGTTGCAATGCTAGAGCGTAACAATTTATAAAAAAGAAAAATCAATCCCTTCCTGGACAGGAACGGCCTGCGCCTGGCGACGGGGACCATCACGGGACACTGCTCACTAAACAAACACTTCCACACAATAGGCATAACGGACAGTCCTTTATGCAGGGCTTGCATTGTGGCTGAGGGAACCGTTGCGCATGTGCTCTTTGAGTGCACATGCGTCACCTAGATTAGGGAATCGTACACAGATATTCTCAACAGGCCAGGAGACGTGATCAACGTCTGGAGGGAGGTGGGCTTGGAATAACCACCTACAGCTTCCATGACCCACGCACAATGGTCCACTTGAAGGACTAAGTGCAGAAACCAAACCTTCTTACATAGAAAAAAACCACCAGCCATACCCTTTTTTTTTTCGGGTGGAAAATCATCAAATCCCAGTCTAAGTGGAGTGGAAGGGAGTCTCAGACTCTTACTGACTAAAACCCACCCATGTTTCTTCCTTAACCCTTTATGTTCCGGCCCAGCGGTAACCCTTTCGGACAATCCCGCTGACCCGGCAGGCTTCGGCCCTAAGGGGGCTCCCTTCCTCGATGCTGACATCTCTTTGAGGCGCGCGTGGAACATGTACGCGCCGTCCGGCGCGGGCCTGGTCCTGATCGGACGGTGAGCTGCCCATTACTCTCCGTCCACCTGCCATACCGTTAAATCAAAAAAAGACGAACAAAGCGCCATAGTTGCCAATGTCAACACATCTACCTACATAACCCAAATCCAAATCAATCTATACATGAAGGTTATTACGGTCGCGACCTCCTCAAGATGAGCACAAGCCATCGATTAACAAACTGACAATCTGGACCTTGTGTTGGTACACATTACCT
This sequence comes from Mesoligia furuncula, assembly GCA_916614155.1. NCBI lineage: Eukaryota > Metazoa > Arthropoda > Insecta > Lepidoptera > Noctuidae > Mesoligia > Mesoligia furuncula. The sequence continues at coordinate 15,900,345 of OU744815.1, read as the reverse complement.
AACGTTCGTGAACGGTACGCGGTAGGGCGATGATATTTGAAGATATCGTACCCTTTTTCTTTACAGATATTTCGGCCAAGGTGACAGTTTGCATGCTCGGCAAGGAGGTTATAACAAAATGTATAGGATTTTTTATTTTTGCCGTATTTTTGAAAGAAAGAAAGAAAAAGTATTTATTGCGACTCGTACAGGAAGATCACAAACTAAACTAAACACAGTCAAATAAAAATCCAAGTTATACAAAAAAAAAGAAAAAGTAACAATAGTAAAATAAAACAGAAAGTCCTATACGAGGCCAAAAGGCTCCTATCTCAGCATGATGCTGCGACATTTAAAAAATAAATGTCACAGCGCAGGCACAGGGCAGTTACAGAAACAGAAATAAATAATTATGTAAAATATTAGCAAATTTTTAATTATAATAATTATGTTTTATTTTAAGTTCTTTAGTAAAGACAAGTTTTCTCGAATACCTACTGTTTTCGAGCAGAAATAATGTTTCTTCGATATGTACCTACTATATCTGCAAAATTGGTAAAAAAATCCATTCTTTGTATGAGGGTGCATCCTGAAAGTTGGCAACGTCGCAAATAGCTGTCAAATATTTCGCTGTTTTAATGAATTAATCAACACCTGTGACTAAAGTAAATTATGAATTATCGCAGTATACAATTATATTTTTGTCTAAAAGATTAAATTGCGTCTATTGATGTCAAGTCCTTGGTAATTGCGTATCGATTAGAATGACATCACAATATTCATCGCCTCCCCTGGGACAGTGGGTTAGTGACATATTTGGCGATCGTTTTATCGGCAATTTGATTGATGCGACGAATATACAGGGTGATTGGATCTGGACCCGCCACAGCAAATTCTCATATAGAGGAGGTCATTTACTAATTATTGAACCCAGCTAAAGTTTTATAGTTTAGGAGATATGTAGGTGTAAATAAATTAATAGTTTGAAAAACACTAGAAAAAAACGCTTTTATAAATGCACGTAAAAACAAAAAACCAGTGCCTATATTCCGGCTTCATCATCAGACCTTGAAACCTAATCGTGGTCAAAGTTCATTAAAAGACTTTTCTAAGAAATCCAAAACAGCTATGATACGATTTTCCATCGTGAAGTTCCAGTTCATATCTTCCGGCTCCATCGTCAGATCAGTTCGACAATACCATATTATTGTATTGTCATCAGAAGTACATACAGCTGCCAATTTTCATTACGCTACGACCCTTGGAAGATGGTTAAATTAGTTACCTTAGATTCCATTACATAGTTAGTTACATACAGGTCGACCTAATAAAAGCGTGTTAAAAAGCGTACTATCTTACGTTTTAACCCTAGTTTGAGGCAAGTTCCGAGGTATTTTAATCACCAATGTTTATGACTACCAAAAACTACTAAAATTATGACGCGGATGCCGCGATTCGTATGACGCGGATGCCGCGATACGTGGTGGCATTCCGCAGATAGCTCAGCCACTCAATATTCAACCAGTTTTGCTCTGCGAGGATCCAAAGTTAGTTGTGTCGTTACTATTATTTGGACTTTAAACCTTATTTCAATGATTGTAGCAAATGTATTTTAAACTTGACTTGAATTACGAAAGAATTTAAATTCTATCTCCTTGGAGTCTGTCACAAAAATGTAGAAAGCAGTTTTTAATATTAGATAAATGCAAGAATCTGGTTTGCGAATTAAGTTTTATGTCGGGCAAACGATGGTCGTTCAGTAGGCAATTTTAATATTATAAATATAGCTTTATATATTGCTGCTCTTGTCAAAATATATGGAGTGCCTTTTTGTCCATGGATTTAAGAAAAATGCTGTCATAAACGCAAGTAATATGAGGATCTAATCTTTTACAAAGCCCATCCATCGTCTCTTTTAAAGCTATTCACGTTCGTACTCAAAACTTTCCTCATATTTTCCTCGCTCCTCCGCATCACTATACTGACAACTCGGCTGTGATTGGACATTGGTTCTATTATTACTTATTTTGGCTACTCTAAACATACTTTTGGTTCCTGCAAGTGAACGGATTTTTGGTGAAAAAATGGAACAACATAGAGAACAATGTGCTACTTGTGGTCGGAGTGTGCGACGAGACAGGTCGCGACATGTTTTGACTCGAGACCAGCTAGAGAGCAGACCTGCAGGGTAATTGCGTAACACACTATCAGTAGCAATGGGTTTCATTTTGACAGTTCAACAACATTCATTGCGTTATTTGCGTTGTTGAGCAGACACATCTTTTGAACATATGGAGCAATGGATTAGAAATATGCTTCAAAATGATTCAAATTGATAGTAATAGTGTGTTACGCAATTAGGGTGCTGGATTTGCTTAATATATACGCCAACGCATGAACATGAAAATAACCTATTTATTACCCGACTACGGCGAAGCAAAAAGGAGGGTTATGATTTTGTTCATTTAAATGATAGACAGGTAGAATAATTATATCTGTACGAAGGAGACTTGTGTAAGGTATAAGATTGAACTAAACATCTTCAAGAATTATAAAGCGCAACGTCTATCTGTCTGTTTACCAGTTAATGTGCTTTTGACTCGAAAACCACATTTTAATAATTCTTTTTGTAGTGAAAACTTCTAGCGTTTCGAGCGATTGAAGTAAGTCAAGTCTAACGGCTTATGGCATCGATGCAAGTAACTGCCTATTATTACGAGGGCAGATACACTGACGACACACGTCAAGAAAAACCCACTTGATAGGTAGAAACGCTTTGCCAAAGCTTTACTGTTCATGTATAACAGGCAATCGTACTATAGGAACTTGAGCACACATTATGAGCATTATTTGGTTCCTGGGATTTGTGAGGCACCAGACTAATGATTTTCAATGCCCAGCAAGATTTTTGGATGATGTAATTCTAATTGATCATAATGAATAAAATAAGACAATCCATTTTTTGCGTTAATCGATTACTGTGAAAAGTCTATGTTATTATGCTAAATAAAGAATAATGGTTATTACAAATGGTTTTCTCATTTCATATACCTATTCCTTTACCGTTAACTCAGCATAGCAACAAAGAGCTAGGCCAAATATCGTACTTAATGGATTTTTTTAAGTTGTTTTCAAAACTATTTTATCCTAACTTGGACATTACTTAGAGTAAAAAAATATATATATATGTAAATAGGGGAACAAGTACAACATTTGACCATATGTTATATATTGCTACAAGGGTTGGGACAAACTCCATACAAATCTGCCCAGTGTGTAAAAATGTATTTTAAACTTGACTTGAATTACGAAAGAATTTAAATTCTATCTCCTTGGAGTCTGTCACAAAAATGTAAAAAGCAATTTTTAATATTAGATAAATGCAAGAATCTGAATTGCGAATTAAGTTTTATGTCGGGCAAACGATGGTCGTTCAGTAGGCAATTTTAATATTATAAATATAGCTTTATATATTGCTGCTCTTGTCAAAATATATGAAATGCCTTTTTGTCCATGGATTTAAAAAAAATGCTGTCAAAAACGCAAGTAATATGAGGATCTAATCTTTTACAAAGCCCATTGTCTCTTTAGTCTTCCCCCACTTTTAAAGCTATTCACGTTCGTACTCAAAACTTTCCTCATATTTTCCTCGCTCCTCCGCATCACAGGCCCATACCATGACAACCGATTTGCACACAACTTTTCAGTCACCGGTGCACTTTCAGACATCCCCTATCCCACCCTATTTACCTTTACGTACCTAACTAATATTATAAATGTGAGTTAGTGAAGGTGTCTGTTCAAAACCCTATTTACACGATGCGATGCCCATATACACAGGATATTTTCCTGAAATAGTTTTCGTGTGAAACCAACAATTTAAAAATATTTATACAAATAAGGGCAAATTTTTCAATCGACAGGTAATTTTTATTCGTCGAATAAAATTTACCTGTCGATTTTTTATCGAAGAACTGTCAAAAATTCAAAATTGTTCCTCGGATAAAATTATATGGCGTTGGAAAAATCAGCCCTAAAATTAAGCAAACACTAGAAACTTAAACAACCTCCAATTAGCAAACTAAAATATTTACGTCAGTACTTACTTTATTTGCCAACAAAACACAAATTCAGAACTGTAGACTAACATAAAGAAGAAACCTTTTTCAAGTCCCTAATTTATTATTCAAACAAATCCCTCTCTACTTTCACTTCGCTTTTAGGGTTCCGTACCACAAAAGAAAAAATGGAACCCTTATAGGATCACTTTGTTATCCGTCTGTCTGTCAAGACCCTTTATCTCGGGAACGCGTAAAGTTATCAAGTTGAAATTAAAACCATATACTAAGGTCTACAGTCCCTTGAAGCTTTGAAAAAATCAAACTTCTAAATTAACGTAAAAAAAGATGCGGACGTATATTTCGACACTCTCAAGGGAATCAAAATTTAAAGGGTACTTCCCGTTGACCTAGAATCATGAAATTTGACAAGAAGCAAGGTCATGTAGCACAAGTATAGGAAAAAATCTGATAACCGTGAATTTGCAGTTACATTAAAAACACCACACGCCTACAAATTTGTACGGAACCCTCGATGCGCGAGTCCTACTCGCACTTAACCGGTTTTTATAAAACATGTAACTTTTCTCGATGTCTATACTTAGCCACACAATGGACACTGTGTTCAACTTTTTATTGAATAAAAGAGAAAAGAATAATATCCGCCTGAAGTACATATAAGGGAGTACAAGGGTATTGTGTTGATGTCGGTCGGGAGTAGGGTTACCCTAACTCAGGAGTTGTCCTGAGATCTCAGGATTTTTAAACTCTTCTCAGGATTACGGCCGGATTTTGTAAATCTCAGGAAATCTCAGAATTTATAGAGTAGAATTTTAAGGTCTTTTTATTAAAAAGGTACAAAAAGGAAAACAATTTTGGTCATGATCATCGGTTTCTTACTAAACTTCAACTATATCCGACGATCCTGCATACCGATCAGTTTTGTTGACCTTACCTACTGGCTACTATTAAAAAGTAACAATTAATGTAATTGTGTACTTAGTAGTTTTATCCTTACCCCCTTACTAATAACCGTTTTATATCAGATGAATAGTTACGCACCGATTTCTCTCTTTCAGTCGTCAGTATTTTGACTTTCGAATACAGATGATATACAACATTTATTAATGAGGGGGTTACTATGTAGATACTAGATTACCCTATCAATACCCCGTGTATTTAACTATTCTTCGCCATTACTTGCAATGGTTACTGTTGAGGAAAATGTGACAATTAATTTTTCACAATGCACATATCTTTTCTCTCAAGAATTCTCTACAACGCAAACCGCTTATAAACTACAATCTTCATACGTTTCCACAATAATACCAACCTATTTATTTTCTTTACAACACGGAGCACAGAAAAACTCGGCTGCATTATCACGCAGTCAGAGTTTTACTTTTATAATGAAAACGTTGTTCAGGGGAGCGTATTCCCGGTCTGTTCGTTTGTTTGTCTTTTGTTTTGCTCATTAGCTGGCACACGGTCCAACGTATGTGTGAGTACTGCCGGTCGATTCTGTAAAAATCTCACCGTGATAACTTAGGTGAAGTGAGTTTGTGATTGCTAGGAATTGACACTATTGACAGCTCACTCCACGCTTTAAGTCCGGCACCACACAGACAAACCTATGGGTTCGAAAATACTTTGTTCGTAATAACATAAAATTTCATTCAAAACTGAAGAAGAATGCTCGTGACTCATATTTTTCATGTCATATTTTTTTAAACTAATCACTCCCATACTATAAATTGGACATTTTAGGGCTGCATAACCATAGCATAATCAGCCTATAATGTTCTCACTGCTCGGACACTGTGTGAGGGAGTGGGCCGTAATCCACCACGCTGGCAGCACCAGTGCTGGTTGGTTGGTCTTCGATTTTTTTTTTGTTCTAGGCCGTGCCAGTTTCCTTACGATGTTTTCCTTCACCGTTTTGAGAGCAACGGTGAAGTGCTTGCCTGGATTCGAACGTACGACCTATAACTCGAAATTCACAGCCTTTACCACCACTGTTTCATTCAAAGCTGCTGCTGCTTTTAGGGCTGGTGATGTACCAATTCAAATTTAAAATATTTTCTCATAATCCTACATGGGTACTTATGAAACGTCAGAAGCGCGTGCACGGTTCCAATTGGTCGTTTCCTACGGAGAAGAGCCGACAAGAAAACAAATAGTTACTCGTTTTCAAATTACAGCGAAATTAGATATGAGAGGACAGTGTTAGCATAAATCAGCAAGTTCTCGATATTTCATAAAACAGAAAATGGCCAACGAATCGAAAAATCTATGACTCTAAAAGGCCTTCAAAGTCCTCACGTTCTCAAAATAGAAAAAATATACAAGATTAATAAAATGAAATGAATAAAAACTACTTACCAATTTATGTCATAATAATGATAATAAAAATGTTCAGGTTCTGTTTGTCCAACGTCTTATTAAGCTCTCCAAATCATAAAGATTTTTTCACACCACCTGCTCGAAAATGTCAAATTATATGTCAAGCAACCTTAACCTAAAGTGAGTCATTAGTGGCCGGGGGCACAGCCGGTCAATAATGTTGTACTGGATTTCATTATGACCCGCTGGTCAATAATGTGATTTGAATTTGGAATCTCACATGCTCAGCTAAATTGGCAGTATAGTACTAACAAACACCCTTTGGTGCCAGAAAGAGGAAAGCTATTCTCGAAACCCTTACTACGCGTGGATGATATTCTCGATTTCCTACAAAATCATAACGACTGCTTCTTCATATCGTTGCCATGTTTTCGATGACATAATATTGTAAGAATAATTAGATAACTACGAACCATTTTTTAAAAGGAATGGAATAACATTAAAACTGGCATTAATAATAACAAATACCGTACCGCGCCGTAATACCGTAATAGTAATTGGCTGTAACATTAGTTAATCTATTTTAAGTAAACTGCGCTAAGATTGCTGTGGATTTTGTGAATAAATAAATAAATAATAAAACCTATCTATACTACAGTCGATTTATCACATTTTATCAAAAATACTCTATTTTCTGTCTGTGTGGTGCCGGACTTAAAGAATACCACCACCCCTTACTTCCCGTGGGTGTCGTAAAAGGCGACTAAGGATCGTACCGGAGAATGGGCAGCAGCGTTCTTTATGTATTCCACCATCATACCATACTGCGATCGCCAACCCGCCTGCCAAGCGTGGCGATTATGGCAAACCCTCCCAAAATTGGGGGAGGCCTATGTCCAGCAGTGGACGTCTATCGGCTGAAACGACTCTATTTTCACGAGCGTCTCCAATGACGTTCTAAATTCAAAATGCATACAGCCAATCATCCAAAACCATTCTACCAGCCCTGTATAAAGCTTAGTTTACACAAACGCCACTTCCATGAGAGTGATATCAATAGACACACACGACAAAACCGTAGAAGAGACTTTTTTTTGAAAATCGAATGGATCGTGTCTTGGCTACTTATTGGTAGACGCAATAAAGGCGCAAATTTTCGTACTATGGCTATTATTTTCTCACAGTAGGTGTAAAAAGTAGAGTATCCTCCTCTGGGCTAAAGGTGTCTTTGCCTTGGGCTAGCTTGAATCCCTCGCTGCATTCAGGATTCTTGTATTAACTCCCTCGCTTCGCTCGTGAGTTAAACTCTTAACTCCCTCGCTGCGCTCGGGAGTTAAGTCCCGAATCCTTCATTGCGCTCGAGATTCAATATGACGCCCGTGACATAAGACACAACTTTAGCCCCTCGGTGCATAATCTACTATTATGTGCAACGAATAATCATGAAACAAACAGAAAATCTACGCACCAAAGACATATGGTAGCCTATAAACCACATCTTTATTTCTATCTCATGCAGGTAACCTCCTTTAATTTTAACGACATCCAAAATCTACAGGATGCTACGTTTCAAACGGAGACCAAAAGGAATTTAAATGAGAAATTACGCTGCTCATAACCTGAAAGCAGGTTATAAATAAAACGTAAAACCGTGCGAACGGTAAATTAATAAAAAAAGCGGCCAAGTGCGAGTCGGACTCCGACACAAAGGGATCCGTACCACAAAGCAAAAACGCCGAAAAAAATAGTAGATTGTTATACAAGGGTCGGAAGGAATCAATTCCCATACGAGGCATTTAGACGCCCGAGCGCAGCGAGGGCGGCTATAGTCCGAGTGGGAATTGATGACTTTCACCCGTGTTAAACACTCTACTTTTCATTTCGAATTTAAGGAAAGTTAAAAATTGTAGTTTTTCTAAAATATTTAATGATAATATTTCTTTTTTAATTTGAAGTATGGAACACACCACGTCACCGCCACATGAGTAGATTCTGTGTCACCACCGCGGGCCGTCCCGCTTACTAGGGCCGGTATTATTATCATTCTGTCTGCATTCTTACTTTTACCATTTTTCATAAATTACTTAGAAAACACGATAATCTTGATAAAAATTACTAAAAATTGTGTTGCGACGAAACATTTTTTAGTGCTGACCGTCCACCCAACTTTCTTATTTCGATTCAAAACTTGCATACAGCCTAATCGATACTCGCAATAAAAAAAATTGTAGAAACTGAATAAAAACTCTTTAAACTAACAAAATATATTGAAATGTAAAGTGTTTGCAGAATATCCAATCTATAGAATTAATTAATTATCATCATTCTCAAAAAAACTTCTGGTTAGCCTACCTAAAAAATGTTTACTGGGAATTCTGTAGTAAACTATTAGAAAGTATCAAAAATAAAATCCACAATAAATAATTGTCCAATAAATTAAAATAATTTTAAACAGCGAGCGCATTCCGAATATAAATTCAGTTATAGAAGCATTACGGCGCGAAATGCAGTAAATGAGGTAACGTATGGCCTGTTTGTTATTGACATGATATTAGAAGAGAATGAAATGATATTAGAAAAACATAAATCATTATTTTATACAATGCTTATTGTATTTATTGCTTAAAATCATTTTATTTTATTTTCAAATATCGATTACATTCGTCATGTTAATTACCTACTCGAGTCAAACGAAATTTAAAAAAAAAATTGTTTGGAATAATCGCTTTCACACATCATTGCAATAAAAAAAAACAATAATGGTCGGCGATTTTGAACACAAATTGAGTAGTGGTAATGATTAATACGTATTATTGAACCTGTTTGAATATTACGTTAAAATCTGGGCATTTTCGTGTTGTTTATAATATTATCAATAACATTTGTCACATTTTAAATCTTATCTACATCTGTGTGTGTGAAATTTGTTAAAAGTAAAAATGTAAACACACACTATTGGCGCGAAACTTCGACATTAGATATCAAAAAAACTTCATTACCACTACTTATTTACCTTAAACTATGGATAAATTCGTCAAATAATTAAATGATGTTATTTACAGCCCCGGTAAAGTCAGGATGTTCGAAATCCCCAATTTTTATGTTTTTTAGCCTCGACCACAACTGACATCAAAATGGCGATTATCGTACCTATGTATGTTGAATTTATTCAAGGTAAATTATTAACTTGTGCGCTAAATATGAAAGATTTAATGGCGTTAACATATGAGCTTTTTATCCAACTCTCCTAATTAACGCACATTCATAAGATTTGATGGGTAGCATAATAAATATTTACATAATCTATTAAGGGTGTCGTATGTCTGACTGAGCTGACAACCTAACTAAATTAGGTTCTATTTATAAATTTCATTCCCGCCCTAGGGAGGGAAGCAATTACTATGAGTCTTTCCTGCCCAAGGGTGGGAAGCAGCGTTTTCCACCCGCTATTCGGATCAAACAAACACTACTTTCCGAGTATGAGAGATGAAAACACGTTTGTTGTATGGGAGCCCCCCCCCCCCCCTTAGATATGTCTGTTCTGAGTATTTGTTGTTATAGCGGCAACAGAAATACATCATCTGTGAAAATTTCAACCGTCTAGCTGTCCACGGTTGATGAGATACAGCCTGGTGACAGACGGACAGACGGACAGTGGAGTCTTAGTAATAGGGTCCCGTTTTTGTCCTTTGGATACAGAACCCTAAAAAGGAACTTCAAACTCGTAGGAAAAGTAACCATAAAATTGTTTTTATTTCAGTAAAGAGTTTTTATTCCTTGCTTTTAGTACTTTTTGATGTTTAAACCCGAAGACGTCATTCGTTTGTGATCCTAAAAATATTCGGGTTCAACTGTTTTTTTTTTTTAATTAACGGGAACCCATTGTTATTAGTTTATTTAGTTACCTACAAATTGATTTGGTTAATTTATCGCAAATCGTCGTTTCAGCCGATAGACGTCCACTGCTGGACATAGGCCTCCCCCAATTTTGGGAGGGTTTGCCATAAACGCCACGCTTGGCAGGCGGGTTGGCGATCGCAGTATGGTATGGTGGTGGAATACATAGAGAACGCTGCTGCCCATTCTCCGGTACGATCCTTAGTCGCCTTTTACGACACCCACGGGAAGTAAGGGGTGGTGGTATTCTTTAAGTCGCAAATGGCAGCTTGATAATAATATAATGAAAGTGAAAGAGAACTTTGAACCCTGATGCTGCGATTAATGTGACCAACTACTGAGCCCTCATTTAATATTGGGTGTACTACCTACTCGAGAAGAAGAAGCGTTCTTTTAACAACGGAAAACTAAAAATCTTGACACAGCGCACATCTGTTTAATAAGGTCCCAAGAAAAAAGTATATCCATCGAAAAACCAACCGTATAATCTTAGCTACAAAGTTGAAAGTAAGTCACAAACGTGAAGAAATATATCAAACGTCGTGATGTTCTTACTCTTCACATTCAATATAAATCTATGTAACGTCTTTATTTCGATCGAGTGACAAATGGCACACGATAGCACTATTTATTAATATGTCGGTGCCTACTCGAGGTTACCTTTGTAGTCTGAATTATGTTTTATAGACAGACAGGAAAGTATCGATATATTAATATAAATTTAGTCCTTCTTTGTCTGTGTGGTGCCGGACTTTGTCAGTGTGGTGCCGGACTTTGTCCGTGTGGTGCCGGACTTAAAGAATAGCACCACCCCATACTCGTACTTCCCGTGGGTGTCGTAAAAGGCGACTAAGGGGCGTACCGGAGAATGGGCAGCAGCGTTCTCTATGCATTCCACCACCATACCATACTGCGATCGCCATACCCGCCTGCCAAGCGTGGCGATTATGGCAAACCTCCCCCCTTTTGGGGGAGGCCTATGTCCAGCAGTGGACGTCTTTCGGCTGAAATGATGATGATGATGAGTCCTTCTTATCGATTTCGATAACGGCGACAGATTTTTTTTTTCTAGCGTGTATTGGATGGGTGACCATCTTTACATACCAAGACTCCTGCGAGTCTCGAAAAGCATATTCATCCGTTGGTCCCCACTGTCATTCGTGGATCTTTGACATTCGTTACTGGTCTTCAGAACACAAGAAGACAACCAGTCTTACCAAGAGGTATCGTATCACCCAGTAACTGGGTGGTGGAGGTCAGATAGACAGTCGCTCCATATACAGGGTTATTGGTAAAACATTAACAACCTCTTAAGAGGTCATTGTACTCATCACGGTGAACAACTTTTACTATGGAACCAAACCTGAAATCGCGAAAAAAAATCAGCTGTTCCCTACATTTTGACGAGTTGTACGAACATAAATGTAGAGAACAGCTGATTTTTTTTAGCGATTTCAGGTTTAGTCCCATAGTAAAAGTTGTTCATAATGATGAGTCCAATGATCTCTTAAGAAGTTGTCAATGTTTTATCAATAACCCTGTATAATGTAGTCCTACTAATTGATTTCGATATAAAATACTAGTATTCAGCTGCATCCGGTAAGACAGGAAGCCGACCCCAACATAGTTGGGAAAAGGCTGGGCAGATGATGATATAGTCCTCCTTATCGATTTCAATAACCTCCTTCCTTTTAAAATTAACTACAAAATTATTTCCTAGCCTCGATATTTTAACATGTATTTATTTACATCACTAGCTATATCTCACGACATTGCTTCAATATCAACTTTACTCCCCGTTGACTTACCGGCTCTAAGATCAAGTTTCCAGAAATACTTGTGTACTTTTACCCCCAGTTAAGGGTGGTTTAAGTACAAACCACTGAAGGGTGGCTTAGTCAATTACAGAGTGCAAGAGTACGAAATTTACATAAACTCACCCATTCTTCCCGTGGGAAACGCCATCTGCTACGATCCGTATATACTCAGTTTCGTTTACGTTCATAAATCTTGTCATACACGCACGCCGGTTGCGAGTACTACGTACCTGAACTAACTGATGGACATCACCATACACCGACAAGGTGTACCTATGACCAACAACTTCCTTCTAGGACATTCCTGGCATTTCCACTCACATCTGCCTTATAAGTGTGTGAATATTTTTTGTTAATTTTCCTTGCAAAAGGAATTTCGTGAGTTCAGTGTAGCTGAAGGAATCACCATAAATAATGCAAACGTAGAGTTTGAAAACTCCTCAACTTTCAATTTGAAATGCTGCATCCGATTAAACCGGAAGCCGACCCCAACATACTTGGGAAAAGGATAGGCAGATGACGATCGCTTGAAAAGAGAGTTAATATAGAGTTTCTTGCCCGTTCTTCTCCATAGAGATCTACGTTTTGGAATGGGCAACTAACTTCAACTTTCTGACTAACTGACCGACTATTTAATTTTGACAATTCAAAAGTGCCTGTACAAGGTTTAATTGAAATAAATGCTTTGAGGTTGAGTTTGAATAGCCAAAGGCGTGCCTATCAAATAATTTAAAAGCATTTATTAGCAGCCCGGGGTCTGAATTTGATAGCAATAGCTTCGCTTCCTATTAATTGATAGGTACTCAAATTATACATAATTACTGGCGAAATGCGGGTGTATTTTAGGCACACCACTGGCTATCTTAAAACATGGAAGTATGTACTTTATTTTATTTCAAGTAACTACTGTTACAAAAGACATCTTTTCTACATCTGTACTGCAAACTCATGCTAACTCCATCAACACATTTAGGTACGTATGAGAGTTACCATCACTGGAATGTATGATCTGCTTAAATGCAACGTCCTGTATAAGCTGCATTTATGCGCTGTACTTAGTGCATATGGTTCTGAATATAAGCTATCAACATCTCTATTTGACTCAACAAACAGTTTAGTTTCCAATAATGTAAACAAAATGAGTATTTGAAAAAATACTGTATTATCTAAACATAAGATTCGGTTTGCATGCACTTCATCTTCTTTTTCAATAGTACTAGTAATTCTAAAATCAACAAAAACCGGGCAAGAGCGAGTCGGACTTGCGCACCGAGGGTTCCGTACCATCATATGTTTTTAAATTTTCATCGGCGAGGCCTATATTCGTCAGAGAATTTTAACACTGTGCACTGCGGTATAGCGCGTATGTGCGGTGTATTGTCTGTGTGGTGCCGGACTTAAAGAATTGCACCACCCCTTACTTCCCGTGGGTGTCGTAAAAGGCGACTAAGGGTCTTACCGGAGAATGGGCAGCAGCGTTCTCTATTTATTCCACCATCATACCATACTGCGATCGCCAACCCGCCAGCCAAGCGGGGCGATTATGGCAACCCCCCCCCCCCCCCAAATTGGGGGAGGCCTATGTCCAGCAGTGGACGTCTATTGGCTGAAACGACGACGACTGCGGTGTTGAATATTGCAGTTTTATGTCAGCGCCTTCTCTTGACCGATAGTGGAACTAATGTAACTGTTGATGATTTCTGAAAAAGTGTGCTATTTAGAGACTTCGTTTAATTTTTCCTGTAATCTTTACATAAACTTCTATCACATAGAATAATTTCAGATTTCTCTCTTTGCAAAATTCGGAGCTATGGGGGGGAACGGTATTTTTTTTTTTACATTTTTCATCAACAGTCGAAAACTATGCAGCCTAAATAAAGAAATAAAAATTTTGAAAATGTGCAAACTGCGCTCTTTTATATGATACCCCACATGCCCTACTTCGAATTTTTCAGACCCCCTTTCAGTCCCTGTTGCAAAAAATTTCTTATTTGCAAAATAGTTGGGCAAACGTCATCTAAAACTATTCCAAATTTCAAGTTGATTCTTCAAGCATTAGTAGTTCTTGAGATATTCAGCTGTGGCAGACAGACAGACAGACATAGTCTCACCATAAGGGTTCCGTTTTTACCATTTTGGTACGGAACCCTAATAAGTTCAGCCTTCAGACTGTCATAGCTTCCTCTCTCCATTTTGCTGTGCCCAACAGGGTCCTAATGTCTCCTAATGATAATGTGTGCCTAATGGGTCTCATAAAATTTTAACTTACCTTACCTAAGTACACATTGGGGAAAGCAATAAACGATTGAGTATTGAGTTAGTAACTTTATTTACAGTGACATACAGTTGATATTTGTTAATGTAGAAATAACGTCAAGTGGAAACAAGGATTTGAACAGACATTAGACGTTCTATACCACCCTAAGCAGTTTGATACAACTTCGACCTAGCGTGACTCAGTCAGTATACTCGTTATAACTATCTAACTATTCAGCAGTTAACATGTTTGTGTATGTTTTGAATGGATTTAGAGCTGGTTGAGGATCAGACATTTGCATAGAGGCAGGGTAAAGGAAAATAGACTGTATCATGGCGTAGTTAATGTTTAAATTAGATCAGATGCAGAGAGACATTCCGCGAAATATTGCGGGGAAGAAACCTTATGCAAAAGATGTTTGTGTATGTTTTGAAAGGATTTAGTGCCGGTTGAGGATTAGACATTTGCATAGAGGCAGGGGTAAGGAAAGTAGAATGTATCATAGTGTGGTTAATGTTTAAATTAGATCAGATGCAGAGAGACATTCCGCGAAATATTGCGGGGAAAAGACCTTATGCAAAAAGGATTTCTGCCATCTGGATTACAAGTATTACCACAAAACACAGATAGTACAGAAGTCAATCACGTGTATGTACTTCACTTTTCATACCTACGCACGCTCGGCGGTCGCGCAATAGTTGTCAACTTTGGCTTATACACAAAAAACTATCATGGTAGTGGCACTCGTATCTAGTTGTTTGATTTATTGTTGAGCTTATTCTAAAATATTAAAACAAAACAATAAACATAGTATTACAATAGGTACAAAAAGTTTACAGAACAAAAACATATCTATACAATTTTACATTTGTCAATTTTCACTATCGAAAATCCCTAATAACTTCAAAACGGATTACCCTATTTACACAATTTATTTTGCCCTACCCGTTTTAGACCTAAACCTATTAAATGACACTAAAAACAAGACAATATCTACACAAACAAAAAACCATGTTTTGAACTTACGTAATAGTTGGTGGCATGAATTTTATCTTACAAAAAAGTTACTTTGTTTATACTGATTTAAAATAGGAAACTATTAATAACGTATTAATAACCCAGTAACTGGGTTCTGGAGCTCAGATAGGCAGTCGCTCGATGTAAAATACTGCATCATATCATATCTGCATGTAATTCAGCTGCATCCGGTTAGACTGAAAGCCGACCCCAACATAGTTGGGAAAAGGCTAGGCAGATGAAATGACATGATCTTTTTGTCATTAAAACAATTAAAATGATAATAACGTGCAATGTCCTAAAGTATTATTATTTCTCTACAGCCTAACTGAATAAAACCACGAATTAATTATTATTAATGCGTTAACAATTAATTGGTTCTGATAAACTTGTGACGTCACTAAAGCAATATTAATGTGTAGTTTCACCATCGTGGCACAAAATACAGAGAGTACAGAAGGCAATACATATACATATACATATAGGTACATACAAAGTGCGCTCGAGCAACGCACACACAGACACCGCTTACGGACACGTTATGTCGAACTGGTTGAAACTAGTGCGAGCGCGAGTGCCATTCGCTTGAGACACGCGTCTGTGAAGTGCAAAAATAGAGCAACAAAAAATGCCTATCTAAGCTCGATTTATATAATACCTGGTTTCCTGTTTTGAATCAGTATAAACGAAGTGACTTTTTTGTAAGGTAAATTCACGCCACCAGCTATTACGTAAGTTGAAAACATGATTTTTTGTTTGTGTAGATACCTATTGTGTTGTTTTTAGTGTCATTTGATAGGTTTACTTAGGTCTAAAACGGATAGGGCAAAATAAATTGTGTAAATAGGATAATCCGTTTTGAAAAGTTATAAGGGATTTTCGATAGTGAAAATTGACAAATGTAAAATTTTATAGGTTTTTGTTCTGTAAACTTATTGTATTGTAATAAGTAGTAGGTACGTTTATTGTTTTGTTTTAATATTGTAGAATAAGCTCAACAATAAATCAAACAACTAGATACGAGTGCCCACTACCACGATAGTTTTTTGTGCATAAGCCAAAGTTGACAATCATAGAGCGACCGCCGAGCATAGGTATGAAAAGTGAAGTACATACATGTGATTGCCTTCTGTACTCTCTGTATTTTGTGATCGTGGTCTGTTAATTAACTTCACTGTAGCCTTTTAATTATACTCTAAATGGGATTCTGGTTATAATGAAGGTAAATAATGAAGAGACAGTTAGGAATCTGTGTCCTTTGGAAAATCCAGCAAAATAGTATAGTCATAAAAGATATCATGATAGTATCAACTTTTGTACAGGTATTGTTACGGCCCACGTCCGATATTCGGTGACCGATTTTCGTAGGAGAAAAATAGAACGTAGTTACTAATTGCAATAGTGCAACGCACACGTCCTACAAAAAGTCGGTCAGAAATAAAATCGGTTCATCCCGACCGATCCGATTATCGTGGAAAATTGGAATGTGCGGAAATGTAGGTATGCGTTAACGCACAACTCGACGACAGCCGGCCGCACTTGCTAGGGAAGGACGTTGTGTTGAAGACAAGTAGATCACAAAATCGGTCATATGAATCGAAGGAAAAATCGGGCCGATTATCGGTGCTACAAAAAGTCTGACGTGGGCGGGCAAGCCCCGACGGAGATGATGGGATGAGCAAGACTCCTTTAATAAATATTAGTCCTTGGAAGCTCTGGACAGAGAGAGGTGGGAGGAGAGTACCGAGGTCTTTGCTAAGCAGTGAGACATCAATGGTTAATAAAAAATAAAAATTGTTAGGTACTTCGCCTTAATATTATGAGTTTGGTCAAAATTGGTCAATGTTGTTCCCACTCTCTTCTGAGATACAGACCTCGTCTTTGTGAGAAGGACTATAATCCACTCTTCAGGCAAAGTGCAGGTTTATCGAGTCTCACTCATAAACATTTTTCTAAAAAAAAAAAGTCTTACAAATTGGGCAGAAAGATGTTAAACTAAACATGAATGCGTCATTTACAATGGTCCGTTCAATACCGCGCAAAAAATATTGGTAAACAAAACTCCACGGTCTCCAGTCATTGGTAACCACAAGTCCTAGAAGTACATATTTGCACAAACATGCTGAGTTATCTCTCACAACCAAGTCCAACTCAAGTCTCCAGAAATTACGAAACACACACAACCAAGTTTACTATTACCGACGCCACGTAAAACATTGTATAGACCGGACATATCGCGCTGTCGTGTGCTGACACCTTTATGATGAGGTGTCTTTGTCTTAGGCAAGAATAGAACACGTGTGTTGTATGGAGGAGAGGAAAAATAAATTGTTTGGCTGAAGATAGAATTTAGTAAGAGGTAGGTAAACAATTAAACATCCAATGAAGACAGAAAATTAGTCATTGTTGCCGTCACTACTCTAAAATTAAACCAGCTTTGCTTTCCGAAGACCATCCTCATCATCTGCCCAGCCTTTTCCCAACTATGTTGGAGTCGGCTTCCAGTCTAACTGGTTGCAGCTGAATAACAGTATTTTACATGGAGCGACTGCCTATCTGACCTCCACAACCCAGGTACTGGGTAATACGATACCCTTTGGTAAGACTGGTTGTCAGACTTTCGGGCTTCTGACTACCGACTGTCAAAGATCCACGAATGACAGCCGGGACCAATGGCTTAACGTGCGCGTTTTCTGAAGACCACTTTTCGTGATTAAAAACGTACCAAATCTACTTGCAATCTCATCTTGGCGACAATCAATGTCGAAAACTTTTCAAAAATGTAGGGAGATTAGAAGTATTTTTGATAATTTGAGAATGAGATCAGAGGAGCAATCCTCGCAATTTTAAGAACGTTCACAGTCGGGGGCCTAAAAAGGCCACTTTAGAGAATCATATAAGGACAACATTATGAATTATAATATGGCGAAGACAGTTCGTGCTTTTCTTTTTTTCTGACCTACGTAGTCGTAGGTATAATCAAAGAGATTGGGATTGGATTTGGATTGGATTGAATGGTATTTTGTCTGTGTGGTGCCGGACTTAAAGAATACCACCACCCCTTACTTCCCGTGGGTGTCGTAAAAGGCGACTAAGGATCGTACCGGAGAATGGGGAGCAGCGTTCTCTATGTATTCCACCATCATACCATACTGCGATCGCCAACCCGCCTGCCAAGCGTGGCGATTATGGCAAACCCTCCCAAAATTGGGGGAGGCCTATGTCCAGCAGTGGACGTCTATCGGCTGAAACGACGAACGATGAATGGTATTTTAGCAGAGACAAAAAAAAAATAACTGAAAAATGCTTCACCAATGGGATTTGATACGATTAACGTTAACAGTTAACTATCCATTATCTTATCCTTTTATGATTCTGCCAAAATAGCCTTTTCAGGCCCCGTGATCTCGGTCTCTATCTGTCAAAAAGACCTCAATTTTCCCTACAATTTGACAGGTTCTTGACATTTCTTTGTCGGCGAGATGACACTGCGACTAGATTTTGAACGATTTAAAATAAGAGAATTGGCCTTCAGATTGTGAACGTTCTAAAGTTGCCCCTCAGATGTACAAACGCCAGCACATCAAGCTACTACAATCTGTCAAATTTCTTTAATAGATTTTCAACTTTGTCGCTAAAGCATAAGGTTCAAAGATCATTAGGGAAATTTGACAGTTTCGGGTAGCTTGATGTGCTGGTGTCTGTTCCTACAATAAATCTTATTTATCTATCAAAACAAAAATAATGTTATGGTTGAGAATCAGCACTTTTCGAACGTCAAAATTACATGAGACAGTCTCCCGCGCCCGCCCTTTACCACTTCCTAGTGCTTTAGCTGGAAAGAAGAAGTGAGGCAACAAACTCCCCAGCAGCACAGCTGTCTGTTCAGTTAGAAGAACTTGATTCTATACAATACTAGCTGACCCGGCAAACGTTGTTTTGCCATATAAATTATTTCTAGCTGTCCGGCACTACTTCGTTCGCGTGGTGTCCTACCCTAAGGGGTAAGCCCTACCCTACCCCTACCCTACCCTACTCCTACCCTACTCCTACAATACTCCTACCCTACCCCTACCCTACTCCTACCCTACTCCTACCCTACTCCTACCCTACGTCTACCCTACTCCTAACCTACTCCTACCCTACTTCTACCCTACTCCTACCCTACTCCTACCCTACTTCTACCCTACTCCTAACCTACTCCTACACTACTCCTACCCTACTCCTATAATTCAAAAAAAAAAGTTTAAAAGTATCCTATGTCCTTCTTCTGGTTCTAAGCTACCTCCCCACCAATTTTCAGCCAAATCGGTTTAGCCGTTCTTGAGTTATAAATAGTGTAACTAACACGACTTTCTTTTATATATATAGATTATACAAAGTAATTAATATTACGAGACACTATCACACATCTTGACCACGGTATTATTAGATACTATTACCGTGTCAAAGAATTGCTAAACTTAAGTGGCAGTGGGCAGGGCACATTGCTCGCAGAACAGCTGGCCGATGGGGCCGAAAGGCTCTGGAGTGGCGACCGCGTACCCGAAGACGTAGCGTTGGAAGGCCTCCCACAAGGTGGTCCGACGACCTTGTGAAGGCCGCAGGAACCCGTTGGATGCGAGAAGGACAGAACCGGTCGAAGTGGAGGTGCTTGGGGGAGGCCTATGTCCAACAGTGGACGTCTTTCGGCTGAAATGATGATGATGATGACCAAAAATGATTCTTATTAATAAGGAAAAGTGAAATTCTTCTAACATATCTACTCCCAAAGGAGCAGTGGTAGCCCAGTGGTAACGGCTGCGACTTACGAGTTCTAGGTTCGAACGTTGACGCTTAGACGCTTGCTTTGTACCTATAAGTTATTTCACCACCACTGCTCTCAAAACGATGAAGAAAAACATCGTGAGAAAACCAGCATGTCCTAGAACCAAAAATTGGAAGACCTGTGACCTATACTAACCCGCACTGGGCCTGCGTGATAAATAGCCCACACCCTCTCATCGAGAGGAGGCTCGTGTCCCAGCAGTGGTAACATTATACATTAGAGCCAGACAAGTTGATGAGGAGGGTTTCACGAAAGTAGAAAGGAAGAAGAAGAAGCCCTGCTCACGTAACCTGTGGTCCAACATGCTGCTGCGCCCTGCTGTGCCTACGACACAGACAGCTGTACCTTTCGCGTCTGCATCACTCCACAACAACTGAGGAAGTCATGCAGTACTTGAAGGTGAAGACCAACTGGACTCTGAGGGTCGAAAGGTTGAAATCGCGCCATAAGATCAACTTTCAAGTCATTCGTGGTAAGAGTTCCAACCCAACATCTACAGACCTGTCTGAAAGAGGAATTTTGGCCGAAAGGTGTCGTATATCGACGTTTCCGAGGGCGGTTACATAGTTTTAAGTTTATACACTAACACACATTGTAATAGGTATATGTTAGTCTATAAGTTATATAACTATGGGCCTAAGTAGCCTGAAAATACGTAAAGGTTTTATCTACACTAATCTACACTAATATTATAATATTACTAGTATTTTTGTTTGTTTGTTTGTAATGGATAAACTCAAAAACTACTGGATCGATTTTTTAAATTATTTCACCATTAGAAAGCTACATTATCTGCGAGTAACATAGGCTATATTTTTTTTTTTTTTTTAAATAGGGGTCCGTAAGATATTTGGGTTTTTCGGACCCAAGGTATAAAAAATCATCCAAAAAAGTTCCTTATTTAGCGTACGCCGCCTAAACTATGAAAGATAGAACCATAAAATGTTCTAATTAATTAAAGACCTTAAAAATATCTACAAAAAAGTGCGTGACACACTATGCCTATCTATTTCAAGTTAATCACAACAACCATTTTTTTATTTAAAAATCTTGAATTTTTTTAGGACTTCATTTAAACGCATTTATTTTACACATGTCATTACTCCTTACCAAAATAAACTATTTTGTCACAAAGTACTGTTTATGTAGATAATATTTAGCCTTTAATTCATTAAAATTGGACGTTTGGTTTGAAAGTTATGGCGAAATCAATATAATAAAATTCTCCTGTTTGTCGGCTAAATGCTGAATTTACTTTTGGGTAGTCGAACACATGGGATCAAACTTAGGCTTTTTGTAGCGGTAATCGACATCCACGCCGGCGGAGCCGCGGGGGACCGCTATAGGTTATATAAATCAGAATAACACATAGGCTACTTGTTGTCGCAAAAACCGACATCCACGCGGGCGGAGCCGCGGGCGACCGCTAGTTATTTATTATTTTAGGAGGCGGATTATGATGACTCTCATAGGAATTAATGGCATAGTCTTTCCGGCTCTGCCTCGTTTACCTCGTAGCTTCTACATTACAAGCAGGTGTTACAAATTGGCAACAATAAGTTACCCCCTAATCTCAAGTATGACATTCTGTGGTGTCGGTACTTTTGAGACTATATCAAGTTACAGGCGTACTTTTACTACAACTTGTAGTTAAATGCTTTCAAAAAGCTATCTGATCAATTTTCTTATAATATTATCATAACCATTGATCGGAATTGGTATAGCTGTTTTTTGTACTTGCCATAGGTTAGAATAATATGGATATTCCCTTTTAGTTACGAAGTTAAGTTTAGTTTCGAAGTTACTGTTGGTGAAGAATTTAATTCTAGTGGCGCAGAAAGAGACAAAAACAGGTGCGTCACTCTAGCGACAATAAAATCCCGTAAAAATCCCGTAGTACCAGTCGGAATCCCGTGGAATATCCATATTAACATCAATGTTTGCGGTCAATGAACCTAAATAGCTCTACCTATTCCGATCACTGATCATAACATTACAAGCACGCCTGTATTCGCTGAAGGGCTAGGCAGAAGTGTCACGTAAGTTTAAGTCTTAAATGATATGGGGCGAACCTTTTGCCATCAACCGGGCACTATTCCAGAATCCGGACAGTTACTGAGAAATTCCAGATGGAAAAACCCAATAATACTTTGCTCACCCTGGGAATCAAACCCAGGACCTCATGCTGTAGCGCTTGTGACCACGAGACCAGCGAGGCTTTTCTTGTAATCTAAACTCCATTTGTTTAGGTAATTAAATAAAGGTAAACAAAAAAAACACGTGACGTGGTTAACCGACTAAAGGTTGACACACATGCTCATTACTAGCATGCTCAAACAAATCGGAGCACGCGAAAAACAAAGACACGTGAGTTTCGCGTGCTCCGATTGGTTTGAGCATGCTAGTAATGAGCATGTGTCAGTACCTTAAGCGTAATATCAGTCACTATAGTTGACATGCTACGTCACAGTTGTACTCTTCAATTTAGCAACGTTATTAACGAATTACAACGTTGCTAAGTGATTAGCAATTGAGTGACGTAGCATGACAACTGAAGTGACTGGTATTACCTTTAGTCGGTTAACCACGTCATGTGGTTTTTTTGTCAAAGTCAAAGTCAAAAAGTCAAAGTCAAAGCATTTATTTTAAATAGGCACTTAACAGGCACTTTTGAACGTCAAAAATTACTAAAATAGAATTGATTCTAGTCGCCCATTCCAAAAGGTAGATTTCGTATGGAGAAGAATGGGCAAGAAACTCCACCGTTACTCTTTTAAAATGTTTTACAATGTTTTGCATGTACATTAATTATATAATATATATGTGAAGACGATGCACCTAAAATAAAATTACTGTACCACAATAGGTAACAGAAATAAAAATGAAACCATAACATATAAATTAATTATCTCATAGATACATGGTGCTCACATATTTACAAGCATGGTAAAAAGTTTTTGTTTACCTTTATTTAATTAACTAAACAAATGGAGTTTAGTTAAATCAAGGGAATACACAATGAGCGTCACTTCATGCATTTAAACACTGGTATAGTTACACTGATTGAGCACATCTCGTTAGTCGAGAAACCAACCCAAAGTAAGGTAGGAAGTAGGAAGATAATGGTGCTATTAGTAAGAGTCTTCTTACGTCACTAACCAAAAACCTCCCTTACATTGTATGTGTACTGAACCCAGGTGTGACTGTCACTTTCAAGGAGGGCCATTCGTTTGTGTTGATTGACCCTCTTTAAGGAGCCCCCTATTATCGCCAGCGCCCATTGTGTGACAATAAGAGGAATTTCTATAGAGGGCCAGTTTCGACCTTGTGTGCCTTAAGCGTAATGACATGGGATTGGAGAGAATAGAAGTGTTTAAGGCTTCGCATGTATGTATTTCTTGTGTATTTTAGTTTAACTGCGGGTGGAGGTGTGAGCGGTGTGTAATTAAGTAATAACAGCTACACCAGTTGATCGATCAGGTTGAGCTACGCTTGTCGCGGTTGGTTCGTGGGTGACCATTATGTACATACGAAACCCCTCCGTGCCTCGGAATTTAAGCCGTTGGTCCCGGCTGTCATTCGTGGATCTTTGACAGTCGTTACGGGTCGTCAGAAGCCCGAAAACCTGACAACCAAGTATTACCAAGAGGTATCGTATTACCCAGTAACTGGATTGTGGAGGTCAGATGGGCAGTCGCTCTACGTAAATTACTGTTATTCAGCTGCATTCGGTTAGACTGGAAGGCGATCCCAAAAATTGTTGGAAAAAGGCTAAGCAGATGATGATTTAAGTAAATAAAAAACACGTTCCTTGGGTCTCCTTTAATTTTTTTTTTATATCGGGCATAAGTGCACCCACACTGTGAAAATTTCAAGTGTCTATTAGAGTGACTGACCTCTATCATACATGTATGACAGAGGTCTGTTTAGAGTCCAAAAGACACAGCCCTGTGACAGACGGCGGTCTTCGGAAATCGGTTCATTCATTTCAAAAAACAAGGGCTTGAAAGTTTGTATGAAATGCCGTACGTCGTAAACGCTCTAAATTATTGAAATAAACTTTAATATAACTTTCACATTTTCACCGATAACCTTGTCTTTAACTCCGAGCCACGTCGAAAATCTTCCACTACTTCATTATTACGGCTTAGTCTAAATCAGCACATAGGCACGCCAAACCAGACCATGGAACACATTCTCATTTAATGAAGTCGTTAATACGTATGCGATACCCATTAACAGAGTATTAGGAACATGCTATACCCATTAACAGAGTATTTGGAACAGTCATAACAATGACTTTATGTACTTCATATAAACTGGTAGTGGAATCTACTTCGCTGTTTATTATAACAACAGTAAGCTTGTATCCAGTTTCATGAGAGTTATCGGGGATTTTGGTGATTTTGTTGAGTAGGTCAAATGAAATATGTGTTGAGAGAGTATTTAGGTATAACTGTTGATGCAAAATTACAAGGATCTGAATCCCAGTACCTAGGTTCCTATGTTTGTGTTTTCATACATACTGTTGATTTTATTTTGCTTAGTTTGATCTCACGCTGATGGCGAATATACATTATGGAGAATATACATTATTCTAAGTTTTTTAACCCCCGACGCAAAAACGACGGGGTGTTATAAGTTTGACGTGTCTGTGTGTGGGGGTGTGTGT
The DNA here is from genome assembly GCA_916614155.1 of Mesoligia furuncula. Classification (NCBI taxonomy): domain Eukaryota; kingdom Metazoa; phylum Arthropoda; class Insecta; order Lepidoptera; family Noctuidae; genus Mesoligia; species Mesoligia furuncula. The sequence goes on along the minus strand of OU744815.1, from coordinate 15,875,477 downwards.
GTGTGTGTGTGTGTGTGTGTGTGTGTGTGTGTGTCTGTCTGTGGCATCGTAGCTCCCGAACGGATGAACCGATTTTGATTTAGTTTTTTTTTTGTTTTAAAGGTGAATTAGTCGGGAGTGTTCTTAGCTATGTTTGATGAAAATCGGTCCAAGATGGCCGCCGCCACAAAATGGCGGATTGCATATTTTTCCACAACTCCCATAATATGGGTATCAAATGACAGGGCTTCAATAGTAGAATACTATACACTATGATAAATTTCAAATCCAAGATGGCCGCCACCACAAAGTGGCGATTTACATTGTTGTTTCACAACTCCCTCAATATGGGTATCAAATGAAAGGGCTTGATTAGTAGAATACTATACGCTATGACAAATTTCAAATCCAAGATGGCCGCCACCACAAAATGGCGAATTATATATTTTTTTCACAGTTCCTTTAATATAGGTATCAAATGCAAGGGCTTGAGAAATAGAATAATGTACACTATATTGAAAGGGAATGAGGAATATTAATTAACGAAATGAAAACTAAAAACTTGAAAATATTTTTTTGTCTGATCAATGTTCTAGAATGATGAGGAAAGTGGAGTGATGACTGGTCCTACGACCACTGAGTTTGACTATTTTTATTACGAATGGAATTATCCTACTTAAAAAACGTAGGTATTTCTAAATCAGATAGTGTCGCAGTCCCATTTTATAAACTAGATCTGAAATACCTAAGATACCTAATAGCTATGAAATACTTGTACGAAAGTTGAATAACTAAAGGAAGAACTAGAAAAAGGATAAAATAAAACAAAAAATCTGTTTACTCTTAAAAATTATTCTTCAACTTTAAATTAATAATTATTTTTTGACGGATAAAAAACCTGATTAAACACCAAATTACCTGAATCTTAAAACGCAAGAAAATAAAAGAAATGAAATACAAAAATTAAGGAGTCCCTACAAAAAGCATGAAATAAAAAATTAAATTAAAAATTTTAAAAACCCCCGACACAAAAAAATAATAAAATGAAATGTAATTGGAAAAGGATCAACAAATTTAAAATCCCCCAACTTAAAGAATCTAGGTAACGAGACTAAAACAGATAAATTCATATGGAAGTCGGGGGACCGTTCTGTGGAACACCTTCTATACTAAGAGGTCCCCCGACTGCCATATGAATTTATTAAGTTTAGTTTTTGTTTTCCTGTCTTGCAATAATCTCTATGCAATAATCGCTATTAAATTGATCTTACAATGTTGATTTTATTAATGGCAATGTACCTATATTCTTAGTTTTTTATTTTATTTTAATTGATTTTATATTATTTAAATTTTAGTTGTTGTTTTCTTGGCTTGCAATAATCACAATGCCGCCACTATGTACCAGTTTGATAATGTCTTAACAGTGACTCCCAAGATACAGGCACATGCCTAGTTTGGAGACCGTCTAATCTATTCTTGTACTTATAAATTGTGATTAATATTTTTTTTTATGCAGTAAAAATTTTCGCTTTAATCATACATACATATTAAACAAATACAAACTATTTAAACTATTTTTATATATACAAACTATTTTTTTTTTCTAAATTAGATGACTAAATAACTTACTATACCTCTATAAATACAAAAACAAAGGACACTTAGGCGTCGAAGTACTCGTCCGCATCGCTTTTATCCGGAAACGTGCCCAGAAGACTGACAGCATAAATAATTTGAATTTGAAACAAAATTTATAACACTTTTCTAACAGTGAATCATTATTCTCCTGCCGTCATCTCAATTTATTAGAGATCGACGCGGCATTTCTTCTTTTTAGGGTTCCGTACCCAAAGGGTAAAAACGGGACCCTATTACTAAGACTTCGCTGTCTGTCCGTCTGTCTGTCTGTCACCAGGCTGTATCTCAAGAACCGCGATAGCTAGACAGTTGAAATTTTCACAAATTATGTATTTCTGTTGCCGCTTTAACAACAAATACTAAAACCAAAATAAAATAAATATTTAAGGGGAGCTCCCATACAACAAACGTGTTTTTTTTCGGCGTTTTTGCCTTGTGGTACGGACCCTTCCTGTGCGAGTCGGACCCGCACTTGGCCAGTTTTCTATCTACAAGTTATAACCATAGGTATTACACACAAAAAATCCATCGTTGATATTGTTCTCTGGCTCTCTATGACTAAAGACATGTCCCTCTTTTCTCCACATCACCTGCCCAGAGAATTTTCAGCTTGCTGTTAAAAGTTTGAAACCAGAAAAGCTTTTGATTTATATTGGGTATCTATAACAGAGCGATTAATCTTCTTAAACCAGTCGTTTAAGAATAATGAAATAAACAAACGACGCAAAGTCTAAAAAAGTCTGAAATAAAAGGTTTTCTTTTTTAAAGCGATTCAGTGGTAGCCCAATGGTAAGGGCCCCGATTTACGAGCTATAAATCAGGATTTATAGCTCGTAAATCGGGGCCCTTACCATTGGGCTACCACTGAAAAGGAACAAAGGAAAGTGCTTGCCTGGGTTCTAACCCAGGGGTTAGAACCCAGGCAAGCACTTTCCTTTGTGTAAATAATTTTATCACCACTGCTCTCAAACGGTGAAGGAAAACATCGTGAGGAAACTGGCATGTCCTAGAACCAAAAATTCGAAAACAGAACCAACATTGGGCCCTCGTGGTGGATTACGGCCCACTCTCTCTCTCACTGAGAGGAGGGCTGTGTCCCAGCAGTGGAAACATAATAGGCTTAATATATTATATAAGTACAGGAATAACAAACAATAAAAAAAAACCGGGCAAGAGGAGTCGGACTCGCGCACCGAGGGTTCCGTAACATCCGGGTTTATGCATAAGGGTTATGTTTATGAAATTAAATGTTTATTTTTATTTTTGAGTTGATTGAATGAATGGTAAATTGCGGTTTACGATTTATGACGAATTAAAAAAAACTACTAACTAGATCTCGTTCAAACCAATTTTCGGTGGTAGTTTACATGGTAATGTACATCATATATTTTTTTTAGTTTTATCATTCTCTTATTTTAGAAGTTACAGGGGGGGGGGACACATTTTACCACTTTGGAAGTGTCTCTCGCGCAAACTATTCAGTTTACAAAAAAATGATATTAGAAACCTCAATATCATTTTTGAAGACCTACCCATAGATACCCCACACGTATGGGTTTGATGAAAAAAAAAATTTTGAGTTTCGGTTCTAAGTATGCGGAACCCTAAAATGTATTGTTTTTTTTTCTATTTTTGTGTGAAAATCTTAATGCGGTTCACAGAATACATCTACTTGCCATGTTTCAACAGTATAGTTCTTATAGTTTCGGAGAAAAGTGGCTGTGACATACGGACGGACAGACAGACAGACAGACGGACAGACAGACAGACATGACGAATCTATAAGGGTTCCGTTTTTGCCATTTGGCTACGGAACCCTAAAAAAGAACATTAAACCCAACAAAATCATGAAAACAATAAAAAATTAAGAACATTCAAACTTCTAAGTTTACCTAATATTAAAAATAACAAAATACTGAAAACAAAAAAATACTTGTGCGAGGCCAAAAAGACATCATGACGCAACATTTAAAAAAAAAAAAACAGGTACCACAGCGCTGGTAGTCTGATGGGACCCGCAACCTACTATTACGCTGGCAATCATCCAATAATAAATTAATTAATAATGAAATGATGACGTTAAAATGTAATAATATATTAGTAAATAACTTTATATAATAATGCATGCAATAATAATTTAATTTATAATTAAGAAACATAATGTTGCGGTGCCCTAGCAGGGTTCATGTACGAATCTTATATTTAATTTTTAACAGCCTTGTAAACGACATGAATGCAATATAAATTAAATAAATAAAACAATTGCCGAAGGGTTTGCCAGTGCACCATCCATACTCATCATCATCATCTGCCTAGCCTTTTCCCAACTATGTTGGGGTCGGCTTCCGGTCTAACCGGATTCAGCTGAATACCAGTATTTTACATGGAGCGACTGCCTATCTGACCATCCATACTATCCATACTAATATTATAAATGCGAAAGTGTGTCTGTCTGTCTGTTACCTCTTCACGCTTAAACCGCTAAACCGATTTAGATGAAATTTGGCATAGACATAGTTGGAGTCCCGGGAAAGGACATAGGATAGTTTTTATCCCGACATTCCCACGGGATCAACACTTATGCGGCTGAAACCGCGGGGCGCTGCTAGAAGTACATAAACAATTCGCCAGTTATGTTTAAGTCAGTAATAGTGAGCCTGTTGCCATTAGGTACAAATACAGGCTCTGGGCTACTGAGAAATTCTTGATAGAAAAACCCAATAACACTTTGCCCGACCTGGGAATCGAACCCAAGACCTCATGTTCAGCAGTTGCGCTTGCGACCACTAGACCAACGAAGCAGTCAAGTTATAAATTATCCCTTAACCCGTATAAATTAAAAACTATTATCTTTTATTGTAAGTAACTTCAGAGAAGTTCAGTGAAGAGAGCAAAAGTAACGATGTTGCCCCAAATTATCTTGCTTGAATCATTTGTGCCCCCACTACCCTAGCCCGGGCCTTTACCTCAACCTTCAACGACGTTTTAATTTTTATCTCTTTTAAATTATACTAGCTAACCCCGGCATTATTGTTGCTATACATAGTTTTGCCATATAAATTATTTCTAGCTGCCCGGCGCTACTTCGTTCGTGTGGTGTCCTACCCCTTACCGCACCCTACCCCTACCCCTACCCCTACCCTACTCCTACACTACTCTTACCCTACTCCTACCCTACTCCTACACTACTCCTACCCTACTCCTACCCCACTCCTACCCTACTCCTACCCAACTGCTAGCCTACTCCTACTCTACTCCTACCCTACTCCTACCATACTCCTAACCTACTCCTACACTACTCCTACCCTACTCCTATCTATACATATAATAAAATTGTAGAAAAGTGGTGTCTGTACAATGGAAATATATTTAAAAAAAGTAGCAGGGGTTGTTATTATATCGATGCCGAACCCGAAATTGTAATTAAATTTTTTTTTTGTCTGTTTGTCTGTATGTCTGTTTGTCTGTTTGTCTGTTTGTCTGCTGTGTTTGTGCACGCTAATATCAGAAACGGCTTATTCGATTTAGATGCGGTTTTCACTAATATATTGTAGTAAGTTTCACTTAACATTTAGTGTTTATTTCATGTCAATCGGTTCATAAATAAAAAAGTTATGTCAATTTAAAGAATCACGGCGAACATTTGTTAAGGTATTCAGCGAACGCACGTATCCTGGAGAGTATAGGCGAATAGTTGCTTTCGATTATTGCGATTCACTTGAATACTGACATAAGCGGTTCTTTCCTGGATTTTTGGGTATTTACTTATCTTAATTTTTATTCAGGGTTTGTAAATAAATATTTTAAGCATTTATTATAGGTTAGGCACTTATTTCCCTGATTTTCGGTATACTTATCTTAATTTGTATTTAGGTATGTATATAAATATTATAAGTATTATATTTGGTATAGGTTAGGCATTTCTTTTCTCGATTTTCTTTATCTTCTATCTTCTATATATATATATATATATAAAATGGTAAACTGACTGACTGTTGATATATCAACACACAGCCCAAACCGCTGGTCCTAGAGACATGAAACTTGGAGGGTTTGTTCTTTGTAAGGAGTAAGTATCCACTAAGAAAGGATTTTTGGGAATTCTACCCCTAAAGGGGTGAAATAGGGGATGGAAGTTTATATGAAAGTCTGTCAGTTTTGAAGTTAGGATCTTCAAGTTTTGTGTTTAGGCTGAGGATTTAAAATTAATTAACAAGTGTCTCAGCGTTGTGTATGGAAAGTCCTTATATTCGAAGTAAAAATCACAAAATTCAATCTAGGCTTATGGTTGGAAGGTAACGCAACGCAACGTAAAAATGTAACGCAACGTAAAGGTAACGCAACGTAAAAATCTAAATTTATGGTTGGAAGGTAACGCAACGGTATTGTTAGAATTTCAACCCTTAAGAGCGTTTACGCCGTACGGCATTTCATACAAACTTTCAAGCCCTTATTTTTCGAAATGAATGAACCGATTTTAATGAAACTTTGTACGCATATGCAAAATACATAGGTCTAAAAAGTTAGTAGTGAACATTTTTGAAAAATAGTGTTACAGCCAAATTAGACCGATTTTAAATTTTCAATAGAAACAGAGATTTCCAGTTATCTTTTTTTAAATAAGACATTTTGAAAATGTTCTCTTCTAACTTTTTGGACCTTTGTATCCTGCTAATGCGTATGAAGTTTAATTAACATCGGTTCATTAATTTCGAATAATAGGGGCTTGAAAGTTTGTATGAAATGCCGTACGGCGTAAACGCTCTTAAGGGGGTGAAAAGGGGAATGAAATTTTGTTTTTAATTATATTATATAATCTATCAACGCACAGCCTGCACTGCTGGTCCTAGAGATATGAATTTTGGAGGGTGTGTTTTTTGTGAAGAGTAGGTATCCACTAAGAAGGGGTTTTTGGAAATTCAACCTTTAAGGAGGTGGAAAAGGGGGGATTTTGTTTGTATGAAACATCTTATTCCTTGAGTTAATAACCTTGAAACTTGGCACGAATACTTATCTAAGTAAATTATGAAGTTTGGCAATTATTGTTTTTCTAAACTACTCTCTAAAAAGGGATTGGGGATTGGGGGGTGTCAAAATTTGTATGGAAGAATTTTAACGCGCTGTCCGATTAGCTCGAAACTGAGTATGTATACTTAAAACTAAAAATAAAGACTAATGTGTATCAAGGTTTTTCGAAAATCTACCCCTAACTGCGTGAAAAAGGGTAGTCAATTTCACAGGGGAGTATTTTATTACGTGGCATGATTAGCTCGAAAATTGGTATAAATAATGTTTGAGTCGAGTCATCGAAACATCCTGCCGGGTCAGCGGGATTGTCCGAAAGAGTTACCGCTGGTCCGGAACATAAAAGGCTAAGGAAAGAACATGGCTGGGTTTTAGTCAGTAAGAGTTTGACACTCCCTTCTGCTCCACCCAGAGCGGGAGGGGTCATTTGATGATTTGCCACACGAAAAAAAAAGTCATCGAAACATCCCAGACGATTGTTCAAAATTCCATCCTTATGGGGATAAAAAGAGGGGACACTGTTTATATGAAAAATCTTATTTATTTGGTTTATAAACTTTATAGACTTCCAGAAATACTAACTTTAATTTCGGAAGTCGGTGTCTTTGGATCTGTATTTAAGTTTTTTGCCACCGACTTCCGAAATTAAAGTTATTTTTCACTTTGTAGTGTTTTTTTGGAGGTCGGTTTTTTTTTTGTTATAACGTTTTTATTTCTCACTTTTTAGTGGCTCTGTTTATAATGTATCTAAGTTAAAACATCCTAATATCAACTTGCTCATCGCCTTTACCAAAATATTGCTTTTCCCGATGCATGACTGACATTAATTGTTGAGGAATTCTCCTGGTATTTCACCATCAGCTCCATTTCACCATTCGCATTGTGACGAGCATAAATTACTTAGCAACCATGTTAAAGTAATCGAATCGCAACCCGTGAAATACTTATTATGGAGTAGTTCCGGTGGCCATCTGTGGTCTTCATCATCGGTTCCACTTCACCAAATAGTGCTTTCGAGAGCAAATGCACGAGTTACTGTAAAAATTGCCCAAATCGCTATAGGTGTGCCTATAATATTTAAAGAGTTCCTTCGATTTCTCCATTATCCCCTCATTAGATCCTGACCTGATGACAATGGGACCACCTGGAAAGTATACCCTGAAAACAAAAAAAAAAATCAAATCGGTCTAGCCGTCTTCGAGTAATCGGGAACGTACATAAAAAAAAAGATTCCGACGAATTGAGAACCTCCTGCTTTTGTTGACGTCGGTTACAAATAAAAAAGTGTGTTTTAGGGTTTTTCAAAAATCGACTCCTACCAAGTTGGAAAAGAGTAATAAAGTTTATGGGTTGGATTTTACTGCTTGCTTCCATTAACTCGAAAATGGGTATGGTCTTTGAGTCAAGTTATGAACACATGCATCCCAAACGATTTTTCAAAATTCCATCCCTGTTGGAGTGAAAAGCGGGGATATAGTTTATTTGAAAAGTACAAAAACTCTTTGATCTATAAACTTAAAAATTGGCCCGAATACTTATTTATCTAAATAAATGTTAAGATCATAAACATACATTTTCGAAATATTAGGAGGAAAGTACGAATTTCACGCGGACGAAGTCGCGGGCAGAAGCTAGTAAGTAAATAAAAGTATTAAATAAAATAAAATAAAAAACAAAAAAAAGTATTCTATGTCCGTCTCCTGGTTCTAAGCTACCTCCCCACCAATTTTAAGCCAAATCGGTTCAGCCATTCTTGAGTTATAAATAGTATAACTAACACGACTTTCTTTTAGATATACTTACTATAGATTAATGGAAAGAGGGGCTCGTGGCTAAATAATAACAGCCGCACGAGTCGATCGAAGGTTCGATCCGTTCCGACTTGTCCGTAAACGGAACCAGCGGTGCTATTCTGTAAAAGTCTCACCGAGAAAACTTAGGTGAAGTGAGCTGTCAATAGTGTCAATTCCTAGCAAAAACAGACTCACTTCACCTAAGTTTTCACAGTGAGATTTTTACAGAATCAACCGGCTGTATCTCAATGCAAGCAGCCCAAAGTACTAATAACATCAATGACATCACCCAGAATTTATAACCTGCATTATAAATTTATAACATCATCAGCCTATGGTTTCCCACTGCTGGGACGCAAGCCTCCTCTCGGTGAGAGGCAGTGTGCTGTTCACCACGCGGGCCCAGTGCGGGTTGGTAGTAGGAGTGAGGCATATTTATCGTAACAGATAAAAATAACAGATATTTAAAAATAACAATTGTTCCTACCAGTATAACTTATCTGTTACATAAAATAACAGCCCCTCAAAGACTTTTAGATAATTCAATAAATCAGTCCCCACAGAGGCTCACAGACTGTTACCACGGCTGTTACTGTCATATACACTCACACAGAACGGAAAATAACAGGGTTATCAATATCTCTTCCTCATTAAATAATGACCCTTGCTAAAAAGAGAAACACCTATTATTTACTTCGAAATAATTATGATTACTCTTCGCTGTTGCTAAAGTGGTTAAACTCGGTACAAAAATAACAGGCTGATAATTAATAACAGATATTTGGATCTGTTATTTTTGTGTAACAGTAACAGTGATAACAGATATCGTGCTTAACCTGTTACAACCCATCTCTAGTTGGTAGATGTCACATGTCTTCGAAATGATTTTAGGACATGCCGGAGTCCCCACGATGTTTTCCCTCACTGTTTATAACTTAATGCATGACAAATGTTATTCTAGTTACAGTGCAAAACACCATATTTAGCTTCAAGTACCTAATAATGGTTGATTTGCCTAGAGAGCGCAGTCAAATAGTGATATTTACTAGTCCAGGCAGTCCCAGTGGACCCGGCATAATGAATACAGGCAGCGTTGTTTGTGAGGCCAGTGTCACAAGTCAGTTTTTATCCGACTACGGTGAGGCAAAAGGAGGGTTATGATTTTGGCTAGGCTCATAACTTGTAAACTATTTGTCATAATTTGACAAATGAGGTATCGTTGGAAGCGTCTTGATCGTCCGCTGGTTATAGGTTATGTGACGTCACATTAAATTGAATGTGGCGCCCTCTAGCTGACATAAACTCATGACCTAAAAACAGTTTCTTTTAATCATGCCGTATTTGGTATCAAATCATAGGGCCTAATTAGCACATTTCAAAAATATATATATTGTCAGCTGTTGCTCAAGGCTTTGCTTGCATGCACCCGATAATTAGGAATAATTTCTATAAAAACGCCTCAGATTTGAGCCAAACATATTTATGTATAAGTTTGGTATATTACCTAGGTAAATGTAAAGCAATAAAACCTAAACAAAAAAAAAAAAAAAAAATTAAAGCGACTCTGTAAATACTTTTTCACGAAATTATAACAGCAAAATAATTTAAATAAAAAACAAGTTCAAAAACTAAAACCCGATTACTGAAAAATCACGCTCTAAAAAGTATGAAAAAAAGTTGGTTTAAAAACTCAAACCCGACTACTGAAAAGGATGAAACAAGAAAGTACCTTCCAAACTCAAAACTCAAACTATTTATTTCAATTAAACCAATTACAGGCACTTTTGAATTGTCAAGGGGTCGGTCAGTCAGAAAGATGATGCTAGTTGCCCATTCCAAAGCGTAGTACCTATGAAGAAGAACGGGCAAGAAACTCCATGGACACTCTTTTAAATCAAAATAATATGGTTACAAAGTCTTGTTTACATCATTCATGTTAAAAATTATACATGTGAGAACGATGCAGAACGTTAGTCCGTAATGAAAAGACGAAATAAAAAAAAAACAATTCAAATATTAAATTAAAATAAGCCATGGCAGCAAAGAGATGACCAGTCCCTACTGACGGCGCCCGTTCACGAACATGACGCATGTATTAGCACCATTCAGCTCGACCATTTTGAAGGGAGCTAAATGATCCAACACACGCGCCACCATCAGCGAGACATTTGAGTGAGCGTGACATACTCTCAGCCGCCAGGGCACATTCAAGTCAATGAAAGGCGTACCCAGTAAATGGAAGCTTTATAGTATGTACATAGTACTACCCCCTATTCCCGTGGTCGCATGCTGCTGTACTCACATACTTTTGAGCTATGGTAGCATGCGATCACGGGAAGGTACAGATAGCAACACATCAAGCTGTCAAATTTCTTTAATAGATTTTCAACTTTATCGCTGATGCATAAGGTTCAAAGTTGATTGGGAAAATTTAACAGGTTCGGGTAGCTTGATGTGCTGGTGTCTGTACTTTCTTGTTTCATCCTTTTCAGTAGTCGGGCTACAGTCCATTCAGAATTATTTTATCTCTGACTTTAAATCATTGTCAAAATCACAGTGATCTTTATCGCCGTTGTAATAGGGTTGCTGTTGGGTTGCCGCCATTGACAAGTCTTTCAAAATCACAGTGATCTTTATCGGCGTTGTAATAAGGTTGCTGTTGGGTTGCCGCCATTGACAAGTCTTTCAAAATCACAGTGATCTTTATCGCCGTTGTAATAGGGTTGCTGTTGGGTTGCCGCCATTGACAAGTCTTTCAAAATCACAGTGATCTTTATCGCCGTTGTAATAAGGTTGCTGTTGGGTTGCCGCCATTGACAAGTCTTTCAAAATCACAGTGATCTTTATCGCCGTTGTAATAAGGTTGCTGTTGGGTTGCCGCCATTGACAAGTCTTTCAAAATCACAGTGATCTTTATCGCCGTTGTAATAGGGTTGCTGTTGGGTTGCCGCCATTGACAAGTCTTTCAAAATCACAGTGATCTTTATCGCCGTTGTAATAAGGTTGCTGTTGGGTTGCCGCCATTGACAAGTCTTTCAAAATCACAGTGATCTTTATCGCCGTTGTAATAAGGTTGCTGTTGGGTTGCCGCCATTGACAAGTCTTTCAAAATCACAGTGATCTTTATCGCCGTTGTAATAGGGTTGCTGTTGGGTTGCCGCCATTGCCAAGTCTTTCAAAATCACAGTGATCTTTCCTGTAGTTTTTTCATTCTTTGGGTTGCTGCTGTCAAAGGTATCTAAAATAACTGAGAAAGAACAGGGACCCTAGTCTGATATTTTTATAAATTCGTCATTCCAACACGATCCCACCACCATCCCATTGTCATTTTGCTAAAAGTTCGTAATCTGCTAAATTCATAATTGGTCGGTCAATGGCACAGAAATTATACGATACTCGCACAATGACGTTCTAATGGTAGGTCACTGATCAAAGGAACTGTCAAAATTTTTTCAGATTACCTCGTAAGTCAGTAATTCATTTTTCATTATGTACGAGATTACCATTCTATGCCATTTCTTTCAATGGAGTGTCAGTGGTTGACCATTGGAAAGTCATAATGACGCCATTATATTAGTAGATTACCAAACTTGTCAAAATCAAGAATTATGAAATCAATGATAGACGATTCTGACACTATTGTAATAGCAGACTTGAGGCCCAGATTACAAACACTCATTTATAAGCCTCATGTTTACCTACTACCCAAAGTTGTTTCCCGATTTCCACGTAGACGAGTCCCGGGCACAGCGAGTTGATAAACTCATATTTATAAATCCACGGGGATTTATAAGGCGAATCTAATCAAAATGTTTAGTCAATGTAAAACAGAAGTTATTAATGCACTTCATCACACGAAGTTTTCCAATCAGAACTTGGGCGCGTGACTCGCGTTTATTTTGTAACGTAAGTATAAATAATAACAGCCGCACAGGTCGATCGCAGGGTAAGCTACACTTGCCGCGGTCGGTTCGTGGATGGGTGATATCCAGACCACTCCGTGCCTCGGAAAGCACGTTAAGCCGTTGGTTCCGGCTGTCATTCGTAAATCTTTGACAACGACTGTCAGTCGTCAAAATCCCAAAAGTCTGACAACCAGTCTTACCTAGGGGTATCGTATTACCCAGTAACTGGGTTGTGGAGGTCAGATAGGCAGTCGCTCCATGTAAAATACTGGTATTTAGCTGCATCTGGTTAGACTGGAAGCCGACCCCAACATAGGTGGGAAAAGGCAGGCAGATAATGCGACGTCTACCTACATACTATTCCAACTTCCTTTCCCCATAATTGGTTAACCTATAGGGACATCCAAATTCCGTATTCCCATACCTTTAACCACAGAGAATCTCAGATGAGTGTAACAGCACATTTAAAATTAAATTCTCTAAAAGGCTGTCCTTAGGGTTTCCCTATGTAAGCCCACCAAATTCACGAGTGAACTAACGAGGCGATGTTTTATTCCTTGCAACTGAGGGAGGAATAAATTAATAGTTTAAAAACACTAGAAAAATACGCTTACAAGACAAGAAAGAAAACTAAGAAAAGAAGACTAAGAAATCCAAAACAGCTATGATACGATTTTCCATCATGAAGTTCCAGTTCATATCTTCCGGCTCCATCATCAGATCAGTTCGACAGTACCTTATTGTATTGTCATCAGAACTACATACAGCTGCCAATTTTCATTACGCTACGACCCTTGGAAGATGGTTAAATTATTTACCTTAGATTCCATTACATAGTTAGTTACATACAGGTCGACCTAATAAAAGCGTGTTAATAATAAATAAGGGTGTTTTAAGTTCTTGTGTGTATTTAATGCGTTCATTGTAGATTGAGTAGTGGTGATCCTGTGGTAACGGCAGTGAATTACGAGTCGTCGTGGGTTCGAACCCAGACAGGCACTTTACTTTGTGCAATTAATTTCATTGTCATAGCTCTCAAAACGGTGAAGGAAAACATCGTGAGGAAACCGACATGTCCCAGAACCAAAAATTCGAAGTAATCACCAACGTGCGCTGGGCCCGCGTGGTGGATTACGGCCACTCTCTCTCACAGAGAGGAGCCCTGTGTCCCAGCAGTGGGAACAATCATCATCATCTGCCTAGCCTTTTCCCAACTATGTTGGAGAACAGATAGACAGTCGCTCCATGTAAAATACTGCTATTCCGCTGCATCAGGTTAAACTGGAAGCCGACCCCAACATAGTTGGGTAAAGGTTGGGCAGATTAGGTAGACTAAATTTATTCTAGGTGCATCGTCTTTACGTATAATTATATTATTATTATGTATATAAAACCTTGTAAAACATTTTTAAAGAGTAACGGTGGAGTTTCTTGCCCATTCTTCTCCATACGAAAACTAACTTTTGGAATGGGCGACTAGAATCAATTCTATTTAGTTGTAATTTTTGACGTTCAAAAGTGCCTTTAATGTGCCTATATGAAATAAATGATTTGACTTTGATTTTGTAGGTAGGTACCTACCTACTATATTTTGTAATGGCCGATTCTCGTTTCTTTATATTTTAATTATTTCGTTGTGTCTTTAATGGTCTAACATTTAAATTATGTAAATTATATACTTAAAATGGTCTACTTGAAGAACTAAATGCGGAAAACAATCCTATTCAGCATTCGCGATTTATTTGCCAAAAATGTAAACAAATATGAGGTTATGGAAAAATAACTTTAAATCCTACACAATAAAGTTCAGTTTATGCTACAACTTCAAACATTTTTATAACTTTTTCTTTACTCCTAGTCACTCTAAAATCAACTTAATCAACATTAAAATAAAGCTGATATTTGTTTATCTTGAAATAATATTAATTTGAAACATAAGTTTGAATAGACTTTAGTAATATCACCCGACTTCATCCACAGCCCGACTTCACCCACTGCATAGGCCTCTCTTTTCTTGTGCCAATCATCACGCTCGCTGTGCCAGCCTCATCCAGGTTTTGCCCGCGATGGCATCAATGTCGTCTCCCCATCTCACCGCCAGACGACTGACATTTATTTATTTATTTACCACAAACACTGCTATTATGTATTACAGGAAATTCCTAATGCGGTAGCGTGGTTCTTAATTAAACTATATTTTAAATAACTACCTTAAATAACATAACATAGACAGGGTTATTGGTAAAACATTAACAACCTCTTAAGAGGTTATTTATTTTCGTATAACTCGTCAAAATGTAGGGAACAGTTGATTTATTTTTCGCGATTTCAAGTTTTGTCCCATAGTAAAAGTTGTTCACAATGATGAGTACAATGACCTCTTAAGAGGTTGTTAATGTTTTACCAATAACCCTGTGTAACAGTATTTTTGTGAATTAATTCAGAGAGCATGAAAATAAATTGTCAGCATTGTCATTCAGTGCGTGCAAGGCGCGTGTCAGCGGCGCCTTGCTGAGTAAATTAGTTTGTGCATGTGGCATTGCTAGTAACCGTGGCTTCCGGCGTCGCGAAGTACGTAATTATCAGGCACATAGAGACAAATCTCCTTCATCATCATCATCATTTCAGCCGAAAGACGTCCACTGCTGGACATAGGCCTCCTCCAATTTTGGCGGGGGTTTGCCATAATCGCCACGCTTGGCAGGCGGGTTGGCGATCGCAGTATGATATGATGGTGTAATGCATAGAGAACGCTGCTGCCCATTCTCCGGTCTCCCTTAGTCGCCTTTTACGACACCCACGGGAAGTATGGGGTGGTGCTATTCTTTAAGTCCGTCTCTTCTCCTTCAATACATCGGAATTGTACCGGAATTGGTGTATCTCGTCTTCCAGTCCTTGGTTGCCACTCTTTCACTGCCTTACTCCACCTGTCATCACTGCGCCTTGCCAGGTGTCCTGCCCAACTCCATCTGGGTAACTAGGACCAGTGCTGTGATTTAGGCCCGGAATCCACCAAAGCGGAGAGGAGAGGAGACGAGAGGAGATGTGTTTTGAATAACCAATCAGATTTCGTTATTTCCACATCTCCTCTCCGCTTAGCTTCGGTGGAAATGGATCTACCGGAGAGGAGAGGAGATGCCTCATTTTTCTATAGAATTTTGTGCCGCGAGCGAGCACGCGGCGCGGTTGAGCGGAGATGTGTGTAGTCGGGCGGCTCTCGCGCACCCCGTTCCCCGCTGCACTCTCCCCTCGCCTCGCACACCCGATAGATTCATTCCTATCACACATCTCTGCTAAGCACAGCTCACATCTCCTTACCGCTACGAATCTCCTCTCCGCTTTGGTGGAAATAACCTGCCAGCTTCGCAGCTCATCTCCTCTCGTCTCCTCTCCTCTCCGCTTTGGTGGATACCGGGCCTAAGACTACTTGATACCCTTAGCAATCCACGCCTGTAGGCCCTCCTATCCACTAGTCGCCTCGTATTTTTCCAAAACAACGACGAGCGATTTGTAATGATTGGCGCACATCTCTAGAGTGACTTTTGGGTCTTGTAATATCTTGCTGATAAACAGCCTTGCCATTCATGTGCTAGCAAATACTGTTTCGGTGCTGTTTCTGCCTTATGGTGCCCCCGAGACGTGATGTCTTAAGCAATTGCTTAATTTGCTTATGGGCTAATCCGGCACTCCATAGGACATACTAATGACTTTTCGTTGTAACTTGAATTTGTTTATTGTATTCTAGCAGCGTCCCGCGGTTTCACCCGCGTAAGTGTCGATCCCGTGGCAATATCGGGATAAAAACTATCCTATGTCCATTCCCGGGACTCAAACTATCTCTACCTATACCAAATTTCATTTAGATGAAATTTGGTATACAGATATATAGTATACATTTTATATAGTTTCGGTTCAGCGGTTTAAGCGTTAAGAGATAACAGACAGACCGACACACTTTCGCATTTATAATGTTAATTTAATCAAATACGTTTGCTCTGTCAAACGTTTTCGTTTAATAATAACTTCCGTTCACTCTAATTTTATCGATTCAAAAGCGTCCCAAAGTATAACCGACTGATTGATCTTTCCAAAAACTTTCTAAACCGTAGGAAATCCGAAGAAAGCAATCTTCAACACCCTTTAAAAAGGGACGCTTGGAAAGACGCTTTGAAAGTCCCTAAGTGGGTAGGAAGGGGTTGAAAATCTGTTGGAAGCTGGGGTCACAAATAGACACAGATAATGTTCGATATTTAAACCCTTCATGTGTCTTTGTTAGGGGGTGAAAATTGACGACGGTAGTGGGTCTCGAGAATGACGGGGTGTTCCAGACAGCGATTAGCGATAAGGTTAAATGAAGTAAAACAAATTTAAGGCATATTTGTTTGATGTTGTTTTATCAGAGTTTTTGTAACAGAATCTAAGTAGGTACTGTATCTTTATATATAAATAAAATTGAACTGTCTGTTTCTAAGGTCAAAATAACAGCTTTTTAGTAAAAAACTGACGAATCGACAAAAACTGGCAAACACTGGAAACTGCCGAGTTAACGCAACTGTCTAATCGGTAAAACTGACAAATGAGTGAAACTGACTAATCAACGAAACTGGCGAATTAAATAAACTGACGACTGAGGGAAACTGACCAGTGATACTCTTGAAGAAGAGTGGAACTCTTTACCTGCGTCTGTGATTCCGAGCGCATACAACCAGAATCTCTTCAAAGTAAGAGTGAACAGGCTTCTTCTGGGTAAGCTCACTCCATCGTCGACTTTGTCTCTGTCACCTCTGACCTAGACTAGAGTTAAGAGCGAACCAATCTATATATTTATAAGAAAGTCGTGTTAGTTACACTATTTATAACTCAAGAACGGAAGAACCGATTTGGCTGAAAATTGGTGGGGAGGTAGCTTAGAACCAGGAGATGGACATAGGATACTTTTTATCTTTTTTTTTCTTTTTGTAGGTAGGTAGTAGGGTAGGAGTTACAGTAGGTTAGGAGTAGGGTAGGAGTAGGGTAGAAGTAGGGTAGGAGTAGTGTGGGAGTAGGGTAGGAGTAGTGTAGGAGTAGGTAAGGTAAGAGTAGGGTAGGGTAAGGGGCAGGACACCACGCAAACGAAGTAGCACCGGGCAGCTAGAAATAATTTATATGGCAAAACAACGTTTCAACTGGGTCAGCTAGTTTCAAATAAAAAACCGGGCAAGAGCGAGTCGGACTCGCGCACCGAGGGTTCCGTAACATCCGGGTTTGCATAAGGTTTATGTTCATGAAATTAAATGTTTTTTTTTTTATTTTTTAGTTGATTGAATGAATGGTAAATTGCGGTTTACGATTTATGACGTATTAAAAAAAAACTACTTACTTGGAAGTGTCTCTCGCGCAAACTATTCAGTTTAGAAAAAAATGATATTAGAAACCTCAATATCATTTTTGAAGACCTACCCATAGATACCCCACACGCATGGGTTTGATGAAAAAAAAAAGGTTGAGTTTCGGTTCTAAGTATGGGGAACCCTAAAATGTATTGTTTTTTTTTCTATTTTTGTGTGAAAATCTTAATGCGGTTCACAGAATACATCTACTTACCAAGTTTCAACAGTATAGTTCTTATAGTTTCGGAGAAAAGTGGCTGTGACATACGGACGGACAGACAGACGGACAGACAGACAGACAGACAGACATGACGAATCTATAAGGGTTCCGTTTTTGCCATTTGGCTACGGAACCCTAAAAAAAGATACGCGGACTCAGGGTAACAACCAATTTGACGCGGACGCAGTCGCGGGCAGAAGCTAGTCAGTGTAATAATGTTAAAGTATCAAAATAAATAAAAACATTCAATTGACTAATGCACAGTCACACAACTTCCTAATTCCAAACCCTTCCTCCGTTCATTCATTTCCTTCCGGAACCAATCAATCCCTTAACAACTCACTCAAGAGAACTCAAGGGAAAAATGGCGCGTGCGATCCTCCGCCGGCTATAAAACATAAATCAACCATGTATTAACAAAACCTACCTACAAAGACCTTCAACAATTCTGTGTCAGTGTTAAGTGTAAAATCAGGGACGTCCCTGGACTGTAGTGGAGTGGCGCCACGGAAAAGCCGTCGACCGGGAAAACCAGTGAGTACCTTTCCTTCAATCCCAGTTTTCCAAGTGATTGTGCACGACTAGAGGCTCGCCTATGGCCACAGTTCCATCGAAGGGTTTTATTCATCAATAACATTAACATTTTGGTCTGTCGAGCCGGATTTATATACATGTACCTCTAACTTTAGTCGTAACATTTTTGCGGCGTCCATATTTGCCATTTACATTTCACAGAAAACACGATTTTTATGTATGTATCATAATATTTTGAGTTATAACATGTAATAACTCATTAAACAAGCATCCTAAATAGTATCAAACAGTTTTTAAAGTTTTCTCAACTTCGACACGAAGTTTGAAATCTTGAACCAGTTTTGACCGGTCGTAGGTAGGTACTTAGTTCGTCAGTTCCAACAGGAGCGGAATTTTGAATTTGAACATTTCAAACGTTGTTTTAAAGTGTAACATTTAGCACTAAAACATCATTTTATAAGATTATCATTCACTTAGCGTATTATTTACGTAATTTTATTTGCATACGTAACATGTAACGTTGCAATAAATACTCTTTAACATAATAACATTCCGAGTTCTTTCGTTGTGGAATTTATAAATAACATAGAATTTATAAATTACAACTTTGTATTTTATCATTTTAAGGTCCTTCGAAACATTCATTTTATTTTAAATTGGACAATTTGGACATGTTATTTAGCATACAGCTAATAGCGACATCTAGTGTCTAGTAGCGTAACAAAACATAATCGATCTTTCATTCACCATTTCTACTCAATCTTCAGTGTTGTCAGCTCTAAAGTATTACCATACTTGTAAAATTACTACTATTTGGTAGTTTTAACATAATTTTCGGTGAATGTTTGCTGTCATTGCTGTCATAATATAACAAAATTTATACCTGTCATCAAACAACTTTTGAACTAATTCAAAACTTTATTTCATCTTATTTTTGGTTACGAAAATATAGTTTTAACATAACATTAGCATATTTAACAGACGATTTTAGATTAAAACTTAATCATCATGAGTGAAGCTATGGCAGCTCATCATGAATCAAAGCGCAACATTGCGCACAAGCGATTAACAGATGCTGTTGTCTGCGCCCGCAAATGCATCAATGATGCAAGCCTTCTACCTCGTTTAGAAACATGGGGATCGCGGGTAGAATCTCTTATGGAAGCGTTTAATGATGCTCACATAAAACTTTTGTGTGAATACAAAAATCTTGATATCAGTGATGAACAAATGTCAAAACAAACAATGTATCAAGAGCAAGCAGATGACATGTATTTTGAGGTGTTAGAAACCATTCGTAAACTCTTACCTGATCAGAAAGCAGATGTGTTAAAATGTCCCACATCCTCAATAGAAAACAGGAAACTTCCAAAGTTGCCTGCGATAAAGCTACCTTCTTTCTCAGGTCAGTTTAAAGATTTTCCCGGTTTTATTGATTTGTTTAACATATTAGTTCATGACAGGACAGATATATCAAAAGTAGAAAAATTCCAATATCTTGTAAGTTCCATTTCAGGGGAACCACTTAATCTTCTTAGAGCTTTTCCAATTTCTGAAGCTAATTACATTAGCGCTTACCAAGCACTTGTTACTAGATATAATAACAAGCGATATTTATCATTTTTATGTTGGGAACAAATATGCAACCTTAAACCAATAACCACACCGTCTGCTCAAAGCTTAAGAAATCTTTTGGATACATTTTCTGAAAATCTTTCAATGTTAAACTCATTGGGGTTGCCCACATCCAATTGGGATTTTGTTTTATTTCATTCACTTTTAGTAAAAATAGATGAGAAATCTCGTGAAGCTTTTGAACTTTCATGCAGTGGGTGTGAGTTTCCACGGTTTAACCAGTTGGAAACATTTTTATCAGAAAGATGTAATGCATTAGAGCGTTCATCCTTAACAAATATTTCAACAGTGGTGTTGTCCAATAATACCAATATTAACAAAAATAACACAAACTTAAATAATAACTCTAACAAAAATAAAAATAATTCAACAAATCAAACATCCACTATGCTTTTGGCTCAAACGCCTCAATTATCTAATTGCATCATTTGCAAAGAAAATCATTATCTGTTTTCATGTGACAAGTTTGTTGCTAAAACACCTCAAGAGCGCTTTCAAATTGCAAAGCAACATAAACTTTGTTTAAATTGTCTGCGTTCAAACCATAACACTTCTAAATGTGTATCAACTCATACTTGTAAAACTTGTAATCAGCGTCATAACACTCTATTACATTTTACAAAGGGTACCCAATCAAACCAAAATAGTAATTCAAATGAACAAAATTCATCACAAGTTGCTGTAAATCAGGCTAGCTCCTCTGATACCGTTACCCCGGTTACAACATTATCAAATATCACCAGAGCCTCTGCTCCTTCTTTTGTTTTGCTTGCCACAGTACAAGTGGAAATCAAGGATGGGCATAACACTTATCAACGGGTAAGAGCTTTGTTAGATCCCGGAAGCCAAAGTCATATAATTACAAATTCTTGTGCACGGAGACTTGGTTTGAGTCGAGTCAAATGTAACACTCCAATGTCAGGAATAGGGGATGCTCCTGCTTTATCATGTAGTAAGGTCTTTCTAGATATTCGTCCTTTGGATAATTCCAATACAACATTTACAGCGGAAGCGGTGATTTTGGATAAAATTTGCAGTGATATGCCAACACATACAGTAGATATCAATGATTTCAAGCACATATCGAATCTCAAGTTAGCTGATCCTGATTTTCATAAATCTCGCCCTGTTGACATCTTAATTGGGGGAGAGATTTTCCCTCAGATTTTGTTACCAGGCAAAATTGATAGCAATAACCATACAGCAACAGCAATTAATACTGTATTTGGGTATGTTCTCATGGGTAGGACACAAGCAGCCAATCCCATTGAGTCTATTCCAGTATCAATCAATCATGTATCAATGGATGCCAATTTAGATATTGCAGTCCAAAAGTTTTGGGATACCGACAACATACCATCGGAATCAAAACAAGCAACCTCTGCTGACGATATTCGTTGCGAGGACATTTATCAATCAACATGTAAGCGTGATGCTGACGGTCGTTATATCGTGCATTTACCATTTAGAGATTCATCATTACCATCATTCAACGATTCGTATACTGTTGCGCTTCGGCGATTTAATCAACTTGAAAAACGTCTTCATCAGAATCCAATTTTCGAAGAAGAGTACAAATCTCACATACTGGAGTATCTATCAAGTGGGCAGATGGAACCTGTCTCACCTAATGATTATCAGTCATCTTCAGCATATTATATACCCCACCATGCAGTGTTAAAACCCAGTAGCGTTTCTACACGTCTGAGAGTTGTCTATGACGCCTCAGCTAAGGATAGACAGGGTCGATCTCTTAATGACACATTGTTGACCGGCGCTAAATTGCAAGCAGATATTAATAACATAATTTTACGATTTCGCCTCCATGCAGTCGTATTATCAGCCGACGTACGTCAAATGTATCGTCAAATCATCATTACTCAGGACCATCGGGATTATCAGCGTATCTTATTTAGATGTTCACCCGACGAATCAATTCAAGAATATAAAATCAACCGCGTAACATTTGGAGTGTCCTCCGCGCCATTTCTGGCCATACGTACCATGCATCAGCTGGCTCAAGACGAACAGCACATCTATCCTGTTGCTGCAAAGGTGCTGCGAGCAGATCTTTACGTAGATGACGTAGTCACCGGCTGTGATAACATCCAACAAGCAACTCGTTTGCAGCAAGAGTTAGTCAAAATCATGGCTGCCGGTGGTTTTGAGCTTAGGAAGTGGTCCAGCAACCATGCGGCTGTACTGCAAAACATACCTGAAGAACATAAAATGGTACCAGATTTGACGTTTGACAGTGACACCAACTTCATCAAGGTTCTTGGCCTTGCCTGGAATGCTCATCAAGATGTTTTTAATTATCAAGTGAATCAAATCCCACGCGGCTGTACAAAGCGGACAATGCTCTCTGAGCTTGCCCGTATCTATGACCCTATCGGTCTACTGACACCATTAACATTTTTGGCAAAATTTCTAATTCAACGTCTCTGGTTACTAGGGTCTTCTTGGGATGAACCTGTACCCGATGACATTCATCAAATTTGGACGAAGTATACGCATCAATTATCAAATCTCTCTCAATTACATATTCCCAGACGTATTACACATGATCAAGCAGCGTCTTATCAAATTCATGGCTTCTGCGATGCTAGTGAAGCTGGTTATGCGGCCGTAGTCTTTCTTCGTTCCAGTATTTCTCAAGATCAATATCAAGTCCGTCTGGTGAGCGCAAGATCACGTGTTGCTCCCACCAAGCGTAGAACGCTGCCGTGACTCGAGCTCTGCGCTGCATCATTATTAGCAGATCTCATGAGTTATATCATGAACATATATTCTAACATTATCAACATTGACGGTGTGTTCGCATGGTCTGATTCCATGATAGTGCTAGCATGGATCAAATCAAACTCCACCAATTTTAAAGCATATGTCGGTAATCGTATAGCAAATATTCAAAGAAAATTACAAAATGCTACCTGGAAACATGTGCCAGGCAAGCAGAATCCAGCTGATTGCGCAAGTCGTGGTCTGTTACCAGACGAGCTTATCAGCCACGCCCTCTGGTGGACCGGACCGGAGTGGTTATCACTAAATCATAATCAATGGCCTAACGAGCCATTAAATACAGAATCATGTTGCATCACAGATAATGATGTAGCCTGTGAACAACGTATCACAGTGCTCTCAAACAGCTTAAACGATAAACAAATTTTCGTCATTACGCAAAATTCAACGTATTTTAGCATATTGTTTCAGATTCATTAAAGCTTTACGCAAAAACAAAGTAGTTAACCATTTAACAGAAGATGAGCTACACAACGCCCTCATGGTGCTTGTGAAACACGTACAACATATTGAATTTAAAGATGAAATCAAACAATTATTAGCAAAAAAAGTTTTACCTAAACCTTTTAGGAAACTTAACCCATTTATAGATCACTCTGGTGTTTTGCGGGTGGGGGGAAGGCTCTCTCGTTCTGATTTAGAATTTGAAACAAAACATCCATCGTTGCTTCCTCGTAAACATCTTTTAACTCAGCGCATCATTGAATCGGTGCATAATGAAAACATGCATCCAGGATTACAAACACTTCATTATTTAATTCTTCAAAATTTTTGGATTTTGTCTCCAAGGCGGGCAATTCAACAAGTTTTATCAAATTGTTATAAATGTTTGCGTGTCAAGCCCACGGCATTTGAGCCTAAAATGGCAGATTTACCTAAACTCCGTGTCACTCAATTAAAATCATTTCAAGCAGTTGGTTGCGATTATGCAGGTCCCTTTAATGTAACCCCCGTCAGAAGGCGTGGATCACGTGTTACGAAGGCGTACCTATGTCTTTTTGTGTGCTTTGCCACAAAAGCGCTCCACTTGGAGCTAGCTTCGGATATGTCATCTGCGTCATTCCTAGCGGCATTACGCAGATTCATCGCACGGCGTGGTAGATGTAATGTTATCCACTCAGATTGCGGAACAAATTTTAAAGGCGCTCAATCAGAGTTGTCCAATATCATGAAGTCGGCGTGTGAGACCGAACATATATCATTTCATTTCAACCCTCCTGGGGCCCCCCACTTCGGAGGACTTTGGGAAGCTGGGGTTAAGTCCGTTAAGACGCATCTTTATCGTGTGATAGGTACACAGATACTTACATATGAAGAGCTCAATACCCTACTTGTCCAGGTGGAATCCATTTTAAATTCAAGACCTTTATGCTCCATTACTTCGGATCCCAGTGACATCACGGCACTCACCCCAGGCCATTTTTTAACGTTAGCACCATTAACAACATTACCAACACCAAATTATACAAACATACCAACTAACCG
The DNA here is from genome assembly GCA_916614155.1 of Mesoligia furuncula. NCBI lineage: Eukaryota > Metazoa > Arthropoda > Insecta > Lepidoptera > Noctuidae > Mesoligia > Mesoligia furuncula. The sequence continues at coordinate 15,851,092 of OU744815.1, read as the reverse complement.
TCTGACACGTTGGCAACTTTTGCAACGAATGCATCAGGACTTTTGGTCACGATGGCACTCGGAATACTTAACCCATTTGACGCAACGTTTGAAATGGAATGAATCCTCACGTGCCGTTCACATCAATCAATTAGTCATTATTAAAGATGAATGTTATCATCCGTTACGATGGCGGCTTGGTAAGATAATAAAATTATATCCTGGCCGTGATGGGATTCCTCGTTCGGCCACTGTCAAAACTGCTCAAGGTACTCTTGATAGACCTTTAGTAAAATTATGTCCTCTCCCTGATGGGCATAATTAAATTTTCACTACTTTTATATCATAATTTAATATTGTATTAATAATATATATACACATCATATTATTTGCATATCCATCAATCATATCATTTACTAGCTTTTGCCCGCGGCTTCGCTCGCGTTAAGTATTATTTTAAAAAAACTAATACATTTATATCCTCCATCATCCCTTATTTTATCCCCATGGGGGTTGAATTTATCAAAATCCTTTTTTAGGGGATGCCTACGTCATAGTAGCTATATGCATGCGAAGTCTCAGCCCGATCGGTTTAAAATTGACAAAGTTTCATACAAACTTTCATCCCCTATTTTATCCCCTTGGGGGTAGAATTTATCAAAATCCTTTCTTAGCAGATGCCTACGTCATAACATCTACCTGCATGCCAAATTTCAGCCCGATCCCTCCAGTGGTTTGGGCTGTGCGTTGATAGATCACTATGTCAGTCAGTCACCTTTGAGTTTTATATATTTAGATATATAATATCAGTTTTTGGTTTATATGGACGTAGCTTCATTGTAGAGTTCAGGCTCCATAATTTCGCCAGCAGGGGGGAAGAATGTTAAAGTATCAAAATAAATAAAAACATTCAATTGACTAATGCACAGTCACACAACTTCCTAATTCCAAACCCTTCCTCCGTTCATTCATTTCCTTCCGGAACCAATCAATCCCTTAACAACTCACTCAAGAGAACTCAAGGGAAAAATGGCGCGTGCGATCCTCCGCCGGCTATAAAACATAAATCAACCATGTATTAACAAAACCTACCTACAAAGACCTTCAACAATTCTGTGTCAGTGTTAAGTGTAAAATCAGGGACGTCCCTGGACTGTAGTGGAGTGGCGCCACGGAAAAGCCGTCGACCGGGAAAACCAGTGAGTACCTTTCCTTCAATCCCAGTTTTCCAAGTGATTGTGCACGACTAGAGGCTCGCCTATGGCCACAGTTCCATCGAAGGGTTTTATTCATCAATAACATTAACAAATAATATAAATATCAAACAAACAAAATAATCCTCCCCTTTCCTTATTCTCTAAGGATTGAACTGGGTTAGTGAACAGCGCATCCTTTGTTGAGAGCACTCGGCAAATTGAGATGAATTAATAACAAATTTTAATTATAAAGCTTACAAGAACTTTACAAACTGTTGTGTTTTCTAATGTTGGAACTTTCGATCGTTATGATTAAATTTTAATAAAGTTTTAAGCACATAAGGTGCGCTATGGAGCGGGATTTTCTCGGAGATTCTTTGGAGGTGAAATCAGAAATCAAATCAGAACCGGAGTCACTGACAGCTTTCAGAGTAAGCAAGCTAAAGTGGCAGTGGCTGGCCATGTCTGTCAAAGGACCGATATGGCCAGTGGAGCAGGTGCGCGTATCAGCAAGCGTAGCGTGGAACGTCCCCAGCTAAATGGACCGACGACTTTAAAAAGGTGGCTGGGATAACCTGGATGCGAAAGCCGGAGAACAGGGTGTTGTGACGCAGCCTCGGGTAGGAAACTAAATAAAACAGCTAGTTAGTTTTAAAAGTTCACTTAAATAAAGACATCCAAAAATTTCATCATCATCATCATTTCAGCCGAAAGACGTCCACTGCTGGACATAGAACTCCCCCAATTTTGGGGGGGTTTGCCATAATCGCCACGCTTGGCAGGCGGGTTGGCGATCGCAGTATGGTATGATGGTGTAATGCATAGAGAACGCTGCTCCCATTCTCCGGCCTCCCTTAGTCGCCTTTTACAACACCCACGGGAAGTATGGGGTGGTGCTATTCTTTAAGTCCGGGACCACACAGACAAGTCCGGCACCACACAGACAAAAAATTACCAATTTGCCTTAAAACACCAGGCGTCAGTTACCGCCGCTGCCCGCTCCTTCCTTCACCGGTCCCTACCCGTCCCATAACTTAGCCCTGTTGTGTAAGCACCTACTTGGTTTAATGTCGGCCCTGTGGGGACGAAACAATATCTTCTCCTATTAGTTACAGGCCGGACTCCCATATAGCTACGTTTTCCTATGCACTTACTGCTGTAGTGACGGCTGTCAGTGAAATGATGACAGCGGCAAATATTTAAATCGTTCGATTCGCCCTACCACGTCAAAAGATAGTCGCGTTACTGTTTTGACACCACTGACACACAATAACGCAGTGATTGTCATGGAAACGCTATTTAATCATGTGTGTCGCTAGCGATTTAAATCTTTGGGTAGCGGGTTTTGACTTATTATCAAAATACTGATGTAAATGACAGGTTTTCATGAAGGGTCTTATAATAAGAGGGAACTGCTTTCCTAGTAAACCAAAGTATTGTCAGTCAGTATTATCGAAGCCGTTTCTCTCGTGTGAACTTAAAAATGAATTTCTTTATGGTACGGCTTTCACTTTCATTGTAAGTAAGGCGCTATACAGATGGAGCAACTTCAGTCGAAGCAACTATCAACTTTGTGAAGTTTTCCTTTAAAATTGGCCAGTTGCTACAACCGTTTGGTTGTAGCAACTGGCCAATTTTGCTGTTTACATACATCTCGGGCTGTTTAGCCCGAGATGTATGTAAACAGCCAGTTGCCAGTTGCTGCAATAGTTGCTCCATCTGCAAAGCGCCTTTTGGATCGTTCCACTGTATGTTGAAAAACCTCTAAACTTTAGGTTTTACCCGCAATTTAGCTTTGTGGTATGCCTCCAACAAATCCTTCGGGGAACAGGTGTTCGAGCTCGCAGTAGGTACTGTGGAGATGTTGTCCTATTTGCGTAACACACTATCAAGTTGACAATCCATTGCTTCATATGCTTCAAAAATCTTTCTGCTCAACAACGAAAATAACGCAATGAAAGCTGTGGAATCTATCTATCTCTTTAAGGCGACTACATGACCTAAAGCGCGGTCTTTGTCGGACTGTATAGAAAAGAAAGAGAAGCGCGATGACACAACGCTGGTAACTTATTGCAAAATATGAAGCAATTATCTATTTACAAAAAAATCTATTGTTTGGACTAAAAAATTAAAACACTAGTGTTTTAATATGTTGCTTGTAGAATAATCTGACGAAAAATCATAATGATTATATGTATATTAGTATGGTTTTTGATGTACAAAAAAGGTTTTTAGAGGTATCTTCATGATTTTTTTTATCATATCAAATTAATTGTATTATGTTTTCAACATAATATCTACCTAGCATATATCCTGGAGAATATCATGTATTGTTCTGATTTTGTTTACTGTAGTCGATCGTATACTTTTATTGTTTCTAAAACTTGCGTTTTTTTTGTGTTTAGGTCCTGTAAGGAAATTTCGAAACGGCTGGTTGACACTTCCCGTGACCCAAGGGCTGGCTTTTACGTTGGCCAGATGCTAAGCATTGCCATACAACGTGGTAATGCCGCCATGTCTCTTGGGTAATTACCAGTCGACAGCGATGCGGATGAATTTTTCGACGCTGTATTTTAGTTTGTTTGTGTATGTTTGTTGTTGGTTGTTGTTTGTATTAGTTAAGTTAGGATTTAATTTTGTTATTTTTATTAATTAGTTAGTTATTATTTGCTTACATTTTTTTTTTTAATTTTGACATTCAAAAGTGCCTTTTTGTGCCTATTTAAAATAAATGAGTTGCTACTGTTACTGTGTTATGAAATTACTTCGCAGATATATGAACGTAATCAAAACAAAAACAGTATGGATGGAAGGCGTTCTGTACTTTCTGCATACCCCATGGGAGGATGGCGTGAGTTTATTAGGTATGTAAAGCGCCTGCGTGGGTTCGAACCTACAACTCGTAACTCAGGTCCATTATCACTGGGCCACCACTGCTCTTATAATAGCATCACACAAGAATTTCATATTATCTATACAGGGTTATTGGTAAAACATTAAAAACCTCTTAAGAGGTCATTGTAGGTACTCATCATTATGAACAACTTTTACTATGGGACCAACCTGAAATCGCGAAAAAAAAATCAGCTGTTCACTACATTTTGACGAGTTATACGAACACAAAAGTAGGGAACAGCTGATTTTTTTTTTCGCGATACAGGGTGTATATGTATCTTCTACCCAAATAACCAAAATATATTTTCAACAAAAAGCGTATAGCGTTAAAAATCTTCGTGTGAAATCTCACCCTGAAATGGGACCGCACCATAGGACCGCACTAATGAGACTGAGCGGGAGTGGCCGACATGATGGAGGTCTATGGAGCACGTCAACTAAATGAGGATAGCCTAGAATTGCTGGGAAACCTTGAGCGCTTGAAGCGATGTATCGAGTTTTGGGTACTTTCTTCTTTATTTTTGGGATAGGTTTTTATACAGGATGAAATTAAAAACTTACGCCAAATCGAAATAGAAGGTGCAGTAACTGCTAAATAATTTATTTATTAAGTAAGTACTAGCTGACCCGGCAAACGTTGTTTTGCCATATAAATTATTTCTAGCTGCCCGGCGCTACTTCGTTCGCGTGGTGTCCTACCCCTACCCTACTCCTACCCTACTCCTACACTACTCCTACCCTAAACCTACCCTACTCCTACCCTACTCCTAACCTACTCCTACACAACAAAAAAAAAACCGGGCAAGAGCGAGTCGGACTCGCGCACCGAGGGTTCCGTAACATTCATGCATACCTAAGGTTTATGTTTATGAAATTAAATGTTTTTTTTTTTATATTTGAGTTGATTAAATGAAAGGTAAATTGCGGTTTACGATTTATGACGTAGGTATTAAAAAAAACTACTTACTAGATCTCATTCAAACCAATTTTCGGTACAAGTTTACATTTAGTTTTATCATTCTCTTATTTTAGAAGTTACAGGGACACACACACACACATTTTACCACTTTGGAAGTGCCTATCGCGCAAACCATTCAGTTTAGAAAAAAATGATATTAGAAACCTCAATATCATTTTTGAAGACCTATCCATAGATACACGTATGGGTTCGATGAAAAAAAATTTGTTGAGTTTCAGTTCTAAGTATGGGGACCCCTAAAATGTATTGTTTGTTTTCTATTTTTGTGTGAAAATCTTAATACGGTTCACAGAATACATCTACTTACCAAGTTTCAACAGTATAGTTCTTATAGTTTCGGAAAAAAGTGGCTGTGACATACGAACCGACAGACAGACATGACGAATCTATAAGGGTTCCGTTTTTTGCCATTTAGCAACGGAACCCTAAAAAGGATCCTATGTCCGTCTCCTGATTCTAAGCTACCCACCAATTTTCCGCGAAATCGGTTTAGCCGTTCTTGAGTTATAAATAGTGTTACACGACTTTCTTTTATATTTACCTATATAGATTCACAAAATCTATCATTGTAAATCTAATCATTATTTAAATTGTCATTAACCAAATCTAAATTCTTGAAAAAATCGAGTAATCCTTGTCTTCAAGTAGACGATTATCGTCGACCAAGATTTTTTTTTTCAATATTGTCGAAACAAATAACGAAACGTCTAAGCGTCTTGTAGCGCCATCTATCGGGCCTGTGGACAACTTCAAAGTCAATGATAGATCCCAATACTTTTTGTTTGTTGCTAATTATTTGCAGAGTACAGACATTATTAAAAAGTAAATCTAATTAAAATTGTTTACGGGTTTTTCGAAACAAAAACTAATTAATTACTTAGTACCTTTTTAACAAAATAATAAAGTAAAGTACCTACTTAAACAAGAAACTTAGGTTCATTCATATTTGTTATCCTATCCGGATCAAATTACCGTGTACCGTGATAGGGTTTGTTTGATATAGTGGCACGCAAAATATTACTATATTATTATCCTACTTATTTACCGAACTGTCACACGTACGTAACGAAAAGCGACGCTGGCGCAGGTGGGCGTGGCCTATTTTTAGTAGGTACTTCTTAGGCACCAGCACCACTCCGGAATCCGGATAATACATACAATACTTTATATAGGCGCTGACCAGACTAGCCAGTCAACTCCCGTTCAAGATAAATCTTATTTCTATAACAGAATTATAGTCAAAAACGTTACCAAGATTTCGCGCGCTGGAGTACTTATACTCTGCGCGGTAACGAAACCATAGCGACTTCTAATTTTTCCACTAACGCCATCTATCGAGCTTACGTGCAACTCTACGACCATGGATCACAATACTTTTTTTTTGTAACTACCAATATATTTCCGTACAGATATTATCAAGAACTGTAATAGAAAAATATTATCATAACATAACATCACGCCTGTATTCCAGCGGGGATAGGTAGAGGTGTACCTATAGTACAGACGCCAGCACATCAAGCTACCCGAAACTGTCAAATTTTCCCAATCCACTTTGAACCTTATATTTTAGCGATAAAGTTGAAAATCTATTAAAGAAATTTGACAGATAATAATAATAATAATAATAATACAGTTTATTTTTCTCATAAAGGTACATTGTTACAGCAGTGTGTATATACAATTTTGCCTTAGGTATGCTAGGACCTTTGTGAGAGCTGGAGGCTGAACTAGGTTCGGGACCTGTATGACAGATCTCCAGGCTCACACCCCTTTAAACATTTATCATAACGGCATCTTGATTTAGTTTATACATAAAATTATCACTATTAGAAAACTGTTTCAATAAAAAGGTAAATCTATAATAAAGGTGGGTATAATGTCAGTGAAGTGTAAGGTGATGTTATTGTAGGATTGCGTGTGTAGTGTAGTGTGTGAATGTGTGAGGGTGTTATGTGTATGTGCATGTAAGTCCTGTATGAGAGTTTGTGCTTATTAGTAAATATGAGTGGTTAAAACGTTCAAAATTATTTAATGGTTTGGATGATACTTTCTGTACTTTCATAGTCCATATCCAGCAGCCAGTTCCTTACAGTAGTTTTGCATTTATATTTAACCATTGAGTACATGTGTAAGATTGTATTAACTTTGTTGTATACATAAGGACCAAGGAAGTAAAAGAATCGTTGAGCTAGCTTTGAATGAACAGGAATTGACGAACACACTGTATGCTTTCGTCTCAAGGCTTCGAACTTTTCGGGGTTATAGGAATTTCGGGAATGGACTGTTAGAATTAAATTTAGAATGAACAATTTCCGAATAGAGAGGACCTTACAGGTTGCCACATGGCGGAGATTCTTAAAAATAAATATCAATTTGCGCAGTCGGGAGGTAAGTACGTCTATATGGTTATGAAATGATAATGAGTCATCTATTTGAACACCCAAATACCTTACACTATCTATGCGGCCTAGAAGAGGACAGCGACATGGTGTTCGAGGTGATGCATTACAAGAATGCGCAATCAATGAAAAATGGGATGTTGATGGTTTACTAACTTTTGACAATGAAAAGGTAAGATATTTAGATTTATCTACATTTAGAGTGAGCAGTGAAAGATATGGGAACTTCTGGAACTATCGGGAGCACAATTAAACACGGACTTCACTGATAGACGTATATTCGGCGACTGGCGCGCGGCTCGTAACGTACCAATGAATTAATCCTAAATACCCACTATTACAAATATATCACACCTCCACCACAATACAACAGTACATCTATAGAACAACACAATAATAAACACAACTAATACAACATCAACTTATCACTATCAATCACATGAAAACTGATAATAATTCTTAACTAGTTAAACAATTGTAAATCTGTCTACTGGTTTACGTGTTCGCTTAGGGTAACGACGAATCTCCGGCGGCGGAGATTGTGGTTGTAACTTAACCAGAGAATCTTCAGGAGTATTAATGTCCGGATTTGAACTTTCCCCCTTATTCCTGGGACTCGCCTCTGGTGAGGCTACCTTTACTACCTGTTCTAACCCCTCGCTAAGTGGCTCGACCACACTCTCTCCCCCATTATCTGTATTGTCCTCAGTCTCTGGACAGGTAACATCAGATAAGCGTGACCTGCGGCGCATTTGATCTACATGTCTTTTTAGTGATTGACCATTATCCTTTACCACTGAGTATCTACGGGCACTGTCTACCCGTTCCACGGTACCTTTCACCCACCTATCACTAGCACCATACTCACGAGCCCAAACTGAGTCACCCTCCCTGAAACTGCGCTCGGTTCCCCCCGCGAATTCCATTTGCCGTCTCTGGGCTTGATAGACTCTGTCTTTGATGACCTGGTTGGTACGCAGTAAATCAAGTCTGGAGCGTAATGGACGTCTCTGCAAAAGCATAGCCGGGGTTTCCCCGGTAGTGCAGTGCACGGTGTTCCGGTATGCTAACAGAAAGGTTTGTAGTGCGGTGTCGACATCTACACGATCCCTATGCGCTTTCTTAATAGCCCGCTTGCAAAGCTTGACTGCATTCTCCGCAGCCCCGTTTGATGATGGGTGGTAGGCTGGTGAAAAAAACTGTTTAATGCCGTTGTTTTTTAAGAAAGTCTTAAACTCTATACTAGTGAATGGGGGGCCCTGATCAGATACCAATTCCTCCGGCAACCCAAACCTTGCAAAAGTAACTCTTAAAACCTTTATAACATTTGATGCATTCGTTCGTGTCATCTCAAAGACTTCTAACCATTTTGTAGAAGAATCAATAATAACTAAGAAGGTAAGACCTTTATATGGCCCTAGGAAATCGATGTGAACCCTTGTCCAGGGGCGCGCGTGATACTGCCACGGCTGTATCGGAGCCCGCGGCGGTGCGTCCGCCTCCGCTGCACAAGTCTCACATTGCTTACATAATGCTGCCACGGCTTCATCAATATTAGGCCACCATACATAGCTACGTGCCAAGCTTTTTGTTTTTACGATCCCCATGTGACTGCTATGTAGTTGTTTTAAAACATTATTCTGCAACGATAAAGGTATAACCATACGATAACCCCACATAATACAACCACACTCCGTATACAACTCATTGCGCCTCATGAAGTATGGTTTGATATTTTCTGCATCTACACAGGTTGAAGGCCACCCAGATTGTATGTAAACTAAAACCCTACTTAAGACTTTATCTACAGCCGTCGCTTTCCTAACGTCTTGGCTCGTAATTGGTAAAAAATTTTCAACGAAATTAACATATGTATTTTCTTTTTGTAATATTACATTTTCTTTACAGCCTTTGTACGGTAGTCGTGATAATGCGTCGGCACAATTTTTACTCGAAGAAACATATTCAATGTCATAGTTATACCCAGCCAATAACACCGCCCAACGCTGTAACCTAGACGCGGCCATCACCGGAATACCGACTTTATCACCAAAAATATAAGTGAGAGGCTTGTGATCGGTTCTTAATATAAATTTACGACCATAAAGATATTGATGAAATTTACGAACTCCGAACACAATAGCGAGTGCCTCTCGATCTATTTGTGAGTAGGCCCGCTCGGCTTCCGTGAGCGCGCGCGATGCGTACGCCACTGGACGCTCGCCCCTTGTTGTTGTGTGCGATATCACAGCTCCTACGCCTACACTGCTCGCATCTGTTGTCAAAATTATAGGTAGCTCCGGTGTGTAGTGCATTAACACTTCACTGCATGTTAATAAATGCTTCACTTTACTATACGCATCTTCACACTCTCTATTCCAACTATACGAAGTTCCAGCTTTAAGTAACTTATACAAAGGCGCTAGAATTGTACTAACATTTCTTATAAATTTTCCATAGTACATCACCATACCAATAAAAGCTCTTAGTTCAGAAATATTCGTGGGAGCTGGAGTTTTAACTATAGCTTTTACTTTGTCTGGGCATGTGTGAACCCCTTCTTTACTAATCGTGTGTCCTAGATAGTTTACCGCTTCAGCAAAAAATACACATTTATCTTTTTTTACTCTGAGCCCGTACTTGTTCAAGCGATCAAATACTTTGCATAAGTTACGCATGTGTGCTTCGTTTGTGGATCCCGTTATAATAATGTCATCCAAAAACACCCCCACATGTGGTAAATCTGCAAACAACTGCTCTAAATGTCTTTGAAAAATGCCTGGGCTTGATGCTAACCCGTATACTAGCCTATTATACATAAATAATCCTTTATGAGTGTTAATCACTGTGTATTTTTTTGTTTCATCCAGCTCAAATTGAGCGTACGCCTGTGAAAGGTCAATTTTACTGAAATGCTGGCCACCCTTCAAACGAAGTAGTACTTCCTCTACTCTGGGTAACGGATAACGGTCAACTTCTATAACTTTGTTTAAGGTTAATTTATAATCTGCGCAAATTCTAATGTTACCGTCCTTCTTGACGACCGGCACGATGGGTGTTGCCCAGTCAGAACGCTCCACAGGAGAGAGAATGCCGTCCCGCTGTAGCTGCTCCAACGCGCGCTCCACCGGCTCGCGCAGCGCGTACGCCAGCGGGCGCGCGCGCATAAACACCGGCCGCGCCCCCTCGCGCACGCACACGCTCACCGTGCCGCCGGTGAACCGCCCCAGACCGTCCGCGAACACTTCACAGTATTTGGTACTGAAAGCAGCCACATCAAATACATTGTTTTTGAACATCACAACATCATTATTATTACAATCATAGGTTACTGTAGGTAGTTGTATTTTTAGTTCTGCCATCCACTGACGGCCTAGTAAAAGTGTTTTGCCATTCTCAACAACATATAAATCTAATTGCTTATGCGCGTTTTTATATTTCACTAATGGTTGTATAACTCCAAGGGGTTTTACTAACTCGCCAGTATAATACTTCAGTGTTAAATTACTAGGCTTAACTGTTACATCATTAAACAATTTACTATAACACTCCCTGCTTATGCATGACACCGCGCTGCCGGTGTCACATTCCATTTTAATGTCAATACCATTTACATTCAGTTCCACATAAATAGGACTACACTGCATCGCTGATAGTTTACAAACATCTACAAGTATTACCTCGTCGCTCTCCGCGCCATCACTTTCATTTGAATTTCTTATTTGAAGCGCGTCCACGTTGCAGTGTTCCGATAAGTTCGGACACATTCGTCGCAAATGTCCTACTTGGTTACAAACTCGGCAAACATAACGCCCGAACTTGCACTTGCTTGCGTCGTGACGCGCGCCGCACACTCGACACTGCTGTTGCTGCGCACGCTCACCCAGCTTCATGGGTGCGGGCGCAGCCCATGCGCGCGCGCCGCGCCCCCGTCCGCTAGTCTTCGTAGTATCGAACGGTGTTGTCGCTTCCCGGACGTCACGAGTGGCCGCCGCCGCCGGACCCCTGCGCCGCGAGCCCGCTGACATCGCTTGACACGTCACCGACGTCGTGGATGCACCCTCGCTTTTCGACCCGCTCTGTCTTCAACGGCCGCAGCGTCTTTTTCTGCTGCCTCCATGCTAACCGCCAATTTATACGCCTTCCCGAAATCCAAATTGCTTTCGGCGAACAATCGTTGTCGTATGGTTTCATTTGTTATGCCACACACTAGCTGATCTCTCAAACTTTCTTCCAGCCAGGACCCAAATTCACATGTTTTGGACATCTTCTTCAAGATAGCCGCGTATTCCGATATAGTTTCACCTTCTTTCTGTTTCCTATGCCGAAACTTGTATCGCTCTGCCAACTCACTTGGTTTTGGTTGCAAGTGTTTTTCCATGACGTCAACGATTTGTGCTAACGTTTTGGTTTTTGGTTTAACCGGCGTACACAAATTAACCAGAAGTTCATAACACTCCGCCCCCATCACTGTTATTAATGTTGGCACTTGTAATTCGCTCGGGATCTTATTTACTAAAAAATATTGTTCCAAACGTTCCACGTATAACTGCCAATCGTCACTGTGGACTTTGAACTCAGCAATTTTACCGATCGACATTTCCGATTAATTTGATGATACTGTTCCTATTTTATTTATTTACTATTTCACGTATTACGCGTAGAATCGTCTGTTCTCGTCGCCACTGAAAGATATGGGAACTTCTGGAACTATCGGGAGCACAATTAAACACGGACTTCAGTGATAGACGTATATTCGGCGACTGGCGCGCGGCTCGTAACGTACCAATGAATTAATCCTAAATACCCACTATTACAAATATATCACAAGCAGGTTGCGTGACAACCAGTCAGTAACAGTGTCGAGTCCTAGTTGAGCGTATTTAAATGTCAACTCCCAGGAAAACCCGTGGAATATTAAGGCAGTATCATCGGCGTAGGTAAAGATGGATCCATTGGCAAGTTCGAGACGACAGAGGTCATTAATATAGATAAGAAATAAGGTCGGTCCAATGATACTACCCTGGGGCACACCGTAGGTTATAGGGAGTTCGTCGCTCATCCAGTCACCTATTTTGACACATTGGCGTCTTCCAGTAAGATAACTCGCGAAGAGTGAGAGCTGATCGCCTCTGATACCAATATTCTCAAGCTTAGCAATGAGAGCGGGAATTGAGATCGTATCAAAGGCTTTTGCCAGATCTAGGAAGACGCCAATAACATACTGTTTATTATCTAGATGAGACACAATGTTATTCGTGAGGTCTAAAACCGCACTACTGGCTGACACTCCCGAACGAAAACCATATTGGCTAGAAGACAAAAGATGATTTTGCTCAAGGTAATTGACGAGCCTATTATTCATCAGCCTTTCTAACAGTTTAGACAGTGTTGGTAAGATTGATATGGGTCTGTAATTATGAGGTTTATCTTTGTCACCGTCTTTGTGCACAGGGTGTACGATTGCCAGCTTGAATGCCTCAGGAAAGACTCCTGTACTGAAAGCCAGGTTGAATAAATATGTGAGGTGTGGAATAAGTAAGTGCTTAAATTTTTTAAGAAATGTACCCGACACGTTATCGGAGCCTACCGCACAATCAGTCCTAAGCCCGTTAATTAACAGTTCCAACTCAGAATTGTCAATAGGTAAGAGGACAAAGGTTTTGTGATACTGGATATCATCCTGTTGTAGGGGTGTAGCTGGTACGAGTATGTTTTCAGCAAGTGAGCGTGCAATATTCGCGAAATAAGTGTTGACTTCATTAACAGAACGTTTAGGATCAGATGATGACAAAAGATCGGTTGCGTGTGTTTTATGTTTAGTTGTGTTGGTAATTGTTTTTATAGCTTCCCATAATTTCTTATTATTATTTTGTGCGTTATTAATAAGCTTTTTATCGTAGTTACGTTTAGCAGTTTTGAGCAACGTGGAACAGTAATTCCTGTACCTTTTAAATGTAATTTGTAAAACCTCGTTTTCCGGAGATTTCTTTAATTTTAGATGCAGATTATCACGGTTTCGGAGACATCTTAAGAGCCCTGGGGTCATCCATGGCTGCCTAAGCCGTTTCCGATATGGTACAACTTTAAGGATCATGTTTTGTAGTATGATTACATTTAGCGTATTGATAAAAAAGTTAGTAGCTTCATTAACATTATGGAAACTGTATAGAGGACTGAAATCGAATTGGTCAAGCATTTGTTCAATTTTGACGTAGTCGAGCACTTTTGATGTTTTACTTTTTAATGGAAAGGCATTGAAAGGTTTAGAAAGTTGTACGAACAACAGAACTGTATCATGGTCAGTGACTGAGGTGTTGGCGACATACGAGAAAGCTGGGAGTTTTGATTTTAGCATTACATGATCAAGGCATGAGCTATTGTAGCGAGTGGGAAGCGTATGTGCCGGCAACATACCGTGATATGCAAACATAGTGAGATACTCAGTAGCACGAGAATCGTTACTACTGTCGGAAATGTCAATATTGATGTCACCCGTGACAATAATATTACTATAGGAGGAAACAGACATAATAAGTTCGTTTAGAGATTGAATGAACGGTGAGACATTGCGGCATGCAGGAGGGCGATATATAGCTATGATTATTGTGTCTTTATTAAGTTTCACTACGAGACAGTTTGCATCCTGAAGTATGTGTTCAGTGACGGAAACCGGGTGGTGATTCCTATAGTAAACCAACACGCCCTCATTTTGTGTGCTATGTTTGCTAGTAACCGCGGAAGTATAGTCGTCAAGTATAGGCAGTGTAGGGGAATTATATAACCAGCACTCAGTGAGTACTATTATATCCCAGGATATTCCGCTTCTTTCAAGTAAGGCAGTAAGTTCAGTAAAGTTTTTATTTACACTTCTTATATTTTGACATAGAAGCTTTAGTGCATTTCTGTGTGACCTAGCAATTTTGTTGCACTCTTCTATGTTACATGTTGCAGAGTCGGCTACTGAGACGTTATCCAAGTCATCTTGAATACTAGTTAGATTATCGAATATTTACGGTAAGTATAGCAGTGGGTCGAATTTAGGTAGTGCTCAGAGAGGAAGGAACTATGTGGTATATTAGATCTAGGATTATATTATTATTATTATTATTATTATTAGCCTGTGATGTCCCACTGCAGGGCAAAGGCCTCCCTACTCTCTTTCCACTTCTCTCTGTTCAAAGCTGCTAAGGACCAGTTCTTGTTGAAGGAGTCCAGCTCATCCCGCCATCTCCGTCTGGGCCTGCCACGATGTCGTTTGCCATTAAGAGGGACCCATTGGGTCGTAAGTTTGGCCCATTGTTCGTCTGACATGCGGCAGATGTGTCCAGCCCAGTTCCATTTTAGCGTGGCAGCTTTCCAAGTGACATCAGTTATCTTTGTGATGGAACGGATGGTCGTATTCCTAACTCGGTCTGTTAGTTTGATACCCAGAATACTCCGTTCCATAGCCCTCTGGCAAACCTCGAGCGTGGACCTCTGCTGATTTGTCAAAGACCATGTTTGACCACCATATGTGAGGATGGGAAGTATGCACACGTCAATGAGTCTTCTCTTAAGGGACATGGGAAGATCACCCTTCATTAGGTCTTTCATGGCCCAATAGCTCCTCCAGGCATTTTCGGTGCGTCTTGCAACTTCTTTGTTTTGTCTTGCCTGGAAAGAGACTATTTGGCCAAGATAGAGATACTCATCAACGTATTCAACCTCCCCACCCGCCACAGTGATCCTGCGATGCGCGCTGTTCGTCATCAACTTGGTCTTTGACATATTCATCTGAAGTCCGACCTCTAGGCTTGCCGTGCCAAGATCGTCTAGCATGTGTGTCAACTCGGAGGCTGAAGACGAAAAGAGCACAATGTCGTCGGCGAAACGGAGATTAGATAATCTCTTATGGCCGACCACAATGCCCCTTTTCGTCCAGCCCGCTGCCAGCTTTCGGAAGACTTCCTCCAGCACAGCTGTGAATAGTTTCGGAGACAGCGGGTCGCCTTGCTTAACTCCTTTCTCTATCTGGAAGGACGGTCCTGTCATGGAACTGATCTTGATCGCTGCAGTGCTGTTCATATAAATAAATTTTAGAAGATTAATATAAGTGGTGTCTATATCTTGATTTTGCAGGGCGTTAAAAATTGAGCTATGGGTGATACTATCAAAAGCTTTTGAATAGTCCACAAAAGCGATATAAAGTGGGAGCTGGAATTCTAAGTGTTTCTCGATAATTTGGTTGATAGAGTGAAGGTGGTCAGTAGTAGAGAGGCCGCGGCGAAATCCGGCCTGTTCGGGAGGCTGTTGTTTGTCTAGTGATCCTGATATTCGGTCTTCGATTACTTTAATAAAGGCTTTGTACAGGTGCGAAACCAGACTGATAGGGCGGTAATTATTAATGTCTGTTTTGTCACCCTTTTTATGGAGCAGAATAATTAATGAGTGGCAAAATTTGTGTGGTAGAATTCCGATCTAGGATTACAGTGTGAAATTTTAATAAAAATGAAACGCAAAACAGATAACACGGACAAGAAAGTAGCATGGCTTAAACAAGTATGAAGGCAGTTTGGGTGCAATATAGGGTGTAATTTACAGGTGGCTGAAGAGTGTGTGTTTGTATATGTTTGTGTTAGGTGCTTAGTGATTTTAGATGAGTGTAAATGTGTAATCATTGTCACATAGATAGTTAAACTGGGTAACAAAATGAAAACATAAAAATGCATAATGGTACAACAAACAAAATAAAAAAATAAGAAGTTCATAACATTTGTGTGAGTACACCTTACAAAGCAAGTGTCTACACAGCGTACTAAGGAAGACTTAAATCGATTACCTAGTCATTTTTCATTGATCTTAGATAAATCCCCTTCCGAGTTAATGCAATGCCGTTGCGCTCCGTCCTCTTTGCGGATGTAAACTTTGCCATGAGCTGACCAACAGTGTTTGAATTGATGAAGAGCAGCAAATTCTCTGGCCAGGAAGAATAATTTCTTAGTTTTGGTAGGCAGATTATCGGAGATGTATACCGGGAGTTTTGGACCATCAATCTGCAGGATGGAGGTGTTTAGTTTATTATTACGATTCTCCTTATTGTAAGTCCTGGCAGCGAGCATTATGTTTTCCTTTTTTAAAACTGTTGTGAGGTCTACAATAATGGTGTTATTCATAGAGGTGGACGAATGGATCCTAAAGACATCCTTAATTTCGTTTTGCGCTACCAGGGGTCCAAGGGTTTTGCTGATATTTAAGACCACATTTACGAGATCCATTTTGGATTCGTTCGGTTTCTTTGGGATATTTTTTATTTCCAGGCAGGTGTTTTTTGCTTGCTAAGGTATGTTTAAGTCCCATGTAACAGGGGGCACAAATCCAGACTCCAGTCTGCTACTGAGAATGTTTTTCAAGGTTAAATATAATCATATTTTAAATATAATCATATTATATGATTCATCATCATCCGCCTAGAATTTTTCCCAACTACGTTGGGATCGGCTTCCAGTCTAACCGGATGCAGCTGAATACCAGTATTTTACATGGAGCGACTGTCTATCTGACCTCCACAACCCAGTTACTGGGTAATACGATACCCTTGGTAAGATTGGTTGTCAGACTTTCGGGCTTCTGACTACCCGTAACGACTGTCAAAGATCCACAAATGACAGCCGGAACCGACCGCTTAACGTGCTCTCCGAGGGACGGAGGAGTCTCGGTATGTAAAGATGGTGACCCATCCACAAACCAATCGCGGCAAGCGTAGCTTAACCACGGCCCCTCTATAATATAATTATCCATACTAATATTATAAATTCGAAAGTAACTCTCTGTCTGTCTGTCTGTATGTAACCTTTTCACGCCTAAACCACTGAACGGATTTCGATATTTGGCAGAGAGACAGATTGCATCCCGCATAGCATTCATTCATTCATCATTACAGCAAGAAGAGGCATGTGACTCCTCTTTCTATAAGAGGGAGGCCATAATCCACCAAGCGAGCCCATTTTGAGAGTTGCTGGATGTCATATGTCTTCGAACTTTTGGTTCTAGGACAAGCAGGTTTCCTGACAATGTTTTCCTTCGCAGTTTTGAGAGCAGTGGTGATGAAATAATATACACAAAGTAAGTGCCCGCTTGGAATTGAACCCACAACCTACAATTCGCGGCCATTACCATTGGGCCACTAGTACTCAATCAATCTCTAGTTAAAATGAAGATATTATCTTTATTAAATACACGCAGATAGATGTTGTCAAAGACATAATTAAAGTACCATTTAACAACACAAACGAACCAACAAACTGGTAAGTACAATATTTTCTTAAAAATAATGACATCTTTTAACCTCAAACTTCCACCGCTTGCCCTAACATAAAATTCAAAAGCATGCACCAGAGGCCATAAAAATAAATTATGACAGACGGGAAACTTTGAAAATCACTGCCTCAGTCAGTCTGAGAACTTTGGCTACATCGCGTCTGAGGCACCTGTCCCACCGACCGCGGTTACCGAGAAGCGACCAGAGCTAGCAACTAAAAACGAGTTGGCGAGCAACGAGCAGCGAGTGCGCGACGACGACAAGCGATTACTCGCTGGTATGCGTGTGGCTAGGCCGTGACTTACGAGTTGTAGGTCGTAGGTTCGAACCCAGACAGGCGCTTTACTTTGTGTACATTATTTCATCACCACTGCTCTCAAAACGGTGAAGGAAAACATCGTGAGGAAACCCGCATGTCCTAGAACCAAAAATTCGAAGACATGTGTCATCTACCAACCCATACTGGGCTCGCGTGGTTGATTACGTCCCTCTCGCCGGGAGGAGGCCCGTGTCCCAGTAGTGGGAACATTTTAAGCTGATTATGCTACGAGTGTGTATTCTACCCGCCAAGGAGCGAGTACTCTCTTCGATAGCTCTTGTCGCTGCCACTAACGAGTATTCGCTGGCAATGTGAACAGTCAGCGTTCAACTAGTAAACAACAAAAGGACAATGGCATCGAACTACTCGTCATGCTGTATAGTAAAGATCTAGTGACTACTGAGATGACGAATAAAGAGATGCGTAGCGTAGTATACAACGAGACACATAGCACTTTGTAAAACTGCACACGCACGGGCTCGTGTATATCTCTTTCATTTACACGGGTCCTACAGTTTCTACGTTTTTTTAGCTCGTCGATAGCTAATCGCTTCCTCGTCGGCGGTGGGACAGGTGCCTAAATCGACTGGATATTAATATTACAAGCGCACAAAGTTTAAGACTATTTTATTATTAACTAGCTGAACTGCAGTATACAAGTTTGAGCACCATTTGCTTGTTAATTGCTCGGTATGAATAATGTTTCGGAAGTGGGGTTTTGATCCTATGGATCATGTAGATACTACTGTCAGATTTATGGTCACTTTGTGTTTTTTCTTCTGCGATCTTTTGCTTGTCACAGCAATGCCACAGAGTGCCTCTGACACTCAAGACAAGTAATGAGGTTACGTCTGGCGCGGATTAAATGAATATTTTATTTGCTAACATTTTACATATATTTATCTACTAGCTGCGCCCGCGTAATTGTCGATCCCGTGGGAATATCGGGATAAAAAGTAGCCTATATGTTAATCCAGGGTGTCAGCTACCTCCATACAAAATTTTATCAAAATTGGTCCAGCCGTTTGAGCGTGAAGAAGTAACAAACATATAAACACACACACACACTCACACACACACTCACAAACTTTCGCCTTTATAATATTAGTGTGATTTTATTATTTATTTATTTCTGTAACTGCCCATGACGTTACAGCTCCTAACAGAATCTAACAAAAAGTAGGTACTCTGTGATACGCTGCAATATTTTTTTTTTAATGTCGCAGCATCATGCTGAGATAGGAGCCTTTTGGCCTCGTATAGGACTTTCTGTTTAATTTTCCTTATTGTAAATAAAAAAATAAAAAAATTGGCTTTTTATTTTTGACTGTGTTTAGTTTGGTTTGTGATCTTCATGCACGAGTCGCAATAAATACTTTTTCTTTCTTTCTTTTCTTAAGTTCGAGGGACACTCGCTAAGTCCTTCAAGACGCGGGCTCTTCTGAAAGTAGTTCGAAACTTCGGAGTGAGCCTTACACCCGATTAATTATTAATGGATAATTAATTACATAACTTTTTTGGTCGGGCAAAAACCGCGGGAGTGGGGACAACAGTCATATCGTGGTGTCATTCATTCTTAGGTCGGGCCCCAACCTTGTCTAGTCTGTAGGTGAATTCGGATGCTTGCATGCTAGAAGTAGACCTCCTGTGTTGAGCTACACCATAACTGACAAATGCTTGCACCGACTGGACTGGTCCGATCACATCTGTGTGGTTCTTTCTGTCCTCAAAATACCATTTCATACTCATACATCTCATCATCATCTCATCTCTACATTTCATATAATCTGCATTGTCCTCCTAAGACGTGACCAAGATTATGTCTGGACTTTAAAAGAGACTTTGACCCTTTAGTTTTTTTCGCCATTTCTTATCAGGGGTTAGAAAGACAAAAAGAAGTTAGAAGGACTAAAAATAAAAACGTTATGGATAGCGTTTTTATGTTTAATATGACATTGTGTATGTAAAAGTCATCCCAACATCCTATTTACAGTTATCCTTCGACCAAAGAATAAAATTAGCATTGCCATTCAACGTGGCAATGCTGCAAGTCTCCTGGCAACGATTCCGAATAACAGCGATGCGGACGAGTACTTCGACGGTGTTCTTTTGTTTTTGTATTTATATGCATAAATGTGAGTGTAGTGCGACCCTTTTCTATAAACTTTATTCTTTGGAACTTTATTTTTGATCGCGGTCCAATACTTCAATCGTAATGAAACTGGCCAAGTATATTTTGAACTAAGTACCAAACAATATCCAGTTGACAAGAAACTTCGGGAGCGGGTTATGCGTTTCTTTGATGGATAAAATCATAAATCAAAATACCCGAAAAAGAACCAGAGTTACCGACATAGCTTGCAGAGTAAAGTTAATAGCACACGTATCAAATCGGAAAGGGATCGACACCGTATCGCCTTTCTCCTCGCCGTCAAACAGGCGTCAACCTAACGTAAGCACGTAACCAAAGCGGATCAGAAGCTCCGATACGTCGACTCGGCTACGGCTAGGCGACGCCGAGCTTACGGCTCGCCGACCGCTGGTTGATGGTGCAGCAGGCAGGCCGGAGGAGTGAGAGGGGCAAGGGTGGACGAAGAGACGTAAGCTCGGGTACGGAGAGACGTAAGCGCGGGGACGACGAGCCATATCACACCGCACCGCGGTTCGTGAACTTGTCCCGTGGCGAGGCGATTACGTTACCATTCCGATTAGTGTGCATTGCAGTAGGGAGTTTCATACAAAGAATGCTGAACGGCTCGAGTTGATACGGTGCCAATCCCTTTCCGGTTTGATACCTTAAGCGAACTGAAGTGTCAGTGAGCTGGCCATTTTCGTCGTAGGACCTAAGACCGGTGGAGCAGATAAATCCTGGAGTGGAGACCGCGTATTGCAAGCGTAGTGTGAGACGACCCCCAGCTAGATGTACCGAGACAGGTTGCGTAAGGCGGAAGACAGGGTGTTTTGTGGTATAAATTCGAAAGTAACTCTGTCAGTCTGTATGTTACCTTTTCACGCCTAAGCCACTGAACAGATTTCGATAAAATTTGGCAGAGAGATAGATTGCATCCCTGGAAAGGACATTGTAGGTATCTATATACCAACTATGTCCTTTCCTTTTGTCCTTTTTTTTATCCCGGTATTCCCACGGGATCGACACTTATGCGTGTAAAACCGAAGGCTGCAGCTAGTAATCTAATAAAATCCATAACATCACGTCTGTATTTCACAATAAAATCAATCAATCTGCCTGCCTTTTCCCAACTATGTTGGGGTCAGCTTCCAGTCTAACCGGGTGCAGCTGAATACCAGTATTTTACATGGAGCGACTGCCTATCTGACCTCCACAACCCAGGTTCCAATAAAATACTGTATTAATAAACCCGTGATTCATTAAAACATCCAACGTACCAAAATCAACTCAAAGAAAAATATATTATTATATATTATTTATTTTTGCCAGCCAAAATCTGAAAATTCATTTTACATTTTCAGCGTTCCTTATCAACCGGTAATGCAGTCGGGCATGTTCATTATTTTTCGTGCTATATGTAGCTACATATAACACGAAAAATAATGAACATGTCAGATTTTCAGATATAAAATGAAGCAAGAACATTATCGGATTTTATCGATATGTCCAATATTCATCACAGATATGTATGATATGATATACATATACACAATTATACAGGGTAATTGGTAAAACATTAACAACCTCTTAGGAGGTCGTTGTACTCGTCATTATGAACAACTTTTACTATGGGACCAAACCTGAAATCGCGAAAAAGAAATCAGCTGTTCCCTACATTTTGACGAGTTTTACGAACATAAAAAAGGTAAGGTAAGGTTCCGTACCCAAAGGGTAAAAGTGGGACCCTATTACTAGAAGACTCCACTGTCCGTCTGTCTGTCTGTCTGTCACCAGGCTGCATCTCAAGAACCGCGATAGCTAGACCGTTGAAATTTTCACAAATTATGTATTTCTGTTGCCGTTATAACAAAAAATACGAAAAACAAAATAAAATAAATATTTAAGGGGGCTCCCATACAACAAACGTGTTTTTTTCGGCGTTTTTGCCTTGCGGTACGGAACCCTTCGTGTGCGAGTCCGGCTCGCAATTGTATTCAAGTTTGTATGCAAACTAAGAAAGAGCGAGAAACTGCTACTTTTCTTACCGCTCCAATCGAGCAGGAAAATTAATAAAGTTATTCCAACAATAGTTCTAAAGCAAGTACAAAAGTTCATCCCACAGATATTACGTTCGTTCTAGTTCAATAACCAGGAAATACTTCGAAAGTTCAAGTAGTTTCGAGTATCGAAAGCTCTTGAAACTGTTTTTTCTTGTCTCTTGAAACTTTCGGCAATATACCTGCAACGCACGAACGAACCTGTACGTACTTAATGGATGGCTGCCAGGTGCCACTAGTCGATATTTTTTCCATACAAATTTCGGGAGAGTATTACTCCACTGTTTTACATTGTGCATCCAAAGTTAAACATTATCGTTTTGACTTATTATTTGACTTTTTGTTTGACTTATTTTTTTGTCTGTACGGAAACAGAATAGTAAAATAAATAGCCATTAAAAAGTTATGAGCCAACAAAATCCGTTTTTCTTGCTATTTTTAACGTAACTTTGGATGTAAATATGTAATAAAAGAATAGTAAAATCTTCAAAACCAAGGCCGTACCGACAAAGCTCAGTTATCAAACGAGTTCAATATGCTTTATTTATAATTGATTTATGCAGTGTTTTTTTCATAAAACTCGATTTTCAGTTCGGAACGGTGTTTCTATGCGTGAGAACTAGACGTTGTTCGTGTAGACTAGCGTCTAAGTGCTCATCACTGATACTAGCTCTGTCGGACACGAAGCCAGGTGAGACAGCGTGCGTTCAGACACCACTTAGTACTGAACTACTTCACTGCACTGTGACAGTTTGAGGAACTAAATAAAACAACTTGTTCCTTTAAGAGTAATTAATTTAATACGAATTGTCGTGCTGAGGTCTATAATATGCGGAGGATCTTAACATCGCGATTCAGTAATATTACGTCACAGCACAACTCCATCTATGGTGCGGGGAGTGAACTAAACCGCACGGATCAATATTCGACATCGATTGTACAATAATGCCATCTATGCTTTTGTGTATGAACCACGGTAGGATCATGCTTACTACATTTCACGCTTCAACAGCGTGCTTTTTTGGCAATGACCACTAGTGAGTTCGAGCTCGCGACTAGTTTGCTCTTAAGTCTCTGGACCGAAAATTTATTTTTTATCCCAAAATAGTCACTGCATTCAGTCTACAGGGACAAATTAAATTAGCTAGCGAAACTCCGCAGACGTCATGGGTATCGATATCGAAACACAAAATAAATCATGGAGCGACTGCCTATCTGACCTCTACAACCCAGTTACTGGGTAAAACGATACCTCTTGGTAAGACTGGTTGTCCGTCTTCTTGGGCTTCTGACTACCCGTAACGACTGTCAAAGATCTACGAATGACAGCCGGGACCTAGCTTAACGTGCTTTCCGAGGCACGGTCCCTCCGTGGCTTGGAAAGCAATATGTAATGGTTGGTCACCCATCCACAAACAGGCCCCGGCAAGCGGACCCATGCGGCTGTTATTATCTATCCACGAGCCCTTCTAATAAATACAAACAATAATCCCTTTTTTCTAAAGGATTATTTCTACCAAACGACTCGCCCGCATCGGATCGGAACGGATTTTACAATCTTTAGACGATAATTATTAAATCGTATTCCTACACAGTATTTAAAGTCTATATTACCAAGCCGCGCACAGCAGCTTGACTGCGGGCGTCTTCCGCGACACGCGATCGTAGCCGAAAGTACTGCAACCTTCTTTCATATATCTATGGCTGCGACGCTTGTACGGCTCCGTACGTACGCCTGTCGTCGTATCCGATCGGATCCTTTCGGCTGTCGTCCAAATTTTTCATTTCCTCTTCTGTGTTTTATGATTATTTTCTTCTTCTAATGCAATAGCCACAATACTACGTCAACTTCAACCATTTTCAAAAATTCGAACTCTTGAACACGGTAGGGATCAATAATATTATAAGTAAATTTTACACTTATGATGTCATTGGTAGGAATGAAACTATTTGACTAGGCGCAGAAACGGAGCCGATCGTATGTGTCGACATCCTGCCGGACGCGATCGGCTGATCCGATGCGATACGAGCCGTTGGGTGGAAATCATCCTTAAGTTTCCATCAACACTGCATTATGCATTGGATAATCCATGTATTTGCCATTACCGAGCACTCAATTCACATGGATATATTCCATACCTCCCTTTAAGTACTGCATTGCATTGCATTAATGCGTTTGGTATGACGTATCCATCAGGATACCTGTGCATGTATATGTTGGAGCTCTCGCTGCTAATCCATCTACTCTTTGATGTCGAGTTTGCGTTGGCAGATTACTGTACTGCACTGTATGTGCTTATAACTATGCTGATAAGCTATCATGTTTGTATAATAGATTGGCAAACAGGCTGAGTGGATGGCCTGCCGGATAGGAAGTGCCCACTGCCCCCTATGCCTTTCTAACACCAAATATTTTAGCGAGAGAAAAGTTGAAATAGTCCATGAACCTGCAGTTTTAACAACGCTCCTTGATATCAGTTTTTTATAGCGATAATTATCGTTATAAAAGTGCTGGCCTACACCTGTATTCTTAAGGGTTTTTCACACTGGAAGCTTTCTGCGGTCTGCGGTTAAGTCAAAGTAAAGTGTTGTTCATACATGATGCGGGCTGTGTTCATTTTGACTTGACCACAGAACGCATCCAGTGTGATAAATCCTTTAAAACATTATTAATGGCCGATTCCTATAATTTAGGAACCGTCATTGGTCACAAAATAAGACTTTTGTATCTTTACCAATAATGAAGCAAAGACCTCATAGCTTTGCATAGTAGACACTTCCTTAAGGAAGTAGCTATCACAGGTAGCTTACGAATCTATTTATGTGCCCAGTTAGGCAATATAAAATACTATAAGCAAAACGATTCGTGTTTGTTTACAGGAACTTCTTGTTTTCGTGTCGACAGAACTTTTGATTGAGTATTATTCAAAAAAGAAATCACGGACACTCCATTAGCAATCGCAATAAACTCGAACTCAGACCACCTAGAACCAAATATTTTATACGAAGGAGCGCTATGGTACAATAAATTGGTATATAATATTTTGTTAATATAATTTTTGGAACGAAAATCTTTTACGGAGTTTGCGGTAGGAGTAAAATGGGAGAAATCGTCACATAACGAAAAAGCGTTATGCCCTCTCCATGCGACTTTTCATTTATGTTATAGAAAGAGACAGAGAGAGAGAGAGTTTACATGGTTTTCGAGAGTACTGAAGCCAAAAGTGAGGCTGCAATTTTTTTTAAATTTTTCGTGATCATGTATCTGTGTCGTTTTCATGGTTTCCAAGGATGCTGAAGCCGATAGTGATAAGTGAGGTCAAAAAGAAAATCCAAGATGGTGTTGCAAAATGTTAAATTCATGGGTGTCGTTTTCATGGTTTTCGAGGGTGGTCGCATATCATTAGATCTTAGACAGTCAGAACCCTGAAAGTCTGACAAACAGTCTTACTAAGGGGTATCGCATTACCCAGTAACTGGGTTATGGAGGTCAGAAGGCAGTCGCTCCATGAAAAATACTGGTATTCAGCTGCATCCGGTTAGATTCGAAACCGACCCTAACATAATTTGGAAAAGGCTAGGCAGACAGACATAAGATTTAGATACAAATCTTTATTGACCAACATTATAATTAATAGTTATCCCTAGAGAGGTAGCTATAGTTTATCTCACGAACCACTTACACAATAATTTTACGTCTCACTAAGTTTGGGTAGGATGTTAACTTAATATACCTAACGAAGCATATTCAGTTTATTAGCTAGTAAACAAGAGATATTGAGCGTTGGTATGATAGTAGATAAACAGAGGAGGGTATTGGGTTGCGATAGTCAAGAGTCAAACGATTAGATCCGGAGCACGCTCTCTGAAAATTATACATTGGTATATTATATCAATTCCGCTGCCTGTGATAATATCCTGCAACAAATTGATACTTCTCATACAAGAACAGTTAAAACGGACAAAGTTTTCTAAATACCTATTTATTTTAAACTCAAATTCCTCGAATCTGGTGTCTTAGAATTAACAAACTACACATCGCAATGTAAAACTTGCTTGGCTTTGTACCACCACGACTTTTATAATTATAATTACATTATATTGATTAATAAGAAAAGGAAGGAGTATGTAAAGATACGAGTTCGTAGCTGACCGCAGACAGCAGCAGCAGACGACGTGTCACTATTACGACATTACTGGTATTGATCTATTTCTATGGAATACCTTCCGCAGCTGGCGACACGTCGCATGACCGCCAGACGTCGTGTCGCCCGACCGCAAATCAGTAGTGCCACAGACGCCGGAGCGACAGCACGTTGAATCTTTCTCATAAAATGAGGAAGAAAAACTTATAAACCAGTTGGCCCAATATCCTGCACTGTACGATGATTCTCACAAAAACTATATATCTCTATACTTGTATAATAAAAACAAGTCATCGTCGTGTTCTTCCTCTTCTAACAAAAGATACAAAAGTAAATCGGGATCGCTAATCCCAAACAGCACCCTAATTGCGTAACACACTATTACTATCAATTTGAATCATTTTGAAGCATATTTCTAATCCATTGCTCCATATGTTCAAAAGATGAGTCTGCTCAACAACGCAAATAACGCAATGAATGTTGTTGAACTGTCAAAATGAAACCCATTGCTACTGATAGTGTGTTACGCAATTACCCTGCTGGTCAGACATCTTGTCTCACGGAACATTCAGAACGAACTGGAATACGGTGCTGCCGTCTGCTCAGCTGCTGCAGCCATCTGCAGTTGGGTTCAGAAATCATGACTGCAGCGACATGACGCTACGACATGCCGCAACGTCATGTTGTCCGCTGCTGCTGTCTGCGGTCGGCTACGAACTCGTACCTTAGAAGCGCAGCAACTCTAGTTTCTGCCTACCCGCGTGGTAAAAACAAATGAGTTTATGTAAGTATTTATTTAACCTTTTAACCGCTTACGCCGGATTAATCCGACAAATATTTTCGGATCAATTTCGCCAGGGTCGTATATTCACGACCAAATGCCACAGCTCGTTTAATTAAAGCTTTTTAGGGTTCCGTTGCCAAATGGCAAAAAACGGAACCCTTATAGATTCGTCATGTCTGTCTGTCTGTCTGTCTGTCCGCCCGTATGTCACAGCCACTATTTTCCGAAACTATAAGAACTGCTACTACTGTTGGAACTTGGTAAGTAGATGTATTATGTGAACCGCATTAAGATTTTCACACAAAAATAGAAAAAAAAACAATTAATTTTGGGGGTCCCCATACTTAGAACTGAAACTCAATTTTTTTTTTATCTAACCCATACGTTGGGGTATCTATGGATAGGTCTTCAAAAATGATATTGAGGTTTCTAATATAATTTTTTTCTAAACTGAATAGTTTGCGCGAGAGACACTACCAAAGTGGTAAAATGTGTGTGTCCCCCCTGTAACTTCTAAAATAAGAGAATGATAAAACTAAAAAAAATATATGATGTGTACATGGTAATGAATTACCATGTAAACTTCCACCGAAAATTGGTTTGAACGAGATCTAGTAAGTAGTTTTTTTTTTAATTTTGCCATTTATTCAATCAACTCAAATATAAAATTAAAAAAAAAAACATTTAATTTCATAAACATAAACCTTATGCATAAACCCGGATGTTGCGGAACCCTCGGTGCGCGAGTCCGACTCGCTCTTGCCCGGTTTTTATTTAATTAAACTGAACTCTATCAGGTATTTATTTTTCGATTTACTGTGCCGGGCGCTGGGGGCACGACAACTGATATGAAGTCGGGCGGTTAAAAGATTAATTCGAAAATAAAATAAAAACACTACACACTCCTCATACCCTAATGCCTCGGCCACGAAAATAACGCCACGCTTGAGGCATCAATCCGCTACAAGCGTTATTTCTAAGCGTCAGAAGCACGGCCACGAACTTCAAATATTCGCCTGTAGCGTGTACGGTGGGAGATCGAATCAGTTCAGTACAGAAATCTGTGAGTACAGAGTAAGCACGCGTCAACATTACACGTGAAAATGTCGCTGTCAAAAATACCTATAGTAATATTGTTAATAAATCTTAAAAAAGAATTACAATTTCTTCCCACAATTTTTTTACAACATTCCTAAACTTATGTTGCGGATGTGAACTCATCCATAACGCAGGTCGATTTTGGATTGCAGTGATAAATTCTTCAATATTCATATTGGATTAGTTACTATAAACGCGACAAAAACAAAACAATTTGTTTTAGACGCAGACGCGCGGAGCGACCGCTTCTATCGGAGCGCGTGGAGCGTCTGTTTCGTGTACACTGTGGATTGTGGAACGTTCTCATACAATTGTTTTTGACGCTCTTAAAAAACGCGCGTCGGATCATCCAACGCTCGTGTAAATTCGCTCGTAGCAAATTTCGCTGCTGCTTGCAGCGCTACTTTGTGGTCTTGTCCATAATAGACAATACATTTGTTTTTGACGCTCGACGCTGATGCTTGCAGCGCAAGGCGAATTCGCTTGCAGCGTCGCATTCCGTGGCCCTCGGGTAAGGCCTCGTTTCTGGAGACGCGTGGCTTCGAGCGTCGCGTGCGGAGGCGCGACCCGCACTAAATTCAAACTTACGGCGTTGTATGAGAGCGTTTACGGAGAGGCGTTTTTACACGCGTTTGTTTGAAATGTAGCATTATTTGCGGATGACGACGCCGCGTCGCACGGGGCGTCGGTCGCAGCGCCGCACGCGGCGTCGGTCGCAGCGTCGTACGCGGCGTCGATCGCAGCGTCGTGCGCAGCGCCAGCTTTCTTGTGTCCTGGGCAGTCCCTTTCTACCCCCCGCAGGGTTAGCCGCGTCCGCCGCCGCGTAGCCCGCCGCGTCCGCAGCTACACTTCACGCGACGCGCCATGACCCTCGGCTCCATGAACGAATTCGTACTTAATCATATGTTTGTTTTTGTGCGTATGAAGACGCGGACCGCTGCACGCGCCGTCTCTTTGTGAACGCAAAAAACGTCCAACGCAACGCTAGACGCCATAACATCCGTCATACATCATAACTAAACTTCCTGACTCGCGTCGATAACTACTCCTGAAACCATCCATAAGTTTGACGTGGGTAAAGTTGCTGACAAAGAGGTCATCATAGCCTGTCTGAGGCAGACTTTGCCGACTCCTTTTAGCTGTATTTATCCTACCGCCTATATACACGATATTATTATTATAATAATCTGTAATTATTAGAGCTCGTGGCTAAATAATAGCAACGGTCGATCCAAGATTAAGTCATGACGAGGCCGGTCTATGGATACTATCCATTACATGTCGAAACCCCTCTGTGTCTCGGAAAGCATGTTAAACCGTTGGTCCCGGCTATCATTAGATCTTAGACAGTCGTTAGTCAAAAGCTCGAAAGTCTGACAACCAATCTAACTACTAAGAGGTATCTTAATACCCAGTTACTAGGTTGTGGAGTTCAGATGGGCAGTCGTGTTATTTGTAAGTTTGTATGTAGGGGGTAATCTCCGGAACTGCCAGTCGGAATTGAAAAAATCTTTTGAAAAAATGTTTTTTAATCTTTTTTTTTTTTTTTTTTCTTTTGATTTTTCTTTTGCCCAATTCTTGAGGAAGGCTATAGGCTATTTACCATCACGCTATGACACTTAGGAGGCGAGCAAAAAGAAAAAAAGTCAGAAAGAACGCTAAACAAAAACGAAGTACCTAATATCGCGGGCAGGCGATGAGATGAACGGGGTGGGTCGGGGAACAAGAAATTACACGCGGATGAAGTCGCGGGCAGAAGCTAGTGTTAAATACTGGTATTTTTCTGCTTCCGGCTAAACTAGAAGCCGACCCCAACATAGTTGAGACAACTCTAGGCAGATGATGGTGAGCATATCGCACACCTAGATCTAAACGTATTCGAGAATGTTGGTTCACCTGTTATTGGCAACTGTATAAGCACATGACTGTTACCTATTGTTAATTGATATCTTCTATACAGAAGCTGTTGGTGTACCTTTTATAAATAAATAAATAAATAAACAACGATTAACTCAAAAAAACACTTTTTTTTTCAGAAAAGTTGAAAAACTGATGACCATCTCCCAGTGCACTACAGGAGTTTGCTATTATTGATCAATACTTTTTAAATGCAGATAGAACTTTAACCTTTCTGTGGAATTTCACGTGGGGGTCGTGTCAAAAACTGCCTCTCACCCCCTAATTGCGAACTGGACCAATTGCGAATTGGACTAATTGCGAACTGGACCAATTGCGAACTAGACCAATTGCGAACTAGACCAATTGCGAACTGGACCAATTGCGAATTGGACCAATTGAGAATTGGACAGTTGGACATTTTGCTAATTGGACATAATGCGCCCAAACGCTATTTTTGCATCTGTTTTGTTGGTCGCTAGGTAGTGAGTTAAGGAATTCGATGGTATGCATACCTCAAATATTTAGATTTTTGAGTTAGCTCTCTTTAGATCTAGGTGTGCGATATAATTCTCCGAGCACAGGTTAAAGGCCTGCTAATTGCGTAACAGTAACAGCAGCAATGGCCTTCATTTTGACAGTCCATCAACCTTAGAGTAAGAAAGCTATAGAGCATCGGGTAGCGTGGCCACACATGAGACAAAAAACTAACTTAATTAACATAGGCTACATGAGTAGCTGCCTTGAAAAAACTGGCACGCACTGAGAGACGGAAGTAGTATAGCTTTATCCTTTTCTGTTACTTATAATAACTCAATACTTTATCCCTTTCTTGTGGAAATGAAATAGAGATACCCGCCGTCTATACTTTTCTTTGTCTAAGCCATCAACATTCATTGCGTTATTTACGTTGTTGAGCGGACACATTCTCCGAACACATGGAGGGATGGATAAGCAATATCCTTCAAAGCTTGTGATTGATAGTGTGTTACGCAAAGGTGCTGTTCTCATATTAAAAAATATAATAAAATTCTAGTGATATTTATTTTGGAGGTACGTATGTTTATTTGTATGTATGTATAGTAGATTGTTATACAAGGGTCGGAAGGAATCAATTCCCATACGAGGCATTTAGACGCCCGAGCGCAGCGAGGGCGGCTATAGTCCGAGTGGGAATTGATGACTTCACCCGCGTTAAACACTCTACTTTTCATTTCGAATTTAAGGAAAGTAAAAAATAGTAGTTTTTCTAAAATATTTACTGATAATAATTAGGTACCTATTCATTAGTCTTTTTTAAATTTGAAGTATGGAACACACCACGTCACCGTTACATGAGTAGATTCTGTGTCACCACCGCAGGCCGTTCCGCTTACTAGGGCCCGTATTATTATCATTCTGTCTGCATTCTTACTTTTACCATTTTTCATAAATTACTTAGAAAACACGATAATCTTGATAAAACTTACTAAAAATTGTGTTGCGACGTGATACTTTTTAGTGCTGACCCAACTTTCTTATTTCAATTCAAGACTTGCATACAGCCTAATCGATACTCGCAATAAAAAAAATGAAAAAAAATTGTAGAAACTGAATAAAAACTCTTTAACCTCTCTGCTCGATTAGATTTTGACATATGACATACCAGCTGACTCGACGGGATGTTGCGAATTACGTCATGATTTTCAGGAATTTACTTCAACTTTCAGCATTCGAATTTATTAAGAAAAATGTGTTACCGCGCCTATTTTGATAATAAGTTTGTGGCAAATATCTTTAACTATATGCTGATGTCGGTCAAACCGCGTCATTCTACTGCGAAAAATGTATAAAATAGATATTACTACACCTATCCAAAAGGTAGGCATCTTAAAATCGCTGAAAATATGTACATAAACCACATAATCTCTTGATGAAAATATCCAAAATGGAAAAATAAAGATATTGTCATTCTATCTGCATTCTTACTTTTACTATTTTTCATACATAAGCTACATAAAAAACATGATCAAATCTTGCTAAAATTTACTTAAATTGTGTTGCGGCGTGACACTTCTTAGTGCTGACCATCCACCCAATTTTGTTATTTCGATTAAAAAATGTCTTAAAGCATAATCGATAATCGGTATTTAAAAAAAATAAAAATTTGTAGAAATTGAATAAAAACTCTTTGGTATATTTTTCATGAATGAATTATTTATTTAAATATAATCATTTTATTTAAATATAATCATTTTATTTTAATAAGTAAAGTGTGGATAGGCGTGTAACTTTTTATGGTTCCCTACGTCCGAATGAAAAAACGGAACCTTTATAGAATCACTCGTGTGTCTGTCTGTGTAGGTCTGTCACAACCGATTTGTTTCGAATCTACTGGACCGATTAAGTTGAAATTTGGTACACTTATAAATTTCTGTGACTCGAACATGGCCGTGTAACATAAATAAATTAATTTATAATATGGGGTCACTTTTTGGGGTCACATTTGAAAATTTTAAAAGCTTTGCATACTGTAGGTACCGTGTGATATATCAAATGAAAGGGCTTGTAGTGAGGGTCACAAATATATTTTTATAAGACCACTGAGATCCTATCAGAAGTCTGGTCTTAAAATAACATAGCAAATCTCTCAATATACTGCGTCAAAACATGTTCGGAATGTTATATTCAATTAAAAGTTGTTATTAGGGTTCCGTACCAAAATGGTAAAAAGCAACCCTTTTTTTTGGGTGGGAAATCATCATATGACCCCTCCCGCTCTGGGCGGAAGGGAGCGTCAGACTCTTACTGACTAAACCCACCAGTGTTCCTTCCTTAGCCCTTTGTGTTCCGAGCCAGCGGTAACCCCTGCGAACAATCCCGCTGACCCGGCAGGCTTCGGCCCTGGCCGTGTTCCACGCGCGCCTCAAAGAGATGTCAGCATCACGTGAAAAAGGAACCCTTATGTTGCGACTCAGTATGTCCGTCTGTCACAGCTGGATATCTCAAGAACTACTAATGCTATCATCTTGAAATAGTTTTAGGTGACGTTTGCCCAACTATTTTGCAAACAAGAAAGAAATAAAAATATTTTTGTTTTTTTTTTTACAACCGGGACTGACAAGGGTTTTGAAAAATTCGAAGTGGGGCTACTAAGGTATGTGGGGTATCAAGAAAGAGCGTAGTTTGCACATTCTCAAACATTTTTTTTAAGCCGCATGCTTTTTGACTTTTGATAAAAATGTAAAAAAAAAAATACCGTTTCCCCCTTATCTCCGAAGTTTGCATAGAGAAAAACCTGAAATTATTCTATGTGATAGAAGTTTATGTAACGATTACAGGAAAAATAAAACGATGTCTCTAAATTGCACACTCTTTCAGAAATCATCAACAATAAATACATTAGTTCCACTATCGGTCATGAGATAGCGCTGACCTAAAACTGCAATATTCTCCACCGCAGCGTGCAGTGTTAAAATTCTCTGACGAATAATAGGTCTCACCGATGAAAATTTTAAAAATATGATGGTACGGAACCCTCAGAGAGCGAGTCCGACTCGCGCTTGCTTGTTTTTTTAATGTTATGCTTAAAACAGTTGTTATAAAAATAAGATTTTTTGGCATTTTTAATCTCAAATAGCAGCCAAGGGGGTTAATTACAGAGTTTCGCTGTAATAGTAAGAAATGTTCAATATGTTATTCCCCTAAAAGTGACACAGGGCCGTTGCGGGTGACGTCAACATCGAAAGGGATAAGAAAACAGTACTTTTCTTTTCTGGCCTGCACTTTAATTTTTGGGTGCGTTATGAATGATGAGTTTATGAAATACAAACTTATTTTTGCAGTCGATCAAATTAATGATGAGCATTGTGCATGCGTAAATATTCAACCGAACTACCGAACTTTTCACTGTGCGTGGTCCGACATAAACAAGGCCAGTTTTTAGGGTTCCGTAGTCAACTAGGAACCCTTATAGTTTCGCCATGTCTGTCTGTCCGTCCGTCCGTCTGTCTGTCCGTCCTCGCTTAATCTCTGTGACCGTTAGCACTAGAAAGCTGAAATTTAGTACCGATATGTATATCAATCACGTCGACAAAGTGGTAAAATAAAATTTTGGAAAATATTTTTTTTAGGGTAGTCCCCTATATGTGAAGTGGGGATGAATATTTTTTTCGTTGTCTACTCCATCGTGTGGGGTATCGTTGAATAGGTCTTCTAAAATGACTTCAGGGTTGCTAAAATTATTTTTCGATTTAATGCTCCATTTACGAAATATTAAACATTAAAGTGAAAATTTTTGTTCCAGTAGGGCGTCCCTCCCCCCCTCTAAAACCTAAACTGCTGGCTTGAAAAATCTGGAAAAATTCACGATTATAGTGCATTTCATGAACTTTAAAGAAAAACTATAGCGGTTAAGATAACTTCATTAGTTTAGCAGTAATAGTCGTTGAACTTGGGTGTTGGATAATTTTGTGCCAAATACAAAATCCTTAGCATTAAACCTTTAAAGTGATTAAGATGAAGTAGTTGCTTGTTTATAACGGTTAAAGACTTGCATTGAAAAACAAAATATGTTTTTTTTTTTAATATTCAGAATAAAGAACAACAGAATCGTACCTACTACATTGTGATAACGGGCTACTACGGAACCCTACACTGTGCGTGGCCCGACACGCACTTGGCCGGTTTTCTTTTTAAAATTACGTTGGGTTAGTACCACAAAAAAAACAATTTCTATTACCTACTCAAGTAAACTATTAAATACAAAACTGTCCAAGTGCGAGTCGGACTCACACACGAAGGGTTCCGTATCACAAGGCAAAAACGCCAAAAAAACAGGAATGTTGTATGGGAGCCGCCCCTTAAATATTTATTTTATTCTGTTTTACTATTTGTTGTTAAAGCGGCAACAGAAATACATCATCTGTGAAAATTTCAACTGTCTAGCTATCACGGTTCATGAGATACAGCCTGGTGACAGACGGACAGACGGACGTGGAGTCTTAGTAATAGGGTCCCGTTTTTACCCTTTGGGTACGGAACCCTAAAAACTACCAAGTTCATACAACTAATAAAACATATTGAAATGTAAAGTGATTGCGGAATACCCAATTTATCCAATTAATTTATCATCATTCCCAAACTTTTGTTAAGCCTACCTAAAAAATGTATACTGGGCATTCTGTAGCAAACTATTGAAAGTATCAAAAATAAATAATTGTACATTATATAAAAATAATTTGAAGCGGCGAGCACATTCCGAAGATAAATTCAAATATAGAAACAATTTGGCGCGAAATTCAATTATTGACTATTATGGTCAAAGGTCCTCAGTTATTGACTCAGTTTTCATATAATGTCCAAAAAACTATTAAAATTACATTAAAAAAGCATAAATCATTGTTATAAACAATGCTTTTTGTATTAAAATGATTTTATTTTAATTTCTGAGTATCGATTTCCGACATTCGACATATTAATTACTCGAGTCAATCGAAATTAAAAAAAAAATCGTTTATCATAATCGCTTTCACACATCATTAGGATAAAAAAAAACAATAGTGGACGGCGATTTTGAACACAAATTGAGTAGTGGTAATGAATAATACGTGTTATTGGACCCGTGTTTCAATATTACGTTAAGATTTGGGCATTTTCGTGTTATTTATAATATTTTCAATAATAGTTGACTCATTTTAAATCTTATCTACATGACGTGTGTGTGTGACATTTGTGAAAAGTAAAAATGTAAACACGCACGATTGGCGCGAAACTTCGACATTAGATATCAAAAAACTTCATTACCGCTATTTATTTAACTTGGGCAATGGATGAATTCGTCAAATAATTAAATGATGTATTATTCACTGCCCCTGAGGTGGGGTTTGGATGTTCGAAATCCCCATTTTTTATGTTTTTTAGCCTCGACCACCTCTGTCAACAAAATGGCGATTATCGCATTTACAGGCTTAAATTTAATAAAGGTAAATTAATAAGCTTGTGCGCTAAATATGCAATATTTATTGGCGTTAACATATGAGTTTTTTATCCAACTCTCTTAATTAACGCACATTCATAAGATTTGATGGTTAGCATAATAAATATTTACATAATCAATGAAGGGTGTCGTATGTCGTAATCCCTGGGTCCAATGGGACCCAGTACCGAGCCGGCGGAGGTTCGTGTGTTCGGGTCCATTCGGGGGCGCTACCGAACTATACGGTTAAACTAACAAAATGTATTGAAATGTAAAGTGTTTGCAGAATAACAAATCTATAGAATTAATTAATTATCATCATTCTCAAAAAAACTTCTGGTAAGCCTACCTAAAAAATGTTTAAGTACTGGGAATTCAGTAGTAAACTATTAGAAAGTATCAAAAATAAAATCCACAATAAATAATTGTCCAATGAATTAAAATAATTTTAAACAGCGATCGCATTCCGAATTGTCTGTGGATGGGTGACCATCTTTTCATATCGTGACCCCTCCGTGCCTCGGAAAGCACGTTAAGCCGTTGGTCCCGGCTGTCATTCGTGGATCTTTGACAGTCGTTACGGGTAGTCAGAAGCCCGAAAGTCTGACAACCAGTCTTACCAAGGGGTATCGTATTACCCAGGAACTGGGTTGTGGAGGTCAGATAAGCAGTCGCTCCATGTAAAATACTGGTATTCAGCTGCATCCGGTTAGACTGGAAGCCGACCCCAACTTAGTTGGGAAAAGGCTAGGCATATGATGATGATCGCATTCCGAATATAAATTCAATTATAGAAGCATTTCGGCGCGAAATTCAGTAAATGAGGTGCCTATTGGCTTGTCTGTTATTGGCATGATATTAGAAGAGATTGAAATGATATTATAAAAGCATAAATCATTATTATAAACAATGCTTATTGTATTTATTGCTTGAAATAATTTTATTTTATTTTCAAATATCGATTACATTCGTCATATTAATTACTCGAGTCAATCGAAATTAAAAAAAAAGTTGTTTGGAATAATCGCTTTCACACATCACTGCAATAAAAAAAAAACAATAATGGTCGGCGATTTTGAACACAAATTGAGTAGTGGTAATGATTATTACGTATTATTGAACCTGTGTTTGAATATTACGTTAAAACCTGGGCATTTTCGTGTTGTTTATAATATTATCAATAACATTTGTCACATTTTAAATCTTATCTACATCTGTGTGTGTGAAATTTGTGAAAAGTAAAAATGTAAACACATACGATTGGCGCGAAACTTCGACATTAGATATCAAAAAAAGTTCATTACCACTACTTATTTACCTTAAACTATGGAAATATTTGTCAAATAATTAAATGATGTTTATTCACAGCCCATTATGGTAAAGTCAGGATGTTCGAAATCCCCAATTTTTATGTTTTTTAGCCTCGACCACAACTGACATCAAAATAGTGATTATCGTACCCACAGAAATCTTAATTATTAAGATTTCTGTGATCGTACCTATATTATGTTGATTTTATTCAAGGTAAATTATTAACTTGTGCGCTAAATCTGAAAGATTTAATGGCGTTAACATATGATCTTTTTATCCAACTCTCCTAATTAACGCACATTGCGACACAACATAAGATTTGATGGGTAGCATAATAAATATTTACATAATCAATTAAGGGTGTCGTATGTCTGACTAAGCTGACAACCTAACTAAATATAGTTCCATTTTTAAATTTCATTCCCGCCCTAGGGAAGGAAGCAATTACTATGAGAGTTTCCCGCCCAAGGGTGGGAAGCAGCGTTTTCAACCCGCTATTCGGATCAAACAAACACTACTTTCCGAGTATGAGAGATGAAAAGTATATTCTCATAATACTTGTTTAGTTTTATTAAGTGAAGTGTTTTTAAATTTTATGTGTTATTTTTTTAGGGTTCCGTACCCAAAGGGTAAAAACGGGACCCTATTACTAAGACTTCGCTGTCTGTCCGTCTGTCCGTCTATCCGTCTGTCCGTCTGTCCGTCTGTCCGTCTGTCTGTCTGTCTGTCACCAGGCTGTATCTCAAGAACCGCGATAGCTAGACAGTTGACATTTTCACACATGATGTATTTCTGTTGCCGCTATAACAACAAATACTAAAAACAAAACAAAATAAATATTTAAGGGGGGCTCCCATACAACAAACGCCATTTTTTTGCCCTTTTTTGCTCGATATCAAAAATGGCAACAGGTAGGCACTTGAAATATTCACAAAATACTCAGTTGTATTTTAACTTTAATAATAAATAATAAAATTAAAATAAAATAAATATTTAAGGGGGGCTCCCATACAACAAACATGTTTTTTTCGGCGTTTTTGCCTTGTGGTACGGAACCCTTCGTGTGCGAGTCCGACTCGCACTTGGCCAGTTTTTTTTGTCTCCTTTACTCTTTCGCACGCTGTCTACATCTCTCTATTTATTGTCCTATCGCAGGAATGCTGGAAGAGATTTCTTATGAAATAAGCATCACCTTTGTACCTATTTTTCTGTTCTGTTTTTCTCTTGTCTGTTTATATATGTATGTGTGTACATAAATGGTAAAATAAATGAAATAAAAAGGGAACGAGATTATAAGTCAGTTTGTGTCCAAAAATTAATTAAAATACAGGCAGCTTACGTTGCCAAAAATAAAACATTTTCACATGGCCTCATTAACTTTAACTTACCAGGCTAATCTAATTAATATTTCATGCATGATACACTACAATTTTTCTAGAACTTCGAGGACAACCCAATTTCATGTCGCTGTATAAGTTATTACAGGAAAACATGAAGAACAAAGCAATAATGACCTTTTTTCAAACGGGCGACACTCCTAAATAGGGTCAGTATTACTCCAAGGAATACCGACACGATTACACTAATGAATGATATACAAAACAACCGTTAATTAGTCCACATGACCACATGCAGGTTCGATGAACAAAAGGATAAAAAAAGGTTTTATACCATAGGGAAACAATACTCGGAATATTAGCAACACTGGTCAGTATTTTAGTGTAGCAACACCGAGCTATCAAATGCCTATGTGTCATGTCAAATGGATAGCATAGCTGTCAAGTGTCAGTAACAGTTGTATTAGTGATTCGAGAAGGGACAGGGACATCCATGGAATTAGTTTGTACTATATGTGGGACATCACACTTGTTCTTTTGTCTTCTATATGACCTTGTTTTATTTTGTAAAGCAGTTTATTATGAAGTGTGACTAATCTCAGTATGAAGAACAAAACGTATTCCCAATTCAGAAAAGTCTATGTTTTTTAACCCCCGACGCAAAAACGACGGGGTGTTGTAAGTTTGACGTGTCTGTGTGTGTGTGTGTGTGTGTCTGTCTGTGGCATCGTAGCTCCCGAACGGATGAACCGATTTCGATTTTGTTTTTTTTGTTTGAAAGGTGAATTAGTCAGGAGTGTTCTTAGCTATGTTTGATGAAAATCGGTCTAACATGGCCGCCGCCACAAAGTGGCGAATTACATTTTTTTTTCACAACTCCCTCAATATGGGTATCAAATGAAAGAGCTTGGCCAGTAGAATACTATACGCTATTACAAATTTCAAATCCAAGATGGCCGCCACCACAAAGTGGCGAATTACATTTTTTTTTCACAACTCCCTCAATATGGGTGTCAAATGAAAGGGCTTGACTAGTAGAATACTATACGCTATTACAAATTTCAAATCCAAGATGGCCGCCACCACAAAATTGCGGATTCTATATTTTTTTCACAACTCCTTCAATACAGGTATCAAATGCAAGGGTTTGACAAGTAGAATAATGTACACTATATTGAAAGGGAATGAGGAATATTGTCTGTGTGGTGCCGGACTTGTCTGTGTGGTGCCGGACTTAAAGAATACCACCACCCCTTACTTCCCGTGGGTGTCGTAAAAGGCGACTAAGGATCGTACCGGAGAATGGGCAGCAGCGTTCTCTATGTATTCCACCATCATACCATACTGCGATCGCCAACCCGCCTGCCAAGCGTGGCGATTATGGCAAACCCTCGCAAAATTGGGGGAGGCCTATGTCCAGCAGTGGACGTCTATCGGCTGAAACGACGAGGAATATTAACTAACGAAATGAAAAACCCCCGACACAAAAAAATAATAAAATTAAATGAAAAAAATTGGAAAAGGATCAAATAATTAAAAAACCCCCAACTTAAAGAATCTAGGTAACGAGACTAAATCAGATAAATTCATATGGCAGTCGGGGGACCTCATAGAATATAAGGTGTTCCACAGAACGGTCCCCCGACTTCCATATGAATTTATCTGTTTTAGTCTCGTTACCTAGATTCTTTAAGTTGGGGGTTTTTAAATTATTTGATCCTTTTCCAATTTTTTTCATTTAATTTTATTATTTTTTTGTGTCGGGGGTTTTTTAAATTTTTAATTTAATTTTTTATTTCATGCTTTTTGTAGGAACTCCTTAATTTTTGTATTTAATTTATGTTATTTCTTCCGTTTAAAGATTCCGGTAATTTGGTGTTTAATCAGGTTTTTTATCCGTCAAAAAAGATTTTTTTGTTTTATTATGTCCTTTTTCTAGTTCTTCCTTTAGTTATTCAACTTTCGTACAAGTATTTCATTGCTATTAGATATCTTAGGTATTTCAGATCTTCTATTTTATAAAATGGGACAGCGACAGTAGATATCTGATGTAGAAATACGTCCATTCGTAAAAATGGTTAAACTCAGTGGTCGTAGGTACCAGTCATCGCTCCACTTTCCTCATCAATCTAGGGCATAGATCAGACAAAAAAAAAATTTTCAAGTTTTTAGTTTTCATTTCGTTAGTTAATATTCCTCATTCCCTTTCAAGTGTCTGTGTGGTGCCGGACTTAAAGAATAGCACCACCCCATACTTCCCGTGGGTGTCGTAAAAGGCGACTAAGGGAGACCGGAGAATGGGCAGCAGCGTTCTCTATGCATTACACCATCATACCATACTGCGATCGCCAACCCGCCTGCCAAGCGTGGCGATTATGGTAAACCCCCCCCAAAATTGGGGGAGGCCTATGTCCAGCAGTGGACGTCTTTCGGCTGAAATGATGATGATGATGATGATGATTCCCTTTCAATATAGTGTACATTATTCTACTTGTCAAGCCCTTGCATTTGATACCTATATCGAAGGAGTTGTGAAATAAAAAAATGTAATTCGCCATTTTGTGGTGGCGGCCATCTTAGATTCGAAATTTGTAATAGTGTATAGTATTCTACTAGTCAAGCCCTTTTATTTGAGACCCATAATGAGGAGTTGTGGAAAAAACTGTAATTTGCCACTTTCTGGTTGCGGCCATCTTGGATTTGCAATTTATCATAGTGTACAGTATTCTACTATTCAAGCCCTTTCATTTGATACCCATATTGAGGGAGTTGTGAAAAAATATCTAATCCGCCATTTTGTGGCGGCGGCCATCTTGGACCGATTTTCAACAAACATAGCTAAGAACACTCCCGACTAATTCACCTTTCAAACAAAAGAAACAAAATCAAAATCGGTTCATCCGTTCGGGAGCTACGATGCCACAGACAGACACACACACACACACACACACACACACACACACACACACACACACAGACACGTCAAACTTATAACACCCCGTCGTTTTTGCGTCGGGGGTTAAAAACTAAAAACTTGAAAATATTTTTTTGTCTGAAAATAGAATGATGAGGAAAGTGGATTGATGACTGGTACCTACGACCACTAAGTTTGACTATTTTTATTACGAATGGAATTATCCTAAGTACTTAAAAAGCGTAGGTATTTCTACATCAGATAGTGTCGCAGTCCCATTTTATAAACTAGATCTGAATAGCTATGAAATACTTGTTCGAAAGCTGAATAACTAAAGGGAGAACTATAAAAAGGATATAATAAAACAAAAAAATCTGTTTAGTCTTAAAAATTATTCTTCAACTATAAATTAATAATTATTTTTTGACAGATAAAAAACCTGATTAAACACCAAATTAGCTGAATCTTAAAACGCAACAAAATAAAATAAATGAAATACAAAAATTAAGGAGTCCCTACAAAAAGCATGAAATAAAAAATTAAATTTAAAATTTAAAAAACCCCCGACACAAAAAAGTAATAAAATTAAATGTAAGTAATTGGAAAAGGATCAAATAATTTAAAAACCCCCAACTTAAAGAATCTAGGTAACGAGACTAAAACAGATAAATTCATATGGAAGTCGGGGGACCGTTCTGTGGAACACCTTCTATTCTAAGAGGTCCCCCGAGTGCCATATGAATTTATCTGGTTTAGTCTCGTTACCTAGATTCTTTAAGTTGGGAGTTTTTAAATTATTTGATCCTTTTCCAATTACTTACATTTAATTTTATTACTTTTTTGTGTCGGGGGTTTTTTAAATTTTTAATTTAATTTTTTATTAAATTGCCCAGTTTAATATCAGATGCCTGCCAAATTTACGATATATACCTACTTTAGACATTCTATTCCCTTACAGCTTCTCAAAAGTCTTTCTTTATTTACCTTTCACACATATCACGATATCTCTCTAACCTAAAATAATTTCCTATAACTTTTCACATTATAGTAAAAACCTGAGTAAAGTTTTAAAAGATCAACAGCAGAGGTACCCAACTCGTTTCCCAAAGTAAAATACACCATGGAAAAGCATATTTCGTTTAAAAAGGAAGGATGCGGTGCTGTAGACATAGTCATATTTTATTTATAGATTGCTCCACGTTTTTCGCAAACGCTGTGAGCGAAACTCAAGGGGTACTCCAGTCGAGTAATTGTGTTAGGACTATTCGGCACGGATAGTCATGTTAGCGTGTAGTTTCAGGACAACTTCTCTGTTCTTGTGTTTATCCTCCTCCTCAAGTCGTACTCCTCATTACTGAGGGTCGTGATCCTCCCTTGAAAACGTCTTTTCCCTGACGATGTTACGCCATCTCTGTCTATCCTTGGCCAGGTGAAGCGCATCATGAAATTTCGTGTCAAGAGAAGAGCTTATCTGGTTGGACCATCGCAAAGGGCTGCGACCTCTTGGTCGTTTACCATCCACCTTGCCGGTAACCATTAGTTGTTCAAGGTTATTGCCATCTTTTCTCGCTATATGGCCGAAAAAATCGAAAACTCTGCGGAGACAGGTCGTAGAGAGTCTGGTCTTTATTCTGAGTTCACGTAGGATAGACTCGTTGGTGCGGAATGCAATCCATGGTATCTGAAGCAACTTCCTCCAACACCACATCTCGAAGGCGTACGAGCTCTGTCAGCCTTTCTCAAGGTCCAAGTTTCTGCTCCGTATCCGTAAAATTGAAAAAACCAGCATGTTGACCAATTTCACTTTGGTATTTCGCGAAATGTTGCGATCTTGTGTTTATATTTACCGCCAGAACCAGCGCTGTGGCTCTATCTCGCGTAGTGTCACAGCATTATACTGAGCGACGGCCGTTTTACGCGGACGTGATGCATCATCATCATCATCATCATTTCAGCCGAAAGACGTCCACTGCTGGACATAGGCCTCCCCCAATTTTGGGGGGGTTTGCCATACTCGCCACGCTTGGCAGGCGGGTTGGCGATCGCAGTATGGTATGATGGTGTAATGCACAGAGAACGCTGCTGCCCATTCTCCGGTCTCCCTTACGACGTGATGCATATTTTCTCCCAATTTGTTCTTTTTGTATTTGTGTTTTTTTCTTTGCGTCGTTTTTACTGCAAATAAACCTATTTTCGTTTTGCTTTCTATATTTAAATGCAAGAATTTAGTAGGGAGAATCGTGTAGGTACTAATAAGGTACAGTCGACCTCCTAATTGGTTGAATGTGACTTGCACGGCATAAAACGGCAAGATGCATAAAGAAGCCTCCTCGTGTAGCGCAGTTTGTTCCGCCAGTTACTCAACTGAACCGAGCGCACGGCGCATCCTGGTCATACCAGTCAGGCCTTATTTGACTGAGCAAGGTACCTGGGCTCGCTCGTTCCATCATAGACCCCATCCTTCGCTTTCCATCAGGCGTGATCGAGGTCAAGAGCGCCCCCCATTCAGCAGTAATTTTGTTTTTTTAAAATGTGCAATGTATATGTCGCAGTTAAATAGTCAAGTTTCTATTTACTGGAAACTGATGTCAAAAGGGCTTGTGGGTAAGTAATAACAGCCGCACGGTTCGATCGATCAGGTTAAGCTACGCTTGCCGCAGTTGGTCCGTGGATGGGTGACCACCTGTACATACCAAGACCCCTCCGTGCCTCGGAAAGAACGCTAAGCTGTCGATCCCGGCTGTCATTCTTGGTTCTTTGTCAATCGTTACGCGCGGACAGAAGCCCGAAAGTCTCCACCAGTCTTATCAAGGGGTATCGTTTTACCCATTCACTGGGTTGTGGAGGTCAGATAGGCAGTCGCTTCATGTAAAAGACTGGTATTCAGCTGCATCT
Source organism: Mesoligia furuncula (assembly GCA_916614155.1). Taxonomy (NCBI): domain Eukaryota; kingdom Metazoa; phylum Arthropoda; class Insecta; order Lepidoptera; family Noctuidae; genus Mesoligia; species Mesoligia furuncula. Next base: position 15,806,501 of record OU744815.1, on the reverse strand, counting down.
GGTTAGACTGGAAGCCGCCGCGGCCCCAACTTAGTCAGGAAAAGGCTAGGCAGATGACAAAAGTTATAAAACTAATACGAGGTCGACTCTACGAAATCCCCCTTTATCAAACTATGTAGTTTATTACATCATGCACATAAAGTGACTTCTTTTAACCCAATGCCAAACACACAGCTTCCGCTACAGACAAACAATATTCTAATCAAGTGTATACATACGAGTAGTTCTTAGAAGACATAAAACTACGCACACATATTCCCTTACACTCAAAACTAATTACGAACAACAAAAAAGTACAAAGAAAACAAAAAAGTTCTAGTCTCAGACACGCCGAACAAACCTAGTAGGTATCTTGTTATTCACCAAGGGAGTAATCAGCGCTAATAGTTTCTGGATCCTCCCATTTCAATCCTGTGTCTTATTCGCGGCACTATCTAAGTATCTACATAGCGTCTACTTACATTAAATTATGTAGGGACATTACAATGAGATGCTACCATTGGTTTTAGAGGTACAGTTGTAAGGAAACTCACTATTAAACTCACTTAGGTTTTGGAGGTTCTTCGAGAAACTGTCTACAGCTGTTTATTACCCAGGATGTTGTAATATTATCTTGATTTAAAACTGCGTCAACCGTGCCGTCAACAGCATATCTCGGGACTGTGGGTTCCCGGACCTTTGGAAGGCGTACGAGAGGCCGAAGCCAACTCGCAGAGGCCAGTTATGCGCTTTTAACGAAATGAGGCATCAACCGACGATAATCTCTGTACGCACTATGCAAGTGCACCTAAGGACAACTCCCGTTGGCCAAAAAACAAACAATATTATTATTAAAAGCCTGTGATGTCCCAATGCAGGCCAAAGGCCTTCCTACTCTCTTTCCACTTCTTTTTGTTCAAAGCTGTTAAGGAAGGACTCCAGTACAAAGCTATACGTTACGATGGTAGATATATGTCATGTATCAATTTTACTATTCGACATTCCCTCTTTTCTATAATAATTTTAGACAATGTCGAACTAATAGTTTTAGTTCAAAATTCACAAACAAAACGTAACTTGATACCTACTCACGCAGTATAAATAGTTTGGCACTGACAACAGTAACAGCTGACACGTTGCATACAGCAGCTCGTTTTAAAATAACTTTTTTTTTTGTTTTACTGACAAAACTGTTTAGAAATAACATACATTACTTACACCATACCTGTATTCCCTAGAAAGGTAAGCAGAGACCCACATTTAGTCAATGGCATAAGCGTAATGCCATCCAGTATAATCAGCCTATAATGTTCTAGATTACTCCCTTTCGAACAAAAGGAGGCCTGTCTGGGACACAAGCCTCCTTTCTTCGCGAGGGAGTAATCTACCGCGCGGGCCCTGTGCGAGTTGGTAGACGTCACATGCCTTCGAATATTTGCTTCTAGGACATACCGGTTTCCTCACGATGTTTTCCTTCACCGTTTTGAAAGCTAATTGCCATTCATCGAACACAAATCCATATACTCCGGGATGCCACTGAGAACGTTATCTTTATTCCAATTCTTCCGACCCGAGAATCAAATACAAGTACACTACGCGTAACGTCGCACTTGCAACCACTAGACCATTAAGGCCAGGTAGACCAAGCAAAGTAGGCATTTAACGCCGCCACGTTTGCGCGACGCGAGCCGTGCGCTTACGCCGCCTGCGTGAACTTACATGAACCCAACGCCGAGTGACGAAGTGTCACAGTACAGGTAAGCGTGTCGTATAGGCAGTAGGTCAACTTTTTTTTATTAATTTGTTTTACAAAATAATAAAATACGCGACTTGATCCATTATTCTTGTTTACCGATTTTCGTAGTAATCGCAAAGGCCGAAAATTAATTTGATGTGTTGTAAATACATTTTATTCAATTATTCGACATTTTAGTTTCTTAAAGTGCCTCACGATGCGACACGCGCTTCAGTTGTGGTGGTGGTTGGGTGTGGTGTGTTGTGGTTACAACACAAGAAATTTTATGTGCTCAAACCACTCGCCTTCACGCACACGCGTGACACACAAAACATTTCTTAGTATAATGTTGAGTGAAAAACACTTTTTACAAAAAAAAAAAAACAACCGACATAAAAATATAAACATTGCAAAGTGCAAAATAATAGTTTCAATAGTCGATGTTTTCAGTTCTGTTTTTTTCCTTTTTAGACACCGAAACTATTTTTTTGCACTTTTTAGTGTTTACATTGTTATGTCGGTTGTTTTTTTTTTTCTAAAGTGTTTTTCACTCAACCGAATTGAGAACCTCCTCCTTTTTATAAAGTGGGTAAAAAAACAACATGAAATTACTTTTAAATGATTTATAATACAAAATAAAATATAAAAACAATACAATAAAATATAAATTATAAACACAAAATGACTGTTTTTAGTAAATCAGTATTATAGTTTTTGAGTATTGAGTAAATATGGAAGGAAATGAATTCTAAATCAAAAATCAAAATATTTTAGGCATTTATGAAACGTCAGAAGCTAGGTGTACGGTTCCAATTGGTCGTTTCCTATGGAGAAGAACGTTACTCTTTTAAAAATAATTGGCAATCTTTTCAAATTACAGTAGGTATGGGAGTACAGCGTAGGCCTGTCAACAAGTACCATGTACTTGATAAAATAAAAAATGGTCTACAGATCTAAAGTCTACAAGGCCTGCAAAGTCCTCACATTTACAAAATAAGAATCTATCAAAAGGATAAATAAAAAATAAAATACAAAAACCTACTAAAACCCAAGTGGTATGCCTTTACAACCACTAAAAAAGTGGTGAAAAATTCTGTATATAATGTCAAATAATAAAAAGATTATGTCAAGAAAGTATATAAAAAATAAATAAAAAATAAACATCGTAATTTGAGAGCAGTTAATAGACATTCACATAGTTATGCCGTTAATGAGGTGCCAGGGAAGCAACATGTGCAGAAGGAATTATTGCCAAACTATCTTGTCTTCAACGTAGTCTTTAATCTAAATGTAGGTATCACAATTTCATTTTCAGTACGTGTATTTATATTATGGAAATCGGTTCTTATTTTGAAAAGTCCTAAGTTCAGTTATATGTATAATTCAAAATTGATCAATATTGACCACGCGTGAGCTTGGACCTGGATGTGATTCTGACATTGACGACGATGTGCATTTATTGGGCTGCATGTTTTCTTTATTTTGCAATGTCAGATCTCTAATGGGCATACCACGTTCATGTCTGCTGTCGACTAATTCTGGTAGCAAGCATTTCAAATAAAATGGTACCAGCTTTGGCTCCATATTTTTTTTCCAGAATTCGTCATCTTTTTCAATGCGCTCTGTGTGTATAGGCTCATTCTCTCCTGCCCAGATCCCAAGGAGACATACACGCCGTCCTGTGATATGAAGTTGTCCTTGGATTTGGTAGAACCAATTACTATTTTTGTTTATGGTTTTGGTCATCGTTTTTTTATTATATTTTATTATTTGAATTTTATTTTCTTCTATAGCTTTCACCAACCCTTGTTTTGATGCTGTTATTGGACACTTAATTTCGACAATCGTATCAATCCCAATCAACCCGTCAGGCGTGGCCCCAATATAACAGTGAGATTCGTCAATAAATAATCCACAGGGCAAAATATTAATGTTCTCTTGTCGCTGTAATTGCAGCAGCGCCTGCTGTTCGTTTTCTACTCCATGGGCGATTGATGCAACATGAGCCAAATTATTTTTATACAGTATATTTTTAACCAAAGGAGCTGTACTAGATGACAACTTCCGCTTACATATGGAGCCAAAGTTAGATGCTGTTATAAGCTTCTGCCTTATCTCTAGCCACTCGCTACTATCCCTTTGTAAAATTGTGGACCTCTCTATAGAATTTCGATCGGATGTAAGTTTTTTTAAATTTACCATGTATTCGTTTTTGGCTTGCTCCATTTGAGTTTCTGTCATGTCTGGTGCTGAAGAAGCTGGCCCATAATCATTTTGTTGTTGTGTCTCTCTTAATTTCCTTTTTTTTTTGGTGGGATGCTCAACGTTATATTTTCTTTTAAGAGCTCTTTTCTTTTCTACTTCCTCCACTTTTCCACCAGGGTTTTTCTTGGTAAAAGCTTTTTGAATGGTGGAAAGAGCAGCTCTTGAGTTGAATGAGACTGCTGCAGCGTGACAACGGCCCTGGTAACCTCCTTTTAATGCAAAATTTGTTCTTTTCCCCCCAATAAATTTAGCTATTACATTATTGAAACATTCGACAGTATTAGTGTCTACGTCTTCTATTAGACTTCGCGATTTCGCAGCAATGTTGGAAATAATTGCAGTTATTCTAAATGCAAACGTCGAATTTTGAATTTTTGTAAACTCCTCACTCAAGTTGTTTTTTTTGTCACAGAAGTAACTTTGGCACATTCTGTGATCACCGTAAGCATGTGCCAAAGAGTTAATAATATCATTATGTAGTACCGATATAGCTAGATGCCTAGGACTCTGGGAAACTTTATGGTGTTTTATGGAATTCACAATTGCTTTTCGCATTGACATGATTTTTATATTGGTCAGCGTTTTCCGATGTACCAACATATATTTAGTTTCTGTGGTAAGTCCACGTAACTTTTTGCAGAAATTACGCAATATATGATTCCGGCACTCAATTTTTTCAACGGTCAGATTCTGATTTTCGTACGGTTTGGCGTTCAGAATTTTAGCGTAGGTTGAAGCATCACCATCTCCTATCATTCTGCCGTATATGAGTCCATACATTGGAATCGAGGATTTAAACCCTTCGACTATAATTTGAGTTTCCATTGAGCTCGAAGAACCTTCATAGTTTCTGAAACAGACATGCTGTTTCGGATCGACCGTTCTGTTTGCGGCTCTGGCACACACCAAGCAATATTTATTTTTTACTCCAAGATATAGAACTTGGCCAGTCTTTCTGCCAATTATTGCTGCCGTACCCGATGTAGATTTATAATTTGTTCCGTAAGACCTAGTACACCATGAGCCGTCAACATATACGTCAATGACGGGGTAACCGTTCTTTGTTCTTCCTTCTGCGAGCGCTATTTCTCTTTCTTTTGCTGCAGCAGCCGCCAAAGACTCACTAGCAGTTTTCTCCCATTTTGCATAAACATCATTTTGCAATTTCAAATAATATTTTGAAGAAAATGACGGTACATTCATGGAAGAACATAATTCCTCAAATGTAGAGTATCCAATGCCGGAAGCAATGATTCCCGTGGTTGCAGCTATATTTAAATTTACTTGCTGTGGATCCTTGTAATCTTCAGAATGGACCAGACAAGTTTCTTTGCACATGCTACATTGGAATTTAAAAACAGATATAAGCCCTAGACTTCTTTCGCTGATTAAACGAAAATTACTCATTTTGCAATCAAATAAATTATTATGTCGCCCTTTTTCTTGCAGTTCTCTAAGAAGGAAATTTATGTCAACTATTCGACGTCCTTTAACAGGATGAAAATCATCTTGATTTCTAGCCTCTTCTTCCACAATAAATGAAATATCTTCCATTCCACTGTAACAATGAATGAAAAACAATTACGCATTTATATGATACAACTCACGGGTTGATTTTAGACTAGCAACTCTACTCTTACATGAATACAGTGGTATCAATTTTATCTAGATTAATTTTCTAACGAAACTTATATTCTGACACATTCTTCAAAATCATTTCAATATATTTGGTGACATTTGCCCAGCAGTGGGACTTGATGACTATTACATAAGGAAAATTATGGGGAAAGTAATTTTATTAGTAAAAAAAAACTTACACAGCAGTCTCAGTGGGTTGCGCATCAACAGGATCAAGTGTCACAAGAGAGTTGTCGGTGTTATCAACTCCACTTGCACAGGCGCTTGCCATTGTTTCGTAGTGTCTGAAAAAAAACCATAACAATAAGATTTCTGAAGCAAAAAATAAAATCGGTTCCAATTTAGCACTCAAACTCAATGTATCCATAGAATTAGTTCTTAGGATATGTACACAAAATAAAGATATACCTACATAAGTACAGAAGGCGGGCTTTACAACGTGCGATAGACGCATGCACACATAGAACTCAAACTAACAAACAAACTATCAAACAAATGCCCGTCGTTGTCTCGTGAGTTGTACAAAGATGTATAAGTGTGGGTGCCTTTTCACTTGGAGCTGGTAGCATTTTGCATTGCGGTAGGTATACTAGATACTTACTTTATATTTGTGTTTTTTTTGGACGCATACATTCCTTTGCATCGTGGTTTTGATGCACTGCAACAATAAAAAAAATTTCATGAAAAACATTTTAAAGTTATTCTACTGTTATGATTCTACTATGTAATATGTAGGTATTGGTAAAATAAAATGTGTAAAATAGAGAACATAATAGATATTGTTCGTAAACATTGAATACATAAATCGATTAGAATTAGATAATACTTTGAATATACGTTGTATACTTACCGGCACCGATAAAATTTTACATTTGTCAAATTTCACTATCGATAATCCCTAATAACTTCTAAACGGATTACCCTATTTGCACAATTTATTTGGTCCTATACGTTTTAGACCTAAACCTATCAAATGACACTAAAAACAACACAATATCTACACAAACAAAAAATCATGTTTTCAACTTACGTAATATTTGTTGGCGTGAATTTACCTTACAAAAAAGTTACTTCGTTTATACTGATTCAAAATAGGAAACTATTATATAAATCGAGCTTAGATAGCCATCTTTTGTTGCTCCATTTTTGCACTTCACAGACGAGTGTCTCAAGCGGATGGCACTCGCGCTCGCACCAGTCCCAACCAGTCCGAGATATCGAGCGGTACGTTGCTCGAGCGCACTCTGTATGTAGATTGACTTCTGTACTCTCTGTCACAAAATACAGATAGTACAGAAGGCAATCTACATACAAAGTGCGCTCGAGCAACGCACATATAGACACCGCTCACGGACACGTTATCTCGGACGGGTTGGAAGTAGTGCGAGCGCGGGTGCCTTCCGCTTGAGACACGCGTCTGTGAAGTGCAAAAATGGAGCAACAAAAGATGGCTATCTAAACTCGATTTATATAATAGTTTCCTATTTTGAAAAAATAGCTATCTACAATAAGCAAAAAAATGGCTATCTACAATAAGCTCGATTTATATAATAGTTTCCTAATTTGAATCAGTATAATTATACGAAGTAACTTTTTTGTAAGGTAAATTCACGCCACCAATAATTACGTAAGTTGAAAACATGATTTTTTGTTTGTGTAGATACTGTGTTCTTTTTAGTGATATTTGATAGGTTTAGGTCTAAAACGGGTAGGGCAAAATAAATTGTGTAAATAGGGTAATCCGTTTTGAAGTTATTAGGGATTTTCGATAGTGAAAATTGACAAATGTAAAATTTTATATGTTTTTGTTCTGTATACTTTTTGTATTGTAATAAATAAATAAAATTGTAGACAAACTTACCTGGTTTCTTGTCTAACCTTCCGCACTTTACACCTGGCCACTTTCTTGTTTTTATTTTTATTCGCCATACCTACTTCTGTTCACTAACAAAAACAAATAACTGATTTCTTACGGGGGATTTTTATTTCTTACGTAACACTACGTGAAAGCCGCGCGCTGGAAAAAGGGACATAGGTCATACCTCGACAAGGCCTGGCGGGCGACTGAATCACTGAAGTGACGAACGCGAGCCGCTGTGTTCAAAAATAATTTATTATTAAAAGAATTAAGCTATTTTTCAAAATGTAACCAGAAATTATTTTTCTATATGTAATTATCTTTTTTTAGATATGGTTTTTAGTAGTAAAACTTTTATAAGCTTCGAGAAAAACAAGAAAAGCATTATAAAAATATCGAATTTGGCTGTTCTTCGGATTTTTTTTTAGATCGAGTGAAGTTTTCGATATCGTGTTTCGAACCACAAATTTTCAAAGTACATAAAGTAAACTTCAATAAGCTTTTTTTTTGGCTTTAAAAAATCACGATTTCTTTGTTTATTATTACATCAAAGTGATGTAAAATTGGGAATACCTGGCCTTAAGGCAGTCATGTTATCACACACACATGCACACCACAAACACGCCACATACACACACCACACACATACTTGAAATCACCTCTCTAGTCTCCACACTGAAGACTAGAGAGGTCCACACCCCGAGCCCCAAGATACTCTAAAAAAAAATCTGGGTCGATTCTGTAAAAAATCTCACCGTGAAAACTTAGATGAAGTGAGTTTGTTTTTGTTAGGAATTGATACTATTGACAGCTCACTCCACGCTCACTTCACCTAAGTTTTCACAGTGAGATTTTTACAGATTAGCACCGGTGTCTAATTGGGGTTCACTGGCAAATAATATAATTATGTCTGTATGTGTATGTATTATGTGTCTGTTGTCTGTAGCTGTAGGTAATATTTGAAGCTACTCATGTCGTCTCAAGTTGCTATTAAGGCGAAAGTGCCAGGGTAGCCTGCGAAATTCATTTTTTTTACGTTTTTGCTATTTGCTGGTCAGTATTAAGTTGTACGTTGATTAAAATACGATCCGCGGCCGTAACAAATATGTATTTACAGAATTATAATCATTAAAGTCATCAACACAACTCTCTAAGACCAAGTACCTAATCCCCAAGAATGACTATTTCATGAAATACTGACCAGCAAATTGCAAAAAACGTAAGAAAATTTGAATATCGCGGGCTACCATAGCGCTTCCCCCTTAAACCATAGATTTTTACATTTCTATGTATTAAACTATAAACCTGCTTTCTGTATTACCTGGACAATAAATATTTTCTATTCTATTTCTTTTTTCTATAAGTGTTTAGAAAGAAATAATACTGCTATGAAGAATTCCAAGAGGGATGTGTGGTATTACACAAATGGATAGAATAAGAAATATATTAGAGGAAGTTTGACTGTGGCAGCGGTACCTGAAAAGTTGAGTGGAAATTGGATGTCATGGATGCGGAGGAATGAGGGAAAGGTCGTGAGGAAAGTTTTGGGTATGAATGTGGATGGCTATAAGAATAGGGGAGGACTAAGGAAACGATGGATGGACTGTGTGAAAGATGATATGGCTAGAAAGAGAATGACTAATATAGAAAGAAAACTACTTAATGCGCCGACCCCAAAGGGCAAGAGAATAATGAAAAAGAAATAGAATAGAATAGAATACTCTTTATTATGTACACCATATAAATTACAGACATATATATCTAGAAACTGTACAAAGGGTGACACAATGGGCGGTCTTATCGCTAAAAGTGATCTTTTAAAGACAACCTTTGGATGGATTAAAAAGGGAAAGGACAGACAAATACTGTAGGTAGTCTGTGGTGTACCATTTACATACTTAAATACGTACATTTTTATACTTAAATAATACGCAAATGTTTTCGTATTATTTTTCTCATATTTATCATCAGTCGTTTTAACTACCCACCTATACTAGTTAGTTAGTTAAGTAACTACTGATGAACAGACCGCATACTCATAAACTTTCTGGGAACCAGACGGTAAGGTTTTCTGCGAACGTTAAAACGCAGTAATAAAACATGTAATTTAGCTGTCAAAGAGAAAATTGTGGGAATTAGTAGAACCATAGACAAAGTGCTGAGTATGTTATTTTATTACGTGTTCTAAAGCTAGACATGTTTTTAAACAAACAACATTGTAAGAACATATGCTAAATGTTGTCTTTAAATCATATTTGGAGGTAATAATTTCATGAATATTTATTTAGGAAAGTTTTATACATACTTATTATTGCCTTTCTTACATTTTCATACTGTATATTATTTACGTTTAAAGTATTAAAATAAAATACATTTTAAAATAGTGGCCCATCGGTATCAGGAATAGGGTCCAAGCTGCCGGTGGTCAGGGATCTAGAGAGAGGAACCTCCTCACCATATTTATTATTTTAATGATTATGTAGGTCATTTTCTTATTTTTTCATTTTGTCCGGAAATTTAAGTACTTTATGCGGCCCACCCAAATGAGCTGCATGATTACTGAAAAAGAGTGCACTGACTAGACAAGTCCACTTAAATCTATACCTAAGGTTCTTATCTTAAAAGACCATCTTAGAAATTGATCTGCATCGTCCTCATAATTATAGTCTGACCAAGATTACGTCTGGACTTTAAAAAAAAAACTTTGACCTCTTGAATTTGTTTCGGTCTTTTTTCTCAGAGTAGTCGACTAGGAAACACCAACCTCTTCAAGTTTTGAAATATAATTTGATTTTGACGTGCAAACGTGTTTTAGAAACAAATTAAAAGATTCATTCTTCTTCATTGAAAACTCAATTTCAACACCAATAGCATCCCGAAACACAATTAATTTTAACTTGGAACGCAGCAAAACACAACCAGTCCAAACCAACCAATCCTTTTTGAAATAAAGCTCCAATTCAGCAACATCCAAAGAGCAAATCTCTAATTTAAAATCGAATAAATTACCTTTGAAACCCCACGTCCCGTCGCCATCTTGATAAAAATTCACATCTCGATTGCAATCTCTATTTAATGTCGAATCTAGATTATCTGTGGTAGGGGCCACAGGACATAAAATACCGTTGCCAAAAACGTCAGTAGTGTCGAGATGAAATGTTTATTTCTAGTCTACGGTCAGCATAGCCAACTGAGTTTATTTGTCTGTGAAATTTTGCTGGGCACTGTATCTACATGGTAGGTATCTACATAAATCATGGTTTTAATGCTGTTCTTGTCTAGGGGGGCTGTGGTACTCTGATTGGATTGGTTTAGGCTAGACGTAATTATTTTTATTTTAAATTGGGTGGGGTTGTTTTCGTGAGTAATTTTTACTCTCTGAAAATGGCCGGCCGGTTGATGACTAAGTAAATAAATAATGTAGAATGAATGATGTGGTTGAAAGGTTGCATGGACGAGTGTAATTTGTATGGGTATGAGACTTATTAGGTACTCGACTTTTTCTATAATTTAATATTATGTTGCTCATATTTATTTACATTCAGGTTTATAATCAAGTTTATGATCAATTACGACATCCAATCCTAAAAAGCTAGACATAAGTGATTCCCAAAATACTTTATGGTCAGCATCCTAATTACATAACACACTCAATCATAATCTGAAAGATTTTGAAGGATATTGCTAATCCATTGCTTCATATGTGCGAAAAGTTTGACTGCTCATCAATGTAAATAACGCAATGAATGTTGTTGAACTGTCAAAATGAATGTCATTGCTAGTGACAGTGTGTTACGCAGTTACTCCGCAGGACGAGATATTAACCCTCTAAATCCAGTAGACATTGATACTAATTTTACGCTCACCGTCTGACGCACAGTATTGACTCCGGCATGATTGCTTCAGAACGTTATTGACTAGGGATTAATTAAGATTATAAATGAAACCTTTTCAGACAAAGACCCAGACGCTCGACATATTGTTATCAAGAATGTAATCATAAGTTCCAATAACGTGTTTCCTTTGCCTAGAGAGTTCACAATTTTGTTACAATGAATACGAAACAATTGAAGGTAAAGTTAAATAGTATAGGTAATATTGTAGGTAAGTCAAACACACCAGAACACGTAATCAATAAAGCTTGAGTTAATTAATAATCCAAATTCATATCTTATAGGTACAAATTAATTATTTTCGATAATTGTTATCAAACAACGTAATACTATCACTTTAGCTGTCAAGATATTTAATTTTATGACAACACACGGCACACATAATGTTTCATTTACATAAACACGGTAATGTTATTTACCATGACATAAATGTCACTTACTTAATCATTAATTGATTTGAATACGAAATCGAAATGTCGTTTTAAATCGAGATTAAAATGTGTAAGCATCATTCCAGATTAAGGCCCTATGATTATGATTGTCTACGAAGTAATTTGAATCAACTATTCCAAAAATAGAATGTAACAATAGACACTTCAAAATTCAAATTGTTACCGATTCTTCTGACAATTATTCGAGGTTAGATTAGGGTCCTTGTAAGGTCAGTGATCTTTCGTTTCCATTTTGGATTTAAAAGCTGTCAGATTCGCCTGAGGCTTGTTCGGCAGAATAAATTGGTTTCCTTTTTCAATAAAAGTTCAAATGATATGTAAGTACAATAGTTTGGTCCTTTAATGGATTTTCAAGGAACTTTCTCATTTGTATGCATTTCTGACTTCAGAAATACAGGGGTAAATATGTACTTCTGAAGTATTTCCTATCTACTTCAAAATGTAATACAATGTCTCGAAAAAACAGAGATTATTCGACCTAAAATCAGGAATTGACTAATGTGATCCAACAAATAAAGCCGAGAGAAAAAAATAACTTTTTCGCGGTTCCTTATTTAAGATCATATATAGCCAGGCCCGCCGTAAGCGGGCGTGCAAGGCGTGCACCGCACGCGGGCGGCACGTCCAGGGGGGCGGCAAATCGAGTGACCCATCACGTAATATACAAAATCATTGTCATAATACCCACCCCACCTACAGAATAAGAAATGTCATCGCATGGAAAAAAACCCGACTGACGGCGCGCAATCTTAGCGTTAACACCGCCATCTATTATCATCCGTATTGATTTGTTTAATGAAATCATTGCATTAAAGTTGCATTTTGCAGAAAACCAGTATAATGATCCACAAACCCTATTACAATTTTTACTAATGACTTAATTTCAACATTTTCGAACACAGTAGTAGCGCTAAGAATATTACTTACACTGCGTTTCAGTTGCATCTGGTGAAAGATCCTTTTCAAAATTGAAAATTATTAAAAACTATTTAAGATCAACAATGCTCCAGCAAAGACTAAGTTATTTAGCTATAGTTTCAATTGAACATGATATCTTAGACAGCTTGGATACAAGAAAGTTGATTCAAGATATCGCTAATACAGGGTGACCGGGAAGTTGACGTTCAAACGTAAAATTTAGATACTTTATGATGAGGATATCCGAATCACCCCCATGTATGTTCTACGATTTTTTGTAGTTTTCGAGATAGAATTTTTTTAATGATTTTTTTATTAATTTTCACCTAACATCAGTTTTCGATTTTTTTATCGCTCTGTTGAACGTTTCTGTTTTTTTTGTGGTAACTAATTAGCATAGTCTAACCTAACACCCTAAAAAATTATGGTTTATCTAGGAATTGCAGAACTTACTTAAAATTTATTCGAAAGTTCAAAATTAAGATTTGAGCTCAGTACACACAAATCAATGTATCAAAAAAAAATTAAATGGGGAGATTTTGGGTTCCTAGATTAGACGGCGACACGTACACAAGTTTTTTAGAAGACGATTTACCAATATTACTAGAAGATGTAAGCCTTGAATTGAGAAGGACAATGGTGTTCCAGAACGACGGCGCACCATGTCATTACGCGGCGCAAGTGCGTCGCCATTTAAACCAGACGTACCCCAGCAGGAGGATCGGACGACGAGGGCCAATTGCCTGGCCACCACGCTCGCCTGACCTCAGCTTCATAGATTTTTTATCTGGGGCTACTTTAAAGAAATATTGTACGCAAGAGAAGCTTCAAGTGAAGAAGAGCTTAGAAGAAAAATTCGCGAAGCCGAAACCGCTGTGAGAAATAACCGCGAAGCTTTTAGGGAGTTAAGACATAATTTTTTACGCAGGTGTAGATTGTGCATTTCTGTGGGAGGGCGAAATTTTGTAAATTTACTTTAAATAAATTTATCTTATTAAAAATTAGCTGTGTTTTACTCAAATCCATCATAACGCAAAGAAAGTCAAAGATTTAAATAAAATAAAATAATATTTTTTTTCCTTAAAAAATGCCTTAATTTACTTTGAAGATCAGTTACAGAAAATAAACTCCTGTTAACCCTAACTTTATTTGGCCTTGTTTTAAAGTTAAATGTCTTAGGAAGTTTTTAAAATTAATTTGAACCCAAAATCTCCCCATTTAATTTTTTTTTGATACTTTGAAAATTTGTGAGTACTGAGCTCAAATCTTAATTTTGAACTTTCGAATAAATTCTAAGTAAGGTCTGCAATTTATAGATAAACCATAATTTTTAGGGTGTTAGTTATTATGTTAGTTATCACAAAAAAACTGAACCAGAAATGTTCAACAGAACGAGAAAAAAATCGAAAACTGATGTTAGGTGAAAATTACGAAAAAATCATTAAAAAAATTCTACCTCGAAAACTACGAAAAATCGTAGAACATACATGGGGGTGATTCGGATACTCATAAAGTATCTCAATTTTACGTTTGAACGTCAACTCCCCGGCCACCCTGTATAAAGGCAAGAAGAGGTAATTTTTTGTAGACGAAAATAACTATGTACCTAATCAAAATAAATGTTTTATCTTCGTTATGATTCTTTTCTTTTTTCCCACCATAATGAGAAAACATTGAATAGCCTTATTTTGACAAAACTCAGCGTAAGTAGTCGTAGGGCGGCATAATCAGTATTGCACGCGGGCTACTAAACAGCTAGCGGCGGGCCTGTATATAGCTCTTGGCCTAAATCAATAACTGCATGTTTAATATTCCAGATAATGTTCCAGATAAATGTGCAATTTTAATTTCCAGATAATTATGGTATTCTGGATTGTTCTCATAAAAGCCTATCATAAATTAAGTATTATAGGTAAGTATCGAAGTTTTAAAAGGACCTAGACGATCGGAAGTCCTTTTTTTTAGGCTTCTTCTGGGTAAGCTCACTCCATCGTCGACTTGGTCTCTGTCACCTCTGACCTAGACAGATTTCAAAAAAAAAAAAAAAGGAATTTGAAAGGTAAAAAAGTAAGGGGTTCCAATAGTCATCGACCCCTGGCAACTCGTCTAGACAAACAGTCGGTATATCTGATTCTGTCACTCCCAGATAAACGGTAAACGGGTAAATATAATTTTCCTAGACTGAAAACCTCAAAGGACTCGTAAAATTAAAGCGGAGATTTTAAACTAAAAGGTGTTATTTATGACGGCCACTGAAATATCTAATACCTAAATAATTAAATTGTCATGTTTATTAACAACAAAATTAAAGGAAAAAGTCATCAGAAAATAAATTAATCAAAAATATGGAAACTGGGAAACCATTTCTGATTTCAATGTACCGTAACTACGGAAAACCGCACGGTTTCCAAATTCAAATAACAAAATAGAAGTTCGTTAACCGCATGCTTCATAAATTAGTCAACACTTCAATAGGTATCAAAAAGTTAGGTACAAAAACGCCACACCAAAATATTTAAGTCCAAAAATAGTGCTTAAGTAAGCCAAAAATAAACAATGGGCTCATATTTTACCCAGCCCTACCTAAATTCTATGAAACATTTTGATTACTAAAAATAGACTTACCCACCTCCAGAAATTAGCAAATGAAATGGACATGTCGTGATAAAACCTCATAATTTATACACAAAGGTCGTGACAGCCATTTGTTTCACGATTGTTGCAAAAATAACTGCAAACATTTTCGAATGATTCAAAACCGACAGAAAATTAGAAAAGATACAATAATGATTCAATAATCGAATTATTTATGTCTCAATAAAGATAACTCAGCTTTTCATACAGAATTTTCACGAAAAACATGTTAGCCCAACTCAACTTTCAGGACATCAAAGTCCTTATAATCGATTGGCTCATAAATAAAGGCACAGACAAAAAAAAAAAAAAAAAAACTAAAAGATTCTACTTACAAATTAAGCTGTATATTCGAATACTCGTGCGTAGAAAAAATCCAAATGTCACACACCACACGCACAAAACGATTCCAAATTCAAAATGACACTAGCACAGAGAGTGAATAAAAGCGCGGGATTATTGACGGAGAAGGAACACGACTGTACCGAGATAGGGTGCGAGACCGACTGGTCCCCTGTTTCGGATCCCACCCGGAGCGTCTGACAAAATTCGGTGAGTAATATTTATTAAACATCATTTTTATGGGCGATAAAGTGAAAAATAAGGATAAATAAAGGTAATTTTGTTTGCATAATAGGTACAAGACTGAAGGATTGGTGTACTGGCGTGGTTTTATCCGCCATTACTCGCGAATTTTGTAATAAGGAAGGCCGGCTTGAAAATATAATTTTGACATTGATCTATGTTTTTCCTGGCCATGTGGTACCTTTAATCCGGCGACATTTGGAGCTTCCGTAATGAGGGATTATAATCAAAGGGAGCTCTCCTAAATTCCTGATAAAGTTAAGATTACGGCAAGAAAGGAAGTAAACATTGAGATCACTGTTTTTTTTTTTGGCAATTGATTAGGGACGCATTGTGCCCCATAAATGCTTATTAAATAGGCTTCCTTCTATACAAACAATGAGTGTGGACTTTATATGGCTGATTTACTGTATACTGATAACCTAAATTTTTAACTGTCATATTCGTGAAAAACATTATTTTCCCTGGTTATGCTCGGATAGCACGCGGCACTAAATATTATGTACAACTAGCTGCGCCCCGCGGTTTTACCCGAGTAAGTCTCGATCCCGTGAGAATATCGGGATAAAAGTATTTTATGTCCTTTCCCGGGGCTCAAACTATCTCTATACCAAATTTTATCTAAATCGGTTCAGCAATTTAAGCGTAAAGAGGTAACAGACAGACACACGGACAAACTTTCGCATTTATAATATTTTATCTACTAATATGAGCATTAAACGAAATTAAAATGGAATTGTGGCTTGTGGCATTGTCCTCTTCATTGCCAAAATTAAATGAGTGATTATGACTAATTGACTGTTATTATTTTTAGCCATATGCCCCTAGTATTATTCAGTGAGCTAATTATAAATTTCAATGATAATAGACATGTTACAATAATAAATTTAACAAATTAATGTTGTATATTTTTTTTTAATTTTAGTTTTTTTTATACTTGATAAATTATTTTATTTCTATAATATTATATATTTTAAATTATTATATTTTTATTTCTGAGGGGCCCGTGGTTAAATAATAACAGCCGCACAGGTCGATCGATCAGGTTAAGCTACGCTTGCCGCGGTTGGTCTGTGGATGGGTGACCATCTTTACATACCGAGACCCCTCCGTGCCTCAGAAAGCACGTTAAGCCGTTGGTCCCGGCTGTCATTCGTGGATCTTTGACAGTTGTTACGGGTAGTCAGAGGCCCGAAAGTCTGACAACCAGTCTTACCAAGGGGTATCGTATTACCCAGTAACTGGGTTGTGGAGGTCAGATAGGCAGTCGCTCCATGTAAAATACTGGTATTCAGCTGCATCCGGTTAGACTGGAAGCCGACCCCAACATAGTTGGGAAAAGGCTAGGCAGATGATGGAAATTATTTTATTTCTGTTAGTAGGTTTACAAACATTTTTACACGTCAATCATATTTTTAATAAATACTAGATGAGTTCGGCGTTTCCTATCTGACTACTCTGAGAAGAAAGGCAGAAACAAACTCAGAGGTCTCTTTTACAGTCCAGACATAAATATTGATCAGATCATGTGAAGATCATTTAGATTGGTGTGGAATAGTCTATGAGGAAAGAACCACACACATTGAGTAGACCTGTCCAGTCAGTGCACGCATTCGTCAGAAATCGTACAGCTCAATTCAGAACTTAAGGAGCTCAACGATTCGACGAACAATACCAAAGAAAGGACATTTTCGTAGGCCGCATAAATTACTCAAACTGCCAGATCATGATCAAAACTAACTAAAAAGGAAAACACAAAAATAAATAACCCACATGGTATACAACGTGGCGCTTCAATGGTGACATTAATTTAACACACATATACGTTTTCACATTTTCATTTCATGAAGCAATTATATTTCCATTAAACGTTATTATTTACGGATTTATTTAAAATTTTAGAAAATAGTATTTTAGAGCAACCTGTACTTAAAGAACTGTCGCGCAGCGGTCATTTGCCGGGGTCACGGATCATAACATCGCATCAATGAAATAAAACGAATAAGCAATACTATTAGTATGAAACAAATGCAAAGAGTAGGCGAATTGAAGGAAAGACATTCCCTTTGTCGGCGCGCCGTAAAGGGATATTTCTTTCCTTTCGCCGCTTCTAGGTCTTTGTCACTCGCCGCCAAAAGTCGCCGCCGCAGGTGGCTCGCGCCCCCTCCCGCCCGCCGCGGCCCCGCACTGCACTCGAATTCTTTTTTTGCTTTTCTAGTAATCTAGTCTCAGCCGAACCCGTGTCCTTGACACACTTCGTCAAACTAGTGCGCATAATTACGTCGTGAATATTGTTGATTTGTAGTGAATGTTTCCGCGAAAAAGACGCTTACCTATTGTTTTATTTATTTATTGTTGTGTAATTAGATTATGGTACTTAGATAAAGACGCTTTGTAAACTTGTGATCGTGATGGCAAATACACATCCGAACTACACAGCAGCTGAATACGTGGACATGATCCTAATTTATGGAGAATGTCATCAAAGTGCCGCCCTTGCGATAAGGGACATATCGCGAGAGATATGGCGATTCAAAACAATGCCCTACTAATCTCGCACTATTGTAGGACCTCTTCAACGCATCCACGAAAACCGGCCAGTGGATCCTAGGTCTTTACGCCCAGACCGACCGCCTACACGACAAAATGTGCTACAATATTTCGAAGACTAACCCAAAACTGAGACAAAATAAAAGCAGTGATTAGTGATGACTGTGATGAGTGATGTGATGATAGTTATAACTAATAGTACTTAACAAGAAAGGGTGACGTTAGACTAAGCACCTCCGCTGTAGGTACAGAAGCCAGCACATCAACCTACTACAATCTGTCAAACTTTAACAGATTTTCAACTTTATCCCTAAAGCATAAGGTTCAAAGTTGATTGGAAAAATTTGACAGTTTCGGGTAGCTTGATGTGCTGGCGTCTGTACCTACGACTTTCGCCGCGCCGCGACGCTCGGATTCTTTGATAAATGCCGACAAAGAATCGGACCGATCACGTACGATCGCGCGAAGCGTAGGTAAGTAATTTCATGAATGAATTTTTGCAAGGGTGATCCCAATTTTAGTTACTATTATATTATTTAGTTTGTTTGAAAAAATTTTTTTTTCAATTTACGTATTATTTTAACCTATACTTATATATATGATTAATGGGCACTAGCCCTACCCGTGTGTTAAATTAATGTCGCCATTGTAGCGCCACGTTGTATAACCCTCTAGTATATAACCCACTTGTATGTCAGTCCATGGCGAAACATGTGAGATCTAAAAATGAAATGATGTGCGTTGGTAAGCGCATTATACGAGAAAGGCTGGACCGATTTGGCTATTTTTTATTTTAAAATGTTCGTAATAGTCCGAATTAGATTTTTATGTTAAGAAAAAACGGATATATTTCCTGGAAAATTTTCAAATTAGGAAAAACTGAATGTCCTCTTTTCTATGAGATTTTAAAATTTTGACCGGAAGACGTCTGTTGGTTCAACTAGCAAATAACAAAACAGCATCATAATCTTTAACCACACTTATTTTTCTTCAAATAAACACTTGACTATCGCACCTCATTCGTACCTCCCTGGCAACCCACTATCGTAATGCTATCCCTTACTAAAATATGTAATACAACAATGGCGGCCATCTTAGAGGACAGACCGAATCGCTCCCGATACTCATTTATTTAGGACCGACTGACTGACTGACTGACCGGTCGCTCACAATGGGCCTTATAAGAAGGCTAAAAGTCACCCAAAGGGCAATGGAGAGGGCTATGCTTGGAGTTTCCCTGCGTGATCGAATCAGGAATGAGGAGATCCGCAGGAGAACCAAGGTAACCGACATAGCCCGAAGAATTGCCAAACTTAAGTGGCAGTGGGCAGGGCACATTGCTCGCAGAACAGATGGCCGATGGGGCCGAAAGGTTCTGGAGTGGCGACCGCGTACCGGAAGACGTAGCGTTGGAAGGCCTCCCACACGGTGGACCGATGACCTTGTGAAGGCCGCAGGAACCCGTTGGATGCGGGAAGCACAGGACCGGTCGAAGTGGAGGTGCTTGGGGGAGGCCTATGTCCAGCAGTGGACGTCTTTCGGCTGAAATGATGACTGACTGAGTTTGACTTGGAAGAAAATTAACTGATTGGGGTTCAATTGAATTTTGACACTTGTTTTATCACTGTGCTACATCGTGGTTCGTCGTTTCAGCCGATAGACGTCCACTGCTGGACATAGGCCTCCCCCAATTTTGGGAGGGTTTGCCATAATCGCCACGCTTGGCAGGCGGGTTGGCGATCGCAGTATGGTATGATGATGGAATACATAGAGAACGCTGCTGCCCATTCTCCGGCACGATCCTTAGTCGCCTTTTACGACACCCACGGGAAGTAAGGGGTGGTGCTATCCTTTAAGTCCGGCACCACACTGACAACTGTGTGGCTACATAGCCACACAGTTGTGTGAGACTGTGCTACATAGAATCTCCTTTATTTAGGTTCCGTTCCTCAAAAAGAAAAAACGGAACCCTTATAGGACGACTTGTTCGTTGTCCGTCTGTCAAGACCCTTTTACGCAGGAACGCGTGAAGTTATCAAGTTGAAATTAATATCAAAAATTCAAGGCTGCAATTCCTTGAAGATGTGAACCACTCAAACTTCTAAGTCAACGCAATCAAAAGATACGGGCGTTTATGTTCCATTTAAATGCCGCATACCCAAGCAGCAAAATGTGGTCTAGTAATTGTCCTGGAACCATCATTTCATTAGGACTATAACGGAATAGTAAGCAATTATAACCACGGAAAAGGGCCCAATTTATAGGCGTATTTTACCTAATTAAATATCTATAATAGACTTGGTGAACACCACTTTGACCAATAACGACTCTATAGTTGGACTTCGTAAAACTATTTGCTCCCGCGAAGCTAACTATCAGCGCTTAATGGAACCAAACACGACAATAACGTACACAGTGAATCTCTTACAAGCTCAAAAAAATGTTGTGATTTGGTGAATGACATTTGTAAAGATTAATATTGATAAAGGTAAGAAATGCATCCATTTCTTATTATAAATAGATATTATCTAGAATATCAATATGAGTAGAGTGTTAGTTAACAATAAGTCAAGATGTAATGTGTTGAATGTGCATGGCGCACGTATATTTTCGGTGAAGTATAATATGTTTTATATCAAAATTTTTACACGCCCCTTAAAATTAGCGTTTTCATTTAGTTGAATTTGAAAATAATGTTGGTTTCATTAAGACATACAACGAAAAGTCGCCATTTTGGCAAAGTTGGTTTTCAAAAATATATTAACAAACCGTTATAGGCGTACTTTGTTTGAAAATGGTAAATATCAGAACCATTGCTTGGCCATATTGTTTGGAATTAGAGTTCCGCAAATATTTCTATAAACGGACGGTTAATTTATATTGCTATTAGGTACCTATGTCTTATTTTATTGTTTTTGTTTAGCTGTCAGCATTGAAAATTGTAATGTTTCTGGACGTCGATCGCTTTTTGACTAAAACGGATTTTCGAATATTTATATAATACAGAAATCTCTTCGGGTGGAACGGGAATTATCGAAAAATATTTTTTAAACATTTGATAAGGCCATTATGCCAATATTCTTCTGGCGCTGAATTAGTAATATCCAGATTTTCTTTATTAGTGTCAAGAAGTGTACGGGCATCCTCTTCAATCTTTTTATTCAATATTTACAATAAAGAATTTAATGTCGCATGTCGTATATCGTATTCTACAGCCCATTTTGTAATAGTCTTCAATATCGCTTTCATCTTCTTGCACAGGTTCTAATACCATTTTTTAAGTCTAAATTTAAATCGCTTTTTATCGATAAAACGTCGTTTTGTGCAGAATTGTTAATATAAACATTTTGTCTATTCACAGTAACTATTTTGTAGGGAACCTTCTATTTCTACGATTCGTTCCTCGCCAGATACAAATCTAGAAACCGACACCATAATAGCATTTGCAAGACCATTATAAACCAATGTATTCTTGTACAGGACACCACGGATATAGTTTTGGATACTAAGTATATTATATTAAACCTTTATAACCGTGTTAAGATTATAACAAAATTGATTTATACCACTTTAGAACCGCTCCATTTTACTTATAATTGTTCTGTAAAGTGAACTTATAAAGCCTTATAAAACCAAGTAATAAATGCAAATAGTTTCCAGTATGTTTAGTTCTGTTTGTCACTCTTATTGGCGTACTTTACTTATAGTAGTTCTATAATGCTTCTTGTTAGCAGTTATAAGTATAGCTTACCAGTTTATCTACTCTTGAGTGCATTTACACCCTCGGGATACTTTTATAGGTCACCCAAGCTTATATTGCACTCTTAATTTCGACCTATAAGTAATTATAAGTTAATGTATAAGATCAGATATACTATAAGGCCCAACTAACTCCATGCTTGCTATTATAAGCGTGGCAGCAAATACTAGAACCGTTAAGAGACCATTATAAGTACTGGAGGCCTATAACATCTGCACTGTAGGATAATTTTGCTGCTTGGGTATTTTGATACTCGCAAGGGAATCAAAACTTACAGGGTACTTCCCGTTGACCTAAAATCATGAAATTTGGCTAGAATGTCCGACTCGCACTTGCCTAGGGCATGTAGAGTTAGAACCTTGGCTCTACTTGAGATCTGATAACTTTTTGACAGTGCGAGCCATATGTGGTCTCGTCTTGGCAACATTTTACATGAAAATGTTTTTGGTAGGATTTCACATCTTTTTGTAAGTTGGTTAAGAAAAAAAAAAATCTGTTGTTTTAAGGGGGTGGATTACCAAAAATCCTGAAAAATGTATTTTATTATTTATAACAAGGAGTCCCTATATCAATTTTCATACATCTAGCATAAAAATTTGCGGAAGTCTCATACAAACTTCCATCCCCTAGCTTAATAGCATAAACATTTGCGCAAGTCTCATAAAAACTTCCATCCCCCTAAGGGGTTGGGGGGTAAAAGTTCCAAGTTTTTGTTATTTGTGTACTAATACTAGCTTACATACAAAATTTCAGCTTTCTAGGACTTCAGGAAGTACCCTAAGAGTTTTGATGATCATCAGTCAGTGACGAAATCGGGGTTTTTAGGGTTCCGTAGCCAAATGGCAAAAACGGAACCATTATAGATTCGTCATGTCTGTCTGTCTGTCCGTCTGTCTGTCTGTCCGTCCGTAAGTCGCAGCCACTTTTCTCCGAACCTATAAGAACTATACTGTTGAAACTTGGTAAGTAGATGTATTCTGTGAACCGCATTAAGATTTTCACACAAAAATAGAAAAAAACAATACATTTTGGGGGTCCCCATACTTAGAACTGAAACTCAAATTTTTTTTTTATCAAACCCATACGTGTGGGGATATGATGTGGGGATGGATAGATCTTCAAAAATGATATTGAGGTTTCTAATATAATTTTTTTCTAAACTGAATAGTTTGCGCGAGAGACACTTCCAAAGTGGTAAAATGTGTGTGTGTCCCCTGTAACTTCTAAAATAAGAGAATGATAAAACTAAAAAAAATATATGATGTACATTACCATGTAAACTTTCACCGAAAATTGGTTTGAACGAGATCTAGTAAGTAGTTTTTTTTTAATACGTCATAAATCGTAAACCGCAATTTACCATTCATTCAATCAACTCAAAAATAAAAAAAAACATTTAATTTCATAAACATAAACCTTATGCATAAACCCGGATGTTACGGAACCCTCGGTGCGCGAGTCCGACTCGCTCTTGCCCGGTTTTTTAGATATCAATAAAATCTAAAGTATAAGAGCTATGCAATTGAAACTTTACATGTTTAATAAGTTTACTATTGACATCATATCCCAAGAATTTTGTTTATCTGGTGTAATCCAAACCCAAGTTATGGGGGTTCAAAAATTGACGAAGCGCTTCGAGAAAAGGTAGGTGCCCCTTCGCTTCGCTTGGCTCGTCTTGGCGGATCATTATCCTGAAATGACCAATCTTGATTACCTACCCTACATTGATCGTTTTTATGTATTTTTTATTTACACGAGAAACACCCAGAAAGAGCCCTTGACCGGTTGCCTTGACCACCCTTGAACCGGTTTGTTTCTGCGTTTCTTGACACCGAAACACGCAACCATGTTGGCAACCAGCCGTCAAACGCCACTTACTTTTAAATAATTAAATAGCTATACAAAATTCAATTCGTACCTTGTAACTTTAAGTGTTACAATTCTTGCTTCACGGTCTTCAAACAGTCATGTTTTATGTATAAAAATACAGTTCTTAGTATATACTTAATCATCATCATCATCATCATTTCAGCCGAAAGACGTAGACTGCTGGACATAGGCCTCCCCCAAAAGGGGGGGTTTGCCATAATCGCCACGCTTGGCAGGCGGGTTGGCGATCGCAGTATGGTATGGTGGTGGAATGCATAGAGAACGCTGCTGCCCATTCTCCGGTACGCCCCTTAATCGCCTTTTACGACACCCACGAGAAGTATGGGGTAGTGCTATTCTTTAAGTCCTGCACCACACAGACTTATACTGACAGAGTATATACTTAGAACCTAAGTATGTAGAGGATAACTGAGGCTCGTTACGACGATGCCTGGGAGAGGCCTACTTCTAGCAGTGGACGTATTTCGTCTAAATGATGATGATGTAGATAATTTCATTTCATGTTTCCTTTCGTGTCTCAAGACGAAAGTCTTTGACCAGTGCGTATTGCCAGTAATGGCTTATGGCATTGAAACGTGGTCACTCACAATGGGCCTTATAAGAAGGCTAAAAGTCACCCAAAGGGCAATGGAGAGGGCTTAAAGTTTCCCTGCGTGATCGAATCAGAAATGAGGAGATCCGCAGGAGAACCAAGGTAACCGACATAGCCCGAAGAATTGCCAAACTTAAGTGGCAGTGGGCAGGGCACATTGCTTGCAGAACAGATGGCCGATGGGGCCGAAAGGTTCTGGAGTTGGCGACCGCATATCGGAAGACGTAGCGTTGGAAGGCCTCCTACAAGCTGGGTCCGACGACCTTGTGAAGGCCGCAGGAACCCGTTGGATGCGAGAAGCACAGAACCGAAGGCGGACTTAATGCCTGAGGAAATTATCTGAGATTATTAACACTGCTTGACTATACATAATATAGAACGTAGCCAATATAAACGTTCGCCCATGGTCCTTTAGCAGCAAAGAGAATATAGTCTTTGTTTAGCAGTAATGTAATGACATTTGGTCCTACCCTCTTATAAGTAAGTGTTTGCTAACTCGGCCCGCCGAGTCGAGTACTCGAGTGTGTAGGTTCACAGAAATCAGGAGCGGGTTTAAACAAATTGCGATACTGGTTTTCAACAAGTTATTAAATCTGTCACGTATATTTTTGTAAAGGATTTCATGAATTTCGTGAAAATGCTGTGAGTTGTTTTTGTAAATTCCTTTTTTTCTATTACGTGTGTTCCATTATTTTCCTAAAACGGGCGAAACCATTGACATAAATATTATTTGAAATCATTGGGCGAAAAAATTTAAAAGTCAAAGCGAGTAGCCTAAGGCAGTATAATTCTCAGCAATGTTATTTGGGGCGAACCTTTTTTAAATCCGTCACAAATTCACAATGCTGCTGCGACTACTGAGAAATTCCTACCAGAAACATCAAACTGATTATAGCGCCACGAGGTTATGTCCTAGCTAGAACCTAAAATTCAAAGACGTGATATCTACCAACCCGTACTGCATTATGGACGGCTCCCTCTCACAGGGAGGGGGGCCTGTGAGCCAGCAGTGAGAACAATAAAGAGGCCTACGCAGACCGGGATGGCATGGCATATGGCATACCACGTCACTCACGCGCGCCCAACAATCTGCTGGCCGTGTTGCCACCCCAATGAGGGGCCTGTCTTAACTGGCCAACGTGTTGCCTACGCGGCCGGGGGGCTCAGCCCCGGTACCGCTCGCCACGCCCCCTTACGGGGGCGTCGCGTTCTTCTCGAACGGATGGCATGGCAAGGGATTTTGCCATCACTCAGCGCACACTAGCCGCTTAGATACCGCGGCATTCCAGCGGCTTCCCCGCTTCTCTACCCCCGGCGCCTCACCCCACGGTATGTCACAACGAGCGCCGGAGTCCTTGGCACGCCGTTGCCTACCGCAGGACGCCACGGCATCCCGCCGCGGGAGCCCGTGGCGCGTCTTTTAATGTCGTGCAATGAAATCCCTTTCGTCGCCACGGCATAATTTTAAAGCATAGCAATTTATGTCGTATCTCTATATCGATACGTTTGAATGACCAATAGTAAATTTAAATCCCTTGTTATGCCGTCCCGGTCTGCGTAGGCCTTAATGTTATTTCGCCGCGTGGCCAAAACCGGAACTAACGCTGCCAACTTCTGTTTTGAACACATTTCAAGTGACATTTCACAAAACAACAAGTGACATTTTACCAACATCGACCCGCTGTCAACGTCATCCGTACGCCGAGAGATCCTTGTATTAGGCAATGTAGAACTTAGCTATTAACCGTACATAATCAGCCTATAATGATCCCACTGCTGGGATCCCTCAGTGAGGAGGACTCCACGTAATCCACCACGCTGGCCCAGTGCGGGTTGGTAGATATCACTTTGTCTTCGAATTTTTTGTTAACTGTATCATTCATACTATATCATATCATCTATCTAGCCTTTTCCCAACCATCTTGGGGTCGGCTTCCAGTCTAACCAGATGCAGCTAAATACCAGTATTTTACATGGAGCGACTGCCTATCTGACCTCCACAACCCAATTGCTGGGTAATACGATATCCCTTGATAAGACTGGTTGTCAGATTTTCGGGCTTCTCGTAACGACTGTGAAAGATCAACGAATGACAGCCGGGACGAACGGCTTAACGTGCTTTCCGAGGCACGGAGAAGTCACAGTATGTAAAAATGGTCACCCATCCACAGAACAACCGCGGCAACCGTAGCTTAACCTGATCTATCGACCTGAGCGGCTGTTAATATTTAGCCACAGGCTCCTCTGATATACTTACTATATTTTTTAATTAAAATATGTTTTATTTTTAGGTCATACAAAGCAAATTTAAAATTCCATTGCAGCCAATATTTTTAAGGACCTTTTTACATATAACGAATGGTCACGCAAAGATTAACTTAGAATGCTGAGAAACTTAGTAGATTGTTGAGTTAGTGGCGATGGAATGTAAATTATCAGAGTTTACGAATTCAATTATATAGGCGTAGGTACAGGAAAAAACCGGCCAAGTACGAGTCGGACACGCACACAAAGGGTTCTGTACCACAACGCATAAAACGCCGAAAAAAGGTTTCTTTTATACCCCTTTAAATTTTAACTTTATTTTATTTGTTGTTATAGCGGCAACAGAAATACTTTTTTTTGTGAAAATTTCAACTGTCTAGCTATCACGGTTCCTAGGATAAAGCCTGGTGACAGACAGACGGACAGAAGAGTCTTAGTAATGGGGTCCCGTTTTCGCCCTTTGGGTACAGAACCCTAAAAAACCATTTACACTACATAAAAACAAAATGTTACGATGTAAACTGTAACCGGCTTTTATTATAATGAAACAAATAACCACCGGTCATGTTTACATGAACGTATATTTAACAAACATGACAAGCACTTTACAACGGGTCTGTGAGGTTTTGAAAGTAAAATGATTTTACATAACAAATACACAAACAAGAGCTTAAAAATGTTATGTAGATACACTGATAAAAAAGAGTGGTGTGAGCATATATGACCACACGATAGAAGAGAAACTTTACGACTGGAGCCGAGTATACCCGAGTCAGCGTCACCGACCCGAGCGTGACGGTTCAATTTCGTTCACAGTTCAGAAGGAGCACAAAGTGCGCCTAAAGAACTTTTCGCTTCAAAAATCTTCAAGAGATACTAATATAATTGAAAATTAAATCAAAGAAATATTATAAAACTGTTTATTTTAAAAACGTAATATAGCGCTACAAGTTTCTTTTGGTGTGTGGCCAAAATCGGTACTAAAGCCGCCATCTTGTTTCGTCAATACAATTTCATAAATGTTTATCCCCTGTCAATGTTAAAATTCGCCAAAACATCCTTGTGGCATTCTACTTGATGTGATTTTACCAAAATCTGCTTACTCACCTTTTTCTTGAAAGTAAAATAGGTACCTTTTTTTTTTCATCATCACCCCAGCCAAAAGACGTCCACTGCTGGACATGGGCCTCCCCCAAAAGGGGGGGTTTGCAATAATCGCCACGCTTGGCAGGCGGGTTGGCGATCGCAGTATGGTATGGTGGTAGAATGCATAGAGAACGCCCATTCTCCGGTACGCCCCTTAGTCGCCTTTTACGACAACCACGGGAAGTATGGGGTGGTGGTATTCTTTAAGTCCGGCACCACACAGAAAAGTGAAGTACATATATGTGATTGCATTCTGTACTCTCTGTATTTAGTGCTATTCTTTAAGTCCTGCACCACACAGACAAACAGTTTTTTCAGTTTATTTTTTTGCGTATTGGAAATCATCAAATTACTCCTCCCGCTCTGGGTGGAGCGGAAGGGAGTGTCAGACTTTTACTGACTAAAACCCACCCGTGTTCCTTCCTTAGCCATTTATGTTCCGGGCCAGCGGTAACCCTTTCGGACAATCCCGCTGACCCAGCAGGCTTCGGCCCTAAGGGGGCCCCTCCTCGATGCTGACATCTCTTTGAGGCGCGCGTGCAACACGTACGCGCCGTCCGGCACGGGCCTGGTCCTGATCGGACGGTGAGCTACCCATTACTCTCCGCCCGCAGGCCCGCGCCTACGGTGGCCGGGAGTCGTCACGCGGCTCCCGACGCCCGGAGTGTCTCCCGCGGCGGCTGGGACGGGAGGCTCTCTCCCTGAGCCGTCCCGCCACCTCCTTCGCTAGCATGGCTGCTTCGCAGAAGGAGGTGACTGCCTCCCACTCCCTCTCGCCCCGGACCATGGCTTGCACCAGGGCCGGACGCGAGAGGTCGCCGCCGCTGCCGATCACCTCTACAAGGACACGGCGGTGCTCCGCCCAAGCGGGGCAGACCTCCACCGTGTGCTGTGGGCTATCCTGGCAATGGTGACACCCGGGCGTTTCCTCTCGCCTGATGATGTGCAGGAACCTCCCGAAACTTCCGTGCCCGGTGAGGACCTGCGTCAGGCGGTAGGTGAGGGCGCCGTGGCGCCTCTCTAGCCACTCCTCAAAGAGGGGTCTTATCGCCGCTATCGCGGCGTGACTTCGTACCGCCAATAAATAGGTATTTAAGAGGATGCGCTAAGGTAGCCCGCAAAATTCAAATTTTCTTACGTTATTTGCAATTTACAGGTCTGTGTCAGTGACTGTATTTGATATTAATTTCAACTAAATACCTCCACGCGTTCAAAAGGAGACGGACAACTAAGTAATCCTATAGGGGTTCTGTTCTTTTCCTGTTGAGATACGAAACCCTCAAAATATTATGGAAGATATCCAAAATATCTCTCGATAACATTATTTCAGTCCCTTACCGCCTAAAATAGCGCCCTCAAATCAATAACCTACAAAAAATAACTCCCAAAGGGATCCAAAGACCAAAAGATAACAAAATACATTTGAAATAAATCTCACCGATGAGTGAAGACGTGGACACCTCAGATTTGACAAGTAATTGATGGAGGTACCTACACACTCGAGTTCTTAACGATGGAATCTTTAGGGTCCCATTCTGCTAAAGGAATGATAACCATGACTGTGAGTGTTGTGACTTTAAGGTATTGACGACACATTAAGGGGGAAGCGCTAAGGTAGCCCGCGAAATTCAAATTTTCTTACGTTTTTTGCAATTTGCTGGTCAGTATTAAGTTGTACGTTGATTAAAATATGATTCGCGGTCGTAACAAATATGTATTTTTAACCGACTTCAAAAAAGGAGGAGGTTCTCAATTCGACGATGTTTTTTTTTTTTGTGTGTTTGTTACGCGATTACTCCGCCAATTGTGGACCGATTTTCAAAATTCTTTTTGTGTTTGAAAGGGTATACTCTCGAGGTGGTCCCATTATAATGAAGTTGGAATCTGATGAGAGGACCCCATGGAAATCGAGGGAAACCCTCAAATTTTCTAGGCAAAGCTATAACGATTTGGGTATTTTTTTAAATAACTTGAGCATTTGCTCTCGAAAATCATCATTTGGTAAAGTAGAGCTGATGATGAAGACCACAGATGGCCATCGGAACTACTCAATGACAAATATTTCACGTGTTGCGATTCAATTACTTTAATATGGTTGCCAAGCAATTTATGCTCATCACAATACGTATCGTGAGTGGTTGTTGAGGAGTTCTCCTGGTTCTTACCAGTAGAACTCCTCAACAATTAACGTCCCAACATCGGGAAAAGCAATATTTTGTAACAAGTGATGAGCCGTTGACATTAGGCTATTGTAACTTAGATAAATTACAAACGGACCCACTAAAAAGTTTTTATTACAGAATTGTAATCATTACAATCAGTAATACAACTTGTTAAGTTAGTATAATCCCCAAAATGTCAAGATTTCATGAAATAGTCATTCTTGGGGATTACCTACTTGGTCTTAGAGAGTTGTGTTGATGACTTTAATGATTATAATTTTGTAAATACATATTTGTTCAGTCAGTATTAAGTTGTGTAATCAACTTACAACTTAATACTGACCAGCAAATTGCAAAAAACTGTACCTACGTTGTTATCATGCGTATCGTACAGAACATTTATTTTTAATACTTACTTAACATTATTATAAAATGTTGTGATTCTTCTCCTTTTCTGGTACTTGTAAGTAGCAAACCTTTGCACCAACAGAGATGAGTAGCAGCTGGTATTAACAATATAATCCAATCCCCAGTCAGACTAAAGCGAAAACAAAAATGGGAGGAAGAGAGGAAGCAACAGTCGATTGTAGTGTAATTTGCAAATAAATAAAACATTTATTAGATTCAGCAGCTTATGACTCGTTCGTGAGAAGGCTTGCAGCTGTTTCATGCATACTATGCTTTGGAATCTAGTTATTATTGTAGTGGAGTAGCAACTATCTTATACAGAATACTAGCTTCTGTTGCGACTTCGTCCGCGTGAAATTTCTTGTTTCCCCGACGCCTGCCCATGACAATACTTCGATTTAGCTTAGTGTTCTTTCTGACTTTTTAGCATTCCGTAGTCAACAAGGAACCTTATAGTTTCGCTATGCCATCCGTCCGTCCGTCCGCAGCTTAGCTCAGAGACTCTTAGTACTAGAAAACTATAAATTGGCATGGACGCACTTGGCCGGTTTTTTTTTTATTTGATATGGGTTTGTTCTTGACTCGAGTCTAGGTCAGAGGTGACAGAGACAAAGTCGACGATGGAGTGAGCTCATCCAGAAAAAGCCTTTTCACTCTTACTTTGAAGAGATTCGGTTTGTATGCGCTCGGAAACACAGACGTAGGTAGAGAGTTCCACTCTTTTGCTGTGCGCATTATAAAAGACATTTGAAAACGCTTAGTGCGAATTGGTGGAATAGCAGAGTTATAGATTTATTCAAAAAGACTTAGTAAATTTGTTAGAAAAGGAATTTATTGTAAAGAACATTGATCCATTAAAAAGCTGTCTTGGTATGCGTGAAGGCGAAAATTTACGTACGAGTGTGTTGTAATCTGAACGGTACCTCACGTTGCAGCGTCAAAATGGAGAAAATCAAATCGCTTAATTTTGTCATCGATAGTATGAACTCCAGCGTACTTGTATAATACAGGTCAGTGGTGAAGTTTGTTTGTTTCTTTAACATTGTAAAGTCAAAGCCCGGTGGCATCAGTTTCATGAGGGCCGTCACTGCGGCCGTAATGTCTCGTAATTTGGCATGGACGCACTTGGCCGGTTTTTTAGGGTTCCGTACCCAAAGGGTAAAAACGGGACCCTATTACTAAGACTTCGCTGTCTGTCCGTCCGTCCGTCTGTCTGTCACCAGGCTGTATCTCAAGAACCGCGATAGCTAGACAGTTGAAATGTTTACAGATGATGTATTTCTGTTGCCGCTATAACAACAAATACTAAAAACAGAATAAAATAAATATTTAAGGGGGGCTCCCACACAACAAACGTGTTTTTTTCGGCGTTTTTGCCTTGTGGTACGGAACCCTTCGTGTGCGAGTCCGACTCGCACTTGGCCAGTTTTTTTCTTTTTGCTTGGCTTCTAAAGGTAACCGCTTGAACCGTTAGGAGCCGAGGAAGTTATCAAAAGCATTTTTTTTTCCGACTGGTAGTTCCAAAGATAAGCGCTTTCAATCAAACAAACAAACTCTTCAGCTTTATATGATATTCTAAGACTATTTACTATAAATATACAGGGTTATTGGTAAAACATTACAACCTCTTAAGAAGGCATTGTACTCATCATTATGAACAACATTTACTATGGACTATAAAAAAATCTGCTGTTCCCTACATTTTGACGAGTTATACGAACATAAATGTAGGGAACAGCAGATTTTTTTTTCGCGATTTCAGGCATGGTCCCATAGTAAAAGTTGTTCAAAATGATGAGTACAATGACCTCTTAAGAGGTTGTTAATGTTTTGCCAATAACCCTGTATAGTCCTCTTCACCGTATCCAGCGACCCACACTAATTTTCTTTTCTTTCCTGAGCCCTCTGATGACTTTTGATCTTGAAAATCCGGTCATACCGTACCTATACAAAAGAGCTGAAGAGCATCTGAAGGCTTTGAGCGACTTTTGCGTATTTGGCGCTTCTTGTCCAGGTCTTCAAGATGATTTGTTTCAAAGCATTCACTTGTATTGAGGATTGAAGTGCCCCACCTTTCTCGGTTTCGAGCAAGCCACCGATCAACGGGTATACCACAAGTCGTAAGGTGACGTTTGAGGACGTCTTCGTAGCGCTGGTATTGCATGCCCGTTGCACGACTATTCCCTAATATATCGACAAACTGGCTAGTGTAGCGAAATAACTGAAAAGCAAACGTATAATTTATCTTTATAAAAAATCCCGATTATTAGAGTTCAATAAAAAAATTCTGGTTAGGCCATGTATTAAAAAATGTTTTTTTTTTTATATTTGAGTTGGTTGAATAAAAGGTAAATTGCGGTTTACGATTTATGACGTATTAAAAAAAACTACTTACTAGATCTCGTTCAAACCAATTTTCGGTGGAAGTTTACATGGTATGGTACATCAAATATTTTTTTTAGTTTTATCATTCTCTTATTTTAGAAGTTAGAGGAGGGGGACACACATTTTACCACTTTGGAAGTGTCTCTCGCGCAAACTATTCAGTTTAGAAAAAAATGATATAAGAAACCTCAATATAATTTTTGAAGACCTATCCATAGATACCTCACACGTATGGGTTAGACGAAAAAAAAAATTTTAGTTTCAGTTCTAAGTATGGGGAACCCCAAAATTTATTGTTTTTTTTCTATTTTTGTGTGAAAATCTTAATGCGGTTCACAGAATACATCTACTTACCAAGTTTCAACAGTATAGTTTTTATAGTTTCGGAGAAAAGTGGCTGTGACATACGGACGGACAGACAGACAGACAGATGGACAGACAGACAGACAGACAGACATGACGAATCTATAAGGGTTCCGTTTTTTGCCATTTGGCAACGGAACCCTAAAAATGAGGTGGAATATCAACTTCAAGAAGGATTGATGACAAACAAATAACATACAGGATTTGTTAATACTGGACTAAACATAGCATGCCATGCACATCGTAGTAATACCTATACTACTACTATTATAGTAAAACGGACACATTCACTTCCCACTATCCCCCTTACTAATAAACGTATTATATATAATATCTATAATATCAGATGAATAGTTACACACCGATTTCTCTCTTTCAGTCGTCAGATATTTGACTTTCGAAGGAAGAAGACAAAGCGTGTAACTATACAGACGCTATATAACGTTAATAAGTAAGGGGCGTGTGTTTAACCATTTCTGTTTTTAGGGTTCCGTAGTTCCTACAAGGAACCCTTATAGTTTCGTCATGTCCGTCTGTCTGTCTGTCTGTCCGAGGTTTTTGTAAGAGACCGTTAGTACTAGAAAGCTGTAATTTTGTAGGAGTGCGTATATAGGTAAAATACGCCGAAAAAGTGGTAAAATAAAATTTTGGAAAATATTTTTTTTAGGGTAGCTCCCCTACATGTGAAGTGGGGATAAATATTTTTTTCGTCGTCTACCCCATCGTGTGGGGTATCATTGAATAGGTCTTCTGAAATGACTTGGGGGTTGCTATTATTTTTCGATTTAATGCGAAATATTAAACTTTAAAGTGCAATATTTTGTTCCAGTAGGGCGTCCCCCCCCCCCTCTAAAACCTAAACCGCTTTCTTGAAAAATCTGGAAAAATTCAAGATGATAGTGCATTTCATGAACTTTAAAGGAAAAGTATCGCGGTTAAGATAACTTTATTAGTTTAGCAGTAATAGTCGTTGAACTTGGGTGTCGGATAATTTTGTACCAAATACAAAATCCTTAGCATTAATCTTTTAAAGTGACTAAGATGAAGTAGTTGCTTGTTTATAACGACTTGCATTGAAAAGCAAAATATGTTTTTTTTTTTTACTTATTCAGAATAAAGAACAACAGAATCGTACTACCTACATGTGATAACGGGCTACTACGGAACCCTACATTGTGCGTGGCCCGACACGCACTTGGCTGGTTTTTTATTGTTTTAAGGTATTTTTTGTCAATCTGCATGCGAAATATCAATTAATAGTTCAATAGTTTAGTCACTATGCTGATTGGCAATATCCATAGTTGGCCCAACACTAGTTTTACTTTTTTTGGTGCGATGTTAGGATTTATTTGACAGTTTCAAATACTCCTATGTCATCATCATCATCTGCCTAGCCTTTTCCCAACTATGCAGCTGAATACCAGTATTTTACATGGAGCGACTGCCTATCTGACCTCCACAACCCAGCTACTGGGTAATATGATACCCCTTGGTAAGACTGGTTGTCAGACTTTGGGGCTTCTGACTACCCGTAACGACTGTCAAAGATCCACGAATGACAGCCGGGACCAACGGCTTAACGTGCTTTCCGAGGCACGGAGGGGTCACGGTATGTAAAGATGGTCACCCATCCACAGACCAACCGTGGCAAGCGTAGCTTAACCTGATCGATCGACCTGTGCGGCTGTTGGTATTTAGCCACGGGCCCCTACTCAAATACTCCTATGTATTGGCATTGTTTTCATTTATTGTCGTCTCCACGTTGTATTTCATACAGAACCCACAAAAACTAACTAAAAACCCTGTTCCAACATGTTAGCGAACTCTGGTCTCAAAAACCAGTAAACCACGTTTTTCCCGGAACCCAGAGCTCGCCAATACACGCAACACAAACAATTTGCTGGACTCTTACTATAAAGTCTAGATTCCCGGCGTGTGAGAACGTAGCCAGATCCTAAGTTATGGTTAAAGCCCGTTATAGCCTGTTATGACCGTTATGGCCTGCAGGCTGCAAATGACGCCGTATGTAATTCTGCCGCCTTCTAGAGTTACCGCTTGAGAATTTACTGCTAACTAAGCTGTTTGCAATTTGTACTCATGTTACTGTGTTTTGAAATGGTGAGTTACTTTGGAAAGACAATTGTATCTTAAATTGGATC
This sequence comes from Mesoligia furuncula, assembly GCA_916614155.1. Classification (NCBI taxonomy): domain Eukaryota; kingdom Metazoa; phylum Arthropoda; class Insecta; order Lepidoptera; family Noctuidae; genus Mesoligia; species Mesoligia furuncula. The sequence goes on along the minus strand of OU744815.1, from coordinate 15,770,864 downwards.
CCAATAGCTCTTCCCGTTTTTAGGGTTCCGTACCCAAAGGGTAAAAACGGAACCCTATTACTAAGACTTCGCTGTCTGTCTGTCTGTCACCAGGCTGTATCTCAAGAACCGTGATAGCTAGACAGTTGAAACTTTCACAAATTATGTATTTCTGTTGCCGCTATAACAACAAATACTAAAAACAAATTAAATTAAATATTTAAGGGGGGCTCCCATACAACAAACGCGATTTTTTTTGCCCTTTTTTGCTCGATATCAAAAATGGCAACAGGTAGGCACGCGAAATATTCACAAAATACTCAGTTGTATTTTAACTTTAATAATAAATAATACAATTAAAATAAAATAAATATTTAAGGGGGGCTCCCATACAACAAACATGTTTTTTTTCGGCGTTTTTGCCTTGTGGTACGGAACCCTTCGTGTGCGAGTCCGACTCGCACTTGGCCAGTTTTTATACCCGTATATGATTCTATAAATATTTTTGTGTTGTTACATTGTTGAAAAAAAAAATGTGGTGAGTACAGCATCAAAATTCGCTGCGGAGTTTAGAAGAACAAAGCAATCATACAGACAGAAACGGAAAAAGCGATTTTAATTTATAATATTTTAATACATAAATATTTGTAAATAATATAAATATATGTATGTAAGAAAAATATATATTTAAATATATTATTTATATATTTATGTATCTATCTATAGTTATTATAAATTAAAATCGCTTTTCGTGTCTGTTTGTATGACTGCTTTGTTCTTCTAAACTCCGATTCTGATGCTGTACTCACCACAATGTTCTCGAGAATTTATTCCGAAAGGTTTATCTGTAAGTATTACATTAATAATTATTAAACTTACAAAAAATAAAGATATCTCGTTGTTTTGTCAAATCGTAGTAAAAGTTGTGCGAAGCAGGGGCGTGTCGCCAGTAATTAATAATCGATATCTTTAATTTGGGATTGTGATTAATCTTACAGTTTGACCGCGCTTTATAAATTAAAACCGGCCAAGTGCGTGTCGGGCCACGCATAGTGTAGGGTTCCGTAGTAGCCCGTTATCACAATGTAGTACGATTTTGTTGTCCTTCATAGTAAATACAAAAAAAAAAATATTTGTGTGTTTTTCAATGCTAGTCTTTACCCGTTATAAACAAGCAACTACTTCATTTTAGTCACTTTAAAGGATTAATGCTAAGGATTTGTATTTGGTACAAAATTATCCAACACCCATGTTAAACGAATATTACTGCTAAACTTTCACAGTCTAGAGGTTACAAAGTCTCTCCCCTCATCACCTATGTTAGCTGAAGCCCTTCTTAAGGAAAATTTTAATAGGGAAATTCCAAGCTTTGAATTCAAGCCCATTTCTGTTGACACAATTAAAAAAGCATTTAAAAGTCTTAACATAAAAAACACTGAAGACTTATGGGGGATTTCTGTTAAGGTTCTTGGAGATATTATTGACACAATTGCCCCTGCCCTAACAGGCATATTTAATCAATGTTTAGACAGCGGTACGTTTCCTGACTTAATGAAACATAGTAAAGTAGTACCGATATTCAAATCGGGTAGTAAGTTTGATCCCTCCAATTATAGACCTATATCTGTGCTACCAGCATTGAGCAAAATCTATGAAAAAATCATGCTGGACCAGATGTTGTCACATTTTAACTCAAATGGGATTTTACATAGTCGCCAGTTTGGTTTCACGAAAGGTAGGTCGACGACAGACGCGGGAGTAAAACTCATCAGTCACATTTTGGAATCCTGGGAGAAGTCCCAGGATGCAATTGGCATTTTCTGTGACCTCTCAAAAGCGTTTGACTGCGTTGACCATAATACACTGATCTGTAAATTATACCACTACGGAATTCGTGGACAAGCTGCTGATCTTGTTCTTTCCTATCTGTCAAAGCGCCAGCAAAAAGTAAACGTTAACGGGGCGACGTCTTCGGGGTCTCTAGTTAAGATGGGCGTGCCTCAAGGCTCAATTCTTGGCCCTTTCCTATTTCTAGTTTATATTAATGACCTTCCTTACATGATGGCTAACTTGTCGGATATCGTTTTATTCGCTGATGACACTTCCCTTATTTTTAAAATAGATAGAAAAGATACGGATGTCTTACATGTTAACGATAGTCTGGCTGTTCTCTCGAAATGGTTTGCAGCTAATAATCTTTTACTTAATGCGAACAAAACTAAATGTCTTAAGTTTTCATTACCAAATGTACCTCAAGTGGGTCTGAATTTAGAACTTGATGGCAAAAGACTAGATGCTGTTACGGAAACTGTATTTCTAGGAATTACTTTAGATTCAAAATTACAATGGGGCGCACACATTAGAGCTCTCTCAAGTAGATTAAGTTCAGCTGCATATGCAGTAAGAAAAATAAGGCAGTTGACAGATATAGCCACAGCTAGGTTAGTATACTTTGCTTATTTCCACAGTATTATGTCTTATGGTGTTCTGCTGTGGGGATCGGCAGCTGACGTAGATTCAATTTTCATTTTACAGAAGAGGGCAATCCGCGCAATCTATAAAATGGGTCCTCGCGAGTCTCTTAGAAACAAATTCAAAGAAATTGATATACTAACTCTGCCTTCTCTTTATATTTTAGAAAGTATTTTGTATGTTCGCAAAAACTTAGGACTCTTCAAAATAAGAAGCGATTTCCATAATATAAATACACGTAGTAAAAATGAAATTGTGTTACCTAAATTTAGATTAACTAAAACTAGTAAGTCATTTCTTGTAAACAGCATCCGTTTTTATAACAAGTTGCCAAAGCCGGTTACAGAACTTAGCGATGGAAAGTTCAAAACCCTCATCAAACGTGTCCTTATCAAAAAAGCATATTATAAGATTAAAGACTACGTTGAAGACAAGCTAGTCTGGCAATAATTCCTTCTGCACATGTGGCTTCCCTGGCTTCTCATTAACGGCATAACTATGTAAATGTCTATTAACTGCTCTCAAATTACGATGTTTAATTTTTATTTAATTATTTTTTTTTTTTTTACATACTTTTTGACATAATTTCTTTATTATTTGACATTATATACTTTTTGACATAATTTCTTTATTAATTGACATTGTATACAGACACTTGAAATTTTTCACCTCTTTATTAGTGGTTTTATTGAGAATCATAACACTTGGTTTTAGTAGGTTTTTATTATTATTTTTCTTTTTTTATTATCTATCCTTTTGATAGATTCTTATTTTGTAAATGTGAGGACTTTGTAGGCCTTATATAGACTTTAGATCTGTAGACCATTTTCTATTTTATCAAGTACTTGGTACTTGTTGACAGGCCTGCGCTGTCCTTCCATACCTACTTACTGTAATCTGGAAACATTGTAAAAGCCAATTATTTTTAAAAAGAGTAACCATAGAGTTTCTTGCCGGTTCTTCTCCATAGGAAACGACCAATTGGAACCGTGCACCTAGCTTCTGACGTTTCATAAGTGCCCATGTAGGTTTATGTGAAATAAAACATTTTGATTTTGATTTTGAAACTAATAAAGTTATCTTAACCGCTATAGTTTTCCTTTAAAGTTAATGAAATGCACTATCATCGTGATTTTTTTCAAATTTTTCATGCCAGCAGTTTAGGTTTTAGAGGGGGGGACGCCCTACTGGAACAAAAATTTTCACTTTAAAGTTTAATATTTCGTAAATGGAGCATTAAATCGAAAAATAATTTTAGCAACCCCCAAGTCATTTTAGAAGACCTATTCAACGATACTCCACACGATGGGGTAGACGGTGAAAAAAATATTCATCCCCACTTCACATGTAGGGGAGCTACCCTAAAAAAAAATATTTTCTAAAATTTTATTTTACTACATTATCGGCGTAATTGATATACGCACTCCTACAAAATTACAGCTGTCTAGTACTAACGGTCTCTTAGCAAAACTTCGGACAGACAGACAGACGGACATGACGAAACTATAAGGGTTCCTTGTTGGAACTACGGAACCCTAAAAATGGGCAAATATTGAAAAGTATAGGTACAACTACCTATATATAGCCCCCCATCGTGAGATACGTAATGTGCTGAATATTTCCACCATCTGTAAAATGTCTCGTGTGGTCGCAACTGCAATAAATTTAATTATGTCGCATCCGGTGATTTTGTTTGACTATTCGGAACGCTAACGCCATCTGGTGGCGCTTGACAGAGTCTAGCCCCGGCTCGTGGCGGTCGACTCTTGGACATTGGACATCGTACGGACAACATGTGCTCAGAAACTGACCCGCGTTCCGTACAGTGTGTGATTCGCTGGAGTCATTAATTTGTTCGTGAAATTATAATCTGATTTGAACTTCAAACGGTTTTTCTATTGCTCAATAACCAACACTACCCACAGTACGCCCACAGTAATAAAATATGGCTGATGCTAACGAGACACACTATACTGTGTCTTAGTGCATGTTGCCTGCTGGAGAAAGCGGCATGATGTGTTTTGGTTTATTTTAGGATGCATGAAGAGCCTCCTCGTGTAGCGCAGTTTGTTCCGCCAGTTACTCAACTGAACCGAGCGCTCAGCGCATCCTGGACAGTCACACCCATCACCTTATTTGACTGGCCAATTCTTCCCTTGCGGTGGTCGGGCTAACCCCTACTGGTTTGCGATCATTCCTATGACAGGAATCCGGCGTCAAGCAGCCTGTTATGTTACGTCGATGCGTGGGAGTTCCAGTGCCTTAGGCATCATCAGGGCATGCTCTTTCCATCATGGAGCTCATCCATCGCTTTCCATCAGGCGTGATCGAGGTTAAGAGCCCATTCAGAAATTAAAAAAATAAATGTTAATGGGCATAGGAGTATATTTTTAATTCACAGACAGACAACTCACAGCCTAAACCACTGGGTCTAGAAGCATACAATTTAGCTCAAGCGTTCCTTTAATAGGAAGGTTAAGGATTCGGTACTTAACCACTAAAGAAGTAATTTTAAGTTCATCCCTTATAATATATCCCTAAGTAGCTGATTAAAGTTTGTATGGCAGTTCGTAATTTTTAATAAAAGTATGTCGTATTGTGCACCCTGCTTGTTTCTTTATAATACGAGTATCTTAGTCAAATTTTGCATTACCCTAGGCAAGAGAAAAGGCAGTTTAAATCTTTGCCTCACATCTCCTGAGAAACCCTAAGATGAAAAACATTTACCCCAAAATCAACTCCCCCATCTACAGAAATCAACTTAAAAACTACCAACGCAGCAAGTTGTCTTTGCAAAGTAAAACCAAATCTTATTTACCAAGCGAAGTACTGCAAAGCTAAGCTTAACTTAAGTTCATATCATAACCGTAAACCGAGGGTTAAGTCACAGAATACTACAGTAGGCCATATAACGAACGAAAACAAGCGCACACAGACGCGTATACAACGTTATTTTTAGTATATGCGAAACCTGAATATAGTTTGTTTAGAATAAGTAACTGAATCGATTCCAATCATTTTTACCCCATGTTATATTTTGTCCCAAAAATATTTAAAAAAAGGTTAACAGTTGGACACCGAGTGACACTAAGTAGGTTATCCAATCTCCGCGCCGAACGGTTAGGTACCTAGATACTTTTACCAATGAGCGTCAGACGGCGCGGCGCGAGCGGCGCGGGTGAGCATGTTTTTGTACGCACAAACAGGTAACTTAACAAGCTTATAACTTTGTTATTTTTTCATGATACAGTTTTGAAATTTTGTACATAGATTCTTTACATAAAAACACTAGACACGTGTGTATCGGGTACTGTTCCAAAAGTCCTCATCATTTCAGCCGAAAGACCTTCCTGGACATAAACCCAAGAATCTCCACTTCGACCGGTTTTGTGCTTCTCGCATCCAACTAGTTCCTGCGGCCTTCACAAGGTCGCCCACCTTGTGGGAGGCCTTCCAACGCTACGTCTTGCGATACGCGTTCGCCACTCCAGAACCTTTCGGCCCCATCGGCCATCTGTTCTGCGAGCAATGTGGCGCCCACTGCCATTTAAGTTTGGCAATTCTTCTGCTATGCCAAAAGTCATAATCAGCCTATAACATTACAACAGCTGGGACACAGGCCTAATCTCTTTTTTAAAGGGAATAATCGTAATCTACCACTCGGGCTCAGTGCGGTTTAGTAGATGTGAAATGTCTTAAAATTTTTGGTTCTAGGACATGCCGGTTTCCTCACGGTTTCCAAAAATGGATGTGTAACGTTTGATATAAGTAATAACAAAAGTTCTAACGATTAAAACACCTAATTTCATGTAATATATATTTTTTTATTATAACGATCAAATGATATAATGAATTATTGACATAATTCCATTTTACCTAATTTCATATGTTAATAAAATGAACAGTTTATATAATGAACATTTGAAATAATATTCACATAATATAATATTTAGTTGCTATAATATTCAAAATCTTTAAGTAACGTTTAATATAATTAGGAAATGTCTACTTTTATTTTTGCAAAAATTGATTAGATTTTAAACTGACTTTTGTACGCAATCCTGGCAGTATAGGATCAACCAAATTACAGACAAAAAAAACGCAAACGCATAGTTTTTGAGAAAAAAAATCTTAAAGTTACAGAATATTCAACATATTTACACGTTTTAAGTTCAGACAAAGTGACGGTAGATTTTAGTGGTTTTTATTATGAATACTGTAAGTTTTTTTTAACTTTAATCCATTTTTAACTGGGTAACGAAACGTAATCGAATGTAAGTGAGGGACGTTGACATTTGACAGTTGTCATTCGTCATTTTAATTTTTTTTTTGTTGTGTTTCCGATTACACTTCACACTAAACCAACATAATATACAAAAGTAACACATTTGTAAAGACAACTTAGGATGCAAGAGCGAGCGAAGCGAGCTCGGGACTTGGGGCACCCCGACTCGGACAGGTTAGGTTCGTCGTCATCCCCTTCGTGTTAGGTTATTTAAACCCTGTACAAAGAAATAGGGGCCCCGCGAAGCGGGACTCCGTCGACGCCTAACCACATATTTTTGTAGATAAAAAAGAAACTTTGGGAATTTTTTTCTCGGTTACTATGATTTTGCGAACTTTGCGGTTTTCAAATTTACACTAAAAAGGGTCTATTTTATCAAAAAAAAATTGCTACTATCAAAAAGCGCCGGGTGTGGAAGTACAGTGGTTCCAAACCCTGTACACTGAAATAGGGGCCCCGCGAAGCGGTGCTCCTTCGACATAGAATGCAAGAGCAAGCGAAGGGCAGAAACTTTGTTAATATGAATGTTAGGTCAAATGAACATTATATAAAGGAAGCACTATACAATATGAAAATTATATGAAATGAACGTTATACTACATGAAATTAGAGAAAAAGAAAATTACATCAAATATAACATTAGATCATATGAAATTAGGTTAAAGGTTTTTATAGCATATGAAAATTATATCATATGAAAGGTATGTCAAATGAAATTAGACTATCTGTTGTTATACCAAACATTACACACCCTCCAAAAATATCTTATGAAAATGTAAACAAATTTTAATATTAGATCAGAAAACGTACCAGTGGATGGCAATTTTATAGTGCTTACAAATTGGGTGCGTGATGCTTGAAATGATCGAAATATGAATACTTACACCCTAAATTTCTCATTTTCTTATTTCTAATGTTCACATTACAGAAGTTTTTCATTTGAAAATTATTGAGGACAATTCAATAATGTTATTGGAATAATTATAAAATTGTTGGAAAAAGTTTTGAGATTCAAAGGCATCCTTCTAAATAACATTACTTCCTTATGTAAGTGATTGCGTAAATAAATAACCTGGGTTTGTTAACACTTTCATCAGATACTTTTGAAACAGACTATACGTACGGAGATCTAAAACAAATGCCGGTCGCGATTGCGCTTGCACTCGCTGTACGTGAAGCGTCTATTGTGCCTGCATTCTCGCTCGTTGTACGGAGCCGGCCTTCTGCACCTATCTATACTGTGGTTAAGAGACTTGACTTCAAAGTCGTTTGCTTACAAAACCGTGGCCAGTTAAAAACGGGTGAAAGAGGGTAGAGCGAGTTATTATGAATGCTTGCTTTGCTCATTAAGTGCTTAAGTTTTATGAGGACGGGAATAAGATTCGATAAGTACCATAGGGGGCAGGAAATAAACTTAGGTAGGTACTTGAAATGAAGTTGTAGTTAAGAATAGAGAATTCTAAAAGAAAGTTATGAAAGAAAATTCTATAAGAATTCGAAGAGAAAAGTTTTAAGTATGACTGTGGATGGCTTTAAGAGTAGGGAAAGCCCAAAGAAACGATGGATGGACTGTGCGAAAGATGACATAGAGGTCTACTATAGGAAAAGGGAGGATCCTCCGACCAGACGGGTGTTGTGTCTGGCGGGCAACTGCACAATGATTCATGTCGGGCCGTTGTATCTATGCTAGTTGCGCGGTAAACTCTGCTTGCGAGATGCAGGATTTTGCATGACGTCAGTATGACGCGTTGTTCGCATGTGGCGTAAAAACAGAACAAAACAAACAAACAAAAAAAACAAACACACAAACACAAAACACAAACACAAACACAAAACACAAAAAACACAAACACAACACAAACACAAAACACAAACTAAACTAAACTAGATACCGCTACAATGACATGGCTAGAAAGGACCCGACTACCGAGAGGACGACCCATAGAGATGTATGGAAGAAAATTCCATGTGCGCCAACCCAAAATAAATTTGGTGGGCAGGAAACTGTCGAGATAGAAAATTATGAAGTAATTTATATTATTTTTAAATTCAAGAGTTAATAGGTTATGCTTGCTCACTGCGTGAGCATTCAGACTGTTTAGAATAAGTTTGCCTAGGCATTTTCCTTCACCGTCAGTAATATAATTCAGTCAGTAATAAATTGTAATCTATATAATATATAAAATTCAAAGTCCTGACTGACTGACTGATATATCAACGCACAGCCTAAACCGCTGGTCCTAGAGACATGAAATTCGGAGGGTGTGTTCATTGTAAAGAGTAGGTATCCACTAAGAAAGGGTTTTTCGAAATTCCACCCCTAAGAGGGTGAAATTTTCCGCGGACGAAGTCGCGGGCAGAAGCTAGTTTCTTATGTTTTTGTTTAGTGTCTGCGCTTACTAACGTAGTCGTAAGTTTTACGTTCTTGATTGAGTCTTGGTTACTCCAATAAAGAAAAATTCTATTCTATTCTAATATACCGAAGTCAAAGTCAAATCATTTATTTCAAATAGGCACCATAAAAGGCTATTTTGAACGTAAAAATTTGCCCCTTTCAAAAGGTAGTTTCGTATGGAGAAGAATGGGCAAGAAACTCCACTGTTACTCATTTAAAATGTTTTACAATATTTTGTATACATAATAATTAGGTGTATGTGAAGACAATGCATCTAGTATAAAATTATAGGCCACAATAGGTAAAAATAAAGGCGAAAGTTTGTGAGTGTTTGTGTGTTTATATGTTTGTTACTTCTTCACGCTCAAACAGCTAGACCAATTTTAATGAAATTTTGTATGGAGGTAGCTGACACCCTGGATTAACATATAGGCTACTTTTTATCCCGATATTCTTAGGGAATCGGCATTTAAGCGGATGAAACCGCGGGGTGCAGCTAGTTAGAAAAGAAAAAAGCTATGACAAGTAAGATGGTACACACGGCGACACATCAAGCTTATACAGTTCCAGTTTTAGCTGACCTCGCATTGTATAGATTTTTCGTACCATCAGAAGTCAGCTTATACTGTTAAGTATAGCTGGGTGTGTAGCCGTGCGTACATTCCACTTTTACGTAAAGCTACCTTTATAAAGTCGTAAGTATTGTGAAAATAACTTGAAACAAATTCGTTTTGATCACGCACCTATGCAGATATTGAATTATTGTTACAATAAGTGGAAATTAGTTAATTGGCACCGCCACATCCACACACACATCCTATCATACACACATCCACACCAACCACACACATCACACACCACACACACTCGACACACCCCTCACACATCACACACTCCGCACACCCAACACACCCACATTAATGTATAAAAGTGTAACTTAAGAAACTAAAAATAATATAAAAATAAAATAATTTTGTAAGTTGTACAAACAGCCAAAGCTATGGAAGTGCGGAGTCTTCTAACACAGGCGTCATCATGCTTAAAAGGAGGCTCGAATCATAAACTAATGTAAACTAGTTGGTACAGAAATAAACATTTTGTATTTTTTTGTATTTGTATTTGTATCCCTAAAATAATTTCTAGAGACGAAAACACAGACATCAAAGATCACCACCGACCCTCAAAAGAAAATACACGCAGGTACAGACGCCTGCACATCAAGCTACCCGAAACTGTCAAAAATCAACCTTGAACCTTATACTTTAGCAATAAAGTTGAAAATCTATTAAAGAAATTTGACAGATTGTAGTACTTGATGTGCTGGCGTCTGTACCACTTGTATCTGTAACTGTCGTCAATTTACTTTGACGTTTGATGTCAGTAATTGCGGTACACGTATCGACCCCTTTTCCTGTGACAAACACTTTCCTGTGAAGTATCACTTCCTGCCGCAGAATATGTAGATAGGTGCAGAAGGTCCGGTCCATAGGAATGTAAACTTTCATAATATCTACGGTACGGTCCATACAGCGAGCATGAACGCACGCACACATAGCCACGGTTCACGTAGCGCTGTACCTCAACCGCCGCTTGTCCACTCGCTAATGGACAAGCGACCGGCATTTGTTTGTGATTGTTCGAGTTCCCCTTTACAGCCTTTCTTCTTTTATTTATTTTTTTAATATTAGCCTTGCTACCACAAAACAATGTTTATCAATGGTTTAGGCTAAACACCTTTTAAACATGACATAGTTACATGGATTTTGACGTAAAACGGACATTAGACACACGTTGAACAAGTGTCAAAAGTACTGTATTTCTATCTCACGAAGCAACACGCGGTTTACTTGTGGTTACCAAGTGTGCAAACACGCTGTGAATGTGTGTGTAAGCGCAAGAGCTCTCGGTACCGTCAGAGACAATGGCGAAGATGGAAGTAGTATGTGTGTTTTGGCATTCGTCGACGGCTGTAGTTGCTTTTGCCGTTGACGCTGACGCTTGACGCTCGTGTGTACCTAGTACTACAAATTAGCATGACACAAGTACGTTTCCCGATCCATCTGTTTACTTTTTATGAGACACATGTTCTCGCCTGTTGTATGAAGCAAGCCTTCTGTACCTATCATTTTGTGTTTCCTACCCCCGCATACCTTAAATTCGGTATGCCGGAAAACGTCTGGGATTCTTCCCCCCTCATTTTGGGGGACTTTACTACACTTTAAAAACGTGTGAGTGATCGTTGTATTGTATGTTATTCGTTTACTTACTTTTCTACGCCATTTTCGGGGGAAAATTGTCCCCTTAAGTGTCTGTAAGCAATTTTCTTTGAAACTCTAGTCTTTGAATATAAGACAGCAGTAATTTGGGTCACATTCTGCTAACGTGTCTGCTTACCTCAGTAACTAATCGAAAAGTCCTTTTGCATAAATCGTGTAAGATGTGTGTTCGGTTCGGATTCAAGGCCTCTCCATCGTCCTGCCGGGTCAGCGGGATTGTCCGAAAGGGTTACCGCTGGCCCGGAACATAAAGGGCTAAGGAAGGAACACGGGTGGGTTTTAGTCAGTCAGAGTCTGACACTCCCTTCCGCTCCACCCAGAGCGGGAGGAGTCATTTGATGATATCCATACGCAAAAAAAAAAAAAAAAAAAGAGGCCTCTCCATCGCTACCTAATTCATTGCAAACTCTTTGGCCTGATTCAGAAACAGTTCTGCGACATTCGCTTCTCCGATGAACGGTTCGCCGACAGAACGATTCACTTTTCAGTGTTTCACCGATAGAACCTTTCACTGGCGAACGATTCTCCAACACATTTAGTTAGCCTATCCCCGCATTTAAACCAAGGTATAAAAGAATTATTCTACATGTAGTATTGCTTTCGTTTATCGTTTACACCTAAATCAAGTTGTGAAGACTAAATACATACTTACGCCTTTATGTCCATAACACTCTTTTGAAGGCTGGTTGTAAATAAAACACCTATGAACAGACACATCTATGAACAGAGATATCTACAAACAATGTATTCTATCAACAAAGTTTTCGGCGAAACGTGCTGTCTAGGAATAGAGATGTCTATTAGCCGTGCTTTCTGTATGTAGTCGTATCGTACATGCATGTTTATATCTTAGGTTCCACACTGATTACTAAGACTTCGCTGTCTGTCCGTCCGTCTGTCTGTCACCAGGCTGTATCTCAAGAACCGCAATAGCTAGACAGTTGAAATTTTCACAAATGATGTATTTCTGTTGCCGCTATAACAACAAATACTAAAAATAAATATTTAAGGAGGGCTCCCATACAACAAACGCGATTTTTTTGCAATAAAATTTAATTTTATTAATAGAAAAAAAACAGCTCATTTATCAAATTAAATTTCAATCGACAACTCCCCTCGGTTTCTTACAAAACTTCAATTATATCCGACGTTCCTGCATACTTATCTCTTTTGTTGACTGTACATATTATTATTATTGTTTTAAAACATTATAAATTGATTCACAATATTCTTATCGATATGCAAACTTGCCACAACTTCATCGATATTGAACTGAAATTGACGTCACTTCGTGCTATCTCTAACCGTTTTACGTCACACGGCGATATAAAATCGATCCAGGACTTTATCGTAAAGTTTCGATTCGTCACTAATTACGAGTACCCGCGGGTATCAAAGCAATATATTATGTAAATGCTGCTCATCCTACCGGAATAATGCCCTAATCAGGCCTAATGACACGCATGGCCGCCGCCGGTGGTGAGTGGTAGACCCGCGTGATTAGTGATGGGAAACGGTATAGGTGCTCGATATGTTAGTGTTTACTTTAGGAAATAATAATGTCAAAGGGTCGCCGTTGAAATCGATATTTAAATACTCCAAAATATAGTTGACATTTTTTCCACGCTAGCTGCGATACAATATTATGATTAAAAAAAAAATCAGGTCTAAGGGATTACTTGATTATTTTTTATGATAAATTAGAAGGAGTTGAATAAGGGCTGATTTTTCCAACTCAAGATAATTTTATTCGAGGAATAATTTTGAATTTTTGACAGTTCTTCCATAAAAAAACTGTCAGACGTCAATTTTATTCCGTGAATAAAAATTATCTGTCGATTGAAAAATCAGCCCTTGGTCAATAAGAACCTTATAGCAGTTCAAACATTTGGATCACTAGAATTTTAAATCATAATGTTCACAGCTAAAGTGAAAAAATGTCAACTAACTTCTGGAAGCCACTGTATGTTAGTGCTTGTTTATGGCGTTAATAGGAAGTAGGTATTATTAGAAAATGAAAAAATTGATGAAGCCGTGGTGAAGTACGACACCCTTTGTGTTCATCACAAAGATTCCTGCAGGTTCTCTGTATAAACAAAAAACCGGGCAAGAGCGAGTCGGATCGCTCACCGAGGGTTCCGTAGCATCCGGGTTTATGCATAAGGTTTATGTTTATGAAATTAAATGTTTTTTTTTATTTTTGAGTTGATTGAATGAATGGTAAATTGCGGTTTACGATTTATGACGTATTAAAAAAAATTTACTTACTAGATCTCGTTCAAACCAATTTTCGGTGGTAGTTTACATGGTAATGTACATCATATATTTTTTTTAGTTTTATCATTCTCTTATTTTAGAAGTTACAGGGGGGGGGACACACATTTTACCACTTTGGAAGTGTCTCTCGCGCAAACTATTCAGTTTAGAAAAAAATGATATTAGGAACCTCAATATCATTTTTGAAGACTTACCCATAGATACCCCACACGTATGGGTTTGACGAAAAAAAAAATTTTGAGTTTCGGTTCTAAGTATGGGGAACCCTAAAATTTATTATTATTTTTCTATTTTTGTGTGAAAATCTTAATGCGGTTCACAGAATACATCTACTTACAAAGTTTCAACAGTATAGTTCTTATAGTTTCGGAGAAAAGTGGCTGTGACATACGGACGGACAGACAGACAGACAGACAGACGGACAGACGGACAGACAGACAGACAGACAGACATGACGAATCTATAAGGGTTCCGTTTTTGCCATTTGGCTACGGAACCCTAAAAATCAAATTCAATATAAAATTTTCCTTTGGAAATAACTTCGAACCTGTTAGATAATATCTTTTAACAGTGAAATATCTTTTGACAGTGAAACCATGCTATTAGGGAAAAAGCATCCAGAAGTTGTTAGTATTTTCTATGTGGGTATATTTGAAATGAAATATTATACCTACGGTTAGTGTTAAAGGTACACATCTTACACGGTTTATGCAAAAGGACTTTTCAATTAGTTACTGAGGTAAGCAGACACGTCAGCAAAATGTGATCCAAATAATAATATGTTTCTTGATTTTAAATTATTAATTGTTGATTTTTAATTGAACACATTATTATTTTGTTCATATTCAAGTAGTAATGTTACCTATAAGGTAATTCACTCATAAAAGGGAATTGCTCACTTTGTTAGGGTGATCTGGCTAAGCGTGGACAAGATCTTTATTAATAAATAACTTGCATTTCAAAAATTACTTATCTATAGGAAAGTAAATATTATAATAAAGTTGTAGCAGGATGCAAGAATATGCTTCAACTGGCATGTGAAAAATTGGAACCTTGCCGGGTAAAATCTTTGTAATAAGCTTATTCTTTTCTATAATATATTATTTGCCAGTAGTATTTTGATATAATCTGATAAGAAAAACAAACTTTCGAAGCAGCGAGAAAACAAAACAACATCCACAGTGCACGAAATCAAAGCGAATGGTTTTTTCATTATTACATTACAGTTGTCAGATGTCATTTCACTTGACATTAGAGATGTTCGATATGAATCGATACTCAAGTGGGTCGGTAAATCGATGTGAAAATCAATCAAATCCTGTATTGATTTTCACATCGATTCAACTATATATACGATCCACTACAGTAAATTGATAAAGGTTGTTGTGTGTGAAAGTTAAATGAGAAAAAATGAAAATCTCAGAAAAAATACTAGATATTAAGGCGGGCCGTTATTTTCAAAAACACTCTTCTCAATCACAACTGATATTGGCAAAATAGTTCGAACAAAATCGGGACTCCACTTTGTTTGTCTGTCTGTCTATTTGTAAGAAATTGAATGGAATTAAAGGCGAACATATTAAAAAATATGAATTTAAATTAAAAAGCGATTTTATATCGATACTCGGATCGAAATCAGCCATTGCGAAGCAGAATATCGATACAAAGCAACAGGATCGATCATCTCTATAAGCGATACAGTAGGAGTTGCCAGGAAAAAAATCCGACAATAATCGATTTATAGAACCGAAATTCTAATCTAAAAAAAATATGTCACAATACTAATAACGTTTTCGATTGTTTTATTTTAAAACAATGTAAATGAGTATAATCTTCTCATACAATATTGACCGGTACTCGTTTTGCAGACCAACACTTTTTTTGCCATAATTATTGATTATCTAATCGATTACAGACTGAAATTGATGTTTTATTTCCCCGCTGGTAACACTGCGTCAAACAAATGGCTATGCTTTTTAACTGTAGGATACAATTTAAATACTCTTAATTTCGACTTTTTGTTCGTATACCTGGCTACTATGTGATGTCCAAAAATATTTCATTTAGAATAAATAATATTGTTTAGTAAAAATAATTTTTACCGGGCATCTTGTCCACGCTTAGCCGAAACTGGTGATTCCCTTTACGAATCACACTAAAACTGATGAAATTACTCCACTGTTCTTCACAACACTAATAAACCTTGCTACACAGTTATACTACGCATAGTAAGCTTCCGTTAAATCATAAACGACCGCTTTCTGACTAATAGACATCTTTGTGTACCTTCGTCTCAGTAATCGAACTCCCTTGAGGTTGATGAGATGGGGATGCTGAATGAGACACTCCGGTAAAGCCCTCTATGCATTATACATTCGTTCTGTCCGTCCGTGTAAGTTGCACGACGCAAAAAGATCGTGCGAAGATTTGCACGACAGTGAACATCGTGGATTTTTCATAAAGGTCGTGCATGACGCATTTTTTTCGTTCGTTGATAAATAAATAATAATATAACACGACTCCTGTATTCCCGGAAGGGGAATAGTAGCAGAGCGAGCACTCACAATTTGCCAGTTATGTTTAAGTACCATGTTATAACCCTCTTGTAATAAACAAGGCATAAATTCGAACTTCTGACTGTAATAAATGAGAATTTCCTAATGGAAAAACACTATAACTTTCCATCCCAGACTCAGCAGTCGTACAGACGCCAGCACATCAAGCTACCCATATATACCGATAAAGCTGAAAATCTATTAAAGAAATTTGACAGATTGTAGTAGCTTGTTGTGCTGGCGTCTGTACATGTGTAAAATCGTCACAGTTTTCAAGATGGATACTTTGCACGACAGCGCTTGGAACATGATCGGGCAAGGCTCGGGCACTTCTCCCGTCAAGATAAATAATCTGTATAGGACTATTAATACGCTTTATGTGTGTACGATTTAGATATCTCAATTGCGTACAGCTAAAACTTTATATCCATACTAATATTATAAATGCGAAAGTAACTGTGTCTGTCTGTATGTTACCTTTTTACGCCTAAACCACTGAACGGATTTCGATAAAATTTGGCAGAGAGATAGATTGCATCCTGGGGAAGGTCATTAAATAGTTTATCGACATACCTCACGGTCGAAGCCGCGGGCGGAAGCTAATATTATAAATTCGAAAGTAACTCTGTCTGTATGTTACCTTTTCACACCTAAACCACCCAACGGATTTCGATAAAATTTGGCAAAGAGATAGATTGGGGAGGACATACGATAGTTTTATCCCGATATTCCCACGGGATCAAAACTTATGTAGGTAAAACCGCGGGGCATTTTTTCATTTTAGCTTCCTGAAGTATTTTCTCAATCACATACCTAATTCACCAATAGTCACATCTCCGCGTCTAGATTCTGTCCATATCACCAAGCACGACACTTTGCAGGACAGTGCGTAAATGACGATCGGGCAAGACTGTTGTGCACGCTCCTGTCCTTCAAGATGGATAATCTGTAGAGGGCTTTACACTTCAAGTGTGTTGTACGATTTAGATATCACGCACGTCTCTGGCTTATACGAGGGTAACCTACTTCTCTTTATTACTTAATCGAGTTTTACGCGCATGTGTTATGTATGTGTTATGTTGCGTGTCTTAGTGTGAATATAAATGATGTCCTATTCATTTGAATAAGAGTACATGATAATTGCATCCTGGGGCCTTCCCCATATGTCCTTACATAGAATAGTTTATATCGACCTACCTCGCGGGCGAAGCCGCGGGCGGAAGCTAGTACACTCGAGAGCAATGAATCCGGGTCACTTAAAGAATGTTAAAAATCTCGGAAACTAAAAATGATAGGTTAATGCAATAAATTGTATTTAATAGACAATGTAATACTCCTTAAATGAAAGTAAAAAAAATATGAGTCACCATACATTTTATTAACACAAAATTACATAAAGAAAAAAACTGCTGATCTCTCCTTAAAACAAAAATAGGAAACATGAAATTTTTGAACTTTATTACGATTTTCTTGAATTTTAATACTTCGTATTGCCTCCTCGTGCTTCCATTACTGCGTTTACGCGGTTTGGCATGCTGTACACCAAGTTCCTTATACGATTTTGGGGAATATTCTCCCATTCCTCTGTGAGAGCAATTTTGAGCTCACGAAGCGTGATTGGGGGAGGGTTTCGTTGTTTTACGGATCTGCCTAGCTCGTCCATGTCCTTGGGTTACTTCCTCCGAGGCGTCGAAACTGATTTGTGAGTTCAGTTCCTGTGAGAAAGCGATTTCGAAGCATAGTGTTCACCAAGCATCGGTCTTCTCGTGCTGTGGTACACCTGGTTCTGCCCGTTCCTGGTCTGCGTAGGTTAGAACCAGTTTCTTCGTAACGTCGGAGAACTCTTAGTGACGAATTAGGTTCAGGCTTTGGAAAAATATTACTTAATTACCTTAGCAATAGTTTTACCAATCATAGCTATCATAACATAAGTTTTAAACAAATGATTAAAAGAATTGCAAACACAAACCTAGACAATTATTCTACAATGGTTTTGCTACTAGGTAAAAGTACTGGTATTACCAGAAAGGACATAGTGGATGGTGTGAACACCTTATTAAACTTAAACATAGGTAAGAAAAAAAAAAAAAAAAAAAAAAAAAAAAAGGTAAGCTAATGTTGTGTGCTTTACCTTACTCTAATAGTCTATCAGAATATGAAAATAAATATATATATAAATTGAACAACACTATTCACATGCTGACATGTCATCATAGTGACAAATTATTGTTTTTTGACACTAATAAGTTTGTTAGTGGTTTTAAGTTAACTCAGAGAACTTTATCTCTGTCTTGGGAATGTAGACATATGATTGCTATGTTGATAGCATATAATATTAATGGGGTTATAGCTAATATAACAAATTGTAGTATTAGGGACGAATCTGTGTTGTCTAGTTATACTAACAACATAGTGATGAATAATTATGAATCATCATGTTGTACGAAGGAGGGTCCACCTATAATACCAACATCATTGGAGGCCACTAACAGTCAGATAGGGTATTCTCTTCCTGCTGGAACTCATACAGGCTCACTAGACACTTCAGTCGTAGCTGTGGTCACGGAGGTCACTCTGGATAACTCTTTAAACTAGTTAGTAAGACAACAGAAGTTACCCCTGCAAATAACCAATTACTATTAGATAATAATAAAAAGGTATCTTCTGGCAATATTACTCAGAATAATAAAAAACTAAAGGGAAGGCAACATATTTTAAAATTATTTAATCAAAATATTCAAGGTTGTTCTTCTAAATTACTGGAAATAGAATTGTTTTTAGAAAATACCAAGTTTGATATCATTTGCTTAACAGAACATTGGTTAAAAGCCCATCAAGTAATGTCAATTAACTATGAAAATTATTGTGTAGTTAGCCATTTCAGCCGAACATGTATGATACATGGCGGATCATTAATATTAGTTAAAAATTCTATTAAATCAAAGGAACGAAAAGACATCATCGGGCTGTCTGTTGAACACACCATTGAATTGTCCTGTGTTGAGCTCGATAAGCATGTGGTAGTATGCGTATACAGACCTCCAAGTTACCAGAATCTAGCTGTGTTTGATTCTGTAATGGAAGATGTGCTAAAGAAACTTTCTGCCAGTAGTAAATCAATAATAATATGTGGCGATTTTAATATTAATTTGTTAGAAAATAACTCTAATACTATCAGATTATTAAGTCTTTTTAGGTCATTTGATTTGTCAAATGTTTTTATTGAACCCACCCGAGTGACAGCTTCCTCTGCCACTTGTATAGATAATATTTTCTGTAACTGTGATTATTTACACAAACAAATTGTAAATAAGTTGCCTTCTGATCACAGTGGACAAACAATAACATTTTGCTCCTACATGCCTTTACAAAAAAAAATAATAAGGTTTAGGCCAATCACATGTAAAAATTTAGAGAAATTAAATAATTCTTTGGCTAGTAAATTATGCGTTCAGAGTTTTAATAATCAATGTGACCCAAATGAGTTATACGCCGAGTTCTTTTCACTATTAAACACTCAATTTAATGACACTTTCCCACTACAGACTAAAAGTATTTACACAAAGTTCTTATTTAGTGATTGGGCGACTCCAGGTATTCGTAAAAGCAGGGAAACCCTTTTTGAACTTTATGGCCTGAAGCATCATATGAATAACACAAGCTTTCATCAGTATGTTGCAACATATTCTAAGACTTTCAAAAGTGTATGCAAAACAGCTAAAGCTCTTTATATTAGCAATAAAATAAAATCAGCCGATGATAAAATAAAAACTACCTGGCAAATAATAAATAGTGAAACAGGTAGGAAAAAACAATGTAATACTGAATTTAATTTAGAGACTGCACATGGCCCCATCAATTCAGATGTAGAAATTGCTCAGGAATTCGAAAACTTTTTTGCTAATATTCCCATTAAAACTACTGAAACTTTAAATTCCTCACCCGCGCTTTCTGCTAACTTACTTAGAAAGAATGTTAAGGCATGCCCTTCGGAGTTTAGGTTTCAGCATACAAACCCCCAGGCTGTTATAAAAGCTTTTAAAGATCTTAAAATTAAATCAACAGAAGATCTCTGGGGAATGTCTGTAAAAGTTTGTAGATCTATCATCGAAACGATTGCGCCCTATTTAGCTTACATATTTAACATCAGTGTAGACCAAGGAGTCTTTCCGGATCTCATGAAACACAGTAAAGTTGTTCCTTTATTCAAATCCGGTGATAGTAAAGAACCCAACAATTATAGGCCTGTGTCGATTCTGCCAGTTCTCAGTAAGGTGTTTGAAAAGTTGATGCTCAATCAAATGTTACGACACTTTAATAAAAATTCCATCTTTCATGAACAACAGTACGGTTTCACCAAAGGGCGTTGTACCACTGACGCCGGTGTCACCCTAATAAAGAACATTTTCAACGCCTGGGAGGAAGCACAAGATGCCATTGGAATCTTTTGCGACCTCTCTAAGGCGTTCGATTGCGTAAACCATGAGACACTTTTGCTGAAACTTGAGCACTATGGGATTAGGAATTTAGCTCTTGATTTACTAAGGTCATACCTAAAAGACAGAAAGCTTAAAGTTCAAGTAAACGGCGTAAACTCATTAGGGTCTGAAATGGCAATGGGCGTTCCTCAAGGTTCGATATTGGGTCCATTCCTCTTCTTAGTTTACATTAATGATTTACCCCAATTACTTCAAAATCAACCGAAGATGGTGTTATTTGCAGATGACACCTCATTGATCTTTAAGATAGACAGACGTGCACAAAGTCTTGACGACGTGAATAACTCTATTCTTCAGGTCCATGATTGGTTTACGGTAAATAATCTGGTACTAAATGAAAAGAAAACCAAATGCATTAGATTTAAATTACCTAATGTTAGAAGTAGCGAATGTGACATCATACTGAATGGAGAAAAACTGGATTTTGTTGATCAAACGGTTTTTCTGGGAATCACGCTAGACGAGAAATTACAATGGGGACCTCACATAACATCTCTTGCGGGGCGGCTTAGCTCGGCCGCTTATGCTGTTAGAAAGATAAGACAGTTAACTGACGTAGAAACCGCGCGTTTAGTCTATTTTAGCTACTTTCACAGCATTATGTCGTACGGCATTTTACTATGGGGTCGAGCTGCTGACATTGAATCCATCTTTATTTTGCAAAAGAGAGCTGTCAGAGCCATTTATAATCTACGTCGCCGCGAATCTCTCAGGGAACTTTTTAAAAGGATTAATATTATGACGGTACCTTGCCAATTCATTTATGAAAATATTATGTATGTAAGAAAAAATCTACATCTTTTTAATAAAATAAGCGATAGACATAATTTTAACACTAGAAATAAAGATAAAATACATCAACCATTTTTCAGATTAGCCAAAGTACATACATCTTTTATGGGGTACTGTGTTAAATGTTACAATAAAATACCTAATGATATATTGCAATTAAATTAAAGAAAATTTAAAACTCACATTAAACGTACACTTTGTAAACAAGCGTACTATAAATTAGAAGATTATATCCAAGATAAGAACGCTTGGAAACATGCTGGTCCTGCTCCATAGGACAATCTAGAGTCAAGACAAAATCAAACTGGTTGCTAATTTAATTGCAAAATTTATTTATGTTCTTCTATTTTTTTTTTTTACATTGATTTACATTCTGTAATTACTTTAACTCACATCCTGACTTATTACTATTATTATTATTATTTTTTTTTTTTTTTAATGACAATCGTTTATTTTTACCATGCTTGTAAATATGTGAGCACCATGTATCTATCAGATAATTAATTTATATGTTATGGTTTCATTTTTAATTCTTTTACCTATTGTGGTACAGTAATTTTATTTTAGGTGCATCGTCTTCACATATATAATATATAATTAATGTACATGCAAAATATTGTAAAACATTATAAAAGAGTAACGGTGGAGTTTCTTGCCCATTCTTCTCCATACGAAATCTACCTTTTGGAATGGGCGACTAGAATCAATTCTATTTTAGTAATTTTTGACGTTCAAAAGTGCCTGTTAAGTGCCTATTTGAAATAAATGCTTTGACTTTGACTTTGACTTTGACTTTGTACTGTTGACAGCGACACACCGACAGTCCTGGCTGTATCGCGCTGACTCCGGCCGGTTTCCAGCATTGTAAGTATTCTGGTGCATTCTTCAGGCGTAAGCGACATAATTTCAGCTTGAATAATGAACATAGAGCACTATCAACATGGTTTATGTACCCACATAAATGACAGATTACAAACAAAAGCAAAACCAAATGCTGTAATTTCGTAGTTCCATCTTCGAAAGTGGCCCTTTTTCAAATTTGATTTTTTTATGATATAACTTTACAATAACTAAGAAGTTTTAATACCTTCATTTAAGGAGTATTACATTGTCTATTAAATACAATTTATTGCATTAACCTAGCATTTTTAGTTTCCGAGATTTTTAGGATTCTTTAAGTGACCCGGATTCATTGCTCTCGAGTGTATTATAAATTCGAAAGTAATTCTTGCGGATGTTATTGGATAAAAACAATTTGTTAGTATCTAGTATCTACCTAGTTTTTAACCGACGGAAAAAAACGGAGGAGATTCTCAAGTCGACGCGATATTTTTTTTCTTTTTTATGTTTGGCGCATCTTTTTACAGAGTAGTCCGATTTTGATAATTCTTTTTGGATCGAAGTTCCTCATCGCACGTAATACTCTGTGAACTTGGCGAATGATCGGCTAGACCAAAAAAAAAAGTTATTCAAAAAAATAAAAAACCCGACTGCGGTAAAAAACTGAAAAGCTAAAAACAAGCCCATTTTAAATTAAATAAAAGTTGGAAGCGGGCGGGACCCATTTGAATATATAATAAAAATGATAGGGTCCAGCCTGCTTCCAACTTTTATTTAATTTAAAATGGGCTTGTTTTTAGCTTTTCAGTTTTTTTTTCTCTTTCAAAAATTGAAAGAGAGATAGATTGCATCCCGGGGAAGGACATAGGATAGTTTTTATCCCGATATTCCCACGGGATCAAAACTTACGCGGGTGAAAACTCGGGGCACAGCTAGTACATAATATACAGTGAAACAAATCACTATTCGGATGTCCTACGACACCTCTCGACTTTTTGTTTTATCGATCGTCGTTCTAACCTACAAAATAACTGAGACTACCCAAACTTAGATAAATTATTAACAAACTTAGAATCTACACCAGAAAACTCCCGATGGTAAAATATTTACGATGAAATGATGCTATTAGAGCTGATCGTCCCAAAGTCACTTATTTTTATAGAGTCAAATATGTTTTTGTATTGAATGTTTAAAGTGTATATTTTTTAGATTTTTTTGCTCATTTCCATTGAATAACTCTAAACTATAATATGCAAAATACAGGCTGGCACATGATTTAAGACCCCTAGGGCAGAAATTTCTCGTTCGTTATAAAAAAAAAATCTGCTGTTTCGTAGAAAAGTGATAAAAATGTATGGAAAATCTAATATTTCTTATAATAAGCAACGAAACCTTAACCGACAAAAACTCATCGCATGGGAATTCAGAATAATGTACCGAACCTGTAACAGGGGGCCTAAAAAGGCCACTTTGGCAGAATCATAAAACGATAACATTATGAATTATAATATGGCGAAGACAATCCGTGTTTTTCATTTTATAATCAAAGAGATTGGGATTGGATTTGGATTGGATTGATTGGTATTTTAGCACAGACAAAAAAATAACTGAGAAATCCTTCACCAATGGGATTTGATACGATTAACTTAACGGTTAACTGTCTAAGATTAATAACGTTATCCTTTTATGATTCTGCCAAATTGGCCTTTTTAGGCCCCCAGGTCGCTTTTGTCCCTGCCAACCTTGATATTAAAATACCCAACCAATATTTATAATAATAATAATATCGTTTATTTATAAAAGTGGTGCAGATTTACAATAATTTATCTTAAAAATTATAAAGAACACAGTTGCTTATTTGCCTGAACTAGGTAGGACCTGTGTTTCAGGCTAGAAAGGTGCTTAGAAATTTAAAATATATAAATAACAAATGAGAAAACTAATTAAAAACTAATATTAACTTAAAAGACTAGCATGTTCTATTTACAGACAACGAGTAAATCTTCTGTCTCACTGTATGATATGCTAAGTAAAAATTGCAGAATAACCTTTTTGCAGTCGTAATTATTTAATTTATAGATACTTAATTTCCTATTTAATTTATTGTATAGAAATGGGCCTAAAAATGTATAAAATCTATTTACAAAGACATATTTAGAGGATGCATTTGACTCACATACAATATCATTCCGTCTCTTATTAGTATTTTCAGTGTTAAAGGAGAGCATGGTGTGCTGTTTTAATACCAAGTGCGTTATGAAAAGCTGGCGAACAGTCAGCACGTTACAGGATTTGTATAGCAGATCTGTAGGATAGAGAAAGGGATGGAAGTTAGCTACTTTTAAAATTGCTCTCTGTGCTCTTTCAAGAGGCAGTAAGTAAGTTTTAGGTGCTCCACCCCATGAAGTAATACAGTACTGTATTACAGATTGACCTAGGGCCAAGTAAACTTGTGACACTAGTTTTTTATCTGCAATTGTTCGCAATTTTTTAAAAACAAAAATTAACCTGCGCACTCTTGTAACCAAACTGTCAATATGTGGTCTAAATGAGAGCAACTCGTCTATTTGAACCCCAAGATATTTTATGTTACATGTTTTAAGGATCAAAGGACACTTACATATGCTGACTGAGCGGAGTCCGCAATGATGGGCATACAGATGAGAGTTAGTAATATTTAAATGCGGTTTGCGGATGGAGAAGTGAATATATTTTGTCTTGTCGGCATTTAATGTTAGTAAGTTGCTTTGAAGCCAGTTAGACACAGTATTGAAACCAGTTTGAGCATATTCGTACAATTCGGTATTTGTTTTAGCGGTGAATATTAACGCCGTGTCATCTGCATATGATATAATTTTGCCTTGATTAATATTTATACTACACAAATCGTTAATATAAATCAGGAAAAGGGTGGGGCCCAAAATACTTCCCTGGGGAACACCAAAACCTGTGTTTTTTTGTTCGTCGCTACTAATATTGTCAATTTTAACACATTGATAACGATCGTCTAAGTAGTCCGCAAAAAGTTTCAGCGGCGTTCCCCTTATTCCTAAGGCCTCTAATTTGTACAAAAGCTTCGAAATGGAGACTGTATCAAAAGCCTTCGCCAGATCAAGGAAGATCCCCAGGGTCTGGTTTCCTTTACCAAGTTCTTCTGAGACATAATCTGTTAGACTGTGCACTGCATCGGCTGTGGATAATTTGGCTCTAAAACCAAATTGCGCAGATGATAAGAGTTCATTTTTCTCTAGATAGTTAACTAATCTGCTGTTTATAATTTTTTCTAGTATTTTAGATATTGATGGGAGTAATGATATTGGCCGATAATTGCTCACTAGGTCTTTGTTTCCGGATTTGAAGATAGGGATTACAATTGCTTTTTTTAGACATTTAGGGAAAATGCCTTCAGAAAAACACATACGAAAAATATGTGTTAAGGGAGGTACAAGGATATGCCTAAAGAGTTTAAGGGTCTTATTGCTAATGTTATCCCATCCAACAGCACAGTCATCTTTTAGTCTACAGATTATTCGGGTAATTTCGTCTTCGTCGGTGTCTAGCAAGGCAAAAGATTTTAGGGTACATCTATTTTCACACTTTTGGGAAGAAGGTTGAACACAGTCAGGTTTTGGAATCTGCTCAGCAAGAGTTTTCCCAACATTTACGAAAAAATTATTCACTTCGTTGGCTGACAGGATAGGTGAAGGATTAGAAAGCAGTAAACTTGAATTTGATTCGCGCTGATTTGACATATAGGTGACGTTTTTGATATGTTTCCAAAGTTGCTTGGTATTGTTTCCCGCTCTATTTAATTCATTTTTATCGTAATTTCTCTTTATGTCCTTAAGAAGTTTGTTGCAAAAATTCCTGTATCTGGTATAGGTGACTTTAGTGACGAGATTGTCTGGGTCCCTCCTATGTCTTTGATGAAGTTTGTCTCTATGTCTTATGCACCGAATTAGGCCAGGAGTAATCCAAGGTTTTATATTATAATTTTTCTTGTTTACTGTAATAACGGTCGTGTTGTGTAATATAGCTGATTGAACATGTTTTATTAAGTACGATAAAGCAAAATTAGCGTCAGGTGTATTAAAAACTGGGCTAAAATCAATTTTGCATAAATCATATTCAAGTTTGTTTGTGTTTAGTTGCGTTTTGGTCAGCGGGCGATTTTGCTTAGGCAGCGTTAAGTTAAGGGTCAGTAAAACTGCGTGATGGTCGGTAATTGTAGAGTTAGTAACAAGCGTAATAAACGAAAAACTGGATTTGATTATCATATGATCGAGGCAGGAACCGCTTTGATGAGTAGGCAGTGTATGTGCGGACAGAAAACCGTGGAATGAGCAGATATTAAGATAGTCTTGGATTCCCGCATTGCAGTTATCAGAGTTAATGTTTATATTTATATCACCTGTTAGTATAACATTCTTAAAAGTGGCTACTGCTTGAAAAATTTGGTTTAAGGAAGCATGAAAAGCATCCAAGTTTCTAGCAGAAGGGGATCTATATATAGCAATTATTGCTGCTGTTGTACCAATTTTGATAATCAAGCAATTACTCTTACAGTCGTATAGATTGGGTTCCTCGACTGTGACCATTAAAGAATCTTTTGAATAGACAACCACACCATCATTTTGATTGTTATTGATTCTGGTAAAAGATACGTTGTACCCTGGTATTGCTGGAAGGTTATTCTGGCGATTAGATAACCAACACTCGGTTAGTATTATTATATCACAATTAAAGTTAAGTCTATGAAGAAAAATGTTAAAGCTATCCATGTTCTTATAAATACTACGAATGTTTTGGGTTAATATGGTTAGTGACTTTTGATACACGGAAAGATATTGTCTGCAGTCCTCAACCTTACATGACTTTGAAACAGTTTGAAAACTATTATCTATGTCCGTAATTAAGGTACTATCCATAGTATACTAAAAATAAAAAGTAAAGTCTACAATAAAAACAGGTATGTGGCGCTCTTAGGCGCCTTCATAGTCGATTGAGTTAATGTACCTGTTTTCGGCAGACTTTTTAGCTGGACAATCCTGATCTCCCGTTTTGTGGCTCGCTGGTTTTTTGAAGCGCAGACATGTTGCACATTTTGGCGCTTCTGCTTTCTTTGTGCAGTCTTGAATGGTGTGCCCTTCTTCACCGCAATGACCACACGTAGGGGCAGTGGCTTTGCAGAACTTGGCTGCGTGGCCGTACTGCTGGCACTTGTAACATCTGGTTACCAGAGTGAAGTCACGTACTGGACAGGAGGTCCAATTAATAAATAGTCGTTCCTGGGTGATCATGACCTTCCGAATGATGGCTGGAACTTCTAGTATATAATTGCAGTTTTCAGCATCTTTTCTCCCAGATTTGTGGCTTATTTTGATTGAGGTCATAAAAGTATCTCGGGACATAGTAGGCAGTTTGTCAGCTAAATTTTGGTCGTATAGACATTTAAAGACCTCATTTTCAGTCATAGATGCGGGCACTCCAATTACTACAATGCGAGGTTTGCGCTTTCGGGGTTCGTCGACGGTAAGCTCTGACGAAGCAGTTTGGACTGTTCGCTTGAGCTTGTCCAGATCTTCTTTAGTCTCCGTGCTGATTATGAGACCTCCTTTTCCGATTTTGCGTACGCCTCGTACTTTCAGCTTCATTTCACCTGGGCATATGATGTTTTGAACCATGTTCCTGGTTTCGTCGCTGGTCTTTGAGTTGTCACATGGGAAAATTGCCACGGAGCTAAGTTGGTTCGGGCGAACAAAATTGTTGGATCCCTTCTTCACCATATCGGCAAAAGATGTGTCACTCCTCCCTGCTCCTTGCTTGGTACAGGACTCCTGAATGGTGCGGTTCATCTCTGTAAGACAGTCTGCTAGGTCTCGAGCTTCAGTCATGTTTTTAAGGGCGGTATGTGTTTGAATGGCACTTGATTTCAACGACTGGTATCGCACGGCCATTTGAGAAACTCCGTGTCCAACTTTTCGGCAAAGATTGCTGATTCTTAACTTCTGGTCCGAATTGAGTTTTCCTTCATTAGCAGTGGCACAGACTTCATTCAAGCATTGTTCAATGGACGCCAACCAGTTCTGAATTTCCGGAGTGGGGATAGGTTCTGCTGGGTCCACAGCCACTTCTTGGTTCTGCTTGGGTTGTTGAGGTGATCTTGGTGTTGGTGTCGATGGGGGACTGCGCGGAGTCAACCCACTCCGAGGAAAGGGGCTGCCGTCCATATTTCAGATTATAAAAATTGTATATTATTATAATCTAGTCAGATCATTCTTGATTACAACATTACTCGATTTATAAAACACGCTAGTACACTATAAAACTGGGTCAGTATTTATGCAAGTGTTAATTTATTTATTTTTATAATGCATTGATGTGCACGTCTGTATGCGTTAACCGATCAAGCATCAGTGGCAAGCATTTAATTCCACCCTGAAAGTATACCCATAACATATCTATCTCACAAAAAAGACATGCACATTATGAATTCATTGCCCAACCTCCCAACTGCAGACAACAAAGTAACCATCATTGATTTTTATCACCCCATAAGCGTATACCTACACCATTCTTATTCACTCGAATAACAAGAAAATACGATTTCAAACGAAATACAATAATCTCCTATATCTTCCAATAGCGTAGCGACCCGACCCTACATCGCACGGTTTTTACGACTTGCCAAAACACCCAGATTTCTTTATTGAATTTTAGTCAGTACAATATTAAGGTGTCATGCTGTTGGTCCCGGCTGTCATTCGTGGATCTTTGACAGTCGGTACGACACGGTTCGTCAGAACCCCGAAAGTCTGACAACCAGTCGTACCTAACACAAGTTGCCTGACTTAAATGAAATTAGGCGGAGGCGGATATTTGTTGGGTTTTTCTGGAAACAAAAATTTAGCAGCACGAAAGGCCCTTTGAAGGGGTATCGCGTTACCCAATAACTGGGTTGTGGAGGTCAGGGCCTCAAGTCTGCTATTACAATAGTGTCAGAATGGTCTATCATTGATTTCATAATTGTTGATTTTGACAAGTTTGGTAATCTACTAATATAATGGCGTCATTATGACTTCCCAATGGTCAACCACTGACACTCCATTGAAAGAAATGGCATAGAATGGTAATCTCGTACATAATGAAAAATGAATTACTGACTTACGCGATAATATGCAAAAATTTTGACAGTTCCTTTAATCAGTGATCTACCATTAGAACGTCATTGTGCAGTCATTGCATTTAATTCGTTACGAGTATCGTATAATTTCTGTGCCATTGACCGACCAATGATCAACCATTATGAATTTAGCAGATTACGAACTTTTAGCAAAATGACAATGGGATGGTAGTGGGATCGTGTTAGAATGACGAATTTATAAAAATAGCAGACTAGGGCCCCAGATAGGCAGTCGCTCCAAGTAAAATACTGGTATTTAGCTGCATCCAACCGACTGGAATCCAACCCCAAAAATTGCTAGGAAAAGGCTAGGCAGATGATAATAGAAGAATAATGGGACAACAACCTTTTGTAAACCCTTAAATATCGTTTTCATAGTCTATGCATCACACATCGTACAGAGCATTATAAAAAGTCAAAGAACGCTATGCATGTAGCAAGCATTACGAGAAAATTCACGTCTACGGACAACGCGAGCAAATAAAATTATGATAGTACTGTCTAGCTGGTACCATGAGATCAACGCGATTTGAATGAATATACTTCCCTTTTGTTGGGATGTTAGTAAACTCGAACACAATAATGACTACAGCCGGTCGATTCTGTAAAAATCTCACCGCGAAAACTTAGGTGAAGTGAGTTTGTTTTTGCTAGGAATTGACACTATTGACAGCTCACTCCACGCTCACTTCACCTAAGTTTTCACTGTGAGATTATTACAGAATCGACCGGCGGATTAAAGTACAGCGGTCTGTACTTTAATTTAAGAAAGAAAAGAAAGAAAGAAATTTAAAATTTGGTTCATAAGGAGACTACATGACCTAAAGCGCTTTCACTGTCGGACTGCATAGGAAAGAAAGAGAAGCGCGATGACACAACGCTGGTAATTTATTGCAAAATATGAAGCAATTTATCGATTTACAAAAAATCTATTGTTTGAACTACAAAATTAAAACATTAGTGCTTGTAGAATAATGTGACAAAAAATTTGAATGATTGTACGTACCTATATTAGTATGGTTTTTATTGTAAAAAACAAGTGATTAAAAGAACTAAAAACAAGTAATTAAAAAAACTAAAAAACCCGACTGCGGTAAAAAAATTAAGTTAAAAAAAAAACTGAAAAGCTAAAAACAAGGCCATTTTAAATTAAATAAAAGTTGGAAGCAGGCGGGACCCATTTGAGTTTGAAAATGTAATAAAAAAATGGTATGGGTCCCGCCTGCTTCCAACTTTTATTTAATTTAAAATGGCCTTGTTTTTAGCTTTTCAGTTTTTTTTAACTTAATTTTTTTACCGCAGTCGGGTTTTTTAGTTTTTTTAATTACTTGTTTTTTATTTCCAGCTTTTTAGTTTACTTTGAAAGATTGCGCAGACGATTTAGCTCTTGGTACGTGTTTTTTACGATTTGTCACTTCGAATTACTTTTAATCATATAAGTTGTATATATTTTTGTAATCACCTTTAAAAACCCTTTATTTTGATACCCCACTCTATAGGTTTCGAGAAAAATATTTTCTTTGAAGACATAATATTGCGCCAAAAATCGGCTATTTTATATTTTTTTTTATTTTGATGTACCCAGTGACACTCGCGCTACCAAGACAAATCTAAAGACGTATAATTTATCAAAATCCGTTCATTCGTTTAGAAGTTACGAAGGAACAAAGAAACGGACATACATACATACATACATACATACATACAGGTCAAACACATAACCCTCCTTTTGGGCTTCGCCGCAGTCGGGTAAAAAACCCGACTGTGGTAAAAAAATTAAGTTAAAAAAACTGAAAAGCTAAAAACAAGGCCATTTTAAATTAAATAAAAGTGGGAAGCAGGCGGGACCCATTTGAGTTTGAAAATGTAATAAAAAACTGGCCAAGCGCGAGTCGGACTCGCACACGAAGGGTTCCGTACCACAAGGCAAAAACGCCGAAAAAAACATGTTAGTTGTATGGGAGCCCCCCTTAAATATTTATTTTATTTTATTATTTATTATTAAAGTTAAAATACAACTGAGTATTTTGTGAATATTTCAAGTGCCTACCTGTTGCCATTTTTGATATCGAGCAAAAAAAGGGCAAAAAAATCGCGTTTGTTGTATGGGAGCCCCCCTTAAATATTTATTTTATTTTGTTTATAGTATTTGTTGTTATATCGGCAACAGAAATACATACTTTGTGAAAATTTCAACAGTCTAGTCTGGTGACAGACAGACGGACAGACAGCGAAGTCTTAGTAGGTAATAGGGTTCCGTTTTTACCCTTTGGGTACGGAACCCTAAAAATGGTATGGGTCCCGCCTGCTTCCAACTTTTATTTAATTTAAAATGGCCTTGTTTTTAGCTTTTCAGTTTTTTTTTAACTTAATTTTTTTACCACAGTCGGGTTTTTTAGTTTTTTTAATTACTTGTTTTTTATTTCCAGCTTTGTAGTTTACAAATCTGAAAGATTTAGCAGACGATTTAGTTCTTGGTACGTGCTTTTTACGATTTGTCACTTCGAATTACTTTTAACCATATAAGTTGTATATATATTTTTGTAATCACCTTTAAAAACCCTTTATTTTGATACCCCTCTCGATAGGTTTCGAAAAAATATTTTTTTTTGAAGACATAATATTGCGCCAAAAATCGGCCATTTTATATTTTTTCAATTTTGATATACCCAGTGAAACTCGCGCTACCAAGACAAATCTAAAGACGTATAATTTATCAAAATCCGTTCATTCGTTTAGAAGTTACGAGGGAACAAAGAAACGGACATACATACATACATACATACATCATACGTACATACATACTTACATACATACATACATACATACATACATACAGGTCAAACACATAACCCTCCTTTTGGGCTTCGCCGCACTCGGGTAAAAAGAAAAATTTTAGAGATATCTACATGATTTTTTCATCGTATCAAATTAGTCGTATTATGTTTTCAGCACAATATCTAACTAGCATAAATCCTGAAGAATATCATATATTTTTCTGATTTTGTTTACTTTAGTCGATCATATACTTTTAGGCATTATATAACTGGCTTTTTTTGCGTTTAGGTCCTGGGGGCATATTACGAAGTATTAATGCCATCATGATTCCAGTGCCAAAAAGGAATGGTGCTATCGGTCATGTATAGCTCCGTCTCTCCCTTACACTGAAATCATGATGGCATTAAACCGTCGTAGTCCCTTTAAACTCTTGTTGTATCTTGATATACGGGAATGGCTAGCAAGACACCATAATGCCTACCATAACCAAGGGGTGTAGGTTAGGTCGACTGCATAAAGCGTAACTTTACAATTTGTCATTTTTAGGGTTCCGTAGCCAAATGGCAAAAACGGAACCCTTATAGCTTCGTCATGTCTGTCTGTCTGTCCGTCTGTCTGTCTGTCCGTCTGTCTGTCTGTCTGTCTGATTAAAATTTTTACACAAAAATAGAAAAAAAAACAATAAATTTTAGGGTACACCCATACTTAGAACCGAAACTCAAATTTCTTTTTTTTTTCATCAAACCCATACGTGTGGGGTATCTATGGGTAGGTCTTCAAAAATGATATTGAGGTTTCTAATCTCATTTTTTTCTAAACTGAATAGTTTGCGCGAGAGACATTTCCAAAGTGGTAAAATGTGTGTCCCTCCCCCCTGTAACTTCTAAAATAAGAGAATGATAACACTAAAAAAATTATATGATGTACATTACCATGTAAACTACCACCGAAAATTGGTTTGAACGAGATCTAGTAAGTAGTTTTTTTTTAATACGTCATAAATCGTAAACCACAATTTACCATTCATTCAATCAACTCAAAAATAAAAAAAAACATTTCATTTCATAAACATAAACCTTATGCATAAACCCGGATGTTACGGAACCCTCGGTGCGCGAGTCCGACTCGCTCTTGCCCGGTTTTTTTGTTTTTGAATTAATGAAGCTAATTTCAGTAACTTACAAACTACACATAACATCACGCCCTGTTTCCTCGAAAGGTTGAACAGAGGTGTACCTGTAGTACAGTCGGTGGCCAACATTATCTAACCCACTTCCTGTGGGTCAGGCAATGTTGGGTGGGTCAGGCAATGTTGGGTGGGTCAGGCAATGTTGGGTGGGTCAGACAATGTTGGGTAGGTCAGAGAATGTTGGGTGGGTCAGACAATGTTGGTCACCGACTGTACACTAAATTCCGCCAGTTATGTTTAAGTCCCATGGACCCTGGGCTTCTACTGAGAAATTCCTAATGGAAAATACCCAATAACACTTTACCCGACCAGGGAATCGAACTTAGGACATCATATTTAGTAGCAGCGCTTAGGACCCGAGGCTAAACAAACAGACAAACATAACTAATCCAAACATAAATAGGTAATAAGAATTTTGTTTGAAAATCAGTCCATCATCATCGTCTGTCTGCCTTTTCCCAACTAGGTTGGGGTCGACTTCCAGTCTAACCGGATGCAGCTGAATACCAGTATTTTACATGGAGCGAGTGCCTATTTGACCTCCACAGGACCACAACCCAATTATAAGTTAATACGATACCCATTGGTTAGACTAGTTAATAAAAAAAAAACGAAAATCGAAAATCTGGTTGATTTGGAAAATCAGTTCATCAACTTCTATCACCCATACTAATATTATAAATTCGAAAGTAACTCTGTCTGTCTGACGGCCTTTCTGTATGTTACCTTTTCACGCCTAAACCACTGAACAGATTCCGATAAAATTTGGCAGAGAGATAGATTGCATCCCGGGGAAGGACATAGGATAGTTTCTATCCCGATATTCCCACGGGATCTACACTTATGCGGGTGAATCCGCGGGGCGCAACTAGTAGAAATAAATAGATTTGGAAGTGAATATCGTTCGCCCATCCTTCGAATTTCCACGGTAACATAGATGTATTTATAACGATAGTGATAGCGATACAATCCGACACCACGTTTTTATATGTATCATGGTAGCGGCCGGGTGGGGAGCGAATTCGCACGCGGGCGACGTGATGTCTGCCTCACACACAGACTAATGAAAACGGACAGAGGGATTCATTACTTTTTGCGGTTTTTGCTTTATTTGACGGTTAGTTCTTTTCTGTTTTGGGTTTAAAGCAATAAAGTTCATGTTTTTTGTAGGTATTGGAGTGTGGATCATTCGTGCCACAGACTCTGTGAATAAATCTTCAGATAAAATCACAATACTACATATTTCATCCACCTACCCACACTGGACCCGCATGGTAGATTATATGGCCCACTCCCTCTCACAAAGAAGAATCCTGGGTCCCCCCTCCCCCCCACGATTGAGAAAACTATAGGCTGATTAGGTATGCTTTTTTGGCATCTTGGTTGCGTTCACGGACTGCGTTTAAAACTAGCTGCGCCCACCCGCGTAAATGTCGATCCCGTGGGAATATCGGGATAAAACGAAGCTTACTTTTTATTATATATGTTGATCCAGGGTATCTACCTCCAAACAAAATTTTATCAGATTTGGTTCAGCCGTTTGAGCGTGAAGAAGTAACAAACATATAAACACACACACTCACAAACTTTTGCCTTTATAATATTAGTGTGATAGAGTAGGAAGCAGGATGTTTTACATAACATAACACAACGTTAGTTATGTTTAAGCCCCATGTAATCAGAGGCAGGCCTATTATCATCAACCTGGCAGAAATCCAGGCTCCGGGCTGCTACTGAGAAAAGTCCATAAGGAAAAACCCGATAAAACTTTGCCCAACCCGAGAATCAAACCCTCATGATGCTCAGCAATCGCTATTGCTGAGCAAAAACTGACCCAACGAGGCAGGCCATCATCATCTGCCTAGCCTTTTCCCAACTATGTTGGGGTCGGCTTCCAGTCTAACCGGATGCAGCTGAATACCAGTATTTTACATGGAGCGACTGCCTATCTGACCTCCACAACCCAGATACTGGGTAATATGATACCCCTTGGTAAGACTGGTTGTCAGACTTTCGGGCTTCTAACTACCCGTAACGACTGTCAAAGATCCACGAATGACAGCCGGGACCAACGGCTTAACTTGCTTTCCGAGGCACGGAGGGGTCTCGGTATGTAAAGATGGTCACCCATCCACAGACCAACCGCGGCAAGCGTAGCTTAACCTGATCGATCGACCTGTGCGGCTGTTATTATTTAGCCACGGGCCCCTCACGAGGCAGGCCAAATGTTTTAATTCTTTCTTATCGACACAATCGTTTACACTGTGTGTTCACTCACTCACTATCACTATCACTTAAAAACTCTATAGTCGGACTTTTAATTAGCTGCAGTAAAATGACAGCTTATGTGTTACTTAAATGACTGAAATTGGCGTTTTTTTTGTTTTTTCGCGGCCATCAACCAAATCTTGTTATTCTAGAGAATAGTCAAACGAAATTTATTTGACATGCATATCTCTAAACTCGGTTCGAAATGAGTTATTAGGTAAGGAGTGTCATTTTGCTGCAGCTAATAAGGTAAAAGCTGGACTATAAGTTTAGTATAAGTTTATTTTAATATTGCATCATTTCTGTTCAGGTGGAGATTCATGGACGACTCCGCTGTTGAGTGTAAATGTGGTGCTATTCCACAAACGATGGGACACTTATTATCATGTCCGACATGTTCAGTCAGCTGCACGTTACAGAAACTGGTGGACGCTAGTGATTGCGCCAAATACGTAACCAAATTCTGGGCTAAGTCCACTTAGATTGCCATCGACATGATATTGCATTGCAATAATATTGCATTTTTTCCCAACAGTCATTTCCTAATTAATCATATCCTAATTATAATCAGGCAACAGATAATACCAAAAGCAGTAAATCAAAACCTACACCATCATTATTGCAGCCTAACGATCGCGGCCATTGCAGCGCATTCCAAATTCAAACCAATTAGGGCACATCAATCAATTAATGCGTTAGGCACGTCGGGTGCGTGGTTTGTGCACATGCGGTCTTTAGGGTTTTTAGGGGAATACAGAAGCGATTTTTAATTAAATTTACCTATTTGCAAGTAGCAAATATTTGTTTTATTGGGTTTGTAATTTTTATTAAATAAAGAAACTTGACTTCTTACACTTGAACGTGGTTTTTGGGTCTCGGCGTCATGACCCAGTACCTATCTGAATCGAAATATTACTGTTGATTTTGCTTTCATTTATTTATTTTATTTATTTATAATTATAATAATATATCTATAATTTAAATATAATATATTTATAATTATAAGTATAATTATAATAATAACTTCCCCGACCGTTTTCGGTCACGGTGGCCAATCTCAATGGAGATTAGCGAGGTACGCAGGAGATATTATAGTGCACAAGTGTGTGCGCAAACACAGGTGCACTCTCTGTTCCTTTACTCTCATAGTCCGATGGGACGGCAATCCGACACGACCGGGGAGAGTTCAGGCGCAGGACCAACGGCTTTACGTGCTTTCCGAGGCACGGGGGTATAAAACCGCCAACTTCCAAACTCCGGACTGTTACTAAGGAATTCCTAATGGAAAACCCAATAACACTTTGTCCGACCCGGAAATCGAACCCAGGACCCCACGCTCAGCAGTCGCGCTTGCAACCACGAGACCAACGGGGCAGTCTTTATTTATTTAACCATTTATGTACACACATACACACATCAAAAGTGTCTAGGGATCAAGCATTTTTATGCGGATTTCTTGAGATTGAGATGTGGCTTTGTAATAAATTTATGATTTTATAAATTTATATGGATCCTTTTTGGTGCATTTCATAATTTGAATCAGGAACTGTGAATCAAATTCGAGTAAAAGATGAAAATCAGCTGTCAATATTTTCCCTATAAAAACATACAACGCATTGAAGACATTATTAGTGCTACTGTTTCCCTACTACTGATTAAAACCAACGTTATTATGGAGCGGCGACGTCATTTAAGCAGGGAAGAAATGCTCAGAGCCGTGGGAATGATAGAAGCTGGTTCCCGGCAACGTACTGTGGCTTTAGCTCTGAATACAAGTCAGAGTGTTATCAGTCGACTTTGGACACGTTACCGAAGCACTGGTACCGTGGCTGAGCACCATGGAGGACGGTATCGCTGCACCACACGGAGACAAGACCGATACATTCAAATCTTAACTCGAAGAGCTCCAACAATAACCGCCATGATGTTAGCCGTGAGGCTTCATCACTCTTCAGGGAACTTAATTAGCGACCAAACAGTCAGAAACCGCTTGCATGAAGTGAACCTTCATTCCCGAAGACCGCTACGGGTACCACCTATAGCAATGCACAATCGTAGGATTCGATATCAATGGGCTCTTGAACACAGAAATTGGGCAGAAGAACAATGGCGTTTCGTGTGCTTTTCTGATGAGTCTCGTTTTGGTATGAGACCGGATACAAGACGTATACGACACTGGAGAACCCCTGGACGCCAACAGCGATTAAAATCCTGCAAGGAAGTCCATCCTTATAGTGGTGGAACCATCATGGTATGGGCGGGTATTTGGATCGGCGGAAGAACTGAGTTGATTTGGATCAGAGGCAACCTCAACGTTCAAATTTATGCTGAGACGATTGTATCAGACGTCATCGTTCCTCTACAAGTGCAAATCGGTCCCTTATTTCAGTTAATGCATGATAATGCACGACCGTACACCGCAAGAGTTGTAAGACAGACTCTCGCCGCAGCTAACATCAATGTCCTGCCCTGGCCTGCTCAGTCGCCAGACTTGAACCCGATTGAGCATGCATGGGATATGCTACAGAGAAGAGCTCTGCCGAATATGGAGGGTATCCAGTCGCAAGAAGACCTTTTTTTGTTGTTGCAACGAACATGGGCGGCCATTCCACAGCGTGATTTGGATGAACTCATTTTGAGTATGCCAAACCGATGTTCTTGTGTTATTAGTGTTCGCGGTAGAAACACGGATTATTAATTGTTTAAGTTACCCAATAAAATTTTAAAGAAAACTGTTATTTCAGTCTTTTTTTCGAACTTTTGTGTTAGTGGTTCAAATGTCAAAAATCCCTTTATTAGGAAAATGGCAAATTTCTTTATTAATGCAAAGGTGACTTGGTTAATCGTTACTGTGACAAACGAAAACACTTTATTTGATGAATCCTTAAAGAAAAATTTAATTAATATCAATCAGGAGAAAAGTTATTGCAAAAATATATGTTGATCCCTAGACACTTTTGATGTGTGTATATAAACAGGCAAGAAAAAAAGAACAGAAAAAATTAAAAGGGTAGGTATCTATATAGGTGCTTGTTGTACAGTGGGTATGTAATACTTATGACCCCTTGAAAACTGAATGGGAACTCTTAAAATGATAATGCTGTTTAATTTTAACGGACTATCGTTGACCAGTGACCTTTATTGAACATGAGCTCAATGAACTCTTGATGTTTTGTTTTTCTGATTTTTGTAGGTACATGTTGCGGTCTCCCATAATTAAAGAAGTACTTACGTCATACCTTTGTCTAGAAACTGAATAAATGCTGCCTAATATTTTACTGCAGATAAATAATTTAAAAAATTCCGCCATAATCGTTAGCCATGTCTGAAACTCCTAAGGTCTATGGTGGCGATCGCCCGGAGACGGTTGCTAGGCAACGGGCGATCGTTCCCCCGACGCGAGCTACGCTCCGATTTCGTTGCGTAGGTACCTATTTTGAATTTTTAAATGTACGCTCTCGCACTTGTTTTGAAATATGGCGGTTTCATAATTTTAATTGACGTTAGCTGTCAATGCCGCCATTTTGTGCGGAGATTTGAAAATGGAATAAATTGTTTTTTAATGGAGCTAAAACCTAATTTGATTTTTATTTCGGTTATGGGTGTGTTTTATGATAATTCGAATTAATATTATTTGAATCGAAATTTGATATTATACAATCAAGGACTTTTTTTAACTTAGCTACATTCTTTGTAGGTATCTATTTAATAAGTACACATAAATTTGAAAAAGTGTACGAAATAGATTTTAATTTTTCTTCTAAGTATTTTCGCAGTCGCTTCATGTTAAATACTGGTATTCAACTGCATCCGGTTAAACTGGAATCCGACCCCAACATAGTTGGGAAAAGGCTAGGCAAATGACGTGACGTGATGATATGACGTGTGTGTTGGCGTGTGTGAGTCTAATCGTAATGTACAGACGCCAGCTTTGCAACGAATAATTTGTTTGTATGTCTCCCCGTGTGCTGTAAGAATCTGGATATTTACGGACTAGTTTACATAATTCGTAGATATAGATACCAACTAAGGTGAGAATCTTGTGTAGCCGAAAGTAAGGCTTGCAACTATCTGTTGGTTCTATATTTGTAATTATTCTTATGAGCTTTTTTGGAGGGTAAATAGGGAGGGATTTACCACTTTGGAAGTGTCTCTCGTGAAAACTATTCAGTTTAGAAAAAAATGATATTAGAAACCTCAATATCATTTTTGAAGACCTATCCATAGATACCCCACACGTATGGGTTTGACAAAAAAAAAATGTTTAGTTTCAGTTCTAAGTATGGGGAACCCCAAAATTTATTGTTTTTTTTCTATTTTTGTGTGAAAATCTTAATGCGGTTCACAGAACACATCTACTTACCAAGTTTCAACAGTATAGTTCTTATACTTTCGGAGAAAAGTGGCTGTGACATACGGACGGACAGACAGACATGACGAATCTATAAGGGTTCCGTTTTTTAGGGTTCCGTAGTCAACTAGGAACCCTTATAGTTTCGCCATATCTGTCTGTCCGTCCTCGCTTAATCTCTGTGACCGTTAGCACTAGAAAGCTGGAATTTTGTAGGAGTACGTATATCAGTTACGCCAACAAAGTGGTAAAATAAAATTTTGGAAAATATTTTTTTTAGGGTAGCTCCCCTACATGTGAAGTGGAGATGAATATTTTTTCCATCATCTACCCCATCGTGTGGGGTATCGTTGAATAGGTCTTCTAAAATGGCTTAGGGGTTGCTAAAATGATTTTTAGATTTAATGCTCCATTTACGAAATATTAAAGTTTAAAGTGCAAATTTTTGTTCCAGTAGGGCGTCCTCTCCCCTCTAAAAGCTAAACTACTAGCTTGAAAAATCTGGAAAAATTCTCGATGAAAGTGCATTTCATGAACTTTAAAGGAAAAGTATAGCGGTTAAGATAACTTTATTAGTTTAGCAGTAATAGTCGTTGAACTTGGGTGTTGGATAATTTTGTACCAAATACAAAATCCTTAGCGTTAATCCTTTAAAGTGACTAAGATGAAGTAGTTGCTTGTTTATAATGGGTAAAGACTTGCATTGAAAACCAAAATATGTTTTTTTACCTATTCAGAATAAAGAACAACAGAATCGTACTACATTGTGATAACGGGCTACTACGGAACCCTACACTGTGCGTGGCCCGACACGCACTTGGCCGGTTTTTTTTGCCAATTGGCAACGGAACCATAAAAAGCCAATTTTGCTCATTTAACACAAAACAAAAAAAAGAACGCCGCAAGCGACTTTCCCTTCACCGATTCTTCCTTTCGTTAATTCCCCGCCCGTAGTAAGACGCTTCCTGACAAAAATACTGTATCATTGTGACATGCTTTCGGACATCCGGGCTTATATCCGTCACTCGGAATGGATTGTTTCATTTGTTCCCGTTTTATTTTCGTGAAGATTTCTCTGGGTACGTGTATTATACCTTGTTTGATTTCGGACTGATTTCTCCAACGCCAGATAATTTTAGGTATCGGAGGAATAATTTTGAATTTTTGACAGTTCTTCCATACAAAAACTGTCAGACGTCAATTTTATATCGCGAATAAAATTTATCTGTAGATTGAAAAATCAGTCCAACTTATTTATTGTGTATCCAATTGACAATCATCATCATTATAATGTTATTCTGCACTTCATCATCATCATCTGCCTAGCCTTGTCCCAACTATGCTGGGGTCGGCTTCCAGTCTAACCGAATGCAGCTGAATGCCAGTATTTTACATGGAGCGACTCCTATCTGACCTCCAGAACCCAATAACTAGGTAATACGATACCCCTTGGTAAGACTGGCTGTCAGACTTTCGGGCTTCTGACGACCCGTAACGACTGTCAAAAATCCACGAATGACATCCGAGACCAAAGGCTTAACGTGCTTTCCGAGGCACGGAGAGGTCTTGATAAGTAAAGATGGTCACCCATCCACGGACCAACCACAGCAAGCGTAGCACGCATTATCCTGCACTTATCCTTATTTATTTGG
Organism: Mesoligia furuncula; assembly: GCA_916614155.1. Lineage (NCBI taxonomy): Eukaryota > Metazoa > Arthropoda > Insecta > Lepidoptera > Noctuidae > Mesoligia > Mesoligia furuncula. The sequence continues at coordinate 15,729,073 of OU744815.1, read as the reverse complement.
GGTCGGCACAACATGCCTATTTCTTCCATACTTCTCTATTACCTACTGACCATCAGACTAACTATTGTCAGTTCCAAAGTCAAACCACAACTGTAATTATGTTACAGTTGTATGAAATGGCTTTAACACGGCAAATTGATGTAGAATATAACGTCTGTGTGGTGCCGGACTTAAAGAATAGCACCACCCCATACTTCCCGTGGGTGTCGTAAAAGGCGACTAAGGGTCTAACCGGAAAATGGGCAGCAGCGTTCTCTATGCATTCCACCACCATACCATACTGCGATCGCCAACCCGCCTGCCAAGTGTGGCGATTATGGCAAACCCGACCTTCTGGGAGAGGCCTATGTCCAGCAGTGGACGTCTTTCGGCTGAAATGATGATGATGATAATGTAGCCACTGCCTGGACACAGGCCTCCTCTCTATGATAGGGAGTGAGCCGTAACCCACCACGCGGGTCCAGTGCGGGTAGGTAGATGTCACATGTCTTCGAATTTTTGGTTCTAGGACATGTTGGTTTCCTCACGATGTTTTCCTTCACCGTTTTGTGAGCAGTGGTGATGAAATCAAAGTAAAGCGCCTGTTGGGGTTCGAACGTACGACCTACAGCTCGTGAGTCGCTGCCGTTAGCACTAGGCCGCCACTGATCCTGGGCCTCAAGTCTGCTATTACAATAGTGACAGAATGGTCTATAATTGATTTCATAATTGTTGTTTTTGACAAGTTTTTTAAGTTTCCAATGGTCAACCACTGACATTCCATTGAAAGAAATGGCATAGAATGGTAATCTCGTACATAATGAAAAATGAATTACTGACTTAGGCGCTAATCAGCTAAAATTTTGACACTTCCTTTGATCAGTGACCTACCATTAGAACGTAATTGTGCAGTCATTGCTTTTAATTCGTTACGAGTATCGTATATGTTCTGTGCCATTGACCGACCAATGATCAACCATTATGAATTTAGCAGATTACGAACTTTTAGCAAAATGACAATGGGGTGGTGGTGGGATCGTGTTGGAATGACGAATTTATAAAAATAGCAGACTAAGGCCCCTGATGTAGTATATCAATTGTAATTTTTTAAACTATTAATTTCCCTGACTTTATATGTATACCTTTCGAAAGAAAGAAAGGGTCTTCCAAGTTAAGTATGGCGAAGATAAGACGACGATAAACTCGGCCTATATTGGTCGGTTAGGTAAAGAAATTTGGCTTAACCAACCGTTTTTATGCGAAACACATTTCCGTATGCTTCCATACAATTAATGAAATCTCAGAGTGGCTAGGTATGAGGTGGAGTGGATAGGTATGTGTTTTCTATAATAGAGCCACTCTGAGATTTCATTAATTGAAATAAATAATTATACAAAATACATAAATACAAATACATAATTATCCATATTACACATAATTATTGAATTGAATAAATCTATATCTATACATATAATAAAATTGTAGAAAAGTGGTGTCTGTACAATGGAAATATATTAAAAAAAAGTAGCAGGGGTTGTTATTATATCGATGCCGAACCCGAAAATGTAATTAAATTTTTTTTTGTCTGTTTATCTGTTTGTCTGTTTGTGCACGCTAATATCAGAAACGGCTTATTCGATTTAGATGCGGTTTTCATTATTATATTGTAGTAAGCTTCACTTAACATTTAGTGTTTATTTCATGTCAATCGGTTCATAAATAAAAAAGTTATGTCAATTTAAAGAATCACGGCGAACATTTGTTAAGGTATTCTATCAGAGTACGTAAACGCCTCGCGCCTGCGCGTCCGTGGCTATATATACAAGGTGTAACGGAAAGGGGGTATCAACCCTGAAGGAGGTGAATGAAGATGAAAAAAAAAATTTGGACCTCCCATAGTAATAGCACATCAATGATTTACTATTACTATGGGAGGTCCAAATTTTTTTTCATATTTCGACCTATGTTCTTTGGGCAAATTTGTTCAGTTTCATGAGCACAATCACCTCCTTCAGGGTTGATACCCCCTTTCCGTTACACCTTGTATAAAGCGCGCTGAGAGCCGCGCCGCTGCCATAATTCCGCTCCAGCCTGTCCCTTGCTGCCCTCTCCCAGCGACGCCCTAAGCCGAGGTCCGTACCCCACAGGGGGTGCCCTTAGCGTGTAGTCGCTTAGTTTTTAAGTTTATATTGTGTAGTTAAGTTGTGTATTATGCCCTGGCTGGAGGCCTTAATTTATTGAGGCATCCACAGGAAAGCCAGGTTAAGCAGTCGACAACCCCTCAGGTTGAACTGCGAGATGACCATTTCAAAAGAAAACGCGCCGCTGCCATAAGGATTCAGTTATTCATAGCGAACGCACGTATCCTGGAGAGTATAGGCGAATAGTTGGATTCGATTATTGCGATTCACTTGAATACTGACTGTTTGCGTATTTCATTTATTTATATTTTAGGGTTTGTAGGTTAGGTTCTTTTTCTTAATTTTCTTTAAAATTTTGTAAGTATTTGGTATAGGTTAGGCGGTTCTTTCCTTGATTATTGGGTATTTACTTATCTTAATTTTTATTTAGGGTTTTGTAAATAAATATTGTAAGCATTTATTATTGGTTAGGCATTTCTTTCCCTGATTTTCGGTATACTTATCTTAATTTGTATTTAGGGTTTGTATATAAATATTATAAGTATTTGGTATAGGTTAGGCATTTCTTTTCTTGATTTTCTTTATTAATTATAAGTTCATTAGCTTAGGTTAGTAATTATTTTTGCTAGCAATTCTTTTGTTTTATAAAGTTAGTACGTTTGTCTGTGTAGAAGAATAGCACCACCCCTTACTTCCCGTGGGTGTCGTAAAAGGCGACTAAGGGTCTCACCGGAGAATGGGCAGCAGCGTTCTCTATGCATTCCACCACCATACCATACTGCGATCGCCAACCCGCCTGCCAAGCGTGGCGATTATGGCAAACCCCCCCAAAATTGGGGGAGGCCTATGTCCAGCAGTGGACGTCTATCGGCTGAAATGATGATGATAATGACGTTTGGTTTACACGTCTTAACACTTATTACTTAAACTGTGATAATTTTAGAATGTATAATAATCTGTATTTATAATTTAATTGTTTACGATAGTACGTGTTTACTAAATAACTGTGTGTTAAGTAGTAAGTACTATTTTATTGTAAGAATGCCTCGAAGAAGATCCAACCTCTCCCAATGTAGCAGAAATGCTAAAAGGATGAGATTAGTTCAATCACAGGAATCTGAGGAAGGTCGTGAGGCAAAAGGCTCTCTGCACCAGGCTAGGTTTCGTGCTGCAGAAACTTCGACTCAGCGAGAATCTCGACTGAGTTCAAATCGTTCTCGAATGATGACAACTCGAAATAGGGAAAACGGGGAACAACGAAAGGCACGTTTATCTGTCGATCGCGAAGCTCACGCGCTATCGCGTGAGTCTGAGACTTTTGCTGTCAGGGAAATCCGCCTGAGCTCCCAGAGAGTACGGACAACAAATGCTCGATGATTCCAGGAGACACAGGACGAACGGGAAATACGTCTCACTGCCGATCGTGAAGCTCATACACTATCGCGTGAGTCAGAGACTTTCACTGATAGGGAAATTCGTCTGAGTTCTCAGAGGGTTCGGACAGCAAATGTTCGGTCTCAGGAAACACAGGAAGAACGAGAAATACGTCTCACTGCCGATCGTGAAGCTCAAGCACTAGAGTCTGAGACTGTCACTGAAATTCGCCTGAGTTCTCAGAGGGTTCGGACAGCAAATGCCCGGTCTGTAGACGGTATATGTAATTCAAAATATGCTGCCCGAAAAGTCACTATTCCACGCGGACGAAGTCGCGGGCACAGCTAATAAATAAATAAAATGGTTAAAACGAACAGTTGTTGTTATTAAGAACCTGCGGAAAATCTCCATGCATCAAGAGAATCCATAAGAAATACGACACACAATCAAATTTGAACCTTATGCTTTATCGATAAAGTTAAAATTCTATTAAAGAAATTTGACAGATTGTAGTAGCTTGATGTGCTGGTGTCTGTACCAGATATGTAGAAACCATAGTATCTATGGTAGAAACCAACGCCAACTGATACGATCCTAGTGACCCTAACATACTCCTTCTGCTGCGTTTACGTTCATACATCTGCGGGGTAATTACGTAATACACTATCAGTAGCAATGGCTTTCATATTGACAGTTCAACAGTTATTTAAGTTATTGAGAAGACACATTTTCCGAACATTATGAATCAATGGATTAGCAATTTACTTCAAAATGAATCAGATTGTCATTGAAAATGTATTAAGTACGCAGGTCCTACACGGACGCCAGTAGTGATTACTACGCACCCGACTTTTTTGAAGAACGTTACCAATATTATCACTATTATCATGTCCTTCTAAGGCGATCCCCTGGCGAAAACATACAAACATATTCCATGTCTTAATAACGTAGAGTGCCCACATTTATTACATCACATGCAAAACACAACTGTTACATTATTAATAAGATCATCTGCTCATACATTTTGATAATTGAATCCCCAAATAATTACTGTAATTATAACAACATTAATGGGAACGGCACAATACTGATAACTCGACGAACAAATATGGAATACGAAATTGAAAATATTTCACTTAAAGCTCGTTTACACTACGCGAGGTTCTTGTTTATCGAGAGGTGAAAATTGCCAGCTGCGGAAGCGAATCTTAATCAATCAACTCAGCCTATCGCAATCCACTGCTGGAAATTGGCCTCTCCTAAGCTACTACACAACCAACACCCGGTCCCATGCAGCCACCCTTTTGAGCTCGTCGGCCTATCTAGCTGGGGGCCGTCCCACACTACGCAATCTTGCTATGAAAAGAAACAAAAACTCGTCCACATCTCTATCAATACGAGGCTCTTCATGCAATTGCATATATCAACATGCAAAAACAGTGATTCTAGCCTACCTAGTAGTTTCGCAGTCGGTCAGATCCGTTGCTGTATACTCTCATATCTTTCAGGCCTGAGTAATCACACTGTTGGACCGTGTCCAACAGTGGTCCTGAGTCTGATCTCTCTCCGGTCAACAACAACACCCTGTCCTCCGCCTTCTGCATCCAGTCTCTCCCAGCCACCATTTTGAGCTCGTCGGTCCATTTAGCTGGGGGCCGGCCCACACTACGCAATCTTGCTATCAAAAGAAACAAAAACTCGTCCACATCTCTATCATTACGAGGCTCTTCATGCAGTTGCATACATCAACATGCAAAAACAGTGATTCTAGCCTACCTAGTAGTTCCGCAGTCGGTCAGATCCGTTGCTGTATACTCTCATATCTTTCAGCCCTGAGTAATCACACTGTTGGACCGTGTCCAACAGTGGTCCTGCGCCTGATCTCTCTCCGGTCAACAACAACACCCTGTCCTCCGCCTTCCGCATCCAGTCTGTCCCTTTGACCTTTTTAAGGTCGTCGGTCTATCTAGCTGGGGGCCGGCCCACACTACGTGATCTTGCTATGAAAAGAAACAAAAACTTGTCCACATCTCTATCATTACGAGGCTCTTCATGCAATTGCATACATCAACATGCGAAAACAGTGATTCTAGCCTACCTAGTCGGTCAGATCCGTTGCTGTATACTCTCATATCTTCCAGGCCTGAGTAGTCACACTGTTGACCGTGTCCAACAGTGGACCTGCGCCTGATCTCTCTCCAAATGTGCCGGATTGCCGTCCTATCGGACTATGAGAGTGACGGAAGAGGGTGTGCACCTGTGACTGTGCACACTCTTGTGCACTATAATATCTCCCGCGCCAAAGACCCATCCTAGTCCCCGTTGAGATTGGCCGCCGTGGCCGAAATACGGTCTGGAGGACTTTATTTATTTGGTCACACATGAACGTGCGTTTTACCGAACCTACGTAGGTGCCGTTTATACTAGTCAATTTTTATCTCCTTCCGAACATCGCCTATTCGAGACTACAAAGTGCAAACTGTCCTCGTGTAAACAAGCTGTTCGGATAGCGGATTCCAACGGTTTGTGAACAAACAGCCGCGCACAAATAACGAGGTTAAGCCTGTAATTATTTTCATGGTGGTCTGAGTTTGTTGTGATTACTGTCGAAGGGAACGTGATATTGAAATGTGGTCATTCAACGTTTGTATTGGTATTAACAACTTCATCGAGTTATAAATGAGACTATAATTAATAATAATATTAGTGATGTGCCTCGTGAGGGGCCTGTGGCTAAATAATAACAGCCGCACAGGTCGATCGATCAGGTTAAGCTACGCTTGCCGCGGTTGGTCTGTGGATGGGTGACCATCTTTACATACCGTGACCCCTCCGTGCCTCGAAAAGCACGTTAAGCCGTTGGTCCCGGCTGTCATTCGTGGATCTTTGACAGTCTTTACGGGTAGTCAAAAGCCCGAAAGTCTAACAACCAGTCTTACCAAGGGGTATAGTATTACCCAGTAACTAGGTTGTGGAGGTCAGATAGGCAGTCGCTCCATGTAAAATACTGGTATTCAGCTACATCCGGTTAGACTGGAAGCCGACCCCAACATAGTTGGGAAAAGGCTAGGCAGATGATGATGATTAGTGATGTGGACTCTGCAATCAATTTACTATAAAGGTTGTCCGCTAAAGGTCGACCTTATGTAGTGCAGCAGGCTGGCAATAAATTAGCTCTGGCCGCATTCGAACAGTCAAGCAAGTTTAGAACGAGGTGTCAAATATTTTTTGTATTAGGTTTTTTGTTTAGAATAAAACGGTGATAATTTTATTGGGAAAATGTAAAGACGTTCAATCAAAATAAACGAGCTCATCAGATCTTTACAGTACCGACAATCGTTACTGTAAATGGCCTTATAGCGGAGAGCCTCGACAAACACCTCACCAGGCCCTCATTGCGCCGCTGGGTCATGGCTTGAATCAGAAAGCAGTAATCCTGGATACGGCACGCATAGTAGGGAGGTTCCTCTCTCAAGAGACCTGACCACCAACAGCTTGGACCCTGGCCCCTATTTTTTAATTTAAAAAAAAAAACTAGCCTGTTATTGTCCCAGTGCAGCGCAAAAGCTCTCGTACAGAGAAGGCACGAGCTTGAATATAAAAAAAAATACAATCTAACAACGCAATAACCCTTTTCTTCCATTGTAAATCGTGTTTCAACAAGTTTCACACAATAGTTACAGAGTTGAACAAGTTATAATGGAAAAATATTGTTTATTTCTTGCTACCAACAAGTCTAGGAAAACTGAGATTTCTATAATACAACTGACTTCACAAGTAAGGTAAGTAATTCTTTGAACTTTTACTCAGCTACCCACATTTAAAGTAAAAAAAAAACTTTAGTTACGGAAGCAGAGAATTTATACTACCCACTTTTATTTTGTTCGATTGGCAGTTCCCATTTTGTGGATACACAGAAGCGACGAGGCAACTGCAACCGTCGACGCATGTCGACGGCTGCCGTCCACTACGTGTCGCTCGTATATTTGAGTAAGATGCTCAAACAGGGCCAGTATAGCTGTTCACAACCATCCGACAGGCTCATCATCATCATCTGCCTAGCCTTTTCCCAACTATGATGAGGTCGGTTTCCAGTCTAACCGGATGCAGCTGAATACCAGTATTTTACACGGAGCGACTGCCTATCTGACCTCCACAACCCAGCTATTGGGTAATACGATACTCCTTGGTGAGACTTGTTATCAGACTTCCGGGCTTCTGACTACCCGTAACGACTGTCAAAGATCCACGAATGACAGCCGGGACCAACAGCTTAACGTGCTTTCCGAAGCACGGAGGGGTCCAACCAGGTCTAACCATCCGAAATGACACATTTCAATAACCTGATTTGCCTTCCCCCAACAGCAAACAGCTGTCGGAAGAATAGCGGTCGTCTATTTGATTTAAACTGACAAAATGTTCGGGTTTTGGACCTGTGAACAGCACTTTGCCGACTCCTACGATAATATTGATTGATATTCGATACGGTTCGGAAGCGTATCGAGTATTTGTGAATAGCTATGCTGATTTACCCACAGGCTAATATGGCTCGAGCCTGTAGCGGTATCTACAACGCCACATGAGAACAACGCGTCATACTGACGTCACGCAAAATCCTGCATCTCGCAAGCAGAGTTAACCGCGCAACTAGCATAGGTACAACGGGGCAGTTGCCCGCCAGACACAACACCCGTCTGATCGGAGGATCCTCCCTTTCCTATGGAGATTGAGTGAACTTTACCCCCTGTTCCTCGTACCTGTATACTGGTGACCCCGAACATGAACGTCAGCGCAGCCTTCGTGCACCTACTTCAGCGTGACGTCATCAACATCACTCCTAGGGCGCAAGGACCGAGGGGGCGCTAAGCTTGCCCTTGCAAGGTCCAACCTAAATAAATAAATATTTACCTACTTCTACTTTATTTTTGGTACAAATTTGATTCTATAAATAAGTGTTACAATTATTTGGTGCCTTTCGTTCCTTTTTGATTTGACTTGACTCATTTTTTGATTCGTCTTTCGTTGATTTATGCTCTGAGATTAGAATTATGCACTGAGATTTATGCTCTATAAGAACGACGGAAGAACAAGAGTGTATAGAAGACCAGGGGAGCGATTCAAGCAAGCATGCATCGAAGTGAAAGTGGCTTATGGAAGTGGATCCGTACTTGTATGGGCCGGGATTTCCGCAGAGAGTCGCACAGAGCTGGTGGTTACAGAAAACGGTACAATAACTATCGAAAGATACGTGGAAGAAATCCTAAACGAATACTTTATCCGTTTATGTTCAATTTGGTAGGGGATGCTATCTTTATGCATGACAATGCCCGGCCTCATACTGGTGAAATTGTAAATGACTATCTTCAAGAGGTGAATATTAACTGTATGGAGTAGCCAGCAGCCCTGACCTCAACCCAATCGAGCATGCTTGGGACGAGCTCTGACGATGTGTGAGACACCGAAGCCCTTCCCCGATCGCGCTTCAATAGCTCAAGTTGCGCTCGTAGAGGAATGGGAGAATATTCCCCAATATCGTATAAGAAACTTGGTGTACAGCATGCCAAACTGCATAATCGCAGTGATGACAGCACGCGAGGGTAATACAAAGTACTAAAACTCAAGAAAATTTTAAAGTGTAGAGAAAAAAAAAAAGCTTTTCCATTTTTAGGGTTTCTTACCCAAATGGTTAAAACGGGACCCTATTTATTACTAAGACTCCACTGTCCGTCTGTCTGTCTGTCACCAGGCTGTATCTATCTTCTCTCGCTTTCACAGATGATGTATTTCTGTAGCCGCTATAACAACAAATAATAAAAATAAAGTTACCCGCGCACCTCGCCCAAAACTCCCATAACTCGGACAAATAACCCGATCCCAATCGTAACTCAATCGGAACCAGACATCAGCTCGGCAATCATTATGAGCGAAAATGTAAATATGAGTAGATATTATAAACGTCCCCGTCCTGCGGACGACACTTCGCCGCAAAGGGATGCTTTTCCATCCCCGCAAGAACTACGGGATACGCTTTATGAGTGGAAGGAAGAACAGAATACCACGATCTCTAAACTGATTGCGGATCAGACGGCGGCGATGACCAAACTCACGACTGAAATTAGTGAAATAAAATCTCAAAATACCCAGATACAAGTCTCAAATACAGAAATACGCAAATCTAATGAAGAGATTGTGAAATCGATGACTTTCATGAATCTTCAATTTGAAGAATTCAAAAAGGAAATCGAGGATCTTAAGAAAGTCCGTCAAGAACAAAGATATCATATAGAAAATTTGGAAAGGAAAATTCAGGACTTGCAACAAAAGTCAAGGTCGTCTGGTATCGAGATTCGAAACATATCACAATCCGATTCGGAGTCCAGTGGCAGTCTTGTTAAAACTGTCTGCAATCTCGGAAAAGCCGTGGGGTTACAAATAACAGAATCTGAGATCCGGGATATCCATCGCCTTCCTGGGAAGTCATCCACCACCCCCGTCACCCCACGACCGATTATAGCGGAATTTTCTACCGTCCAAAAAAAAGAGACCCTGCTATCTGCCGTCCGATCATACAATAAAGACAAGGGAAAGGATAATAAAGTAAATACTGCGCTCATCGGCATTCCAGGAGCACGCCAGCCCGTGTACATCGCGGAACAACTTCCCTCCAACACCAAAAAGCTCTTCTACTTGGCACGGCAGTTTGCCAAAGACAACGATTTCAAGTTTTGCTGGATATCGAACGGCAACATCTTCCTGAGAAAAATAGAAGGTGCAAAGCAAATTTTAGTTAACACGGAAAAATGTCTCCTTGATGTCAAAAACGTAACTATGTGACTATCTGAACTACTTAATAACTGTTTTAAATCTGTCTTTAGATATAGGCAAAGTTGTATAATTTACATACACTCACTCTTATTCACCTCGTACGAATATACCTTACGCAACTCATTTCTACACAATCACCCCATATTTCTATTAATTATATATAAGCAATGTTTCTCCAAATTTGAGCCCATTCATATAATAGCCCCATTCAAGATTCACACAACTATGTTACGATTTGTAATTTCTGTTCTGTTCAAATGGCTATCATAAATAATATTAACAGCGAACTAGACTCGCTAAACGTAGGTAACTCTTTCACCTGTAGTCCAGAGGACTGCCTAAAGTTTGTAAACAATAACGACAGCAACTTAAATTTCATACATTTAAACATACGTAGTATAAACAAAAATATTGATCAACTGCAAGTTCTGTTGCACTTAACAAAAATCTCATTTGACGTCATAATCCTGACCGAATGCTGGCTCAGTAAGGTTTCTAATTTACCTGTATTGCAGGGTTTTCAATCTCATTTCACGGAAACAAATTCTAACCAGAACGATGGAATAGTCATATACACAAAGCAGGGCCTGCAGGTCTCTGTCTGGGAACCTAGCTTTTTGGGTGGCAACTGTCTGGTTTGTCAAATAGACAAAAAAATGGCTATTGTTGTTGTCTATCGCTCCCCATCATATAACTCTAAGGATAGTTTTGATAAGTTTTTAGAAAGTCTAAATACTGTTTACAGCAAACTTTCCTCGTGGCAGAACATCGCCCTCATTGGCGACTTAAATATAGATATAAAACAGAATAGTAGTAATGACCGAAGCGTCGACTATCTGATACTTAACACTTCTCACGGGCTCCTGCCAACTCATCTGTTTCCTACTAAGTAGGCTTGAAAATTGTATTGATCATGCTTTCGTGAAAACTAACTTACCCATCACCACATTAGTTCTGGATTCTCATATCACGGATCACAAACCCCTCCTGCTTAGTATTGCTAACACCAATCCCAAACGTGAAACTGGGCACATTTCTACTTCCTTGAATTACGCTGCAATTAGGCTAGAGTTGGAAAACTTGGATTTTGCAGTCGTTTATGATATAGACGACCCTAACACCTCTATGAACACTTTCATAACAATCTTAACGTCTGTTATCGCAAAACATACGAAGCAAACAATAATCCCGAGGAAAAAAAGAACTATTAAACCATGGATTACCCCTGGTCTTCTGAAGTGTATTTTAAATCGAGACAAGTTGCACGCGAGATCTAACAAAGACCCTAATAATATTATACTCAAGACTACGTACACGCGCTATCGTAATTTTTGTAATGCCCTACTACGAAAGCTAAAGATTGCCTACGAAAAAAGTGAACTTGATAAAGCCAAAAATAATCCAAAAGCCCTCTGGAAAACAATAAAAGAAATTACTAATACAGTTAAAAGTAAATATAGCCCTGTTGAGCTTTTAAAAATATCCGACAATCCTAAATCCTCCATAAATGAAGTATGCAAATTCTTCACTAATGTAGGGAAAAGGATGGCCGACAACATCACACTTCGGTCCCACATCTCCTCTAACCAGCCTAGCAGTGACTTTCCGAAAATCAGCGAGAACCCCCTCTCCCCTGCCAATTCCATGGCGCTAGTGGAGGTTGATGAGACTGAAGTGGAATCCTTAATCCTACAATTACGCAATGACTGTGCCTTGGGTTGGGATGGTGTATCGCCCTTATTATTGAAAATGTGCCGTCAGACATTAACACAGCCTTTGACGCATATCTTTAATGGCTGTTTACAAAAGGGTGTCTTTCCTGATGCACTCAAAAGAGCTATTATACATCCAATCAATAAGGCGGGGAACAGAGGCTGTGTCAACAACTATAGACCCATCTCGGTTCTGACTGCTCTGTCCAAGATACTTGAAAGGATTCTTGGTCGCCGTCTGAATAACTTCTTGGACAAGTACCAGATCATAGCCAAAAACCAATATGGCTTTCGTGCTGGAGTCTCAACCGAAGATGCAGTCCTTGACTTGACGCAGTTGGTTGCTGGGAACCTGGACAATAAAAATAAATGTCTTGGAATATTCCTAGACCTTTCTAAGGCATTCGACACAGTGTCTGTTCCCTTACTTTTCGCAAAATTGGAGCAGATTGGTATAAGAGGCATCGCTCTTCAAATCTTTAAGGATTACCTGACCAATCGGACTCAAATGACTAAAATAGGTAACCTCATTAGTGATGAGGAACTCATCATATACATATCCTTTCTGAAACTGGGTTTGAATGTCCCTTGTCACATTGTACCTTATTCCTTTTTATTCCTCTAGTTTTAACTAAGGAAACGAAAGTGGTTTTGTCTGACTCATTAGACTATAATAATGTGTATCTATTAAACATTTTGTGTAGTAGGTAGGTGTATTAAAACTATTAGAAGTTTGGCCCAACAGGGGTATTAGGTAATCGTGTTATTCAAGCCATTATATTGTGTGTTTGATAAGGTCCTATTTATACCGATATTATATGCGTTTTAAATATACATTGCTTCAATAGTTTTATGTACCTACACAATTAGGTACGTACGAGTTCCTACCATAAACTAAACTTTTTCAAGTTTTTTTTAATGACTTAATCAAAAATATACCTATTCTTGATTGTGTATAATTTACATGGACATAACTTTGTAATATGACATATATTGACATATATTACGAAGTTATGTCCATGTAAATTATACACAATCAGGAATAGGTATATTTTTGATTAAGTCATTAAAAAAAACTTCGTAATATGACATATATTACGAAGTTATGCCCATGTAAATTATACACAATCAGGAATAGGTATATTTTAGATTAAGTCATTAAAAAAAACTTGAAAAAGTTTAGTTTATGGTAGGAACTCGATAATAAAATACATTTTTGTGAGAAGACGTGCTGATCTCAATGAAGTTTTTTCTTGCTGTAACTCATATAGTTTTGTAGTGAACTTTGAGTGTGTAAAAGCCCTTGAACTATAAAATAAAATATAAAATGTAGCTATATCAATGATATATTTAGCTAAATATATCATTGATGTAGCTACATTTTCAGTGACGTGTTTAAACCACATGGCTCAACTTTTGTCCAGTGTCAATATTAACAAAAAATCTAATTTTCTTTACACCAAAATAATCAAAAAAATTAGAACCTCTTATGACTATAATTGAATTATTAATAACACAACAATTAATTAAAAATCGAAAAAAATCTAAAACTTTTCTTTTCACAATCGCGCTGAGATTTTACGCCCGATTAGTGAGGACCGTGCAATCATTAATATTGATTATTTACGGTATTTACCGGTTTTTTATATATACTGAGTGAGGAGGTTTCTTCCATAGCGTTTTGTCGGGCTCACAGCAAAGATGAGGTGGGTAATCCTCTTTTCTCTTTGCCTCGCTGTCGTGCTAGCTGCACCTCATTCGGTAAGTAAAACGAACATTCTATTTTCGCGTCATTTTTTGTGAAAAAAACAAAGAATAAAATTATAATTTATCCTCTTTACGGTGAAAATTCAGTGTTTTGTTTTATATAATATTTGAGTGTGTCTAAAGTACCTACCTACATATTAACAGAAAGAGTCAACTTTTTATTTACTTACTATTAAAGTAATAACGCAATTTATCTAAGAAAATAAGATAAGTAGCAAAATCTTAAAAAAACGAACTAAGTAGGTACGTGAATAATTCGCGAATGAATGATGAAATTCCTTGAATCATATTGTGTGTTGAATGTTCGTTCATGATGAATGATATTTTATAACAAGCATCTGTGATCTGTCATCATTTTCACAAAAGGCAACGACTGAACGTGACTGAACTGAAATGTACACTTGTACACTGAATAATATTTTTCAATGCTGGTTTGTAAAGTTTTTCATCAGAAGCTGAATTTCTTACAAACTATCCTTATTCGAACTAGCCACAAACAAAAATGGTTGTAAACATAATTAAAGTTTTTGTTTAATTAAAATAATGTTTTGACTTTTTTAGCAAAGCCAGTCAAGTGCTGATGAACAGGTAAGACTTTTATTAATGTTCTTAATTATAAATAGGTTACAATTACGAGTCACTGGGATCACATGATGATCTTAGAAAAGTCTCAGACTTAGAAGATAGATTTACCTACAATATTAATTTTTAATAACTTAATTTTTTTTAATTACGATCACCAATTTGTGGAATCCCTGTGCCTATGGCCTCATTGATGGTTAATTATTATGTCTGTCATTGTCATCTTGTGCACCAGTTTTATAGCAGTAGCAGCCATGTGCGTGTGGTGTGAGGGCCACTTTATTAAAACTCTTTGAAAATGTGCTTAGGATTTAGTGAACATTCCCAAAGAATTGTGAAAGTTGGAATCAGATTTTGTGAAAGTCTAATAACCGAGTAAAGCGAAAAATCGAAGAAAGTTTATTAAAACCTATGACTCTACATATACTAATCTTTACTGCAATCTAAAAGATATTGTGGTCACCGTATTTCCTAATACAGAGAATAAAAAAAGAATAATCAAAATCGGTTCATAAACGACGAAGTTATCCGCGAACACACATAAAAAAAGAAAAAAAATATATATACGGTCGAATTGAGAAACCTCCTCCTTTTTTGAAGTCGGTTAAAAATAAAACTCGATTTACTTATACAATAAAGGGTCTTTTAATTTCTTTCTGGTATCGCATTTGTTGCACATTTTTTTTCACAAAAAGAGACAATTTTGTATTTGTCTTATCTTTCATACGATAAGCGTAATAAATCGAAAATAAAATAAAATGGAGGACTGAGGGCCCGAATGTTATCAAGGTCATAACTTTTAAACAACAAAAAGTGGTGACCTGTTCTTGCTTTCATAAATTTTCACAATTTATTTAGTAACATATAGGATTTCAAACAGTAGCTGTAAGTTAATGATTTCATTATAATTGCGTAATAAACTTTTACGTGTATGAGAATTGAGGGCCCATTTTGTACGAAGATATACAAAGTAGGACAGTGTTTTGCGATAATATCTTTTTTTCACAAATTTTGTTTGGCATTAGCTTAGATTTTGGCATAAAGACTTTTTCTGTAGTGTCCATAGTTTATCAGTTTCAGGTGGGCCCTCAATCCTCTATGTGAGAACTGAGGGCCCAACTTTACAGTCTATAACTCGGTTATTAGACTTTCACAAAATCTGATTCCAAGTTTCACAATTCTTTGGGAATGTTCCTAAGCACATTTTCAAAGAGTTTTAACAAAGTGGCCCTCACACCACACGCACATGTAGCAGCCTATGTAGAAAATAACAGTGACTTTAGTTGAGAATGTTGGGAACAACCAAAACTTTACAACTGCAAAACACAAAAAGTTGACCAACAGGTCACCTGCTACAACATATCCAAACATTCCTAAGGGTTCTAATGGTTGTCGTAAGCCTGAGATACAGCTGCTTGTCCTATTGCAGTAACTAAAATTCCAGCATCATTTTGTCCTATTGAGCTTGACATGGTTATATGAGCTGTGGTTGTTGATAAAGAAACCCAAATAGTTTATGTTAAAGATTGACTCCATAAACAGCTTATCTCATTGATAAACATTTACTCTAGTAGTTAAGTTATTGTTACGAGCTTCGGGTTCGTGACAATAAAAACTGCCGATTTAATAACCAAAAATTTACACTTTAATTAAAAACACTAATTACAACTCAAACACACTAATTACAAAACACAATTGCAATACTGATCGCCTTAAGTCGCACTTGAAGATCGCTTCGGATGTTTTCACTTCGATCGCTTATTTAACACTGTCGCTCGCGGCTCACGCCGGCCTTATATAGTGCTGCAGAGAGTTCTAGAACCTTCCATTGTAGAAACATCTGGAATGTTCGAGTACATACAGGCCCCGATCGACCAGAAGTCGATAGTTCGGGAAAGTTCTAGAAAGTTCTCGCATCGAAATTTCTAGAAGGGTCTTGACTACTAGTTCCGCTACTCGATACTAGATGGCGCTAGTGGTAACTACTGTCACCATGTACCAGGCATTAATTGTGGCGCGCAACACTGCCCCCTCCTAAGACATGCTCGTCCCGAGCATTATCGGCCCCATAATAACGCGCCAGTCGATCCACGTGGACGATCTTAGGAGTACCTCTTGCACCTTTCTGTATCCGGTAGGTTACGTCATTGATCTTTGTCACAATCCGGTACGGTCCGTCCCATTTAGCTTGAAGCTTAGGAGATTTCCCTTTGCTGCGGATTGGATTGTGCAATCACACTAGTGAAACTTCGTCGAACCTTTTATGGTTCATTTTACGGTCATAACGGGTTTACATCTTTTCAGACATTTGCTGGCCCGATTGTCTGACGTGCTCATAAATGTCACTCATTTTGTTCCGCAAGTCATTCGCATACTCGGTTATACTGCGTGGGGCATCAGGTGGTATTCCGGTGATCAGGTCTGCAGGCAGCCGTAATTCCCTTCCAAAGTTTGCGAAAGCTGGTGTCACCGATGTACTTTCGTGAACAGCGCTTCGATATGACAACAAAAACGGTTGTATGTGCTTATCCCAATCTCGTTGCCGATTTTCCACAACTTTTGCTAGGTACCTCTCCAAGGTCTGATTAAATCGTTCCACCATTCCATCTGATTGTGGGTGGTAAGAAGTTGTTCTTGTTTTATGAGTACCCATAACTCGACAAGTTTCCTGGAATATTTGGGACTCAAAATTCCTTCCCTGGTCGCTGTGAATCTCCAAGGGCACTCCAAAACGGCAGAAGACTTCATGAACCAGTTTATCAGCAACTGTTGAAGCTTCTTGGTATGGAATTGCGAAGACTTCCGGCCACTTAGTGAAATAATCCATCACAACCATGAAATACTTGTTACCACTTTCACTTTCCGGAAACGGCCCCGCAACATCAAGGGCTATCCTCTCCCATGGTGCACCAACATTGTACAATTTCAATGCACCTCTACTACGAGTCTGAGGTCCCTTCACAGCTGCACAACTTGTACATTTGCGACACCAGTCCTCGACATCGTCCCGACGGTGGACCCAGTAAAACCGTTCTCGTATCTTCAGTAGAGTCCGTTTTACTACCAGATGACCTCCTGAACAACCATTATGGTACAGCTGTAGAACATCCGGAACTTGAGCTTTAGGGACAACCATTTGCAAATGACAGCTGTCTCCCCGAGCGTTTTCCCATTTACGGCACAGGACTCCATCCTGAATCACCAAACTGTCCCATTGGGGCCAATAGCTTTTTGTGGTCGAACTCATTGCTGAGACGTCGCTCCACCTGGGCTTAGGAGCTCTGGCCTTCATCCACTCCAGAATCGGCTTGATGTCCGAACCTTCCTGCTGTGCACGTTGTAGGCTTTCCTTCCACTCGTTACTGAGGTCTGTCTTGAGTATCCTCACAGGTACGACTTCTTTACTTTCTTGTCTACTACAATGCTTGCAGTGTTCAGGACAAGGTCTTCTTGACAATGCATCTGCGTTGCCATGAGATTTCCCGCTGCGATGTTCGACCTCGAAGTCGTATTCCTGCAATAGTTCAATCCATCTCGCAACTTGTCCTTCTGGGTTTTTGAACTGCAATAGCCATTTATGTGCAGCATGGTCAGTTCGTAGGTGGAATTTCCGCCCCAGAAGATATTTGCTAAAGTGCTGCAATGACTTTACCACAGCAAGCAGTTCCCGTCTCGTAACACAATAGTTCCTTTCAGGTTTCAACAATGACTTGCTGAAGTATGCTACTACAACCTCTTGATCGCCGTTCCGCTGAGACAACACACCGCCAAGTCATATGTTACTTGCGTCTGTGTCAACTATGAATTCCTTGCCCGCATCAGGGTACCCCAAAATAGGTGTTTTGCACAGACGGTCGCTCCCGGTGGCCGCGCCGCACTGCTTCGCATGTGCGGCTGCTGGCAAGCCGGCCGATCACCGGGCGGGGAGCAAGTCCTGCGCTCCACCCGCCGGAACCAGGAGGAAAGGCAGGCCCTCCGTCGCCGTCGCCACCACCACCGTCGCCGCCGCCGCTGCCGCCGCCACCAACGCCGCTGCTGCCGCCGCCGCCACCACTGCCGCCGCCGCTGTCGCCGCCGCCATCGTCGAGGGGCCCTCACAAGGGGCCCGGGAGGGGGCTGAAATGGAGGAGTAATGGCTCCCCTTCGCCTCCTCCAGGCGAACATCAACCACTGCGCCTGCGCTCAGGACCTGTTGCTCCAGAGCGTGGCGCAGTGGTCGATTAACATCGCCGTGGTCGCTGAGCCGTACTTTGTCCCGCCCAGGGATGACTGGGTGGAGGACCTGAGCGGCTCAGTGGCCATACTTTCGTCGGCCGCCGCCGGCACCCCGTCCCTCGAATGCGTCACGAAGGGACAGGGGTGCGTAGCAGCACGGTTCGGAGAGATAGTAATAGTGGGGGTTTACTTCTCTCCGAACCGAACTCTCGCCGAGTTCCACAACTCTTTAACAGAGTTGAGTGTCGTCGTCGCCGGAAATCATCCCTTCCCCGTGCTAGTGCTCGGGGACTTCAATGCCAAGAATTTGGCCTGGGGTTCCCGTTACACGGATGTGCGGGGCAGGATGGTGGAGGACTGGGCTCTGGAAATAGGCCTGGTCGTCCTAAATCGGGGTTCTGTTCCCACGTGTGTGCGGATGCGGGGTGAGTCCGTGGTGGACATCTCGTTCGCCAGCCCCGCTCTGTCACAACATGTCATTGACTGGCGCGTCATGGAGGGGGTGGAGACCTACTCCGATCACCGGTATATCCGGTTCGACGTCTCCGCCCAGACCTCTAGCGCGCTGGTCCAACAGGCCCCGAGTGGTCCGCGGTGGGCGCTGAAGCAGCTGGACCGGGAGCTCCTCCTGGAAGCCTCGATCGTGCAGGCCTGGGTGTCATCACCGGACAGGCCTGCCAACATCGACGATGAGGCGGAGTGGTTCCGGGAGGCCATGTCCGAGATCTGTGACGTGGCAATGCCCCGAGTCCGGCCAGGACGCGCCCGACGTCAGGTGTACTGGTGGTCGCAGGAGTTGGAGACGCTACGCAAGGCGTGTGTCGATGCGCGACACCTGTACACCAGGCACCGCAGGCTCCGCATTCGCCCTCCGGATGCGGAAGCCACGGAGGCGGAGCTGTACGAGGGGTACAGAGCGGCGAAGACCGCCCTCCAAGAGGCTGTCCAGCGGGCCAAGGATGTGGCCCGCGAGGAGATGGTGGAGACTCTGAACAGAGATCCGTGGGGGCGCCCTTATAAAATGGTGCGGAATAAACTCCGCACCTGGGCCCCCCCGCTGACGCAGAGTCTCCGCCCCCAGCTGGTGGAGGAGGTGGTGAGCGCTCTGTTCCCTTCACGGGGGGAGCACACTCCCCCGCCCATGGCTCCGCCAATTGCGGTGCCCGAAGCGGACCACGCGGACGACGACGACATCCCTGCTGTGACCGGGGTAGAACTGAGAGCGGCGGTAGGAAGGCTGAAGGCCAAAAATACCGCCCCAGGACCCGACGGCTTGCCGGGTATAGCCTGGGTCCTGGCCTCGAGGGCTCTCGGGCCTCGACTGGAGGCGTTCTTAAGCGCATGTTTGGAGAGAGGCCAGTTTCCACGCCGTTGGAAGACGGGGAAGCTGGTCCTCATTCGGACGCCAGGGCGCCCTGCGGAATCTCCGTCCGCATACCGGCCCATCGTGCTGCTCGACGAGGTCGGCAAGCTCTTTGAGAGGGTGATTGCGGGCCGCCTCGTCGGGCACCTGGTGAGGACGGGGCCGGATCTTGCGGACAGCCAGTTCGGTTTCCGCAAGGGGCGCTCGACGGTGGACGCCATCATGCGCGTGAGAGCCCTCACGACGGGGGACGCGGTGTCCCAAGGTGGGGTCGTCGTGGCGGTGTCACGACATCGCCAACGCGTTCAACACCCTCCCCTGGAGCACCATTGTGGAGGCACTCCGGTATCACCGGGTGCCGCCCTACCTCCGTCGAATAGTCGAGGCGTATCTGACGGAAAGAGCCGTCAGCTACCCCGGTCGCGATGGGGAGTGGAACCGGCGAGAGATGTCGTGCGGTGTCCCACAGGGATCGGTCCTGGGGCCGCCTCTGTGGAACATCGGGTACGACTGGTTGCTGCGCGCCGACCTCCCTGATGGCGTCAGCGTGGTTTGCTACGCTGACGACACGCTGGTCCTGGCGCAGGGGAGGTCGCATCAGGCGGCGGCCGACGCGATGACACGCCGGGTTGCGATAGTCGTGGAGAGGATCCGGCAGTTGGGTCTCGAGGTGGCATTGCACAAGTCCGAGGCCAAGTCGTTTCATGGGCCCCGGAACGCGCCGCCATCGGGATCCCAACTAACGGTAGGAGGGGTTCACATCGGCGTCGGGATGACGATGAAATACCTGGGTCTCGTCCTCGACAGCCGGTGGAACTTCGTGGAGCATTTCCGACGTTTGGCCCCCAAACTGGAACGGGCCGGGGCCGCCTTCAAGCGGCTCTTGCCCAACCTGAGGGGGCCAAACGCCTCCTGCCGGAG
Organism: Mesoligia furuncula; assembly: GCA_916614155.1. Classification (NCBI taxonomy): domain Eukaryota; kingdom Metazoa; phylum Arthropoda; class Insecta; order Lepidoptera; family Noctuidae; genus Mesoligia; species Mesoligia furuncula. The sequence continues at coordinate 15,708,194 of OU744815.1, read as the reverse complement.
GCTTTACGCGGGGGTCGTGCGGTCCATGGCCATATACGGGGCCCCGGTGTGGGCGCGTTCACTGCGGCGGCGAGCCGCCCACTACCTGAACGCGCCCCAGAAGGTGGTAGCCATAAGGGCTATCCGGGGCTACCGCACGATCTCTGGCGAGGCGGCAAGCCTCCTTGCCGGACTACCGCCATGGGATCTGGAGGCGATAGTCCTCGCGCGCCTGTATGAGTGGCGCGCGGAGGCACTACGCCGCGGGGAGGATCCGCTTCCGCGGCAAATTGCTGCGGAGCGGACGGATCTCCGGCGCGATCTCATGGCGGCATGGAAAGAGCGACTGTCGCAACCCAGCGCAGGGCACGCCGCGATAGCGGCGATAAGACCCCTCTTTGAGGAGAGGCTAGAGAGGCGCCACGGCGCCCTCACCTACCGCCTGACGCAGGTCCTTACCGGACACGGAAGTTTCGGGAGGTTCCTGCACATCATCAGGCGGGAGGAAACGCCCGGGTGTCACCATTGTCAGGATCGCCCAGAGGACACGGTGGAGGTCTGCCCCGCTTGGGCGGAGCACCGCCGTGTCCTCGTAGAGGCGATTTTCAGCGACGGCGACCTCTCGCGTCCGGCCCTGGTGCAAGCCATGGTCCGGGGCGAGAGGGAGTGGGAGGCAGTCACCTCCTTCTGCGAAGCAGTCATGCTAGCGAAGGAGGTGGCGGGACGGCTCAGGGAGAGAGCCTCCCGTCCCAGCCGCCGCGGGAGACGCTCCGGGCGTCGGGAGCCGCGTGACGACTCCCGGCCACCGTAGGCGCGGGCCTGCGGGCGGAGAGTAATGGGTAGCTCACCGCCCGATCAGGACCAGGCCCGTGCCGGACGACGCGTACGTGTTCCACGCGCGCCTGAAAGAGATGTCAGCATCGGGGAGGGGCCCCTTAGGGCCGAAGCCTGCCGGGTCAGCGGGATTGTCCGAAAGGGTTACCGCTGGCCCGGAACATAAAGGGCTAAGGAAGGAACACGGGTGGGTTTTAGTCAGTAAGAGTCTGACACTCCCTTCCGCTCCACCCAGAGCGGGAGGAGTCATTTGATGATTTCCCATCCGCAAAAAAAAAAAAAAAAAAAAAAAAAAAAAAAAAAAAAAAAAAAAAAAAAAAAAAAAAGACGGTCCTTTAGCTCCTGGAATGCGATGTCGCAACTTTCATCCCAGCAGAAATGTCGCTTCTCCTCGGTTAGCTTATGCAGGAGTTTGGCTATATTTGCAAAGTTCTTGACAAATCGCCGATAATAGGAGCACAAACCCAGAAATGCTCTGACCTGCGTCTTGTCTTTTGGAATTGGCCAATCCTTGACAGCGGCGATTTTCTGTGGATCCGTGCGGATACCTTCTTCAGACACTACATATCCCAAAAAGCTAACTTGTCGTTTGAATAGTGAACACTTCTTCGGACTTAACTTGAGGTTGGCACTCTGGATCTTCATGAGCACGCGTTCCAGGTTTTGAAGATGTTCTTCAAACGTGCGGCCTACGATGATGATGTCATCCAAGTAGACCAAGCAGGCATTGCCAATTAGTCCGGCAAGTACAAGTACCATCAACCTTTCAAACGTTGCCGGAGCATTGCACAATCCAAACGGCATAACTTTAAATTGCCACAGACCCTTTCCTATCGAGAATGCAGTTTTCTCCTTGTCCTTAGGATCAATTTCGATTTGCCAGTAGCCACTTTTCAGGTCCAGCGTGCTAAACCACTTTACTCCAGTAAGCATGTCCAGCGTGTCATCAATTCTTGGCAAAGGATAGCTGTCCTTCTTTGTAACGTCGTTCAGACGACGATAGTCAACACAAAACCGCATGCTGCCGTCCTTCTTTCTTACCAGCTCTACAGGTGAACACCATGGACTAGATGAAGGTTCAATAACTCCATCCTTCACCATTCCTTCAATCATGGTTTCCACTTCCTTTTCACGTGCTACCGGCAATCTCCTTGGCCGCTGATGGATAGGCAATTCTTCTCCTGTGTTTATTTTGTGTTGAGCTAAGCCAGTCTTCCCGATGTCTGCTTCGTTTGACGAGAAAACATTGGTGTACTTGAGTAACATCTTCTTCGCCTTGACCATTTCATTTTGGGACAAAGCGCTGCGGCAGTCTTCTAAAAGTGTGGTCACTTTCGTTTGTGCATCCTTGCTGAGGGTCCCAGTCGATAGATATTGGCATCGACGCAACCAATCCACTTCCTCGCAAGTACCAACAAGAGTGCCTTTTTCTATTATCTGTTCCTGATCACAAAGGTTCAGCACACGTACCCCTGAGATGTCAGTGGCTCTGACCAAAGTCCGTGCCACTTTCCATGGAAGGTCATTGTCTACGCTTTCCACGAGTACACAACGATGAGTTTGCCCAGGATTCCGAGGAAGACTAACCGGCACAATCGTTTCCGATCTCGGCGGAAGAACAATCTTCTTAAGGCTGTACACATTCCCAGGTAACGCCCCTTCCACGAAAAGTTCCTCTTGTCCACATTTCAAAACACCTTGCTTGACGTCAATCTCGCAAGAATTCTTCCTCATAAAGTCGAGGCCTAGGATGCAATCGTCCATTATATCAGCCACGATGACATTATGCAGGTAGATTCTGTTGCCTAGCTTCAACTCCATCTTCTTCTCTCCAAGGACGGGTATGCGCTGACCGGTGGCTGTTACCAAATTAATGCGTTCCCGGTTGTATGCGGAGTCCCCAAGGGACCGACTTGTAAGTTGGTAACTGACAACCGTGCGAGAAGCTCCTGTGTCTATGGTCAGCTTACACGGCGTTCCGTTGACCTCGCCCTTGATGATTAGGCTGTTTCCGTCATGGGTTTGTGTGATCGAAACCCTTGGGGCTCTTTGAACATCAGCCAGCACCCGCCCCGCAGTCCTGGCTATTACTCGGTTCCCTGCTGCTGGTGCTGCGTGTTGCTGTAAGCCGCACTGCCCTCTGGAGATCGGTCGTCTTCTCTTTCTGCAGTTCGCTTAGGGCAACTGGATCGAAGGTGGCCCTTTTCCCCACAGCCGTAGCACCTAGGGCTGTGTCCTTTATTGCGTTCGCGAACTGTATCCGCTGCAACCTCCCTGACGCGATGGGAACGATGATCCTGCCGTACAGCTTCCACCTCCAGTGCATGGGCCAAGGCGTCCTTAAGCGTCCCATGGTGCCCGAGCCTCACAGCAGCTCTCACTTCAAGGTCGCGGATGCCGTCGATGAATGCCTGCACCAGGTTTCCATCAATAAGCGCAGGTACGGACTGGTAAGCTTTACGAACCAGCTTCTCCACTTCAAGGGCCCACTGCTGCAAGTTTTCGTTACTGCGTTGCACGCGATCCTTGAGCTGCGCACGAAACACGTGTTCCAGGTAAGCGTCGCCATACCGAGCCTCCAATGCCTCAAGGAGCTGCTCGTAAGTCACTTCCTTACCGAGAGCTTCCAGAACGGTTAAGGCCTGGTCGCGCAGGCCTAGGGTGAGGGCAGTCATGGCCTGACTTTTATTCCACCCTTTCGCCTTCATGACAGCCTCAAACTGGATTTTGTAGGCTGACCAGGAAGAAGTTCCGTCGAACGGTGGCACTTTGAATCCACGTAGCGAAGGTGTTGTAGCTACGGGAGCTGCGATTCCATCCCCAAGTTTGAGGTAATCCAGCGTTTTCTTCACGTCAGCCATCACGGTTAGCTTCACGTCAGCCATCACGTTGTCAACCCGATTATTCACTTAATCGATTCGGGTTTCAGCTTCCGACAGGCGGTTGTCATATTGAGCAACCCTATCCTTCACCTCCTTCGTGTCTTTCCCGAAGGCAGCGTGAAGGTCCTTCATAAGGAGCATCTGCTCTTCCTGGCGACGCGCCTGCTCGTCCTGGTGACGGGCCTGTTCCTCCTTGTCCCGCTGGAGCTGTTACTCCAACCGACGAGCCTGATCCTCCTGTCGGCGAGCCTGTTCCTCCTGTCGGCGAGCCTGTTCCTCCTGTCGGCGGGCCTGCTCCTGCAGCATCATCATCAAAGCAGCCAAATCTGGTGCTGATGATGCTGGAGCAGTTGTGGACGGGCCGGCCTCCGTGGTCGGTAGCTGGCTTTCCGATATCTGTGGCGTTCCCCACCGAATCGCCTCTGATCCGTCTCTTGCTGGCGTTGACTCCGGGTACGGATACCCTCCGTGTCGTCTTTGGGTAAAACCGGCATGATTTTTAATCCCCTCTTCTGACACCAATTGTTACAAGCTTCGGGTTCGTGACAATAAAAACTGCCGATTTAATAACCAAAAATTGACACTTTAATTAAAAACACTAATTACAACTCAAACACACTACTTACAAAACACAATTGCAATACTGATCGCCTTAAGTCGCACTTGAAGATCGCTTCGGATGTTTTCACTTCGATCACTTATTTAACACTGTGTCGCTCGCGGCTCATGCCGGCCGGTCTTATATAGTGCCGCAGAGAGTTCTAGAACCTTCCATTGTAGGAACATCTAGAATGTTCGAGTACATACAGGCCCCGATCGACCAGATGTCGATAGTTCGGGAAAGTTCTAGAAAGTTCTCGCATCAAAATTTCTAGAAGGGTCTTGACTACTAGTTCCGCTACTCGATACTAGATGGCGCTAGTGGTAACTACTGTCACCATGTACCAGGCATTAATTGTGGCGCGCAACATTATTTTAATTTTTATGAATATAACTAGGAGTTATAAATAAATTTTGTTTACAGCAAGAATCGCGAAGACGACTACACAGGCTTAGTTTACAAGTAACGACATGTTTTTAATTTAAACAACCATTTTATCTTCACTTAATTCTGTATTGCCAGATTCATCTCCTGGATTATTCGTTTCAGAAACTTCATTATTGATTTTCTCACTTCTTTTAACTCTCCTACATTTTTCTATACCTAAAAAGTATTAAATTCTTCTTGATAATTTTTTCATAATTATTTTCTTTTTTATTTGGTGCTTCTATAATAATCAAAGGTTGGCCATCAACTCCACGTTCTTTGTTTGCCGCTGTGTCTTGTAAAACATTGTTATGTTCTGGGCAGCCAGGTTACGCAAAACCCTGATCAGTTAATTCGACTTCCTCATTAAGCTAAGCTTTTATCTTTACAGTTGGACTTACTTCTTTAGCCAATCTACTATATCTACCTTCTTTTATATATCAAATAGACAAAAGTATCAATAAGATAAACTGTCTATGTGTGTACCTTTAGCATTTGCTATTTTACTATTTCATCATCATCATCATCATTTCAGCCGAAAGACGTCCACTGCTGGACATAGGCGTCCCCCAAAGGGGGGGTTTGCCATGATCGCCACGCTAGACAGGCGGGTTGGCGATCGCAGTATAGTATGGTGGTGGAATGCATAGAGAACGCTGCTGTCCATTCTCCGGTACGACCCTTAGTCGCCTTTTACGACACCCACGGGAAGTACGGGGGGGGCTATTCTTTAAGTCCGGCACCACACAGACACTACTTTTTACTATTTACAACTAAAATAATTTGATTTTCTTTCATCAGCTGGTTGAAGATCGAGAAGCCGATGACGTGAGTTTTTTTTTAATGGCCACCTTTTTAGGGTTCCGTACCCAAAGAGTAAAAACGGGACCCTATTACTACGACTCCACTATCCGTCTGTCTGTCTGTCACCAGGCTGTATCTCATGATCCGTGATAGCAAAACAGTCAAAATGTTCACAGATGATGTATTTCTGTTGCCGCTATAATAACAAAATAATAATAAAAATAAAATAAAGTTAATCAGTTTTTTCAGCGTTTTTGCCTTTTGGTACGGAACCCTTCGTGTGCGAGTCCGACTCGCACTTGGCTGGTTTTTATAACATTCTTTTTTTTCCCTTTTAATGGTGCTCTCTGGAAACTTGACAAATAAAATAAAGATATCAGGAAATAAGTTCAAGACCGAAGAAGAGAAGAGATGATTACTGTCATTTCAATAATTATACATACCTAAAACGCTACAAGGCTCTTTTGACGCGTGGAACATAACGACGCTATATTAGTTTTTAAAAAAAAATCCACAAATGTTTACCATCACCGCCCTCTGCATGTCATCATTATTCGAGCGACAAAAGTTCCTTGTACAGTAGTTGATTAAGTAACTTTTTCCTATAGAGACATCAGAAATGATGATTGAAAAACATTAATATTTTCAATTTCGCAGGATAGCCACGGAAACGACGATGACGATGACGACGACAATGACGAATTGGTATAATATACTTATAATAATATATTGATTCCTTTGAAACACCTACAGCTGAATCCAAAACTTACTAAGCTTGGTCGAAAGTTGATTAGTTAGGAGATGCCTTTTTTAGGATAGTATATATTATATCTCTTCATTTCGATTATATAATTCGTTGTAGAGATTAGAATACTTCTAATCGCGATATTGCCGTCTTCGATGTGTGGACAAGTCTGCTTGGGTAAAGATTAAATAGAGAACTGAAATTGCATGCATTGGTGTTTCGATATGGCAGAAAAGAAACTTAGATATCTTTACGACATATTGGCAAAAAAGGCAACACTGAAGGAGTTGTGGAAAGCTATAGAAGAGACTTGAGAGTGTGGATTCTAAGGTAAAAAAACTGAACAGAGTAATCATAAAGTACTCTATGAAACCAAAAATGTTTAAGGTATACACAATAATAAAGCTAACAGACCCTTACTACTTAATATAAGTGTACTAAACATAGATGCTCTCTCAACAATAATGCCCGCAGCACACACTCACACTCGCATTGGTCAAAAGATTTCTTTACTTCTGGGATGCCTACATGTACCTACATACGTTTTGCAGTTTCCCAGGGAACCAGCAAACTTCACATTTGACACTTGATACTTACAACGTTATTCAATAGAACGATAATTGTTAATAATTAATATAGATAGAACATGGAATGCCGTCCTATTGGAAGTTAGTGGTAGTTTTAACTTATTAATCCTCCCGACCGGATTTCGGTCATGGTGGCCAATCTCAACGGTGACTATCCATTGATGCGGGACATATTATAGTGCACAAGTGTGTGCGCAGGAACAGGTGCACTCTCTCTTCTCTCACTTTCATAGTCCGATGGGACGGCAATCAGACCCGATCGATCACGCTCATCATCTTCTTCTTCGTGCTTTTTGAGGCACAGGGGTGTCACACAGGGCACGCCGCGATAGCGGCGATAAGACCCCTCTTTCAGGAGTGGCTAGAGAGGCGCCACGGCGCCCTCACCTACCGCCTGACGCAGGTCCTCACCGGACACGGAAGTTTCGGGAGGTTCCTGCACATCATCAGGCGGGAGGAAACGCCCGGGTGTCACCATTGTCAGGATCGCCCAGAGGACACGGTGGAGCACACGGTGGAGGTCTGCCCCGCTTGGGCGGAGCACCGCCGTGTCCTCGTAGAGGCGATTGGCAGCGACGGCGACCTCTCGCGTCCGGCCCTGGTGCAAGCCATGGTCCGGGGCGAGAGGGAGTGGGAGGCAGTCACCTCCTTCTGCGAAGCAGTCATGCTAGCGAAGGAGGTGGCGGGACGGCTCAGGGAGAGAGCCTCCCGTCCCAGCCGCCGCGGGAGACGCTCCGGGCGTCGGGAGCCGCGTGACGACTCCCGGCCACCGTAGGCGCGGGCCTGCGGGCGGAGAGTAATGGGTAGCTCACCGCCCGATCAGGACCAGGCCCGTGCCGGACGGCGCGTACGTGTTCCACGCGCGCCTCAAAGAGATGTCAGCATCGAGGAGGGGCCCCTTAGGGCCGAAGCCTGCCGGGTCAGCGGGATTGTCCGAAAGGGTTACCGCTGGCCCGGAACATAAAGGGCAAAGGAAGGAACACGGGTGGGTTTTAGTCAGTAAGAGTCTGACACTCCCTTCCGCTCCACCCAGAGCGGGAGGAGTCATTTGATGATTTCCCATCCTCAAAAAAAAAAAAAAAAAAAAAATGGGTGTCACACCGCCAACTCCTAAACTCCGGGCTGCTACTGAGAAATTTGTAATGGAAAATTCTCATCATCATCATCATTTCAGCCGAAAGACGTCCACTGCTGGACATAGGCCTCCCCCAAATGGAAGGGGGTTTGCCATAATCGCCACGCTTGACAGGCGGGTTGGCGTCCCAGTATAGTATGGTGGTGGAATGCATAGAGAACGCTGCTGTCCATTCTCCGGTACGACCCTTAGTCGCCTTATACGACACCCACGGGAAGTATGGGGTGGTGCTATTCTTTAAGTCCGGCACCACACAGACAACATGGAAAATTCTAATAACACTTAATCATATTACTAAGTATATGAGAGTCCATGTGTGATATCCGGTTCTGCTCTCAAGCTACCAGCCCGTGATGTGCCCGGCAAAGAACCGAGCCTGTGCCGGACAAGAACAGAGGTAATCTGAGTATTTTGCCTCCTAAACTTTCCCATCTTATACAAAACAAGTTCTTACTTTATCCCGAACCCAAACTCTCAAGCCATTGTTTGAACTTTATTTCTACGACTGAAAGTTCTTAATACAAAAACTGACTTGAGAACAGAATCTAAGTTGTCAATGTTGTCTCTAGGGTTTTGGCTGGCACTAAAGTTGAAATTCGTGTTTTAATAAGACGGTTATACTCTATAGGTTCCTGTTTACTGGTTTAGCTTTAACGAAATACAACTTCACGACGATAGGCTATCGTCGTTTCGATAGTCCACATTCATCTTCAGATTTTTCAGAAATAGCCTCTAACAAATTAATACTTCTCCAGCTTAGTGTACCTACCCAAAAACAGAATATAGAGACCGGGATGTTAGCTCGTAACTCGTACATTAAAACTAATGGCATAATGCCACATCTTTAAAAAATGGAGTATCAATCTTACAAAACATAAAACGAATTAATTATAATAGAAAATAATATGAATGACAATTAAAGGTCATAAACAAAACATTACATATCTTGATTATTTGACTTCACAGAAACGTGACCGTCACGACGACAATGACCAAGACAGAAGAGACCGTCATGACAGGAGAGACAAACAGAATGATCGCGACCGTAGGGACTACGATCGATCATCCAAATCAAAGCACAGTCATTCTGAAAGCAATAGAAACGATAACCGTTATCAATCAAGTAGTGGTGGCGCCCGAAGCAGACCTGATAGCGACAGAAATGATGATAACAGACAGGACAACGACAGGCAGGACAATGACAGATTCGACAACAATCAACAATACAAAGATAGGAATAGTCAACGTAGCAGACCTAATAGTGACAGAAGAAGTAAACGCGACAACCGGAACAGATACGATAACAACAGACAGGATGATGACCGAAGAGACAACGATAAAAGCAACTCCCGTAACAGATACAACAGTGACCGATATGACAATGATAGAAGCTACTCGCGACACAGACATAGCAGCTATGACCGGAGTGATGAGGACCGGAGAGACAACGACAGAAGCAACTCCCGTAACAGATACAACAGTGACCGATATGACAATGATAGAAGCTACTCGCGACACAGACATAGCAGCTATGACCGGAGTGACGAGGACCGGAGAGACAACGACAGAAGCAACTCCCGCAACAGATACAGCAATAACCGATATGATAACGACCGAAATGACAACGACAGACGTGATGACGACAGAAGCAACTCACGAGGTGAAAACGATCGAAACGACGATGACAGGCTTGATGATGATCGAAGAGATAACAACGACAGAAGCAGCTCACACAATCATTACAGCGATAACCGATACGATAACGACCAAAACAACGACAGACAAGACAATGACAGACAAGACAATGACAAAAGACAAGACAATGACAGAAGCAACTCACGAAACAGATATGATAACGATAGAAACGACGACGATGACGACAACGACAGGAGAGACAGAGATAGGGGCAACTCAAACAGATACGACAATAACAGAAGAGATCAACGAGATAGATCAAATGATAGGCGAAATGATGACCGAGAAGATGATGACAGACAAGACGATGACAGGCAAGACGATGACAGGCAAGACGATGACAGGCAAGATGATGACAGAAACGATGATGACAAGAACGATGACGATCGACAAGATGATGACCGACAAGACGACGACCGAAGAGACAGCAACAGGAGATCTCGAAGAAACCAACAAGTTAGACGACAGAAACAAGCGAGACGACAAAGACAGGCTAAGAGAGAGAGGCAAGATCAGGACCGAAGGAATAGGCAGGATAATGATCTAAGGGAACTTAGTTCAGACAGGAATGATGACCGACGGGATGATGACAGGCAAGATGTAAGTCTTGTTTGTAACTTGGTATGCTTCGATGATTAATACGCTAATCTGAACAAAAGATGCAGTCTCTTGAACAATCAAAATAATTTAAGGAGAATCAAAATTGTTAAGGCAATATTTATTTACGTACACAATATTCCATTTAAAACAATATTGTGAATGTAGTAATTTGACTGCAGACTATTTTGAAAAACTTTCTAAATTTGTTCGGAATAGTGCGTCTAGACATGTATAAATCATTCGTAGTAGTATTTTCATGTAATTCTCTTCTAATTATTACTAAAACACTACATACCGTCAAGCGGAGTGAATAGGGAGGTAGGGATGAATCAGGGCGAGATTTTAACATTTAGATAATATAGTTTGTTGCCAAAGAGGATTCTAAATGTGTTTACTGTATTACAATTAACGATTAACTGCCCTTGTTGGGGACAAACTATCTTTCTCCTGATTCTAACCTAAACTTTCTCCTGATTCACCCTTGCATCCATATTAACCCCGTTTCTAGGTAGGTACCTAGTGATATTTTTTCTTGGGACTTGCGATGACTGACTTTTGACCCTTGTGTTTTTGACTACCTATAGACTTCCTGAAATTAGCAATGACTAGGTACGGTTTCGACGAACTCGAATTTTATGGACTCTCAAAAAGCTATTAAACTTGTTACAGAAAATGATAATAACAATTCCAACATCTGGTGGTATTATTTGAATTTTTGTGTTCTACGGTTGTACGCATGACGACATATCTCCAGTATCAGCTTCTCTCTGTATTTTGTGTATCAGCTGACTTCCCATTGTAGGAAAGCCTATAACATGCAAGGTCAGCTAAAACTGGAAATGTATAGCTTGATAAAAATGTCGTCGTGTGCACCTTAGTTTATTTATGTTCCTTAAATCTTTTATAAGCTTGTCTCCTTTTGTTTTAACTTTCGAAACTAAATTGTGTATAGGTAACATTATAACTGTTTCACTAAAAAACATGCAAATAATCGATACATTACTTAAATATTCGCAGGACGACAGGCGCGACCGGAGTTACTACAATGTAAGTTTCAAAGTTCCTTTTTAGGGTTCCGTACCCAAAGGGTAAAAACGGGACCCTATTGCTAAGTTTCTTTTTAGACTCACTTTTATTATAGTGTGACAAGGATCTTTTTGCGCCTGAATTAGGTACATTGACAGGAGGGCGTTGTTGGTAATACAGAAATTATAATATCACTGAAATTGTATTGGGATGGCGGCGTTAGTTCCGATTTTTGCCACGCGCCGAATGATGATGGCGGCGTTAGTTCCGATTTTTGCTACGCGCCGAATGATCCTTGTACCATTGTATCATGTAGATATTTTTCTGAAGCTACTTCTTTATTGTAATTTTGTCATAATTACAGAGGAATCAAAACGATCGCGAGGATGATGATGAAGATAATGATGAAAATGCATTGAGGGTAAATATTATCAAGCCACCCTCGAATGCTCCTTCATTCTCTATTCCCGTCCCCGTATGGAAATAATGAATAAAAATATTGACTTAAACAGAATGCCCAGTATATCTTAACACGCGGCTAATTAAAGAACTACGATACTTAAATTACATTTAAAAGTATTGCACAAACGCTGCTTTAAAAATATACCTACTGAGCACACTGTTATCGCTGGCCCACCATGGCTCATAAAACCACATTTCAATGTCCATGCTCCATTCGTATACAAGACGTCGATAAATTCACAAAACTAGTTATGTATCAATGTACATTGAAAATGTGCCGACGTGGCCATGGTGTAGCCATCAAATCATACAAAAAACTGTAGTGCATTAAAAACCGTAACTTTAGTAGAAAACCGCTGTTGTTAAAATGGAAAATAGACTTTTGGATTACAGAGTTCACAGTTGGACATCCTCGCCCAGAATGTGGACGAACTATCATCAGTTAGTAATTATATTATTTAACTATGTCTTATTTTCTACTCTTTTAATCGACTATTCTTAAATGCATGTTTCCATTTTTATTCCAATTGTTGTAACCTTTCGCATAATAATAAATTGTACTTACCTATTAATGTAATATGCTTTTATGAGGCGCAAATAAATAAATACTATCTCTTTCTGTTATTTCTCTATGTATGTGCCTTCGGAACATTGTTGTTCTTTTATTTCACAACTTTTGGCATGTAAATGACCAATTGATGATTGTCAATTTACACGTTTTTCAAAATCTTGCACTTTGTTGAAACTGTCAGTCTGTTTTGCATTTTTTTATCTAAATATATAAAACTCAAAGGTGACTGACTGACATAGTGATCTATCAACGCACAGCCCAAACCACTGGAGGGATCGGGCTGAAATTTGGCATGCAGGTAGATGTTATGACGTAAGCATCCGCTAAGAAAGGATTTTGATAAATTCTACCCCCAAGGGGATAAAATAGGGGATGAAAGTTTGTATGAAACTTTGTCAATTTTAAACCGATCGGGCTGAGACTTTGCATGCATATAGCTACTATGACGTAAGCATCCGCTAAGAAAAGATTTTGATAAATTCTACCCCCAAGGGGATAAAATAGGGGATGAAAGTTTGTATGAAACTTTGCCAATTTTAAACCGATCGGGCTGAGACTTCTCATGCATATAGCTACTATGACGTAGGCATCCCCTAAGAAAGGATTTTGATAAATTCAACCCTCATGGGGATAAAATAAGGGATGATGGAGGATGTAAATGTATTTTTTTTTTAAATAATACTTAAGGCGAGCGAAGCCGCGGGCAAAAGCTAGTAAATTATATTTTTCCTTGGCACACAAGTGAATAACTGGAAATGTATATTTACTTACTTACTTCGTTTTTGTTCGCTTTAGAGATACGGAGGTCAAGGCGTAAGTTGTATAATTTTGACTTACCTACTTATTTAATTTTAGAGATTCGGCAATTCTTTCAATCATGAAGACGGTGCTTATCTGAAACTGTGGTAGACAATATAGTACTTTCCTATTGCATCTACATTTGCATTGTTAGGTGTTTTTTTTTTGTAAATTATTTCAAATAATACCACCAGATATATTTTTCCATCGATTAAATCTATTTTATTTTCGCAGACTCTTAAAGTTTCTTACGTAAGCATCGCATTTTATTAGAACGCTTTTTAAATATATGTCTACAAAGATTTTTAATTTGTTTATCACTTGAGATATGATTAAAAACGCGCTTTTTCCGTTTTGTTTCTAGAATCCACCAAATCCCAATGGATTAAGCGTACCTACGTAATTATTTTATTTAAAAACGAAAATTTAATTATTTTGACATACATAAACATTATTTCTTAACACCATAATTCTTGCAAATATTTAGCGAACTTCAGGAGTTCACGACTTGGGCGTAAGTTAGCAAAAACTTTAATCATAAAAGCAATAAATCAATAGGAATAGTAAATAATATACACCAACATCATTGAGTATTTCTGTAATATTATGAATTTTTATTACACTATTGTTAATATAAAAACAATCTTAAAATTATTAATCATATTTTTATTCTAGGATCTTAACTTCAAATATGTAAGTAGGTAATAGAAATCCTGTTAGATCTCATCATAACTATCCAATAGGACCACCTATTTACTACAATAGTGATCGTATATACCAAAATACGAAGAAAATCTCAAACTATCAAAATAATCAGCATCGCCATAGTGAAGATCACTTTCAAAATACGAAGAAAATCACAAACTATGGAAATGTTGATCATCAGTATAAACCAAATGAACCGTAAACCATATTTCTTAGTGTATTAAAAATCTTTTGTTTTATTTAGATTGCACCCTATCTGAAATCACTGCAAAGATACAGCGAGGTAACACGAATCAATAATTAACGTTTATGATGGCGAAAAGTTTGCAGACCAACAGCCATATTTCAATAAAGGACCTAGTTGGGACATAATTCAATCTTCACTCTACTGCATCTTGCATTCTGTCTCTAGGCCAACACCCAGAGCTCTGAGCTCTGAGTTCTGGGTCTGGCTGATTCTGTGTCTGGGCTGGGCTGGGTTGCCGTTTCCTGTAATTTAGGGATCCACTGTGTTGTGTTGTTATTTTTGGCTGTTGATCATCTGTCATGCAACAGATGTGACCAGCCCAGTTTTACTTTTATCAAGCGTCTGTTATATATATCCTGGGACAATAAAGGTCCGTGAACTTGGCACAAATAGTGCACTTCGTTACATTTCATAGCTCATTGACAAACTTCTAAGTATAGTCTTCTGAGTCTTTTTATGAGATCATGTTAGTATTGGATTAAACCTTGGATTTTAACTCTCATTTTGAATCCTATTCCATTTCATCGTTGTCAATTAAAGATGTCGGAGAAATGTGCGTGTGGTGTGAGGGCCACTTTGTTAAAACTCTTTGAAAATGTGCTTAGGATTTAGTGAATATTCCCAAAGAATTGTGAAAGTTGGTATCAGATTTTGTGAAAGTCTAAAAACCGAGTTATAGACTGTAAAGTTGGGCCCTCAGTTCTCACATAGAGGATTGAGGGCCCTACTGAAACTGATAAACTATGGACACTACAGAAAAAGTCTTTATGCCAAAATCTAAGCCAATGCCAAACTAAATTTGTGAAAACAAGACATTATAGCAAAACACGGTCCTACTTTGTATATCTTCGTACAAAATGGGCCCTCAATTCTCATACACGTAAAAGTTTATTACGCAATTATAATGAAATCATTAACTTACAGCTACTGTTTGAAATCCTATATGCTACTAAATAAATTGTGAAAATTTATAAAAGCAAGAACAGGTCACCACTTTTTGTTGTTTGAAAGTTATCCCTCAGTCCTCCATTTCTTTTGTTTTCGATTTATTACGCTTATCGTATGAAAGATAAGACAAATACAAAATTGTCTCTTTTTGTGTCAAAATTGTGCAACAAATTAGATACCAGAAAGAAACTAAAAGACCCTTTACTATATAAGAAAATCGAGTTTTATTTTTATTCTCTGTATTAGGAAATAGGGTGACCACAATTTCTTTTAGATTGCAGTAAAGATAAGTAAATGTAGAGTATAGGTTTTAATAAACTTTCTTCGATTTTTCGCTTATTATCGTCATAGCATTTGTACTCAAGTTTCGTGGTAAAAAAAAAATATTTCGGAAATTGAACGATCACATTTTCTGTTGTGTCACGTGTTCTGTTCTTTCTGAAATAACTAATGACAATAATCAAATCATTTATTTATTATTTTTATAAAGGCTTTTGCCCAGCCAGGGGACAATGTAGGCTAAATATAATCCTAACTAATATTATAAATAAAACTAATAACTAGCTAATATTATATTAAAAATATTATTACATGTATTATATAATTATTGTTTACATATATGCACAATAGTTGTAATAATTAGTGTAGTTACTAAACAATAGTTTATGATAGTGCAGCGGAAGTTGTAGGTAATAAAGCATTAAAGCGAGTTTTATGAAACAGTTGTAGTGAAGAATAAAAATAATAATATTTTTTTAATACGCAAACACATCTTCGGTCAAGATATCAAACATTCAAGGTAAGTTTGTTTTGATACATAGGTACTCATAATTTTATACGTTCATAATATTTTACTAAATAGTACTTAGATAGTCACTCTAAGAATTGTTTAATTCAATTTCACCTATTTATCATATACCAGAAAACATCTTTGTTATTGTGAAAGAACCTACGAATAAAAAAACATCCAGGAACGCACTGCTTTATTAGGTACTAGCTTCTGCCCGCGACTTCGTCCGCGTGAAATTCGAAAGTCACATGGCTCCATCTATTATCATAATAACGTAATTGTTGTTTTCCTCGGGAACAGCACTTTTTTCGGAATGAAAGGTTCAGTGGTTTAAGCGTGAAAAGCTAACAAACAAACTTACTTTCGCATTTATAATATAAGTTAGGATTATATTTAGCCTACATTGTCCCATTGCTGGGCAAAAGCCTTTATAAAAATAATAAATAAATTATTTGATTATTGTCATTGGTTTTTTCGGAACGAACGATTTTTCAAACAAAAATGATTTGGGTAACAGTATTTTTCTATGTGATCGTTCAATTTCCGAAATAAATTTTTTTTATCACGAAACTTGAGTACAAATGCTATGACGATAATAAGCGAAAAACAGAAGAAAGTTTATTAAAACCTATACTCTACATTTACTTATCTTTACTGCAATCTAAAAGAAATTGTGGTCACCCTATTTCCTAATACAGAGAATAAAAATAAAACTCAATTTACTTATACAATAAAGGGTCTTTTAATTTCTTTCTGGTATCGCATTTGTTGCACAATTTTTTTCACAAAAAGAGACAATTTTGTATTTGTCTTATCTTTCATACGATAAGCGTAATAAATCGAAAACAAAATAAAATGGAGAACTGAGGGCCCGAATTTTATCAAGGTCATAACTTTTAAACAACAAAAAGTGGTGACCTGTTCTTGCTTTCATAAATTATCACAATTTATTTAGTAGCATATAGGATTTCAAACAGTAGCTGTAAGTTAATGATTTCATTATAATTGCGTAATAAACTTTTACGTGTATGAGAATTGAGGGCCCATTTTGTACGAAGATATACAAAGTAGGACAGTGTTTTGCGATAATATCTTGTTTTCACAAATTTTGTTTGGCATTAGCTTAGATTTTGGCATAAAGACTTTTTCTGTAGTGTCCATAGTTTATCAGTTTCAGGTGGGCCCTCAATCCTCTATGTGAGAACTGAGGGCCCAACTTTACAGTCTATAACTCGGTTATTAGACTTTCACAAAATCTGATACCAACTTTCACAATTCTTTGGGAATGTTCACTAAATCCTAAGCACATTTTCAAAGAGTTTTAATAAAGTGGCCCTCACACCACACGCACATGTCGGAGAATAGTCCTGGATTGCAGTGACTGTATTTATCTTAGTTTATTGATTTCTCGCTCTGTTTTGTCTTCGCCTTCTTGTCTTACTTCTACCCTACTAGGCCCCCTCCAAGACTTCTTCGGTTGGTAAAGTTTGTACATTGATAGGATTTTATTTATCGGTATCGTTTTCGCTAGCTCGGATTGTTGGGCAGTAGACTAATCCACGGCCTCAGATTATAAAACCACGGCTACAATGTAAGTAAATGTTTCATAATGTATAAATCCTCTTCATATTTCCTCTAACCTGAAATTAAACTGATGTAATGATCAATATCTGCATGTTTTTGATGTTCATTGATAAAGTACTTACTAATTTTATTAAAGACGTCTTGTACACGAATGGAGCAATGAATATCGAAACTACGCGAATTTAATCACTACTTCGCAGAAACTTGTTGGTGCTTAGGTTTATATACATATTTTATTTAGTTGTGTTAGCTTTTAAAGGGAACACATTTATTATATTAAATTGTAGTTTTCTCTTTATTTAGAGTGACCGATACAGAGCCAACTCACAAAACAACGTAAATTAAAAGTTATACTTAACATTTTTTTAGAGACTATGCGAAACCAATAAATTGGGGGACATCTCTACGTCCTTCCTATAAAACCGTATGTTATGGAGATGTTATGAGCTATCATGAACTTTGCCACAGCGTGGCTAAACGTTATACCCTTTGACCTGTAGCTAGATGTGCGGCTCGGTACGAAAAAGTTTGGCAAATCCTGCTGCTCATGGTGTCTTTGCTAAGGTCGTATTACCTTTTTTTTAAGGATTTCATGTCCTGTTCCATGCAACGCAGCTATTATTGCGCTGTACTGTTTGACGCATTACTGCCAAACGGTTTAGTAAAACATACACGCTCACGAAGGAAGGCTTGCTGTTAACAAATAGCGTGGCTTGATGCAGAATGCCACATTCAATTGCCCGGCTAGAGAAAGTCATTTAAGCCCAGAAAGGGTTACCGCTGGCCCGGAACATAAAGGGCTAAGGAAGGAACACGGGTGGGTTTTAGTCAGTAAGAGTCTGACACTCCCTTCCGCTCCACCCAGAGCGGGAGGAGTCATTTGATGAATTCCCATCCAAAAAAAAAAAAAGCCCATGTTCACACGCGTTTTTCCCGCGGCGCTCTTTTGTCGCGCACTGGATTTTCAACGCACTGCTCAGCTCCGAGAAATCCAACAGTGTATTTTTTTGACGCGTTGGGATTCGCTCTGTTGGATTCTCAACGCTTTGCTCAACACCGAGATTTGAAAATCCATTGCAGTGCGATAAAATCCCGCCGCGATATATTTACATCCATGTGAACGTGGGCTAACAGTGACTAATTTGAATAAAGAATGCTTTGGAAAAGGCCGAGACACGATGAGTAAAGCCGGATTCATAATAGTGTGTTGTGTCGTATCCTGACGACTTCTGATGGAGTGTTAGCCAATCAAAACTCGATATGATTTGATGTAGTCCTTAACAGATTCGTTTGATTGGTGTTTCCAGAGTCACGACACAACACGACACAGAAATGTGTCTGTGGCAAAGAGATTTAAGTAAATGTCTTTGGTCTGTGGCTTAACAATTCAACCATTTAATATTGTACTGTTATGTTTCTTTTTAGTATTTTCCCCTCAATTATAATAACTTAGACCAGAATAGGAATGTGAGTATCCAAAATAATTATTAACCAAACTGGTGCTCCATTATCTATATCGCGGTAGTATGATTTTCATTTTCCTTTTTTTTTTCTCCCTTCAAGCTTACAAAGCTGTTCTCTTCTTCCTGTTAGTGATCGAGCTACTAAAGGTTTTAATAATAGATTGTCCTTTCACTTTCCTATTTGTGTAATTAACTCTATAATTGCGTGCAAATATTTAAATTATTTATTTTATTTTACAGAGACAATCGCGATATCTCCGTGAGAATGACGATGATCAAAAGAAATAAGACACTCCAAAATCTCAATAAATGTTATATTTACGACCACTTGCCACAGACGGACATGATATGGAAATTTGTTTATTTTTGTTAAAGCATTGAATCAATTTATTAATAAAGAGCATAGCTGCAGCAAAATACTCTATATTGTCTTTATTTGTTGGTCATTTTATTACCATGGTAAAACTCTACACCTACTCACAATTAAATCTTTATTTTCTAACATGTATACGTCAGCGGTAACATAAAAACTATGAAAAGTAGTAGTAAGGGGCTGGCCCCTTACTACTACTACATAAAGATGCTGTTGATATTTCTGTATCTCTCTTGGTCTGGTTCCTCACCGTCACAATCTTCATGTAATCTTATAGATTCATATTTCATGAAATAGTCATTCAATAGGACTATAAATATAAACTTAGAGGGTTGTTTGTATTGATAATTTTAATTATTATAAGAAAATACTGTAAATACAATTGTTACGCTTGCGAATCATATTTCCTTCAACATAAAACCAAATTACAAAAAACGTAAGAAAATTTGAATTTCGCGGTCTACTCTGACGCTTTCTTATCGAACCCATACTATACACTTATAAACTGAGAATCGAACCCCCCTATATTATATTATTGTCTGTGATTATATTGTAGTCTAAAATATATATTATCGAGGTTTTAAAAATCCTAAAACCGTACTTCACCGAGTAACGAAGCTCTTCTCTCTAGTATACAGTAGTAGTCTATGCACTAGTGCCCGAAAATGTCAAAAAGATAAGAAAGGTGTCAAATTAAGCATGGCTAGCAGGCCAGCTAAGCCCGTCTCGTTCACCTGCAAGTAAGAGAAAGAGATAAAGAAACACATTGGCAATGGCAATGCTAAAGATTCTACGCTCATTAAAATTTATCAAGTAAATGTCAAGAGAAGTGTTTGGTTTTCTCGTCTTAAAGATTATTGGAATTGGATTGAAATAATATAAAATTTAAACATAAAAATGAGTAAAATGTCTACAAGTATAAGTCAGAAAACGTATTTGCAAAAATATCTCGGTGGACCGTCAGGAGACAAAAAGAAAAAGAAGAAAAAAACCGTCAAAGGCACTGGGTATGTCAAGCCAATTTACAATAAAGATTTTCTTAGCAAAACATAATAATATTCATTATTTAGTACAGGTTTAGTTGTTGGTACGAGATTGCAATATCGTTTCATAACATAACCTAACAATCGATTTTTATTTAGTGCTATTTGACTTGTTAAAACGTTTCCCTCCTATACTATGGTTTTGCATACAATATATTATTATGTTAGTTTGAGTACGAAAGTGACTGTAACTAACCATAGCTTCACACTTACAGAATGATGCACTTAACATGCATAATTACTAAAAAATACAGAGGAGGGTCAGTGCATCGAATTCTTGTTATCAATCATGCTCGCAACCATTAGATACATATTATAGGTAGCCTTTATTGTGATTTATTTACTAGCTGACCATGCAAATGTTGTTTGTAAAAAAAAAATGCCTACGATCTAGTCTCAGACCTACCAAATAATTTTTTTGTCTACCTATGTATAGGTAGACAAAATTTTTTATAAAAATCGGTCAAGCCATTTTGGAGGAGTTCGATAACAAACACTGTGACACGAGATTTTATTTTAATATATAAAATCTCGTGTCACAGTGTTTGTTATCGAACTCCTCCAAAATGGTCACATACAATAGAGTGTTTAATCTAATGATTAAACACTCTTTTGTATGTGACCACATAAAACAAAAAGGACAAACATATTTGTTCCTACTGCTCAGGCCTCCTCTCCATCAGAGGTATGCCAATAAGATAGTCAGTTTAACTATGAATAATAATTTCATTCTAGATTAAAAATAATAGATGATGACATTGACCTATCTAAGCTTCGTACCTTGGACGGTGATGAGCTGGACGTATTTGACCAGGGTGAGGATGCCCCACAGATAGCTGGTATCATTGATGATAGACCCGAAGAGGTGAAGAAAGCGGAGCAGTTCAGTTCTAGCTCTAAATGGAAGATTATTAATCAGGTTAGTTATGGAATAATGTAATAGATTCTTCTGCATATCTTAGAAATAGGTTTTTAGGGTTCCATACCAAAATGGTAAAATGGGACCCTTATGGTGAGACTCAGTCTGTTCGTCTGTCTGTCACAGCTGGATATCTCAAGAACTACTAATGTTATCAACTTGAAATTTGGAATAGTTTTAGATGACGTTTGCCCGACTATTAGCAAATAAGAAAGCAATAAAAATATATACATATTTTTTGCACTGAGAGCGCAGTTTGCACATTCTCTAACATTTTTTCTTTAAAAAAAAAGAAAAAATGTTATTTTTTTTATAATTTTTCATCAAAAGTCGAAACTTTTGATAAAAAATTATAAAAAAAATACTGTTCCCCCCTCCTTATCTGATGTTTGCAAAGAGAAAAATCTGAAATAATTCTATGTGATAGAAGTTTATAGAAAAATTACAGGAAAAATGAAACTACTTAAGTCTCTAAATAGCACACTTTTTCAGAAATCATCAACAAAAGTTACATTAGTTCCAATGACCATACGCAAAATACGCGCATTGACGTGGAGTTGCGGACACCAGCCCGTAGTACCTATTACCTACATTAGTTCCACTTTCGGTCAAGAGATAGCGCTGCCATAAAACTGCAATATTCTACATCACAGTGCACAGTGTTAAAATTCTCTGATGAATATAGGCCTCGTTGATGAAAAATTAAAAACATACGGAACCCTCGGTGCGTGAGTCCGACTCGCTCCTGCCCGGGTTTTTTGACAGAAGAATAGTCAAAATGACATAGAATAGATAAAAGGAAATCTGTCTACAATAATGTATATGTAATTTTGTCTATTCTTCCACCAATAAAACACG
This sequence comes from Mesoligia furuncula, assembly GCA_916614155.1. Lineage (NCBI taxonomy): Eukaryota > Metazoa > Arthropoda > Insecta > Lepidoptera > Noctuidae > Mesoligia > Mesoligia furuncula. Next base: position 15,686,119 of record OU744815.1, on the reverse strand, counting down.
TTTCTATAGTGGTCATGCTATGTGTGCTGAAATTCAGTGTATATATAATATTATATTATTCTGAGCTTATTTAACCAACTCCGGGGACACATTGTTACCGGCCATTATTTAATCCTTTTGTCAACCTTAAGGCTCAAGGCTTTTCTTTAACTGTCATCATTTTACAGATAGCTGGATTATAAAATTGTATGCATGAGAACCCAGTTGTTAATTAAATAATTAATTTTGATTTCTTATTTTCCATTTAAACTTATAGCATTTATTTCAATTAAACCATTTACAGAAACTTTTGAATTGTCATTGTAGCCTGTGCCCAACTTGTTTAAAAACTTCGTCATAAATAATAATAACTGTTACTTATGTATGAGAGAAAGCAAGTCAAATAAAAAAAATGTCATTATATCTTACCTTGATTATAAGAATATTGAATTCACCTTTCAGGACACTGCATTAAATGCTGTTCACTAGAACAAAAGAGAAGTAGAAAATAACCAAAATTGTATTCGCAGGATGATGGCTTCAACAGTAAATTAGAAGTTGAAGAAATTAAGAGTGACATTAAACAGATTGAGAAAGAGAATGAATTTTTTTTTGGCAAAATGTACAGTGACTCAGAAGATGAGGAGAAAAATGATTCCGATCTCTCTCCTCCAAGAAAACAGGAGACTGATGACAAAGTCAAAACTTCCAAATCTTCCAAAAAACACGACAGCGATAGTGATATTAGCCCTCCCAGAAAAAGGGATGTCAAATCTCCTAACAGAAAAAATGATGATAGATCTCCTAAAAGGAGAGATGATAGATCTAAAAGAAACCTTAATGATAGATCTCCTAATAATAGACATGATAATTCTGCTAAAAGAAGGGATGACAGACCTATTGAAAGATATGATAATTCAGCTAAGAGAAGGGATGACAGACTTCCTAATGAAAGATATGATAATTCAACTAAGAGAAGGGATGATAGATCGCCTAATGAAAGACATGATAATTCTGTGAAAAAAAGGGATGACAGATCTCCTAATGAAAGACATAATAATTCTGTGAAAAGAAGGGATGATAGATCTCCTAATGAAAGACATGATAATTCTGTGAAAAGAAAGGATGATAGGTCCCCTAAAAAGAGGAGTGATGATAAAAGGAAAAGTTATGATAGGTCTCCTAAAAAAAGGGATGACAGATCTCCTAATGAAAGGCAAGATAAAACTGCTAAAAGAAGGGATGACAGATCTCCTAATGAAAGACATGACAAATCTACTAAAAGAAGTGATGATAAAAGAAAAAATGATGATAAATCTCTTAAGGGGAAAAGTGATGAGAAGTCTCCTAAAATAAAAATTCGTGAAAGATCGCCCAAGAGGAACAATGGTGATAAATCCCCAAAACGAAAGAATGATAACAGATCTCCCATTAAAGAAAAAAACAGAAATGAAAGGGAAGAACCACCTAAACCAGAAAAACCTAGAGACAGAGTGCGTAAACCTAGCCGATGGGGCGATTTCGGCCCAGAAGACCCTGCTACCTTGCAGCCTGCAACATCAGAATATTCCCCTAAAACAGTCGACGCAGGCAACTCATCGCCTTCCAAAAAGACCAGAACAGAATTATCACCACGTAAATCCAAAAATTACGACTCAGACGCATCTCCTCCAAGAAAATCTAAAAAGAACTATGATTCAGACCAATCTCCACCGAGAAAATCAAAGAAAACTCACGATTCTCCCCCTCGAAGGTCGATAAAGAATCCCAGTTCAGATCTATCGCCACCAAGAAAATCTAAAGGAGATACCAGGAAACAGAACGAATCGCAAGAATTCTTGTCTCCATCTAAAAAGCAGAGATGCTCTCCACTAAGACAGAGTCACAAAGATAGACATGATAGGTATCAAAGCAATCCAAGGCCTGAAAAGCCTCGTAAACAAAGACATTCCTCAGATTCTGATCTCTCCCCACCCAGAAGAAATAGGAGAGACAAATCCATCTCCCCACCAAAAAAGAACAGAAAACATCCAGAAAATAATAAAAGAATGATCAACAGTGACTCTGACCAATCTCCTCCTAGGAGGGAAAGAGACAGGGAAACTTCTGAACGAGATAGAAGTAAGAGAGGCAATGACAGTCCGCCGCCGTCGAACAAAAGAATGGCGAAGACTTTAGAAGGGAAGCTGGCGGGTTTGCAAGACGCTAGACAGTTGAGGCAAGAGAATGAGAGTTTTAGGAGAAGGGAAGAAGAGGTTTTCAATAAGATGACTGATGATGTATCCGGGAGGAATGCTCAAGTTGTTTCTAGGAAAAGTGAGTAAAAATCTTCCAAAGGTATCAAAATTATTTCCCATTTTTTTTATAGTCAACATTTTAATAAGTATTATATTTTTTCAGGCAAAAGAGAAACATCGGAAGAAAGGCAAAAACTAAAAGAGAAGGCGGAGCGTCAGAAAGAATTAGACGAAAAGTATAAGAAATGGACGAAAGGGTGAGTCACTTATCTTGTGAATAAATAAATCACTACAGTCATATTATAAAAGTCCCCCCGCCGCGTCTGACTGTCTGAACGCGCTAAACTCAAAAACGACTGATCGGATTTTCATACGGTTTTCACCAATGGACGAAGTGATTCATGGGAAAGGTTTAGGTGTATAATGCAAGGTAAGGTTTTGTGTAAATTGGTTGAAAAATGACCATGATTGTTGAAGATACCGGAAAAAATCATGCAACTGGAGAGCTTTACTGGTCCCGGTAGTACGTTCCCGTGGGATATTTTCCGACATCCATGCGAGCGAAGCCGCGGGCAAAAGCTACTCTATCCTAAAAGGCTATTCTGCTTGCCATTTTTTAGGGTTCCGTACCCAAAGGGTAAAAACGGGACCCTATTACTAAGACTTCGCTGTCTGCCCGTCCGCCTGTCTGTCACCAGGCTGTATCTCAAGAACCGCGATAGCTAGACCGTTGAAATTTTCACAAATTATGTATTTCTGTTGCCGCTATAACAACAAATACTAAAAACAAAATAAAATAAATATTTAAGGGGGGCTCCCATACAACAAACGTGCTTTTTCGCCGTTTTTCCTTATGGTACGGAACCCTTCGTGTGCGAGTCCGACTCGCACTTGGCCAGTTTTTTTACCTGAATTCGTTATAAAAGTGAGTTGATATTCGATCAAGAAAAAATTCAGAATAGTTCATTTCAATAGTACTATCGATCAAATAAGGAAAAATACAAGTCAGACAAAAAAAAATGACGAAGTAATATTTCGTTGCTAGAAAACGTTTTTACGAAAAACTATTCAAGAAGATGCATGATGTCCTCTGCATGATTCAAGAGGAACAAGAAACAAGAAACATCGAAACGCTTACGTAAGTGGCAAGATGTAGTCGCTTTCAGGGTTCCGTACGTCTGAATAACAAAACGGAACTCTGATAGGATCACTCGTATGTCTGTCTGTACGTCCATATCACACACAACCATTTTGTTACGAATCTAATGAAATGATTAAGTTGAAGTTTGGTACGCATATTAATTTCTGTGACCCAAACAAGGACTTGTGGCAAAAAAAAATTATTGAATATATTGAAAATTCTTTTTTTTTTTTTTTTGTCTTAGGAGGCAAATTAGAGTGGTTTTTTTTAGTTTTGCAAATTGCAAAGTGTGATTTATGAAAGGGTTTACTGTGAGGGTCTTTTAAGAAAAACAAATAAGTAGTTTTAAAGCTTTAATACGAACATAGATGAAAATTGACTTCTTCCCCCCATCTTCGAAACTGCTAATCCTAAAATTTAAAAAGAAATACAGAAAATGTCTAGTTGTATACTTTGGAATTACAGGAAAATCTACATAAAGAAGTATAAAGGTCACAGCTCATTAGAGCCACCCGGCACCCACTCCGCACCGCCTCGACTTCTGCGGCTAGTATTCTTTATATGGACTTGTATGGGTATGCGCTCACTACATCAACTCCGTAGCGTCACCGGATCGCCTCGGTCGTAAGCCCTCCACGCGCGGACGGCGGGTGGACCACTCGGTGACAACTCGCTGCTCGCATGCTTGCCTTGCGTTGACTGCGCATTGTAAACCCGATAATGTTATACGCGACGCGAGGTCCATTGGTTGACCGCGCGACGTTTATTGGTGATAACGCGGCGTCCACCCGTGGACCACCTGTCGACAACGAGTGGACGCCGTGCGACGAGGCGGTGCGGGGTGGGTGCCGGGTGGCTCTAATGAGCTGTGACCTTAATGGTCTTAAAGTAGATACGCGGAAACGCATGTCCGAGTATCCACCCTAGTCCTGGTTGGATAAACGGAATTTATAGGCTTAGGGTGGATTCACGGACATACATTTCCGCTAATAACCGTAGAAATCGACAGTACTTCTGAAATGGACTTATCTCTTCGATCAATAATAGTACTAGATACACAATCCCATGCAAAAGTTCACTTTAAAACTGGCACCAATTGTATTTACGTAATCGTAGTTGAAAAAATATGCATTAATCTAAATTCGACCTTAAATACAATAAGATAAAGTTATGTTCACAAAGTTATGAAAGAAAAGCAATAAATTTTTACGACCGTAGCTCGCTAGTCAACATACATCAAAAGAAATGCAACCTTACACGCGTGATTTAAGGTCAGAATTAGAAGGTGTCAAAAAAAAGCAATAAAATTTTACGACCGGTGCTCGCGTCTTGGACAAGAAATCTATGGAGTCGAAATATATTATCCAATTTTTGTTTAAGTCCTGTCATCGGATATAAATTAATAAATTAATTATAGGTAAATAATGCCTAATAATAATAATGCATACAGTTTGCCTTTAGGCAAAAAAAGTTAAATGTAGCTTGAAAATAAAAAGTCATTTTAATATTTGTAAGTACAAAAATATTTATTGTAAAATAAAACTTAAAATCTAAGCAAAATATAAAAAGGTTAAAAAGATAAATATACAAAATATAAAAAGGTTAAAAAGATAAATATACAAAATATAAAAAGGCTAAAAACATTGTTGTTGTTTGGAACTAGACATAGTTCTTGATATTACATTTCAATGCTCAGAACACGTAGAGTTACAGAATATAATATGTTTTTAGGCGAAGGTTCGTTGCTTGCGTTGCTATTAACCATGTATGGGTAGGCTCATTGTTATCAACCCTTATAAAAGTTTTAGAGCGTCTACTTATGTACGCGATTTAGAAGCATCTTCTTTATTTTTATTAAATCAATTTGATTTAAATCAAATAATGTTTTCATTTGTATTAAAGTGCAAATAAAACTGAATGATAAACAATCGTAACCGGTATCTGGACAATCGTAATCTCTCTGTTTAAACGAAATGTTTTTTTTTCGGGCTGGGAAACGAAATGAATATTTAATTACCTTTAAAAAGATTTAGCTTGTTGTAAAGCTGTCTTTTTGAATCAATTTTTATTTGAGCGGTTTCTTTTTTACAAATATAATGTAGTCTCACATCAATGAATTTTTCTATAATTAGTTTTATCAAGCTTATTTTATGGTTGTGTTCGTATCCTCCAGAAAACACATCCTTTTCAATATATGCGTTTAAAACGTTAACACTTATAAAGTTTTTATCATATTTTTTTTTTATTGTTTTGCCACCACTCATACGAAGACAATTGCGTATAACACGTTCGGTTGTCATGCATACGTCGAACACGTCGTTGGAAGCATAACATAAACCACCCATATCTCTTAAATCTATTAATTTGTGAAACCATAACTTTTCTTTAGCCCATAATTCCATTTTACAGTCCTCGCAATTAATTTTCTTAACAAGGCTACTGACTACAAAACCAGAAATATAACCTACTATTTGCGGAACAATATCTGAAGTTGGATTATGATACAGTTTTTCACTCAGTTCAGTGCAGTTTGTCTGATATTTATCAAAACTTTGTTCTATAGATTTATTCTTTAATATTTCTGAAGAGCTTAAATTTTTCTCCTCAGTTTCCTCAGAACGGTAACCTATCGAGAAGTTATTAATTTTATTAAGTGATGATGATCCAGATAAAATTGGTATGTTCTCTATAGGTATACAATTTCCGGTAAATTTTGAGCCCAGTTCTAAATGAGACAGTAGCTTTTTAAAACTGGCTTTAAATTGTCTAGTGTTGGGATTATTATTATGTCCACTTTGACTCCGTATGTTCCCAAAAAATAACTCGATATGGTCTTGGCTGAGTTTGTATGTTAATAAAAAAGTAAGAATGTCAGTTGCAACTAAATTTGTATACATATATGTCAGACTATTGATGCACACTAATAGTCCTAATAATCCAGTATTATTCTGTGTTTTGATAAGTGGCACTTTTTTGGTTGAAAACACAGTTCTTACATTGGTACCGACTTTAAGAGTTCTTTTATTTGTAACATTAATTGCTAATGTTAATAAATAGTTTTTCATTTGGGACAAGAAGGACAATATTTTTTGTGAATTACCCTTATTCATAGGGTGTTTGAATCCAAAGTCGTTAATGTTTCTAGTATTTAGGATATCAAAAAGATCATTTAGTTTCTCAATAAATTCTACTGTCTTTTCTGATTCTCTAAATGTGGAAATATTTAAAGTTTTGTTGCAAAATTCTATAGCTTTGGCAACGCTTCTACTAAGAAGTTGCGTTGCTAATTTCACGTTCATAATTTGATTTTTGAAATGAACATGTCGATGTGAAAGTTTATTCGCTAAGTGTAAGGAGTTTTCTTCTTGCAGGTTATATAGTTCTGATAAATATTGCCATCTAATTGATTTTTCATTATTAGTATACAACATGTCCCAAAATTCAACGATAAGCCAGCACCGGAGGATAGACCTGCCCATGACTACTCGGGGAAAAAAAGAAAAAAAATATATATCTCTTTTTTTTTGAAGTTATAAAAAAAAAGAAGAAATTCTTAAAAAAGTGAGACCTTTTATGATATTTTTCACTACCATGACCACACTTTTTTAAATATTTCTGTTATTTTTTTTTATAGGCAACCTGAATAGCACTGCTATCTACCACAATTCTTAAAAAATCCAGAATACCTCTAGTTTTTTCACGTAAATTAATGAAACTTAATTTATTCCCTAAATTTTTTGAAGATTTTTACTTTTAATCAACTTTAACTCATCGTGGTGTAAAAAAAAAGTATGAACACTACTATGGCAAGTTTTTTTATAAATTGACGCAACTAATCAAGATTCCAAAATGGTATAATACTCTAGGAAAATCAACCACAAAAAAATTATATCCATACTAGTTCAAAACAAGAACCAAATTCCTTAAATTATAGTTGACAGTAATCACTTTCACTGCGTGCCCAAAATGGGTTCTTGTTACAATTTCTAGGAATTTGAGTGGGGCATACATACCTTAGAAGTTAGAGAGAGATAGATAGATAGAGATATTTACGTTAAAAAGAGACAACAACAGGGCAGGTAGTGGGTTCTTGTTACAATTTCTAGGAATTTGAATGGGGCATACATACCTTAGAAGTTAGAGAGAGATAGATAGACAGAGATATTTACGTTAAAAAGAGACAACAACAGGGCAGGTAGAGAAGCTGTTATTATTCTCAGAGCAAGTCAGTTCAGTACGCTCTGCTCCTTTGTTTACTGCGCACCGTTCCGTATTCAACTGACGTGGCTCTCGTACGTACTAACGACTTTTGGCTTGGCTTTTTGGACTGGAATCGATCTGCAAACTGAACTGACCTGGCATTATCTTGGACTACGATTGTGTGTTTTGTGACTACGATTGTGAGTTTTGTGATTTGGAGTTCTGGCGCATTTTGGACTGTTTAACGATCAACATGCCGCAACCATACACACCACAGGAATACGCAAATATGCACCTCATCTATGGAGAAACCCGATGCAATGCTAACGCTGCTAGCAGACTGTATCGAGAAAGGTACCCAAATGCTCAAAGATATCCTGATTATCGAGTGTTTATTAATGTGCATCAAGCGTTTTCGGAGGGTCGTATGCCATCCAGTAGGAGAAACGCTGGAAGACCTAGTTCGGATCGTGATGAAGAAGTTCTCAATGAGATAGAAAATGATTCGACTACTTCGGTACGCGCCATAGAAGAAGCTACAGGAATCCCGAAAAGTTCTGCACATCGAATTTTACAACGTCACAAGCTTCACCCATATCATTACAGGCGTGTGCAGACGTTGTTACCGCGGGACTATCCATTAAGAGTCACATTTTGCCGTGTGATGCTGCAAAGGCACAGGGAAGATCCCCAATTCCTGGACAAAATTCTATGGTCGGATGAAACAACATGCAAGAAAGATGGATATTTAAATCTACACAACCTACATAGTTGGAGCAATGAAAATCCGCACTTGATGAGACAAGACAGATCCCAATATCAATTCAAGGTTAACTTATGGACCGGCATATTAAATGGAAAAGTAATTGGGCCCTTTGAGTTACAAGGAAACTTAGATGGCAATAGTTATTTAAACTTTTTACAAAATGACTTGCAAGAATTGCTAGACGACGTGCCCTTAAATGATCTCCAAAACATGTGGCTCCAAAATGATGGTTGCCCAGCACACTATGCCCGCCCTGTGCGAGAATATTTAAATCAAGAGTATCCAGGGCGTTGGATCGGGCGACTTGGTCCTATCTTATGGCCACCTCGTTCACCCGATTTGAACCCCCTGGACTTCTTCTATTGGGGTTGTCTTAAAGACAGGGTCTACTCAAAACCCATTGCGTCATTGGACGAGCTTCGTCGAAATATCAGTCAGGCTGCGGATCATATTAATCGCAGAAGATATGCAAGACAAATAAAACGGTCATTTTTAAGGCGATGTCGTGCATGTATTATTGCTGGTGGCAAACAATTTGAACATTGGTTATAATGTTAATAAATTACATGAGAAATTGTTTGACCATTTATTTAAATATTAAACATTTTCCAAGAACTAATACTTTTTATTACCAGACCGTCATTTGGCCCCTGTTTAGAAATAATAGGAACATTTTTTTTTTTAACTTGTTTGCCTAGAGTATTATACCATTTTGGAATCTTGATTAGTTGCGTCAATTTATAAAAAAACTTGCCATAGTAGTGTTCATACTTTTTTTTTACACCACGATGAGTTAAAGTTGATTAAAAGTAAAAATCTTCAAAAAATTTAGGGAATAAATTAAGTTTCATTAATTTACGTGAAAAAACTAGAGGTATTCTGGATTTTTTAAGAATTGTGGTAGATAGCAGTGCTATTCAGGTTGCCTATAAAAAAAAATAACAGAAATATTTAAAAAAGTGTGGTCATGGTAGTGAAAAATATCATAAAAGGTCTCACTTTTTTAAGAATTTCTTCTTTTTTTTTATAACTTCAAAAAAAAAGAGATATATATTTTTTTTCTTTTTTTCCCCGAGTAGTCATGGGCAGGTCTATCCTCCGGTGCTGGCTTATCGTTGAATTTTGGGACATGTTGTATATTACTTTCTTAGATTCGAAGGTGTTCCGCATCAGTTTCAACATATGGCACGCGTCTAAAAATACAACTACATTATAATCAGCACTGGGGTGTTTAAAATCAGTTTTTAAGTTTTGTAAGTCATCCAACACGCAACCCAAGTTTTTCATCGTCGCAATATTGCTTTTGCAGCCATCGAACGTGACAGAACGAATTTGCACCCCGATTTTATAGCATTTTTCTAAAGCCATCTTTATTAAATTGGCCTTCATATCTGCCTTTATACTGGCAACAAAAAAATAAGCTAATGGTAGTTTCCAGGAATCGTTAATAGCAACTAACATAAAAACATAAGCTTGGGTGGCCATTTGGCTACTGTCGTCGCTACCTAAGCCCATATCTACTAGGCCCTCATAGCTTTTGCCTGTCCATATCTTTTGCCTCCTAATAGACATTTCATCAGCACATAAAGCACATAAAATAAGTTTGTCACTAGATTTTACTTTTTCCTCAAGTCTATTTAAAGTTTCAGTGCAAAATCCAGGTTCCGCATTTACACTACGATACCATTCATATAATGTATGGGGGTGGGGTAAACATGTATTAAACATTTTACGTACATATTTGTAAGCAGATGGTGAGTAAAAATGTAGCGTTAAAGCAAATTTTCTAGCACCAGGAGGATATTTTACGAAGGGCCTGGAACGATTTTTTTTATTTTTAATATACATTCCATTAAATATTTCTGCCACTTCAACATTTTTTGTTAAATCGAAAAATATAGAATCATCAATAGATTGTTTCTTTTGAAGCAAATTAATTATGTTTTTTAAGGAAAGATTTTTTTTAAATAGTCGCTTATTTACTTTTTGTAAATTATGGATTTTTTTAGATTTTTTATCTAAAATCCTGCGACATGTCGTGAGTTTCTTTTTTAAATAACCTTTCCTAGGAGTGTCATATAAAGATGTTAAATCTGACAATGATGCATCAGGAGACTTTAAAGAAACTGCATCAGCCTGGGGTATATCACGTGTTCCTGTGGTATTTTCAAATGTTAAAGTTCTTGAAGAAGTGGCCTGTAAAGAAACATACGCGGTTTATTGAAACAGTTTTTAAGTATCTCATGAAAATATCTACAGGAATAGGTTTCTTTGATAAAGACAAAATGTACCTGATTTGATAAATCATTTCTCAATTCTGAATATGTCGCTGAAACCACCTTTATTGGTACGTGAATCTACAAAAAACAAAAAAAAACATTATCAACTTACTATTTTATAAAAACCTTTTTATCTTACACCAACTATTTTAATAATTTATGATAGGTAATTACCTGCAATTTGGGAACCGCTGTTTTTAGTAATCTACGCCTTTGCGTGTTTCCACTTATGTCCAATTTATCAAAATGTATCGAACATAAAGTCGAATTTTTATAGGGCTTGTATGATTCTTCTCCTCTTTCTTTCGCGACAATAGATACCCATTCTGCACAGCGAAATGGGTCGCTAGGAAATCTACAAACAAAAATCAAAACAATAAATTTCATTAAAAAAGAAACATAAAATAAGAATACTACTCCATGCCTTCACTTTTCCAGAACAGACGATGTTTGTTACAATAGTTGGCGCGTTGTAGCAAACATTGGTCAAACAATCATAATATTTGCTAAATGACTTAATTTACTATTTAATTCAGTTTTTGTTTTATGTTAAATACATATTGGTATAAACTTACCGAAAAAAAGATATTCCTTCCAAAATCTTGGTGTTACGGTGATTATTTACACAATTTTTGAACGCGCACTGCGGCATTTTGACGTCTTAACGTTGGCTAAGATTGGACCGTACTAATTTGAAATAAGAGCACAAAAGTATTTGTGCTCTTATTTTTCGGGCCGTTTTTGAAGCGCTTATCGGGAATCTAGTACTATTATTGATCGAAGACTTATCTCGAAATCATGTGTAAGGTTCACCTCCCAGTGGAACAAAACTGGGAGTGCACTGTATTACCCAGTGACTGGGTCGTGGAGGTCAGATAGGCAGTCCCTCCATGTAAAATACTATTCGGTATTCAGCTACATCCCGTTAGACTGGAAGCCGACCCCAACATGCTTGGGAAAAGGCTAGGCAGATGATGATGACATTCCGTAATCTTTATTTTTCTTTTAATAAATGTATTCTTATATTTAATTTCAGTGTAAAACAGCTAGAAGACCAAGAGGCTCGCGTCCAGGAGTTCATGCACGAGGCCTCCAAACCGTTAGCTCGATTCAAAGACGACCGCGACCTTGAAGATAACCTGCGACAGGTGGAGCGAGCGGGAGATCCGATGTTGAAGTATATGAGGGATAGGAAGCGAGAGAGGGGGGAGTTAGGGCCAGGTTAGTAATATTTGAAGTAGATCTTCTACTGCCCTATTGGGCTAGTGGTAGCAAACGCTACTGCTGTGCATGAGGTCCTGGTTTTGATTCCCAGGTCGGTTATTGGTTTTGCCATTAGGAATTTCTCAGTAGCCGCCCGAAGTAAACGCGTTAACACTAGTGACAGTTGTGCTCATTAAACGTGCGAGTGATATTAAGTACGAGTTTTCTAAAACTCAAACGGCCTTATTACAAAACAAGATTTATCTTTAGACCCAGGTTTAGACCATCCAGCAATTTTTAAATTTCGAACTATAATCCAACGAAGCTAAAGTTCTTATTACAAAAACTGACGTTAAACTCTAGTCAAGTTGTCAATTTTGCATTAAGAACTTTACGTTTGTCGGAATAAAGTTCAAAATAGAGTAACTGGCTCGAAGGTTTAGGCTAGGTCTAAAATTAGATCTCGTTTTGTAATAAGACGGTAAAAGTTCTATGATCGAGACTCTTGCGACCGTATAGGGTCCTACTATAATCAAGTTTGGTTGAGGATATTGCGGAGGTGGAGTTTTTAATCTGATTGAATAAGACTAGACAGCAAAATGGTTTTCGATTACAAACTGATACATCTTAAAAAAGAGTTTTCAATCGCAAGTCTTTTCCCAACTTCTAGCTTATAATAAATTTTCTTCTATCCACAGAAAAACCAATATACAAAGGACAGTTCCCGCCAAACCGTTTCAACATTCGTCCTGGATACCGCTGGGACGGAGTCGACCGTTCAAACGGCTACGAAAAGAAATACTTCGACCAGCAGAGCAAACGCAAGGCGCAGGAAGAAGAGGCTTATAAGTGGAGCACTGAAGACTTGTAATATGCATTCTATATACACGTGTATAAAAATCAAATTAGCGTAACAGGACTTATGATGTGTTGAAAATTACGTAATTACGTTTGTAAAAGATTGTAAATATTTTTTAAAGCATTAAAGTTTAGTCGATGTGATTTTGGTTTGTTTTATTCAATCTTTTTTCTCAAATGAAACCATTATATCAATCTGCCTAACCTTTTTCTAACTATGTTGGGGTTGGCTTCTAGTCTAACCGGGTGCAGCTGAATACCAGAATTGTATATGGAGCGACTGCCCATCTGACCTCCACAACAAAACTGGGTTGTGGTCAGATGGGCAGTCGCTACAGCTGTCACAACCAGTCTTGACACCCGTAACGACTGTCTAAGATCTACAAATGGCAGCCGGGACGGCTTAACCAAAGCCTTTGACACCGTCTCTTGCTGTCCAAGCTGGAAAGCATTGGAATTCGTGGTATTGCGTACGACATGTTCCACAGCTACCTAAACGGCCAGGTAGAATAGAAAATAGAGGTAAAATAGAAAGCTACACTAGCAAGGAAGAGAAAGTTACTTTTGGTGTGCCTCAGGGAAGTGTTCTTGAACCAACTCTCTTCCTCATTTACGTGAACGAACGGTGCCATACTTTCTGTAAAGGAAGATGGCTCTCGGTATGGTCATGAAATGGTTAAATACAAACCATGTGAGGTTTGTATTTTAGCTCTGAGACAGGTAGATGGCGTTGCAGTCGCGGCAGACCCCGTATAAGATGGCGGGATGAGCTGGACAAAAAGTTAGTTTAGTGGTTCACTAAAGCCCTGGATCGAAAGAGCTGGAAGTCACGGGGAGAGGCCGTTGCCCAGCAGTGGGATGATGCAGGCTAACAGTAACGAGACACGAAATGAAACCACGATAAATATTTATATAATTTATTTGATAAGTAAGAAAACTTGTAAATCATAGGATTAACAGCTACAGATAACTGTAAGTATTAATAATATAATAAATAAAATTACTATTTGCTTATTAGTAATTTCAATGCTAATACATATTGCTATAATTTACGTGAAGGCCTCGTGTATAAAAATAAATTAATCGTTTTTAATGGAGCGTGAAGCATATTAATTAATTAAGTATAATAGGAAACGTGAATTTAGGAAAAAAATGGGTTGTTTTAGAGACATCCAACTCTTATAACTACTTACAGACATTCATGATTTTAGTTTGATACTTACAAGATACACATACGAGATGGGAAATATTTAAGTAAACTTCAAAAAATCGCTTCTCATGGTTCACATTTTTTTAAATAACTGGGCCTCTTTTTAACTTTCTGGGCTTTTCTCACAGTTGGCCCGGTACCCCAAACGGGTTAGGTTAGGTTGGAACTGCGACCAACCACGCTACATCCAAGTTGGTCGCAGTTACTTGGCTATAGTATTTTAGGACACCAATATTAAGCGTTAAATCTTGTTCTTAGGAGCGCAAAATGGGAATTATTTGAGGTTCAATTAAATACATGCTATACAAGAAGGTACCTATGTATATCTATCTATGCCAGTATTCTTGGGCTAAGATTCTACGAGTAAATCCAGGATATTTTGGTCTATATATACAGGGTTATTGGTAAAACATGAACAACCTCTTAACAAGTCATTTTACCCATCATTATGAACAACTTTTACTATGCGACTAAACCTGAAATCGCGAGTACAATGACCGCTTAAGAGGTTGTTGATGTTTTACCAATAACCCTGTATATCCATAATATGCCAAATGCTATTAAATTTCGTTCAGCCTTATGCGTTATTGAGTAACAAACATACAAATACAAAATTTCACAATTATTATTTTGTAGAATCATCATTTTTATACCAAACTATAGGTAACACTACACAAACAAAAAACACTAAATATAATCAAATGCGAAACTCATAGACAATAAACATGGATATTTTGGGTTAAAGTCTTATATCAAGTCGCCTCCGTACGAAGATGGGAGGGGTGGAGGGGGGTTGGGGGGGGCGCCCTGTTTCACCCCCCCCACTCCTGCCCTGCCGGAGATGCGTAGTTTTTCTATTATTCCACTTTGAACAAAACCTTCTAACCTAACCAACACAAGTCTGTGTGCTCTGAGTAGGATCTGTCACTCATTAGGGTACGGGGAGGTAGTTACTTTCTGGCGCTTCGCCGGCCGCTGCCGCGGCACGCTCGCTGCGCTCGCTCGGCTCGCGCTAAGAGGTCACCGTTCTAACCTAACCTAACCTACACAACTCGCTTCGCTCACTCGGTTCGCGCTATCTAACTTAACCTAACCAACACAAGTCTGTGTGCTTTGGGTACGATCTGTCACTCATTAGGGTGCGGGGAGCTAATAATAATAGCAAAATATAAAATTCACGTAAACTCGAGAACAACGGAATGTCGGAATGACAAAACGAACGCCAAAAGTATTTGTCAATGTAAACAAAGTGGCGGCTTACGTTTCTTTTCACGCATTTCGATAAACGCAGCATCGAAATCGCTACGAAATGTATCAAAATTACGTTCCTTGTTATGCTTTTGTAAGTTTTTTAAATAATAATTAAAATATTTTGGCGCGTCTCCGGCAGCAAAAAATACATTTTATCGCTTAGTACGAACCCCCTAAACCCTCCCATATCTACATTTAACTCAGATTCAGGCGACTCGATATAAGACCCAACCCAATTTCGTTCAGCCTTATGCGTTATTGAGTAACAAACATACAAATACAAAATTTCACAATTATTATTTTGTAGAATCATCATTTTTATACCAAACTATAGGTAACACTACACAAACAAAAAACACTAAATATAATCAAATGCGAAACTCATAGACAATAAACATGGATATTTTGTTGCACACTAGCAATTGCAATGCCTTTCATTTTGACAGACGAACTTTTCAATAAAAAATGAAGCATTGTATTAGGAATTCCCTTCAAAGTCCAATGGATTGTGAAAGAAAGTGTGCTATGCAATTGAGGTGATGGACAGTTCCTTTAATGCGGCCATCACATCATGTTGCTCCCCCTTGAAGAGAGGAGGCCTGTGTCCCAGCAGTGGGAACATTATAGGCTGATTGTGCTTACATCGTGAAGACCACAAAAAAAAAATCCTTTCATAGACAACATAGTAAATTATACAAAAAAAAAACAAAAACATATTCAATTTTCTAGTCTTTTTCAATCTGATTTTGCTAATCTATATGTGACTCCATCTAGTCGAGACATTTATTATACCTAAGCTTTGATTTCAAACAGTAATTCATACGGCGAGATATATTATAGTACCACAATGGATTATTTTTCCATTTCTATTTCCTGTAAGGGGAAAGCGCCAGGGTAGCCCGAAAAAATTCGAATTTTTTTACGTTTCTTCAATGATATTTTAGTAAACAGATATGTTATGAGCGCGCAAATCGTGAAGACTAGAAAACGTCCTAATTAGGACGTATTGCCTTTAGTCTGTGTCACGCACGTCTACGAGTGAGACGGTGCGCGCAGCTACGTAATTACCATCCAAAATGCCATTTTGTGTATTTAGAAAGTGTACCAATTATGATACCAAAGTTAATAAAACACAAGGAATCTCATACCACACGAAAGTACACATTATACTTCGATTTATTCATATATTTCAATTATTTTCCTAATATTCTGATATTTGGAGGTTAGGAAAAAGAAAGATATGGAAAATACATTTTTTGTCGTAAGAACGACAAGGATGCGAGCACTCCGGACATAGAATAAAAGTACAGATGCGAATATTAGGCAGTAAAGTCATCTTTACCGCAGAGTTCTAGTTTCCCTTTTAATAACTTTTCTTTATAATTTTGTTTGATATATTTAATTATAAATTAAACATGTCATATTATGTAGGAAAAGAAAATATTAATAGCTTATCGTTACCATAGTATTTCACAGATAGTGTTAAAATAAACCTACCATTGAGATTAAAATTAAATCTTTTCGAAGGTGTCATGATTATTTTTACAATTGTATTTCTTTCTTTTTAAACGTGTTTTATTTTTCACCTACCTACCTTTTAATAGTGTTTATTCGTTGCATAGGCACAAATCCCGACTACAAATTCTGTACACGCGGTTTGTACTTTCTGCCTAGTTAATTTGTTAGTCTATGATGCCAACGTGCGGTGATTGGTAGCCCGAATAATGTTTGTTTACATTCACGCGCAATTGACAACATCTAGCTGTCACTTTTTTTCTTATTGGTTTTATCAAGCTATCCTTTTTACTTGTAGTGAAATGTAAAATGAATGAAAAGTGTGTAATGTGTGCTGCCTCTCGGCGCGGAACACTTTTTTCTGTTGTTTTGTAAGTGTATAACATATCTGTTTATTAGAATATCATTGCGTTTCTTGCAATTTGCGACCGTAAGACATATGACTTTACAGATTTATTAAATCACTTGACCGTTCATAAAATCCAATTGAATGACTATTTATGAAATATCAATCAATAGGGATCATATTTTAATTACCTACCTGAATATACTGACCTGCAAATTGCAAGAAACGTCAGATTTGAATTTTGTGAGCTGCCTTTGTATCTATTTTTCTAATAACTTCGCGAAAATGGAAACATTTCCTCGTTGTAAGTAAAATAATTAAGTAGTAGGATAAATTAATGTTTATAGGTAGATAAGTTATACAAAGTGTAATAGTTTAGTAAGAAAAATCTATTTAAGGATACATTAGAAGGTAACTAACTAACTTTATACTTAACTATTTTTTCGCGAAGTTATATCTTTTAAATTGGCTAGATTCGTTTATATGATTCAGTTCTATTAGGTACATCATAAAAATATCTATTATTATCATTCTTATTTGTTCTATTATTATTATTATCTGATAGCTATATAAACCCGGGAATTCCCGACCTCAAAGAACGATCCAGTAACGAAATAAATAATGGGTGTAAGACGACAAGAAATACTTGTTCTCCCCGTCATTGCAATTTTTCTTTGTACAGACGCCAGCAAATCAAGCTACCCGAAACTGTCAAATTTTCCCAATCAACTTTGAACCTTATGCTTTAGCGATAAAGTTGAAAATCAATTTTAAAATTTTGACAGATTTTTTAAATTGTCTGTACTTGACCATATCTGGGAACCTGTCAAGATTCCAACTTTTACGTAAAAAAACGTCATTTTTTTACGTAAAAGTTTTTAATGTCATAACACAACTTTAAATACCCCCACGACCCCTGTACCGTTGTATGCAGCCATAAGCACAATGTTTTGCGTGCGTTATGCACTAACGCAAACAGCAAATCACATCAAAAATAAAGTCGTTTCCCAGAAATTATTTTCGTGCAATGTTACTTGTTTGATGTACAGATGCGCAGTTGACGGCTATGTGCCTTTTTACATCCTGTATAGTGTAACCCCTTCCTTATAAACGTTGTATAGAGTCTGTATAGTTACACAACGCTTTGTCTTCTTCTTTCGAAAGTCAAATTACTGACGACTGAAAGAGAGAAATCGGTGTGTAACTAACTATTCATCTGATATAATACTTTTATTAGTAAATGGGTTAGTAGTGCCACAGAACACAGCGACGACACCTCAGAGACCGCTGCTAGACGCGGCATTGGCGCCGATTCTGTTGTTCACAAACTAAACTAAATTTAAGTTCAGGCATCTTTTTCTTTCTATTTCATTAAGAAAAGGACAGAAGATAAATATTAGTTTAGTCCTGTCAAATTAGTCAGCGCCTGACGTAATTTTAATCGCCAACTTTTTAATCTCGTCTAATGTTGTCTATGGAGTATCTTAATTTGACAGGACTAAACTAATATTTATCTTCTGTCCTTTTCTTAATGAAATAGCAAGAAAAAGAGGCATGAACTTAAATTTTGTTTAGTTTGTGACCAACAGAATCAGCGCCATTGCCAACGCTTTCCGTACAAACCAAGCGTTTCACCGTTTACTTGCATTACGGCACAAATGACGTAGGTATACAAATTGACAGCTTTGAATGGCAGTCCGTGACAGATGTAAGCGCTTTTCATTAGCATAGCCGTGTCTGCCGGCTCGGGAATTCTAAGCTCTGTGATAACACCTCTACCTGTTCTAAAGGTAAAATTAGTTTGTAATGGCCTCCCCTTGTAAAATAATAGGTATAGCGGAAGACGTTTCCGAACGCTCCCGTTTTCCTGGACTTAAGAGGGCCAATAGAGGTAAAGCGCCCGAACGATATTCGCCAACGCGCTAGCATGTTTGCTTCGCGCCTAGCGCCGACGAATCAGGGATTTGTCGTCGCGCTGCTACTCGGCCGCTGATTGGCTTAGTAGTTTTTATAGTTTTTAGGTTGGTAGAATGGTTAGAGAGAGAGGGCGAACGTTTTAAGATTGTGATGTCCATTGTACAGATTTAGAGTTTTATTAAAGTTTATGCCGATAACAAAGCCCTTTTAATTGAGAACTGACCCACCCCGACTATATCTTGGCGCCCAACGTGTGTTTTGTGTATTAAAACAAGGGGTCGGAGTTTTTGTTGTGCGGATCAAACTTTTCGTTCGTTGCAAGTTCGTTCAAGTCAAAAACTTTGGTGATACGGTGAAATACGACCGACAAGTGCAGAAAAACTGTGTATAGACAGTGACTTTGCCTGTGTTTTGTGTCTACGTGTGGATTATTGCTGGTTGGTACAACCACGAGCCGTGTATTGTCGCTTTTTACGAAAAGTAGGTACTCAGCGGTTTTGCAAAATGCCGCGAAGACCCAAGTCGCTGCCCACCGACGCCGACGACTCGGTTCACGAGGAATCGGAACCAGAACAGCCAAGCAACATAACGATGCCGCAAGAGGTCCTTGCCAAGCTGTTAACATCGATTCAACAATCGCAAGCAGAATTTTGTCAGCAACTCTTACGCGAAGTTCGTTCGTCGACGCCATTACTCGCGTCGGATGATGCAAGTACATCTGCCGCCACCGCCAACGCCACCGCGGCTATCATGAAGTCCACAGGTAACTTCTCTAAATGTTCATCTAAGTTTAGCGGCAATCCAGAAGAATCCGTGGAAAACTTTATAGATGCCATAGAGGTTTACAAGTCATGCCTAAACATAAGCGACGAGAATGCTCTTTTAGGTATGTCGATGCTGCTCACTTCATCGGCGGGAACATGGTGGCAGGGTATCAAGGGCTCAACGAAGACATGGGATGAAGCTATAACTAGACTGCGGAGTGCGTATGGCGAACGCCGCCCGCCGTTTCGTATTTACGTCGAGTTATTCTCCCTCGTACAAGGTACCGAAAACACAGATTTGT
This sequence comes from Mesoligia furuncula, assembly GCA_916614155.1. Classification (NCBI taxonomy): domain Eukaryota; kingdom Metazoa; phylum Arthropoda; class Insecta; order Lepidoptera; family Noctuidae; genus Mesoligia; species Mesoligia furuncula. Next base: position 15,666,151 of record OU744815.1, on the reverse strand, counting down.
TTATAGCGAAAGTTCGTGCCTTGTTTGCAAAACTTCCACAAGAAGACTTGTGTGAACGCGTCGAGTTAGATATGACATATGGACTGTTAGATCGTCGCATCAGGAAGCGTATCGACAGAGCTATGGTTTCGACATTCGACGAGTTGTTGAAAAAGGCACGCGCCGTAGAAGACTCGTTAAAAGAGTCACAAAACGGTCGTCATGGTCATAAGCCGTCGTCTCATATCGAAGATGGATCACGCGCCGCCGCCGAGCCTGCGCACGTTCGTACCGATACGTCGAGTCGTGCTTCCCGATCGTCCGCTGCCGTCGTCGCCGTTAGTCGCACGGGCGACTCAAAGACAAGAAAGGCAGGGAATACAAAGTCGTTCTGTGTTTACTGCAAACGTAGCGGTCACACTAAGGAAACGTGCGAGAAATTAGTGAAAAGTAGTGACGAAAATAACTCAAAAAGTGAGCATAAAAAAGACATTAAGTGTTACGGTTGTGGTGCCGCGAATATCATAAAGTCGAAGTGCCCGAAGTGTAATGACTATGATGGTAAGAACAGTGGACATTCGGCATTCTGTTCTGTTGCTTCTGCACGTGAGTCTCGTGCACCCACCGATTGCTCCCAGTCGCACCGTACGCCTCGCGTAGATGACGACATACGCCTCAAGGTCAACGCGCCGCCACCGCTACAAACGCCTACCCCGCCGCCGCCGCCGCGAGGTAGCGCGATGGTAGCCGGTGTTGCGGGCGTGCCTGCGCCTTCCAGCGTCGAGCGACGCGTGTCGTCGCGCAAAGTTCTAGGTAACCCCGCGGCCGTGAAAGTCGCAGGGGGTTCTGTCACTAATTTTGGTTCTGTCACTAAATCTGATTCTGTCATTAAGTTTAACTCTCACACTAATATTCCAGATCGTAATGTTAATATTTTAGCTATGGATACCGACTATTCTGTTATTAGTGTTCCTCATAGTTACGGTAAATATTTACATAAAGTTTGTTGTATAGAGTGTAACTTACAATGCAATAGCTTACAATGCGATAATTTTTGTTTAGATAAGTCGTCCTGTGTTGATAACAATGTAAGTGTTACGTCTACGACTCGTAATAATAGTTTTATGAATCGTTTTTGTGTTGACAATCGTTATTGTTCTATAAATAGGGAAAATTGTGTTTGTTTTCGTACTAAAACGTGTGTCTGTACTAAAACTAAGGTATGTGTTTGTACTTCTTGCGACCAGGGGGAGTTCGCATCACCGTTGCAGTCTCATGATAGTGCGTCACGGTCGGTAATGTCCAATGGTTGTCAATCGTATTCTGGTAATTCCGTCGGTTCAAAATCTTGCGCTCGCGATTTTATGCCTATTTCTAGATCTGATGATTATAAACCATTTGATAACAATACCAGCGACTCTAAAGATTTTTCAGAGATCGCAAGTGGTCGTCAACCTTTTTCCGAGAACGTCAGGGGTTCTCAACATCTTTGTTCCCAGAATAATAATTGTCAACAATTGTACGGAATTACCAGTGGTGAACAACCTTTTAAAGGAAATCGTGACGTTCGATCTTTTCCAAGGCCCGTGCTAAAGATTAGTATTTTAGGTGAGAATGGTACCGCGTTACTAGATTCGGCAGCTAAAAGCTGTGTGGCCGGTCATACGCTATACGCTCTCCTAAAGGCCAAAGGTCATCCTATGTCCTCTAGCGTGGAAAATGTAAAACTTGCAGATGGTGTACTTAGGTTAATGAATGTACTTACTACCGAAGTAAATGTTACTCTTGAAGGTAGAACCAGGCTCGTTAGTTTTTTAATTTTCCCGGACGCGGATAATAATGAATCACTTTTAGGTATAGATTTCTTGATAAATTTTAGTATCTGTGTTGATTTTAGTAGTTCTAAGTGGCACTTTGCTGACAGTGCTGAGCAGTTCGATCTCCCATTTGAAAAAGCCGCACACCAGGTTAAGAGTGTGCCTATCAGTAGTTTGCTTAGGGACGAGGAAGCTTCAAAGCTTAGCAACGAGCAGCGTGAGGTTCTGGCCCAGTTCCTTTCTGAAAATAAGGATGTGTTTGAGTTACGGGGCGAACCGACTGCTTTTGCGGAGCATGTCATTGAAACTGGTGACCACGCTCCAGTTGCAGTCCCTCCATATCGGCTTACTCCTGCTAAAAAAGAGATCATGCGGTCAGAAATCGAAAAGATGTTGGCTGATGATATTATAGAGGAGTGCGAATCGGCATGGGGATCGCCTGCATTGTTAGTGCCTAAAAAGAACGGTCAAGTTCGGTTTTGCGTAGATTATAGAAAAGTCAACGCCATAACTAAAACCGATGTGTACCCAATGCCACTTATAGACGAGCTGGTGCAGTCTACTAAGCGAAATTGCATCATGAGTACGTTAGATATGCGTAGTGGGTTTTGGAATGTTTCGGTCAGGGAATGCGATCGAGATAAAACGGCCTTTTTGACGCCTTTTGGTACGTATCGTTTCAAAAGGATGCCGTTTGGGCTCAAAAACGCTCCGTCAACATTCCAACGGCTCATCGACAGGTTGCGCTCTGGCGCCTCACTTCAGAATGTGACCCTGTTGTGCTATCAGGATGATCTGCTCGTAATATCGGAAGGATTCGATCAGCATGTCGCTGATCTACGTGCAGTGTTTGAAAGGCTGCGTATGTTCAATCTTCGCGCCAATCGCGAAAAGTGTGTTTTCGCGCGCGAAGAAGTGAAATACTTGGGTCATGTCATTACTCAGGATGGAGTTTCACCTGATCATGACAAAGTTCGCGCAGTGACGGACATGAAGGCACCAAGTACTATACGCCACCTCAGAACGTTTCTTCAGACGTGTTCGTGGTTCAGAAAGTTCATTTTGAACTTTTCAGAAGTCGCTGAACCTTTAACTCGTCTTTTGAAGAAAAATCAGACTTGGGTATGGGGCGCTGAGCAAAATCAGGCGTTTCAGGAGCTGAAAAAGCGCTTAACGTCTGCGCCCATACTCGTCCAAGCTGATTACAGTAAACCGTTTATCTTGCGTACGGACGCAAGTAATTACGCTCTTGGTGCAGTATTGCTACAAGGTGAGGGGAAAGACGAAAGGCCGATCGAATACGCGAGCCGCCTTTTAAACCCCGCCGAGCGTAATTATTCTACTACAGAGAGGGAAGCTCTCGCAGTAGTTTGGTCCGTTGAGCGGTTCAGAGGTTATTTGGAAGGTCAACAAATTATTGTATGTAGTGATCACCAACCTCTCAAATGGTTGTTGAGCTTGAAGTCGCCATCAGGTAGATTAGTTCGGTGGGCACTGAAGTTACAAGAGTTCAATATTCAGTATGAATACACTCCGGGTAGAGCCAATGTTGTGGCCGACACGCTGAGTCGGCCTACTTGTGAAGAAAGTAGCAAAGATCAATGTGGTATTTGTTCAGTAGTTGTTGACTTACCCACGAGAAGTCCTGCCGATTTGCGACCTGCTCAGTTAGACGACCCGGAACTAGAAAAGATAATGACTGGTCTTGAAAGTAATGACGCAGTTGAAGAAAAACGCTGGTCTGAGCGCGGTTACTTTACACAGCAAGGAGTCCTATATCGTTACAACCCTGACGTCGACGTTGAGGAAGCTCAGCTCGTTCTTCCGGCGAGTTTACGTCTGGACGTTTTGAGGGAATGTCACGATACTCCTATTGCTGGGCATCAAGGTATTGATAGGACCTTACATAAGCTTTCACAGCGATTTTTCTTCCCCGGAATGAGACGGTTTGTCGCAGACTTTATTAAGTCTTGTGCGACGTGCCAGCGGTACAAGTCGTCGAACTTGAAGCCTTCAGGCCTTTTACAGACCCCAGTATTGAATCAAAGGGGAGAGGTCTTGGCGATTGACTTGTTTGGCCCGCTCCCTCCTGGAGAGAAGGGGGAGAAGTATATTTTATTAGTCGAGGACACAGCTACTCGGTGGGTCGAGCTTTTTGCTTTGGTCGACGCCACTTCGGAGGTCTGTGCTCGGACACTAATCGAGGAGTATTTCCTTAGATACGGCCTTCCGCGTCGCATTATCTCGGATAATGGGGTACAGTTTGTGTCTGCGGTTATGCAACAATGTATGTACATTTTAGGAATTGATCAGGACTTGTTACCCTTATATCATCCGGAGGCAAACCCAGCCGAACGAAAAAACAGAGACCTAAAGGTGCAGCTGGCTCAGTTGGTCGACACCAAGCATTTTTCATGGCCTGACCACTTACCGTCAGTTCGTTTCGCTATGAACTCAGCCTTGTGTCAGACAACAGGTGTTACACCAGCTTTTCTCACCTTAGCTAGAGATCTTCGTTCACCAGTTGATGTTCATTATGATATTAGGGCCGTCCTGAAAAAGGATAACTTTGTTCCTCAGATAACGCCCTACCTAAAGAGGTTTTTAAACTCTTTTGTTTCGATTAGGGATAGGGTAGAGAAAGAACAGGATAGACGTAAAGATTACGCCGATAAGGGTCGAAAACCCTTAGATTTTGATGTCGGTGATCAAGTTTTGGTAAAATCGCACGTATTGAGTAACGCTGCGAAAGGATTGTCGGCTAAGTTTGTACCAAAAAGGGATGGTCCCTATGAGGTCGTTAAGAAAGCCAGTCCTACGACTTACCTAGTATCTAAAATTAATTCTCCTAAAGAGGTCTTAGGCAGGTTCCATGCGACCCAACTTACGCGTTTTGTCAATAGGGACGATACGCCGCCTCTTCCTGTTATGCCAAAACGTAATCGAGGCCGGCCTCGTCATGTCAAGCCTGTTTCTGCCGATCATGAGCGGGTTCCTGAGCGAGGACGCCTTCACGAACCCGAGGGGGAGTGTATAGCGGAAGACGTTTCCGAACGCTCCCGTTTTCCTGGACTTAAGAGGGCCAATAGAGGTAAAGCGCCCGAACGATATTCGCCAACGCGCTAGCATGTTTGCTTCGCGCCTAGCGCCGACGAATCAGGGATTTGTCGTCGCGCTGCTACTCGGCCGCTGATTGGCTTAGTAGTTTTTATAGTTTTTAGGTTGGTAGAATGGTTAGAGAGAGAGGGCGAACGTTTTAAGATTGTGATGTCCATTGTACAGATTTAGAGTTTTATTAAAGTTTATGCCGATAACAAAGCCCTTTTAATTGAGAACTGACCCACCCCGACTATATAGGTTAACGCATAATTTAGACCAACTGGATATCCTTTAGAGACCACGAATGAGTTAAACCCCGCCCAAATAAAAATGCGTGTAACTTGCACAAAAGTATGCAAGAAGTTTGTATGCCGTGTGCCGTAACAACTTCTGATTGGTGAATACCATAATGGCATGCCAGCTACTTGCATACTTTTGTGCAAGTAACAGGCATATGTATTTCTGGCATTAGAGTGGAAGTCTGTGGAAGATACTGTAAAAAAAGTACAGACGCCAGCACATCGAGCTACTAACAATCTGTCAAATTTCTACTTTATCCTAAAGCATAAGGTTCAAAGTTGATTGGGACAATTTCGGGTAGCTTGATGTGGTGGAGTCTGTACATACTTAATAATATCTGAACCGAGTGCAGAAAGGTAGAAAATAAATCTTGCGGGATCATTACTCTAAAATCAAGTGTTGTACTGAAGTGAAACATTTTTTAACAAAAGCTGTTGAAAAAGAAAATTAATGAAAGTTTTTAAAGTTGCCAGATATAAAATATGGGATTTTTTTCAATAAATTATTTTTACCACCACAACTACTTCCTGTAATGTCGGTATACTTTGCAATGAGCCTAGAAAGAAATTGATTGCAAAGCGGCATTCTTTAATGTTGTCTATAGTACTTAATAAATTCTACCGATACTCACAGGACACACCACAAATCACAATACAAAATGCGATCAAGATATGAATAGCACTGACTCTGCAATATTGTTACTTTATTTATTATGGCTGTTGCACGCGACTTCGTCTGCGATCCAGGATGAAAAAGTAGCCATGTCCTTCTCCAGGTCATGAATCTACCCATGTGCCAAGTTTCATCAAAGTCAGTTCAGCCGTTTTAGTGTGAAAGCGTAACAAACAAACATACAAAAAAATAAAATCTTTTTCTTTACAATATTAGTTTCGATTATTAATTTATTTAGCGTCTTAGCTGCCATACTAAATTCAGCATAGAATAATCAGCCTCAAATGGTCACACAGCTGGGACACAGGACACAAGAGGCCTGTGTCCCAAGGTGGGCTGTAATCCACCACGCGGACTCAGCGCGAATTGGAAGAAGTTACAAGTCTTCGAATTTTTGGTTCTAGGACATGCCGGTTTCCTCACGATGTTTTCCTTCACCGTTTTGAGAGAAGTGGTGATGAAATAATTTACACAAAGTAAAGCGCCTGTCTGGGTTCGAACCTACGACCTACAACTTGCAAGTCGCGGCCGTTACCACTTGGCCACCGCTGCTCTCTTCTGCCTTCAGCTTCTCTACGCCCACATCTGTAGACTATTATAGCGCAATTTAGAACGCTTTCGCATCTCTAGCCTCTATACGAGTAATGTGTTTATGTTTATTTTTGATATTTCGGCTGCAAGTCTGTGATAACACTTTAGCCATGAGCCGGCCGAGAATAGTACGGTTTTTCAACAGAATACGAGGCTAGCTTATACTGGTTTTGTTACCAGAGACGTGCAGTCTACTGTACAATCACGAGAATCAATGCTATTCCTATTTTGATCACAATACACTTATTTTAATACACTCTCTAATGTTACAACCTGCCGTTACTATTAAGACTAAATATCTGCTTTATATTTTAATAATTCAGGGGTTTACTTATGAACGTTGCTTGAAGTAAGGACGTGGGTCTCGTGGCTAAGTAATAGCCGCACGGGTTGATCGATCTGGTTGGTTCGTAAATTGGAGACTAGAGATGGGCAAAGTGTGTCATTTTTGCGATTGGAACATTTGTATCTCGATCACTGAAATCATCCGAAACACTGATGTTTCATTAGGCTCATTTAGATCATGGCATCGGTTCAAAGGATATAAAATACAGTATCAAAATCTGTCAGATTATGAGTGATACACATCTCTTTCTGATTTGTATAGATTGTAATTATCAAATGCCCGCTCACTCGCAACTCGCGAGTTTATAGTTAAGTAATTCAGTGTATCTCAGTCTCCCTCTCTCGCTCGCACACAGCTCAGTCACCTCGAGTGATGCATCGCGCGGAATGAGCACAGAGCAAAATAACGTTTCAGATCCATATGATACATTTGAAACGTTGTTACTGAACCAATCTTTTGAATCACTTCTATAATTCTATGATGATCCGGATCAGTGAGTCGGTTCCGTAAAGAGTTACACATCCCTATTGGTGACCATCTTTGCATGCAGAGACCCCTACGTACCTCGGAAAGCACGTTAAGCCGTAGCCCCGGCTGTCATTCGTGGATCTTTGCCAGTCGTTACGGGTAGTCAGAAACCCGAAAGTCTGACAACCAGTCCTAACAAGGGGTATCGTATTAAAGTGCTCCAGACCGAATTTTGGCTATGGCGACCACTCTCTGCAGACACCGCAGCTTTCGGCGCGGGAGATATTAAAGTGCACAAGTGTGTGCTTTCTCCCTTCACTCTCATAGTCTGATGGTCCGGAAAGAGATCAGGCGCAGGGCCAACGGTTTAACGTGCTATCTGAGGCACGGGGTAAGAATAATCTGGATAATCGTATTACCCAGTAACTGGGTTGTGGAGTTTAAAGGCGATCCCAACATAGTTGGGAAAAGGTAGACAGGTGAAGCCAAAAATAAGTTGGTGTTAAAATGTCAAAAATGAATGGTTCAACCACGGTAATGGTATCTAACAGTATTGTGACTCGGCCCTGTTCTTGAAATAATGACCTACAGCCACGCGGTACGTAAACACGTGATAGGGCTGCCGCCTACAGTATTTTATTGTCATCAACCTACTTGAGTTTCTTTCTAGTCTTGTCATTGTAAATATTATATTTTTTATTTACAAAAATGAGATTCGAATCATAACCTCTAACTACCTACTACAAAATCTTAATTCATAATGATATTTCGTCTAATTCAATCAAATATGTAAGTAGCTAAGCACATAAGTAAATAGATAGCCTAGCCTAGGAAACTACCTACTGTACTAGTTTTTTTTAACGCGAGCGTAGGTAGGTCACTCGTTTATCACTTTTTTCACCCTATCCACTTATTTATTTATTAATCCAAGTATTTTACTCGGTGGAAAAGCGAAATAGCTACCTATTAAAAAAAGAAACAAATTACGTACTAGTAGTATATAAAAAAAAATTGTCTTACCTTTCGGAGTTTCCAGTTAAGAAAAAATGTCTCTGGATGCGTTATTGACAAATTCAAGCAACCAAAAACAGCACAATATACTCTATAAGAAAGTACTTATTTCAATGAATATTTGTCACAAATCGCACGCTTACTGCTTACAAAACCATCACACCGTCTGTTCGTCATTCCGGCGCATTCGCGTCTGTTTGTTTACCGAGTGTATACCGAAATCGAGGCGCGTCGTAGGTATGACTCGCTTTCCGACCGTTTGTATGAAGATAGAATACTGTAGATAACATTACCGTGGTTCAACAGTCTCTAATCATTACTTAGCATTACGCAACGTTTACAAATAAAGCCCATATTGCTTATATTTGCTAATCTATAGGTCGCTCGCCATTCGATATATTTAACACTTTGACAGCCGAAGATTTTAAAAGGCGGATTCCATGGTTCGCCGGCGATTTTCGCCGATATTGCAACATTTATAAAATGAGAACTATCAATGATAAATCTATAATTATTTTTTTATTTATACTATTGACTTGTTTATTTCTAGGATAAAAATAAAAAACAGACGTAAATTAGTTTTTTTTATTTAAAAATGTAGAATAAAAAAGAGGTTCGCGCCATTTCGCGCCAAAATTCGTGTACGTGCACTCGCAATAGCGGCGCGGGAACACTGGCGCAGCGCGACACTCGATAGCTTGTTCCGCTCACACCAAGCGCCCCACCACGGTTATTCTTACATGTGTGCGTAGCTAAAGCACTACACTATTATATCAATGCACGCCAAACACGGACTACGGACGTCGTTTTAAAACAAACACTAAGAAAGTCAGTCAGCGTCACAATACAATCAACCTGGGACGTACTCTGCACGTGATCGGCTGTGAAAGTGTTAACATAATTTTGCTAGAAACAGTAGTAAATTTGTATTATGTGTATTAAGCGATGATTTTTGCATTGATTCCTACGAAAATTCCTGTATCATAGGAGTTTTAAATTGGGAAATAGTATGCATGAAAATAAATAAAATTGAAGTGTCTGTTGATAATGTTAAAACAACAGTTTTTTTACTAAAGGCATATGAAAGTTACAGTACTTATAACAAAAAAAAAAAAATAAGTTAAAAAAAATCTCTGTCAGCCTGTGCCTGTTTTTTCCAGCTAAACTCCGAAACGGCTGGACCGATTTTGATAAAATTTGGTATGGGGATACTTTGAACCCTCGGGAAAGACATAGGCTACTTTTTATCGACATACCACGCGGGCTAAACGGCGGGCGGAAGCTAGTATAAACTAATATCGAGGTAAAGAGAAGCCCATGATGATTAGATGATGTCGGGTTGTGAATGATGATAAAACTAATATTAAGTAGTGAAACTATAAGAACACAATTCATTTAACTAAACTCGTATTATAATATCACATCACACTAATATTATAAAGGTGAAGGTTTGTGAGTGTTTGTATGTTTGTTACTTCAACCAATTTTGATAAAATTTGGTATGGAGGTAGCCGACACCCTGGATTAACACATAGGATACGTTTTATCCCGATATTCCCACAGGACCGAAACCGCGGAGCGCAGCTTCTAAAGAAAGAAATAGCTAGCTTACTACATGTTAATAGTGCGTATGAAATAAATCTCTTTGTATACCATAATAAAATAATACTAATAATGGATTATAATAATATACTTATTTAATCAATATAACAAAATTTTTACTAGCATTTTCTATAAAATAGTATAATTATTGTTTAACAGTAAAAAGGGCGAGTCCTCTAGCCAGACGGGTGACATAATCTGGCATCAAATATGCATACTCTACGATGTACCACAAATCACTAAATACAACGCTACAAGGACCGTGGCAAAAATCGGAACTAAATCCGCCATCTTGTTTTGTCAATACAATTTCTGTCACAACTTCGCAAATGTTTACCAACAACGCCCCACTGTTAATGTCATTCAGGCGACGAAGGATCCTTGCTCCCTTCATTGTAGCCTATTACATTTAAGAGCCTATACTACCTCAGCTAAAATTCACTCTTTATCTCGCTCGCACGATACTGCTAGCAGTCTGGTGAGAGCGCGACAGAGTGCGGTGCTGGGCGGAAAGCAGCGCCAATAGTTTAGGTATTTGCTTTTTACGGTGAAAATAAAGGTAATTCAAAAAAACTAAATAACATAAGACCTGCTTTATAGTTAGTTCAGTTAGTATGCGAAGTTTCATGATCTAATTTGAAGTATTTTTTTAATACCAGAGGTTTATTGTTCGGTTTGGAGGTAACTTCGGATTTTCCTATCGAGAAAATTTTATGGAATCGTGTTTTCGTCTAACATAGTACTAACTTTAGCATATATTTATTTCAAAATTAATGCTGCGGTATTTTCGACATAACGAAGGATCATGATAAGCCATTTGAGGTAGTATAGGCCCTTAACGCTAAACGTTTATTTAAAACATCATAATGTTCCCACTGCTGGGATACAGACCTCCTCTCAGTGAGGGGGAGTGGGCTGAGCCGTATGTATAATTACCGGCACGTAACTTGGCAAGAGATTTTTGTAGTGGGGGAAGTTCGCGCATATAAAAATGTATGAAATTGTGCGTGCGCAAACTTCCCCCACTACAAAACTCTTGCCAAGTTACGTGCCGGCAACTACACATCGCGGGCCCAGTGCGGGTTGGTAGATGTCACACGTCTTCGAATTTTTGTTTCTAGGACCCGCCGATTTCCTCACGATGTTTTCCTTCACAAGTTTTGAGAGCAGCTAACTTCACAGAAATAAAAAGTGTTGCTATTAAATTGAATGGAAAAGTGGAGCGCATACAACCCGAATCTGTTCAAAGTAAGAGTGAACAGGCTTCTTCTGGGTAAGCTCACTCCATCGTCGACTTTGTCTCTGTCACCTCTGACCTAGACTAGAGTCAAGAGCAAACCCATTTCAAATAATAAAAAAAAAAAATATGTATATATTTAGTGATTTGTGGTATAAGCAGGCCGAAATCAACATCAATGCAAAAACCACCGCCATTTGTCCTAAGTAATAATCATCGCATACTACATATAAGGGCCGTATTACAAAGTATTAATATGCCATCATGATTCCAGTGCGAAAAAGGGATGGTGCTATCGGTCATTTATAGCTCCACCTCTCTCTTACACTGAAATTTTGATGGCATTAAGGGGCCGGCGGAGCATGCGTAGTTCATACAAACGTGATACCAAAATAATTTGTAAATCAAACTTATTCTTAATGTAGTGTGTTTTTCACAAGGTCATTGACCTTGTGAAGGCCGTAGGAACCCGTTGGATGCGGGAAGCACAGGACCGGTCGAAGTGGAGGTGCTTGGGAGAGGCCTATGTCCAGCAGTGGACGTCTTTCGGCTGAAATGATGATGAGTGTGTATTTATTCCGATTGGATTACAGAATATCTAGGTTCCAAAATGTATATTTTGAATGGACACTGATTTAAAGAAGAGTTATGAGAAAAATAAGTTTTCTATAGAAAGAAATTCCTCATATCTCGTCTTTGAATCAGTCAGATATATTTGGGAACCAAGATATTCTGTAATCCAATCGGAATAAATACACACCATTATGAATATATTTGATTTACAAATTATTTTGGTATTACGTTTGTATGAACTGCGCATGCTCCGCCGGCCGCTTAAACCGTCTTAATACGGCACCAGGGAACTCCCTGGTTATCGGTGTCAACGCCTCCCCCTGTACCCGCCCCGGCCGCGTCGGTCCCTATCGTCGTGTTCGTTTTGGTAGCCGCCTCTAGATTGGTAACCGCCCTGGTTAGGTTGGTACCCCGTGTTCTGTTGGTAGCCCGGGTTCTGTTGGTAGCCTTGGTTGTTTTGGAAGGGCTTTTTGTAGCCGCCGCCGCCGCCGCCTCCGCTGCCGCCGCCACCAACACCTCCTGGGAAGTAATGGGTTTCGTGAAAAGCGGGTAGTGTCACGGTTAATTAACTCATACCGCCTTATTACAAAATGAGTTCTAACTTTAGTACAAGCCCAAATCTTCTATAGTAAAAGTGCGCAGAGCTGCACACCTCCGCCCTATTTCAAGTTAAACAAATATCAACTTAATTTCATTGATGATTAAGTTGATTTCAGAGTGACTAGCACTATTGAAAAAGATATAAAAATGTTTGAAGTTGTAGCGTAAACTGAACTTTATTGTGTAGGACTTAAAGTTATTTTTCCATTCATTCATATTTGTTTACATTTTTGCTTATAGATTAGTTAGTTATAGTATTTTGAACTTAATTCCGACAAACGTAAAGTAAAAATGATAACTTAGTCTCGGGTTTGATGTCAGTTTTTGTACTTAGAACTTTAACTTTATTGGAGCAGAGTTCAAAATTATGGCTTGTTGGTTTAAAATAAAGATTTGTTTTGTAATAAGGCCGCTGGTTTCTAAAAACCTAGTTAATCTTCAGCCAAACCACTGACACCCTTTGACATGAGATTTACCAGGTGATTTACTGATCACAGCAGAGACAACAAGACTTTGAAAAAAATTTAATGTTAACAGATGTTTAACAAATACTGGTATTCAACTGCATCCGGTTAGACTGGAAGCCGACACCAACATTGTTGGGAAAAGGCTAGGCAAATGAGATGTTCCACAAATTGTCTTATTTGAGGACACAAATTACTGCAACGATATTCATCTAGTATTATTATTAGCTTTTGACGAGTGCATTAAGAGCGTTTACGCCGTACGGCATTTCATACAAACTTTCAAGCCCTTATTATTCGAAATTAATGAACCGATTTTAATGAAAGTTAACACGTATAAGCAGGATACAAAGATCTAAAAAGTTACTCAAGATAATTTTTGATAAAAACATTTTTACAAAAAAAAAAAAAACCGACTTTCAAAAAACACTATAAAGTGAAAAATAACTTTAATTTCGGAAGTCGGTGTCTTTGGATTTGTATTTTAGTTTTGTGCCACCGACTTCCGAAATTAAAGTTATTTTTCACTTTATAGTGTTTTTTGAAAGTCGGTTGTTTTTTTTTTGTAAAAATGTTTTTATTTTTCACTTTTTAGTGGGTCAGTTTGTAATTTATCTAAGTTACAATAGCCTAATGTCAACTGCTCATCACCTTTTACAAAATATTGCTTTACCCGATGCAGGTACGTTAATTGTTGAGGAGTAAAATATAATTGAGCAAATGCTCAAGTTACTTTAAAAAAAGAATTTTCCAAATCGGTTCGTAAATGACGGAGTTATGCGCGAACAAAAAACGCAATGCAGAGTAAACGAAAAGATCGTTAATGTAGACAATGCGGATATTTTTTTTAGAGGTTTTTGTTTATTTTTCAAAAACTGCTTGTCCGATTTCGATAAAATTTTCATGGGACCATTTGGGAAGTATACCCTTTCCAACAAAAAAAGAATTTTTCAAATCGCTTGGCAAGCGACGGAGTAATGCGCGAACAAACATAAAAAAAAAAAATACAAACATCCGAATTGAGAACCTCCTCCTTTTTTAGAAGTCGGTTAAAAAATAGTGTTACAGCCAAATTAGACCGATTTTAAATTTTCTATAGAAACAGAGATTTCCAGTTATCTTTTTTTAAATAAGACATTTGGAAAATGTTCTTAAGTAACTTTTTAGATCTTTATATCCTGCTTATGCGTATTAAGTTTCATTAAAATCAGTTCATTCATTTCGAAAAACAAGGGCTTGAAAGTTTGTATGAAATGCCGCACGGCGTAAGATGTTCAACAATTATTGTCTTATTTGAGGACACAACATTACTGCGACAATATTTCAATTCAATAATCACCATCTAGTATTATTATTAGCTTTTGACGAGTGCATTAAGAGAGTCTCCACTAGAGATGATTCTTACGTATGTTCGACGTAGCCTGTGCTGGTAACCTGTCATAATTCTGATTGTGCTAACAAGATGGAAACTTAGTGAAGTGAAAATTTTTTTAGGCGCGTTGGGCAGTCTTTGAGATGGGAAAAAACTATTGAACTCGCGCCACTGTTACCGTAACCGACACCGCTTCGGATGTGTTCGGCTGTCCTCGGGATGTACTTGGTTTTAATTATATAGAATAGAATACTCTTTATTATGTACACCATATAAATTACAGACATAAATATAGAAACTACAAAGGGTGACACAATGGGCGGTCTTATCGCTAAAAGCGATATTTTAAAGACCTTTGGATGGATTAAAAAGTGGAAGGACAGACAAATACTGTAGGTAGTCTGTGGTGTACCATTTACATAATAGAATAAATACATACATAAAGAAATCCGATATGCGGTATATCCGATATGTCAGTGAGTGATGGCAAAGTATTCTGTTTGTGTTTTGTTTTCACTTCTGTCGGCACTCCCAGAGTGCCACTGTTTTTTTTTTTAAATTTAAGTGACTTACCTTGATATCCTCCTTGATTAAAGCTCCCCATACTATCATATCCGCCCTGGTTATACCCTCCGCCATAGCCCGGGTTCTGTTGCCCATGCTGGTTGTAGTTCTGATCGTGTGGGTGACCTTGGTTGAAGGTCGCCTGACCTTGGTTGTTGTAACCACCGGGGGGAACCTCGTATGTTTGGTAGTTTCTGTTCTGTTGAGGCCTGTAAATTAGTGATAAAACGGGTAAACAAATATTATTTTCCCAATATTCCCAGTAAGTTACAGAGTAAGTTTCGAGAAACTTCCTGACTAAATTCCCATACAGTAACTTTTTAGGTATTTTCTAAGTGTTCTTAGTAAGTTACCTAACATTTTTTTGACAAGTTTCTGTCTGGGAATACAAATGGTAAGCTTCAAGTTTACAGGTAATAAAAAACTCTTTTAATAATCAACATTTATATATAGTAGTATCACAGATTACTAAATAGTTACTTGGTATCAGATACTTGACTCGGTAGAAAATTTCCAATACCTACTGCTATAATAGCCTACTCCGTCGCGACAGCAACCGATCCAGCGGTTGCTAAAATGTGCCTAAATGCTCAAACGTGAAATACAGTTGTGATTGCTTCGCACCGCGCGATCCCACAGCAATCGCAGGGCTGCCTCTTCGTTAAAATTAAATTAACATAACTATTTGTGTCTATTTTATTGAGAACTGTGAATATGTTCTGATTATAGGTGGTAGTTTAAAATTGTATCGTTTATAAAATATTTTTTTTTATAAATTGGTGCTGACTGTGCAATACATCTAAAACATGACATGACATGACATCTTCATGACAGGTAAATGGAAAAATGTTAGGTGTTTATCACTTCTTTTACTTGATTTGCACCCATCTACTGCACATACATACTGGACATACTGCACTGTCTGTGTGATGCCGGACTTAAAGAGTAGCACCACCCCATACTTCCCGTGGGTGTCGTAATAGGCGACTAAGGGAGACCGGAGAATGGGAAGCAGCGTTCTGTATGCATTAAGTACACCATCGTTCCATACTGCGATCGCCAACCCGCCTGCCAAGCGTGGCGATTATGGCAACCCCCCCCCCAAAATTGGGGGAGGCCTATGTCCAGCAGTGGACGTCTTTCGGCTGAAATGATGACTGCACATAAGGCACCAGACGGCATCGTAGGTAAGCGTACAAACGAATGGAACGACTAAAATTGAACAACGTACGTAGCTTCGCTTGCGAAAACCGCACTGAATTTGGTCCGCAAACTGCCCGAGACCGCTCGGCCGGACGGTAGGTAATTATAGCGCGCAAGTACATGGAGTGACGGAGACCTGGTAGTATATACATAGTCTGCTGGCGCTGCTATGAGAGTGAGGGAAGAGGGAGTGCACTTGTGTCTGCGCATAGGACTTTTATTTTATTTAGTATAAACATGCCCCCTTACTAATAAACGTTGTATAGCGTCTGCATAGTTACACAACGCTTTGTCTTCTTCTTTCGAAAGTCAAATTACTGACGACTGAAAGAGAGAAATAGGTGTGTAACTATTCATCTCATAACCATAACCATAATCAGCCTTTTAATGTTCCCACTGCTGGTACACAGGCCTCCTCTCGGTGAGAGGGAGTGGGCCGTAATCCACCACGCGGACCCAGTGCGAATTGGCAGATGTCACATGTCTTCGAATTTTTGGTTCTAGGACATGCCGGTTTCCTCACGATGTTTTCCTTCACCGTTTTGAGAGCAGCGGTGATGAAATAATTTACACAAAGTAAAGCGGTTGTCTGGGTTCGAACCTACGACCTACAACTCGTAAGTCGCGGCCGTTACCACTTGGCCACCACTGCTCTCAATATAATATCATTCATCTCATATACTTAATACGTTTATTAGTAAGTGGGGAAAGAATTAAAACAGAACAATAACATCATAAAAGTACTGGTTTAATATACTGGTACCTATTAAAGGTATACACAGCATTCACCATTAAAACAACATCATTAACTTTAAAAAAAAAAAACTTATGACAATATAAAATATAATTAGAATACGAGATACAAAATAAATGGATGTTTCCATTATCAATACTAAATGAAATGATATAAAAAATATGACGAAAAGTGAATTATGGGTGTGAATGATATCTATGATTTAATGTGAACATGAATTCATAAAAACATTTGTTTATTGATAGTTCCAATAGTATGCTTAATCCTTACCTGCCGTGGTCTGCTCCCCTACCATGATCTCCTCCCCTACCATGGTCTCCTCCCCTACCATGGTCTCCTCCCCTACCATGGTCCCCTCCCCCCTGACTATATCCGCCCTGCACTCTTCCACCTCTACCTCCTCTCCCCCCTCTTCCTCTCTCCTGCCCCCCCTGCCCGGCGGCGTATGAGTTGTTCCCGGCGGCGAATGAGTTGTTCGGGCCGCCGCCGCCTCCCCCGCGGCCCCCTCGGCCTCCGCCCCCGCCTCCGCCTCTCCCCTGTAAAAAAGTTCATTAAAAGAGTTTAAGAAAAACATTTTTTTTACCTGACTACGGAGGGTATATGCTTTTGACCAGTATGTATTTATGTTCGTCTGTTCTCTCATAATTTCTAAACTGCTTGTCATATTTTGACAAATGAGGTATCGATATGAAGGCGTCTTGATCGTCCGCTGGTTATAGGCTATGTTCACATTAAATTAAATATGGCTCCCTCTAGCGGACATAAAATCATGACCTAAAAAAAATGCCACCAACCCTAACAAAACAATTCATTATAACAGTAGTAAGCAATCATAAGCTTTGAGGCAAAGTGGCATGCGACAACGGTTATCCTCTGAACATCACTATGAATATGTATTATATATATATTAATAATAAATTGTACAACTAGTGCGTAAAAGAAGCCATTCACACAATTCCAGCAGATAGTTAAGTCGAGGGGTAAAATGGCTCGTTTATGCCCGTGTTATACACTCTGCTGTTCACTTCGATTGCGAGAAAATGTAACAACAGGCATAAAGTAAGTTTAAAGCATTATTTTCACTGTTCAAAAATGTTACATAATTGAAGAGGAAAATAGGTTATTCCCGCCCCGAAACTATTTTTTTTATTTTCTTACGACTTGGGTACTTCATACTGCCAAGTTATAAAAACTTATATTTGGGTTTTTAAATAATAAAAGACAATTATTTTATAGAAAACACGGAAGTGATAGAAGTTAAAGCAAATTAAATAAAATAACGACTTTAATCTGCGACGTTTTATTGTGCGTGTGGCTGTTATTTATTTATTTATTTAGGGACAAAAAACAGTTACACGTTACAATTTGAATATCGGAGCTAATTAGATTTATTTAATAAACGTATAACCCACACTATTGTCCACGGATTAAATTAATAAATATCTAAATGAGGAAAGGACGGACGGTCACATATTGTTTTTGAATTAAAAGAAAAAAAGAAAAGCAAGTTATGAAAGGTTGTCGGTAAGCAAAGCTATTGCCATTTTTTTAAATTTTGCAGGAGAAAATGCAAAAATATCTGAATCGGTAAAGTGTGTGTTATAAGTTACTACAAGGCGACGGAGAGGTGCCCGCTCACCGGCGTTTGTTCTGCACTTCTCAGTGTGAAACAGACGAGGAACGCGCACCTTTCGCCGTATAATAGTTCTAGGTACTACGTAACATAATTTATTGGTAAGCTCATTACAATCAAACTTATTATTACAAATGCCATGCAGCATCATGGCCATGAGGAGCGTACGTCTGGACTCTAAACTCAAGAGAGTGTGCCGTTTGAGTAGTTCTAAATAAGATATTCTCGTGTGATAAAATTTATACTGCACGTTACGTAGGAATTTTTTCTGAACCATTTCAAGTCTATGTGAGTATTTGCCGTAGAAAGGACTCCAAATAGGAACAGCATATTCTAACTGGGAGCGAATCAGGGTCTTGTATAAAAATAAGAAAGTAGATTTTTTTTAAAGTCCTTAGACGATCTCATGACGAAACCATACATCCGAAAGGCCCTGCTAATAACATTATCAATATGAACATCAAAGTGTAATTTGGAATCCAGTAAGATTCCAAGGTCTCGCGTGGACTCAACCTTTTTCAAAGCACTACCATGCAGGGTATACGTGAAATGAATTACATTTTTATTTTTGGTAAATGATATAAAATTACATTTAGGTAAGCTGAGTTGTAACTTGTTATCTAGGCAATACTGAGAGAGTCTATGGAGATCTTCTTGAAGTAGTAGGCAATCATGAATATTCGAACAAGATTTATAAATTTTCATATCATCGGCGTACATTAGGAAGGTTGAGTTAATAAAGCAGGATTTAATATCATTAATAAATAGAATAAAGAGGAGTGGGCCTAACACGGAACCCTGGGGCACACCAGATTCCACGACAAAATAGTCTGACTCGTAACCGTTTATAATAACTTTTTGAGTTCTGTTAAATATATAAGACGCAAACCACCTAAGCAAACTACCTTTGATGCCGTTGAAGGCAATTTTATCCAAAAGCATGTGTTGGGCCTGATTATCTTAGTCTTAAAAAAATAAATTACTTTAAGCACTAGAACATATAAAGCGACTTTATGTCGCCTACGCACAACGTATAAACTAACTTTTAAAGCATGAGATGTGAAAAATATATTACGTCTAAGTTGTTTATTAAATACACGATAAAAATTGAATAGTTTGTACATAACAATTTTAGATGAAAATATTTTCTTATTTCATACTTTTTAGAGCGTGATTTTTCTGAACTTATTTTTTAATCAATTTTAATACACGATCATTAGCAGACTGAACAGTACGCAAACAAAGTCCCCCACCGTATCTATCTGTCTGTCTGAACGCCATAAACTCTAAAAAACTCCCGAACGTATTTTCATACGGTTTTCACCAACGGACGAAGTGATTCATGAGGAAAGTTTTGTATGATTCATTAAGGTTTTGTGTAAATTGGCTGAAACATGACGATGATTGTTGAAGATGTCGGAAAAAATCATGCCGACAGGGTGCCTACTGGCGGGTGCCGCGTAAACCAATAGAGTTCAAAAACAATGTATTAGGTACGGAATCAATACATTATTTACCTGGTCACTGGAGGGTACTTTTAGTACCGGTAGTACGTTCCTGTATTAGTTTCCGACATCCACGCGAGTTACGACGCGGACAAAAGCCGGTTAAAATATAAGTCCTGCTTTCACCGCAAATTACCAAAGGTGTTCAAAGCTAAACGTATTTAAACATCGTTCTGATTCTGTCAATCGTTTGCAAATGACAGAGACAGAACGATGTTTTAGATATGTTTCGCGTCAAACGTATGTATTTAGTGATTAGCAGTGCAAGCGGACCTAAGAGTTAGATACTCACGGCAGTTCTCTGTTGCCAGGAGGGCATCTCAGGAGGCGGGGGCTGCTGTTCGTTGGGGCGACCTCCTCGGTCCGGGACCTGCAAATACAACAAAATTCGAACAATTATACCAGAAACTAATCACACTAATATTATAAAGGCGAAAGTTTGTGAGGAAATAAATTGTACTCAATTGAGTTTTAATACATGTGAGAATAGTAAAAAGAAAGAGTTGACAATCAACAAGTCATCGTTAACATCGACGGAGTTAACTAATCACACTAATATTATACTCGTAAAGGCGAAAGTTTGTGAGTGTGTGAGGGTGTGAGTGTTTATATGTTTGTTACTTCTTCAAGCACAAACGGCAGGACCAATTTTGATAAAATTTGGTGTGGAGGTAGCTGACCCTGGATTAACACATAGGATACTTGTTATCCCGATATTCCCAAGGGATCGAAATGTATGCGGGTGAAACCGTGGAGCACTGCTAGTATTATCAAATAAATATTTTTATTATAAATGGGGAACATTTGGGTCTTGCTTGGTTTGCTATGTTTTACAACTTTTTAGAGCTTTGTTAAGAGACACAGCTTTGTACTTTATTTAGGAATTTTAAAACAGTCTTATAATACGAGTTCTATCGAGTTTTAGGGCACATATTGCTGCTAACCAAACTATATAAATATTTAACCAGTGAAGCAGCAAGTTACTTGAACTGTGCAGTCAAAAAAAAAAACAACCGACTTCCAAAAAAAACTACAAATTGAAAAATAACTTTAATTTCGGAAGTCGGTGTCTTTGGTTCCGCGTTTTCGTTTATTGACACCGACTTCCGAAATTAAAGTTATTTTTCAATTTGTAGTTTTTTTTTGGAAGTCGGTTGTTTTTTTTTTGTAAAAATGTTTTTATTTTTCACTTTTTAGTGGGTCAGTTTGTAATTTATCTAAGTTACAAAAGCCTAATGCCAACTGTTCATCACCTTTTACAAAATATTGCTTTTCCCGATGCTGGGACGTTAATTGTTGAGGAGTTCTCCCGGTAAGAACCAGGAGATCCTCAAAAATCACTCGCAATACGCATTGTGACGAGCATAAATTGCTTAGCAACCATATTAAAGTAATCGAATCGCAACCCGTGAAATATTTGTCAGTGAGTAGTTCCGATGGCCATCTGTGATCTTCATCATCAGCTCCACTTTACCAAGTTATGATTTTCGAGAGCAATAGCTCAAGCTACTTTAAAAAATATCCAAATCGCTGTAGCTTTGCCTATAAAATTTGAGGGTTGCCCTCGATTTCCATGGAATACTCTCATCAGATTCCAACTTGATGATAATGGGACCACCTCGAGAGTATACCCTTTCAAATAAAAAAAGAACTTTTGGAATCGGTCCAGCCGTCTTCGAGTAATCGGTGAACATACACAAGGTAGCTACTGTAATCTGTTGAGGAGTTCCCTTAACTGTCCTTCGTCTTCATCATCAGACCCCTAATGACAGTCGCAACCCATCTAGGTGTAAAGTTAACATCAATACAAATTAATCAAGCCCCAACACAAGCTAACTGCTGTAAATCGTTGAGGAGTCCCCTCGACTGTCTTTCGGCTCCATCATCAGATCGACTCCAGGCCTTCATCAAATTGTAGTGCTTTAAAATACTTAATGAAAAAATTAACAAACGCACTAGTCGCTCCTACGATTTTCGAAAGCTCCCCTCGATTTCACTGGGATGCCATCATCAGATCCTGGTTTCCTTATCATGGGACCACCCTTGGCATATCCCCATTCCAACAAAAAATGAATAATCAAAATCGGTTCATAAACGACGAAGTTATCCGCGAACACACATAAAAAAAAAAAAAAAAAAAAAACATATATACGGTCGAATTGAGAAACCTCCTCCTTTTGAAGAAGTCGGTTAAAAATAGACCTTACAGTGCTTTTATATCCTGCCAAGATAGAAAATTCCTGTTTAAATCATTTGTGCTTGAACTTACTTGTCCAATAATAACTTTGTTGACATCAGTCTGTGTGTTCTTCCGGACAGTCGCGCTGGAAGTCTTCTCGACCAATAGGAGCGACGTCCGGGCCGCTAAGAAGTCGGACAGTTTAATGTCCGGCTTCACTTTGAGGTTCTCGCGTTTCGGACGGTATGTTAATTGGATGACGTCTTTCTTTGACTTTAGGCGGTCGGACCACTGTGGAAAAACAAGGAAATTATTGATTTTAAAGGTTCTTGAGAATAAACGTTAATGATGATATAATGATTATGTAACAGTTACTGCACTCCAAGTTTGAGTTCGCGCAAGTCTTCAATTTCATCCTGTATAAGGAACTTTTCTATCAAATTTCATGCTTCTTAGACCTGGGTCTAGAAGCAAGAAATTTGGCAGAAGAGTCCTAAACAGCTGGCGGTTTAGGCTGTGAGTTGTCTGCACAGATATAGAAGAGCTAGATAACGCAAGTCGCGACGCAGCACACGATCTGTTTGAAAACCAAGCGCGCCATTTTTTGACTACCTAGTACCTACTATGACGTCACAAGAACTATTTAGTGATGGGAAAATCAAATCGATTCAAAGACGCCGCCGCGTGTGGCACCCGTCTCGCCCCACCCCCGGGGCCTAGCGCCAGCGCTCACGCTCACCCAGCCAGCAGTACACAGGACTGAGCGCGAAAGTAGCGGCTTACGATTTTTATACGTAAGTTGGTGCGATTTTTGGCACGCGACGTAGTTGCTCTTGCGTTATCTAGGTGTATCTATATCTGTGGTTGTCTATCAGTAAATTTAAGACTTCTTTTTAGTTGATTTCGTATTTTTCGATTTTGCTCGAAAGTCTGACAACCAGTCTTATCGTATTACCCAGTAACTGGGTTGTGGAGGTCAGATAGGCAATCGCTCCATATAAAATACTGGTATTCAGCTGCATCCGGTTAGACTGGAAGCCGACCCCAACATAGTTAGGAAAAGGCTAGGCAGATGATGATTTAGTAGATTTCGTGTTTCATGAACTGATGCCAAATAAATGTTATGATTAATTCTTTCTTTCTCTCTATACCGTATTCTATCAGAAATCATCTGACGTACCTCAAAACTCTGTATAGTGCACTCCAGCCGAGTGATAAGCGTCTCCCTCCTAAGCCTGTACTCCTCGAACATCTCCGTGAAAGTGTTCTCTAACTGTTTCCAGTCTTTCTCTGTGATTGCCTTGTTGTAAAGAGGTTTGCCGACTAGTTGATCACCTGGGAAAGACATAAATCGAACGTAAATTAGGAGCGTTTACGCCTTACGGCATTTCATACAAACTTTCAAGCCCTTGTTTTTCGAAATGAATGAACCGATTTTAATGAAACTTCATACGCATAAGCAGGATACAAAAATCTAAAAGTTAGTAAAAAACATTTTCGAAAAATAGCGTTACAGCCAAATTAGACCGATTTTAAAATTTCCATAGAAACAGAGATTTCCAGTTATCTGTTTTTAAACGAGACGTTTCGAATATGTCATCACATGTGTGACATTATTACATACCGTGACCCCTCCGTGCCTCGGAAAGCACGTTAAGCCGTTGGTCCCAGCTGTCATTCGTGGATCTTTGACAGTCGTTACAGTTATTAGTCAGAAGCCCGAAAGTCAAACAACCAGTCTTACCAACGGGTATCGTATTACCCAGTAACTGGGTCGTCGAGGTCAGATAGGCAGTCGCTCCATGTAAAATATTGGTATTCAGCTGCATCCGGTTAGACTGGAAGCCGATCCCAACATAGTTAGGAAAAAGCTAGGCAAATGATGATGATGATTCAATCAATCAACTCAGGCTAACGCAGTCCACTGCTGGGCATAGGCCTCTCCCAGGCTGCGCCAGAACACCTTATCCTCCGCCTTCCGCATCGTCTGTCCCTGCCACTTTCTTAAGGTCGTCGAGCCATCTAGCCGGGGGCGTCTCACGATACGCTTGCCGATTGACATTAACTAATTCTAATAAAATGTGAAATGGTACCTTCTTTCTGTATAGTGTCCTTGAGCTTAGCTTCGAGCTTCGAGAACAGCATCTCTGGCGAGATGTTCGGGGGCGGCTTGTTGAACTTCAATATTATTAGGATCTCCTTCAGGTCCTTGGCTGTAGGTGACTCTTGCTGTGGACAGGAAATAATACATTATTTGAATGTTGCCCTAGTAGAAGATTTTAGTTTTTCAGTTCAGGGGGCCTCAACAGGCCACTTTAGCAGAATCATAAAAGGATAACATTATGAATCATAATGGACAGTTAACTGTTAAGTTAATGGTATCAAATCCCATTGGTGAACGATTTTTCAGTTATTTTTTTTGTCTGTGCTAAAATACCAATCAATCCAATCCAAATCCAATCCCAATCTCTTTGATTATACCTACGTAGTGCAGCGAAAAAAGAAAAACACGGACTGTCTTCGCCATATTATGATTCACTAAGCAAAAAAAATATTAAATACAGGAAAAAATCAATTGGCTGTGTCATACCATAACTATCTCCATGCCAGAAGCCTGCTTCTCTTTGGGACAGTCTACGTTCACCATCCTTGCCGCCATCAGCTCTGATATTAAGTAGTCTAACAGCAGCAGGCGATCCTCTTTAGTTTGCAGACGTGATGACATGTGACCTGGAAGCATTATGACGATAATGTGAAAAATAAGAACCAGATACAAAACATCTAAACTTAATAGTTCCAAAGAAATATTCATTTATTTTATTGAGGATGTTCAACAAAACATCACAAATGACTATCCATACTAATATAAATTCGATAGTAACTCTGTCTGTATGTTATCTTTTCACGCCTAAACCACTGAACGGATTTCGATAAAATTTGGCAGAGAGACAGATTGCATTCCGGGGAAGGACATAGGATAGTTTTTATCCCGATATTCCCACGGGATCGAAACTTACGTGGGTGAAACCGCGGGGCGCTGCTAGTTGTTAATAAAAAATTAATTAGTAAAATATTGCAAGCTCATAGTTCCTGTGAGCATGCAATATTTTCATAATATGCTGCCATTATCCAGAGACCATTATACAAAAGTAATGCAGGTTTAAGTTATTATTATGTTTCATAAATATTTCTTACTGTTTAAGCTTCCAAAAAGTCTTGTTTTTGGTGTAACAACGGGCAGTATTATTTTAAAAACATTATTTTACTAAAAAATTTTAACATATCAATTGACATAATAAGATCTCTAAATTCCTACATGTATATCTGTACTTAATTCATATGAATAAAGAGTATTCCATTCTATTCTCTCCACACCTGTTACCAACTTCTTATATGGACACTTCAACTCCTTCAGAAAGGAACTGAGCTCAAGTAGAAAGGAGCTCGACTCTTCAGCATCATTCATCATATTAACAGTCTCCTCCAGATTGCACAGTCTTTTGATCTCTTCAGCCAGGATATGGATGAGTTTGGTGAACTCCAGTGACTTGGCTCCGCCGTCCATTGCCTTGGAGAAGGCAGCCTCGTCGGAGAGGGGCCCATCATAGCTGAAAATTTTAGGTCCTTATTAGAATGCTTTTGACATGGTGGAATGTAAAATAAATGTTTTAAGTTACAATTTTTTTTTTTTTAAATCTATTTTTATTATTTCAATATTTTATTTCGGAAAAGCTTCATAATCATTAGACAATTAAATTATTCAACATGTTGCCAAGAAAATTTAATGTACTTAACAGTAAAAAAATTGTGCAACTCAAAATCAATCTGCCTAGCCTTTTCCTAACTATGTTGGGGTCGGATTCCAGTCTACCTGGATGCAGCTGAATACCGGTTTTCTTACATGGAGCAACTGTTTATCTGACTTCTCCATCCTTTGATGTTTTATTGGATTAATTTGAATAAGGATATAAATCGACTGGCCCGTTGGTCTAGTGGTTAGTGGCCCTGACTGCTATGCCGGAGGTCGTGGGTTCGATTCCCACCCAGGACAAATGTTTGTGTGATGAGCATGATCATTTGTTCTGTGTCTGGGTGTAATTTATCTATAATATGTATGTATTTAGAAATATATAAGTATGTTTATCAGTTGTCTAGTACCCATAACACAAGCTCTGCTTAGCTTGGGACTAGACGGCGTTGTGTGATAGTTGTCGAATATATAAATGAAAAAAGAAGGTAGTATCAGGAACATTATTCAAGTGCTTATTACAAGGGGAGTTTTGAACCTATTTGTTCTGAATTGGATTATGTAATAATTTTAAAAAAATATTTTATTAGTTATATGAGTCACTTTTTTATGAGTTCACAACAATTCAACAATTCAAAATTTATTTAATCATCTATAATAAGATAATTTTGATAATAGCTTTTAATTCATTTTCAAAAGCTATTCAAGACAATAGATTTACATTAAAATAATATTATATACTATTATATATATATATAATATTGTATTATATAATATTATAATATTATAAACAAGTATATAATAAAAAAGGAAAAGAAAAAGGCAGGAGCTCATTGGGTATCAAAAAATTTGTCCGCATCGCTGTCAATAGGATAAGTGCCCAAAAGGCTAGCAGCACTACCACGTTGGATTGCAATGCTTATTCTTTGGGCTAAAAATAGGCCAGCTCTCTGGTCACGCGTAGAGTCAACCAACCGCTTGGAAAATAGGTTATGTGTGTTAGAAATAAATAATTAAGTACATACAGATCACTACATAGTATAAAACAAAGTCGCTTCCCGCTGTCAGTCTGTCCCCATGTATGCTTAGATCTTTAAAACTACGCAACGGATTTTAAAGTAGGTTTTTTTAATACATAGATTGATTCAAGAAGAAGGTTTATATGTATAATACATGCATATTGTATGTAGTAGAGAAAAGCCGAGAAATTTAAAGAGATGTAATGTGATGCCGTAACAAAAATATGTTTGTGTGCTTGCATTGCAAACACTGACTAAACCTTATGAGATAGATCTAATTAATGTACTACGGAATTGTATATCTTAAAAATATCAATAAAAAAGTCCTTGATGGTATATTTTTATCTCCTAAGGATAACCCACAGTAACAATTTTTATTTTTTACATATTACAAAAAAATTATGGGTTATTTACCAAGTTAAACAATACAGTATTATTCCTTATCCAATTAAGGGCTGATTTTTCCATAGCCAGATAACTTTTATTCGGGGAATAAAATTGACGATTGACAGTTTTTCTATGAAAAACCGGGCAAGAGCGAGTCGGACTCGCTCACCGAGGGTTCCGTAACATCCAGGTTCATGCATAAGGTTTGTGTTTATGAAATTAAATGTTTTTTTATTTTTTTAGTTGGTTGAATAAAAGGTAAATTGCGGTTTACGATATATGACGTATTAAAAAAAAACTACTTACTAGATCTCGTTCAAACCAATTTTCGGTGGAAGTTTACATAGTATTGTACATCATATATTTTTTTTAGTTTTATCATTCTTGTAATATTAAAAAAATATAATCTAGCGACAATTTACCAAAACAAACTACAATTTTTATAGTGCAGTTAGGCACCTATCGCCACTGACTAAAAATTTCAAACCACTTGGAACAGTACAACTTTGAGTGCAGTTAGGCACTATCGCCACTGACTACTATGTCAACCGCTTCCAACTCAAACATCTCTATGAGTGCAGTTAGGCTCTATTGCCACTGACTAACTCCGTATTCAACAATCCAAAAAATTTGAAACTCCGAACAAAAGTTTTTAAATAAAGCTGAAAGACCTTATTTAAAATACTGTTACAGGCACAACCTGCAACGAGACAAAGGAAAGCATATTGTGATCGGCTCATCACCACCGAATTCCCGAGCACAATAGCTGTAAAACAATGTGAATGCTGTGACTGGCTCAACACTACCAATCTCCCAAACACAGACAAACACCAAAAACATTGAGATCTCCAATGAGAAATCTCAATAACAAAAAAGGCGAAAGCCAAAGTTTCACAATGCGACCGGCATACCACCACCGGACTTCCGAACGCAAAGGAAAAAGGATGACGAAAGTCAAAACAAAATCTCGCATCGTGATTGGAACAACAAAGTCCAACACAATGGAAAAGAGTCGAAATCAAGGTCAAAAGCTACACCAAGATCCAAAAAATAATAAGGCATTTTGTAACAAAGGTTACAGAATGACCCCCAAAAAGTAAAGTCCAGGATGAACGCGTTACTAACAAAGTCAAATCCGATCATTAAAAAGAATGAAACTTTGGCTTTCGCCTTTTTTGTTATTGAGATTTCTCATTGGAGATCTCAATGTTTTTGGTGTTTGTCTGTGTTTGGGAGATTGGTAGTGTTGAGCCAGTCACAGCATTCACATTGTTTTACAGCTATTGTGCTCGGGAATTCGGTGGTGATGAGCCGATCACAATATGCTTTCCTTTGTCTCGTTGCAGGTTGTGCCTGTAACAGTATTTTAAATAAGGTCTTTCAGCTTTATTTAAAAACTTTTGTTCGGAGTTTCAAATTTTTTGGATTGTTGAATACGGAGTTAGTCAGTGGCAATAGAGCCTAACTGCACTCATAGAGATGTTTGAGTTGGAAGCGGTTGACATAGTAGTCAGTGGCGATAGTGCCTAACTGCACTCAAAGTTGTACTGTTCCAAGTGGTTTGAAATTTTTAGTCAGTGGCGATAGGTGCCTAACTGCACTATAAAAATTGTAGTTTGTTTTGGTAAATTGTCGCTAGATTATATTTTTTTAATATTACAATTGGCGCCCGAACAGGGACTTGAAGTAGGTTTGTCTGGTACCTTATACTGTCATTATTGCACTATTAATTAATTAACTTATGAGTCTATTGTTTACATTCTCTTATTTTAGAAGTTACGGGGGGGGACACACATTTTACCACTTTGGAAGTGTCTCTCGCGCAAACTATTCAGTTTAGAAAAAAATGATATAAGAAACCTCAATATCATTTTTGAGAACCTATCCATAGATACCTCACACCTATGGGTTTGACGAAAAAAAAATTTTTTAGTTTCAATTCTAAGTATGGGGAACCCCAAAATGTATTGTTTTTTTTTCTATTTTTGTGTGAAAATCTTAATGCGGTTCACAGAATACATCTACTTACCAAGTTTCAACAGTATAGTCCTTTTACTTTCGGAGAAAAGTGGCTGTGACATACGGACGGACAGACAGACAGACGGACAGACAGACAGACAGACAGACAGACAGACAGACAGACATGACGAATCTATAAGGGTTCCGTTTTTTGCCATTTGGCAACGGAACCCTAAAAACTGTCAAAATTTCAAAATTATTCCTCGAATAAAATTATCAGATGATTGAAAAATCAGCCCTAAATACATTAAATACGTTGTGCATTTCATGGAGATCAAAATTGCCCTTTACGGCATATCTCTAAAATTAATATATTAGGAGATATCAGATATTTAGAAAGCGGGAACAGAGCGGCTGGTGGGGCGGTACGAAGTTCTCCGGGTCTGCTAGATATCTTATACAATATTTTTTTAATATGTTTTAATTCATCAGACTTTATGGCTTGACTTTATAAATTTAATTTCAAACAAATACTTATTACTTGAATATTAATAGTCATATTCCAGTACCTATTGATTAGTCTATTGTGCTTGTATTGCACAACTTTTAAGAGTTGTGATGTAAAATACAATTCATTTTTTTTAAGCTTTTGCTGTAACTTAGACCAGGTATTAATGGTTTTTTTTTGATGGCATAGGCAATGAAAATATTTAAATAAAATAAATAAACCCAGTAAAATATTTAATTGAAATCTAAGGTTGAATTAATCTAAGTGCTTACAAAATTTGTGTGGGCTGTTGCCAAAAATAATAATTATCTAACGAAATAAAGACAAAATTATGAATATTTTATTATAATAATATTAATTAATTAGGTTATAGTTCTAAGTTATGCAGTCATGAGCAGTAATCTTTTTTTAGCGTCTGATTAAAGCTTCGCCAACGCAACAAGTTAAAAAAAGCTAGCATATTGATTACTTTAAGGGACCTAAGACAGCCACGTTTTAGCTAATTATAAACTCCTCAATGCCGAGAACACTCACACACACCACGCATGTTATTCACACGGCAAATAATGCTATACTTTGCAAATAATTATTTCGAGAAATAATCATAACAATAAACATAATTTCTATAGCTTTTTAAGAGGACATTATAACCTAAAATTACAAATACTTTTCTTACCCCAAGTCGTTCAATGAGTCCAATATATCGTTTTCCATATTTATGGCACTTTACACAGCATTCGTGGGATTGAATAGTAGTAATTAATTAAAATAGACTCAGCCGGTAATAATTTCCAAGAAAATCAAATGTCAGATTGCCGTAAAATGTCGCTTTGTTAGGGATGTCTATTCTGTGCATGTGTAGTCGAGTTCGAGTTAAACAATTAATTATAGTATGATTTATTTTAAATTCAATACTGTAATTTTTAATTATCACGTATTATATATTATAATAATAACAAAAAGATTATAATATAATAACGTTTGATTAATGAAAAAACGGGGTAACTGTGTAACACATAAAATGGTAATTGATCGCTATGACAGATGACTTTCTATTTGACAGTTCAGCCCCCTTTAGGGTATTTATGTTTTGTGGTTCAGCCACGTTCATTGCGTTATTTACATAATTGGTTAGTCGATTTTTTTTTAAACCAATGAAGCGATGATTTAGAAATTTCCTTCAAAACCCTCTGACTGTAACTGCAATTACAGAGCGGGGCTTTAAATAAAATCATGCGGAAATTATATATGCAAAACTATGAGTGCTATAATATTTTAAAAATGTTTACTCAAATGTAATAGTAATACATAATTATTATAAAATTATGGAAATTAAATTCTGGCGATATTTCTACATTATTTATCTATAACTCGACTACAATATTATTCTCACATTAGTAATAAGTATTACTGCGAAGAAGTACAACACTACGTTTCATTGGGCGCCATTTTTAAACATGGCACAGAAACAATATTAAGTAAGCAAGTTTCGTTCATTTCTAAATACTAGATGTCACTATTTACCTAAATTTTTTGAATCGTTTCAGTCTGCCTTCACAGTTTTCACCAGTCTAGTAGACAGACAGTCTAGTAGACAGACTCTTCCAGAATAGAAAAACCTACTGACTGTCTATGGTAGAGAATTTACCTAATTTCCAGATCAGCCCAAAATATTCGAATGTCAGAATGATAATATGGCTGCATTAGCTGCATGGGTAGGTCATCATCTGCGTAGCCTTTTCCCAGCTCTGTTGAGGTCGGCTTCCAGTCTAACCGGATACAGCTGAACACCAGAGGAGAAATTCTCATAATTTTAAGAATGTTCAAAGTCTGCTCTCGTCTCAAACTGTCAAAAATACCTTTAATTTCCCTACATTTTTGACAACTTTTTGACATTGATTGTCGCTGAGACGAGATTTCGAGTAGATTTTGAGCTTTTTTATTTACGGGCATTGACCTTCTCTAATGTTACATGGAGCGACTACCTATTTCACCTCCACGACCTTGTTACTGGGTAACATAAGATACCCCTAGCGACATAGCTTGCAGAGTAAGCAAACTGAAGTGGCAGTGGGCTGGCCATGTCTGTCGAAGGACCGATGGCCGATGGAGCAGACGAGTCCTGGAGTGGAGACCGCGTATCGGCAAGCGTAGTGTGGGACGCCCCCCAGCTAGATGGACGGACGACCTAAAGAAGGTGGCTGGGGTAGACTGGATGCGGAAGGCGGAGGACAGGGTGCTGTGGCGCAGTCTGGGAGAGGCCTATGTCCAGCAGTAGACTGCGATAGGCTGAGTTGATTGATAAGTTACCCCTTGTCAAGACAGGTTGTCATACTTTCGGGCTTGACTACCCCTAACGTAACTGTTCTGTAACGACATGGCAAAGATCGAATCGAAAGAAAGCCTACCATTAACGTGCTCGGTATTGTAATACCACCCATCCACACAGGTGACGTCCGCAAGCGTTGCTTAAATCTTGAAGATCGACGCGGGCGTCTGTTAGTTTATTATTTAGCCACAAGCCCCTCATTAATTGGTAGGTATTGGTATAACTATACCTACACTGTTGTGTCTACGATTATCCAAGGAGCCAGGATATTATTTATTTGTTATTGTTTTTCCAATGCCATGAGAGATGATGTCATGCAACTGAGTCTAAAGGCTCAGGCAGGCGCGATGCGACTGTAGTAGAACAATTTCCTGCAATTTCCATTATGTTTTCATAGAAATTGTTCTAAGTACGTTGATTTATCTTCTTCCTTGCCTTGACTAACATCTTTCCAGCACACCTGTTTGTCATGTAAATGAACAACCTATCTCACAATAATAATATCCGTGAATAATTAGAACCATAAACATAGTAGGTACCTACTTATATTAATTTTATTACCTACTTATTTATGTAAAATAACCGGCTTAGACCATAAATGTCACCATAGTGATCATAATGTTCAACATTAAATGTTTTTGAATACGGACACCAAGTCACACAGGACAGCAAGTCAGACTCATGCACCGAGGGTTCTGTACCATCATAATAATATGTTTTTAAATTTTCATCGGCGTGGACTATAATCGTCAGAGAATTTTAACACTGAGCATTGCGGTGCTGAATATTGCAGTTGTAGGTCAGCGCCATCTCTTGGCCGATAGTGGAACTAATGTAACATTTGTCGATGATTTCTGAAAAAGTGTGCTATTTAGAGACATCGTTTTATTTTTCCTGTAATTCAGATTTTTCTCTTTGCAAACTTCGGAGATATCGGGTATTTTTTTTACATTTTTCATCAAAAGTCGAAAACAATGCAGCCTAAAAAAAAAAAGTTTGAGAATGTGCACACTGCGCTCTTTCGGGTCTCCCTTGTTACATCGAAAAGAAATTGCCAAATTATCACTTCCCAAACAATTTTCCGCATAATTTCATTTGCCAAATTATTACTTAGCAAATAAACTTTTCACAAAAAAATTTAACGCAAACCTAATGTTTGGCAAGTGAACGTTTTAAAAACAATAACTTGCTTACCAAATAGTACTATTACAAATTTTAATTTAGTGAAATGTTTTACTTGGTATAACATATTACGCAAACCAAACATTGCATAGGTAAAAAAAAAGGTTGCTAAAATTCGTTTGGGTAGTGAAATTTTGGCAAAATTTTTTCAGAAAAACGGCAGGGTCCCACTTCGAATTTTTCAGACCCCCTTTCGGTCCCTGTTGCAAAACAAAATATGTATACCTACAGGTAAATTTTTATTTCTTTCTTATTTGCAAAATAGTTGGACACACGTCATCTAAAACTATTCCTTTTCAAGTTTATAGCATTAGTAGTTCTTGAGATGTCCAGCTATGACAGACAGACTGATTCTCACCATAAGGGTTCTTTTTAGGGTTCCCTAAAAATAAAAAATTGAGCCCTAAAAATTGAGCTATGGGTTTGGGTGGCTAAGATAGAGTGGTTACCTGAGTATAGAAGGACTATGGCCCAGGGGCCTGACCAATGTCTTATAATTATTTACAATATAGGTACGTATAAAATGGCAGGGGTCGCTTGCACATACTTTTTAGGGTTCCGTAGTTCCCACAAGGAACTCCTATAGTTTCGTCAAGTCCGTCTGTCCGAGGTTTTGCTAAGAGACCTTTAGTACTAGAAAGCTGTAATTTTGTAGGAGTGCGTATATTAATTACGCCGACAAAGTGGTAAAACAAAAAATTTGAAATAATTTTTTTTTAGGGCAGCTCCCCTACACGTGAAGTGGGGATGAATATTTTTTTCGTCGTCTACCCCATCGTGTGGGGTATCGTTGAATAGGTCTTCTAAAATGACTTGGGGGTTGGTAAAATAATTTTTCCGATCGCCTCTACGAGGACATGGCGGTGCTCCGCCCAAGCGGGGCAGACCTCCACCGTGTGCTCCACCGTGGATTCTGGCAATGGTGACACCCGGGCGTTTACTCCTGCCTGATGATGTGCAGGAATCTCCCGTAACTTCCGTGTCCGGTGAAGGCGCCGTGGCGCCTCTCTATAGCCACTCCTCAAAGAGGGGTCTTATCGCCGCTATCGCGGCGTGCCCTGCGCTGGGTTGCGACAGTCGCTCTTTCCATGCCGCCATGAGATCCGTCCGCTCCGCTGCGATTTGCCTCGGAAGCGGAGTTTCCCTCCGCGCGCCACTCATACAGGCGCGCGAGGACTATCGCCTCCATATCCCATGGCGGCCGCTTGCACATACTGACATAGCGACAAGGGGTAAAAATATCCTGAGGTGCTTGAGGATTGGAGAGGTATTCCACGGCTATCAGTACAATCCTGGAAGTACGGTCAAGATCCCTACCAGCATCTTACTAGAATACTTCCTTCCTCCGAGCAAGTTTGCTCTTGCGAATCTCCACTAAAGCCGGCCAAAAAAATGAGGTGGGAGCTCTGTTCTATTCAGTGTTCAATAAAGGCAAGCCAGAGATGAGGAACGAGACTTCTGGTTCAAGTCGAGAGGGTCGTTACTGCCTAACAGCTCGCCAAATGCTGCCCTGAGGGTTTATGTATCTGTTTTGGTCTGGCTCCTCTCTGACTGGTTTCGGAAAAGTAAACTCTACCAGCATCGACCTAGAGTACAAAGGAGCTCGCAAGCCCCACCACGTCGTCAACGTAGAAGACATGCTTGTTTTCAATTTTACACTATGCGACCACTAAGTGAACGCCGTAGTTGGATTTTAAACTCTCGGCGCTGAACCAAGCGTTGACAATCCAACAGCACGTTTTTATTAAGGTATTAATTTAGGTGTCACCTAGTTTTAGTGAAAACGGGCAGTAAAACTCGAGACTAACTAGGGTATAGCCTTTAGTAGGTCTCGGTCTTCTTCTTCGCTGGTTAAAGTTAGTAATTCTGTTGGCCTAAAACTTCGCCAATTCCACGGCGTTATCGGTAGCAGCGCAAAGGTCACTATGGGTGCTTGTTTTGGGCACAGAGAACTGAAGGGTAATTGCGTAAAACACTAACAGTGGGAATGGCTTTCATTTTGGCAGTTCAACAACGTGAATAACGCAATGAATGCTGTTGAGCAAATTTTTCGAACATACGAAGAAACTGGCTGCGCCCCGCGGTTTCGCCCACGTAAGTGTCGATCCCGTGGGAATATCGGGATAAAAACTATCCTATGTCCTTCCCCGGAATGCAATATATCTCTCTGCCAAATTTTATCGAAATCCATTTAGTGGTTTAGGCGTGAAAAGGTAACATAGTTACATACAGACAGACAGACAGAGTTACATTCGAATTTATAATATTAGTATGGATGGATTAGTAATATCCGTGATTCATAGTGTGTTACACAATAAAGATGCAGAATAGAACTTAGTTAAAAGGTAATACGGGCTATTTTGCGGACGGCAGGATAGAAGGTAAAGCATAGTTTCTGACAGCTCCGCATTCACACTTTACGAGGTATCAGTAAGAGTTGGCTTTCAAAGAACATTATCTTCTATATACTAATAATAAAGCTGAAGAGTCCGTTTGTTTGTTTGAACGCACTAATCTTTGGATCTACCGTCAGATTTGATAAAATATTTTTGCATTTGATAGCCGATATTTTGAGAAAGGAAGGATAGGGTTTCATAATGCTATTTAACATTACGCGAGGACCTAAAAAGAGAAAGAGCTAGAACTAATTAGTAGATCGGGCAGGTGATGCGATGTGCCGGGGTGGGTCGAACCGTAGCAACAGCTAGTTAGAAAATAAAATGCAGAATAATATTAATATTATAATAAAATTTCTTTCAGTGTTAACCAGACCGTGTATTAGAAACTAATTTGCACATAACATCTTGCTCACTTTCATCACTGATTTATTTCAAAACCTGAAAGGCTTGCGTTCAGCGAAGTATAGTCTTTGTGAGATTAGGCCCATCCCATATAATATGCAATGCTGGGCGTGGTCATCATCATCATCATTTCAGCCGAAAAACGTCCACTGCTGGACATAGGCCTCCCCCAAAAGGGGTGGTTTGCCATAATCGCCACGCTTGGCAGGCGGGTTGGCGATCGCAGTATGGTATGGTGGTGGAATGCATAGAGAACGCTGCTGCCCATTCTCCGGTACGCCCCTTAGTCGCCTTTTACGACACCCACGGGAAGCATGGGGTGGTGCTATACTTTAAGTCCGGCACCACACAGACTGGGCGTGGTGGCCAAGTGGTAACGGCCACGATTTACGAGTTTTAGGTCGTAGGCAATGGCGTAACTATAGGATGGCATTGGGGTAAAATGCCACGGGCCCCCAGCCAGAGGGGGCCCCCGGCCCGAGAGGGCCATGAGCACAGGAGGATCCTAACATAAGGACAGAAGCAGTCAGGTGTTAAATTTTGTAGGGGAAAATATGAAATGTACGCGGAAGAAGTCGCCGGAGAAGAGCTAATAAAAAAAAACTATAACGTTGGTTCTTTACATTGACGGAGGGAGGTAGGTATATTTACGCCACTGGTCGTAGGTTCGAAACCAGACAGGCGCTTTACTTTGTGTAAATGATTTCATCACCACTGCTCTCAAAACGGTGAAGGAAAACATCGTGAGGAAACCGGCATGTCCTAGAACCAAAAATTCGAAGACAAGTGACATCTACCAACCCGCACTGGGTCCGCGTGATAGATTACGGACCACTCCCTCACACAAAGAGAAGACCTGGGGGTCTAAAAAGGCCACTTTGGCAGAATAGAAGGATAACATAATGGACAGTTAACCGTTAAGTTATTCGTATTAAATCCCATTGGTGAAACATTTTTCAGTTATTATTTTTTGTCTGTGCTAAAATACCAATCCCAATCTCTTTGACTATACCAACGTAGTCCAGCGAAAAAAAGAAAAACACGGACTGTCTTCGCCATATTACGATTCATAATGTTATTCTTTTATGATTCTCCAAAGTGTGCATTGGGAACATTACCTATAGGCTGGTTATGAGCTACTCTGTCTGGCGCTTTCGCTTTAAAACCACATGGCATTTTGTTCTAGCTGTAGGGAAATAGAGACAGGTGTGCTTCAGGTGTCTCCCGTACTCTATTGTAACTCTGTGGCTGAACACAGTTTACAGCTCATTGTGTTCACTAGTTGAGCGGACCATGAAGGTGTGTACGCCGCATTCCTTTCGAACATGAATGGAACGCAAACAAACGCAGCATAGTATAAATTGTTTTTGTTGGTGGAGCTGGTGCTTCGTTTGCATTTTTAATGCACTCGTCAGCTCGTATTGATTGCAAGAACATTTCTCATAATATTGTTAGGGTTCCGTACCAAAATGGCAAAAATGTCTGTCTGTCTGTCACAGCTGGATATCTCAAGAACTACTAATGCTATCAACTTGAAATTTGGGATAGTTTTAGATGACGTTTGCCCAACTATTTTGCAAATACGAAAGAAATAAAAATATATGTATAAAGTCCCTATTGCAAAAAATACACATATATTTTTTGAAAGGGGAAAATATGAAAGAGCGCAGTTTGCACATTCTCAAACATTTTTTTTTTATAGGCCGCATAGTTTTCGACTTTTGATGAAAAATGTACAAAAAGAGAAAATCTGAAATTATACTATGTGATAGAAGTTTATGTAAAGATTACAGGAAAAAAAAACGAACTCTCTAGATAGCACTCTTTTTGAGAAATCATCAACAAAAGTTAAATTAGTTCCACTATCAGTCAAGAGATGGCGCTGACATAAAACTGCAATATTCTACACCGCAGTGCACAGTGTTAAAATTCTCTGACGAGCATAGGCCTCGCCGATGAAAATTTAAAAACATAATTATGATGTTACGGAACCCTCGGTGCGCGACGCGAGTCCGACTCGCTCTTGCCCGGTTTTTTTTGAAATCATTTTAATCTGAGAATGGAATAAAAATAGTGCATCATTGTAGGTACGCACGGCGACATATTATCAAGCTATATCTACATTTCCAGTTTTAGCTGACTTATTGCATTGTCTATGTTTTTGGTGCAATGAGAAGTCAGCTTCTACTGGAAATATTATTTAGCTTCTTAGGTCGTCGTGTGCATCGCCGAAGGAAATTGTTGTTTCATAAAAATGCATTTTTAGGGTTCCGTACCCAAAGGGTAAAAACGGGTCCTAAACGGGGACTAAGACTCCACCGTCCGTCTGTCCGTCTGTCACCAGGCTCTATTTCATAAACCGTGATAGCTAGAATGTTAAAATTTTTACAGATGATGTATTTCTGTTGCCGCTATAACAACAAAATACTAAAAAACAGAATAGAATAAATATTTAAGGGGGCTCCCATACAACAAACGTGTTTTTTTCGGCGTTTTTGCCTTGTGGTAGGGACCCCTTGGCCAGTTTTTTTAGATGATGAAGTTAGGAAGCGCATTTTTCGTAATTTACCGAATTCTTAGACAAATTGGACATCAAAATAATAAACCAAACAAAGATCAGAGTTTTCAATCCACAACTACTCAAAGTAAGGAGCCCACAGTCAAAAATCAACCGACCAGTCTAAAAAATAAGGTTCGGAATGAATTGGCTGTCGTACAAAATAATTTCGTAATCGTAAATAATGCGAAGAAAACGTGTTATTTTGAATATTTTAGTAATATCTACTTATCTATAAATTTGTATGTCTAGTGTCTCGGCAGTCAGAGTGAGTTACGATTGGACAAGTTATTTGTTATTATTAAGATATTTATTATACTTACACCTGTGGCTTGTTTATTAGCCATTAAGGGGCTTACATTACCTAAAGCGCGGTCACTGTCGGACTGCATAGAAAAGAAAGAGAAGCGCGATGACACAACGCCGGTTATTTATTGCAAAATATGAAGCAATTATTTAATTACAAAAAATCTATTGTTTGTACAAAAAAATTAAAACATTAGTGTTTTAGTATATTGCTTGTAGAATAAACTGACAAAAAATGAGAATGATTGTATTATATTAGTATGGTTTTTATTGTAAAAAGAAAGTTTTTAGAGGTATCTTCATGATTTTTTTCTATCGTATCAAATTAGTTGTATTATGTTTTCAACACACTATCTACCTAGCATATATCCTGAAGAATAATTATGATATATATTTCTGATTTTGTTTACTGTAGTCGATCATATAAGTACTTTTATTGTTTCTAAAACTTGCGTTTTTTTTCGATTAGGTCCTGTAAGCCCCTTAATAAGAATAAAGACTGCCTCTTTGATCTAGTGGTGCGGTCCTACTGCTGAGCATGTACTGGGTAAACTGGGTTCGATTCTCATTCCCTAGGCAGTTCCCATTATAAACATGCCCGATAAACACACACACACACCCCCACACCCCGACACACACACACACACCCCCACACCCCGACCGACACACACACACACACCCCCACACCCCGACACACACACACACACACACAGACTCTCACTTACTCAAGCCCACACATACAAACACATGGATACACACCCACCCTCACACATACGCCTCAAGCAGATATTGTATGATTTAAAATTGTTTAAATTTTATTGCATAAAATCTGTGTAAAACTGGAACTGGGAGAAGACACTGATTCCTGTAACACAGGTTTACAACCTAGCACTGGAGTCAGGGTCTCCATATATTAAAGTAACATACTTTTATGTCAATAAAATATTATTATTATTATTATTCCCGGGTCGGAAAAACTGTTATTGGTTTTTCCATCTAGAATTTCTTAGTAGCAGCCTGCGGGGTAATTGCGTAGCACACTAACAGTAGCGGTGTCTGTGTGGTGCCGGACTTAAAGAATACCACCACCCCATACTTCCCGTGGGTGTCGTAAAAGGCGACTAAGGGGCGTACCGGAGAATGGGCAGCAGCGTTCTCTATGCATTCCACCACCATACCATACTGCGATCGCCAACCCGCCTGCCAAGCGTGGTGATTATGGCAAACACCCCCTTTTGGGGGAGGCCTATGTCCAGCAGTGGACGTCTTTCGGCTGAAATCATGACTTACAGTAGCAATGGCTTTCATTTCGACAGTTCAACAACAATCATTGCGTTATAATTACGTTGTTGAGCAGACAAATTGTCCCAACATACACACATCAAAAGTGTCTAGGGATCAACATATATTTTTGCAATAACTTTTCTCCTGATTGATATTAATTAAAATTTTCTTTAAGGATTCATCAAATAAAGTGTTTTCGTTTGTCACAGTAACGATAAACCAAGTCACCTTTGCATTAATAAAGAAATTTGCCATTTTCCTAATAAAGGGATTTTTGACATTTGAACCACTAACACAAAAGTTCGAAAAAAAGACTGAAATAACAGTTTTCTTTAAAATTTTATTGGGTAACTTAAACAATTAATAATCCGTGTTTCTACCGCGAACACTAACAACACAAGAACATCGGTTTGGCATACTCAAAATGAGTTCATCCAAATCACGCTGTGGAATGGCCGCCCATGTTCGTTGCAACAACAAAAAAAGGTCTTCTTGCGACTGGATACCCTCCATATTCGGCAGAGCTCTTCTCTGTAGCATATCTCATGCATGCTCAATCGGGTTCAAGTCTGGCGACTGAGCCGGCCAGGGCAGGACATTGATGTTAGCTGCGGCGAGAGTCTGTCTTACAACTCTTGCGGTGTGCGGTCGTGCATTATCATGCATTAACTGAAATAAGGGACCGATTTGCACTTGTAGAGGAACGATGACGTCTGATACAATCGTCTCAGCATAAATTTGAGCGTTGAGGTTGCCTCTGATCCAAATCAACTCAGTTCTCCGCCGATCCAAATACCCGCCCATACCATGATGGTTCCACCACTATAAGGATGGACTTCCTGGCAGGATTTTAATCGCTGTTGGCGTCCAGGGGTTCTCCAGTGTCGTATACGTCTTGTATCCGGTCTCATACCAAAACGAGACTCATCAGAAAAGCACACGAAACGCCATTGTTCTTCTGCCCAATTTCTGTGTTCAAGAGCCCATTGATATCGAATCCTACGATTGTGCATTGCTATAGGTGGTACCCGTAGCGGTCTTCGGGAATGAAGGTTCACTTCATGCAAGCGGTTTCTGACTGTTTGGTCGCTAATTAAGTTCCCTGAAGAGTGATGAAGCCTCACGGCTAACATCATGGCGGTTATTGTTGGAGCTCTTCGAGTTAAGATTTGAATGTATCGGTCTTGTCTCCGTGTGGTGCAGCGATACCGTCCTCCATGGCGCTCAGCCACGGTACCAGTGCTTCGGTAACGTGTCCAAAGTCGACTGATAACACTCTGACTTGTACTCAGAGCTAAAGCCACAGTACGTTGGCGGGAACCAGCTTCTATCATTCCCACGGCTCTGAGCATTTCTTCCCTGCTTAAATGACGTCGCCGCTCTATAATAACGTTGGTTTTAATCAGTAGTAGGGAAACAGTAGCACTAATAATGTCTTCAATGCGTTGTATGTTTTTATAGGGAAAATATTGACAGCTGATTTTCATCTTTTACTCGAATTTGATTCACAGTTCCTGATTCAAATTATGAAATGCACCAAAAAGGATCCATATAAATTTATAAAATCATAAATTTATTACAAAGCCACATCTCAATCTCAAGAAATCCGCATAAAAATGCTTGATCCCTAGACACTTTTGATGTGTGTATTTTGTTAAAACAAAAATTGTTTAAACAAATTTAACCTATTTTAGGGTTCCGTTGCCAAATGGCAAAAAACGGAACCCTTATAGATTCGTCATGTCTGTCTGTCTGTCCGTCCGTATGTCACAGCCACTTTTATCCGAAACTATAAGAACTATAATGTTGAAACTTGGTAAGTAGTATTCTGTTTTTATTTATATTAATAGTAAGTATAGAAGTAGGTATAGATTAAATTTAATGTTGTGTTAATATGAATTAAATTAATATTATCATTGCTTATTGTCATGAGAAGGAAATGAAAGAATAACTTGACATTCCTGCAGTGCGATTCTGTAACCATCTCACTGTGAAAACTTAGGTGAAGTGAGCGTGGAGTGAGCTGTCAATAGTGTCAATTCCTAGCAAAAACAAACTCACGTCACCTATGATTTCCCGGTGAGATTTTTACAAAATCGACCGGCTGTAGCGGTAGTATTCGGTTAAAATCTCACCGTGAAAACTCAGGTGAAGTGAGCGTGGAGTGAGCTCTGTCAATAGTGTTAATTCCTAGCAAAAACAAACTCACTTCACACCTAAGTTTTCACGGTAGGTATTTTACAGAATCGACCGGCTTATCAATAAAAAAACCGGGCAAGAGCGAGTCGGACTCGCGCACCGAGGGTTCCGTACCAACATATGTTTTTAAATTTTCATCGGCGAGGCCTATATTCAGCAGAGAATTTTAACACTGTGCACTGCGGTGTAGAATATTGCAGTTTTATGTCAGCGCCATTTCTTGACCGATAGTAGAACTAATGTAACTATTGTTGATGATTTCTGAAAAAGTGTGCTATAGAGACTGCGTTTTATTTTCCTGTAATCTTTACATAAACTTCTATCACATAGAATAATTTCAGATTTTTCTCTTTGCAAACTTCGGAGATAAAGGGGGAACGGATTTTTTTTACATTTTTCATCAAAAATCGAAAAATATGCGGATTAAAAAAAAAAATGTTTGAGAATGTGCAAACTGCGCTCTTTCGTGATACCCCTCATGCCCTATTTTTCAGACCCCCTTTCAGTCCCTGTTGCAAAAAATATACATATATTTTTATTTCTTTCTTATT
Source organism: Mesoligia furuncula (assembly GCA_916614155.1). Lineage (NCBI taxonomy): Eukaryota > Metazoa > Arthropoda > Insecta > Lepidoptera > Noctuidae > Mesoligia > Mesoligia furuncula. The sequence continues at coordinate 15,623,352 of OU744815.1, read as the reverse complement.
TGCAAAATAGTTGGGCAAACGTCAACTAAAACTATTCCAAATTTCAAGTTGATAGCATTAGTAGTTCTTGAGATATCCAGCTGTGACAGACAGACAGACTTAGTCCCACCATGGTACGGAACCCTAAAAAGATTGCAATTATGTTTATTTCAAGTGGTTATCCAGCTTTAAATATTTTAAGTTAAGTACATAATTAAGTTTTCTAAAAGCCAACTTGTACCATTTAATTTGGTTAGGAAACACCGACCTTTTAGACGTGTTAGAGTGTTTTTTGCAACCGTTTTACAGAAAAAAATCATTGTATCGTATACACTAACAGAGGGGCAATTCTCGTAATTTTAAATCTGTCAAAAATACTTATATTTTCCTTACATTTTTGACATTTGTTTGTCGCCGAGATGAGACTGCTACTAGAGTTTGAACGTTTATAAATTAAACACGATATACACGGTTTGAAACCAGTCTACAAACCAAGGTGACCTTGAAGTTGTTGTTGCGATGCCTGCTACACGGTTTAAAACCAACATCTTCTTCTGCAACGCAGGCCTTTCTACCAAGGACGTTTAAAGGTCATACGAAATTGGTTTCAAACCATTGTCTACACTGTTTTAAACTTAGGTTTGAAACCACCGTTTTAAACCGTGTATTTCGTGCTTTACTCACGAGAATTGTCGTTCTGATAATTTTAACGTAGGTAGGCAGGTATATTTTCTCTTCACAGTGGATACCTATTACACTTAGGTACTTTAAAACTTGTTGATGTTGATGCCAGAACCTGATCCCTATAAAAAGGTGATTATATAGCTACATCTCGGATCACAACAAACTACGCGCATGCATTGAATATATTACAGACACACATACACACACACTTATGTTTACTGATAGAGTAGTGTGTGAGGGTGTGTCAGTGTGTGTGTGATACCTGCGCTTGCTTCTCACAGGTGTGTATGTACGTCAGTATGGCGGGACCATGTGGTATTTTAATACGGTCGTTTTTGGAGTTGTTTTTAGATAGGTGATTTATACCTATAGTTTATATTACGTGATAAGTACTTAAATGTACGGTTCTGAAGAGTTTTGAGTTAAGATTATAAGCCCTAAACTGTATTATATTAAACAATTTTATGCTCAATTTTTTTTGTATCCTTACTTACTATTCAGGTTTAGTTAACTTGAGTATTAGGTAGGTACCTACAGGATGTTGACAAATATTTTTAAAGCTCAGTCATCGATTTTGTTTTTTTTATGGCATTAATGCCAAACTAACCTCTGATTTTTAATTTGCCAGACTAAAATAACAGCTTTTATCGATCGAACTTTTTCTTTTCTAGACTAAAAATAATGTCATGTTGACCACATAAAATTATTTCGTTTATCTATTATTACGTGTCATTTTGGTCTAGCAAATATAAAAAAACAGAGTTTAGAGCTCAATGTTAACGGAACAATCAATTTTATTAATCAAACTCTTGTAAACTTAACGTGTACCCGCCGTTTTAACGCACACCCATCGGCTGTCAAAACACGTTCTCCACACACGCTCCGCTCTCTGTCCCACAATCACAGCCTTTTCACAACCGAAACGACCGATCCTACTACGAAAGAGAACGAACGGCCACAGTCGACCGCGCAGGCTGACGCGGCGCACGTCTTTGCCACTGCGCTATAAAAAAAAGTTTTACAACGCATTCCGAATTCGAAAAATTCAAATTTTAGGAATGTGATCGGTGTCCGTCGTCGAACCATCTATGTGCCATATACAGTGATGTTAATTTGTGTGGATTAAAAATGGGTGTTTTATTAAATTTGGTTTTATTTGTGACCGTTTTGGTGCCTAGTGTTTTTGGCCAAGAGGCTGCGTGCTATGGAGCTGGCAGCGTCGCTGGCGCAGCCATCGGTGCTTTTGTTGCAGCTCTTCTTTTGGTAGCAGCTGCTTACTACTTGAGGAAACTGTATTGGAAATCGCGGAAAGGTACGTGAGTTATTGCAAGTTTTTTTTTTCGCGAAACGCTTGCGGCGTAAAACGATGAGTCTGCGGCCCACGTACTTCTAACTTGGAATTATAATACAACGACCTTTGCCTTTTTTAGTAGTCTGTGTTAGAAAAAAAGAAGTTCATTTATTATGGTCAGGATGGCGAACACAAACTTAATTGAACACGAACTTGTAAAAATAAACGAATTTGTAATCGTCAATCCGTTCAAACAGTTCTGAAGTTACTGCTAAACGTTCATTGAATATGTATGACTGAGTTTAATGCTTAACGTGACTTAATTGCGAAATATTCCGACAAGAAGCTGGTTACATACAAACTGGTTTGGAATAATACCTTTTATGGGGACATAGCAAAATGTTATTCGAAAAGAGACAGGTTTTTAAGAGTCATATTTTTATAATGAATAACGGTCGAATAGGTTTCAATTGTGACAGGTGTAATCGACCATGAGAACAGGTTCTATATTGGTCAAGAGGTAGGTACCTAGTGCCAGTGTACCAAAAATATGAATGATTAACATGGCCAGGAATTTAGGAATTACCGTAAAAGTAGGTCAAACTCAAACTCAAAGCATTTATTTCAACATGCACTTTTGAATTGTCAAGGAGTCGCTAAGTCAGAAAATATGAGGCTAATTGCCCATTCCAAAGCGTAGTAGGTACATCTGGAGAAGAACGGGCAAGAAACTCCATGGACACTCTTTTAAATTATATTGTTACAAAAATATTAGTGTAATAAATTAAAAATCTCACCGTGAAAACTTAGGTGAAGTGAGTTTGTTTTTGCTAGGAATTGACACTATTGACAGCTCACTCCACGTTCACTTCACCTAAGTTTTCACGGTGAGATTTTTACAGAATAGCACCGCTGTGCACTTGATGATCTTATGACTGCGTCAGTGAGCGGAGTTGGCGCAGCTAAATTTTGGGCCAAAGGTATAAACTTTTTTCCAGCGATACGCTAAGAAGAAGAAGACTGACACTTGACAGTCTGTTCCTGAACGCGATTTAAATATGCTAGTATTCAGTTATAACGAAAATCGCCCTAAGCTACATACCGACTAGACAAGCCGCAATCATTATGGAAGGTAGGTATGTAAATGAGCTATGCAGTCGTGATTCTAAACAACCAATATAGTAATAGGTAGGTTTAGCTAGACCTCAAAGGTCAAATGAATTAATGCCTTGTGCACCTGACACAAATCATAAATTCAAATAATACTTCATCCTAAGTAATAGTTTTTTCTACCTACCTGCTAAACACAATGTTTTTGTTTTGTTCTGGTACACTCGGCGACACATCAAGCTATACATTTCCAGTTTTAGCTGTCCTCGCATTATAAACGTTTTTCGTACAATCAGAAGTCAGCTTATACTGGTTATATAGATTGATGTGTAGCCGTCTTACACGTTCTTTTGTCATGACTTGATATATGGCAAAATTGCATTCATCATCATCATTGGCAGCCTTGACCCATCCATCACTGAGTACAGGCCTCCAGCCTTTTGTGCCATGCTTCCCTGGTCTGTACGAGTCTCATGCAGGACTGATCCGCGATCTTCAGTAGGTCGTCCACTCCTGGCCATTTGTTTGCCAAAAATGGATTAAAAGTTGGCAAAGTATATTTCTCTATGAACATGATGAGAAATCTCCTCAACTTTAAGGTAGGTAGTTGGTACCTATTTTGTGAATTCCGCGGTTTTATCATGATATTTACGGCGTGAAATAAAAAATCTTACGGAAACCACAGAAACGTAATCAAATTCGATGAAAATAAAAATACCAATAAAAGAACAGTGAAATAGGATGAGTTATATACCAAAATTAACGAAATTCATGGTACGTTTCTATGAGAAATTCTCTAAAACAGTCATAAACCTAAAAACATATCCCTTTACAATCAAAATTAAATAGCTATTTGCTCAAAAACAAACTTTCGCCGCTGGCAAAGGAAACGAATTAGCACCAACAATAGCCATTAACGATGCGCATAGAGAAGAGAGCCTCTATAAAACCTCTACATAGTCTATGATGCACAGCTCGTATCACATGTCAGCGAAGTAAGCACTTTCACGATTTTCACATGCTAACGACAGCGCTGCGCATCAATCATTCATCGCTGCAGGCTGGCTGATTTTAGCGCTGATCGTCAGATGTTTTTATTGTTTACCTTTTTTTTCGCTGTGTTAATGTGTTGTTGAAGAGTTTTTTTGCGAGAAAAAGTACATACATACACTCACGCCTTCTTTTCATGAAGTTAGGCAGAAACTACGGAACGGCACCTGGTTAAGATCCTTACATCCTACTTTTGCTGCGTTTACGTTCATACGTCCAGACGTACAAACGGCTTGCGTAAATGCACGCATTACGCATATGACCAGTCATATGTATAACTGGTAATATGCGCAACTTTACGTAAGCCGTTTGCAAGGACTTCGCACCTGAACTTTCTGAAGAATAAGGTCACTATTATGTACACCATACATGTAAGAATATCACCACTAAATTCCACTATATGCAAACAGTGCCGTGGGCAAAAGAACGCTCTTTGAAAATGTTGTTTCTTGGCAAAAATTGATTTGAACAACTAAATATTCAAATATTCATTAGCTAATAGCCCATCAATAAAAACAGACGATCTCCCAGTGTTTAGAGGTATAAAAAGCGTAGGAATGCTTAATGAGGCAGAATCATAAAGCAGAAATCTGGTTTCTCTTAGATCAAGGCTAAGGCAAAGGTCAGGTGGCAATCGTTCTAGGTAGTACCAGTGAACCAGAAACTAAGACCGTACACAGGCAAAGCCTAAAACACAAATTATTAAGAAGGTTCGTGAGATTAAAAGGTTATAAGGTTTTAAAGCTATTGTGTGGTACAGTCGGCTGCACGTTAGTGGTAACACTTTGATCTCGAACTGAATGAAGAATCATTTATTTGCAGAAAACATAGATGTTACCAGAGGGCCTAAAAAGGCCATTTTGGCTGAATCATAAAAGGATAACATAATGGACAGTTAACCGTTAAGTTAATCGTATCAAATCCCATTGGTGAAACATTTTTCAGTTATTTTTTTTTGTCTGTGCTAAAATACCAATCAATCTGATCCAAATCCAATTCCAATCTCTTTGATTATACCTACGTAGTGCAGCGAAAAAAGAAAAACACGGACTGTGTTCGCCATATCACGATTCATAATGTTATCCTTTTATGATTCTCCAAAGTGGCCTTTTTAGGCCCCCAGTTGTAAAAGTAGGTAGTTTAATGTACAGTCCATATTATGCCTGCCTATGGCAAGCAAAGTTTACATTATACTACGATACTACTGATAGGTACTTATATTAATAAGACATACAGAATATAGTATATCATAAAAGAACCTATGTTCTAAAATAATTTTTAGGGTTTTAGGTTTTGGTAAGTGTGTATATTTATATTGTAAGTTACAATAAAAATATAAGTACACACAAAACAAAACTTAAAACCTTAAAATAACATTTTGTCTATGTAATCTAGCGTAGTCTGGAGTTTTAATAAAATACGAAGCCAGCTTATAATGCACTTGTTACCATTTACGTCTGGTTGACTGTTCAAATATTTCCCAGATTATTATTAGAAGCGTTAAAACTATTTCCCGTCATCTTGTCCCTCAGAAAACTACGTCTAAATACGGTCTTTAATCTTTTGTTTTATTATGTGAACTGAATCCCAAATGCGACGACATTTTTGTGAAACAAGAGTCTGACATTCATGATTTGACCTTTTAAAAACCAAATTCATTCATAGATTCTAAGCTGAGTAAAACCTTTTTGAAGGTTAAGTGTCTATTGTATTACAATATTTTTTTAGTGAAGCCGTAACTTCAGGATCGATCAGGTTATGTGGAAAATTAAAATAAATACTACCAGGTTATAGAGGAAGACAAAAGAAACAAGGCCTGGATGAATGTTTAAAAGTAGACATGGCGGGAATGAGGGTGAGAAAGATGCTGAGATGGTTACTGCGCAAACACCAAATAAATATTGAGATAAGGGCAGATGAGATACATGAACGTAAACGAGGCAAAAGGAGTGTGGCGAACCAAACTAATTGTCTATGGTTCCCACTGTTAGCTATAAAAGACGACACTACGGTGGTCTAGAGAGGAAGTCTATGGTACACAGGAATTAACTAGTTGGTCTGAATTTGAATGTGAATGTAAACCAAATAATACTCCACCCTATGTGAATTACTAACACGATTGTTATCCTGTTTGAGTACACGTAGATTCCTCCGCCGTCGCTTGTATACTGTGCTGTGCAGGTGGCGTTCTGTAATTTCTGCCTTTCTATGGGAATTAGGCGTGAGTTTATGATTGTATAAGCCTAGGGTATGAAATTGGCACTCCTACTGCCCTGTCAACACCATGCGATGAAGACACTGCTACCTTACTAATACTACTTATCCGGTCAACATTAGTTTCATCAGTCACTTTCATGGTTTGACCTTTGTATCTTCTATCTACAATTATAGCTGATTGAAGGTCTAACCACAAGAATCTGATTCTAATAAGACGTCATTATAGGTAACCGCAATTGTCTAGGAACAACGTCATCATTAAAATCAAAACCACCTGCGTTCCATACAGTAGGACTGTTGAAAGATGAGAGATGATTTAAATATTAGTAGCCTTAGATTTTGCATTAGGATCTATTCCGACTACATATGTTTTTAAACTCGTGCGCTTAACATCATTAGCAAGAATTTGATTTGTCCTTTCGTCCATAATAGCTTCTCCCGCGACCTCGTCCACCTGTTTCAACATATATCCTAATTCCTATGGCACCTGGCAATAGTGTAGCTTTCTAACAGTGAAAGATTTTTTGAAATCGTTTGAGTAGTTTCCGAGATTACCTCCTACATACAAATTCACAAACTTTACCTCTTTAAATTATTGATATAGATCAAAATCTGGTGATCTGGTGTCTGATTTTCCAGGAAACTATAGTCGATCAGCTTCCAACCGAAACACCTACCTTTTCAACTGAAACAAAAATAATCTCTCATGTGTCACAACCACAACACAAGCTACCGTTGAGTTAACCTTAAGCAATACGTCCTTTTCTTCATCACTTTACTTGGAGACAGATAAAACATCTTCGGCCATTTTTAGGCCTATCTCAGCCTGATTCCAGTAACCATTTTCAGAACGAATCTTCACCATATAGCTCGATCTTTACCTCCTTAATAGCTACGCCTAAGTACTAACTCTTGTCTGCATAATGGGTATGTTAATATTCTATCTGCACAACCTAATTAAGTTTTCTACTCATTCTAACCTTGTAGACACTTAAGACTTTCTGATAACGCGCTTGCGTCTACAGAAGCCCTCTGTCTGACCTACTAAGCTAAATCTTTCCCGCCACACTCGACCATACTTGGCTATACACGCAACACGCATTCAAGCGAAGTATCTTTGGCTTTCAATCTATAACTGTATACTATTTATCGACTTCTTATGTTCTTTTAATTGGAAATTGAGGTGAATATTGTCCTATTCTGTTCATCTGGGAGAAATATCAAAGAAGGTATAAGCAGCTCATTATTTCTGGTGAATCGTAAAACATTTCAAAAGGTTGGGCTGAGAATCACAAAGCCGACCCTTTCCTGTCCTAACGATTTAAAAATGGTTGTGGGAATCCCTGAGAAAGCCACAATATTTTTTTGTGCATTACCTTGTACCTTGTCGAACTCTACAATGCAGTTCTCTCAAATCCTCTGTGATGTTATTTCCTCACGCCATGACAAGTTGCCCCCAAATCATCATCTACCTTACCTTTCCCCAACTACATACATAGCTATATTGGTTTGGCTTCCAGTCTAACCGAATGTAGCTGAATACCTACCAGTATTATTATATGCTTAACACACGAACAGTAGGAATGGCTTTCATTTTGACAATTCAACAACATCTATTGCAATATTTACGTTATTGAATAGACAATTTTTTTGAACATATTTTATGGAGTAATAGATTAGCAATATCCTCAAAAATAATTCAGATTTTGATTGAAAGTTTGTTACGCCATTAGTGTGCTGACCTCCACAACCCAGTGAATCCCAAATAAATTCTCATTAATCTGAATGTAGGCTTGACTATCAACAAACGTAACTCCAAGTAAGTACTTGTAAACATTCACGCTCGAGTGGGGAGTTAAATTCCACCGGCTACGGGCTACGTAGAGGAAAAAGCCTTAACAATACAATGCGTAGGCAGCCTATTACTTGTTAGCCATTACTTACAAAACTATGCTATTAAACTCAAGGGTACGACGCTTATGGTCGCCCGCTAAGTGATTGTTCTTACAGTTCTGTCAAACACATCATTAGGGTGGTCATAACTTTGTATTAATGGCACAGTGTGATCATAGCCTCATCTGCCATCATCTTCAGACATTAATCTATTGTATCGATTAGATTAGTGTCGTATTGCGAATGAATGAAATGCACCGATTCCAGCGTGGTTTGTCCAGACTCGATTAATCGAATGAACTCCAAGATTAGCGCTAGACCCTGTAGCCTCATGTTGAATGGTGCTACAAAGGCCATTGCATAATATCAAGGATTAGACTGGGGGCCAATGATATTCTTGGGGGCACTGTAATGCTAGGGAAGACGTGCCCTTAGGATAGAAAAGGATTTAAGAGTCGTACCGGATGATTAAATATTCTGGATGATCAAGGAGACCTTCGTCCGTTGGTCCCGGCTGTCATTCGTAAATCTTTCGATACCAAGTCTTCCGAAGGGGTATCGTGTTACTCAGTAATTGGGTTGTGGAGGTCAGATAGGTAGTCGCTCCATGTAAAATACTTCTATTCACCTGCATCCCGGTTTACTAGAAGCCAACCCCAAAGCCAGGAAAAGGCTAGGCAAATTGATATAGGTACTTTTAGCAAAATCCATAAGGCCAGCAATGCACAGTAATTAGCCGATAGTGTAATACTACCATAGGCCACAATCAAAATACATTACTGCTTTTTCCCACGACAAGCCCAGCAAGCAAGAACCCTTGTAAGTACATACTTTAATAGTAAGAACGCAGTCGGATTACAACTCACAATAGGTATTTAGCGTACCTCGCTGCGTATTAACATTCCATAGATAAGACAAGTAGACTGTCCCTGTGTTTTTAATTTGTGGTATAACCGTATAACTTGAAGATAATAACTCTGTGGTGCACATTTTTGGGCACCTATTGTTTAGCATAATCGGCCACCGCTCAACTGACGCGAAATCTCCTAAAGATCGGTAACAATAGAAAAAGTAATTGTGTCTAATGTGACAGTCTGTTGAACTAATAATGTTCCCACTGCTGGACCACACGCCTCTTCTTTATGAGAGGTAATGGGTGGGCCATAATCCACCACCACGCGGGTCCAGTTGGCGGACGTCACATGTTTTCGAATTTTTGGTTCTAGGACATGCCAGTTAGCCAAGAAAATCTCAAATGACGTAGATTTGTCATCGTAGTCTCGCCCATTGGGTCATGGATGGCCTAACTTATTTGGGGTCAGCGCAGCATGTCCCTCTTTGTCTTTACCTACATAAATCTCTCAATCCTCATCTAAGTATTAACCCCATGTCTAGCCATTATTATCATCCTTTCAAGAATCAATCTGTCTAGTCTTTTCCCAACAATGTTGAGGTCGGCATCCATTCTAACCGGATGCAGCTGAATACCAGTATTATACATGGAGCGACTGTCTATCTGACGTCCACAACCCAGTTACTGGGTACACGATACCCCTTGAGAAGACTTGGTAACGACTGTCAAAGATCTACGAATGACAGCTGGGACCAACTGCTTAAGACACGCGATATAACCGCGCGCGACACAAAGGCACCGCTCGTTGCGCGACTTGCGGTGCTTTTGTGTCGCACGCGGTTTTATCGCTTGTCGCGCCTGTTTAAAGGATCCTTTAACGTTCTTTCCGAGGCACGATATACACCTCGATAAGACTGGTTGTCAGACTTGGGCTTCTGACTACCCGTAGCGTCCGTATCATACTTTCCACTATCAAATGAATCAAGACATACTTTTGCAGTCTTGATTTTGCGCCATAGAATAATGCTTCTTTTTCCTTCAATATCCTTCTACATTAATTCTGTCTAGTCATGACTCCATCTCGAATCGACCTGGGGCCAGGGCGCTTCCCATACTAGGTACCTACGTTCAAGTTTACCGTCTAGCGGTTTGTCAGGTGACGAAAGAAGTATTTAATACTTATGTAGGTAGGTACCTAATTAATTCCATTTTGCAGACACCATTCCTACAACAGGTTCATTAAGTCGAGAATCCGATATGTTCATACCGTGAGCGAAAATGTTAATTAAGTTAATTTTAGCTAATTGAGAACCATTATGAAGTAATTACGAATTCAATAATATAATTGTTTACTGACGTTCATAACATTTACAAAATCTGTGGGCTGACAAAGGTACACAGATAAGAAAAACTCAAACAAAAAAGTTTTAAATTAAATTTAAATTATCGCGATGACCTTGCAAAGGAAGACGTTCAAACAGCCAGAGAGCATTATGAATAATTTAAATCTCAAAAGTTGTGTAACTGGAGAATCTAGTTTATACTTAGCTAGACAGTTTTTATCTTTATTCAGCGAAATATTAAATGTTTGAATGTCAACAACGTTCTAAATCACGTGTATCTGATAGTGGTCAAAAACTATTAATTTGTGAAATTAATTTTTACACATTTTGTATGGATTTCAGGATTATAGAATTAACAACAAAATCGATGACCGATAAGTAAGAATTAAGATTGCACAGGTATCATCATCGAGTGTAGGTACTCGATGATGACTCGAGATCTCTCCGACTAGTATTTTCCCAACTAGGTAGGTATGTTCGGGTCCTCTTCCAATCTAACCGGATGCAGCTACCAGTAACATGGAGTGACTGCCTATCTGACCTCCACAACCTAATAACTGGCTAACACGATACCCCTTGGAAAGACTGGTTGTCAGACTTTTTGGACTTCTGTCTGACTACCCGTAACGACTGTCAAAGATCTACGAATGACAGCCGGTACGTGCTTTACGAGGCACGGAGGGGTCTCGATAATTATGTAGTGGATGGTCACTCGAGGTACCTTACATGAAAACCGTATAAGCATCTGTCAATTGTAGCACTATTAGTCAGCTCACAGTTCAAGGACAGTCTAAAAATCCTTTCTAAACTTTCTGGTGACCATTGAAAAAAAAAATTTTGCTCATTCTTTCAAACTCAGCAAAGACGGTTGTAGTGTAAGCCATTGCCTAAGATACTAAAGTAAGTTACGGTTTCCTGAGTACTTATCTTGAAGCATACACAAATACGTTAAGGAATCCAAATAATAATATGATTATAATACAGGCATAATTATACTATACGAGCATTATACATACGGAACACGTCGCGCTGGTTTTTGTGTGTGTCAGGATGGCGGGACCAAGTAAAGGATAAATCAGACAGGCGCGACGCGACGCGACGCGATTCTTGTAGAACAATTCCCATGGATTTTTTATAGAAATTGATCTACCTGGAGACGCGACGCGTCTGTCTGCGCCTTTAAGTTACACCTACTATTAAAAAAAAATCCTTCCTATCAGACTATGAGAGTGAGGAATGAGCGAGTACACCTGTGGCTGCGCACACACTTGTGTACTATAATAATATCTCCCGCGTCGATGGCTAGTTATTAATATCGTAAAATTATACCTATAGCAATCTCAGATAATTTACATTGCATCGCCACTTAATCTGTTATCCACTTTAGTGAAATGTATTTTAGGTTAGTTTTTGAGTGACCATTTGTAACAAAAAAAAACAAGTAATTAAAAAAAACTAAAAAACCCGCCTGCGGTAAAAAAATTAAGTTAAAAAAAACTGAAAAGCTAAAAACAAGGCCATTTTAAATTAAATAAAAGTTGGAAGCAGGCGGGACCCATTTGAGTTTGAAAATATAATTTAAAAAAAACATGGTATGGGTCCCGCCTGCTTCCAACTTTTATTTAATTTAAAATGGCCTTGTTTTTAGCTTTTCAGTTTTTTTAAACTTAATTTTTTTACCGCAGTCGGGTTTTTTAGTTTTTTGAATTACTTGTTTTTTATTTCCAGATTTTTAGTTTACAAATCTGAAAGATTTCACAGACAATTTAGTTCTTGGTAGGTACGTGTTTTTTACGATTTGTCACTTCGAATTACTTTTAACCATATAAGTTGTAAGTATATATTTTTGTACTCACCTTTAAAAACCCTTTATTTTGATACCCCACACGATAGGTTTCGAGAAAAAAAAAAATTTTTGAAGGCATAATATTGCGCCAAAAATCGGCCATTTTATATTTTTTTTAATTTTGATATACCCAGTGACACTCGCGCTACCAAGACAAATCTAAAGACGTATCATTTATCCAAATCCTTTCATTCGTTTAGAAGTTACGAGGGAACAAAGAAACGGACATACATACATACATACATACATACATACATACAGGTCAAACACATAACCCTCCTTTTGGGCTTCGCCGCAGTCGGGTAAAAAGGTGACGTTTTCCACATTGGGCACCCGCTTAAATGGCACCTGAGTGAATGCACCTGACACGCAGCGACACATTTACTGAGGTGCCATTTAAGCGTGTGCCCAATGTGGAATACGTCAAAAAGGTCCTAATAAGTTTTTGGTTGCAATGGAATTTGAACTTTGTTATGTATGACATTCAGTTTGTTGTTCCATAACTTGAAAATTCAAATATAACAAAATGAGTAATAACTATATCCGCATTATTCCGGGATAGTGGTAGAATGCGAAATTCAAATTTTCTTACGTTTTTTGCAATTTGCAGGTCAGTGTCAAATTGTATCTTGATCAAAATATGATTCGCGATTTCTACCATTAACACTTTTCGATAAGAGATTGGTGGTTGGTATTAGAAATCTAACTTAGAAAGATGTAGGTATTAATGATTCTAATGATTATAATTCTCTAAATATGTACCTGTTATTGTCGCGAATCATATTTTGATCAAGATACAACCTGACACTGACCTGCAAATTGCAAAAACCGTAAGAAAATTTGAATTTCGCGGTCTCAACTACCCATTCACCTTAATCTCCATTGCGCAAGTCATCCAGCCAAAATGTGATGAGTGATGACGGGTTATTTTTTTTTAATACTGGTTGAATGACCGTCATACTTAATTCAACTAAGTAGGTTAGGTACGCAAAACTATTTAAGTAACATAATATAAAATATCAATCAGACTTAAAGAGAGAGCGAGATAGAACTCCAAAATAGTATATTAATATTAATATCCTTATCGAAACTGGAAAGGAGAAAATGCTAAAGCGCCATTTGGGCCAAACAACAAGAACAAAAAGACAATCTGAGCTAATTAAAATTGGCTCAGATTGTCTTGAAACCTAAACAGATCGACGCAGAAAAAAAATCTAATTCACCGATATATTATAACTCACTAGCAGCGCCCCGCGGTTTCACCCGCATAAGTGTCGATCCCGTGGGAATATCGGGATAAAAATTATCCCATGTCCTTCCCCGGGATGCGATCTATCTCTCTGCCAAATTTTATCGAAATCCCTTCAGTGGTTTAAGGTACTGTCAGACGTGCTCAAAAAAAAGGCATGCTCATAAGTTTGCTTAAAATTAGCATCATCTCTGCAATTGTTCATATTTGCCAGCAATAAGCAAATCAATTCATAAGCAAACCTGTTCAGACGCGCTCGAAACACTCCCCCTTCTACCCGCGCCTCAGGTAGCATGCTCGAAAATCAAACGTCGTCGGTTGATTTTTTAGCACGCTCAAAATAAGCATGCTCATTACTAGCAATGTTGCGACACACGTGCTACTAATGAGCACTTGCTCAATAAAAGCATGCTTTCGTGCTAGTAATGAGCACGTCTGTCCATACCTTTCAGCGTGAAAAGGTAACATATAGACAGACAAACAGACAGAGTTACTTTCGAATTTATAATATTAGTACGGATTTTGGCCCAAATGGCGCTTTAGCATTTTCTCCTTTCCAGTGACGATATAATATCTAATCGAAAATTATCAGATAAAATTCAAGTGTCAGAAGATGATTACAGATAACATTCCTAATAGCTATTAGAATGCCATTTTATAGTTATCTGTATCAAGATCGTTTGAATACTTAATGATAAAGAAATATCTCGAATACATAATTATGTCGAATAATAACGTTTTATGTGCTCTCTATGGCGGGTCTTGTATTCCCACATTTCCAACAGTCTGGTATCAGTATTTACTATTCACTAGCTGCGCCCCGCGTCACCCGCGTAAATGTCGATCCCGTGGGAATATCGGCACAAAAAGTAGCCTATATGTTAATCCAGGTTGTCAGCTACCTCCATACAAAATTTTATCAAAATTGGTCCAGCCGTTTGAGCGTGAAGAAGTAACAAACATATAAGCACTCACCCTCATAAACTTTCGCCTTTATAATATTAGTGTGATCATCAACATATCCTCTAGAGGCCTCACGCCATGACACTGGCTGCTTGCTTTTCGCTTTTAGTCCTTCCGTTTTCAGGGAGGCTTAGCCAATAATGTTCCCACTGTTGGGACACAGGCCTCCTCTCGGTGAAAGGGAGTGGGCCGTAATCCACCACGCAGGCCCTGTACGGGTTGGTAGATGTCACATGTCTTCGAATTTGTTGGTTCTAAGATCTAAGCCGATTTCCTCACGATGTTTTCCTTCACCGTTTTGACAGTAGTGGTGATGAAATTTTTTACACAAAGTAAAGCGCCTGTGTGGGTTCGAATGTCTACGACCGACAACTCGTAAGCCGCGGCCGTTACTATGTGGCCCATCAGAAGGCATTCCTCTTCAGGTTCATCTTAGATTAAAGGATTCTGAGCACTTGTCGTGGTAGCAACTCCCACTTACTTATTTTTTCCACTTATATCTGTTTACATTAGCTTTTTCTTTAGTTGATTCTTTAGTTGTTGTTGAAGTACTTCCGTCTCGGTGACACTTATTCTCTTTGCCTCCATTTTTTTTAATCATGTTTTCTGCATTTAAATGTCAAAAATTAACAAGATGGGCTAACCAATTATTGATGTAGTCAGGGAAATATATTGATAACTATAACCCGGTTCATTAAAGAAAGGAATCTAAAATGGCGGCGCTTATAATGTTCTCTCGCTTTGATACTAGTGCCGTCTATACTCACTCTCGCGCGTACCGTAGGCAGAAAAAAAAATCAGTCTTGATTTGTTTTCACGCTGTCTTGACGCGCTCAGTAATCCTTTTTACGAATTCCTTGTTATAGTTAGTATTAGTTTTCTGTTATTTTTCCGTTGTTACCTCTTTGTTATTTTTTTATTTTTGACCTTTCATCCCGAAAAAAAGTAGCTACTGTTTCCGACGAAAACAACAATAACGGTCTTATAATAATAGATGGCGCCACATGCCTTTCAAATTTTCAACGCGCGCGAAGCCGCTGGCAGAAGCTAGTTTTAAATAAATGCGGCCCGGTCATGATTTTATTATTTTTAATTTGAAAAAAATCTTCGACTTGAAATTTTATATACTAACTGTACTATCTGTCAACGCAAGTACAAGCCGCCATTTAAGATTCCTTTCTTTAATGCATCGGCTTATACCAACTTTAAATGTCCTACTAAATTCAAATTACAACTGTCATTATTTGACAGTTGTTAGAAAGGTTTATTCCAGAAATCCCCACAGATATATCCCCACCAGAGGGATTTTTTTTTCCAGCAATCTCCACTAATTAAATAAACTCAGCCTAGTGGAGTTAGTCACGGCAAATTGGCGCAGTATGTCAGTTTGATAAACAATTATTTTACTGACTACAATAAATATAATAACATGATGGCGGTCTATAGCAACTTTCAACTTATAACAGTCAGCAAAAACTTAATATTTTTTTTATTGCAAAATCACCGTAGAGGTCGCAGCACCCGCAACACGATATGTATGTCATGTCATCAGGTAAAGCTGTTGGTTGCACAGAACCAGTTCCGATCATTCGATCACGTTGATCAATCATGATGACCGATCAGTCTAATGATCTCTGAATCTGGTATGGGCAGTTGTCAGACTGTTCTACAGTATTTAGTTAGGCTATGTCTTGTCTTGAGCCCTGTGGTTATATTATAGTGTCTAGATTGAAACAGATAAGTCTGTTGCGTAACTTAATAATCTGCGTTCGCGATTTAGCTGCCAAACATGTAAACAAATGAGTTTTTTGGAAAAATAACTTTAATTCATACACAATAAAGTTCAGTTTACGTTACAAGTTCAAACATTTTTATAACTTTTTCAATAGAACCCTTCGTGTGCGAGTCCGACTCGCACTTGGCCAGTTTTTTTTTTCTATTACTGCTATTACATCAAAAATAAAGTAAAATTAATAATTCGTTATTGCGTTTTTGCCTTTTGGTACGGTACCTACCTGTGCCACAAAAAATCCAGAATGAACATTTTTGTTGTAATATAAAATCCAAATACCTTCTCATTAGCTTCTATAAATGGAAAAACCAAGTAATTACTGCACTTTTAATTAAAAACCATGCCACAGTGTTTATTTAAATTTCAATAATTGCATAATTAACCAAAATAAGTTATTGCGAAGAATTTAGATTTAAGTATCTAATGAAGTATGTACCTACATACCTTATGTACATAATTATATGTTTTGTAAAGAACAATTATCAGATACTTAGTTAATTTTAATTACAAGTTTAGTAACATCCTATTTATATATATAGATATCTGAACTAACTGATTGATTAGGCACACTCGGTTACACATCAAGCGATACATTTCCAGTATTAGCTGACCTTGCGTTGTACAGGTTTTTCATACAATCAGAAGTCAGCTTATACTGGTTATGTTGATGTGTGTGTAGCGGTGTGTACTTTTTAATGCATTAACATAACATAGTGGTAATTAATGTATATTTTAATTGAATTAATTAAAGCTATTAATTAGGTACAGTAATACATAACGCCCTCCTATGCTATGCGATTTCTTCAAGAAGGTAGGTAATATAAAGGCAACGCTGCCGCCGCTGCAAAACATTTGACCAATTCACAAAATCCCGATAAATTAATTTCACTATTGTCCGCAGGATATTTTTAATCGACTTCAAAAAAGAGGAGGTTCTCAATTCGATTGTTTTTTTTGTATGTATATTACGTGATATCTCTGGCAGGTAGGGATCAATTTCGAAAATTCTTTTTTAATGGATAGGCCCATAGGGTATGCCTCAAGGGTCCATATAAATTTTATAAACTTTGCTTGGGTAGTTTTTTTAAATAGCTTTTGATGATGTTATAATAACTTCCTGTCACTGATATTTACATAGCAAGTAGTGTTATATGTATTTTTTGGGGTAAGTACAACTTAAGTGAAAAATAAAAACATTTAAGTACAAAAAAGACTATAAAGTGAAAAATAATTTTAATAACGGAAGTCAGTGGCAAAAATCGAAAATGGGGAACCAACGACACCGACTTCCTTCCACTTCGTGTTGGTTCCGGAAGTCAGTTATTTTTTTTTTTTTTTTTTGTAAATAAATTTTAGTGAACGTATTATATTTTATATTTTTTGCTATTACCTACACAGTAGTCTTTGACAACCATCACAGGAAGAGAACAGCTGGCTTATCGAACGCCGGAAGCTACGCCACAGCCTGGCAGAGAAAAATGCTTTTTTCACGCATTCCAATTTCCACTTTCCGGAAGTCACACAAGTAATAAAGAACTTGTGTAGATTATACGGAGTACCGTATAATCTACACAAGTTCTTAGTGTGTAGTAACACACTTGTACATAAGTTGTAAAAAAGAAAGTTTTTGTTTACTCTATGTATATGCGTTTTCAAGTTTCACGGAAACTGGTTTTGTTGTTGACATGAAACTTTCATTATGTTGTTGCCTAGTGGCCTCTTGAACGGTGCAGAGGAAACTATATGAGGGCGCACTAAGTGGCCGGGAGGTCAGGGGAGCCGATGTCGTACGAGGTCCACGACGAACTGCTGTATTGAAGCTTCTGAACTTCTGGTAAACGCTTCCCTGCGCCGTTATATGCAGACAGACTAAAACAAGATGGCTTTACTTCAAAACCACTTAACTAGTGCTCTTTTAGGAATTAAATAACCGGTGCAGGAATTTCTAAATACATTTGCCGGAATATTCTTAATCACAGGGGAGTAAGGTTATAGGGATAAAGGCAGGAGAGTGACAATGACACGGGGGTGAGGGAACCGGCATGTCCTATAACCAAAAAATCGAAGACATTTGACATCCATCAATCCCTGGGCCCGCGTGGTAGGTTTTAGACCACTCCTTCTCACAGACAGGCCTGTGTCCCAGGCAGTCCCAGTAGGAACGGTACGGAACGGCATAGGTGTAGGCTTGCTGATTATGCTTTACACGGAGAATTTAGAATAGAATTTTATGCATTTTGGTCGAAGCTATAATTCTAAAATTGCACCGGCTGACCACAGACTAATAAAAATTTACAGCCGATCGATTCTGTAAAAATCTCACCGTGAAAACTTAGGTGAAGTGAGTGCTAGGAATTGACACTATTGACAGCTCACTCTCACTTCACCTAAGTTTTCACGGTGAGATTTTTACAGAATAGCATCGCAGTTCACCCAAATTCGCACAATTTTCGGTTGTAACCCTAGTCATTAGAACTTTATTTATTATAATTGATACTTATTTGTTATTAGCACTAAACACATTACACAATTTGCGTAAAGAAAGCAATTTTGACGTTTAATTGCTATTAAATGCAGTTCACATTTTATGTAATTTATTAAAGAGAAACGTTTGTGCTTTCTCCACGAGTGTTCTATAAAATAATAATAATAAATGTGAACGAGTTGTTTATTATTATTGTTGTGTTAAATAAATAACGTGGCGTGGGGCAAAGTTTATTAAAAAATAAAAATAAATGTGAAACCCGTTACAAGTTTTTAGAGTTTCCGTTTCCTAAATCTCTATTCGGGACATAAACCAACAATCACTGCCTCCTACAGCTCATCCAAAGCCTATAATTGACTTAATTTCATGTGTGTGAAAGCTAATAAACCTACACCGCCACACTATGATGTAAGTCAACGTAAGGCCGGTGAATAGCTACCAATGGGTCGTCATTTGTCTCTCGTAACTGACAAGCGTACGTGGAAGGTGAAAGCGAGATGAGTTACCTGGGAACTGCCTTTGTGATGGTACCTGGAATCTGCCTTTGTTGAGAGGAAAGAGTTTAAGACCTTCTGAGTAACTGAAATACTGGGAACTGTTAAAGATCGGGCGCTTTGGTAAAAGTAATAACTATAAGACCTTGGGTTACGAACCTAAATTATACAACGTTATTTTTAGTACTTATATGCGAAACCTGAATATAGTTTGTTCAGAATAAGTAACTGAATCGATTCCAATAATTTTTACCCCATGTTATATTTTGTCCCAAAAATATTTAAAGAAGGTTAAAAGTTGGACACGGAGGCGGAGCGACACTAAGTAGGTTATCCAATCATCGCGCCGAACGGTTAGGTACCTAGGTACTATTATCAATGAGCGCAAGACGGCGCGGCGCGGGTGAGCATCTTTTTGTACGGACAAACAGGTAACTTATTTTTTACATAGATTCTTTACATAAAAATACTAGACACGTTGTGGTGTTCTGACTATAATCTCTTATTAGGGGCTTAGGGTTTAAAGTAAAACTACCAAATTATCAGTAAGTACACCACCCTCAACGGGCACGTCCAGTCTACACGGGGCGGGGTAAGCCGTGACAGACTCGAGCAGTGTTGCCATTGAGTTGTGTGCTACATTTAATAGTACATTACACACGTGTTTCGGGTTTCGCATATACTAAAAATAATGTTGTATATCAATGCTCTCAGCCTATCGCGGTCTAGTCCAGCACTCTAACTGCGTAACACACACTATAAATCTGAATCATTTTGAAGGATATAGCTAATCCATTGCTTCATAATGTTCGAAAAACGTGTCTGCTCAACAATGCAAATAATGCAATGAATGTTGTTGAACTGTCAAAATTAAAGCCATTACTACTGTTATAGTGTGTTACGTACGCAATTCCCCGCTGGTCAGAGCTGGTCAAAGGCTTCTCCCAATCCTCATCATTTCAGCCGAAAGACGTCCACTGCTGGACATAGGCCTCCCCCAAGCACCTCCACTTCGACCGGTCCTGTGCTTCCCGCATCCAACGGGTTCCTGCGGCCTTCACAAGGTCATCGGTCCACCTTGTGGGAGGCCTTCCAACGCTACGTCTTCCGGAACGCGGTCGCCACTCCAGAACCTTTCGGCCCCATCGGCCATCTGTTCTGCGAGCAATGTGCCCTGCCCACTGCCACTTAAGTTTGGCAATTCTTCGGGCTATGTCGGTTACCTCCCAATCCTAAATTGCGATAATCCTGGCTAACCGTAGAGGACAGGGTTGCCAGTAATTAAAAGTAATGACGTTTAAAAATATTCTGACAAGATACTTAGTAGCCGTTGCAAAAGAAACAGTAATTAATGAATGACTGAAGCTATTTTTATCATCACAAAAAGTTTAATTTTAAAATTAAATACCATTAGCTGTCCAATTTACCTATAGACCGGTTAGCTATTTATACTTATCCTCGCCTAGTGCAGCTAGGGTTGCCAACTCTTTTTGTATCAAATATAGTATTTTCCAAGCTATTGTCTGTAAAAATTTGGTAGATGGCGAAAAACAACTTATGTAAAATATGTATATATAGTATTATGTATATTTCAGAAAAATATTTTCTTCTTCCAATGCATATTTTTTGCTAATTTGAACCTTTTTATTAACATCTCACGTTTTTTTTAATGTCTCACCCATTATTACTCGCTTAGTTGCCTAAGGTTACAAAATATTCAGATTTTCTGAGATTAATGCCATATTGTATCATCTCGCCATTTTGTATTGGAATCCTACTAATATTTTGAAAGTTTGTGAAGAAGTTTGGATGTTTGTTACTTGAACACGCGTAAACCGTTGATTTGAATGCAAATTGGCACATAGATAGACCGTTTCCTGGATTAAAGCATAGGATACTTTTCATCCCGATATTCCCACGGGATCGAAACTTACGCGTGTGAAGCCGCGAGGCGCTGCTAGTGAAAAATATTAGTAATTTTGCCTTCTATATTTTTTTTTAGAAATATATTATATTTAGGCCTATAATATAAAAGGATACTATATTATACAGGGTTGTCAACCCTACCTGCAGCCCTTCAAAGGTAATATAACTTGCAAAAAGCTAGTGTTTATGAATAATTGAACGGATTAAAGCGAAGTGCACACGATACTAAATAATTATGGATGAGCTATGTATTATTGATACCGACCTCGGTGGCGGCATAAGTACCTACTGGCAACCTCAATTCAATGTTTGTTTCACGTTTTTGCGTTTCACGAAGTAATTTTAATGAACAGTGTTTGAAAGAACGTTCAAGTCAATGGTTCAAGCTGGCCTTTTGATTTGAATGACAGCAAGAAAAGAGTGATGGTCGTGTGAGAGCAATTAAGTTTGACCACAGATAAAAAAACTGAAGTAAGGTTCAAGAAGTTTGGATTTTTGTGTTATAAAATTACAAGAATTGCTTGACCGTGTCCTAAATCTTTAGTTATTTTTGTAACCATTCGTCAAGCACTGATAAAAAAAAGACCACAACACATAACGTCACGGCTGTAAAGCCTCCTGTACCTACGCGTCGTCAGATTCATCAGCAGATGGCCATCTGCCAATGCCTCCGCCGACGTGTAGACGGGGTAATTTGCTAGTCTGTGGTAGGTATTTGACGTCGGCAGAGGCTAAATACCTACCACAGACTAGCAAATTACCCCGTCTACATGTCGGCGGAGGCATTCGCAGTTGCCATCTGCTGATGAATCTGACGACGTGTAGTCCAGGAGGCTTTAGGCTGTAACCGATGCGTTAGGGAGAGGTGTACCTACCTACAGTAACCCACATTTCGCCAGTCTCATGATCAATAGAGGACGAGCCTACTGAGAAAAAGTATAAGGTACTGAGAAATTCCCGATGGAAAACCCCAAAAACTCTTTGTAAGTGCGATCTGGAATCGAACCCAGGACCTCATCCCAGTCTAGAACAACAACACCACATACTTTAAACAAGTCCACATACAAGACCTCATCAGTACCTTCTCGAAAAGTTACCAGAATGCCCCCAAATACTTCACTGAAAGGTGTTTATGCCCAAATGTCCTCGGAACGTCAATAAAATACCGTAATGTCCAGTACTGTAAGATGTTCGAGCCAAAAAAGTTAATATTTACGTCCAATGAATGCAGTAAAAAAGAACAAACTAAAATAGTTTCGCCAACCTGGGTGCTTACTCTCGAGTTTAATTCCGATAGATTGACATTGGAATTGTGACCTTTCGTACTCTTGAGTTCGATGCTAGCGCCAATTGATTTTTAGATTGGGTGTCCATTTTGGGGAACTAAGTGGAATTGGGAACGGGCTTGGCGTGGGGTAATCGGTACTCTTGAGTGTATTTTGACAGCTGTGTATTGCGTCAATATTGTGTTGGGATAGTTTGTTGATAGTGATTTTTCCAATAACAAAAGTGTAACTTTTTAGAAATTGTTTTGCGTTTTAAGTGGTTTTTGTGGGTTATAAGATTATAATATGGCACGATAAGCAGTAGTATAGAGTGTTTTACGTAATTTCCATAAAAAAACAACTGAAACAAAGACGAGATGAGCGTCGGATGATGCGTTATACGGCCAAAGCGTTTTCTATGAATGAATACGAATTTAAAGCAAATTACGGAGTGAGCAAGGATTTTACTCCTCTTTCGTATTACATAACAACATTTTTATCCTATCTCTATACAGTAAAAACTTTCTAGAACATTAGCTTACTAAAATCAGACTTCGGCATGTTTTCATTATCCAAAATTCTTTCTATCTCTAAAACCCGTAGACCGATTTACATAATTCAAACTAGAATATTAGTTTTAAACATAATCCTCTCATTTGACACTAAAATCTCGCAAATATTCCTATAAACAAAAAACCTCGTTTTCAAGTTACGTAATTATTCTATCATTTTTCTTCGTACATTAAAATGATCGAAAATTCTATAACAGATTTTAATACGAAAACTATTAATAAAAACCAGTTAGAAAGCTAATTAGAACAATACAAATACTTAAAATTTAAATAGAAAATCAAAATCTTACTCAGTAAAACAGTAGTAGCACATATCGACGCCCACGCTAGGTACTTTTGGGTCTTAACTATCCTATTCTAACTATCACTTTTACATATTTTATCTTATTTATCACTTCACTGGTATATAACTCAGTCATGTTCACTATTCACATAAACACTTCGGCGTTCGTCACAAAAACATTACTTACTCTATAGAGAAGTTGTATATCTATTTACTTGGTACCATTTGTATAAAACTGTAATAGTAATTAGTTAAGTAACTTAGCGGACAGTAATTATTTCTTACTAAAAATAACCAAACGCGAAGAATTTTGCCATAAACAAACAAACTTGCAGTTCGAATTCACTTCTCTAAAACCACTTGACTTTATGTTTGAAATTGGAGAACTTACTCGCAGTCTTTTTTTTTTAGTAAGTAGTGTAGGCAACGATCCTACCCCATAAAGCCAAAGTCATGGTTATTTATGATTTTATTCATTTTCTTACGCCCAAATGAATTTAATACTTTATAATTAATCAATTAAAGAACTATTTATATCATATTTATTTATTAGCCTTGTTATTTAAACGATAAAGTATTTTAAAGCCCTATTACCGGTTTTTCGTAATGAGTTGAACCACACTATTGCAGCCCGTAACATAGCTAACTTCACGTGTAACAAAATAATGGCGGAGCAATGTCAATTTCATTTCAATGGTGACAATATTGTTTTCAAGAGTACCGAATCACGTGACTGTAAAATTAACATTGGAATCATATTGACATTTCATTGGAATTAAAATTAGTTTGGAGAGTAAGCCCCCTGAGCGTATTGGCAATAAAGAAAGAAAGAAAAGGACCAGTTAGGAAAGAAACAAGCAATCATTTTTAGGGTTCCGTACCCAAAGGGTAAAAGCGGGATAATTACTAAAACTCCACTGTCCGTCTGTCTGTCTGCCACCAGGCTGTATCTCATGAACCGTGATAGCTAGACAGTTGAAATTTCACATCACGGATAATGTATTTCTGTTGCCGCTATAACAACAAATACTAAAAACAGAATGAAATAAATATTTAAGGGGGTCATACAACAAACGTGTTTTTTTTCGGCGTTTTTGCCTTGTGGTACGGAACCCTTCGTGTGCGACTCCGAGTCGCACTTAGCGGTTTTGAGTTTTTGACCAACGAACGACAATTATTTTTTTATGTATTGTTATTGTATTGATAAAGATTATCATTATTCATGTATGTACCTTCTGAATCTTTCTGTTCTATGTGCGAAGCGTGTTGCCTTATTGGGACACGTCCTATTGCATCTGGCCGGTATTACAGTTATACTGCTGCTTGCTAAACCAAAGAGTAAAATCTTTTTTTTTTTTATTAGATTCGTATTGAAAACTCTTTGCTTTGACCCCTTTATTTTGATTAGCCAATTTACCATATATTTTTGACGTTTAAATGTCTCTAAACTTTATGCAACCCTTGGTGATGTTTGAGAGGTTTAAATAAATCCATACTAATATTATAAATTCGAAAGTAACTCTGTCTGTCTTTATATTACCTTTTCACGCTGAATCGCTTTAGATGTAATTTGGTAAAAACATAGTTTGAGTCCCGGATAGGATAGTTTTTATCCCGATATTCCCACGGGATCGACACTTATGCGGGTGAAAACCGCGGAGCGCTTCTAGTAAAAAATAAAATAAAATTTGAGTTTGGAATTGAAAAAAGTTTGATTGTTTGATAGTGGAAAAGGATACTTGGATGTTTTGTTTTAAAGTTTCTTATAATATTCTCCAGCACATCAAGCTACCCGAAACTGTCAAATTTTCCCAATCAACTTTGAACCTTATGCTTTTGCGATAAAGTTGAAAATCTATTAAAGAATTTTAACAGATTGTAGTATATTGATGTGCTGGCGTCTGTACTTTCAGTCTGCTGCCCCGGGCAAAAGAGGGACTTTTGATGACTTCCCATTATTTCGGTCCATTCCTTGTTGGTCTCTATCTTCTTGCAGTTTCACGACTTAACACAGCGGTATTGTATAGAATCAATCAAGTTTTTCAAACGTAACAGACAGCGGTGCTATTCTGTAAAAATCTCACCGTGAAAACTTAGGTGAAGTGAGCGTGGAGTGAGCTGTCAATAGTGTCAATTACTAGCAAAAACAAACTCACTTCACCTAAGTTTTCACGGTGAGATTTGTATAGAATCGACCGACAGCAGTGCTACTGTGAGTTTTTTGCGTCACTTCTTTCCAGCTACCTAAAGCACTAGAAAGTGGTGAAGGGCAGGCCTTTTGGGGTCTGTCTTAAGCAATTTTGACTTTCAAAAAGTGCCGATTCGCAGCCTTTTCATTTGAATTAATGACGTTTGATTTGTTTTTATTTTGGCCTTAGACAAAGAAAAGTATAGACGGCGGGTAGCTCCATTTCATTTCCACAAGAAAGGGATAAAGTATTGAGATATTATAAGTAACAGAAAAGGATAAAGCTATACTATTTCCGTCTCTTAGTGCGTGCCAGTTTTTTCAAGGCAGCTACATATGTAGCTCTTGTTAGTTATGTTAGTTTTTTGTCTCATGTGTGGCCACGCTACCCGATGCTCTATAGCTTTCTTACTCTAAGATTTTGGCCCACAGTTTTTAGGCATACGACAATCGTGGCCAGGAGATCCAACCATAACCAAGAAATATCTGTAGGTCTGTACTGGCCACCTATATTCGTTGTTTGACATTCCATGCATTTCGAAACAACAAAACAAAAAACAAACGCATGTTTTGCCCCGTTGTGTTTACAAACACTAGAAAGTTTGTAATCTTCAGTCGCTAATACAACGAGATAACATATCAATATCGTTTCTGTATCGTTCGTGTCACGTTTGAGATTGCTTACAATTATGGTGAACTAGCAGCGCCGTGGTTTCTCCCGCGTAAGTTTCGATCTCGTGGGTTTGTCGGGATAAAAAGTATCATGTGTTAATCTAGGAAATGGTCTATCTATGTGCCAATTTTCATCCAAATCTGTTCAACGGTTTACGCGTAATTGAGTAACAAACATCCAAATATCTTCACAAACTTTCACATTTATAATATTAGCTGGATTGATGAATTTTAGGGTGTGGGAATTGGATTACAGCAGTAATTTACCTATTGAGATATAGTATTGTGTATTGTAGGTACATTGTCTCCACATATTATACCTGCTTAAATATAATTAATGTAAACAAAATATTGTAAAAGTTTTTAAAAGAGTAACGGTGGAGTTTCTTGCCCATTCTTCTCTATTCGAAACTACCTTTTAAAAGAAACGACACTAGAATCAATTCTATTCTTGTGACGTTAAAAAGTGTCTATTATGTGCCTATTTGAAATAAATGATTTGGTTTTTGAGCAATAAATACCACTCAAAAAAACCTTGTTTTTATGTCAACAATTTATCGATAATTATCTTTTGTAAATTATCATACCTAAGTTCCCACAGCCAAAGAATGCAGTATGACGTAATAAAATGTTGAGCCTTCCTCTATTACGCCCTTGGTTATGTCAGTAGAACGATAAAACTGGGGCCCTAGTCTGCTATTTTTATAAAGTCGTCATTCCAACACGATCCCACCACCATCCCATTGTCATTTTGCTAAAAGTTCGTAATCTGCTAAATTCATAATGGTTGATCATTGGTCGGTCAATGGCACAGAAATTATACGATACTCGTAACGAATTAAAACCAATAACTGCACAATGACGTTCTAATGGTAGGTCACTGAACAAAGGAACTGTCAAAATTTTTGCAGATTACCGCGTAAGTCAGTAATTTATTTTTCATTATGTACGAGATTACCATTCTATGCCATTTCTTTCAATGGAGTGTCAGTGGTTGAACATTAGAAAGTCATAATGACGCCATTATATTAGTAGATTACCAAACTTGTCAAAATCGACAATTATGAAATCAATGATTGACCATTCTGACACTATTGTAATAGCAGACTTGAGGCCCTGATCAACATGCACTCAAGAACCTTGGCCGACCATTTTTTTTCGGTCACGAAGTTCGAAATTCAAAATTGAAGCACGTCAACAATGTTGCCAACAAAAACAAAAGCCCGCCTAATTGTTTTGGGAGTGGGAACGGGGGAAAAAAACTCCTTCGGCATTCGAAGGACGGTGACGTCATTGATACAGGTACTTCAAGTTATTGTGTAGTGGGGTCGGCAAGAGTTGGCGTTGTGATAAATATCGATATAAGAAAAATACGCTAGTAGGTAAATTGCTTGATTTTTTCGTTTAATTTCTAGCGTAAAAAATATATAGATCTGTTATAACTATTTTTTTAGCTGCGAAAATATAATATCATACTCAAATCGCTGTATTTTTCCTTCAAATTCTGCATAAAAACATCAATTTATTTTAATGAAAATTCTTGGACTGTGATAAAAAATTATATTATGGGTAATAAATCAGCTCAAGAATTGTATTAACCTACTTAAATCGCTAATCGACCACAGTTTATTCAATTTGTCATAAAAAACTCCAATCATATTTGTACTACTACTTATGTAAGTAAGTAAATAACTACATACTTAGGTACTGTATTCAGTAACAGACCATGTTTCATTAGTGAATGGAACACATGTGTTTATCATTACGAACGTGAACAATCAGTTTCAAAGGCAAGGTTACGGAAGACAAACAGGTGTCTGCGTATTATTATTATTATAATGGTTAAACAAAAATATTGTACACACCTTGAAATAATAAGCTTTATACAGTGTCTTTGGAAGCGGAGTGTAAAGCTTTAAGAAAATGATAGTTGACACAATTTACAGCATTTTGAGCCATATCTACATGACTTAGACGAAGTATGTTTTTTTTTTATTTTTAACTGCAAACTTTTAGTAAAAAATAACATACCAATTTTAACTGGGAAAAAATAAAAACACACTTCATCTAAAACATAAATTATATGGCTCAAAATGCTCTAAATGGTGTCAACTGTCCCCCTTAAGGCTTTGCATCCAGCTTCCAAACACCTTTATAAAACACCTTTAAGACGTGTGTTTTTTGGTATTTGGAACCTACTAAGAAGGCCTCAGGTCGATAGGTGCTGTAATGCTACAAAATGCAAAAAAAAAAACATTTCCAAACGAGAAAAGTATCGTATCTATCTATGTGAGCCATCGCAAAAAAATCCTATGAATTTTAATATAAAACGTCGTGCTAAGACCAAAATACAGGTGGTTACCAACAGCCCGAACGACGACGAGCCTTATGTAAGAAAACGTGTTTTCGCAAGGTAACTCGCCAAAAAATATAAAGATTCAAAACTAAAACTGATATCATCCTGTCTAATTTGGGTTATCGGATTTTAATTATTATCAGGTAATCAGTGCCTCATTCCTAAAATAGATGTTAATTTAAAGTTGTTTTGCACATAATATTGCTCAACGGCGCGGCGCAGAGCGTTGAAACATTTGCATTGATTTTATAAATGTGTGGCCTGTTTGATTTATATGAATGTGATTTTCTCAAGGCCATTATAAACACGAGATTGTGCAAGTACCTACTTATGTAAATTTAATAATGCAATAATGTAAATTATATTCTTAGCCTGTTTAAGATATAAATTAAGATAATCTTTTTCTACATTAAAATTGTAACTATTTATACCTACTGTTGTAGTACCAAACTTGCGACATTTATTTCGTTAATTTCGATAACTTCGTACTTAAACATTTCTCAATAAACTGCATTCTTCGTTACAATGCAGCCTTCGTCCTTCAACATTTCAACAGGTGATAAAACAGCATTTATGGTGCAGTGGCCAATTCGTAGCGGGAGTACTAGAGGCGAGCTATGTGGGTCACTCGTGGAATGCTACCCAGCCGGCCGCTCCCACCTGCGAGCGACCGCGGTGCGTACGAGATGAGCGCTGGCAACACTGTCGTATTCTAATTTCAAAATATTTATTGAATTTACGCACCGTTCATAATCTGGCGGGAACGAAGGACCTGCAAAAAACAATTTTTTTAAGATAAAATTGCGTCAAATTAAATTTTTATTTCACCGCCATATTGTGTGAAAATTATGCAATTATGTCAGCTGCTTTCCGAGTTATATTCTTAAAAGGCTAGGTCGTATAAATAATTACACAAAGCATTATTGGAAAAGGCCAGCCAAGCCACATATTTTGACTAAGGTGTAGAGTTTTAAGGCCTTGTAGAGTTAGGGCGTGTAGAGTTAGAAGCTTGGCTCTACATGAGATCTGATAACTTTTTGACAGTGCGTCTCGTCTTGGCAACATTTTACATGAAAATGTTTTTGGTGGGTTAACTTATAGAAGATAGATGACATTCTAATCACAAATGAAAAACGTAGCTAAATAATATAACCTTAGTATAAAATGTATAATCCTTCGTTTAGAATTCGTCGTGTTTTCAATGCGACTGTTTACAAATAGATTTAGCACGACAGACCATGTGAGTGCTTGACATTTATTGAATCAATATTAAGAAAGAGCTAGAGTTGGATGTTGCTAATAAATTGATCAAATAAATACTTACCTATTAAGGCTACTACTATGGCTTAAAGCACGGTCACTGTCGGACTGCAAAGAAAAGAAAGAGAAGCGCGATGACACAACGCTGGTAATTTATTGCAAAATATGAAGCATTTATAATATTTACAAAAAGTACTTTAGTATGTTGCTTGTAGAATAATCTGACAAAAAATCAGAATGATTGTATAATTAGTATGGGTTTTATTGTTTTAAGAAAGTTTTTGGAGGTATCTTCACATTTTTTTTCCATCGTATCAAATTAGTTGTATTATGTTTTCAACACACTACTACCTAGGATATGTCCTGAAGAATATCATATATTTTTCTGATTTTGTTTACTGTAGTCGATCATATAGTTTTAGGCATTATAAAACTAGCGTTTTCTGCGTTTAGGTCCTGTTAAAATCAAAATGTTTAAAGGTTCATGTTATTTTTCGACTTCGGAATCACTTTCATTTTGTGTTAGTTCACAAGTAAGTGAAGTAAGTAATAAGAATAGTCCTCCTAATGGAAAAACCCAATAACTTCTCTCTTCTGTTAAGATTGGCCACCGTGGCCGAAATACGGTCTGTAGGACTATTCATCTGACTAACCCATAAAAAAACAAATAAACCTCCTTTCACGAACTAGGTTTAAAAACATAGTACATACGTGACTCCAATTTCGTCATCGCAAAGATTAGATTGCAAATATTTTTAAGACAAAGTATGCAAACTCGGCGAGAAATAGTGTCGTATGTTTACAAAATGTGTTATTAGGTGCCTGCTATCTGATAAGGATTGTATGAATATGTTAAAAGTACTGATTCATACATATGTATAATTATGTCGCATTGTTTGATTATGTTACAAATGTTGGTAAAAATTGTGAAATCACTTGGCGCCTAATTATTTTGATAGGAATCCTTTTGGTATGTTATCTATTATATGTATACCGTTCAGTTCAGATTTGAATACCTGTTGTTACCTGTTGTAATTTATTGTTGGGTTAGGTTATTTATTGTTAAATGCAATTCTTATTTATATTCACATTTTTGGACATTCAAAAGTGCCTTTAAATTTTTAGTCGCCTAATTTAAGAAAAAACTTTGACTTTGATTACGTCATAAATAAGATGGACCTGTTGATGATGTCAATAGGGTACCTAGTTTTGGGTGATAGAGAGCGTTCTTCGGATGACCATGGGGCCCTCCATAAACATAGAGCATTCATGATTTAGAAAAACACTTTCTACCAATGATTTCAAAGTAATATAAAGTCAATGCTTACTACCCATTGTTAAGTGAAACATGATTTCTTATAAAGACAACTTTGATCTTCACAGCACATTAACCCATATAAGAGCAATCAACTTACATTATAACAAAAAATAAACTGTTGACAAACGTGTTACGAATTAAGAACAAAAGGTTTTCAACGTCACATAATATTTGGTGCGGAATCATAGTACTTGCGGACATGTTTATTGTGTACTTACCTACAAGATGTTGGGACATCTGTGACACCTGTCACCTTGACCTGAAGACGTGGGTACACGGTGTAGGAGAAGAGTAGAAGCAATTATTTTGGTCGAATCTCTGAAACGGTAAGAGCGGTTTCGCACTACATCCGATCCGAATCCGAGAAATGCCGGTCCGAAGTGACCATAGTCCTATTCGTATGAGGGGTTGCGCACTAGATCCAAACTCTATCCGTACGAATTTAGAACATTCCGAATTCAGATTAAAGTCGGATCTTTAATTCGGATTCGGATCAGATGTAATGCGAAACCGCCCCCTAACAGAATAGACACGCGAGAACCGTTGTCATATGAGTATCAGATTGTCAATTCTACATATTCAAAAAAAGTTGGTCCCACGAAGGTGACTAGCTGGCAAGAAACTCCCTCTATACTTTTTGTTTTATTTTACTTTCATACATGTTTATCTGCTTCTGTGCGATTCATGTGTGTATGTAAAAATAAATTCGTCGTAGACATTTGTTTTTAGTTCTAAGAAAAACCATATTTTCCCGATTTCCCGCGTCGTCTGTTAGGCGCCATCTTGATTAGAACCTGACGTTGATAGATGACATTTTCAGGCAGGAAGTTGGCCATTTAAATATTAAATGGCCACCTTCTTCGTTTGGCTTGTCCAAATAAAAAATACAAGTTTTCTTCGGTTTTAAATATAAATTCCGCACATATCCTATATTCAGAAGTGGTTAATAAATTCTTGAACCCCATAAAAAAAAGAAAACATAACACCATGGCAATTTACCTGGTGGGTCTAGGCTCAAAATAAGATGTCGTGTACCTACTAGGGAATGCAGAACCGGTTCTGTTTTAAAGAACCGGGATTTTCGGGACCTTCTGGCTAAAGAACCGGGATTCCCGGAACTTTCGATACTTTAAGTAAGCCTTTAAAAGATGAAGAGTTGAAACGGAGAAAGTAAAAGAAACACGAAATGACAGGGCAAAATAAAAACATTTAAATCAAATCAAATAAAACGTTTTATTTCTTGTTTTATTGGTAACTACGCATATTCTACAAGCAACATCTTTATTAACATTAAAAGATTTTTGTACCTAATCCTAGATAATATTTATCAGAAAAAATTATTAAACATCTTTTCCAAACAAATGATTTAAATCAACATGACTTGTTTGTTACAGTTCTTCGGGCCATGTCGGTTACCTTGGTCCTCCTGCGGATCTCCTCATTCCTGATTCGATCACGCAGGGAAACTCCATAGCTCTCTCCATTGCCCTTTGGGTGACTTTCAGCATTCTTATTCTTCATATTCCATTGTGAGTGACCACGTTTCAGTGTCATAAGTCATCACTGGCAACACGCACCGGTCAAAGACTTTCGTCTTGAGACACTGAGATATGTGGGACGAGAAGATATTGCGTAGCTTCCCGAACGCGGCCCAGCCGAGTCGGATTTGACGATCGACCTCTTTTTCGAAGTTAGACCTACCTAACTGGACAGTTTGTCCTAGGTAAACATACTCGTCCACGACTTCGAGTGTATAGGTCTACCAGAATCTCATGGCAAGAAAAAACAAAAAAACTTTGTGGTTTTCATACATTTGACATTGCCATTGCCAATGTTGTCAAATGTATGAAAACCACAAAGTTTGTATGGTTTTTTTTGCTATGAGATTCTGGTAGACCTATAGTGTCTCCGATCTTTATGAGAGTGGGTGTTACATGGGCATTTGTCATGACCTTCGTTTTGTCCATGTTAATTTAAAGACCCACTCTTTCGGAGGCTCTACTGAGATTATCGAGCATTGTACTGAGGTCCTCCATAGTCTCAGCCCTGTCTCACACATCGCTGCAAAAGGATAGGTTTCGAGGTCTGATCCTGGAGTCGGACTGACATAGTGGCGTTTTCGTACCGACACTTCAGCACCTCGATGTACCGAAAGTCGATCTTGCACCGTTGAAGAGACTGCAGCACAGCCCATGTCTCAATCGAATCAAAGTCTTTCTCGTAGTCCACAAACGCTAAGCAGAGCGGCTGGTTATATTCTTCGGTCTTCTGTATAACCTGTCGCAGCGTATGTATGTGGTCTACGGTGCTAAAGACTTTATGGAGTCTGGCTGTTCTGGAGGCGTCAAGCCTGCGAGCGAGACGGTTCGTGTGCCTGTGGTGTTTTGCCCTCGAGTATCACGGAATCAAATAGCTTCTGATGGGCCTTAAGAACGGGTTTCCGCCGGCCTTCAGGAGCTCGGCCGTAATTGCGTCATCACCCGGCGCCTTGTTATTTTTGAGCTGCTTCAGAGCCATCCTAATCTCGTACAGGCTAACGTCCGGGATGTCTTTGGTATAGTGTCGGGTCAATCTAGCTCTTGGGTCGTTTGCCAGATCCATAACGGAGTTACTTATTGACGTGTATAACTGTCCATAGAACCTCTCGATCTCTCTCAACGGCTCAGGTTTGGCAGATACGATCCTGCCATCATCGGTCTTCGTAAGCTGGCTCTGCCCAAAAGGAGCAGTTTTGTTTGAGTCTTTTTTGCGACGCACTGTCCACCAAAATCACAAACACAACGCAAAGCACAACATTCCGAAGACGCGATGGCCGCCACCAGCCCCTCCCGCACCCTCGTGCAGCATGCTCTTGTAGCATGCATGCTTCTTGTGCATGCTAGGTAGCAAGTGTATTCCACGCTTTAACGAAGTACCTTTCCCGAAAGTACCGAAAGAACCGGGATTTGTTTTTAAAAACCCCGGTTCCAAAAACGATGCAAATTTCCGGGATTTCCCGGGACTTTCGGTTCCGGGATTACCCGGGACTATTCACTAGTACCTACCTACCATACAAGGCAAAGCGTTGGACACACTGCCCGTGTCCTGCATACAAAATATAGCACTAAAGGTTTACAACACACGAATTCATTGGCATTCTGTGGGTTGTACATTGTTGTATTACTACAGCTGTGGGGACTGGAGACGCAGGTGAATTTGGAGGACAAAGATCTTGTAGTGATGAAAAACATTGTATCATGCCAGTAGAGAATTTAAATTTTTCTAAGGGTCTTGTAGAATTTTCTTCTTTATTAACGAATCTTGGGGGATCTATGCTATTGCAAACATTGAGGATTCATACTAATTTTAGGCGGTTAATGAAACTCGGGCGCATCTAAGATGGGAGACCTTAATTATAATGGCTTACGTTTCCTAATCTGATTAGACGTGGAGATGACCGATGCGACGGAGTAAAGCTGTGACCGTATGGTGGCCATGGTTAGGCCAAAAAACCAGGGCCGTGCAAAAGTGCATTGGGTTAATGATATTGTCAAAGTCGAAGCACGGAACCGGGAAGTATGGCAGAAGAAAGGGGAGGCTTATACCCAACAGTTGGTGATTCTGAGCTGAAATGGTGATGATAAGCTTTTGAAACAGTATTCTTTTATTCAGTGCATTGTCGTAATCGTATAAACTGCACATCGTTGCAGAACTGTCAGACATGTGTGCGAATGAAAGGTATTGCGATAATGAATGTCAGAGTTTTTTCCTAAATAACGGTTAAATACTTACTAATAAGGATTTCAGAGAATGATGGAAATTATAAAATTTTAATAAGTTGTCACTACATGGTTGAGCCGTTTGGAGTTGAAACACTTGGGGGTCCGAGTGCTCATCGAGTATTTCGGGACATCGCCAAGTGGTTGGTCAACTCTTCACGTGACCAGAGGGCTGCCAAAGAATCAGTACTTATTATTGCCATACAACTTGGAAATGCTGCCAGCCTTTTGGAGACTTTTCCCATTGCCAGCGATGCGGATGAATTTTTTGATGCCCAATGAACTCTTTCCTTTTTATATTTTTATATAATGTACTTGTACATGACATAAATATATTTTAGTGTTAGCTTGTATATTGTATTTAAGATTTCTCAAAAGAATGAAGTGTTCATTATAGATTACCTAGCTGCGCCCCGCGGATTCACCCGCGTAAATATCGATCCCGTGGGAATATCGGGATAAAAACTAGCCTAATTATGTTAATCCAGGATGTCACCTATAATTTTATCAAAATTTGTCCAGCCGTTTGAGCGTGATGAAGTAACAAACATATAAACACACACACCCTCACACACTCACAAACTTTCGCCTTTATAATATTAGTGTGATTAGTTAACTCCGTTGATGTTAACGATGACTTGTTGATGTATTGTCAATTCTTTCTTTTACTATTCTCACATGTATTAAAACTCAATTGAGTACAATTTATTTCCACTTCATAAATTTCTTCTTTTAAGTCTTTTATTGCAAGAAATATCTTTCGATCGTCGAAGACTTGTGCAGGCTGAATAATATTGCTATAATTTTATGAAATCGTTACGTATTGAACCTCCTTTATTGTTGGTTATCACGCAATATCATAGGTTTGTATCATAGATAGATTTGAGCTGAAAACTGGATTGGATTGGCTGTGCAGTCAAAATATTTTATCGACACTTTCTCTTTTATAAAATACTGTATGTAATGCTGTACCAATTGGTTTCGTATCGGCGATAACTATCCAGATTTATTGCTTTTTTTTTTGAGTTATCGATATTTTATTTGTAAATGTTTTAAGTTTTGTGCTCGGTAATGTTATTTGCGTACGAAATGAAATGTTCGATATTTTGTAAATGGTTGGGTAAAAATAAAAACAATACTTATTTACTTAGTTTGTATGTCAAAGTTATTATCCCAATAAAAAATTTCGTGTCACTATGTTCGTAGTTCGAACAGACGCCAGCACATCAAGATACTACAATCTGTCAAATTTCTTTAATAGATTTTCATTATCGCTACAGCATAAGGTTCTAAGTTGATTGGGAAAATTTGACAGTTTCGGGTAGCTTGATGTACTGGTGTCTGTACACGCAAATCACGAAACCACTCAACTTTTTATGAAATTTTGTCAATGTGTATCGTTGGTTCGAGCATGAAAAATAAGATTTTGGACCCGATAGGTGGCGCTCTGTCGAAGCAGGGGCGGGTCGCTAGTAATACCTACTATACAGGGGGTGGCAACGACACGCTAACTCTTACGTCGATTAATTCAGCACATGATTCTTATTTTATCTTCACTACACACTAAACCAACATAATATACAAAAGTAACACATTTGTAATGACAACTTAGGATGCAAGAGCGAGCGAAGCGAGCTCGAGACTTGGGGCACCCCGACTCGGACAGGTTAGGTTCGTGTTAGGTTCCTTTAAACCCTGTAGACAGAAATAGGGGCCCCGCGAAGCGTGGCTCCGTCGACTACGCCTAACCACATATTTTTGTAGATAAAAAAAACTTTGGGATTTTTTTTCTCGGCCACTATGATTTACTTTTAGTTAACAGATAGTCATTCAGTAAAACAGTTAAGCTTTAAAGATCTAACAGTTTATTATAATTGATTTATTTGATGAGCAAATTTAGTGTGCAATTCAGTATTTTTGGTGGTAATTTCGAATATTTTGATTGAAAAAAGGGGATTTACAGTTAAAGTATTAAATACCACCCTTTTTTTTCAATAACTGACGAAATATTTCAACGCAGGGCGTCCAGAATCGTATAAGTACTGAATCCATAACTTAACAGGTTGTGCGATGTCAGTGCCAGCCTGTATTTAAAGTCCTAACAATGTTCTCAAATAAGTGAAATCCTTGTAATTTCTTTTTGAGAAGTAATCTTCTTTATCCATAAAGTAACTTTTCAGTAATTTCGACGATAAATTTGCAGTTGATAAAACTGTTATGTACTTACTTAATTAAATTTACGATCATTTCCTTATCGATATGGTCATTAACGTTTTTATTGGTATTTTATTGTAAGTTTATTTTATTTATTCGCTGATTCGAGTCTGAGTGAAAGGCGTTCGTTTATTAACTCATCATCATCTGCTGTAAAAGTGACGACAAGCTTAACTTTTTTTTTGTTAGTACATATTTTTAAATAAGATCAAGATGTTTTTGCGGTCTCTGATCGAGGAAATAACCATTTTAGAACAATCTTTGAGTAGTTTAAAAACGAAACAAAAGCATAAGGTCGGTTTTAAACATTTGACATTGTTTGAAGACTTCCTGATACAAATTGTAGCAAATGATTGTACCTATTCATTTTCACAGCCTTGTGTTGGACAAAAAGATGGCCAACCATGTTTTTATATTTCAATTCGCACTATTCAATGTTTTTGCTCTAAAATATTGTAGATTTGTTCACATAGTTACTAGTACGGTAGGTACTTCATCATTTTTTGTAGTATATTTAAATAATACTTGAATAATTATTTCAATTTGTTGAGAATATTTCAGACTTGAGTATCCTCCTTCAGATGAAAAGGATACCTGGATACGAAAAAAAAACAACCGACTTCCAAAAAAAAACACTACAAATTGAAAAATAACTTTAATTTCGGAAGTCGGTGTCTTTGGTTTCGCATTTTCGTTTATTGACACCGACTTCCGAAATAAAAGTTATTTTTCAATTTGTAGTGTTTTTTTTTGGAAGTCGGTTGTTTTTTTTTGTAAAAATGTTTTTATTTTTCACTTTTTAGTGGGTCACTTTGTAATTAATCTAAGTTACAATAGCCTAATGCCAACGGTTCATCACCTTTTTACAAAATATTGCTTTTCCCGATCCTGGGACGTTAATTGTTGAGGAATTCTCCCGGTAAGAACCAGGAGAACTCCTCAACAATCACTCATCATACGCATTGTGACAAGCATAAATTGCTTAGCAACCATATTAAAGTAATCGAATCGCAACCCGTGAAACATTTGTCATTGAGTTGTTCCGATGGCCATCTGTGGTCTTCATTATCAGCTCCACTTTACCAAATGATGATTTCCGAGAGCAAATGCTCAAGTTACTTTAAAAAATACCCAAATCGCTATAGGTTTGCCTATAAAATTTGAGGGTTCCCCTCGATATGGGATCCTCTCATGAGATTCCAACTTGATGATAATGAGACTACCTCGAGAGTATACCATTTCAAATAAAAAAAGAACTTTTGGAATCGGTCCAGCCGTCTTCGAGTAATCGGTGAACATACACAAGGTAGCTACTGTAAACTGTTGAGGTAGTTCCCTTAACTGTCCTTCGTCTTCATCATCAGACCCTTAATGACAGTCACAACCTATCTAGGTGTAAAGTTCACATCAATACAAATTAATCAAGCCCAAACACAAGGTAACTGCTGTAAATCGTTGAGGAGTCCCCTCGACTGTCTTTCGGCTCCATCATCAGATCGACTCCAGACCTTCATTAAATTGTAGTGCTTTAAAATACTTAATGAAAAAAATAACAAACGCACTAGTCGCTCCTACGATTTTCGAATGTTCCCCTCGATTTCACTGGGATGCCATCATCAGATCCTGGTTTCCTTATCACGGGACCACCCTTGGCATATCTCCTTTCCAACAAAAAAATAATAATCAAAATCGGTTCGTAAACGACGAAGTTATCCGCGAACACACATAAAAAAAAAAAAAAAAAAAAATATATACGGTCGAATTGAGAAACCTCCTCCTTTTTTTGAAGTCGGTTAAAAAGGATACAGTTACGGATATTCGGTAAACAAAGGTACCCTTTGTCCGTTTCTGTACACCTGACAACGTATATGCAAAATTTCAGGATGATCGGTTTAGTGGTTTAGGCGTGAAAAGGTAACAAACAAACTTACTTTCGCATTTATAATATTAGTTAGGATAGTGGTATATGACAGCTGACTTCACCGAAGTTTTCACGGTGAATTTTGTCCAGAAGAGACCAGCTGGTCTTAACTCACACCTGCATTTAAATACCTTTACATAAAATATTCTCACACATAAACGTCCATACATAAACCCATCTCCAAGTCCACCGGACGTCGTGGAGGCGATTTGAATACAATCCTCTGTTTACTGTCCCACGAACTGGCGCATTGGAGATTGAAGCTTCATATCAGGCAGACGGAAATTAAACAATCTTATTTTGATTATGTTTACTGATTATGTGTATACATTAAACAATATACAATACATAATATTCCACGTAATTAATAAGTAGGAATATTACGGAACTGAGCTGGCATTCGTGGATCTTTGACAGTCGTTACGGGTCGTCAGAAAAGTCTGACAACCAGTCTTAACAAAGGGTACCTCTCGTATTACCCAGTAACTGTGTTGTGGAGGTCAGATGGGCAGTCGCTCCATGTAAAATACTGGTATTCAGCTGCATCAGGTTAGACTGGAACCGACCCCAACATAGTTGGGAAAAGGCTAGGCATTGAATTACGGAACGAAACCAAGTTTGAATCGGGATGTACCTCATTCCGGTTCAAACTTAATGGTGCCTCGAAACATGAGGACAGTCGCTGCTCCGTAACAAATTCGATTTAAATTATGAAGGTCGCAGTAATCTGCTGGATGCGGGAAGCACATAACCAGTCGGAGTGGCGATGCTTGGGATGCCTACGTCCTGCAGCAGACGTCTTTCGACTGAAGTGATGATGATAGTGGACATAGTCCATATTTAAATGGTTGCTGTTTTCTTATTCAACCTCCGGTTGAGCAAAGGAAATGGACTACATATTTGTTTAGTACCTAAACATTTTCCTTTGCAATGGAAAACAATAAACAGAGAAGACAAATAGCGTTAACGTTAAATCCTCTAAGTAGTAGTAACTGTTTACTTGTTAACGGAGTGATCGTGACGAACCTGCATGTTTTGCATATATTCTAATGAACGGACTCGCGAAGGAACCGTTTCTCACAATGATATGGATGAAATAAAATGTAATGGAAACCGTGCAATGGTTGAAGATGTGTATGAAACGGTAGATCAGATGACCTAAATATTACACAGGTTTGTGCACAAACGCAGGTGCTCTCTCTTCCCTTACCCTCATAGTCCGATGGGACAGCACATATTCGATACGACTGGAGAAAGGTCAGGCGCATTACCAACGCCTGCAGCAAATAAGCAATTGGCCAACCGATCGTCAACTGTTATTCAGCTGGATAAAAGAAGTTCTTGAAATTATATGCTCGTTTAGGCATCAGTTTCCTATAAGAGCGCTGGCGGCAGCCACATAGCGTCTGAAGTTTACGAGCGAATAACATCATTGAATCGTTATTTATGAAAGTAACTTGATGTGTTTTCCTAGTGAGCCCTCTTTGATACCGTAGAGTCAAACCCCGGTGCAATCAGTTTCTTGACAGCAGTCACTGGGCCATTATATGGCGTCCACCCAGTCGTAGAAAACCGCAGCTATACCGAAGGGCTGGTTTTTCCATTACTTTACGTTAGATATCTTTATCGGTAAACAAAACTGACGTTTGGCAGTTTTTGTTTTGACAAGATATCGAAAAATCTGTTAGATATATCTGGCGTTCAAAAATTCAGACATTTAAGACATTGTGAAAATTGACAGTTAATACAAAGGTCGTTGAATAGACACGTAGGAAATAAAGGTTTCTAAAGCCAATAATTATAGGTAAGTAATTAACTTTATAAAGTGTGTTTATGACTATTTGGTAAACAACAAATGCAAGCATTTTGTGGTAATTAACATTTAGGGCAAACATTTGCAAATGCAGGTAGTTAAGCAATTAGTAAAAGTTTATATCGTTTTGAAACGTGGAATGGAGAATCAAACTAACTTAATTAACAAGCAAACTGAACTAAACGCGATTGTTTGCTATGTAATTTGAAATCGAACACTTACTTAGACTCGAAAGAAGTAGAAAACAGGTATAACATCAGTATTGTTTTGATTTAAAAGAGTATCCATAGAGTTTCTTGCCCGTTCTTCTCCATAGGAACCTATTACGCTTTGAAATGGGCAACCAGCGGTGCTATTCTGTAAAAATCTCACCGTGAAAACTTAGGTGAAGTGAGCGTGGAGTGAGCTGTCAATACTGTCAATTCCTAGCAAAAACAAACTCACTTCACCTAAGTTTTCACGGTGAGATTTTTACAGAATCGACCGGCAGCTTCATCTTTCTGACTGAGCGACTCCTTGACAATTTAAAAGTGTCTGTAATTGAAATAAATGATTTGAGTTTATAGTTTCAATAGAGACCACAATCTCCTACCTCTTCAAAAACAAGTAGAAATAAGATTATTTTCCTCTGTCCTTGTGGCAGACGAGTCTTCTGTTTTTCTTCGAATCAAAACTGAATGCAAATGTACGCAACAAACTACACGGAATGTAAATTAGTTATCACAATAAACTGCAGTAGGACGTCATATGATGTGACATTTAGATATAAGGTAGTAGATTCTAAAATTCGAAGGCAAAATATGCAGGAAAAACATTGGTCTACAGTTTTATTGTCAAAACGAAATTATATGCATATACTCTATTCAAAACGTTGTCAATTTGGATAATGGAGCCTGGAGACAATCAAGGTTTTTTTAACTTTGTCTTAAAATAATTGGTTTCATTGATTGGAAAACGGAATCGGAAAGATTAATTTCTTCCGGTTGACTGAAATGATCATTGATATCGATTGATCTCGGGGCAACAAATTGATTACGGTCAAAGACATCCGGATCGCCCACCATTACATGGGACATAAACATAACTGGCGGAATGTGAGTCTACTCGTTCGTACACCTCGTCTTAATCGCTCAGGGAATACAGGATATTATTGATTTTTGTTAACAGATGCCGTCAAAAACCAATAAGATTAAATTATAATTGTTCTGACATCGAACAAGATACATTTACAAATAGGTACAACAATATTTGAATAAAACATGCAAGGAAAACGCGACGCTAAACAAAGTATAGTCACAGGTGTTATACGATATCTGTATTGTTAGATAAAAAACTATGCTTGAGTTCTATTCACGTCTGGGAATAAATGGCGAAGTGTGTCAATGTTTATATTCCACATATAAATTGTTAGAACAATCAACTGGAGAAAATACATTGTTTTCTAAATGACGTCTCTCCTAGATGGCCTCTTTATTTTTCTCTGTTGTGTCTTGTCAGTTCTCCTTTGTAGGAATTCATGAGATAACAACGGATTGCACATAACTATTAAAAGTAATGATGATTGAGTTCTTCCTAACATTAACAACATCCATGCTTAGTCACTAATTACTTACACGAGTTATCTTTAACATCACACTTGAAGATCTCATATTCATTACATTTATTTATTAGCAAAGCAATAACTAACACACCTTAAGGAAAAACAAGCATCTAAAAACATGTATCTACCTTGGTATAGCAAATGACATCAACCTCCCAATGCCATCAAGGTGTTTGGTATTGGAAGAATTCCAATTGCAATGCATTGCGAATGCATGCTCGCAGTGTTCCACAAGGTCGTTTACTGGGACCATCTCTATACAATCTACTACGTACTATGTATGCACCTGACCTTTCTGAACAACATAACCAAAAAATAAAAGATTCCGATGAACTGAGAACCTCCTCCTTTTTTTGAAGTCGGTTAAAAAAGGTCACTACAGGAATTCATTTGATTGTCTTCAATTGGTATTCCAAAATACTTTATATATACTTTTTTTCTAATGTGTAGATACAATTAAGTACCCAACGTGTAATATGTTTTGTTGCTCCACAATGACACAATATAATGGAACAAAGATTGTATACAATTCAATTAATTATTTTCGATGTATCTTCATCTTTTGGAGGCTGACTGTACTTAAAGTTCGTGATAAAAGCACAAATCATGTAACCTTGTATGGTTGACGTTTTGTTTCGCTTGTAAACATGTTTACGAATTGTTCATTAGTTTTTCTTGTAGGTAAACAACAGTTATTAGTTTAGTTGCCATCAAGACTCATTATTGTAAGCTATATCTTTTCTGACGAATACATACAAAATGATTCTTCTCAGCTATAATGTGATTAACTTCAAAAAGGTGAACTAGATTTCATTAGTTAGATAACGTTGCTTAACGAGTCAAAATACACACATCAAAAGTGTCTAGGGATCAACATATATTTTTGCAATAACTTTTCTCCTGATTGATATTAATTAAAATTTTCTTTAAGGATTCATCAAATAAAGTGTTTTCGTTTGTCACAGTAACGATAAACCAAGTCACCTTTGCATTAATAAAGAAATTTGCCATTTTCCTAATAAAGGGATTTTTGACATTTGAACCACTAACACAAAAGTTCGAAAAAAAAGACTGAAATAACAGTTTTCTTTAAAATTTTATTGGGTAACTTAAACAATTAATAATCCGTGTTTCTACCGCGAACACTAACAACACAAGAACATCGGTTTGGCATACTCAAAATGAGTTCATCCAAATCACGCTGTGGAATGGCCGCCCATGTTCGTTGCAACAACAAAAAAAGGTCTTCTTGCGACTGGATACCCTCCATATTCGGCAGAGCTCTTCTCTGTAGCATATCCCATGCATGCTCAATCGGGTTCAAGTCTGGCGACTGAGCAGGCCAGGGCAGGACATTGATGTTAGCTGCGGCGAGAGTCTGTCTTACAACTCTTGCGGTGTGCGGTCGTGCATTATCATGCATTAACTGAAATAAGGGACCGATTTGCACTTGTAGAGGAACGATGACGTCTGATACAATCGTCTCAGCATAAATTTGAGCGTTGAGGTTGCCTCTGATCCAAATCAAC
Organism: Mesoligia furuncula; assembly: GCA_916614155.1. Taxonomy (NCBI): domain Eukaryota; kingdom Metazoa; phylum Arthropoda; class Insecta; order Lepidoptera; family Noctuidae; genus Mesoligia; species Mesoligia furuncula. The sequence goes on along the minus strand of OU744815.1, from coordinate 15,579,428 downwards.
TCAGTTCTTCCGCCGATCCAAATACCCGCCCATACCATAATGGTTCCACCACTATAAGGATGGACTTCCTGGCAGGATTTTAATCGCTGTTGGCGTCCAGGGGTTCTCCAGTGTCGTATACGTCTTGTATCCGGTCTCATACCAAAACGAGACTCATCAGAAAAGCACACGAAACGCCATTGTTCTTCTGCCCAATTTCTGTGTTCAAGAGCCCATTGATATCGAATCCTACGATTGTGCATTGCTATAGGTGGTACCCGTAGCGGTCTTCGGGAATGAAGGTTCACTTCATGCAAGCGGTTTCTGACTGTTTGGTCGCTAATTAAGTTCCCTGAAGAGTGATGAAGCCTCACGGCTAACATCATGGCGGTTATTGTTGGAGCTCTTCGAGTTAAGATTTGAATGTATCGGTCTTGTCTCCGTGTGGTGCAGCGATACCGTCCTCCATGGCGCTCAGCCACGGTACCAGTGCTTCGGTAACGTGTCCAAAGTCGACTGATAACACTCTGACTTGTATTCAGAGCTAAAGCCACAGTACGTTGCCGGGAACCAGCTTCTATCATTCCCACGGCTCTGAGCATTTCTTCCCTGCTTAAATGACGTCGCCGCTCCATAATAACGTTGGTTTTAATCAGTAGTAGGGAAACAGTAGCACTAATAATGTCTTCAATGCGTTGTATGTTTTTATAGGGAAAATATTGACAGCTGATTTTCATCTTTTACTCGAATTTGATTCACAGTTCCTGATTCAAATTATGAAATGCACCAAAAAGGATCCATATAAATTTATAAAATCATAAATTTATTACAAAGCCACATCTTAATCTCAAGAAATCCGCATAAAAATGCTTGATCCCTAGACACTTTTGATGTGTGTATGTGTCCATGTTTGAATAATTATTTAGGTATAAGACACTTTTGGTTTTCCCAGGTAGATACTTAAAATATTTATGCGTCAGAGATATTAATAACGCTCGGACATAAAGATCAATCGTTTGATTAGGCTTCATATTCTAATCAAACAACGATAATTATGAATGTTAAAGCTAACTTTCTAATTTTTGGTGTCTTGTCATTACTTATCGTTATTATACAGTTCTGTCACATGACCCTTAGTAACGGTAGTTTAACTACATCACTTTATAACGTTAAAAAGCACTTGAAAACCAGAAAATCACTTCTAAACTTGTCAGTTAGTCGGCCAGTAAATTCCAATCGCGAGGTTCATAACCTCACCACACCTTGATTCCAGTTTCATAGTATTATCTGCGATCATTCATGTGTTTATAGTATAAAAAAGAGTTAAACAAACGTTGATCCCTTCAACAGAGTCCATGTCAACCAAAATTGAACTTTCTCCTATGATAATAGAATTATTAACGGTCTATCTGATGGTATTGTAAACATAGCAATACATGTGAATATGGCTGCTATAAAAGCCTGCGACAGTGTTGGCATTAAAATGACATCACCTGCCCCATCCGATGCTTCTTACGACCACAATGGTGTACGTGAGCATACAGTTGATACAGAAGGGTCATTTCTCCAAGACAATCTGAGAATACGTTGAACGAATCGAATGTACAAATGAACAGTGCAACAGCAAAAGTGCAATTAGAGTTCTTACTTAATTTGTTATTATACATAAATTATAATGCAGTTTAGATTTCAGTAGCCTCGTAGCGTCGTCACACTTATAAACCTTTATTGTCAGACCACTGTGAAGCCATACAGTAGTATTAGTACAGAAATAGAACAAAATACTGAACAGTGGGTGCAAACTCTTTGCAGTTCTTGTGATAATTTCCTCGCGTTCTTGCAGACCAAAAACTGCTGATCTGTATTCTCTCTGCATTACACGACTTTTATCGAAGTCGTGTAATCTAGTAGATACTAGCTTAATAAGGATTGCTTTTCATTTCATGTCACAACCAGCCTCAACCTGTGAGCTGCTTTCTGTATTACCTGGACAGTAAAATATTTTTTATTTTCCCAACATGACTAATAAATCCGTATCGTCTCTTGTTCCATTCTATATAAGCTTGCGTTTGATTTGACGACTATCTCACTCGGGGCATGCTTGCTTTTCGTGTTTATACTTCTCACCTGTTTCTTCATCATCATCATCATCATCATTGCCAGCCTTGTTAAACCCACTGCCGAGTATAGACCTCCACCCTTTTGTGCCATGTTTCCCTGGTCTGTGCGAGTCTCATCCAGGTCTTTCCTGCGATCTTCTGTAGATCGTCCAAGTGATTTTCCTGTTCAGTGCCAATTCCACCAATAAATGAAACTGAATGCGAACAGCACTTCTAAACTGCACCCAAGAACTGTCCGTGTTAATATTGATGACACTGACAGCTCATGAACACGGTTTAGACGTGCTGATCGCGCGCATGTTCAGTTTTATTAGTGAATCATCCGCCTTCAGTTTGCCTTGCCTTCTGTAGTTTCCCTATAATTTGGTTCCATGGTGAGCATGGCATCCGAGTCGATTACACATGCATAACGCGTGTTATATTGAATATTGTACGCTTGCACGTGTGTGTGTGTGAATGGATACTTACTTTTACTTAATATGGTTGTGTTAGTAGGCTTATCTTCATCGAGCAAAGACGTTTATTTCTTTGGCTAGTATTCATCTGTAGCTATTGTTGATGTGAACCTGTTGGCCTGATCTACCTCCTAATGAATAGTTATGATGATCGATGTGTCAGGCGGACTGATGATACCACCATTTTGATGGATGCTTGACATTATAGAGTTGGATGGATGGTGGACATTATGAGTTTCTGTTTTATACTGAAGAATTTATGATTGAAAAGTTTATGGAATAATTGGAAATCGGTGTGAGAAATGAAAACGGAGAAAATCGCAAATAATAATAATATTAATAATGCCATTAGATGTGTAAATCACTATTTACACCTCTAACGGCATTATTAATCCGTGTCCGGGTTTCACCCGGACACTATTTACAGAACCTCGCCCGCTCGCTTTAACACCCAAGAAATAAGAATACATGCCTGGTTATTCAGTATTCCAAATTGGGCAGGTAGTCGATTGTTAAAGACTTCCTTCCCTAGATAATAATTCTCGTTTCTCTTTCATAAACTACTGTTAACGTTTAATTTTATTGTTGCAGGTAATCCTAGCTTCCTCCTCGGATATGGACCGGTTACACCACATAAAACGGCAGTTAAAGAAACAGTAACGATCGTACGTAATTAAAAGCAAAATAGCCTATCTTACATTAAACATGGCGCAGACTTTGCGGCATGCGACTGCAGCTCAGCGACTAGACCGCTTACAATTTTCACATTTTGTTCAAAGCCTTGACGTCGCAGTGACCAGTCGCACGGTGCACGACGGCAGTCGCATGCTTCAGATCAACATGACCGTCTCTCTCGAATACTCAAAGAAAATGATCGTTTCCTGCACGACATCTATCGTAATCTCATAAAGACTATAGTGATAGACGCAAACTACAGTAGGTACTGCGGCTGCGTCTAGTCACAGCGACAAAACGCAGATACAAAACGACAACTCTGCGTCTTGTTGCAGCGACAAGACGCACAGTTTGCGCTGGCACTTATAGGATGTAATGCATAAACGTAGGATGTTAAAACGGATACAGAACTAGTTATGCCATCGGCCGCTTGGCGCTACAATGTCTGATGGTAATGGTTATGTGGTCGGTAATATTAATAATACATGTTACATTATGGTAACTAGACATTTATGCATCAGAAAATTATAAAATTGAAGTTACCTGCCGAGTATGTTAACCATTAGGCCCATCTCAACATGTGGTTAGATTTTCAAATGTTCTTTTTACTACGAGACCGATTGCGTTCTTGGTAGGTCCCAGCTGTCATTCGCAGGTCTTTGACAGTCGTTACGGGTAGTCAGAAGCCCGAAAGTCAGACAGCCAGTCATGCCAAGGTGTTTACCACTAACTGGATTGTAAAGGTCAGAAACGCAGTCCCTCCATGTAAAATACTGGTAGCTGCATCCGGTTCGACTGGTAGCCGACCCCGACATAGTTGGGAAAAAGCAGTTAGATGATGAACGTTCGTGTTCCTGGTTTACCTGATTTCTTAGTAAAATTAAATTAAATTATTTTAATTATTTTAATAAATAATTTAATTATTTTTATAAATAATTTAATTAATTTAATAAATAATTTAATTTATTTAATAAATAATTTAATTATTAGCTTTTAATAAATTGTTTAAAATATTACGAATTTTAATGTCAGTTTGTAAAGATCGTCGGCTACGGTAGAGCGCCTCTTAGGTTTCAAATATAAGAACCTTTCAGTACTTGTAAGCCATTGAAAATTAATTTAGTTGTTTCTACACACATAACATAACATCACGCCTGCAATCCTCGATGGGATAGGCAGAGGTGAGAGTGTGGTGAGCAGTGGTGAGTGGAGTACCTACACCCACATTTTGCCAGTTATGTTGAAGTCTCATGGGCGAGCCTAATGCCATCAACCGGTCGGTCATCTTCTTCGTCATATTAATTAAAAAAAAAAAACAAAAAAAAAATAACCTTAAAATTAAATAAGTCTTTGTGCCAGTATTACTTATCGTCAAGTCATAGATTATGTTGTGCCAGTATTAATTATCGTCAAGTCATGGTTTTAGTCAGTCAGAGTCTGACACTCCCTTCCGCTCCACCCAGAGCGGGTTCATTTGATGATTTCCCATCCGCAAAAAAAAAAATTCATGGATTTATTCTTCATGTCATATACAACCCGATTTAAACTTTGTGGCAGCTCTGAAGTGCTACACTCGATGCGCAGCGCCGCACCCCTCAACTCCGCTGACAGATGAATTTGTTACTACGCAGCGACTAATGTGTGTTACTTAGCGATAATTTTTACAGCTACCTACTACAAAAAACTGTAATTTCCCACGATTACCGTTACTAAATAAAAGTTAATTGTTAACTAGCGGCACATCATTACTCGTTAAACATGCGTAAAATTAATACGTAAGCGAACGAACTTTTTTCGGTAAACAAATTATGTAATCTGTGGTAAATGGCTTAGTGATCGAGAAAACTGTATTTAAATACACCGGTAGTGTTTAAAAGGAGGTCAAATGTAGAAGGGCAAGGACAGATATTAATAAGTACCTAGGTTGCGTTTAATACATGGAAGGTGTCGCGAAATTGGAGGGAAAGATAAAAGTTAAATGCAGCTGGAAAATCTGATGAAATACATCTTTCGGCAATCATAATTATCTAATTATATTTCACTGTACAAAATTACATGACAAGGAATAACAAACAAATAACACATTAATATCAAAACCGCGCACGGAAATTCCGAATAAACAAAAAAAAAACACGAACCATTGACTCACGTGTTGTCAAAGCGGACAAGGCAAAGACAAACAAAACGTTTTTAATTAAACGAAGCGATTGTTTCAATCAACATGACATTGACGTATGTCATGTGTTACTCATTCGTGTACTTTGTAAGGAATGTATTGTTTTCTTCTTAGACAAAGAAAAGTATAGACGGCGGGATTTCATTTCCACAAGAAAGGGATAAAGTATTGAGTTAATATAGGTAACAGAAAAGGATAAAGCTATACTATTTCCGTCTCTCAGTGCGTGCCAGTTATTTCAAGGCAGCTACTTATGTAGCTCATGTTAGTTAAGTTAGTTTTTTGTCTCATGTGTGGCCACGCTACCCGGTGCTCTATCGCTTTTTTACTCTAAGGTTTTCTTACTTTTTGTTTATGGAAAAGTATTTGAATATTATTGAATAGAAACGTAGGCCGGAGAACTTTGGTGGCCCAGTGGTAATGGCCCCAACTTACGAGTTGTAGGTCGTGGGTTCGAACCCAGGCAGGCGCTTTACTTTGTGTAAATAATTTCATCACCACTGCTCTCAAAACGGTGAAGGAAAACATCGTGAGGAAACAGGCATGTCCAATTCGAAGACAAGTGAAATCTACAAACGCGCGGGGCGTTAGATTATAGCCCTCTTCCTCTCGATGAGTAGAGGCCTGGGTCCCAGCAATGGGAACAATATAAGCTGATTATGTTGAAGACGCAGAGAGTGGCTGCCCCGTAGGTCTAGTGGTCGCATGCGCTACTGCTGACCATGAGGTCCTGGGTTCGATTCCGGAGTCGGGCAAAGTCTAGTGTTTTTCCATTTGGAATTTCTCAGTAGCTGCCCGGAGTCTGGATTCGTGCCCGGTTGATGGCAATAGGCTATTGCCCCCTTTTAAATGGGACTTAAACATAACTGGTGAAATGTGGGTGTACCATTAATAGGTGAACCGTGCACCTATGTGCAAACCCTTCCGAGAATAAATGGGCATGATGTTGCTATGTTATGAGTAGAGAGTTAATTAGTTAGTTAGTTGCTACAGGTATACTAAGTTCTCTTTTTGTTTGTAACGTAGAAAGCTCGTACATACATTACTAGTTCATTAGGTTAGAGAAAAAAAAACTGGCCAACTGCGAGTCCGACTCGCACATAAAGGGTTCCGTACCACAAGGCAAAAACGCCGAAAAAATCACGTTTGTGGTATGGGAACCCCCTTAGATATTTATTTTATTATGTTTTTAGTATTTGTTGTTATAGCGGCAACAGAAATACATCGTCGGTGAAAATTTTAACTGTCTAGCTATCACGGTTCATGAGATACAGGCTGGTGACAGACGGACAGACGGATAGTGGAGTCTTAGTATTAGGGTCCCGTTTTTACCCTTTGGGTACGGAACCTTAAAAATGTACTGCTAGCAAATAGCCCATATTAATGATGTTTGTTCAGAGTTATTAGTTTTGATTTGAATTTTGAATGCACTAATAAGTCATCGAGGTAAAACTTTCAAACCCGACCTTATATGGAAATAAACATAGGCCATAGACAAAAAAATAACGATCAAGACTATAATCGATATAATTCGATCCGATTCGAATATCGGTAATAATCGATTTCCTGTTTCGTTTACAAGTCTGTCGTATTTATTGTGTTCAGTATTACTGTTTGTTAGTTCTGCTTAACCCTCGGTTGATAAGCGTGAAGTTAGTGTCAAGGTCAGCAATCAACCTTGGTAGAGTAGGTAATACTGAGACAATTACTTTTAATTGATTTTTTTTTTTCTGAAGCTCTTGATTAACCTATTCAAATAGAATTGTATAATAGTGGTAATTATTGGTCGGGAATGGCACTATTATCTAATGGTAATTTGTAGATTTTTTACAATGGCAATGATTTCTTGTAATTTTTTAGATACTATTTGACGCAGAATTTTGTGGGAAAATGATTGAGCCTTTCAAATACTTATTAAATAACAAGGTTTTCGTTAATATTAAAATAAGCATATAAGTGGCGATGTAGCATGTATTAGAATATTGGCTATAAAAAAATATAAAAAAAATCCGCCGTCTAAAAACGTCAGCCCGTAACCGTACCTATTCATCTTTTGTTAAATGCCAAATCTAATTTAGATAGGTGAAATTAAAACCAGTTCAAACCACACAAACCTAAAATATATTGTAGGTACAGATACAAAAATAAGTATATTAAGATGTAATACGCAACCAGAAACCACTAGGTACTTACTTACTTAACAAAAAAGTAAAAAACAATTGTCAATTTTTCACAAATCAAACCGCAATAGTACAGAAATCATTCAAGTCAGCCAGCGTCACATGCCGTATCGAATTTATTACTCAACCATAGACAATTACTTAACAGTCCCGCCATTATAAGTCAGCTGTCAAAGCAAGATGGCGACGACCGTGAGGTATGGCGACCGGTTTACTCGATTGATACTTGAATGGCTACAATAGAAGTCGTGTTGGCACATTAAGTTGCATTTAGATCATTGGTTTGTAACTTTGTATTATAGAACGCAATGGTTAGGTTAGGTATTATACGTGTGTTCATGAGCGATTTAATTACGGTGTTATTCGAGGTCATGGCTGCTTCTCCTTTCAATTTCATCGTTATTTTTATTGGCTTTTCTGTTTTGTCCGTTTTTCACAGTTCTATCTTAATTCAAGCACTAATAGTTATTTTATTTCCCGAAAGTTCGACGCTACGTCCTACTTTTGCTGTAAAATATCATGATTAGAGGCTCCAATGTGTCACCCTTTGTAAAGTTTCTATATTTATGTCTGTAATTTCTATGGTGAACATAATAAAGAGTATTCTATTCTATTCCAATATTTCCAATGTCTTCGTTAGGGAACTCTGGTAGCTCCCGATCTAATCAATCTCTACCTATCTATATTCTGTAAATATCTCCTATCCTTGTAAACTTAGGTGAAGTGAGTTTGAAGTAGTCAATGGTGTCAATCCGATGGACTGACAGCTCACTTGTAGCTCACTTCACCTTATTTACCACGGTGAGATTTTTACAGAATATAGCTGCTGGACTCCCTGAATTTCAGTGCTAAATGTAGACTTTAAAGACTTCTTGCACAAAATCAAAAGCTTTTGGAAACAGATATAATTATTATTATGTTGTGAATAAAAAGATTTTTTTTTTTAAAAGAAGCTAACGTAACCAAAAAAAGAAAGAATAACGCGAGCTAAAAAGAAAAAAATAATTTAAGTGACATTTCAAATATATATGTAGGTAAATTTTGATCGCTTGAGGCTCTGATGTTGTGTAGTAGGTACACCTGTATAACGGATACCGTACATCACTGCCTCGAGCTTTTAAAATGTATTTAGCAGCGCCCCGCGGTTTCACCCGCGTAAGTTTCGATCCCGTAAGAATATCGGGATAAAAACTATCCTATGTCCTTTCCCGGGACTCAAACTATCTCTAAACCGAATTTCTTCTAAATCGGTTCAGAGGTTTAAGCGAGAAGAGGTAACAAACAGACACACTTTCGCATTTATAATATCAATATGGATTTCGCGTAGTAAATTACGGCCCACTCCATCACCGACAGGAGGTTGATAGAAGCAACAAGAATAATGTAATCCAAGATTTTTAACATCTTATCGTTACTTATGTGTCCTTGGAGTTTCTTGTCCGTCCTTCTCCATAGACAAGAATGCGCAGGAAACCGTTTTGGAATGCGGATTGATTGGAGCATTTTGGAATGGGCAACCTGTTTCAACTATCTAACTGACCAACTCTTTGATATTTCAACAATTCAAGTGCCTGTAAATGGTTTGATTAAAATAAATGCTTAGAGTTCGAGTTTGCTAAAGCTGGATTTTCTTAAATCCAACGCCACCCGGCTTTTGATATGTAAAGTATTATAATTATCGTAAAACTTGTCATACATATCAACACGCGCCCGCAGGTACCGATAAATTCCAGTCAAGGCGAAGTTTCCACAATATTTTGACTCACTAATTGGTTTATATCGTTATTTCCTCCATAAGCATGTTTACTAAAGGACCGGTTAGTAACTTTAGTCATGGTTTTAGTGCGTTATCTCTTGCTAAGCCTTTTTGGCGTCCCGTCATTGTTTACTTTGATAAAGCAGTAATACTTTTAGGAAATACGTTGTCTTTAACAATTTGGTGTGCCAAAGATAAGTCAGCTTAAACAACCTCAGTATGGGGAGTTGGCTTGTCTTCAAATTTAGCGCTTTATTTAAAAAAATTGTTCATCCTGGATTGTCCCATTGTTGGACAAAGGTCTCTCCTAAAGCTATCCACTCTTCCCTGTGTGTTGCCTTCTCCGGCCACTTTCTCATAAACGCCTCTTAGTCATCACGCCAGCGCAGCGTTTCTTAAGCCTCCATCGGCGACGACTCTGGCCCATCGGTCCCGATGCATCCATACATAGCCCGCCTAATCTCACTTCAGCCTAGCAGACTTGTTGTTTGTTGCCCACATCGGCGATTCCTAGATGTCTGACTCCATATGCACGAAGGGCTCCCTTTGATAAGTTGGAAATGCCCCTGTACCTTCGGCAGAAGTTACAGGGGCGTTTCCAACTCCGTATCACTTTCGGGCATAATATTAGTTTGGTTTCCGAATGAAGAATGAATGAGAACACGATTTAACTGTTGTCCCCAGAAAAAAATAATTTGACACTTGTTTTGAGGGATCGACTACTTCCGGACGGGCCCGTATCTTTGATGATGGGCTTAGAGAACCCCTGTTTTGGAAGTATCTTGGTATTACAGATTCAGTCACTGAGTTTAATACCCAATACTTAACAAAACAAAACCAAAACAAAACCCGGACCAATTTTTATAAGGCTCTGGAAGTTTTTTGGCTGCCTAAGCTTATTTTACTTTACACTTAAAAGTCCCAACTCTTCTTGTAAAGGTGTTCATTGGTAAACGGTAATGGCATAACCACGATTCGTAACCTATTTATTATTGTCAATCTGATATAAACGCTCAATAACGGCTTTATGTAGCTTCAACGCCATGAAACCGTTTTTTTGTAGATTATCCGAAATGATTTCTGAAGTGATGCCGTTCCAACATTTTTTGCAATGTTGGATTACGTGCCTACTTCATTTGTTTATTCAACTGTAGAATAGCTAAGTTTTATATTTCGATTTTTAGGGTTCCAAAGGGTAAAAACGGGACCCTATTACTAAGACTTCGCTGTCTGTCCGTCTTTCGGTCCGTCCGTCTGTCTGTCACCAGGCTGTATCTCAAGAACCGCGATAGCTAGACAGTTGAAATTTCACAAATTATGTATTTCTGTTGCCGCTATAACAACAAATACCTACTAAAAACAAAATAAAATAAATATTTAAGGGGGGCTCCCATACAACAAACGTCTTTTTTTCGGCGTTTTTGCCTTGTGGTACAAAACCCTTCGTGTGCGAGTCCGACTCGCACTTGTTATAATTATCTAGGTGTCTCTTTTCAGAGAAAGACTTTCACATTCATCTCCCTTTCTGTTCCTTTCTCATAATTCTCCTGCTCTTGTCCCAATATATGACGGTTCGGCGCGGCGCAACATGTATTTTTCTTCCATACCTTTCTATTAGTCGTCATCTCGGTAGTCACCCCATTTATAACCATCATCTTTCACATTCACATAGTCCTTCCATCGTTTCTTTTTCTTCTGTCCCTTCCATCGGCCCTTAAATTGTCTCTGGTACAATTCAACGTCGTTGCGTTAGTAAATGTCTGGTGTACCTACCTAATATGTAGATATACGTCTTCAGCTTTCCAATTTTGCGATCGAAACATCTATTCATTGGGAAATCATAAACCTGATTTGCCTATAGAAAATAGGTAGGTAATCTTCGTTAGAATAGAGTGTCTGCAATGTGTCTGGTTAAAATGATTATTTTACCGTGTTGTGTTGGCGTCTACTAGTCACAATAAAAATAATTCTCGTACTTATTCTTGTGTGTCGTGCTTCAAACCGGTTTAATGGAAGCAGGTCGACTTAGGTTTTTATAAGTTTTACGAGCTTGAGCTAAGACTGGATTCGTAGTGTTAAACTTATTATGATGAAAACAATATTACTTAAATAGATTGTATCTGCAAATTCTCGTGAGAACACATCGTATTATGGGATTACATGAAATAGATTCTTTTACCTTACCTTTTCTATTTTGTCCTAGGACTTGGCGGGCTGGCGGCCATGACTTGGCTATATAAACTAAAGCCGGTAACGGGTATTCAAATGATTATTCTGAAAGAGAGAATTGGCTCCTCTAGCTAGTAGCAAAGAGCTCACAAGGATATTTAGATATGTACATAGAATATAATTCTTACTCTTTATTATGTACACCATAAAAATAAAATATATAAAATGTAGTCGAGGGGGGGGGGGGGTTCAGGGGATCAGTCTGGAATAAATCAATTATACATACTCGTAGAGTAGATACAAAGGGCGGTGTTATCGCTAAATGCGATCTGACATCTGGATGGATTAAAGGGAGAAGAAGAGACAATATTGGAGGTAGTCAGTGAAATACCATACATAATAAACAATAAATAAATTCATGGGTATACATAAAATACAATATATCAACTCTGGTTATTAATGAAGTGATGGCGGTAGTTTTTACTTGTATGAACCTTGTAGCAAAAGCGAGAATGGCGCATTTAGTGACAAATCATCCGCTTAATGTAATGTAAGTATCATTTAAAAAAGAATTCCATCAAAAATCAAGTAAGTAAGTAATTCATTAACATTTCTTGAAACAATGAATTGGTTTTTGCGTTCGCAAGTTGTTAAAATTGAACTTAGTTATGGCACAATGGCGTTCGCAAGCCGTTAAAATTAAATGACAATCTCATTTCATTAGCTACACCCCATAAAGCCATGATAATATACAGTACAGTTGAAGTATTCCGTTTTCGACGAGGTATACCGTTTCGCGTTTCGTGTAACATTGTTTTCCATAAATAAACATGAACAGCCCGTTTGGCGACCTGCTCCACAGTTCCATTCCATCTAAAACTGGTTCTGATGATACACACTATCCCGTACATATTGGCAAATGTAGAAGTATGGAATTATAAAGTGTTACGATTACATTAAAAAAATGCAGGTACTATTTGACGTATGGATGACATTTAGCGCCATAATGAACTGTCAGCATGGACTTGTAACTTTAAATTTCGGTAAAAGTAAGTAAGCAACGTTTTTCAAGGTATCCATTTTACTACGTAGATACGTGATTTTCTTTTAGAATGTCGTATCATAATACTAATGGTTGTTAAAAATGCTGCTGTTAGAAAATTTATATACCTACTTACACATTTACGTACAGCCCACATAAGGAATGATAGAAAACTGGTCAAGATGTTTATGTTTACGATCATAGAACCTTGTAAGCTGTAGATCTATGAGGCAAAGCCATGTTCAGCAGAGAGACAAGCCACAAACAACATCAATAACTATTCTAACCTCAAATTAATCTGTCAAAACGCGATGACGCTAAACAAAGATGGCGTCATCAACACGCAATTCACTGTTTTTGCCGCCATTGCCACCATGTGAACTCCAAAATTTGTCAATTTCGCGCAATTAATCTATTAGCTTTGTTATTTCTGTTTCGAACAGTTTTTGCACGAGTTGCAGTTGCTATTATGCAATTAGCGTCTTCGTTCTCCCTACAGTATTTATCAGAATAAATTAGACCTTATGGTTGCTAGATATAAAGTGCATTTTTCCGGAAAATAATGCTAAGAGATCGCGGAGCTAAGAATAAAAGTTTGGAGCCTAATTATTGTGGAGTTGTCAATGAATTTGAACTTGGTTTGACATTTACGTTAAGTATGACATAAATCTTTTGTTTTATTATTTGAAAAAATTCTTGAAATTACTTTGACGAGTTATGTGTCGTACGATTTCTTTGCGACGTGACTTGCGTTGCATTATTTTATCAATGTTGCAAAGAATTTTTTTCATAATTATGCTGCATAATTATGTTCTCTTAGTTGTTGAGTTGTGCAGAACAGATTCTTCCAATTCTATCGATAGAGGTTCATGATTAATCCGAAGAATTAATGAAATTTTTAAAGATTTTGTTTTGTTTTGGTTGCATTTACTAAAGTTGGTTTAATTCAAGACAACATTTTCACGATTTATTTTGAAGGCACTCTTGATTGGTGATTATTGACTCTTCCTTACCATTAATTGGTAAGTGGTGGAGTGTGAATCTGTGTGATTGGCTAGGGGACCATTCAAGTATTACGCAAGCAGATTTTTTTTAATGTATTATGTACCAATACCCCCAACTGTGCCACCAAAAATTGAGCGTTTTCCGGTGTCCTATGTTTGGGCAGCGCCTTAACATATAAACGTAATTATATATTTTTTTAAATATTGCTGACGTAATCACCGTCCAGACTGCCCCGTCATCAAAGTAAGCATAGCAAAGACCCCCCACCCCGCTTTGGTGCTTACGTAATACTTGAATGGCACCTAGGTGGTTGTTTGCCACTACTAAGGGCTTAGTCCTCCTCTCCTTCCACTTTGCCCTAGTCTTATCTATTGCCGTCTGGGCCCAATCTTGTCCAAAACTCGATGTTGCATATCATATCCACTCCTTCACCTTTCCTGCCTCCTCGTCTCTCCGTAAGATTTCTCATAACATTTTTTCCCAACCTTTAATTACGTATATCATGCAGTTAAGCCGTCATGAGATGCTTATCCGTAAGTCATGTCAGCACAGCGCATTCCTCTCGTTTGAGTCATTATCTTCATAATTACGTCTTCATTTGTGTTTTATAATTAACACCTTGATTGAGCTTAGCTAGCTGGCTAGAATTCTATGAATATCTAGGGGTTTGTTTTAAACATTGCGTAATAAATCGAGTTATTTAAGATTTTTCTTCTTGGCGAATTTTGAATTCATATGGTGGTTTTGGATTTCGTTGATGGCAAAAGGCTCTTATTCAAAGGCATTTATTCCCAAATAATTATGTGAAAAGAACACACGCATATTATTTATCGCACAATACAGATATCGTATAACACTTGTGACTTGATATAAGAGGTATAACGCTCAGATGTGATCATCCGTGTCGAATGCTTAGTATAAAACTTTTTGTCTAGCGTCGCGATTTTCCTTGCATGTTTTATTCAAATGTTGTGATTTGTAAATATTATATCTTGTTCGATGTCAAAAGATATTATAACATAACATCAGGGGGCCTAAAAAGTCCACTTTGGCAGAGTCATAAAAGGATAACTTAATGGACAGTTAACTGTTAAGTTAATCGTATCAAATCCCATTGGTGAAGCATTTTACTTTTTTTTTGTCTGTGCTAAAATACCAATCAATCCAATCCAAATCCAATCCCAATCTCTTTGATTGTACCTACGTAGTGCAGCGAAAAAAAGAAAAACACGGACTGTCTTCGCCATATTATAATTTATAATGTTATCCTTTTATGTTTCTCCAGTGGCCTTTTTAGGCGCCCAGGCCTGCATTCTCCGAAGAGTTAGATAGGGCCTCCTATTACATGGGACATAAACATATCTGGCGAAATGTGGGTGTACTATAGCTACACCTTTACCTAACCCTTCGGGGATTACAGGCGTGATGTTATATGTATAACCAGTAGCAGTATTTTCGGACGTTGCTTTACTAATTGTCATTAAAGCTGGAGGAATTGTCTCGGATGCGTTCACAACTGCGCATGTCACTAATCACAGTTATTACTATCGTACCGTTCGTCGTATCGTACTTCAATTTTTTCTCCTTAATTGGCTATCATGTTAGTTGAATCACATTATGCTCGGAAGGAAAATATCCGCTTCCAACCATAGCAATTCCGACGGCATCTTTTAATTGCTCTTAATTTGTTAAGGGACCATTTCTTCTTCTTCGTCGTTCGCTACCTACTTACCTCCATTTATTACCTCCAAATAAACGTTATTATTTCTTTCTTTCTGAAGGCGTCTCCCATGCTATGCGGTCTTCATCAGTGTGGACCGTAAGGTGTCTTTGACAGACCTCTTGATAGCATCGGGCTACCTTAACGGCGCTCTTCCTTGAGCTCCGGACCAAAAAAAAGTTTAAAATTCAAAAGAGTTAAGTTAATTATTAACAGCCTATAATATATTACTTACCTCTTACCCATACAACACACTTTAAGGAGCTCCCTCATCAGGACCATTCTCCTGTAATTTAACAATCCAAGATTCGATTTTGAACATTACTCGGTTCTCCTTATTCACTGATGTAATGCTCGAATTTGAAATATTACATTGCAGGCGAATGCTCACCCGTGATTCGCTTGCTTATTTCTTCCCTTACTTGTCCATTCCAATAAGGCTTGCCGTAGGAACGATGAATCCATGCGCAGTATAGCCATCAATAGTGGGAGTTGTCACTATAAATTTCCAGTCTAACTAATGGTAAAACTAGAAACTGTTCTTCAGTTGAGAAAGCCTTTCGTTTAGTGTTAGAACTAACAATGCGGTGAAAGTGTGACCCGATGATGCGGGTCATTGTCACTGCAGTGCTGCACTTTACTGACGTGTGCATACTCAGTTATTGCATGAATGGGATCGTGAATGTAGGTAACATTATGTAGCAGTGCTTGAGTAATGGAAAATATAGGCATCTACAATCCAGCCGTCGAGGGAATGCGTTCTTGACACCTGTCAGTTTCGTTGAAACGAATACGTGTTTCGCGAATTTGATCTTTATTAGTTTCTAGAATTGTCGGACTGACACTGACACGTGTCTGGAAAGCATTTTCTCGATGGTTGGACTATAAGTTAACTTGTGACTTGGTGATGGTTTTCCTCTAATCCTTAAGATATAGCACTTTAAGACCTCTATGATTCAGGACTACAAATTGTAGCAGAATGCAGAAGTGACCTAATATTTTCGGTTTCTTTTCAGAATATGAAATCTTATGTCAACTTCTAGGTGGTTTACAGCTTAGCCAAGTAATTGCAACAACTTACTTAAGATATCACATCTTAAGTAAGTTGTTGCAATTACTTGGCTTAGCATATTCACTGATTGCTTGATTAGGTTTTCAAACCCAAGTAGGCGCTAAACTTTGTGTAAAATATTTTATTACCACTGCTCTCAAAACAGTAAAGGAAAACATCGTTAGGAAACTCGCATACCCTAGAACTGTAAATTCTAAGATATGTGACATCTACCAACACGCACTGGGCCCGCGTGGTGGTTTATGGCCCACTCCTTCTTACAGAGACGAGGCCTGTACCCCAACAGTGGGAACATTATCGGGTGATTATGTAGACTTCCAAAAACAAGGAATTTGAATGCACCAAATACGACAACGCAAAAATTACGCTCAAACAAAATCTATAACATTATTATTAAAAATTAAAATGCTTCATTTGAAGATTAGAATCATCTGACATCAATCACTGTACTGATTCACACAAGGATGTTCAAAGTTGACATGACAATGGTGTGAAGTCATCCTTGAATGCCGCAAAGTAAAATAATGGTCAAGTTTAGTGTCAGTGTATTTAACAACATATAATACTGTTGAAGATGAATGGTAGATGTTAGAAGTTACGTGGAAATATGATTAAAAGGAATGATTGAAAAGGATATTGGATGCCTGATAATTTGGGTACTTTTAAGCGAATCTTCTGAGCTATTTTTGAAGGACTAGCAATACTAATATTATAAAGAGGTATTTGTGAGTATGTAGGGAGTAAACTTCGGAACTTATGATCCGATTACGAAAATTATTTCACTAATGGGAAGCTACGGTATTGCCGAGTGTAATCCTAACAAATATTATAAATGCGAAAGTAAGTTTGTTTGTTACCTTTTCACGCCTAAACCACTGAACCGATTATCTGAAATTTTGCATATACGTTGTCAGGTGTACAGAAACGAACATAGGATACCTTTCATCCCGAAAAAAAGTACTGCTTCCGAGGAAAACAACAATAACGTTATTATGATAATAGATGGCGCCACGTGTCTTTTGAACGGGATCGACACTTATGCAGGTGAAACCGCGGGGCGCTGCTGGTACGACATATTATAAGTTAGAACAAGAAATTCCAGGCAGCAGTTGGTACTAAATATAAAGGAACGTGTTTTATACCTCGTGAAAATTGTCTAGATTGCAGCCATATCACATTTCATTAAATGCAAATATATTATTTCATGATAATACATATTATTTGCATGTTTGTTATGTCTGCTGGTCATTGACTTTAACGCCAAAGGCAAAGTCGGCTGCCCAAATACCAACAAAAGGTCAGATTACAAAATCACAAAGCATTGCCAACAATAGAAAACATTCTATCCGTCTAATTGTTCTCGAAAGTAATACAAATAAAATTACATACATTGAAATTACGCCCTACTGCCCGGCTTACACGAGGCTAGCAAGCCAGTAATATCCTGGCTTACTATCCTGGACTTGGCACATGCTAGAGCTGTTTACACGATGCTAGTGAATTTTAAGAGTTCCAAACGTCAAGACCCGAAGACGTATGAAGGTTTTCGATATCGGAAACCTAGTTAAGGAACTCAAATGGAGTTGGGCAGGACACCTGGCAAGGCGCAGTGATGGCAGGTGAAGTACGCCAGTGACCGATTGGTGTCGGACTGGAAGACGAAGTGTCGGTCTTCTGGCGGCGAGATGAGCGAACGATATTGTGGCTATCGCGGGTAAACCCTGAATGAGGGTGATACAGAAGCGTGGAGATTGGCCTATGAAAAGAGAGGCCTATGCCCAGCAATGGGGAAGTCGGGCCTTGGTTGATGATGATAATAAGCATTGCGGTGCCCACAGATATAGATAACCTAGATAGCGCAAGCCCATGTCTGTGTGGTGCCGGACTTAAAGAATAGCACCACCCCATACTTAGCGTGGGTGTCGTAAAAGGCGACTAAAGGAGACCGGAGAATGGGCAGCAGCGTTCTCTATGCATTACACCATCATACCATACTGCGATCGCCACCCCGCCTGCCAAGCGTGGCGATTATGGCAAACCCCCCCCAAAATTGAGGGAGGCCTATGTCCAGCAGTGGACGTATTTCGGCTGAAATGATGAAGATGATGATGAGATAGCGTAAGTATCACGATCTGTATGAAAACCAAGCGTGCCATTTTTTGACTAACCTACTATGACGTCACAAGCACTATTTAGTGATGGGAAAATCAAGTCGATTCAAAGACGCCGCCGCGTGAGGCACCCGTCTCACCCCACCCCCGGGGCCTAGCACCAGCGCTCACGGTCACCCAGCCAGCAGTACCAGCAGGACTGAGCGCGAAAGTGGCGGCTTACGATTTTTGTACGTAAGCTGGCCACGCGAAGTAGTTGCTCTTGCGTTATCTAGGTGTACCTATATCTGTAGCGGTGACTGACTTCGTGGAGTGAAATTATCCGATGGGGTACCAGCTTCGCTGTCTACATGAAGCTATGTACACAAGCCAGGATAGTAAAATCAGTAGAGGGGGTCGCTACGAGTACTAGCTTAAAAATATAACCCTATCCTATTAAACTATCAGACTAGCTTACTATCTTTGAGGCTAGCATATTAGCCTTAAAATGAGGATAGTTCTGTAAACACCAGGCTATTATCCTTTATTAGATCTTATTATACTTTTTTCTTAAATCGCCTAGCGGGATTTATCTAATGTCCGTGGGTGTTTGTGGTATCACAGCGGGCCCAACAGAATACCAGCGCTGCGGTATTTGTTTTTAGGGTTCCGTACCCAAAGGGTACAAAACGGAACCCTATTACTAAGACTTCGCTGTCTGTCCGTCTGTCCGTCTGTCCGTCTGTCTGTCTGTCTGTCACCAGGCTGTATCTCAAGAACCGCGATAGCTAGACATTTGAAATTTTCACAGATGATGTAGTTCTGTTGCTGCTATAACAACAAATACTAAAAACAAAATAAAATAAATTTTTAAGGGGGCTCCCATACAACAAACGTGATTTTTTTGCCCTTTTTTGCTCGATATCAAAAATGGCAAAAGGTAGGCACTAGAAATATTCACAAAATACTCAGTTGTATTTTAACTTTAATAATAAATAAAAAAATTAAAATAAAATAAATATTTAAAGGGGGCTCCCAAACAACAAACATGTTTTTTTTGGAGTTTTTGCCTTGTGGTACGGAACCCTTCGTGTGCGAGTCCGACTCGCACTTGGCCAGTTTTTTTAATATCGCAGCATTATGCTGATTGGAGCCTTTTTAGTCTCGCACAGGTATTTTTTTTCTTGTTTATTTTTTTATTTGTGCTGATTGTATTTCCTGTGCGTGTCCCAAATAAAATATTTTTCTTTCTTCTTTCAAAATTTTGGCATTAACTAGCCTCATGTAACCCGGACATTAGTTTAGACTTTTCACGCATTCCAATTGTTTTGAGCAGACCACCCGTTGCGACCATAATTTTTTCAACGTGACTCGTCCATCCAGTCAGTGCGTTCGTCGTGACCCGAATACTGCAATATTACATACATTATTATGCATGATATTTTATTGTGTGCCGAATTTCTAACAAACGTTAGGAGCCTGTAATTTAACGCCTCTGCCTTCGGGCCATATAAAAAAAAAATCAAAACGTCACGTCTTCGTAATGACAGTTTTGACATTTCAATGTTGCTTTATGCAAAAAAATTAATTATGAAATTATTGAGAATAATGAGTGTTGAGAGGGGCTCATGGCTAAATGATAATAAGCGCACGGGACGATCGAAGGTTAACCTACGCTTGCCGCGGTCGGGTCGTGGATGGGTGACCTGCATCCGTAACATATCGAAACCCTTCCGTGCCTCGGAGAACACGTTAAGCCGTTGGTCTCGACTGTCATTTGTAGATCTTTGAAAGTCAGAAGCCTAAAACCCTGACAACCAGTCGTAGTCAGGGGTATTGTGTTACCCAGTAACAGGGATGTGGAGGTCAGATAAGCAGTCGCTCCGTGTAATATACGGGTATTTAGCTCAACCGGTTAGACTGGAAGCCGACCCCAATACAGTTGGAAAGAGGCTAGGCAGATTGAATGAGTGTTGAAAGGTATCTACATACTTTAATGACATGTTGAAGAGATTGATAATATCATGATATCAACTAAGATAGATACCATAGATAAGATAATATAGTTATAATATCTACTATAACTTTTTATAGTCGCATTTTGTATCTCTCCTTTCAACATGTACACCTATTATTTGTTTTGTACGTTACAGTTTGCCTATAGCTAAGTAACTTTTAGTTGCTAATTAGTTGGTTTTCTAAGTGTCTTCCAAAATGATGACCTCCAACGGTAAGCCTCGCGTGTTTTTATCAAGGTTCTCACCGTGTCCTTAACTCACGGATGTTACAAAATCCCCAACTTTACCAACACGTCTTTTCGACTTGTCTTTCCTATTACCATAATGTTGCTAGACTTGCTAAGAGCGGCTGAATGTCAATATAGCTGTTGCTTAACCCCTGTCGTGTAGACATAACATTATTGTAGCACCCACGCAGAGGTTGATGACACTTGCTGTCAACTGTCAAAATTGTAATGGCGAAACTTTAGAGAGGGTAGGTGGAACATACCTTTGTTGTTGGTTTTGTGTGGATTTTTTTAATTGATCGTGAACTTATCTGTGCTATTAATTTGTCGTTTTTTAAAGACGATCTTTGGCTACTTACCGTTGTAACTAAGCAGTTGTTTTTATTATAATTTTTGTTGAATTCTTTTGCGTTTAATTTTCGTGGATATTCCGTGCCATGGTCCGAAATCATGATTATTATATGTATAGTGACTATTATAATAAACTCTCTGATTTTGTTACTACTATTCTTGCCTGCGGCTACGCCCGCGTGTATGCCCGAAAATATCTCACAGGAACGTAGGTACTACCACCGTAAACGCACTAATAAACGTATTTTCTTTCTTTTTTTCACTGGTATAAAAAATATCCTATATTGTAAACCAGCGGGGTAATTGCGTAACACACTATCAGTTGCAATCGCTTTCATTTTGACAGTTCAACAACATTCTTTGCGTTATTTACGATAGTGAGCAGACAAATTTTTCGAACTTATGAAGCAATAAATTAGCTATATCTTTCAAACTGTTTCAGTTTTAGATTGATGGTGTCTTAAGCAATTAGGGTGCAGCGGTCCTATTCAGTAAAAATCTCACCGTGAAAACTTAGGTGAAGTGAGCGTGGAGTGAGCTGTCAATAGTGTCAATTCCTAGCAAAAACAAACTCACTTCACCTAAGTTTTCACGGTGAGATTTTTACAGAATCGGCCGGCTTGACATGATCTGTCTATCCGTATGTCAAATTTCATCCAAATCCGTTCAACAACCGTTATTACTTTATACTATGAGATTTATATTAGAAAATAATTGAATTAAAATTAAAATAAGCACCTAATTATGAATCAGCACTCAGTTCTTGTAAGCGAAGCGTGCTCTTAATAATATATTCACGAACGTTTCATTGTAAAGACAACATGGCGACGCCACCTTATGTGCAAATTAGTTACATTTACCGACTGATTTGAATGCAACGTTGCAGTATGAAATTAGTATCGTACCTCTACCTTCTTTATGCGATGCGACAAATGACGTCACCAAGAAGTTACGTCAGCAGTTTGGCATGTTCGAATTTTGAAACACTCTTGAATTCTTGGTAAATTTTTTATAGGATTTGTGGGTCTCAAATGACAAGGCATAATGATTTGTTCCGCTGCCAAAGTGTCTGGTCAAAAAAGTTACAGACTGTATAGAGAATCTGTTTAATATTATTGAGGTGCTAAAGGAAATATAGGTAATTCTGCTACAGACTTTGGCAGCCACTAAGCGATTTCAAAATCTGTGTGCGGACGTGAGATTTTGAAACTGCCAGCGAATCGCTCTGGCGATTGAATTCGCTGGGCGTGTGTTCCTAGCATTAGAAATAGAATCCATTATCTATGCACTAGACTTTAATAAACTAGAAAGTTGTATGTTTTTACTCTAGTTGAAAGTTTTGACGAATGCGTGCACTGACTGGACAGGTCCACACAATCTGTGTGGTTCTTTCTTTCCCCAAAAGACTATTTCTGACCCACCACCACACCCAGATCATTCCAGAGGTCAGGTCATTCAGGTCTTTTGTCCAAAGATCAAGTGAACATGACCAAGATTATGGCTGGACTTTAAAAGAGACTGTGACCTCTGAGTTTGTTTTGGCCTTTCTTCTCAGAGTAGTCAGATAGGAAACGCTGACCTCATCTCAATGATTTCAAAAGTAATATAATGTATAGTATGTCAACGCCTCATCTAGTTTAAAAAAAACTATGAATGACGTGTGAAAGTGTTTGTATGTACAAACCTGCTTACACAAAATAAATCATTTATCAGAACAAGAGTATTGCCTATCGAAAGAAAATTCTCTTCTATAAGTTAAAATATAATTATGTATTCTGTGGTGATAACCAAAGATATAAATATATACCTATACACATCATACAAAAGCACGATTAATTAAGAAAACAAATTACATGAATATTAAGAAAATACATAGATAGGCAGTCGCTCCGTGTAAAATACTGGTATTCAGCTGCATCTGCTTAGACTGGAAGCCGACCCAAACATAGTGCCAAGCCTTTTCCCGGCTAGGCAGATGATGATTAAGAAAATACCTACCTACAAGGTGCCAACATACAAACAAAAATAAAACTACGGTAGACAAAATAGCCGCAAATAACGTTATTGTATTTGCTTCATCCTTGGTATTGTTTATAATTTCCATGAAGAGTCTACCGCGTGATTGTTATTGTATCTCATTACCCCAGATGTCGCCACTGAGGCAAAACAAGAGAAAAACTGTTCCGGCTCATTGGGCTCCAGCACGTGGATCGTTTTTATGGTTCCGTACCAAAATGGTAAAAACGGAACCCTTATGGTGAGACCAAGTCTGTCTGTCTGTCTGTCACAGCTGGATGTCTCAAGAACTACTAATGCTATCAACTTGAAATTTGGAATAGTTTTAGATAACGTTTGTCCAACTATTTTGCAAATAAGAAAGAAATAAAAATATATGTATGTTTTTTGCAACAGGGACTGAAAGGGGGTCTGAAAAATTTGAAGTGGGGCTACTAGGGCATGTTGGGTACCTATCATATGAAAGAACGCAGTTTGCACATTCTCAAACATTTTTTTTTTAGGCTGCATGGTTTTCGACTTTTGATGAAAAATGTAAAAAAAATACCGTCCCCCCTCTTATCTCCGAAGTTTGCAAAGAGAAAAATCTGAAATTATTCTATGTGATAGAAATTTATATAAAGATTACAGGAAAAATAAAACGAAGTCTCTAAATAGCACCCTTTTTCAGAAATCATCAACAAAAGTTACATTAGTTCCACTATCGGTCAAGAGATGGCGCTGACATAAAACTACAATATTCTACACCGCAGTGCACAGTGTTAAAATTCTCTGACGAGCATAGGCCTCGCCGATGAATATTTAAAAACATATGATGTTACGAACCCTTGGTGCGCGAGTCCGACTCGTACTTGGCCAGTTTTTTTTTCTTGTTTACTAAAGTATTACCGTTTAACATTTTATACAACAACCAGTAGGAAATGATCTGTCTCTAGAGTTTTAGACATGATTTTAACGCACGAGCAATGATGCCCCAGTGATATCGAACGCCAGTTATAAGTTTTAGGTCGTGGGTTCGAAAACTAACAGGCGCTTTACTTTGTGTAAATTTATTTCATCACCACTGCTCTCAAAACGGTGAAGGAAGATCGTGCGGAAACCGGCATGTCCTAGAACCAAAATACATGTGACATCTACCAGCCCGCACTGGGCCCGCGTGGTGGATTACGGCCCACTCTCTCTCACACAGAGAGGAGGCCTGTGTCCCAGAGTGGGTACATTATAGGCTGATTGTGCTAATGCTTATGCTTTACCTGCACCCTAATTGTGAAACACATCAGGTATCAATCACAATCCGAAGGATTTTGAAAAAAGTTCCAAATACATATTTAAAAAAAAAATTTCGCGGGCTAGTTTAGCACATCCCTCCAATGATATTATAAAAGAAAGATACGCTACGTTCATACTGAGCGACGTTCTGTATTGTTGCGTTGTCATTACAAAGTACTTACTGCGATTGTTTGTTAATACGGAACGTATGACACAGAAAGAGATAGCTATCTGTAGTGCGTTGCTCGCTGCTATTAACGGACTAAATGAAACTACAGCAATTGTCTGAATTTGTCTGCAACAATTTGCGCGCGCTAGTGCGATATCTACCTCTTAAAAATAATATAATTTTATCCCCCATAAAGCTAAGCGCACATTAAATACAGAAGACGCGGCGGGCCTTACCTCAGCGCGCCTCATTGCAAAACTACGCCAAGGAACATTACAAGTTGCTGCAAGCCACACCGCTACGACTGTTTCAGACATGTTCAAATTTCGAATTTGAACTGTGTCCACTCCAGTGCAATGCGAGGCTCGCCAGCTCTTTGAAATGACTGATCAGCTTCAGAAAAAACACACGTCTTTCATCTTTCAAGTTTCAAAGAAAGCAATTTATCATTCGCAGGAATTGAAACCGTCGACACATAAATAGAGCAAAAACGCTAGTGTTGGTGTCGTGAAAGTGTCGACCCACTTTGTATATCCGATGTCTATCGAAAGCAAAAGTCGATAATTACGTGTGAATTAACCGCTAGTGCTGCGCAACCTGTCATTTGAAGCGTGATTTGAGTAGGCCGTATAACGATATTGGCTGTGCTTTAACTTTTTTTGTGGTTCGTCCAATCCGAAGTGGTGGTCAATGGTGACCCATTGTTTACTTCTAGGTAACGAACTACATCATCTGCCTCCCTTTTCCCAACTATCTTGGGGTCGTCTTCCAATCTAAACGGATGCCGCTGAATACCAGTGTTTTACATGGAGCGATTGTCTGAGCTCCACAACCCAGTTACTGGGTAACATGATACTCCATGGTAAGACTGGTTGTCAGACTTTCGCGCTTCTGACGACCCGTAACGTCTGTCAAAAGATCTACGAATGACAGCCGGGACCAACGGCCTAACGTGCTTCTGCGGCTCTTAAAGCTAGTCAATAGAACTTCATTGACTGTGCTCAAACCTACCCACCATGATCAGCTTACAATGTTCCCACTGCTGGGCCTTCTCTCTTCTAGAGGGCGTGGGCCCACGCGGGCCCAGTGCGGGCTGGTGAAAACCTAACCTGGGCCCTCTTTATATTCAGCTTTTTAAAATAAATTAAATATTGCAATAGGCATTAGAAATATTTCCAATGTGCAATGTTGACACTATTAACAGCTACTTTCCAGTTGAATGTCATGAAAACGTGTTGAGGCAACGTCTTAGTGTTCTCAAACTCAAGGCATTTATTTATTTATATATACTTTATTGTACTACCAGAAAAAACATAACAAAAAAATACGATTTTTAATACAAAACATACAATGGGCGGCCTTATCGTTTTCTGCGATCTCTTCCAGGCAACCTTGGAATGGACAGTGAATGCGTGGATATAAAAAAATGGGGTTGTTAGTGGTGCAAAATAATATACTACAATAGATACATTTTTTTCAATTAAACCATTTACAGGCACTTTTGAACTGTCAGAAAATATGAAGCTAGTTGCCAGCATAGTTACCTACTAGGTTTGTTCTGAAAAATAAAACAAGTAACTATGCTGAAATGAGCAGTCGAAGGAACACTGCTTATTTAAATAAAGTAGGTATTAAAGGTTTCGCGGAGGGGCCCGTGGCTAAATAATAACAGCCGCACAGGTCGATCGATCAGGTTAAGCTACGCTTGCTGCGGTGTGGGTCTGTGGATGGGTGATCATCTTTACGTACCGTGACCCCTCCGCCCAAGTAACACAGGCATGCTGAATAAAGTTTGAGTAATAGCAATTCGCAAATCTTTACAGCTATAAGTTACAAAACGTGGGAGTAAGTGGATATTGAAAGAGCCAAATTCTGAATAATATTCTCTTTTGGCCTTTATAATTCTTTTAGCTTAGTAAAAGTTGATTTAAGTTGACTATTTTTCTAAAAGCTTAGTAATAACTTCTATACCGCATATAACTCAGACGTTTTTAAGCCTAAAGCATAACATAACAGATGACTTTAATTTGAAAAAGAGTGCCTGGGACAGCATTTATCTGTATAATAGTATAAGTAGCTGAATAAACGTAGTTATCTAATACTAATCTACAAACTTTACTCAGCTTATTGCTTATGAAACCACTATATGCTGTAAAATAGTGAGTCTTCTGAATAATGGTGTAGTTAATTTCTATTAAATAGCTTGATTTTGAATAACCGCTTTTAGTTGGTCATGAAGTCACATGAGGTTCCATATTTTATCAATTATTCAGCTTCTGTATAAAAATGTTTTCTGGGTTCTGTAAAGAGCTTATTTCGGTATAATAGAAATAAAGTCATGGTTTATAGCTAACTAACACGAATGGAAGTTGAATGATGTATTCTTATTCCGCAATGACTTCTATAAGTACCATTTTTAAACAAGTTATATAGAGTTTTTCTGGGTAGTAATTGAATTAGGCCGTTTAAAACATTGATGTTACTAAATGTATCGTTTTCTACTCTTCAAGCCCTTTCATTTGATACCCATATTAAGCGGGTTGAGAAAAAATATCCATATTGCCATATTGAAATTATTACAATATTGAGTACTGTACATTGTATTGTTACCAGAACTAAAGGTGTATGCAAAATTTCAGCTCAATCGGATACCAACAAATGGTCGAAAAATGGTTTGCAAATTTTGACGGACAACTTACATACATACATTTACATACTTACATACGAACAGTGCAAGCTAAATAAAAGCTTGTAATAAAAAGTGACTTGTAGTAGGTAGTCAATTATTATAAATAAAAGCGTTAAAATAATCTCAATTTCTTTTATTTCTTCTTAAACTTTCATTAAGACAACAGTATAAAGTGAATGTCCATGACATCTAGTCTACGTTTCAAAAATCTGGACCAGGTTGAGCATTTTCGTCTTTTCAAAGTGAATCGGAAATATATTTGGGCCATCGAAGTTTTCCTTTGTTTTCCCAGTGGGAAGGTACAGTAGATAATTCTGCTCTGCCCCTTCGACGTGTGGACACTATCTTAAACGGCATTTTCCTGCAAGACATTTCGCTTTATATTAGGAACACAGTACAATATGAAATTCGTACGATATTAGTAAAAAAAATCTCAACCATTTGAGCAAATGGGGGGTCAGCTGATTGCTAACTAAGAAGTTTGTCTATTAATCACAATTTATTTCATTAAACTAGCATTCTTAGTTTCCGAGACTTTCAGGTATTTTTATATAACCCTAATTCTTTGCTCTCGAGTGTAGGTAAGTATTTATATAAATTTTCCTGAAAAATTGGGTCTATCGCATTTTATTTTGAACCCTAATTAGCTGTATAATTAATCATATTTAGTTACTTATTCAAGTGTTATTCATATATTTGTACTACTGGATCACTATTTCTCAAATAAAAGCTTAATAATCAGAAAGGCGTGACTTTTTATTCAGAGTTATGTAAATCTGGAGAGCTTTTATTCAGCTTATAATGAATCGCCATTAAAACTTATTTTTAAGTAAACTATTGACTCATTATCATTAATCATTATTATCAAATGCCTAATTTTAGTAATTAATTACAGTTAAAAATACAGGTTATAATTTATTTAATGACTTTTGAAAGATAATTAACATTAGCTACCCATCCTAAGTATTTTTGTCAACACAAAAGTCTTTATTTATGTCTTATTTACTATCACTAAACTTGATTACCTAAGCGGCGCGTGAAAAATGTTGAGATAATTCATATGCTATTCACGATAAAACTACTTGCGCAGTAATATTTAACGTGTATCATGGTTATAATACATAATAACATTTACTTACCAATTCTTAGTTTCGATTTCGATTTTATTCAATGCAACGACATATGAAGTGTCACAATGCCGCACTGCAAGATTAAACACCACTTTTTTTCTACTTTACAACATAACTCTTAATTTTGTTTGAAAAGTATTACGCAAATGAATAATTTCTGAATATAAATATCCATATGCATTTGTCTGAATAAATATGAAATAACAGCTCTATAAAAGAGATGTCAGCTTTTTCTCAGATATTACTAAGCTAAGTGGGCCATTACTAAGCTATTACCCAGACTTTAAATCGCTGTTATACAGACTAAAGAATTTAAAACTGTGCCCAAATTGCTTGATTAACAGCTGAATAGACGTTTACTCAGACATTATCCAGACAATAGTTTCAGCTTATAGTTTCGCGGATCTCTATTACTCAAACTTTATTCAGAATGACTGTGTTACTTGGGCGTGCCTCGGAAAGCATGTTAAGCCGTTGGTCTCGGCTGTCATTGTGGATCTTTAACAGTCGTTACGGGTACTCAGAAGCCCGAAAGTCTGACAACCAGTCTTACCAAGGGGTATCGTATTACCCACTAACTGGGTTAGAGAGGTCAGATAGGCAGTCGCTCCATGTAAAATACTGGTATTCAGCTGCATCCGGTTAGACTGGAAGCCGATCCCAACATAGTTGGGAAAAGGCTAGGCAGGTGATTAACGGTTTCGCGTAAATATGTAGCTCTAACTGATTTCATGATGAACATTTAACAAAACAATTAACAGCTATGTTCACACTGTGCAACTGCACAGTCAGTATAAAAACTCCGCCAATAAATAACAATAAATAAAACATAATAAATAACTCAATTATTTTTAATTACAACATCCTACTCGACCTTAATCTGCAGTTGCGTGCGATCGACTAATTACAGATTATAAACGCTTGCGTTTATCTGCTCGTGCGTACTGCGTACCCGGCCTAATGATTTTACTCAGTGAAAACTGGGCTGTATCACTAAAGAAGATGATAGAAGGTTTACTCTTGATGAAGCATGGTCTTCATATAACCTGACCAAGATTATGTCTGGACTTTAAAAGAGACTATGACCTCTGAGTTTGTTTCGGCCTTTCTTCTCAGAGTAGTCGGATAGGAAACGTCGACCTCATCTAGATTAAAAAAAAACATGATTGACGTGTAAAAGTGTTTGTACAAACCTACTTACAAAAATAAAATCATTTATCATTCATTTATCATGAGGAATGGGGACTGCTAATCATCAAATAGTTCATAGAGACAGCTATCTCGTCATCTTGTTGTACCACGGCTGTTAACGTTGCAGAATAAATAGCGCTGTGCTTACCACCTTGCTAATAAGATAGCATTGTGGACGTTTGGAAATTATATTGCTCTAAAGTAGAACTTACACAAATAAAGAACCAATTGGGGGAAATTATCCGTCAGCCATTGCTAAGACCCTGTGCGAAATAGAGCCCCAGGGCTAGTTTTCTGCGTCAGCCGGCGTTAATATGATGACGACAACCGCTGCTCCATACGATAAGATAAAAAAAACAAAAAAAACAAAATCTATATATATAAAAGAAAGTCGTGTTAGTTACGCTTTTTATAATTCAAGAACGGTTGAACCGATTTTGCTGAAAATTTAGGGTAGGAGTAGGGTAGGAGTAGGTTAGGAGTATGTTAGGAGTAGGGTAGGAGTAGGGTAGGAGTAGGGTAGGAGTAGGGTAGGAGTAGTGTAGGAGTAGGGTAGGAGTAGTATAGGAGTAGGGTAGGAGTAGTGTAGGAGTAGGGTAGGAGTGGGGTAGGGGTAGGGTAGAGTAAGGGGTAGGACACCACGTGAACGAAGTAGCGGCGGGCAGCTAGAAATAATTTATATAGCAAAACAACGTTTGCCGGGACAAACAACAATTCCTAGATCGCAGCTTCGCTTAGTGTCAGCGCCATGTGTTTTACTTTTTGCATCGTATTATTTCATCGCTATTGCTCTCCAAACGATTAAGAAAAGAAAACCGCCATGACCTAAAACTAAAAATTCGAAGACATCTATTCTGACGTCCACTAAATAATCTACCAATCGCAATGGGCCCTCGTATTCTCAACGTTTCTTCATTCAGCCCAATCCCTATAAAGGAGCAGGTGCCTGCTCTGCTCTGATGTATCTCTGCAGTTAAAAAAAGGTTGACTGATAACTCTAAAATATATCCTCACTAGCTTCCGCCCGCGGCTTCGCCCGCGAGGTATGTCGATAAAAACTATCCTATGTCCTTCCCCGGGATGCAATCTATCTCTCTGCCAAATTTTATCGAAATCCGTTCTGTGGTTTAGGCGTGAAAAGGTAACATTCAGACAGACAGACAGAGTTACTTTCGAATGTATAATATTAGAATGTATTGTCTATATCGACGGTTAAGAGGAAATAGGGTTTATGCGACAAAAAATGAAATGTTCAGGAGAGTCGTTCGAAGTTTTAAATTTTAGAAAAAATTACGTGAAAATGATTTTTGCTAGGGCATAAACTCCAAAAAAGTTATCGTAGGGTCATGAGAGTAAGCGCATTCGAAAGAGCGGAAAATTTTACGTGGGATAGCATATATGTCTAACTCATTTTAGACCAAAATGTCGCTTATGCTTCCTTTTTACCGTCGACATACTTTTAGTTTTGGACAATGAAAGACAGTTTGCTCTAACAATGTCTATTTGTCCGCTAAGTGAGTGTGTACAGTTGCCGGCACGTAACTTGGCAAGAGTTTTTGTAATGGTCAGTTTGCGCACGCACAATTTCATACATTTTTATATGCGCGAACTTCCCCCACTACGAAAATCTCTTGCCAAGTTACGTGCCGGTAACTGTATCTTCATCCTCACGCACACTGGTGTTGCGTTTCTGACCTTACTACATCTCAACAGCATTGTTAATAGTCACTTGTATCTAGCCACAACAAGACTAAGCACTTACTACTGTTTCAACAACTAATTGCTGTTAACTGCAGTTGTTAAAAAAACGTTAAGCAGGTGGTAATCTTGCGCATGTTACCATGACAATGAGACCGAAGTGGGTTAGTGACGCCGGATATGTACAGACGCCAGCACATCAAGTTACTACAATCTGTCAAATTTCTTTAATAGATTTTCAACTATATTGCTAAAGCGTAAAGGTTAAAGTTGATTGGAAAAATTTGACAGTTTCGGGTAGTTTGATCTGTTGGCGATCGTACAATACTGGGTATACTGTAACAAAATAATTATTATTGTCACGTTACTGCATTATAATGAATATCTCCGCAATACTCATAATAATGGATGGAGGTCAGAAAGGCAGTTATCTACATCATCATCATTTCAGCCGAAAGACGTCCACTGCTGGACATAGGCCTCCCCCAAGTTTTGGGCGGGGGGGGGGGGGGGGGTTTTGCCATAATCGCCACGCTTGGCAGGCGGGTTGGCGATCGCAGTATAGTAAGGTGGTGGAATGCATAGAGAACGCTGCTGCCCATTCTCCGGTACGCCCCTTAGTCGCCTTTTACGACACCCACGGGAAATATGGGGTGGTGCTATTCTTTAAGTCCGGCACCACACAGACAGCGTGAAAACTTAGGAGCTGTCAATAGTCAAGTCCTAGCAAAAACAAACTCACTTCACCTAAGTTTTCACGGTGAGATTTTTACAGAATCGACCAGCTGCTCTTGTCCTCGGTCACGCCTGATGAAAAGCGATGGATGAGGTCTATGATGAACCGAGCGTTCCCAGAAGATGCCTCTTCACTCTAGCTTTGAAGGCAACTTTTTTTTTTCTCATGTGAAATCAAAACCCACCCGTGTTCCTTCCTTAGCCCTTTACAAATCTTGTTATTGACATTTTCGCATTATACACAAAGGTATAAGAAAGTCCAAAGTCGCTTATTCTATATAATTTTTACGACTTATGTATCAAAGCCAAATCATTGTATTTCAAATAGGCAGTTATAAAAAGAACTTTTGAACGTTACAATTTCCAAAAAATAGATTTGATTCTAGTCGCCCCTTGCAAAAGGTAGCTTCGTATGGAGAAGAATGGGCAAGAAACTCCAGCGTTACTCTTTTAAAGTGTTTTACAATATTTTGTATCATCATTTCAGCCGAAAGACGTCCACTGCTGGACATAGGCCTCCCCCAAGCACCTCCACTTCGACCGGTTCTGTGCTTCTCGCATCCAACGGGTTCGTGCGGCCTTCACAAGGTCGTCGGACCTCCTTGTGGGAGGCCTTCCAGCGCTTCGTCTTTCGGTACGCGGTCGCCACTCCAGAACCTTTCGGCCCCATTGGCCATCTGTTCTGCGAGAAATGTGCCCAGCCCACTGCCACTTGAATTTGGCAATTCTTCGGACTATGTCGGTTACCTTGGTTCTCCTACGGATCTCCTCATTCCTTTTGTATACATTAATTATATAATGTAGGTAGGTACTGTACCTACTTCTCCTTTCCAAAAGTTTCATAAAAACTATGGAGCCAAAAGAAAGCCCTAACATTTGTGCGCGGAATCCTGTTCCACTTTTAAATTATGCCTCAAGTAATTTCCTGGCTTGTCACTTTTCATAAATCGAACCTAACATAAAGACGTAATAACTGGTCAGCACTATATCAATTTCTGTGTTGGCAACCTTATCATTAATCTACGTATAGCGCACACTAATCTACGTATAGCGCACACTAATTGACATTCTAGTGAACAAAGCGTAATACCAGTGTTAAGAATTTCTCTTTAATTTATTTTTTTTGTATTTCGTTCTCGTTTTTAACCTTGGGTATGCCTTAGTTAGAGTCTGATATTGTGGCAGCTTTGAATACAGTCATTAGTGGTTCGTCTAAAGTCAATTGGTCTTAACAATTTAATTGGGTTGCTTTTACACTTATTTTTGTGTGTTTTTGTAAGAATACCTACTGGCAATTTGTGACGCACTACTAGTTTTTCCAAAGACATTCATTAAAGCAGGGTGCTCCAGTTGATACATGTAATTCTCGATTCCTATTTCTTATCGGTCATCATTAGTTACTTCAACTTGTGCACTCGACTTCGTCCGCGTGAAATTTCTTATACCCCAGACCCACACAAAAAAAAAAAATTGTGATTTTCATATGGCAATGTCATATGAAAATCACTATTTCTTTTTTTTATGCCTTGAGATTCTGGTAGACCTATAGTTCCAGAGATTAGCGCGTTCTAACAAACAAACTCTTCAGCTTTATTATTAGTATAGATATAGATAATATAGACCTGTTCAATTCTTCACGGCTCAGTATGGGACACTTACTTTAAACCATCAGTGATCAGCAAAAGATCATAGAATTCTTCTTAAAGAGCGAATACTCTGGAAGGACTGAACGTGCATTGACTATTATCAATCATAATCATACCACGCTAGCTCATGGAGTGTGGACGACTTTAGACGATTAGGTAAATCAAGGGTTGCTCAAAGTATAACCAGTGACAGTCAGGGTCTAAACAGACGGACTGCATTTCAGCTGCAACTTCGCAGTTTGGATGCAGTTGACCTTAACTGCTTCGAAACCTAGATATGACAAAACTGCATCCAAACTGCGTAGTAACAGCTGGCATGCAGTCCGCCTGTATAGACCCTACGTCAGTGACTCAGTATCGAACCTTTATACTCCTACATCACCAGGAGTCTATCTGTCTACCCTTTTCCGTCGGGAAAAGGGTTAGGGGAAAGATGCTAGTTGTAGCGTCTGTGTTCCCTTCCACATTTAACCCGTCTGCCTTCAAAGCTAGAGTGAACAGGTATCTTCTGGGCACGCTCGTTCCATCAAAGACCTCATCCATCGCTTTCTATCAAGCGTGATCGAGGTCAACAGCAGGCCCATTCAGAAATAAAAAAAATAATAAAGCCTCTGATCATGTTACGTTAGTTTTACGTCCAGAAGGAACTGCCAAATAGCGTTCTTAAGGGATTACAGGACCTAAACGCAAAAAAACGCAAGTTTAAGAAGCAATAAAAGTATATGATCGACTACAGTAAACCAAATCAGAAAAATGTATTATGATATTCTTCAGGATATATGCTAGGTAAATAGTGTGTTGAAAACATAATAACTACAACTAATTTGATACGATAGAAATACATCATGAAGATACCTCTAAAAATTTCTTTTTACAATAAAAACCATACTAATATACATACAATCACGCTGATATTTGTCAGATTAGGTATTCTACAAGCAACATACTAAAGCTAAGTTTTAATTTTTTAGTGCAAACAATAGATTTTTTATAAATTGATAATTGCTTCATATTTTGAAATAAATTACCAGCGTTGTGTCACATAATTATACACAGTGACCGCACTTCAGGTCATGTAGTCCCTTTAATGACAATAAACGATTTATTCCGGTCTTAAACGGAAGTATTGACGGCAATAATTCCGTTTGGTTAAGACGTATCATATATTTTTACAGTTGCGTTTCGTAACAGCTATAACCGGTTACACCAACGCATTGAAGCTAACAGTTTTAACAGCACGTATAATTTACTTGACCGCAACCACAAGCTCGTTACTTAGATACATCTCATCAGTAATCATGTATACACACTTGTAGATACATCTGGTCAGAAATAATAATATAGTTGTATCTGGTTCGTATATAAAACACAAGCTTCTGCCCGCGACTTCATCCGCGTGAAAGTTATTTTTCCCCCGACCCATCCCGACGTATCTCATCGCCTGCCCGCGCTATTACTCCATTTTTGCTTAGCGCTCTTTTTTTCCGCTTTGCTCGGCTCCTAAGGGTCATAGCGTGATGTTAGATAGCCTATAGCCTTCCTCAAGAATTGGGCTATCAAATACATAAAGATTTTTCCAAATCCGGCTGGTAGTTCCAGAGATTACCCCTTACATGCAAACTTACAAACTTTACCTCTGTATAATATTAGTACTCGTATAGATATAGATAATCAGCCTGCGTCGTCGCCACTGCTGGGATAAAGGGCTTTTAAAATTAAAGCAGTGGGCGATAATCAACCACGCGGGCCCAGTGCAAGTTGGGGATGTCACATGTCTCCGAATTTTTGGTTCCAAGACATGCCGGTTTCCTCACGATGTCTTCTTTCACCGTTTTGAGAGCAATGGTGATGAAATTAAAATACACAAAGTATAAATAGTAATAGTAGTAATACACAAAGTGCCTGGGTTCGAACTCACGATCAACAACTCGTAAGTCGGGGCCGATACCACTTTGCCACCACTGCTTACCCACCCATAGTTTTATGTGACCAAAGAAACGATAGATGGACATGGCGAGTTAACGACTAATAGGGAAGTATGGAAGAAGACATGTTGTGCCGATCCCAAATAAATTGGGATAAGGGCAAGAGAATAATGAGTTTTATGTGTGATTGTGATGAATTCAGGATTGTATGAACGACAACGGGGCTGGAAGGGGTTAATACTGAGATGACGGCTGATGAAAATTGTATGGACGAAGAAAATATTAATCGTGCTGCAACTACCTACATCAAACGAGACATGACGACATGAATTGAGATTGGAGCTGGAGAGTGATGTGTTTTATCTCTAAACGTCAAACTTCTTACTAGCTCCTACTCATGTTAAACTCCTCTACCTAAGTTGAGTTGTTGTAGTTATACATCCATACTAAAATTATACAGTCGAAAGTAACTCTGTCTGTATGTGACTTTTTCACGCCTAAACCACTGAACGGATTGCGATAAAATTTGGCAAGGAGGTAGATGGCATTCTAGGGAAGGACAGGACTACTTTATGTCTCGGTCGCATATGCCCGTGGGGGAATTTTTTACATCCACGCGGACGACGCTTGCAGAAACTACTTAGTATTATATAATATTGACTGATAGTTTTAAAATTGCTAATAACAACGGTCAGCAAAATAACTGAAATCACTGGCCGATCGGTTTGTTGATATGAGAATCTTTTCAGATTCAACGAACGGTTATTGGCTCGTCTACCTTTTTTTTTTTTTTTTTTTGTGGATGGGAAATCATCAAATGACTCCTCCCGCTCTGGGTGGAGCGGAAGGGAGTGTCAGACTCTTACTGACTAAAACCCACCCGTGTTCCTTCCTTAGCCCTTTATGTTCCGGGCCAGCGGTAACCCTTTCGGACAGTCCCGCTGACCCGGCAGGCTTCGGCCCTAAGGGGCCCCTCCTCGATGCTGACATCTCTTTGAGGCGCGCGTGGAACACGTACGCGCCATCCGGCACGGGCCTGGTCCTGATCGGGCGGTGAGCTACCCATTACTCTCCGCCCGCAGGCCCGCGCCTACGGTGGCCGGGAGTCGTCACGCGGCTCCCGACGCCCGGAGCGTCTCCCGCGGCGGCTGGGACGGGAGGCTCTCTCCCTGAGCCGTTCCGCCACCTCCTTCGCTAGCATGACTGCTTCGCAGAAGGAGGTGACTGCCTCCCATTCCCTCTCGCCCCGGACCATGGCTTGCACCAGGGCCGGACGCGAGAGGTCGCCGTCGCTGCCAATCGCCTCTACGAGGTCACGGCGGTGCTCCGCCCAAGCGGGGCAGACCTCCACCGTGTGCTCCACCGTGTCCTCTGGGCGATCCTGGCAATGGTGACACCCGGGCGTTTCCTCCCGCCTGATGATGTGCAGGAACCTCCCGAAACTTCCGTGTCCGGTGAGGACCTGCGTCAGGCGAAAGGTGAGGGCGCCGTGGCGCCTCTCTAGCCACTCCTCAAAGAGGGGTCTTATCGCCGCTATCGCGGCGTGCCCTGCGCTGGGTTGCGACAGTCGCTCTTTCCATGCCGCCATGAGATCGCGCCGGAGATCCGTCCGCTCCGCAGCGATTTGCCGCGGAAGCAGATCCTCCCCCCGGCGTAGTGCCTCCGCGCGCCACTCATACAGGCGCGCGAGGACTATCGCCTCCAGTGGCTCGTCTACCTACGTGTGCAACTTGAGATGGTTCGATTTAAAAATATTGTGACTTATAAATTCAATATTGTTTCGACTGCCTTAACGAAGCTACTCAGATTAAAGATCAAATTGGATTAGTAAAATCTAGAAACTCCAAGGTTGAATAGAGGGAAATCTCAACTTTGTGATTTCGGATTTTCAAACACACAATAATCGATACCAAATTCTTTTGGAAAAGTTTAGTCAGTCAAAATCCAAAGTTAAACTAGGTTGAGAATCAGCACTTTTCGAACGTCAAAATTACAAATGACAGTCCCCCAAAACGCCCGCCCTTCACCACTTCCTAGTGTTTTCACTGGGGAGAAGAAATGGCGCAACAAACTCCCCAGCAGCACAGCTGTCTGGTCAGTTAGAAAATACTTGATTGTATACAATACTAGGTATGTAAAGTAATTAACATTACAGGACACAGAACATTAAATCAATTTTTTTGCTATATGTTAGCTAGCCATAGCATCGGTATATCCGATAGTCAAAATACGAACTTGAACGTGCAGTTGCGGATACCAGCCCATCATATACAACAACTACTAAAGTCTACTACTAGTCTGATAAACGGGATAGTAGCAATGCACTACAAAACTCATTATCAAAAACACAAATCTAAACTCCATTTTTTTGTCCACAGGCAAACACCTAGTCTTTACAACGGACCCTGAATCCGTGAAAGACGAATTCGCGTTTGACAATCCTGGTTTCCGACAAGAAGAGCGCACAGCTTGGCAACATGAGGCGCCAACCCTGCCTCTTAGCGGCAAGCATCACGGTCTGCATGTGGAGTTCACCAAGCCAGAGCATAGCAAGGATGATTCACATTTACAGGTAAGAAACTTTATTTAAATGATATCGGACGAGAAATAAGCGACGACAGCCAACGTGGCGGTAAGTGATAACCGCCACCTTTGGTATGTACAATATCCGAGACATCATATTTTACGCTGTCATTACAGAGACGAAGATGAAATGTCTCAAGTGCTAGTAGTTACACCACAGAATACTTATGGTAATAAATTGTGCACGAATAAATAATCGATCTCACCAATGTTATTGGTGCTTTATGATTGCGACTGGCAGTGATTACTGTTTCACTTGAAACGGGAAGCCTTTTTATTCTGGCAATAACATTTACTTTATAATTATCTTCCTGGCACTGTGTTTTCACCTATTAGTTCTTTCGTAACAGATTGTTGAAACAGCTATATTTCCTTCTCCTATATCTACAGTCTCTGTCTTGAGCACCTTTGCTTTCTCCAGCGAGATAGTAATCATACCAATAACATCACAAGTAAACATCGATGATCTAACCTCCGTCAGAACGACTAAAATCCAATAATCATTACGACTTTTCTCAAATACCAAGTTTTTTCCAGTGTACCCCAGTCCCTGAGAATCCCACAAGTACATTGCAGGGTAACAAATAAACATCATCAAGATAACTAGACGTTTATCGTCCATTACGGTATCTCTATGGACCGAGCTGGTATCGCCAATTCAGCTCTATTTCTGTCTCAACGAATTGGATGGGATTATATAAGATGTTTATAGAGTCTAGCTGTCTAAGAAAAGTATGCCTAAAGTAAAGAGGAATCTTTATGGTTTTAGGTTCAGAGTTGGTTGTAGATGTAACCCAGCCTTTATTTTCAGTGTTTATAACAGAGTGTCTTCATTCACCAAAATATCTCTGTGTTGGACACGGTCGGAATTTGTATAGAGCTGTGTCCTAACAAAAAAATATGCATGTACATTGACATACAGTACGTTATATTATGTCCTTACAATAGTTTAGGTTTTATGATCAGAGAAGAAGCGAGAGATACTGTAAAAGATACAAAAAAAATATGTCTCAACATTGTGAATAGCAATGATCAAAAATTCATCATATCGGTTCGGTACCTAGTTTAGCTTTGAAAACTAACAAAGATTTTGAAATTGTTAGGAGTGATTCACGTGAGAGGAGCGCTCTCGAATTGTATTATGTTTGCTAAACTATGATATCGAAAGTCATAATACGTATCAATATTGAAGTGTTGACTGTACTATGTATCACTACTGATCGTCCGATAAGTCGTTTGTAATTTGATGAAGTGGATTTAAATGTCTGTACTTCGGCAAAAATTGGCCA
The DNA here is from genome assembly GCA_916614155.1 of Mesoligia furuncula. Lineage (NCBI taxonomy): Eukaryota > Metazoa > Arthropoda > Insecta > Lepidoptera > Noctuidae > Mesoligia > Mesoligia furuncula. The sequence goes on along the minus strand of OU744815.1, from coordinate 15,540,053 downwards.
GCATGAGAGAGGCATAAAAGTTTACGTTATGTGTCTGCTACGTGAGAAATACTAAACATGACGCAATAAAGAAAATAAACACAAAAAAAAATAAGAAAGGGTTGAGGGAAACATGCGTCAAATCCACGCAAAACGACTATCGCTCAACATTATGCTGCGACCCTATATGCAAGACAGAGCCCCAGAGCTGGTTTTCGGCGACAGCCGGCACCGAAGAGAGTGATTATTATAATAATCTGCCAAGAGTGCTGATTATGTCAATGACAACATCTCATATCTTATATCTGAGGGTTCACTATAGACTATAGGCATACTTCTGCCTAACCAGTCGTTACTGGTAGGTAGTCGGAACCCGAAGTCTGACAACCAGTCTTACCCAGTTACTGGGTTGTGGAGGTCAGATAGGTGGGCAGTCGCACCATGTGGAATGCTAGTATGCTGGCATCCGGGTAGACTGGAAGCCGACCCTAACATATCTGGGAAAAGGCTAGGCAGATGATGATGACTTCTGCCTTACCCTTGGGGATATACAGGTGTGATACTATGTTATTTTAATATCTCCTATGATTGTTCAACGCCCCTGTCTGATTTCCTGTGCCTGTTTGGCAATCTGAGCGTTTGTTTTCATTACAAGACATTCACGAGCTTACACGATGACGACGACTTAGATAACCATCTGCAGACAGGTAGAAAAACAATTAATCAAATCATATATGAAATTGCAAATTCACATTCCAACGCAAGATATTCGAGGCGAAAGTGTTACTCAGAAAGACGCTTCACTCTTTGACAAACTATTGAATCAACAGACACTATTACATAACTGCATCACTTCCTCAAGCTGTGATGTTAGCTGTAATGTCAAAATGGCTTCATAACCATGTAATACTGTGTTACATACTGTCACGCATGTTATACAAGAGGTATTTGGGCAGTTGAATGCGGGTTATAAAATAAATATCTGTAATAAAATGGCTATAAAGAGGTTGTGGATTTGTAGTTTTCGGTAAATTAATTTAATGGGGGTTCCAATCTTTTAAAGTAAAGGTAGCTACATAATTATGTCGTTTGAGCCATGGTCAGTCCTTGCGGGTTGTTCGAAAGAGATACCGTGGCCCCTGGCACAGGCAACTGAAGGAACACGGGTGGGTTTTAGTCAGTAAGAGTCTGACACTCCATACCGCTCCGCCCAGAGCGCGAACGTCCCAACGAAAAAAATAAAAAAGTTATGATCAGTGCTCTCTATTTCGTAGGTATCATATGAAAATTTTAGATGTTTAAGAGAAGTTAGACAATAATCAAAGTGATTTATCACACTAATATTATAAAGGCGATTTGTTAGTGTGTTTGTATGTTTGTTACTTCATCACGCAAAATCTTCTCAACGGATTTGGATGAAATTTGGCACAGGGATACTTTATAACCAGAATTAACACAGGATACTTTTTATCCCGATATTTCCACGGGATCGACTTATGCGGGTGAAACCGCGGGGCGCTCCTAGTTATTTATAAAGATACATAACAAAACACATAAACTTAGGTACGCCTTCTTCCATGTAGGTTGGCAGAAACTACAGAACGCCACCTGCTACGACATCATACATACTCCTTTTGCTTCGTTTACGGTTATAAATTTGATCGAAGAACATTACCTATTTTTTTTTAGCCTAATCTAAACTGACGTGCGTGAAACTTGACGCGGGAAAAGGCCTCCCGCAAATCCTTCCAGGAACCCTTTTCCCGCGTCACGTCGAACCAGCCCTCGCGGTACGCGTCCAGAGCGTCTCGCCATCTCTTTCTGGAACTGCCTCGGCGGCGCCGTCAATCTTCAGGCACCCATTGCATATTGTTTGGAGGCTTTTGCCTAGCGGTCATCGGGCATACGGCTGATGCCTTCTTTCCTACATCTACCAATAAGGTCACTATATTCCTGGCGTTTCCACTCACATCGGCCATCTGGATTTATAAAGATGGTTGGTTATTATCGCGAAAGATGCTGCTGGGCATTCGAAAGTCGCCTAATACGTCATCCACATATGAGAAAGTGACAGGACTTTGACAAAACAACTGTTTACACTTAGCTATAATATACATATGTATACTCCAAGGTCATTGCAAGTGAAGATCCTATTTCTTCCGAAAGAAACAAGTCTATGAAAGCCTTTTCTCTGACGTAAGGTAAGTTCTATTACCCGATTGCGCGACAGTAAAGACAGGGTTATGTTTTTCGATCAAAATTTTATAAATTCAAAGCATTTATTTCAATTAAACCACTTACAGAAACTTTTGAGTTGTCAAGGAGACGCTCATAATAGTGTGACGAGATCGCCTTTACACAATTATTACCCACGATGTTAAAGCCAATAATACTACACCTGCTAATTATATTTAATAAAAAACACACGTTCATACGCAGATTACCATCGAACGTAAAATATAAAATAGTAGTAAAGATAACGCGTGCTATTATTTTCTGCTCGCGCAGCTTTCGAGTAAACTTTCAAATTATGCACACATTCCGTCTCCTGTCATTCCCCTGGTTGTTATCATAGCACGTACATCGGCAATAGGCAGGGCTTACACTGCTTGGTAAAGAGGAAAGTAAATTAAATAAAAACGCGCGTGTCAATGTAGAAAGTTTGGAGATGACAAAACATCGGACTTGTGTAATCTGCAGGATTTTGCGCATGACGCACATTTTGTTCACAATGGCAAAGGATTTTGAAAGAATCTCCTAATCCACTTTTTCGTGTTTGAAAAATTTGTCTGGTCGACAACGTATACAACCCAGTGAATGTTGTTCAACTATCAAAATTAAAGACACTACCAGCAGAACCTAAATGCAACCGTAAAGTATTTTGGGGTAAGATCGACACTGGTATAAGACCGTATGAATAAAATTCTCACCTAATGTGGCAATGTTTTTAATGCAGCAATAAACATTGGTGTTATCTATCATTATTTTAATTCTGCTACGACGAAGATCAGAGCAAAATTTACTTTTGCAGGCAAAGATTTTGATTCCTACGGTCTTACCCCAGCAACGATCTTACCCCAACATAGCTTATCTGATCAATCATAAATTCATCATCCACAGTCCAAAATTACTCACTGCTGGACTCAGGCATTTCTTTGCTTGTGCCAGTCTCCCTTTCCTATTCCAGTTTCCTCCAGGTTTAACCCGCGATGACAACAATCTAAGCATTACCGATTTACTGTGTTTTTGAAGTGAAAACGTCTTATACTCCGTTAAGATTTCACTTCTATTGTGTGGCCATAAGCACACACCCTCTTTTTAACCGAATTCATAAAAGGAGGAGGTTCTCAATTCGTCTGTTTTTTTAAATATAATAATATTATGTTCGGGCATAACTTCTTTATTTATGAACCGATTTTTTTAAAGTATCATTCCACTATTTGAAAATAGAGTAAATATCACCAAATTTTGTTATTTACCTCTGGGTTGAAAGCGTTACTAATGCACCTATATGTTACCGTTCATATGCAATGAATAATTCTCATATTAACCGGGTAATGTGCACATTATACAGGCAGTTCTGCTTAATGACCGAATTATGCATATTTCGTATTGTGATCTGGAGAATGTGGTTTATTTAGTTTGGAAGATTGACAGTTTGGTAGCAAATGTTTCTGATTGGCTTCACTTATTTTAAGAGATACAGCCGGGGCATCAATAACCAATATTGGATATGGCGACCCTGACCTGTCTTTGTGGTGCCGGACTTAAAGAATAGCACCACCCCATACTTCCCGTGGGTGTCGTAAAAGGCGACTAAGGGTCGTACCGGAGAATGGGCAGCAGCGTTCTCTATGCATTCCACCACCATACCATACTGCGATCGCCAACCCGCCTGCCAAGCGTGGCGATTATGGCAAACCCCCCCTTTTGGGGGAGGCCTATGTCCAGCAGTGGACGTCTTTCGGCTGAAATGATGATGATGAAGAAAATCTGGTAACATTCTACAAGGGTACATAACATTACTCCTCAAATACCTCCCTGGGCAAAGATCTCCCTGGGCAAAGACCTCCCTGGGTAAAGACCTCCCTGGTCGAAGGCCTCCCTCCCTTTACTCCTCCTTCCACCTTACTGGTTACATTTTATTTTTGTTGGAATAGAGTAATAAGTATAAAGAGTAATAAGTAGTAGAGTAATAAGTATAAAAAAAAAACCGGGCAAGAGCGAGTCGGACTCGCGCACCGAGGGTTCCGTAACATCCCGGTTTATGCATAAGGTTTATGTTTATGAAATTAAATGTTTATTTTTATTTTTGAGTTGATTGAATGAATGGTAAATTGTGGTTTACGATTTATGACGTATTAAAAAAAAACTACTTACTAGATCTCGTTCAAACCAATTTTCGGTGGTAGTTTACATGGTAATGTACATCATCTATTTTTTTTAGTTTTATCGTTCTCTTATTTTAGAAGTTACAGGGGGGGGACACATTTTACCACTTTGGAAGTGTCTCTCGCGCAAACTATTCAGTTTAGAAAAAAATGATATTAGAAACCTCAATATCATTTTTGAAGACCTACCCATAGATATACCCCACACGTATGGGTTTGATGAAAAAAAAAATTTGAGTTTCGGTTCTAAGTATGGGGAACCCTAAAATTTATTGTTTTTTTTCTATTTTTGTGTATAAATCTTAATGCGGTTCACAGAATACATCTACTTACCAAGTTTCAACAGTATAGTTCTTATAGTTTCGGGGAAAAGTGGCTGTGACATACGGACGGACAGACAGACAGACGGACAGACAGACAGACAGACAGACATGACGAATCTATAAGGGTTCCGTTTTTGCCATTTGGCTACGGAACCCTAAAAAGTAATCTTAAACAAAATACGCTGGTTTATATTATTTTTATAAATCCACTTTTGCTATGTTAAAATCCACCAAATTCGAGAGTGATGTTAAAAACTTTTTCAACACAAGGAGTCGCTCGGGTGTTTCTTGGTATCTTGACACATTTTGAGGAAATTACTACGAATACTGGTCTTAGCGTAACTTATAAGTTAGCTTAGCAGTGTCAGCCCTATTGCAGTATAATTTCGATCGGCATTCCTATGCGACTCGTTACAAATCGATCCAGGCTGGATTTGCTCTGCGATGTGAATGAACTTGTTCTAGTCTCGACGCTTGGTGCTATGATACTAATACTAAGATTTGTTAACAACTGCCTGCAAACAAGGCTGTACGAGTATCTACAGTTACTATAAATTGTGATTATTTTATATTGTGACATTCGCAATTATATTTGAGTTGCATATGGCTGTGGCCTAGGTTTTAAAGGCCTTACCAACCAGCGAGAGTCCCGGTAGTGGAAACATTATACTTAGGTTAATTTTGCTATGCTTACCTAAGCTCGAAGTTAATTGATTGTAAGGATGATGATATCATCTGCCTCATATTCTGGCAACTCTAGCATGGCTGAAATGAACCTTTTTGGCGCAGTCGTGACACACTATTGTTGTTAAAACATCATTTTCTTAGTTATTTGTATATATTGAAACACACACACAGAAACACGTGCATACAAACAGACAATTAACGCGAATAGGTAAACAGAAAAATAAAAATAAACTGGCCAAGTGCGAGTCGGACTCGCACACGAAGGGTTCCGTACCACAAGGCAAAAACGCCGAAAAAAACATGTTTGTTGTATGGCAGCCCCCCTTAAATATTTATTTTATTTTAATTTTTTTATTTATTATTAAAGTTAAAATACAACTGAATATTTTGTGAATATTTCAAGTCCCTATCTGTTGCCATTTTTGATATCGAGCAAAAAAGGGCAAAAAAATCGCGTTTGTTGTATGGGAGCCCCCCTTAAATATTTAATTTATTTTGTTTTTAGTATTTGTTGTTATAGCGGCAACAGAAATACATAATTTATGAAAATTTCAACTGTCTAGCTATCGCGGTTCTTGAGATACAGCCTGGTGACAGACAGACAGACAGACAGACGGACAGACGGACAGACAGCGAAGTCTTAGTAATAGGGTTCCGTTTTTATACGGAACCCTAACAAGATAGATGAATGACAGCTCATGTCAAGCGAGATGACATTTCACGTAGGTACATACGTTTTCATGATGGCGGGCGGTAGGATCATAAAAGGCTAACATGAATCATAATGGACAGTTAACTGTTATGTTAATCGTATCAAATCCCATTGGCGAAGGATTTTTCAATTATTTTTATTTGGCTGTGGTAAAATACCAATCAATCCAATCCAAATCCAATCTCTTTGATTATACCTACTACGTAGTGCAGCGAAAAAAGAAAAACACGAGCTGTCTTCGCCATATTATGATTCATAACGTTATCCTTTTATGATTCTGCCAAAGTGGCCTTTTTAGGGCCCCTGAACTGCGCTACTCGCAGTACTAATTGGCTCGACTTGCCTCATGTGCCGAGCCTCCATAAAGTTTGAATTGGACTCTAAGAATAGCGTAACACAACAAACTACTCAATAACGAGTTTATAGTATTAGGTAACCTACAATTAAACCCTGACCACATCAACATATCTGACAGAAAATAATTAAAAAAATATCGAAACACTAATGATAAAACTGATTAACTAATACCAGTATTTTAATCGTTTTTAATGACGAAACGCTAGGATGACGCCAGTTAACCTAAATCACGAGATTAAGAGCCGTTTAAACTGTGATAAAGTTAGTCACATATAATAATCTTGTGGAATATTCCTTTGGCTATTAAAGTATAATTATACTGAAGTGTTTATAATGGTGGAGCTCGTGGTATGTCGCGCTTAGTCTAATCGGAGTGAGGAATGTTTTCGATTTCTGTTATGTTGATTGGTGTTTCTGATTCATTTGTAGTTGCTCAGTTATAATAGCGATTTATAATGTGATTCACGTTTTGAAGTCTTTAGTAGAAAGATTTTAAAACTGAATTCAGGAAACCAGCCAGCCATTCTGAAAAAAAAAAAATCACTGTGTCTGTGGAAACTTGGGTGAAGTGAGCTCGAAGTGAGTTGTCATTCCTAGTGATTGACACTTTGACAGCACAGTTCACCTAAGTTTTCACGGTGGGGTTTTTACAGAATAGATCTGCGGTGCTATTCTGTAAAAATCTCACAGTGAAAACTTAGGTGAAGTGAGCGTGGAGTGAGCTGTCAATAGTGTCAATTCCTAGCAAAAACAAACTCACTTCACCTAAGTTTACGGTGAGATTTTAACAGAATCGATCGGCAGCAGGAGTAAGTGACGCTGTACAAATATGTTTGGCATCCTTTAAAGCCAAAACCTATACCATCCTGAGTTGTCAGTCTTCAGACACGATAATTTCTAGACTATTTAATTCACCATGGCATGAGTTGCTCTCTTAGCGACGCAACAGAAGGGACTATTTATGAAATAAAACTAGCCTTAGCGTCAACTCATTGTTCTTTTCCTCGGGAACAGTATTTTTTTTTTCTGGATGAAAGGTACCCTATGTCCTTTTCTATACCCACGACAATGTCTAAGCAAAATTTCATGATGATTGGTTCAATGGATTAGTGAAAGGTAACAAACAAACAAACTTACTTTCGCACTTATAATATTAGCAAAGATGTTAATAACGACGTCATGAAAAATATTATCTTCATAAATAAGAAATATCAGCATCAGCGTCTGCATTGAAAAGATAAAATAAGATTGCATGCAAAAAATAAGATAATAAAAAACCCAAAATTTCAAAGTCAAGTGCAACTCTACGGATCAGATTTGGAGATAATTATGATTTAAGATTTGGAGATATTATACTTAACAATGTATACCTACAATCTCTCACACTTCGGCGGGTCACTGAATCAAAAGTAAACAAAGAAATAACGAGGGCAATGAATTTTAGATCAGAATGCATTACCTACCAGGTTATCTGCACTGTGTAGAGGCCAGAGGTTTGCAACATTTTTATAAACTTGTGGCGTCATTGTGCATTTGTGAACGCGACTCAGATTACGTGCGCGTTGTCGCCTGTATTATGTTTTTGTAAGTTAATCAGGAACGCACCCTTGTTAAGTGGCAACACTAAGCGATCCGATCCGGGTCTAGCGCGTGGAGCCGTTTCGATCCCGTGGGAATATCGGGATAAAAAGTATCCTGTGTTAATCCAGGAAATGGTCTATCTAAGTGCCAATTTTCATCCAAATCTGTTCAACGATTTACGCGTGATTGAGTAACAAACATGCAAACATCTTCACAAACTAACATTTATAATATTAGTAGGATTTTATGTAAATATTATATTATATTATTATTATAGCTTCCGACCGCGGCTTCGCCCGCGAGGTATGTCGATTAAAAGTATCCTATGTCCTTCCCCGGGATACAATCTATCTCTCTGCCAAATTTTAGCGAAATCCGTTCAGTGGTTTAGGCGTGAAAAGGTAACATACAGACAGACAGACAGAGTTACTTTCGAATTTATAATATTAGTATGGATTTTATATACTCGTAGTAGGATTGAATGACTATTTCATGAAATATCAATCAATAGGATGAAGAATACCTTCCACCTCCAATCTGCCTTGTCGTACGCTTTTAAATTGTTTTCTAAACTGTGGGGTTGGCGGAGGAATTAGATTCGTTTTCTTTAAAATGTTTCTAGTTTATGCTTGCGGCAATTTGCCTTGAACGTTGCAGTCGTTTTGATTTTATTTCTTCTGTCATCAAAGATACAAAAGATATTTTTTCGACACAAGCTTGCAAAATAATCAAATATAATCTAACAATTTTTTATTAGTTAACTTGTTTTTTCCGTCAGCACAAAAACTATTAAAGATGATGACAATAAAAATCATTCAGTCATTAATTTCGGTAGAATCTCTATAATTTAGCTCTAAACCTGAGAATCAGCAGTTTTCGAACGTCAAAATTACACAATACAGCCGGTCGATTCTGTAAAAATCTCACCGGGAAAACTTAGGTGAAGTGAGTTTGTTTTTGCTAGGAATTGACACTATTGACAACTCACTCCACGCTCACTTCACCTAAGTTTTCACGGTGAGATGGTTACAGAACTTACAGAATCGCACTGCTGTGTCTTAAAAAAGCCTGTTTCCTAGTGCTTTAGTTGGCAAAAAGAAGTGGCGTAACAAACTCCCCAGCATCCCTGACGGTTGTCTGTTCAATTAGAACAACTTGATTCTATACAATCGTATGCAAAGTTAAGCTCTGACCCAAGCATGAACCAAGCAAGGAAGGAACACGGGTAGGTTTTAGTCAGTAAGAGTCTGACACTCCCTTCCGCTCCACCAAGAGCGGGAGGAGTCATTTGATGATTTCCTATCCGCAAAAAAAAAAAAAAGCATGAATCAAGCTTTTTTTTTATGATAGCTCAGTGTGAATTAATGTTTATTCTGTATCGGAAACGCGTTTATACGTAGACAGAGTAATCTACAGACTCATGGTATCCGTGTCACCGAAAGGGACAAAAAATTCCGGCAATCTTCATCATACTATCATTTTTACAGCTTATTACACTGCACCTTACCATTTTCACAGTTGCGCAAATGTACTATTATTGAATTATGCACGAAAAAGATCTTATTTTCCGTTTAATCGCGGTGTAGTTTTTATTATTATTACATTCATAAACGTCAAACTTGTTGTGCACATTGATGTGCTTAGCCGACACGCAGTAAGGGACAGAAATATTCTTACTCTATCTCTTTTCTTTGCTAGTGACGAAAAAGAAGATATGTAGCAGTCTATAGTTTACTCTGTCTGCGCGTTTATACGTCATTAAAAAAAAAAAGCTCGAGGACTCGAATCTGACTACAAGTCGTTTGTTAAACAAACTCATGGGTCAAAGTCTCTTTTAAAGTACAGATATATACTCTTGGTCAGATCATGTGAGGACCAGGTGTCAAGATTAGTGTCTGAAATGGTATTTTGACACTGACCTCTATAATACATCAGTGTATTTTGAAGAAAGAACCACACAGATTTACAATGGACCTGTCCAGTCAATGGTGTTTTAGTTCCGTATCGTGAGTGACATACAATGAAGCCTCCACAAGGAACATGGAATTTTGTTCATTTATTTAACTCTACCAACATTTCAAAGACTTTTCCATCATAAACACAATATCTTTCAAAAACTGACAATACAATATTTGTCTATGCTCAAGTTTTAATGGATTAGTTTAATTTAATGGTGGCAACCCGAAGGTTGTATGCAAGGTCGTCTTTCTAAGCTTAAGAAGGTGTTGCCATATGGTCGGATTTTGCTATATTTGGGGGTAATTTTGTAGGTCAGTGTAGTTTTTATCGAGTAAGTGATGGGGTCAATTACCGGATGTGTGTTATGTGTATGTACTTCTAACACCGGTTAATATTTAAAGTTATTACCTATCGATAATTTACTAAAGTCCCCGTCACGAGAAGTATAAATTTTGTACATAAAGAACTTCTGCTAAGTTACGTAGCGACAATTCAATCAGCAACAAATAATCCCAAATTCAATCAACTCAAAGTAACACGTGTAATACGAAACTAACGAGTAATTTTCGTCTTTGAAGTAAGTTCACGCTGACGCTGTCAATGCTGCAGAATGCAGATGCAGAATACTCGGAATCGTCTGATAACAGTAATTAGATGGGTGTGTTATCATATCCCTATATAAAAATAATTACAAAACTGTTTTTCTTTTATTTGATCCAAAGGTTGCGAACCCCTGAATCTGGGTTTACAAAATGTATAGCTTTTCGTGACCGGGACTTTAGGTACCTATACCTTAAATAGGTCTCAGATAATAAATTGCTATCATATTTTAACCTACTTGTGGTAGGTACTTAAGTACGAAGCCGTTGATGATTGTAATAAGTATGTACCTATTGTTATTTTCTATTATCAATGATAACGCGATTGTTGCGGTATCAATGAAAGTAAATGAGCGTTACTTGATTTTCAAACATTCCTTTTCATGTTGGAGGTTTGGAATCAATGAAATTATGATTATTTACTATAGCCTACTGTGTTCATTCGGTAATTTAGGTAAGAATATTTCAAAATATGACACGTTCAACATTTTAAAATAGACCCCATCGGGCTATTTCGAGTCAAGCAAAGTGTTACTGGGTTTTCCATCAGGAATTTCTCAGTACCAGCCCGGAGTGGCTCCATACTACATCACACTATCACACTAATATTTTAAAGGCGAAAGTAAGTATGTTTGTTGCTTGTTTACTCACAAACGGCTGGACAAATTATGTATAAATTTAATAAGGAGGTAGCTGGGTCCCTGGATTAAACATAGGATACTTTTTATCCGATATTCCCACGCGATCGAAACTTATGCGGGTGAAACCGCGGGGCGCAGCTAGTTAAACATAACTGGCAGAATGTGGGCTCTATAGGTACACCTGTGCCCAACCCTTCGGCTAAACAAAGCGAGATGTTATGTAATGTTATGTGCTGGTGACATATTATTATGTTTATTTCACAATATCAGGTGTTCAAATTGTTTACCGCATTTTGTAACTAAAGTAATATCATCATCATCATCATCATCATCATTTCAGCCGAAAGACATCCACTGCTGGACATAGGCCTCCCCCAAGTTGGGGGGGGGTTTGCCATAATCGCCACGCTTGGCAGGTGGGTTGGCGATCGCAGTATAGTATGGTGGTTGAATGCATAGAGAACGCTGCTGCCCATTCTCCGGTAAGACCCATAGTCGCCTTTTACGACACCCACGGGAAGTATGGGGTGGTTCTATTCTTTAAGTCCGGCACCACACAGACAACAACTAAAGTAATAACTAAGTAACTATATGCCATGCATATTATAATAATGGCAACACTAAACGGATGCACAATACGACCAACTTCTTGCTTGATGATGTCATTTTCAATGACGTCAACTTGTCTTGACCGTCAAGTCATATAGAGTCATCTTACTATAATATAATTATAATAGGTACGCCAGTAAAATGATCGATGACAATATATAATAATAATATAACCATTTTTTGTTCAAGCTAAAAATAAATTGGCTAAAACATTGGCTGTGTCGAGCATGACCTTTGCCTGCTCTGCTGGAATTAAGGAATAAATTTAATATGGCTATTATTTGTGAATAAATACAGTATTTTTCTCGAATAGCTAAAATATCTGGAGCGGTGTTTACTTTTTGGCCAGTCATTTAACATCATGCCCACAAATACATAGGTTATGCTGTTATGCATCATTCTGCAGGCAGATGAGACAATACTTTTTCTAACTTGACTCTTTTCATAATGCAATATGACTGTCAGTTTTCAGCGTAGGTAGTAGGTAGACCTTTTAGTCTATTCAAAGCAGTTTCCAATTAAAATATCAACTAAATGCCAGGGAAAATAAATCGACTTTAGGGTGATTAGTGCTATTAGAAAAGTCATAAAATTTTGTTGGAGTTGTAGTGCAATTGAACCTTATTATTATGTGTAGTTATTAAAGTTATTATTTCAAATAAGTACACTTATGCAATTGTTTATATTACTGGAAACTAAATTCCGAACACAGAATATTTATACTGCATTGCACTACACGTGAATATAATCGCCTGCGCATCTTATAATTATGTAGGTGGGTACTTGTAGGCTTGTAGGTAATTCCACCTGTTTTTAATCACGTACAATTACAATGAATGAACTAATCTTTCGTGTGTACCTAAGCGAATGTAAATAACGATATACTGTATGTTGTTGTTTTTATAATACGTATGAAAAGACTTTGAAATGCTTACCTCTATACCAAGATACCGAGAGCCTAGAAGCCAGCGGTGCTATTCTGTAAAAAACTCACTGTGAAAACATAGGGTGATGTGAGCGTGGAGTGAACTGTGTCAATTCCTAGCAAAAACATTTTTTCACGGTGAGGTTTTTACTGCTGCCGATCGATTCTATTAAAAACTCACCGTGAAAACTGAGGTGCAGTGAGTTTGTTTTTGCTAGGAGTTGACACTATTGACAGCTCACTCCACGCTCACTTCACCTAAGTTTTCATGGTGAGATTTTTACAGAATAGCGCCGCAGTTGTCAAAAACTCTTTAAACTCGGTGAAATAATTTCATTAGCTGTTATTAATTTGGTATTCCATTCACCATTTAAGCTGATGAATGAGAACGTTCTTCAACTCTCAGAATCCAGGGGTACCAAAGTTGGATAAGAAGCAAATTAGACAGACTTTGACACTCTTACTTTGTTCTAAAAAATTCTAATTTTCTCTGAATTCAATCTATATACAACCCTGTATATAGATTGAATTCAGAGAAAATTAGAATTTTAGTCACTTATACAGGGTTATTGGTAAAACATTAAAAACCTCTTAAGAGGTCATTGTACTCATCATTGTGAACAACTTTTACTATGGGAACAAACCTGAAATCGCGGGAAAAAAAACAGCTGTTCCCTACATTTTGACGAGTTACCTATATGAAGATAAATGTAGGGAACAGCTGATTTTCTTTTCGCGATTTCAGGTTTAGTCCCATATTAAAAGTTGTCCATAACGATGAGTACAATGACTTCTTAAGATGTTGTTAATGTTTTACCAATAACCCTGTTGTTACAGAGGTATGAAAAACAGGGTGTAAAGTTCACTCATCGTCCATAGAAAAGGGAGGATCCTCCCGGTCAGACGGGTGTCCTGTCCGGTGGGCTACTGCCCGTCGATTGATGTTGGGACGTTGTAATATGCTAGTTGCGTGGTAAACTTTGCTTGCGCGATGCAGGACTTTGCGTGACGTCAGTATGCTGCGTAGTCCACATGTGGCGGTGTAGATGCCGCCACATAGTCATATCTCATGTCCTTTGCTAAACAGCAAAGAATCTATATTTGTATTGCTGTCTCTTTCATTTTCTAAGAAAATGACAGTGACAGACAAGTATCAAGCTAATCGCTTCCAAGTTTGTAACCGACGAAAAAAGGAGGAGGTTCTCAAGTCGACGCGTATATTTTTATAGCGAGGTATGCAATAAGCAGAGGTTGGCAGCACTTGCCCATTACATTTGCATTGAATTGCCCATTGATCCGCCGTTGAAGGACTGGTGATGATAATTTCTGTACTGGAGTGGAAGTGTTATAAAAAGCAAAATGTTTTAAGTATTCGTAATTCAAGTGGTCTATGAGGACTTGGTTTCACTGTTTTCCCACAAAGTGCAAAAAATCCCTTAAACATTACCGACTTTGACAGTCATCGTTCGTTTCTTGATCATAATCTTACGTCAAATGAATTAATTATTTCTGTAAGTAGGTAGGTAGTTCTTCTAAGATACTTTTTCATGTCAACTTTTTTGGTCAATATTTTAAAAACTAGATGGGGTCGTTTCCTAGTTGATGCCTTAGTACAGACACCAGCACATCAAGCTACTACAATCTGTCAAATTTATTTCATAGATTTTCAACTTTATCGCTAAAGTATAAGGTTCAAAGTTGATTGGGATTTGACAGTTTCGGGTAGCTTGATGTGCTGGCGACTGAACATACCTTATAACCAGAACAAACTTCTGAGTTAGTTCTCGCAATTTTTTTTTTGGAAAACAAAGAAATTTATCGACATATTTAAGACATGATTCTAACAATCCAGGGCCATGTCCGAAAGGGCTAAATTCTGCAATTATGGATAGTCATAGTTCATGACCCATTTCCGGAGGATGTGCTCAACTGATCAGAGTCAGGGTCGTCGTCAAATCATAATCCGCTGTCTATCAAAAATAAATTGTAATGAGGTGACTTCTGTGTTACAGCAATCTAAATACGTCTTACAAAACAGCAGTTCCACACTCTTTGGTCTAATACGCATCGTTATTTCTAGTTATTCGTGTATTACACAAAAGTTGCAGCTCTTAATTTCAAAATGACCCCTTACCACTAAAGTTTAAGGTCTAATATCCAACGTTTCTTGTCCACAGCGAGCTCGCGTCCGCCGCGTGAAACTCTGGGCTCGTGACTTCACTGGCTTAGGTCTACGATGTGGAGGCGGCGCAAGAGACGGTGTGCATGTCCACTCTGTGCTGAGGAGCGGGCCTGCTGCCGCTGCCAAGTTACAGCCAGGTAATGAACACCAACTTACCTTAGCAGAGCGCTATCCACTGCTACTAGATAGAAGGCGCCTTATGGAGCCTCTTTTTTGAAGGAGTCATCTGGCTGAACTATGAGAGCTATTATTTTCTCTACAAAATCGAACAATTCCTGACTATCTTCCAACATCGTGCTGCATTCTCGGTGTATCATTATCATTGCAGCGGTATCTCCAACGACACATGCGAACAACGCGTCATACGACGTCACGCAAAATCCTGCATCGCGCAAGCAGAGTTTACCGCGCAACTAGCATAGATACAACGTCCCGACATGAATCATGGGCAGTTACCCGTCAGACACAACACCCGTCTGGACTGAGGATTCTCCCTTGTCGATAAAGTATGAATGGACTTTACACCCTGTTCCTCATACCTCTATATCATCATCAGCCTAATGGAGGTCCACTGCTGGACATAGGCCTGTCCAATTACATGCCAGCACGATTCTCGACAACTCTTATCCAGCTGTTATCAGATACCCTGCAGAGATCGCCGCTCCACTTAGCCTGCGGGCGTCCTTCTTATCCTAATTTGTCTTGGTGTTTGATACTGAACAATTAAATGTTGGCTGGACTTGGATACTTTTACGTTTAGCTAGGCTAGATATCAGTTCTTTCCGAAAAAAAACAGATTGTCAATCAAGTAGACCATGCGCACAACATCGCAAAGTACTCAACAAATAGTAATGTTCGGGCACTTAACTTTTATTTTTGTACACTTAACGCGTAAGGTAACGAGGTGGAACCTCTCAGAGACAACATTAAGTTTGACATTTGTGAGGTCGACAGACGACAGGGGAAAGTTGTCCCCTGTCTAACTGACATAACATCGTTCTTACTTTTATCACAGCTTTTATAAAGCCATCGTGACTTGTCTATGGACCAATTAATATTTTATTAATTACTAGCCGCACCTCGCGGTTTCACCTGCATAAGTTTCGATCCCGTGGGAATATGAGATAAAAACTATCCTATGTCTTTTCCCGGGACTCAAACTATCCCTATACCAAATTTCATCTAAATCGGTTCAGCGGTTTAAGCGTGAAGAGGTAACAGACAGACACACTTTAGCATTTACAATATTAATAATAGTATGGATTCTTTCTGCAATCATGGTAGCACAATAAAAAACTGGCCAAGTGCGAGTCGGACTCGCACACGAAGGGTTCCGTACCACAAGGCAAAAACGCCGAAAAAAACACTTTTGTTGTATGGGAGCCCCCCTTAAATATTTATTTTATTCTGTTTTTAGGGTTCCGTACCTAAAGGGTAAAAACGGAACCCTATTACTAAGACTTCGCTGTCTGTCCGTCTGTCCGTCTGGCCGTCTGTCCGTCTGTCCGTCTGTCTGTCTGTCTGTCACCAGGCTGTATCTCAAGAACCGCGATAGCTAGACAGTTGAAATTTTCACAAATTATGTATTTCTGTTGCCGCTATAACAACAAATACTAAAAACAAAATAAATTAAATATTTAAGGGGGGCTCCCATACAACAAACGCGATTTTTTTGCCCTTTTTTGCTCGATATCAAAATTGGCAACAGGTAGGCACTTGAAATATTCACAAAATACTCAGTTGTATTTTAACTTTAATAGTAAATAATAAAATTAAAATAAAATAAATATTTAAGGGGGGCTCCCATACAACAAACGTGATTTTTTCGGCGTTTTTGCCTTGTGGTACGGAACCCTTCGTGTGCGAGTCCGACCCGCACTTGGCCAGTTTTTAGTATTTGATGTTATAGCGGCAACAGAAATACATCATCTGTGAAAATTTCAACTGTCTAGCTATCACGGTTCATGAGATACAGCCTGGTGACAGACAGACAGACAGACGGACAGTGGAGACTTAGTAATATGGTCCCGTTTTTACCCTTTGGGTACGGAACCCTAAAAACCATGTCATGACTTTCCGATTGACAGGATGTTGATTGACATTACATAGCAACACGTCTGTATCCCTCATTGGGTTAGACGAAGGTGTACCTATAGTTCTCGTTCTCCCAAATTTCGCCAGTTATGTATAAGCCCCATGTAACAGGGGGCGACCCTATTGCCATCAACTCCGCGCTGCTACTAACAATAATTCTAGACGGAAAACCTCAAAAACAATTTTCTTGATCCGGAAATCAAACCCAGGACCTCGTGCTCAGCAGTAGCGCTTGCTACTGGACCAACGAGGCAGTTGATTAATTATAATAATCACCTAATGAGCTGTAGATATCATCTTCTTAGTCAGCAATAATATTGTCACCACATTTGGCACTCTCTCCTGAGAGGACTGATTCTGACACTCTCTCCTGAGAGGACTGACTCCTAGTACCAAAAATTCGAAGACATTGACATCTGCTACCAACCCGCACTGGGCCCGCGTGGTGGATTACAGGAACAGCCCACTCTATCTCGAAGAGAGAAGGCCTGTGTCCCAACAGTGGGAACATTATTGGTTCATTATGCTATTTGGCAGTCAGTTAGAACACTTAGAACATTTTTGCAATAATGTAATCTTCTCAATTTTAGTAGCTTACGAAATTACATTAGCGAGAAATCATAGTCTTATTCTGAATCTAGATCCCACGTGAATACCTACTCCTAATCATACAAGAATATGTCTGGCTTCTTGCCAAGCTCTACATTGTTCGGAGAAACTGGGCATTTATTTAGTACTTTACACATCATACTACCAAGTGCACGGTCAGGGATCTTAGCAAAAGTCTCCGCTTTATTTATTTACAACCGTAAAACCTATCCTTTTCTACAATGGACGAAAAAGGTACGTAGACTTGCATGTGTGGTGTATTCTAGTCGAACTCAGGACCCCACGCTCAGTATTAGTCGGCGTTGCGGTTTATTGCGTTTTTGGGTTTATCCATAAGGAATTTTTAGTAACAGTCCGGAGTTTGCGGAAGTTGGCGGTGAGATACCCCGGCGCCCCGTGCCTCGGAAAGCACGTTAAGACGTTGGTCCTGCGCCTGATCTCTCTTCGGTCGGTTCGGATAGCGAGTCGTCCCATCGATATGAGATGAGAGTAAGGAAAGAGAGAGTGCACCTGTGTCTTAGAAGGCTAGTCTCCGTTGAGACTGGCCACCATGGCCGATATAAGGACCGGGGGACTATTCTATTATTATGTTATAGTTCTTGTCCGAGTGCATAAATCCGCGTCTCCGTAGTTGGTATTCTCTCTTTTTCTAAACAAACTTGGTAGAAATTACAGTGTTTCTCCTCGTCACCGAACATGTAGGTGTGTGCTTTAACGCAAGATACATAAAAAATAAGCCTCAGGGTGTCCTTATTTTAAGAGAAACAAAAAAAAATATGTGACCTTCTTTCACATCCATTTATGAACCGAATAATTCAAACTTTTTCTTAATTACACATTAATAATTTATTCCTTTCTCCAAATTCCAGGTGACAAAATCAAGAGCATAAAGATCGAGTTCACCGGTACGCCGCTAGAGGACGCCGTCGCCATCTTGTCGCTGGCGTCTCCTTACCCTGTGGAGCTGGAGGTGGTGGAGGGGGGTCGGGCGAGTGGCGCGGGTCTGGCGGTGCACCATCCGCTGCTGAAGCGCGCTGGCTCCACGGGCGATGTTAGCACGGTGAGTGCGATATATTCAGATTAAAATCATCATTTCAGCCGAAAGACGTTAACTGCGCATAAACGTCGCCACATCGAACAGACTTCTGACGACAAATAGAATAGTTTACTAATACCTAAAACACATCCTGATGGAGGAATTAGGATGTGTTTTAGGTATTAGTAAACTATATCTAATATTCCTTTGTCATGTAGGTATCAGTAGCAAAATAGCTTTCCCCCAGAGCCTAGCTCATAATCTGCCATTCACCTTACTCTCCTTCCAAATAATGTGTACTTATTTCTATTCCGTGTGACTCTCGAATTTCAACAAAAACGAGAAATCTAGCTATCTGATATCCCTGGATTAAAATAATGGCTATTGGCGTCTTGTCAATTTTCCTTTTGGCGATGTTAACGGTCCCATGTTCCCAACCCAAGCGGGTTGGTAGATGTCACATGTCTTCAAATTTTTGCCTACTGGTTTCCTCACCGTTTTCAGCGTTCAGCGGGTTAGTACGTGCAAAATATCGTCACCGACGAAATTTTCCCCGTCCCTTAGGTGCCCGTCCCGTCCGTGCATCCGTGACGTACGCTCTTTCGTATACATTGTCTACGAAACAATTTCTCCAAAAATTGTCGTCCTGTTCCTTCCGGGTTAAAACACATTACGTGTGCAGCGTCCCTTATTCAGCAAGCAAGAACCTCTTGACCAACAGACAAAAAAATGACGCCACGACAAGGCCACAGGCCACCGAGTATTTTTCCTAAATCTATGCCAATAGTCTTTACATTTACACCTCTAAGTGCACCTTACCCATTGTAAACATTAACTTACGATCGAATACATCACTTAGCAGGTGTATTGGAAAGTGCGAACAGTACCGACAGAGACTTGAGAACTTTCTTGTCGACGTTACTTTCCCACGCTTCGCATAGATTTTCTTTGACAACGCTTTCTTTGACGTTTCTGATTGATTTCCATCATTCATTTACGTATTTTTTTGAAAAATGGGTACGTTTGAATAACAAAATTACATGGAGATTTTTATAAAATGATATGCAAAATAAAACAACAATTCTCCATTAGTTATTCAAGGTAGTGGGTTCAAATCCAGGCCAATGTGACTATTTCAATTCATGTTATGTTCTTTCTGAATTCATCTTGGTCATTTCCGACATCGGTGGAGGAAAAACAGTGAATATACTCGTAAATGTTTAAAATCGGAAACGCGCCTTGAGCAAGCGTGGAGATCATGCTCGTGCCTTCTGTGGTGTATGAGAGGAGACCTTTGCCCCAGAAGGACAATGACAGCACCATAAGTGAACTTTTTCTTTTTACTTGGTAAAAAAAAAACAATTGAATAAAATATTGATTTGTGATTTAGGTATTCCAGAATAATAATTGTAAGAGGGAAACAAGGCAATATCAATAAATACGGTCGAAATGCGGTAATAGTCTAGTGCCGTTCCTCAGGGGTGTGTTCTGAATCCCTGATTAACAAAACCAAAAATATATCCTGTCATTGTCACAGACTGGCAACACTGAATACTAAAGAGGTTGCATTACATAACTTGAGTCATTTCGCGCGAAAAACCATGAACTAATAATAAACCTAATAGACGATGGAACGCAAATGCTAGGTAATAAAAACACGATAATGTCCACCGAAGATATTTCTTTCTACAATTAATGAATAAAACATGTATGTAAATGAATAGTTTGTCATTATGCAAGCATACAAATTATTTAACTCGGCATCAATGGATTCATCTATTTGAACACGAATCTCAAGAACTGTCATTTTGACAGAGGTCAAGTTAGAGTTGGTGCGTTTAAATTGCTAATGATAATATTTAAAGTGGGTTTTTCTTCACAAATCTTAGTCTTATACGTAAACAAACATGGTACTTACTTTAGTTTTGCATGAATCATAGAATTTAAGTTAGCCAACACACAGAATCGAATCGAAAAATCTTAAATAGCCTTTTGTTTACCAAATGAGATACTTAATTACTTAGGCTAAGTACGCAGTGCGATGCAATTTTTTTAATCGCATGTTCTTGCGAAATAAATAAATTTTCATGCTAATTCTCAAGCGATTTTTACCGCGATGCGCGGACTAAGTATAGTAGATTGGTATTGTTCACTGATTGGCGATTATTTATCGCAACTATTTTTCGCCGCTTAGCCTTAAGAAAAATACGCACAAATATTTAATCTATTCTGTTTTTAGGGTTCCGTAGTCAACTAGGAACCCTTATAGTTTCGCCATGTCTGTCTGTCCGTCCGTCTGTCTGTCTGTCCGTCCTCGCTTAATCTCTGTGACCGTTAGCACTAGAAAGCTGAAATTTTGTAGGAGTACGTATATCAGTTACGCCAACAAAGTAGTAAAATAAAATTTTGGAAAATATTTTTTTTTAGGGTAGCTCCCCTACATGTGAAGTGGGGATGAATATTTTTTTCATCATCTACCCCATCGTGTGATCGATGAATAGGTCTTCTAAAATGGCTTAGGGATTGCTAAAATTATTTTTCGATTTAATGCTCCATTTACGAAATATTAAAGTTTAAAGTGCAAATTTTTGTTCCAGTAGGGCGTCCCCCCTCCCTCTAAAAGCTAAACTACTAGCTTGAAAAATCTGGAAAAATTCTCGATGAAAGTGAATTTCATGAACTTTAAAGGAAAAGTATAGCGGTTAAGATAACTTTATTAGTTTAGCAATAATAGCCGTTGAACTTGGGTGTTGGATAATTTTGTACCAAATACAAAATCCTTAGCATTAATCCTTTAAAGTGACTAAGATGAAGTAGTTGCTTGTTTATAATGGGTAAAGACTTGCATTGAAAACCAAAATATGTTTTTTTTTTACCTATTCAGAATAAAGAACAACAGAATCGTACTACATTGTGATAACGGGCTACTACGGAACCCTACACTGTGCGTGGCCCGACACGCACTTGGCCGGTTTTTTTAATGTTTCTTTAATATTCGAGTTATCTTATATTTTTGTATGTACGTGTTTCTCTGAAAAACAAACCTATTTTCCTTTATTTCTTTAAATCTAAAAACAAAATACTGTACAACATTAGGTACATCGTAAGGAAGTTTATGAAATGCCAGTGCCGCTGTATCACTATGTTATCAAAACTGACAATGTATATTTAGAATACAATCCACGTTGTCGATGGAATGTCTGTCTATTGTCTTAGGTTAGCTAAACAATGGTTCGTTTTGTGCCGCTATTTTGTTTGACGAATATGCACGCTTATAGATTAAGATGAATCGATATCTTAATTTATTCAAAGTGACTATTTTCATCGCCATGTCAGTCCGTATAAGGTTTCTATCGCACTTGGACCTCCTAGGAGATTGTGGCAATAAATGGCCAAAAGAAGCTTACTATAATAAACACACTTTTCAACTGCACCCTAATTGCGTAACCTGTGGCGTAGCTATCAATCTCAATCAATAATTTTGAAGGATATTCCTAATCCATTGCTTCACATGTTCGAAAAAATTTTCTGCTCAACAACTTAAATAACGCAATGAATGTTGTTGAACTGTCAAAATGAAAGCCGTTGCTATAAGAGTAAGAGACCAAAAAAAAACAACGAATGAATGTATAAATGAATGCTTTATTTGCCAGATAGATGGACTGTGTGAAAGATGATATGGCTAGAAAGGCAGTGACTTATACCGAGATGACGACTAATAGAGAATGTATGGAAGAATAATACATGTGGGCTAGGATAAACCCTAAACAAATTGGGATAAGGGCAGGAGAACGATGTTGATGACGAGTCACAAATGTAGATAAAAATCCACCTCTTGTTACCCTCGGAAAACAGTGAGTTGTTGAATTTATCATGGAATATAGAATGATTCCATGAGCAAAAGCAAGCAATAAAAATCACATTAGACACTATCGATTTCAATCAATATTACAACACTACAATGAAATTTGAATCTATATGTACCACTATTAACCTAAGTGCGAGCTCAGGTGCTCGGCAATCATGACCCTAGAACCAATGAGCCAGCAAATCATGATATTACGCAATCATACAAGCAGGAATGAGAATTCTTAGCTGCTTTGCATAGAGGAAATGCCTTTACTACGGAAATGGATATTTAAACTAGTTATAAAGAATTTATGTTATTTCCCCTTCTTATCCAATCACACAGCAAGCCGGCTTTGGTATGTTGACAAACGTGATTGGCTGTGCGAAATCTTGTTGATGATTCCGTTAATTTTTAATCGTTTCAATGATACCAAAGATAAACAGATCGAATTCTCAATTGAAGCAAATGAGTATCAATAAAATAACTTGCAATTAGTTAAGTTGGGTTTGATTATCACATAATTTGAAAAACTTTAAATATGGTTTCACATTTATAGCCTCCATTTATTCTATAATAATCACCGTGACTGTTCTTATCATACAAATCGAATAGAATGAACAAAAAGCAGTAATAAAGTCTTCTTTTGTTTCAGCTTGAAAAAGAAGGAAAGCTCCTACACCCTCCGAGGTCACCAAACACGTCAAATTCGAACAACTCCACGCTAGAAACCAACCAGAGTAAGAGCGCCATCAAGAAGATGATATCAGAGAAGATCATCACAACTACAACCCTAGAGAGAAATAAGAAAGAGAAGAAAGATGGCCACACAACACTAGAAAGGGAGAACGAAAAGAATAGCAAACTTGCAAACAAATCTAGACTTTCTGACATGCCAGCACCTGTCAACAAACCAGAGAGGAATAAGAGACAATCAACTGACAGCGACATTCAAATTATTCAACCAGAAAATGGTATAGCCGCCATGACGCATATTGAACAATCTGAGACTCAGAAAAGAGAATATGATCCGAAAAGAGCCATGAAATTCGGTATCAGAGTCCTACCACCAAATGTACCTGATGATGGTGTCTTAAAACAAAAGAGCGTCGAAAACGGAGTCGTTGCTGTAGAAAAGAAATCTGTTGACGAAATAGACAAGCCTGAACCTCAACGTCCCGCACCTACAACTCAAATTAAACACGAGAATGAGACAGAGCAAAAGAAACCTGTTGTTGCTAAACGTAGAGAAAAGATGGCTCCACCTATTCCAAACGCTAGAAACAAAGCGAATGAATCTGACACAACTATTAGTCTAGAATCCTCAAGAACATCCGAGACTTCAGTGATGACGACATTTGCAAGATGTGACCTTAACTCTAGTGGAATCAAAAGAGACGAGAATGGCATCCCTCAGGAGTTACCACAACATATGCTAGACGCGGCCAACGCAGCTAGAACAAACAGAAAGAGCTCCACAGACGTGATTTATGAGAAAGACAGATTTGAACATAAGAAAGAAGAAGCTCCCAAACCGAAGAAATCAAAAGGCAAAGCTCCGTCACCACCAGACACAGAGAAAAACAAAACTGATGACAGTATTCTCGAACAATTAAAAAACGTTAATGATTTCTTAAGCAATGAGAAACAACATTCAAGTCTTTTACACGACTCTGTTACTTCACACAGGTCTTCCAATGCATCACAAATAAATACCTCAACGCCAAAGGTCGGCAAAATGAAGAGTACTACTCGTCTCGAAGAATCTATGAACTTCAGTCAAGATGATATATATGATATTGTCACAAAGCCTTTTAAACGAGAAAGCGATTCCCTCAACAATTTCTTTGAAGATTCAAAATCTATTATGTCTTCCAACCAAGATGTTCATTCAGTGGCGTCATTTAACCAAAGTGATAAGAGTGATAAAGGTTCCACGACAATAGAGCTTAATAACAGTGATATTACTATCCACAGTTCGCCAAATAACGATACAGTCCATTCTGTATCTGATAATACTTCCATTTTGGATGAGAATGAACGTAAAGCTGCTTCTCTCGGCGATTTATCCAGATTTGAAATAAGGGCCAAAGCTAGCAAACCTACAACTGGCACGCTAGAAAGGGCTCAAAGTCTAGATATTTCTGCAGAAGATGCTGAGAACCATCAGGAAAGCACTATATCACCTAAGAAAAGGAAGGCAATGTCAGTAGTAGAAACTACCTTCTTTGATTCAGCACACGAAGATGTTTTGCCAGATATGATGGATTCGGATAAAGGTATAGTTATCAAACACAAGGAACCTAGATTGAGCTTGAATATTGCTAAAACATCAGCTATGGAAGGGCTCAACACTTTCCAGCGAAATCGATTGAAGAAGGGTTCAGAATTTGGTACTTTAGAAGATGCTATAGTGAAAGGATCTTCTAGTTCTGTTGATTCTGAAAGAAATGACGATCATAGCTTTACTAAGCCCAAAGATTTTGAGCTGTACAAAGAATCTGAACACGAAACATCCGATCACCTTGCTAGACGGATAATGGACGAAAACATGAAAGTTCATTTGAAACTTGTTTCAGAATTCGCTAAATCTACGTCAGATGGAAGTAACATGAGCTCTTTGGATAGTACGCAAGAAATCGTACCTGTTCTGAATGAAAACAAACCAGCAACAGCTAAATACGAAGAAAAGCTAACAATGACGTATGATACTAACGTACCAGATGACCTGAAGATGTCCCGTAATACATACGTAAACAGTTTAGAGAGACCTAAGTCCGATATGATGAAGAAACTGCTCGCCAAAAACCCTATATTGAACGTACATATTGACCAAGGCCCTGAAAAAGAAAAACATGAAGCAAGTACCAGTAAGGAGACACCACAGACAGACGCATTTAAATCAGCAATGCATCAACCAGACATCGTCAATTTCGACTTAAAAACATCACAAGCAGAAAAAGTTCGAGACTATGATGACTTCGTCAGTAATATCAGAATAGGATCAAACAACAACAGCCTCAATTACAAGAAAAAACTCGAAACGTTTTCCTCAGAATGGACAGAACCCAAAGATTTAAACCCCAATACCAATGTAGTAACCATATCTACAGAGAAAATTCAACCTGTTGAAGACAAACGGGAAAGAAAAACATTTCATGATCACACAAAATCTATCGAGATAGGCGAGCCGACTATGCGTATGATGCCGCCCGATGTCCTTGAAGGTATAAGACGAAGACATGATGAAAGAGAAAGGACCTTATACATGGAACCTGCCAACGTTTCCCTAACGATGACACAGGAACCCGTACAGAAAACTGTAACAGTCAATGTAAACGAAGATGAGTTTGGAAACAAAGTAATTACACAAAATATTGAGAAAATATCAACTAAGTACATCACTACGAAAGCTGAAGCGCCTTTACAAGTAGAACAGATTAGCTTCGGTATAATGAGAGGAGGAGAGATCAATGAAATGCAGTTAGAAGAAGGAGATGTAAAAGATATTGATAAGAGAGTGCTAGATGAAATCAAAAGACAGAATCCTAACATGCACTTCACTACAGACGAACCCGCTTACACAAGAACAGAAACTATAATACTAAACACTACAGAAATGGATGAGGAACAAGCGCAAGCGCTGATGGAAAAACTTAAGAATGATCCGAGTTTCATGTCACAGAAAACTTCAGAAGAACTCTCACGTATGGGAATAAGAATTGTTCAAGATCTAGAAGACGTAAAAAGCTCAAGTCAAGATGCAGTCGAACTCACAAAAACAAGATACTCCATCAATCCAACAATAACTGAAATACAAAAAGATTGTAAAGAAATAGACAGTCATACAGACACGCACATCACAGAAATTCAAGTAGTCACACCTCGCACGGAGCAAATACAAAAACAGAAAGAAAGTAAAGACAAAATCTTAAGCAGACAAAGAGCACCGCCTTACCAAGAACCCCCTCTATCCTACGAGTTAGACATTGAACTGCTAAACGATTTCATTCTGAATGAAAGGCACTTTTCAGCTAAACAACTAGTTGACGAACAAAAACGATCGAAATCGAACCAATCGAACGAACCCAAGAAACAACGTCATTCTGACTTCGACCTACCAAGAAACACTACTATAAAATTCCGGACAGCTACCTACGAATCTCCTAAAGGCACAATAGTCACGAGCACAGATCTAGAAAACCGGAGACTATCACAACTAGACCAACTTCAGTTACGGTCTCAAGAGCAACAAAAACCGCAGATTTCCGTGAAACCGAGTAACATACCCATCGTCAAAGCAGAAAAAATTATACAAAAACCTCTTGCGCCAGGAGTTTCGTCGAAAATACCTGTTTTTACAACACAAAAGTCGTTGAGTCAGGAGAATTTGAGTGATACAAAGTTTTCGCTGCCTCGGTCTCCGCCACCGCAATTCAGTAGTTCTGGTAACATATCTGTGACATCGATAATTAAGAGCAGTTCTAAGAGTCCTAGTGGTGGGAAAATATGAATAATTTTATCGATGAATATTATTAAAATGGTTTTAAAGATCATCATTACACCACAAAGGTCAGACCAGAAACCATTTACTAAGTACGCTATTCACCTGTTCCAATCAGTCAGAGATCAGAGTGCGTAACTAAATAAAGATGCAGATATACTATTGCACATGTTCGAGCATAGTATATGGTCAATTCAGACAACATACGTTTCGATTCTAGATGACACATAATTTAAAATGGCGAGTTTTCAATAGACATTTGTCAGACGGGCACCGCCGAAGTCGAGCTATGCTACAACTTGTAGCTATACAAGTTCAGAATCATATGCGTGACTTTAAATGGCTAAAATATCAACTTTGTCGAAGATAAATCATCTAATGTATGTATCTTTAAAACCATATTCAGAGGGGTCACACTATCAAAGTGTGAATGTATATTTTTAACTACACTAAAGTAGTATTTGAATACAAATTGTATAAAATCCTGATATACATAAGTTTTAATAAAAATAATTAAGTATATTAAAAGATATGCATTAAATTAGGTTTAGGCTTAATCTTCAAGTGTCTTAAAAAGTGCCACAAACACTAAAATGTACTCTTTAAATTTACATAGGTAGGTACTTTACTTTCTTTTTTTCTAAATTTCTATTCCAAATGTGCCTTTTATTATAACGATTTTATAAAAAAAAATATTTAAGAATATCTTATTTACTCGCTTTTTGACAGATTTTAGGTTGTGAAAATAAATCTAAATTATTTAATAGAATTTTATTTTGTCACAATATAATATTAAAAAAAAAAAACAAATGAAATAATCATGAGATTGTATAATTATTGTATAATTAAAATATGCTTATGTATTACCATTTGACATTCCGTCCGAAAGTATTACCAATATTAAATATTAAGTTTATATAGTACTTAAGAACTTATTTAGGTTCGCAGCGGTTATAGCAGAAACCATGATTTCTGGGCCATTTTGTTTATTAAGTATAGTTTAGTTCTCATGGTTTTTTTACATAATGGTTTATTTAACAACTTCGATACATTGATGATCAACAAATATATGAAAATAATAAATAATTATTATGAACTTAACACTGGCAGTTTAATACCTCCCGTATTTCTTACAAGGGCAACATTTCAGTTCAATTTGAAAATCGAATTTTCATCGGATGGAATGGATTTAAAAATGTAAGTACCAAAACCAATTGCTAATTTGGAACAGTGTTGAGAGTTGAGTGTCGGCCATTATGCAAAAAAGCCATTATATTTATTAACATTATGTTTGTTAAAGTTGATAAAAGTCGATGATAAAGTAAGTAACGATCTACTTGGAACAATTACAGTTTAACATGTTATTATATCACAGTTATAAATATTGTATTTTATCGATGTATTATAAAATAAATACGAATAAAATGTTGGACATTTTTTATTTCAATTTGTTTGTTAAATATTTCTTTATATATTGGATCTGCAACAGATGCTACACAATTACGTGCATGTTTTTAAGGGGTAAATACTAGTCTGCGCTTAGGAGACCACATCATTCACTAATAACAAAGAGATTTATGTCTTTGACTAATAATTATCCGGGCTGTACCATAACCGCAACGTAAAAAAAAGTAATTTAAAAAATAAAAAAACCCGACTGCGAAACTGAAAAGCTACAAACAAGCCCATTTTAAATTAAATAAAAGTTGGAAGCAGGCGGGACCCATTTGAATTTGAAAATATAATAAAAATGGTATGGGTCCCGCCAGCTTCAAACTTTTACTTAATTTAAAATGGGCTTGTTTGTAGCTTTTCAGTTTCGCAGTCGGGTTTTTTTATTTTTTAAATTACTTTTTTTATTTCCAGCTTTTTAGTTTACAAATGTGAAAGATTTCGCAAACGATTTAGTTCTTGGTACGTGTTTTTTACGATTTGTCACTTCGAATTACTTTTAACCATATAAGGTATATATATTTTTGTAATCACCTTTTAAAACCCTTTATTTTGATACCCCACTCGATAGGTTTCGAGATTTTTTTTTTTTTAACATATTGCGCCAAAAATCGGCCATTTTAATTTTTTTTTCAATTTTAATATACCCAGTGTCACTTACACAATTAAGACGAATCTAACGGCACCTCTCAAGCTGAAATCAATCGAGCCGTTTAGGCTGCAGAGCGTGCCAAAGATATATACATACATACATACACTCGAAAAACATAACCCTCCTTCTGACGCAGTCGGGTAATGACGCAAAAAAAGTTGATGAACTGTCAAAATGAATGGCGTTAACGTTGCTAGAGAACAACACCACACACATTTCATTAAAAAACTGAAACTCTTAACCCTCTTAATAGCTATTCACAACCATTCGACAGGTTTCCGAGTCAAAAATTACATTTTTCGGTTACCTGATTTACCTCGTTCTCGACAGCAAAGTTGGTTTAAACTGTCAACATTTTTGGATTTTGATACTCCTTCATTAATTGAAGTTCATTTCGACAAGGAAGCGTATCAAATTGTTGAGAATAGCTATACTAGAATTATCCTAGTATAATTATAATTATCCTACCTTATTGTACCATATTTAAATGCAAACAAAAATTATGATACCTATTCTATTCAAAGAAATCAATGCAATTTTGCTTGCATTGTTTCTTAAATACTTTCTTAAATTTTCTTTTACATTTTTGCTCTCTACACGCTTGTTTGTACGACGCCATGCATGCTTTGCGGCAGTATTTCGATGCTGTCTTCTGACATGACTTCCAACGACTTTTTCTTAAAGATTCCAAATTATTTTTTTCGATCTGTTTCTTTATTTTGTCTTTTATATAATCGTCCTCATGGTAGTAATTCGATTCACTGTCTGTATCTGATTCCGTATCCGTATCGGGATATTCGTCAGAATTAGATTCGCCTGATGTGTCTTCGTCATCATCCTTGCTTTCACTTTCTATCCACGGCAACATTATTTGAGAGTTTTCTATCCATGGCAACATTGGGGCTTCGTATTTCATAGACGGATTTGTCTCTTCTGATTCTGTGTTGTCTTCGATATCTTCCTCAATGTCCTGTAAATCATTATATTGAATAAGTAGTTATTGTAAGTTGATTTCGTTTATTTAGTCCATATATTATGTATTAACTATAAATATCTCCCGCGCCGAAGGCCGCTCTCCGCTGAGATTGGCTGCCATGGCCGAAATTCAATATGGAGGGCTATTACCACTTTTTTTCCATAAAAGTAAAAATCGGCATCGCGTTTAAAAAATAAGTACTAAAAGTCTGCATTAGTTGCAGAGCATTTGTTTTAGTCCGGTGATCCAATGATTGGACATTGGACACAATGTCTATGGGAGAATTTCACCAATGAAACTGAATTTGTTCAGCACGTCTAAACCAGCACCCTAATTGGGTAACACACTATCAATCACAATCTGAAGGATATTGCTAATCCATTGCTTCATAAATGTTCGAAAAATTTATCTTTGTCGCAATGAACGATGTTGAACGCTAAAATGCCATTGATATTAGTATGTTACGCAATTACCTGTCGGATTCAAGTCAAAATTGTTATGAAATATTGACACCAGCCGGTCGATTCTGTAAAAATCTCACCGTGAAAACTTAGGTGAAGTGAGTTTGTTTTTGCTAGGAATTGACACTATTGACAGCTCACTCCACGCTCACTTCACCTAAGTCTTCACTGTGAGATTTTTACAGAATAGCACTGCTGCTCCTATAAGCGGTTTAGAATTGTTCGTGTTCAGTTTCATTGGCGATTACTTAATGAAGACATGTAAATTAGGCCTTACTTCAACGATTACCAGGGCCAATACTTTTGACGGGTTCTCTTCAGAATTATTCTCGGGCATAGTGCCAGTATCACCTCCACCTCGTAAGGCCTCTTTCGCTCCTTTAGCCGCCTGGAATTTGAATCACCATCGTCGTCATCATTATCATCGCCTTTAGTGACTGGGTCTCTACAATCGCATGCCATGCGGTGTCCTACCTAACCTTCGTTTGCGTCGTCATCAACACCAGCAATGGATTAATATGTAGTGTTGACATTCGTTGTTATTCTCTTTGATCTGCGATGAGCGCATGCAGCATATATATTCATTCACGACCGTTCGATACGCTTCCGTACACAATCAAACATCAATCAATGTTATCAAAAGAGTTCTCTAAAGTCTATTCACAAATCCGAAACCTAAAAATGTTGTCAGTTTAAATCAAATAGACGACCGATATTCTTCTCCCAGCTATTTGCTGTCGGGGGCTAAGCAAATTCGTAATTGAAAATGTGTAATTTTTGATTCGACACCTTGTCGAATTATTGCGAATAGTTGGAAACTTATGTGTGTATGTTCTTATGGTTCTGGACATGGCTCTCCTTAAAACTACTAGGTACAGTTACCAGTCACGGAGGCTATTGCCAGTATTGGAAAGCTTGTGTGGGATTTACTGACAGATTGCATGTAGAAATATTATCGCCTTTATGGCATCCAAAGTAGCTTCAGAAAATGCTTGTTTAAAAGATTAAATACAATTTTTATTCCATAGTAATAATAATATGTACTTACACCATAAAACAATAACATAACAACAACTCTATGAAAATCCATTGCAGTGACTAAAATAACGAAAATCGTCCAATCTATGCAGACGCCAGCACGCAGCACGTTTTCAATTAATTTTTAGATTGCCTTTGTAGAATTATTGTTTTATTTTATTGTAGTTTGCTTACATAATCCTAAAATTATCTCCATTGACTGTTCGGTCTTCCTCGAATAGGACTTCTGGGTGTCTTGAAAATTTACCTACTAATAATAAACCACCCCACCACCTACCCACCACCACCACCACCTCCTATCACCACCACCACCATGGTCGGCAGCGAAGAGCCCTGGTACGCGGTGGTTTCCTTCTGCGAAACAGTCGTCTCGCAGAAGGAGGCTGCGGAAAGGGAGAGGGAGATCTCGGTCACTCACCCGGCCTGCAGCAGGCGCACCGGGCATTGGCGGAGGGCAGACAACGCCCCAAACGGGTCCAGGGGCGACAGACTCGGGGACGTCTGTCGCCCCCCACACATACAAGACCCGAGGTGGCGGCGCGTAGTGTTCCGCGCGCGCGGGGGGAGTCAAACACCTCACTCCTCCCCCTGACCCGACGAGGCCCGTAGCGGCGGGCCGGCACCAGTCGGGGGTTGCGGAAGGATCGGACGTTCCCGCGACACCCCGGCGTAGGTGTGAGATGGACCACAGGGGTGGTTTTTAGCCAGTAAGAGTCTGACAGACCCCGCCGCCCGCCCCAGGGCGGCGGACATCCAAGAGGATTTTCCACCCCGGAAACAAAAAAAAAAGAGGATGATCAAAAAAAAACAAAAGGATGTCCTAGTGCAAAGGCATCTTCTCATACAGAGAAGGCACGGGCATTGATCACAACGCTTACTTGTGACGGGTGGGAGGTTTCAGTCTGAAGTTGACTAACTATACCTAAGTCCAGGTTTCCTTACGATGTTTTCTCACAGATGTCAGTAATGTTCAATCAAGATTCTTTTATTTAACGACCAACCAATTATTGACCAGCCACTGCTCTTTAGGATGTGCATATCTACATTAGCTGTTACATCATTTTAATTTATAATTTGTATAACTTTTTATTCTTAAAATGAATTGAAGACTTATTCCTAACTCAATCAGCGGGGTTAATTGCGTAACACACTATCAGTAGTACAAGTCACGCAACGAGTTATGAGCGCTGACCTTGAAAAAAACAAGCGAAACAAACCCTTATTACTAAGACATAAGGGTTTGTGACGTTTGATTTCTTCAAGGTCAGCGCTCATAACTCGTTGCGCGCAGTATGACGGGTTTAATTTTGACAGTTCAACAACATTAATTGCGTTATTTACGTTGTTGGACAGACACATTTTTCGAACATACGAAGCAATGGATTAGCAATATCCTTCAAAAAGATACAGACGCCAGCACATCAAGTTACCCGAAACTGTCAAATTTTCCCAATCAACATTGAACCTTATACTTTAGCGATAAAGTTGAAAATCTATTAAAGAAATTTGACAGATTGTAGTAGCTTGATGTGCGGGCGTCTGTACAAAATAGGTATGTCTATTCTTCATAAGCAGCTCTGTCCCTATCAAATTCAAAATTCCTCGTGCAACTCTTTTTGCATTCCCTCTTGAGTGCCTTCCTGGCTCTTTTAGAGCATTTACGTTTCCTGCAAACAGATTTGTAAGCCTTTTGACATGCCTTCATGCACATTCTACTCGCTTTGCGGACACAACTTTTATGCCATCGTCGAGTTTCAAATTGTTTTCTTGCTCCTTTTTTGTGGTAATTATGAAAATGTTCTATAGAGTCACCAGGAGGTACGTCTTCAAAGAAGTCTGTCATGTCTTCTGAAGTGGCTTCGTCTGTAGACAATTCCTGGTGACTGTATCCCTGTCCGCTGGCTATGTCAGAACTGACATACTTTTGTTTTGCTTTTATAGCTGCCTGAAAACCAATTAAGATAAGCAGAATTTCTTATAATGAAACCTTACATTTATTTTGTTGAACTTGGGTAGCTAGTATAGCTAGTAAACAGTAAGTAAGGGCAAGCGACTTTGTATATAATATACAAAGAAAATTCCGGTAGGAGGTAACTAAGTACTGGAAAATCCAATGAAACACCTAACAACCTCGTAGGCTGACCTGGGAGATGCCATATTAAAAAGAGGCAACTACAAATCAAAGATGATGTTTCTGAAGATGAAAGATTACATTTCGGGTAGGTAGTTTAATAGACCCCAGAAACGGAATATTATATTTGAAAAAAGATCAACACTTGATCAAGTTACGAGTTATTTTATTGTGTACCTTAGATACCTTAGTACCTACTTAGTACTTACTACTTAGTACTTACTTAGGACCTACTCACAAAAATATTCAGCATTACAATCGCTACCAAAAAATTCATGTTCCATGTGAGTGTGTGACTAGGTCGTCGTAAAATGAGAAAATAAACATTTATTTCACGTATTTTTTATGTTTTAATTTTATTTTATTGTCATAAATCAAATAAATCTAATGATAGCCAGCCGCTGGCCGCAGATCATCACAAAGTATATGTATGCAAAGGAGATTGGGTCTGCTAGCATTTCATTTTGTATACCTAAATGTGATCCAAAAGATTACTAAATATTCGTGAAGACTCAAGTGTTATTTGTACTACTACCACCAATACTCCTAAAACTGAACAACAGAACTATTAAGATATAACAGCACACATAAATACTACTACTTCTACTACTGGGGTCTTTGGCAGTTGTTACGGGTCGTCAGTAGGCCAAATGTCTGACAACCAGTCTCAGGGTCAGATAGGCAGTCGCTTCATGTAACATGCATCCGGTGAGACTAGAATTCAACCCCAACATAGTTGGGAAAAGGTAACGTAAACCCAGTAGGGTTTACGTTAAAAAAGACGAAATAGGTGATATCAGATAAAATGCCAAGATAAATCTTTATTAACTCAATCTAGACTTCAAATAGTATGTACAATGAAACTGTTTGCCACAGTTATGTTGGATATGTTAAGTATCACAAACTTCAGAGTTAAACACTTTTCTACAATTCACGCCGCACGCTGTTTTAAGAGTATTCTTAGCTCTGACGGAGCAGCTGCGTCGGGCACAAACATATGTGTGGGCTCTGTTGCACGCTTTGGAACATTTATCTGTATCTTTATTACTCTCATTGATACATTCAGTTCGTAGAATTTTAGATCTTAGAGCGTTTTTATGTTCTTTACGAGCTCGCATAGCAGGCGGTTCAACTATGTCTTTCAATTCTTCAGATATATTGATATCGGGATAGTTGTCTATTCGTGCTTTTTCATCATCTCCAGTTTCATCGTCACCCTCTGTCGATTTACCAGGTACGTCTATATTTCTTCTTGTTGAAAGGTCAGTCTGAAAAGGCATCAGTTTTTAATGAAACTTGTCATGTTGACCATCGTTGAAAATGCGAAATTGGTACTCATGTTATTGTGCGCCTCTAAATGTTTCTATTTGTAATTCCTTACTCTGCCTGTATGTCTATTACCTTTTCTCAATGACTGAACGCATTTGGAAGAAATTTGGCATAATAATAGATAGACGTCTGGGTCAGGACATAGGATTCTTTTTATACCGGTAGTATGTTCCCGTGGGATCACTTCCGACCTCCACACGGGCAACAGCTAGGTTAAAATATGTGTGGTGTGTAGCAAAATCTATTCCGCCACATAGGCACGTACAATGCTAAACATCTGTCGTCAGCGTCACACAAATCCTACATTGCACAAGCAAAAGTTTCAAAAATATATTGAGTAAATAAAATAATATAACAAAGGAAAGTTTATCAATGACAATTTACTGACTATAGTTTCGTCGGAGAAATCACTAACAAGCTTCAGGAACAAAAGTTTCTTTACAACTATTATCGCACTCTTTTCTAAGCTCCTTACGCGATCTGACAGAGCACGTAAGTCGACTACAAACGTCTTGATATGTCCTGTGGCATGCTTGAATGCATTTGACTACTTTGTAGTCGATTTCGCTTATACATTGACCTTTCAGTTCCTTCTTTACTGACTCTCTCTCATCACGTTCTCGTAATGCTGTATGCCTTTTTCTTGTTTTTGCTTCTTTCCTTTTTGTTTTTTGTCGCTTTGTTTTATATTTATCTTGATGTTTTTTTCTTAGATTTGTCGTGAGCTTTTAGCTCTATTTCTTCAATGTCGTCATCTTCTTCACTTTCATTCTCAAAGCCTGCTGAGTTGCCAGCGATGTCTATATTTCTTCTTGTTAATGTTTCATTACCCTGAAATGTATAATTTACTATAAGCACTATGTTGGAGTTCTATACCATATTTTGATTTTTGTTTATTAATTGCTAACGGTTTTACTCACTTGTTTATTTCGTGATTGCCTGAATAGTTTCATGAGTTCATCACGCTGTGAGGTAACTATTGGTCGCACTGACTATGTCCGCTCTGTCATTTCACTATATTCATTCTGTTATCTTCTTCATTCATAACCGCTATCTTCTTATGAACCTCTTGTATCTATGGACTTCACTAGCACGTCCCATTGGCCATTAGAGTTTGACACTTCACCTACTTGCCAGTACAACTCACTTTTACACAGATCAGATTCCGAAGCTAGTTGAGCAATCCCGAAACATACCCGAGAGAACATAAAACCGTTAATAATATAAACTGTAATATTTCCTGCGAATGTAATCACAAAGACAAGAAAGATAGGTGGACAAGGACATAACACATTTCCGTTCACGTTTTTGGTACATTTATTTAGAGGGCCAGATACAGAATATTTTACGGATTTTCAACTTCGCTCGCTTCAGCCGACAGACGTCCACTGCTGGACATAGGCCTCCCCCAATTTTACGGGGGGGTTTGCCATAATCGCCACGCTTGGCAGGCGGGTTGACGATCGCAGTATGGTATGATGGTGGAATAAATAGAGAACGCTGCTGCCCATTCTCCGGTAAGACCCTTAGTCGCCTTTTACGACACCCACGGGAAGTAAGAGGTGGTGCAATTCTTTAAGTCCGGCACCACACAGACAACTTCGGTACACCTGAATTTTGGAGGCACAATTTTTTTTTTTATCACCTATCGTTTTCTTTACATAATACTAACTATTGCCCGCGACTCCTCTCGCTAAGAATCGTTTAGCTTTTCTATCGTTTCGCATTGCAACTCTTCATCCTCAAAGAAAAATATCTTCTACATTCATCAAGTTTATGCTATGTGTTAAATAGTCGACCTCATGTTTTACCATTTGAAACTTCACTAAGGTTGAAACTATCTAACTGTCACATAGACAAATACACTTCTGGACACATCTATTGGCCCACCTTAGAGTTTAGGTTTCGATGGCCCCTACCGAAATATGATTGCTAGATTGAACAAAAACTGTTGATGCAGTTTTAAACCTGATACATTTTACCATCTTTTTCGATCGTATTGTTTTAAATTTGAATTCAGAATACCATACTACATGGAGCTACGCCTAACAAGTCGGATATGCGCCTTGTTAAAGGCAATTGATTTTTGAATAAAAACATGTTTTATCAAATAAAGGTTTAATTTATTAACGCGTGTTGCCTCCATGGGCATCTACCACAGCTCTCATACGATTAGGCATAGAGTTTATCAACCGCTCTATGAAATTTTGAGGGATCATCTCCCATTCCTCTTCTATGGCAGTATTCAACTCTTGCATCGTCTGGGCAACTGGCTGACGAGCCCTAACACGTCTTTTTAGCTCGTCCCACATGTGCTCAATGGGGTTCATGTCTGGGCTTCTGGCTGGCCAGTCCATAACTGTGATGTTCACATCCCGAAGATATTCCCTGACGATGCCGGCCGCATGGGCTCTTGCATTATCATGCATAAAAAGGAAATTTGGGCCCACATAGTCCGCGTATGGTATCACGTGAGGTTCTAAGCACTCACGAATGTACCTTTCAGCATTTAATGTTGGCAGCCGTGGGACTGTAACAACCTCAAGTTGAGTTTTGCCGCTCGCGGATATACCGCCCCAGACAGTCCATGAGCCACCGCCATGAGCAACCCTCTCTTCAAAGCAGCATTGTGCGAAACGCTCTCCCTTACGTCGGTAGACCTTTTTTCTTCCATCATTGCCATGTAACACAATTTTAGACTCATCAGAAAAGAGTACACGGCTCCAATCTTGCTGTGTCCAATTTAAATGACTGCGTGCGAAATGAAGGCGCGCTGTTCGGTGGGCTCGCGTTAGTTTGGGCCCTAATGGGCCCAAACTAACGCGAGCCCACCGAACTGCTGGCTTGTGTGGTACCACATCCCGTTCTTTTAACCTTCTCCGAACAGTTCGAGCGCTCACACTACTCCGTGGAAGTCGCGAAGTTGGTTTTGTATCTCAATGGAGGTAAGGTGACGATTTCTCAAGCTGGTCGTCACGATGAATCGATCCTGCCTTTCAGTTGTGACCCGAGATCGTGGCCTTCCTTGGCGACGAACAAAGCCGCCAGTCTCTAGGTACCTCCGATAAACATTTCGGACCGCAGATCGACTTAAATTAAGTTGAGCACTCACGTTTCTTTGGCTGTGTCCGGCCTGAATAAGTGCCACAGCTTGAGCGGCGACTTCAGGGGAATTATCCATAGATTATTGATAGAACCTCACCTTAATGTTAAGAATAAGTAATGTTTGTTGCAAAACCAAAGATATCAATCACTTTTTCAAGAATTAAATCCAAGTAATCCAATAAAACCAAGTTTTCTTAGTATTCGATTGTTTGATATTAACAAACAGGCTCCAAATTGTCTTTTGTGTCTTTAAATTCTGTGTTCGAAATTCAAAAAAAGACTATTGAATGAAATTGTGAATGTGCCAGGTTCAAAACTGCATAAAAACTTTTTGCTCGACCTAATATAAAATTTTAGCCAGGACCAAACGAAACTGAAAATACAAGGTGGGCCAATAGATGTGTCCAGAAGTGTATATCTTCGTTTTATGACAAACACAAACAGTGACAGTGAAATTAGCACCTTATTATTTAACATTTGTATGCCAATTTATTGCGAAATGTATCATTGCACTAACAATGTACAGTGGGCTGCATCAATTGGGTACCCCAGTTGTATGAAAATTTTAATATAACTGGGGTACCCAATTGATGCAGCCCACCGTACACATATACCTAGCATTTTCTTTAACAGCGCTTATTGCAAATAAATGACTTTGGGTTTGACAACAATTTAGGAAGGAAAGCAATACGAGGTCTATACAAAAGAATCTTACTTCCAAAGTGACTAGTCCTAGTAGCTCATATAATTTGTCATCGTCATTTGCCGGTTGTTTATCTTCTGCCAGTCGACTCTCTCCATCATCTAGCAATACTTGGTATTTCTTGACTATGTTCTTCGCATCAACAAAACCCTGGACAAAAATCACGTTATATGGAAATTTTAGTACCAATTGTTTGTGGGTAACACAGATAATGTATCGAATTCAAATAGCTTGGTGAGAATTTTTTTTCAGATTTATTTATTTATTTAATAAGGCTTACCAACTAAACACATACACAGCATTAACCCAGAGTCATTGACAAATTATTGATCTCGCATGTATTTTGATGACTGCCAGTTTTTTGTATACTTATACATACTTACATCCAACAAGTAATTGAATGTACCTTATTAAATAGTTATAACGAAGAAGTGGACTGACGACCGACGTAGATAAATGGACCGACGAACTTAAAATGGTGGCTGGGATAGACTGGAGGGGGATGGCAGAGGACACATAGGCTCGCTCTGTCCTCTGCCATCCCCATCCTATCTGGCAGTCAACAAAAGAGATAAGTATGCAGGATCGACGGATGTAGTTGAAGTTTAATAAGAAACCGATGAATGTTACTACTAAGTGACCACCGATGAGACTACCGATGAGTGTTACTAATGGTGCTACTGAAGACAGTAGTACTACAGGTATTGGCCGCACAGTCGCTTTGTCTGTTTCTAGAGAGTGGTGAGGTTAACGTTCAGTCCATTCTCTATGTCTATGGTATAGATAGGTCTCCCAGGCTCCCCCCTCATCGTAGCAAGAGGCCTCGCGAGGTCGATATGAGTCTGACATAATCAGGCGGTGGGTATCTATGAGGGTTTCCTCACAGACAAAGAAGTCGGCCAACAAGATGAATCTAATCAAATAAATTCTATACCATCTGTGGTACATTTGGATATAGTACGTCAGATTTACTTTTATGTACAGACGCCAGCACATCAAGCTACCCGAAACTGTCACATTTTTCCAATCAACTTTGAACTCACAAATAAACTGATTGATCGATTGATTAATTGATTGATTAACCTTATGCTTTAGCGATAAAGTTGAAAATCTATTAAAGAAATTTGACAGATTGTAGTAACTTGATGTGCTGGCGTCTGTACCTTTACCTTTTAGGGAAACGATGATGGGGTGTATTTTGAAGAAAGAAAACTTAGGCAAATATTTTATGAAAATATAATTCTATTCAGCATAACACTCCATATCGAAGGCTATTATCAGGTTCCTTTCATGCGAACTGCAGCACTTAACAATGTTGTCTCTTCATTCATTCATATTTAGGTAACCAATTAAGTATACAATAAATCGAGATTTTAACTAACTTATTTCTTAACTATAATCACTGTCCGATTCATCACTATTCTCATCACTAGTACTCTCTCCACCACTATTCTCATCACTATATTTACTAGACGACGATGCAAAAGTTTTCTTACAACTTCGCTTACATTCATTTTTCAGCGCTTTTTTCGATCTTGATGTACATTTAAGCTTTCGACAAACATTTTTGTAAGCACTGATGCACGATTTACAACATAATTTTAACGCTTTTTTATTCAGACACTTTGCAAAAGGCTTTCTTGCAATATGTTTGCTTCTAGGTTTATCAAACGCATTTAGAGTCAACTTAGGATCATTCTGTTGCTTGACCTCCTCTGCTGTTCTGTTTCCCACATTGGTAATAAAAACTCTAAATTCTTCGTCACTTTTACCGTTATCAATCATTTTTACACCGTAATAATCTGTATCTTTTTTTGATTTTACATTAGGGTTATTCCTATGATGCAGTTCTTTAACTGTGTTTGACATATGTTTGTTTAAGTTCTTCTTAACATTATTGTGATGCTCAAAACCATGAAAATTATTCCCAAATTGCGTACCTATAGTTGTTTCTGACTTGTCTTTGTTAGAGTTATCTCTAACAACTTCGAGATTCTCAAAGCCAGGATCATTCTCAAATGGCGTATCCTTAGCTGTTTTCGACTTACCTTTGTTCGAGTTATCTCTTAGATTTTTGTGATCCTCAAAATAGGGATAATTCCCATATAGCGTATCTATAACTCTTTCCGGCTTATCTTTGTTGGAGTTATCTCTCATGTCTTTGTGATCCCCAAAATCAGAATATCTTCCATTTTGCGTATCTTTAGTTATTTCAGAAATTACTGGTTTACTACCATAAACATTTTCACTAGCTAGTGAAGGGAGTTTAGTATCCTTCGTTGCATATTCATCTTTAATATTAGTAAATGTAAGATCATCGTTATTTGCGTTTGTGTTATTATGATTTAAGTTAGGGTTTTTAATAAACTGGTTTTTTTCACTTGCCTTTTTCAGTGTACCATTTATTTTATAGTAATTTTTAGGGGTGGTGGTTATTGCGGCTGTTATTTTAGAGTACTTAGTGCCCTGATAATTTAGAATAGACTTATTTTGATTCAATTTAGATTTCCGATTTCTTTGATTGTTTATCTTTGGGGTATTTTCAATTGTTTTAGGATTATTATGGTTATTAACATGAAGCTTTTTGATAAAAATATCACTATTTTTGTTAGTATATTGACTATAATGGTCATTTTCGATATTACTGAATGGAGACCCGTAATCATCTTCATCTAGTTCATCTTTACCTTCTAAAGGATACTTAGTATTTTTATGATTACTCGTTATTATGTCTTTTATTGTAATGGGTTTAGTCGTCACCTTATCATTTTGTTGATTACTCTGTACTTTTACCTTCGTGGTATATTTATTTGTTTTATGATTATTATCATGATGCTTTTTGATAGAAATATCACTATTTTTGATAGTATATTGACTATAATGGTAATTTTCGATATTACTGAATGGAGAACCGTAATCATCTTCCTCTGGTTCATCATTACCTTCTGTCGTTATTATGTCTTTTATTGTAATGGGTTTAGTCGTTGTTTTAAGTTTCTGATGATTATTAACATGAAGTTTAGGAATATCACTATTTATGTTAGCATATTGATTAGATAATATATCTTTTACTAGTATCAATTTAGTTGTCAGTTTATCCTTTTGTTGATTAGTCTGAACTTTTACCTTCGGGGTATATTTATTTGTTTTATGATTATTGCCATGCTGTTTTTTAATAGAAATATCACTAATTATTTTAGTATATTGTCTATTATGGCCATTTTCGATATGACGGAATGGAGAACCTTCTAATGGATACTTAGAATTTTTATTATTACTAGATAATGTGTCTTTTATTATAATTGGTTTAGTCGTCAGTTTATCATTTTGTTGATTACTCTGAACTTTTACCTTTGGGGTATATGTATTTGTTTTAGGATTATAATTATTAATATCATGATACATTTTGATAGAAATATCACTAATTAATTTAGTATATTGTCTATTTTGGTAATTTTTGACGTGACTTAACGGAGAACCGTAATCATCTTCATCTTTACCTTTTGAAGAATACTTAGAATTTGGATGATTACTTGTTATTACGTGTTTATTAATATTCGGTTTAGTTATCAGTTTTTCATTTTCGATTGTAAAATCTGTCTCAACATATTCGTTACTCTGACTATTATATCCAACTGTTTGAGGATGTTTACCGTTGTCATTGTAACCCAAAAGTTTTTCATTTGTATTGGGAAGTCTTCCTTTGTTGTTTACTATTTCATGTCTATTATTTTCTTTATGATATTTGCTTTCTTCATTTGCTTTATGTTTAGTTGCAGCTCTTAATACATTACTATCATGTTTTACTTCAGCTCTTAGGCCTGGTGTTTTAAATTTAAGGATTTCTTTTGTAGTACTGATTTTTTTACTTCCATCGTCGGCTCCATATTTTTTTGTCGGTCCAACCCGGGGAAAATTTCCGAAGATTGAGTCTAGTAATCTATTTTCCTTGCGAATGTTTTGATTAAAATAACCGGCTAGATCTAAAACAAAGTCTAGTTTGGAGTGATTGTTGTTACTTCCAGCATTGAGTGACGAAACTGAATCCACGAGTTGAAAGCCAATTTTCCTCCGCGATGGGTCATTTTGATTCTGGAAAATATAACCTACTTTAAAATTTATAAAGGGGCGTCACTTTGA
The DNA here is from genome assembly GCA_916614155.1 of Mesoligia furuncula. Classification (NCBI taxonomy): domain Eukaryota; kingdom Metazoa; phylum Arthropoda; class Insecta; order Lepidoptera; family Noctuidae; genus Mesoligia; species Mesoligia furuncula. Next base: position 15,497,031 of record OU744815.1, on the reverse strand, counting down.
GAGTCTGTGTGTTTCAATTTTTAAGACTTAAATGGTTTTACCTTTATTTATCTATTTTTAAGTAAAACAAAAGTTCTTTGTTAAGTTTTCCCTGATTATTACATCGCACTGTCGTTGAAAATCATACGACTAACCTATGGTGAGACCAAATTAAGCTTGTAGGTACTTATCATATAATTTGAGATATACCCTACCTATATATATATACCCTACCTCACAAAAGTAAGTATTACGAAACTGATTGTTGCCACTAGGTAGTCATAAAAACTAAATATAGCGTTTTGTCAATCGTTTTACACGTGCAGCTTGTGGGTAAGGTATACGCAGAAGGCTTACAACGCTCTGCGCGTTCAGTATAACAATGCGTTGAGGATATTGTTGGGGCTACCTCGGTTTTGTAGCGCGTCTGGCATGTTCGCTGAAGCGAGGTTAGACGATTTTTATGCCGTTATGCGCAAGCGATGTGCGAGTATGCTGAAGCGATTCAGGGGTAGCCCCAACAACATACTGGCTACACTGGCGGACAAAATTGATGGGTCTTTCATTAGGCACTGGGCGCTAGGCATGTGCGTACTGGCGTACATGTCGCCAATTAATTTAAGCTTTTTATTACTTATGTTATTATGTACTAACAATAGGTTAAGATTTTAATAACACTATATGGATCAATGGTCTGAAATAAATAAATAATTATATTATATACTAGCTGCGCCACGCGGTTTCACTCGCGTAAATGTCGATCCCGTGGGAATATCGGGATAAAAAGTAACCTATATCAAATTTTATCAAAATTGGTCCAGCCGTTTGAGCGTGAAGAAGTAACAAACATATTAACACACACACACACTCACACACACACTCACAAACTTTCGCCTTTATAATATTAGTGTGATTATTAATATAAAAGGAAATAAAGACGGAACTTTTAAATAGTGAAAGTAATCATTATTTAGCAAAGGTGGTAGGAAAAGGAGAAAAGGCCCACAGTAAACAAAGAAACAGAAGAAACCATATAATGAAAATTGCACCAGAAGTAGGGTTATGTTTTTCGAGTGTATGTATATTTTTTTGGGACGCTCTGTCGGCTTGATCGATTTCAGCTTGAGAGGTGCCGTTAGATTTGTCTTAATTGTGAGAGTGACACTGGGTATATCAAAGTTGAAAAAAAAAAAATTAATTGTTCTAATCGTTCTCATATGGCGATTTTACCTCCAAATATATCGGGAACGTGACACTTTAGGTTGGTAATATTACTTGACATTTTTTGTTTGTATTTAAAATGTCCCCTTCCCATATATACTACATTCATCGAGGGCGGTAACATGGTGGCGGGTAGATATGCTAGTTTCCATAGAAAAATATTCGACTCCCTATATACTTTTAACGCTAAACGTATTTAAAACACTACTGTCATCTTCAAACGATTGCCAGAAACACAAAACTTCAGTTTACGCTTCAACTTCTAACATTTTTATAACTTTTTGAATAGTGCTAGTCACTCTGAAATCAACTTAATTACCATTACAACAAAGTTGATATTAATTGTTTAATAAAATTAGGTATGAAAGTATTCATTTTGATTAAATTGTAAATCACTACAAGAAAAACACGTCAACCTAGTAGTTCCCGGTGCAAAGGTGCCCACAATGCTTGCTGGATTGCTACGTTGGATGGCAATGGCTAACCTTTGCACCAAGAACGAGCCGGGGTGGTAGTCATCCGTTTTGTCACGGAGCTTGTGCCCTATATCACTAATGAGCTTCCTGACCTCAGTTCCCCAAGCACCCATGGTCTCAACGGCAATGGGCACAAAATGGTAAAGGTCTACCAACGGTGCGTACTTCACCCTCTTCCTCTCAGCGGCGTCTTCCTAACCGTGAGAGGACGGTGCGACCATGGTGGCTGGCAGCAACAGTGCTGATGCCAGTTGCGTCCCATATTAGGCACTTGCCGTTCCTCCAAGGCCCCAGGGTCAACCAGTCCGGCCTCTTGCCGTCAGTCCTGCACAGACCCGGAGGCTCCAGCTCGCAGGGAACATCAGCCGACACAAAAACTCTCCGTACAATATCGTTGAGCGCATGGTGACGCGGGAACCTCCCCGAGCAACGACGACAACTCATAGCGTGATGGCCTTCGGCCTCCAACATGGAACCGCAGGTGCATCTGTGGGGTTCACACACCTTGCAGCCCGTCATCAAGCAACGTGTTTAAATTCGTGTAGCATTAAATTTTAATGTGTTTAGCGACTTGTGGGCGAGTTGGCCTTAGTAACTTGACAATAAAAGAAGTCTTGACAATAGAAGAAGTATTTAAACAGTGATATAAAGAACTGTACATATATAGTCATCAGATTGTCATACCACCCACAGTGTACTAAGTATAAGTACCTACTTAGCGAACTGTGGCCCTGTGAGTGTATGACCACATGCCAATAGAAATCATTAGCCCTAAAATAAAAATAGAAGTCTTCTACATCCATCTTTAAAAATTAAATCAAGCGTCATAACATGCAGAAAAAAACTGCATTATGATTAGCAGCTTTTAGAGTTGTCTAAACCATAAATCTGACCCTTTCATCTGAATCGAAATCGTTGAGAATTTTTCCTCAAGTATCATTAATTCGTAAATTCAGCCCGACCGACAGCCTATCCCGCTGCCACCTTACTGACCGGCTAATAGTAGTTAACTACGGCATCAGCTATCCCCATGTAGCTTTTGCCAAAACGAAAAAAAGAAGAGTGATGATTAAATTTTATCTACCTTGATCATAAAATTTTTAATAAACTTACTTTTGACAAAACAATCAAAAACAGGTTGTTAGGGTTCCCATTCCCTGTTTTCTTATCGCCAGATCTTAGCACCTCGCTAAGAACTCCATAGTCTTCAAGTCGGTACAGCTTCTGAAGAACGCTGACTCGTTGCTCATTCAGCTTGATCAAGGATTGAAGAAGATTCGAGAAGTCATTCCTCGTCATGTTGGATTTGAACATGTTGCGCACTTTCTCTTCATCATCTGTGTGTGCCTGTTAGAATTGTGGGATTAGAAATAATTATAATATAATAAAATAAAATAAAGGAAATAAAATTTCTGGAATCATTCGGCAATTTTGGAGTTAATAGTCCTCCAGGCCGTATTTCGGCCATGGTGGCAAATCTAAATGGAGACTAGACTTCGGCGCGGGAGATATTATATTGCACAAGTGTGTGCGCAGACCTGAGAGGAGAGAAGGGAAGAGAGAGAGCACCTGTGAGTCCGATGGGACGGCACGTAATTCCCACGCTCAGTAGTAGTAGGCGCTTGCGAACACGAGACCAACGGGGCAGAATTTTGGAGTTGTATCTACGATGAAGTAAGGTGAAGTGGCAATAGGCCGGCCATATTTGCCGTAGAGCCAATGACCCGACATGTTCTTGAGTGGAGACCGCGAACCGGTAAACGTAAGGTAGGCAGAATTTTGGAGTTGTATCTACAATGAAGTAAGCTGAAGTGGCAATGGGCCAGCCATATTTGCCGTAGAACCGATGACATTTGACCCGTCATGTCCTTGAGTGGAGACCGCGAATCTGTAAACGTAAGGTAGGACGCCCTCAGACTAGGTGGAGCGAAGATCTTCGCAGGGTGGCTGGTAGAAGCTGGATGAGAGTTGCCGAGAATCGAGCTGAATGGCTTGAAGTTAGAGAGGTGTATGTCCAGCAGTAGACTGCACCTGTAGGCTGATGATGATGATGATCTACAATTTAGAAGGTTACCTTTCAGAAGTTTCAGGGCCTTACATATATATCATCACGAATCATGCATTTCAAAGTGTTACTTTAGAAAACACAGAGGAACCTACCTAGGAGGAAGATTAGCTAGATAAACGTGATTGTCATTCCATTCAGAAGTGACAGTAGAAAATTAGGCATTAAATATCAAAAATGTCGAGCCATCAAGCGCAGGAGATACCTATTATAATGCAAGTGTGTGCGCAAACACAAGTGCACTCTTTCTTTCCCCACTCTCATAGTCTGATGGGACGGCAATACGATCCGATAATTCAAGGGTCCTGCGACTAATCTCCTTGCCCCGTGCCTCAGAATGGAAAGCAATCCGATGTTTGCTTTGCATTCCGCCACATCGCTAACTTCTTAGCTCCCGGCTGCCACTGAGAAATTCCTAATAGATAAACCCAATAGCACTCTGCCTGACCCAGCATAGTTATTCACAACCATTCGACAGGCTTCCGAATTGAAAATTACATGTTTACAGTTACCTGATTTGCCTAGTCCACGACCGCAAATAGCATTCGAAGAATAGTTATCGTCTATTTGGTGAGGACTCCTTCGATAACATAGATTGATCTAAAGATTGTGAGTAGATATGCTGGACCCAGTCAATTATAAATCTAATGCTAAAACGTATTAAAATGATACATACTTACACCCCATAAAAGTGAGACAAAAACAACATAGCAAGTAATCCTTCGCGTCATATTATAACAACAAAAACTCTATTACAAACATATTACACTAAATATGTTAGACGATACTTTTCGACGACAGCGTCGATTTAAACAGCTTCCCAACCGTATCGAAATTGATTGGATTGTCCAGACACGCATAAACTGGTAATTTTAATGAACAAAATAATCAATTATAGGCTTTGTTGATGTTGTTTGTTAATTTGTATTTCTTTTTCTGTGTAATTTTCGCCTACCTAGGGTACGTATGTCATTTTTCATCGAGCTGCTTTGGGATCTAATTGTAATTACCTACTACGTAAAACTAGTTACGTTAATAATTATTGTTTTAGTTAGTATAATTAAAACGTAGTTATTTGCATTCGAGGTAGGTACACTACATATCTGCCAATTATGTGATTGTTATCGCATAGTGAAATATTACGTAGGTACCAGTATACCTACAGGTACATCACACTAATATTATAAAGGCGAAAGTTTGTGAGTGTGTGTGTTTATATGTTTGTTACTTTTTCACGCTCAAACGGCTAGACCAATTTTGATAAAATTTTGTATGGAGGTAGCTGACACCCTGGATTAGCATATAGGCTACTTTTTATCCTGATATTCCCACGGGATCGACACTTATCCGGGTGACAACGCGGGGCGCAGCTAATAATTTAATATTGTTGCGCGCCACAATTAATGCCTGGTACATGGTAACAGTAGTTACCACTAGCGCCATCCAGTATCGAGTAGCGGAACTAGTAATGAAGACCCTTCTAGAAATTTCGATGCGAGAACTTTCTAGAACATTCCCGATAGGGAATGCAGAACCGGTTCTGTTTTAAAGAACCGGTATTTTCGGGACATTCTGGCTAAAGAACCGGGATTCCCGGTACTTTCGATACTTTAAGTAAGCCTTTAAAAGATGAAGAGTTGAAACGGAGAAAGTAAAAGAAAGACGTAATGACAGGGCAAAATAAAAACATTTAAATCAAATCAAATGAAACGTTTTATTTCTTGTTTTATTGGTAACTACGCGTATTCTACCAGCAACATCTTTATTAACATTAAAACTTCTCCAAACAAATGATTTAAATCAACACGGCTCCTATTGCAATTCTGCATAACCAAATTATAATTTAAAACTTGCGTAATATCTATAAAAAAAGGAACAGTGGAGTTTAAGCGTAGCATTAATCAGTCTCAATATTATTGATCAGATAATCTTAACCGACATTTTTTAAATTGTTATTTATTAACATAATTCATCATCATCATTTCAGCCGAAAGACGTCCACTGCTGGACATAGGCCTCCCCCAAGCACCTCTACTTCGACCGGTTCTGTGCTTCTCGCATCCATCGGGTTCCCGCGGCCTTCACAAGGTCGTCGGACCACCTTGTGGGAGGCCTTCCAAAGCTACGTCTACCGGTACGCGGTCGCCACTCCAGGACATTTCGGCCCCATCGACCATCTGTTCTGCGAGCAATGTGCCCTGCCCACTGCCACTTAAGTTTGGCAATTCTTCGGGCTATGTCGGTTACCTTGGTCCTCCTGCGGATCTCCTCATTCCTGATTCGATCACGCAGGGAAACTCCATAGCTCTCTCCATTGCCCTTTGGGTGACTTTCAGCCTTCTTATAAGGCCCATTGTGAGTGACCACGTTACAGTGCCATAAGTCATCACTGGCAACACGCACTGGTCAAAGACTTTCGTCTTGAGACACCGAGGTATAGTTGCCGGCACGTAACTTGGCAAGAGTTTTTGTAGTGGGGGAAGTTTGCGCACGCACAATTTCATACATTTTTATATGCGCGAACTTCCCCCACTACGAAAATCTCTTGCCAAGTTACGTGCCGGCAACTGTATGTGGGACGAGAAGATATTGCGTAGCGTCCCGAACGCTGCCCAGCCGAGTCGGATTCGACGATCGACCTCTTTTTCGAAGTTAGACCTACCTAACTGGACAGTTTGTCCTAGGTAAACATACTCGTCCACGACTTCGAGTGCAGTGTCTCCGATCTTTATGAGAGTGGGTGTTACATGGGTATTTGACATGACCTTCGTTTTGTCCATGTTCATTTTAAGACCCACTCTTTCGGAGGCTCTACTGAGGTCATCGAGCATTGTACTGAGGTCCTCCATAGTCTCAGCCCTGTCTCCTCGCTGCAAAAGGATAGGTTTCGAGGTCTGATCCTGGAGTCGGACTGCCATAGTGGCGTTTTCGTACCGACACTTCAGCACCTCGATGTACCGATAGTCGATCTGGCACCGTTGAAGAGACTGCAGCACAGCCCATGTCTCAATCGAATCAAAGGCTTTCTCGTAGTCCACAAACGCTAAGCAGAGAGGCAGGTTATATTCTTCGGTCTTCTGTATAACCTGTCGTAGCGTATGTATGTGGTCTACGGTGCTAAAGCCTTTACGGAATCCGGCTTGTTCGGGAGGCATCAAACCTGCGCGCGAGACGGGTCGCGATGACTCTCGAAAACAGCTTGTAGACATGGCTCAGAAGTGAGATGGTCCTATAATTCTTAAGAAAGGCATTGTGGCCCTTCTTAAAGAAAAGTATCACCACACCTCTGTTCCATGCCTGTGGTGTTTTGTCCTCGAATATGACGGAATCAAACAGCTTCTGAAGGGCCCTCAGAACGGGTTTTCCGCCGGCCTTCAGGAGCTCGGCCGTAATTCTATTAAATTATTCGTAATTAATAAAAATTAGAAATATTCGAAACGCGAAGTATCTTTTCCCGAAAGTACCGAAAGAACCGGGATTTGGTTTTAAAACTCCCGGTTCCAAAAACGAAGCAAATTTTCGGGATTTCCCGGTACTTTCGGTTCCGGGATTTCCCGGGACTATTCACTAATTCCCGAACTTTCGACATCTGGTCGATCGGGGCCTGTATGTACTCGAACATTCTAGATGTTTCTACAATGGAAGGTTCTAGAACTCTCTTTGGCGCTATATAAGGCCGAGACGCGCCACGACCGACACAGTTTGGATAAAGCGATCGAAGTGAAAGCATCGAAGCGATATTCAAGTGCGACTTAAAGCGATCAGTAGTGCAATTGTGTTTTGTAATTAGTGTGTTCGACTTGTAATTAGTGTTGATTATTAAAGTGTCATTTTTTTGGTTATTAAATCGGCAGTTTTTATTGTCACGAACCCGAAGCTCGTAACAATTGGTGTCAGAAAAGGGGATTAAAAATCATGCCGGTTTTACCCAAAGACGACACGGAGGGTATCCGTACCCGGAGTCAACGCCAGCAGGAGACGGACCAGAGGCGATTTGGTGGAGCTACGCCACAGAGGTCGGAGGGCCAGCTACCGACCATGGAGGCCGGCCCGTCCGCAGCAGCTCCAGCATCAGCAGCACCAGATTTGGCTGCTCTGATGTTGATGCTGCAGGAGCAGGCTCGCCGGTTGGAGGAACAGCTCCAGCGGGACAAGGAGGAACAGGCTCGCCGACAGGAGGAACAGGCTCGTCGGTTGGAGGAACAGCTCCAGCGGGACAAGGAGGAACAGGCCCGTCGACAGGAGGAACAGGCCCACCGACAGGAGGAACAGGCTCGTCGGTTGGAAGAACAGCTCCAGCGGGACAAAGAAGAACAGACCCGTCGATTGGAAGAACAGCTCAAACAGGATAAGGAGGAGCAGGCGCGCCGTCAGGAAGAGCAGATTTTCCTCATAAAGGACCTTCACGCAACCCTCGGGAAGGACATGAAGGAGGTGAAAGAGAAGGTTACCCAGCATGACAACCGTCTGTCAGAAGCTGAAATTCAGATCAGTAAGTTTAATGACGTCATTGCTGATGTGAAGCAGGAGTTGGGTAACCTTAAACTTGAGGATAGAATCGCAGCTCCCGTAGCTACAACACCTTCGATACGTGGATTCAAAGTGCCACCGTTCGACGGAACTTCTTCCTGGTCGGCCTACAAAATCCAATTTGAGGCTGTCATGAAGGCTAACGGGTGGAATAAAAGCCAGGCCATGACTGCTCTCACCCTAGGCCTGCGCGACCAGGCCTTAACTGTCCTGGAAGCTCTCGGTAAGGAAGTGACGTACGAGCAGCTCCTCGAGGCATTGGAAGCTCGGTATGGCGACGCTCACCTGGAACACGTGTTTCGTGCGCAGCTCAAGGATCGCGTGCAACGCAGTAACGAAAACCTGCAGCAGTGGGCCCTTGAAGTGGAGAGGCTGGTTCGTAAAGCTTACCAGTCCGTACCTGCGCTTATTGATGGAAACCTGGTGCAGGCATTCATCGACGGCATCCGCGACCTTGAAGTGAGAGCAGCTGTGAGGCTCGGGTACCACGGGACGCTTAAGGACGCCTTGGCCCATGCACTGGAGGTGGAAGCTGTGCGACAGGATCATCGTTCCCATCGCGTCAGGGAGGTTGCAGCGGCTACAGTTCGCGACCGCAATAAAGGATACAGCCCTAGGTGCTACGGCTGTGGGGAAAAGGGCCACCTTCGATCCAGTTGCCCTAAGCGAACTGCAGAAAGAGAAGTCGACCGATCTCCAGAGGGCAGTGCGGCTAACAACACCGCGCAGCACCAGCAGCAGGGAAACGAGTAATAGCCAGGACTGCGGGGCGGGTGCTGGCTGATGTTCAAAGAGCCCCAAGGGTTTCGATCACACAAACCCATGACGGGAACAGCCTTATCATCAAGGGCGAGGTCAACGGAACGCCGTGTAAGCTGACCATAGACACTGGAGCTTCTCGCACGGTTGTCAGTTCCCAACTTGCTAGTCGGTCCCTTGGGGACTCCGCATACAACCGGGAACGCATTAATTTGGTAACAGCCACCGGTCAGCGCATACCCGTCCATGGAGAGAAGAAAATGGAACTGACGCTAGGGAACAGAATCTACCTGCATAATGTCATCGTGGCTGATATAATGGACGATTGCATCCTGGGCCTTGACTTTATGAGGAAGAATTATTGCGAGATTGACGTCAAGCAAGGTGTTTTGAAATGTGGAGAAGAGGAACTTTTCATGGAAGGGGCGTTACCTGGGAATGTGTACAGCCTTAAGAAGATTGTTCTTCCGCCGAGATCGGAAACGATTGTGCCGGTTAGTCTTCCTCGGAATTCTGGGCAAACTCATCGTTGTGTACTCGTGGAAAGGGTAGACAATGACCTTCCATGGAAAGTGGCACGGACTTTGGTCAGAGCCACTGACATCTCAGGAGTACGTGTGCTGAACCTTTGTGATCAGGAACAGATAATAGAAAAAGGCACACTTGTTGGTACTTGCGAGGAAGTGGATTGGTTGCGTCGATGCCAACATCTATCGACTGGGACCCTCAGCAAGGATGCACAAACAAAAGTGACCACACTTTTAGAAGACTGCCGCAGCGCTTTGTCCCAAAATGAAATGGTCAAGGCGAAGAAGATGTTATTAAAGTTCGCCGATGTTTTCTCGTCAAACGAGGCTGACATCGGGAAGACTGGCATAGTTCAACACAAAATAAATACAGGAGAAGAATTGCCTATCCGTCAGCGGCCAAGGAGATTGCCGGTAGCACGTGAAAAAGAAGTGGAAACCATGATTGAGGGAATGGTGAAGGATGGTGTTATTGAACCTTCATCTAGTCCATGGTGTTCACCTGTAGTGCTGGTAAGAAAGAAGTACGGCAGCATGCGGTTTTGTGTTGACTATCGTCGTCTGAACGACGTTACAAAGAAGGACAGCTATCCTTTGCCAAGAATTGATGACACGCTGGACATGCTTACTGGAGTAAAGTGGTTTAGCACGCTGGACCTGAAAAGTGGCTACTGGCAAGTTGAAATTGATCCTAACGACAAGGAGAAAACTGCATTCTCGACAGGAAAGGGTCTGTGGCAATTTAAAGTTATGCCGTTTGGATTGTGCAATGCTCCGGCAACATTTGAGAGGTTGATGGAACTTGTACTTACCGGACTAATTGGCGATGCCTGCCTGGTCTACTTGGATGACATCATCATCGTAGGCCGCACGTTTGAAGAACACCTTCAAAACCTGGAACGCGTGCTCATGAAGATCCAGAGTGCCAACCTCAAGTTAAGTCCGAAGAAGTGTTCACTATTCAAACGACAAGTTAGCTTTTTGGGATATGTAGTGTCTGAAGAAGGTATCCGCACGGATCCAGAGAAAATCGCCGCTGTCAAGGATTGGCCAATTCCAAAAGACAAGACGCAGGTCAGAGCATTTCTGGGTTTGTGCTCCTATTATCGGCGATTTGTCAAGAACTTTGCAGATATAGCTAAACCCCTGCATAAGCTAACCGAAGAGAAGCGACATTTCTGCTGGGATGAAAGTTGCGACATCGCATTCCAGGAGCTAAAGGACCGTCTGTGCAAAACACCTATTTTGGGGTACCCTGATGCGGGCAAAGAATTTATAGTTGACACAGACGCAAGTGACATAGGACTTGGCGGTGTGTTGTCTCAACGTAATGGTGATCAAGAGGTTGTGGTAGCATACTTCAGCAAGTCATTGTCGAAACCTGAAAGGAACTATTGTGTTACGAGACGGGAACTGCTTGCTGTGGTAAAGTCATTGCAGCACTTTAGCAAATATCTTCTGGGGCGGAAATTCCACCTACGAACTGACCATGCTGCACTGAAATGGCTATTGCAGTTCAAAAATCCAGAAGGACAAGTTGCGAGATGGATTGAACTACTGCAGGAATACGACTTCGAGGTCGAACATCGCAGCGGGAAATCTCATGGCAACGCAGATGCATTGTCAAGAAGACCTTGTCCTGAAAACTGCAAGCATTGTACTAGGCAAGAAAGTAAAGAAGTCGTACCTGTGAGGATGCTCAAGACAGACCTCAGCAACGAGTGGAAGAAAAGCCTACAACGTGCACAGCAGGAAGATTCGGACATCAAGCCGATTCTGGAGTGGATGAAGGCCAGAGCTCCTAAGCCCAGGTGGAGCGACGTCTCAGCAATGAGTTCGACCACAAAAAGCTATTGGGCCCAATGGGACAGCTTGGTGATTCAGGATGGAGTCCTGTGCCGTAAATGGGAAAACGCTCGGGGAGACAGCTGTCATTTGCAAATGGTTGTCCCTAAAGCTCAAGTACCGGATGTTCTACAGCTGTACCATAATGGTTGTTCAGGAGGTCATCTGGGAGTAAAACGGACTCTACTGAAGATACGAGAACGGTTTTACTGGGTCCACTGTCGGGACGATGTCGAGGACTGGTGTCGCAAATGTACAAGTTGTGCAGCTGTAAAGGGACCTCAGACTCGTAGTAGAGGTGCATTGAAATTGTACAATGTTGGTGCACCATGGGAGAGGATAGCCCTTGACGTCGCGGGGCCGTTTCCGGTAAGTGAAAGTGGTAACAAGTATTTCATGGTTGTGATGGATTACTTCACTAAGTGGCCGGAAGTCTTCGCCATTCCAAACCAAGAAGCTTCAACAGTTGCAGATAAACTGGTTCATGAAGTCTTCTGCCGTTTTGGAGTACCTTTGGAGATTCACAGCGACCAAGGAAGAAATTTTGAGTCCCAAATATTCCAGGAAACTTGTCGAGTTATGGGTACACATAAAACGAGAACAACTTCTTACCACCCACAATCGGATGGAATGGTGGAACGATTTAATCAGACACTGGAGAGGTACCTAGCCAAAGTTGTGGAAAATCGGCAACGAGATTGGGACAAGCACATACAACCGTTTTTGTTGTCATATCGAAGCGCTGTTCACGAAAGTACATCGGTGACACCAGCTTTCGCAAACTTTGGAAGAGAATTACGGCTGCCTGCAGACCTGATCACCGGAATACCACCTGATGCCCCACGCAGTATAACCGATTATGCGAGTGACTTGCGGAACAAAATGAATGACATTTATGAGCACGTCAGACAATCGGGCCAGCAAATGTCTGAAAAGATGAAAACCCGTTATGACCGTAAAATTAACAATAAAGGGTTCGACGAAGGTTCACTAGTGTGGTTGCACAATCCACTCCGCAGCAAAGGGAAATCTCCTAAGCTTCAAGCTAAATGGGACGGACCGTACCGGATTGTGACAAAGATCAATGACGTAACCTACCGGATACAGAAAGGTGCAAGAGGTACTCCTAAGATCGTCCACGTGGATCGACTGGCGCGTTATTATGGGGCCGATAATGCTCGGGACGAGCATGTCTTAGGAGGGGGCAGTGTTGCGCGCCACAATTAATGCCTGGTACATGGTAACAGTAGTTACCACTAGCGCCATCCAGTATCGAGTAGCGGAACTAGTAATGAAGACCCTTCTAGAAATTTCGATGCGAGAACTTTCTAGAACATTCCCGAACTTTCGACATCTGGTCGATCGGGGCCTGTATGTACTCGAACATTCTAGATGTTTCTACAATGGAAGGTTCTAGAACTCTCTTTGGCGCTATATAAGGCCGAGACGCGCCACGACCGACACAGTTTGGATAAAGCGATCGAAGTGAAAGCATCGAAGCGATATTCAAGTGCGACTTAAAGCGATCAGTAGTGCAATTGTGTTTTGTAATTAGTGTGTTCGACTTGTAATTAGTGTTGATTATTAAAGTGTCATTTTTTTGGTTATTAAATCGGCAGTTTTTATTGTCACGAACCCGAAGCTCGTAACAATATCAATAATCATCATCGTCAAGGTGAGTCTGGCAATTCTTCGGGCTATGTCCGTTACCTTGATTCTCCTGCGAATCTTCTGATTTCTGATTTGATTACACAGGGAAACCCACGCTCCAGCATAGCCCTCTCAATTGCCCTTTAAGCCTTTTTATAAGGCCTAAAGTGCGCAACTATGTTTCAATGCCTTAAGTATCCCTGGAAACACGAACTGTTCAAATACTTTTGAGAAGATATTGCGTAGCTTCCCAAACGCTGCGCAGCCGAGTCAGATTCGATGATTGACCTCTTTCTCTAGATTGTGCAAGTTAGGTAATCGTCAACCACTTCGAGCGTAGTCTCCGATCTTCACGGGGGTGGATGTTACATGGGCATCTCCCGTCCACGTTTATTTTAAGACCCACTCTTTCGGAAGCTCTACTGAGGTCATCGAGCATGGTTCTGAGGTCCTTCATGAGTCATGACTACTATGTCGTCGGTAAACTGAGGGTGAGTGATGCACTCGCCATTGATGGGGATGTCTAGCTCTCTCCAGTCCAGAATCCTCCAATGCAGAGGTGGATATATTCGGAGAGATAACATCTCCCTGTCTCACATCTCGCTGCAGAAGGATAAGTTTCGAGGCCAGGTCCTGGAGTCGGACTGACATGATGGCGTTTTCATACAGACACTTCACTACCTCAACACTTCGATTTATGACAGTCAATCTGGCATCGTTGAAGATACTCAGCACAGTCCAAGGTGTAACACACTTTCAATAACAATCGGAAGGATTTTGAAGGAAAATCCTCATCCATTGCGTCATATGTTTGAAAAATTCGTCAACGCAACAACGAATGTGGCTGAAATGCCAAGATTGAAGCTATTACGATCATCTGTCATTTTGTGTATTACCTACCCCGCGGTTCTCTATCGAATCAAATGCTTTCTAGTAGGTATTCCACAAACGCGAGTTCAACAAGAGTTCCTAATTCACTACCTACACAAATGGTACGTAAGTTACCGGTAGAGGAGCTAACGTTTTTTTTTTTAAATTGTAATAGCAGGCATGAAGGTTTTCAACTATTGTTAATACTTTCATGAAACGAGACGAAATCGTCATAATAAAAAGGACTTGAAATTACTACACAAAACAATCATATATTTTTATTTAAAACAATAAAAAGATTACGAATAGGTAGTAAATCTATATATATAAAAGAAAGTCGTGTTAGTTACTCCACTTATAACTCAATAACGGCTGAACCGATTTAGCTGAAAATTGGCAGGGAGGTAGTTGAGAGCTTTTTTTTTTATACTTTTATTTACTTATAGGAGTAGGGTAGGAGTAGTGTAGGAGTAGGTTAGGAGTAGGGTAGGAGTAGGGTAGGAGTAGTGTAGGAGTAGAGTAGGAGTAGGGTAGAAGTAAGGTAGGAGTAGGGTAGGAGTAATGTAGGAGTAGGTTAGGAGTAGGGTAGGAATAGGGTAGGAGTAGGATAGGAGTAGGATAGGAGTAGGTTAGGAGTAGGGTGGAAGTAGGGTAGGAGTAGGGTAGGAGTAGGTTAGGAGTAGGGTGGAAGTACGGTAGGAGTAGGAGTGTAGGAGTAGGGTAGGAGTAGTGTAGAAGTAGGGTAGGAGTAGGTTAGGAGTAGGGTAGAAGTAGGGTAGGAGTAGTGTAGGAGTAAGGTAGGAGTAGTGTAGGAGTGGGGTAGGAGTGGGGTAGGGTAAGGGGTAGGACACCATGCGAACGATGTACCGCCGGGCAGCTAGAAATAATTTATATGGCAAAACAACGTTTGCCGGGTCAGCTAGTATATAATGTAAGTAACGCCACACGCCGCGCGTCAGTGGTAAGACCTAACAGTTTGACGGTTAGCCGACCTAGCGTACCTAGTATAAAGTACTTATTGAGTTTCAATAGCTCGTCGCATCGCATCACCTTTGAACTCACCGCTGTTACCGTAACCGACACCGCTTCGGATGTGTTCGGCTGTCCTCGGGATGTACTCGGTTTTAATGTATATCCGATATGTCAGTGAGTGATGAATGACAAAGTATTCTGTTTGTGTTTTGTTTTCACTTCAATCGGCACTCCCGGAGTGTCACTGTTTGTTTTACTCTTTTCTTTTTGCTCGACTCCTAAGGGTCAGAGCGTGTTGTTAAGCCTGTTAGTCTATTACCTTCCTGAAGAATTGGGCTATCAAAAGCTAAAAGATTTTTTTAAATCTGATTATCAGTTCTAGAGATTATACCTGTATACAAACTTACTGTTCTGCGAGCAATGTGCCCTGCCCACTGCCACTTAACTTTGGCAATTCTTCGGGCTATGTCGGTTACCTTGGTTCTCCTGCGGATCTCCTCATTTCTGATTCGATCACGCAGGGAAACTCCAAGCATAGCCCTCTCCATTGCCCTTTGGGTGACTTTAAGCCTTCTTATAAGGCCCATTGTGAGTGGTGGTGGGATGCATAGAGAACGCTGCTGCCCATTCTCCGGTACGACCCTTAGTCGCCTTTTACGACACCCACGGGAAGTATGGGGTGGTGCTATTCTTTAAGTCCGACACCACACAGACAGTGAGCTGTTTGTTTTCTATTAATAAAATAAATATTTATTCGAGAACATCCATCGGCTTCTTACTAAACTTCAACTATATCCGACGATCCTGCATACCTATCTCTTTTTTTGACTGTACATATCAAATAAATTTCTTTAAAAAAATTATGCATCAAATCAATTTATTTGTGTTTTATCGTGTTTAGAAGTTTAGATATCGAAACCCTTCACCTATGCGGAGTTTCGCTAGCTAATTTAATTTGACCCTGTATACAGGGTTATTGCTAAAACATTAAACAACCTCTTAAGAGAGTTAAGAGGTATTTGTACTCATCATTATACTATGGGACCAAACCTGAAATCGCAAAAAAAAATCTGCTGTTACCTACATTATGTTCGTATAACTCGTCAAAATGTAGGGAACAGCTGATTTTTTTTCGCGATTTCCGTTCGGTCCCATAGTAAAAGTTGTTCATAATAATGAGTACCCACAATTACCTCTTAAGAGGTGGTTAAATGTTTTATTAATAACCCTGTATAACATTAGTATAGATCAGGGGTGGAAAACCGGTCGTTCGCGATATTTGTCCAGTCGATCGAGGCAAGGCAAAAAATATTTTCAACTACAAACCTGATTTTGCTTATGTAGCGAAAGATGCTCAAACGCATTGCTAAAGAGTCACTAAGAATTATTTTCAGTTTTATATTTTCCCTCTTAATGAAATAAAAAATACTACACAATTGTGTACTGAACTAAGCTGTTTCATTTAAGATTTCAAGAAGTATGTACTTAATTGGTAGGTAGCGCACAGGGTGTCGTCAGTGAACAGTAGTAGATCTTGGGTCTAACCAAGTTGGCCACCCCTGGTATAGATAAAGCAGGTCATGCGGCTCCGTGCAGCAGCCGTGTCCCTTCCGAGTCTTGGTCCTTCCAAATTGAACATCAACCTAATTGCGTATCACACTATCAATCTCAATCTGAATCAGTTTGAAGGATATTTACTAATCCATTGCTGCTTAATATCGAAAAAATGATCTGCTCAACAACGTAGGTAAATAACGCAATGAATGTTGTTGAACTGTCAAAATGAAAGCTGTTGCTCCCTTTGAGTATTAAACCAACCGGAGACGCCACGAGTACTAATATCTATGCAAATAAGTCTGTCACTTTCATCGCGGGGGACGAGGGAACGCAATAATACACTAATGCAATTCGATCGCGTTGTTACGCACGCACACAAAACAAAAAACAAACACAAGCATAAACTATACGCACACATGTATATAACCGCTATGACCGGCGGTCTCGTACCTTTGGCAGCGGGGATCGCCTGACAATGGCGCCTCCAGTTGGTTTAATACTCAAAGCAAAGACTACAATATAATAAGACTACAATATAATGCGGTGTAATAGACAGGAAGCTCTCTTCATTTTGTGTTGACAGCACAATTCGCCATCTAGGACTCAAGTTTTTAAAACTATTAGTTACAGCGGAAGATGGTAGATGGAGCACTAGTAATAGTCACGGATATAGATGGTAGATGGAGCTCTATTATATTAATTGTGTTGAAATTTCTACATTGTCGTATAAATTATTGTTTACTACCTATTAAGGTTTTTTTAACAATTACATAATTATTAAAAACACACTAAGTAGTAGTAAACAATAATTTATACGACTGTAAAAATTCCAGATTTTTACTTGCATTAGGAATAGGAGTATGAATGAATGTACTCGGAATATTAAAGATAAACGAACTGTTTATTCTTATAAAAAACACAGAAATACATACAAAATAAACATTTACTAACATATTAAAATCAAAATCATGTAGGCTGAAAATCAGCACTTTTCTTTCCTAGTCACTAGACTTCCAGGTAGGTACACAACAAGAGTTTTGAGACATGATGGAAGTGCACTCAGTGTTCAGCACTATTCACAATAATAATATTATGGGTCCAAACTATAAATAGTGCCTATGCTCACTAGCGAAACAACCAGAATTTAATTTTATTGCAAAAGCAAAATCCGAAACTGACACTCGCGCTGACAGACATTTCAACATTTCAATTAAAGTGTTACCAATGCAACAATAACAAATTCCCATTATTTAAATGAAAAAAACACCTTTCAGAACCGTTTTATAAATCACTATAGACTTGTTACACTTGGTTTAGGCTTAATTTTTATTTTTGTTGTTTTATGTCCAATATTTTGAGACAATTATTTTATGTATGTGTTTGTTCGTCACAACATCTCCCGGTATCATCACTAAATATTTTTATATTGTATCACAGTATTTTTCGTTTTCTACTTGTTCGCTAGGGGCGCTAGGAGTAATAGTGTTTTGTTTTAGGTGATGTTCCAAGCTGCCATAGCATGACTCAAAGGTTGCTCCTGATAGTGTGTTACGCAATTAAGTAATTAAGTAAGAGTGCCATTTTTCTAAGTCCGTCAAAACAAGTGACAATTTCAATTTTTCGAACGGGCAACAATATCCCGACTATTGACGTCTGTCAAATCGTGTTTTCATTCCTGCTCCGAACTAATCTTATGTCCGTAGGTGATACGGAGTAGGAGACGCCGTAAAGATTTGGTTCTTGGAAAGCGGTTTCGTTGTAGCGGTTTTGTTTGGCTGTCATGAAAATCTGTCATTTACACCAGTATTTGACATTAAGTCAAACCCCGCTACTCAAAGATTTAAATCGCTAGATTTGCTCTTACCGTATTTAGTCACGCGTTAACCTGTCCATACTGAGAAGAGTGACCTTACACATTATTAGGTAGCGTTTCCATAACAATCACGTCAAGTCACTTCGTCTCATTGTGTGAGGAGGTGTCAAAACGAAACAAAAACCGAAACGGGACTATCTTTTGACCGTTCTATCTCAGATGATCCATTGGCCAGAACCATGATGGATCTTGTGACGATCGCGGTAGGAGAAATCTAACGATTTAAATATTTAACTGTCATCATTTTCATGATAGCCGTCACTATGGCCGTTAAGTGCGGCCAACGTTCTTCTAGGAAGCCGTAGCCGAAATTAATTTTATCGGCCGGATAACTTCGGCCGAAAAAACGGGTTTTGTGCGTAGAGTAAACCCCCAGACACGGACGCGACTCGTGCCTGTGACTGTGACAGTCTTAACTAAAATCATTCCATAAATCACTGACACGCGACCTATACATAAGAAACTTTATTCTTCGTCATGTTCTAAAAAGTTACTGCAGTTTTCATGACATTCAGTGTTAAAATCTCTCCTAGCACTGTGATTACAACGAAACTTCTCGCAAAGTTTTCCTACTGATTTCTTGCAAGCGCTCTCACATAATCGTATTGAATGGCTGTGGCAGGCCAGCTTCAAAAACTGGCTCGTCCACAGATGAACGTTATTTCTTTCTAAGTTAAATCTTTTGCACATCGCTCTGGTTATCGTTTCATCTTCTGTTCTCCGTATTTGTGGCATGTCCTGAAATGGAGACGAAGTCTTTAAGTAGAATTTCATAAGGTAGGTGAAACAAAGGGTAGGTAAATAAAGGGCGGCGACGATAAAATCGGCAATATATGCAATCTATGTGTCATTGTGTGTGATTAGATAGGTACATGAATTGATGACCAGCTTGGATATACACAACCATTCTGCTGTGTCGAAAATGTAAAATTTTCAGTAAGATTACTTGCCTTGCCCCCGACTTCAAATAGCTGTCGGAAGAAACGCGGTCGTCTATTTGGTTTATAAACCTGATTTACACTGTCGACATTTTCAGGTTTCCGATTTGTGAACAGCATTTAGAGGACTCCTGCGATAACATTGATTTACGATTCTGCCGATCGATTCTGTTAGAATCTCACCGTGAGAAGTTAGGTGAAGTGAGCTGTCATTCCCACCTGAAGCTAGGGATTGACACCAATGACAGCCCTGTCGATTCTGTAAAAATCTCACCGTGAAAACTTAGGTGAAGTGAGTTTGTTTTTGCTAGGAATTGACACTATTGACAGCTCACTCCACGCTCACTTCACCTAAGTTTTCACGGTGAGATTTTTACAGAATAGCATCCCAGCATGGAAGCGTACCGAATGGGTGGTGGATAGCTAGGTATGCAAAAGGCAGTCTTGGAATATCGTAAGGTAGATTATTTTCGGAGGTTCGAAGAATTGACTGAACATCTTGATAGATGTACCTAGTGACTTACCAAAGCACATTGTTTACAAAAGGTGTAGGTAGATAGCTACTACACACACACTACATGCAGGCTGCTACATCAAGACATTAGTTCATTCAGTTCAGATCACAGATTATCCGCAAAAAATATTCGTAGGCTTTTGATTAGTCACAGCTAATCTTTGAAAATAATTCGCTCCGCCACAAGTGTGAAATTTCCTCTGTAGCAATTTAACAAGGCTTTCACTAAAAGCATGCCTCAATTGTTTTATTGTAAGTAGGTGCTAAACGTGACGCCGTTACTAGAAGGGGTTGGTAGAAATGATAGTGTGGCCAGCATCTACAACGCCACATGCGAACTACGCATCATTCGGCATCATACTGACGAGATGACGTCACGCAAAATCATATATAACATTCCGACATCAATCGTCGGGCAGTAGCCTACCAGACACATCACCAGCCTGGTCGGAGGATCCTCCCTTTTCTATAGAGGATGAGTGAACTTATCGACTTTATTAGAATATGTAGGTACTTCACTAGCAATTATCGTATACATGGTGTCGAAAAATCAGTGGTGTGACAAACGAGAAAAAAAATCCTGTTTGTCATACTGGTGTGACAACCTGGTGTGACTACGAGTCGGCAATGAACTTTACACCCTGTTCCTCATATCTCTATACGCCATGTAGAGCCACAATAGGACGAGTCATGCAGTGTGCAAATACAATGAGATTTTGAACGTATGATTCATACGTTAGTGCCCTTCTTTTTGTCTCCATTAATAAGTATATCAAATAATCTACCAAATAATTTTCCTTCCTATCCTAACTTTCTTCGTTAACATAATTACACTTACCGCAAAAGCTAATAAAAGCCGACTGTCCTCCTCTTCCATGGAGTCATACGCATCGTCGTCAGTCTTCAGTTTATTCTTAGTGAGCATGTAGTCCTGCAATCGAGTCATCTTTTCCATCGCCTGCATTCTCTCTTCGTTCACCTTGACAATTGTCTTGAGGAGTTTAGCGAAAGTGTGTTTGACGTCCTCATCATTATTTTTGGAAGGTTTCTTTTTCCCTTCATTGGAAATAACTACCTGAGTAAGTGTGGTTTTGTTAAGAATCTTGTGAAATTATTAGTCAAAAAAAGGCTGTTGAAGCAAACGAGTCTTTGAGTCACCACAAATCGGTAAGCATATTGTGGGACGGAAAACTGCTGGCTCTTTTTCACACGTTCCGACTATCGCCGCACGATTTCCAGTAGCTAATATGTAGGTAATCTTGGTTAAACCGAAACAGTTACAGTGCCTACGTGTGAAAGCTCTTATGGAAAGTCAACTCAGCGGCGGCTATAATCCAGTCTAGTATTTGCCATTCTTAGGTAACTAGACTGGCAGACACAGATGTTTTGAATTATAACGCTGACAATACCATACCTTAGGGAAAAGAATCAAAACACAATAAACCACAACATTATAAAAAATCATTTCCGAAGAATTCATTCAACCATTATTTGAGCTGTTAATACTTGGTGGCTGGTGCCCTTTACAAAACCACTATGTTGCTAGGTTCACATGCGGACAACCGCGAAACGTGTTATCTTGATTGAGTTTTAGTAAAACATACATTTCAGCTTTCGTCGCGTGTTAAGATTTGATAGAATTAAGGTGGCTATGTCTACAACGGCTCAGAACAGTCACACATGAATTACTTACATGTTTTTTTAACTTTTCTTCTTAGGCCATGCTGTACTTATTATACCTACTTTATAAGATTTGTTTTTAATTAGATGAAAACCGCTAACTGATACCTTATCTAACTACGTAGATGTACGTAGGTAGGGTAGGGTGGTATAGGTACGTAGATGACGGATTAAGCTAAGCGGAGAATCGTTGCTCTCAAAATGAAATCTCCCAAGCGTTTGATAGAGTAAACCGTGTGTCACGAGGAATTATTTACCTAAGGAATTTAAACTTATACAAAGATTATTATAATTATATTTCACATCTTCATAAACATTTGTCCTGGTGTGAAATAAGAGGACACATCACTTGGTTCCATAATATTAAAACTGGTGTTCCCCAAGGAACTACTTTAGGGCCTATTCCTACATAAAACTCTAAGGCGACGATAAGTGGTCTCCTGTTATGGTATGTTATTTATCTCCTATTTATAAAAGAAACAAATGCTTGAATTTAAATAAGCCCTTAGGATTCTTACTTCTACATGGACTCATTAATTTCAGCATGGAATCACCAATTGCTGGGTACAGCCGGTTTATTATGTAAAAATCTTACTGTGAAAACGCAGATCAAGTGTGCTGTCATTCCACTTGATGCTAGGGTTTGACACTATAACAACTCACTTCACTTAAGGGGAATGCTCCAACCAGCCCGCGAAATTCAAAATTTCTTGCGTTTTTTGCAATTTGCAGGCCAGTGCTAGGTTGTATGTTGATTAAAATATTATTCGCGGCTGTAAGACGTATGTAGTTACAGAATTATAATCATCAAAATCACCAATACAACCCTCCAACTTCATAAAGGTGTAAGAACAAAAAAAAAACAGATAAAGTAATTCTAACAGCTTTATGAACTTAGAGCGATTTATTGATGATTTTGATGATTATAATTCTGTAACTACATATGTCTTACAGCCGCGAATAATATTTTAATCAACATACAACCTAGCACTGGCCTGCAAATTGCAAAAAACGTAAGAAAATTTGAATTTCGCGGGCTGGTTGGAGCATTCACCTTAAGCTTTCACAGTAAGATTTTTACATAATAGACCCATAGGTCTCTTTACTTTCTGCCTCTCTTTTCCATATAGGTTTTTAACTATTAGTATAGGTAGCTAAATAAAAATTGGTTTGTAGCATATTATCATTTTATTAAAAATACTTCCTTAACTTTAAATACAATATGTACAGATTTATTAAATTGACATATTTGATATTGTCAGTACCTACCTGGGAGTGAACAGCACTAAAGAAAGATAACCTAAAATTAAATACAATATTTAAAATGTAGGTCATACTGGATAGGTATGACATCTTTGCATGAGAATGAAGGCAGATATACTCAATACTGTAATTTGTACTTCTTTATAAAACAAAGGTAGGTATATTTTATTGCTCCTTGCAAATGTACAACAACCACGGTTCTAAAGTCTGTTCCAAAAATATTTGATGAAAGTATAAACAAACCTTGTCCAGGATAAAATCTTACGTAATCACAAGGCATTAGTCTCTTTGTCGAGAGAATTAACTCTTTGGGAGACGGCGCGGCATCGTGCCACGGCACGGTGCCGTGTACGGTGCACCGCGGGCACACGGCAGGTATTTTCAAAACATGATATGGACATTCTAAAATATTCGTAAAATTTTTCCTCACCACATATTTTCAGCGCTTCATATTTCCTCTCAAAATGACTTTCATCATGTTTCATTATAGAAAGATATGGATTCGCCCAATATTTTCTTTGATTCTTCTTTTTTCTTCATTCGTTGCCTTAATAAAAGGAGCAGAATATTACGTCTTTCGCGGTCCATATCAAGACAAAAACTGAACGATGGTTGCTGCCTTGTGCCCGCGGTGCACCGTACACGGCACCGTGCCGCGGCACGACGCCGTGCCGTCTTAGTGGCGTCGTGCCGTTACACGGTGGCCGGTGCCGTACCTTAGACATGTGTCCACGTCCTAAGCTACGCTTGCCGCGGTGAGTCCGTGGATGAGTGACCATCTTTAGCAACCTACCAACGTTCACTTTAAGCCGTTAGTCCCGACTGTCATTCGTGGATCTTTGAGAATCGTTATGGGTCGTCAGAAGCCCGAAAGTCTAACAACCAGTCTTACCAAGGGGTTTCGTATTACCCCATAAGTGGGTTGTGGAGGTCAGTTAGGCAGTCACTCCATGTAAAATACTGGTACTCAGCTGTATACGGTTAGACTGGAAGCCGATCCCAAAATTATATAGGTAGGTGTCATGCGTGGCCGCCATTTAGAAAAACAAACAAAATGGCGGACAGGTAGGTATGCCAGGTTCCATATAATAATCTTCAATCCCATTTGGAACAAAGATAAGTTTAACTCTGCCTGTTCTTGCCAAAATTCGAGTTACTTTAGGAAAAATCAGAGGTAATTGTGTCATAATTATTAAACAAATGCCATGATCCATACAATATTTTTCATCAGATAGGGCACTTAAGTATGAGTAACCGTTTTTAAACTGTTCAGAATTGTAGAATAAAATACCTGTGCGCATGTTCCCTTAATGTACATCTTAAAAGTAAACATTAAATTAAACCCACATATATTATGTGGAGCTCTGTCTATAGTTTTTAGTGTCTAATATTTTTTTGCCGCACATTGCACAGATTCCTTTCTTGTAGGCACACGCTTGGCAGTAGTGGGAGCCCACTTGATGCACTTTTGTTCTGCATATTCTGGAAAAGATAATAAAACTTTGCATTAATTCATTCATTCAGCCGAAAGTCGGTCACTGCTGGACATAGGTCTCCCCAAGCACCACCACATCAACCTATTGTGTGCTTCCCGCATCCAGCATTCCAATGCTATGGAATATCTTCTTGTCTTACATTCTGCCGTGTCTCAAAACAAAAGTCTTTGTCCAGTGCATGTTGCCAGTGATGACCTATGGCAATCTTGCATTAATAGTGTATTATTAGTGTGCTTAGAAAGGGGTGAAAGGGTAGAAGACATGTTGTGCCAGCCCCAAATAAATTGGCATAAGAGCAAGGGAATGATGATAATTGGATTAGGTATTAGTAATATTCTAAATCTGTAACTTTGTAATGGTGCTTGTTCCACCATAAATATCTGAATGGATTTGACAAAATAAGCACAAAAATAGACTACCATTAAGAGTACTGAATAAACACAGGATACTTTTCAGTATGAAGTAGGATATGAGTGAAACCGCAGGCAGCAGCTAGTATTGTGATAAGTATCAGCCACAAATAAAGACCGGAACACTTATTAGTGGCAGTTTTTTGTGTGACATTGGTGACATGAGTTAAGTTAAACCTTCATACTAAGCACTCAGTAGTAGATTTATTAACTTACTGGCTGCAAGTACAGTGAATAGGTGACACTTTATTCAACTATGTTCTCATAAGACGACCCACTGACCCATTTTAGTTGCTTGATAATAAGTTAATCTAATGCATCAACAACTTGCCTGCATTCCTGAAACTTGCTAGTATATGGGTTGAATCGTCCTTTTTTCGCAGTAAGTGCTTTATTTTCACCAACTTTCCTCCCTCCAGACTCCACGGTATTCCTTGCTCCTGTTTTCCAAGGGTCTGGCGTGATGACACGGCCTAATTTCTTTTCACATTTCTCACAAACCATTTTGGTAGACCTTTGTTTTTGCAAAACAAAATTATAACCTTAAAGTTTACACTGACAAATACACCCAACACACTAATGATGTGTGGTATAGTTTTCACTTAGCTTTTTTATATAAGTAATTGTTAAATGCAGTCTGTGTTTTGTTTAGAAAAAATGTATTTTTTGGAAACTTTGCTGACAAACAAACAAATCACCAGTGTTGCCACAACTGAGTTCCCAAAAGGTACATATTCAGCGCTGAAAAGGTACATTTTGGGTTTAAAAGGTACATGAGCAACTAAAGCAGCGCTTTTACTAAAATCACTCACTTCTACTTCTCTCGCTCTCTCGCAATGAATGCGAGACCGGGAGATACTGCCTGCTCGCCAGCAGAAGTTCTATTTTTTGGATTCTAGGTGTAAGAAAACTTACCTATCTAATATTATAAAAATCTCGTGTCACGATGTTTGTGGTCGCACTCCTCCGAAACAGCTCGACCGATTTTTATGAATTTTTTTATGTATTAATGTAGGTATGAGAATAGGTCGTAAAGTATATTACCGACAAAAAGAAAAAAAATAGGAATAAAATCAAATTGTAATTTTGACAGGACCACGTCTGGCGGGTCAGCTAGTATTATAACTATAATAAAAAAATCCCCACTGTGTTATGATAGTACTCATTGAATTGTTTCTCGTGGTTAATATAATGGAGAAATCACGCGATAAAAAATAGAAAATCTGAAAATGAGAAAAAAATATATACCTACCTACTTAGTATGCTCATATTTTGTCAGTTAAAATTAAAATAATATATTAATTATGTTACTAATTCTACAATCAAGTCATGCATGTTTGTTGCAACAAATGCCTTCACCAACCTTCTGTTAGCTCAGGAGATCTAGGACGTTAGGTATGTATTAAAAAAAAACAAGCGCGCCCTGTGAGTAGAGTAGTCACAGAACTCAAGTCACAGTGTAGAGTGTGTTCTCGTTCTGTATCGTATCCAACCAAAGAGTAAAGTAACTATAGAGGCAATCGTATCTGTCTGTACCTTAGACAAAGAAAAGTATAGACGTTCCACAAGAAAGGGATAAAGTATTGAGTTATTATAAGTAACAGAAAAGGATAAAGCTATACTATTTCCGTCTCTCAGTGCGTGCCAGTTTTTTCAAGGCAGCTACTCATGTAGCCTATGTTAGTTAAGTTAGTTTTTTGTCTCATGTGCGGCCACGCTACCCGATGCTCTATAGCTTTCTTACTCTAAGGTCTGTACAATGTCCATTGCCTACCTCAGTTGCCTACCCTCGGCGGAAGCGAGACAGATCTACTTCCTATTCCTACATTACGTAGATCTGTGGCTTCACAGGCCACCGGTACTTAGGACCGAATACCTATCTCGTTTTGGCGGCGGTTTCAAAAATTTTGGATGTTACATTGAAAAGGTACGTCAAATGGACTCCATTATACATGCCACATGGGAGGCTTAAAAGGTACGTCAAATGTGTAAAATGTACGCTAACGGCAACGCTGCAAATCACGGATACCATCAAATGTCATCGCTAAAATGTCAACACCACAGTCTAAGACACAGAGTACTTTTTGATGTCTAAGAAGAGATGGTCAACACCATTGAGATAGGAAAAACATGGAGAGGCCGCGTTATTCTATACATACATTTGCTTATACAAATATGAGTGAAATATGATTCAGAATACGAAATATCGTCTTGTCTCGTTCTTTCTAATAAGGTAATCGTATTTGATAAAAGAGACAACAATATTTTAAGTTGTTGCTTATTTTGGCAACATTTTGACGTGACGTAGTACAGTTGTAGGTAAGGTACCGTAGCAGCCATCTTTTGCGGCAAGTTTCGTGGTAGTTTTGCTGTCAAATGGTTGTTTACTTTTTGTATTATTGAGTTTTGCGAGAAAATTACAAAGATTTTACCTTTTAAAACTGCATGCAAATGTTGGAAAACAACAATTCAACATGTCTGTGTGTTGTATTGTGAAGTGTGGTGCAAGAAAGAATGAAAATAAACCTCTAATGTCTTTGCACAGGTTAGTAGCCGGTTTTCATGCAATAATACATTTAATAATACACATTCGATGATACAGTTGTAACGCGATCATGAATTTATGGCTAAAGTATTGATATTTGGGTTCATTTCCGTATAATAGACCTTTTTAGTATATTTTGTTAATTCATTTGTTTGTTTACAATAACATGTCAAATGGAATAGGGTTGTACCGTTGCCGTAATAGTTTTCTCCGCTGAAACGTCATCGGCATTTTCTGCGATGTGAACATAAGTAATTCGGTGTCCTATTCGGTCCGAGTGATCTTGCCAGGTCCGGCCTCTGGTTCACAGCACCGAGATTAAAATATTGTATTTCACATAAACCTACATGGACACTTAGGAAACGTCAGAAGCTAGGTGCACGGTTCCAATTGGTTGTTTCCTATGGGGAAGAACTGGCAAGAAACTCCACAATTTTTACAATGTATTCAAAATGTACCTGGTACTGATTTTAATAAACAAATAACTCGTTTTTTATTAAATTTATGGACTATCTGTTTCTCTCTTCTCGCCACTGCAGATTTATTACCGAAAAAACTCAGTGAAAGCTGAAGTGACGGTAACAGAGAGTTGTTACATTTGGTACTTACGCTATCAGATGCATTTATAAGTAGGTATCTTATTATATTGCCATTTGTCTTCACAACTTGTTTGTCTTAAGCATAACTATAATATTTTTCTCTGAAAATTCTAACTCTAATAAAAGATTTTCTTTTTTGACTTGTATGTACCTAACGATAAATAGTTCAGTAATTAACCATGAGTCTTTCGTTTTACGCATCACAAAAGATTATAAATAAAGTATTTTCGCACACTTTATTTTTATGCAAAACTGTAAAGTATATTTACCGAAAATAAAGTAGGATACGTTATTATAAAGTATGGTTGGCAACCGTAATTACAACGGACTTTAATTTAGTAAGTTATTATCCAAACGTGATAACTAGTAAGACTCATATTTTTAGTATCGATACTCGATAATAGTAACACCTATGTTCCTTGATTGGTACAACCCTAGCAGTGGCAGCCATTTTATGCGACAAAACGAGTTGTAGGTATGCACCCTTTTTTTGTAGGTATTTCCAGTCCATACTTTTTATATGTCAGTGGCATTGACATAAAAAAGTATGGACTGGAAATACCTACAAAAAAAGGGTGCATACCTACAACTCGTTTTGTCGCATAAAATGGCTGCCACTGCTAGGGTTGTGTCAATCAAGGAACATAGGTGTTACTATTATCGAGTATCGATACTAAATATGAGTCTTACCAGTTATTACGTTTGGATCATTATAACTTACTAAATTAAAGTCAGTTGTAATTACGGTTGCCAACCATACTTTATAATAACGTTTGTTACTTTATTTTCGGTAACTTCATAGTTTTGCATAAAAATAAAGTGTGCAAAAATACTTTATTTATAATCTTTTGTGATGCGTGAAACGAAAGACTCATGGTTAATTACTGAACTATTTATCGGTAGGTACCTATACATGTCAAAAAAGAAAATCTTTTATTAGAGTTAGAATTTTCAGAGAAAATATTATAGTTATGTACAAACCTGTATTATGTACAAACAATGTGTATTATGTACAAACCAGTTGTGTAGACAAATGGCAATATAATAAGATACCTACTTATAAATGCATCTGATAGCGTAAGTACCAAATGTAAAAACCTCTCTGTTACCGTCACTTCAGCTTTCACTGAGTTTTTTCGGTAAAAAATCTGCAGTGGCGAGAAGAGAGAAACAGATAGTCAATAAAAATAAAAAACGAGTTATTTATTTATTAAAATCAGTACCAGGTACTTAACAGATTAGAAAACATTGTAAAAATTGTGGAGTTTCTTGCCAGTTCTTCCCCATAGGAAGCAACCAATTGGAACCGTGCACCTAGCTACTGCACTGGCAAGAAACTCCACAGTCTGTGTGGTGCCGGACTTAAAGAATAGCACTACCCCATACTTCCCGTGGGTGTCGTAAAAGGCGACTAAGGGTCGTACCGGAGATTGGGCAGCAGCGTTGTCTATGCATTTCACCACCAAACTATACTGCAATCACCAAACCGCCTGCCAAGCGTGGCGATTATGGCAACCCCCCCCCCCCCCCCCTTTGGGAGAGGCCTATGTCCAGCAGTGGACGTCTTTCGACTGAAATGATGATGATGACCTAGCTACTGACGTTTCCTAAGTGGCCATGTAGGTCTATGTGAAATAAAATATTTTAATTTCGGTGCTGTGAACCAGAGGACGGACCTGGCAAGGTCACTCGGACCGAATAAGACACAGAATTATTTATGTTCACATCGCAGAATATGTCGATGACGTTTCAGCGGAGAAAACTATTACGGCAACGGTACAACCCTATTCCATTTGACATATTATTGTAAACAAACAAATGAATTAACAAAATATACTAAAAAGGTCTATTATACGGAAATGAACCCAAATATCAATACTTTAGCCATAAATTCATGATCGCGTCACAACTGTATCATCGAATGTGTATTATTAAATGTATTTTTGCATGAAAACCGGCTATTAACCTCTGCAAAGACATTAGAGGTTGATTTTCATTCTTTCTTGCACCACACTTCACAATACAACACACAGACATGTTGAATTGTTGTTTTCCAACATTTGCATGCAGTTTTAAAAGGTAAAATCCTTGTATATTTCTCGCAAATCTTAATAATACAAAAAGTAAACAACCATTTGACAGCAAAACTACCACGAAACTTGTCGCAAACGATGGCTGCTACGGCACCTTACCTACAATTGTACTACGTCACGTCAAAATGTTGCCAAAATGAGCAACAACTTAAAATATTGTTGTCTCTTTTATCAAATACGATTATCTTATTAGAAAGAACGAGACAAAACGATATTTCGTATTCTGAATCATATTTCACTCATATTTGTATAAGCAAATGTATGTATAGAATAACGCGGCCTCTCCATGTTTTTCCTATCTCAATGGTCAGTGGTCAACACTCAACAGTCTACAAAAAGTACTCTGTGATGTCAACTGTCAAGACTCAGGGTTTTCAATCGGATGGTATTCTAGATAGTCTAACTAAACCAAAAGTGTAAATGAATATTTTATAGTGTGACATGAATATTAATTAACGTGGTGAAATAGGCGCTGTTCACGTTAGTATTGCCGCTATGTAAGAATCGTGTCGTGCATGCTGTAACTTCTCTATTTAACTTATTTTCCAAGGATTTATCTCGAATATAATGTTCAAACCATATTAATCTTTCTTGCAAAGTAAACATCTTGACATCCAATAAAATACTCGACGATGCAATAACTTGTTTTAATCTTTATTAGGCGACTACCGTGTATGGCGTTATGGCGTTTAATGGCGTTATATGTAGTGGCGTTACAAATCGATCTAGATAAAAGTAAAAGATGAAAATGAGGTTGGGAAAAAGAAACTATGTATTTAAAAAAAACCGGTCAAGTGCGAATTGGACTCCCGCACCGAGGGTGCCGTACTTTGTAGGTATGTAAATAGTTTATCACTTTATGTATGTACGTATACCTACAAATTTACAGTTTTCGGATTTTATTTTATTTTTGATCTTGCTTCTTGCCAAATTTCATGATTCTAGGTCAACGGGAAGTACCCTATAAATTTTGATTCCCTTGAGAGTGTCGAAATATACTTTTTTTTTTATCATAAACTGTCAATGCCGCAAATAACCCGTGCCGGTTTATGAAACGTTACTTTTCAATAGAACTAGCTTTTGCCCGCGACTTCTTCCGTGTGAAATTTCTTGTTTTAATTATACCTAACTACTTCATTATATCCTACAGCTGCCCTGTTACTTTATTTTCGCTTAGCGTTCTGTTGACTTTTTTCGTTTTGCTCGGCTCCTAAGGATCCTGGCGTGATGTTAAATAGCCTATAACCTTCCTCAAGAATTAGGCTATCAAATCACACTAATATTATAAAGGCGAAAGTTTGTGAGTGTGTGTTTGTTGTATGTGTTTATATGTTTGTTACTTCTTCCCGCTTAAACGGCTGGACCGGCCGGCGGCCAAGCCGCGCATCTTTTACCTGCAGCACGCGCGGCTTTTGGTTGCCGGCGGCAGTTTGCTTACATCAACACTACTGCGAAAATTGCAACCCCATCTGCAGGCCGCCGGTAAAGCCGGCGGCAAATTCAAGCGGCAAGGCAGCCTGAAAGCCGGCGGCAAACCCGGCGGCATATGTAGAAGCGCCATTAGGATACCTATCCTAGTTCGTATTATCCTATATTATCCTAGTTTTATGCAAGGAATTCATTTTTTTATCACACTTAGGTGACGCCACCTACGTGTGATAAAAAAATGAATTCCTTGCGTAGAACTGTCTGGGCATTGAATACAAGGTTAAATGAAATTAGCTGGCGAAACTCCGCAGACGTGGTGGGTACCGATATCTGAACACGATAAAACAAAAGAAAACAGATTTTCTCAACTCCCACATAAAGAAACAGATTTTTTAATCTGATATGCATACAGGGTCATTGGTAAAACATTAACAACCTCTTATGAGGCCATTGTACTCGTCATTATGAACAATTTTACTATGGGACCAACCCTGAACTCGCGAAAAAAAATCAGCTGTTACCTACATTTATGTTCGTATAGCTCGTCAAAATGTAGGGAACAGCTGATTCTTTTTTCGCGATTTCAGGTTTGGTCCCTTAGTAAAAGTTGTTTATAATGATGAGTACAAGACCTCTTAAGAGGTTCTTAATGTTTTACCAATAACCCTGTTTAAGTGAATCAAATCAAATTAATTACGTAATTTTTGTTACATCTGCGGAGTTTCGCTAATTTAATTTGACCCGAGACCTTATTTTAGTAAGAGGCAGATAAAATAATACATCAACAAAATTAACAATCATTACATAACTATTTAATACATAATATAATTTACAATTCATGCTGATTAATCGAGTTTCCAGCTGTTGCTCACTGTAGGTTGTACTCCAGGACTGCCACTGAAATTCTCACGGCTTAACCTAACCCCATTTCGAAGCCAAGAATTTGACAGTCGGTAGTCACAGTTGCGAACACTATTGGTAACAATGAAATTTAATGGTACAGACGCCAGCACATCAAGCTACCCGAAATTGTCAAATTTACCCAATCAACTTTGAACCTTAATAATATGCTTTGGCGATAAAGTTAAAAATCTATTTAAAAAATTTGACAGATTGTAGTAGCTTGATGTGCTGGCGTCTGTATCTATAACAAAATGATAACTGATACTATTCGTGTAGACAAAGGGTATAATTTTATAACGGGTGGCGCAAAAGTAATGTCATAATGTGAATTTGCCTTAATTTTTGCAGATGGCACCAAATGTTACTGCGCTTTGACATTTATGTTGTAGACATATAGAGAATTAGTTCTTGAGGTGTGTATCGCATGGAGCGATACACACCTCAAGAACGTGGAATTATTGTTACTGCTTATTTGACAAATGTTCAATCTGTTTTAACGCAGCGTGAATTTCGTCGTTGTTTTCCTCGTTGTCGAATGTGCTTGAACAATTTAGCGTTTGGCCGAGCGCCTCGTGCTACTGGGTCCACTACATATCTACCAAGAAGTGGCCAATTTGGAGCCAGATGTTTTGCGAGCAACAATTCAAAATGCAAAACGCAAATCGAGCATAATATTGTGCATCAACTCGAGAGGTGGCCATTTGAGCGATGTCATTTTTATCAATAAATCATGTAGTCACGAATTTTACACTTTCAAAAAAAAAATTTTAAGAAAACAGAATCCAATTTTTCTAACAAAATGGCAGCCAATTCAAATTATGACTTTACTTTTGCGCCACCCTGTATATAAATAGAGGTATGAGGAAGAAGAAAACGTGTTGCGCCGACCCCAAGTAACATGGGATAAGGGCAGGAAGAAGATGATGATGATATAGAGGTATGAGGAACAGAGTGTAAAGTTCACTCATCTCCATAGAAAAGGGAGGACCCTCCGATCAGACGGGTGTCGTGTCTGGTGGGCAACTGCCCGACGATCGATGTCGGGACGTGCGCTGTATATATGTTAATTACGCGGTAAACTCTGCTTACGCGATGCAGGTTTTTGGACGACATCATGCGTAGTTTGCATGTGGCGATGTAGATGCCGCCGCATGTATAAGTAGGTTGGTTACGTCATATCCCGGCTTATTAATTATTATAAAACATTGCAGGTATGATCCCGAGATTGTATTTGCTATTTACAAAATTATCCTGTATCCCGTAAATATCGTAGATAGTGTGAAGTTTAGACCGATGAGCAGTTTATTGATTGATTATCTGGTCTACCTTGTCCGTAAGAGAAGCCACCTTCCCGATAATTTGCTAGAAATAAACAAAAATAATTAGTTTCATCACACTGACACAAATTTTTCTACGCCCATCTCGACTATATTTAGGAGCAGATATTTAACCCTCGTGTCCCACCAGCATAGCATAATTAAGCATATTTAAGCAGCCTATAATGTTCCCACTGCTGAGACACAGGCCTCCTCTCTGTGAGAGTGAGTGGGCCGTAATCCACCACGCGGGCCCAGTGCGGGTTGGTAGAGGTCACATGTCTTCGAATTTTGGCTTCTAGGACATGCCGGTTTCCTCACGATGTTTTCCTTCACCGTTTTGAGAGCAGTGGTGATGAAAATAATTTACACGAAGTAAAGAGCCTGTCGAAGTAAAAAGTCTGTGTGGTGCCGGACTTAAAGAATACCACCACCCCATGCTTCCCGTGGGTGTCGTAAAAGGCGACTAAGGGTCGTACCGGAGAATGGGCAGCAGCGTTCTCTATGCATTCCACCACCATACTATATTGCGATCGCCAACCCGCCTGCCAAGCGTGGCGATTAAGCAAACCCCCCCCCTTGGGGAGGCCTATGTCCAGCAGTGGACGTCTTTGGGCTGAAATGATGAAAGAGCCTGTCTGGGTTCGAACCTACGACTACTTACAACTCGTAAGTCGCGGCCGTTACCACTGGGCCACCCCTCCTCTTGCCCTGCCGTTACCGCCGCCCAGTGCCGATGAGGAATCAACGATTTTCTTACTCATGAAACGTTTAAATGATACCCGTCTCAGTAAAAGAGATACATATTAATAGTTGTTCCTGACTTCCAGAGACCGCTCGCTTTCCACTTTTATCATGAGTTGTCCTCAGATTCTTACCAAGTTGATTTCTATAGCTATAAAATTAGTTTACCTTAATTTTCCCCTTGACTAAGTTCTTCCACTTTCTCCACCAGCGAAGAATAATAGACTTAGTCGAAGAAGAGAAGATGTTTTCAACTTCCTTATTGCTACCGTCAGTGTTAGGCAGTAATGAGTGTGAACCTGAATTGGAGTTTGACCATGAACCTGAGTGTGAGTAAGAGTTGGATGCAGAGAGTGAGCCGGCAGAAGAGTCAGTGTAAGAATCAATCTGTGATTGTGAGTTCAAGCTTGGGTTTGAAGTGGACTGCGTAATCGAATGGGAAGATAACAACTTGTTGAAGAATGAGCCTAAATGTGACGAGTGTATTGGATTCAATTTGAAACCCAAATTCAATGCTGTGTCTAATCCCAGTTGCATGCCTGGTCTTATTTGTGATCCTGCAGCGGAACCTACGGCTGAACCTTGATCTACATATTGGCCTGAATCTGAGCTTGGGTTTTTAGGAAATAGCCCAGAGAAGTTTCGTAAGGGACTGAGCCATGAACTTGAACTTGATTCTGAGGAGTTTGTTTTAGAATTAAAAGTTAAGTTAGTGTCTGAATTGTAATCAAAATACATAATTGGGGACTGTTCCTCTTTGACTTTTAATGTTTCCAAATCTGTATTAAAATCTGGGGATAAATCCTCATCATTGCCAACACTTTCTAATTTATCTAGCGCACCTACATCTTTTCTGCGAGCTTCGTTTTGAGAACTAACAATTAAATCTTCACTATCTCTGCCCGTCAAGTCAGCGTTTGTATTTTCGTTACCCATTTCCACTGTGCTTTCGGATTGGTGATTTACTACAGGGTCTGGTGAACCACTCTTTCTATTATCATTGAGATATTGAACCTCTAGTGGCGCCTCAAAATCTTCAGTTTCGAATAGAACTTGAACAGAACTGTCAGGCAAATGTCTTACAATTTTCAATAGTCGTACGTCGTCATTTGTCGTCGTCACATTAATGTTATTGATGGTTTTTAGGAAGTCATCGTATGGCATAGTGTTTTTGACTAGGAACTGTGGGCGATACACGAGCATTTTGGGATATTTTATAAGATGTGTGAGTTCTACGTACCCTTTGTTATTGTCTAGAGCAAAAGGTACTGCAAACTCCGGTGTCTGCACATCACGAGCTCTTTTGAGGAACTCTGCAATGCTTTCAAACGTTTTTACGTGTACTTTGCTTTTATCTTCGATTAGTTGATCGTCGTTTCTTAATTTTGTTAAATCTATAAATAGCTGTTCTTTATTATTTGATTCTGTTTGTTGATCAAAGTTGATCGCATGATTTGATTCATCCGAAAAACTCTCTTGAAAAAATGCATACTCATCGTTTTTGTCTTTTTCCTTATCAGGTGAAGCTAACTTTTGTTTTATTGGCTTAAATCTAGTATTTTTTTTATTATTAAGAGTAATCGCTGGGTTTATTAAACTTATAAATCCATTCGAATTAGTTAATTGGTGTGTTTTGTAAATTCCATCATAGTCATCGTATAGTGGTGGTAACTGGAAATATTCATTGTAGGTCGTCAGATAGTCGCTGTTGTCATTCTGTTTATTGTTTTTAGTATCTGATTCTCGGATATCTGTATCACGGGCGACGGCATACGTCCCAGAGTTCATACCTTTGATTTGATCAAAACTATATTTCCTAACCCACGCGTAGTCAGTTTCATCTTCACGCTCATGAACATCTTGATCATGTTCGTATGAACTATCATGACGGTTCGTGTATAGCTTTTTAAGCGATTTATTTCTATTTCGTCCTGTATTTATTGCTTCTAACTTCGGCGATATTTTCCTATGGCGTTGACTGTCGTCATTAGAATAGAATTTTGAAGCATACACATAGTAAGGGTTCTTTGAGTCTCTACCAAAACTGACAGATCGCAAGGTATGATCCAGTTGACATTCAAAAAGCCCTATAAATCTTTCCATGACTGGTCGCAATGAAATTATAAGTTTGCGAGTAAGGTACTTTTCACATTTACTTTTCACCAAATCAGATTTAAGAGAACTTTTCTTTTGTTTCTTACTGGAAGATTTTGATGATGCTTTCGACCGTGTTTGCCGTTTCTCACTTTTATTCTGATTTCGTGATCTGTATGCAGTATGGGATCTTTTATTCTTACTTGGCTTATAAACTCTTCTGTACTTATTAGGCGGTCTTTGTCTTGGCACTTTTCCTTTTTGGAAGTCATTAAACAACTCGTTTTCAATGAGTACCGTTTGAAATTCTGGGTTAAGATCAGTAGTTGCCAGTGTCATGTGCCCGTTACTAAATTTCCCAGAATTAACCATTCTTTCCCTTAGACTCAGTTTCTTGTTTCTTGCCTCACTGTCATCTTCACCTTCACAGTCACTATTCTCCAAAAAGTTTTTATACAACAAACCAACTGATGAACTAAGAAATTCTTCATTCGCCTGTTGACAGTCTTCAGTTTCGGCATCCGTATAATCTGGTTTGAGGTACTTTATGATAACTTTTGTAATTTTTTCTGCACTACCTTCAGTTTCTTCTAACAGTTTCCTAATTTTAAGCATAACTTCAGTTATTTTGTCCCTAGGTCCTTCGTGTTTCGCTTTGTGTGATTCAGGTGGTGGTTTTGCGTTTTGATGTTCTAAGTATGCTTGTATCATCATGGCTATGTTGTGTAGGGCCCTTTCGTTGGGCTGTTCTGCGACGTTTATTAGTTTTGACAGGTTAGACCAGAGTTTTACGAGGTTTTTATTGTATGTTTTGCAAGTGTCAGGATCTTGTGTGTAACCTGCTTGTGTGTTTGTGGATCTTCTTTGTCGACCTCTGCGGTCACCTTGTCTGACCTAAGAAGAAAATTCAGTGGATAAATACAATACATGACTTGTGAGATAAGATTCCCTCATTAAATATTCACACGAGAGCCGATCCTTAAAAAAACTGTCATTATAATAGTCAGTCATTATATTAATGACTTGGTAGCTTTTATAGAAGTCACAGATTACCTTTCAGAGTTCACACGAAGTCGTCGAAAGCTAGCTCTGATAATTCAGAACCATCAAGATTAACATCTATCGAAGAAATCTATGTTTACCTATAGAATACTGGCGATACTCACTGTTCTCTGGAAAACTGGTTGCTGAAAAATATAAATAATTTAACATTAAAGATCCAGTTTTTGTTATTTATACTTTAGTAAATACTTAAATACTTATCGTGTTTAGATATCGATACCCATCACGTCACACGTGCGGAGTTTCGCCAGCTCATTTAATTTGAGCCTGTGTAGAGTGTGTACTCTATTACTTATATCGAAAGTTGTTTATAAATAATGGTAATAACCAACATTTTAAGCGATAGCTTGTTAAATACAATGTCACTATAACACATTACTGAAATAGTAAAGTGTATGCTGCTACTTACTGGATTGTTGCCGTATGATAATGTGTTATGCGACGTCCTCAAGTTCTTCCCAATATTCAAATATTTCATAAATTCATCTAATCTTTCATTAGTATTCGGATGTACGTTGTCAATAACGTCACTTCTTAGAAATATGGGTTTACTGTTGTCTCTATCCTTTGAATCTATGTTATCCTCAAGTTCATCCAAATGATTATGAGCATTATCTACTCTATTGCCAGGCCTCAGATGACTAGCTGATTGTGAGTAAATATTATTAAAAAAATCATGTAATTGGCCATTATTGTCAGATTCTTTTCGTGCTGAAATAATTTCACCTCGCTTAATGTGTAATTGGTTCAAAAGTTCTTCCAAATCGAAGTTTTCTGTCATCGGTATGGTAGCAGTCCTTATAGTGGATTGATTTTTGTGCTCTGTATCTACTTTATTCGGCAGTTCAATCAATTCATCTTCATCGTTCGTATAATATTGAGCACTATTTTGTATTTCCTTTTCAGAAGATATTTTTCTACTGCCGTATTTGTCTTTAGCTATCAATACAGGATAAACCTCAGGCTTTATGTTCACAAGGTTTACATTGTTTCGTAATAAATTGATCACACTATGACCTCCGCTAATTCTACTTTTTACAAAACCGCTGTTGGGAATCGTTAATATATTCATTAGCTGTAGAAAATTGTGTTTCGTAAGACTCGATAGTAGGTTTTGTATATCTTTCTTTGCTTCCTCTTCATAAAATTCTCTTGTGTGCTTGACGGCTTTCCCTGCTGAGTGTTTTTCCTCATTTTTCTGTGAAAATTTAATTGACAATGGTTCAAACATGTTATTTGATTTTATATAATTTAGTTTACTATTTAGTTTACCGTATTTTTTTACTGGTGAATTCAATATCTTACTGTACTTTAGCTTCATCCATTTTCACAGTTTTTTTAACCGACTTCTAAAATAGGAGGAGGTTCTCAATTCGGATGTTTGTATTTTTTTTTTTATGTTTGTTCGCGCATAACTCCGTCGCTTGCCAACCGATTTGAAAAATTCTTTTTTTGTTGGAAAGGGTATGCTTCCCAAATGGTCCCATGAAAATTTTATCGAAATCGGACAAGAAATTTTTGAAAAATCAACAAAAACCTAAAAATTTATCTACATTAACGATCGTTTCATATTTCATAACTCCGTCGTTTACGAACCGATTTGGAAAATACTTTTTTGAGCATTTGCTCTCGGAAATCATCATTTGGTAAAGTGGAGCTGATGATAAAGACCACAGATGGCTATCGGAACTACTCAATGACAAATATTTCACGGGTTGCGGGTCGATTACTTTAATATGGTTGCTAAGCAATTTATACTCGTTACAATGCATATGGTGAAATGGAGCTGATGGTGAATTCTCAAACAGCTAAAGTTCTCCTGGTTCTTATTAGGGGAACTCCTCAACAATTAACGTCCCTGCATCGGGTAAAGCAATATTTTGTAAAAGGTGATGAGCAGTTGACATTAGGCTATTGTAACTTAGATAAATTACAAACTGACCCACTAAAAAGTGAAAAATAAAAACTTTTTTACAAAAAAAAAAACAACCGACTTCCGAAAAACACTATAAAGTGAAAAATAACTTTAATTTCGGAAGTCGGTGACAAAATAACTAAAATACAAACCCAAAGACACCGACTTCCGAAATTAAAGTTATTTTTCACTTTATAGTGTTTTTCGGAAGTCGGTTGTTTTTTTTTTGTAAAAAAGTTTTTTTAAAATAGTATTTAAAGAGAAAAAAAATCGTTTATGGAATGGTGATGCGTAAAATCAGCTCAAAGCATAGGCCACTACTAGAAATAAACCCTGAAAAGTCGGACATCGGGAGTGTCTATTACATTACATCATCATCAGCTCCTGGCCTTATACAAATTTATTAGGGGTCAGTGTAATATGTTTTCTTCTATACATACTTTTAAATCAGCCTTTATCTCAGTAGACTCCCCGTTTTGTTTCTAGTCAATTAGTAATATCTTTCACACAATCCGTCCATCGTTTCCTAATGAGTATAATGATAGAAAACAATACGCTTCGATCGACAGGTTATACCTGTGATACTAAAAAGAAAGATATATTTGGCATTTTCTTAACTAATTGTAAACGTACAAAAATATTATTAAGTATTGGAATTATGTGAACGACAGGGTATTACTGATCCGGAATAATTGAAAAAAGGCACTGAACGAATGAAACTTTTTTTTCCCGATCGACAACAGTGTTAATTGCATTATCCCTGATTGTCATAGGACAGTTATGTTTCGTCCACGCGGACAAAGTCACGGGCAGAAGATAGTATAAACTAGCTAAACTTACCGTTAAAATCTCAGTGAAAGCACAAATGATTAAAACATAAAAGAAGTTATTTCTCATGGTGCACACTGCCGCCGATTGAACGCAGCCGTCTAGCCGTGCCAAATCCTCACAAAACACTAATTAGTGTTTTCCGATAAAATCCAAAATTGATATTTGCTGAAAGTTGTCGTTATTAAATTGTATTGTTGGATATTTAAATGGATTTGTTTGTTATCATGATTGAGAAAGTAGCTATCGGTTATTTTATAATATATTGTAGAATTGATTATTAAGTTTAGTATGCTAGAATCTCGAAAACGGTAGGTCGTAGCCAGGTTTCATAAATTTTGAAAATTAGATACTTACTTCTGGCTCTTTTCATGCGTTTTCTTCCTAAATATTCCCAAATGTTGGAAGGAAATTGAAAATTGTATGAACTGTATATTTGTCATGTCTGTCTTTTAATTGTGTATTGCTAAAATACAATATTATTTCAATGTCTACGACAGCCACGTAGGCCCATCTTTCGCTACTGACTCTAAATTTTTCCATACTATTGCAATACCTAAACTCAAATTAGCATGAAATAGGTACACAACACTTACCTACGTGAAACATGGACGGTGTTAAAATAAAACGAGGAAATGATCTATAAACATTATATTGAGCAAAAATAATTTAATTTGATGGTGTTTTACTCGGTGGACATTCAATGTTTAATGGGAATATTTTAGAGAATTTACTAGCAACTAACAGATACGAAGTCGATGAAGAGATCTTTAGAGGTTATTAAAACATAGATTGAATAAAACTGGCACTAAGTAGGTACCTAGTGGTACCCAGTTAGAGTTGTAAGATTTCATAACTCACGATAATGTTGATTGTGTAGTTAACGATTGATTTCTAGACTACGTATGTATATTCAAAGATGATTAAAAGGGAGAAAAAGGCACTGGTTATTATGATACTATCATAATAATCAGTGTCCTTTTCGTAATTATACTCTTTTTAAAGGATATCGAATCTCTAATTCCCAATCTAGCTTATCGGATTTTCTTCTTTAACAAATAAGCAATGTCTGTCTAATAATATAACTACTCTGTATTTTAATTGTTTGTTAGTTGCTTCAAAACTTTCCTTCATACACCAGAATTAATCAACTTCAACTTCTATTAACCTTTTCACAAGTTTTTCAATAGCCGATTGAAGTTCCTTAACCCAGCTTTAATCGTTTTTCTATTTAACTATAACATCTCTAACATCAAAAGCTTCATTATCTACAATTAAAACTAGCACAAATACATAAAACAAAAAAGCTATTTCAATAACAAAATATTGCACGAACAAATACAACTTAAATCTAATAAAATTGCTAACTTTGACTAGGTAGTTTATCTTGAGGTTTTATACTTTCGGGAACTTTTGCATTTAGGATCTGCGCATTCTGATCACCTTGATATTCTTGGGCGTATGGAGCAGTACCGTAACTCTGTTCTTGTGGGTTATTACTATCATCTTGCGCAGTTTCACTTGGTAATTCCTGAGCGTATTGAGTCGCATCGTAATTCGGATCAGCTGGATAATTAGCATCTGTTTCGTAATTTTCGTACTCTTGATCATATTGCGCAGCTGGATCAGCTGCTTGTTGAGGATACTGCTCATAATTATCATATTGCTGCTCAGAATATGGTTGTTGTTCATAATTTTGGTATTGATCGTCAGTAGTCACTGCTGGCTGCTCGT
Organism: Mesoligia furuncula; assembly: GCA_916614155.1. Classification (NCBI taxonomy): domain Eukaryota; kingdom Metazoa; phylum Arthropoda; class Insecta; order Lepidoptera; family Noctuidae; genus Mesoligia; species Mesoligia furuncula. Next base: position 15,455,145 of record OU744815.1, on the reverse strand, counting down.
AATTCTGATCATATTGATATTGGGGGTCAAATTCTTCGGGATGTTCGACTTCCATCGGTTTTTCTGCTTCCTCTTTAAGTACTTGTTCTGTTTCAAGCTTAACTGGTTCTTCTTGTTCTTCAAAATGTTCTGTTTCTAGATAATCTGCTTCGATGGGCTTAATATCTTCAGTAATATTTTCATTTTCCTTGATTTCTTGGTCTTCTATGTCGTGTTCTGGTTGGTCAGTTACTCCTGCAGTTTGGTAGGTGTCATCTCGTTGGACTGTTGTGATTGGTGCGTCCGGCCCGTGTGTGGTGTGTCTGGGGGACTCAGCTCCGGTATAGTCTCGTCCGCTGTCGGACGGGGGATGTGGTACATTTCTGTCGGTAGTGGTCGGGTGCGGGGGATGTGCTGTAAGGAAAGTTAGATTAGTAATACTTTAATGTAGATTCGGATTCAAGAGTTTTATTTCTGCTGCTGTACAAATAGTGAAATTCTTCATTATAGTGCCATGATAAGGTAAAACCACAATCGATCATTTATGTTTAAGACTTTTTTCAATTCTAAACCGTCTTCATAAATTCAGGGTTCGTATTATGAAGTGTTAAAGCAATGGTTCTTTCTCACATATAACTAAAAAAAATGCCTCTAACACGTCATAATAATGTATAGTCCATTTGTTTTCACGTAAATATATATGCCGCTGTCTTACTTTTTCATATGTTTTGACTTACCTTCAAAAGTGCTAGGCGTGTTGAGTGGGTTCTGCATGGAGCGCGAGAGGCCGTTTACTTGACGCTGGAGAGTGGCCAGTTCTTGCCTGAGCACGCCATTCGTGAGCACACACAAACAAACAAAGTGAGGCATATAGCAAACACCATGCGAGTTACAGATATTACAATAATATTACTTTAGCAGGATTTTTTTAGTTTACAGAATATTATGATCTGTTGAAATTATATACAGGATGTCCCACCGAGTCCCACGGCTATGCCACATGAAGGGAAAGTACCCTGAATATTGCAGATGGAATATTTTACTGAAAGAAGACACTCCCTGTCTATTTTTTGATCTTGTTGTGGTGGATATTTAGAATAATATGACGAAAAATTGACAGGAAGTGAAATAATCAAAAGAGTGCGACTTTGTATTAAACAGTATGGGACTCATTTTGAGCTTTTGATAAATTGATGAATTTTGTATTTAAAATGTTAAAATTCATGGTCTTCATTTTATTTCTGACACTATGTTAATTATCAAAAAATAATCCTTATGATGAAGCCTTTCGATCGGTATAATAAAGCTACAGGGTAATTTTTTTCTCGTGTAGTTCCCGGTTCAATCATGTAATTATTTAAAAATCTATGAATGCAGTTTAAATTATTTTTTAAATTAAAATAATGTCTTCTTTCAGTATAATGTTCCATCTACAATATTCAAGGTACTTTCCCTCCATGTGGCATAGCCGTGGGACGACCTGTATATTCAATAATAGACTTGTAGAGTTTCAAGGAAAAAGCTGTCTGACTTTTAAATATGAAAATATAAAATGGATCTATTACTTCTGTTAAAATATTTATCTGTATTTTGATTACTCAGATTCTCGTTGGATCGAATTTAATAACATCAAATTGCTTTCGAGCTTTAATATTAATCTTCTAAGCAACAATTACCCATGCATCCATGCAACTATATGAGTACTATAAAATCGTTCATCACTCCACATATCTACTTCCATCATCACTTACCTTCACTGGATCATCATCAGAATCATCAATCCGATCAATGGAAAGATCACTTAGATTCCTCGTTAATCCACCAACATCGTCCCTTGAGGAGTTGCTCAGAAGACTATCCCTTCTAAATCTATGTCTATAATAATTAGGGGTCGAAGTATAATACGTGCGGTCTAAGTCGTAAGAGGTCCGACTATGCGGATACCCACTCAAAGGTGTATAACTTCTCAAAGGGGTGATTGTGGTGCAATATTTCTTATGGGAACTCCATAAGTTTCTAAGCTTTCTCATTAATTCAACGTTCCTGCAAAGCAAGTGTGTTCTTTCTGCTCTGAAATAGAAGTTTGTGAGTGAATATGGTGAGACTAGATGAAACTATATCGGTTTATGAATGATTCTTTATAGTTATTGTGGATTTGCAATACTGAGACTGGAAATCATATTAGTTACGAATTAAAGATAGGATAATTTCTAAATCTGAGTATTACAATGATTTCAAGTCTAATTAACTAAAACTGGCTGAATAAAATGAATATAAAACTAGATTTTTAACAACTATTTATTGCACACGCTTAGATAATCGTTACCCATTAAAAGTTATTGAAATTTTGTACTGTCTCACAACACCGAGAGATAAACATTGATAACACTGAATAAAATGCTAATAAAATAATATAACAAGCCAACAAATATTACACTACATTACACGAACGTTTACAACAACAAGAATCTAATATTGAACACTGGTAGTCAACAACAGCAACAATAATAATTTAGATAATGCTTTTATCACATAAAGTATAACGACTTTTTGGAAAGCACCTTTAAACATTGACCCAATTGTTTAAGAAGCAACTTACTGGTATCATCAAAACAACAAATGATAACAATAGCTAATTTCATCACTACTCTCAGCCATTTAAAGAGTAAACAGTCATCTTTAACAAACTTCATTTTAATGACTACCAGTGCTATTCCTAAAATTATCTTAATCTAAACTACTGCTCAAACTCTACTTGTATACATCATTCGCTTTGCTCTATCAATTCCTTTACTCAGTCAAACAGAAAATGCCCATTAGCAGCATTTTAAGTAGCCTCCTCCTCTTTCTGTTGTTCATCTTGTTCTTGAACAGTCTCTACCTCTTTTGCTTCTACAGTTTCTGTATTAACAGTATCTCCTTGATTCTCATTACTTTCCTGTGGTGTATCATTCTTAGCTTCCTGTAGGACTTCAAAAGAGTTAACATTGTTTTGATCTGTCGACATTGGTTGTTCTGTATTCAGATCTTGCTGATCTTGTACTTGGGCATTTTCCTCTACGCTATGACTGACTTTAGCATCTACTTCCTCTGTAGCACTAGTTTTATCTTCAATAATCTCTACAGTCTCATTCAGGACTTGTATATCGCCGTCAGAGACTTCCATACTAAAGCTATTCTTAACGCCTCTATTATCATCAGCTTGCACTACTATTTCTTCGACGTGCGCTCCTCGTTTCTTCTTCTCTTTCTTTCTAGGCTTTGGTACCAACTTAACACTTATATCAACTTTAATAGGCTCCTTTTTCTCCCGTAAAAAGGGCTGTTGTATCATAAGCGGCAGGTTGTATATCTTCTCTCCTTTGATGTTCGTGAGATCCTGATTGGTCGTCAACGGGCCAACAACTATTGGCACGAAGTTATTCGACGAATCGGACTCTTTTGCGGAGCGGCGCTTGGAACGGCGAGTCTCTCGGTCTCGCGATCTCGAACGGTCGCGCTGTGTTCTGATTGGTTCGCCTGAACGGCCGCGACTCTGCGCACTGCCTGCCGCCAATAAAAACACAGCACGACGTTAAGACAATACTTTTAAATGGGTAACGATATTTCAGCCAGCAATATTAGGTGAAGTTATAAAGGAAAGTGATATAAATCATGCTATTAGATTGTAAATTGTTCGTACTTGTGCCTACGATTTGCGTCGTCGAGCTTGTCTGTGAGCAAACGACATTCGCCGGTGAGTTTCTCCATCAGACTGTTTTGTGAATGTATCATGGACTCCAACCCAGCCACCGTTTTAGCTGCGGAACCAAATGTTCTAGCTTTAACTCTAATACGTAGTCACTACTATAGGGGAGGTCATTGTAAACAATCTGATGAATAAACTATTGAGAGTTAAGAAAGAATACAAGCCCTTTCATAGCACTATAGATGTACATGCAAGCGCAAAAGATGAAAGGGTAAAGTATGAATGTTTTGAAGGTATTGTTCCAAATCGTTTTTAGTGTGAAGAATCTTTCAAAACATCAATAGTTTACCCATTGAATGAGCCTATTTTCCAAAGATTTAGAATACTGTTTAGACCCAACTTTAAGAGTAAACTACGGAGAGTGTAACGTGTACGTACCGTGCTTGTTCTCCATGGACTCGAGCATGGTTGACAGCTCTTTTTCTTTTTTTTTCTTCTCAGGCGATGTCGGTGTTAAGTTCTTCATGGTTTGCTGCGAACAGAACAATTCATTGCTTCTTTTCATCTAGTTTTCTCGACCCAAAACAGTCCTAGGACATCGACTTATCAAAATAAAAACAATACAGTAATTTAAAAAAAACAAAGCTTGAAGAATATAAGTTTAACAATACCTCTTTCTCCAGATTTGAGATTTGTTCAGACAGACGTAGATTCTCGCGTCTTGAATGTACCAGGTCAGCATCAGCTCGATCCAAGCGTTGACGAAGAGACTGGATCTAGAAGAAGAAAGAACAACTTATAAAAGGAAAACTAATTGCTACGAGTTTTAAACGGAGTTGTGCTAAGAAACTAATACAAAAAGTAAAAAGATGACATGTAATGATAGTACCGCCTTTTTCAAGAATACAATTAAGATAGAATGAATGTGGAAGGTGTTTAATAAATGAAACAGCAGTAATAATAAGGGCTCCAATGTTATAGCTGGCGAGCCTATTGCTATTGCCTCGAACCGTACACTACTCCAGGCTGCACGTACAAAGTTTCAAATAGAAAAACCCAAAAAAACTTTGCCCGACCTGAGTAGCGCCCTGGGGGACTCCACTATCAGTGGCGCCAACGACCACTAAAACAACAAGACCGGCTGTTAGAGCAGAGAATGTAAGATGATTCTTACTTCAGAGTTGAGTCGGTTGGTCTCGTGCTTGGCCTGGCGCTGGTGTCTCTCGATGGCTAAACGAGCACTCGCCAGCTCTTCTTCTAGAGATGCCTTCTCGGCATGTGCTTGAGCCAAGTCCGCTTGGAGAGATGCTGCAAGATAAATTAAGTAATTAAAACCACTCATTCCAAGAGTTATGGCACAATAGGACTATGCTGATGAACCCTAAACGTTGTGTTAGGTATGTGAGATTTTTTTTTGTGAAAACCCAATGAGTGTTGAATCAAAATTTTAATGTTGATTTCTATTTCAAGTTCAGAGTAATTCATTTCAATATCTGGATTGGGTTTCGAAACATAATTATTGACCTTAAGCATTAAGCAGTTCTATAATTTTTATAGTCCTTAGCTTCCTTTGAAAGTGAATCGGAATGATTTACATTTTTCCCTTTTTATTTATGACTAGGTATGAGGATGAATATATTATTATGTATATGATGTATTACGAACATGTTTTGTTCTTGAGTTCCATCTTCAGCTCATCGATAGCCGCGTTCTTCATGGACAGCTCCCGCTTCAGCTCGTTCTCTTCACGACGTTGACGCTCCAGTTCCAACTAATTAGAAATTTCTATTATTAGGCAATTTATTTGATCATACTAATTGTCACGTTATTATTTTAATCTAGTTATTAGTTTTAGTATTTCATTTTATTTTTCACTACTTCTGCAAATCAAAAAAGAGAATCCTCGTACTTTAGGTAAGTGGTTTCACCAAGACCCAAAGCATCATCTTGCTTAGTACTATCAGTACTAAGCAATTAAGTATTATAATTATAACCCACCGTGATAACCCACCGTTCATCCAGGTTAGATTCTTGGAAAGTCTCATTTAGTCGCTCTTTTTAGGTTAGCTATGTAACCTACCTGTAACTTAGCCACATTGTCATACTGCGCGGCGAGGTCATGCTGTAACTCATCGAAGTGCGCGTTATACCGCTGTTCTGCTGCGCTGCGTTCTTGTATTGCGCGTCGAGCTCCCTCTCCGGCAAGTTCGCGAACCTTGTTGCGTTCTTTGGCTAAGTCATCCTGGAAATTATATTGAGCCAGTAGGTTTACAACGCCTTTAGTAGAAACGGCAGGGTTATGTCCTACTTCTGTCGATACGTTGTTGACCGTTCCTTTAGGCCCTGGCCCGAAATTGTGTGGATTGAGAATAGTTATTTCTACAACTTGGTAGGTACATATGTATATTATGTATACAGCGTGTATCAGACTGCGTGGTCACAAAATCCACAGCTCTTTGAAATTTCGCGTTCAAACGACCAGAACCACGAACGAACGTGAACGTGTGTGGTGATTTGACGTAGGTAGGTTTCGCGTTTTCGGGTTGTTCGTTTCGCGTTTTCGCTTTTTTCGTGTACAATGTTCATCTCATGAGAAAAATCATTTTGATGGTCTATGCCACACCCTCAAATAATTACGACCACAAACTAATACATGCTGTTTATGAATATTGTATCGATTTCAGAACCTTTCGGCCCCATTGGCCATCTGTTCTGCGAGCAATGTGCTGCCCACTGCCACTTAAGGTTGGCAATTCTTCGGGCTATGTCGGTTACCTTGGTTCTCCTGCGAATCTCGTCATTTCTGATTCGATCACGCGGGGTACCTCCAAGCATAGCCCTCTCCATTGCTCTTTGGGTGACTTTTAGCCCTCCAATAAGGCCCAGTGTGAGCGACCACATTTCAGTGCCATATGACATCACTGGCAACTCGCACTAGACAAAGACTTTAATCTTGAGACACTGCGGTATGGTACTTTTTCCCAACGTTTTACGAAACCAGATTAAAATCCTGTTAATTTGAACTCCTTTACCCCTATCTCTACAGTGACAGACAATTATATATCATCATCGATGTTTAGCCCTACCTTCATTCGACGCACTTCAGCCTCCAAGTTGTTTCGTTCCTCTCTGAGCTGGTGCTCCACCGCATCAGATCCTCGCTTGTACCGTCCATCATCATCGCGCTGTTCCAAGCTAAGCTTCAGCTTCGATATTTGAGCCTCTAGTGAAGATTTGTCCCTGATAGTGATAGAAAATCTCAACATGAACCGTAGCGTAGCTTGATTTAGTAGCAGTAGAGTTCTTGATGATAGCCCTCTTACGGGATTAATTATTATCTTAGCTATTCTTGCCGCTAAGCAGTTGCTGTTTTTCGATTTGAAGGGGTATAGGTGCCAGTGTAAGTACAGCAATTATAGCAGATGAACTTTACATAAAAAAAGCATTGGCATTATAAGTTTCTGAGCCTGTAATGTTCCCACACACACAGGCCTGCTCTTAATAAGAGCGAGTGGGCCGTGGTCCACCACGCAAGCCCAGTGCGGATTGGTAGATGTCACCCGTTTTCGATTTTTGGCTCTAGGACGTGACGGTTTTCTCACGATGTTTCTTTCACCGTTTTGAAAGCAGTGGTGATGAAATAATTTACACAAAGTAAAGCGACTGTCTAGGTTCGAACCTACAACCCATAAGTCGTGGCCTTGACCACTGGGCCACCACTGCTGTAAAAGGCTCAAGGCTCAGTAAAAGGTTCTATTAAGTTACTAAAATGCACATGGACAAAGTTACAGAATTTTAGAATGACTAAGGAAATTGAAAAGCTACAAACAACTAGTGAAATAAAAAGTAACGTACCTCTGCAGGTTGTCGATCTGGCGCTTGAAGCCATCGAGGCAAGTTGAGTCAACGAGCCCCGAGGCCAGCTTTCGCTTGTTCTCATCATTCTCCTCCTGAACAAAACATAATTATAAAGAAGAGATTGATGGACAACAGATCAGTATTTGCGGAGAGATAATCGACTGTTGATTGCTTGTTGTTGAAACATTTTTGAAATCTAAGCAGACACAGCATGCCTTCCAAAAAGAAAACGGGACAAAAATACGTGTAGAATTTGAAACTATCTCAGCCTAGGTTTCAGACAGTGAGCCTAGACGATTGCTCTCGCTAAGAAGTGCAGCATCCTTTTCAACACGGGTGGGTAGGGTAGGTATAAGCAGTTCGTTAACAAACCCAAATAATACCTTACCTGAATCTTCTTAAGGGTGATCTTGGCCTGTGTTAGCTGTGCTTCCAACTCGGCGATGCGGGACTCAAACACAATGTTCGGACCTTCCAATCTGGTGAAGCGAGACTTTGCAGACTTGCGGGCTTTTAGCGGAGTTGTCTATTTGAATAACAAAAGTAAGGTTTTCAAAAAACTCCTGGACTGTCAACATGTTCTGGTGGAAATTCATAGACGATTCCGCCTTGGACTGTAAATGTGGTGATGTTCCATAAACGATGGAACACTTATTATCATGTTCTACGTGACCTGTCAGCTGCACGTTACAAGAACTGATGGACGCTAGTGATGGCGCCAAACACGTAGCCGACATCTGAGCCGAGTCCATTTAGATTACCATCGACACAGTAAGAAGTAGAACTCCTATTTACTTCTAAAATAGAAACGATCCTTCGGTATAAGCCATGCTGAGGCCAATTGTTCGTAGAGTCATCATTATAATAATGCTTTGTATAATGACAGACTGATATTCACGATGTCATGGGTTTTTCGTTGCGAGTTTGCGACATCAAAAATGTCGCCTCCAGTCAAATAAATCGTAAGTAAACGATATAATTAAGAAACCACACACTCAATTATGGCGGTTGCAGATTTTTTGTTATCTTAGTAACAACAAATTGCAACGTTCGTAACGACAAATATTTAACCTTGTACTTACTATCTTTGAAAGAGAAATTGCATTTGTGATTAAGTAGGTATTTGATAAAACCGATACATCTAAGTTAAAACGAAACTGGGTTTCCGTGATTTTAAAATTAACGAGTCGCGTTAATTTTAAAATCACAAAAACTCGGTCTTTACTTCCTTGCTTCCACACATCACAATCAGTCAAGAGCACAAAAGTATGGCTACCTTGTTATCACTATCCAGTCCTGTACTATCGCCCAACTCCTCCAGCTCGTCACTCTCAGATCCGTTGTAAGAGTGAAACATGCGCGAGATCAGCTTGTTCTTCTGCGCCTCGTGGAGGTGCTCATTCTCTGATATCACTTCTTTAACTTTGCCGAGGAGGTTGTTTAGTTCATCCTGGAGAATAGTTGTTGCTTAGAAACGTAGGAAAAAAAATAAGTAGGTCTGTAGGCGCAGTTCGAGTCCGCATCGTATGTTTTCGTGAAACGTTTGGTCACAGCAGTTGGTTCTTAAGGAACTCTCCTTTAATCATCCTTAGTCGGCGGTAGCTCATTGCCTCAAATTGGCACAGTCATAAAGTCATAACCTACTGATTGAAATCTTACAATATTTTCTCGGTCAGAAATAATGAACTTACCACCAAGCGAGAAGTTTCACGTCAAAATTGCCAAATAGACTGATATTAATATTAATTACTATGTGACAGATTCTGTGAGTGAGCTAGGATCTAACATCGTAAGTGTTAACTAAGGAATAAACTACAATATAACACAAAATATTGATGCAGTTGAACACCTGTAAATTAATAAAAGTAAGAACTATTTAGTTTCCACAGAGTCCTAAAACTGTATAAAAAACAAAAGACATACAACATATACCTAGTTTCCATAAAAACAATATTGAAACTCGTCATATGAGCGGTGTAGGGAAGGTTGTCTGGCGAAAATTGCTGATTACGATAAAACCGCCCATTGTATCACCTTTCCTATCAATTTTGTTTGTATTTCCTTGATAAGCTCTGCTACTCCATTTTATCTATACATATACCTATTCATCCATAAAATGTATCGTGCGTTTACAAAGAAGCCTAATCTATCGGATTTTGATAAATGATCTTGGTAATTATTGGTTATCCATAGCAATCAAGCTGAAGGACGTGTAAAAATGGAGCGCATAAAGTAAGAATTAAGTACATGCGTTTTAATGGTGTTTTATTTGTATTTTTAGTAAATGCAAATAAACACCTACTTAAAAGTATTTTTTTTAATTGCCAAAGGGCCTCAGCTCAGTATAGTGTCAGATTGCCACACTAATGTTCTAAATACCACCTGACGCCGATTTTCAGCTGCAGCCCATGAGTGCCTTACGCTCGAATACGTTTAATAAATTTATATACAACGTTATTTTTAGTATATGCGAAACCTGAATATAGTTTGTTCAGAATAATTAAGAGCGTTTACGCCGTACGGCATTTCATACAAACTTTCAAGCCCTTGGTTTTCGAAATGAATGAACCGATTTTAATGAAACTTCATACGCATAAGCAGGATACCAGGGTCTAAAAAGTTAGTAGAAAACATTTTTGAAATGTCTTATTTAAAAAAGATAACTGGAAATCTCTGTTTCTATGGAAAATTTATAATCGGTCTAATTTGCCTGTAACACTATTTTTCGAAAATGTTTTCTACTAACTTTTTAGACCTTCGTATCCTGCTTATGCGTATGAAGTTTCATTAAAATCGGTTCACTCATTGCGAAAAATAAGAGCTTGAAAGTTTGTATGAAATGCCGTACGGCGTAAACGCTCTTAACTGAATCGATTCCAATAATTTTTACCCCATGTTATATTTTGTCCCAAAAATATTTAAAAAAGGTTAAAAGTTGGACACCGAGCGACACTAAGTAGGTTATCCAATCTCCACGCCGAACGGTTAGGTACCTAGATACTATTATCAATGAGCGCAAGACGGCGCGGCGCGAGTGGCGAGGGTGAGCATGTTTTTGTACGGACAAATAGGTAACTTAACAAGCTTATAACATTGTGATTTTTCATGATACAGTTTTGAAATTTTGTACATAGATTCTTTACATAAAAATACTAGACACGTCATGTCTGTGTGGTGCCGGACTTAAAGAATACCACCAACCCTTACTTCCCGTGGGTGTCGTAAAAGGCGACTAAGGGTCGTACCGGAGAATGGGCAGCAGCGTTCTCTAAGTATTCCACCATCATACCATACTGCGATCGCCAACCCGCCTGCCAAGCGTGGCGATTATGGCAAACCCTCCCAAAATTGGGGGAGGCCTATGTCCAGCAGTGGACGTCTATCGGCTGAAACGACGACTAGACACGTGTTTCGGGTTTCGCATATACTAAAAATAATGTAGTAAATAAAAAATATAATTGCTGTTCATTGGTAAGCTCATCACTTGAGAACGGGTGGATTTCTTTTTAATGTTCGTAATAGTCCGAATAGTCGTCGTTTCAGCCGATAGACGTCCACTGCTGGACATAGGCCTCCCCCAATTTTGGGAGGGAAAGAAAAATTAGAAGAGTATCCCGGAAGATTTTCAAAACTCGGGACAAATTAAAAGTATTCTATGGGATGAACTATATTAAAATCTCACCAAAAACATTTTCATATAAAATGTTGCCAAAACGAGACCACATATGACTCGAACTGTAAAAAAGTTATCAGATCTCATGTAGAGCCAAGCTTCTAGCTCTACACGCCCTAATTCTACAAGCCCTAACTGCACAAATTCTAAACCTTAGTCAAAATCTGAGGCTTGGCCGTTTCATTACTTTATGAACCATTGTTTAACAGAAAAGTAATGAACAGTGAATACATTTTTCACCTTACGCCCATGTGATGGTAGCGAAACGGCCAAGCCATATATTTTGCTAAGGTGTAGAGTTTGTGAAGTTATTAGGGCGTGTAGAGTTAGAAGCTTAGCTCTACATGAGATCTGATAACTTTGTAACAGTGCGAGCAATATGTGGTCTCATCGTGGCAACATTTTACATGAAAATGTTTTTGTTTGTTTGTTTTACGAAATCGGGGTTTTTTTTAATATCAATAAAATCTAAAGTATAAGAGCTATGCAATTGAAACTGCATATGTTTAATAAGTCTACTATTGACATCAAATCCCGAGAATTTAGTTTATCTGGTATAATCCAAACCCAAGCTAGCTCTCGGGGCTAGCTGGACCGAACCAACGCGAATGTATACGTACATCCGTGGTGGAGCGACCCAGACTGCCGGGCACTTCTTCTCCTGCACCCGAGCGGGTGGGCAGGTTGCGGATAGCCCAACTCCGGCTGCGGGACCGGCTGCAAACAGCCGATCTCGCACCCGGAGCATCTCAGAAGAGATCCCGGACAAGAGAAGTGCCCGAACACCAAGTCCCAGGTTTAGGGTAACCCACATACCTTATCCTATGTACCAAATAATCCTGATCATCCCAACCCCTCCATATCCATAAAATCCCGTCTATCCCTAAAATCCCTAGGCCAAATCCCAGACCTAGGGTGACCCCCCAGCAACCTACACCCTACCACCAAACACCCTCCCTCCTATTCCTACATCATCCCATCGGTCCCAGAGGATGGGTAACCTCGATTCCAAAAAAGCCCACCCCCTAAAAAATGAAAATGCAGCAGGTAAAAGAAATTACCCAGGTGGGTCCCGGCCAAGCCGGGGAATCCCACACCGCTACGGCGGTCAGCCCCCAACGTATTCTGGGGGGGGCAACCAACTGCTCAACATTGCCGTGCTCTTCAGCACGGCCGGCTGCTGATTTAGCGCCCATTACCCAGGCAGCGACTCACGCGCCCATTAACGCAACTACGGCTGCGACCAACGCGCCAACAACCACCACCACGGCTGCGACTCACGCGCCAATAACCACAACGACGTGTATGCCTCCCTCGAGCCTCTGGCAACAGAGCATCGTGCGGAATAGCATCACCAACCCAGACATTGACAGACACAGACAGAAAGTGCTGGGGAAGGATGACGAACCTGGCGACCCTACCACTCTCCCGGCTGATAGAGTACGACTGCTGAAGAAGCGCGGAAAAATCACCCGGGGGAGGAAAGTAGGCGACCGAAAGCGCAGCACCCGCGAAGGCATTAGCCAGCGCGAAGCGCGATCGGACGCCGAAGAGGTAGTACGCGACCAGCCCCGAGTCCGCGACGGGGAAACCAGGCGCGAAAAAGGGCCGGACGCGGAAAAAAGAGAACAGCCGCGAGTCCGCGAAGGGGAAACCCAGCGCGAAAAACGGCCAAACGTGGGACTACGCGACCAGCTGCAAGTCCGCGAAGGGGCAACCCAGCGCGAAAAGCAGCCGGACGCGGAACCGCGCGTGCAGGGGCAAGTCCGCGAAGGGGAAACCCGGCGCGAAAAACCCTTGCACACGACAGAGTCTGCCGGGGGCGCCAACCGACCCCACCACGCTAACACTGACACATCCCACGACGTTTCCCGACCCAGACACCACAGAGGTAAGCGAGGTGGATCCGTGCACCCAGACCAGCAACCTGGACCGAGTGGTACAGGGCCGGCGAAGAGGGAGCGTCCCGATGACTCGGCTTCACCGAGCACGCTCCAGGGGGACGCCAAACGTGCACGGGTCCACGCCGCCCAGGAGGAGCCGAGGACCTACGCGCGGGCCACAAAGGATATTCCTGCGCGGCTTGCCGTAGCAATCTGTTTCCCTCCCCCCTCCAGAGACTTGACAAAGGACGAGGCCGAGCTTGTCAAAGCAGGCCTGGAAAATTTACTAATGGATAATATGGACACAGACTCGACAGCACCACTCCCTGCCTTCCGCGGATACCCACGGGTAGCGGAGGGCACAGTACAAATATGGTGCGAGGACGACTACGCCCTGACCTGGTTGACTAAAAATGTACCCCTCCTTAAGATCCCCAACACCGACCGTACACTGACAGTGCTCCGGCAGTCAGACGTGCCCACCCGCGTCAGAGCCTCCCTCTTTGTCCCTCGCTATAGAGGTGACATACAGAGGCTCCACAGCATTCTGATTCGTCAGAACAGGTGGTACGACATTGCCAGATGGTCCTTATACAGGGCAACTACCGTCGGTGGTGACAACTACGGGGCTTATCTGACCCTAGGTGTGCCACCGGAGGAAGTGGAAAAGGTCATGGGGCGGGAGCGACGTATATCGTACCTACTGGGTTCGATATACGTGCGCTTCTGGCCCACGACCCAGCCCTCGGACAACAGGACGGACCCGACGACGACGACGACACCGACAGTGACACAGACGGACGACACAGACATCGCCCAACTAGAGGAGGTCATGGCCCGCGCGGCGATGGCTGATGATGTAGCCAGCTTACCACCCGCATCTCCCGGCTGGAACGAGCAACTATTAGCATCGTCGCCGGGGGAACAACACGAAGGCCAGTACAGAGAGGAGGCGGAGGTTCTGTCCGATGGATCCATCACCGACTAACCCCTCCCCCTCATCACCGTCTCTAACACTCAACATAATCCAAACTAACCTCCAACATAGCCAAACTGCTACGGCTAGCTTACGCAGGGCACTGGAGGTTAACCCCCGAACGATTGCACTGATCCAAGAGCCGTGGATCAGGAACAACAGGATTTGCGGTCTCAGTAACATCGGAGGTAAGCTAATTCTCAACACACACAGCTCAGACAAACCCAGATCCTGCGCCTATATACCCAAAGATATCCCTACCACGCTACTCACTCAATTCTGTTCCAGAGACCTGACAGCTTTCAGGCTCCAGACCGAAGGTGAACTCCCAGACGTTGTACTGGCCTCGGTATACATGCCGGGCGAAGACACAGACTGCCCGCCGAAAGAAATGGCCGACCTGGTACAGCACTGCGAGAGCACCAAATTAGACCTGATCATCTGCACCGATTCGAACGCCCATCACCCGCTCTGGGGCAGCGACGCATCAAACTCCAGAGGAGAGGTACTATCCACCTATTTATTCTCTACTAACCTTAACATCGTTAACCGAGGTTCTGAACCCACTTGGGTTACAGTCCGAGGGCAAACGATCATTGATCTAACACTTGCTACAGAAAACGCGACAAATCTTATAACAAATTGGCACGTATCGGACGAACCTTCTTGCTCAGATCATAGAAGAATCCGCTTCACTTTAACTACCAATATAAGGAAACCCATATCGAGACGAAACCCACGGCGCACCGATGTGCCCGGGTTCAAGCGCCTCCTTGCCGCCCTTCTAGCTAGGCACCTATCACAAATAACTATAAGAGAACCTGCACAACTTGAATACACGGTGACAAAGCTGTCAGAATACCTGACCGAAGCATACCATGCATGCTGCAAACTAAGGGCACCACGAACCAACAGTGAGAGGAATCCCTGGTGGAACGCCGACCTTAGTAAACTCAGAAACACACTACGGAAGCAATTTAACAGAGCCAAAAACACCAGACTCCCGGAAGACTGGGAGCTATACAAAGAGACCCAATACACATACAAAAAGGAAATCAGAACCGCCAGAAGGACAGCATGGCGGAAATTCTGTGAATCCATCGAAACCAATAATGAAGCCGCAAGAGTAAGGAAGATCTTATCAACAGATCAGGACCGAACCCTTGGCGCGCTGAAGAAACCCGACAACTCATACACACTGACAGACCATGAAACCAGCAAGGTCCTACTCGAGACTCACTTCCCCGACTGCAAACTCCTAGAGGACAGGACCTGGGATGCTGAGCCAGATTGGACCCCAACGGCACAAGACTGGTCCAGCGCCCACAGTCTGGTAACAGAAGACCGAGTAAAGTGGGCCATCAACACCTTCCAGCCATATAAGTCCGCAGGACTAGATGGCATTTTCCCAGCCCTACTACAATGGGGTGTTGACCTCATCACTCCAAGCCTGGTAGAAATCTATCGGGCTTGTATAGCACTCAGGTACATACCCCTGGCCTGGCGCGAAGTGAAAGTCATCTTTATACCAAAACCGGGCAAAGCCGACTACACACAACCCAAGGCATACAGACCCATAAGCCTCACATCCTTTCTACTAAAGACCCTTGAGAGGCTATGTGATCGACACATCCGAGATGGACCTCTTCGGGCAAAGCCACTCCACAAACAACAGCATGCGTACTCCACAGGCAAATCAACGGAATCCGCGCTACACAGCGTGGTATCCAAAATTGAATGCGCAGTGGACCACAAATGCTCTGCACTGGCAGCCTTCATTGACATCGAGGGCGCCTTTGACAAAACTACCTTCCACAGCATCAACACGGCCCTAGAGAGGCACAACATAGACCCGTCCCTGAGCGGCTGGATCACCAACATGCTCAAACGGAGGGCAGTACAAGTGACCGTAAACGACACCACGAGGGCCATAGTGGCGAAGGGCTGCCCGCAAGGGGGCGTCCTGTCGCCGCTTCTATGGAACCTGGTCGTAGACAGTCTAATAAAAGAACTCAACGACAAAGGCTACTATACCGTAGGATACGCCGACGACATAACCGTAATAATAAATGGCACCCACGAAAACACCCTGTGCAATCTAATGCGCCAGGCACTGAAAATAATAGAAAACTGGTGTGGTAAACACCATTTATCAGTGAACCCCACGAAAACCGAATTAGTTCTCTTCACAAAAAAGAGGAAACTGACGACACTACAGCTACCACGTTTCTTTGGTACAACCCTAAGCCTTTCAACTGAAACCAAATACCTGGGCATATTTCTGGACAAACAGCTGAACTGGGCAAAACACACCAGCTACATTACTACGAAAGCCAGTATATCCCTGTGGCAATGCAAGCGAATGCTTGGCAAGAATTGGGGGATAAGCCCCAGGGTCACTCACTGGCTATACACCACAGTCATCCGACCGATAATTACATACGGCTCACTAGTCTGGTGGCCCAGAACAGACCTGAGCACAGCCCAAAAAGACCTTGAAAAGCTGCAGCGGTTTGCGTGTGTGGCAATCACTGGCTGCATGAGAACTACACCCACTGCTGCCCTACAGGCTATGCTTGGACTGCCGCCTCTACACCTTATAGTGCGGGAGGAGGCGGCCCTGGCTGCATTTAGGCTCTCCAAATCAGGGACCCTGAGCAAAGACTCTAGGGTCAAACACACACGCTTAAAAGAAGATGCGATCAAACGGCAGCCAATGATGGCATCACCTTGCGACAAAGCCCCGAAACAATACTGCTTTCAAAAGCATTATAACATAGTGCTCGAAGAGGAGCAGTGCGACCACTCAGGACCGAAAGAACTGAGAATTTACACCGATGGTTCGAAGACCGACTGCGGAACTGGAGTCGGAGTCTTCTCACACGATCTCAACATAAAAATATCCAAACCGCTGGGAATGCTCAACACGGTCTATCAAGCAGAGTGTGTGGGCATAATGCAGGCGGCCTATGCCTTAGCGGCCAGGAGAGTTACAAACACCCATGTTCGCATACTCTCCGACAGCGCCTCAGTCCTCCAATCCTTAGATAAAAAATGCATCACATCGAACCTAATACTAGAATGTCACAATGTGCTTGAGCAGGTAACTGTATCGAACCGCAATTCAGTGACACTACAATGGATAAAAGGACACAGTGGATCGCTAGGCAACGACGCAGCTGACGAGCTGGCCAGAAGGGCTTCCAGCATGTCAGTTTGTGGACCGGAACCTATCGTGCCCATCCCCTTCAACCAACTACGCAGGTGGCTACAGGAGCACACCCACACACAAGCAGAAAGCTGGTGGACGTCGTCACCAAGCTGCAGGCAGTCCAAAGAAGCCATGCCGTCACTGGATGGCAAGCTAACCAGGCGTCTTTTACGACTGGACAGGAAAGGACTGCGCCTGGTGACGGGGACCATCACGGGACACTGCTCGCTAAATAAACACTTTCACACATTGGGCATAACAGATAGTCCCCTGTGCAGGGCTTGCATGGAGGCTGATGAAACCATTGCGCATGTGCTCTTTGAGTGCACAGGCATCACCCAGATAAGGTCAGAAACCCTCGGGACACCCAGATCGTACACAGATGTTCTAAACAGACCAGGAGACTTGATCAGCTTCTGGAGGGAGGTGGGCTGGTTGGAATAACCACCGACGGCCGCCATGGCCCACGCACAATGGTCCACTGCAGGACTAAGTGCGGAAACCAAACCCATAACATAGAACATAGAATCCAAACCCAAGTTATGAGGGTTCAAAAAAACAACGAAGCGCTTCGAGAAAAGGTAGGTAGTGGCTTCGCCTGGCTCGTGGTCGCTCTTGGCGGTGGCACTGTCGTGCGTGCCCTCAAATTTAGACTTTTGCACCCCCTCCGTCTGTTGGATTACGGGACACTGCTCGCTAAATAAACACTCTTACACATTAGGCATAACAGACAGTCCCCTGTGCAGGGCTTGCATGGAGGCTGATGAAACCATTGCGCATGCGCTCTTTAAGTGCACAGGCGTCACCCAGATAAGGTCAGAAACCCTCGGGAAACCCAGATCGTACACAGATGTTCTCAACAGACCAGGAGACTTCATCAGCTTCTGGAGGGAGGTGGGCTGGTTGGAATAACAACCGACGGCCGCCATGGCCCACGCACAATGATACGTTGAAGGCCTAAGTGCGGAAACCAAACTCATAACATAGAACATAGAACGTCATAGAACATAGGATCAGCTAGTTAATTTTAGATATAAATGACATCAGTCCACATCAAAGTAAACTTACTCTGCAGTACTGACTCTCTCGCTCCAGCTGTTCGATGTACTCCTCCTGCTTTTGGATGAAGTTGATGACGTCAGGGTTGGTGCCTCCAGTCAAGTCTCCTGCAGTGGCCGCCGCAGAGGTGGGAAGAGGCACGGCTGTTGAGATTTTGTAGTGTAAATATGGGAACTTTTAGCAGTGGTATGTTTTTTGTGTGATTGATTATTATTATTATTGATTTTTTAAATTACGCTTGAAAAATTCTCTCTGATAAAAATAAAAAGGGCGAAAAGGGGAAAAGGAAAAGGAGTTCTTATTATTAAAAGAACTGTGAGTGTCGCTCGGGGTGGATTGATATAACTTCCACGAGTGATGATACTTCTAAAAGTACAGACGCCAGCACATCAAGCTACTACAATCTGTCAAAATTCTTTAATAGATTTTCAACTTTATCGCTAAAGCATAAGGTTCAAAGTTGATTGGGAAAATTTGACAGTTTCGGATAGCTTGATGTGCTGGCGTCTGTACATCTGACACACCTTAGGCAGTCAATTCCATTACCAGCTTGCTCATTGATAATCCAGTTGTTCGAGCAGATATATACGCAAGAAGAAGTCGCTCGTCGATCAAGGAAGATACTATTGCTAAGTATTGATCTAGGTCAACCTGCTGGCATTGCAAACACATGAATATCCGCCGAAAACGTCCAACGGTTACCATAGTGCTACAGATACAGCTTGTAAAAACAATGTCCAACGTACCACTGATCATTCTGCATTAAAATCCTACTTACCAGTGGGTGTACTGTGTTGTGGGGTGTAGATTTTCAAGCTGTATGAGTGTAGGGTGGTGTATTTAGCAGTGAATCGCTACCGTGGCTTGTATTCAAGCATTATTGCTTAAGAACAAAAAAGAACCTACCAGTAGGTAGAGTATGCTGTAGGGTGTAGTTGTTCAAGCTGTCTGCATTTAGGGGGCTGTATTTAACAGGGGCTGCGGCCGTAGCTTGTATTCAAACAATGTATAAAAACTACAGTTTACAAAAACTTACCGGTGAGTGTAGTAAGTTGTGGGGTGTAGTAGTTCAAGCTGTCTGCATATAAGGGGGTGTATTTAGCAGTGGCCGCAGCCGTGGCTTGAATTCAACCAAAGTATAGGAAGTACATTTATTTAACAATAGTTATAATCATAGTTAGGTGTAGTTATTGTAAGCCGCGGCCGTGGTCAATGTTAGTAACAGTAAATTACTAACTAACATATTTGAAAAACTTACCAGTGGGTGTAGTATTTTGTGGGGTGTAGTTGTTCAAGCTGTCTGCATATAGTGTTGCGTATTTAGCAGTAAGCCGCGACCGTGGCTTGTATTCAACCATTGCTGATGAACTACATATATTTAAAAAAACTTACCAGTGGGTGTAGTATGTTGTGGGGTGTAGTTGTTCAAGCTGTTTGCATATAGTGTTGTGTATTTAGCAGTAAGTCGCGGCCGTGGCTTATTTTCAACCATTGCTGATAAACTACATACATATATTTAATAAATTTACCAGTGGGTGTAGTATGTTGTGGGGTGTAGTTGTTCAAGCTGTCTGAATATAGTGTGGTGTATTTAGCAGTAAGCCGCGGTCGTGGCTTGTATTCAACCATGGCTGATGAACTATATTTAAACAAACTTACCAGTGGGTGTAGTATTTGTGGAGTGTAGTTGTTCAAGCTGTCTGCATACAGTGTGGTGTATTTAGCAGTCAGCCACCGCCGTGACTTGTATTCAAGCATGGCTGATGAACTATATTTAAAAAAAACTTACCAGTGGGTGTAGTATTTGTGGGGTGTAGTTGTTCAAGCTGTCTGCATATAGTGTGGTGTATTTAGCAGTAAGCCGCGTCCGTGGCTTGTATTTAACCACGGCTGATGAACTATATTTAAAAAAACTTACCAGTGGGTGTAGTATGTTGTGGGGTGTAGTTGTTCAAGCTGTCTGCATAAAGTGTGGTGTATTTAGCAGTAAGCCGCGGACGTGGCTTGTATTCAGTCAGGGTATAGGAGCTGGTGTATTTTTTGTCCACATCGCCATCTGATTCATCCAAGTTCTTCACTGATGCTGAGCCACCGTAGCTGCGTACCTACGGGTTTTATTTTGAATTATACATATATCTTATTGAAATACTGCTATAGTTATAATTTATTTCATTTTAGTTGATTAGGATTTTAATAAACACGAATCAAAAAAGGGTTTTTTTTTATTATTGAAGTGAAAACTTCTTTTGTTCTTGTTTATTTTATTTTTGTTTATAACGGATTAATTCTTTTTTCAGGTATCTACGAAATTTAAAATCAACATTCAAAAAACTCCACTGCTGATTACCGTCTCGAAATTAATTACATTATAAAACTGGTAAAATTATTTAATTTTAATCAAATTTATTTGTTGCTAGTCCAGGAGATTTCCACTTTAAAGATTAGTTTATTATGAACTGTTCTAATTTTTTTTTTCAAATCAACGTGTTTCTATGCTTTTAATTAAAAAACAAAACTAAGTTGTAATAAGTATAAATTATTAGGTAAGTTCTAATATTAATATTTGTGTGTAAAATAAATTATTGAATTGATTAAAATAAAAGAAAGAGGATGATAATATATTTTAAAACAAAAGCACAACTCACACTTGGCGCGTAATTCCCCGACAGGAAGTACCTCAGCTTCGACACCGCCTCTTTGTAAGCCAACTCGGTATAATCCGGTATCCTCTTCAACCCATACTCATTCATCTTACTGGGCCGCCTGTTCAAATAATTCGTATAATACATAATTAAAACTAAACAACTCAACTATCAACAAAACAAAACATTTTTAAACATCGAAATAAAAAAGAAAAATTAAAATCAAATATTGAATTTAGAAGTAGTGTTGCGCATTGCGCCGTCTTGCCGAGTGCGAGGATATTTGATCAGGTATTGATTACACGAAGCTGTTGCTATGGTAACGGTTGTTGTGGTAAACAAATGCCTCGCGACGAATGCAGGGGACATGCAATCGATTTATCATCTGTACCGAATACTTAGATTAGATACCTAGGTTTAAATTGGTTTCTGCTCATTAGTATGCATCATTGTTGTGTCATTGGCGTGTTGTTAGCACGCAATGTTGAGTGTCCTGAATTGGGTTTTCAGTTGAAACAACACTATTAGTGCTTGTTATTTAATAAACGGAATCTATAAAATGTACCACGCCCACGTAAAAATATCTTGTCGGAATTTTATCGCGCATTGGATTTTCAACTTTCGGCGTTGAACAGTACGTTGAAAATCTACTGCGTGAAAAAACTCTCCGCCGGGAAAATCACCCGTTTCGCAAGGGTGGTGGTCCGGTTACCGACCGCCTACAGCTTTTGGGCATGGAGTTGACATCTGATCTCAACTTCGGCTCGACCATCGAATCAAAAGCTTAGACTGCAGCCAAGAAGCATCCTAAATCAGGTGAGCCGATACTTCACATCAGGACAGCTTTTAAGTCTGTACAAAGCACAGGTCCGTTCCTGTATGGAGTATTGCAGCCACTTGTGGGATTGAGCAAAATACCAGCTTGCTGCACTTGACTCGGTGGAATGCAGAGCTAAAAGGCTTATAGGCGACGAGACGTTGGTAGCTACGCTTCACAGCCTAGCTCATCGGCGTAATGTTGCTTGCCTGTCGGTGTTCTACAGACTGTACTTCGGAGAGTGTGCGCAGGAGCTCCGCGACCTGATCCCACCATCGCCCTTTTGCCACCGGACAACCAGACGTACTGCAGCGTACCATCCGCACTTGGTCGATATCCCCACGAGTCGTACTCAGCGCTTCTCCTCCACTTTTATTATGCACACAGCCAAAGTGTGGAACTCTCTGCCGGCATCTGTGTTCCCTCCCACATTTAACCCGTCTGCCTTCAAAGCAAGAGTGAACAGGCATCTTCTGGGCACGCTCGTTCCATCATAGACCTCATCGCTTACCATCAGGCGCGATCGGGGTCAAGAGCGGGCCTATATAATAAAAAAAATAAGGGTGATTTTCCCCGCGGCGAGTTTTTCTGGGCTAAATATTAATATTTGGTAAAACATCAAACAAATATCGATAGGATAAAAATGGGTACAGAACTTGATCTACTTAGTACAACTTTCATCAACCAATCATGGATGGTGCAACAATCGATACCTACACATCTGCAGAACTAATGGATATTATCGGCGTGATTCTTTGGTACGAGTATAGTGGTCGTGCGTAAACGTGACTGCAGAGCGTGGCGTGGGGGTTCAATACCCGGGTCGGGCAATGTAAATACACTGTAATTTTAACATGTATGGCAATAACACAACTATTTATTAAGCGATTTTCTTTATTTATAAACGAAAAAAATGTTTTCTAAACAAAAAGAATTCCTTCGAGCCGGAATTGAACCCGCGACCTATGAATAACAGCTACTTTTATTTCTACAGTCCACGGCTCTACCAACTGAGCTATCGAAGGCTTCTAGATGGGTTTTGCTCTCGGGTTTTCTAATAGAAACTCTCAGGGTGTCTAGGTTTACACCCGTGTCATGGCAATAATGCCATGACACGGATCTCTCACCACTCTTGGTTGACTGGCAGAGAATGCCTAAGGCATTAAGTCCGCCTTTGTACCTTTTTGTGCGAAAAGTATAAATAAATACGGGCGTGAGTCAGGGGGCGAGCAAAGGCTCGCAGGACTTACACAGACACACACACATCACAGGCGATTATTTCTAACGCCTCATCATCATCTGCCTAGCCTTTTCCCAACTATGTTGGCGTCGGCTTCCAGTCAAACGGGATGCAGCTGAATATCAGTATTTTATCGATACCATTTGGTAAGACTGATTGTCAGATTTTCGGGCTTCTGACGACCCGCGTAACGACTGACAAAGATCCACAAATGACAGCCGGGACCAACGGCTTAATGTGCTTTCCGAGACACGGAGGGGTCTTGGTATTAAAAATGGTCACCCATCCACGGACCTTTATTAACGATTATTTTTAACGCCAGTGGCGAGACTGTTGCCACCAGACACAAGGCTCCGGGCTAAGAAATCCCTAATGGAAAAACCCAGTAACCCTTTGCCCCGCCAGGACCTCATGCTCAGCAGTTAGCGCTTACGACTACTACAAGACCAACGAGACAGTGAAAAAGAAAACAAACATAAAACCGAGATCTTTCTCGGTCGGTAGTAAGAAGTTAAGTAGGCACCTTTCATTGAGAAGCAGACAAAATTATAAAACTGTGCTAAAGTAAGAAAACAATAAGTAAGTATGTAAAAGCGAGTGGAAAACTTGTTTAAGTAGGTACTATTTTTTCGGAAAAATCTTTTAAAAATAGCAGAACTTGGTGAAGTTTTGTAAAATATTGCAACAGAATCCGTTTTCACTTTTTAAAATCGTTTCTTTGATTTTATTCGGATTTTATTAGTAAATTAAGCTATTTTATTTAAAATATTATGTATACAAACTGCGTACCGGAAGCTATAAGCTTAAACACTTTTATTCCTTCTTCCATTTGAGACCAAACTTTTTCAAACAATACCACAGATTACAAATTTCACATAAAAATTTCTTTAAAAGGTCCCTAGTACTTGCCGAATTTTAGGGCGCTTCAGCTTCCCGTTCATCTCCTTATCAGAGCCAGCACTGGAGCCGCTCTTCACTCTGTAGCCCGTCGACTTCGGCTTCGTGACGTAACTTGTCGAACCCATACTGTCACTAACACGCCAACTATAGCGACCTATCGCAATTTATATTCAAAACAATGCGAAAATTATGCCAACAGGAAAGGTATTAAAACGGATATTTTGCAATACTGGTAAACCGACACGATAAAGAACCTACAAATTCAAATATTCGAATGTGAAAGGCATCGCGGGCGCGCGCTGCAGCCAATAGACAAGGTTGTCGAAAAAGGAATGAGTTTTGGAATAAGAACTTTTTGCTCTTCCTGTGTTTTGTCCCGTTCACACTCGCGGGAATAATGGCTGTGTCTGTTTCGTATCGATGGAAAAGTTCTTCAGGATGCATAGGCACGGAGCTAGCGTGGAAAATTGTAGCGCTCGTTATCATTTCTACTTACGGAATGCTTAGCACATCGCAACATTATTTGGAAACAATATTATATCATGCAACATTCATCATCAATGAAATAATGTACCTACTGCAATAAAACTTTTGCACTGTTGTCTAAACCAAATACGGCTTGGGGTTACAATTACAAACAAGTCCCAAAAAAATTAAAGAAGCGTTTGTTGGGAAGACCAAAGGTCCCAAGACACTGGGGTTAAATCAAAACTTTACTTTCACACACTCATACCCCACTTCCACATACTTTATTTTCACTCCCACTTACACACCCTACACTCTCATACATCCTTTGCATGTTTCCTAGATAAAAAAAAAATCTTATTTGCAATATTTCTATTAATACTTAAACTAAATAATTTTAATAAATTAAATAATGTTTAAAATAATAATTGAATTAATATTAATGTGATTTCAAATAAACGTCTTCAGTACAATACTTGAAATATATAAATTGTTAAGGGGGCCTGGTGACCTGACTTACAGGTTTTGTAAAAAACTTAGTTTAGGCACCAGTCTTCCACAAATTAAGTACAAAACTGTATCTGTAGACTAATTTAACTTTAAGCTGTAATTTGTGGTAAGAAAATAAATCTATTCTATTCTATTACTTACCTATATGTTTAGAGAATCTGAATTATACCTTACCATTAGGAATACCTACCTACGTGTTATATTCTACCCACCTACCGAAATCAATAGTAAGCTCACTAAACCGTTTTCTCAGAGAAAAATAAACCCACCCTCTCTCCTGTACTACGCGACAGGCAGTGTCTAGCGTGCATCGAAGACGAGCTAATAACTTTTTGGAGGGAAAATACATTCGTGATCACGCGATAAAATGGCGGCTGGGACCACAAATCATAGCGTTTTACGTTCACTGACTCATAAACTCATTCGCATAATTAGATCCACGTAGTTTCCTACAATGTTTACGGAAATTATGGAAATTATTGTATTTAATATGTTTTTCATTTCAGGTGATAGAATTTGAAACGAGGGCTGAATTTAACGATCCTTTGGAATATGGCGGTTTTTTTTAGTTGGTAGCGTGCGAGCTACCTGGTTGCTTTTAATTTATCCACTGCTTTTAAATGTTTTGAGTATGCTAATTGCCTTAAACTCTACTGTAGCAAAACCTTAATTAGACTAGAAATAATGGATACTAAGTAGGTAACTGAAAACTTTTCATCAACTTTGTTATCTAGGTTTGCTGAAAATTTGACGCCGAAAATGTAGTCGATAGCTGTAGGCACCTACCGATGAAACTCTTGTAAAAAATCGGATTGCATAAAATATGCTAAGTACATCGTTTTCCGTTTTGGGGGAAACTTTTCCTCAAAAACTTTTCAATCAGTATCTTGAGGAATTGTTTTAAATCTTACGAATAGGTTTACTAACTACTAAAGAAAACTTGTGGCAAAAAAATGACAATAGCAAAGCTTCGATCTTCAAGGTTAAGCAACGCTTGCCGAGGTCCGTGGATACTGACCATTCATTGCACTCCGAGCGAGACCCCTCCGTGGTTCGAAAATCACGTTGTGGGGTTTACAGGACCTAAACACAAAAAACGCAAGTTTTAGAAACAATAAAAGTACCTATCTATAAGATCGACTACAGTAAACAAAATCAGAAAAATATACTTATGATATTCTTCAGGATATATGCTAGGTTGATAGTGTGTTGAAAACATAATACAACTAATTTGATATTTTAATTGTTTCATATTTTGCAACTAATTACCAGCGTTGTGTCATCTCGCTTCTCTTTCTTTTCTATGTAGTCCGATAGTGACCGCGCTTTAGGTCATGTAAGCCCCTTATGCTGTTGGTTCCGGCTGTCATTTCGGGTAGTCAGAAGCCCGAAAGCCTGACCACCAGTCTTACCAAGGGGTATCGTATCGTGTGTAACTACGTTGTGGAGGTCCGATAGGCAGTCGCTCTATGTAAAATACTGGTAATCAGCTGCATCCGGTTAGACTGGAAGCCGACTCCAGCTTAGTTGACAAAAGACAGGCAGTTGAGGTTTACGTACTAGGTAGTAATAGCTAGGTGTAGATAGCTACTGTGAGTGTCTTAACACACTATGCCGAAGGTACGAGACCGAAGTTCGGCATAATTCAGCATCATCATCATTATTTCAGCCGATAGACGTCCACTGCTGGACATAGGCCTCCCCCAATTTTGGAGGGTTTGCCATAATCGCCACGCTTGGCAGGCGGGTTGGCGATCGCAGTATGTTATGATGGTGGAATGCATAGAGAACGCTGCTGCCCATTCTCCGGTAAGACCCTTTGTCGCCTTTTACGACAGCCACGGGAAGTAAGGGGTGGTGCTATTCTTTAAGTCCGGCACCACACAGACAGGCGGCATAATTTCACAATGCTATTTAACGCAACATAATTTCGGCATAATGTGTCGTCAATAATTCAAATAGCATTGCAGGCGTACACTTGCCAACTTCGGTCGCGAACCTTCGGCATAGTGTCAGTGCCGAATTAAGACTACTTGATGCCCTAAGCAAATCCACGCCTGTAGGCCCTCCTATCCACTAGTCGCCTCGTATTTTTCCAAAACATCGACGAGCGATTTGTAAAGATTGGCGCACATCTCTAGCTAGAGTGACTTTTGGGTCTTGTAATATCTTGCTGATAACCAGCCTTGCCTTTCATATGCCAGCTAATACTGTTTCGGTGCTGTTTCTGCATTATGGTGCCCCCCGAGACGTGATGCCCTAAGTAATTGCTTAATTTGCTTAGGTGCTAATCGGGCACTGCATAGTGTGTAATTAGACACTAACTGACTTACCCGCTAGATTACGTCAAACTCAAAGCCACGCAAGGTGTCAAATCTTTTATACAATAAATTCTTGTTAGGATTAAGTAAGTAGGGAGGAATCAAGGCTTATTGACAAATAGAATCTATTTCTAAACTGCACAGCGGTGCTATTCTGTAAAAATCTCACCGTGAAAACTTAAGTGAAGTGAGCGTGGAGTGAGCTGTCAATAGTGTCAATTCCTAGCAAAAACAAACTCACTTCACCTAAGTTTTCACGGTGAGATTTTTACAGAATCGACCGGCAGGTTTATAACTGATGGTATCGGCCGGTGTAAGTCAGTGCCGCACTCCGAAGCAAGGCTCGCGTGACTGGCGTCGTCCGTCTTTTATTTTCAAGAGATCCTGAGAATTTTATGTGGGTTTCAAGTTGTATATGTCTTTTTGTTATGCTATTTTAGTTACATAACATAACGATCGCGAAAAAATCAACTGTCCCGTGTTGTTGTTTTGTGTTTTTTAGGGTTCCGTACCTCAAGAGGAAAAAACGGAACCCTTATAGGATCACTTTGTTGTCCGTCCGTCCGTCTGTCTGTCAAGATCGTTTATCTCGGGAACGCGTGGAGGTATCGAGTTGAAATTAAAACCATATACTCAGGTCTACAGTCCCTTGAAGCTGTGAAAAATCAAACACCTAATTTAACGTAAAAAAAAAAGATACGGCCGTTAATGCTGCAAAAAACGTATATTTTGACACTCTCAAGGGAATCAAAATTTCCCGTTGACCTAGAACCATGAAATTTGGCAAGAATCAAGATCATGTAGCACAAGTAAAGGGAAAAAATCCGAAAATCGTAAATTTGTACGTACATTAAAAAAAAATCCCGTGATAAACTATTTACATACCTACAAATTACGGAACCCTTGGCTCGACTCGCATTTGGCCGACATTTTTAGTTAGCCTGCACTGTCCTACTGTTGATCAAAGGCCTCCTCCCAATCCCTTCAGGTATCCTTTTCTAGAGCTACCTCGCACCAACCCTTGCGGTACGCGTCAAGGTCGTCTTGCCACCTCTACCTGGGTCGGACTCATCCATCCTCAGGCACCCACCGTGTGGAGACTGTTGCCCAGCGCTGTGCATGCGCCTACTGTCCCATACAAAACTTCAATACCTATTCGAGCCAAATGTTGGGACAGCTCATTATTTTTCCGCGATTACGATGTTGATCCCCTAAAGAAAGTTGTTCAGTTTGAACACACCCTTAAATATGATCACACATTTCTGATACATGCTGTAGGTACTTATATTATTGAAAATAGGACATTCCATTTTTCTGATAAATTTATACATACGTATATAGAGATATGAGGAACAGGGTGTAAAGTTCACTCATACTCTATAGAAAAGGGAGGATCCTCCGACCAGACGGGTGTTGTGTCTGGCGGGAAACTGCCCGATGATTCATGTCGGGCCGTTGTATCTATGCTAGTTGCACAGTGCTTGCGAGATGCAGGATTTTGCGTGACGTCATGCAGTATGACGCGTTGTTCTCATGGGGCGTTGTACATACCGTTACAGGTACCTAACTACATCATCGTGGCTTCCTACTATTTGTTTTCTAAACTTAACTATAGTAAATTACATAGGTTACTTTCTTTTTAACTTTTCAAGATGTTACTGTCTGGCGTCCTCTATAAAGAAATATAATTATATTACTTAGGGCTGATTTTTCCATCGCCAGATAACTTTTATTCGAGGAATAAAATTGACGTTTGACAGTTTTTGCATGAAATAACTGTCAAAATTTCAAAATTATCCCTCGAATAAAGTTATCAGATGATTGAAAAATCTGCCCTGAATCGAAAATTATACCTACCTAATGATTGCACGTGTTTTAAATTAAGCAATTTTAATACATGGGTAATTTCATAACTGCACGATATTCTTGTACCTAACCGAATATTAAATTATTGATAATTGATTACCTATGTGAAGTTAAACAGCATCACGACCAATCAAGCTTGATAACAGTAAGTTAACGGTACTTAATAACCTAAAATGTATTATATTAATTAAATTTATTATATTAAAAGGTTATTTTGACGCGCTCTGTTCGATTCTCAATAATCGAGTTGAAAATCCAGTGCGCATTAAAATCCGTGTGAACAATTAAACAAAACAACAGCTTACTGACGAAATTACGAAATCAGAATTTGGCTTTGGCTTTTTTTTTTTTTGATGGGAAATCATCAAATGACCCCTCTGTTCTCCTCCCGTTCTGGGCGGAAGGGAGTGTCAGACTCTTACTGACTAAAACCCACCCGCGTTCCTTCCTTAGCCCTTTATGTTCCGGGCCATCGGTAACCCTTTCGGATAATCCCGCTGACCCGGCAGGCTTCGGCCCTAACGGGCCCTTTCATAAGATGCTGACATCTCTTTGAGGCGCGCGAGGAACACTTACGCGCCGTCTGCCAAGGGCACTCATACAGGCGCGCGAGGACTACTGCCTACAGATTGCTTGCCGCCTCGCCCGAGATCGTGCGATAGCCCCGGATAAGCCTTACGGCTACCACCTTCTGGGGCGCGTCAAGTAGTGGGGCTCGCCGCCGCAGTGAACGCGCCCACACCGGGGCCCCGTATAGGGCCATGGACCGCACGACCCCCGCGTAAAGCCTCCGGCAGGAGGCGTTTGCCCCCCTCAGGTTGGGCAAGAGCCGCTTAAAGGCGGCCCCGGCCCGTTCCAATTTGGGGGCCAAACTGGGTAAACTTTTTTTCGCGGTCATAAATTCAAGGTCTCTAAGATGAATCAGGCTATGCTCGGTTTCTTTGAAGGAAACATCAGAAATGAAGTTTTCAGGGTAAGAAACGGAGTTACCGACTTATCTTGCAGAGTAAGCAAGTTGAAGACAGTGGAGCAGACGAGTCCTGAAGTGGAGAGTGAAGACATCGTATCGACAAGCGTAGTGTAGGACGCCCCCTAGCTAGATGGGCTGACGACCTAAAACTGGTAGCTGAGACAGACTGGATAACTGCGGAAGGCGGAGGACAGGGTGCTGTGACGCAGCCTAGGAGAAGCCTGTGTCCAGCAGTGGACTGCTCTAGGCTGAGTTGATTGGGTACGTTTCATACACCTTATAGTGTTTCATCGTGACCTATATTTTGGATTTCATGTGTTGGCCGATTTGACGGCCACACATCGCTGGTTACGCAAATTATAATTGTTGTCTATGGGAGGTACAGTCAGACACATAAGGTACTGGTCATTTCGGAATTTTCTTTCAATGATTATTCATATGTACCAAAGATCAAGAAATCTGGTTAGTCTTTTCAACCATGTTCAGATCAACTTCCAGTCTAACCGGATGCAGCTGACAACCAGTATTTTACATGAAGCGATGGCCTATCTGACCTCCACAACCCAGTAACAGGTGTCACTGACTCTGGCAGGGCCACCATGAGGGATTTTAATTTTGATAACACAAAAAAATTGTCGTTAATTAGTCGAAATTTGTCGCCAAATTTCAGAATTTGTCGGTCACTGGTTCAAAAGATATAAGGGTTTATAGGTGGCCGATCTGAAGAGAGTCTCCGCAGCAGGACCACATTTTTATCTCAAAAACTAGGGCACCTAGCGAAGATCTGTTTTCTCCCATATTTTGTCGCCAATTAGTCGGAATCAGTCACCAAGTCACAGATTTAATCGGGTCTTAGTTTAAGAGATATAATGAGTTCAATTAGTAAGGTACAGTCCAAGAGCTAGATCGAAGAGTTTTTTCGTTTACTCTGAGTCAGTGACACGTGGATTTCATATGATTTTGACGGCCAAACATCACTGGTTATGCAAATTATAATTTATTGTTGTCTATGGGAGTACAGTCAGACACTTAAGTTATTGGTCATTTAGGAAATTTTCATTCAATTGATTATTATTCATCAGACGCCAGCACACAGCACATTAAGCTACTACAATCTGTCAAACGGTCGCACTGCTCCTCTTCAAGCACTATGTTATAATGCTTTTGAAAACAATACTGCTTTCAAAAGCATTATAACATAGTGCTTGAAGAGGAGCAGTGCGACCACTCAGGACCGAAAGAACTGAGAATTTACACTGATGGTTCAAAGACCGACTGCGGAACTGGAGTCGGAGTCTTCTCACACGATCTCAACATAAAAATATCCAAACCGCTGGGAATGCTCAACACGGTCTATCAAGCAGAGTGTGTGGGCATAATGCAGGCGGCTTATGCCATAGCGGCCAGGAGAGTTACGAACACCCATGCTCGCATACTCTCCGACAGTGCCTCAGTCCTCCGATCCTTAGATAAAAAATGTATCACATCGAACCTAATACTAGAATGTCACAATGCGCTTGAGCGGGTAACTGTATCGAACCGCAATTCAGTGACACTACAATGGATAAAAGGACACAGTGGATCGCTAGGCAACGACGCAGCTGACGAGCTGGCCAGAAGGGCTTCCAGCATGTCAGTTTGTGGACCGGAACCTATCGTGCCCATCCCCTTCAACCAACTACGCAGGTGGCTACAGGAGCACACCCACACACAAGCAGAAAGCTGGTGGACGTCGTCACCAGGCTGCAGGCAGTCCAAAGAAGCCATGCCGTCACTGGATGGCAGGCTAACCAGGCGACTTTTACGACTGGACAGGAAAGGACTGCGCCTGGTGACGGGGACCATCACGGGACACTGCTCGCTAAATAAACACTTTCACACATTGGGCATAACAGACAGTCCCCTGTGCAGGGCTTGCATGGAGGCTGATTTAACCATTGCGCATGTGCTCTTTGAGTGCACATGCGTCACCCAGATAAGGTCAGAAACCCTCGGGACACCCAGATCGTACACAGATGTTCTAAACAGACCAGGAGACTTGATCAGCTTCTGGGAGGGATGTCCAGAAGCTGATCAAGTCTCCTGGTCTGGCCTGGTCTGGTCTGGGAGGTGGGCTGGTTGGAATAACCACCGACGGCCGCCATGGCCCACGCACAATGGTCCACTGCAGGACTAAGTGTGGAAACCAAACCCATAACATAGAACATCTGTCAAACTTTAATAGATTTTCAACTTTATCGCTAAAGCATAAGGCCTGAAACTGCGTTAAGCGGGTGCCCGCGCGGTTTCATACAAAAGTGCTCCGTCGCGGGGACCCGCGCGGGCGTCCGTCACGGGGAGGCGCGCCCCGCACCCACGCAACGGGGCTAAAAAACGGGGTTAAAATTGAACTAGCGACACTGCGTAAATAAAATAATCCGGCCTCCGCGACGGGTACCCGCTACGGGGACCGTCGCGTTCCAACGGAGCCCACCCGCGTGTCCACGCGCATAGACACGCGACGGTTGCCCGTCGCGGGCGCCCGCTTAACGCAGTTTCAGGCCTAAGGCTCAAAGCTGATTGGGAAAATTTGACAGTTTCGGGTAGCTTGATGTGCTGGCGTCTGTACTTACCAAAGATCAAGAAATCTGGTTAGCCTTTTCAACCATGTTCAGATCAACTTCCAGTCTAACCGGATGCAGCTGAACACCAGTGTTTTACATGGAGTGACCGTATCTGACCTCCACAACCCAGTAACTGGGGTAAAACAATACCCCTTGGTAACACTGGTTGTCAGACTTGCGCTTTTGACTACACTACCCTATGGTAGTGTAGTCAAAAGCGAACCTTATTTTGACGATGGTTCATATATTTTTTGTTGTTATTTGTGTCAGGTTGGAATATACTTTACTCCTTTCTGCGTAAGTACTTATTATAAAATAGGGTTGAATAAGTGAAAAAAAATACAGAAAATATTATTGAATAATTTTATTAGTAAAAAAAATAATACTAAAACAATCATCTCTACTTTTTGGTGTTAGTAGCTACACAACAAAACTTAATGCCTACTAAACAAAAAATAAATACTTTTAAGTAGATCGTTCAATTGCACGAAAAAAATAATTTCCTTTTTAATTAAATACTCGTCTAATATCGCAATGGCACTTTTTGAATAAATACAATAGCAAAATAAGCATTTCCACAGATTATATACATGTGAAGACTGTGCGTAGTGATGTTTTTGCCAAAATATTATAATTCATTGTCTATGGCACGAGGTATCAAAGCTCAAGGAGGTTTGATAGGAGATTATTTACAATAATGATTGACAATTATCTTATTAATTATCTTTCTAAGATTTTAAATAATACGACGTTAATTTTTGCAACAAAAAATTTAAAAAAACAATATGAATTGTTGCTCAATTTCTAGTTCATTTTCGTAAGACCCATAGACAAAATTCAGCGTCGTATTACATTTAACCTAAGTTCCTAACTTATTGCTAGATTTAAGTTGACGGGTTTTAAAACTTGGGAGTACAAAATACAGTCTAATTGAGAACCTACTTTCTTTCAAGTCGGTTAAAAACAGACGGAATCCTTTTTCAAGTCTTGGTATGTCAGCTTTGTGACACCTTGTGACATCTAGCCAGATAGGACCTTTTAAAATTATGGTATTATTTATTACAAATGAGATACAATTCAGAAAATAACATTATAAGTTAATATTAAATTCCATTACAATATTAATTATTATTCACAAACGAATCGTGTTAAAATTATTTCAATTTTGAGATGTCACATTTCATAGACAATAAAATTTAACTAACCAATCAGATGCTTGCAAACGTCTACGCGGACACTGATTGGCTGTTTTATGCGAAGTATAAATGCAAAAATATCACTCATATGTAAGCTCATTGGAATTTATTAACAACCTGTTTTACCCAACTGCCTTTAGCATCTTCTACAACTTCGGGTTTGATTTCAGCATTATCTCTACTAGGAATGTGTATATCAGTATTGGGGGTGGGTACAGCTTTCTCTTTCACACTTATTTCACTGACGCTTCTCTCAAAATTCGCTACTTTTGTCGTAATGGACTTTGGTTTGGTTGCCTGTAAAGGTTTCTTTGCGCTTTGACTCGGTTTCACTTGAGTTTTTGACATTTGTTCGATTTCCATTCGCCTTTCTAAGACAGATTTCGATGTTTTCGGTTGTTCTAGAGATTTTTTTACGTCGTGTGTCGTTTTGAGCTTTCTGGTCGCAGAATCGAGGCTGGCTCTTTCGAAGCTTAGCCTTTTTATTTGTATGTTTCCTTGAGGTTTTGACTTGTCATCTGACTTGTCTACTTCATCTTTCACCGTCTTTTCTTCAACTTTTTTCGGAATATCACTTTTGGTCATTTTATCTTCAGTAACTTTGGGTTTGTCACTCGGAGGAGTAGATTCCGATCTAATGATTGCTGTTTTATAGTTGACATTTCTTTTAATAGTTTTCATATTGACGGATTCCGAAGATGATGACTGTTCAGAACTCCTTGACGTTTTTGGGACGTTTTTATTCTGAATGTTAGCTAAAGATGGTATTTGTGCCATTTTCGGTTTCACGGGAACAGGTGGGGCTACTTTTGGCTTCACAACCTTTTCAAATTTTCTGTTCACATGCTCAATGTTCGCTGTTTTATTAGTAGTCACTACAACTCGAGTATGCGTGTTAAATTTTTCGTTCACAGTTGTAGAGGTTGTTGTCTTTTGGGACTTGAACGAATTATTACGTTTAATACTCTCTACTTTCGTAACAGTCTTGTTTATTACCTTATCTTTACCAACAGCTTCTATTTTCGTTTCTTCTACATCTTCCTGATCAGAATACACCGCTGAATCTCTAAACACATCTTCATCCGTCACTTGCTCAATCTTTTCGAACGATTTTTCATAGTAACTTTCATCAGAATTCATCTGTAGACGATCTAGAGTTTCTTCTTTAGTTTCAACAATGTTTTGATTAGCATTTACTTTATTTTGCGTTTCTTGGTACGCTCCCTCGCTCGACGACGTAACGAATGAAGAATTAGAAAATAAACTATCAGGTCTCACGGCATTTTTATTTATAAGTACATTGACCTTCTTTAAAGGAGACTTATCGCTAACTAGAGTCGTAGGGTCTACGTAATCGGACTGAGCTATTCTAGCCCCTAAGTGTTTGCTACCTTGCATGTAAATAGGCAGCTTGTTCAAGCTTTGGTAGGAACTATTGTTGGATTTCGAAGGCGAGCCTATTGAGCTGGTTATACTAGTCACCATGCTGACACTTTTCTCGTAACTTGGGCGATGTGTTTCTGTTTTTTGGGTGATATTATCGCAACTTAGTGACAAAGCATCCAGATTGCTCTTCTCAGTCTGACTTTCAGACATTGTGCTGTGTTCACATACGCTCTTACTAAGTAACTCGTTGTTTAGCGTGTAAGCTATGGTTGAGGTAGTGGGGCTTGCATCAGTAGATGTAATCACCACTTTTATGTCGCTCTTTACCAAATTATTCTGTATGTCTTCAGTGTGTAATACTTTACTTATAGTTTCTGGTTTATTTTGATTATCATCTGTATGTTCATCGCCAATGATACTCCTAAATCGTTGTAAGAGATTCTTGGAATAACTTCTAGGGTTTAAGTTAGGTC
Organism: Mesoligia furuncula; assembly: GCA_916614155.1. Lineage (NCBI taxonomy): Eukaryota > Metazoa > Arthropoda > Insecta > Lepidoptera > Noctuidae > Mesoligia > Mesoligia furuncula. The sequence goes on along the minus strand of OU744815.1, from coordinate 15,419,429 downwards.
TTTTCTCACTCGTTGGACTTTTGAGATCAGACTTCGCGCTATCTGGACTACTTTGATCATTGGCATTGATTTCGGTGTCTTCATTATTTTTGTTCGGAGTTTTATTCTTAAATCGACTGAGTACATTTTTGAGTGACAACATGTTAGAAGTAGGTTTATAGATTTTATGCTCTGGGTGAATAACTTCTACATCATTGGACTTGGTATCATCATTTTGCTCTAAAGGCAACACTTCGCAGGACGATGTGGTAGATACATTCAAGTTAGGTTGAGAAACCGTCAAAAGATTCTCATTCTTATTCTTATCCAGATTTATATCCTGGAATTTGCTTTTATAACATCTATCGATTTCTTCTTCCAGCTCCAATGTTGACTGACTGATATTTTGTACGAAATCAGTCTCACTAGTATTAGAGTTATTGAATTTAAGCATTTCTCCTTCATTCATATCATCGTAGTTTATATCACTTTGATCAGAAGCTATTGTGAACGGTCTATCAGTACTCATCACTTTACCGTCTCTATTCAAATAAGTTTTACTATTACTGTTAGGCTTACATTTAAACGTAACTAGATTAGTTTCTTCTTGATTACTTGTTACGACTTGAAAACTTCTAGGTAAAGAACCAGATTTTCTATCTCTAGAAACGTTAAAATGTTCTTTCTGCCTACTTAGCCATATTTCAGGGGTGTTGGGGCTCTGCTGGTCTGGACTCATTGGTAAGTAGTCTCCGGGTAAGTCACTAGGTACTTTTTTTCGCCTACAAACGTCTATTAAGGAGTCGTACACATTTTCAGTAATATTAGGACCCTTGCTTTCCATAGTGACATAATATTCTGAATTTCTGTCGACTTTTTCGGGCGATCTTACAGGGATATCGTATATGCCTTCAGGGTTTTGCAACTTGTTTAGTTTATCAAACGATAAGTATACGTAGTCAGAATCAGGACCAATGTGATGAGAAATTTCAGTAACCTCATCGTCTTTGGGTGGTGTGGGCACCCTTTTAGGTCTACCAATAATATGGGGATTATGCTGAATCACTTTACTTTTAGTATTCAACGAATGTAAACTTTCATCAACTCTGTTATCAACTACTCGTAAAGTTTCATAAATGTGATCTTCATCTATTTCTTCAGTCAATTCTGTTCTAGAACTCGTTGTGGTAGCATCCTCTTCTTCGTCGTTTTTTTTATCTGCATCTAAGTTTTCTGATGTCTGTCGTCCGAACTTAGGTTTTAATTTAAGAGATTCTAGATTTTTTGCGATTAAAACTTGTTCGGGATTTGAATGAGACTTCATTAGTCTCTGATGTCGTCTTTGAGCAGTATTTCTTAGCTGTTGCTTTTTTATTAACTTCTGAAACTCTCTGTTTTGCATTAGTAACTGTGAGATTATTTGTTCTAAAGGTTGTTCTACTTCTTCACAGCTTTCTAATACTTCATCTTTTTTTTCTATTTCACCTGCTTTATCTTCCGCTTCTGAGCCTTCATTTATCACTTTTTGCTTATTTAAGTACTTTACTTTCTCTAACTCATTCTTTTTGAAAGAATCTGTTTTCTCTATTAGTTTTTTATACGTTTCTTCATCAATATCTTCGTCTTTGCTTATAGTTTCAGGTACGGGGGTTGGTGTTTCTTTAGGTTTATCAACATTTAGACTGTCATTCGACTCGGATATATGCAAAATGTTTTCTGTAGACACATCGGTGGAAAAATCGGCGTAGAACTTCGCAGTTGTATCAGATCCCAGTCGTAATCCTTTAGCTCTGTTCTTCTTTAATTTAGAAATCTTCTTTGGTATGTTTTTAGTGTTGTACATTCTAATTTCTACGGCCGGTTTAACTGGACCAACTCGTTTTCTGCTATCTAGCTCTGGGTCAGATATGATGGTTCCATCACTAGCTCTAACTTTCTTAGACATTTTATTTGAACCACAGTTTTTGCACTCGAATTCTATCTTTTCATTGCCTCTTACTTCTTTTTCGTTGTCACTGTCCTGAGATTTTTTACTAATCATCCCGATCATGTTTTGTTGTAGACCTGGTTCAGACTTTCGTCTCCAAGTTCCTATTTTGGATAATTTAGATCTCTGTGGATCATCTTTTGATTTTGACCGTATCAGAGTATCAGTTTTAGGTTTCTCAGTATCATTACATCTAGATCTTCTAGAATGTATTGTACTTGTAGAATCAGTGACAATATTTTCTTTAATTTTGGCGCATTTTAGACAAGTTTTTGGGATTTGTCTTACGTTGGTCAAAGAATTGTTAGTGTCACTAAGATCTTCCTTACTTTTCGTGTCAGTGTATCCTATAATGTTATCAGAAGAGTGATATCCTCGCGTTTTAGTCAAAGAACTACTGAACTCTTTACTGAAACTCTCTTGCGATGATTTGAAGTCCGAACACTTGCAAGCTGACATCTTTCTTTCTAGATGTTCGGCACTACCAGAATCTATGTAATGCAGGGATCTATCACACTCTGGACACTTTTCACCTAGTTCCGTATCGTCGTGTCTACAACTGCACTTGTCTTCTCTTTTAGCTTTAGCAAGTTCTGTTTCACAATCAGAACATAAGTCAACGTAACAGTTCTCACAAGTATAATCTGTACCTTTTTCAGCTGAAACTTGAGTACAGTCACACTCTTGACTCTCTGCTCTAGAACTAGGGATAGTATATTTCCTGTTGCCTTTCTTGAGTCTTCCTCGGGTGCCGTTTTCGAAAGATTTTCTTCTTTCTCTTTCTAGTTTCCGTTTTTCGAGGTACTCTGGGGCTGACAGTTGCTTCCTCATTGATGCTTGCGTTATCAGGTTGTGGGATTTCTCTGCTAGCATGTCATCTGTAAAACCGATAAGAATAAGTTTCGTTATAAACGTAGACGGTTCAATAGGCTTTTTTTTTTGGTGGGAAATTATCAAATTACTTTTCCCGCTCTGGGCGGAGCGGGAGGGCGTGTCAGACTTTTACTGACTAAAACCCACCCTTGTCCCTTCAGTTGCCTGTGCCAGGGGCCACGGTAACTCTTTCGAACAACCCTGGCAGGATGGTAAAAGCTTGCCTCATATTACACAGGTCTTAACATAAAACTGGCAAACTGTGGGTACACTATAGGCACACCGCTGCCTAACCCTTCAGGAAATACAGGCGTGATGATGTTCTATACGTCTACTACATCATAGTCATTTAAATTATTGTAGGTACGAGGTGCTCACCATCAGTTTTATTCTGTCCTAGTTCCATGACCAATTGCCTCGCGTGTGATGGGATTACAGCGTTGTAGTTCTCTAAGATCACCTGGAATTTAAAAAAAAAACATGGTTAGAAATCGAATATTATTTAGCTTCAGTTGTACGGAACTTTGCGCACCAATGCAGATTGTAGATGATAAATGTAGGGGTACCTAATGGTGCGTATTTGTGCTTTTTTTTTGTTAGCCTATGCTGTCCCACTGCTGGGCAATGGCCTCCCCAAAGCCTTCCAAGAACTTTTTTCCCGCGCCACCTCGAGCCAGCCCTCGCGGTACGCGTCCAGGTCATTTCGCCATCTCTTTCTGGGCCGGCCTCGGCGGCGCCGTCCATCTTCAGGCACCCATTGTGTGGAGATTTTTTTACAAACCTATTGTAATGTTTACCGTTTTCTTTTATTAACTTCCTAAAAGCAAGGCAAGATTTTTATGCGACGAATAGAACTATAACTTAATAGAATGACAATAAAATTGAAATTTCAATGATGATGCCTAAGGACGTTGCGGCATGCCTAAGGATACCGCGGCATCGTTGCCGTCAGAATGCGCTTGCGCGTAGGGATATCGAAAGTTCCCCGGGGGCCGTGTCGTGCCACCAGTGGGTAAAACGCTAAGTGGTGTCAGGATCATCTATTAAGTCGTGTATTACATACCCTCTTCAGCAGTAAGGTCCATTCTCGCTTGTGTCGCGGCGATCTCGCCTGCAACGTGAGCTGCGCACGCGGCGCGTCCCACGGGATCACGTGGAACGACAGCGGAGCACCCGCGATAGACTCCACTAGCATCATGTTGTTACACTGAAAGGAAACAGCAATAAGTTATATAGATGTAATAAATATAATTTAATGTTATATACTGTAATGGTACATGTAAGTAGATAATAGAGACAACTGCAAAATAGTACGGCAGCATGTAATAACTCTTGGAAAATAAAAGAATCAAGAAGAGAAAGAAGATTAAATAAAACGCTGCTCGTTTAAAGAATTACTGTATAGTTCATCCTGATGAGAATCACAGATATTTTATCCGTATATCCGAAGTTTGATCAGAAACCGCCACATTTTGGCCTACTAGTTGAATTGGTACAGGGGCCGGAGAATAATGCTGATGACAGACAGACGGAGGGACAGACAGCGAAGTCTTAGTAATAGGGTCCCGTTTTTGCCCTTTGGGTACGGAACCCTAAAAAGTAGAAGGTAGTTACTGACCATGATATGCGACTTGTATGCGAGTATGCCGTCTTCCCTGTTTTTGGTGACGAGCAGCATCTTGTCGAAGAGGAAGGCGTGACGCATTGCCTTCGCGCCGAATACTCTGCAACACAAAAGATAAATAAATGTTTTAATTTAATATTGATAGTTGAGGCAAAACAACCCATTGAACCAAATTATTAAGAATTGTTGAGAGTTATGAACGCAACACAAACCCACGTGTTATTTTTGGAGCTTATATAGCTTTTCGATAATCTTTAGATCATCAATTTCAATAAAATGATTCAATGCAATTTACGTTTTTCACTCGATGTAAGCAGAAAACAAGAGAGACTTACCTAAATGTCCCTTCAGCACACAACTCTCCGTACGTGGTCAAGTCGGGCCCATTCCACCCGTATAGCAGCGATTGGATCTCCTAGAAACACAACCAATATTTCCGTAAAGATAAAAACAACTCTTATTGCTTAATGCTTAGGGACTGTCACTGTGAACTCACTTGTACGTTTGTTCTCGTATTGGTGATAACTGTTTAAGAATCGCTCATGTCGTGGTAAAATATTAGCCAGTCAACAACTTGGTAACAGGACTGGGTGCGTCAGACTTACATTTGCCCTTAAATCTTTGCCCCTGATGCCTCTTTGCTGGTTAATAATTTTACCAGGGCATCAGCTATTTTCATATACTACAAACGGATGCTAGAAATGGTTTTCTATCTCACCTGAACCCTAACGGCATGTTCGTGTCGTCGCTTCATGTCGTCTATATGTTGTGCGATGCCGGTCATCTTCAATAGCGCGTACTCTGTCTCCCGAGACGCACACTGCTTTACTACGTTCTGTAAATAACACATTGTAATATAAATTAATATATGTTGTCTTTAAAAGATCATTATTTATAAGAAGGATAATGAATATTAGAAAAAGGGCCGAGTCGTGACCCTTGAGGCACACCATCTTAAAATACTTAAAAGATGTAGCATAATTCGGCTATATTAAGCTTAATATCTACTTCGAATCGTATACAGAAATTCAAGGACGTTGATTTTACTACACAAGACCAAAAAGGTAATTTGCAATTAAGCCTAAATAAGCAGTAAATGACGATAAACTCAACTCCCAATACAATTTCGTCTTCAATCGACAAATAAGTCCTTATATTAATCTGTTAACTGGCTAACAAAAGGTCGTGGCTCCAAATTGAGCATACTTGCGTATTTCCAAATCCTACTTCATTCCGTATATGGCAAACATATTCCTAACATCAGCACATTTAGCTAAGTTGAAGATGCTATCGGATTTCAGTAGGTATTATGGCTCAAATATAGCTATACCTTTTGGTATTTTATCATCAAGCAATCTAAAGCTTTTAGTACTTTTACACAACGGTTAAATTCATAATCGCACATTAAAGTCTGATTGTGTTGTAAATTAAATAACTGACCTATTGCACCATCCGTAAGTGAAAACCTTTATTAAAATGAGGACATATCTATATGAGAGGGAAAGGCACCAAAGATCAAACAGGTGCACAAGTAACACACCAATCTGTCTGCTTCTTGACTGACACTTTTTAATCAAAGTGACTATTTAAGGATTCTAAGGCTTCTAAGCCATTGATGAACATCTAGATAACGCCTGTGTGTTAACTTGGATGGTTTTGGGTATGGCAGTTTGGCGAGATAAGGCAACAGACATAAATTTAGGAGATTATGACAGTACTTCAGTGGGATAGCATAAAAAGCCAAGTAAGTAGAAAAATAAGAATTTTCAAACCAACCTGTAACAACAAATGATACTTCAGAATCCGCTGCACCGGCTTCAGCAAATAAGAAGCGACCGGCAACAGATGGCCCAAAGCTATCTGTCTCTCTCTAAACGCCCGAGCACTGAGTGGTTCCGAGGCTAGAGCCGCGAGCCTCTCCATGGTCCGAGGATAGCCAGTGCAGTAGGATGTGTAGACGGAGAAGCCGGTAGTGTTGTTGACGAAACAGCGGGCGATGCATGTCGCATCTAGTCTGCAGGTGTTTAGTTCAGCGCAGAGAGACCTGAAAAAATAGACGGAGATGAATTTAGTAATGTCTGGTTAATTGGTACAGAAACTGAACTGAATGTCTGGTCAAATGAACAAGAACTGGACGTGAATTGGTTTTCGTATTTAATGGATCGATTTTCTCCATAACACTTATTCTGTAGGTAAACAAATTTTCCGACTGCTATAATGTAGTTCTAACCAAGCAGGCGCTTTACTCTGTGTAAATTATTTCAAAACGGTGAAAGATAACATCGCGAGGAAACCGGCATGTTGTTAATAATTCGTAGATATGTGACATCTACCAACCCGCACAAGGCCCGCGTGGTAGATGATTATATCGAAGAGAGAAGGCCTGTGTCCCAGTAATAGGAACATTATATGCTGATCATGTTATATGTAGGTCTACTATACTTAGGTTAATCTTTAAAGTTACCATTTTAATCATAATGTACGCGCGTACGTTTGCGCCACAACACTAAAATACTAGCAATACCTACGTATTGCTAGTATTTTAATAGATGTATAATACCCTGCGAAATATTAACAAATTCTAGTCATTTTCGCTCTCAAAAAAAAAAACAAATTACCTGCGCTAAATCTTTTGCAAATGACTCGCTCGAAATCTCAAAATCCGACTATAAATTATCACATTCCTTATACAGACTCAGAATTTAACCGTCCACCTACACGCTAAAACTTCTCTAAGCAGAAACACGGCAAAAAAACTAATTCAACAACACATTTCTAAGGTTAAGGCACCAGTAATCAGGAATCTTGCGAGGTCATGTAACCTGAGCGACCCTATCAGGACCCGGCATTGTTTTTACATTCGCAGCCCGACCGGCACAAACGTGCTATAACAAAAGGTACCTTAGTATGTGCTTTTGCTGCTTTTATTAACTACTGTGAAGTAAAAGGCTTTTTGTTGAATATTTTCTGTGGAATGTTTTAGTTTGCATTATGGTTTGCATATTGTGTTTTATGGAGCTGAGAACACAAGTATGACTGTAACATGACGAAATATCCGTGTATGTCAGACTAGAGAGACTGCAAAATAAATGATTGACTATATATATCAAGTTATCAGGACAACAACAAAAAAGTTATGTTATTCAATTAGAGAAAAAACAATAAAAAACATTTTATTCAGTTAGTAGCCAAAGACAGCATGCCGATGGCAGAAGAATATTGCAACGACAATTCATAGTAAAGACAATTAAATACCACAAAAATAGCACAAATGAATAAAAACTGACTTATTGAAACAGAAAGTTTTCATACCCCATAGAAGTCTAAAGACAAACTAAAGACATGACATTACATTCCTACAAAAAACTAATCGGTAATTTTCTGCATCATAATAACGAAATAACTCGAGCTACTTTACTCCAATGACAGTAGTAACACAGATATCCTATGAAACAAACCGTGAAACAGTATCTTACATCTGCGGTCGACGTCTGAAGCTAACGATATCTATTTTCTACAGACATTCATACAATTATTATTGCAGGTAGAGATATAAATTACTTGTTATTGCTGTTCAGTAGTACTTAGTTCTGTCTTGTCGACTTATATTTTCACTTTGATTATATTATTTTGATATGTCACTGCTATAGTCTTGCACTGGTGGAAGCAAAGGAAACTTATTGAGCTCAAATATAACTTTTCTTAGCTTTTACCCATAGCTTCGCCCGCGTAAATGTCTTAAATTATTCCACGGAAACATACTACCGGGATAAAAAGTCCGAACTCAGGTCATGGTCTCCAGGTGTACCAAATTTCATTCAAATACGTTCAGCTGTTGAAAAGGTAACAGGCAGTCAGACAGAGTTAGTTTCGCATTTATAATGTCAGTATGGACTTTGACAGTATGGATGGATAATCATCATCATCATCATTTCAGCCGAAAGACGTCCACTGCTGGACATAGGCCTCCCCCAAGCGCCTCCACTTCGACCGGTCCTGTGCTTCCCGCATCCAATAATGGATAATAGTTCCCTAAAAATTTGGTACATCAATTTAGTTTTAAGGCTATCCAAAAACGCCTACTCTTTATCGTTTCCTAGACTTTTAGAAGAGTTAAAGACATGGCACAACAATCTTTCCACAAACCTGTAGGTAATTTTAATGACATTCTAAATCAATTTGATTAAGAACAGTAGCACACTTTTGCCGCAGACACTATTTCACAATCAATTAATGTTTCATTGGGTGGTCAGACGTTAATACAAGACTAGAGTTAGGCCGAGCTTTCAACCAAATGACGATCACAGGTCATCGACAATCGGTCATAAAATTATCTAGCTTTAGAAACACAGACAGTCGTGTTGAGAATGAAAGCCGATTAGAATATACTTGGGTTAAAACTAGGTTGCTGATTATTATAATTAAGATCTATTTTAGCTTTTTTTTTGTAAACTACGTAGCGTAATTGCTCCAAAACAAAGATAGCTGACGTGGCTCTAAAGACTGACCAACTTAATGGGACTGGGCAGGATATGTCTTCAGCATGTTGGACAAACTGTGGGCTCAAATAACACAGAACTGGTGCCCTGAGATAGTGAGGCGGGGTCGCGGCAGACCACGTAAGAGATGGCAGAACTAGCTGAATAGGATCCGTCAAAACTGGAAGGAGAACGCGCGGGCTCGCGAAAGAGGGAAGGAGTGGAGGGAAGCCTTTGCACAGGAGAGGGAGAGCGTAAGCTAAGAAGAAAAAAAAACGTAAATAGATGCTAATTTGTTATATGTAGATGCTATATTGATTGCCACTACTGAAATCGCCATTCGTTTTTTGACATTGTCTTGGCATTGTTTTGTTCGGCAGTGGTCATCTTTCCAGGCTGGTACTATGTAGATACTTAGCTACTATATAGGTGAGCAGTGATATAAACTAGATAGTTGTTCTCGCGTAGGTGTTGAAGTTTACGGAAAAAGATATTGGTTTGAATGTTAAATTTATGTTTTCGACGCCTACGGAGTGCGGACATTATACTTTCTAATATTTAACGGATCGGTAAGTATATCATTATTTGACACTGGTTAGTTGACCTTGGGTTTAGATCCAAAACTCGTAGTTATACAGTACTTCTTCACGAACTTTAGATCTACCTACAATTAAGTTTAACACTGTTAAGGTTAAAGGGGGCACCAAAGCAAAGGCCGTTCTAAGGATTTCAATAATACGTTCCTTTTATTTTTTTATATATTGGAAGGTGTATTTACAATATTACGTGACACGTGTGATCTCACACAAGGTTAAATGAGTACCTAGTAGGTACAGTCACTATGAGAAAGTAAGGATTTCAGTCAAGGCGGGCTTGGGTAGTAAAAATATAATATTTATAAGTTAAAATGCGAAAGACGATAGTGTTGAACTAGGATCGATTTGTTTTTGCTATTATATACTCCAACAAAGTAAATTTTTATAATGCATAAAAACTTTTTAAATTCAACACTGCTAGTCAAATTAAGTTAAATGATATGTACCTACATATTAATATTACATACATAATAATTTTATTTCCCCATCATTTCCGATATGACATAATTGTAAATTACAAAGTTATCTATCTTTATTATCCGTCAATCAAAGACAAGTATGTTAAGCACAGATCACTGGGCACTTGTAATGTGATATCATACATAATAATGTAGACACTTCCGAAATATGATAAGTTATTAATGGAACTACCACTTCTATATTTTTTTTATTATGAAAAACTACGGTTTTGTTGTGAAAAACTAAGTTTGATCCGCCGTGTGCAGGCACGGTCGTCAGTGTTGGATGGATCACTATAGAAGCTTCTTGATTAATACAATAATATATTTATAGTTTATTCAATAATTGTTGACCATGATACACAAATCTTATAGGATATAATTTCTTGTTACAAATTAATTAGACATATGTAGCCGTGTATGTAGCCGAACTAGGCGAAAGCCTGTATTTAGGCTATCCGCGCAGAGCCCAAATCCTCAAATAATAAACACTTCAAAAGAGCCATCACAGAGATGTTAACATTTTGTAGATTTTTAGAAGTTAACACATACGTAGTAAAAATCATAGATATCATGTAAATAGACTTGTACGTCATTTTCGTTATAACACTGTGATTGGAGTTACAATATTCTTTCAGCTTAAGCCGTCATAAAAATTTAAAAGCTGAGATATCTTCCGGGTTTTTCAACCATCCCACACACTTAAGAGGGAAGCACCACGGTAGCGGGCAAAATTCAGATAGTCTTACGTTTTTTACAATTTGCAGGTCATTGTCAGGTTGTGTGGTGAACAAAATATGATTCGCGTCCGTAACAAGTATGTATTTGTGTATTTACAGAATTATAATCATAAAAATCACCAATACGACCTTAAAAGTTCATGTAATTCTATTGAATGACTATTTCATGAAATATCAATCAATAGGTTTAAGGCTCCTACAAACAGGCGCGACACGCGATATAATCGCGCGCGACACGAAGGCACCGCTCGTTGCGCGACTTGCGGTGCATTTGTGTCACGCGCGATTTTATCGCGTGTCGCGGCTGTTTGAAGGAGCCTTTATACGAGCTAAGAAGGTTGTATTAATGATTATAATTCTGTACTTAAATGCCTACTTGTTACGGCCGCGAATCATATTTTGTTCAACATTATAACCTGACACTAACCTGCGAATTGCAAAAAAAAAACGCAAGAAAATTTTTATTTCGTGGACTAGATACTTAGCGCATCCTTCTTAAGATACTTACTGTAAAATAATTTACCACAGATAATTAACTTGAGGCTCTTGAAAGTAATACATATAATATGACCACAAACCATAAAACAATGGCGGCTAAAGTCATCTAAAAGGCACTGTTACATCATACGGAGAGGAATCCGGGTCGGGTATGCATTCACAGCTAATTGGCGTTCGACACCTTGTGGAAACATACGGGGCAGGTGGCGTGAACGGGTGCGACGCGGGGGAGATCAGTATTGTTTGTTTACCTAATTAGTTGCCTTGTTTGAAGGATATTCAACAGTTTGTTTGAAGTTTTGGTTCGTAGGCAAATATTGTTTTAATATTTTGGGTTTCTTTTAAATAGTGCATAGATCTGCACACATTTCGACAGAGACGAGAGCCGACTCCCAACTATTTCAAAAGTTATTTTAGAAAAACCACTTACACTACTGAATCGATATTCTAAGTTGTTTCTCGAAAATAATATAGCTATGGAATATAATTTTTTACGATGAACTGTATCAGATGAATGTTCAACGTAAAATAAGTAAGTATATTTTTCTGATCCCTGACAACCTGTCTTCTTCTTAGCGATTGATGGCAAAAATAACATGAAAAAATATATTTAACCTCAGTGAAATTAGAACAAGCATTATTGCTACTAATCTAAACATGTGTAAGTACTAGTGCACAGCTGCAACTTTTGTATGTAACTAGGTCACCACCGTGCCCGCCCCAACCGTCTTTAGCCGAATGTTTCCACCCCATTTTATACGTTATTAGAGTTTCACCGTGAGCTTCATAAACATAATGTGCCACAACGAACGTTCCTGGTACTGATATTCATTTATATTTACCTTCTGTCTTACACCTTTTAATTATAAAAAACTGGCCAAGTGCGAGTCGGCCTCGCACACGAAGGGTTCCGTACCGCAAGGAAAAAAAGGCCGAAAAAAATACGTTTATTATGTTTATATATGGAAGAACCCCTTAAATATTTATTTATTTTATTTTCTTTTTCGTATTTGTTGTTAAAGCGTTAACAGAAATACATAATTTGTGAAAATTTCAACTGCCTAGCTATCGCGGTTCTTGAGATACAGCCTGGTGACATACAGACGGACGGACAGACAGCGAAGACTTAGTAATAGGGTCCCGTTTTTACCCTTTGGGTACGGAACCCTAAAAATGAAACCGTGACATATAAATTAATAATTCGTGGCTAAATATTAACAGTCGCACGGGTCGATCTTGCCGCGGTTGGTTTGTGGATGAGTCACCATCCATTACATTTACGTATACGTTAAGCCGTTGTTGGTCCCGGTTGTCAGTCGCGGATCTTTGATAGTCGTTATGTCGGGTAGTCAGAAGCCCAAAAGTCTGACAACCAGAGAGTTACATAGGTATTCCCCAGTAACTGGGTTTTAGAGGTCGCTCCATGTAAAATACTGGTATTCAGCTGCATCCGGTAAGACTGGAAGCCGAATCTAACATAGTTGGGAAAAGGCAGGCAGATTTGAAGCCCGGATTCTGGGTCGGACCTCTAATACATGGGACCTAAAACGACTAACAATCGTGTGTGTGCTGTTCTATCTGCCTACCTTTGTGGAGAATGCAGCTGTGATCATCATCATCATCATTTCAGCCGAAAGACGTCCACCGCTGGACATAAACCTCCCCCAAACCACAGAATAACTGATAGTACTCCAAACATGGTCATACAATCCTGTCATGTCATGTTAATGACAAGATAATGACTAAATACGTTTTCAGCAAATTGTATGGTATCATCTTTAGCTTGTCATGATGCTAATTGGCTTTTTAATCACTGTACGAAACTGTTAATCTACTGTTATTTGAGAATCGTAGGTATTTTTAAAGTTGTTTAATTTCTGATTATGGGGTCGGGTCGTCCGTTTGGTAGTAGTTATAGGTCTACCAGAATCTCATGAAATAAAAAAAATAGTGTTTTTCATATGGATTGACATTGCCATATGAAAATCATTATTTTTTTTATGCCATGAGATGATTGATTACTACTGTTGCAGTATTTAAATGAAATAAGAGTGAAAGAAAACTATCTTTTCACTTGGATATAGTTGCGTAGGTAAGTACCTACTTATTATTTTAAATTACATTATAATTGTTAAAGTTAATATTAAAGTTACATATGTACATATTTCTTAACCAGTAACTGGGTTGTGGAACTTGTGGAGGTCAGATAGGCAGTCACTCTATGTAAAATACTGGTATTCAGCTGCATCCGGTTAGACTGGAAGCCGACCACAACATAGTTGGGAAAAGGCTAGGCAGATGATGATGATGATATACATACTTCTTAAATAAATTTAAGAAGTTAAAAAAGTTATAAATTTAATTTTTTGATGCCCTATGATTATTTTGCTTATTTTTTCATATAAACGTACATATTATTATTATTTTAAATATTAGCATAGATTATGAAAATATTATCCTATTTGAAATAAATAAATTTAATTTTCAAAAAAATCTATACAAATAAAAAGTATGTAACTTTATTCTCAAATATTATATTATTATAAAAGAAACTCCAGGAGGGGACGCCGTAGGAGGACATTATAGTGATCATGTTGGTGATGGTGTAAGCCCAGATACATATAGGAACATAAACGAGGCAAAAGGAGCATATAAGTATCGTAGCAGGCTGCGTTCTGAAGTTTCTGCTACCCCCATGGCAAGGTTATATATAAACGACTAGCTTTCGCCCGCGGCTTCGCCCGCGAGGTATGTCGATAAAAACTATCCTATGTCCTTCCCCGGGATGCAATATATCTTTCTGTCAAATTTTATCGAAATCCGTTCAGTGGTTTAGGCGTGAAAAGGTAACATACAGACAGACTTACTTTCGAATTTATAATATTATTAGTATGGAGTATGGATGCACGCTCACGCTCGGTACCAGCACTAAATAACTGTTGAATTTTGATGAATTTACCTATAAGCTTAGCTATCTAATTAGGCCAGTAGAAAATATCCTCATTGTAGGAACTAATCAACGGTATAATTGACATAAACGAATCACCACAGATCATGAGGCGATACAGATTCTCATCCTCTCATCCATTCATCATCTGCCTAGCCTTTTCCCAACTATGTTGGGGTCAGCTTCCAGTCTAACCGGATGCAGCTGAATACCAGTATGATACCCCTTGGTAAGACTGGTTGTCAGACTTTCGGGCTTCTGACTACCCGTAACGACTGTCAAAGATCCACGAATGACAGCCGGGACCAACGGCTTAACGTGCTTTCCGAGGCACGGAGGGGTCTCGGTATGTAAAGATGGTCACCCATCCACAGACCAACCGCGGCAAGCGTAGCTTAACCTGATCGATCGACCTGTGCGGCTGTTATTATTTAGCCACGGGCCCCTCATCCATTATAAACTGTAAATCGATGAGTGACTTAATCTTCTTTCACTGGGTTCATCACAAATGCTTTCTCAATATCTCATTAGTAACTGTTCACCGTCAAAGTCAAATCATTTATTTCAAATAGGCACATTAAAGGCACTTTTGAACGTCAAAAATTACAACAAAATAGAATTGATTCTAGTCGCCCATTCCAAAAGGTAGTTTTCGTATGGAGATGAATGGGCAAGAAACTCCACCGTTACTCTTTTAAAGTGTTTTACAATACTTTGCATACATTAATTATAAATATACGTAATAATATGTGAAGACGATGCACCTAAAATAAAATGACTATACCACAACTGGTAAAAGAATTAAACCATGACATATAAATTAATTACCTGAAAGATAAATGGTGCTCACATATTTACAACCATGATATAAGTCTATGAGCACTTTAACATCCGAGCATGGAAAGGATTTTAACACGCTTTTATTAGGTCGACCTGTATGTAACTAACTATGTAATGGAATCTATGGTAACTAATTTAACCATCTTCCAAGGGTCGTAGCGTAATGAAAATTGGCAGCTGTATGTAGTTCTGATGACATAACAATAATATGGTACTGTCGAAGTGATCTGCTGATGGAGCCGGAAGATATGAACTGGAAGATCATGATGGAAAATCGTATCACAGCTGTTTTGGATTTCTTAGAAAATTCTTGTAATGAACTTTGACCACGATTAGGTTTCAAGGTCTGATGATGAAGCCGGAACATAGGCACTGGCATTCCATGATAGAATGTCGTATCATAGTCGTCTTTGCACTTGTGAGAAAGGCCTAGCGTGTTTTTCTAGTGTTTTTTAAACTATTAATTTTTTAAGGAAATGATTCTTAGAAAACTAAGCCTTATACGTACTGTGATTTCCAAATATGCTCTGAGGTAAGTTTCAAATCAAAACCGAAAGTCATTTATTCAAACTAGACAGAGAATCAGCACTTTTTGAACGTCAAAATTACTTAAGACAGTCCCCCAAAACGCCCGCCCTTTACCATTTCTTAGTGATTTGGCTGGAAAGAAGAAGGGGCGCAAAAACTCCCCAGCAGCACAGTCTGTTCAATTAGAAATAAGTTAGTAGGTATATCTGCTCTCAATAACAGTGAAAGAATACATCATGAGGAAACTTGCATGTACTAGAACCAAAAATTCGACGACATTTGTGACATCTAGCAACCCTCGGATATCTATGATCAACCCGCACTGGGCCCACGTGGTGAATTACGACCCATTCCCTCTCAAAGAGAGGAGGGCTGTGGCCCAGCAGTGAGAACGTTATATGTACTGATTATACTAAGTAGGTAAATGGGCTTCGAAGTTTTTAAATGCTCGTGATGAGTCAGCAGTTAACTGTACCTATTCCGTTTTTAGGGTTCCGTACCCAAAGGGTACAAAACGGAACCCTATTACTAAGACTTCGCTGTCTGTCCGTCTGTCCGTCTGTATGTCACCAGGCTGTATCTCAAAAACCGCGATAGCTAGACATTTGAAATTTTCACAGATGATGTATATCTGTTGCCGCTATAACAACAAATACTAAAAACAAAATAATATAAATATTTAAGGGGGGCTCCCATACAACAAACGCGATTTTTTCGCCCTTTTTTGCTCGATATCAAAAATGGCAACAGGTAGGCACTTGAAATATTCACAAAATACTCAGTTGTATTTTAACTTTAATAATAAATAATAAAATTAAAATAAAATAAATATTTATGGGGGGCTCCCATACAACAAACATGTTTTTTTCGGCGTTTTTGCCTTGTGGTACGGAACCCTTCGTGTGCGAGTCCGACTCGCACTTGGCCAGTTTTTAAACACTATTCTCTAAGTCCCACATTTTCTTAAATTTTCAGAACCTTCATTCTCACAATTAGCATGACAATGCTGTGTAAAACATTAAGCTTGTTTCTGACCAACCGTCCGTGAAATTGGCTACAAATTACAGATTCCGTAGCTTCTGTTTTACCAAGTAACAAATTGCTTGAATCAGGACTGGGTTTTTGATTCTTTGTACCAAGTGTTGTTGTGTTTTGTTTTTTTTTTTTCTTAATTTATTATTATACGTGTATGCCGAGGTTAAGACAGCCTTAATTCCTTAATTTAATAATAAATCCTATTACAAAAACAGAAAGAAGAAATAGTTAATAAGTAGCTATAGAAAATCAACTAACACACGCTAAAACGATACAATTTACATCGTTATGGAGGATGCGCTACGTAGCGAAATTCAAATTTTCTTACGTTTTTTGCAATTTTTACGTCAGTGTCAGGTTGTATGTAGAACAAAATATGATTCACGATCATAGCAAATACACAGGGTTGTTGGTAAAACATTAACAACCTCTTAAGAGGTCATTGTACTCATCATTATGAACAACTTTTACTATGGGACCAAAACTGAAATCGCGAAAAAAAAATCTGTTGTTCCCTACATTTTGACGAGATATGCGAACATAAATGTAGGGAACAGCAGATTTTTTTTTCGCGATTTCAGGTTTGGTTCCATACTAAAAGTTGTTCATAATGATGAATACAATGACCTCTTAAGAGGTTGATAATGTTTTACCAATAACCCTGTATATTTACAGAGTTATAATTAATAATTAAATTCATCAGTACAACCTTCTAAGTTCATATAACCCTATTGAATGACTATTTCATGGACATTTTCATATCAATCAATAGCGTTAGTGAAAAACATGAGAGATAAGATGATGGCATTGTTACAACAAGAAACGAGATGAAGATCTACCAATAGGTACACTATAATAAAATTATACCAATAAAAAAACGACCCATTTGTGCGATCATCGTAAAACAGCACGCCGCACTTGCCGTATAATAGTAATTCAATACTGTACAGAAACTATACTCTTCTACTAAAAGGGGACCACACACTAACTTAGCTATTAGGACTAACACACACATAGTTGATACGCAGATACATACAGGGTGAAACAAAATGGATTTAAAAAGTTATCTCAAAGCTTATGGGCAATGTGAGGTAGCGACAAAGTCGTATCGCGAAATGGGCAATATGAGATTTAAAGACCAAACGATTATTTGATATGACGTTTAGGCATAACGCGACTTAGGCGCGCTGCTTTATAGGTACGGTTCCAACACTTCAGTTTTTTTAATCTCAAATATTGAGCAAAATATTTTCATCCAAATCCGTTCTGTATTTTTTGCGTGAAGAAGTAACAAACATACAAACACAATCACAAATTTTCGCCTTTATTAATATTAGTGTGTATACCAGCTCAGCCATCAACCATACATTGCTTAGTAACCGTTTCCTAGCAGTCCCCTAGACTTGTCATTTCATACGTACAACATATTTCTTTTTTTTAGGATTAGACCTTAAAACCACCTCTTTAACTCTTTTCGGATTCTATAATTACACCCTGTATATAAATTCACACATACACAATATACGTCCATTGCAGGCCACACATACATACCCTCTTTTGTAAAAAGTTACCCTCCCAAAAGTACCCTTGCTATTATTTTAACACCCTCCATATGGGAGGAAGTTTAGGGGATCGTCAATGTCATAGAAAGAGTAAAAATAAAATTCTGACGAGTCTACTTGACAACACCAGTCGTACAACATTTTGTCTGGTCTGATAAAAGACACACTAATTTTATAAAGGCGAAAGTTTGCGTGTGTGTGTGTTTGTTACTTCTTCACGCTCAAACGGCTGGAACAATTTTGATAAAATTTTGTATGGAGGTAGCTGACACCCTGGATTAACATATAGGCTACTTTTTATCCCGATACTCGCACGGGATCGACACTTATGCGGGTAAAACCGCGAGGCGCAGTTTGTAAAATATAAACCGTAATTCGAAATAATATGGCTGAATCCAATCATAGATGGGATCTTTAGGCCCAATTTACGTACGCAAAGTACGCGCCTGGCCGTGCAGTTCCGGCCACCACCAGCCAGTTATACCAGACTTAATTTAATAAGGTCTATTGTTAATGGTTATCAAGTGCTTACAATGAGCTAGTATCATTACTGTATGTGTTTCACGAGTAAGCCGCACTCTATGTCTGCAAAATATCGACCAAAATGCCCTCATTGTTTGAGTTCAGGCAAGATTTTGCTTCCGCATCAGTTTCGCTGGAGTAAAATATCGATTGGCTATGGTAACTGAATTTTTAATTAATTTTATAATGATGAATACAACACGAATGGTGAAGTATTTTTTATAGTTTTACAATCTAAATAAGAGATCTTTTCCTCCTGTTACAGTTGTTGTACAGTCACGAGCATAAATATGTAAACACTTGGCTTTGTTCAAAGGCGATTTTCTCCTTTATTTTTGAATGAAATTTTATATTATTAGGAACATTGTATTTTCGAACCCATAGGTTTATGTAAATTGTTGTATTTCAACGTTGCATTCGTTATTTCGTGAAAAAATCGCAATTGAGAGTTGCCAAGTGCTGACATATTAGTGCTCGTGACTGTACAGCCAAGTACACCAAATATTTACAAATTAGAACCACAATTAAAATGGTAAATTATTGTCGGCAAAATATCCGTAATATTACTTCCTAATAGTTGACATTTATAATTGCTTAGAGCGGAATTATTTACGAAGGCAATTTAGAAAAAACTGCTCAGAGATTTTCCGGTAGTTATTTTTCCATCAACAAGCGATTATTTTAAAATTGTTAATGTTACGGGTTTCCTTGAATCGAGATACGCGATTTGAATAATAATTTATGGTGCTCAGAGTGATTCAGACCTGGCTGATTGACAAAATGTCCAACACATTGTACATTTTTATCCAGTCGAGTTCTTTAATATCTGAGCATGTTCATGAATCAAAAATATATAGACAATGGTGAGTTTCATAAAAGTCTAAACAGCTTTTATTGCATTACATGCTTATAGTTGTCACAATATTAAGGCTCCTTCAAACAGGCGCGACACGCGATGAAAACGCGCGCGACACAAAGGCACCGCAAGTCGCGCAACGAGCGGTGCTTTTGCCTCGCGCGCGATTATATCTCGTGTCGCGCCTGTTTGTAGAAGCCTTTATGAACTTTTTTGACGTTCATATATTTTTGAAGCCTGAAAGGGCCAATATAATTGAACTCGTCTGTCCGTATCCTATTGCCGTTCCATCTGACTATGGAACTGAAGGAAGAGAGCGTGCACCTGTGACTACGCACACACGCCTGCACTATAACATCTCCTGCGCCGAAGGCTGGTCTCCGCTGAGATTGGTAGCCTTTTTTTTTTCGGATGGGATATCATCAAATGACTCCTCCCGCTCTGGGTGGAGCGGAAGGGAGTATCAGATTCTTACTGACTAAAACCCACCCGTGTTCCTTCCTTAGCCCTTTATGTTCCGGGCCAGCAGTAACCCTTTCGGACAATCCCGCTGGCCCAGCAGGCTTCGGCCCTAAGGGGCGGCGCGCGTGGAACACGTACGCGCCGTCCGGCACGGGCCTGGTCCTGATCGGTCGGTGAGCTACCCATTACTCTCCACCCGCAGGGCCGCGCCTACGGTGGCCGGGAGTCGTCACGCGGCTCCCGACGCCTGGGGCGTCCCCCTCGGCGGCTGAGACCGGAGGCTCTCTCCCTGAACCGTCCCGCCACCTCCTTCGGAGATTGGTCGCCTTGGCCGAAATTCGGACTATTATTACATTTTTGCCCCTTTCTTCTCCATCTGTCAGGGGTTATTTAAGGGTTCTCGCTGAATTTAAAGTGTATTCACTGAGTTCTCTACATGTTCAACCTGTGTTGTCGCAACGCTTGGCACAGGTATCCCCCATAGAGAAGTTGAGTTAAGGGTCGAGAAGTTCGAGTCGCGTCACGAGACGAACTTCAAGTTGTTCGTGGCGAGTTCCGACACATCATCTCGAGAAGTTCCTCAAGGAAGAGTTCTGGCCGAAGAGTGTTGTGTACCGCCGGTTTCGTGGCTGGCTAAATAACACCAGTCAGCGAAACACGACACAGACACACGGAGTGGGCCGTAATCCCCCAAGCGGGCCCAGTGAGGGTTGGTAGATGTCACATGTCTTCGAATTTTTGGCGTCTTAAAAAGGACATGCCAGTTTCCGCACGACGTTTTCCTTCACCGTTTTAAGAGCAGTGGTGATGAAATAATTTACACAAAGTTAAGCGCCTGTCAGTGTTCGAACCTAAACCTAACAACTCGTAAATCGCGGCCGTTACCATTGGGCCACCACTGATAGAGAAAATAACTTATATATAGCTCTTAATCCTAAGAGCTTCATCGGTTTAATATTTCGCCATTACTTGGGGTCCTTTACAAAAACATCCCCCTTTGGAATGCTTCGTCGTCTGTCAAAGTTTAGCAATCTCAGCAACTTTAAAAAACCAAAACCGTGTTTTATGTACGGTTGTGTTCCGCCTGTCGGCCTGCCTACCCTCTTAGACTAAAGGGTGTGACGGAGCCCCCTTTAATATGACGTTTCAGCAGAGAGCTACTGTGAAGATGAATGGAAGGGGACGTCGTTATGCCATATGTCAGGGATATACGATATTGTTGCTTGGCATTTGTCAAATTTGCGAAATGTATGATTATTATTTGTGATGGAAAGATGGGGGAATTTATAAAGTTTGTGAATTGTACAAATATAAAAACAATATTCGCAATAGAGATATTTTCATTTCTCGTCGTTTTATTCCACGCACGCACACTATGGCCATCACTCTTCTTTTGCGTTCAAAAGTCGAGGATTTTTTTTCGAGGTAGCCCCTTAAATAATAGAAAGAGAGAGAGAGAGAGAGAAAGACGCATAAGTAACGCTTTTTCGTTACATGACGATTTCTATCAGTTTATTCCTTCCGCAAGACGTTAGAAAAGGAAAAAATAAATGTTGCTATCTTCCAAAAACGCACGCACGCTAGACAAAAAGATCCATTCTACCTGACTAGTCCAACTTACCATCCAAACTAACATAACACTGTTTATGATCCCAGTGATTCCTGAAGATCTTCAAGTCCTTAGAGGAAAATCAGTAACAAGTAAACAAACTTTACCTGTTAAAGTTATAGATGTCCTCGATATTGTTGAACAGCTCGTTCAGCTGCTCGTCGGAGAACGTCACCTCGCGTCGCCACACGTGAAGGTAACCCTGAAACAGAAGAAAACATAGTTTAGTTATTGATACTTTAATTTCTTTGCATTCAGAGGCTTACAGGACCTAAACACAAAAAACGCAATTTTTAGAAACAATAAAAGTATATGATCGACTACAGTAAACAAAATCAGAAAAATATATGATATTCTTCAGGATAATTATATGCTAGTTAGATAGTGTGTTGAAAACATAATACAACTAATTTGATACGATAGAAAAAAATCATGAAGATACCTCTAAAAACTTTCTTTTTACAATAAAAACCATACTAATATACATACAATCTCTGATTTTTTGTCACATTATTCTACAAACTACATACTAAAATACTAGTGTTTTAATTTTTAGTCCAAACAATAGATTTTTTGGAATTAAATAATCGCTTGATATTTTGCAATAAATTACCAGTGTTGTGTCATCGCGCTTCTCTTTCGTTTCTATGTAGTCCGACAGTGACCGCGCTTTAGGTCATGTAAGCCCTTTAAAAATTGCTAATTCGGCAGCCATTAGGTTTCATGTTGCAACTCATAAGATGTTGAATAAAAATAATTTATTGGCTTATAAAATAGGTCTCTGTAGACCTATAAATTTTTAATTATTGTTATAAGATGATAATTATATAAGATGGGATTTTTATGAATACTCCCTATACGTTTTACCTTACGGCATGCAACATTTTCACATAATAGATTGTTGAAACATCATAGTCTTTTGATAAATAATGTCTGTGATCCAAGTATCAGATTTCTGTGATCAAAGTAATGAGCTTCTAGAGTTGGGAGCAAAATGGAATTCTTCCATCAGTTAGATTTGTTTGTGCGTGAGTGATTAATACCTACCCGAGCGTGCTCAGAAATGATTATTTTCACTAAGTACTTCAAAATTTTAAAAAGTAAGTAATTCTAAGCTACCCCATATTATTTTACACCCAAACCCGTTCATCATTGAAGAAATCCTCACTCGATATAAAACGCGAGTTTTCGACAGTTCCACCGGAGCCCCATCAGGCTGGCTTCGGAGAACAATGCTCAATTTATATGTGCCCCACTTGAGTGGTTGTGGTGGTTAAACACCACAATAAAGTACCACATAGTGCGTAGTTACATATCCTACATACCACGTCTTTTTTTTTTTTTTTGCGGATGCGAAATCAAAATCATATGACTCCTCCCACTCTGGGTGGAGCGGGAGTGTCAGACTCTTACTGACTAAAACCCACCCGTGTTCCTTCCTTGGCCCTTTATGTTCCTGGCCAGCGGTAACCCTTTCGGACTATCCCGCTGACCCGGCAGGCTTCGGCCCTAAGGGGGCCCCTCCTCGATGCTGACATTTCTTTGAAGCGCGCGTGGAACACGTACGCGCCGTCCGGCACGGGCCTGGTCCTGATCGGACGGTGAGCTACCCATTACTCTCCGCCCGCAGGCTCACTACATATCACGTTTGCATACTAATTGCAGTTGTTATATAAGTAGTTGACACAGTCAAAAAGGTTGTTGGAAGACACAAATGCTTCAATTTCTGTAACCCCTAAGCTAGCTCAGTGAATCTGCTGTATCAAATCTTATATATTCGCTGTTGTGATTGGTTGATCAAAATAACAGGCAATCAATTGACATGAAACTTGACAACAGAGGGGTAATTCTTGCAATTTTAATTAATAGTTTAAAAACACACAAAAAAACACGCTTTTATAAATGCACGTAAAAACAAAATTACAAGACTTTTCTAAGAAATCCAAAACAGCTATGATACGATTTCCCATCATGAAGTTCCAGTTCATATCTTCCGGCTCAATCATCAGATCAGTTTGACAGTACCATATTATTGTATTGTCATCAGAACTACATACAGCTGCCAATTTTCATTACGCTACGACCCTTGGAAGATGGTTAAATTAGTTACCATAGATTCCATTACATATTTAGTTACTTACAGGTCGACCTAATAAAAGCGTGTTAAAAAGGTTCATAGCCTGATCTCAGTCTGAATCTGTCAGAAATACTCAAACATACCTCTGATTTCCCTACATTTTTTACATTGATTGTCGGTTAGATGAGATTGCGACTAGATTTTAAACGTTTTCAGTTACGAGAATAGGCATACAGGAGAAATTTTAAGGTTTTTCAGAAACCATTTTAGAAAACTATTCATTTCTTATTTGATTCTGAGGCAGTTCTTGATGCCGATGATGCTCGTAACGTAAGCAAATGAAAAGTTCAAAGCAAGGGAAACACTCATAAGTAAATTGGTCTGTGAACTGGGGGCCTAAAAAGGCCACTTTGGCAGGATCATAAAAGGATAACATTATGAATCATAATGGACAGTTAACAGTTCAGTTAATCGTATAAAATCCCATTGGTGAAGGATTTTTTAGTTATTTTTTTTTGTCTGTGCTAAAATAACAATCAATCCAATCCAAATCGAATCCCAATCTCTATGATTATGGCTACGTAGTACAGCGAAAAAAAAGAAAACACGGACTGTCCTCGCCATATTATGATTCATAATGTTATCCTTTTATAATTCTACCAAAGTGGCCTTTTTAGGCCCCCGGCACCGGAGAAGCGAATGTCGTATAGCTATTTCAGAATCATTCGCAAAGACAGATTATCAGCCAAAGCGACAACGTAGTGACAATCCACCGCACCATTTTAAAAGCAATTCTTTCCACAAAAAACCGGAACGAAAACAGTAATAAAACACCACCTTTGCACATTATATAGGATTACATCGTCCTAGTTGATAGTAACACGAGTCGTGTGTGCACACGGTGGGCAGAGCCGCAGGACGATCGTATGTCTTCCGCTCCACTTTCGGAAAGGAAAATTAGAACGAATTTCTAAAGCAAATTAGTGGAATCTGTGATATAAGGCTGAGCCACACCGGTTATGCACTAAATAGCAAGAAGAAAAAGGTTTTTTTCAACATAACGTTTTTATATAGATAATTAAATTATTCTTTGTTAATTTATAAACGTTCTACTTTAAGTCCATCTTTATTAGTTGCGAGAGAGATCTTTCCCATTTATCCTTGTTTGCTTAGAAATAAAACAGTAATTGGTCAAAAGTAATTTTCGGCCAGTCTTTCTGCGACAATTTATTTTATTCTGATTAAAATTACAAATATGCTAAATAAAGAGTAGAATTTGAATTTGCCCGTTTATAACCGAATTGAAGAAAAATGGCAGTTAAGTTCGCGCATTTTTTTTTTTCTTAAGGTGTTCTTATTTTTTTTTTTCATATCTCACTTTCTCAGCATTATTAAAACTGTGGTTTTATTTAAACGCACAAACATAAAAGTTACGGTAACGAATTTCTTATCTAACTTGCTATTCTAAGTATAAATAACGTTTTTTAAGGAAATGCATTTTTAGGGTTCCGTACCCAAAGGGTAAAAACGGAACCCTATTACTAAGACTTCGCTGTCTGTCCGTCTGTCTGTCACCAGGCTGTATCTCAAGAATCGCGATAGCTAG
The DNA here is from genome assembly GCA_916614155.1 of Mesoligia furuncula. Classification (NCBI taxonomy): domain Eukaryota; kingdom Metazoa; phylum Arthropoda; class Insecta; order Lepidoptera; family Noctuidae; genus Mesoligia; species Mesoligia furuncula. Next base: position 15,394,152 of record OU744815.1, on the reverse strand, counting down.
ACTGTTGAAATTTTCACAAAGTATGTATTTCTGTTGCCGCTATAACAACAAATACTAAAAACAAAATAAAATAAATAAATAAGGGGGCTCCCATACAACAAACGCGATTTTTTTGCCCTTTTTTGCTTGATATCAAAAATGGCAACCAGGTTTTTTTATTTTTATTTCCCGTGACTTTCTTCCAGTCGCGCCGCGCCAGTCTGCCCCAGCCCTAACCCGCAGCTATCGCGGCGCGTGCTCCCGCGCACGGCGCTAGAAAGCTCTGATAACGTGATAAAGGTATCACGAAGCGCTCGCCTTATTGGGCATAGCAGTTTTGTATATGGCAACAACATTACGTACATACCTACATAACGCCCTTATCTGATCACTTTTGCCTTTCAAAAGATTATAGGTACTGACTGTAATTACGTGAATTTTTTTTATGTAATTTATGGTATATTTTGATTTTAGGTATACAACGCGCTTACTTGGTATATGAGAAGTATCTTCCTTTTATGGAGTAATATAATTATATTAAACTGATAACAGCCTAGCCTTAAATATTTTATTTATGTAAGTACTTAAGTTTTTTTATTTTAAGTGTCGTTGGGTTGGGAAAACAAGTAAAATCAAAAAGGTAGTCCCGGTCAAACCTAGAGCGAAGACGGATTTCCACGGGAAAAGGAGAAGTGGAAGGCTATGGTAGAGCTAAAGACCTTTGGCCTTTTAGGATTGGAAACGTGGACTAAAAACTGGCCAAGGACGAGTCGGACTCGCACTTGGCCGAAGGGTGCGTACCACAAGGCACAAAACGCCGAAAACAACACGTTTTTTTTATGGGAGCCCCCCTTAAATATTTATTTTATTCTGTTTTTAGTATTTGTTGTTATAGCAGCAACAGAAATACATCCAAATGATACCGTGATAACCGTGAGTGATAATGAAACCGTGATAAAGGTTCATGAGATACAGCCTGGTGACAGACAGACGGACAGTGGAGTCTTACTACCTAATAGGGTCCCGTTTTTACCCTTTGGGTACGGAACCCTAAAAAGACTTGAAAAAAGATAAATGAGCCAGCATTGGGAACGTGGATAAAAAAAGTTTGAAGAAAAGATAAATTAAGTAATTTGGTTCATGTTGAAGCGCACCTTAATCTCGTTGGCACCTCAGGCAGTGGGTGTACGAAAGTAGACTTCCGCCTACTCTTTCCGGGATTAAAATGACAAATTTATGCATTACTAGCTTTTGCCCGCGGCTTCGCTCGCGTTAAGTAATATTTAAAAAAAATATACATTTACATCCGCCATCATGCCTTATTTTATCCCCATGGGGGTTGAATTTATCAAATCTTAGGGGATGCCTACGTCATAGTAGCTATATGCATGCAAAGTCTCTGCCCGATCGGTTTAAAATTGACAAAGTTTCATACAAAATTTCATCCCCTATTTTATCCCTTTGGGGGTAGAATTTATCAAAATCCTTTCTTAGCGGATACCTACGTCATAACATCTACCTGCATGCCAAATTTCAGCCCGATCCCTCCAGTGGTTTGGACTGTGCGTTGATAGATCACTATGTCAGTCAGTCACCTTTGAGTTTTATATATTTAGAAGAATAACGTAGTGTCGCACTACCGTAGTGTCGAACTACTGTCGCACAATCGTTTGTCGCACTAGCGTGATGTCGAGCTTCAGTGTGTCGCACAAGCGTGCATTCGAACTATGATGAGTCGCAGTACAGTTTTGTCGCACAAGTGTTATTCGCACATCCATTTGTCGATCTCACGTAGTACACTCAAAATAATCAGCCTATAATGTTCCCACTGCTGGGGACAAAGGCCTCCTCTCTGTGAGAGGGAGTGGGCCGTAATCCACCACGCGGGCCCAGCGGGGTGATTGCAAAACACACTAGCATTAGCAACGGCTTTCAATTTGACAGTTCAACGACATTCATTGCGTTATTTTACGTTGCTGAGAAGCAATCTTTTCGAACATATGAAGCAATGGATTAGCAATATCCTTCAAAATGTTTCAGATTGTGCTTGTTGTTCAAGTAGGGTGCAGTGAAAGAAAAGAAAGAAAGAAAAAGTATTTATTGCGACTCGTACAGGAAGATCACAAACTAAAAACAGTAAAATAAAAATCCAAATTATATACAAAAAAACTGGCCAAGTGCGAGTCGGACTCGCACACGAAGGGTTCCGTACCACAAGGCAAAAACGCCGAAAAAAACATGTTTGTTGTATGGGAGCCCCCCTTAAATATTTATTTTATTTTGTTTTTAGTATTCGTTGTTATAGCGGCAACAGAGATACATACTTTGTGAAAATTTCAACAGTCTAGCTATCGCGGTTCTTGAGATACAGCCTGGTGACAGACAGACAGACGGACAGACAGCGAAGTCTTAGTAATAGGGTTCCGTTTTTACCCTTTGGGTACGGAAACCTAAAAAGTAACAAAAGGAAAATAAAACAGAAAGTCCTATACGAGGCCAAAAGGCTCCTATCTCAGGATGATGCGCAGTGCGGGTAGGTACGCGTATATCTACGTCTTTTTTAGGGTTCCGTACCCAATGGGTACAAAACGGAACCCTATTACTAAGACTTCGCTGTCTGTCCGTCTGTCCGTCTGTCTGTCTGTCTGTCACCAGGCTGTCTCTTAAGAACCGCGATAGTTAGACATTTGAAATTTTCACAGATGATGTATTTCTGTTGCCGCTATAACAACAAATACTAAAAACAAAATAAAATAAATATTTAAGGGGGGCTCCCATACAACAAACGCGATTTTTTTGCCCTTTTTTGCTCGATATCAAAAATGGCAACAGGTAGGCACTTGAAATATTCACAAAATACTCAGTTGTATTTTAACTTTAATAATAAATAATAAAATAAATATTTAAGGGGGGCTCCCATACAACAAACGTGTTTTTTTCGGCGTTTTTGCCTTGTGGTACGGAACCCTTCGTGTGCGAGTTCGACTCGCACTTGGCCAGTTTTTTAAAATAACAGTTGAATATTTTCGTTAACTAAACTGCTAGGTACCTCAATATAGTTAATAACTATTACCTTGATTTGAATGAGTTTGACTGAGTGAGACATTTAGAAAACGCAAGAGCTTGTCTCCGAATTACCGAATTTTCTTCGGCACGACTTTAATTTAAATGCTAATCGTAACAATAAAACAAGAAATGAATCCCTATTATCATCATCCTACGCCTTATTACAATGTAAACAAATATAACAGTAGTCTGATATCGCCTTAGCAATCCGTTTGGCCTAAATATTCAAATTGCGTGCCCAATCTGTATAAATACGAGCCAGCAATCGTATCACTGTAAACAAGACAACTATTCAATAAGACTTGAATGAAATAGTTACGCATAACGTCTTCAGCTTCAATAACTGCTTGTTTTCCCGAAAAAACATAAATACTTATAATATCCCGCCTGCACAGGGATACATCCTCAAACGGGTAGTATTAGAACCACTGGGGCCCAAGTCTGCTATTTTTATGAATTCGTCATTCCAACACGATCCTGTTGTTATTTTGCTTAAAGTTCGTAATCTGCTAAATTCATAATGGTCGATCATTGGTCGGTCAATGGCACAGAACATTTACGATACCTACTCGTAACGAATTAAAAGCAACGACTGCACAATGACGTTCTAATGGTAGGTCACTGATCAAAGGAACTGTCAAAATTTTAGCAGATTAACGCCTAAGTCAGTCATTCATGTACGAGATTACCATTCTATGCCATTTCTTTCAATGGAGTGTCAGTGGTTGACCATTGGAAAGTCATAATGACGCCATTATATTAGTAGATTACCAAACTTGTCAAAATCGACAATTATGAAATCAATGATAGACCATTCTGACACTGTTGTAATAGCAGACTTGAGGCCCTGGACAAATGGCAAAGACAGAATTCAGGGTGGCAGAGACCCCGCCAGGGTCGCGGGTTTTTCGAAAGAGATACCGTGACTCCTGGCACAGGCAACTGAAGGAACACGGGTGGGTTTTAGTCAGTAGTCTGACACTCCCTCCCGCACCACAACTACACGCTAGGATTCGAAACCACCGCAACACCGAACGTCGTCATACTTATACCGGCAGTTTGACGAACTAGCCAGCGAGCCCATATTACGACGACTTCGACTTATTTTTTGATCCCACTCGTTACTATCCAAAATGACAGGCTGCCATATCATGACATGATATTATAATGAAGTTATAGGTACACTCGGCGACACATCAAGCTATACATTTACAGTTTTAGCTGACCTCGCATTATACAGGTAGGTTATTTTATTACCATTCAAATTTTTACAGGATTTTCTTACCCATGAATATGAACAACTTTCACTATGGGACCAACTCTGAAATCACGAAAAAAAATCAGCTGTTTCATACATTTTGGTCAAGTAGGTATTGAACTTTTGTATGAAACAGCTGTTTTTTAGGGTTCCGTAGTCAACTAGGAACCCTTATAGTTTCGCCATGTCTGTCTGTCCGTCCGTCTGTCTGTCCGTCCTCGCTTAATCTCTGTGACCGTTAGCACTAGAAAGCTGAAATTTTGTAGGAGTACGTATACTAGTTACACCGACAAAGTGGTAAAATAAAATTTTGGAAAATATTTTTTTTTAGGGTAGCTCCCCTACGTGTGAAATGGGGATGAATATTTTTTTCATCATATACCCCATCGTGTGGGGTATCGTTGAATAGGTCTTCTAAAATGGTTTAGGGGTTGCTAAAATTATTTTTCGATTGAATGCTCCATTTACGAAATATTAAAGTTTAAAGTGCAAATTTTTGTTCCAGTAGGGCGTCCCCCCCCCCCTCTAAAAGCTAAACTACTGGTTTGAAAAATCTGGAAAAATTCTCGATGATAGTGCATTTCATGAACTTTAAAGGAAAATTATAGCGGTTAAGATAACTTTATTAGTTTAGCAGTAATAGTCGTTGAGCTTGGGTGTTGGATAATTTTGTACCAAATACAAAATCCTTAGCATTAATCCTTTAAAGTGACTAAGATGAAGTAGTTGCTTGTTTATAATGGGTAAAGACTTGCATTGAAAACCAAAATATGTTTTTTTTTTACCTATTCAGAATAAAGAACAACAGAATCGTTAACATTGTGATAACGGGCTACTACGGAACCCTACACGCGTGCGTGGCCCGACACGCACTTGGCCGGTTTTTTTTTTTTTGTGATTTCTGAGTTGGTCCATTAGGGAAAGTTGTTCATAAGTATTCATGGGTAGAAAACCCTGTAAAAATTTGGATGGTGATAAAAAAATCTTCCTGTATAGGTTTTTCGTACAGTCAGAAGTCAGCTTATACTGGTTGTGTATAGCTTGCTGTGTAGCCGTAAGTGTTACAACCGTCCACCATAACTTAATACATGTTGAATGACATCTCTATGTTGATTGTTGTGCCTTGTTTGAATGGACTAGCGGGACTGACAAGTCAATACTACAGTGCCAGTTAAGTAGATTATAGTGGTGTGTGTTAGAGCTTAACCGTATTTAAGCTTGGGTGCCGGAAATGAGATGACAGTATTAATAAGTTGGTTGGTTTACTAGTGACTCCAAATACTACAAAGTACGACAAGATTCTGTCGGGTCTGTGTGGTGCCGGACTTAAAGAATACCACCACCCCTTACTTCCCGTGGGTGTCGTAAAAGGCGACTAAGGATCGTACCGGAGAATGGGCAGCAGCGTTCTCTATGTATTCCACCATCATACCATACTGCGATCGCCAACCCGCCTGCCAAGCGTGGCGATTATGGCAAACCCTCCCAAAATTGGGGGAGGCCTATGTCCAGCAGTGGACGTCTATCGGCTGAAACGACGACGACGACGACGACGACAAGATTCAATTCTATGATTGTGAAGTTATTACAGGTATCTATTGAAATCATCAAACATAATTATGATCATATCTATGCATTATATCACAGACTTTCCACTATCCAAGTTCTAAAGTTCCACCTAGCCAATCTAAACATATAAAATTCAAAGTCCTGACTTACTGACTGATATATCAACGCACAGCCTAAACCACTGGTCCTAGAGACATGAAATTTTGAGTGTGTGTTCTTTGTGAAGAGTAGGTATCTACTAAGAAAGGGTTTTTCGAAATTCCACCTCAAGAGGGTGAATGGGGGGAGGGTGAAATTTCACGCGGACGAAGTCGCGGGCAGAAGCTAGTATTAGATATTCTTTCTGAGAATTTTCTTCATTAAAATCAATCTAGCGTCTGACAAATCGCTTTAGTCTTGTCTCTGAAAACTAAACTTGATTTAGTCCAGTAAATACAGAAAGTTCATCTTTCAAAGTTTCCATAAAAAATATTCTTTACAAAAATCTTCGTTTCTATATGTATAAGTAAGTAGGTAATAAAAACATCTCATTTCTAAAACATGTGACTCGTCTGTTAGTAAATAAACGCGTTACGTGGGCGCACTCGACTGTCCACTCCACGTGCTACTCGCGTCAGTAACTCGCCCTCATTGTCATTGTCACGGACGATGCAGATCGTGGGCCGATACTGTTATTGTAATATTTAATCATATGTATGCTGTTGAAATGAAAGAAATCGATAGGAAAACTTTCTTCGTGATTTAAAAATAGGAACTGCACCCACCGGTGGCTTTTTACCGCGTACTGAATTTGCAACTCACTGCTTAGCGCCTAGAGTTGAAAATCCAACGTGTTTTTCTGACGCGCGGGATGCACTCTGTTCGATTCTCAATGCTCGGCTCAACGGCTAACCAAACGCTATACGTAACGTAGTAACTTTTGAAGCATTCAGACTGCTATAAACTTCAATACTTAGTAATAGAAAAAACGTCTCATATCTTATGGTTCCGTCGAATGAAAAAAGGTAAAAGGCTTTCCACTCGATAAGCAATATAATACACCACAAAAATAGAGCGGGTTAATGACCTCAAACCCAACCACAATTGAACACACCCAAACACATCACAAAAATGAAATCTACTTCCTTAACTAAATATTTTGTTAAATCGCTCGATCCATCTACTGGCTCCAGTCCAAACAGGGCACAATATAAACAATAGTGGTCTGGGTAAGGCCGCGTGTCCACTGTACTATGCCCACAACCCGCGACACCGGTTTATACCCATTGTCAATGCCATTGTCACTCATATGCGTAAGGCTGGGTACTCACTGGGTGGAATAACAGCGCGGTCGGACTCGCGTTTTTGTACGAGTATGTTTGGCAGTGTTGTGTGTCACATAACAACGACGAAAGCAATGAGCATAACAAAAATATTTCTACAGTGCGGCCGACGAGAGAATGCGTTCTTGACATCTGTCAGTTTCATACAAACTAGACATGGGTAGCTCTAGCTCGTGAGCGAGTGATAGAAAAGAGCTAGCTCTTGTCGATTGACGTCGCTAATCATCGTCGTAATCTTGTTGTCGTAGTAATTCGCGTGACACGAGTCAAATGAGTCACTTGACTCGTGTCACGCGAATTACTACTTACTTACACACGAATTACTATTTAGCGAGCCAGTGAGTGAGCGAGAGCGACGTCAATCGAAAAGAGCTAACTCTTTTTGATTGACGTCGCTAATCATCGTCGTAGTAATTCGCGTGACTGGAGTCAAATGAGTAAAGAGTAACCGTGAAGTTTCTTGCCGGTTCTTCTCCATAGGAAACGACCAACTGGAACCGTGCACCTAGCTTCTGACGTTTCATAAGTGCCCATGTAGGTTTATGTGAAATAAAACATTTTGATTTTGATGATTTTGAGTCATTTGACTCGTAACACGCGAATTACTACTTACTTACACACGAATTACTATTTAGCGAGCCAGTGAGTGAGCGAGAGCGACGTCAATCGAAAAGAGCTAAAGTGTATTTCAAATAAACTTGCGATAAATGTCATTCAACCACCCTGTACCAAAAAGTCCAAATAACTTACGATAGATATCGTTCGTCATACAAAACTGTCGCTAACATTGCATCGGTTGAGTTTCATAATACCAAACACGGAGTAAGTCAATGTTTTGATCGTGTTACCGACACTGCCCACACATTTTTTTCGTATGGTATGGAAATATTGGGATACATTAGTAGAAGGAGGTGAACAAACTTTATCGCAAGTTTATTTGAAATGAACTTTAGTTCTTTTCGATCACTCACTCATGAGCTAGAGCTACCCATGTCTAATACAAACGAATACGTGTTTTGTCAATTTGATATTTATTAGCTACTAGAATTGTCGCACTGACAGGTGTCAGGAAGGATTTCTCTCGACGCGACGGCCAGACTGTTAGCCTTGGTTTCTTAGCATTTTGTTTCTGCTCGAAATACCTACTGTGTACAAAGTTATAAAACCTTTTGTATCTGGGAGTGACCTATAAAAATGCTTGCATTCGGGACTTTGGTCTCATTTCTGTTTTTAATTATGTGATCTTTGTCATTGTCTACCTATACAGGGTTACTTTTCAAAGACCATCCAAATTTGTACATGGTGTTCTACCCATGAATATAAACAACTTTCACTATGGGACCAACTCTGAAATCACGAAAAAAAATCAGCTGTTTCATACAAAACTTCAATACCTACCTACTTGACCAAAATGTATGAAACAGCTGATTTTTTTTTCGTTATAACAGAGTTGGTCCCATAGTGAAAGTTGTTTATATTCATGGGTAGAACACCATGTAAAAATTTGGATGGTCTTTGAAAAGTAACCCTGTATATTTCTAGAGATGAATTATCCATTTTCACAAGTATCAAAGTGGTACAAATGCGACACTACCAAACCATTTGCCGTTCAATAGAAGACACCTCAAGCTTTGGTTTCTTAAGAAAGCGGTGAACTGTCACACAATAACGGATGTCCAAAACAGAGTGTTTTCTAACACCTTCATTTCAAATACTACGTCAAAATCAAAGTCATTTATTCTAATAAGACTGAGAATCAGCACTTTTCAAACGTCAAAATTATTTAAGACAGTCCCGCAAAACACCCGCTCTTCACCACTTCCTAGCGCTTTCGCTAGGAAGAAATGGTACGGCAAAGCCCCAGCAGCACAGCTGTCTGTTCAGTTAAAAAAACTTGATTCTATACAAAAGTAGATATCCAATGTAATTAACATTACAAAACACAGAACATTAAATTATTTGCCATATCGTGACTCGCATGACTAAAAGTCCTATCTCATTTTTTAGCCGATTTGAGTCAGGTCAACTACACTCTTCCATTCGTGATTCTTTACATTTTGTTGCCTTTCAAAATGGTTATATTTAGAGGTCCAAAATGGTTTCAAAATGGTTATATTCAGAGGTCCAAATAACACACATCACAATAGAGGTACGACGGTTAGTGAAAAGTGTTAAGAATCACGAATAGACAAATGTAGCTGTTCCAACCCCAATCAGCCGAAAATCTTTTTTCGGCTGATTGGGGTTGGAACAGCTACATTGCAACAAAAATGAGATAGGATTTTTAATCAGCCGAAAAAATGAGATAGGATTTTTAATCAGCCGAAAAAATGAGATAGGATTTTTAGTCATGCGAGGGACGATTGTCAGCTAGCCACGCCAATATACCATCAAATACAATGAAACCTAAAGTCAAATAATATGACGGAACCGCTTTAGATCATCATCATCATCATCTGCCTAGCTTTTTCCCAACTATGTTGGGGTCGGCTTCCAGTCTAACCGGATGCAGCTGAATACCAGTATTTTACATGGAGCGACCGAGCCGCTTGAGATATGAAACGAAATCTTTAGGAAGACACACGCGCCGTCGATACGCCCAGTGCGTACAACTATGGGAAAACGAATCTCTCCATGGCGTCGTTGTATTAATAGCGACCGATTATGATACAGCACGCACTCGATATGTTAATGGCTGTTAAAATATGCATGAGACATGTAATACTTTTATTAAACTGCGCAGATTTTCACACGATGGCCATGCATAGGAGAGTGTGTTGATGTTTTGGTATGGTGTCCTGTAAGTATTGAGTGTGAATGGTGACGGTTTCTTTGATAATTTTTGAAGTGAAAACTTCTTTAGCGGCGTTGTACACTTTTTTTGTAATGGGTAAAAACTGTTAAACTCGCGTCAGGACACGTGACCTTGATCGAAAATTCGTAAGATTCCAAAATATCAAAAATTGAAAACAAGTATACAGGATCAAATTAAATTAGCTAGCGAAACTTAGCCACAAGTATACAGGATCAAATTAAATTAGTCAGCGAAACTTAGCCACAAGTATAAGTACAGGATACAATGGCAAAGTATTAATATGTGTTTTGTTTTCACTTCTGTCGGCACTCCCGGAGTGCCACTATTTTTTTTTTAAATGACTAGCTGTGTCCGCGACTTTGTTCACGTGCATGTCGGAAAGCAAATTGGATATCATGGGTTTTGTTTTTTTTTTTCTAAAATAAAAATATGTAGTCTTAGTTACTGCTTGTAACAAAGTCCCGTCAAAATCGGTCCAGCCGTTTCGGTGTTTGAAAAGGGGGGGAGATTTAAAAACACCTTCCTGTAGGTTACAGAATTATAAGTGTTACTTAATGATTTCCAAACAGAATCAAATATGTAACACTTTTATAATTATCTAGTTTTTAAAGTGTTAACCCCACGGATAACCCAAAAACTCTTCTAAAATTGTAACCGTAACATACAGATATGAATGTATTAACAGTGTTAATAAGTGTAACCGGTAAACGCGGCGTTGCCAAAATAGCCGCAATCCCGACTGAATTGAGGCTATTTTGCCATCGCCGCGTCTATCCGCCGCGCGTCTTTGCGTTACCGTGCAATTATACCAACAAAATGCTTATTTCTGTTACACATATTAACACTAAAAGGTTACACTTGGATGCTGTAACATTATTGTATCTGTTACATTTAGAAGAGTTTTTCTTATAAAACACTTAAAAAAAAAACAGTGTTAAAAACACTCATTAAGCAGTCTACACACCAAACCCCGACCCGCCGACACGCGCGGGTACAAGTCGCCACATGAATCTTTTGAAATAAAGCCGCCGACATCAAGTCGCCGGGCTGTGTCGGCGGGTCGGCGGGGCTGGTGTGTATACTGCTTAACGGTTACAGTTTGAGTCCCTGGTTATGCTACGTTATAAACCGCATAGACCACCTAGCATCATCACCATATAATGAGAAATACGGTACCAAAACCCCACTAAAACCTTCGCAAAGTCTCAGAAAGCTTTCAACTACATTTCAATAGGTCCTAAAGCTGTTCACATTACGACTGCAGCCACCATTACCTTTTAAAATGGCGTAACTGCATAATTCTGTGTCAAAATGTCTTCCAAGATATATTATATTCTGCCGCACCCGAGTGAGATTAATCATTTTGTAATTAAAATGAAGCTGGTATTAATACGTTATTAATCTAGTGGATGTCGGAGCGGATTACCGCTGAAATTAAACGTTGGCTGATCAAAATGTTTATTTGTATGTATGTGAGTTGTTAGGGCGTGTCTACATCAGGCGGTAGCGCTTATTGGAGATTAATAGATATGTATATTCTTTCACAATTTAATTTCTAGCCCGGTGTCTGGATTTGTTTGAAGGAATAGCCTTGCCACCTATAACATGGGAGTAAAGGTATCATAGCACACGTATCAAATCGGAAAAGGATCGGCACCGTATCGCCTTTCGCCTCGCCGTCAAACAAGGGTGCGTTTCCACAGAAGCGGAGCTGGGCGGAGCGGAGCGGAGACGTGCAGGAATCAACCAATCACAATTGTTGAAATCCTCATCGCGTCACTCGTCTCGTGCGTAATTGGACGATTCGTGCAGGTCTCCGCTCCGCTCCGCCCAGCTCCGCTTCTGTGGAAACGCACCCTAAAGTAAGCACGTAACCAAAGCGGATCAGAAGCTCCGATGCGTCGACTCGGCTACGGCTAAGCGACGCCGCGCTTTTGGCTCGACGACCGCTAGTTGATGGTGCAGCAGGCAGGCCGTAGGGGTGAGAGGGGCAAGGGTGAACGAAGAGACGTAAGCGCGGGGACGACGAGCCGTAAGCGCGGGGACGACGAGCCGTATGCGCGGGGAGGACGAGCCGTAACGCACCGCTCTGCAGTTCGTGAGCTTGTCCCGAGGCGAGGCGATTACGTTACGATTCCGATATAGTGTGCGTTGCAGTAGGGAGTTTCATACAAAGAATACTGAACGGCTCGAGTTGATACGGTGCCGATCCCTTTCCGGTTTGATACGTGTGCTATGACCTTTAAACATCATCATCTGACAAGCCTTTTCCCAACTATGTTGAGGTCGGCTTCCAGTCTAACCAGAAGCAGCTGAATACCAGTATTTCACATGGAGCGACTGCCACAGCCACCACAGTCATTGAAAGTCACCGTAATTTGCTATTCAAGATAATCCTAATAAAACTTTTCTTTATAACCATAAGCTGCTATAAAATATCGAGCCGTTTTCTGAAAGTTGTGAATTTTAGCACGTTCATTATTACAGGGTCAAATTAAATTAACTAGCGAAACTTCACAGATGTGATGGGTATCGTTAACTCAACTATTTTATTTCTACTTATAAAGAATAATAGTTGACTCAGTATACTTAGGAGCCATCGATTTGTGGGGTCATCGACCGCTGTTAGTGTATTAACTTGAAATATCAGTTTAAAAACTTTTTTTTTGTATAGGTAAACTTCACAGACGTGATATCTGAATACGATAAAATAATACTACCTGCGGTCGTTGACCCCTAAAAAAACATCTAATCTTTGTTATTTTTATTTTATCGTGTTTAGACGTCGTTTCGACCCGTCACGTCTGGAGTTTCGCTAGCTAATTTAATTCGACGCTGTTATAACGTTAACGACGTGCTAATGAGTCGTTGGTAACGCTTAAATTTTCTAAATACTAAGAAAACCTCATAAAGTAGATATTTCGTTAAAGTTTCTAATGTAACACCTAAAGTTACTTACAGAATCAAAGTCATTAAAATACACTGCATTTTGTGACGTCAGTCTTGCTAGTAAAGGTCAAACTTGAATAGCAAACTTTCCTAAACATCTTTTAGCGCCATTGTAGTTAATATCATGCTTTCAGTCTCACCGTGTGTGGTCTTTCAATCAATCAACCAACTCAGCCTATAGCAGTCCACTGCTGGACATATGCCTCTCCTAGGCTGCACCACAACACCCTGTCCTGCGCCTTCCGCATCCAGTGAGTTCCAGCCACCTTCTTAAGGCGAAAGCGCCAGAGTAGCCCGCGAAATTCATTTTTTTCAGTTTTTGTGTTTGTTTTCAGTCATCGACACAACTCTCTAAGACCAAGTAATCCCCAAGAATGACTATTTCATGAAATCATGACATTTGGGGATTATACTAACTTAACAAGTTGTACTTCCCCTAACCCCATACTTCCCGTGGGTGTCATAAAAGGCGACTAAGGGGCATACCGGAGAATGGGCAGCAGCGTTCTCTATGCATTCCACCACCATACCATACTGCGATCGCCAACCCGCCTGCCAAGCGTGGCGATTATGGCAAACCCCCCCCTTTTGGGGAGGCCTATGTCCAGCAGTGGACGTCTTTCGGCTGAAATGATGATGATGATGATGACCTTAGCGCTTTCCCCTTAAGGTCGTCGGTCCAACTAGCTGGGAGGGCGTCCCACACTACACTTGCCGATACGCGGTCTCCACTCTAGTACTCGTCAGCTCCCGTGTGGTCTTTGATCTAAGAATATGTCATGCCTCAATAAGCTATTTGGGTGTCCAGTGGAAATCTAAGTTTAGTTTGAAAACGATGTCCCAAAGAATAAGCCCGACATACGGAGTCCGACTCGCACCTGGCCAGTTTTTTTATCTGATTTGAGTTCGGACAACTACAGTATTCTATTCGTGATTCTTTACATTTTGTTGCCTTTCAAAATGGTTATATTTTGAGATCCAACTAACATAGAGGTACTACGGTTAGTGAAAAATGTAAAAAATCACGGATAGAAAAATGTAGTTGTCCTAATTCAAATCATTTAAAAAACTGGCCAATTGCGAGTCGGACTCGCACACGAAGGGTTACGTACCACAAGGCAAGAACGCCGAAAAAAACACGTTTGTTGTATGGGGGCCCCCCTTAAATATTTATTTTATTCTGTTTTTAGTATTTGTTGTTATAGCGGCAACAGAAATACATCATCTGTGAAAATTTCAACTGTCTAGCTATCGCGATTCCTGAAATACACCAGGCTGTATCTGACAGATAGACAGCGAAGTCTTAGTGATAGGGTCCCTTTTTACCCTTTGGGTACGGAACCCTAAAAATGAGATAGGACTTTTAGTCATGCGAGCGACGATATATCGCAGCGGAATTTTTTCGCCCACTAGAATTACTAATTAGCGCTGAGGGTTGAAAATCTAACAGTATGATTTTTTAAACGCGCTGGGATGCGCTCAGGGCCTCAAGTTTGCTATTACAATAGTGTCAGAATGGTCAATCATTGTTTTCATAATTGTTGTTTTGTGACAAGTTTGGTAATCTACTAATATAATGGCGTCATTATGACTTTCCAATGGTCAACCACTGACACTCCATTGAAAGAAATGGCATAGAATGGTATTCTCGTACATAATGAAAAATGAATTACCGACTTAAGCGGTAACCTGCAAAAATTTTGACAGTTCCTTTGATCAGTGACCTACCATTAGAACGTCATTGTGCAGTCATTGCTTTTAAATCGTTACGAGTATCGTATAATTTCTATGCCATTGATCTACCAATGATCAACCATTATGAATTTAGCGGATTACGAACTTTTAGTAAAATTACAGTGGGATGGTGGTGGGATCGTGTTGAAATGATGAATTTATAAAAATAGCAGACTTGGGCCCCTGTTGGATTCTCAATACTCGGCTCAACACCGGAACTTGAAAATTCAGTGCGCGATAAAATCCCGTCGCGATATTTTACGTCGTCAACGTCGTCTTACCGTTTTACAAGTAGGACTTCTTAATCAGCCTTCAACTTAATTCAAAACCATTCTAATAAGAAAAGAGCTTCATTACGAAGTTGCCCAAGTAAATAAAATTAATTCAAGATTCTCTTAAAACCGTAAAACAACGTCAACACTTGACACTAATCGCAATTGAGCCATAAAACTACGCAAATGAGCCACGAATCTTGCGTACCGCCCGTGTGCACACATCTTTAATGCAATCGCATAACAGTACTCGCCCACCTGAACTATTAATAGGGCATTGCGTTTTTATGATGGCGAGGCGGAAATAAAAATATTTTGATTGCTCTGCCCACATTGTATTGGTTATAAGACTATCTACTTAACCATCAACAGATTAAGATCTAGCTTAGAAGGGCTATCGTAGCAAAGATATGACTTGCCAGATTAGACAGAATATACCCGCAACATGCGAGAGGCTAACGATTGGCCATTAAATAAAATCAAAATCCTTTATTCAAACTAACGTCATTAGCCCCTGTATTCATAAACGTTGCTTAGTTAAATAGTGGCGCCGATTCCCTTGTTCACAAACTAAACTAAATCTAAGTACAGTGCATCTTTTTCTTTCTATTTCATTAAGAAAAGGACAGAAGATAAATATTAGATTAGTCCTGTCAAATTAAGATACTCCCATAGCAAGTTTAGACGTGATAAAAAACATGGCTACTAAAAATACGTCAATTTACGTTAGGCGCTGTCTAATTTGACAGGACTTCACTAAACTAATATTTATCTTGTCCTTTTCTTAATCAAAGTAGACGGAAAAAGATGTACTGAACTTAAATTTAGTTTAGTTTGTGAACTAGGGAATCGGCGCCATTATTTAGCGAATGTTTAACCAAACCTTTATGACGTTTGAACGTCACTTACCTTTAATCATCGTTTATAAATAAACCCCTAATAACATAAGACAGTACGCCAAAGCGCCAGCCCTTCTCCACTTCCTAGTGTGAACTCCTAAGGGTCGGTGATGATGATGAGACTTACTTTATTGCACCTTGTCACTTGTAAGAAACTTGCCTAATGCATATATAGATTTTGATACTTGGTTTTTACAGGATCGCAGTTTTTTAAATGTAGAGGAACAAAGAGTAACAGAAAGAAAGAAGAAAGAAAGAAAGAAAATACGTTTATTTGCGGCAAACATAACGCATAAAAATAAAGACACAAACAAAAAATAAAACAAAATAACAATTTGGGAGAAACACACACATCTATGCTCAGCATAAAGCTAAGACCCTATACGAGACAGAGCCCCAGCGCTGGTTTTCAGCGACAGCCGGCGTTGACGTGATGACGTCAGCCAGTGCAGCATGCGATTAGATATAAACAAAAACAACAATCAAAATAAGAAATAAAATATTGTAACGTGGCAACACCACCAAGCAGTAGGCGTGGCCATCGATCGCGTCATCGAGTCTCAAGAGGTGGCGAGTTGATAAAACGAGCTGCGCAAGAACATTCTGCCCTTTTTTACCTGGACGGTCGGAGCGTACGGTTGTGCTAGGGTTTAGGAACTATTTCTGATATTTCTCATTTTATTTTGCTATTGTGCTTGCAATTATTTACTTATTAAAATACATAAGTGTTGTTTTTGTGTTGTGTATATTTTTTTTTATTTAAATTCACTTCTGATCGCTAATATCAGAAGTGGGATAGTGCCTCATTTTGCCTACCCGCTTTTGTTATTCCTGATCGACATTTTATTAAGAAAATAAGTGTCTTGCTGATTTTAAAATCATTTTATAGTAGTTTTCATTTCATCAGGTAGAAGCTTAGTGAAGTCGAATAATGTCCGAACATAAATCTCGCTCTCGTAAACGCAAGCGTGATTCGAGTAAGGATGCGCTGGATGCTATCCTTGCCAGATTAAATACACTTGAGGAACGTTTTACTACGCCGCCGCCGTCCAGGTTTCCTTTACAGGTTCCGTCGACATCGCCGCAACCGGTCCTACCCGCGTTAGCAAATAGTGCAGTCACCGGTGATGTGCGCGATGACGACTCGACAATCGATCACGTACCACCCTCAATATCTCGGGAAAGTACCTCAACCGGCGGAGATACAACTGGCAGAATCGTAGAGGCTATCACTTCATTGGTTAAAGTGCGGTCTAATAATTATTTTATTTCTAACTTTGACCCACATGTTCACAATATAGACGTTTGGTGCAAGGAAGTAGATAGGGCTAAAGAAATTAACGGATGGGACGATAACGAGTGTTTGTCGCGAATTGGAAACTGTTTAAAGGGAGACGCGCGTGTGTGGTTGGACGAGTGGTCTAGCACCGATCGTTCATGGACCTCATTCAAAAGGGAGTTTAAAACATTGTGCCCGCGAACCGTCGATATTGCGACCATTCTTTACGAAGTGATGACCAAAGATTCTAAAAGTTATGCTACTTATGCCGAATACGCTAGGCGTTCGTTATTGAGGTTGGGACTGGTTAAGGGATTGTCTGACGAGTTAATCGTTGCCATAGTGTTAAGGGGTGTTACTGATCCGCATATTAAGGCCGCAGCCACTAATGCTAAATTACAATCCGGTGATCTAGTACAATTTCTGTCAATGTATGTAAAACCAAAAAATGATTTTCGGTCTACCCGCCCTGGTTCTAGTTCTTCCACCGTCCGGCAAAATGAAAATAAGAAAGGGGTTAGCAATTTAAAATGTCATTTTTGCGGAAAGGTTGGACACAAACGTATAGACTGTTACAGTGCTAAGAGAGTGCGGTCTAACAACGGATCGGAGTCAAAACCGTCTGAAACACAGACACCGTCACCTTCAACGAAAACATGTTCATTTTGTAAAAAAATTGGCCACGTGGTCAATGATTGTTTTGCCAAACAGCGTTCCGAATCAACCAAACTTAACTCGCATAGTGTAAATTTTTGTAGAAAATCGGATGATAGTGCCTCGAAATCAACGACAGATGTTACAAGCGCTGTAATCGAAGGGGTACCGGTAGATGTGTTAGTAGATAGTGGTTCTTGCATCTCACTCGTATCGAAGTCGTTGTTGAAATATTTTAAGGCTAACCAGAAACCGACCCATCGTGTTTTACGGGGTATAGGAAGTCAGCTAGTCGAATGTACCTCATATGTGACGCTAATTATTGAACTACCCCACATGTCTATCGAAGCCGATCTTTACGTAGTCCCACATAGTTGCATCAGCACACCGGTTATAATAGGTACCGATATATTGAATCGCGCGGGTGTCACGTATATTCGACGGAACGGTGTTCAGCTGTTAACGCGTTCAGATATGTCTGTATCTGTGAACAATATCACTGATAAATCTGATAATAGTAAAGTGAACACGCCTCTTGAAGGTGAACAAAAGGAATTACTTTTGTCGGTTATACGTGATTTTTCGAATTACTTTATATCGGGCACGGCTGCGTCTACAGTTACGTCAGGTAGCATGAAAATAGAAGTTTCCAATACTGAACCAGTGTGTTACAGACCGTATAAATTGTCGTATGATGAGAGACTTCGCGTTCGCAATATTATTAATGATTTAATGAGCAAGGGCATTATACGGGAATCTGAATCTCCATACCCGAGCCCCGTGATATTAGTTAAAAAGAAAGACGGCACTGATAGAATGTGCGTGGATTATAGGGTCTTGAATTCACGTACTGTTAAAAATAAGTTTCCTTTGCCCCTCATAGAGGATCACATTGACAGGTTAGGGTCAAGTAAATTCTTCACGAGTTTAGATATGGCGACAGGCTTTCACCAAATTAGTATGGAGGAAGACTCAATCGCCAAAACCGCGTTCGTAACCCCAGAAGGCCACTTTGAATATTTAAAGATGCCGTACGGTCTTACCAATGCACCAGTCGTATATCAGAAAATAATTTCAAAAACTCTCAAGCCGCACATTGATTCGGGAAAGGTTCTGGTATATATCGATGACGTGCTGCTAATGTCCAACACGGTACACGATGGGTTATTTTTATTGCGACAAGTCCTAGAAACGCTTACTTCGTCAGGGTTCTCGATAAATCTAAAGAAATGTACGTTCCTCAGCACTGAAATAGAGTATCTGGGAAGGGTAATTCATAATGGTCAGGTCAGGCCGAGCACGCGTAAAGTACAAGCACTAGTCGAGTCTAAAAAACCTAGTAATGTTAAACAAATTCGACAATTTCTTGGCCTTGCGGGCTATTTTAGAAGGTACATTCCAAATTACGCACGACGAACTGCATGTATTTCACGCCTAACAAAAAAAACATTCCGTTTGAGTGGGGAGTTGAACAAGACAATGCCCGTAAGTACATTATCGATTGCTTAACAAACGAACCCGTTCTCGCTATTTACGACCCCCAATTAGGGACTGAAGTACATACCGACGCAAGCGTAATCGGTTATGGCGCAGTCTTGATACAAATTCATGAGGGAGGACTTAGGCGCGCCGTAGCGTATTTTAGCAAATCAACTCAGGGCGCGGAGTCTAAATACCACTCATACGAATTAGAAACGTTGGCTGTGGTAAAGGCCCTTCAAAACTTTAGGAAATACTTGTTAGGGATTTCTTTCAAGATCGTTACGGACTGTAATGCTTTAAAGTTAACTGAGCGAAAGAAAGATTTGCTCCCACGCGTAGCTAGGTGGTGGCTTATCATGCAGGACTTTCATTATACTTTTGAATATCGGAAAGGGTCTTTAATGTCTCATGCTGACTATTTAAGTAGGAACCCTATAGATGTATGTCACATTCAAAACCCCAAAAATTGGGCTAAGTTAGCTCAATCCGCTGATGAGGAGACACTTAAACTTATCGATAAACTCAATAATGGTCAATTAGATTCTACCCGATACGTCATAAAGAATGGTCTCTTATATGTTAAGTACTCTCCCATCGGCGAAGAATCTCGCTTATTATGTTATATTCCTAAGGGGTACAGATTGAGTTTACTTCATGTATTTCATGATGATCAAGATCATATTGGGTATGATAAGACGGTAGAACTCATTTTGCGGCATTTCTGGTTCCCTGGTTTACGATCATTTGTTAGAAAATATCTCAAACACTGTATTGTATGCCTATCCCACAAACGAGTGCCACGTGCGCCTCATCAACCCATAGAATCATGGTCTAAACCGGACGCTCTATTTTCGATTATACACATGGATGTACTTGGTCCCCTGCCCGAATCTCAAGGCTTTAAGTACGTATTAATTATAATTGATGCATTTACAAAATATTGTCTTTTGTACTCTCTCCATCGTCAAGACACCAACGAGTTGAAACGAGCATTTACGGACGCGATCTCATTATTTGGTTGTCCGAGACTTCTAGTCACGGATAGGGGGCGGATGTTTGAGAGCGCTGCCTTTCAAGACATGGTCAGGTCTTTTGGCAGTGACGTCCATTTCATTACGCCAGGTATGCACCATGAAAATGGGCAGGCTGAGCGTTATTGTCGAACTCTGCTAAACCTGCTCCGCATTGAAGTTAACCATAAAGGTCAGGATTGGTCAGATGTGTTGTGGAAAACCCAACTTATTTTAAATAGTACGAAACACAGTACGACCTATATGTCCCCCCTCCAACTGCTTATTGGCAGTGACGCTGCCACTCCCATCATACGTGCTCTTGTCCGTGATGTTGCGGTAAATATCGCTACTCCGAACCGTGAAGCGACTATGGCGCTGCGGAGACAACGTGTCTCGTCACTACTATCAAGTAACCAGCAAAAGCAAGACGATTATGTGAACAAAGGTCGCAAATCACCTCGTGTGTTTAATGTTAACGATAAGGTGTTTGTTATTAAAACTTCACAGGCTGTAGGAAAATTAGATTCCTGCATGCGTGGGCCCTACAAGGTAATGAAACAACTTCCACATCATCGGTATGCACTGGAGTTATTGGCTGGCTCGTACGGAAAGTGTACAGAGGCTGCAGCTGAAAACATGGTAGCATGGGCAGGAGAGTGGACTCCCGAGACATGTGCAGCATTTTTTGATTGTGAGTTGCTTATACTGATTGTCTTATGTCTTACTGTTGCTTACTCATTTAAAGTACTGTCTATGTTCACGTTGACATTGAGATGTGTTCTCTGTCACGGCAGATGGATTACTCATTTGGAGTACTTCCATATCCACGTTGACATTGAGATGTGTTCTCTGTCACGGCAGATGGATTACTCATTTGGAGTACTTCCATATTCACGTTGACATGGAGATGTGTTCTCTGTCACGGCAGATGGATTACTCATTTGGAGTACTTCCATATCCACGTTGACATGGAGATGTGTTCTCTGTCACGGCAGATGGATTACTCATTTGGAGTACTTCCATATTCACGTTGACATGTGAGATGTGTTCTCTGTCACGGTTAATGAATTGCTTAATTGAAGTAATTTCTATGTTCACTTTACCAGTGGTATTGAGTGTGATTCTCTACCAACAGTGGTTTAGTAAAAATGAATGGGGGCCCCAAGAGATTGATCTGTATGAACGAATTTGAACGATTTGCGTAAGAAATGAGTATACGATATGATTGTTTGAATAATGTGTGAAAGACATGTTTTTGAAAGGTGTGTGTATTTGTTTAAAGTATAAACAAATTCTAATTAGCCCAATGTATTTGTGTATTACAGCGGAGTCGGACGACTCGTTGCAAGATGTATCGGCGGAGCCTCGGGCGAGGACAAGATGCGAAGACATTGGCGTAGCGGACGAGGACGACCGCCCGTCAGGAGAGGCCGTGTAACGTGGCAACACCACCAAGCAGTAGGCGTGGCCATCGATCGCGTCATCGAGTCTCAAGAGGTGGCGAGTTGATAAAACGAGCTGCGCAAGAACATTCTGCCCTTTTTTACCTGGACGGTCGGAGCGTACGGTTGTGCTAGGGTTTAGGAACTATTTCTGATATTTCTCATTTTATTTTGCTATTGTGCTTGCAATTATTTACTTATTAAAATACATAAGTGTTGTTTTTGTGTTGTGTATATTTTTTTTTATTTAAATTCACTTCTGATCGCTAATAATATACAATACGAAAAGATATCATGAATAAACAGACATAATCACATGTGTATAAGAAAGAAGCAATGTGCAATATATGTTTGTAGATAGTGGGTTCAAATAGGGGCTGTTTTCATTACCTACTTAAGCAAAGTTCAAAAACGCTGAACTACTCGCAATTCTTTTGGACTATGAAAAGTTGGGTTTGTCAAAATTAAATTATACTTTTTTCTACAGTATTTATTTTAACTGTCCTATATATTTGATCTTCTTCTTCTTTGAGCTTTGGTAATACGAACGTCAACTTTGCCTGTGCGTGCTCTATCATGTACAACTGGGTTTATAGCTGTTACGATCTTGCTTGGAATACAATTTTGATAACGTTCATAGACTTAACGTTTATATTAATTTTCTCAATTGAAATTATATAAGTTTCAACTCAAAATGCTATTGGTCAGTAAAGAACAGTGAAATTATTTGATAAATATTTAAACTACACCGTATAAAATCTAGATAAATTATCCGCCTTAAAATCGTAAATTATAGATACAGCTGCATATTTAAATAATCACATTAAAATATGCAAGATCGATAAAAGATATCACATCACTATACATCGATAAACTCCAAACTTCCGGTACCTATGTACCTATTGGTATATACACGAGCCTGCCTGTTGCACAGCCCTCGGCTATTGCTACAATACCATAAAGAGCAGAAGTTTTACACGACGAACATGTCACCAGAAGGAACTATCTAAAAAAATCTATGCAAACCTCTAAAATAGCTAAAACTAACAAAATGAAAAAACTGGCCAAGTGCGAGTCGGACTCGCACACGAAGGGTTCCGTACCACAAGGCAAAAACGCCGAAAAAAACACGTTTGTTGTATGGGAGGCCCCCTTAAATATTCATTTTATTTTGTTTTTAGTACCAATTTATTGTTATAGCGGCAACAGAAAATTTGTAAAATTTGTAAAAAAAATTGTAAAAATACAAATTGTAAAATTTGTAAAAATACAATATTTGTGAAAATTTCAACTGTCTAGCTATCGCGGTTCTTGAGATACAGCCTGGTGACAGACAGACAGACGGACGGACGGACGGAAGGACGGACAGACAGATGCACAGACAGCGAAGTCTAAGTAATAGGGTCTCGTTTTTACCCTTTAAGATAATTGCGTAACGAACTATCAATCTCAATCTGAATCATTTTGAAGTATATTGCTAATCAAATGCTTCTGATGATAGAAAAAAATGTCTGCTCAACAACGTAAATACGCAATGAATGCTGTTGAACTATCGAAATGAAAGCCATTGCTACTGATAATGTGTTACGCAATTACGTCCATGCAGTTTCATAACACAGAAATGGACCTTCTAAGTTATCATTCCATTGGCATCTTCTTGCGCATCTTTGCTTGCAGCCGTAAGCCACAGCAGTGCATCATACCCACGTGCCGGGCGGTGCACGCCTTGTTTAAATAACTCGATATGCTACCCACTGGGACGCCGTCTGAGATATAGCGAGTTAGTCCCCATAGTAAAAGGTTTTATTTTGATTATAGGTACTGCTATATTCTACCCACACGGAGACGAAACTATCAGTGTATGATTATCATCAGATTAAAGATAAGGCCTATCAGTAGCGAAGGGTCGATTTTTGTAAGAGGTAAGCCGGAGTCTATCCTTAATATTATGATTATATTATTTGTCTATAGAATACTGACTATATGCCATTCTTCAAAGGGAAGTCGGTAGGAATCGAGTTGTATGGAACCTTCGCGACTGAGGCCTACCATATCGTATAATGGAGCTGTAAAGTTAGATAAATTCACGATAATTACATTAAAGAAAAAAATATCGTGAACATCACTGATTCTCTCCTAGAGTTCTTCTTATTAAGCTTAAAACGTGCTGTTAACTAGGCTTGCTCATTTGGCACAATCTTGGATGAATGAATGGACCCAAGTCTATTGAGTTGGTTTGTTGAAGGCTTGTGTTTTA
Source organism: Mesoligia furuncula (assembly GCA_916614155.1). NCBI lineage: Eukaryota > Metazoa > Arthropoda > Insecta > Lepidoptera > Noctuidae > Mesoligia > Mesoligia furuncula. Next base: position 15,370,162 of record OU744815.1, on the reverse strand, counting down.
TTGTTTCTCAGCTTTTTCCAGCAGTGTACTGTTAAAATCGCTTCAGCTCGTATCTTAATCAAAGCATAAAAAGCTGCACGCTTATCAATGAATCTGTGTAATCTTTACGATCACAGATTCGAATATTTCGAATGCACGTGTGTATAAATCACTAATTATACACATTGATCGTTCATAAAGCCTACGCTTGCTTGTCGCTGGTCGATATAACTGGGTAAGTATGTAGGTGGGAGGGGGTATTTTGACCAATAAAAGGTTTAAGTACTACAAAAATTATAACGGTTCCGTTTTTGGTATTTAGCTACGGAACCCTGAAAATTTAATATACATGGAAATTGATTGAGATGTTAGCGGAAAATGTTTCGATTATAATTTTGGAAAATGTTCATGCTTTAGAACATAATAAGGTTACAACTCGAAAAAGTCATTTACAGGAATTTTCCAGTTCTTTTCCAGGAAAATTCAAAAACAGCATATTATGCCACTAAAACATATTTTTTTGTAAGCATGTATAATTTTGATCACATAATAATAATTCTGTAAGGATAAAGACTGATTAACAAGTCCGTGAGTTTATTTTCGCTTTTCTAAAAATCCAGGTTTTTCGAATTGTAACCCTATTTTATCGGAGGTGCGATATATTTCTGAATATAATTGAAGACTCAAATCAAGATTATAATATTTAAGGGACAACAAAAAGTTCACCCCAAACAATAATTTGTAGGCATATGGCCTATGCCTTTGACCATCGTGTAGGTACCTAATACATAAAACATTTTCTCTACCATAATAAACTGCCATCGTATCACCCGCTGGTACTTACAAGGAATAGCCATACTTAATGACATAATGACGATCGCACATTAATCTCTGTAACAATCTGTCACTAGCTTTATGACATATTGTATGGATATCAAACAACTAGCTAAAGGCTTGGACAGAAGGACCATTACTATAGTTTTCTCGTTTTAGTATGGTAATATGGATCACTGCCCTTTCCCTAATACATATATCTCAGTAGGGTAGGGACCCAAACAATAAAGTATGCATGGTTTTTCGTTATAAGAACATGATAAATATTGATTCAGAACGGACTTTATTTCAGTTTTTGAAATAAAAATGCTAGAAAATCTAGGTTTGTCAATGATCTACATAGCATGTAAACCTGTAAACGTGACAACTATCCATACTAATATTATAAATTCGAAAGTAACTCTGTCTGTCTGTCTGTATATGTTACTTTTTCACGCCGAAACCACTGAACGGATTTCGATAAAATTTGACAGAAAGATAGATTCTATTTTATCGACATACCTCGCGGGTGAAGCTGCGGGCGGAAGCCAGTAGCTTATAAATTCAGTACTGACTCAATAAGCTTACGAGTATGTGATTTGTTGAGTAACTGTACACAGTTCTGATTAGTGCAACTACAATTTCGATTATTTAGCATTCGGTATTTAGCAAAAACTAATAGCCTCTACATTCTGCCGTTGGTACCTACTATTAGTTATTAATGTTTTCAGATTAGTACAATCAATATTCGGTTTCTTCTAATTTCCCGTAAACGCCTGCTTTGAAGCTGTTTTTTTTTTTTTGCTTTGATGGATAGCCCATGCAACACAGTCAAGCATAGGACACAATCAAGAAAATAATTTCTTATAAAATATTAAATATAACTAAGTTTTTATCTAGACCTTTAGAACAGCGATCCATAAAAATAATGAAGTAATTATTAATTTAGCTTCTTTTTAATTTTAATACTTGACCATCTGCACCCAACCTAACGTTACATTGTTGTTGCATGTATTTTTATAACTGGCGACCCACGCACGGCGCGTTTTATAAATATGTACCGTGGGCAAGCTTGCTCGTTTAAAAATAGAATACAACCAGCCTGTGAGCTTTCATTCATGCTGCTTGCTTTATTATTATCGATAATAATGTATGGACTTTGTATGAGACTTGTTTACTTACGTTAACGTTGTATTTCATGTCGAAGTTTAACTTTCAATGTATAGGGTTTTTTACAAGCCTGATGTTGAGGCCAACTACGTGCATTAGATTTTTATGTAAGCTGACAAACCAATGTCAAATATTACTTGTAATTTTTCACACTTGTTGAAAAGGATTAATTAAAAGTTAATAATATTGTTAGTTGTTACAACACATCGTTCACAATTTATTTAATTGGTCCTTCGAGCCGGATGAAAACTGAAACTGACAAGACTTCTCTCAACATCAACAAAAGCAAGCTTATCTACATAAGCTCACGCCTTCTTCACACGGTGGCAGGCAGAAAGTACAGAACGCCACCTGCTACGATCCTCCATACTCCTTTTGCCTCGTTTACGTTCATGACTTGTGTGAAGTTATTTAATTAACAGTTGTACGTTCTGTTAGGCAATCAAATCGGTTAACACTGTTTTTGGCAACCGATTTATTGAGCATGTATCATCGCGCCAATAAAAAACGAGGAATTAAAAATAGTATTTTACATACTATTTTTAATTCATGATGTAAAGACAAATAAAGGCTCCTACAAACAGGCGCGAGACTCGATATTATCGCGTGTCGCGCCTGTTTGAAGGAGCCTTAATTCAATTCTTTAAAACGTTTTTATTTCAGTCTCGCCAGTCACATTTAATTTTGCGTGTGCATTAGGAAACGTCGGAGAAATTCGGAATTCAAGGGGTTGCTATTATACGAGCCACAAAAAACGGGGAAAAAATAGGGTTACCAAACGACTGTGGCTGCACTCAAAAGTTATGGTTCTTAATTCATAAGTTGTTTACATTTTTAAACTAGCAGGAATAACGTCTTCAATTTTGACTTCCTCGATGGTGTAGTGGTTGCAAGGGCTTCCTGCGCAGCAGGTCCTGCTGAGCAGGTCCTGGGTACGATTCCCAGTTCGGGCAAAGTGTCATTGGGTTTTGACATCAGGAATTTCTCAATAGCAGCCCGTAGGCGGGATTTGTGTCCGGTTGATGGCAATACGCTCGCCTATTACACAGGACTTATTACATGACCTAAAGCACGGTCACTGTCGGACTGCATAGAGAAGAAAGAGAAGCGCGATGACATAACCCTGGTAGTTTACTGCAAAATATGAAGCAAGTATGTTATGTATTTACAAAAAATCTATTGTTTGGACAAAAAAATTAAAACATTGCTTTAGTATGTTGCTTGTAGAATAATCTGATAAAAAATCAGAATGATTAGTATGGTTTTTATTGTAGAAATAAAGTTTTTAGAGGTATCTTCATGATTCTTTCTATCGTATCAAATTAGTTGTATTATGTTATCAACACACTATCTACCTAGCATATATCCTGAACAATATCATACATTTTTCTGATTTTGTTTACTGTAGCCGATCATATACTTTTATTGCTTCTAAAACTTGCGTTTTTTTGCGTTTAGGTCCTGTAATCCCCTTACACATAATTGGCGAAATATGGAATTACAGCTACACCTCTACCAAACCCTTCGGATATTACAGGCGTGATGTTATATTATTTCTTTAGTGAAGATCTTCTTAAGGTGTTAATAGACCAGAAAAACGGTTAGAATGAAAAATCCATAAGTTACCCGCATACGTGTACCCATAACCATTGGACCATACAAGTCTTCCATCCATTTTCTAACAACCTCATAGCAAAAACGAGAGCAAAAATATAAATCGACCACGATTAATGGGCACCCTATAATCTACCCCCATATTAGGGTGTCCCGTTAGCAGTACCCAACCCGCCTCAGGCTTGCCACACTCTTGCCACGCGTTTTTAAACCTTATCTACATATGATAAAGTCTAAATCACCGTACATTAGTAGCCTTCCCTAAGTGCTTCACCACCAGTGTAATTTGAACTTCCTCGTCCCGCTAAATCTTCACAAAATGGAGGCTTAAAAGGGAGGCAGGATTAATATAAAGGGTCTAGTCAATCTGGTGGGTCACACTGACTAAGATCAATTGCTCTGTCAATCTGTCTGTCGCCGATTCAACTAGGAAACTTGAAGGTCTTTTTACGGTACAATTAATTTTTTTCAGTCTGCCCATGTTAAGGCAAAGCGGTTTAGCATTTGCGTTAATTGTTGCGCAAAAAATCCAATTTGCTTTTTATATCTAGCGGTATATTTGTATTAATTTCACATAAATACTGTCACTTTTGACAACTAGACATGCCAATGTCAGTTTGACGTCTGTCAACGTCATTTTGACAGCTTAATCCTTAATTCTATAAAAAAAAAATCGAGTTGCCTACTTAGTGCAGAAATACGAATGAATACTTAAGGTGTTTAATTTCATATTTCGTTATTAAGAGAAAAGCCTTTTATAGGCCCTGCCTACGCAAAACAAGAAAGCGTGAATCAAACATCAATAAGTATTGTAAATCTCTATACCTATCAAAATATAATGAAATAAATAATAGCCCATAATTCATTCATTTCACTATAGCGACGCCATATTGTCATAGTCCCTGCAATACAAAGAGAATATAACCAAGTCTTTGCTTCAATATCATTGTCTCTCTAAACAGTTGTAGAACGTAAACCATGAATAAACCACAGTTAAACCCGATGCAATAATTGGCTAGCCGGTGTGTTTGAGAAAGTTAAATGGTTATTTATCTAAAGGTGTAAATAGATAAGAATTAGAGCATCGTTTGTAAGGAGTCGTGCACACCGGCGGCGTACGGCGCTAATCAGAATTGTAGAGCAGGCCTAACTTGAGGTAAGTGCCTACAACAACAGTTTCTAAGTAGCGAAGTTGTATGTTTTTGGCTTCCTACTTCGTATGTAACACGGAGTTTCAAAAGTTGGAAACTAAACTAAACATTTTCTACTTGATAACGAGATTTGCTAGTTTTCGTAGAAACGGGGATCAAGATGAACAATTTGGAATCGACAAAGGCAAATTATAGTTGAAATACCACAAGGCAAAAACGCCGAAAAAAACATGTTTGTTGTATGGGAGCCCCCCTTAAATATTTATTTTATTTTGTTTTTACTTTTAGTATTTGTTGTTATAGCGGCAACATAAATACATACTTTGTAAAAATTTCAACAGTCTAACAGACAGGCAGACGGACAGAGAGCGAAGTCTTAGTAATAGGGTTCCGTTTTTACCCTTTGGGTACGGAACCCTAAAAAAGATCCTAGAAGTAGTAGAAAAAAAATACATTTAGAAGATGACATGGGAAGTATTTCCTAAAGGTGGTAATTTTCATGTTGCAAGACCATCATCATCTGCCTAGCCTTTTCCCAACTATGTTGGGGTCGGCTTCCAGTCTAACCGGATGCAGCTGAATACCAGTATTTTACATGAAGCGACTGCCTTTCTGACCTCCACAACCCAGTTACTGGGTAATACCCCTTGGTAAGACTGGTTGTCAGACTTTCGGGCTTCTGACTACCCGTAACGACTGTCAAAGATCCACGAATGACAGCCGGGACCAGCGGCTTAACGTGCTTTCCGAGGCACGGTGGGGTCTCGGTATGTAAAGATGGTCACCCATCCACAGACCAAAAAACAGTGGCACTCCGGGAGTGCCGACAGAAGTGAAAACAAAACACAAACAGAATACTTTGCCATCACTCACTGACATATCGGATATACATTAAAACCGAGTAAGTCTTATAAACGTAAGAGTGGCGCGAGTTCAATGGTTTTTTCCCCTCTCAAAAAATTGCCAACGCGCCTTAAGAAGTTTTCACTTCAAAAAAATTACGTATACGCAACGGTACGGAGACGGTATATGCGTTTTTCACAGGTTGGAAACCTTACAAAGCATATGTATTTGGAAGCTGTTTACTCTTGTGCCAAACATCTTTAACCACTTTTTTTAAGCGGCATAGAATACAATGCTCTAATAAAAACTCATAATTAGTGTTTTCCAGAAAGCGGTGAACGGTCACACAATATCGGCTGTCCAAATACAGAGTTTTTTTGACACCTTAGCCTTGTGTAAACCAACATTTAAATCAACTAATTAAATATTTAATCAGTTCTATATTTAAAATTTCCTTAGGTTTGACATAACCAACTGTTTAAATATCTAATCGGTAGTTTGAGTGTTGGTGAACTCAGATCTTAATGTCAAATACTGATGAAATGACAGATTTATGTGACGGCTGTTATATATGGCGGAACCGCTTTCCCAGGAAACGAAAACTTAACAGGTCAGTCTTAATGCGAATGGTGTGGTGTCTTTTTTGTTTCAAGTGTTATTTTTGTTGCATATTGTTTAAGAATACTGATTATTTTAGCTGTAAGTTTCCCTATTAGAATAAAATAAAATAAACATAAAATATTCTAATTGGTAAACACCTAAAACAAAATCAAAAAAAATTGTATAACGACTTGCTTGACACATAACACTTAATTCGATCGCTGTACAAGCCTCCAGCGAAAATTCCACAGTCAAAACTACCAAAGCATACAATAACATAGTTAATACAAATGGGGACAAAATCAGCGGTGCACCACTAACTGACCACCAATAACTTGGAAGCCGACACTAATGCAGTAACATAAGCACAAGTAGTGCATAAACAGTAACGTAGGAAGCAGTACATTAACCAGACTTTATTGACTGAATTATGTGCAGGACGTGGCCTTAGGTGAGCCCGGACTTGTACCACTAAGTGCAATAAATTGAGGATCAAACTGTCACTATTCATTCTTCCTAAGCTTGTGTACAACTGTTGTATCGGCAATCGACGAGACTGCAATCTATCTATTTATTTACTAGCTTTTGCCCGCGACTTCTTCCGCGTGAAATTTCTTCTTCCCGTCGCATCTCATCGCCTGCCCGCTCTATTACTTCGTTTTCGCTTAGCGTTATTTCTGACTTTTTTTTTCTTTTAGCTCGGCTCCTAAGGGTCTAGTAGGCTATTTAACATTTTAATACTTGAGGAACTCTATATAGGTAGCCTTCATCAAGAATTGGGCTATCGAATGCAAAAATAATTTTTCAAATCCGACTGGTAGTTCCAGAGATTAGCGCGTTTAAACAAACAAACTCTTTAGGGCTGATTTTTCAATCAACAGATACCTACTTTTTATTGGTGGGATAAAATTGACGTTTGACAGTTTTTGTACGGAAGAACTATCAAAAATTCAAAATTATTCTTCCGATAAAATTATCTGGCGTTGGAAAAATCAGCCCTTTGCTTCATTATTAGTGTAGACATGTATCCAATTTCTTTTCCCTTTGGCGTGGGTCAGTAAAAGCGAGAACACAACGTGCATTCTTAATTCCAAAAATACTTAAATTTCACTTTTAGCGCCATTTTTAACCCGTCCAGTGTTGGCAACCTGTCGGCTAATTAGCAGTGGCACTGTGACAGCGACAATTTGACACCTGCCACGTTTGACAGCTTCCTGCCGCCATGTTGGTTTCGTACGCGTCGGGCAGAGAAATTGGGCTACACAGCCAATTAATGTTATTTATTACTTAATTTGGTAATGATCGTAGATAACGTAGATTAAGTGCGAAATCGGTAGCCAAAAGATTAAAAGACACTTATAAATTGGTTATTTAAAGACGTTTAAAAACTTTGATAAGCAAACGGATATAATGTGTAAGTAATTTGTTGCTCTTTTTTATGAAAAATTAAAATCCTAAAAATTATAAGCATTTGAATGTACGAGTGACTAATAGGTAACTCTACGAACCTATTAAGGCTCCCGCAGACAGGCGCGACTCTAGTAGATCAATATATATGTAAACTTCATGGAAATGGTTCTATTAGAATCGCGTCGCACCATCGTGGGAGCCTTTACAGCTACTTTTGCAAAGCTTACAATCATTCTAGTAGTAAAATAAACGAGGATTATCAACTATTCATAAAGACAATAAATGGACGTGACCGTGCCACCACCTCGAGCCAAACGCACGCGATACAATTAATGGACTCCCAGAACATGACCGCTTTACATTTTTAATAAACTAATTTCATTGTTATGTAGTGTTACCAGTCGTTATAATAAATTACCCAGTTGATATTCACAATAAACCATAACTTAGTACTATACACAAGCTGATGACATGTTGGAACTATGTCCATGCTTATTACCCAAGCACAAGCGTGACTATGTCCACTCAGTAACAGAAGAGTCTTATTAGATTTAAAATATAGGCTTAGAAGATTAATATAATCTCAGATTCAATACAGTACTAGCTCTGCCCGCGACTATAAGCGTTCTTTCTGACTTTTTTTCTTGCTCGGCTGCTTAGGGTCGTTGGGTGATGTTAAACAGCATAAAACCCTCCTCAAGGGTTGTATGTTGGTCATTGGGCTACCAAAGGTTAAAATATTTTTTCAAATCCGACTCATAATTCCAGAGCGTTCAAAAAAACAAACAAAGTGTTCAGCTTTATTATAAGTATATGTATAGATAAGAATAGGTTTTAAGCACTCAAACTCGTAGAAGAAAACAGCTACGTAACATAACTAAATGAAACTCAAAAACCCTAGTTAGAAACACTACCTGGAACGTAATCCGTATGAGCTAGTACCGAAGTGGGTCAAACTGCGCAGGTCACTGGGCTTAGTTACTACCTGACCCGATTGTGATCCTAGATAACAGACGCAAAGAACTAACTACTAACTAGGCAGTTAGTAGCAAGCGAGGAAAATAAATTTAACTAAGTACACCGTTTCAACTGGCCAGCATTGGCATCGTGTTATTCCCTAAACTCGAATTGTGTCTCGTTGTGAATCCGCGATACATCTCTTCGAAATTCGAATGATGTTGAGGCGTGAATCCACGATACATCCCTTCGAAATTTGAATGATGTTGAGGTTTCCGCAATACACCTCTTCGAAATTCGAATGATGTTGAGGCGTGAACCCGCGATACATCCCTTCGAAATTCGAACGGTGGCTCTACAAATCTCTACAAATGAGTCCGCTTTCGAATTTTGTGCGGTCACTTGAGTGAAACTTTACAGAATAGCACTACTTACTGAAGTTCATAAAAAAGGTCTTTGCCCTCCAGCAGTGGGACGATTCAAGCTAGTAATTATAATAATTATTCTGTTTACACTGAGCTACGACCATAGAGTCTTAGCAAATGTTTAATTAGCCATTAATTCTCTCCTTGACCTAATTTCTCGCGGTCCTTGTCTATGAATCTATGAATAGTCCACCTCATAAATTTTAGTAGCGTCGTTGGTAGATTTGTGTGTCTTTTTCTAGTAGATATTACGCCATTAGTTAGCATATTTATAATTTTAATGAACGATGACCGAGGAAGACGCCTTCAACACGAAACATTGGGATATAACAATAATAAGGAAAAGGAACTGAATCCTAGATTAATCAAGCAACCTTCGCAAAGTGAATCAACTGAAAATAATTTAATAGAAGGACAATTCGCACGGTTTAATCTAAGGTCCGTAAGCAGACTGTCTATTAAATAGAATATTGTCTATGAAAACAATGTTGGCGCGCACATTCGCAACGAAAGTCTCATAGACAAAGTTGTTAAAATTCCTGTTTTGACACAAGATAAAGCTATTATATATTCATTGATAAAGGAAACTGTGTAGGTAGTTGCAAAAAGTGTGGTAGTGTACACTATCTATGCTTAGACCATCCGCTACTTTAGCCACAAACAAAATATTCGTCCAAACCGGTGTTAGTTTACAAAGCTTTACGTAACACTGTCCAAACCAGAGTTTAACTAATTTAACTAAAGCAAAGTTCAAAATTGGAACGCGTCTGATGTTTCAAACGGATAGGAAGTGGCGGCATAACAAACAGTGGTGAAGTCTGAAATGAATGGCTTGGAAAGCTTATACCTTTAGCAAGGTTTGTTGTTATTTTAAGAGGATTATAACTGGCCATTAATTTAAGATATTTATAAAATGTGTCAGCAGGTTACAATTGACGTAATAAAAACTACCTATGCGGTGGCTGTTCAATGATAGCTGGGCAATACGGAAAAGGAAAAGATTTACCAGCGAACGTTTTGTCGGAAAATGAGCTCGTAAACCTCAAAACTGAGGAAATATTTCATTCGTTTCACTTGCAAAGCACCTGCAATCCAGGCACAGAAAGTTTGCTTAAACAAGGCTCAAATCGGCTTAAACAAACTTATTTACTATCGTACAATCAGACACTTTTTAAGTGTTAATAGCATCGTAATCGCGAAAAACAATTCATCTGTCCCATGCAAAACCTCGACCCAAATGGTTGGCTGATTATTTTTTTTGATTCCCATAGAGAAAGTTGGGCAATTGGATGGTCTGTACCACACCCCTAAATATGACCACACCTTTCTGATATACGCTGTATAAGAATGCAGCGATCAATATCATGCTACAGAATTAAATACTTCTGTTTCCCGACGTCAAATCAAAACGCAAGCGACTCCGATACTTCGCACTAGGCTACTTCCGCCGTCTTTGGTCCTTCTATAGTTCTAGGTAACCAATCCAATATGGCCCAATATGTTTTGTTTCCATGTTTTGCAATAGTCCTGCACCAACCGGGTATTGTCCTTGGGTGCTCTTGCATAGTGCATACAGGGATAATCGTCGGTTGATGCTTCAACACTTAAAATTGTCGGGGCATCTACGAGTTGGCTTCGGCCACTCGTACGCCTTCCAAAGGTCCGGGACCATATCGTCGCCTTCTTATTATTACAATAATCAAAATGAACTCACCTCCACAACCTGCCTCAGGTCTTCCACGTACACGTTCTCAGTCTGCACTATCTCCGCACACACTCTCTCCAGCTGAGATAGGCCTGGCAACTCGTCTACCAACTGAGCACCTGTAAACAAGGATATTATGTTATTGCTTTCGTTAATACTGTCTTGGACTATCAATTAGTTTACTCATACTAATTCGTACTCATCCCATTCGAAAAGAACATGTTCTCGCTCAGTTCTTGCGGTTTCGGTTGTATTGTCTTTGACTAACTATCAAAACTGGTAAGAGCTTCCGATCTCTCCATTTCAGAAATTTCTTATAATTATAGATTCAATCAAGTATGCAGTTCGCTATATTGTTTATTTCTTACTGCAAATTTCTTATCGTCAAACTCGTGGGCTTTAGTGTGCGTCTACAGGAGCGACACGCTTCGACGACAAAGGCAACGCAGCCGTCGAGTCCTCGGCGGCTGCAGTCGACAACATGCCCGTGTATTTGAGCATCGTACTCAAATACATCAGCGACTGCTTACCTCTGACGTCGACGCGTGTGTGTATGAGCACTAAGTCAAAGGCTATAAGCTCACCACTAAAGTAGGAGAGGCAACAAAAGGGAACACCGTTTAAAATGTGTTTTCCAATAAACAAAAGATCAACATTATTGAATTCGAAAATATATGTCACTATAGAAGTAAAAATGTTCAACTTACGTGGCGCATCTTCCGAATTCCTCTCCTCCGACACACTGGTAGTCATAATCCCAGCGTTGTTCACGAAATTATTGCTACCGTTAGCCGAAACCATGTCCGCATCACTGTGATCATCCAAGCTCTCGATTGAAGCCAAGTACGCAGAGTTCACTCCCCCTTTATTTTGCACACCACTACTAGATGTCGAACTCGAAGACGCAATGGAACTCATCGAAAGTGGCCGAGACACTTCCACAGGAGGATTTAATCTTATTACCTCCTTTTCACAAGTCTTCAGATTCCCAGTGGAACCGACAGCCTCAGGGTAGGGAACAGTTTTCGACAAAAGTTTCGAGGGGCTCTCGTTTTTATTCACGAAGTCTTTTCGATGCAAACTGTTTGTGCCTTCGGTCAGTTTCGGGATCTTCGCCGGCGACTGGACGGGACTTTTTGGAGTTGGCTTCATCGGCGAGTTGTCTTTCGATGACAGTTTGATATCGAATTCTCTATCGTTGGAAGTTATAGAGAGCTCGATCGATTGATCGATATAAGGAAGGGACAAGGATTCAAAGGCAGTTTTGTTGTTCACGATCGGAACATCGTAGATAGCGGGCCTGTTGTTCGTTGGGACATCATAGGTTTGAGCATCATCAATTTTAAATTCAGGTTTCAGAGGCACCGATATGACAGGAGATTCAATGTCCTCACTTTTGGACTTAGTAAAGCTTTTGATAGCACAGGGCTGGTCGTAGATATCGACGGAAGAAAGTATTTCGACACCAGACTGAGAGATCTTAGAGGTAGCTCCGACTAAGGGAATGTTAGATTTCCTCATTGAAGATCTACCAATATTCATTGTTTTCTTTTGAAATTTCAACGTGGTCGTTTCACTAGTCGCACTTGAAATCATCCGTTTCACATTTGGCGAGAGATTATCGAACGTCGTCTCTTGCTTCATTTCTTTAAACGTTTTTTGAACTTTACTTAACGTAGAATCACTGAACACTTTACACTTATCCGTATCTTCACTAGCACCGTTGTTATCACTTTTAGTTCGTATTGAATATAATGAGCTTTTGTTAAATGTTGCAATTGGGAGTTTGACACCTCCTGTGATCATTGTGTCGTCTCCAGTCTGAGATATGTCTTGTTGAGTCTCCTCTATTACTTCATATATCGTGTTTACAGGAGGGTCATTTCTTGCGTCTTTTGCGGTTTCCAATCGACTTGCTTCTGGCCTCAAACTCTTGCCTGGTTCTAGTAAAGAGTCGTATATACCGATCAGCGTAGGCGTCAGGTCCGTTGTGCTACCTGTAACAAACGATACGGTATCTTTAGTAAAACGCTACTAGTTTTCAAAATGAGGACATAAATGCAATAAAACTTGGACTTTACGTAGTTGGTTACAAGGTAGAAAGTTCTGTATGCTATTGACAATCATATTATTATAAACGCTAACAGAATTAAATTCAATTGAAATCTTGATAGCAATACAAACTTAACGCGGCATTCATGAATACCAATCCATCGATCATAAAATTAAGTGTTTCAATAAATCTTTAATAAAAATTATTCAGCAATGAAATTTATTTTAATGGTGCAATAAAATTAATTAGCATTAATATTTTATGAATAAGTGTTGTGTAAGGTTCTTTCGCAAATCACCCAATATTTTGTGAATGTCATAAAAAATAAATGTCTATTGAAGTGTGTTAATCTTTTAAGTCTTACTTTACCGGTTTTGAATACGGTTTAAGATTTCATAAAGCGCTAATGGACGCCTTGGAAGAGATTTGATTGTAAGACTGCTACATGTCTTTAAATAGGTACGTGATAAATAAGCAATAGAACTTATCATATTTATTAGGAAATAATAAAAGTAAAGACGGTAGCTGCTGAGGCAGGTGCGTAACGTTGTGGCTGGCCTTGATAGTAGCCTGAGTCAGAATGTTCAATAGGATACCTACTCTGATAGGCTGAGATCCACGATTGATTGAAGAAGTGGCAAAGTAAAGACGAATAATGTCCGTTATATAAAAATTTTGTTCTAACAGATGTTGAGATTGAGATTAATAAAATATTTCTAAAAGAAGATATTTCTAAGCCTGCACTTCAGTCATGCTTTTCTTTATACACAGAAAAAATTAAAAGTAAAAAAACTTTTTTTAAAACAAGCTTAGGTATAGTTAAATGCGCTAAAAACAATAAAATAAACTTTTCCTTTAAAACTTTTACTATCAACTTATAACATCATTGCACAATTTGTAAGATATAAAAACTTGTCGCGAGATACTAGTGTTTACTTAGTTTGAAAATTTTAAAAGTTAAAATCAATCAGATCATGTTATTTAATTTACTTGTTTAACTACACAGGTAAATCTCGCTTGTAAAAAAAGCGAGACTTATGTGCGGGTTTAGATCACACGAGCTATAAAATATTAATTGTCTATTAATGCATGCACGGCCTAATTTCACCGCGCCGTGTAATAATGGAGTACTTAAGTCACGCGTATCTAAATGTACTCTTTCATTTCGCCAGTTATGTTATAAGTGCCTAATTACCTACCACCTATGACATGGGCATGAGATAGGGGATGATCCTGTTGCTATTGTTACTAGAATTGTGTTAAAGGGTAGTTTGCTGCCTTTTAATTCATTGCTCGTATTGTTCCGCCCAAAAACATCTGTCAATCTAGATTGTAATCAGCAGTCGTCACCGGATTATGTCATTAGTCGAAAGCGTTGCCGAACGAAAAGCTTTTAAAGTTATTAAACGAAACTACTCTGTTTTGGGTCGATTTCAAAGACACGCGATGACTTTGATTTTATGAGTTTTTATTTTTTATTTATGGTCAGTTAAATACAGCTTTTCATGGGTGTTCGATGTAATTGGCTGTAGAGGTCATCGTCACATACACAGCGCAATTTTATATAGGTATGGTTAAAGGTTCGCATTACAACATCAGTATTATTTTTTACTTGCTAAATTAACTGAGGGTTTAATGGCTTAGTTAAGCTCATTAAGATTGAAGATATATACATTTTTAAGTAAATGTAACTGCGGTACATTGGAAGCTTCTAATTTTCAAAGGTTAGCATAAAAACGTCCTACAGACCGAATTTCGGCGCTGGCGACCAATCTCAGTGGAGACCAGCTTTCGGCGCGGGAGACGATATTACAGTGCACAAATGTGTGCGCAGGCTCAGGTACACCCTCTCTTTCCTCACTCTCATAGTCGTAGTGGTAGTCGAAAAGTTAATGATATTGATGGGTATCACTAAATTTTGTATATTTTTATTTCAATTTCCTAAATAATATTTAAATAATGTAAAAGCTAAGAGACTTAAAATAATTGTTAATTAATTAGGTAGAAATACAATAATATTTGTTCGAGCCGTTTGTGGTTGAAATATTTAGGACTAGGTCCGAGTGCCCACTTAGTTTTTCGAGACATTGCCAAGCGGTTGGCATTCACGTGACCAGAGGGCTATTTTTTGGCCAAAGCATCAGCATTGTCATACGTCCTAACAATGCTACCAGCATTTTGTGCACTTTTCCTATTGACAGCGATGCGGGTGAACTTTTGATGCCCTATTCTTTCCCCCTTCTTCTTTATATATTGATAGTTCAATTAAAAGTTTAAAGACAAAACTTACTCGTCCAGAATTTACAAAAGAGAATTGAAGGACAAATTAACTAAAAAAACTAACTAAGCAACTACAGTCCCTGTACGGTGAAACCATACACTAATAAATGCACTAATGCCTATTCGTGCATTTTTACCTCAGTTCGCTAATTGATATTAGTCGAGCATTCAGTACACGCTTAACGGTCATCGCGTGTGCTCCCTCGCTCCTTTGTATTACCAAACCTTTGGTCCGGATATTATATTTAATTTAACTTTTTAAGCAGCAGTATCATTTAGCCATCCTACTAGCTTCTACATGGTCCTTCGAGCTATCGGGCGGGACCTCGCGAGTTTTAGTATTCATTTAGCATTTTTGGGGAGTAGCGTGTATTAAGTAACTTGTGAGTGAACTCGTCTAGAAATCAGCACATTGGATTGCAGTGATACTTGTGATTTGTGGACATACTTTCGTAACCGCAAAACTTTAGCAAAGCGTTTGTAGCAAAACCCTAGCAGCACAGGGTGGAGTTGCAAAAATTAGTTAACAAGAGCACCGTCACTAAGCATCCCAAGCAACGTGACATCAGCGCCTCTAGGAAGGGGCAATCAGCATCTTGAGCAGCAAGCAGCACATCGGTATTGAAGCAGCAGCAGCACTCGGTATCTACAGCAGCAGGGTGTCAGTGCCCAACTACAGCAGAGCAGCAGCATTTGGAGTGCAACAGCAAATCAGCGGCAGTCGAAAGCCAGTTTCGTACAAGTAAGATCTTTCCATTTTTCAACATAAACAAACTAGCAGTATAATGGAGGAGCTTTACTACCAGCAACTTCAACTTAGCGAGGCAATTAAGAAAATACCGATAAATATAAAAAAGGATAGCGCCGAGAGGAAATCGGACGACTATTTTAAAAGGCGATTAGAGTTGTTAGAGAGGTATTGGTCAGATTTTCAGAACAATCATTTAGCTATCTGTCAATATGGGGTCAAAGATCATTCATATTTTATAAATTCCGAGCATGAAAACATTAGCAAACATTATACAGCAGCCAAGTCTCTCATCAATGAACAACGTCAACAGTTGTTAAGCAAGCTAACGCCTATGAAATCCGTTAGGAGTACTCAACCAATACAGGAGCAACAAGAGGACGCCGAACTAACTGAAGCAGGACCATCGGGTCATGAGCAGCCAGCAAAAACTAGCATGTTACGTACATTGGAGTCAAAAGGCTCTACCAGCAAATTAGATGACATGCTGCGTAAGCAAACAGCAAATTTCAGAGCATTCAAGAGATCAGCAGGGTTTATCGACCTAGACGCCATGTCAGAAAAATGGGAGATGGAGGACGCCTTGAGAACACTTCAAGCGCGCTGGTCGCAAATTGATTCACTCCATTGGGAGATAGATAGCGAGATAGGTGGAGAAGAAGAGGATTACGAAGAAGTGTATATTCAGCATGAGCTATCATATATTCAGTTGAAGAAAATGATCAATAAGAAGCTATGGACTGTATCGCATAGAGAGCACTCCACACCAAAACTGGATATACCTGTATTTTCAGGAAACTACCAACATTGGACGTCATTTAAAGACCTCTTTAGCGAAGCTATTCATAACAACCCTACCTTGTCGCAAGCGCAAAAAATGCAATTTCTAAAAGGGAAGGTCAGGGGAGAAGCAGAAAAACTTATTCAGCATCTTCCTATAAGTTCCGATAACTATCATACCTGTTGGGAAATCTTAAACCATCGGTATAACAATAAAAAGCTAATATTTACGTGTGTTATCAATACTTTACTAAGCTTACCGAGTACGCAGCATCAAAAGCTAGGTCATATTAAGCAACTGCATGACGTAGCACTAGAAAGCTTGCATGCTATACGGAACTTAGGAATTGATATCAGCACCTGGGATCCGCTTCTTGTGCATTTATTAGCGCAGAAGCTGGACAGCGAAACGTACGGAGATTACATAGCCTCCCTTAAAAATTCAAGAGAGCTACCGGTAATGCAGGAATTCTTAGACTACTTAGAAAGTAAGTTTACGAGCCTGGAAACTTCTCACAGGAAGTTAGATCAAGCAACACCGAAATCAAATAATCATTCAAGTAGCGATGTTCCTGAAAACCAAAAGGCAAGACGACATAACTTTAACTTGGCCAATAAATACAATAAGCCACAGCCATATTCAAGAGCCTTACACGTGTCTACCACAAAATGTCAATTTTGCGGTCAACAACATGCCATGTTTAATTGCATAAAGTTTTTGCAATTGTCTAACGAAGCGAAAATTAAATCAGTAGCAAAATTGAAATTATGTCCAAACTGTTTGTTTGATCATAATGGCAAGCAATGCATTTCCGTTAGGCGATGTCGCAAATGTGACGGAAATCACCACTCCGTTTTACATGACGCTTACTCAAACAATATATC
This sequence comes from Mesoligia furuncula, assembly GCA_916614155.1. NCBI lineage: Eukaryota > Metazoa > Arthropoda > Insecta > Lepidoptera > Noctuidae > Mesoligia > Mesoligia furuncula. The sequence continues at coordinate 15,352,749 of OU744815.1, read as the reverse complement.
GCATTCGAGCAACGTAGCAACAACAACAACTGACCCAAACCCAAAAGATAATGTCGCAATGAGTGCGCAATCGCATGTGTCTCAAGATGATCCAGGGACGAATGAAGTATTATTAGCTACAGCCTTGATAAAGGTCGCAGCGATGGATGGATCATATCAAATTTTAAGGGCTCTCATTGATCCTGGATCACAAGCGTCTATAATAAAAGAAAGTACAGCAAAGAAACTAGGATTACGTAGATCAAAATTCAATGGAAAGGTATGCGGAGTAGGTGAAGTCGTACAGAATTGTAACGGTGTGGTCACACTGAGCTGTTTCTCAATGTATAACGACTTTTCGTTTACCACCAACGTACTTGTCATGAACAACATACTTAAGGATATCCCGTATAAATCCTTTGACACATCGAAGTGGTCCTACTTAGAAAATCTTAAATTAGCGGATCCATATTTTAACATTAGCCAGTGGACTTATTACTGAGCGCTCAAGTCAATGGCTTGATATTAATGGGAGGATTGATCAAAGGAGAGAGTGTATCGCAGCCAGTATTGCAAGAAACACAGCTTGGGTGGATCATATACGGTGGTGGCCAAACAGCATCACTACAGTGCAACGTGATCATGAATAATATCCACGATATTCAGCATTTTTGGGACATCGAGGATATAAGCGAAAAATCAAACTTATCATTGGAAGATCAAGAATGTGTTGATTTTTATTCATCAACTACAAACCGCCGCGAGGACGGCCGGTATGTAGTAAAACTACCACTTAAAGCAGACATTAACGAAAAACTAGGTTCATCTAAAGAGATGGCAATAGCACAGTTCCAAAATCTGGAACGTAAGTTTAGCAAACAACCTGTTCTAGCAGAACAATATAAAACATTTATTAGTGAGTACATAGCCTTAGGACATATGGTGCCTAGTTACAGCAATAAAAACAAAGAAGCGCTATCGTGTTACTTGCCGCACCATTCAGTCCAACGAGCAGAATCAGCAACTACAAAACTGCGGGTCGTGTTTAACGCGTCCGCAAAAACATCAAGCGGATATAGTGTGAATGACCTGATGTATAAAGGTCCTAATTTACAGCAGGATCTACAAGAACTGATACTGAAGTGGCGGCAATATCGTTATGCTTACACATCAGATATCGAGAAAATGTACAGGCAGATAATGGTGGATGAAGCAGATCAGCAATATCAGCAAGTCATCTGGAGGTATGCGCCAGATCAACCACTACAGACGTACAACCTTACTACCGTCACATACGGTACAAAATCAGCACCATTTCAAGCGATGATGACATTAAAACGTCTAGCCTCAGATGAACGTAGTGAATTTCCGGAAGCAGCAAAGATTCTAGAAGAATCATTTTATATGGATGATCTGGTCCATGGTTCTCACTCTATCGAAAGAGGAAAGCAGCTCATCGAAGATCTCAATAGATTATTAAAATCAGGAGGTTTTACACTGAGAAAATGGTCAGCAAATCATCCGGAACTGCTCGAAAATATAGAGCAGAGCAACAGCAATGGCGAAATCATCTTTAACTTCAAATCAGAAAACACGTCAAAAACATTAGGCCTTCGTTGGAACTCTTGTGATGACATGTTTACTTTCAAATACAGCGCAGCTAATCCAAACGCCAAAATTACTAAACGACTACTTTTGTCAGAGATATCAAAAGTATTCGACCCGTTGGGGTGGTTGTCCCCACTCACAACAAAATTAAAGCTGATATTTCAAAAGCTGTGGTTAAATAAAATGCATTGGGATAAAGAAGTTCCTGCAAACATCAAAGATGAATGGGTAACGATAAAAATAGACATGGAATATTTGAATCAATGCAAAATACCGCGCTGGATCGGCTATCAACCTAATAACGTCATAGAACTGCACGATTTTTGTGACGCATCGACTAAAGCCTACGCGGCAGTTATTTACGCGCGATTACAGAAAAATGATGAGCCATCTGTGGTACTAGTAGTTGCAAAGACTAGACTAGTACCTATTTCTAAAAGCGTATCTTTACCAAGATTAGAATTAAGCGGAGCGCATTTACTAGCCAAGTTAATGAACAAAGTTATTACATGTTATAGCGAAATGGACCTTCGGATATATGGGTGGACGGATTCCATGGTAGTCCTAGGGTGGCTACAAGGCGATCATAGCCGATGGAAACCCTTTGTTGCGAACAGGACTAAAGTTATCACAGCAACCATGAAATCAAGCTGCTGGCGATATGTTAAGTCGGAGGATAATCCGGCAGATGCAGCCAGTAGAGGCATTTCAGCCTCACAATTGAAAAATCAAACCCTGTGGTGGCAAGGACCGCAGTCATTGAAAACGTTTGATGACAAATTAGAAGCAAAGCAAAGCATTTATACCACGGATCAAGAAATAAAGGCAAAACCAACACCAAGCACAGTGAATGCTGCCCAAACAGATAACAAGAAAAGCATCATACTACAATTGTTACTTAAATTCAGCTCACTTAATAAAATAACTAAAATACACACATCAAAAGTGTCTAGGGATCAAGCATTTTTATGCGGATTTCTTGAGATTGAGATGTGGCTTTGTAATAAATTTATGATTTTATAAATTTATATGGATCCTTTTTGGTGCATTTCATAATTTGAATCAGGAACTGTGAATCAAATTCGAGTAAAAGATGAAAATCAGCTGTCAATATTTTCCCTATAAAAACATACAACGCATTGAAGACATTATTAGTGCTACTGTTTCCCTACTACTGATTAAAACCAACGTTATTATGGAGCGGCGACGTCATTTAAGCAGGGAAGAAATGCTCAGAGCCGTGGGAATGATAGAAGCTGGTTCCCGGCAACGTACTGTGGCTTTAGCTCTGAATACAAGTCAGAGTGTTATAAGTCGACTTTGAACACGTTACCGAAGCACTGGTACCGTGGCTGAGCGCCATGGAGGACGGTATCGCTGCACCACACGGAGACAAGACCGATACATTCAAATCTTAACTCGAAGAGCTCCAACAATAACCGCCATGATGTTAGCCGTGAGGCTTCATCACTCTTCAGGGAACTTAATTAGCGACCAAACAGTCAGAAACCGCTTGCATGAAGTGAACCTTCATTCCCGAAGACCGCTACGGGTACCACCTATAGCAATGCACAATCGTAGGATTCGATATCAATGGGCTCTTGAACACAGAAATTGGGCAGAAGAACAATGGCGTTTCGTGTGCTTTTCTGATGAGTCTCGTTTTGGTATGAGACCGGATACAAGACGTATACGACACTGGAGAACCCCTGGACGCCAACAGCGATTAAAATCCTGCCAGGAAGTCCATCCTTATAGTGGTGGAACCATCATGGTATGGGCGGGTATTTGGATCGGCGGAAGAACTGAGTTGATTTGGATCAGAGGCAACCTCAACGCTCAAATTTATGCTGAGACGATTGTATCAGACGTCATCGTTCCTCTACAAGTGCAAATCGGTCCCTTATTTCAGTTAATGCATGATAATGCACGACCGCACACCGCAAGAGTTGTAAGACAGACTCTCGCCGCAGCTAACATCAATGTCCTGCCCTGGCCTGCTCAGTCGCCAGACTTGAACCCGATTGAGCATGCATGGGATATGCTACAGAGAAGAGCTCTGCCGAATATGGAGGGTATCCAGTCGCAAGAAGACCTTTTTTTGTTGTTGCAACGAACATGGGCGGCCATTCCACAGCGTGATTTGGATGAACTCATTTTGAGTATGCCAAACCGATGTTCTTGTGTTGTTAGTGTTCGCGGTAGAAACACGGATTATTAATTGTTTAAGTTACCCAATAAAATTTTAAAGAAAACTGTTATTTCAGTCTTTTTTTCGAACTTTTGTGTTAGTGGTTCAAATGTCAAAAATCCCTTTATTAGGAAAATGGCAAAGGACATGGATAAAGTGTGGCCCTGCACGGACAAAGACTTAAATATATTTAAAAAAGAACTTATAATACTTGAATTTCTATCATGACTTTCATTTCTCCGCACATGTGTGTGGGAAAATATCAATTTAAAAGGGTATTATTTTGTTTGTTTTATTTTGACTTCCATCCGTGAGTTTCAAATGTTGCAATTATTTGAAATAAGATGGTAATTAGTACATGTTCATCGTTCGAAACAACATGTATTTACCTGTATTTTAGATAATAGAGTAAAAAAAAAATATATTTTTATGCGCGTTTAGTGATAACGGAAGTAAAAGTAAAAAAGACACATTTTATTTATCTCTAATTAAAAATCAATAAATCAAGTAGGTGGTAGTAGTTTTCTTCAAAGTAATGGAAACACTGTATTCTTCTGTTAAGGCAGTTACAGACGAAGCAATAGATGTTTTCAAAATAAATCTTAATTCGATATAGTGTTTGACCCAATATTCACACAACATCACGCCTGTAATCCTCGAAGGGTTAGGCAGAGGTATACCTATAGTACCTACCCCCCCCATTTCTAAAGTTATATTCAAGTCCCATGACATAGAGGGCGAGCCTCCGCGCTGCTACTGAGAAACTCAATACAACATAACATAATTACATAGAAATTAACAGATAGTGTCTAATAGATATTTAGTTCAAGACACATTATTGTATTATTATAGTAAGGTGATTTAAAATATATTTTGACATATTTTTGTGACATTTACGATATTATAATTTCTGTTATATTAAACACATGCACAGCTAAACCTAATAATTATATATTTGACTGCACCTTATCATACAACACAAAATATCAGTTTTATTATTGTGACGCGCCTAAATGACTAGATGTATGAACGTGGACAAACCAAAACGAGTAAGTAGGTAAGGGTCATAATACTTAGTAGAGGGCGTTTTATAGTTTCTGCCTTCCCGCATGGCATAAGCAGGTAGTTTATGTATGTTTGTATACATACTGCAGCTAGGTACGTGTGATATGGGTTTTATGTCGATTGTCATGACAAAGTCAAGACATTTGCCTTTCATTAATAATTTGACAATTTAAGTCATTCCTGTGTAGGTTCTTGTGGCTCGCATATTGAATGATTTCTTGTGGTGTTTTACGATGACCTTTGGCTTTGTTTCTGGATATCTGTTGTTGTACCTTGGCTACTTGCACTTTGGACAACTGATTTTGCCCTTTTTCTAATGGAGAACCAGCGCTGCACTAACTATGGTATAGCAACGTTTCGCATAAGGAGACATTTGTGGGATTCGGATGAAATACAATCTGTTATAAGACAGTGGATTACTCCGTGATTGGTGAGTTTTAACACGCGTGAGTTTTCAGTAACGTCTTCAGCACGTCTTTTAAGGGTGTAGCTCTTTGTTTATACTTATGTAAGTTGTTTATTTTAGGTCACTGCGTCTGATAATGTGTGCCATTCTTGCTAGTTACTGGCTAGGCAGACATTATCACAGTCTGGTACAAGTGGAAGACCAAACCCTAGTGTTTGCCATCGTAATGTGTGTGTAAACTGTGGAAGATCCCTGATGCGTGTTCGTTTTCACACACTGACACGGAACTCTGAGAGCAATAGACACATTCATGATGTTATATCTGAAAGGATTTTTCCTCAACAAGTTAGTATGAAAAATGTTTGCGCTTCAATATGTTTATACAATTATTATCTTATGAAATGATACATTATGAACTTTTTCGTATATATAGGTGAGACCGACAACCTCTATTTGCCACCCATGCCGCCAACGAGCTTACAGAGCGCAATCTCCAGTACCTAGGCGGCCCAACAGCGTCAACGACGACGGTCAGCAACAAGAAAATATAAATGTGCCACCAGTCCCCGAGCTTCTACCGTTCCCTGAAGTTCCACCAGTCCCTGAAGTTCCACATGTTGAAATATTTGTCACATTGCCAGATTCTGTAGAGCTAATAGTACAGAAAGACATTGCTTTGTTTTAGGATGCTAGAACATAGATGTTACAAAAAGGTCTTATGTCGGGCGTCTTGGGGGACTGTCTTATGTAATTTTGACGTTCATAAAGTGCTGATTCTCAGCCTAGTTTGAATAAATGACTTTTGATTTGATTTCCTCATACAGAGAAAGAACGAGCATTGATCACTACGCTTATTCATATATTACGTTCATACAAACGAACTAAAGAGTTTTCTTTAAAATATTAGTCATCATCATCATTCAGCCAAAGAAGTCCACTGCTGCTCATAGGTACCTAAGCCTCACATGCTGAACATATGACCTGGTAGAAGTCGCAGGAATTCGCGAGAAGCACGGGACCGGTCTATGTGATACCTATACATTATTGTACACACGTAGTTAAATATGATTAAAAGTAAATAATAATAATACCAGCCTATTGTTATCTCATCTCGTACCGAAGAGACACGAGCATTGCACGTTTGCTCAAGACCGGGTTGGCGATATCTATTTTAACTAGAAGTCCAGGTTTCCTCACGATGTTTTTTCTTCACCGATGTCAGTAATGTCCAAGATAATCTCGGAAACTACATATGAATTTTAAAAAAGTGACACTGGTAGGTACTTGCCCGGAATTGAACCCACAACCTCGTGCATGAGAAGCGAAGCATTAACCACTGGACCATCACGACAATGTACATATTATTGTCTACTGTATTTAAACGTCAAAATATCATACCAGAATGATCACCTAAAATGTCTTATATCTCGTCACCACCGACTTCTGGAGTAATAAAATATAAACAGGACTATTAAGTACAAATATTCCTTCATGATATATATTGTTTTATTAATGTCCGTGCTGGACCATACTTGTATGGGAGCGTTATCCTTCTCCTTTCTTTATTAATGCAAAGGTGACTTGGTTTATCGTTACTGTGACAAACGAAAACACTTTATTTGATGAATCCTTAAAGAAAATTTTAATTAATATCAATCAGGAGAAAAGTTATTGCAAAAATATATGTTGATCCCTAGACACTTTTGATGTGTGTAGTAGCATGGCTTTTACGAGCCATCAAAACGATACAATTTAAGCGGATTCCAGCCACGTTAGGTAAACATAGTGGTCTGCCTGAATTTCTTACGATATCGCCTGCTTCAAGCAATAAAACGGAAGATAAAAAGGTTAATCACGAAATCAGCATCAACTTAAGGGAACCTGAAGAGCGGAAAACAAGCAATAAAATAAAATCTAAGTTGGTATTAGTAGTAATATCGTTAATCTTTTTCATGTCATTAATAACATCATCTCACGCAGCTTTTAACATATCAGCGTTGCCCAATAACAATTCGCTGTATTTCGAAACAGTGGGCAACATGCAAGTTATTCGAGACAAATGGAATCTTATTATTTACTATGACATGAGCCCTTATTGGGAAGGGAATACAGCTGCCACAAAGTTTTTGGATTATTTACAAAGACTCTGCTCATCCCTAAACGATACTAGTCAATGCAACATGATAACGCTTCAATTAAAACACGACTACAAAGAAATACAGCATTATAATCAACTTATGATTAATCAGCATTTTGACGCGCGCACCAGACAGCGTCGCGGTCTCATTAATGGTATCGGTTACGTGGCCAATAGCCTGTTCGGAGTATTAGACGAACGATTCGCCGAACAGTACAAGAAAGACATAGAGCTTGTAAAACAAAACAAGCGTCATCTTGATAACTTATTAAGAAATCAGACTTCCATCATCGAAGCTGAATACAACGTATTGAAAAGAACCGAGAAAACTATCCAATTACAACATAAAACTATAAACAAACACTTGAATCAATTAGATAATGCAGCCTTTGTTATTAAGCAAGAAGTTGAAGGCTTAGCTAAAAAACAAGATTTTGCCCTGTCGGCACTCACGACCATCAACTTACTTCAAAACCTAAAAAGGATTCAGGATACTCTGTTAGATATTATCACGGATATCTACCACGGGAAATTCAACACTCACCTGTTAACACCGGATCAGTTACAACGTGAGTTACAGTTTTTTTCAGGACAATTAACAAAAGATACTACATTGCCCGTGGACAACCTACAGTCTGATCTAAAACATGTTTATAGTATTCTGAAGGTCAAGGCGAGAATGATGCAAGAATACTTCATATTTGAGATTACATTCCCATTGACCAGCAGAGATAGCTACAAAATCTATAAAATCATACCAGTTCCACAGCAAGTTCAAAACGATATGATTAGCGTACTACCAGCTGCAGACTTTGTAGCTATTAGTTTGAAAAAAGATGCTTTCTTCACAATGTCGTTTATAGAACTCCAGTTATGTCTGCACAATGATATCTCATATTTGTGCCAAGCTAACAAACCGATCAATCATTTGAGCATTGATGAAAAATTCTGCAAACTGGATAGCAATTTAAAACAATGCATTGTAACTAAATCCCCTTGTCAAGACAGGTGGCTTGAATTAAATGAGCCAGCGAGGTTCATGTACTTCTGCTGCAATACCTACGCGGTGCGGATTATATGTCAAGATCAAGTTGCCTATAAACAGGTGACAGGAGTCGGTATCATTGACCTAGACTCGAAATGCATAATAAAAAGTAATGAGTTTACTTTGTATTCTCATGCCCTATCAGCTAACACAATTAAATATAACTCTGAAATTGTAACCCCTCAGATAGCAGAATTAAATCATATCGTAAATATATCATTATCTCATTACACCGCATACGAAGATCCAATAAACAGCACACTAGCCGATCTGGGAGAACGAATAAAACAACTGAAAGCTGCCAATACTAACTCACCAGATTACACTCTGTCTACGCACGATATTCATCAGTATACTATTTGTTATTGCCTGCTGGGTGTAGCCGTTTTGGTGGCAGCGTACTTCATATGGAGGAGGTGTCGAGCAGTTTCTTCAGTGGAACTATCCCAAAGTGTGGCAAATAGTGTTGTGATTTCGCGAAAGCAGAGTACGGCTGACCGTCAGCCAAGTGAAGTGAACTTAACTAGTGCTAACACTAATTGTAAACGGGACATTGCTACGTCACCTATATCTAAAACGTGTCGCTTTAGATTAGAAGACGTGTAACTTTTTTGTATCTTTTTGGCCCGGGAGCATGTACGGTGAAACCATACACTAATAAATGCACTAATGCCTATTCGTGCATTTTTACCTCAGTTCGCTAATTGATATTAGTCGAGCATTCAGTACACGCTTAACGGTCATCGCGTGTGCTCCCTCGCTACTTTGTATTACCAAACCTTTGGTCCGGATATTATATTTAATTTAACTTTTTAAGCAGCAGTATCATTTAGCCATCCTACTAGCTTCTACAGTCCCCATTGACTATAAGAACAAAACAAATTGTCTATTTTATCAATCAAGCCAGGTAGGTATACATCTCAGTGACTAAAAAGCAATTTCGTAGATACATCTAAAGTAGGTACCACCAAGAAAATGGAGTGGTTACAAAAGAGTATTAATGACGTCCCGCGGAGCACTATAAAACCTGATTTACATGATAATAGATAGAAATACAAGTTATTTTGTACTTGTACCACAAAATAGATAGTTACAGAAGGTAGGGTCTAAACAACGGGCGAAAACGCACACACACATAGACACGCTACACGTACAGCGAGTGCAAGCACACTCGCAACTATCTATTCTGTACTAGTACTAATTAATTTATTAAAAAATATATAATATATATAAAGCTAAAGAGTTTTTTTTTTTAGTTAGTTTGAACGCGATAATCTCTGGAACTACTGGTCGGATTTGAAAAAATATTTTTGCATTTGATAGCCCAACTCCTGGGGAAGGCTATTTAACATCACGGCGAGAAAAAGGAAAAGATAAGAAAGAGCTCTCAGCGAAAACGAAGTAAAAGCGCGGGCAGGAGATGCGGTGCAACGAGTTGGGTTGGAGGAAAAGTTTCACGCAGAAGAAGGTGCGGGCAGAAACTAGTCTATACTAATATTATAAAGACGGGTACATAAGGCGATCTCAAACAAAAAGCTAGTGAGATCGCCGTCCATACGCGTCTATGTATGCGTGCGGCTGTTTTCGCTCGTTTTATATGTATCCGCCCTTCTGATGTTGTCTATTCTGTGGTTGTACTATCGCACTCCGACAGTTTACCGTAATAAAATATCTATTAACTTCGTTTGATGCTCTTTTATTGGTCTGATAAGAAAGGATCGTGTTGAATTACTTTTTATGGGTTTTCAAGGCTATCTTTTTACTTAAGCTTGCTTTGCGTGCTGTAAGATTGTGATGAAGTGCTTTTAGATTATTTGTATATTTACCAAACGCTTCATTTTCTTTGTTTCTTTTTTTTTTTTAATTCGTGATAATTCTAACTCATAACGTTGCCTATTGGCTACTTAGAACTTGCAATGTATGATCATCTACGGTCAATTTCAGTCAATCACAACAGTGATAGGGCCAAATCAATGCCTCACGTGTCCAATTACCAAAAGGCAAATTTCCGTAATTAAAAAAGTTCAAAATCTAGTCGCAATCTCGTCAAAAATTTAGGGAAATTAGATGTATTTTTGACAGCTTGAGACTGAGATCAGACTGTAAACAATTGATCTTGCAAGAGAGTTTTTTTATAACTATCTGTAGTCAGACTTTGCATTAGCTGCAGTAAAATCACAGCTATGTGTTACTTAAATGACTGGAATTGGTGTCTTTTTGTTTTTTCGCGGCCATCAACCATTATCTTGTTTTTCTAGTACAGAATAGTGTAACAAACGAAACTTATTTGACATGCATATCTCTAAACTCAGTCCGATATGAGTTACTGAGATGTGTCATTTTACTGCAGCTAATTAAAAGTCAGACTATAGCTTCCCTTGTTCCTTGATTCTTATCTGTTTGGCTAGGTTATCCTTCATTATCATTATCTTCTTTAATCATTCTTCGTCTTACTTTTCATTCTTCTAAATTACATTATTATGTTCCAATACTACATTAATACACACCGCTTGAACAACCCCTATGTACTGCCAGTCAACTGACTGTAAACGTCCTTAAAATTACGAGAAGTATCCCTCAGACCGGTTGATCTTGCAAAAGAGTTTTTTTTTAAAACTATCTAGTTTTCCCTTGTTAGAGATTCTTATCTTTGGCTAGGTTATCCTTCATTATCATTATCTTCTTTAATTATTCTTCGTCTTACTCTTCATTCTTCTAAATTACATTATTATGTTCCAATACTACATTAATACACACCACTTGAACAACCCACATGTACCATTTCTTCATAGACACTGTCAGTCAATCAACTTTATTAGTTTCCTAACACCGATACAGGATGCTCTGTATCATCTCAAGGAAGGGAATCACTTGATCGGAGCAATACTCGGCGGAAATGCCCCATTCAGAGGGCGAAGTTCACTGGCACAGCATTGTATAGAGATGTTGATACCGCTGCGTAGGTTTATTTTATCGATGGTAGGGTCATAGAAATTGGCTGCAGTGTTCTTATCGTAGGTAACATACCAAAAGCTGTGATCACCAAATCGTCTATCAATCGTGGTTAAGAAATAAATAATAATTAATCAAATCATTGAAACGAAAAGACGACATCGCGACAGGCCCAGACGGAGATGGCGGGTTGAGCTGGACTCCTTTAACAAATACTGATCCTTGGCAGCTCTGGACAGAGAGAGGTGGAAGGAGAGTTGAGAGACCTTTCCCCAGCAGTGGGACATTAATGGCTAATAAAAGAAAAACGAAAATAAATGAAATTCATGAAAATAAATTAAATTAATTCCATATTTTTGTTCTATGTTCTATCTAATGGCATCATTTACACTTACGGTATGATGCTGAGTTTAGATAAATCATCAATAAATATAGGCAAAGAATGAGTACAACCTATATTGTATAGAAAACATTATAGAAATAGTTCTAAATTTTTGCGCTTTAGCACTGAAATCAATAGTAATTATTTAGGTTAAAGAAGACGGGTACCTACAGTTGTATGTTAATAAACATGCTAAATTCATTCATAACTTCTAAGAATTGGTAGCATCATCTCCACAAACATCAGTACTCCGGTACTAGGATCACAGAGATGAGTCAGAGTATTTTCGTCACCGGTAATAGCCGTCGTTCATTACGTATATTGTCTTACATGTGCTACTAATTGCACCTTGTGTCACTCTGTAATAGATTATGAAAACGAATGTGCTAAATTCTTCGTCATGAAGTGTTCGTGGTCTAACGCGTTTCTGAATTAAGAATTTGAAGTTGAGAACTTGTCAAACTCGATGGAATAAGAAATTCAAGATTTCTTACGTCATATGCATAAAAGAATTGAATTTCGAACCTTAAGTAAGTAATGCTAAAGTAGTGTTATGCCTTTTGTACACATCACGGTTTCTTTACGGTACGGCGTATAAACCGTGACGTAGAAAAAACGTGTTTGACAACAAGCTTCCATAGTGATTCATACAACACTGACGACTGTGCCTACCTACACATGGCGAATGAACCGTAGTTTTTCACAGAAAGAAAAACGTGTATGTACAACTTCAATTTCTCAATTGAGAAACCGGCACTAAATCCACTTTAATTACTATTAGAAGTATTTAAAGTAAACTAGCGACAAGCTATCTTAACCTAAATCGTTAAGAAATAATATCAAATGCAAATTTATTTCAAGTCAATCGTTATTTTTATTTTAAAATTAATTAGATGAATATCTAATTTATTTTAAAAAAGGCCGATTGACTTGAACGAAATTTCCCGTAATGTGATTGATTTTCAAAATCCACCGGTAGTTTACATCCCGCCAATAACTTCATAGCCACCTTACAATAATTATAGAAAGAGAAAAAATAATCTACAATAACATCGACATACTTAGACAGTAGACCACACAACTCGTACCTTCGAAGCAACATAACATCGCCTTTAACGACCATGCTAATTCACTAAGTAAATATTTTCTCAAACAATCATACATCCTCGCCACAGTATTATGTATCTTTTTAGCTAAAACTTAAACGGGCTGACTCACCGACACCCACGAAGGTGCAGAATTAAAATTCTATAGAACATTCCAAGTCTGACTCATTTAAGTTCAGCCAGGACATGCCAAAGTCCTGACAATAAAAAAATGGCAAAAACTTAAGAATTATTTGTTACAAACTAAGAAATTTATATCGATAGGTACCGGAAAAGAATGGGATGCAAAAGAAACAAAATAAATACATACATTCATACATTACCAACCCGCAGTGGGGACGCGTGGTGTCAGCATACTCTCTCTCGAAGAGAGGAGGCCAGTGTCCCAGCATTTTAGAACATTATAGGCTGATTATGCTTAATATGCTATTCATACATTGCCTTAAATATCATGGATTGTGTGAGGAAAGATATGAAAGTGAAGGGAGTGAATGATAGCGTGACGGTTAACAGGGAAAGACGGGAAGAGACAGCGTGTTGCGCCGACCCCAAGTAACATGGGACAAGGGCATGAAGATGTTGATGATGTTGATGATAGAGCTCTAGAAGGAGTCTGTCACACGGTTAAGAGTGGCATAAACAATGCAAACATCCTAACTAATATTATAAATCTGAAAGTAAGTGGCGCTATGTGTCTTTCGAATCATGATTGAAATATGACCCGACTTGCTGAGCAGTATTCTAACAAAAATTACTAGGCTTGCATGAATTCACGATAGTATTGCAATCATTAGTATTATGCTTTTAAAATAGGATTTGGATGAAATTTGGCACACAGTTAGTTTATAATCTGGATTAACACAGGATCCTCGTTATCCCGGTATACCTAATACGTTTCCGTGGGATAATTTCCGACCTCCACGCGGGCAGAGCCGCGGGCAAAAGCTAGATATACATATACCTTTAAACACATAATAACAATAACTATTGGGTTTTAACTGTGTTAATTTGCTTTAAACTCGATCTGCCATAATGGTTGTAAATTGTAAATTAATGCCAAGAGGCTACGTTTACTAGTAACTTGATACTGGTTAGACAATGCAGGACAATAGCCTGGAATGTAGGGGCACTAGGAAACTCATTAACAACAACAATGCTACATTATCCTATTACGGTACCTAGAATTGCAAGCCATAATGTGACTACTGACTACACAGTAATAAATAAAATTTATCAACCCCAACAATTACTTAACGGGCTCTTGAAAACAATGATTATATTACTCGTAGCAAGTTTATAACTTATGCCACTAATTTAGGTACACAAGGCATCAAAAATGCTGACAAAGCAGAGGACATCCGTTGCCTACAGTAACTTAACTTCTTCAAAAGTCCATATTCTCTACTATTCGCAATCAAATAAATAAACTCATCCAGTATTGTAGTTTACTACTAGGGTTTAGCTTTAGCCTCTCTTTTAACTTATAACTTTTCCAAAAATTATCCAATCTGTTAGTAGGGTTTCGTATCAACCTTTCCCATTAAGGCAGAAGTACTCCAATAATGCCAGCTGTTTCTTATAATGAAAATGATGAGGATAGTATTTATGACAACTACTTGTTGTGTGCATAATCTTTGATATTACAAATTCCTCAAGTCTTCAATCATATACAGAAACTAGCTTCTGCCCGCGACTTCGTCCGCGTGAAATTCGTACTTTCCTATTATAATTTCGAAAATGTATGTTTATGATTTTTATCATTTATTCGGCCAATTTTTTAGTTTATAGCTCAAAGGGATCAGATTTTTCAAGTAAACTATCCCAGATTTTTACCCCCCAGGAGAGTAATTTTGAAAAATCTTTTGGGATGTGTTCATAACTTGACTCAAAGACCCATACCCATTTTCGAGTTAATGGAAGCAAGCAGTAGAATTTTCCACCTTCCACCCAAAAAAAGTGATATAGGGTTTTCCAAAAATTTACTCCTATTTTTGGAAAACCCTATATCACTTTTTTTAAGTATTTGTTTTAGTAGTACCGAGTTTCGAGTTAATCCCACAGCGGGTTAAATATTTTTCTAATCCATCAACTTTGTCACCCCCCAAATCTAAAGTGACAATCTTTATTATTTACTGACCCAAATATTGCCAAGTTTCTTATTTATTAACCAAATGAATAAGATTTTTCATATAAACTGTATCCTCTCTTTCTATCCCCATAGGGGTGGAATTTTGAAACAAAATCTAGATTATTTATACCAATTTTCCAGTTAATCAAGCCTCGTAATAAAATTCTGCCCTGCGAAATTGACTACCCCTCTTCACCCCATTAGCGGTAGATTTTCGAAAAACCCTGAACCACTGTATTATTTATTTTGGTCTTAGATAGTTACTGAGTTTCGAGTTAATTGGACCGTACATTAAAATTTTTCCATACTAAATTTGACACCCCCAATCTCCTCTTTGGGTTAGTTTAGAATTCCCAAAAAAAATCGAACTTTATAATTATTTGTGCCAAGTTTCAAGTCCAAATTTATTTGTACCTTTTTTTTGAGTTTATTAAGGCACTCATTAAAATCCCCATATAAACCGAATCACCACTTTATGTCCCGTCAGGGGTCAATAATTTTCGAAAACCCCATACACTTACTATTGATTCATCTGCCTAGCCTTTTCCCAACTATGTTGGGGTCGGCTTCCAGTCCAACGGGATGCAGCTGAGTACCAGTATTTTACATGGAGCGACTGCCTATCTAACCTCCACAACCCAAATACGATGCCCCTTGATAAGACTGGTTGTCAAATTTTCGGGCTTCTGACCACCCCTAGCGACTGTCAAAGATCCACGAATGACAGCCGGGACCAACGGCTTAGCATGCTTTCCGAGGCACGGAGAGGTCACGGTATGTAAAGATGGACACCTATCCACAGACCAACCGCGGCAAGCGTAGCCTGCGTAACCTGATCGATCGAGGCTGTTATTATTGATTATTTTCTGTCAAAAGTATTAATACTGAGTTTCGAGTAAATCGGACCACGGGTTAAAATTCTTCCACACAAACTTTAAACTTTAACTTTGGGGTGTTTTGATAAACGAATAATGATAAACTTTATTACTTGCTTAGGCAAGTATTCTTGCCAAGCTTATTAAACAAATGAATAAGATTTTTCTTATAAATTGTATCCCCGTTTTTCACCCCCACAGGGGTGGAATTTCGTAAAATTGTTTGGGATGTGTTCATTACTCGACTCAAAGATTGTTTATACCAATTTTCGAGTTAATCAAGCCACGCAGTAAAGTCTTCCCCTATTTCGAAAAACGATGATACACGTTATTCTTTATTTTCGGTCTTAAGTATAAATACTGAGTTTCGAGTTAATCGGACCACGCGTTTCGTCCACGCATTCTTCCATACAAACTTTGACACCTTCCAATCCCCCTTCAGGAGGTAGTTTAGAAAAAAAGCCAAACTTCATAATTTATTTAGATAAGTATTCGTGCCAAGTTTCATGGTTATTAACTCAAGGAATAAGATTTTTCATACAAACAAAATCCCCTTTTTTCACCCCTTAAAGGTTAAATTTCCAAAAACCCCTTCTTAGTGGATATCTACTCTTCACAAAGAACACACCCTCCAAAATTAATTTCTCTACCCAGCGGTACCGACCAGCGTTTTAGGCTGTGCGTTGATATATCAGTCAGTCAGGACAAAATTTCATCCCCCTTTTCACCCCCTTAATGGATGAAATTCTAACAACACCGTCGTGTTAGCTTCCAATCATAAGCCTAGATAGTAAACTTAGTGATTTTTACGTCGAAAATTAATGACTTTCTATACACAACTTCACCCCCCTTTTTAACCCTTCGGGGATGGAATTATCAAAAACGCTGAGACACGTATAAATTAATTTTCAATTGTCAGCCCAAATACAAAATTAGAAGATCCTAACTTCAAAACTGTCGGACTTTCATATAAACTGCCATCCCCTATTTTAACCCTTTAGGGGTTGAATTCCCAAAAATCCTTTCTTAGTGGATACTTACTCTTCACAAAGAACACACCTTCTAAGTTTCAAGTCTCTAGGTCCAGCGGTTTGGGCTGTGCGTTAATATATCAGTCAGTCAATCAGTCAGTCAGTCAGGACTTTGAATTTTATATATATAGATAGATAGATTAAAATCCTTTTAGGGTTAATGGAAGAACACCAAAGGAAAGACCGTTCTAAGGATTTCAATAATACGTTTGGTGTATTTACTAATACTACTCTATTAGCCTTGTTTTGTATATAAATCTAAATATCTTACCTACTTTAGTCAAATTGAAAACAATTACCAACAACATAATATCATTCCATTCTACAATTCAAAAGGCAAATGATATCGATCAAATTAATATTCCTTTGTCAGTATCCAGGCGACAAGCACACAACATATCGAATCGCCATCACCCTGTCATGCCACCTTGATCCAGTAACCTTTACTGGCCCACATTACCACTAGCGCCATTGCTCCAAAACTAATCTGTGAATAGCTGACAGTTTCATAAGTCCCATTGTCAACAGATAATGCAAAGGTTTTACGCCTGTTAAGTTGGCATTCTGTTCAGATGACAGGTCCTATTGCTGTCAATTTTGAAATTTGTATGGGATTTCACCTTGAGTTTTAAACAAAAGCTAAGCGGCCCTGAACGAGACGTTTTTAAATTCAGAACTATGATTGTACTTTTTGTAATCGTGCAACAACGTATAGATTACCTATCCTCAAACATTTTCCCCCAGGATTCTTTTTCCTTTTGAAGCTCCTAACTCTCAATCTTAGGTACTAGATTACAGTTTCTTCGTTCCATTATAAACTGACACCTTAAAAGCGAAGAGTAATCTCTAGACAACCAATTCTTCCGCAAAAGATTTTAAAGATGCAGTTCTTTCATTAATATCCGCAGGGCAAATTTTGTCGCTCTCCATATCTACCTTAATCTGTGCGTTTAACATAAAACTTTGGATTCTAGACGTAATCACGCGACAGTACGACACTTCATACATAAGGGCTCCGAACATTGACCCTCCAAAACGTAAACACCAATAAACCACTAAAACCTGTGTGGTCGAACTGTCAGCATAGTTTTCGTCACGTCTCATATATTTAGTGACGACGGCCTAACGAGCCGAGACGATTCCGACACGGGACGGAATTAACCGAAGCTATGTGCCGAACGCGGAAGGTACGGTCCACTCGAAGATAGAATTCAGACTATTGGAGAAATAGAACCGTTTGACAACTGCGGGGTAGTTGCGTAACACACTAGCGTACCAACGATTTTTATTTTGAAAGTTCAACAACATTCATTGCATTATTTACGTTATTGAGCAGACAAATTTTTCGAATATATGAAGCAATGCATTAGCAATATACTTCAAAATGTTTCAGATTGAGATTGATAGTGTGTTACGCAATGAAGTTAAAATGATTGTGTTGGTAGCACGATTTCGAAGGCATTACCTACTTACAAAACTATAATAAAATTATGTAAGGCCAGTAAAGAAACAGGACATTTTAGTAAAGAAAAAGAGAGAAAGAAAGAAAAATATAAATTTAGGACAGACACAGGAAATACAAATTGTAAAAAAAAGCCGGTCAAGTGCGAGTCGGATTTGCGCAGCGAGGGTAATTTTTTCCTTTACTTGTTCTACATGATCTTGCTTCTTGCAAAATTTCATGATTCTAGATCAACGGGAAGTACCCTATAAATTTTGATTCTCTCCAGAGTGTCGAAATATACGTTTTTTGCGGCATAAACGGCCGTATCTTTTTCTTACGTTAAGTTAGGTGTTTGATTTTTTCACAGCTTCAAGGGACTGTAGACCTGAGTAGATGGTTTTAATTTCAACTCTATACCTCCACGCGTTCCCGAGATAAGGGTCTTGACAGACAGACGAACGGACGGACAACAAAGCGATCCTTTAAGAGTTCCGTTTTTTCCTTTTGAGGTACGGAACCCTAAAAAGGAGCATTTAGAACTAACAAAGTTACCTAAAAACAAACAAGGAAAAAAAAGACCTGTGCGACCCCAAAAAGGCTCCTATCTCAGCATAAAGCTGCGATATTTAAATATGGAGAAAAAAGGAACAACCTTTTCAACGTTACAATATGAAAGAAAGAAGTAGTATAGGTACATACTACTTCTTTCTTTCATATTGTAACGTACGAGTATGTAACAGAAGAGAAGTAATAAATTGATAAATTAATTTCAGAAGTTTAGAGACAATGACGAATGAATCAATTTAGATTCATTAATTTTAATCATATTTCCATCACAATGATGAGATCTTCCAGGTTTCTCTACAATACAAGAAGCTATTGATGTCTGAGATAGTCGGTACTAACTTAAGGGAAATATATTGTCTCAGTACGATCTAATCGGCATAGGTGGGTGCTCCAACGTTTGACATAATCCATTAATCTAACACCTACGTGAAGATGATGGGGAAGACCACACAACGTGTTTAAGACTGAAAACGAATAATTCCAACATTTTCTACACACATTATATACTAGCTGACCCGGCAAACTTCGTACCGCCCCGCCAGCCGCTTCGCCCCCGCTTTTTAAATCTCTGATATCTTCTAAGATATTCATTTATATGAATAATAATAATATATAGCTTATGACACTCACAAATAATGTGGCTTTCTATCGGTAAAAGAATTTTCAAAATCGGTTCAGTAGGCTGGTTGTCTATGTGAGTTTAAATGTTTGTAAACGCACTCACAATACAGGAGAAATTCCTATTGTGGGGGCAACGCTTTTTCTAAAAAACAAACAAAAACAAAAGATCCAGAGATTATCCCCTACAAACTCACAAGCTTTACCTCTTTATTAACACGCTTTCATTAGGTCGACCTGTATGTAACTAACTCATCATCATCTGCCTAGCCTTTTCCCAACTATGTTGGGGTCGGCTTCCAGTCTAACCGGATGCAGCTGAATACCAGTATTTTACATGGAGCGACTGCCTATCTGACCTCCACAACCCATTTAATGGGTAATACGATACCCCTTGGTAAGACTGGTTGTCAGACTTTCAGGCTTCTGACTACCCGTAACGACTGTCAAAGATCCACAAAGTGACAGCCGGGACCAACGGCTTAACGTGCTTTCCGAGGCACGGAGGGGTCACGGTATGTAAAGATGGTCACCCATCCACAGACCAACCGCGGCAAGCGTAGCTTAACCCGATCGATCGACCTGTACGGCTGTGATTATTTAGCCACGGGCCCCTCCTGTATGTAACTAACTATGTAATGGAATCTAAGGTAACTAATTTAACCATCTTCTAAGGGTCGTAGCGTAATGAAAATTGGTAGCTGTATGTAGTTCTGATGACAATACAATAATATGGTACTGTCGAACTGATCTGATGATGGAGCCGGAAGATATGAACTGGAACTTCATGATGGAAAATTGTATCATAAAAGCGTGTTTTTCTAGTGTTTTTTAAACTATTAATTATAAAAAGATTAAAGTCGCTTTCCGTGTCTGTGTGACCACACTGTTTTTCTAAACTTCCTAACAGGCACATCACCAGGCACTATTTGTCTGGCATTTTTGCTGAACAGCCGATCAATACTGTAAAAATCTCACCGTGAAAACGTAGGTGAAGTGAAGTGAGCTGTCATTCCTCTTGATGCTATAGTATTGGCTACAGGGATTGACACTCTTGACAGCTCACTTCGCCTAAGTTCTCACGGTGAGATTTTTACATAATTCTGTAAAAATCTAAAAAAAACGGCTAAAAAAAAGCGGCTGCACCAAACAGGCCCAGCCGAGCAATTTTTTGGTGCAACCGTGAGGAACACTTTCCTGCTAATTTCTTACATTGGACTTTACACTTTCTATTTAATTTTTAATTGCTGCTTTCTAATGTATAATGTATTAAATATCGTGTGCTAAATAAATGTATTTTCTTTCTTTCTTTCTAACGGATTTTGATGCAGTTTTCAGCATCCATTTGAGAACTAGAGACAACAATATGACCAGAAATAACAATACTAATGCATAAGAGTATTTTGAAACTATCTACTGAAACTAATAAATTCTAGCACCAAAATTAAAGAAGTGATTTTTTTCAAACAAACCAAATAGTGATGGGCCATCTATGGGCTTTGGCAATCTTTGACTACCTGTAGTAACTAAACTATTGGGTATATTTGATTGAATTTTCATATGCAGACTGGGAACGGTATTAGAGATACGCAATTTAATTTATTGTCGTCTCCATCTTGTATAATACAAAAATCATGATGTTGTATCTTGTCGAAAAACCACCACGGTCGCTAGTTCCACTACGAAAGATGAAATATTACCACTAATTAATGACCAATTAATCAATACTTCACACTAAAGAAAAACCGATGAAACAAACGATAAGCCTAAACTTATGGACAATTTTAGAAAGCCATACTGTATATTTATCGCGTCAATAAATTAGAAACCTCAAAAGCGCAGGTTCAAATGCTTTGATCTCCACTTGAGATGGTGGAAGGCACTTGAACGGTCCCTGACTCATGAAAGTCCCAAATAAATATAAATAAATCACACTAATATTATAAAGGCGAAAGTTTGTGAGTGTTAGTATGTTTCTTACTTCTTTACGCACAAACGGCAGGACCAATTTCGATAAAATTTGGTAGTGAGTGTGTTTGTTTGTTTGTTACTTCTTTACGCACAAACGGCAGGACCAATTTCGATCAAATTTGGTATAGAGGTAGCTGACCCCTGGGATTAACACATAGGATTATTTTTATCCAGATACTCCCACAGGAACGAAAATTATGAGGGTGCAATGCAGGGCCCAGCTAGTAAGTAATACTATTCGAAATGCTTTCTGAGTTTATCATGGACAATACTGACTTCGGTGAAGGAAAAACATCGCGAGGAGGTTATTGCGTAACACACTAACAGTAGAAATGGCTTTAATTTTGTCAGTTCAACAACATTCATTGCGTATTAACGTTGTTGTGCAGACAATTTCTTCGAACATATGAAGCAATGGATTAGCAATATCCATCAAAATGATTCAGATTGATCGTGTGTTACGCAATGCTGGGCTTAAGGCTCCTACAAACAGCCGCGACACGCGATAAAATCGCGCGCGACGCAAAGGCACCGCAAGTCGCGCAACGAGCGGTGCCTTTATGTCGCGCGCGATTATATCGCGTGTCGCGCCTGTATAGATATAAGAGCGTTTACGCCGTATGGCATTTCATACAAACTTGCAAACCCTTATTTTTCGAAATGAATGAACCGATTTTAATTAAACTTCATACGCATAAGCAGGATACAAGGGTCTAAAAAGTTAGTAGAAAACATTTTCGAAATGTCTTATTTAAAAAAAGATAACTAGAAATCTCTGTTTCTATGGAAAATTTAAAATCGGTCTAATTCGGCTGTAACACTATTTTTCGAAAATGTTTTCTACTAACTTTATAGACCTTTGTATCCTGCTTATGCATATGAAGTTTCATTAAAATCGGTTCATTCATTGCGAAAAATAAGAGCTTGAAAGTTTGTACGAAATGCCGTACGGCGTAAACGCTCTTAAGTCTGAAATCGCCAGCCCATCTTGAGCAGGCGTGGTGATTAATGCTCGTGCCTTCTCTGTATGAGAAGAGAGCCCTTGTCCTGCAGTGGGACACTAATAGGCTGCTCTTGCTATTCGAAATAAAGTTTAGTATTCTTAGCGGGTTTCCGAAGTACTAACATATGGCAAATAATTTAATGTAATGCTCTGTGCCCTGTAATGTTAATTACTTTGCAGTTTTCAGCATCCATTTGAGAACTAGAGACAACAATACGACCAGAACTAACAATACTAATGCATAAGAGTATTTTGAAACTATCTACTGAAACTAAAACTTAACTATAACAAATTCTATCCACAGATTACTAATATGCAGCAAGCTAATTCTATCATCGAAATTAAAGAAGTGAATTTGTCAAACGAACCAAATAGTAGTGATAGGCCAGCTATGGACTTTGGCAATCTTTGCCTAACTATAGTGACTTAACTATTGTGTATATTTGATTGAATTTTCGTATGCAGACTGAATATGCATGTTGATGGATGGAGAGGTAGAGGAAGGTCGAAGAAAAAATGGATGGATTGTGTGGGGAATGATATGAAAGAGAAGGGAGTGAATGATAGCGTGACGGCTGACAGGGGAGAATGACAGAAGAAAACGTCTTGCGCCGACCCCAAGTAACATGGGATAAGGGCAGGAAGATGATGAAACGGTATGTAAATTTAATTACGTATCTCTAATAAGAGATACTTACGTAATTAAATTTATTGTCGTCTCCACCTTGTATAATAAAAAAATCTCGATGTTGTATCATGTCGAAAAACCACGCAAAACGGTCGCTAGTTCCACTACGAAAAATGAAATATTACCACTAATTACTGACCAATTAATCAATACTTCACACCAAAGAAAAACCGATGAAACAAACGATAAGCCTAAACTTATGGACAATTTTAGAAAGCCATACTGTATATTTATCGCGTCAATAAATTAGAAACCTCAAAAGCGCAGGTTCAAATGCTTTGATCTCCACTTGAGATGGTGGAAGGCACTTGAACGGTCCCTGACTCATGAATGTCCCAAATAAATATAAATAAATCACACTAATATTATAAAGGCGAAAGTTTATGAGTCTTCACGCACAAACGGCTGGACCAATTTCGATCAAATTTGGTATAGAGGTAGCTGACACCCTGGATTAACACATAGGATACTTTTTATCCCTATACTCCCACAGGAACGAAAATTATGCGGGTGAAATGCAGGGCCCAGCTAGTAAGTAATACTATTCGAAATGCTTTCTGAGTTTATCATGGACAATACTGACTTCGGTGAAGGAAAAACATCGCGAAGAGGTTATTGCGTAACACACTAACAGTAGAAATGGCTTTAATTTTGTCAGTTCAACAACATTCATTGCGTTATACGTTGTTGTGCAGACAATTTTTTCGAACATATGAAGCAATGGATTAGCAATAGCCTTCAAAATGATTCAGATTGATCGTGTGTTACGCAATGCTGGGCTTAAGGCTCCATCAAACAGCCGCGACACGCGATAAAATCGCGCGCGACACAAAGGCACCGCAAGTCGCGCAACGAGCGGTGCCTTTATGTCGCGCGCGATAATATCGCGTGTCGCGCCTGTATAGATATGTCTGAAATCGCAAGCTCGTCTTGAGCTCGTGGTGATCAATGCTCGTGCCTTCTCTGTATGAGAAGAGGGCCCTTGTCCTGCAGTGGGACAGTAATAGGCTGCTCTTGCTATTAGAAATAAAGTTTAGTATTCTTAGCGGTTTTCCGAAGTACTACATATGGCAAATAATTTAATGTAATGTTCCGTCCTGTAATGTTAATTACTTTGCTTAGCTTGTATTGTATACATTCAAGTATTTTCTAAGTGAACAGACAGCTGTGTTGCTGGGGAGTTTATTGCGCCACTTCTGCTCCTCAGCGAATGCACTAGGAAGTGGTGAAGGGTGGGCGTTTTGGTCCCCCAAAACGCCCACCCTTCTACTCACTCGTCTTTTGTAATTTTGACGTTCGAAAAGTGCTGATTCTCAGCCTAGTTTGAATAAATGACTTCTTTTGATACACAATTGACGTAAGGTAATGAACCAGCACTTTGATAAAGTTGAATGGAATTGTAACTAAGTATAGGTTAAGATATGATTCACCAATCATAAAGCACCTATAGTTCGCGTCAAATAACTTTGCCGCTCTGAAGTAGGCAACAAATCACTGCGCAGTAGTTAATCTTAGGAATAAAACAGCAGCGCGCATGCGCGGCTAGCGAAAAGCCTAGCTTCAGAGCGGCAATTTGACGCGAACTGTACTTGTGCACCTACTGAACTCTAGGTTTAATTCTATATCATCCTTGTATTATGCTTGTCATATAAATACAACATAAAGGCTTCTTCAAACAGGCGCGACACAAAGGCAACGCAGTGCCTTTGTGCGCGCGATTATATCGCGTGTCGCCTGTTTGTAGGCGCCTTTACGCGTTTGTGTTTTAACGTTTTTAGTTTGGGCGCTTTTTTAACGCAAGGTTTTTGGATTTTCAAGCTCGACGTGGAGCCAAGCGTTCAAAATCCAACAAGAGTCGTCATTAAAAGCGCCCGTACGAACGTGGGCTAGCTATGAAGTATCTTTCTCAGCCTACTCCATAGAAAACTATATTTTGGCTTGTTGACTTTGAACGGTTTAATTGATGGCACCAAACAAGTTGCCGAATTCTGGGCCGAGTCCATTTAGATTGCTATCGACACGCTAAGTAGAAGAACACGGTTTAATTCCTGGACAAAACCAAAATTCTGCCAAAGTAACATTCTATTCGAGGTCCAATTATTTAATTAAACAGTCTACAACAAGATGCTGTTAAGTCCTAGTCATTTAGTACATACATACAGTTCTTACAAACATGTTTTGCAAGGTATGTTTAACAGCAAATACCTTCGTTTTTCTTTTATTCCCGATTAGCGTTTCAAGTATTGCCATAAAAATACCTTAGCTGTGCACCGTAGTGTTTTGTTTGCGAAGTGTTTTGTTTGCGAAGAACTCCACTAGTTGACTATGAGATTGCATATATTGTAATGTTATTTTGCTAACTGTATCGAAACTATATGCGAATTATTCCAAAGATGCTCTTAGAGGATATTCGAATATGATACATTATTTGACGTTCGTCGTCATTTTTACAGGTAGTGTTTTGGTGGGCTGTCTTCGACCTTATAATACTTAACAGCCAATTATTGCTTTTAGCATTTTATTGTATACTAGCAGCGCCACGCAGTTTTACCCGCATAAGTTTTGATCCTGTGGGAACATGGGGTTAAAAACTATCCTATGTCCTTTCCCGGGACTCAAACTATCTCTATACCAAATTTTATCTAAAACGTGAAGAGGTAACAGACAGACACGCTTTCGCGTTTATAATATTAAGTACAGTCTGTGATAGCAATTAACTGACCCCCCTAAAAATTACTCGATTTTGCACCCTCTGCTCATAACATTAAAGGTTATTCAATATGTATGAGTTTATCAGACTAACACTACTCGATGAACAGAAACAATAAATAATTTTGATACGCAAACTTGAGCTTTAAGATGTTGGTGTTAGGTCATTTACTATGTATATGGGTATTTGTTACGCAATTTTCATTTTTATGCAGCAAGACTTAAAGGTTAGGTTAATGTTCTGATAATTTGTGTCATTGCTACTGATACCTTATTTCATCTGTCTTACCCAATATTCTGGTGTCGTGGTTTGTGTGTAAGGCTGAGACGTGGAAGATGCAAGTTCAAGTCCTGTCTCAATGTTTAATTTTGTTTTCAATAAGTATATAAATTGTTCGTTAAGTATTTCTTGCATTATTGTAAAGAACAAGCACATCAATTAAATTAATAAAATTTTCATCTTTTTCAATAAGTGGGTAGTTAGACGTCATTATGCGTATTCAACAAAAACTGCTATTGAGATGATATTAAGAATATGGGGTAGAAGAATAAATTGAACAAGACATTCTATGCACAAATAGCAGTGAATACGCGCGAACATTTTTACCTTGTCTTACAAATTGCGAAAATCCACGCCTTTTTATTAATTATCAGTTTTGATACAGTTTAATCGTCATGTCTCAGTTGTGATTATTTAAAATACAAAATAATCTATTTGCATGAGGAGAATGTTGGTGTTAAAGCGATTGCTAGGAAACTTAATATAGCGGTAAGTGTATTCTTTTTTATGCTTCATTTATACTTATAGCTATTCCTTAATTTGTTAGTTGGCTTAAAAACTTGTGAATGAATAATAGAAAATTAACTGTGTTTCATTATGAGATCATGTAAAGGTCTAATGTGGTTTATCTAAACTTATTCGAAAAATTATGCTTACTTCGTTACTAAAATTATGCTTATTGTGTTGTTTCAGAGAAATACAGTCAGATTGTGGCTAAGACGTATTGAAGAGACAGGGAATATTCAAAAGGTTCGTCCTGGAAAATATGGCCCAACTTGTGACATCAACATGGGAATTCATGAGAGGAAGTGACTGTTGTTGGAATATGGTGCGCGGTATGCGTAACCGCTTGCAACAAGTAGTAGAAAAAATGGTGCTCCACTTCGCTATTAAAAGCACCACTGAATGACTTCAGTGACCAGTGTTGGCCACAAACAATACTAACGTGTCAGTGTGTGTGTTAAATTAACTATTGTTATAATTTTTAACGAAGTATTTCGCATACCTAGTTTTTGTCAAAACCTTATTTATAACTAAAAATAACTACTTACAAAACAAATTGATATAGGTAAAACATTAACACATAATGCTATTTTATTCAGTTAAATGATATTTAATGTGGTGATGTTATTGTTATGAAATAAAGAGAAATACCTATATTTCTAAATATTCTAACATGTTGATTCACTACATTAAACTCTGTGAAGTATGTAACAACGTTATTAGTAAGCAGGTAAATGTTACCTATATCATTTATGTTATTCTTATAATAATTTTATTTATAAAATAAAATCGTTTTTACCATCATTATCGTTTTTTATTTCTGTTCAGCTTTTTATTGTAGCTAAATTTATAATTTATTATTTATGACTTAAAAAAATATTGTAAAACAGAACGCGTAACAGACAATAATATATTGGTTTCGAACTCACAACCTCATTCTCGTCAGCTTACTACAGCTACTACCAGACCACACGAACATAGTATACGACGTTGAAATTAGCAATCATATTACAAGTTAAAACAATATTCAAGATCATACCTACCTTGACACTGCGTGTTAAAGTTCAAATTCGAATAACTATTTTATTAATCATAGACGACCAGTTGTTCTAGTTCGATAAGCTTACTGTTAACAAGCAGAAGGTTCAAATTCGTTTAATTTTTAGGGGGGTCAGTTAATTGCTATCACCGACTGTACTTATTGATTATTGTACGGCAAAGGCAGAGGCCTTTGCCGTACAATAATCAATAAGTACTTAGCCTATAGCGTTCCTAACGCTGGGACCCAGGCAAAAAAGATTGTAAGTATAATAAATAATAATTGTAGTCTCACGTAATTTTCATATTTTGAAAGAGAAGTCGAAAAGAGGCCTCTAAGATCAATTATAGTTTTTGTAAGTCAATCATAGTTTTTGTTCTAGTCTGTGTGGTGCCGGACTTAAAGAATAACACCACCCCATACTTCCCGTGGGTGTCGTAAAAGGCGACTAAGGGGCGTACCGGAGAATGGGCAGTAGCGTTCTCCATGAATTTACCACCATACCATACTGCGATCGCCAACCCGCCTGCCAAGCGTGGCGTTTATGGCAAACCCCCCCTTTTGGGGGTACAGAGTTCCCTGATGATCATGCCTTCCCAGTATAAGAAGAGTCTTATACTGGGAAGGCATGATCATCAGGGAACTCTAATGCTACAGCTACATTGTCGCGATAAAGCGAACTACACTTCGCGCGCTCTCTGTTGTACAGACGCCAGCACATCAAGCTACCCGAAACTGTCAAATTTTCCCAATCAACTTTGAACCTTATGCCTTAGTGATAAAGTTGAAAATCTATTAAAGAAATTTGACAGGTTGTAGTAGCTTGATGTGCTGGGGACTGGCGTCTGTACAACGAGAGGTCTCGGTCGTCGAGCTGTGTGCGAAAGACAGTGCGAGAAGTGTAGTTCGCGTTATCGCGACTATGAAGCTGTAGCATTTGTGTCTCTTGGGTATAATGCAATCTATAATTATCGATGTTTTATCTTTGACGATCTTTCAGTCAACAAAACCCAATCGTACTACATAACTAACATGATCGTTTACATTTCAACAATCAAACATCTTCGGATCGAGTCTCAAACATCGAAACACGAGAAGAAATGATCACAAACTATCTGGTTCCGATTTACATTTACGGTAAATGGAATAAGTACCTACCCACCTAAACTTGAATGCGGAGCAAGTGGAAAAGTTCCATTACAAAGTGTAAAATGTGTTTGCCGAGTTTTCTGAAGTTGGCCAGTTGGGAGAAAATAACTTTATAGTGGCCAAAGTTCGCCAACGAATCTAGGTAAGTTAAATAAGTTTTTGTTGAAGAAAGCTTTTTAGATATTTTTCACCGACATTACACAGCAGGTAATAATAATTAGGTACAGCAGATGGAGTAGGTAACGGTTAAACAATGTTGTCCAAATTTTTCAACTGACTTCAATACAAGGAGGATGTTAAGCATTCGGCGAGTTTTTTTTTTTTCATGTCTGTACACCAATTTTTCCGTGATTCTTTTTTTTTTCATTTGGCAGAAGAAGCTCACGCGGTGGTCCCATATTTATTTTATTTCAGGAGTATATTTTACAATGAAAATAATTTTGTTTGAAAATACTTAAAAACCGTCAATAATATGTAAAATTTTCAACATCTCACTCTAAAAAAGTCTATACTCCCATCAGAAATCCTATGAAAATATTTACAAATGGTACCGTAAAATGCTGTAACTTTGCCTGGATTTTGTCGTTTTTTGTTCGTATCTCTGAACCTATTTATTATTACGAGTTCTAAAGACTTGCTGATGGAAAACAGACCTTATGCCTTGCCAGGTAGAACCCAAATCTATTTAAATCATGCCGTCATTCAGAATTACAAACACTCAAAGTCGTAGGCAAAGTTGTAGGTAAAAGACACAACTTTGCCTAGAAGGATATCTCAATAAATATATTGTTGATCTTTTTACCCGACTGCGCGACGCAAAGGAGTGGTAATGTGTTCATCATTAGTATTTTTTTTCCGTGTACATGAGACACCAGCAGTTAGATTATTGCCATGACGATAATATATAATTTTTTACTGTTAATAGGCAATGTTGTAGCAGGTACCAGAAACTTTTCATACAAAAATGTTGTTGACTCTAGGGTTGTCCCAAAAACATACGGATTATTTTCTTAAACTTTTATTCACTTTGTAAAAAAATTAAACAAATTGCTACTTATGAATAAAAATCACAAATGTATTGCTTTTTAGTAATGCTGGCTTTTACGATGTGGGCTTCTTCCTCAGTTGTCAACTCTGTAGGTCGACCAAATGGTTTGTTATGCATGTTTTTTGATTTATTAAAAATGGTCTGACGCGGGATCCCAAATTTCTTTTCCGTTTCGTATGACGAAATGATTTTTTTTCGTACGAGATCTGCAGCAACTTCTAATATTTCTACAGAGTAATCGGCATAACTACGAGCTCCTGGTTTTCTCTTGCTTCGTTGTGTATTATTCGGCATTTTTGCATATAACTGCAACAAAGTCAAGACTTACTTAAATACAAAATCATGCCTGTAATGACTGAAGGGTCAGGCAGAGATACACCTCTGCCTCACCCTTACATGCGATTGAAAACATAACTGTCGAAATAAAAATAAGAATGTTCTATTGACATTAAAAAATGTAACATTTTCAATTGAAGCTCTAACTCCTAGGTGATACCTATGTCTCACCCGATTTCGGAACATTAACAATGTATGCAATAAAATTAAAATATCGTAAAACGAAGGGAATTTAGTGAATGTAAGCTCTTGAGTTTCGATATAACCGGGTTCCAAGCTATGAAAATTTCGTGCAAATATGACATTTATATAGTAAAAATATATCAATATTAAAATCCGACTAGTGACAACCCTAGACCCAGGCAAAGTTGTGTCACTCAAGTTTCCAAAACAGTGCACAACATTGCCTACTAAGTTATTTTAATGAAACCGTGTCCTTTTAATAGAAATATTAAACAATATGGAAAGTAGATAGTATGTTCTTACCCTGGGATGTTATAGCTGCACGAAAACACCTTTTCTTTAGCTAAAACTTCAAAAGTTACACGACACTAAAAATTTTCACCTACGCGCACCGGTGTTTGTCGGCCAACTGACAGAGTAACAATGAAGCTACCATTACAAAAAATGAAAAATCTGTTGCCCTAATAATGTAAAATCACTACCAAATGGTAGAAAATAAGAAAAAACTAAGCAAACGCGAAATATCGTAATTGAAACGAAATAGGCAAACTTGGGCTTAGTTGGCAAAGTTGCAGCGTTTTACGGTAACCCTAGCTCAACCCACGGGCAACGCAGGCGCAGCGCAGATCAAAGCACACCTATATAGGAATAGAAACACCGCACTTCCTGCTTCATATGCATGCTTTAATTTGCCCAGGAAATAGACCTTTTTAAGTATTCGTATTTTTTTATTCAAATGACATATCGAAAGTATGGACATGCTGAATATGGTTATTTCTGACAAAGCTGAATGATAATGTAGATGGAAGGTGAGCTATAAACCTTTTTCACTATGATTTCCATCATGGAACTTCAAATTTCTTACAAAAACTAAAATTGATTTTATGAGGCATCTTTTCGACTTCTCTTTCAAAATATGAAAATTACGTGAGACTACTACTATTATGCAATCTTTTTTGGCCTGTGTCCCTGCGTTAGGACCGTTATAGGCTGATATACACACACACTTGCTACACACACGCTATGTACACATTTTTGCTCACATTTTCAAAATTAGCTTTTCTTGTGAAAATCTACAGCCACTAACAAACCTATTTCCACATAAAACATTACACAAGTTATAATAAACTAACAAATTAAGTACAGTAATGAATATTAAATACATCTGTACTTAGCTTTACCTAGGGTTGCTAACTTTTTTTGTAACTATTAATATAGTATTTTCGAAGCCATGTTGCCTGTAAAAATAACGTAGATGGCGAAAAAATTAAAAAATATAGTAAGTAGTTATGTTTTTTACTTCTTTGAGCCTTATATTTTTTTAATGTGTCATACATAACTTTATTATCTGACAGATGACACTTGGCCTAAGAGAACCACCGATTGGGTCCCACTAAACGCACGACGCCACTGGGCAGGCCGAGACGAAGATGACGAGACGAGCTTGACTCATACAGAAAGGACTAACCGGCACTAGCAAAAGACAGAATTGTATGGAAAAGGGAGTCCCGGCCTTTGCCCAGCAGTGGGACAATACAGGCTAGTTATAGTTAGTTAACTTTTATTATCTACACTCTAAAATTAAGGTTACAAAATACCACGCTTGTGTCGCATTTATGCGACACATATTTCCGTGCCCTTACCGCTCGTGTCGTATTTCTGCGCCAGAGAAAATGCATGATTTTTTCGGTCTATTCAACGAGTGCTCCTCCATATTTATTGTAGGTATTATATTATAGATTTGTAGCCGCGCGCTAGGGGCACGGCAATTGATATTTAGCCAAGCGCTTAAAAGGTTAAAATGAAATGAGATTAATACTGGCCATATTGGTTTTATCTCGCCATTTTGTATTGAAATGAAAATAATTATAGTTCGCGTAGTTTCGCCTACTAATTTTCAAGTGAAAACTTTAGACGCGTTGGGCATTTTTTGAGAAGGGAAAAGCTATTGAACTCGTAAGCGACACCGCGCGTGTTTTGTTTATAAGACGATTAAAAAAATACCCGCTTCGGAATGTGTTCGGCTGTCCTCGGGATGTACTCGGTTTTAATGTATATTCGATATGACAGTAAGTGATGGCAAAGTATTCTGTTTGTGTTTTGTTTTCACTTCTGTCGGCGCTCCCGGAGTGCCAATGTTTTTTTTTTTTTTTAGAATTTTAGTATTTCGGGCTCCAGCGGGATACTACTCGTATATTGTTATTTGTATAGTAGGGCTGACAGCCCTAGCTTCAACAATGTAAGGAACTTAATTAGCAAAACACACTACATAATAATTTTACGACTCCTCCCATAAAATGAATGGAGCCTACAATATTAGTTTATGATAGTTTGGCACGGTTTTTAACCGACTTCAAAAAAGGAGGAGGTTTCTCAATTCGACCGTTTATATGTTTTTTTTTTTTTTTTTTTTTATGTGTGTTCGCGGATAACTTCGTCGTTTATGAACCGATTTTGATTATTCTTTTTTTGTTGGAAAGGATATATGCCAAGGGTGGTCCCATGATAAGGAAACCAGGATCTGATGATGGCATCCCAGTGAAATCGAGGGGAACATCCGAAAATCGTAGGAGCGACTAGTGCGTTTGGTAACTTTTTCATTAAGTATTTTAAAGCACTACAATTTAATGAAGGCCTGGAGTCGATCTGATGATGGAGCCGAAAGACAGTCGAGGGGACTCCTCAACGATTTACAGCAGTTACCTTGTGTTTGGTCTTGATTAATTTGTATTGATGTGAACTTTACACCTAGATGGGTTGTGACTGTCATTAGGGGTCTGATGATGAAGACGAAGGACAGTTAAGGGAACTCCTCAACAGTTTACAGTAGCTATGTTCACCGATTACTCGAAGACGGCTGGACCGATTCCAAAAGTTATTTTTTTATTTGAAAGGGTATACTCTCGAGGTGGTTCCATTATCATCAACTTGGAATTTGATGAGAGGATCCCATGGAAATCGAGGGAAACCCTCAAATTTTATAGGCGAACCTATAGCGATTTGGGTATTTTTTAAAGTAACTTGAGCATTTGCTCTCGGAAATCATCATTTGATGAAGTGGAGCTGATGATGAAGACCACAGATGGCCATAGGAACTACTCAATGACAAATATTTCACGGGTTGCGATTCGATTACTTTAATATGGTTGCTAAGCAATTTATGCTCGTCACAATGCGTATGGTGAGTGATTGTTGAGGAGTTCTCCTGGTTCTTACCGGGAGAACTCCTCAACCATTAATGTCCCAGTATCGGGAAAAATAATATTTTGTAAAAGGTGATCAACAGTTGGCATTAGGCTATTGTAACTTAGATAAATTACAAACTGACCAACTAAAAAGTGAAAAATAAAAACCGACTTCCAAAAACAAACACTACAAATTGAAAAATAACTTTAATTTCGGAAGTCGGTGTCGATAAACGAAAATGCGGAACCAAAGACACCGACTTCCGAAATTAAAGTTATTTTTCAATTTGTAGTGTTTGTTTTTGGAAGTCGGTTGTTTTTTTTGTAAAAAAGTTTTTACGTAAACTTATCATCTATACTACTTAATATTATAAATTCGAAAGTAACTCTGTCTGTCTGTCTGTGTCTTTTCACGCCTAAACCACTGAACGGATTTCGATAAATTTGGCAGAGAGATAGATTGCGTCCCGGGGAAGGACATAGGATAGTTTTTATCCCGATAATCCTACGGGATCGACACTTATGCGGGTGAAACCGCGGGGCGCTGCTAGTGAGATATATTAAAACAGTTTTATCTAACAATGATCATGAAATTATGCTACTGTAATCCAAAGACCTCTTCAGACACAGAGAAAGAATGAGCCTTGGCTATTGAGCTTGAGGTTCTGGGTTCGAATCCCAGGGCGAGCAGTGTTGTTGGGGTTTTTCATCGGGAATTTCTCAGTAGCAGCCCGAAGTCTGAATTCGTGCCCGGTTGATGGCAATATGCTCTTTCAATATTGTATCTTACCCTACTCCTTTGGTCGTATACTTTTTTTTTTATTGAGGGTTGGTAATCATCCAATGACCCCCCCTCTCGATCTGGGCGGAGCGGAAGGGAGTGTCAGACTCTTATTTTTTTTTTATTATTACTAAATGGGGAGACATTTAGTAATAAAAAAAAAAATACTCTTGACCCCGATCACGCCTGATGGAAAGCGATAGATGACTGAAACCCACCCGTGTTCCTTCCTTAGCCCTTTAGCCATTATTATTATATTACTAGCTGACCCGGCAAACGTTGTTTTGCCATTTAGATTATTTCTAGCTGCCCGGCGCTACTTCGTTCGCGTGGTGTCCTATCCTTTACCCTACCCTACTACCCTACTCCTACACTACTCCTACCCTACTCCTACCCTACTCCTACACTACTCCTACCCTACTCCTACACTACTCCTACCCTTACCTACTCCTACCCTACTCCTACACTACTCCTACCCTACCCTACCCTATAAGTAAATAAAAGTATTAAAAAAATAACCGGATAAAAGTATCCTATGTCCTTTTCCTGATTCTAAGCTACCTCCCCACCAATTTTCAGCCAAATCGGTTCAGCCGTTCTTGAGTTATAAATAGTGTAACTAACACGACTTTCTTTTATATTATATGTATAGATGTTCCGGGGCAGCGGACTTTCTTTTATATAGATGTTCCGGGGCAGCGTTAACCCTTTCGGACAATCCCGCTTTGGTCGTATAACTCATCTATTTAAACTAATAATAAAACTATATTTGAACTATTTGTTTATCTTGAGATAAACGAAACAATTTCAATTGAATACTCATTTTAGTTACCGTAATCTTAATGGGTTCAAGTGGCCTACAAAATAGAACGGAAGACTCTTGCGGCCTTATTACAAAACAAGATTTATCTTTAGACCCAGGTTTAAACCATCCAGCCATTTTTAAATTTCGGACTATAATCCAACGAAGCTAAAGTTCTTATTACAAAAACTAAACATTCAGAAAGAAAAGAAACGAACTAACAGAATCTATGCAACGAACGAAATCAAGTTACTACCTGAAAGCCTTTGAAAACTGCAAGAAACAGCCATTAAAAATGTGGGAACTGATAAACAGCCTGTCTTGCAACAAATTCACAGAAAAATCCGCCCCGCGAAAACTTCAGTCACAAAATGGCACTGTTACTGATTTAAAGGACATCTGTGAATGCTTTAATGATTTTTTTGCAAATGTTGGTTCGATACTGGCTAATCAAATACCGAATTTATCTGGATCCAGCTCGTCTTTCCTTAGTGATCTGGAATCTGCCACTACAGATGAAATCTTAAAAATAATTAATAATTTAAATAACAATACCAGCGCAGGTTTAGAAGGTATCACTACAAAATCACTAAAATGTGTTTCAAACCTAATTCTTGATGAACTCACTAGTTGCATAAACAAATGTATGAAATCAGGAACGTTTCCAAATAGTCTTAAGGTTGCAAAAGTTACGCCAATTTACAAATCCGGAGTTAAATCAGAGCCGTGCAACTATCGTCCTATTTCAGTTCTCCCCGTACTATCAAAAATTTTTGAGAGAGTCTTATACAATCGCCTCGAAAAGTACCTAATATCTCTAAACTTCATATATGAAAAACAATATGGTTTTAGACCGAAATCAAATACACTCTCAGCTACAATAGACCTGGTGACAACCATAAAGCTTAATATTTACAAAAAAAAGGTGGCAATGGGTGTCTTTATTGATTTAAAAAAGGCATTCGACACAGTCAGCCATGAATTGTTGCTAAGAAAACTAATGGAAATCGGGATACAAGGACCTGCCCTTGAAATTTTTAAATCTTACCTGTCAAACCGATACCAAGTAGTCAAAATTGGTGACACTCACAGTGATCCCAAAATTATTACATACGGTGTGCCCCAAGGCTCAATTTTGGCTCCCCTGTTATTCCTACTGTACATAAATAGTGTCCACAAAATTGGTCTGAAAGCTGACCTGACATTATACGCAGATGACACATGTTTGTTCTACTTCGGCCATTCAATCGATACTATTGTTAAGCAAGCACAGAACGATTTGGACTTACTCAACCTGTGGTTTCAACAAAATCTTCTCACCATTAATACAGCTAAAACAAATTACATGATATTCACAGCAAAAAATAAAAAAATCGGCAATTATACACCATTAAAAATAAATAACCAAACCATAAACAAAGTAGATCAAGAAAAATATTTAGGACTAATTTTGGATAGTAAATTGACATGGCTTCCACATATTCAAAAAATAAAATCAAAAATACAATCACTCATGGGGACCCTACGAGGTTTCGTTCGTTGCTTACCACGCCAAGTTCGCTATTTAATCTACTTCTCCCTTGTTAAGCCGCATATTGACTACCTAGTGGAAATTTGGGGTACGGCTGCCAAATCACATACGAACCTACTACAAACTGCTCAAAATAAACTGCTAAAAACTTTATTTAACTATGACTATCTTACTCCAACAGAAACTCTTTACAAAAAAATTAAAGTAATGAATATACGTCAAACATACATACATATATAACACATGCATACTAATTCGAAAAATACTAAATAAAAATATACACACAAATATAACCTTCACGAAAAATATAAAAAAACACAAAATGAAACTGAGACGTGAACAAGACTTTTTACAACTACACCCAACCCGCACAAACTACGGAAGGAAAACTATAGTGTATGAAGGATCTAAAATATTTAATAAGTTACCGAGAGACCTCAAAGAATCTAAATCCAAAACCACTTTTAAAAAGCTACTTAGTCAATTTATAGTAAAAAATTCACATTCCCTACAATAGTGTCGAGCCACATCCAGTTACGTTTATCTATGTTACATGGATACTTGTTTACATGTATCGAACGAACGTTTTGTCCTAATTATTTGTAATCTACCCTCAAAACATTTATAAAATCGATGTCTAATTTTTGTAATACCCCAACTTTTTGATATTTTTAAGTGTTTAGTTTTAATATTCTCATGTAAGTGAATTTTTGTAATTCTTATGAGAATAAATGATCTTAAACCGCAAAACTGACGTTAAACCCGAGTCTAAGTTGTCAATTTTGCATTAAGAACTTTACGTTTGTCGGAATAAAGTACAAAATAGAGTAACTGGCTCGAAGGTTTAGGCTAGGTCTAAAAATAGATCTTGTTTTGTACCTAATAAGACGGTTGGGGTTTTTCTAAAAACGAAACACAGTATTTTAATACTATAAATAACATAACGTAACATCACGCCTGTAGCCCCAAATGGTAAGGCAGAGGTGTAAGCACTTACCTATAGTACAGACGCCAGCACATCAAGCTACCAGAAACTGTCAAATTATCCCAATCAACTTTGAACCTTATGCTTTAGCGGTAAAGTTGAAAATCTATTAAAGAAATTTGACAGATTGTAGTAGCTTGATGTGCGGTCTGTACATGGAAGCCACATTGTAGCCATCCATTAGAAATTCGTACAAGCAAACGCTTTTATGGCAAAAGTGCAGTTATCAAACGGTACAATATTGAACAAAGGTGCAAATGTCAAACCATATTTGTAGATATACGCTAACTTTATTAAACAACTCGTTCGACTTTCGTTCGCGTGAGTTTCTTGTTCCCCCGACCTAGGGCTGCCATCCGTCCGGGTTTCCCCGGATTTGTCCTAGTTTGGTGGGCGTCCGGGGAGCGTCCGGGCGGGGTCCTGAAAAGTGTCCGGGTCAAACCCGGACACTTTCTGTGTTAGGGGAAATCCGACTTTGAATGATTTGAAATAAATGAAAGCATAAATCATAGTTAAAAATTAGCCGCGCGGCAAATGTGTGCGCTCGTGACAATTCATAATTTGCTTTTGATTTACTTTATTTTTTTAAATTTTCATTGATTCCAAAAAGAAGAGTGTTCCTAATTATTTTTGTTACCAGAGTACCAATCACATAGAGAAGAGTGTATAATTGATTAATAAATGAAGCGTTTCATTTGTATTGTTGAGGTTTAAATTGATATTCTATAAATAAGACAAAAATCTACGATCTTTTTATTTTATTGTAATTTTTTTTTCGAGGGAGTCCGGGGTTTTTATTTATTTCACCGAAATGTCCGGGGTTTTTGAAGTTTTTATCCGGGGTCTAATTTAGTTGATGGCAGCCCTACCCCGACCCACCCCGTCGCATCGCATCGCCTGACCGCGCTTTTACTTCGTTTTCGGTCAGCGTTCTTTCTAACTTTTTTTTTCTTTTTGCTCAGCCTATTTTGGTCCTAACGTGATGTTAAATGCCTCACGAATTGGGCTAACGAATGCAAAATAGTAGATTGTTATACAAGGGTCGGAAGGAATCAATTCCCATACGAGGCATTTAGACGCCCGAGCGCAGCGAGGGCGGCTATAGTCCGAGTGGGAATTGATGACTTTCACCCGCGTTAAACACTCTACTTTTCATTTCGAATTTAAGGAAAGTAAAAACTAGTAGTTTTTCTAAAATATTCATTGATAATAATTACATGAATAATAGGTACCTATTTATTAGTCTTTTTTAAATTTGAAGTATGGAACACACCACGTCACCGCCACATGATGACATGAGTAGATTCTGTGTCACCACCGCGGGCCGTCCCGCTTACTAAGGCCCGTATTATTATCATTTTGTCTGCATTCTTACTTTTACCATTTTTCATAAATTACTTAGAAAACACGATAATCTTGATAAAAATTACTAAAAATTGTGTTGCGACGTGACACTTTTTAGTGCTGACCGTCCACCCAACTTTCTTATTTCGATTCAAAACTTGCATACAGCCTAATCGATACCCGCAATAAAAAAAATAAAAAAAAATTGTAGAAACTGAATAAAAACTCTCTAAACTAACAAAATGTATTTAAATGTAAAGCGTTTGCAGAATATCCAATCTATAGAATTAATTAATTATCATAATTCTCAAAAAAACTTCTTGAAAGCCTACCTAAAAAATGTTTACTGGGAATTCTGTAGTAAACTATTAGAAAGTATCAAAAATAAAATCCACAATAAATAATTATCCAATAAATTAAAATAATTTTAAACAGCGAGCGCATTCCGAATATAAATTCAATTTTAGAAGCATTTCGGCGCGAAATTCAGTAAATGAGGTACCTATGTCCGCCTGTCTGTTATTGACATGATGATGATGTTATTGATATGAAGAGATTGAAATGATATTAGAAAAGCATAAATCATTATTATAAACAATGCTTGTTGTATTTATTGCTTAAAATAATTTTATTTTATTTTCAAATATCGATTACATTCGTCATATAATTACTCGAGTCAATCGAATTTTTAAAAAAAATTGTTTGGAATAATCGCTTTCACACATCATTGCAATAAAAAAAAAAAACAATAATGGTCGGCGATTCTGAACACAAATTGAGTAGTGGTAATGATTAATACGTATTATTGAACCTGTGTTTGAAAATTACGTTCAAACCTGGGCATTTTCGTGTTGTTTATAATAGTATCAATAACATTTGTCACATTTTAAATCTTATCTACATCTGTGTGTGTGAAATTTGTGAAAAGTAAAAATGTAAACACACACGATTGGCGCGAAACTTCGACATTAGATATCAAAAAAACTTCATTACCACTACTTATTTATCTTAAACTATGGATAAATTCGTCAAATAATTAAATGATGTATGTTCACAGCCCCATATGGTAAAGTCAGGATGTTCGAAATCCCCAATTTTTATGTTTTTTAGCCTCGACCACAACTGACATCAAAATGGTGATTATCGTACTTAAGTATGTTGAATTTATTCAAGGTAAATTATTAACTTGTGCGCTAAATATGAAAGATTTAATGGCGTTAACATAATGAGCTTTTTATCCAACTCTCCTAGTTAATGCACATTCGTAAGATTTAATGGGTAGCATAATAAATATTTACATAATCAATTAAGGGTGTCGTATGGTCTGACTGAGCTGACTACCTAACTAAATTTAGTTCTATTTTCAAATTTCATTCCCGCCCTAGGGAGGGAAGCAATTACTATGAGTCTTTCCCGCCCAAGGGTGGGAAGCAGCGTTTTCCACCCGGTATTCGGATCAAACAAACACTACTTTCCGAGTATGAGAGATGAAAAGATATTTTTCAAATCTAGTGGTAGTTAGTTAAGAGCGTTTACGCCGTACGGAATTTCATACAAACTTTCAAGTCCTTATTTTTCGAAATGAATGAACCGATTTTAATGAAACTTCATATGCATAAGCAGGATACAAAGTTCTAAAAAGTTAGTAGAAAACATTTTCAAAAAATAGTATTACAGCCAAATTAGACCGATTTTAAATTTTCCATAGAAACAGAGATTTCCAGTTATCTTTTTTTAAATAAGACATTTTGAAAATGTTTT
Organism: Mesoligia furuncula; assembly: GCA_916614155.1. NCBI lineage: Eukaryota > Metazoa > Arthropoda > Insecta > Lepidoptera > Noctuidae > Mesoligia > Mesoligia furuncula. Next base: position 15,311,916 of record OU744815.1, on the reverse strand, counting down.
CTACTAACTTTTTAGACCTTTGTATCCTGCTTATGCGTATGAAGTTTCATTAAAATCGGTTCTTTCATTTCGAAAAATAAGGGCTTGAAAGTTTGTATGAAATGCCGTTCGGCGTAAACGCTCTTAAGCGCGTTTAAACAATAAAACCGGTCTAGTGCGAGTCGGACTCGCACACGAAGGGCTCCGTACCACACGGCATGAAACGCCGAAAAATACGTTTTTTTATACCGCTTTAAATTTTAACTTTATTATAATTTTTTTATTTTTTGTTATAGCGGCAACAGAAATACATCATCTGTGAAAATTTCAACTGTCTAGCTATCACGGTTCATGAGATATACAGCCAGGTCACAGACAGACAGGCAGACGGACAGTGGAGTCTTAATAATTGGGTCTCGTTTTACCCTTTGGATAACCCAGAAACAAACAAACTCTTTAGCTTTTTATTAGTATCCATAGAAAGATTATGCTCAATCCCGCCGCTTCCTTACCATCAGTAGGTAATTTCCATGTAATCGCTGCCATGTCATAAATCACAGTACCGAGCAATACTCAAGCATGTTTACTCGACCCGGGTACTGAACCCGCGACCTCTCCGTACCCAACAAGGCACTTAGGTACAATATGCCTCGATTAAAAGTAAGTACATGTCATAATAGCATATCATAAAAGAGAAAGCATACGTTTGCAGGGACAACTTGCGAAGCACAGACAATGAGATGGGTGTGCTCTATGGCATTTAGTTTATGGTGTAATGACAGATCGTAAGTTGTCTATGGCAGGAAAAATGGAGGGAAAGTCTGGAACTAAGTGTTCCTTTGATTTGTTAACAAAGGCATTTGAATATTGAGGAATACAATAAAATGAAAAGCTGTTAATAGCTGGTAATTAAAATAAAACACTTCCAGGAAAGTAGTAAATTGTACTCTTCAGGGAAAATTATAATCTATTCACACGCAAATATCAGACTTTCTGTTTAAATCATGGGAAAAGATCTACTTTAATATGAAGCGATTGAAAAGCAAAGCAATCTCACTTTCCTAGCTGGCCGTAAAAAACCAAGATGGTTGACGCGGGAGCGAACAGCTGTTCGTTTTCCCGCGTCGCGACGGCGCCTGCGCGAAGCCGGCACCACGCGGCGCCATATGAGGTTACCATAGTGCATACATAGTGAGGTTTACTGGGACAAGACCTATTGTACTCGTTGCTGAATTCTTTACGACTCGAGCCCTTCTTTAGCAAGTATGATGAGAGCACTTGTTACATTTGCATTGGTTTTAGGATTGAGTACAGCAAGTTCTTACAAAGAAAGTTTTAACGTTACTTTTCAAATCGGTAGTCACGAATTTCTGGCTGAAAAAGATCCTGGTGAACGAGTGTGAGAATGGGTCCTGTACTCCTGTAATCATCAGAGCAAGGATTATTTGTCTATACGCCTTGACATTGGAAGTTCCTTCGTCTTAGTTCCAGCTGGCTAATTGCTTAACACTATCAGTAACAATGACTTTCATTTCGACAGATCAACAACATTCATTGCGTAGTTTGAGTTGTCGAGCAGACAAATTTCTCGAACATGTGAAGCAATGCAATAGCAATATTTCAAAATAATTCAGATTGAGATTGATAGTGTGTTACGCAATTGGGCACAAAATATAGTAACACAGAGAGGACGTGATGCGGTACAATTACGTAACGTCTCATTCCAAAATTAAATCCTATTTTTTTTTTGTGCTTTCTATGCGTTTGTCTTGCCAAACTCATGCAGTGTGGTAAGCCTAAAGTCTTTTTAGCCAGATTTAGCTAATATTTCTTGATATATTGGTGAAGCCGTTACTGTCAAACAACAGTCAGTTTGATCTAGGTGAATGTTAGTTTAAGCGAATATGAACCTCGTACTCAATATTTATTAGCACCAGGCAGGTACCTAGTGTGTTTTCAAATGTGTAAGATTTTGTGAAATATTGTCAGCGTCCTAATATGGGCTTTAATTAATGTAGCCCCAGAACGATTACTCAGTGTCATAAGAACCATGACCTGTAAATAAATGCTGCTAAAATATAATTGACTAGCAGCAACCCGCGATTTGAACCGCATAAGTGTCCATCCCGTGGGAATATCGGAAAAACACACAAAAACTATCCTATGTCCTTGCCCGGGACTTAAGCTACGTCTTAAATCAGTTCGGCGGTTTAAGCATGAAGGGGTAACAGACAGACAGACACACTTTCGCGTTTATAATATTAGTATGGATTTTAACTTCATAAATGAATGATACTAGATGATAATAAAAAATGTTTATTTCTTGTATAAAAGTAGATAAGTTCGGTGTTTCCTATAAGATTTATCTGAGAAGAAATAAGTAGGTACTGAAAAAAACCGACAGATGTCTCTTTTTAACCGACGAAAAAACGGAGGTGGTTCTCAAGTCGAAGCTTATATAATTTTTTTTTGTGTATGACCACGCATAAGTTTTTTGAGTCCAGATATGACATGGTGAGAAAGGGACTACCGAGATGACGACTAATAAAGAAGTATAGAAGAAAAAGACATGTTGCGCCGACCTTAAATAAATTGGGATGAAGGCAGGAGAGGGATGATGATGATCACACAGATGTACAAAATCTGTCCATAGAGTAAAGAGTATCACCATTTATCAATGAAATTTTATTGTTATATATTATTTCTGAACAAATAAATGATTACTAATTACTATTACTTATTTCAACACCAGTTAACACTATCCGTGTATCGTGCACCATTTATTTATACTCATCTAACATAACTTAGCTCAAGAAGTTAGCTAATCGATTCCCAGCAACATAAACATACAGCCTGCTTTCGCAAAACCTACGTGGAAGACTGCAGTCCCTATTTAATCTGTGACGCGATGTTGCCCGACAGAAAAAAACAGCGGCCACGTGCGAGTACGACTCACACACGAGTACCACCGTACATTTATTTTAACACTGCATTTCTTTTGAAATAGACACTAACATAATTTAGGCAGAGATGTACCTTAGTACACCCACATTACTAAAAACTTCAAAATACCAACTTTAACTTCTAAATACTTCAGTAATAACAAAACTAAACATTTCCATAAATACCCCATTACCCCCTTTAATTTTTTACTTTCTTTTATTTTTATTATTTGATCACATAGCGGCCATATTAGTACACATGCTGTGAATATTTCAAGTGTCTAACTATTACAGTTCAAAAGATACAGCCGTGTGACAGACGGACGGAGGACGGACAGTCTTAGTAATAGGGTCCCGTTGGCCTTTTGATACAGAACCCTAAAAATAATTATCAAGAAACCGCGGGCAAATTGAATTCTCCTAGAAGTACTATTTTTAGTGCAAGACACTTTATTTCAAGTATTTTCTTCCGCGTGCTCGATAGTCGATACTAATTGATTAGGGTTAAAAATAACAGACTAATAAGCGATATTTTCTTTTATGAAATGGGTGCCATTTCCTTTGGTATTTGATTACAAGAAGATATAAGGATATGAGGAGTCTCTTTTATACAGAAAATACTGTACTTGTTAAACTTAATTTATAATACTAATTTAAATCTTATTAACGCAATAAATGGTTAAAACATTTTGTTGAAGATTTCCATTACTCAATCTGCCTAGCCTTTTCCCAGCTATGTAGAGGTCAGCTTCCGGTCTAACCGGATGTATATTTTACATGAAACGATTGACTGTCTGACCACAACCCAGTTACTGGGCAACATGATACCGCTTGGTACTTGTTTTATTACTTTTGGGCATACCGTACCGACTATCAAAGATCTACGAATGACAGCTGGGTCCAACGGCTACCGTGCTTTCTGAGACACGGAGGAGTCTTGATATGAAAATAGATGGTCACCCATCCATGGACCGACGGCGGCAAGAATAGTTTAACTTTCGATAAACCCGTGCGGCTGTTATTATTTGCCACGAGCCTCTCAAAGATTTCCATTACTACTATACAAAATAACTTTTAACTTTCTTTGCATATAAACACTCATAAATTAAGTTTAAGTAATCAAGTTACAAGAACTTTATATTACACTCATCGTCAATTATCATCATAAAAGTAATGAAAGTCGTTAATAAGGGGAAATTAGTATTCTTTAGTGCAATGGTGCACGCAACTTTTACCGGGGTAATTTAAATTTAAATACCTATGGCAATCTCGGTGATTGATTCTTTAAAAAAAACCGGGCAAGAGCGAGTCGGACTCGCGCACCGAGGGTTCCGTAACATCCGGGTTTATGCATAAGGTTTATGTTTATGAAATTAAATGTTTTTTTTTTGAGTTGATTGAATGAATGGTAAATTGTGGTTTACGATTTATGACATATAAAAAAAGAAACTACTTACTAGATCTCGTTCAAACCAATTTTCGGTGGTGGTTTACATGGTAATGTACATCATATATTTTTTTTAGTTTTATCATTCTCTCATTTTAGAAGTTACAGGGGGGGGGGGACACATTTTACCACTTTGGAAGTGTCTCTCGCGCAAACTATTCAGTTTAGAAAAAAATGATATTAGAAACCTCAATATCATTTTTGAAGACCTACCCATAGATACCCCACAAGTATGGGTTTGATGAAAAAAAAAATTTTGAGTTTCGATTCTAAGTATGGGGAACCCTAAAATTTATTGTTGAATTTCTATTTTTGTGTGAAAATCTTAATGCGGTTCACAGAATACATCTACTTACCAAGTTTCAACAGTATAGTTCTTACAGTTTCGGAGAAAAGTGGCTGTGACATACGGACGGACAGACAGACAGACAGACAGACAGACATGACGAATCTATAAGGGTTCCGTTTTTGCCATTTGGCTACGGAACCCTAAAAAACCGGGCAAGAGCGAGTCGGACTCGCGCACCGAGGGTTCCGTAACATCCGGGTTTATGCATAAGGTTTATGTTTATGAAATTAAATGTTTTTTTTTTGAGTTGATTGAATGAATGGTAAATTGTGGTTTACGATTTATGACGTATAAAAAAAAAACTACTTACTAGATCTCGTTCAAACCAATTTTCGGTAGTAGTTTACATGGTAATGTACATCATATATTTTTTTTAGTCTTATCATTCTCTTATTTTAGAAGTTACAGGGGGGGGGACACACATTTTACCACTTTGGAAGTGTCTCTCGCGCAAACTATTCAGTTTACAAAAAAGTGATATTAGAAATCTCAATATCATTTTTGAAGACCTACCCATAGATACCCCACACGTATGGGTTTGATGAAAAAAAAAGTTTTGAGTTTCGGTTCTAAGTATGGGGAACCCTAAAATTTATTGTTTTTTTTCTATTTTTGTGTGAAAATCTTAATGCGGTTCACAGAATACATATACTTACCAAGTTTCAACAGTATAGTTCTTATAGTTTCGGAGAAAAGTGGCTGTGACATACGGACGGGCAGACAGACGACGAATCTATGTATAAGGGTTCCGTTTTTGCCATTTGGCTACGGAACCCTAAAAAGTACGCGTTATTAGTATAAAAGATATGAAATTTAGTTTTACATAACATAACTTGACGCCTTATTTTCCCGTAGGGTTGGGCAGACGTGTAGTCACGAGCACAAGTATGTATACACTTGGCTTTATTCAAAGGTGACAGAATGCAATGTTTTTAATTAGAGCTGCCTGCCTAATTTATAAAAGCACGGTATTTTGTGGGGAAGTTTTCGCTTAGGTAGCTTACTTGTGTTTACAATTAAATATTGTTTCTAGATCTATAAGTACTTACCACATTATAAATACACCTAGATAACTAAAGAGCAACTACTTCGAGTGCCAAAAATCGCACCAGCTTACGTTCAAAAATCGTAAGCCGCCACTTTCGCGCTCAGTCCTGTGTACTGCTGGCTGGGTAAGTGTGAGCGAGAGCGCGAGCTTGTGACGTCATAGTAGGTAGTCAAAAAATGGACCGCACGCTTGGGTTTCATACAGTTCATGATACTTGCGTTATCTAGGTATATCTATATCTGTGGTATCTACTTACCTATTCACACCACAAACAAGCAGAAACATTCATTCATAATAAACCGAAATGCAAAAATGTGTCTATAATAATTGTTGACAGATTCTGAAAGATTAATAACTATTAGGTATTGTCCCACACTGCAGGGCAAAGGCCTCTTCTCACACAGAGAAGGAGCATTGATCACGACCACCACCACGTTAAATATTAACAGACTATAAGTCTAGGTTTTGGTTTGCTAACGATGATTTTCCTTCATTAATTAATTAGCTAAAACATAAATAAAGACGTCATAGGTTCAGACAAATCAACATAAAATATTACTAAGAATTTAAATAAACCCAATTTCCAAGAGATATCTTCAAAACGTGACCCAGCTACGTATATTACTATGAGTATCAATTCGGATTGCCGCCAAGCGTGAACCGTTCCCGCCAAAATACTTCGGTGTCACAAATGTCAAGACGTTCGAAATCCAAACATTCCGGAAATTCCACTTTTATAGGTTTGAATTTAACTTTTAAATCCGAGAGATAAATGAATAAACAGGTTTTTTAACCTAGATATCCGGAAATTCTTGTAGCAACCACGCGTTATTATAGAACTAGTTTTGAAAACACTTCTATAATTAGAATGTTTAGCGCTGAAATGTGAAAAACAATATACTGAAAAAAATTTGGTGATAGACTTGCAGTCTAGCACTTGAAGTCTATCACTAAATGTTTTTGGAAAACACTTTTTCCTTACAAACCTATTTTCTAGAAACCTGAATTAGCAAAAAAATCACCAAATTCTTCAAAAAATAAACTTTTATAAGTATATGGCTTGGCCCAGCGTTTTTGTTTTAATTTCCAATCAAGAGTTTATGTGTAAATTAATCTCTGGCTTTAGCGATCATACGTGAATTCATGTCGATTTCACGTCGCAATGCATAGTAGTTGGCGACATAAACCGCCCACTATGTAATGTAAAAACAGTTATCTGTTACTCTCAAATTAAAAATACCGATTTTGTCATAGACGTATAAACTTTTTTTAAACGTCTATGGTTTTTGTAAATAAAGCACAGACTAACAAGAAAAGATAAAGAAAGATGGCTGTATCAATATGGCCGTTAATTTACTAAGAGTAGATTATATTGTCATAGTTTTGTTGTCATAAAAAACTATTAGGTACTTATCTACTACTTGATTATGATGGCCACGCTTTTTCGGTCATGTTAATGTAGGTACTCGAGGTCCGATAATATTGAATTAAATGTAACTTTTTATCAATAAAACATTTTAAATCAACAAAAATACTACATTCATCTAAATACATATAAGTCTGATTTATGAAGATATAAGCATAATTTTATGTTAATTATTTTAAGCTAAGTGCAATGTGCCGTTTCGTCCAAAAAGGCAATTTTTAACGGTTAATTTAAATAATGTAAGAGTGTAAGAGCTTGACACCATTTTCGAACGTTTCTGACATTAAAAAAACTATTTATTTATCTCTTACATTAGTGTTACGCCGCGCGCCGTTAAAACATTTATTATCGAAAACAATTATTGAATGTTTTTATTTTATAATGAATGGTTATCCAGGCAAATGTGTGAAGTGGTTAAAAAACCTGCTTAATTTCAGTTGTATTTGAATTGGTTAATTTTCAAACCGATGAAAGTACCAAGGAATGGATAGTTAAAACCAACCTCTTAATAAATAGACCGGTTTTCAAAGATTTCATAATTAATTTCCTTTAGTAGTACGTAATAAACATAACCCAAAGGAAATCCTACTCAACCAAGACTTATTGCAAAACTAGTTCACGACATCACGTATACCCGCCAAACAAACATCTGACATAATTAGAGATGTGCCACTATCGACTAAGCATTTTAGGCGGGTCACCCATGGCGACTTTTTGCAGCGATTCAGTAAAGTACGTTTTGTTAACACGCTTCTGCATGAGTACTTTTGACCGTTTGTCGCATTTGCAACGCGCGAAAGAAGCGATGCAGTAGCGATACAATCAAATACAAACGCGTTTCTGTATTAATTCAGCATTGCTACGCGCGCCTGTATTAATTCAGCATGGCTACTACCGCGCGACTGTTTGTGAAGACAAACAGGTAGATGTAGCGTCCACAGGCATTCACAAGTAGTCACTACAGTACAGCGTGCGAATGTATCGATTCGGCATCGCAGCCGTATCGCGATAGTAGTGATGCAGAATCGTGGTTACGTGGGCGAAGATATACGACCAGCATCGCGACAGTCTCTTTGCGACTGTATCGCAACTGAACACTGCAAAAAGTCACCGTGGGCTTAGCTTATCGCTGTAATCGATTAAATACGCGTTCTATTATTTGACACAACACAATCGTTATTTATTTACGCGGCATATTTTAATATATCGAAAACATGTATTTCAAAGGTTACAGCTATAAATGTAATTATAACTTGTTATAACTTGTTTCATTCTGTCTAAACATGTCAATTGAAACCAAAAAAAATTCTCATGATTGTTCCGTTGACTTGACCAAAAAAGATACGAGTTTAAAATAGAATGCTCATCATAAAGGTTTCTTGCTGATTAATTTATTTTTTTCTTCAAAAAGGTCATCATTCTGACAACTTAACAGGTATAATCGTATTACGCTGACTTCACCAACAAAAAACTTGATTGCCTAATCTGCATTACATCAGATTCTAAACTCAAGGACAGTAATATATTAAGGTCCCTACTTTAACTTGCTAGTGCCTGCATGTCTAGAACTAAACGATTGTTTGGAAACACATGTGACTCATTCCTGCTTTGTCAACGAATCTTCTAGACTGTATCGTACTAGCAATAAAGTCTAAATTCCCGTATCAATTTAGCAGGATGTCAACGCGTACACGATACACAATTCCGAGGTTTTAATGTCATCGTACGATAATAATAATTGTTCGTTTTATGATACTACTGACATACTATGTTTTATTACAACGAGCCTACTAGCACTTTGATTGATGTGATGCGTTTGATAAATGGCAGTATGAACATGATTTTTAATCAGTTCTGGGAACTGAACAAGCCAGATACTTCATGGCGACTAACCAATCGATAATACACTTGTTCGCGTAATTACGTCACCAATATTAGACGACAATCATTGTATTGTCCATTGTTTGTCTATTTAATACACGTGTCGAATTTTAAGACTGACACTACTTACAAAGTTTTTATGTCGATTTAAGAGTTTATATTGGAGTGCCTACGCATTTAATATTATGCACGGACAACAAAATTAAAATCGACCATCGACTAATAATTTTACTAACCACGCCACATCTCTAGTGTTTCATAAATATTTGACAGTTGAATCCATCTTTTTTTTCTGCTCTAAAGAGGTTAAAGACTCCAACGTTGCCACCTTTTTCACCAACGACCATAAATTCAAAAATCTTTAGGATTACCGTGAGTACATTAAGAAATCCGCTTAGAAACTTGGCTAGGTTTATCCAGGCCCACCCAGGCAGTTAATATCTGGTTCCCTGAGGGGCCGGTTGCATCAGCCGTCAGACAATAGTACACCTCAATAAGGAAGCTAGGCTTTCCTAGTCGTGTCTTATGTAAACTCCGGTTAACTTTAACATCATAGAATTGTGACGTTTATGTTTGTTTTTGTTGCGATTAATTTGAATAAGGAGGGTGGAAACAATAGGTAGCCTTTTTTGTATTACTAGCTTCCGCCCGCGGCTTCGCCCTCGAGGTATGTCGATAAAAAGTAGCCTGTGTCCTTATCCAGGATTCAAAGATATTCCTATTCCAAATTTCATCAAAATCGGTCCAGCCGTTTCGGAGATTAGCAGGAACAAACAGACAGACAAAACATTTAAAGTGTTTTTTTTTTGTTATAGGTACATACCTTAAGTATATACTTTCATATGCATTTAGTTAAAAGCTGTTATTTTGACATTACTAACACACTTAAATTTTATTTATTTATTTAAATAAGTAGGTATATAATTATACTAATTACTTAATTCATAATTTAATTTATAATATTATAAAGAGGTAAAATTTTGAGCTTTGGCTTCTCGCATCCAGCGAGATGGATGGATGCGAGAAGCACAGACCGGTCTAACACCGGTCTAACCGGTCGAAGTGCCGGTGCTTGGGGAAGGGCTATATCCAGCAGTAGACGGCTTTCGGCTGAAATGATGATGACGACGATGATGTAAGGGGTAATCTTCGGAACTACTGATGCTCTATCGAAAATTCTTTCACTAATGGGAAGCTACAGTATTGCCAAGGGCCAAAGGATATATTATTGAGTAGGTAACACAAGTTGTATCTAAAACGAGTTTTACTGTCAAATACAAAAACTAATGCAAAATGATCTCACAAATTTTGCCAATCTTAGATAACCCGGTCTATTCTGTAAAAATCTCACAGTAGAAACTTAGGTGAAGTGAGCTGTCATTTTACCTGACAGCTTCAGCTCACTTCAAGATCACACTATTGACATCTAACTTCACGGTGAGATTTTTACAGAATAAACCGGCACATAATCGTTACTTTGTCACATTGATTGATCGAAATCGTTCATCTGAATTGCTTCCTGATGAATAATGTATGCTATGATTACAGTGAATCACTGTCTTTCAAGTAGTACGCTGTAGTGTCTACTACACAGTAGGTATGAGTCACCACACAATCCAAACAGGATCAAGGCCTGATACAACTACAAATTCCATTGCTCTGTTTGCTAACAAGACGTTCATCACACTACCAGAAAATATATCAGTGTACGTCAACATTGGTCACTCTATGACCAACAGACCATAAACAACAAGATTTAGTAAACAAACAACGTAATTTAGAGTCACTACTACAAGTCACAAGCGTCCAAGATACTTTACAGGTGGCGAAAAATGGAACTAAAAAAATGTATTGAAGGCTTGACAAGTAGCGCTACTATGGAGGGTCAAGTTATATTGGTAATCTTATAAATTCTGTAACCTCAAATACGTTGTGTAGTGATGACCTCATGTGGGAAACGAGTATTAATCGTTATTTACCTTCCATGGTGGTGTGACGTCATTTAGCAGTTTATAAAGACTTTAAACGGTATTAACGTAACTTAAACAATATTATTCAAATATGTATTTTAGTATTTAGGTACCTATTTAGTTGGTATTTTGCTGTTGGTTATGTAACGTGCCTATTTATTTCAAATACTTAATTTGATATTATTTTGTATTAATTACTAAGGAAAATGCAAAGTGCCTAATATCACAAGGGAAAATTTTGTTTGTGGTCAGGGAGTCACGCAGGTGATAAGACTGAAATAAAGCTTAGCAACTAACCACCGACTTGTGAGTCGTCAATTCTTATAATACATAATTTGCAGAAACCTAGTCGTTGCAAAATGTAGGTAAGTATGGGTTTTCAACGTTTTTCTGAATTGAAAAAAAATTGAAGTTTTAAATAAATAATAATGATACTTCACAGTCATCATTTAAGTTAAAAGACGTCAACTGCTGGACATAGGCCTCCCCCAAGCACCGCCACTTCGACCTTCTGTGCTTACCTGATAATATTTCCATGATAAAAATAACAATAAAACCAATACCAGACAGTAAGGTAGCAGGTAACTGGCAACCACAATACAATTGTTTTTTTTTTAAAGTACTACAGTCGATACCTACTATCGTGGAACCAAAATAGATAAATTATGCCATTATACGTTGTTAATAAGTTTCTAACCCTTTTCTCCCATACAAGTACATAAAGGGCTTGTCATCTCCACGTAAGTAGTTGTCAAGAAGCCGTGTTGTTGACATGTAACGGTACTAGATTGGTACCGAGAAGCCGATGGAGCTGATACGAAAGTCATCGCATTCCCGGATTAAATTATCGGCATGCTAAACCAAAGACTAACTTTACTAATAGTACTAACGGCTAAACTACATCGCGATATAGCGGTAGGTAGTGCTTATACCCTAAATAATTAGAGATGGGAAACAAATTGGTTTATTTTATATCGATAATTTTAAAATATTAAGTTATTGACTCAAAAAGGCTTACTTAAATTCTATAGTATTTTCGTAGTGCAAGAATTTGCGTGAGTTATAATATATTATAAATAAAGATGAAATTAATTTACTTACCTAATAAAACAGAATGAAACTTTTTAACGATAACAAAATAGTTAGTTGAAGTTGTTATAGAATATAACTTAATTTACAATCAACTATTGAAAATGAATAATACATACCTATAAAAAATCACTAAACAGCAGAAAATCCTTCAATTCAAATACCAATCACTCACAATAAAAATGTCTTACTAATAACACAAAACGTTCACCATGCAAGCACTATTTCAGAATTAGACTGAACGCACATGTCAACACACGCGGAGTTTAAACAAAAATAAAAACAATAACGGCTCCTACGTGCGTTACTCGTCCTCTTTAAGTTACAAGAGCGACTGACTCGGTGAATCACGAACAAGGCAAAATAATACCAATTAAACGCCACCACTTCTATTATTTACGTAATATTATTTAAATTGCACGCGAATTTAGACTCTATTGCGTAGAAATAAGAACAAAGATGACGAATTTAACGGTAGATTGAGTACGACTTCTTAAAATCGTGACGTGTTTTTGTGTGACGTGCTAACAAGTTTTATGAATGAAATATGGCCGAGGGTCGCCCATTTTCCAAGAGTTATGGACGAAAAGTCAGCAATGGACTAAGAACGGTTAATGGCACTCCTTTTCACTAAAATAAGGCTGGATATAAACCTAGATGGAGGGAATCTTGGCATAGTTGTGAGATTTATAACGGTATGCTGTACGACATTAAACGTTAAATCAACACATTAATACCGGTTTAGAATTAAATAGTTACGCTGCTTTAATATACTGCACACTTATGCGGGTACTAATATTGCAGGTTTAGCTGACGAAAATAAGCCTAAATTAGACATTCGTGCAATCGTGGTGAACCTTGAACCGTCCCTCGACACAAAGTGGGAAGATGTAACTCCAACCTGGTAAAATGGAGCTACCTCGACGCAACAGCAGTAGGGTGCGGTTGTGGAGCTATGTCGCAAACCGTGCTCCACCTCAGATTCAGATTCAGATTCAGATTTATTTATTTGCCATCAATGTAGGTACAAGTTTAAGATGATACAAATAGCTGAAGGTTACCGCTACATTCTACCTTACGGCATGCAAATTCATAGAAACTAATATATTACATACAATATCATTATAAATTAACAACTAACATGTCATTCTAATTAACACAAAGAGACATAAAAAGAAGGAAATAATAATAAAGTAATAGTAGTCAACAGTAACACATAGTCAATTGCACATAAATGAATCTAGTCAATAAAATGAATTTCATTGGAATTATAATTAGGTGAAATATTATTTTACAAACATAATGTCATTTACAAATTTTATTGTCAAATTTTTTTATCATTTAAAAAGTCATTGATACAATAATAACATTTATCCAATAATAATGCAGTAAGCTTAGATTTAAATGTTCGAATAGGGTGTTCTTTGAAACTGTGCGGAATTTTATTGTATATGATAGGTCCCATCGACATAATATTTTTCCTTAGTAGTGCTGTTCTGTAATTGCCTGTATGTAATAAATTTTTATATTGTAGTCTCATTGGACCTGACCGCATTCTAATATCGGCCAGTGATGGAAATAAATCTAAATTTGTTTTAACAAAAATTGCGACCTCTAAAATGTACAGCGATGGGAAGGTCAGTACTTTCAGCGACTTAAACACAGGTACACAGCTGTCTGTAGTTTTCAGATTTAACATAGATCTTATGCAACGTTTTTGGGCTCTAAAAATCTGCTCCCTCTCACTGCAATTGCCCCAGAATATTACTCCGAATCTTAAAATTGGCGCCACTAGACCGTGGTAAGCTACTACGAGTATATTATTGCTTACTTTATGCGATAGATTATGCAGCACATAGGCTGACTTGCTAAGTTTACAACAAACATCTTCAGCATGAGGTTTCCAAGTAAGATTGCTGTCAATTAAGATACCCAGGAATTTAGCAATATTTGTTGTTTCAACATTTTGTCCATTATGACCGATGTTAACATTAAGAGGGCAAGTCCTTTGGTAAAAATGCATAACTTTTGTTTTTTTAAGATTGATGACTAAGTTATTTATGTCAAGCCAGTCAATAATGTTTTCCAATGCTGTATTGATATCATCTTCATAATCTTTAATGTCATTACATTTTACTATCACAGTACTATCATCCGCAAATAGCACCATAGGATGTTGGATTTGACGTGGCAAATCATTGATATAGAGCAGAAATAGAGGTGGCCCAAGAACGCTACCCTGTGGAACACCATATTTGACTACTCTACCGTCTGATGCATATTTAAGCTCGCGTTTCGTTTCAAGAGATGTTCTCGATATTTCTGTTACCTGATTGCGACCACTGAGGTAAGAGGTTATAAGGTCCAGGACATTACCCCTAATGCCATAGCGGTGTAGTTTATATAAAAGGACGTCATGGCTCACGTAATCGAACGCCTTAGTCATATCAGTTAATATGGCACATACCGGTACTTTCTTGTCGACATTATTCATAATGGGAAATAGAAGATTATAGATTGCCATATTAATATTTTTGTTTTTTCTAAAGCCCATTTGTTCTTTGCACAATATATTATATTTAGTCAAATAATTGTCAAGTGCTTCATAAATAATCTTTTCAAGTATCTTGGAGAATATAGGGATCAATGCTACTGGTCTATAGTTGGACATATCTTCTTTGCTATTTTTTTTATGTATTGGTTTAATAACAACTGTTTTCAGGCTATTAGGGAAAATACCAGAAGCAATACAAGTGTTCACTATGTGACTTAAGGGCGCAGCTACAATATCACTGACAAACTTCACAACCTTGGTAGTTATACCGTCATAACCATGACTTTGTGTATTTTTCAGGCTTTTGATCACCCTTACTAAGTCGTTTGAGACAGTTGGGGCCATAAACATTGAATTCGAGTTGTAATTCAGGTCAATAGTTCTAACGTTTGTTTTGTTACTTACACTTTGTACTTGGTCAATAAAAAAGTCGTTAAATGATGTTGCTATCTCTTTAGGATCGTCAATTGTCCTATTTTGGTTAGTAATCTTTGATACAGGTTCTTTTATATAGTTATTATTGTTAATTATTTGCCATGAAGCCTTTGATTTATTATGAGCATTATTTATAAAGTTGTTATTTTGTGCCCTTTGAGTGAGTCTGATGACTTTTTTAAACCTTTGTGAGTATGACTTAAATTTATTTTTATTTACGCTTGATGGATTCAATCTGCATTTCCATAATAGGCTTCTTTGCTTCCTGCTACAAAGTTTAATGCCTTTAGAAACCCATTTAATTTTGTGTTCTGCTTGAATTCTAATCCACCTTATTGGAAAACACTGATCATAAAGGAGTTGAAAGATTTCTATAAATTTGTTATATGCATCATTAGGGTTACTCTCACCGTATACATTTGAAAACGACAAACTCTGCAAAAAATTTTTAAACTTAACCAAATTGTCTTTAGAATAATCCCTTTTTTGAGTGCGCCAGTACCTTAATTTGCAAATTCTACTAACTCGAATTTTGAGGATTTGAGCTGAGTGATCCGATATCGCAAAATCAATAATATCACTAGTGCATTTTAGGTTCGCATCAACAGCAAAATTATCTAGACAAGTAAGACTGCTTGGTCTTGTGGCCTGCCTTATTTTCAATTTAAGGTTGTAATTTAGGAGCAAATATTCAAAGTCCAAAGTGCATCTGTTACGTTTTAAAATGTCTATGTTGAAGTCTCCGCATAATACCAGCTTTACATTAGTCCTACTGCACAACTTTTTCAATAAGGCATCTAAAGTTTCGAAAAAACGACTAATGTTAGACATGTAGGGAGGCCTATAAATACACACTACTATTAATTTATGTTTTGGCAATTCTATCGCACAACATTCAAAAACACCGGTGATAGAAAAGCTCATTAAATCGCTTAATTCCTTGCACTCCAGATAAGTCTTTACTAAAATACATGAACCTCCTCGTCTTTTCTCCCTTCTAGAGTAGCATGACGCCAGTTTAAAGTTAGGTATTTTAATGAGTGTTTCTTGGCCAGAAATTACAAAATGTTCTGTTAAGCATATTATTTCTATGTTGATTTGATTTTGCAACAATTCCTGAATATGTACTGTTAGTTGGTCAGATTTATTTAGAAGGCCAGCAATGTTTAGGTGCATGATGTGCATGTAAGTTATCAAAGAAAAAGCTCCAAGTTGTTTGCTAGCTTACTTTCTTGATCCTTTTCCCTACGTTCATTTATGCAAGAAGTGGAATTTACTTTACACTCTTCAATATATTTTGCAGAATTTGTGGATATGAAGCTAATCATAATTTGTATGTCATTAAATATAGATTGAAGTCCAAATTTATTTATCCTTCCGGAACGTCTATCAAACATTGTGTCGTCGTAACTTAAATTTCTATTGCTGTCCAAGAAATATGCGTGTTCGTGAGTGAGAATGTCAAGGTATAGTAAGTTGTTGAAAGTTTCCACTCTTGAATTGTAAAGGTAGTTAATATTAAAAAACTTGTACGTTGGGGTGCAAATAATAATGTTTGTGTTCGTTATGTCTTGTAACACTTGTCTAATATGGACGACACAGTCCAAGTATCTGTTAGTATGTGTGAAGTCCTCTACTCCCAGCAATATAATACAGTAATCGTTTAATGTGTAGTTTGAGAGTTTCTGTTTTATTCCGTTTAGTTGAGCTTGCATGTTACCGTGTGGTGTGATATAATGGCAAATATCGGACTCAGCTAAAGCGTTTTTTGCAATGTATAGAATGTTATTCTTATTATCAGTACTTAAAATGCAAATTTTATTGCCTTCCACGTTAGAGTTTTCTTGTAGCTTGGTCTTATTTTGAGTTGTTGGCTTTCCATTTGTTTCTATCATATTTTTGGTTTCCCGCTTTTCCGTTTGAGTCTGTTTATTATGTTTTTTACTATTGCTTAAGTTCTTACTAGGTGTTGATGTTGACTTAAGTTTAACCGGAGTACTGGCAACTTTCTTGCAAATATAATTTTTTTTCATAAGACTTTCATTCTCGCTCTTCAAGTTACTGTTTTCTAAAGACAGGACTTCAATTTCAGAATGAGCACTTTGCAATTCTAATGTCAGATTCATAATTTGTTCGCGCAATTTTTTTACAATTCCATCATCTTCGTCATCTGACAGTTCCGGTGCACTATTGACCGTTTCATTCGGTGTTTGTGTGGTATCGCTGACGTTCATAATTATTGAGTCTGATTTCGTCCGAGTTCGGCGAAAAGTAATGTTTTCCAAAAAATTCATGTCGGGCCGCAAAGTTTCAATTTTCTACCAATTTAGAATAATTATATTACTATGGTAACACTACGGTTTAATTTTTCCAGCAGCAACCCTGTTACTAATGTCACCCAGTATCAGTGAGCTACTCAATACTAGATGGCGCTTTTTGCAGTTTTAGGATTTTATATAGTGGCAACTCGTAACCTAAATGTCACTTTTAGTTTAACTATTTAGGACTTCGGGCGCTAGTTGTCTTTCTTTATCAATTTTCAAATAAAACACTTTTTCTTAACGACGACAATGAACTGTTTTTAGTCTGTTTTGACTGTTTTGACTAGTAAATAACTATTTTAACTCCACAGACATTCGGGGAGGCTTTTTAAGTTAACACTGTTTGCTTATTGTCCACATAAGGCACGTATTGGTTATTTTTTGAGTTTATGTTTTTAGAAACAAGTCACTATTTTTTTACACATCATACTTGTTGTTTTTACGTAGTGTCTGTAGCCACAAAGAATGTCACAGGAATGGTTCACTATTTACTCTACATTCAATTACTATAAACACTGTTTTATCACTTATTTAATTATTTTTCGGATTTAAATACTCAGGAGATGTTTACTAAGCCAGTGTTGCCAGCCCTCCTATCCTGCCCTCAGTGTCCCCAAACTTGCAGTCAAAGTGACCTCTGCGCTGCCACTGACGACGCCGTGGAAGTGGCGAAGTTTTCGGCCCACAAGATCTAAAATACAGTCGTGACAGCGATACGAAGAAGAACTTGACATATTAGGATATCATGTCCACGAAAACAGTTATACTAGTAATATATCTGCGTTCAGTACACAAATTTGCCAAAAAACGTATCATGAAATATCAAATAACAGTTACCATAAAATCTGAAAGTGATGAGGGTTTTGAGTTACAAACTGATATATGCCAAAAGGCTGTTCTGCTTACAAGCACCGTCTGACCACAGATGCAGTTATTAATATCATAATACCACATGTAGCTCAACCTTGTAGATGAAACGTTATTTAGGTCAAAATAAGTCAAGATTGTGAAGCAATATGATATCAATCCAAATCGCAAATGCGAAACGTTTTAAAGTTATTGCAAAGGAGAAAACCATATAACCACTCTATATCGTTCCCACTGCTGGCACACAAGCCTCCTCTCGGTGAGAGATTGGGCCATATTCCACCACGCGGGCCAGTGCGGGTTGATAGATGACACATGTCTTCGCATTTTTGGTTCTAGGACATGCCGGTTCCATTGGTTCAGCGTGTAGTATTATGGCAACGGGAACATTATAGGAATGCAAAAAGATATGAGGGAAATGTCGCGAGGCCAGTTTTGAGTATGAATGTCGTTGGCTATAAGAGTAGGGGAAAACCAAAGAAACGATGGATGGACTGTGTGAATGATGATATGGTTAGAAAGGGGGTGACTAAAGAAATAACGACTAATAGAGAACTTTGGAAGAAAAATATATGTTGGCCGACCCCAAATGAATAAAGGCAGGAGAATGATGGATGATAAACATGCTATGTTCTATGTTATGGGTTTAGTTTCTGCACTTAGTCCTTCGTATGCCTCCTTCAAGTAGACCATTGTGCGCGGGTAGATAGATATTCATGCTATTGCAATGCGTATGACAGTCCCATTGCATCCTAAATATTACACACACACACAAACACACTGCTACGGATTACATTTGGGCCATGAACCTGAACAGACTCTTCGCATCGTATCATCACCAATTGGTTGAGACAGAATTTTATGGAATGTGTCTTAATCAAGTCGGTAAGGCTAACCACCAGACAGCCTGTTTTTAGTCATTCAGGACCTCACAGCAAAAGGCTTGTAATTATAATAGCTAATTAAAGCTTCCTGTTAGAAACACTAACGACGTTGTCACTTTGTAAGTCAATGTGATGTAACTGTAGGTGCTAACAACGTTCGACGAATAACAAGAGACTGTAGGAATGCCAGTTACCGATTGAGGAATTTGATGGTGGCTTAGAAAAAGCATGGTTTTCCACGAAACATTGCGCTGACTCATTTGGAGTTCTTTTTAACCTTTTACAGTGGTAGAGTGGATGCTCAAAAAAGGGGGCAGTGGTGGCCCAGTGAAAACGGCCGCAACTTACGAAATTATAGGTCGCAGGTCCGAACCCTGACAGGCGCTTTACTTTGTGAAAATTATTTCATCACCACTGCTCCCAAAACGGTGAAGGAAAACATCGTGAGGAAACCGGCATGTCCTAGAACCAAACATTTTAAGACATGTGAAATCTACCAACCCGCACTGGACCCGCGTGGTTGGTTACGGCTCTCACATAGAGGAGGCCTTTGTCCCAGCAGTGGGAACATTACAGGCTGATTCTGCTGCTCAGAAAAGTGTTACCTCGTCGATTTTGGGAGGGACCATCATCATTCGCTTGCCCTTACCTTATACCAATGTATTTGGGGTCGGCACAACATTGTCTTCTTCCATACCTCTCTAATAGTCGACATCTCAATAGACACTGTCTTTCTAACTATATCATCTTTTCAATTCTTCCCTTGCGGTGGTAGGGCTAACGCCCGCCTTGTTTGCGACCACCCTCCCACCGGAGTCCGACATCAAGCAGCCTGCTGTGTTTCGTCAATGCGTGGAGTTCCAGTGCCTTAGGCATCTTCTGGGCACGCTCGTTCCACCATAGACCTCATCCATCGCTTTCCATCAGGCATGATCGAAATCAAGAGCGGGCCCAGTGAGCAATAAAAAATTTAAAATTAAATACTCCGTAAAAATTTTCTTTGATTCCCCATCTTTTGGCACCGTCCTATAATTCTCATAATGTATTTGGTATATAGTAATAATGACTTTTTTTACATTTAAGTCCTAACGAAGCTTTCGCTAAAATCATTTTATTTGGAGCGACGCAAGCTAGCAAATATTTTATTTTAATAAAACTGAGATTAAACCTTGTCTGCAAAAGTCAATTTGGTCTCCTTCGCGTCTCGAATAAGTAAGTAGGTACCTATTAATTAGATTACAAAACTAAATCAAGCTTAAAAGACTATCTAGACGCAATTTAAACAAATTAATTCTAGATTCCTTGCACAACGAAATATCTATCTAACTTTTATTGAATCACATATTTCAAGACGCAACCTTCACTTCTTTAATAATACATATATTGCTAACACTCGATTGGGACTGCTTGAGAGGTCACCCTGAAGGCCGTAGGAAGTCAAGTCATCACTCCCACACCGGATCACCTGTCGTCGAGATGCTCATTAATTTTAAAATTAATCGATGCATCTCGTTATCTCGATTAGGCTGCTTTGAAGCTTTTGCCTTGCCATTTGAATGCCATTTAATTTTTTTTTTTAATTGCTTTTTTACTTTTCCCGTGTTTTCTGAATTTATCTTGGATATAACCGAGAACAGTAGCGATGGCTCTCACTTTGACAGTTCAACAACATTCATTGCGTTATTTACGTTGTGGTCCAGACAAATTTTTCGAACGTATGAAGCAATGGATTAGCAACATCCTTCAAAATTATTCAAATTATGATTGATAATGTACAACGAAATTAAGGTGCTGGCGTTTTAGTCAATATAGATAAGTCTGAAATCGCCAGCCCGTCTTGAGCAAGCATGGTTATCAATGCTCGTGCCTTCTCTCTCTCTCTCTTCTCTTTTTGGCCTGCAGTGGGACAGTAAAGCGATTAACACACTATTGCGGTTTACGCAGCTGTGTGCGGGAAACAGAGTCAAATTCCACGCGTGTAAGTGCGTTTTTATTGAATTTGTATGTAAAAAATCACGCGCGTGGGTGCGTTATCTGCACCCCGCTGCGTGATGTGGTGCAGTGTGAGAATCGACTAATAGGCTGACATTATTATTTATGCTTGTGTCCTGCTTTGGCTCAGCAAGTTAGAATCCGGGGTGAAAATAGTAGTATGCTAAAATAAACATAATATGTATATATTTCTACATTGATTCAAACTGAATAAATATTTATCCCCTAAGTCAAGAATTACGCAAACGTTATTTGATTAAAACACAAATTAATAACATCATAATTATAATTTAAATTACTAAAATATGCTTCTTAATTAAGTAAGTATATTTAATTAAGAAATATTGCATTACGTTTTTTTTGTAACATAAATTAAAAACTTAAATAGTAATTATTTTGAGACTTCCTTAGTTTTTACCATATTCGTACTTTTTAGGGTTCCGTATAAAAACGGAACCCTATTACTAAGACTTCGCTGTCTGTCCGTCTGTCCGTCTGTCCGTCTGTCCGTCTGTCCGTCTGTCCGTCTGTCTGTCACCAGGCTGTATCTCAAGAACCGCGATAGCTAGACAGTTGAAATTTTCACAAGTTATGTATTTCTGTTGCCGCTATAACAACAAATACTAAAAACAAAATAAAATTAATATTTAAGGGGGGCTCCCATACAACAAACGCGATTTTTTTGCCTTTTTTTGCTCGATATCAAAAATGGCAACAGGTAGGCACTTGAAATATTCACAAAATACTCAGTTGTATTTTAACTTTAATAATAAATAATAAAATTAAAATAAAATAAATATTTAAGGGGGGCTCCCATACAACAAACATGTTTTTTTCGGCGTTTTTGCCTTGTGGTACGGAACCCTTCGTGTGCGAGTCCGACTCGCACTTGGCCAGTTTTTAATAATACTGACAGACCTATGCAACTTCTTATGTCATTTTATAACAAAAAACCGTAAAATGTTTCCTTAATTAATCCACTAAGATTAACGAAATTCGATCACCTAACAGCAGTATTTTTTAAGAAAAAAACGTATGCACACAACTCACTAACTAAACTCAGCGGCCGAGGGCGTTGACCTCTTGTCATATCGCACTGGAAGTCGGCTGTGAACCAGTCGATAAATCGCACAGATTTATCGATACTCGCGTTTTGTAGGCCGATAACTGTAATTCCTTTGCTTGACTTTTATTCTGTACAGTACAACAAGTTTATGACTGACCTAAAGGTTGTGTTGGAATGATGTACAAGTAATGTCAAGTGCGGTTGTAATGTGTGAAATGTAATTATTCTCAAAGACAATCGTGGGTCGTAAATTGTATGACAATAGACACTTTTGTTGTTGTAATTACATTAGATGATGGCGTGACATTTTAATTAGAAAACGTGTTTTAGAACGTGCTATTTCAGCTTTACAAAATTTATTATGTTTAGTATGAAATACTGGGATATTTACAGAGTTATTTATTATGTATAGCATTGGCTGGTTAAAATCAAACAGTCTTAGAGCACTAACTTGTTTAACACAACATACAAAACATGATTTTTGCAAACTAATACCACTCTTCTTCACCTACCTTCTTACTTAACTGGACCAATTTCAAACAAGTTTAAAAGCAGCATAGCAAAATTATATTCCAGTTTAAAAAAAAATAAGTAATAATTTGTAGATGTCCCCAATATCGACACCGTCCATCACTAAAGTCCAAGGAGTACATAAAATAAAAGCGAGTCATAATATCCTGCGCCCGCGCCGTTTGCTCACACACGTGTTCACGATAATCTTACTGCCTCTCACTACAATGCCGCCTCATCTGCATTTAGAACACTTTCAGGATCAAATAATGTTCTTTTGAACACTTGACTTGGTATTTAAAGAGCAATATTATCTTAGTAGCTTTGTATTGAGATTGTTTAACATTACAGGGGTGCTTTAGGTCTGACTTTTATGTCTGGACTGAGGCAATATCTCAATCGAGAGCCTGAAAATATTGCTTTCAAAAAAGTTCTGTATGTTTTTATTATTCTGACCCTTACGAAAGAAACAAAGATTTAATTGGCCACAAATATTCAAGTTACAAATAAGCAAGTTGCCTTAAACAAAAGCGTCGTAAAACAAAAACCTCAGACAATTCGCCGTAAAAACAACAAAATACAGTCGCAGCTATACATCTTTTGACCCACTTACTTTATTACAAGGGCCCGCCCTTTCCAACACTACGGGCGAGAGTAATATCAGAAACATGCCTTAAACAAGTCGGTCATCAAGATAAGAGCTAGGCTCAATGACTACAGTGACCATAAAGGAATGCCTACTATTTAAGCCCAGATTAGCTTCTGTATAAGTGTTTTTAATCACATCAATCATCTTTACAGTTAACAACTCCCAAATATGCCGTATCATCGTCTTCTTTTGAGGTCAACCAGCTTCACATAAATTATACTAAGTCTATAATGTGCAGCTTGACCTAGATAGATAATTTTATTCCTGGTACAATGAATAATGCAAGCCTAAGAGCCATAAAATTTCATTTTAATAATCGAGCAAAGTATTGTTGTTCGGAATTCATTCTAAAATTATGTATTTTACGAAATAGTTGAGGTGACATTTATTTAATTTTTGACAAGCAAATTATCGACAGTAAATAATTACGTGACATGCATGGTCCCATCACTATTCATAATCCAAAAAGTTCGTAAACATAGAACCCAAATGCGACATGCGTAGCGTTATAAACTAAACAAAAACATAGTGTTAACTTTCTGTAAAAGGCATATGTTTTGTGTGTGGACCGCGACATGTCTGTGCTGACACTATTCATACAAACATAATAAAAGAGTTGCGACAGACTGGCTGAGCAGAGACGATCTTATGTCAAGCGGTTTGAATAGAAAACAGTTGCTAAGGGCCAATAAATGAACAACAGGTTCCAAAAATGGAAGAAGAAACCTATAAACTAAACCTTCAAGACCACAAAGTCAAGTTTGACGGAAAACTTGAGATATTCTAGATCCTGAAAACATAATCATCAATCTAGAGACAAAAAAACCGGGCAAGAGCGAGTCGGACTCGCGCACCGAAGGTACCGTAACATCCGGGTTTATGCATAGGGTTTAAGTTTATGAAATTAAATGTTATTACTAAGACTTCGCTGTCTGTCCGTCTGTCTGTCACCAGGATGTATCTCAAGAACCGCGATAGCTAGACAGTTGAAATTTTCACAAATTATGTATTTCTGTTGCCGCTATGGCATTTCCATAGCAATCGCTCAAAGAATGTTGAAAACGCAACAAAGTGAATTTTGTTTGTACAGAAGTCACAAGCTATAAAATCTCGAATCGACATACGCCACAACACATCATAAAACGAATACCAACGCTACTGTCAATCTGTCCGCATTCGATTCCAATTTCAAAATAGGAATTCCGATGAAGGATAAAGTTAGAAGATGGCTGCCACCGCGCGCGTCCCAAATTACACAGGATCCGTTGGTCGCGACACGGTGTATTTTTGGTAATTACCATTAATTATTATCTTTCGACGGCTGCGTTAAACTGTTTATCCATTTCCGAATATTTTATTGCGTTGTACAAATTTATTTTAGGTTGAAATAATAAATTAACGCTAGACCATAAACTAGCGTCAATTTTTCAATTAAATTAGACAGCATTCCAGTGGTAGAACTGGTAGATGGCCATAGATTTAATTTGACGAGTGAAACAAGATTTAAATCGTAGCTTTTTATAAAATTAAACTGTGTGATAATTGATTTACGGTAATTAGGATGGACAATGCGGTTACAAGGGCCAATTAAAAAGAGGCCTTATGTCAGTCAGCTAAACATGAAACATCAAACAGAGAAATTCCAGATGGAAAACCCAAACACACTTTGGCCGACCCGGGAATCGAACCCAACGGGCTAATTGCGTAGAACATTACCAGTAGAAATGGTTTTCATTTTGACAGTTCAACAACATTCATTGCGTTATTTACATTGTTGAGCAGACATTTTCGAACATAATATGGAGCAATGGATTGGGAAGATCCTTCAAAATTGCTCAGATTATGATTGGTAGTGTGTTACGCAAACAGGGTGCAGGACCTCATGCCCAGTAGCAGTAGCGCTTGCAACCATTACACCAAAGAGGCAGACTTTGGTTAGAATTGAAAAAATATTTTTGTGTTGAATAGTCCATTTATCGAGGAAGGCTATAGGCTATATGACATCACGCTATGACCCTTAGGCGCTGAGCAGAGGGCGACACCGCGGGGAACAGCTAGTATCTTTATAAATAGCCTCCTAGATACCTTTGCCATGTTATTACCTCAGCATATAACATCCTCACATCAAATTATGTTTACTGATTCCTATCTCACGTTTTTCCTTACCTCAGGGCGACTTGTGAATTACTTTTGCAAACTTTAGAAAGTCTTCCAAGGGCCCGCTTATGGTTGAACGTTTTAAACCTTTTGCTTTAACAAAAGTTGAAGCGTTTACTTGTACAAATAGTATGAGGTATGTATTATTTATTTTTAGTAAATAACTTTCTGATAAGGTTTGCAGGGCTAACACGGCCTGGGGTCGCACAAGACATGGTTTGGAAGGAAAAAGGGGAGGCCTTTGGCCAGCAGTGGTACACGATATAGGCTAACGAAAAAAGAAAAAAAAATTTCGGTGTTATGATTCGAGAGCGTGACAGCTGACAGCGAACTTCCATTTTCAAATATGTATTAAACTTTTTCTTTGGAAACATTGGAAAAACGGTAAGCTTGGTCAACAGAAAAACAAAAAAAAAACTAATTTCCCATAACCAGCTGGATGAAAAGTCTCTACATAGCTAAGTATTAAAAAAATCGGCCTGTGCTTATGGCCAGGCGATAGATGTGAAAACTTACGACAGGAGCCGAGTATACGCGATTTAGCTTCACTGTTCAAAATGAGCACAAAGTGGCGCCTACAGAAGTACACGTTTTCACTTCAAAATTATGATAGAGTTCTGCTTACATCAAATGTTGTACTATAGAAATCTCTGTCGTAGCAAAGCTGATTTATTCTCGGACTCATAACAATTAGTTGTAAAATTAACCAAAACCGGAACGTCTGTCGCGTGGCGCCAAAACTGAACGCACCAATTAACGTTGAAAAGCGTTAAATGCAGCTCTAATAAGAACGCACTGCTAAACTATGAACGCACCCGTTGTCTGACGTCATCGTTCATGATCAGAAAAGTTTTTTTTTAGTCGCTTAGGTACTTCGTAATGGGATTCCATGTTTAATTCATAAGTACATTCCTTGGTTTGTTTGCTAGAAGTTGGTTACATGTTAAAACCGCGTAGTTTTCAGTAAGGATTTAATTAGTACCTAAAAAGTTACTTAATTATTTACTTAAATTGCCTCGGTCTGGTCTAGTGGTCGACTTATTGGGTATTTTCATCTGGAATTTTTAAGTGTCAGCCCGGAGACAAGATTTGTGCCCGATTGGTGGCAATAGGCTCTCCCCCCATTACATGCGACTTAAATATAACTGGCAAAATGTGGGTGTACCACAGGGGTGTACTATAGGTACACCTCTATCTAACCTTTCAGGTCATACAGCCGCGATGTTATGGTTATGTTACATAGTACTTAACTTATTGTGTACATACTTAGCCAATCTATATGAAATCTCTTGAGATCGAATATGTTTCAACTGTATTTTTTTTTACTCATCCGTAGTGTGTAGAATTTCAACAATCTGCTTTGATTATTACCTGCAAACAAAAGAATTACAGAGTTAGTGACGCAGTACAAAATAATATTCTGAATATAGAATAAGTACAAGTTCTAGAAATCTTCGTAAAAATAGAGGTATCTATGCCCATGGCCTCTGACAGATCCTATGTATGGAATTAGTATGTCTAGAAAATTTGCTGTTGTATAGGATCAGCTATGTATACAGGGTGCAGAGACATCGATGCGCAACTTATTACCATGGATTCAGTACAGGATTATGGACCCACAGGGCCAGCGAAATAATTCTCGTAACTTTAAGAACGTTCACAGTCTGATCTCAGTCTCAATCTGTCAAAAATACCTTTATATAATAATTTCCCTACATTTCTGAAAATTTTTGGACATTGATTGTCGCTGAGAAGTAATTGCGACTAGATTTTGAATGTTTTTTAGGGTTCCGTACTCAAAGGGTAAAAACGGGACCCTATTACTAAGACTCCACTGTCCGTCTGTCACCAGGCTGTATCACATGAACCTTGATAGCCAGACAGTTGAAATTTTCACAGATGTGAATTTCTGTTGCCGCTATAACAACAGAATAAAATAAATATTTAAGGGGGGCTCCCACACAAGCGACGTGTTTTTTTCGACGTTTTTGCCTTGTGGTACGGAACCCTTCATGTGCGAGTTCGACTCGCACTTGGGCAGTTTTTTTTATTTTTAATTATTGGCCTTCAGATTGCCTTACCCTTTATAGATGATCCTATGCAACAGCAAATTTTCTTCCTCAATATTCTCTGGTCAAGCACGAGTATTTTATGCAAATAAACCAGTTGAGACCAAAGAGTTTTTATATGCACATCCTAACGTAGATCAATTTTGTCTTTGTTACACCACAGTAATTAGCAAGTTATGTTCTTGCTAGACATGTTGTAGAATGTTGTTTTTTATTCCTTTGTGCTTGCTGAGACCTTCCGTTTTCTTTGTGTTTAGGTACATAAAGAGTAATTAAGCCGCCGTTTACCGGTTACATAGAGTGTTAGTGAAAAAAAAAAAACAAGAATAAGGCATTAAACCATTTTTGGTTGTGGGATTTGTGCCTTTGTTAACGCATCAGCGATACCTATGGTATGTTTCAGGAAGAAAATAAGGGTCGCAAGCGGTCTACTGAGCGTGAGGCACTGAGTTAGATTCCCAGGTTGGGCAAAAGGTTTTCTATCTGGAAATTCTCTGGAGGGTAATTTTGGCAAACCCCCCTTTTGGGGTAGGCCTATGTCCACCAGTGGACGTCTTTCGGCTGAAATGATGATGATGATGAGCCAAGGGTCTGGATTTGCGCCCGGTTGGTAACAATAAGCTCGCCCCCTGTTACATGGCTTAAACATAACTGGAGAAATGTGAAAATAAGGGTTTCTTTAGAGCTTTTCTTGGTAAATAAAAAACAAAGAACTGTAGGTTTGAAAGATAATAAGAAAAGTGCTTTTTCGGACGCAAGCCGTATTTAAATATTTTGCTTTTGTTTTAACTGTCACAAGGTTCGAAGTCCATCCGTGGACACTGGTATGCATGCAAGAGTAAACCATTGTTCCGTGTAGGTACTCATCCATCAGACAGGACTTATCTACTACAAGAGACGCCCAGGGGACATTATGAATTTATGATGTGATCCCTCTTAGTCTTAAATCACAGTTCGATCTTTGTTTAAATTCCCTTAAGATGTCAAAATCAAACCAACCAATGGGGCTCGTGGCTAAGTAATAACAGCGGCACGGGTCGATCGATCAGGTTAAGCTACGCTTGCCGCGGTTGGTCCGTGGATGGGTGAGCATCTTAACATACCAGAAACATATCGAGACCCCTCCTTGCCTCGGAAGCACGTTCATTAAGCCGTTGCCGCGTTGGTCCTGGCTGTCATTCGTGGATCTTTGACAGTTATTACGGGTCGTCAGAAGCCCGGAAGTTTGCCAACCAGTCTTACCTAGGGGTATCGTATTACCCAGTAACTGGGAGGATATGGAGGTCATTATGGAGGTCAGATAGGCAGTCGCTCCATGTAAAATACTGGTATTCAGCTGCATCCGGTTAAACTGCAAGCCGTACCGAAAATAGTTGGGAAAAGGCTCGGCAGATTGATTTGTTAAAAACCATATTGCTGATATATTCCATTACTATGGTTTTAAGCTAAGCCACTTCAAAATCTATGAAGGAGCATCATAGACAGTGCCCGGAAGTCAATCCTTCACCAGCTTATTATAAATCTACCTTTGTCTGTTTTTTCGCGATAAACTTGTGGCGCCATCTACATCGCCACATGCAAACTACGCATCACACTGACGTCATGCAAAATCCTGCATCGCGCAAGCAGAGTTTACCGCGCAACTAGCACATGTACGACGTCCCGACATCAATCGTCGGGCAGTTACCCACTAGACACGACACCCGTCTGGTCGGAGAATCCTCCCTTTTCTATGGAGGATGAGTGAACTTTACACCCTGTTCCTCATACCTCTATAAACTAATGACAATGATTTCATCGAGCAACTGTAAAAATCCGCTATCTTGCTGGATTAGAAGATCGTGTGACAAAATATCCTTGATGAATCCAATTTCTTTTCACTCTTAATTCAAGATTTTACCACTTTTTTTTTACTCAAAACTATTTGCATGTATTTCAATTAAACCAATTAGGTACAAGCACTTTTGAACTGTCAAGGAGTCGGTCGGTCAGAAAGATGAAGCTAGACGACTATTCCCAAGCGCAGTAGCTTCCTAGGTTCTCACTCCGGTCGTTTCGGATTGCCATACCATCGAACTATAAGATTGAAGTAAGAGAGAGTGCATCTCTGTCTGCGCACACACTTGTGCATTATAATAATATATCCCGCGCCGAAGGCTAGTCTCTATTGAGATTGGCCGCCATAGCCGAAATACGGTCTGGAGGACTATATTTGTCACACTACATATATAATAAAGGCGAAAGTTTGTGAGGGTGTTTGTGTGTGTGTTTATATGTTTGTTACTTCTTCACGCTCAAACGGCTGGACCAATTTTGATAAAATTTTGTATGGAGTTAGCTGACACCCTGGATTAACATATAGGCTACTTTTTATCCCGGTATTCCCACGGGATCGATATTTACACGGGTGAAACCGCGGGGCGCAGCTGGTTTATTTATAAGTGCTTTATTGTACACCACAAGAATACTTAAGATAAAAATAGGTTCCTATGGAGGAGAACGGGGAAGAAACTCCAAGAAATTTCTGTATTAAACAGGCACTTTTAATGCAGAAAGAACACAGGATCATTATTGTAATGTACCATGGACTCATCAACATAATATTCAGATGACAAGTAGTTAAGTTTAAATCAAGTAATGCTCTTCCCACGCTTAAGTATTAGCGAATGACTTCATCGCTACTTTTATGTTGATTACAATAATTAATCATGATACAAGAGTGGACGGCTTTTTGTATTTTTTGTAAAGATCGTTTATCATGGTTCACTTATATTTTAAAGGGGTAAAAAAGGAAGAAAAAAAACATTTTTACAAAAAAAAACAACCGACTTCCAAAAAAAAACACTACAAATTGAAAAATAACTTTAATTTTGGAAGTCGGTGTCAATAAACGAAAACGCGGAACCAAAGACACCGACTTCCGAAATTAAAGTTATTTTTCAATTTGTAGTGTTTTTTTTGGAAGTCGGTTGTTTTTTTTTTGTAAAAATGTTTTTATTTTTCACTTTTTAGTGGGTCAGTTTGTAATTTATCTAAGTTACAATAGCCTAATGCCAACTGTTCATCACCTTTTACAAAATTTTGCTTTTCCCGATGCTGGGACGTTAATTGTTGAGGAGTTCTCCCGGTAAGAACCAGGAGATCCTCAACAATCACTCGCAATACGCATTGTGACGAGCATAAATTGCTTAGCAACCATATTAAAGTAATTGAATCGCAACCCGTGAAATATTTGTCAGTGAGTAGTTCCGATGGCCATCTGTGATCTTCATCATCAGCTCCACTTTACCAAGTGATGATTTTCGAGAGCAAATGCTCAAGTTACTTTAAAAAATATCCAAATCGCTGTAGCTTTGCCTATAAAATTAGAGGGTTTCCCTCGATTTCCATGGAATCCTCTCATCAGATTCCAACTTGATGATAATGGGACCACCTCGAGAGTATACCCTTTCAAATAAAAAAAGAACTTTTGGAATCGGTCCAGCCGTCTTCGAGTAATCGGTGAACATACACAAGGTAGCTACTGTAAACTGTTGAGGAATTCCCTTAACTGTCCTTCGTCTTCATCATCAGACCCCTAATGACAGTCGCAACCCATCTAGGTGTAAAGTTCACATCAATACAAATTAATCAAGCCCAAACACAAGGTAACTGCTGTAAATCGTTGAGGAGTTCCCTCGACTGTCATTCGGCTCCATCATCAGATCGACTCCAGGCCTTCATCAAATTGTAGTGCTTTAAAATACTTAATGAAAAAATTAACAAACGCACTAGTCGCTCCTACGATTTTCGAAAGTTCCCCTCGATTTCACTGGGATGCCATCATCAGATCCTGGTTTCCTTATCATGGGACCACCCTTGGCATATATCCTTTCCAACAAAAAAAGAATAATCAAAATCGGTTCATAAACGACGAAGTTATCCGCGAACACACATAAAAAAAAAAAAAAATATACGGTCGAATTGAGAAACCTCCTCCTTTTTTTGAAGTCGGTTAAAAAAGAAAACAAAGAATATTTATTTGCGGTAAACATGGCGCAAAGTAAGAACACAAATAAGAACAAGATGGGGGTCAAAATACGTCACATCCACGAAAAACGGCCATCGCTCAGCAGAAAGCTACGACCCAATGCGAGATAGAACACCAGCGCTGGTTTTCAGCGACAGCCAGCGTAGGCTCATTAAGACTTACAAAATCCTTACGGAACACTGCAAAATGGGGCACACCCACTGAATGCCAACAAACATTTGCGTGGACTTCCCTAGAGCTATGGGAAAATTCATCGAAGAAAAAGCCTAGCGCTGCAGCTGCTGAGGCTCCCGGAAAATGTTGAGTGAGACGACTCCCACACTGCACTGCTTCAAGAACCGACTGGACAGATTAAATATCGTCAAGCTATTTTAAACGCACACATATACATAACACACAATATAATCAGCCTATAATGTGCCCACTGCTGGGACACTGGCCTCCTCTCGGTAAGAGGGAGTAGGCCGTAAACCACCACGCGGGCCCAGTGCGTGTTGGCAGATGCCACATGTCTTCGAATGTTTAGTTCTAGGACATATCGGTTTCCTCACGAAGTTTCCTCCACCGTTTTGAGAGCAGTGGTGATGAAATAATTTACACAAAGTAAAGCGCCTGTCTGGGTTCGAACCTACGACCTACAACTCGTAAGTCAAGGCCTGTTACATCAATTAATCAGCTGCCAGTGTGAGACACACTGGCAGCTGATTAATTAATAATGTGTCATCATCAAATAATAATAATAATCTTCAGTCGCTACTTGCAAGCCCTCTCATCGAGTTTCCGGTGAAGTCCTTGGTTTACAAAGTCGTTTAAGGTTATCGCAGAACATTCACCGCAATGTCCCGGGACATTTTAGTTAGGAATTCAGGCATCAAAATAACAGCCTGTAAACGTTTTGCTGAACATCATCAGCCTTGCCTTGCACGTTGCAGAAGGTTAATTTAATCGGGGTTCGTATTATTTAGTTAGGTTTTAAAATCTTTACATGTTTGTAAATTCGTCTTTCTGCCTTTTTCTAAGCCTAGGTTCTGAACGTGAGCCATAAGTCCCCATCTCGTGGGCGTTTCAAACTTTTAGGGGGCAGTAGAAGACTCAGAGAAAACTATATATCCTATCTTACGGTGAAATCGTAAAGCAAAATAAAGGTAAGCACTTTAGAAAAATTGGGGGTCGTCTAGAAAAAAATATTTTTTCAAAGTGGGCGGTGAGCAAAATAATGTTGAGAACCTATTGTCTAAGCAGTATCTACTGCGGTCTAAATGACCGCAGAATCAGCATCAGAGATCTCCAGAAACACAAAATGTCAAATCCTCAGTCTAAAACATACAGTACCTAATCAGGGTAATGACTAGAATATGTCAATTGTGTCCGAAAAAAGCAAGAAGCAACCACGTCACTAACCGCTGCGACACTTCCGTTACAAATGTCAGACGCATGCCGCGGCGCCTGACCTGGATCTTTGCAACTTAATGATGTAGAAAACATTCTGCCGAAAATACTACAAAAAATATGATGGAGACGAGTGGTTTACAGGTTAATTTCTTTTAGAGGGCATGATGTGGAAGCATTATACATACCTATGCAACATAATGATGAACACATTCTACCGAAAATACTACAAAACATTTAATGGAGATGAGTAGTTTACAGGTTAATTTGCTTTAGTAGTCATGATTTGGAAATATTTTACATACCGTTCGCATTAAATAACTTTGCCGCTCTGAAGCTAGGCCACAGCTAGGCTGTTCGCTAGCCGCGCATGCGCGCTGCTGTTTTATTCATAGGATTAACTACTGCGGAGTGGTTTGTTGCCTACTTCAGAGCGGCAAAGTTATTTGACGCGAACTTTACAAGAGTAGATAGAGGTAGAGGAAGACCTAAGAAACGATGGATGGACTGTGTCAAAAATGATATGGCTAGAATGGGGCTTGAACCTGAGATGACGAATAATAGAGCAGTATGGAGGAACAAGACATGTTGCGCCGAGTCTAAATAAATGGGCCGGAGAATGATGATGATGGCGATATGGAAACATGCATGGCATACATGGATCTCGGTTTAGGCTGTTTTTCTGTACTCGAGTCCAGAGCCAGACGAAATTTAAACTTTAGTTTCTATCCAGAATACGAGCATCAGGAGCAAGAGCTCATTTTCAACGCTGGATCCATTTCATTTCTGTGTGAGAAAATGCCTTTGCCAAGCAGTAAGACAAATTACCAGGCTGAGAGATTACTATGACAGAGAGAAGCTTCATTTCCTATAAGTACACAAATGACTAAAAATACATGTCTGAAGTCTGAGATAGAATTTTATTGTTTCCGTTCTACTTAAAGATGAGTTTATCATTTAAATACCAATTTCAACAGTTGTTTTAGTACTGTAAATTCTCACGCAAGCATTTATCCAGCCTACTCACGTAGTCTATTAAATTGCCAAACGATTACCAAACCATAAACAGTGCAGAACATAACTAGACACTCTGTTCGGTTGTCTATGGTGTGTTTGTAGTTGGTTTGTAGACTACGTTTCGGTGTAAGTATTGTGGTAAGGTATCTGAAATTCATGTTACTACCGATTGGATTCGACATCTTGCACGGAACAACAATCTAGGAGATCGGTTGGTTTGGACAGAATCGAATGTCAGAGATACTCAACCTGGAGCTACAGTTACATAATATACCTATGAGTTATGACCATCATCAGATTTTCATCTTCGAAACGTGCGGTCTTTCCATCTATATAAGAACAGAATAAACTAAGTTTGTGATTAATAAAAAGATCTGAAGGAAAATATAAATTTTCAAAATCTAGTCGCAGTCTTGACAGATTGAGACTGAGATCAGACTGTGAACGTTCTTAAAATTACGAGAATTGCCCCTCTGATGTGAACGTTCAACATTTATTTATTTAATCATTTATATACACACATGTAAACAGACCAGAAGAAAGGAACATAAAAATACGTACAAAGGAGTCGCTTTTTTTATTTCAAAATATGTGTATACATAATTAAACTGTAATAATTTATAAAGGCTAGCAGATAATTATAAATATTATTAAGCAGTATTAAGCCTTACATTACTTACTGAGGCTTAGACGCAGACGCAAAATATAATAACCAATGTGTGTAACAAATAAAACAATCTCACATGCAAATGGTTGAGCTCCCCTGGGAACTTGTCATCTACCTACAGTTTAGCGTTACAGATGACATAAACTCACTTTCAAACTCCGAACAAGAGTGAAATCAGTTCCCCAGTTCCCAGCTTGGTGGAAATACCCAGGTCCCAGTGGCCCAGGCTAAGCCATCAGTATTCAGCCAGCGCAGTGCAGTCGCAGGCAATGGGTTATGAATACTGAGTGATCATATTAATGTGGTACTGGCTATGTAATTAATAAACATTGTTTACTTTTAAATTTTAAATAAAGTGCGTTCGATTGAGGGGTTTATTTTTAAATCGATTGACAGTTGTCTTAGATAGTAATCGATTCACAACCTATTTTTGAATTTCTGATGCACGGATTGTTGCGTTCCCAAACTTTGTTTTCGAGTGATTTTAGTTATAAAACGTGGAAAATAAACCTGTTGAACAGGGTAAACAATTGTTGTCATAGTGATAGTCAAACATAGCGTGACAACGAACGGCCAAGTTTAATTTGATTGTGTTGTAATAAACAAATACTTACAACTACGATTACTTACAAATTATTACAACTTAATTTCAAGATATAACTTCTAGGTAATTCTATTAGATTAATCAAGGCAATAAATAATTAATGAAGGATGGTTGTTAGGGTTCCGTTGCCAAATGGCAAAATTAGGGTTCCGTTGCCAAATGGCAAAAAACGGAACCCTTATAGATTCGTCATGTCTGTCTGTCTGTCCGTCTGTCTGTCCGTCCGTATGTCACAGCCACTTTTTTCCGAAACTATAAGAACTATACTGTTGAAACTTGGTAAGTAGATGTATTCTGTGAACCGCATTAAGATTTTCACACAAAAATAGAGGAAAAACAATACATTTTGGGGTTCCCCATACTTAGAACTGAAACTAAAAAAATTTTTTTTCGTCAAACCCATACGTGTGAGGTATCTATGGATAGGTCTTCAAAAATGATATTGAGGTTTCTTATGTCATTTTTTTCTAAACTGAATAGTTTGCGCGAGAGACACTTCCAAAGTAGTAAAATGTGTGTCCCCCCCCTGTAACTTCTAAAATAAGAGAATGATAAAACTAAAAAAAATATATGATGTACAATACCATGTAAACTTCCACCGAAAATTGGTTTGAACGAGATCTAGTAAGAAGTTTTTTTTTAATACGTCACAAATCGTAAACCGCAATTTACCTTTTATTCAACCAACTCAAATATAAAAAAATTAAAAAAAAAACATTTAATTTCATAAACATAAACCTTATGCATAAATCCGGATGTTACGGAACCCTCGGTGAGCGAGTCCGACTCGCTCTTGCCCGGTTTTTTTATTTTATGGCGGCACTAAGTACTTGTAAGATGAAATGTCAAAAAACTGTCAAATGTAGAATATGTATGTTAAAACCATAAATTAAGAGGAGACTTGTTAAAATTTATTATATATATATACTTAGTTTATTTAACAGCCACATCTCAATTCATCATCATCATCATTTCAGCCGAAAGACGTCCACTGCTGGACATAGGCCTCCCCCAAAAGGGGGGGTTTGCCATAATCGCCACGCTTGGCAGGCGGGTTGGCGATCGCAGTATGGTATGGTGGTGGAATGCATAGAGAACGCTGCTGCCCATTCTCCGGTACGCCCCTTAGTCGCCTTTCACGACACCCACGGGAAGTATGGGGTGGTGCTATTCTTTAAGTCCGGCACCACACAGACATCTCAATTATCAAAGTAAAATCATAAAACAATCCACCATCTGCCTAGGCTTTTCCCAACTATGTTGGGGTTGGCTTTCAGTTTAATCGAATGCAGCGGAATACCAGTATTTTACATGGAGCGACAACCTATCTGACCACCACAACCCAAAAAAAAACCGGGCAAGAGCGAGTCGGACTCGCGCACCGAGGGTTCCGTAACATCCGGGTTTATGCATAAGGTTTATGTTTATGAAATTAAATGTTTATTTTTTATTTTTGAGTTGATTGAATGAATGGTAAAATGCAGTTTACGATTTATGACGTATTAAAAAAAAACTACTTACTAGATCTCGTTCAAACCATATTTCGGTGGTAGTTTACATGGTAATGTACATCATATTTTTTTTTTAGTTTTATCATTCTCTTATTTTAGAAGTTACGGGGGGGGGACACACATTTTACCACTTTGGAAGTGTCTCTCGCGCAAACTATTCAGTTTAGAAAAAAATTATATTAGAAACCTCAATACCATTTTTGAAGACCTATACATAGATACCCCACACGTATGGGTTTGATGAAAAAAAAATTTTCGAGTTTCAGTTATAAGTATGGGGACCCCTAAAATTTATTGTTTTTTTTTTATTTTTGTGTGAAAATCTTAATGCGGTTCACAGAATACATCTACTTACCAAGTTTCAACAGTATAGTTCTTATAGTTTCGGAGAAAAGTGGCTGTGACATACGGACGGACAGACAGACAGACGGACAGACAGACAGACAGACAGACAGACAGACAGACATGACGAATCTATAAGGGTTCCGTTTTTGCCATTTGGCTACGGAACCCTAACTAGGTAATACGATACCTCTTGGTAAGACTGGTTGTCAGACTTTCGGGCTTCTGACGACCCGTAACGACTGTCAAAGATTCACGAATGACAGCCGGGACCAACGGCCCGAGGCACGGAGAGGTCTTGGTATGTAAAGATGGTCACCCATCCACGGATCAACCGCGGCAAGCGTAGCTTAACCTGATCAATCGACCCATGCGACTGTTATTAGTTAGCCACAAGCCTCTCAATTAACAAAGTGTATCTACATAAAAGAATAATTTGTCGATTTATATGCTACGCCTGATCTATCTACATATATGCAGCGACAAACAACAAGTGATGTGATGAATTGCTTACTTACTTTGTAAAGCTGTTATTATAAGATCAACTCGTAATTTTCCGTAGGTTATATTCTTTTTTCTAAGAGCCGACCTTCGTTTAAATTCTGCCAATAAAAAAATAACTGGTCAAGTGCGAGTCAGACTCGCACACGAAGGGTTCCGTACCACAAGGCAAAAACGCCGAAAAAGCACGTTTGTTGTATGGGAGCTCCCCTTGAATATTTATTCTATTCTGTTTTTAGTATTTGTTGTTATAGCAGCAGCAGAAATACATCACCTGTGAAAATTTCAACTGTCTAGCTATCACGGTTCATGAGATACAGCCTGGTGACAGACAGACAGACGGACAGTGGAGTCTTAGTAATATGGTAATAGGATTCCGTTTATACCCTTTGGGTACACGACCCTAATAAAAGAATATAGTATGAGAACGTTCGAATACTTCCTTCATTTGTTTTTAACTGTATTCTATTTACAAAACAAATGACTTCGTTACACGCAAAGGCACGAAAGCAAAAGTCCTGATTTCATACCTTAAAACAACCTCCTTCCTGAACATTTTTCTTTCTCCCCGCAAAACAATGTTTGTTAGCAAAACTTCTGCAACTGCACAACTGCTCGCAGTAATATCGTAAGTAAACTCACCACGAGCGAGTCATGGTAGCAGACAGTGACAAATGGCCCAAACTGGTCGTGAATGGGCAGGGAACACGCCACGGCGCGACGCGAAATGTTCCATTTCTGATTAGGAACAGGGTTGCCAGTTGCAAATATTCAATTAACAGTCAGTACTTACCTAAGACCGAGGTAATAAAGGTCTAGCGTACATATATCGTAAAAAAACAGTTCCAGTATAAAACTCAAACAAAACTTTACTGTTGCACATGTTCAACTGGTGTTAAGCCTTGAGGAAACAAATAAATTTATCTCCGAAGCGCGTGCTTCTCATAAAAATAAGAGGAGACAAAATCTGAGCGAAAAAGGGCGGAAAAATCTGTAACGGCTGCACTTGCCACTTGGAAAGACGAATACTGCATCAAAAGTAAGTAAATAACCAAGAAGGACGTATACCAAATAATAATAGACTAGAGATTTTTGTGCCCCAGCCCCCAGCACGTACGTACACAGAATCCTAAATCGTGAACAATAAAACGTTGGGATTCCAATAGAGCGATCAATTCACAGAACATTGGTTTTAGTAAGAAATAGAAAATTCGAAGAACAGTAGCTTTGTTGGGCACTGTCCACAGTCACAGCACTTTGAACGAAGAATTTACAGATAAAACAAATAGGTACAAAAAAAAAAACAATAGTCGGCCCGACTATTGTTTTCTTTTTAGTGTTCCGTAGCCAAATGGCAAAAACGGAACCCTTATAGATTCGTCATGTGTGTCTGTCTGTCCGTCTGTCTGTCTGTCCGTCCGTATGTCACAGCCACTTTTCTCCGAAACTATAAGAACTATACTGTTGAATCTTGGTAAGTAGATGTATTCTGTGAACCGCATTAAGATTTTCACACAAAAATAGAAAAAAAACAATAAATTTTAGGGTTCCCCATACTTAGAACAGACACTCAAAATTTTTTTTTTCCATCAAAGCCATACGTGTGGGGTATCTATGGGTAGGTCTTCAAAATTAATATTGAGGTTTCTAATATAATTTTTTTCTAAACTAAATAGTTTGCGAGAGAGACACTTCCAAGAGACACCCCCTGTAACTTCTAAAATAAGAGAATGATAAAACTAAAAAAAAAATATGATGTACATTACCATGTAAACTACCACCGAAAATTGGTTTGAACGAGATCTAGTAAGTAGTTTTTTTTTATACGTCATAAATCGTAAATTGCAATTTACCGTTCATTCAATCAACTCAAAAATAAAAAATAAAAACATTTAATTTCATAAACATAAACCTTATGCATAAACCCGGATGTTACGGAACCCTCGGTGCGCGAGTCCGACTCGCTCTTGCCCGGTTTTTTTTTGTCTTATTTTGCTATTGATGCTTTATTTCCACAATGTTCCAAAATCATATAGTCATTTTTTAAACAAATTTCTTGTTCTTCCCCGTTGTTCCAGTAATTAGAGTAATCTGCATTTTCGATTTATTTGCCAATGAGTTTATGGGAAAAAAACTTTAAATCCTACACAATAAGGTTCAGTTAACGCTACAATTTCAAACATTTTCATAACTTTTTCAAGTCTTAGTCGCTCTAAAATCAACTTATTACCAATAAAATAAAGTTGATATTTGTTTAACTTGAAATAATATTAATTTGAAACAAGTTTGAATAGACTTTAGACGCATTGCTTTGGATAATTGATTGGGTTCGATCCACAGGTCGGGCGGGTGTTATTTGGCCCCTTTGGTTTAGGAAATTCGGAAAAAGCTCTGCCTACCACTTCAGATGTGTTGTTAAGTTCTTGACAAAAAAAAAACAGAAATATCTGATCTAAGAGTTAGCAACCCTAACCATTTCATAACCTGATTATAGTTATTTCTCTGCAATTTATTTAATAAAATAATTTTCACATTTAATAATGTAACGGTAAGGTTTCCGAGTCATCATTAAATGTGGTGTTCACAGATACTATATTATTCAGTACAGTTATTTCATTATTTCTTCTTGGTCCAGATGGGAAATGGTATGGCGGAAAAAAATTATACCGAATTGGTAATAAATTAATAAAGTCATAGTCAATGTTTTTATTTTTTAAACATAGGTGTTAAAAAAAGGTTTTATAAATATAATAGTTAGGTACAGAGATCTCTATGTTTCGGCATACAAAATGAAATAGGTAGGTATACGAAATTACAATTTAGTAACAGAATTATATAACAATTTTATCAAAATAACACTTTTAAGGCATAAAATCTACGATTGAAGTTATAACCATGACACCATGACCAATAAAACATAACAAAAACCTTTAGGTACCTACATAAAATTGTGTGGACTGACTGTGGACCACTGGACACGAAGGTATTACCTACGCAGTTGGCGAGGTGTTAACCAGTTTTGCAATAACACTCATAAAGCTTATCATCATCCATCCAACCAAGATAAGATAATTCTTCGCCAGAAATAAACTAGTTTTACTAACAACCGTTAAATTACACGAACCATTTTAAAATCTGACACTCACTGTCAGATCAATATAAAATGGCGTTAAATGCAAATTGCGCGGCACATCAAAGCAGTGTTGCCACTCGTAAAAATTAAGGTCCGCGGTGTTGCCAACAGCATTTATTGTTATTGCTCTCTGGGCGGTCCGTGAGTTATGGAAGGGCTCTTTTGATTTATTTGATTCGAATATGGTATCGCTTTTGTGAGTAATGTGACATTTGGCTGGTCTTGAATATTTATAAGATGAAAACTAGGCCGCTTTGTGAATTATTCGCCCAGTCTCTATGTAGTACCAATCATTAGGTACACGTTTACCACGA
Source organism: Mesoligia furuncula (assembly GCA_916614155.1). Classification (NCBI taxonomy): domain Eukaryota; kingdom Metazoa; phylum Arthropoda; class Insecta; order Lepidoptera; family Noctuidae; genus Mesoligia; species Mesoligia furuncula. The sequence goes on along the minus strand of OU744815.1, from coordinate 15,270,773 downwards.
CGGGCGGCAAAATAGTTCGAGTGGAATTAACAAAGTCTAGCACACCTATTTAATTAGAGACCTTCATACGTATGTAAGAAGTTCACATGTAAGGTATACTTAAAGGTAGATGTATTGCTATAGGATACGATTCGCCCTAAAGGAACAGTTGGTCTATTCTGCTAAAATCCCACGGTGAAAACTTAGATGAAGTGAGCTGTCATTTCACCTGATCCTAGGGATTGACAGCTCACTTCAAACTCACTTCAGCTAAGTTTTCACGGTAAGACTTTTGCAGAATGGATCGGCTGTCATTAGTTTTTCATTAAGAGGAAATGCGGTTGGAAAGACTCTTTTAAAAGCCTAAGTAAAAAGTTATTTAAAAAAATCAAAAAACCCGACTGCAGTAAAAAACTTAGGTAAGTTAAAAGAAACTGAAAAGCTAAAAACAAGCCCATTTTAAATTAAATAAAAGTTGGAAGCAGGCGGGACCCACATCATTTTCATTGTATTTTCAAATTCAAATGGGTCCCGCCTGCTTCCAACTTTTATTTAATTTAAAATGGGCTTGTTTTTAGCTTTTCAGTTTCTTTTAACTTACCTAAGTTTTTTACCGCAGTCGGGTTTTTTGATTTTTTTAAATAACTTTTTTTATTTCCAGCTTTTTAGTTTACAAATTTGAAAGATTTCGCAGACGATTTAGTTCTTGGTAGGTGTTTTTTTGCGATTTGTCACTTCGAATTGCTTTTAAGTATATATGTTGTATATATTTTTGTAATCACCTTTTAAAACCCTTTATTTTGATAGGTACCCCACTCGATAGGTTTTGAAAAAAAAAATATAAAAAAATATTTAATATGGCGTCCAGTAGTCGCCATATTGAATTTTCACTAACGTCATGTCTTTAGTGACACTCGCCGGACTAAGAGGAATCGATTACCGTGTGAATCATAAAAATCGGCCCAGGCGTTTAGTCTGTATCGTGCTTCAAAGGAACATATAAACATACATACATAGGCTGATGAACACATTACCCTTTGCGTCGCGCAGTCGGGTAAAAAGTCATAATTCGAGGTTTGGCTCTCGCCTATTTTCTCCTCCAATATTGGACCAATTTAAAAGATATTTCATAAACAGAATAAGAAGGATATAAATACTGTGTCCTTATGTTTTTCTTTTTCCATGAATAGTTGTCAAATTTGTACACTAGGCCTCTGTTGACAGTGGCAATTTTGAGCACTTTTTGAGGGTTCTAGTGCTTATAAAAATAATGTATCATCAAAAAGGAAAACATAAGGACACAGTATATATCCTTTTTATTCTGTTTATGAAATATCTTTTAAATTGGTCCAATATTGCAGGAGAAAATAGGCGAGAGCCAAACCTCGAATTAAGACTTTTACTTAGGCTGTCTCAAAAATTCTCTCCGACCGCATTTCCTCTTAATTATTATTTTGTATGCACGTGTTTCAGTGACAAATAAACCTATTTTTCTTTCTTTTCGTTTTCCACCCCTCACACGTTTGCCCGCTTACCTGTCGAAACACCCCACGCGTCGGAGTAGTTGAATGGGCGGGCGCAGTCAAGTCATTGTTTTAACAATGACAATAGAACAATGAAACTGTTGTGTACACTTGGTGTACCGTTGACGTTTCGAGCACTTTCTCTCATGTACACTTGGTGTACACTTGACGCTTGGGAGGTTAACAACTGACCATTGCTTTCATCAACATGTTTTCAAAGAATTACTTACATTAACTTTTTGACTTACTCCCTTATCCGTCTATCTTATTATCACTGTGTTCCTGCAATTCGCTACAGATCTGATTAACCCGTAAAAGATAATGCCTTTGCCTATTTCAGTTCAGTCTTTTTGGTCTGCGACTGACCTAGTTGGGCCATTCCTTATAAAACTAGGGCAAAACGTTTTAATGTAAATTCGAGTAAGTAGCTCTAGCTACTTATTGCGCGATTCCGAATAAGACGGTGAACAAAGAAACGGCCGTCGTGAGGAATTGTTGTTGTCCATAATTATCGGCATCATGCTTGGCAAACCGACTAATCTGCAGTAGGGCCAGTAGGTATGCTTTTAAAAGGGCCTAGGAGTTTTTAAGAGGGGTCTGAGATAGGCCAATTTAGGACAGGGTGTTTCGGTAATCTATGGAAGAGGCTTTTACTGTTAGCGCGCGCAAATTGTTGCAGACAATTATTGTTGTAGTTTCATTTAGTCCGCTAATAGCAGCGAGCAACACTACAGATAGTTATCTCTTTCTGTGCCATACGTTCCGTATTATCTATCGCAGTAAGTACTTTGTAAAAACAACGCAACAATACAGAACGTCGCTCAGTATGAACGTAGTGTATCTTTCCTTTATAATATCATTGTATACAAGCAATCCAGCAGTGGATGTCTTCCGGTGGATATAAGGAGTATTCAGCTTGGTGCTTCTTCTTGGTAACTGTCAGAGCTCTCCTCTCTAGTCTTCAGACATTTTTTAAGTTCATGAATTTAAGGAGTCGATTCTGCAGAGCAGTCTTCTGTAATTTTCAACGACAATTCATATTCAGTCAAATTGTTAGGAACGATGTATTAATGGACGCGCGGAATGCACTGTTGCTAAGCCGTTTGTAAACACAACCTTACTTAACATTTATAAAAACTTATATTTAAATCTCTGTATGCAAATGTAGAACTCCAAAGATAGACCATACACATTATTATGATGATTAATTTATGATAATCACAAACGCATTAGTATTTTAATTTACCTGCGCATGAGTTGTGTTTGGTGCGTGGGCACTGGGCACAATTGTTATTTGTTTTGCAACCTTTTGTCTAGACAAGCGTTGAGATTGTAGCAGATAATTTGTGTTTATTTATAGATATCGTCATTCAAGGACTTAGATAATAATCAACAAGAAGAAGCCTGTCATTTCCTGTGAATATAATAATTTTAGTACCGAGCAGTGGTGGCCCAATGCATGGTATCGTCCCCGACTTACCAAGATGTACACTTTACTATGTGTATTTATTTCATCTCCACTGCTCTCAAAACGGTGAAGGAAAACATCCTGAGGAAACCGGCATGTTCTAGAACACAAAAATTCAAAAACACGTGGCATCCACCAACCCGCACTGGTAGCGTATTGTCTATAACACAATGAACGAAGCCGTGCGAAATGAACGCGAATTTGGCGTGATTGGCTAAGGAGTAGACGTGGATTCGAAGTAAGGAATCATTGAGTGGTCATAGTGAATTGGGGCCCTGGGCCTGCGCGACTAAAGCGCTTATTACACTATCCAATTTTTAGGAAATCTAACTAGGAACACTAACTAGGAAGTCGGAAGCTAGTGATCACACTACACTAAATTGGATTCTAAATCGGACAGACGACGTATTCGTGAAGAAGGATCGTACTGGGTTGCACGTTTCGAATTTTCTATCGATGGCGTCTTTAAAGTCACGTCGCCTTTTTTGTCATCATTTTAACTATTGTCATAGTTTTCGCCTTTGAAGTAACGTAGGATTTAAAGTCGCGTTTTTGTCATAATTTTTGTAAATTTCCAATAAGACCTTAAAGCCTTCATCGCGTGATTACTCTGTCCTAGATCGTAGACAATTTAGGAAGTAGAGCGGTTGGACCGCCACTTTACACTAAATCGGATCCAATCTGTTCTAACTACGATTACATCTGCCGATTTCCTAATTAGGTTTCCTAAAAATTGGATAGTGTAATAAGCGCTTAAGCTATATTCTTATCTTTATTTCCCAGTCGAATCAAACTGCCCAGCCCAGCCTTTTTCCGACTATGTTGGGGTCGGCTTCCAGTCTAACCGAACGCAGCTGAATACCAGTACTTTTCGTGAAGCGACTGCCTATATGACCGCCATGAGTAACACGATAGCCTTTGGTAAGACTCTTTGGGGTTTTTGACCACTCGTAACGACTGTCAAAGATCTACGAATGACAGCCGGACCCAACGTGCTTACCGAGGCACGGACGGGTTAGCTATCGATATGTTATGGATGGTCACCGATACACGCCGGCTTAGATCGCCCAGGGTGGCTGTTATTATTTAGCCATGAGCCCCTCATTTCCCAGACAAATAGCAAAAACTAAAACCACATTAACTTAACAAACTTAATTATTAACCGCTACAAAATTTAACTTCCTTTGTAAGTGCAAAGGAAATGTACTAAATTGCATATAATGCCGGTTTCCTTACGTACCTACCTAATAACTAATGACTATTGACGCTATGAAAAACCGGTTGCTTCTTTAATATTAGGTAGTGAGTCATGGCCAACCCAGAATCGTTTTCTTAATTAGGTTTTGAATTCTAATTTATATCCATAATAATATTATAAATGCGAAAAGTGTGTCTGTCTGCTACCTCTTCACGCTTAAACCGCTGAAGTGATTTAGATGAAATTTGGTATGGAGATAGTTTGAGTCCCGAGAATAGGGTACATTTTATCCCGATATTCCTACGGGATCGAAACTTATGCGGGTGAAACCGCGGGTCACTGCTAGTTTATTATAACACTGTAATGTGCTATACTTTAAAAATCTCACCGTGAAAACGTAGGGAACTGTCAATCCCTAGCATCAGATGAGATGACAGTTCACTTCAAGCTCAATTCACCTAAGTCCTCACGGTGACGTTTCTATAGAATAACACTACCGCCTTCATAAAGATAAAGGGCACAACTAAAATTTTTTTCCAAAATTTAGTAACAAAACTGGCATATGCGCCTTTTTTTCTGATTCCACATATGTAGGTACCTATACTGCTCTATGTGCCTTAGGCATCTTCTGGACACGCTCGTTCCATCATAGACCTCATCCATCGCCTTCCATTAGGCGTGATCGAGGTCAAGAGCGGACCCATGCATCAAAAAAAAAAAAAACCGGGCAAAAGGTATTGGTTTAATGAAAAATAATGTAATACCAGTAGTGGCGGTAGTAGGTCTGACACAGGTACCAACTGTACAGGTACTATATAACTCAACTTTGAAAAAAATTTAGTTGTGCCCTTTTTCTTTATGACGGCAGACTACTGGTTTCGTCATCCTCGTGCCCATATTCCAAATTATTTATTTGTGGTTCGGCGCAGCATGTCGTCATCCATACATCCGTCACCTCAGTGTTCACTACCTATCTTTCTAGTCTTATTATCTTTCACACAAATCATCCATCGTTTCTTTGGTCTTCGCCTGTCACACATACTTTTTAACATGTTTACACACACACATCACTTTTTCAGTTTTTTTACCATTCTCTTCCAGAAAACTGTTAACTTTACAGACTAATTAGGCTCATTTCTGTTGTAAAATTTCCAATTTCTTAGTTTATCTATCCAACAGTGCTTTTGGTTCGACATGATTATTCTATTAATATTGTTCATCTCTCTATTGGATCTCGAAAACCGACCGGACGTCATTAAATTTAGTGATTTCTGTGAGATAATAAAATGAAGAAGAAATGGCACAATCAAATAGACGACAAAATAAATTAGGATGAAAACAAACGGTACAAAACAAATGTCTGCAACTGTCAGACTGTGACACAGATTTTAAAGTACACATGACATTCATGTACAGACGCCAGCACACCAAGCTACCCGAAACTGTCAAATTTTCCCAATCAACTTTGAACCTTATGCTGTAGCGATAAAGTTGAAAATCTATTAAATAAATTTGACAGAATGTAGTAGCTTGATGTGCTGGCGTCTCTACAAATAGCAAATGTTCTGCAAACACTCTCATTACAGTTATTTGATACTGTTGTAGACTGTAGTAACTATGACAAGTATGAGATTTTCCAAGCTTACTGAAGACTGCCTAACTGCCATTTAGATAATTAGGGGCACATTTTGACTCGTGCCCCAAATGAGAAGTTCCTAATGGAACACCACAGTAACACATTACCTGCCCGAGATATCAACCAGGATCTAATGCTCAGCAGTCGCTCTGGGACTTAGACCGTCTATTTATTTGATAAATAGATGCTCTTCAGAAATATGGTTTTGATTGTACTTATTATGGTTTTTATTGTAGGCAATGCCGTTATCATTGATTGTAGGCTTTATTGTAAGCCTTGTTGAACTGATAAACTGCATCATCTCTAGTATACATACATAAACTCACGACTTCATGCCATGGGGGTAGGCAGAAACTACAGAACGCCACCTGCTACGATACCTTACATACATACGAGTAGTATGTATGAAAGATTGAAGGTATAAGATAACAGAGCAAAAGGAGTATTTTGCTTCGTTTACGTTCATACATCTGGTCATACTGCACGCCGGTTGCGAGTACTACGTACCTAACCTTTCTGAAGAACATCATCAATGAGGTCACTATATGTCCTCCAAGGGCAGTGGCGTTACTATAGGGTGGCATTGGGGCAAAATGCCACGGGCCCCAGCCAGAGGGGGCCCCCGGCCCGAGAGGGCCATGAGCGCAGGAGGATCCTAACATAAGTTTATAAATGCGAACTTCTTTTTTAAATGTGCAAAAAAGGACATAATTCTGGTTTCGAACATTTTGTACCTTTTTCCCATTGTTTGTCTATTTTTTTGGATAGGGCCTCATGCGACAGTAGCGCTTGCGACCACTAAGACCAACGAAAAATCAGGTACTAAATGTTGTAGGGGAAATATGAAATCTACGCGGAAGAAGTCGCGGGAGAAGTTCTAGTAAAAATAAAACTATAGCGTTGGTTGAGATTCTTTACATTAAGGGAGGGCCCCATCCCTTGAATTTGCCACAGGCCCCAAACGGTATAGTTTCGCCACTGTCCAAGGGCGACCCCTCCCGGCGATTCTACTAACATTGGCCTTGTAAATACCTTCCTCTAATATAGTTATTGCATTAATTAATGAACGCTCGTCAATCATAATGAATACAGGCAAAACTCCTAAAACTTAGAAGTGAAAAGTCGTAGGTTCAAATAACACAGCATTTTACTGTTCAGGCGATTTTATTTGAATAGAGCTATCACTTTTATTTGGTAAAACATCAGGTGTCACTACATTAGCGCTACCTTTTGATACAGTTACACTTTTGCACTCCAAATTACTATTAACACTAGAATCAAAAGTCAAACGGTTCGTCCGAGCCAAAAACATGACGTCAGAGATTAATTTTTGAGCTATAAACTTCTGTTCTTTATCAATATCTCTCATTTGTACTTTAAGGTTCGCTGCGAAGGTGGCACAATCATCTTCTACTTCAATTGGAGCACAGTTTTGTAAAACTGTGGTTTGAGGTACTGGAATGGATTGTGCGAAGATCCTTGAAGGTTGAGGGTCAGCTGTTCTTATGTCTGTCAATTTCGTACGTTTTTTTTGTGGTGGCGTGTATTTCTCTTCGCCGCTTTCTTCCGAAAATTCTTGTTCGTAATGTTCCTGAGAATGTTAAGAAAAGGTTATATTATAAGAAGAATATTTTTCATATCTCGGGACCATGGGGTCCCGGTCCTTTGGAAGGCGTACGAGGGGCCGAAGCCAACTCGCAGAGGCCCTTAGGATATTTTAATGAAATGTGGCACTAACCGACGATTATCCCTGTATGCACTATGCAATTGCACCCAAGGATAACCCCCGATTGGTGTAGGACTATTGCAGGATATGGAAAAATAAAAAGTTGGACTATGGGTTTGGGGGGTTAAAATGGACTGGTTACCAAGAACTATGACCCCTGCCTGATCAATGTTTTATTTATACACGGATAAAATGGCAGGGGGTGACTTGCACACTCAATAATGGGCCCCCGGAAACGGTCGCTAGCACATAGTGACGTAGCATATACATTATAAGTATTATTATGATCTTGAAGAAGAATTATTATAATATCTCGCGCCTGTATTGCCGGAAGGCAAGGGTATAAAAAGTACTTTCGGCAGTTATTAGTTCCATTCCTATCCTATAAGAGGGGGCGAGTCTATAAAAAAACAGTGGCACTCCGGGAGTGCCTACAGAAGTGAAAACAAAACACATATTAATACTTTGCCATTGTATCCTGTATACTTGTGGCTAAGTTTCGCTGGCTAATTTAATTTGATCCTGTATACTTGTGGCTAAGTTTCGCTAGCTAATTTAATTTGATCCTGTATAGTTGTGGCTAAGTTTCGCTAGCTAATTTAATTTGATCCTGTATAGTTCTGGCTAAGTTTCGCTAGTTAATTTAATTTGATCCTGTATAGTTGTGGCTAAGTTTTGCTAGCTAATTTAATTTGATCCTGTATACTTGTGGCTAATGTTCGCTAGCTAATTTAATTTGATCCTGTATACTTGTGGCTAAGTTTCGCTAGCTAATTTAATTTGATCCTGTATACTTGTGGCTAAGTTTCGCTAGCTAATTTAATTTGATCCTGTATAGTTATGGCTAAGTTTCGCTAGCTAATTCAATTTGATCCTGTATACTTGTGGCTAAGTTTCGCTAGCTAATTTAATTTGATCCTGTATACTTGTTGCTAAGTTTCTCTAGCTAATTTAATTTGATCCTGTATACTTGTGCCTAAGTTTCGCTAACTAATTTAATTTGATCCTAAATACTTGTGGCTAAGTTTCGCTAGCTAATTTAATTTGATCCTGTATACTTGTGGCTAAGTTTCGCTAGCTAATTTAATTTGATCCTGTATAGTTATGGCTAAGTTTCGCTAGCTTATTTAATTTGATCCTGTATACTTGTGGCTAAGTTTCGCTAGCTAATTTAATTTGCTCCTGTATACTTGTGGCTAAGTTTCGCTAGCTAATTTAACTTGATCCTGTATACTTGTGGCTAAGTTTCGCTAACTAATTTAATTTGATCCTAAATACTTGTGGCTAAGTTTCGCTAGCTAATTTAATTGGATCCTGTATACTTGTGGCTAAGTTTTGCAAGCTAATTTAATTTGAGCCTGTATACTTGTGGCTAAGTTTCGCTAGCTAATTTTATTTGATCCTGTATACTTGTGGCTAAGTTTCGCTAGCTAATTTAATTTGATCCTGTATACTTGTTTTCAATTTTTGATATTTTGGAATCTTACGAATTTTCGATCAGGATCACGTGTCATCTTTCGAATTTTCGATCAGGGTCACGTGTCCTGACGCGAGTTTAACATTTTTTACCCATTACAAAAAAAGTGTACAACGCCGTTGTTTAAAGAAGTTTTCACTTCAAAAATATATAAATCTGGTACAAACCATCAGATTTATATGTACATATATTTGCTTCTGATAAATTCCTAGATATAGAAAAACACTTTGCCTAAACTGGAAATTCAACTCAAACCCAGGAGTCAAACGCAACCGAAACCCATTTCACAGAAAAGTCAGTGAGATTGTATATATACGACACGTAATACAAATTGGCGGGATACGACACGTAATACAAATTGGCGGGTTCCGTAAATGTTTCTACTTTACGATAGTCAGGTTGGCCACACTGACACTTAGAATTGATAATTTTGAGTTATCAACCTAGTTATCAAGAGGGTACAAATCCAGATTCTAGGCTGTTACTGAGAAATTCCAGATGGAAAAACCCCGAACCCCGGACCTCATGCTCCGCGGTAGACCTTGCGACCACCAGACCAACGAGGCTGGCAACAGCAGCTGAGGTTTTTTATTGCATTTTAACAAAAAAAATCATAATGGCAAATGACCGTGTTTTTCGGTTTTTAAAGAACTTACCATAGTCATCATAGCTTCAGACTCATCTTCATTGTTAAACGTTGCTCTGGAAATAACTAAATTCCTTTGTTCTTCAGTATTGTTCCCAAGAAACTCTTCCAGTTCCCTGTAGTACCACAGCGTAGGAGTATATATCTCGTCATCAGTAGCCCCAGAATGCATGCTCATTATAACTTTCTTCTCCTCTCTTCTGAACGCCGTCCGAAAACTATCAATCTTCCTCTTCACCGTATCTAAATTAGCTGAGGTATCGATCTCGTGTACTTTGGCAAGCAAGACCTCGTAAGCTTCCTTCTTCAGGTCCCTCCGTACATAAGAGGGATCCTTGACGTCCCACAGGCACGGAAAACTTTTATAAAGCTGTATGAATTCATACCAGAAATCGCGAGACATCTTGCTCTTGTTGGTTTTAATAATCGACATTCGCACATGCGCGTAAATTGGGGATCCGAGACCGACTAGAAACATGTCGGCCAACACGCGGGAGCGGGGCTGAAGCGAGGGGGCGCGGGGGGCTTGTTGGAAGGGGACCGTGTGCATCGGATCGAGTCGGCGCGAACAGTTGATAAACACATGTTGGACAAGGACAGAATATCGGATGGTCGGCTCACACAGCCGACTCGGATTATCGCGGCTATCGGTCCGTGTGACGTAGTTGTAGATAAAAACTCGGTCAGACAGTCCATAGCATAGCTATAAATAATATATACCTACCAAGTGTGTCTTATGTTTGTTTAGTTTATTAGTACCTAGTGATTCTTTCTGACTTATTAACTTCACCCCGTAATGTTATCCCCTAGTGTAGAATTTAAAAAGGGAAAGTGCGAATAGGTACACACGGCGACACATCAAACTATACCTACATTTCCAGTTTTAATTGACCTCGAATTGTATAGGTTTTTCGTACAATCAGAAGTCAGCTTGAACTGGTTATGTATAGCTTTATGTGTAGCCATCTAGCCATGCATACATAAACAATCTCTTTGCAATTCGAACAGGTAGACAATAAAACTAGACAAACAAAAAGATAAAACGACAATCGATTGCAATGCCCTTCAATAGAGAGCAGACGAATTTTTCAAACCTATGAAGCAATGGATGACTAAATGAAAGGCATTACGATCAATTACCATAATTTTATGTGTCTTTCGCAGTTACCCTTTTAGATACTATTCGCATTATCTATTGGTGAATTTAACTTCCCCGAACCGAACCGAATCGACCTTCTTGAGAATAACAAAATGGAATTAAACACAGTGCTTCGTATTTAAAAAAACTTTCCCATAAAATTGAATAATGTATGTGCTATTGCAAATGTTAATTAAAATAACACCGATGACAAATATCCAACGACATTTTTAGGCAATCTGTGGGAGGAAAATCTCCCGCCAACGCGATAACGATAAAGAATTGAGGACAGAGTAATGCACATACAGCCTGCAGCCTGCACACACGACTAGGGCAATAACCGACTTGTATTGACTTGATACATAACATACATACACTCACGCCTTCTTCACATGGGGGTAAGCAGTAACTACAGAACGCCACCCGCTACGATCCTTACATAGGTACTGCTAATGTTTCGTTCACGTTTATATAATCAGCCGGTCGATTCTCCACAAGTCTTCACAAAACTACGAATGGCAATAAAACCCTGTCCAACTAAATTGATTTACTTAGCTTAGAATGACAGGCGCTAATAATGAAGTCGGTTAAAAAGTATAAACATTAATTAATGATTCACTAGACGTTCACCTACTTACACGATTCACGGTTTGATAATGTAACCACGTAGGAATGCCAATAGTGAAAATAATAAAATTGTTTATTTTCTAAATAAGATATCGGAATAACTATTACAAGTCTTATAAAAAATAGGCTAGAATTGCGTCGACATTTTCTATCTGACTGACCCTGAGAAGAAATGGTGAAACACACTCAAACGGTCGAGGTCTTCAGCGGGATTATCCGAAAGAGTTACCGCTGGCCTGGAGCATAAAGGCTAAGGAAGGAACACGGGTGTATTTTAGTCAGCAAGAGTCTGACACTCCCTTCCGCTCCACCCAGAGCGGGAGGGACCATTTGATGATTTCCCATCCGCATAAAAAAAAGGGTCGAGGTCTCTTTTTAAAGTCCAGACATAATTAATCTTGGTCTGACCGTGAGGACCTTGTAGATTAGTATATGAAATGGACCTTTTGAGGAAAGAACCACACTGATTTGAGGGAAACAGTCCAGTCGGTGCAAGCATTTGTCAATTATTGTGCTTTCAATACTTTTGTAAGACTTTTTGAGAAGAAAATAATAAATGTCCAGACTGCCCGTCTATCATCATGACATCCTAATTAATGACGACATCACATGTACAGCGGTGCTATTCTGTAAAAATCTCACCGTGAAAACTTAGGTGAAGCGAGCGTGGAGTGAGCTGTCAATAGTGTCAATTCCTAGCAAAAACAAACTCAAACATTTAAATTTTCACGGTGAAATTTTTACAGAATCGACCGGCAGTTCTTTGCAAGGTTAATAAAATTAAAAAAGTTATCAATTTGACCTAATAATCTAATAACCTCATTGAAAATACAGTTTGAGAAATTAATATTTTTATAATTTGCAACTTTTGCATGTCATTAATCATTTCTTTTGAAGTGACTTACCACATAGTAGTATAAAGTAATTAATGTAAAAAAATCTGTGTATTATAACAGTAAGAGAAAAAAAAAAAACGAGTGTGCTTATGACCACACGACTGAAGTGAAACTTAAAGAGAGAAAGAAAATGTGCGCGCGCACTGCTGTCTCTTGCTTATATCCCCCACTTAACTTCCGTTCGCCTTGCCCGATCACACTTTTCGTAACGCTTACGTCACGCGTTCGCCAGCTTACTCCCCAAGTCAAGCGTGCGTAAAGAAGTTTCACTTCAACAAAGCTGTGTATGTATATTCGAGATCTGGCTGTCAGTTCATCACAAGTTCAAATCTCGTGAACACGTCTGATCTACTTTAAATGCAGTTATGTTTTTTTTAAGAATATAAAATGAATCGTATTAAACCCGGTTTGTAGATATTAAAAGACGTTGAACTATGTATATATCCAGTTATTACTAACGTCCTTTATAACTCAAACTATCCAATTCATGAAAAACTTTCAAAACATGCTACATTCATGGATATTTTGGCGCCTGAATGAAATTGACAGGGGGGCGTCACTGGTAAACATTTGTAAAATTAACACTGCCATTTTGTATTGACAGAACAAGATGGCGGCGTTAGTTCCGATTTTAGCCACACGCGGAAGTCACCTCGTAGTGTTGTAGTCGACTGTTATAAACTTTTCCTTTAAGCAGAGGAAATGAGAAAATAAACACAGACTTAAATCTCATCTACCTAAGTAAATCTTGAAAAACTTAGACACACTGCTTAAAGTTATTAGCTTGGCCCAGTGACGTTCAATTAGTGGCCATTAGCAACACCGTACTTAACAAATATTTTAATGAACAGCAATTTATTCGCGAGCGCCATGCGACACCAGCTTTGATACCACCAAATTAAACACGACCCTTTTAGGCTTATAAGTTTATAATTTTCCTTTCGAACAAGACTTTTAGCTTTAGAGGTGTTACTAAACGGTAATTTATTGGAAAATTATCTGTGGTTAGATTATAAGAACCGTTTGATGGGGTTTTTTGCTGATATTTGGTTCAAAAGGTCAAGGACATTGATCAACCTCGAATATTTTTTTTTCAAAGGCTGTGGTGTTTTACTTTACCTATGTACAGACGCCAGCACATCAAGCTACTACAATCTGTCAAATTTCTTTAATAGATTTTCAACTTTATCGCTAAAGCGTTAGGTTCAAAGTTGATTGGGAAAAATTTACAGTTTCGGGTAGCTTGATGTGCTGGCGTCTGTACTTAAGAGCGTTTACGCCGTACGGCATTTCATACAAACTTTCAAGCCCTTATTTTTCGAAATGAATGAAACTTCACACGCATAAGCAGGATACAAAGGTCTAAAAAGTTAGTAGAGAACATTTTCGAAATGTCTTATTTAAAAAAAGATAACTGGAAATCTCTGTTTCTATGGAAAATTTAAAATCGGTCTAATTTGGCTGTAACACTATTTTTCGAAAATGTTCTTTACTAACTTTTTAGAACTTTGTATCCTGCTTATGCGTGTGAAGTTCCATTAAAATCGGTTCATTCATTTCGAAAAATAAGAGCTTGAAAGTTTGTATGAAATGCCGTAGGGCGTAAACGCTCTTAATAGACCTGCAGCCTACTTGCATAACTCACTTACAATTGCATTTTGACAATTCAACAGTATTCATCGCGTTATTTACGTTGTTTGAACAGACGAATTTTTTAAACCAAGGGCTTAGCAATTTCCTTTAAAATCTTTCGGAGAGTGACTGAATGATTTATAGTGTGTTTACACAATTAGGGTGCTGTCTGTCCGCTGTCTTTCAGGTACTACGGAAATCAATACCAATCAATCTTTCCATCGTAACACGCCATTTAAGAGCACAAATTTCGCACATAATAATTAATCAACTCATTGCGAAGTTTCTCAACACTTCCTTAAATTTACAACATGCTGAACGATTAGTTTGTTCGGCGGCCAAATAAGATAGTAGTGAAAGGGGTAATGATTATACTGCCAATATAGTCAATCACGGTACAGTCAACAAAAGAGATAAGTATGCAGGATCGTCGGATATAGTTGAAGTTTAGTAAGAAACCGATTGATGTTCTCGAATAATATTTAATTTTATAATCCACCCGTGAGGATGTTTTATTTAGCCACGAGCCCCCTCTGAAAGAAAGCAGTTCGAGTTCCAGACCAAGCATCCAATTTGGATGCTTGGTCTGGAAACGTCACCCACAGCAGCACGCAATCGGTTGTGTCAATTAGGTACATTCTAATTATATTCTTATTTACATGTCAACGTCAACTGTTAGGTACTATAGTCCGACTTTTAATTAGCTGCAATAAAATTGCACTTCTTATTAACTCATTTCGGACTGATTTTAGAGATATGCATGCCAAATAAGTTTCGTTTGTGAAAAACAAGATTTGGTTGAAGGCCGCGAAAAAACAAAAAGACGCCAATTTTAGTCATTTGTGTAACACATAAGCTGTCATTATACTGCAGCTAATTAAAAGTCTGACAATAGGGGTGCATTTACATAGTCTCCACGAGCGGCAATATATAAAAGTAATAGCTTCTGCCAGCGACTTCATCCGCGTGAAATTTCGCCCCCGGAACCGCCGCGTCGCATCGCATTTATTACTGCGTTTTCGCTTAGCGTTCTTTCTAACTTTTTTTAATTTGTACAGCGTGATAATAAATAACCTATAACTTTCTTCAAGAATAGGGCTATCAAATGCAAATCCGCCTGGTGGTACCAGAGATTAGCGCGTTCATACAAGCAAGCTCTTCAGCTTTATTGTAAAGTCAAAGTCAAAGTCAAATAATTTATTTCAAATAAGCACATAAAATGCACTATCGAACGTTTGCGGTGCTCCCTGAGGGCCTAGACGAAGTGACATCAGCGACAACGATGGTGCAAAAGTCAGAAATGTATTGGATTAACATAACCTACCGAAAAGCTTATGTCAATCCAGTTGGAAGTCGATGTAGAAATGTTGAACGCTTTGAAAGCGATTGCCTCTTGTCTAGACCCACTGGACAGTCAGCTCGCTAATAATTACTGACTCATAATTTTACCATAATTTTACTATGGCATTACCGATTCTTATAAAGAAAGTACAAGAGGAAAAGCAGAAGTGGAACTGCATTAGTCTATAGTCATCACATTTGGACTTCTATCTGCTTCGTCCTGATTTATAGCTTTAAAAATACATCTTCGTGTGGATGGACGATAAATTTTAAATGCTTAACCGTAAACTTCGCCGCTTCTCAATTACATAATTACCCATTCTGGCACAAGTGACAGAATAGTTTGTCCCACAGTTCTACATCTGCACCTCGCTGTAAAAACTGAATCACAGCTAACCGTAGACAAATCAGCGAACCCGCCATAAACAACGCACTCTTATTTAGCACAGATAACATATAGCAAGTGAAAGGCATAATAACCGATGATTAAGTCGCCATTGATCGAATGCTACCACTCTAGCATGACACCGTCCGTCAGCGCGGCGTAATTACGTGTTGCATTCTAAATAGCAGTTAGAATGATGATACGTGGGACATTGCTTTAGAGAAAATTGTAAGGGTATGGAATCGGTATCAACTGACGGCAGCGATTGACTGACAGTTGACAAGTTGATCCTATTAAAGACAACTTTATGTTTGCATGGACTTCTTGTAAAGAGTGCATAATTAATCAAGAAAGCAGCTGATGTATACAAACATAATTTATTTGTCGTGTCATGGCAATTAAAACAACAAAAAAATCTTTTAATAAGTGCCGGGAGATTGGATTTTATTACACATAGATGTCAAGTAACTGATCTATGTTTGAAGGTACAATTTTAAAAAAATACCTACAGCTGTTGTAATTATTGTCGTGACTTTAATAACATTGCACGAGATGTTAGAAAATATGTTTTCTGTTTTAATTGCATACCTGAGACATGTAGGTAATTAAAGATAGCAAAGTAAACGAGCGTCCGATCGTGCGTCGGATAGTAAGTACATATTTGTTTCCATTCAAGAATTATTTCTACGACTTTAAAAACGCTGAGTGCCCTCTATAAAACAAGAGATAAACTACATCGTTACTCAGTCTCTCATCCACAATTAGTATCTGTCTAGTCTCCGATAAACGAAGCGATAGCAATTAAGACAAAGCCATAGCAATTACGAGACAATGCTATAAACACACGTAATCGGCTGTTCATCAGTTACTTGCGTCACATGTTTTGTCATTGAACTTGAGTGAAAGTTATATTTTTTAACCACGACCGTATATATATATTATGGTCTTCTCATTACGCTTTTTCGAATGAAAGTGCTTTACCGAAATGGATTAGACGTTTCCAGATTGCCATTACCGTATATGAAAATGATTTACCGATTTACCAATATGGAGTATCATTACGTCACATCTGTCATTGAACTTGAATTTGGAATGCGTTCAAAATTAAAATGTCGTCATATCATTTCGGATGACATTCCGACGTCACACGTCCAAGAGCATTCGGAGATAATTAATGGGCATTGAAACATTTAAATTCCGTGATCGATTATTTCCATTTGTGATGTGAATTAAGTTACCAGTACTGCCGTCCTTACGAAAAGTGCAATGACTCGAGTTTTGCCTCAAATTGAGATAAGTACATAATTGGAATCTGCAGAATGAGATTTAAATATTCTTTTTAGACACTTTTTACGTATCCATGACGTAGCCGGTTTTAATACTAAGCATAATATAGTGATGGAGATACAAACAAAACAAAAAAAAATGTTTAATCGTGTTTTTCTCATGATCAGAATTAACATAGTTATTGCACTTTTCGTTAAGACGGCAGAGTTACAGGTAATCAGTGTTCTGTCGCACAATCGTTTGTCGCAGTTTGTCGTATTGGCGTGATGTCGAGTTTCAGTGTGTCGCACAAGCGTGCATTCTGACTGTGAGTCGCAGTACAGTTTTGTCGCACAAGTGTTATTCGCACATCATTTTGTCGAGCTCACGTAGTACACTAAAATAATTGTCTGCTGCACAGGCGACATACATTATCATTTTAGTTTTTTTTACGGACACAATCCACGTCAAAAAAAAAATCTGGAAATCCCAAGTCACTTGATTTCAAAATAGAGAATCGAATTTTCAAATATGGAGCGTTCGAAAATGGCGCGCGTTACATAACAGAGAGAAAGTAAGAAGTACAAAACGAAATTAAGTGGAATTGATGCGTCTAATATGGGCTCATCGTAGCGACAAGAGGCGATTAGGCTTTTGTAAGCAATAATGGCCGCGACCGTGAGACGTATGTGATTAAATAAATGTGAAGCATCGATACGACTTTCTTTACACGAGGGACTTAACTTGGGAACTGCTTAAAACTTGTAAACATGATTGTATTTAAAGATACACGACACTTGACAATAGGTTTTAGGAATACACTTTTGTTGTGAGTAACTGATTGATGAAGAGAAAATATAAACGGATAAGGTACAAACATACATCATCATCATCATCATCATTTCAGCCGAAAGACGTCCACTGCTGGACATAGGCCTCCCCCAAGATACATAAGAAACATACATAAGCTCACGCATTCGTCCCATAGCAGTAGGGAGAAACTACAGATCACCATCTGCTACAATCCTTACAACATACTCCTTTTGCTTCGTTTACGTTCATACATTAGGTCATACACGCACGCCGGTTGCGAGTTCTACGACAAACGCACCTACCAATACAACTCTCTTAACTTCATATAATCCTATTTATACCCCCGACGCAAAAACGACGGGGTGTTATAAGTTTGACGTGTCTGTGTGTGTGTGTGTGTGTGTGTGTGTGTGTGTGTCTGTGGCATCGTAGCTCCCGAACGGATGAACCGATTTTAATTTTGTTTTTTTTGTTTGAAAGGTGAATTCATCGGGAGTGTTCTTAGCTATGTTTGATGAAAATTGGTCCAAGATGGCCGCCGCCACAAAATGGCGGACTACATATTTTTTCACAACCCCCTTAATATGGGTATCAAATGAAAGGGCTTGAATAGTAGAATAATATACACTATGATAAATTTTAAATCCAAGATGGCCGCCACCACAAAGTGGCGAATTACATTTTTTTTTTCACAACTCCCTCAATATGGGTATCAAATGAAAGGGCTTGACTAATAGTACTATACGCTATTACAAATTTCAAATCCAAGATGGCCGCCACCACAAAATGGCGAATTATATTTATTTTTCACAACTCCTTCAATATAGGTATCAAATGAAAGGGCTTGACGAGTAGAATAATGTACACTATATTGAAAGGGAATGAGGAATATTAACTAACGAAATGAAAACTAAAATCTTGAAAATATTTTTTTGTCTGATCAATGCTCTAGAATGATGAGGAAAGTGGAGTGATGACTGGTACCTACGATCACTGAGTTTGACTATTTTTATTACGAATGGAATTATCCTACTTAAAAAGCGTAAGTATTTCTACATCAGATAGTATCGCAGTCCCATTATAAAAACTAGATCTGAAATACCTTAGATATCTAATAGCTATGAAATACTTGTACGAAAATTGAATAACTAAAGGAAGAACTAGAAAAAGGATACAATAAAACAAAAAAATCTGTTTAGTCTTAAAAATTATTCTTCAACTATAAATTAATACTTAATTTTTTTTTGACAGTTATAAAACCTGATTAAACACCAAATTACCTGAATCTTAAAACGCAAGAAAATAAAAGAAATGAAACAGGTACAAAAATTAACGAGTCCCTACAAAAAGCATGAAATAAAAAATTAAATTTAAAATTTAAAAAACCCCCGACACAAAAAAATAATAAAATTAAATGTAAGTAATTGGAAAAGGATCAAATAATTTAAAAACCCCCAACTTAAAGAATCTAGGTAACGAGAATAAAACAGATAAATTCATATGGAAGTCGGGGGACCGTTCTGTGGAACACCTTCTATGCTAAGAGGTCCGCCGACTGCCATATGAATTTATCTGTTTTAGTCTCGTTACCTAGATTCTTTAAGTTGGGGGTTTTTAAATTATTTGATCCTTTTCCAATTACTTACATTTAATTTTATTATTTTTTTGTGTCGGGGATTTTTTAAATTTTTAATTTAATTTTTGCATTTATTTGTATAGTAAGTTAGTTAGTCATTTAATTTAGTATCTAGTGTAAATAGTTTGTATTAGTCTGATAAATAAATAAACATTCCTAGCAATAACTATAAAGAAACTTGAAAAAAAAATCCTATTATTACATGATACATTACAATATCAACGGGATAATTAGAAGTCATAATTGTTACGGTCGCGAATTATATTTTGCTTAACACTACCTGACATACTACCTGACACTGCCCTGCAAATTGCAAAAAACTTAACGAAAATATGAATTTCGCGGA
Source organism: Mesoligia furuncula (assembly GCA_916614155.1). NCBI lineage: Eukaryota > Metazoa > Arthropoda > Insecta > Lepidoptera > Noctuidae > Mesoligia > Mesoligia furuncula. The sequence continues at coordinate 15,251,040 of OU744815.1, read as the reverse complement.
CTACCCTAGCGCTTTCGCTTTAAGGGTCTGATTGCCTTGGAAAACCTCAATCGTGAAAATCTTTATTCGATAATAAATTATTCCATGACATACTATCACTGTCTTTTAAACACTCCAACTACTATCAGTCAACCCGTCGTCGGTCGGACATCAGTATCGCGTCTTCGCGACTCCAAGACCTGTTAGACGGGATGCCTCTCACGCGGAAACAGGTACTGAATAGTTTCCTCGCAACCTTGAGCGAGAGGAGCCGAGGACAGACGCTTGTCAACAACGTGACCCCTCCTTCTTCAGGTTGTAATGGGGTTTTAAGAACAGTTGTGAAACAGAGAGTTAATTAAGACATCATTTCTTGGGGACCTTAATCTGCAAGAATGTATCTGTTGTCTGAGAGAATTAACCACATTGAGTAGTCTTTCTTTTGGGCTTGTCCCAAGATAGTTCTACTTCCTAGGTAGTAGGAACAGGAGAACTAGGGAATCAGGTATTACTTCGCTCAATTTTGTCAGTCCTAGAACATGAACAGGACCGAGCATAAATACCTCACACTTACTTATTCAAAAGCGATCTTCTCCTAAAGAATTGATAGATATTTTATGGTGTTAGCAACATAGTATTATCGAAACATCTCTCTCATCAATCTCATAGTTGCAATTTTTATTTCATGATAAAAACACTTTTGATATACATATATATATATATATTTTGCGTAACTGTGCGGTATTTATGCTCGTGACTGTAACTATTGATAGAATTAAACACATTCTGTACTTAGTCTTTCTTATAGGCTTGTCCCAAATTGGTATCTACTTCCAAAGTCTAGTATTGACAAAATTAAGCGAAGTAATCCCTGATTCTATGATTATTGCGAGGTATTCTACTCAGAGCACTGATTCTTCCTAGTTCTATCAAATGCTGAACAAAACAAATTGCATTTCCCTGCTTTCTTTTGTTCTTTATTTATATGTTCGTGCCATTTTAAATTGGAACAATCGATTTTCTTTATCTAATCATTTTCCCTTCTAACTAGATTCCCAAAAACGAAACCCTATTGCGCAATAGGGCTGTCTCCCAAGTCCCAATCTAATTACAGTTTAATCACAGAGAATTGAAGGTTGATTGATTGAAAACATTTAGGGTAGACGAGCAGTGTAATTGAGTAACACACATAAAATGACAATTTGATCACAATATCTTTCATTTTGACAGTTCAGCCACGTTTATTGCGTTATTTACGTTGTTGAGCAGACGAATTTTTCAAACCTATGAGGCAATGGGTTAGGAATTTCCTTAAAAACCCTTGGTTTGTGATTGAAAATGTGCTACGCAATTAGGATGCAGGAATCAACGACAAGTTTAAATTACGGACTTTAATTAGTAGTTAACAGTTTCCATATAACCTTGAATTGGGAAGGCGACGTATAACCAATGATTACGTGTTCCTTCTTGAAATAATGGGTTTTTTATTATAAGATATTGTTAAGATATTAAACGCTTGGAAACCGTGGACACTCTTTCTCATACTCGTCTTTGCATTTGAACAAGAATCTTTTGGCATTGACATCATGTTGGCGAATTATCGACTTGACACAGTGATGTTAATTTGTTTCGACATTATTGCAGCAAATCAGTCGAATGAAGAATACGTGTATAGGTACCCTACTTATACATGTTTATTGAAGTTCATCCAAGAGTTTATGAGAGATTCAGTTAATAAAAATACTGGTTGAGCGAGCTAGTCGTGCTCGTGTATTTTTAGGTACCCAACCAACCTTAGCAGATCATCTATACTAAGAAGGAGGTATTTGTGAGTTTATTTATATCAGGGATAATCTACGGAACTACTGATCCGATTCCGAAAATTCTTTCACTAATAAAAAGCTAGAGTCTACTGTATTACCGAGTGTCATCGGATATGTTTTATGATAAAACAAGAAATTTCACACGGACGAGCTGCGGGCAGAAGCCAATGGAACGATAAATATCATAAGAAAACCTTGTATCGCACACCATTTTAAAAGCAAAACCACGAGACTAGGTTGAAGACCCAGATCTATTTATATACCAAGAGTGCGATCATGTCCGATAAATCGTGAAATCGACACTTCCTTTCATAATCCCTTTGAAGATGTGAGGTTTGACGATTGTATTGCGCAATTTGTGCATGAACTTTAACTTGTTAATAGCACAAGTGCCTAAAATACTGCACACGCATCTTGACGTTGACAAACCGCCAGAGAATAGAAAGCTCTGAGTGTCAAACATTCCAGTAGGTACAGTGTATTTTTTCTGAAATTTCTTATTTTGTAAACAAACCCAAACATCGTTTTTACATCGATCACACACTTTAAATTAGGAACGTGCTGCTCTTTGTGAATGTATAACATGAAAACAACTTCGAACGAACCATTTCTTTCGCTAATAATATATAAGTCAATGATTTCATTAAACACTTTGGGTCATAATCGAAATCTCAGTAGCAGTAAGCTATTTACTTAGCGAAACGGTTGAAAAAATGAAAGTAGCAAAATAGAGAACTACTATCATCGATATATTATCTCTACTATCATGAATAATTTATTGATTTAACATTAAACGGCCATGTCCATAAGAGAAAAGTAAGGCTAATTTCTGGATTTGACATCTTCCCTTTACAATCAGCCGCCATTACATTTGTGTATTTCTGTTTCAGTGCCCAGTGGTATCAAAGACCAAAGAGCCACAGTCTACGCGGATGCGTGAGCATTTCGCGGTAATAAGTAGTCATTCAAGTACCAGGCTGTGGGCGGACTGGTGCAGCCTGTCCTACGGCGCGGCGGAAAGCAACAGGCAACGCAGTAAGGTAAGTTGTTTTATGATTGTATACGTCCTCGGGTTTATTGCGACAAACGAGATACACACGTTTGGAATCACGAAGATATTATGTCTGATGCAATAGCAACAGCAGTTGGCAGAATTTCATGTTTAACTTTCGCGTTTGTCCAACTTTTTTAAACTAGATGATCATTCTATTTATACTATGTTCATTGTATCATAATCTAAAGTTCGTTTTTTAATCCCAGATAGCAATTTGACAGGTGTAATGTCAAACTCCAATACTAAAAAGCGAACACATAAAAACTTGAAATGTCAGATAACTATCTTGCTTTAAAAAAAACTAATGTTAGGTAGATTGATCATGTGGACTTTTACATGTTATTCCATTTCTCCTTAGCTTCAAAGGGGACGTGTTATGTCGGGCACAGGCACTACCTCACTGCTTGCGCTGATGTTGAAGATATAGGCGGCGAAAACCCGGACATATCATCAGTTGAGATGTTCACTTGTTTGTAATCCAATGACATTAAAAGTGTAGTCAAAAATTTGCATGCAGCTGATGTAAGCAAAACAGCACGGCAAACGCATGCAGAGGCTGCAGCCAACACTTTCAAGTTCGTTTGAGCGATTATCTTAACTTCCAAGGAGGCAACAGGTTGGTTTTGAACCCCAAGCACGTATATGCATCCACGTAAGAGAAAGGCTCTATACAATTTAGCAAGCTAACTGGAAATGTATCAATCTGCAAAAGAACAGCTGTGTTCTTTTGACAAGTGAAACCCGTTTCTACTTAAATGAAGTAGAATCCTGCCAGGATTCAAACATCAACTATTAACAGCTGAACGGAGATTCTGAAAAGTTTGTTACCTGACCGTAAATTTTGACGTTTATCATCAGTAGTTATATTAAAAACTAGCTTCTGCCCGCGACTTCGTCCGCGTGAGAAGCGTTTCTTGCTCCCCGACCCACCCCATCGCATCGCATCGCCTGCTCGCGCTATTACTTCGTTTTCGCTTAGCGTTCTTTCTGACATTTGAGCTATCAAATGCAAAAATATTTTTTCAAATCCGCCTGGTAGTTCCAGAGATTAGTGCGTTTAAACAAACAAACTCTTCTGCTTTATTATTAGTATAGACAATAATATTGTTGTTGTTGGTATTGTTTGTTGTGTTATTAATATAAAATTAATTTGCATGCCCTAAACAGGTAAAATATGGACTGTACCGACGCCAGCACATCAAGCTACCTGAAACTGTCAAATTTTCCCAATCAACCTTGAACCTTATGCTGTAGCGATAAAGTTGAAAGTCTATTAAAGAAATTTGACAGATTGTAGTAGCTTGATGTGCTGGCGTCTGTACCAACAACTTTTACAACTGGAAACACCTATATTTTCTGCAAAAAAAAAATTATTCTCATTCTCAATCATTTCATTTCTTATCCTTGTATAAATGAGACTTCTGTTCTTCACCTATCGTGTGTCGTCTATGATACATTTTTCATCGGCATCTACAGCCCCGTTATACCTACTTGTGTCAAAGCATTTCTACGGCTCGATTGTGTTGTTCTCAATATAAATCGGTACCAGTTCACTATAAATCGCGAATGGAATCAACACGGATTAATGTTGCCAGCACGTTTTCTTACGCACCGACTTGGCGCCATTATTTATAGAAAAAGGTTGGAAAAGAGGTTGTGTAGCTAAAGAGGAACGAGGTGCCGTGTAAGGAGGTTTGTGTTCTATGGAATAATTTGCTATAAACTGTGGTTGTGATCGGGTAAGGGCTACTTTTGTTTAGCAGTTAACCTTTACTTGTTTGTTCCACGTTTATGACTGAATCTATCAGCGGGGTAATTGCGTACCTAATACACTAACAGTAGGAATGGCTTTCATTTTGACAATTCAACAACATTCATCGAACATAATATGAAACAATGGATTAGCAATATCCTTCAAAATGATTCAGATTGAGATTGATAGTGTGTTACGCAATTAGCCTGATAAGGTCACTTTGGAGAATCATAAAAGGATAACTTTATGAATCGTATTATTATGGCGAAGACACTCCGTGTTTTTCTTTTTTTCGCTGCACTACGTAGGTATAATCAAAGAGATTGGGATTGGATTTGGATCGGATTGATTGGTATTTTAGCAAAGACAAAAAAAAATAACTAAAAAATGCTTCACCAATGGGATTTGATAGGATTAACTTAACGGTTAACTGTCCATTATGTTATCCTTTTATGATTCTGAGAAAGTGGCCTTTTTAGGTCCCCTGTTCTTCAAAAGCAAGATAATCGTGACGATTAAGCAGCGACATGCTTCTGTATGGTTATTAATTACAAGGTCGCTCGTAGGCTGGGAGGAGCAACGATCTTCGAAAGCTGGCTGGTAGTAGCTGTATGCATTATGCTGAGCGATGGCCGTTTTGCGTAGATGTGACGCATACTTTCTCCCAAATTGTTATTTGTTTTTTTTTATTGTTTTTTTTTTTTTAATTTTTATGCGTCGTGTTTGCCGCAAATAAACGTATTTTCTTTCTTTCTGTATGAGAGTAGCCAAATATCAAGTTTGCTGGGGAGTTACACCACTAGGAAGTGGTGAGGACGGGCGTTTTCGGGAACTGTCATATGTAATTTTGACGTTCAAAAAGTGCTGATTCTCAGTCTAAGTTTGGTGTAAATCATGAAACTTTTATTTTCTTTTTGACTGTACTTACCTGTCAAAAAGAATAAACTTACATAATGTGGATAAGACAGAGATTAAAACAGAAGACGAACAAGCAGGGGATCAAGGGGGGGGGGGCGGGGTTCAGGGGATCTGGGGGCCTAAAAAGGCCACTTTGGCAGAATCATAAAATGATAACATTATAAATCATAATGGACAGTTCACTGTTAAGTTATTCGTATCAAATCTCATTGGTGAAGGATTATTCAGTTATTTTTTTTGTCTGGGCTCAAATACCAATCAATCCAATTCAAATCCAATCCCAATCTCTTTGATTATACCTACGTAGTGCAGCGAAAAAAAAGAAAAACACGGACTTTCTTCACCATATTTTGATTCATAATGTCATCCTTTTATGATTCTGCCAAAGTGGCCTTTTTAGGCCCCCAGACCGAAATAAATCGAATGAATGACTCTTGATTTTGAGTTAAATGGCGTGCGATTGGAAATGAATACTTTTGAGCAGCAGTGAACTGATAGAAGCTGTGATGGTTACTGTCGATAAAGCCAAAAATCTCTGGTTTATAACTACCAAACAACCATTCATTAGTTTCTGTCCAATAGTGGACATCCGATCCATTACATAAGCAACATTCACACCACACGCCATCGTGCGTGGGCCGATCCAGAAACCCGTTCCAAGACATATGGTAGGGTTTAATCTGAATCTTGTCGCCGTCGCCGTTAACTCTGATCAATTAGGTCATTGAGCAGATAATGTTAACAACGAGCATGTATTCTGCTTTTATAACGATGAGCATTTGTTTCGTATTGCTCGTGAGCATGTAAAGATGAGCATACAATGCTGCGGAAGCTTGTTGAACAAGGCTTATGTTTCGTACAGATAAGCTGCTAAGGCTTCCCTTTGGTTTGCCTGTGGTGCTTTTTAACACGCTTTTATTAGGTCGACCTGTATGTAACTAACTATGTAATGGAATCTAAGGTAACTAATTTAACCATCTTCCAAGGGGCGTAGCGTAATGAAAATTGGCAGCTGTATGCAGGAAAAGTTTTTAACCAGTGCGCAAATTTTTTTTGGTGGCTCAGTGTAAGCAATAGAACACATTTCCATTTTTAGTTTATGACTTTTTTTTTTTCATTTTTCCACTTTGTCCCAATTTGAAATAAGCAAGACATGGATATAATTTAATAGTAATACTATGAATGAGCATGAATGAAAACGCGAAGGCCCAGCGCACGAGACGGGGGTGCGGGGGCACGCGGCGCGGCGCCGGCGTTTGATAAACAAAACGCATGCACACATGCAGTACGTCACTTGCGGAAGCGGAGGTCGGATGTCCCTTCGCCGTCTCTGCGCGCGTGCCGCGTACTAGACTAGCGTAGTGACAATGTCTCATTTTACTCACCGCGAGTATTATGAAATGGTGCGAGTGTATTTGTTAAGTAATGAAAATTTACGAGCAGCACGAAGAAGATACGAAAGGGAGAGCGTACCTCGTATGCGAGCCCAAACCAAGGTGTATGAAACAAGTGAAACGCCCCAGGTGTATGTAGAAGAGGCTCAGAGCCTAGATGACTTGAAAGAAAAAATAATTAACGCTTTCAATGAAGTAAAAAGTGGTGTTAGTGTCCTAAACAAACTAAATGCTTACTTATTTAAACGTGCACGTTTATGCCTTGAAAAGGGAGGAGGTCACTTCGAACAATACCTAAAATTATTGTGATTAATAAAATGTAGAGGTAAGAAGAAATTATAAACAATCTTAGTGTCTTAGGTTCTCTTTGATTAGACATTGACGCAAATTGTATCATGTCTAAGTACCTATCATACCTAAATGTTTTATTTTGAATGGACTAAAACGTATTACTTTCTTACTTATTATGATTTATTTTCTGCATTTTGATGGTCCTAAGCCCATGAAAGTATGAAGGATAATTTGGAATTTACGAAAAATTACGTTTACAAATAACTTTACACAGTCTAAACTTAAAAAATTGTAGCGCTAAACTGGGGTCAATAATCCGCGAGCGCGCGTGAGTACTTCTGATAGCAGCTGGCGCGTCAGGCGACCGGTCGACGCGCGGCGTGAATCGGGCGACCGGTCGACGGACTGGCAAGCGACGTCCATAAAATAAATTTCTGAGTAAACAAGTCTCGTAAGCGTTAACTTAATTTTTTACTATTGAAACATATCAAAACAAAAAATACGTGTTTATTAAAATATATTCAAGTTTATTATGTCAAAATTTGCGCACTGGTTAAAAACTTTTCCTGTGTAGTTCTGATGACAATACAATAATATGGTACTGTCGAACTGATCTGATGGAGCTGGGAGATATGAACTGGAACTCCATGATGGAAAATCGTATCATAGCTGTTTTGGATTTCTTAGAAAAATCTTGTAATGAACTTTGACCACGATTAGGTTTCAAGATCTGGTGATGAAGCCGGAAGATAGGCACTGGCATTCCATGATAGAATATCGTACGTGCATTTATAAAAGCGTGTTTTTCTAGTGTTTTTTAAACTATTGATTTATTACAGTGAAAACGGGGTGAAACAGCGGAGCGCTGCTAGTATTTCTATAAATATTATAAAAATGCGAAAGTAAGTTTGTTTGTTTGTTTGTTTATTACCTTTTCGCGCCTAAACCACTAACACCACACGTTGTCAGGTGTACAGAAACGGACATAGGGTACCTTTCATCCCGGAAAAAAGTGCTGTTCCTGAGGAAAACAACAATAACGTTATTACCTATGATAAGAGATGGCGCCACGTGTCTTTAGAACGGGATCGACACTTATGCAGGTGAAACCGCGGGGCGCTGCTAGTATTTCTATATTAGTAAGGATACTTTACCAAGATTTTTCCTGAATTTCTAATTTCTATCTAAGCATGCAGGAAACTACCTTTTGCAAACAATGCAAAAACCTTTCCTCCAATGTTTCATCACACTAATATTATAAAGGCGAAAGTTTGTGTGTGTGCTTGTGAGGGGGGGTGTGTGTGTGTGTGTGTTTATATGTGTGTCACTTCTTCACGCTGAAACGGCTGGACCAATTTTGATAAAATTTTGTATGAAGGTAGCTGACACCCTGGATTAACATATAGGCTACTTTTTATCCTGATATTCCCACGGGATCGAAACTTATGCGGGTGAAACCGCGGGGCGCAGCTAGTTAAACTACGAGTATAATATCTTCCTTCACCAATATATTTTGATCAGCAAAGATCGTTTGCGGCAAACTCAGCTGTTCAATAATAAGACATCACTCACGATTCAGGGAGCCAGTCCGACCAGCCTCAAAATTTCACCGGCGACATTTAAGCGAAGGTAAAAGTTTATAAAAAGTTAGCAAACTTGTTTATCGATAAACGGCATTGATACGACCAGTACATGATCATATTCGGAGTATTTTTTACGAGGCTGTACACGTAACATACGCACGCAGTATATAATGTTCCCACTGCTGGGATACCGGTCTCCTCTCTATGAGAGGGAGTGGGCCGTTCTCCACAACGCGGGCCATTGCAAGTCTTCTAATTTTTATTATTGACTCTCGGAGTGCTTCGCCATATTTCCCTTCATAGTTTTTTGTGGATGTACATAATACATAATACTCACCCGCATAAGGGCCAAACCACAAGGTGCGGTGCGGCGCCGCACGGCAGATTTCGACGAATCGGCGGGCATACGAGCTGCTTGTGTGCCCGCTGATTCGTCGAAATCTTTGCCGTGCGGAGCCGCACCGCACCGTGTGGTTTGGCTCTAAGTGTCGGGGTATCGGGATAAAAACTATCCTATGTCCTTTCCCGGGACTCAAACTATCTCTATACCAAATTACGCGTAAATCGGTTCAGCGGTTTAAGCGTGAAGAGGTAACAGACAGACAGACACACTTTCGCATTTATAATATTACTAACAGCGCCCCGCGGCTTCACCCGCGTAAGTTTCGGTCCCGTGGTAATATCGGGATAAAAAGTATCCTATGTGTTAATCCAGGAAATGGTCTATCTATGTGCCTATTTTCATCCAAATCTGTTCAACGGTTTACGCGTGATTGAGTAACAAACATCCAAACATCTTCACAAACTTTCACATTTATAATATTAGTAGGATAGTATATAGTATGGATTAGTATGGATTGGACGTCACGTGAATGTAAATTATTGAATGTCATGTACAGTCACGAGCATAAATACCGTACAACTATGCAAAATTCAAAAGCTATTTGCTCCTAAATTAATTTAGTTTTGTGGTGTTACCAGTTACGAGCATAGTATTTTCGAAACAAACTATTAAGGAATAGGTCTTTTCTCAAAGTTTAAAGTTTCTCTATTTAAAACCGTGACTAACGTTGTTACGTAGAACGATCTGCGAAGCCTTTGCCCAATTATGTTGGGTCGGCTTCCAGTCTAACCGGAAGCAGGCAAGAGTTATAGTATAGACCAAGAAAGTCTTTTTATTTGATTAGAGTTGTTACTAAAATAAGAAAGTTAAGTTTTAAGTGAAGTTAAGTTTTGGATGTGAACGGTCAAGCCAAAACATTGTGATGTACAGAGGCCAGCACATCTAGCTACTACAATCTGTCAAATTTCTTTAATTGATTTTCAACTTTATCGCTAAAGCATTAGGTTCCAAGTTGATTGGGAGAATTTGACAGTTTCGGGTAGCTTGATGTGCTGGCGTCTGTACAAAATGAACTGTCTTTATACCTTTTCTTTTTGCCAATAAAACTTTTTGTACTCGCACTATTTTTGTATGTATTTTGTAAGTCTTTTTATTTTTATCTAAAAATAATAGCACAAACTGTAATTATTTTTAGAATTGCAGTCCGTGCAGCCTTATCAGTTTCGATATCAATTACCTTACCTTTATCAAATTGTTGCTACATTCTTATTTACTTAGCTAACGCTACTCGTCTTTGTCTGACCGCTGGAGACAATCTGTTATACTTATCATTGTTATCAGCTATCTGGTAATTACCTGCGAACAAGAAAAACAAAAGTTAGTGCGTTTGTTTTTTGATACAGGTATGTTTAGGTCGTCGTTACAGCCGATAGACGTCCACTGCTGGACATAGGCCTCCCCCAATTTTGGGAGGGTTTGCCGTAATCGCCACGCTTGGCAGGCGGGTTGGCGATCGCAGTATGGTATGGTGGTGGAATACATAGAGAACGCTGCTGCCCATGCTCCGGTACGATCCTTAGTCGCCTTTTACGACACCCACGGGAAGTAAGGGGTGGTGGTATTCTTTAAGTCCATCATACCATACTGCGATCGCCAACCCGCCTGCCAAGCGTGGCGATTATGACAAACCTCCCCCAAAATTGGGGGAGGCCTATGTCCAGCAGTGGACGTCTATCGGCTGAAATGATGATGGAGTAATAAAGTGCACGCCGATGTTACATAACTTAGCACAGTTACACATATAGCTTATTTAAATAAGTAGCCACATCGCGCTTAGCTTACAGATTCGTGATCGTTTACAAGACTCTGTGATAAAGTTTATTTCAAAATACTTGCAATAAATAAAGCCTATTCAATCACAGTCCTAATCAGACGGTTGCCTTCTAATCTAGCGTGACAGTCATTCACGGTGCTCAGTACTACTACTAACACCAATATTTGATCAACTACTCATTCTATGACGTCATGTTTTTAATCCAACGGACAAACAATGCCTAGTTAAATTGTTTAGGGACTAAGAACAACGTAATTAGATAAATGAATAATAACCACATCAACAGAACCACAGAACAGACTTCAACAGACTGTAGATAGATATGGTCTGTTCCAAAAGTATCAGATGAAAGTGTAAACAAACCCTGTTCAGCACACCCTAATTGCGTAACACACTATCAGTTGGAATCTGAGTCATTTTGAAGCAAATTGCTAATCCATTGCTTCATAAGTTCGAAAAATTTGTCCGGTCAACACGTAAATAACGCAATGAATGTTGTTGAACTGCAAAAATGAAACCGATTCCGATTGATAATGTGTTATCCAATTTCCCCGCAGGTGAAACTCTTCCGCAATCACTCACTAAGTGGAATTAGTTACACATAATGTATTTGAAGGTTTCAGCTTTATAATAGTAATTATTTATTTATTTAATTTGACAACACTGGTCCAATGGTTAGTACAACAATAACTTATGAATTAGAGGTTAGTAATATTAATTAAACATCATTATTCATCCCTGCCGCACGAGCAACCAGGACCTGCACCCTTCTTTTTTTTGCGGATGGCAAATCATCAAATGACCCCTCCCACTCTGGGTGGAGCGGTAGTGTCAGACTCTTACTGACTAAAACCCACCCACCTTAGCTCTTTATGTTCCGGGCCAGCGGTAACTCTTTCGGACAATCTCGCTGACCCGGCAGGCTTCGGCCCTAACGGGCCCCTTCATATGGCTGACATCTCTTCGAGGCGCGCGTGGAACACGTACGCGCCGTCCAGCACGGGCCTGGTCCTGATCGGACGGTGAGCTACCCACCAGCACCCTAATGGCGTAACACACTATCAATCTCAATCTGAATCATTTTAAAGGATATTGCTAATCCATTGCTTCATATGTTCGAAAAATGTGTCTGCTCAGCAACGTAAATAACGCAATGAATGTTGTTGAACTGTCATTATGAAACTCACGCAATTACCCCGAGGGTGTCCAAGTAATGGTGCATCATGTTTTTCGGCTGCCCTCATTCTGCTTATTAAGGCCTGAATTCCTCTTACGCTGACGTCGGACGCGTACCGTCGACCGATGTCAGCGACCGACGTCGGCGTAACAGTGTTTCCAGCCTAAGGATGCGCAATATCTCGATGGATGCGCACTTTTTCCTCAGAATGGCATAGAAGTCGTCGGTTCGCGCTACAGCAAACATGCCAGACGCGCTGCAGAATCGGGGCAACCTTAACACCTTATGACCTTTATGTTTCACCACTTTTCCCCGCAATTATTGTTTAACCCTTAGTCTGCCGGAACGTAGATCTACGCAAGACACAATGGCTTTTTAATTGTGCCTGTAATTACGGCACACAAGCGGTTAAATAACATTATGCTAAGGATACACATGCCAGTAGCTGGCACAAAAGTATGCAAGTAACTTGCATGTCATTATGGTATTAAACAATCAGCTTGCATGCCGTGTGCCATAACAACTTCTGATTGATGAATGTCACAATGGCATGCATGCTACTTGCATAGTTTTGTGCAACCTACAGGCATGTGTATTACGGGATTTAAGTAAAAATTGGCGGCAAGCCACGGCATCACTACGCGCAAGCACAAACTGGCGGCAACGTTTAAGCTACACCTAGTAGCAGCAGCGCCCCGCGGTTTTACCTGCATAAGTTTCGATCCCGTGGGAATATCGGGATAAAAAGTGTCCTATGTGTTATTCTGATGTATAAGCTACATTACTGTAAAGTTTCATCAACATCGATTCAGTAGTTTTTGCGTGAAAGAGTAACAAAGTTCCATCCTCACATACTTTCGCGTTTATAATGTTATAATAGCAGCGCCCCTGTCGATCCCGTGGGAATATCGGGATAAAAGTAGCCTATATGTCAATCCAGGGTGTCAGCTAACTTCATACAAAATTTTATCAAAATTGGTCCAGCCGTTTAAGCGTGAAGAAGTAACAAACATATAAGCACACACACAAACACACTCACAAACTTTCGCCTTTATAATAAAGTGTGATGTGATGTGATTAATAGGATTAGTCGCGCAAAAATCCCTTGCCGTGCCGTGTCGCGAGTGGGCGGAAGACCTAAGTCACAGCCTAAGTTGAGCCGTTACTAGTTTGCTGTTGTAAATTAAGCACTTGTAATCAACCACAGACAATCAAGTTATAAACAGTAGCAGTTTATAGACAATTTAATTCTCTTAACAGGGTCCACGCTCAGTGATTGTGTTCCGATTGTTGTGGCCATATTGCAGACCTTTGTCCTTGACACAAAACATGCTAGTTTGAGGATTATGCCCGGGTTACACGAGGCTAGTTTTTAGGTCTTCTTACTTCTGGGACTGGCCTATAATCTAACACGCGGGCCCAGTGCGAGTTGGTAGATGTCACATGTCTTCGATTTTTTGGTTCTAGGGTATGCCAGTTACCAGTTTCCTCACGATGTTTTTCTTCACTGTTTTGAGAGCAGTGGTGATGAAATTATTTACACAAAGTAAAGAGCTTGCCTGGGTTCGAACCCACGATCTACAGCTCGTAAGTCGGGACCGTTGCCACTGACTGGGTTACCACATAACAAGCAAGTAATATCGCCTGGCTTGGCACATGCTAGAACTGTTTACACGATGCTAGTAAATTTTAAGCCTAGTGTTGCGGTGACTGATGGCCGATTCCTTTATTTGAGTGATTTACGTTATTGGTTTAAATTAAGACTTGTATTTTTACCAATAATGAAGCAAGGACCTCATAGCTTTGCATAGTAGACCCTCCCATATGGAAGTAGCTACCACTGGTAAAATTAGCTTACGAATCTATTTATATGCCCAGTTTGGCAATAAAAAAATGCTACCATTAGGCAAAACGATTCGTTTTCGTTTAAGGAACCGAGCATGAGTCCATAGTGTAAAATGTACCGATTGTGTACTAGCTTCGCCGGCCACACGAGGCTAGTAAAATCGGTGGTGGAAGATGTTACTAGCTCAAAAATAGAACCTCATCTTATTAAACTATCACACTAGCTTATTATATTTCTCACGACGACGTTATTAGCCTGAAAATGAAGATAATTCTGTAGGTATATACGAGGCTAGAATGATTAACTTGCTAGCTTCCCAGCACTATCCTAGCTTCAAAAACTAGCCTCGTGTATCCCGGGCTTTACATAACGATCGGTGCTTTTATTTATAAATCCAATTTTATGTTTATAAATAAAAAGGGCTTCGACTTCAACGTTAACTGGAGCAACGTTAAGTATTTTTTTAACTGAACCGGTATTTTTGTCCTTGATGTTTCGCTTGATGAAGCTTAGCTTATTTTTATGCATACGTACATGAACTCACGCTTTCTTCCCATGGGAGCAGAAACTACAGAACGCCATCCACCTGCTACGATCCATACATAATACTCGCGCGTTAGAATTTTGTATGGGAAATTAGGTTTCTCCTAGTGACCACCAGGTGGCGCTATAACTTTTTTCCCTACACAATCCTAACGCGCTCGCAATCGAACGTGAGTGAAAATACTCATACTAAGGTCATACACGCACGCCGGTTGCGAGTACTACGAACTTGAACTTGCCATTACATCACCTATGGCCTAGCTAGAAGGACCTTAGGGTCCAATGGGGTCACATCACATTGGACCCTAAGGTCCTTCTAGGTCCTAGAACGCCCTTTTAAATTAAAATAAACGTTTAAATCGTCCACACAACACTACAACTACAATCATCATCATCATAGGCATCCCCCACCGATCTTGTGCTTCTCGCATCGAACCTCTTCCTGCGACCTTCACACTACTCACAATAATGGAAGCACACACCTAATTCTTTTAACGCTGATGAGTATTTGGCAATAAAATGTACTTCTAAGCACCTCTTGTCTCTTGCTCTTTCAGGCTTGCTCTTTTCGTGTTGTCATTGCCAAGATCATCACCTGCCGCCATCCCCCAACATAGTTGGAAAAAGACTATATTCCCAACTAAGTTAGGTCGACTTCCAGTCTAACTGGATGCAGCTGAATACCAGTATTTTACCCAAGTAAAACAGCAGCAGCATCAGCTACTCAGATAGGCAGTAGTTATGGTAGCTATTGACGATCTGACCTCCACAACCCAGTTACTGGGTATTGGATACCCTTTGGTAAGACTGGTTGTCAGACTTTCGGCCTTCTGACGAGTTGTAATAAAGGTAAACAGAGCCATATAGTGTTAACCCATCAACTCTCCAGGACGGAAGGATATCGATTTTCTGACTTATCACGGTAGCTGTCCTCATCATCACTAAACGAAAGCTTACTTGCTCATGTTCATTTGCATTGTGTGGAAAGAAAAACGTTGTGAGGAAACCGGCATGTCCAAGAACGAATAATTCGAAGACATCCACAGTGCCGGATTAAGACTACTTGATGCCCTAAGCAATCCACGCCTGCAGGCCCTCCTATCCACTAGTCGCCTCGTATTTTTCCAAAACATCGAAGAGCGATTTGTAAGATTGGCGCACGTCTCTAGATCTCTAGCTTGATTGACTTTAGGGTCATGTAATATCTTGCTGATAACCGGCCTTGCCTTTCATGTGCTAGCAATTACTGTTTCGATGCTGTTTCTGCCTTAAGGTGCCCCCCAAAACGTGATGCCCTAAGCAATTGCTTAATTTGCTTATGGGCTAATCCGGCACTGGACATCTACCTACCAGCGCTGGGCCCGTGTGATGTATTACAGCATTTACAGCCCATTCTGTCTATATCCCAGCAGTGGAACTTTATGGACTGATTATGCTATTGCGTAGCGTCCTTTGACAATGTCATCTCGTGCCTAAAGGTTTACTAACATGGCGGTATGTTTTAATCTAGCAACTGTTATGCATATCTGCTGCCACGTGTTTCTTATAATGTAGATTGAACACGCGCGTGTGACTAATATAATAATGTCAACTTCTCAGCTGTCTAAGCGAATAGTCCTAATAGTTCTTCCAAAGACTACAATATAATGCGGTGTATTCTTCTAACTGAACAGACAGCTGTGCTGCTGGGGAGTTTGTTGCACCTCTTCTTTATTCCAGCTATGTGTGACAACGACGTCGACAACAGAGGCAACTGCAGGCGTCGTCAACTGCTCGTGTATTTGAGCACCGTACTCAAATACACGAGCAGTTGATGACGGTTGCATTTGCCTGTAATTTTGACGTTCCAAAGTGATGATTCTCAGCCTAGTTCGAATAATTTAATTTAGATTTTTACTCTTAACCAATTACAGTATGACATGACATGTATGTTCTTGACTTTATTCTCTGTTTGGGTTCATGATGATCGAACTGAGATAGTTCTTTGACGACGAGTCACAGCTCTCAGAAAACTTACCCGACCGAATCTGTCTATACGACTATGACATTTGAGTGCTTTACTTTAACAAACCCACATTATCCACCTTTCAAAATCTTATGAATGATATCTGAAAGCATTGTAATATATCAGCTTAGATAGGTAGTAATTCTTCTTGTAATAGTCGGGTCGTAATAAATGGCTGCTAACAAATCCTCGGTGCCAATGCATCTGAAAGACCAGACATAAATCTCAAGTACCACAGACAATAGACAGAATATTCGTCTTGTGAACTAATTTTAGGCGACACAATAACTTCGAGTTACAAACGACCAATGAACGAACAGTGAACTGATTCACGGCAAGGAATTCCGATTTCAAATATTTTTAAACTTTTCGAATTGCTTTTTTATAAGCTTCAGGAATAGAGAATCTTGGAATGTTGAGATTCGAATTCGTTTTTTGAATGGCAACGTGCAGAAACTCTCATTTTGTAAAACGTTCCCATTGCTGGGACACAGGCCTCCTCTCTATGAGAGGGAGTGGGCCACACGGGCCCAGTGCGGGTTGGTAGATGTCACATGTCATCGATTTTTTGGTTCTAGGACATACCTGTTTCCTCACGATTTCTACCCGTTTCTTCACCGTTTTGAGAACAGTGGTGATGAAATTATTAACACAAAGTAAAGCGCCTGTCTGGGTTCGAACCCACGACCTACAGTCGGGGCCGTTACAACTGCGCCACCAGCCACCACTGCTCTCAAATACTCTCAAACGTTTGAAAATATTTTTTTAGAAGCTTTAGGAATAGAGAATCTTGGAATGTTGAGATTCGAATTTGTTTTTTGAATGGCAACGTGCAAGAACTCTCATTTAGGGGCAACGTTAACGTGATTTACCCATTTATCTATCTTTACTAATAATAAGCTAGAGAGTTTGTTTGATTGTTTGTTTGATTGTTTGTTTGAACGCGCTAATCTCCGAAACTACAAGTCGGATTTGAATTTTTTTTTTTTGCATTTAATAGCCTAATTCTTGAGGAAGGCTATAGGCTAGTTACCATCACGCTAGGACACTTAGGAGCCGAGCAATACGAAGAAGTCAGAACGAATGCTAATAAGCGAAAACGAAGTAATAGCGCGGGCAGCCATGGGATGGGTCGGGGGAACAAGAAATTTCACGCAAACGAAGTCGCGGGCAAAGCTAGTACCAAAATATCCCTGCTAAGCATAATTTTACATAAATATAGCTCAGCTCAATAACCGTTTAATAGTCCTCTTGTAAGCTCCGCTTAGGCCGTAAAACAATCTCAAGACGAAGACATGCATACAGGTGTAAAGCATAAAAATACGACCGAGCTAAAATCTGAAAAGGAAATGAGTCTAAAAGTCTAACCGGTTATTTCCTTTCCCACAATAAGCAAGATCATACTCTAAATATACCGCTCAGCGTAAACTGTAATAGAATATTCTATAATCACGATGATATACATCTCGCGAATGTTAAGGAGGTCGTGAAAAGTGCGTTAGTAGGGAATAGTGGCCATTCTCATTCATAACACGGGCTTATGAAATAATCATTATGTACACTTGAGGCGCACGAAATATGCCTAGCGCTGTTTGGAGGTTGAAAAGATTAAGGAGGTAAAATTGTGATGCCTAGAATTTCAGGCAGGATTACAAGCAAAATATTTGTGGACAGTTGTCAGTGTTGGAAATAACTTAATTACAACAATGATGTTGGCATGTGCACATCATGGAGTTTGTATATGTGTCCCAGTATAAACTCTGGTAATATAGAATATAGTTTTTCTAGACAGATGTCACATTCATTGACTAGCTCGTACTTCTGATCGTTTGCCTGTGCGGATGCACAATATATTTTGGAGTCTAATATGGTATTTTATTGAGTAGTCCACGGAATTTCTAACAGTCAGTAATTGTATTATCTGACATTATTTACTTTCGAAACTGTCCGCCACAACCTTTCTCTGAAAAACGCATTAATGAACGGTCTATGATTTCTGTCGTCAGTTCAGAACACAAACACTATCCTTTCGAGAAATGAAAATTCTAAATCAGTTTCTGAGATCGGAATTGTTTCTTTTTAAAACATACGATTTTGTCACATGAAAGAGTGAAACTGTTTGACACTTATCTCTGTTTGAAATGTATGTGTACAAGTGTCAAATACTAAATACGAAGAATTGTAGACAGTATCTAATTAATGTCATTAGTAGACAGCGTTACATTACACAAATTAATATCGATCGCTGGTCACTTGTCACTTCGGTTAACAACGCCCACAACAGTCTAATTAGACAAGTGGATTTAGTAAGAATGTTTAGTGCTACGTTACGTTACTACTAAAGTAGGTATATTGTGGACACGTGTTTCATTTTGATTAGTTCTAGGGCCTATTGTTCACGACTGTGGACAGCCTTGAATCCACCATTGATTGTTTGAAAATGTTGAATATAAGCTGAGAATTCGACTGTATCTATATCTATAAACGCAATTTTTAACTTAATCATTTAATTTAGCGTTACAATATGAAATGTATTGCTTTGGCTTTAATTTTTGCGAGAGCTACGCACACTTAAGTGACAATTAATCAAATAATCCAAAATTAGTTCCTACATATATGTGTATAGTGAATAAACCGTTGCAGAATCTTACTTTAATAAATAAATACATATAACACTGCACCCTCATCATCATCGTCTTCCTTTCCACACACGACAACTGCAGCTTCACAAAGTCCTCCTTCGTTTCATAATTGATAGTGTTTGGAGTGTACTTTTGTACACTTCAAAACACTATCAATTAAGAAGCCATTACTTTGAGTAGCTTTATCTCGTTTGATTATCTTTTAAACGACAACACTGCTATCTAAATTTCAAATTAAACCAACGATTATCAACCATCCGTATCTAAACACTGTTCACTCAATAAAAACGATTACTAATTTAAATCCTACTAGCATTACAAATGAGAAAGTTTTGTTTGGATGTTTGCTACTCAATCACGGAAAAACTGCTGAACGGATTTGGATGAAATTTGGCATACAGATAGATTATAACTTGTATTAACACATAGGCTACTTTTTATTCCGGTAAATCATTCCACGCGGGCAAAGCAGCGGACAAAAGCTAGTTCTCTTTAAAATTTCAATAAGGTGTACAATTTCGTGTCCCACAGTGTACCAGGAAATAAGAATCGTGGAATATCAAGCAATGGAAGGTAATAGGCATTGAATAATGTAATAATGTGAGCGTTGTGTGTGGCTAGAGTAGCGTAGTCGGTGCTCTCACGGTTACTGGACTAGTACGAGTCCTGGGAAATGTTTGTGCGACAACTAGGTACCTACTGTTGATGACGTAATCGTCTGAAAAGTTGTGTGAACTTTTGACAGTTCCGCCGTCATATCTATGGACAATGCTCCTGTCAAACGCAAGACTAGTGGAGTCCTGGAAAATGTTTAGACGACACCTACTTTTGGTGGCGTAATCGTCTGAAAAGTTGTGTGAACTTTTGAAAGTTCTGTCGTCAAATCTATGGACCATTCTCCTGTCAGACGCAAGATGAGTGGAGTCCTGGGCAATGGTTGTCCCACTTTTAGGTTTCTACTTAATCGTCTTGTAACGTTGGATAAACTTTTAAGAGCTATGAGAACAAATCTATGGACAATGTCTCAATCTTTAAATTATGCTTTAAACGAGCAGAGTTTTCCAGAATCCATATCATCATTATCTTGTCCTTATCCCAATTTATTTTGAGGTCTGCGCAACGTGTCTTTTTCTGCCATTAGTCTCTTGTCTACTAGAACCAGCAACCACAACAGACAACCAGTCTTACCAAGGGGTATCGTATTACCCAGTAACTGAGTTGTGGAGGTCAGATGGGTAGTCATTCCATGTAAATTACTGGTATTCAGCTGTATCCGGTTAAACTGGAAGTCGACCCCAACATAGTTGGGAAAAGGCTAGGCAGATGATGATGAGTCTCTTCTCTATTAGTCGTCATTTCGGTAGCCACCGTCATCCCCTTTCTAGCTACAATTATTATCTTTCATACTGTTTATCTATCGTTTCTTTCTCTTCTTCTTCTTGTTTATCGACATTCATACTCAATACTTTCCTCACGATTTTTCAGAATCCATAATGGACAGAATAATTACTTACTTAATAACAAAAACATTATGTGCCAATCACCACCCATTCATGTTTCCAGAATAAAATCTGTTTTTTTTTTTAATTCTCGTTAGGGCTGCGTTTTCCAACTGATTTTTCGAATAAAAGCTAAATCATCATCATCATCATTTCAGCCGAAAGACGTCCACTGCTGGACATAGGCCTCCCCCAAGTTCTTGAGAGGGGTTTGCCATAATCGCCACGCTTGGCAGGCGGGTTGGCGATCGCAGTACCTATAGTATGGTGGTGGAATGCATAGAGAACGCTGCTGCCCATTCTCCGGTACGACCCTTAGTCGCCTTTTACGACACCCACGGGAAGTATGGGATGGTGCTATTCTTTAAGTCCGGCACCACACAGACAAGTCCGGCACCACACAGACAAGAGCTATCTAGCGATGGAAAAATCAGTCCTAGGGCCTGATTTTTCAATCGACAGATTATTCGTGGAATATAATTGACGTCTGGCAGATTT
The DNA here is from genome assembly GCA_916614155.1 of Mesoligia furuncula. Classification (NCBI taxonomy): domain Eukaryota; kingdom Metazoa; phylum Arthropoda; class Insecta; order Lepidoptera; family Noctuidae; genus Mesoligia; species Mesoligia furuncula. The sequence goes on along the minus strand of OU744815.1, from coordinate 15,229,858 downwards.
TGTATGGAAGAACTGTCAAAAATTCAAAATTATCCCTCGAATAAAGTTATCAGATGATTGAAAAATCAGCCCTTAGCATACCTCCAAAGGTCTATTTATATTTAGGTTATATTTTATTTTATTTAGGTTATTATTTATATTTAGGTTATATTTTCAGATTACACCTTTGGATAACCTCGAGAAAAACCTTCATCGCAGAAACTACACCACAAAACCCGACACAATGAATCTTCGTAAAAATAATGATACTCCTACAAATTACAGCCCTCGCCCTGCGATCGTAACAATACTGTTCCGACCGAAAATTATATCCCTCAGATCAATATAACAACCAGCAAATCAGCTCAGAATGAAGATATTAAAGCCACCATAATCACATGAAGATGACAAGCCGACACAATCGAATTATCGTCAGTGGCCGACCCTAGAGGGCGCGGCAGCAGATATGTCAGTGAACTTGAACTCGTACAATTAGGGTGGCGCTCTGTCGACAACCCGGCGGCACAATGGGTTCCGCACGGCGCCTCTCTAGTTGCGATCGATATCAACGACCGAGACATTGCAGTTTTACTTTCTGTAATGAGCTTTTTTTTCTATGGTTGGCTCAATAGATATGAGAATAGCTAGTGATAAAAATGTCCAGTCAGCAAGGTGGAAGCGAGACTTACTTTCTCCAATGCTTTTGTTGGTATATTAGCGTGTGCTAGCTGTCATATGTATAGCAAATAGTTTAATTTAATGTTTTATGTGTCGTAATGTTAATTAATTTGCATACTATAGAATCAAGTTTTTCTAACTTAACAGACCGCTGTGCTGTTGGGGAGTTTGTTGCGCCACTTCTTCTCAACTAAAGCACCAGGAAATGGAGAAAGGCGGGCTTTTGGGGGACTGTCGTAATATTGACGTTCTTAAAAAGTGCTGATTATTATCAGTCTAATTTTCGATTTCATTTCATTTACAGTAATGCTATTCTGTGAAAATCTCACGGTGAAAACGTAAGTGAAGTGAGCGTGGAGTGAGCTGTCAATAGTGTCAATTAGGGATTTCGCCCCGGGAGTCTCGATTCTCGAAATCCCGGGAGTCTCGCCACTTTTATCATCGAGACCGAGACCGAGACCGAGACTTAATAAAAATTCCCGGGAATTTAGAGACCAAATGTTTCGGTAGAAAAACATTAAAATATTCTTAACACCAGAATTTATTTGTACATTTTATACTTATAAATTCTCCGCCGCGCACTATGTACCGCCTAGTGACACTGCCGCTTGCCGAATGCGTCCCGACAATGCCCGAGCGAGACCCGAACTTATGCCCCGCCCCGCGCGCGCACCCGACTCGTTGTTTTCACACCCGCTGGCCCCAGTAGCCCCTAGCGAGTGAAGCGCGTCGGTCTGTTCTGTAGTGAGTGCCATAAACAGAGTAATTATAATTATTAATAAGTCATAAGATTCTAGTGCAAGAATTATAGAGTTTTCGTTTTGTTTTGTTTAAATGTTTGGTCAGGTCAATCGACATTTATAAGTTTATTTATACCTAAATTACCGAAACTTAAGGAAAGGGTATATTTTTAATATTTTACTAGATAAAACGACTACTTAGATATAAGCTTTTTTTACCAAAGTTCCTAATTAAAAAAGACTAAACATTAGAATTAAGAATAAAGAATTAAGTAATAACCTGAAAGTCTGAATTAGGTACTTCAAATATTGCTATCTTATTTTTTTCTATTTGTTATAATATTCTATTGTAATGTTTGGTTTGGTCAGATTGATCAAAGAGTAAATTTGTAATAAATGTGATTTATAAACAGTTACAATCGTAATTATCATTTACTTCACAGTTCACCACCACTCACTTCAGTCAGTTTCACTACTACCCTCACCCTCTTATAGTTTATCATTTACTAAGTCAAACTATGTCATTGCCATTTCTTTTATTTTTACCAACATAAGTCTAGTTTACCTTCCAAAACAATATTAAAATCACCATTTTCTTGCACACCTGCAATACCTCCATCCATAACGTAACGTATCCGTAAAAAACCATTCTAATATAAAAAACACGTGGGTCTCGAATTTCCCGGGAGTCCCGGGACTAGCTTCCGAGGTTGGAGACTGGTCCCGGGACTGAAAATGCTTCCGAGACCGAAATCCCTAGTGTCAATCCCTAGCATCAGCCGGTCGATTCTGTAAAAATTTCACCGTGAAAACTTAGGTGAAGTGAGTTTGTTTTTGCTAGGAATTGACAATATTGACAGCTCACTCCACGCTCACTTCATCTAAGTTTTCACGCTGAGATTTTTACAGAATAGCACCGCACTCACAGGTCGCTTTAAGTTCACTTCACCTAAGTTATCACGATGATCTTTTTACAGAATAGCACAGCATAGTGTGTTTAATTAATATCGCCATTCGACGCTATTTTTTTAATGCACTATGGTAATCGTAATTTTGTAATGAGCTTTCTTGTTTTAGAAAGATTGTATAAGAGAAAGTTGGTCGTCATAACATGTAATAACATGTGTAGCGAATACGTAACGTTATTTTTATTGCAACTCGTGCTAAACTATGTGTGGCCTTGGTGGGAAATGTAACAGGTGCTCTTTTTTTCTCACAAGGATAATTACTACTAGCTAGGTAAGTACTTAAGTATTTGGTTTATATGACAATGCGACGTATTTATATAATTTGTCAAAAAATGACAGTTACGCACACGACAGGAGCTGTTTAACAAAGCAAGTAAACTGAAAGAAACTTGAAAACTGTCGGATTGTCGCCTGTCGGTTTGATTAATAAGCAGTTCCGGATCAGCCCATCAGCAAAGTAAGCAATTGCTTAGGGCATCACGTCTCGGGGGCACAGGAAACAGCACCGAAAAAATATTTGCTAGCACATGAAAGGCAAGTCTGTTCGTCAGCAAGATATTACGAGTTATTCCGGTCTGATCCCCTGAACCCCCCCTCTACCCCCACCCATCTCAATCCTCTCCTGGATCGTCTTCTGTTTTAATCTTTGTCTTATCCACATTATGTAAGTTTGCTCTTTATGACAAGTAAGTACAGTCGAAGTCAATCTAGAGACGTGGGGCCAATCTTTACAAATCGTACGTCGATTATTTTGAAAATTTTCGAGGCGTCTAGTGGATAGGGGCCCACAGGCATGGATTGCTTAGGGCATCAAGTAGTCTTAATCCGGCACTGTTAATAAGCCCACAGAATAAACTCCACTATGGGTCTGCAACCCGCACCCTAATGCGGGTTGCAGACCCATAGCTAAACTAAGTTAGTCTAGCTTAACTTGCATAGCTGATGTAGTTTTTCGTACTTGTGTAGGTACAGACCGCAAACTATGAACAGAAGTATGAAAAACTGGCCAAGTGCGAGTCGGACTCGCACACGAAGGGTTCCGTACCACAAGGCAAAAACGCCGATAAAAACATGTTTGTTGTATGGGAGCCCCCCTTAAATATTTATTTTATTTTATTTTTATTTTATTATTTATTATTAAAGTTAAAATACAACTGAGTATTTTGTGAATATTTCAAGTGCGGTAGGCACTTGAAATGTTGCCATTTTTGATATCGAGCAAAAAGGGCAAAAAAATCGCGTTTGTTTATTGGAGCCCCCCTTAAATATTTATTTTATTTTGTTTTTAGTATTTGTTGTTATAGCGGCAACAGAAATACATAATTTGTGAAAATTTCAACTGTCTATCTATCGCGGTTCTTGAGATACAGCCTGGTGACAGACAGACAGACGGACAGACAGCGAACTCTTAGTAATAGGGTTCCGTTTTTACCCTTTGGGTACGGAACCCTAAAAATTACCTCAGCTATGCGAGCTAAGCTAGACTAACTTAGCTTAGCTCTTGGTCTGCATAACGCACTACTAATAATAAAAATCTGAATCATTTTGAAGCATATTGCTAATCCATTGCTTCATATGTTCGAAAAATGTGTGTGCTCAACAACGTAAATAACGCAATGAATGTTGATAGTGTGTTATTAGTGTTATTACCCCGCAGGCTACTATGATGAACTTATAGCCATAACTATACTAAGAAGTTTGGCATCGTTCGCTGTAAAGGATAAGGGCAGAACCACCAAGGAACATTATTCAAATCATGAAACTTTTTATTTAAAGTGAATCTAGTCAATTTTAGCATTAAGTTATCTTTTTAAAGTGAAAACTTCTTCAGGCGCGTTGGGCATTTTTTGAGATGGGAAAAAACCATTGCACTCGCGCCACTGTTACCGTAAGCGACACCGCGCGTGTTTTGTTTATAAGACGATTAAAAAAATACTCGCTTCGGATGTGTTCGGTTTAAATGTATATCCGATATGTCAGTGAGTGATGGCAAAGTATTCTGTTTGTGTTTTGTTTTCACTTCTGTCGGCACTCCCGGAGCGCCACTGTTTTTTTTTTTTATTTCTATCGAAAATCTTAAATTCACCCTTTGACAGACAACGCACAGACTAAATCGCTGGGTCTACAAGCGTGAAATTTTGCACAAGTGTTCTTTAAATAACGAAATAAGCACCAGGAAGGGTTTTTTTTAATTTACCTTTCCTTATAGGATTTAAATACTTAGTCATTTTAGCCGATGCGAAATACCATCAGGTGCACGGCTTGTCCCTAAATAAATTACCTGAAGTTTTATTTCATCTTATAATACTTTGGACCACACGATAATTCCACTCGGTCTAAGAAAAAGAAATCGTAATCATTTCATTAAAATTTATTGAAATAGAACATTGACCCTGCAATTCACGACTCATTAGTTTCATCATTAATTTTATTAACAGCAAAGTTTGGGCGCGCGAATCGCCCTGTTTAGAAGTTTAGTTTAGACCACGAATAGCCCTCTATACCACCGTGTACAGTCTAACAAGCAATTTGGCATTCAGCCGGTCTAGGTATTCTGTAAAACCCTCACCGTGAAAACTTAGGTGAAGTGATATGTCAATGGTGTCAATCAATATTCATCAAAATTAAATATTCATTTTTCCACTACACTGTCAAATGCCAATAAGTAGGTATTCATTTTTATTTTGTGCGTTAAAAGCCTGGTGTAAAACAATGGGTGTTTTACTATATTATTTTTATTAATTTTTGGAAACATTAAAAAATACAATAAAAAAATTTGTTCTTAATAAGTATCTCAAAAAATTACAAAGTTGTATGTGTTTTAAATTCTAGACAGAGACAGCACTGCTGCGATCTGACTTCATCTGACGTCACAACACAAGGGTGCCACTGCCACAGTTCACAGCAGCTTACAGCTGTTCGCTTCATTCAGTACAGTGATTGTTTTGCGTGGAAAGGATTTTTTTTATTTTTTCATAAGTTGATATTCTATTCAAAAGCGTGTACCTACTTCTCCATTTTTTTATCGATTTTTCACAAAGTTAGCGACATCTTTAAAATACTTAAGTATTAAGTAATTCATTATACCTACATTTTATATCGAAATCAAATGAATACCCTACTACCTACTCAACACACTCAAAACATTGTTTAATAAAAATAGTTTAGAACCAAGTTACCTACCTGTATACCAAACAGTTTGTTCGACAGTACCGTACCTACTACTGTCTTCGGGAACCGGGGGCAAAGACCGGGAATAAATAGACACGGGGTATTATTCTACCTTGTTTGGACACTGGAACCGTACGAGTACGTCGAGATCTACCGTTTAGTTTAGCTTTAGACGGAGATGTTTTAACTGTTGGTTTGCGTTTCAGCCGGTCGATTCTGTAAAAATCTCACCGCGAAAACTTAAGTGAAGTGAGTTTGTTTTTGCTAGGAATTGACACTATTGTCAGCTCACTCCACGCTCACTTCACCTAAGTTTTCACGGTGAGATTTTTACAGAATAGCACCGCAGGATTTGAAAACACAAGATATTTTCTTAATTTAAAAGCTACCAGTCTTTAAATATATGTTACCTACAAGTATATAAAAAAGGTAGGGGAAAGACTCATAGGGGATCAAAAAATTCGTCCGCATCGCTCTAAACAAGAAAAGTGCCCAAAACGCTGGCCCATTGCAGCATTTCTCCCAAAAAGAGTAAACACAAGCTATATTAGAATTCATAAATCCATCAAATATTAAAACTCATATTTCTCGTGCCACTCATAAAAACTAAATGGTTTTGAGCAAACATGCGTCTCGTAGTATAACAAAAATCGATCCCTGTTTCCCACGAATGCATGCGGCACAGGATTACCACATGGCACGCTATAATCAATCCTATTACCACGTCATAGGTCTTAAAATATGCACACGCGCTTACTAGTGTAAATCCGAAACAATGAACGCTTACAACGAAACCTATTTTAAGACTTGAGAGTACCATAGAAGTAGACCCCTTGAACTTAAATATTGCAAGCTCACATAGAATCTTATTAGACTGGTCACTATAATAAGTCCTTTTCAAAACTTTACTCAGTTCTGCATAATCTGTACACGTTTTTTAGTCTGTGGTCTTTAAACCGCGCGGAATAGAGGTTTATTCTACAAAAAATATGAAACGTCAAACGCAGCGGTATTTTTGTTTGGAACAAATTACGTTCGGTTTCCCCTGAGTAATGCGCTATTCTGTGCGCCTATAACAGAGGGTGTTTAGCAATAAATCAATCCTACCGCACTAAACTAATGTATTTGGCGTACGTTTCATTTTGTCCGACGTGTTTTCATTAGGTTTTGAGAGGGTGGGAATGTTCATAATAACCTATTGTTTCGAGCAATAAAACACAATATTCATTTTAAATTTTGGCATTTGAATAGAATAATAAACTGACTTACGCACTGTTTGTCCGTCGTTTATTTAACTATTTACATTCCTCAATGTAAATAGTTAAATACACGACGGACAAACAGAGCTTGCTGGTAAACATTATTTCCCATCTTGACTAGACTTGACTAAAACGGAATAGTCCTACTTTTTATAAGGTACATCTCACTGGCATGTTATACCGAATTAAGAATAAGGTACTTAATAGAGAGAGTAGAGAAACGATTCAGATTTACAAGTAAAAAAAGTATTTAACTGTTTATGCTCGCTCAAGTTTCCGGGAAAGATTATTCCGCCCCTATCCCTTCCTAAACGGAGGTGTTATAAGAGACTAAGGGTAAGCCGGCCCAGGCAGCGCTGAGGGATTAAATTTGCGAGGGTCAGACAGGCAGCCAGTCGCTCCAAGTAATACAAAAAACACGTCTTGTTTGGTACTTTTCACGATCTAATCTGACAATAAGCCACCATGTCTAGTTGTCTACTACACAAGAAAGTTGACCGTTATCATAATTGTCGGCAATTACTTTTTATCGCCCATTCTCTGATTTCCTACACAAAGTTAGCAAGCAATGTCAACAAATAACACATGAGTTCCATACAATCTTTGGAACGTGTGACTGTGACATTACGGCCCGCAAAGTCGTAACATTATGCTTACAAACTGGCGAGGGTGGCGCGGCTATCGACCCGACCTATCCCAATCTACAGGCACGCTCGGCCAAGGGTGACAGACAAAGGAAACGCGAAACAAAAATGGGAAGCCACGTGTGGAGATGAAAATGGAAATTGTTTGTGAAAAATGTTTTGATGTCACTTTTTCTAGCACTTTTTCAGCCAACGGCAGCTTTCAGCTACCGGGCATGGTTTTTCATTCAATCAGAACTCAATTTATACTGACTATGTATAGCCGTGCGTACATCGTCCTTCAGTCATGAAAATGAAATCGAAAGTCCTTTATTAAAATTAGACTGAGAATCAGCACTTTTGCAAGAATTACATAAGACAGTTCCCAAAACTGCTGCTCTTCAACACTTCCTTGTGCTTTAGCGGTGAAGAGTAGTTCATCAATTAGTAAAACGATTAAAATACGTTTGTGTTAAACAGTAGAAATTATCCACAAATCTGAAATCAATAACCACGATTCGCTTTACGTTTATAAACGTGCAAGTCGCCCATGATTTAAATTATGTTTCCGTAGGCATTAACAAACTGTGAAACAGGAAACCAGAACGTGTAAATAGAATAGTAAGCAGTTCTTTGCTTCATATTGATGTCTAATATGAATTATGTTAATAAATAGTTCTGTCCTAGAAAACAATATTATACATTTTTCAAGACTCCTTTTTGCCCGCGGTTTCGCCAGAGTAGATTTCGGATTACCGGGGTAAAAGTACCCTATGTTATCACATCCTGTAAAACTATTCTGTAAAAAATCTCACCGTGAAAACTTAGGTGAAGTGAGCTTAAAGTGAGCTTTCAATAGTGTCAATCCCTAGCATCAGGTGGAATGACAGCTCACTTTAAGCTCACTTCACCTAAGTTATCACGGTGATCTTTTTACAGAATAGCACTGCATGTTATGAACTATTTGTGTGCCAGATTTCATCCAAATACGTTCAGCCGTTTTTGCGTGATTGAGTAACAAACATCCAAACATAACTTTCATGTTTATAGTATTAGGATGATCAATGTGTCAATAAAACGTGTTCAAATAAATTTCAAAGATGGACGCTCATCTAAATAAGGCGCGAACAAGTTAACAGTAAAGCCAGTTTAACAAAACCATAACATCTGAACATTGAACTTTGAAACAAAATGAAAGGCACGCGAAATATTCGCTAAATGGATATCACAATGCAGTTTTAATCAAAAACGTCTCGGCTGTAATAAACGCATGTTTTATTTGTCCCGACGTCGCCGCATAATTCAAATGTATCTGAGGCGGCAAGATAATAACTCAAATTAAAAAAAGGTTTCGCCGTCAAGTACGACGACATCTTTTTCACAGAATTCTTCGAATACTCTTCGTGTGCCAGAAAGCGAACTCAATTTTTCAGATACTTGCACAAACGTGCAATATGCAGCGCTCATAACATTTATTTACAGCAAATTATTAGTAATAAAATCGTGACTGGTCTTTGACAGCACGCTCGCCATGTTTCGGAGAGAATTTATTTTTCAATTTTGTTTTGAACATTTACGTTGCGACCCGCAATAAAATTTTAAATATGACGCTAACTTTACTGTTATTCACATAATGTTTCTTATATATAATTGAAACAAGCTGTAGAATTCATACGGACGAAAGATCATTTATCAATGTATACTAGACGGTCTATTCTATGAAAATATCACCGTGAAAACTTAGGCGAAGTGAGCTGTCATTAGTGTCAATCCCTAGCATCAGCCGGTCGATTCTGTAAAAATCTCACCGTGAAAACTTAGGTGATGTGAGTTTGTTTTTGCTAGGAATTGACACTATTGACAGCTCACTCCACGCTCACTTCACCTAAGTTTTCACGGTGAGATGGTTACAGAATCACACTGCAGGTGGAATGGTAGCTCACTTTCAGCTCACTTTACCCAAGTTTTCATTAAATAGGCCGATGCTTGACAATGTCGACGGAGCAGATCGGGTGCTGTTATTTTCTTGTGAATTTACATACACACAGTCTCGGTATAACACAAATTAAGCCAAACATTTCACAATTTCACCACCGCACCAGAGTGAACGTAAACAAATTTCGCCAAGCATGTGGCAGCCCTGCTTCTTATCTTTCCACACCCCAGATAATAAAATGGCGCCCTTATTTTACTGCAGTACCGTTTCCCTGTCCCGTTCTGTTTCCGTGTTATCAACAAACCCGCATTGGGAACACCTTTAGCGCCTGCGCTCACTGGCAGCACCGCACGGAAAGGGATTTTTAGAAATATAACTTAATAGTACTTACATGATAATAAAATTTTATATTTCAATGATAATCAGCGGAGGTACTAAAACAAAGCTGCAGTATGCTTAGCATACGAAATGCATATTATGTCATTGAAATTTCAATTTTATTTTTACACTAGTAAGTTATATTCCTATTTGTCGCATACAAATCCCTTGCCTTGCCGTGCCGGCAGTGGGCGCAGGCCCTTAGCCCTTACTATTCCCAGCCATTGGACATCAATTTTGTGAGATAAAGACTGGGCCTAGTAAAAAAATACTTTTAACAACTAAATTACATGTGTCGTAAAGGCGATCGATGGGTTTTGTTTTTATTTATTCTCCTCTGTGACTGTTTACAAGATCCGCTTATTGTTTTAGTCGTGCTTCCTTTATTAATGTAAAGTTATGGACCGATAGGGTTGGTACACAACTAAACAGTTTAAAAAAATAGCGCGTGCAACACCCTACACGTGATAGAAGTAGTCTTAAAAAATAAAGAAAAAGGAGATTTAGTATGAGAGACAGAGAGTTATATTTTTCTTCTCTGTCATGTAACGAAATGTGCCTAAACGTGACGCAACCTTGAAATTTCAATCTCAATTCTCGTCCAATTATCGAATTGCCGCTTTTTTTTTTGCGCTCTTTTCAGTAATACCTGTCAGGACTTTTAAAATGTTTGATGTGTGTGAACGTAATTTTAAAAGCTAGGATAACAGACTCCCAAAAAATAAAATAAACTACAGTAAATTAATCTAAACCTTGGCCTTTCGCCAAGGTTAGCGAAATCTTTACTTTCGACGTTTACGCTAGCAATTTTAAATTGGCCCTTGTACTGCCCTCCTGTTCACTATGCATAAACCAGGATGCAACTGCGGGGAGGCCATTTTATGCTGGTCCGTTAAAATATAAAACGTATGAGAATCGCCTCCCCGTCTAGACGTACGTCTGCGTTGCCGCGCATGCGTACTGCAATAAACCATTTTGTTTACATGATAACGAAATTTGATGCATAGTAAATTCTGCAATAAAGATCGAAGTCAGCACGTTTTAATGAGAATATGTTTAGAATTGATATTAACCTATTTATATTCACTCTTCAATCAAATTATTATGACTTACATTGGTATTCATGCACTTTTTACCGCCTACCGCTAAATGGCTGATTCAATTTAAACAAATGGGTCATAAATACTGAGTTTATTGGTCTTAGTGTTCAAAATCATTGATGGGGCCGTAATTTAGTGAACCCAACAAAGCGAATGTGATGTTAAAATTAATGGTTTTGAGATTAAACCGTTTCGAGCTCAACGACTGACGTCGGCGCTGCCCAGTTATTTGGGGATCCAATATGGCGCTTATGAAAGAATTATTGACTGGCCGCAGTCTTCCTAATACCTAACTGTTTTACAACACGGTATTTTTTTTATTAATCCTTAGTCAGATTAACTTTGAAAAATTCTAGAGAACAGGCTTGTTATATTTGGAGAATCACCCGACTATCTAGTGACAGCGTTTCTTTTTTTTAAATTATGAAAACTAACTTTTTTAGAGTCTTTCCTACTAAAGTGCAGGTCTATTCTGTAACAATCTGACCGTGAAAACTTATGTGAAGTAATTTTTCAGTGAGCTGTTATTCCACCAAGAGATTGACACTATTGACAGCTCACTTCACCTAAGTTTTCACGGTGAGATTTTTACAGTATAGATCTGTTGTACGTGTACCTAGTACCTACCTAATGCCATAAAGTGACTTATTATTATTCCTCTTTTATTCCCCTGGTCGATGACACAAGTCAAAATATTTTAAACGATATAATATAACCGTTACCGCATAAAAAAAAACAAAAATTAGGAATCCCACTTCCTCGAAACTTTTAATTAATTTAACTGCCACTTATTATAATTTACTAGCAGCGCCCCGCGGATTCACCCGCATAAGTGTCGACCCCGTGGCCGCGTGGGAATATCGGGATAAAAACTATGTCCTTTATCGGGACCCAAACTATCTCTGTACCTAACCTATATCATCTAAATCGGTTCAGCGGTTTAAGCGTGAAGAGGTAACAGACAGGCAGACACACTTTCGCATTTATAATACAAAATATTAATAAGGATAAGTAACCAAGTCGCGCTTGCGCGAAATCTTGCTAACAAGTGTAATAATGCTAAGCAGGGCGATCGTAATTACTTTAGTACCAATTTGACGTCATAGCGTGCGAACGAGATATTTATTATGCCTGTCATCAATTAAAAAACAACAACAACAGACAATGTTGGGCCATGAGATGGAAAAGATATTGAATTGTCGCTAAATTTTTGATCGCTTTAAGGCTCCTTCAAACAGGCGCGACACGCGATATAATCGCGCGCGACACAAAGGCACCGTTTGTTGCGCGACTTGCGGTGCCTTTGTGTCGCGCGCGATTTTATCGCGTGTCGCGCCTGTTTGATGGAGCCTTTAACCCGTCAAGCACGTATCCTATGTAATACGATACAATCGAAAATCAATTAAGTCTCATTAGCGGACCTTGAAAGGTCACACCAACAGTAGCTTTATGTTACAAGGTGAAGATGATGGGAAAAGTGGGAGGAGGGAAGGGAGGCCTTTGCCCTGCACAGCAGTAGGACGCAAACAGCTGATAATAATAATAATAGCGTTATAAAGTACCTATAGTGCTAATAGACTGGATTTTTATATTTAGTACTTTTCTTTTCTTCAAAAACTTAAATGGCCTGTAAGTATTATACATAAATAGCACTGACCTGTATATTATGGTTTGGTTGTCAAGTGATTTTAGAGCAAAAGAGATGGGACGGGTATTTTAGAGGACAGGCGTTTACCAGTGAAAAAGCTGTTGCCTACATTCTTATTTACTAAAAAAAAGTAATAAAAAAATTAAACTGACTTCAAAAAGAAATGAACTCAAAATTATGAAATAACTTTAATTTCGGAAGTCGGTGTCTTGGGATCTGTATTTTAGTTATAGGTTTTTCCCACCGACTTTCGAAATTCAAGTTATTTCATAATTTTGAGTTCATTTCTTTTTGAATTCAGTTAATTTTTTTTTTTCGTAGGTAATTTTTAGTTTTAAGTAAAAACTGGAATATTTGTTTGTAATAAGTAGGTAATAGTTCCGTTGTAAATATTGCACTAGAATTTGACCAATGTTTTGAGATGTTTTCCCTTTGACACTACACCCGTAGCTCGTATCAATAAGCCAGGCCAATAACAAGATATGGAGCAATACGTGTAAGTGTGACAGGCCGTCACACTTACACGTATTGGTCCATATCTTGTAAATTACTGAATCGAATTAGATGAAACTTGCACTGTTCCCTAAGTTGAAGTAAATGTAAGCCAAGAAAAAATAATGGTCTCGATCCGATTAATAGTTGAGGAGAAATGCGTGGACAAACATACATACATACGTCTATAAAATTTTGTATATTTGTTTGGAAGCCCTAATGATAAATGATAAATGATTTTATTTTGTAAGTAGGTTTGTACAAACACTTTTACACGTCAATCATGTTTTTTTAAAAACTAGATGAAGTCGGCGTTTCCTATCTGACTACTCTGAGAAGAAAGGCCGAAACAAACTCAGAGGTCACAGTCTCTTTTAAAGTCCAGACATAATCTTGGTCAGGTTATATGAAGACCATGTAAATCGATGTCTGAGATGGTCTTTTGAGGAAAGAACCACACAGATTGAGAGGACCTGTCCAGTCAGTGCACGCATTTGTCAGAAATCGTGCAGCTCAACTCAAAACTTAAGGAGCTCAACGATTCGACGAACAATACCAAAGAAAGGACATTTGGGTAGGCCACATAAGTTACTCAAACTGCCAGACAAAGATCAAGAAATAAAACTAACAGAACAGAGAGAGTAATAAAAAAATATATAAAATTAATAAAATTACCCACATCGTCTTCACATTCACAATAAATAAAATAAATAATACTTTACAAAGTAAGCAAATGTCAATGTTTATAAATAAAAATTTAAAATAATAATAATAATAATGTCACTGTGTATATAAAAAAAAAATAAAAAAAACATTCAAAATGCAGAAATTGGAAGCAGCTCAATCCCAAGCCTTTTTGTCCTCAATATAATCTTTAACGGTATAAAAGGCTTTCTGGCACAACTTACGTTTAATGAATGATTTGAATTTATTAAGGCTTAGATCTTGAACTTGGCTTGGTAGTTTATTATAAAAGCGTATACATTGGCATCTGAACGACCCACCTATTTTCTTGAGCCTTGTTGTAGGTACAACAAATTTGTGTTTATTTCTAGTATTTATATTATGAAAATCACTGTATTTTTTAAACAATTTTATGTTTTTATGGGCATATAAAAGATTTTCATAAATATACTGAGAAGGCACAGTCATTACATTAATCTCTTTAAATTTGTCTCTGACAGAGTGTCTCGGACTTAATTTATAAATTGATCGAACAGCTCGCTTCTGCAAAACAAAGATAGTCTGAATGTCGGCGGCATTTCCCCACAATAGAATACCGTACGACATTACACTGTGAAAATAGCTAAAGTACACTAAACGGGCAGTCTCTATATCAGTTAAATTACGAATTTTTCTAACAGCGTATGCTGCGGAACTAAGCTTTTTGGATAATTTATCTATATGTGGACCCCACTGAAGCTTAGCATCCAAAGTTATGCCCAAGAATACTGTATTGTCTTCAGGATTCAATTCCTCGCCCTTTATCAACACATTAGTTTTCACCTGCCTAACGTGGGGTAGCGTAAACTTAATGCATTTGGTTTTTTCCTCGTTTAGAAGCAAATTATTAACATTGAACCAATGGACTACTTTCGAGATCGCGCTATTTACATCGTCAGTAACCAACTGCTGACGTTTAAGTTTAAACAAAAGAGATGTGTCATCTGCAAACAACACTAGGGGAGGTAAGCCTAAAACGGGTAGCCCGCCTAAACCGGGTATGCTTTTTAATTTGCGCACCGTTATTGCTAATAAGAATGTGAGCGTGCAGTGCGCGGCGCCTGCCGCTCGCCAATCACAGGGAGTCGGCGCGCTTCTCTGGCGGACACGAGTTCACGGTAAGATAAGAAAGAAGTTTTTTGCTATTTCCACTAAAAAAAATTGAGTTACATTACTTTTGAATACTCGAAAATGGTTTACAATATGTTCTTACCAGTTTTTTGTTATTATTTTACAATAAATAGACGTTTTATTTGTGTAATAGGTTGGCGTTTATTATTTCGGTTTTAAGGATATGAGTCGATTGAAAAAAATACATGCTTGTGGGCAAAAAGGGTAGGGGTAAAGCGGGTGCCCGTTTTGCCCATACTCGATTTGCCCTGTATATCATTGACTGCTTATTAGTTCTTTTGTTTTTGCAGATGGTTAATAAATACAAAAGAAAGACTGCAAATGCATCGTGGGATGAGGGAGTTATGAAGCTTGAGATAGAAGAAGCTCTCAAAACTTCCGTCAATGGTGCAGCAAAAAAATATGGCATCAACCTTTCGACTTTACAGATACATGTAAAGAAAGGATGTCAAAAAAAGAGGAAGATTCACAACAGTTTTTACAGCAGCTCAAGAATTAGAGCTAGTTGAATATCTATTTCATATGGATAATCTGTTTACGTTGCCAACTCATTATGTTGTCTACAAAGTGCCGCAACCATTCCAAGAATACTGGTCCATTGATCCAACCATTATCACTGTAAGTAGCTGATGATCCTGGTGGAGCTCCATCTGAGTTATGATTGTTATGAAACAGTTCTAGTCATTGATTGACGTTGATCTCATGCAATTCAGTCCCTACCCGCTTTGCCCAAAAGCCCTACCTGCTTTAGGCCCCCCCTACGGGCAAAACGGGTAATTCGAATGGTAAAGATTCTTGTTATTTTTTTTATCTTAATGTACAAAACTACTAAATATGTTATTTATTTTATAGTCCTTGATAACTAAACATTTCAAAATGTACAAATAAATGTTGAATTTGTATCTATAAATGGTTTTTATTTATCATCAACCTTAGCGTAACCGTTTTGGGCTACTCTCCCCTATATCATGATTATCCTTTATGAGGTACGGCAAGTCATTAATATAAATTAGAAACAAAAAAGGACCAAGAATTGAGCCCTGTGGGACTCCCATTGTTACTGTAGATCCGGATGATCTTTTTCCATTAACGTCAACGCTCTGAATCCTTTTACTCAAGTATGAAGTAAGAAGATCCAGAGCGGTGTTCCGGATCCCGTAATGGCGGAGTTTCCTGATTAAGGTTTCGTGAAGAACGCAATCGAATGCCTTGGACAAATCACAAAATATAATAATAATAATAATAATAATAATAATTTATTTGCCAAAAATAGTTTACATTTCCTTAAAGTCTACTCTAATAGCTAGGTTTACAAAAAAAAATAATAACAAACTAAGACGCGAAGGAATGATGTTGCTTATGAACTCCACACTAGGTCGAGCCTGTCTCGTGGAGTCCATGGGTGGTATTACCATAATTATAGTGAACATGCGCATTACATTTTTCAGAGGCATATGAGCGTAAGTTTTTAGGGTAATTAAAACATTATTTAGGTTTAAAATTAAATTAAAACAGTTTTAAAAAAGAAGAAAAATTAAAATAATAAAATAAGTTACAAGGTTACAATGTGCACTATGTGTAAGAATGTGTGTGTGTGTGTGTGTGTGTGTGTGTGTGTATGTGTGTGAGAGAGAGGGTGAGTAAGTGTGTGTAGGTAGGTATGTATTAGTGTGTCTAGGCACGTGTTAGTGTGCTACGATATTACCTTTAAAAGAGATTCGGATTCACTATGTGATTGGGCTAATAGCCATTTGCGAACAATCTTTTTTACTTGGCTTGTTCCAGAGTTACTGATGCCACACATTCTTACCGCTTTGTTGTAAATGTGGCTGAGCAAGAATTCTTGCATGTGTTGTGCGAAGGTTGTACGCGTCCTTATCGAAGGACACTTGAAAACTCTACGTTTAAGAAGCTGCGAGTATTCCGGGGTCTGTGTTATGATTTTATGCTGTTTCAGTACCATTTTGAAGATGTATAACTGTCGGACATTGAGTAACACGGCTTCTTTGTACAAAAGGGCTGTGGGGTATCTGAATGGTTTCCTGAGCATGACTTTCAAAACCGATCGTTGAGCTCGTTCGCATTGAATCATGGTGGTGATCCCAACTCCACCCCATACTGTTATACAGTAACACAGAATTGACTCACAGAGTGCCACATACACCATATTAAGAGTCTTTTTATTGGCAGAGTTACGCAAGAGTTTCATTATGTGAATCAACTTTCTGGTGCGTTTGGCCACTAGGTCAATATGGGGCTTGAAAGAGAGCCGCTGGTCTATTATAACCCCCAGATATTTTATCCATTCAACCCTTTTTATTTTCTGGCAGTTGCACATGAAAGGGTTACAGGTTGCAGAGTGGATAATGATGCCAAGTGGTAGTTTGGGCGCTGAGGCTTTGGTTTTGTGGAAACACAAGTAGTTCGTTTTGTCGATATTTAACGAAAGAAGATTGTAATCGAGCCATCGTTTGATACTGGTCAAACAGTTTTGAGCCTCTTTATGCACTGATTCCCAGGTTTTGTCATGAAAGAGAATTACCGTGTCATCAGCATAACATATGATATCTGCATCTTGTTTTAATGTGCGATGTATATCATTTATGTAGATGATGAACAAGGTCGGGCCGAGGACACTACCCTGTGGGACTCCACAGATCATATTTTTCTGACAGCTGGTGTTCTCACCTACTTTCACACACTGGCGTCTGTTAGTTAGATAGGTTTTAAACCAGTCTAATGACAGTCCTCTGATTCCAATGACCTCAAGTTTCTTTAGGAGAATGGGTATTGCAACGGTGTCAAACGCCTTCGCAAGATCTAGAAACACTCCCAAGCATTTTTTATTGTTGTCTAGATAAGACGTTACTAGTTGGGTCAGGCGGCTCACTGCATCTTCAGTGGATTTTCCACTCCTAAAGCCAAATTGTATATCGGAGATCAGCTTGTTCGAATCTAAGAAGGAAACCAAGCGTTTGTTCACTACCTTTTCTAGAATTTTGGAGAAGATTCCTAATAGCGATATAGGTCTATAGTTCGCAGGGTTATCTTTTGAACCGTTTTTGAATATAGGGACGACTCTAGCTTCTTTCCATTTATCAGGAAAAATACCAGTACTTAGACTAAGGTTGATGATGTATGTTAGTGGAGTTAAAATTTCACTTCTTATTTCTTTAATAATTTTTGGTGTAAGACCATCAACGCCGGCAGCACTGTCACCATGAAGGTTAACAATAAGTTTGTCAATCTCATAAACATCAGTAGGGTGCATAAAAAAAGTAAACCCTAGGGGTTCTCCTAATTTTTGTTTTGAAGCCACTGACTCCTGAGTTTCATTTATGTCATTTAGAATTTGGCTTGCCAAATCTGTGCCAACAGACGAGAAATATTCGTTGCAGTAGTCAACTGAATCTTGCGCCGTGGATTTACATTTAAGTAAGTCGCTAGAGCTGCTTCTGTTACTATGTTGCTCGGTAATTGTTTTTATAGTTTTCCATAATCCTTTAGTATCTGATTTGTTTTCTTCTAACTTTTTACTTTCGTGTTCATGTTTGAGCTTGTGCACTAGATTAGTGAAAAAGTTTCTGTAGCGGGTGTAAACGAGTTTTCTTGTCTCGTCTTTTGGATGTTTATGAGCTTCTTTGTGGAGTTTATCCCTGTGATTCATACATTTTATAAGGCCAGGTGTGATCCAGGGCTTCCATATGTACTTGGAGCGGCTAATTGTCTTTACAGTCGTGTGTTTCTCTATTGCATCCGCTAGAAGTTTGTGAAATTTGTTGGTTGCTGCATTAGCGTCTAAATCTGTGATCACTTCATTCCAGTCAACGTTACGGAGGTCGTCAATTAGCGCGGGAAAGTTGATTTTGTTAATTGTTCGTTGTAGGCATTTAGTGCCAGTTGGGGTGACCGTGTTATACCCCATCATTACCAACTTGTGGTCAGTGATGGCAGCTTCACAGATGACACCTAAAGCTCTCTGTTGTTTCGATTTTAAAAATATGTGGTCTAGGCACGCATCTCGTCTAGTTGGCTTGGATATTACTTGCTTCAGACCATGTTCAGACATAAGGCAAGCAAATTCTGACGAAGATTGGTCAGACATAGACAGAAGGTTTATGTTGATATCACCGGTCACTATAATTGTTTGGTATTTATTAATTGAATTGAGGATTTTGTCAAGAGAAGAAATAAAGTGGTCAACCTGTCTATGCGAGGGAGATCGGTATATGGCAATTAAACAAATATCCTTAGAGAGCTGAAGTAAGAGAGATTCAGCGTCTTGAAGTTCAGGCTCCGAAACGGAAGCGTTCCAGCAGTTTCTGACGTATGTTACAACCCCTCCGCATTGGTTGAGGTTATTTTCAGTAGAGTATGACGTGTAACCCTGTATCTGACCTACCACTGGACATCCTCTCAGCCAGCATTCAGTGAGAATAATAACATCGTAAACAATGTTGAGTCGTTTTAATGCAATGCAAAATGTATTGAAATTGTGCTGTAAACTGCGTATGTTGAATGTCAATATCCTAAAGTTATAATTAGAAGTCAAATAATTCTGGCAAGCTTCAAGTCTGTCGAGTTCTTGACACTCCAGATTAGTACTGTTATCTAATTCATCCACTAAAAAATTTGCCATTTGAATTTAAAGTTACAGTACAGTTGGTATAAGTAGTAAGGATATTTGGCGTCAAGAACTCTGTGATGTAAGTTGAAGATAAGTAACGACATTGCGCGAGTATAATAGTGATAAACTTGATAAGCAAGTGAAATAAGTATGGCTGGTGTTGAGGTGTGTGTATTTTGTTTGTGTGTTTGGAATGTAAAAGTGGATCTTCTTAGTGTGTAATTCACATGACAAAAGAGGCGTGAACTTCGGTTTGTACTGGAGTTGTGCATGTAGGATTTATGGGTATTTGTGTGTGTGTGCATTGTACACAAGTGCGTTTCGTACAGGTTAACTAATTTAAAAACATAAAAAGTACCCCTTGGTGGGAGTAAAAACAATATAAGCCAAAGAGAAAAAAGGTTCATAAAATTATAGGTCCTCAAGCGCCTGTGCCTGTGACATACCGTGGTCTGGGTCAACAGCATCCATCTTTTGAAAGGGGCCAATCTTCTCGTCCAGGTCAGTCGATGTCCGGATGGGAATAGATGGTTGCTTCTCGGCTTTCCGTATATTAATAGTGCCATTTCGTACCCAGCAGTATCGGAAACCGTGAGCCTGTGCCCGTGTCCGAGCATCACGAAATAACAATCTATTGGTGGCAGTCAGGCGCTCGTTTATATAGACTTTATTGGAGGTTCCCTTTATTATATCGTCGGAGGTAAGCGGTCGTCGATCTTTCGCAGCTTTCAGAATCTGTGTGCGTGTAGCACGGCGCGTAAGTCTTAAAACAATAGACCTCGGTTTGCCCGTCAGGTTAGTTCGTCGTGGGCCCGCGCGGTATGCCTCGTCTATGTCAGCTTCTGAAAGATGGAAACCAATTTTCTTTGCTGTCAACATAGTGATATGCACGAGGTTTTCATTATTTTCTTCTTCGATTCCGATTATTTCGAGTTCATTTCTCATGTTACTTTGTTCATAGGTATTTAACTTGTGTTGCAGTTCGGTTATGGAGCTTTTAAGCAATATTATTTCCTTGTCTCGAGCCTCTATTTTTCCATTAAATTCTTGGAGTTTCTGATTAATGGCTTCGGAAACATTAGTCAGTTTCAATCCGATATCCGTATTTTGTTTTTTTAGATCAGACACCTGTTGTCTCAATAACCTTATTTCAGAGAGGAGTAGTGACGTCTCTGACTCTGCGGACGGCTTTGATCTGATCTCTGGAACGTTTTCAGTGACAATATTCGCATGTTCGGTATCGACGGTATCAGGTGAAAGATCCATCCGCGGACGTTTCTGACGTAGAGATACGTTTAAAGTATCTGGTGAGCCCTGAAGTGCTCTTTGTATGTCCGGTTCTGATTGAACATGTGCAATATTTACTGCATCTGCTGTCTTCGTTGGTGTGCGTCCTAAACGTGGCATAGCTCAATATTACACCAGGCAGATAGTTTTAAACAAAATACAAAAAATCAGCAAAAAAAAATAATAAAAAATCCGTGAAGAACACAAAAAGTCAGTGAAAATCACAAAAAGTCATTAAAAATACAAAAAGACGATTTTGTGTCACTCAGGATCGAAAGCGCGGCCTCAAGAGTAGTAACGCCTCTAGAGCCAACGCGCCACGGTAACGACGGCAGTTAGAACCAAATTAGTCAGTCCTTTGTACTTTTGAGCACTTCTCAATAACTACAAGTTGATGGGTTCAAAGTCCAGTTCTTTGTTTACCGGACAGTTGGTCGTTAGTGTTTTGAATTAGTTCTGCTTGTTGAACACTTTTTAACGTTTTAGCACTTAATTACACAATAAACTCAGTGATTTGTACACAGTTCGAAAGGGTTTTAACTGGAGAGTAATTTGGTACGCAGTAGTCACTATTATGATTACTTTTTCACCTTTTCTTGAATAAAATTTGCGGAGCTAATGAGTAACACGTATGACTTGCAGAATTGCCAACTACCCGCTCTCGCCCAAGGCCAATATGCCCAAGGCATCGCATTTATCTTCCCATGCATTATAAATATGTCCTAAAAGTTCAACACCAGCATCAGTAGTTGAACGACCCCTTGTGAAACCGAACTGTTTGCTATGTAATAATTTATGTTTATTAAAAAATCTTTGTAGTTGGTCTAAAATTAATTTCTCAAAAATTTTACTAAAGGTAGGTAGTACAGAAATAGGTCTATAATTTGTAGGGTCTGATGTACTACCTGATTTAAACAAAGGTATTATTTTACTATGTTTCATAAGGTCAGGAAACTCCCCATTGTCAATACAACTATTAAAGATAAGAGCTAGAGTAGGTGCTGCAATGTCAATAATAGACTTAGCTACCTCTACAGAATTACCCCACAGATCTGCAGTCTTTTTACATTTAAAGTGAGTAAGGTTTTAATTATATCTCTACAGGTAATGTATTCAAAATGAAATTCCGATTCGCAACGATTAACATTTTCCTTAAGCAAAGACTCAGCAACAGAAGGTGACGAGTTTAGTGATTTAGTAGTTGAAACGGGAATATCTGAAAAGAAATTTTCAAATGCCTCGGCGACTTGTGAGTCTGATTTTATTATGTTGTCATTAATAGACAGGCTGTAGTCAGTATTTCGGTTACTAGATCTTCCCGTTTCACTATTAATAATATTCCAAGTCGTTTTAATTACATTACTGCTGTTTTTAATCTTTGAACCCAAATAACGTGACTTGGCCATATAACAAACATTTTTAAATAATTTTGCATAATTTCTAACATACAAATTAAATTCATCAGTGTTAATATAAGTCCTTTCATTGTAAAGTTCATAAAGCCGTGTTCTACTTTTATGAATACCAATGGTAGCCCAATCACTAATAGATTGTCATATGTGAATATAATGCAATTCCAATAATATTACGTACATACGTGTCGAATTGATAACCTCCTTGTTTTGAAGTCGGTAAAAATCCAGGACAAGTCACTTTGTTACATTTTATAATAACTCTTGCAATATCAAGGGACATAATTACATAACCAACACTGCGACACAAACATTTAAAATCACTGACAACAACTAGGGAATGCAGAACCGGTTCTGTTTTAAAGAACCGGGATTTTCGGGACCTTCTGGCTAAAGAACCGGTATTTCCGGTACTTTCGATACTTTCGATACTTTAAGTAAGCCTTTAAAAGGGGAGGCAGTCACCTCCTTCTGCGAAGCAGTCATGCTAGCGAAGGAGGTGGCGGGACGGTTCAGTGAGAGAGCCTCCCGTCTCAGCCGCCGCGGGGGACGCCCCAGGCGCCGGGAGCCGCGTGACGACTCCCGGCCACCGTAGGCGCGGGCCTGCGGGCGGAGAGTAATGGGTAGCTCACCGCCCGATCATGATCAGGCCCGTGCCGAACGGCGCGTACGTGTTCCACGCGCACCTCAAAGAGATGTCAGCATCGAGGAGGACGACGCTGCGCGGAGGACGCTGACCGTTGACAGGCTTCGGCCCTAAGGGCCCCCTTAGGGCCGAAGCCTGTCAACGGTCAGCGGGATTAAGATGAAGAGTTGAAACGGAGAAAGTAAAAGAAAGACGTCTAGCATTAATCAGTCTCTCAATATTATTGATTAGATAATCTTAACCGACATTTTTTAAATTGTTATTTATTAACATAATTCATCATCATCATTTCAGCCGAAAGACGTCCACTGCTGGACTTAGGCCTCCCCCAAGCACCTCCGCTTCGATCGGTTCTGTGCTTCTCGCATCCATCGGGTTCCCGCGGCCTTCACAAGGTCGTCAGACCACCTTGTGAGAGGCATTCCAACGCTACGTATTCCGGTACGCGGTCGCCACCCCGAACATTTCGGCCCCATCGGCCATCTGTTCTGCGAGCAATGTGCCCTGCCCACTGCCACTTAAGTTTGGCAATTCTTCGGGCTATGTCGGTTACCTTGGTCCTCCTGCGGATCTCCTCAATCCAGATTCGATCACGCAGGGAAACTCCATAGCTCTCTCCATTGCCCTTTGGGTGACTTTCAGCCTTCTTATAAGGCCCATTGTGAGTGACCACGTTTCAGTGCCATAAGTCATCACTGGCAACACGCACTGGTCAAAGACTTTCGTCTTGAGACACTGAGGTATGTGGGACGAGAAGATATTGCGTAGCTTCCCGAACGCTGCCCAGCCGAGTCGGATCCACGCAAAACGGCTATCGCTCAGCATTATGCTGCGACCCTATGCAAGATAGAGCCCCAGCGCTGGTTTTCAGCGACAGCCGGCGGATGTCTACTGAGGTCATCGAGCATTGTACTGAGGTCCTCCATAGACTCAGCCCTGTCTCTCACCTCGCTGCAAAAGGATAGGTTTCGAGGTCTGATCCTGGAGTCGGACTGACATAGTGGCGTTTTCTTACCGACACTTCAGCACCTCGATGTACCGATAGTCGATCTGGCATCGATGAAGAGACTGCAGCACAGCCCAATCAAAGGCTTTCTCGTAGTCCACAAACGCTAAGCAGAGAGGCAGGTTATATTCTTCGGTCTTCTGCATAACCTGTCGCAGCGTATGTATGTGGCGTCAAACCTGCGCGCGAGACGGTTCGTGATGACTCTCGAAAACAGCTTGTAGACATTGCTCAGAAGTAAGATGGGCCTATAATTCTTAAGAAGGGCATTGTCGCCCTTCTTATAGAAAAGTATCACCACACCTCTGTTCCATGCCTGTGGTGTTTTGCCCTGGAGTATGACGGAATCAAACAGCTTCTGAAGGGCCTTAAGAACGGGTTTTCCGCCGGCATTCAGGAGCTCGGCCGTAATCCCGTCATCACCCGGCGCCTTGTTATTTTTGAGCTGCTTTAGAGCCATCCTAATCTCGTATAGGCTGACGTCCGGGATGTCTTCGGTATAGTGGCAGGTCAATCTAGCTCTTGGGTCGTTTGCCAGATCCATAACGGGGTTACTTGACGTGTATAGCTGTCCATAGAACCTCTCGATCTCTCTCAACAGCTCAGGTTTGGCGGATACGATCCTGCCATCATTGGTATTTAGTTTCGTAAGCTGGCTCTGCCAAAAAGAAGCAGTCTTGTTTGAGTCTTTTTTGCGAAGCACTGTCCACCAAAGTCTCAAACACAACGCAAAGCACAACATTCCGAAGACGCGATGGCCGCCACCAGCCCCTCCCGCACCCTCGTGCAGCATTCTCTTGTAGCATGCATGCTAGGTACAATTATCGGCACGGATCTTGAGCGCTGACCTTCACCTGCGCAAAAGTGAGTTATTGGGTCCCTATGGTGGGATGAAGTAAGGTGCGGGAGCGGGGTATATATATTGTCGTACAGTGACTATGATAATAATAATATTATTATTATATAATACTATGTTTTATTTTGCCATAAGTATACGATGCGCAAAGCGATCCCCACTCTACCGCCGAGCGCTCAAGATCCGTGCCGGTAACTATAGCAAGTGTATTCCACGCTTTAAGCGGTCGGGCTTTATGCTATAAAATTAGAAATATTCGAAACGCGAAGTATCTTTTCCCGAAAGTACCGAAAGAACCGGGATTTGGTTTTAAAAATCCCGGTTCCAAAAGCGACGCAATTTTCCGGGATTTCCCGGTACTTTCGGTTCCGGGATTTCCCGGTACTTTCGGTTCCGGGATTTCCCGGGACTATTCACTAACAACAACTCACGCCTCTCACAATCCGCTTACTTAATACCCCTACACTAGCCACCACGGTACAATGCACCAGTAACGTCATCATCAACATAAATTCAACTTAAATCAAAACGTAAATAAAGTTTAAAATCAAGTGACCAGCAAATACAGTAGGAGCGTTGTCCAGTTCTGCGGATGATCGGTGCCGCGCACCAGTGCGATTACACAGTCAGTTGAACGTGTAAAATAAAGCTTAGATAGCCCGCAGCTGTGGCTGAATGTTCGTTCAAAAATTCAAAATAAAGCTTAGGTAAGCCGCCACTGTGCGAAAATGTTGTTCAAAATAAACAAAAAAAAATAATCACGTATGTTGCGATAAAACTATGTATTATGACCATTATACATCGGATTCTCTTTTGCTTTATTTGCAAAGTAATGTAAAAAGCATGTAAAGTTGTGTTAGAATGTTGGAAGGCTGAAGACGGTCCGAAAGTTGCTCAGAAATATTTTAACGTTTGACAGCTGGGCTATTCCCATACAAAATATATTCTTTTTTAGGGTTCCGTAGCCAAATGGCAAAAACGGAACCCTTATAGATTCGTCATGTCTGTCTGTCTGTCTGTCTGTCCGTCTGTCTGTCTGTCTGCCTGTCCTACCGTATGTCACAGCCACTTTTCTCCGAAACTATAAGGACTATACTGTTGAAACTTGGTAAGTAGATGTATTCTGTGAACCGCATTAAGATTTTCACACAAAAATAGAAAAAAAAAATTTTAGGGTTCCCCGTACTTAGAACCGAAACTCGAAATTTTTTTTTTCATCAAACCCATACGTGTGGGGTATCTATGGGTAGGTCTTCAAAAATGATATTGAGGTTTCAAATAATATTTTTTGTAAACTGAATAGTTTGCGCAAGAGACACTTCCAAAGTGGTAAAATGTGTGGGGACACAAAGAAGGATGCCCATTTTTTACCTGACAATGTATAGAAATGAAATAAATATTAAAATTCAGCTAATTTAATTGTACATTCATTACGCTAATCACAATTTTAAAAGAAGGCCAGGAAAAAAAATATTTATTAATTTTTCTTCATGCTACCTCTATGTCTTATTACCTTATTTTGAACGCATCTCAATTACCCTGAACGCATCCAACTACTCATTTTTTACAACGTTCCGTTTTGCAAACTGCTTCTTGACTTTATTCAACTCTTTTTCTGAGTTTTATATATTATTTTAAGTTTTATTTAATCAATAACTATTTTTTATTAGTCTATGCATAATACAGATCAATTCAAAATAACATGATAATTAAATAAATGAATTATGCAGATTATAATTGAGTTCGCACGAGTGAAACGGATTTTTTAGATATTTTGACAGTTCTGCGACTTCGTTGTTGCGCTTGCGTCAAGTTGTGTATTGTGCCATTTTGTGTGTGTAACAACTGAGATGGGCTAGGTTTCAAGACAATATCTCTGCTCCAGCAGAATTTCTGGATGACGTAGTAGGTAGGTATATATGTACTGCGGTCAACGAAATGGGTAGGTAAGTGATCACTTTTGACAATACAATAGCAAAGTTAGACTTTTTATACGTAAACAAACTATCGTAAAGGCAAATCCTAACCTAAAAAGTAACATTTATATTTTTTGGCCTTTGTAGACTTTAAATCGTAAAAATGACTATATGACATTATTTTCTAATCTTACAGGTACTCTTTCTACTATACCTTATAACTATACATTAACTTTCATTATCAGGTTTTTAAATGTATGGAAAGTGGGCATTGTTCTTTTAGCCCCTGTAACTTCTAAAATAAGAGAATGATAAAAATAAAAAAAATATATGATGTACATTACCATGTAAACTACCACCGAAAATTGGTTTGAACGAGATCTAGTAAGTAGTCTTTTTTTTTAATACGTCATAAATCGTAAACCGCAATTTACCATTCATTCAATCAACTCAAAAATAAAAAATACATTTAATTTCATAAACATAAACCTTATGCATAAACCCGGATGTTACGGAACCCTCGGTGAGCGGGTCCGACTCGCTCTTGCCCGGTTTTTTAGTTTCTTTGATTCTGCTCAAACATTTTACAAAAACCAGTGGCGTAATGGCGTTAATTATTTTATAAGTAAAGATAAATTACAAAACACATAAAAACATTTACACTACACTTTCTTAACTACTCAATCCTCTTAATACCGTGATCATTAAATGTTTAATTAACAAAATGATTGCTCTGCGTACATCCTGGCGGGAAAACTTGTAAGTACGTCTATCTACAAGTGGCGCTGGCGCAGTAATCTTGCAATTATTACGAAACACTTACACCGGTTCGAAATCGCAGCAATTTATTTAAACGCGTGTTACAGTCAACGAAAGTGAGTACCAGAAGCAATAAATAAAAATAATTTCCTTGAGATATATTGCTCATTTAATGGCTGTAAACTTAATGGCGGCAAATCAATTGACTATAAGAGAAACTGATCAATTATTTTAAGTATTTCTAGCGTTTAAGGGGATCACAGGACCTAAATGCAAAAAACGCAAGTTTTAGAAACAATAAAAGTATTTATGATCGACGACAGTAAAGAAAATGAGAAAAATATATTATATTCTTCAGGATATGCTAGGTAGATAGTGTGTTGAAAACATTATACAACTAATTTCATACGATAGAAAAAAAACTGGCCAAGTGCGGGTCGGACTCGCACACGAAGGGTTCCGTCTTATCGCTAAGAACGAACCGAACTGCGAGCGAGCTGAACTGTCTATTCTGTAAAAATTTCAACGGTGAAGTGAGATGTCAATAGTGTCAATCCCAATAGGGTAGAATGACAGCTGACTTCACCTAAGTTCACGGTGAGTATTTTACAAAATAGACTGACAGGAGGTGACTGCCATAAATTGAATAGGTACTGCTATTAACTTTTCTGGGTGACCCATTTGACTCTTGTCTTAAACTCGCAACTCTCTCACCTCCCTCACATTGTCGTAACAATTCCAATCACAAATCGAAAATACAGCTCATTAGCTACGTTGATTTTGTCTCCACCCTGACGAAACACAGCGTACTACATAATAGGTACAACAATAGCTGTTCGATTCTGCAATAAATACCAGTGATTACCAAACGCAGGTCGAATGGCAACCGAGACTGTGTGACCTATCATTATGCTAATGGTAGGCTGTGACATGTGGAGAGGTTCATTGGATTCTGCGTTTTGTTTCGTTCATGTAACTTGACATTATAGCAGGCAATGATTAGATTAGGCATATAAAGTCTATTACGTCAATTGCTATGTGCTACGACACCAAATGTGTATTTTTTTTACTAATCCAATTATTAGATTTAGAAGACTTAACAAAATGCATTAACAAAAGCCTTCAAGAAGGAATATTTCCAGATACACTAAAAGTCGCCAAAGTCACACCGATACATAAAGCCGGGAACAAAGCAGATGTGAGTAATTATCGTCCAATATCGGTCTTACCGATAATCTCTAAAATTTATGAAAAACTCATTCATAGTAGGTTACAAGCTTACTTAAATTCTATAAATTTTATTTCCAAAAACCAATATGGCTTCCGACAGAAATCAAACACTCTATCCGCGACTATTGATCTTATTACTAACTTAAAAACTAACATTGATAAGAAGCAAATAGCTCTTGGGATCTTCATTGATTTAAAAAAGGCATTTGACACCGTAAGTCACAAAATTCTTCTTGAAAAACTGGAAAGTATTGGTATTACTGGCTTTGCATTAAAAATATTAAACTCTTATCTTACAAATAGGTACCAAGTTGTCGGTATTGGTGAACATCGAAGTGAACCCCAACCCATCACCTGTGGAGTACCACAAGGTTCTATACTAGGCCCTCTATTATTCCTTATCTACATCAACAATATTAATGAAATCGGTCTTAGGGGAGTTATTTCATTGTATGCCGATGATACCAGTCTTTTTTACTTTGGCAGCAATATAGAGGAAATTGTTAGGGAAGCACAAAGTGATCTTAATAGACTAGCTATGTGGTTCCAAAACAATCTGCTTACTATAAATGCTAGTAAAACCAAATACATGATATTTAGAGCTAAAAATAAAAAACTTCATTCTCAGGGTCAATTAAACATTAATGGGCAATCCTTATTAAAAACAAATACTGAAAAATATTTAGGTCTTACTCTTGATGATAAACTTACAATGAAACCACACATTGAGAAAGTAAGAAAAAAGATATCATCCCTGACTGGTGCACTAAGAGGAATTGTCCGATGTCTCCCACCACAGGTCAGATATACTATTTATAATTCGATGGTTAAACCGCATCTCGATTACCTAATCGAAATATGGGGAAGTGCCGCCAAAACTCACCTTAAAAAACTACAAACATCTCAGCATAAAATTATTAAAGTCTTGTTTAATTATGATTATTTCACGTCATCTCAAAAGGTCTTAAAAGAAACAAAATTAATGAATATTGAACAAACTTATAAATATAACACTTGTATACTTGTGCGCAAAATAATTAATAGAGACATACACACACAAATAACATTTACAAAGAGAATGCAAATTCAAAAGCGCATGACGAGGCAGGCTAATCATATAATTTTAAGAGCACCGAGGACAAACTACGGTAGAAAGACTATTGTATATGAGGGGGCACAACTCTATAACTCTTTACCTAAAGAAATTAGGGACTCGAAATCACTTCCAAGTTTTAAAAGGCTATTAAGGCACCATGTTCTGAATGTTGTTAAATTGTAGGTTTTTTACTGTATTTTAATTTTAGTTTTTAACCAAGCGAAATCGTCGCTTATCTTAATTTGTATGTTTTTCCTCATAGAAGTGAATAATTGTATTCTTTTTGAGTGAAATAAATTGTCTTAAACCGTAGATTTCGATTAGAATCTTCTAATCTAATATTGAATTCGTTTTTAGGGTTCCGTATAAAAACGGAACCCTATTACTAAGACTTCGCTGTCTGTCCGTCTGTCCGTCTGTCTGTCTGTCTGTCACCAGGCTGTATCTCAAGAACCGCGATAGCTAGACAGTTGAAATTTTCACAAATTATGTATTTCTGTTGCCGCTATAACAACAAATACTAAAAACAAAATAAAATAAATATTTAAGGGGCCCCTCTCGGCTCCCATACAACAAACGCGATTTTTTTGCCCTTTTTTGCTCGATATCAAAAATGGCAACAGGTAGGCACTTGAAATATTCACAAAATATTCAGTTGTATTTTAACTTTAATAATAAATAATACAATTAAAATAAAATAAATATTTAAGGGGGGCTCTCATACAACAAACATGTTTTTTTCGGCGTTTTTGCCTTGTGGTACGGAACCCTTCGTGTGCGAGTCCGACTCGCACTTGGCCAGTTTTTAATGGT
The DNA here is from genome assembly GCA_916614155.1 of Mesoligia furuncula. NCBI lineage: Eukaryota > Metazoa > Arthropoda > Insecta > Lepidoptera > Noctuidae > Mesoligia > Mesoligia furuncula. Next base: position 15,199,384 of record OU744815.1, on the reverse strand, counting down.
TATAAGAGCTCTTTCTGAATCATCATTGTACTTTTTGCAACTTTAGTAGAAGTAAAACTGACATGAACTTGTGTAGGATAATTTTTTTGCGCCTTCGCGAGAGGCTAAAAGCCGTTGTCGATTAGTAAAAAAAAGTAACGACTTCAGAAAACCCGTTCTCGGATTATGTTACTTAGTTAACTAAACGTAATCGTAACACAATTTCATAGAAGTAGTATAAATACACGCAAACGTTACTATGTAAGTTACGTTAAATCCACGACAATAATTAGTAAAGCGATCAGTAATATTTAACTCCTACTACCTATATTAACTATGTCATGTCAGACACATGTATCCGCGTCATCAGTCATAGTCGTTCATAAGGCTGCGCGTACGCACCTCTGCCGCTAACGATTAATTTGATACGCTGCCTGGTTGCGACACATGGCATACAACACTCGATTTACTCCGTCAAATGTTGGGGCAAATATTTGGGACAGCATTGGTTAAAGATTGGAACAAATGTTGGTGGTGCATTTTGGGGTGCAACTTAGAACGAATTAAAAAAAAACTGGCCAAGTGCGAGTTGGATTCGCACACGAAGGGTTCTGTACCACAAGGCAAAAACGTCGAAAGAAACACGTTTGTTGTATGGCTCCCATACAACAAACGTGTTTTTTTCGGCGTTTTGCGAGCGTTTTTTGTTTTTGCGAGCCGAGCGAAAAGATAAAAAAAAACTGGCCAAGTGCGAGTCGGACTCGCACACGAAGGGTTCCGTACCACAAGGAAAAAACGCCGAAAAAAAACACGTTTGTTGTATGGGAGCCCCCCCTTAAATTTTTATTTTATTTTTAGTAATTGTTGTTATAGCGGCATCAGAAATACATAATTTGAGAAAATTTCAACTGTCTAGCTATCGCGGTTCTTGAGATACAGCCTGGTGACAGACAGACAGACGAACGGACAGATGGACGGACAGAAATCGAAGTCTTAGTAATAGGATCCAGTTTTTACCCTTTGGGTACAGAACCCTAAAAAGGTCGTGACAAAAAGCTTTTTCTTATGGAACCATCACCAATGGAACTGAACTCGATCAGCATTCCAAAACCGCGTTCAAGAGCTATAAGTATCCTGCCGGGCCAACGGGATTGTCCGAAAGGGTTACCACTGGCCCGGAACATAAAGGGCTAAGGAAGGAACAAGGGTGGGTTTTAGTCAGTAAGAGTCTAACACTCCCTTCCGCTCCACCCAGAGCGGGAGGGGTTATTTGACGATTTCCCACCCCCAAAAAAAAAAAAAAAAAGAGCTATAGGTAAGTATCATCATTTTGTGGAATATTGACACTGACTGCTCCTCTCTTGACCACCGTTTAGATGTCGTGATGATCGCGTTCAGTTTCATTGGTGAAATTCCCCCATTTTTTTTTTTTTTTTGTGGATGGGAAATCATCAAATGACTCCTCCCGCTCTGGGTGGAGCGGAAGGGAGTGTCAGACTCTTACTGAATAAAACCCACCCGTGTTCCTTCCTTAGCCTTTATGTTCCGGGCCAGCGGTAACCCTTTCGGACAATCCCGCTGACCCGGCAGGCTTCGGCCCTAAGGGGCCCCTCCTCGATGCTGACATCTCTTTGAGGCGCGCGTGGAACACGTACGCGCCGTCCGGCACGGGCCTGGTCCTGATCGGGCGGTGAGCTACCCATTACTCTCCGCCCGCAGGCCCGCGCCTACGGTGGCCGGGAGTCGTCACGCGGCTCCCGACGCCCGGAGCGTCTCCCGCGGCGGCTGGGACGGGAGGCTCTCTCCCTGACCCGTTCCGCCACCTCCTTCGCTAGCATGACTGCTTCGCAGAAGGAGGTGACTGCCTCCCACTCCCTCTCGCCCCGGACCATGGCTTGCACCAGAGCCGGACGCGAGAGGTCGCCGTCGCTGCCAATCGCCTCTACGAGGACACGGCGGTGCTCCGCCCAAGCGGGGCAGACCTCCACCGTGTGCTCCACCGTGTCCTCTGGGCGATCCTGGCAATGGTGACACCCGGGCGTTTCCTCCCGCCTGATGATGTGCAGGAACCTCCCGAAGCTTCCGTGTCCGGTGAGGACCTGCGTCAGGCGAAAGGTGAGGGCGCCGTGGCGCCTCTCTAGCCACTCCTCAAAGAGGGGTCTTATCGCCGCTATCGCGGCGTGCCCTGCGCTGGGTTGCGACAGTCGCTCTTTCCATGCCGCCATGAGAGGTGAAATTCCCCCTAAATCTCTACTAGTTCATACTGCAGTAGTAGCAAGAGTTTCTGTTTTACTTTTAAGACTAGCCTAATGAAAGGATATGTTGTAATTTCTACTGTATTTCGGCCACGGCGGCCAATCTCAACGGAGACTAGCCTTCAGCGCGGGAGACATTGTAGTGCACAAGTGTGCGCGTAGACACTGGTACACTCCCTCTTCCCCCACTCTCATAGTCCGATGAGACGGCAATCCGACACGACCGGAGAGAGATCAGGCGCAGCACCAACTGCCTGCGGCACGGGGGTATCACACCGCCAACTTCCAAACTCCGGACTGTTACTAAAAAATTCCTAATGGAAACACTCAATAACACTGCCCGACCCGGTAATCGAATCCAGGAACCCACGCTCAGCAGTCGCGCTTGCGACCACGGGACCAACGGGGCAGTTCGAATACCTACGTACAGCTACAAAGCATTAACAGCAGCATTGGCGACCTACATCATCACAGAAAATGAAGACAGAATCGTCAATTGGACAGATTTATTTCTTTAGTTTTTATAACATGCCAACATTGGACCCAAGGTTTGCAACCAAACCTACTCTGGTATTGCAATCTGAAACTCGGTCGGCTGCAGGAAACCGCTGGCGCCGGCGGTCTTAGCCAACGATATGAAAGATGCGTTTCATCTTCAAATTTATTAGCCTTCTTTATCATGTGCCCTCAGGTGTTTGGTTAATTTTAACGCATTGCTCTCCATATAAAATTATTTATCGCTTATTTAGTCCTACTGGTTTAAGCCGTATGCAGTATCGATGTCCTTGCAAAATGGTCGGTACCTACTTATTTTTTTACACTATGGCGACCAGGAACTCTTTTCCTATTCGATTTTATTATAACTACGAGTCTTCTTCGTTGGGTCGATGATTCCAATATTAAATTAAATGAGTTTCGACCAGAACTTAAGTCCCTCAAAGTGCAGGTGAAGTTGCACAAAGAGTAGCCGATCTATTCTGTAAAAATCTCACCGTGAAAACTTAGGTGAAGTGAGCTGTCAATAGTGTCAATCCATCAGGTGAAATGATTGCTCCAAGATTGGACCTGAGTTTAAACAGTACAAATAGACTCGCAGGCAGAAGGTGGGGCATCGTTTGTGATGTGGCTGCACAGTCGCTCATCGGAGTTAACCCATATGAGTATGTCTATGTTTTATGCGTACAGGCATGCGTTTAATCAAAAATCTGGCAATACATAGGTAGTGTTTCCATTAGTTGTCAGTCAGTTTTATAGTTCATAAGTTCCATAATAAATACTACTTATATTTCACCCTGAGTGAGCTTCGATAAACGTGTTCTACTTTAAGTATTTTGTTAAGATACACCACACTTTCTTGAATGACTTGTTCAGAACCATTTTTAGCTCCTTAAGCAATCCGCATACCACTTACAAAATATAATCATAATATTATAATAAACAAAGCTTACAACCGGTTACTCATACAATGTTTATAAACAGAACAAAGTTAGACTTCCATCTTGCAGCGTTCGATCGTTCGCTTTGTGTTACCTCCAGACAGTTGATTAAACAAATTGTATAGGTTTGATAGAGAGCACAGATACGGAATACACCGAATACAGACGCTCTCCACTTCGTCTAGACTTCAAAGACTTGGCCCTTCATATTCATGCACTAAGTGCACTCAACAACGCGCGTCGATTTCCGCTTAGTGTTCCAAGATGGAAACTTATCATTAACTTTTGTTTATGGTAATGAGTATGCAGATTGAAGAGTTTCCTCCTTGGTTGCTTTATTGTCTATACTTTTTTGTTGCTGCTTTTTTATGGCGTGGCGGTAGAAGTTAGGTTTAGGTCCAAATATAACCCACTAAAACGTGAATTTGGCGGCAAAATCTTCTCGAAATTACTGTCTTGGATCTACAAAGTTTTCGCAATTGTTATAATCTTATTGTCGCAATACTCAGCCACCAAAAGCTAACAGGCACAATAGATTGCACAAGTAAGTGACTAATGATCGCAGACAATGCGTTGGATACTCGCTCAATATTTGCAGCAGTATTGAAGGTATTGATTCATCAACACGAATCGCGTGACACTCCTTAGAACCTACTTGACATTCTTATAGGAATGTTGCTGGTATTTTAATTGATCATTGTGCGGTTTATATCGTTTTAATTCTATTGTAATGGGGCTTAGAAGACAAAAACAAGACCTTTAGACGATCGTGCCAGCAAATGACAACGATAAATGAGGTGAAAGAACTATGTACAATCAAAATCAGAAGTCATTTATTCAAACTTTTTGAACATCAAAATTACATAACACAGTCCCTCAAAACGCCCGCCCTTCACCAGTTCCTAGTGCTTTAGCTGAAAAGACAACAAACTCCCCAGCAGCACAGCTGTCTCTTCAGTTAGACGAAACACGGGCTATAGAAAAGTAAAGTCATCATCATCGTTCTCATGCCCATATCCATATGCGGTCAGCGTAGCATAAAAAATACCTAACCTAGGCAGACTATTATGGGTTTTATGTCCAAGAACACAAACATGGTGCATTAAAAGCCATAAATAAGCAGATAAGATCGATGCTTTCGAGGTATGGTGTTGGCGGAAGCTACTTCGTGTACCATGGACCGCCATGAGGACGAATAAATCTAACTATCTACAATATACCACGACCAATACGGTTCACCTAAGCATGGTCTGGGCCCGGTTGAAGGAAACCGCGCTCAAGGCAGAGCACCGGCAAATAGTCAGACGCGATCACTAAGGCTATAGGAAGCAGCATTTACTGAGCGGTCCACACTGCAGAAGACCGGATGACTTGGAGACGCGTCATGTTGTTGCAATTCAGCTTTCCACCCAGCATTGAGGGAAAGACGAGGAAAAAAAAGAAAAAAAAAAGTTGATTTGGACACAAAATAAAAATATCAAAACGTAAAAGTAAAATTTTAAAAATAATAATGTGCCTTACGGCTGTGCCAAAAATCAGACAGATGCTGCCTGACGCTGGTTTTCTAATCAACCTTTAGGGACCAAGAAGAAGAAAAGAATCAAGAACTCCATACTACACTTCAGTCTTTTCTTTTGATTAAAGAAACGTTTTGCCAGACCCTCAGACTTCTTATCCCTGTTAGAAGTTGCAACAATTACGATTGGTCGATAGATATCGACACACAAGCGGTGTTGCATTGTTGTTGTTGTTTGTTGCGTGTTGTTGTTGTTTGTAGGGGGGTATTCATCTGAATAGAAACCCTTCAGGGTAATTGTGTAACACACTATCAGTATTAATGGGTTTCATTTTGACAGTTCAACAACATTCATTGCGTCATTTGCGTTCTTGAGCAGACACATTTTTTGAACATATGGAGCAATGGATTAGAAATATGCTTCAAAATGATTAAAATTGGGAGTAATAGGGTGCTGGAATATATTTTGACTGAGCTCCGTTTGGAATCGTGAAGTCTGCGGTGTCTGGCTTATGTAACCGTGCTTTCTGCAGAAGCTTTACAAATAAATATCAAACATTGCTCGATACTTTAAGGTTCTTCTTACTAATAATATTTACTTTTCATTCGTTTATTAATGGAACGTGATTACAATTTAATTAAAAACGTGTATTTTCGTCACGTTTTTGTGTGCTCGAAGCGACGGCCATGGATAAATGATAGACACGTGTTTTAAATAGGTGTTGCTTCATTGATGAAATTCGAAACACCTGGGTATTAGGTTACTGATTCATCAACACTTCAAGAATTTGGAGCTTAAGCTACTGCACAAATCTGAAGTAATATTTTCAATGTAATGTACAGACGCCAGCACATCAAGCTATGAAACTATCAAATTTTCTCAATCAACTTTAAACCTTATGCTTTAGCGATAAATTTGACAGACTGTAGTAGTTTGATGTGCTGGTTTCTGTACCTAATACCCGCCTCTTTGGTCTAGTGAGTGGTCGGAAGCTACTGCTAAGCATGAGGTCCTGGGTTCGATTCCCGGGTCGGGCATTGTTATTGGATTTCCTGTCTGGAATTACTCAGTAGCAGCCTGAAGTCTAGATTTATGCTCGATTGATGGCAATAAGCTTGCCCCCTTTTACATAGGACTTATACATAACTGGCGGATTGTGGGTGTTATATAAGTAGGAATATAGGAGTTAAAGTTATGTACAGACGCCAGCACATCAAGCTACTACAATCTGTCAAATTTCTTTAACAGATTTTCAACTTTATCGCTAAAATATAAGGTTCATAGTTGATTGAGAAAATTTGACAGTTTCGGTTAGCTTAATGATGTGCTGGCGTCTGTACCTAATGCTGATGTAACCGTGCTTTACTTCTCCTTTTCTCACCACTATGGTCTAAGTCTAAGGCATTGTAGAAAATCATTAGTAAAATACTCAATTCGATAGTCAAGTCTTTTATCACTCACTACACTAGAACAATAAACGTGTAAGTATCAGGCTTATGCTTTTCTTTGTGAAAAATCAATTGTAATAAATAAAGAAACAAGGGTATCGTTAGGTCTTATGTCTTAGTGTCAGTGCCTACTTGTGCTTATTTTAAAAGCTTTGTCCTATAAGTCAACCACAATCGTGCAACATTTCTGTATCTGCAATCTTTGTGTCACCATTTAATTGAATATTGTTAAGTTCATCGGCTGATATTTCGGATGCGGATCTCGTGTTATTTCTAATCAAGTAATTGTTTCTATTGAGAAACAATGATGTTTGCAAAATGACAACTTAGGGCGCGTACATATATAGCGATCCGTTGTACACTTAGACTAAAAAAAGTATAGACGGCGGGTAGCTCCATTTCATTTCCACAAGAAAGGGATAAAGTATTGAGTTATTATAAGTAACAGAAAAGGATAAAGCTATACTATTTCCGTCTCTCAGTGCGTGCCAGTTTTTTCAAGGCAGCTACTTATGTAGCTCATGTTAGTTAAGTTAGTTTTTTGTCTCATGTGTGGCCACGCTACCCAATACTCTATAGCTTTCTTACTCTAAGGATGTACAGGACCGTTATATGATGGCGTATGTAGTTGTATGAGCGAGTTCACACACAATACAGTATTCCGGATCCAGTAAAAAGAAAAACAGATCAGATAAGATCCGTTAAAAACTGTAAAAACGGACGTTCTATGTATACGCGCCCTTCCCCTGCATTATTGTAGTATGTGATGACAACACTAAACTAGAGAAAGAAAGGGCGCTGCTGACATAAGATTTGAATGTAATCATAATTGAGCACAAATACATGGCATCTTCAATAAATAAACAAACTATATAAACCAGTCATTGCATTAAGAATGAGACTGGAATAAATATCTAATTTTCGACTCATTTGATATTAAACCTTCATCGTACAAAAAGCGCCAACTGTCGAATTTCAAATTAATCGAACATCCGGTGCAACGGCTGCGTTCTGAGGAAGTGCCCTCCATTAATTCAGTCGTACAATGGCGGCACTGATTCCCTCCATCTTGAGAATAATGTGACACAATGAAGTTGATTAATCAGTTTTGTTTGAAAGGTGTCTCTTTGTATCTTTATAGGAAGATAGTACTTACTAATTCCATGCTTTGTAGTAAACAGGTAGTGTTATTAAAGACTGTTCAGACAGTTTTTTATCTGTTGCGCTTACATTCTTGTGGAGATAAACGGCCATTATGTTTGCTTACATGTGTTGTGTAGGTAATTGTGTTACTCAATAACTCATTAATGAGCTATACATCGTTATTGTAGATATTTTTCTGAGTATAATGGCTACTTTGAAATATCGTCGCTGATCCGCAGTGCATCTTGCGTGAGCGTGACTCATCGATTCCATGTGGCCTTCTTCGATAGTAGTTACTATCTAATATCTACTAGTTTGCGTGCAGTTTGCGCGTAGTAGTTTATTTTAGATTTAGTAGTGGGTTTGGAGAATTTCATTCATTTTGTGGACTTAAATAGTTTACTAGGCAACTTTGAGCTGTTTCCTAGAAAATCAGGCGCTGTCAAAGAACTTATACTTAGTAAAACGATTGCAATACTTTGGTTTGTTTAGTGTGTCATAAAATTAATAACTGTGAACGTGTAGAGGAGGTAGACGGCCTGCGACTAGTTAAATAAAATTAAAACGACTTCATGAGAAACGCAACAATAGCTCTACGGTTAGCTGGACGACCAAGATGTCGTGTGTTCGAACCTCAGTCACGAGTCATGCTGCAGTATTTTGTTGATCCATGATCAGACTACAGATCCTCATAAAGACATAATTTAAGGTAGGTTATCAACTCTAAAATACTTATGTCACTGAAATGAAATGATCAAAGTACCTGTCTATAGTAGGTAGGCAATTTTATTTTGTAGTAGGCAATAATAATGGGAAGTTGCGATCGGTATATACTGTTACTTATCTATAATAATAAAAGCTATAATATTTTTTCTACACGAGAACAGCTCGTTTGTAATAAATACCTGGCTATAATAATGTTATAGAAACCTAATATCACGTTTGATATTAATAGCACAATTTGAAACGAAACACGCGATCCCAAAAGTACAAATAAGTGTTATTAGACGAAAAAAATCAACATTAATTTTCAATTCGGATCAAATCACGAATGTATGGTCAGCATCATCAGTAGCTGAAATGTTTGGGGCTTCTTTATTACTTTTCTGTAATGTATTTATTTACCATGGGACTTATATTATTATTTTTCAATTGTTTTGTATGATAGAGGCCAGTGACTTCATCTCAATTTAAAAAAGCAAAAAGTGTTATTGAGAAGTTTTCATTCATAAACTTATTTCAAAACTTTGCTCTAAGATCAACTTCATCAACTTAATAAATGATAATATGCCGACCGTACCTCCCAATGATTTATTATTTTAGTAAATTCAGTAATAATAAATTACTATTATCACCGGTATACCTACGGTTGTTTTCAATGTACAGAATGATTGATCACGTAGGTAGTAGTTAATACTGCACAGCTTGAGCTGCAGGCAGGCACGGACAACGCGATCCACACAAACCATAAGTGGAAATGCTGAGCAAAACCAGTCTCTTCCCGCCTCGGGAAATTCATGACCAAGTTTCAAACATTGCAAAAACTTTTTTTTTGTTTATTTTTTAAACACGTAGTCGCAAGTAAAGCACCAACTGTTTCTTTGTTCATATTTGGAACTAACTTTGGAAAGTTCTAACTTACCGAAAAAGTCCTCCCAAGTCATAGAGTGATCAGAATCACCGTTCGCACCGTCCATCTTCAAACACTATTTTCGAGCTATGCTAACTCAACATTTTTCAATAAGAAGTATAAGAACAACGTGCAAGTAATAAAAACACAAAATCGTTTTATTTCTATGTCACCAAACACAACTGGTTACATTTTTGTTTGTTGACAAACAAAAAGACATCGCGTTCAATACTCTCGCGGCAGCGGCGGCGAGGCAACGAAACGCACAGCCTCACGCTCGGTGACCGACTCGTGAATGAAGCAAAAAAGTTTGTTGCGTTTCGTTTCATCGTTTCGGTTCGGCCCTCCCTCGCCCTCGTACTCGCACATCCATCCCGCCGTCGCCGTCGGTCGTTCGTACGTCCGCGGTTGTATTGTACGAGTGTTATTAACTTATTATACATGCTCTGTGGTTGTACGTTGGCCGTGCAAGCTTTGCTTCAGTTTATCTTTGCTTGCTTTACTAATAAGCATAATCTCTGTGGAAGTTTCCTGCACATCATTATGAAACTGCACCAAGATAAGTAGGCGTTACAAAGTAGGATAGCCTTTTATCAAATGAAATGATCTAGATAATTATCCTACCTAAGTAGGTAATGTAAATATCTGTCTGCATTCAAATAATTGCGACGGCCGTCACCATATAATCTGTTTGAAAATCAATGCTATATAGATATATTACTAGCAGCGCCCCGCGGTTTCACCCGCATAAGTGTCGATCCCGTAGGTAGATCGGGATAAAAATCCTATGTCCTTCCCCGGGATGCAATCTATCTCTCTGGCAAATTTTATCGAAATCCGTTCAGTGGTTTAGGCGTGAAAAGGTAACAGACAGACAGACAGAGTTACTTTCGAATTTATAATATTTTCTGGTTTCTGTATAGTTTTAGTTAAGTTAGAATTTAATTTTGTTATTTTTACCTGTCTAAATTAAAATAAATTATGTGTAAAAAGTAAATAGAAACCAAAAAATAAGAAAATATTCAATTTAAGTATAATATTAGTATGGGATTGTATTTCAAAGTGGGTAAGTACCTACTTAAGTTTTCCCTAGGGCTTGAGCAAACCTTTTGTTTCATTACCTACTGTGAATTTGTTCTGTCCTTCTGAACCTATTATGGTTTAAAACGCCTTATCAGACTAGAATTATAAGCTTTTAAAAAGGAACTAAAAATAACAAAGCATACAGTCTGGTTTTGTATTTTGAATTTGTTGACTTCCGCGTTTTTTATCTGGCAGTAGAAGAACCGGGCATTGATCTTTAGAAATAGAGATGAGACACTAATAACTTAGTCGATTACTGCAGCGAGATATGATTCAGCTGACAGGCGTACCGTAACGTAGGAGACCTTTGATGATCATTCAATCAGAAGGTCAATTCCCGCAATTTAAAACGTTAAAAATCTAGTCACAATTTCGCAACAATTAATGTCTAATACTTGTCAACAATGCAGAGAAATTATTTAGGGGATTTTTTTTTTATTTTAGCAAATTGAGAAAGATCAGGCTGTAAACGTTTTTAAAATTACGAGAGTTGGCCCTCTGGTATCACGTCAATCCAATAGACAATCTATAGTCAATCTGACTGACACAAATAAAAAATAGGGATTTTGCGTTTAAATGCGTCAATAGCATTACATGTTAATCTCACAACAATAATTATGATCGCGGGTTGAACTAATGTCAGATTGCTCGTCTAAGGTCCCCCCTTAGTTACACTAAAGAAACTACATGCAGCACGCAGATCATAATATAATATACGAATACAACACGACGCGACGCGGCTTTCCTTTTATTGGTATGCCATGTGAAAAACATGACTAGTTTTAAAAGTTATGCACACCTAACACATACAGCGCTAAATTCAAACTATAGAAATGAATTAAAATAACTATAGTGCGGTCACAATATCTCTGCACCTCGTATTCTTTTATTATTTAATAAATATATATTCAATCACGAAATCCTTCAATCTAAACCTCATACATATGCATCCGGCAGTCGAGTAAATAAAACTCATATTTCTAGATATGGATATGAATATGACTATCTTCATCATCATCAGCGAACACCGGCGTCATCGAGCGAGGTGCAGAGATAATGTGACCGAGTTATAAATAACGATTGAAATTGAAAGAATCAGATCATGTATATTTTATCTCATCTATCGTAAATCGACTAATTTTGTTTTTCTAGAATAAGCCATATTTGCTCCTCTCTATTGACACAAACAACATGGCGGAATTTTGATCAGTTGTTATGTTTCTTGCTAATTTAGTTTTGTAACTGCATTAATTAATCATAAAATAGTTTTAGGTGAACTGTTTTCAATACAGTAGCTTCTAGTAAACGAAAATTTACGTAAAGTGATTCGCGAATCTACGCTTTTTTGGTTACGAAGAAGCTATGAAAAGGTGAGCACTTGAAGAAGTAAAAATTAACGGCTAATTTAATTTTATCGTCACATTGTTGAGCACGTTAGACTCTATTAGATTAGACAACAACTATATAACTACGATTTTATTTTTAGCTGTCCGCTCGCGTCTGCGGACATAAACATTTTTAATAGTATAAAAGAACTCTAAACTAATACAAATTCCTGGATGAATTCGCGATGCCGAGACGAGGAACTGAATTAGTGCAACTGCCATTGCCTCCTAAAAAGAAAACAAAGACTGTCGAGGAGCCCCCGAGCTTGGATGTTAGTTTCTGTGATGATGAGGCTTTGCCCCCTGGTATAGTATTCACTGATGTCTTACAAAAGAAGTGGCGAATCGGGAAGCCCATTGGTAAGTAGAAGTCGCAGAAAAAGTTCATTACCTTGAGTAATTTGTTTTTGTATCCGTTTCTATTGTCTTTCACATGGAAAAGTAATATTATTTAATAATAATTTGCTTCCAACACTTGGTATTATACACTATTAATATCTTGAAGGATCTAGCTCCTGTTTAAGACTATCCTTTCCCATCTGATGCAATATACGAAAATAGGAGGTGCTAACTAAAGAGTTTACTTGCAATATTTAAATTATTTACTGTAGATGAGTCACAGTTCACACATGCATCACAGTCATAAGTGGTTCACCATTTACTGATGATGACATTCCTATATTAAGTACTTGGTGACAGCATTTGTGATATGGCAGCTGGTTTGCTTACAATTACAAGACTTAGGTAAGTAGGGTGTTAGAAAATGATATCTTTCTGTATAATCATAAAGGCATTATGGCATGGTAAACCATTTTCATGCAGGTATCATAATAGTACTAATCTTTTCCGTTTTTACTGCCGTAAAATGAAAACTTGCCCATGAAACCACAACTGCACTATCAAATTATTACAACAAACATGTTCACAGTACCTGGTTCAAACTCAAAGCATTTCCAATTCCAATTTTTATAATAATGGCTCCATCGTTTTATCGATGATTCTGCCAATGTCAAGGTTGAAGGAAACAAAGTGTATTCGCTGAGATTAATCGGTTATATTGCCAAAAGTACGGTTTAATTATAACTGGATCTGTTTGAGTAACCTGTAAGGACAACACAATAATTATATTTATTATGATAAATTGTTGATAACCAGACAACACAAATTAATTTTATTATGGGACAAACACAATGAACCACCACCATGGGTTGCTATGTTAGAGCTTGATATTATTTAATAATAGAATTTTTTTAAGTGTTTTAATTAATGGAGAATCAACGAGTGTTAAGAGGAATGGGATATTAATGGGTCTGGGGAAATTAGGGGGGAGAATGTCATATAGCGGAACTAAAAGATTACGACATGAGAAAAATATGTGCTCAAGAGTACCCTCTCCTTCACCACACTCACAAAGGGAATGATTCCGAATACGTAGTTTTGCCAAAAACACTGGAGAGCAAACATGTCCTAATCTGAGACGAATAATGATAGATGTGATTAATTTATTACATTTCTTATTTTTGACGAACTAGGGTTTAGCTGGTATGTTGGGTTGAATATTGCCATAATATTTGCCCTTAATTACCCTAGATCTTTGCCACAGATCATCCCAAGACTTCATGAGACGTGGTTTAGCCAGGCAGCGAACGTCCCGAGCCGGAATGTTAGAGAAAGACGTACAACCGGTCTGGATTGATTGCTTAGCATAGAAATCAGCTTCTTCATTGCCCAATATGCCTGTATGTCCCGGAATCCAAGCCAAGACAGTTTCCAGGCCAGACTGATTTAATTTATAGAGTATTTCCTTGATTCTGAGAATAATTACAGAGTTATCTTTGCTGCGAAATGGAATTTTCAATAAATCTTGGAGAGAGCTAAGAGAGTCTGTGAGTATCAAGGATTTATCAAAATGTTGTTGATTGGCATCAATGTATTTTACTGCCTCTAATATTGCTAACGATTCTCCTGTAAAAATAGAACACTCAGGTGGACTCTTAAAACTTAAGACAACTTTAAACTTAGGTATGTACACGGCGGAACCTAAATGAGATCCGTCTATTTTTGACGCATCTGTGAATAATGAAATCCAATTTGGCCATTTATTCTTTAAAATTTTATTGAAAAGATTGTTGGGTTCGGGACTTTGTTTATGTATACCAAAATCTAGTATCACTCTGGGTTGATAGATTACCGAGTCATAAGGAACTAGGAAAAGGGGATGATTATCCAGTGGCATAACTGGAAATGAAAGAGACTTATTATTATTGAAGCTGTTCACTAATAGGGGAGGGGATTTATTTCTCCAATAAGTTGAAGTTTCGATAGCACAAGACAGGGGACGAAGAATACTAAGAAGAGGGTGTGAGGGAAATTGAGACGCTGCCGAAAAATACCTATCTGCCAAAAATTGTCTACGGAGATGAAGTGGAGGCTCAACACATTCCACTTGGAGTGCATTAATTGGGGATGATTTCATTGCACCAGTAATAATGCGTAAGCACTTAGATTGGAGCTTATCCAGTTTACTCAAAGCCAATTTACTGCAAGGTTCTAGAATAAAACATCCATAGTCAAAATGGCTGCGTACGATGGCGTTATAAAGCATTTTTTGTGAGGCCGGATGAGAACCCCAACGAACTCCCGATAAAGATCTCAAAACATTAATGGATTTCTCACTTTTATTAATTATATATTGTAAGTGAAATAAACCTGTCATTCTGGAGTCAAGAACAACGCCCAAAAATTTTACTTTATCTTGAATCACAATCGATTCTCCAGCAACAGAGATGTTAACTGGAGGGATATTTCTTCTGCGGGAAAATATTACGGCTTGACACTTGGGAATAGAAAGCTCCAGTCCATGTTCCGAGAGCCAATCATTTAAATAATCAAGAGCAGAGTTCAATTTAAGAGCACCACTGGACAGAGAAGAACAACTTATGTATAAGGCAATATCATCAGCATATTGCAGGATATTGCAAAAATAATTAACGGTCAAGTCAAGGGTGGCGGTGTATAGGTTATATAAGATTGGACTTAAGACAGAACCTTGCGGGAGACCCCTCCAGACAACACGGGAAGACAGAAGACCGCCTTGAGAACGTACACGAATGGAACGGCACATAAAGAGATTAAAGATAAAATTCACCAGTCTCACGGGGATACTCAGCTCAAGCATTTTCTGCCTGAGTAGCGGAAGCTGGACGTTATCATAGGCTGACGAGATGTCAAGGAAGACCCCAATAACATGTTCATTATGAGAGAATGCAAGCCTTATTTGGGAGGTAAGAATGCTTAGACTGTCGATCGTGCCCGTACTACGTCTAAATCCAAATTGAGTATTGGAGAGTAAACCACGACTTTCAAGGATCCATTCCAGTCTGTTTTTTATAAGATGCTCTGTGATCTTTGCCAAAACCGACGACAAAGCAATAGGTCTATAAGATGTCGCCAGATTTGGATCTTTCCCAGGCTTTAAGATGGGGATTATGATTTGGGTCTTCCATGACTCCGGAATATTTGAAGATAAGAAAATTGAATTAATAATAGTTAAAAGATATAATTTTGAGGATTGACTAGCTTTAGAGATAAAGGAATACGTTATACCATCTATGCCTGGAGAGGTATCTTTAAGGTGATCTAAAGCACAAGTAAGTTCTGCAAGCGATAATTGATCATTCATTCTGTCAGTTGTAGAAGAGGGAATCAGAGTAGAAGGAAAGCAATCTAAATGAGGTACGAAGGGGGGGGCTAAACTATTAACAAAATTATCAAGCCAGATAGAAGGGTCATTAGAGGAACTATTTTGATCCTTAAATATTCTTCGGAAGTTATTAATTTTACGCCATACGACCGTTAAAGGGGTACGAGGAGATAAAGATTCACAAAACTTTTGCCAACCTACAGCCTTCTTCTTGGCTAAAAGTCTCGTGGCTTTAGCCCCAGTTTTCTTAAAATTTATATAATTTTCCATAGTTAAGTCCGCTGTATATGAATTTTCCGACTCGTTGCGTAGGCGAACCATGTTGGTACATTCTGAATCCCACCAAGGGGGGGAAGGGATGAGACCGCGCGACGAATTCTTAAGCGGTATAGTTTGATCAGCAGCGGCCAATATACAGGAAACGAAATCTTCATAGGCCTCTAAAAAATTTGAAGGATCTACAAGAGGGAGACCAGATAACTTGGAATCTAAGGCAAGAGAATACTTGTCCCAGTCCGCATCTGATAGTCTATATCGCTGTAAGGGAGGAAGAGCAGGAGGGGGAGTAAATGATTGGAGAAACTTGATTAAAATTGGGAAGTGGTCGCTGCCGTGGGAATTAGGTAACACGGACCAGGAGAGAGAATTTACTAGAGATGGAGAGGACAGTGAAAGGTCAAGTACACTATTATTCTGGCCAGGAGGTACCCTGCGAGTCGGAGAGCCATCATTTAGTAGGCAAAGGTTTATGTCATCCATTAGGTCAATTAAAAAGGGAGAGGATGTATCTATGTAGTGGGACCCCCACATAGTGTGGTGACAGTTAAAGTCTCCTAGCACCATGAGAGGGCCCTGTATGGAAGAAAGAATACTATTGAGTTCTAATATAGCTCTACTATTTGGGTGGGGGATATAGCATGAAACAAAGGAGATGTTAAAGGCTTTCACTGCTACTACATGGATTTCGTCGCTGTGAGCAGGGATATTAATTTGAGAGAAAGGAATGGATCTCGAGACTAGCAGGGCACACCCTGCCCAGCCATCCGCCCTGTCGTCCCGAAGGCAGGAAAATCCCGGAAACCTAAACACGGAGCCCGGAACCAACCAAGTCTCCGAGACGGCAAAGAGGACAGGTTTATAGCGATTTGCCAAACAAATAAGCTCATGCTTTTTCCTACGAATGCTTCTACAATTCCATTGGAGGAGAGTTGAGGGGAGCATTTTTGATAATAAGGGTTTGGAGAAATTGTTGTAGTAGGGTAACGACGTTGTTCGGTAAACTATCACTAAACTTACTGATGATGTTGATGAGGGAGCAGGTAAGGAGTTCTATCAAATTATCGTTTGGAGTGAGCGAAGGAGTGGAATCTTCAGTGGGAGGAAGCAAGGCACAACCATTCGGCTGAGAGAAGGAAGGAGCATTGATAATATCTCTATGTGCTTGCACATCATAGGACTTACCTAACGGTGTTCTTGGACGGGGAGTACGGAAGACAGTCTTTGTGTAGGATTGAGAGTGTGGTTGAGCAGGGGAGTGTGGGGGAGATTGTAGAGAGTATGTGGTTTGTTGGGAAAGATGCATTTGTTGTGACGGGGAGAATGGAGAGGAGGTGATATCAGAATATAGGCGTTTAGGGTAAGGAAATCGCAGTGACGCCTCTGAATAACTAATATTGTCCTGAGACATAACAATTTTAATTGACTTTTGGCGAGCATGTTCCGGACATTTGGCATCAGTCGCCTTGTGAGCTCCTCGGCACAAGATGCAAGTTGAGAGATCGTCAGTAACTGCACAATTATCACCTGAGTGTTCTTGGCCACATCTAAAGCACCGAGTCTTTGAGCGACATTGAGCACGGATGTGTCCAAAGCGGCAGCAATTTCTACATTGTATTGTAGGCAGTTGGTATGTAGTAACAGGGAGAGACGTTTCATAGCAGAAAACTCTCTCAGGGAGAGTTTGACCAGTAAATGTTAAAACTACTGTAGTTGAAGGGATCCAAGTAACCGCATCTTCTTTTCTTGATTTTACATTCAAACGACGGGCCCTAATTACTTCTCCACAGTTGAGGGGAGTCCTAATTCCTTCTAACAGTTCTTCTAAAGTCCAATCTGTTGGAATATCACGTACCACTCCCATTCGAGACACATGAAATTTAGGGATGTCTGCAGTAAATTTGTGGTTGGCCTAAAAATCATGACTTTTAAAAGCATTGGCAGCAGCCGCTGTAGTGAATTCTAAACAGACCCTGTTTCTCCCCAATGCCTTTATACTACCATCTACTATATTTGGAATTTTATTTTGGTGGATGAGTTGCGCAAACTTTAGTAACCTTATCGACTGCCCAGCAGACAAATCCGGTTCCGACCGCGTAACGTGCACAATAAAAGGGCCCTTGTCACCTGGATTATACAGTATTTTAGAGTCAGATTCGAAACCAGGTTTGGAGTATACTGACTGATAGGAATCCGATGGAGGAGTACTTTTTTTAGCATCCGATTGAAGTGGTTCATCAGACTGACGTTTTCGAGACTGTAAGGTTTCGATCAATGGATTAGTACCTCCCCCATCAGGGGGATCATCGTCTCCCATTTCCCTCATTATAAATGAGGGAAATGGGGAAATAAGTACTTACAACACTACACACAGCAGGCAGCAAGGCACACACACAAAAACCAAACAAATTCAGGCACTCAAAACAGTTAAATTCATAAAATTCACAAATAATTCACTCAACCACGTGTTTACAATAACACATTGACAAGAGCAATCCTCAAAGCATTTATTTCAAATAAACCAATAACAGGCACTTTTCAATTGTCAGGGTACTGTGAGAATAAGAAGTAAGAAAAACTGAATAAAGATAGGTGTCATTCATAATAGTTAGACATTAGTCATAACTGCATAAAATGAGGGTTTATCTTACTATTCATCAGTTATTGTATAAACAGCACTTTGATTACATTTCTTCAACAAAATGACATAATAACTGCATTATATACCGTAAAATGTGGTGAATAGGGATGCAGGTGTGAATTGGGACAAAACACAAGGGACTAGTAAGATTGAAAATTAATATAGTTTGTAGCCAAAAAGGATTCTTAAAGTGTTTACTCAATTATAATTTTATGATTAAGTGTCTTTGTTGGCAACAAACATTTGCAAACATATTTTTGTCCCAATTCACCCCGATACATGGTACTTTACAATATAAAAATATCTAAACAAATGCTAGGAAGTACATAGGCTAACATATAAGAAAAGCAAAGTACTAGGAATGTATGAACAGCTCACATCTCTGGGAGAAAACTTGTTTCAAACCAGATCAACCACTTTTAAGTTGTGACTTGTTCATTAACATAGGTTAGGTACCTACTCTAGAATCTCTCTGCTATGCCTTTGACTAGCCTACTACAATGTTTTTTTTTGTCAATATGATTATTATAATGTTTCTTCATTAGTATTTTTATATTCTTTACTGCATGTAACCATTTTAAAAACAAAAGATATACCTAATTAGTTTTCTTGAATTTGTTACTTAGAATAATAAATAGTTTTAGATTTTGTCACGATATTGTACACAATAAATCACTTAAAAATCTCAAATCAATCTTAAAAATTTTATCCAACATAGCCTTCTAGAATTACTTGCGACTAATAAATCTTAATACCTACTTACATAATTATGAAAATGGTAATTGACTTCCGTTTAAAATAGTTTTAGAGGTAGGATTTTCTAGCAAATGACACTTTTATCAACATACCATATTCATAATTAAAATAAAAATTTGTTTCATTTCAGGCAGAGGCAGTTTTGGCAGAATCTACTTAGCATCAGATGATGTTGACAAAGATGTCACTAAATTGAACGCAAGATATGTAGTGAAGATAGAACCTCACACTAACGGACCCTTGTTTGTAGAGATCCACTGTCTCATTAGAACAGCACAGTCTACACAAGGTGAGAAAAAAGATGTATTGTTTATGATCTGTTCAAATCATTCATAAATTATCGGTATTCCAGCCTAATGTCCAAGGTTAAAGTCAAAGATAATGTGGACTGAGTTAATATTAATAACTTACAATAAAATAACTAAATCGTTTTAAAAACTCTTGATCTTGTGAAATCTTTGTGAACTAATATATTCTACTTGTTTCTTGTCAACAGTAAAAGAATGGCGGCTAGAACACAAACAAAAGCGAATCGGTATGCCAGTTTACATCGCCAGCGGGTCATTCACCGATGAGAGCACAGGCACTAAATACCGCTTCCTTGTCCTACCACGCTATGACATTGACCTACAAAAAATCGTCGCTAGAACTAGAGTTTTAGACCCTAAAAATGTTCTAGTACTAGCATTACAAATATTAGACGTATTGGAGTACCTACATAGTCAAGGCTACACACACTCTGATATAAAAAGTTCCAACCTAATGCTTGGTTTCGACGGCTCTAGAATTGGTAAAGTGCCCTTTGTAAAACTAACTCCATCATTCCAAAAAGATACAAAGGAGGTTGCTGTGTTATCAGGAAAACATAGACGGGCAAAGCCTACAAAATCTAGGACTTCCAACTATTATGATGATGAGGATTTCGTCATAAAAGAATCTAAGAGCCCAGACGAAGCAAGTGATAATGATAAAAGACTTGCAAATGTTAAAAAGAAGTTGAGAAAGATACTCTCTGATAGAGACAGCAGGACTCTGCACAGACATCATGCATTCAATCTCAGACAAATCTCTAACTATGTCAACTATGAAGATATGAATAGTTCTGTATGCTCGGACCAATCCTATCAGAAACTTCTAGACGATTTTGGCGACAAAAACCTGATTCGCACCACTAAAGAGTTCCAAGAAGATACAAGAAAACGCAATGCAAGGGAGAAGAGAGAGAGTGAGCCTGAAAATATTGATGAAATATATCAAGAAGCTGTGTTATCACAAACTAATGGACAAATCTATTTGTTAGATTACGGTTTAGCTTCCAAGTTTTTAGACTCTGATGGCAAACATAAAGAATTTGGTATGGATGCCAGAAAGGCCCATGATGGCACACTGGAATATAGTTCCAGAGATTCTCACATTGGAGCTCATTCCAGAAGGTCGGATTTGGAAACTCTTGGCTATAACTTACTAGACTGGTTAACTGGAACCCTGCCCTGGAAGACCACGGAAGTACTGGCTGAACCTGACCTGGTCCACGCTTTGAAGAAAAACTTCATGAGTGATATCAAACTGCTACTAAAAACGTGTTTTAAGACTGAATTCTACCCTCAATTCATGGAAAAATTCCTAGAATATGTCACAAGTCTTGACTTTACTGAGAAACCTGATTATGATTATTGTAGAAGTTTATTTAAGAGTGAACTGTTGAAAAATGGCTGTGCTAGTGATAAAGAAATGTCACTAAACTTTATTGAACCACCCATATCTCCTATGAGTCGCAAACTGTATTACTCAAAGAGATTCGGTAAGAAGAACACAACACCGAGCTTCCTTGCAAGAAACGGCATCAAGAAAACTTATGAGAGAGAAAATGTTTGTTCACTGGAAAATGACTTGAAACTGGAACTTTTGAAGCAAACATTGAACACTTCAAGTGACGGCATTCGCAAGCCTTGCGCGTCACGCAACTTCTTCATTTCAGATGCTGATTTAGTGGCCCGTCTGAAAAAAACACTAATGCCACACGACATATTTGGTAAAAAACTGTCACCTAAAAATTTGCGATCGAAAAAGAAGATTGTGCCTAAAAAACGTAGGGGTGTCCGAACTCACAGAAATAGTATCGGGAAGTTCGGTAATTTGATGGGTTCAGCGCGCCAGTTTACTTGGGCAGAAATTTTGGCTGGCAACCCTGAAGATATAATTCGCAACAGAGAGCGCAACACTGCCGCAGTGAACACAGAGTATGTTGACGACGAGACATGCAAATATAGGATCAGAAAACTATCAAATGCATCAGACAACAGTGATCTACAGTCGCCATTGATGCAAAAAGATTACTTACAAAACATGAACCCTACTTACGCTATGAAAGAAGTTATCGCGTCATTTAAGAGGAAGGTTTCTGGTAAACCTAAGGAGACTGAAGAACTTATTGAAGGTTTAGAAGGGTACACCCCAGCAATGATCAAAGTGTACAGAATGAAAGAAAAAAGGGAAGCAAAAGAGAAGTTAGATGCCCTGAAACAGCAATCATCAGCTAAGAAGGAAACTGATCAGGTCCTACCGCGTACAAGGTCTATGAGGAGTAAGAAACCAGCTGTACCAAGTTCTAGAATTACGCGAAAGAAAGGTAGCACTGACAGCAATAAGTCTGTAGTAGAAGTTGAATCAAAAGTAGTTCGTAAGTGTACTGGTAGAACAAAATCTAAGAGTAATAAAAAAGTTGCACCTAAGAAAGAAGATAAGGATGTTAGTAAGAAAGTGGAAAGAGAAGTTACAATTGTTTCCGAGCCTATTAAAATTGCGCCTAAAGAAACTAAAAGTAAGTGTTAGGCTGATTTTAGAGTCGCGCTGACCGCACGCTGACCGTCGGCGCTGACAGCCTCAAACGTATGAACTTCAAGGGAGCGTTTTAGAATAACGCGTAGCTATCAGCGCGTGCGTTCCATACGTTTCGGCTGTCAGCGCCGACGGTCAGCGTGCGGTCAGCGCGACTCTAAAATCAGCCTTATTCTGTATTACGAAATCCGTTCGAAAAATTTGAATGATATTCTGTGGTTAAAAATAAACTCGCTGAATGTGTAAGGCCCTAAGACCTGCTGTCGCATCGCCGGTGATAAACGAGAAGCGGGTAGAGCTTGCAACTAAAGCGAGCAACGAGTGGCGAGCGCGCGACGGCAACGAGCAATTTCTCGCTGGTATGCCAATAAATCAAGCATGAGTCTCTCAGTAGCTCTTGTCGCTGCGACAAACGAGTTCTCGCCGGGCGGTGCTGTGAACAGTCAACTATTTATATGTTTCTCTTTTACTTACATGGGACCTACAATTTTGTACAGACGTCAGCTGCACATCAAGCTACTACAATCTCTCAAATTTCTTTAACCTTTTGACCGCCACACGTCAAAAAATCAAAAACGTGCTCTCGGCGTCAGTCTGTCATGTAGTCGAACCGTGGCGTGCTGGGCACATTTTGGTTTGTCATACATGACTGGCGGTCAAAAGGTTAATAGATTTTCAACTTTATCACTAACACATAAGGTTCAAAATTGGGAATATTTGACAGTTTCGGGTAGCTGTACGTTTCTTGAAAGAGAAAATCGTTGATAGCTAGTCGCTTCCTCGTCGGCGGCGGTGGGACTGGTGTCTACGGTCCTAAACAGAGTTATAACACTTGCCACGACTTTGCCCGACATATCTTACATCTTTTTTGGCATCCTAACGACCAGCGGCGTCGACGGCCTGTCTTTCAAATAGTACTTTACATAATTTTCTGTTTTCTCCTTTCAGAAGCATCACCAAGAAAAAAATGCATTACAGTTGTCACCAACAGGAGGTGGTTGAGAAGTAGTAAACGCAAGAAGTGATAAATTCACATTCAAAATGTTCCATTTCTAATTTTCTAGATTGACGTGTATGAGTGTCGCTTTTCAAATCCATAGGCTAAGTTTTAATGTAGGTACCGCCTTGACAATTTATTTTATTATCAAATCTTGAACGGGAATTATTATTCAATAATATCCGTTTTTTCTTAATTGATTGAGAGATTGACGGTGTAATGTTGACCCACCATATTTTTTTTATTTGCATATAAAAATTATTGAGGTAAATGAATGATTGAACAAAACTGTGATTAATTTGAAATAATTTGTGTGAGTTAGATGTACGTAACATATTTGTCGTGATTTAGATAAGCCCGTTTGATTGAAATCTTCAGAAAAGTGGGCTAATTCGAATATTTTTTGCATTTATAAAATAATTGGTTTTTCCAAGTATCCATGTGATACTTTGGCCGTCTTCATCACTGTCGGCTTGACGTTCCTTTGTGTAATTCCTTAATAAAAATCATTTTGTTTTAAAGTTTGTTGTTTTCTTTTGGAAATTAAAAACCTAAAAGTTTCTAAGACCATGTTTTTGTGCAAACCTTTAGTCATGGCGCAGTTAAGCTGTCATGTATGAAGCAACTGCAACTGATTAGTTGCTCTTGTGGAAGTTTCCACAATATTTGACTATTGTCACGTAATATAAGTTGCGAATCACTAATCGATTCAGGTCATAGATTTCACGTGAAAACTATATGAAGCTCAAGCAGGAGTAATAGTGTGCGCATAAGGCTGCGACATGGCAAACGCGTTTGGCACTACCTACGCCTTTATAAAGTTCCACTCCACACAACTTTCTAAAGGTTCCTTCTACCTTACCGGCCGGCTTTACCCCTCCCCCCTCAGATTATCATTGGCAGAATTGTGTTATCAGTATATTTATAGCTAGCAACCCACATGGATTTCGGAAAATGACATTGATGGATTGATAGAGTTTGACGTATGTACTTGACAAATTGACATTGACAGTTGACACTTCAGTGATTTGGTTGTTGTACCGAATGATGGGTTTATTTTATTATTCTAATTAATCAATTGCATAAATTGCCGACTCGTCCACTACAGTGATAGTGACAAGTCATTAGGCCGCCAAATTATTAATTTGTATCCATTCAAATTCCTCACGTACATGACTTAACCTAAAAGTTCCTAATAATAAAATTCTCATGTAAATTCGTGTTTATTTGAATTAATAATGGAAAGTGAAGCAAAAAATGTGATTCGAGTTGGTTCGAGAAAGAGTGAGGTATGTACTAAATCATCGTATCCTATTATTTTGTTGTAGTAAACAGTTCAACATTACGTGAATCTTGCTAAGTACCTACGTAACTTTATGTGACTGCACTGTTTCCAACCCGTTTTCAAAATTCTTGTATTATCATATCGTACCTATGTTTTTTACGTAATTATTCTTCATTTTCAAGGTCTCAAGTTACATGGATTTACATTTATTCTATATTTATATATTTATTTGACCTCATTAAACTTTGGTATTACCCCTAAGACGACCCACTGACCTTATTTTCAAATAGACAAATGTGTCAAAATGTTGTTGTTTTTTTTTTAAAGGAAAGTCAAATCTTGAGAGATAGAATTCTAACATCATAATTAACATTTCTAAGAAAAATCCTACAAATAATAAATGTGAAAATTTGTATGTTTGGATGTTTGTTACTAAATCATGCAAAAACAGCTGAACGGATTAGGATGAAATTCGGCACACTGGTAGTTTATAACCTGGATTAACACTAGGATACTTTATATCCCAGTCATATTTTCCTGTGGGATAATTTACTACCTCCGCACGAGTGACCAGCAACAACAATAAGTAACAAATTGTTCTCATGACCTTTGATTCCTTAAAACACTATAACCCACTTTCCTACACTCAGTTATTAAATTATTGTAGATATACAAGCTAATAGCTAATTGACCTCTTTTGAAATAAGAGTGAAATTAGATTACAAAACAAATCAGTACCTAGTTCTCAAGTTTCACAAGTACTAATAAGTATCAATTTCCTGTATCAAGTAGAAGTATTGAATGTTCAATAGAGAAACTGGCTGACTTGCAAACTTAAATAAATGTTTACACAGATGTTTTTAAAACTTTATTCAATTTTACACAATTTACTCTGATCATGAAATACCCTTGTTTAATTACAAGAGTTATTATGTAATTTTTCGGTTCATCTGCTTCCCCCACCCTTAATTAATATACTGATATTATTATATGCATTATTATATTATTATTATCTAGAGAAAGTAGTTACCTAATGACTTACACCTGTATTACAAGGAAACATTTTTTTTTAACTAACTATAGTTTTAAGTTCATGTAGGTATTATAAATTCAAACTCAAGGCATTTATTTCAATTAAACCATTTACGGGCACTTTTGAATTGTCAAACTAATTACCAGCTGCAGATATAATATTTATCTCAATATCATTTATTGCAGAGGTGAAAAAACACAATCTTAAAGACACCTCTATGTCTGAAATAGGCCCTCCTACCTCAGACAACTTTAGACCTGTCTAAGAGAGCTGGGTGATCTGTAACTCAGGAGCCGTCCTGAGTTACACATCACCTGCCTCTCTCAGATAGGACATTATTATCTACTTAAAATGCTAACATCATGTTGAATTGCAAATATATTTCTATATTTGCAATTCAACATGATGTTGAAGAAGAAGGTTGTTACTAACATTATTTATTTTTGTTTCAGCTGGCTCTTATACAAACCAACTATGTAATTGACTGTTTAAAGAAAATAAATCCTGAGAGGGACTTCACTGTAGGTAAGTAACATAAAATATTAAGTTACAGGAGGTCAGCTGCATAGATGAAACTCCTTGCTATAGATAGAGCCTATGGATAACTGTCTATGACTATGTAATCAGTTCATTGACTTTTAAACATTGAAAAATAGTGACTCAGTGATTGGCTGACTTTAAAATAAAATTACCTAGGGAGTTCCCCTTTTCTCAAGCAACATTTTAGGACAGAGAATTTCTTAAAGCATAATCAGCCTATAATGTTCCCACTGGTGGGACACAGGCCTCCTGTCTTCGAGTCTATTTGAGAGGGAGTGGGATATAATCTTCACACAATCCCACTGCGGGTTGGATTTCACAGTTCTAGAATGTTTGGTTAGGACAAGCTGTTTTCATCACAATGTTTTCCTTCACCGTTTTGAGAGCAGTGACTGGTGATGAAATTATTAACATAAAGTAAGGCGCCTGTCTGCGTTCGAACCCTCGACCTACAACACGGTAAGTCGGGGCCATACCACTGATCCTTAAAATGAAGTTAACACATTTTAGTCAAGTTGTGTCTAATTTTAAGAAACTTTCCGACTACCTTTGGAAACCAAACTTACAGACTGTAAGGGTTTCTAGGGAAAGTTAATTTAATCATTAGGAATTTCAGCATTTAAGAGCGTTTACGCCGTACGGCATTTCATACAAACTTTCAAGCCCTTATTTTTCGAAATGAATGAACCGATTTTAATGAAACTTCATAGGCATAAGCAGGATACAAAGGTCTAAAAAGTTAGTAGAGAACATTTTCGAAAAATAGTGTTACAGTCAAATTAGACCGATTTTAAATTTTCCATAGAAACAGAGATTTCCAGTTATCTTTTTTTAAATAAGACATTTCGAAAATGTTCTCTACTAACTTTTTAGACATTTGTATCCTGCTTATGCGTATAAAGTTTCATTAAAATCGGTTCATTCATTTCGAAAAATAAGGGCTTGAAAGTTTGTATGAAATGCCGTACGGCGTAAACGCTCTTAAGCTGCTTAGGACAAAAAATACGCAAAAATTACAGTTTTTGATGAAGCTGAAGCAATTTGATCTAATCTAATGAAGCAACTTCTATAAAAGTATCTACAATACAGGTAATCATAAAATAAATTGTAGGTGCTTAGGGTAAATAAAATTACCTATAATTACTAGAGTTACTTCGCGACGTCAGAAATCATAGTTTTGTACCTATTTCCTGGTAGGTACTGTATGACATTATGGTATAAATAAGTATGTTAATTTATTATGTACCATATTCTATTATCAAGAAAATAGACTGTAAATCTTTCTAAGCCCATATTGCCCATACTTCTCATACGAAACTACCTTTTGGAAGGGGGAACGAGAATAAATTTTATTTTTTTGTAAATTTTGACGTTTAAAACTGCTAATTATGTGCGTATCCTATCCTTACATAATATAGATAGAACAAAGTCGCCGAAATGTCTGTACGCGCATAACTTCCGAATGACTGCACCTAATTGAATAATTATTTTTTAGGGTTCCGTACCCAAAGAGTAAAAACGGGACCCTACCACTAAGACTCCACTGTTCGTCTGTCACCAGGCATCTCACATATCATATCATAAACCGTGAAAGCTAGACAGTTGAAAGTATTTCTGTTGCCGCTTTATCAAAAAATACTAAAAACAAATAAAATAAATATTTAAGGTGGGCTCCCATACAACAAACGTGTTTCTTTCGGCGTTTTTTGCCTTGTGGTACGGAACCCTTCGTGTGCGAGTCCGACTCGCACTTGGTCAGTTTTTTTATTGTGTTCGATATTGCCAGGACAAGCTTTCTATGAAAGAAAATTTCGGAAATTCGAAAAAAAAGATTGCACCCGTGCGAACCTATGACGTGCCGCGGCCGCTAGTTTGAAATAAATTATTTGATTTTGATTTGTTTTTTGTGCTTTACATACCGAGACCTCTCCGTGGCTCGGAAAGGACGCTATGCTATTGTTCCCGGCTGACATTCGTAGATCTTTGACATTCGTTACGGGTCCTCAGAAGCCCGAAAGTTTGACAACTAACGGGTATCGTATCTAGTACTATTATCGGATACTGCTGAACGCGGGGTCCTGGGTTCGAGTCCCAGGCCGGGCAAAGTGTTATTGGGTTTTTGGTTTTACATAAGTAATTTCTTTGTAGCAGCCCGGAGTTTGGGAGTTGGCGGTGTGACACTCCCGTGCCTCGGAAAGCATGTTAAGACGATGGTTCTGCGCCTATTCTCTCTCCGGTGGTGTCGGATTGCCGTCCAATCGGACTATGAGAGTGAGGGAAGAGAGAGCTAGTGCACCTGTGTCTAGGCACACACTTTGCACTATAATATCTCGCGCCGAAGGCTCCGCTGAGAATGGCCGCGATGGCCTAAATTTGGTCTGGAGGACTATTCTTATTATTAAGAGGAGTCTCATTGTTTATTCCAGTTACCATGACAACACTCGGAGACCGCATTTTAGACGTATCACTGCCCAAAATAGGAGAGAAGTCACTCTTCACAAAGGATTTAGAAGATGCACTGAGGAATGACACTGTGGACTTTGTAGTACACTCGCTGAAGGACCTACCTACCACGCTACCTGAAGGATTGGCTATTGGCGCTGTTTTTGAAAGGTAAGAATGATCAAAATCCATACTAATATTATAAATGCAAAAATGTGTCTGTCTGTTACATCTTCACGCTCAAACCGCTGAACCGATTTAGATGTGGTATAGAGATAGTTTGAGTCCCGGGAAAGGACATTATTCCCACGGGACACACAAGGCGCTGCTAGTATCCAAATAAAAGAAAGATATATTATATCATCATCATCTGCCAGCCTTTACCCAACTACGTTGAAGTCGTCTTCCAGTCTAACAGGATGCAGCTGAATACCAGTATTTTACTTGGAGCGACTGGTTATCTGCCCTCCATGACTCAGTTACTGGGTAATAGGTACGTTACCCCTTGGTAAAACTGGTTGCGACTGGTAGGGACATCTACGCGAACTGAAACAAAATGTACCTATTCAGTACATGATTCTGAACCCATTTTTTTTTTTTTTTGGGTGGGAAGTCGTTGGAAGGGAGTGTCAGACTCTTACTGACTAAAACCCACCCGTGTTCCTTCCTTAGCCCTTTATGTTCCGGGCCAGCGGTAGCCCCTTCGGACAATCCCGCTGACCCCGGCATTCTGAACCCCTTGCGTTGAATATTTACGAAGGTCATAAAAAAAAAGATTTGCTGTTCCATGCATTTTGACCGCTTGGGTATTTCATTTCTCGATGGCCCTGCCACCCTGTAAATCGAGATTAAATGGCGCCCTTTTCTGAATGTTAGAGGTAGGAAGAAACTAAAGAATGTCACTTGTGCTCACTCGTTACCGTTCCCATGAAATGGATGATTAGCTTGTAACAAGGAATTCATTTGTTAATGAAACAATTTAAGAGCGTTTACGCCGTACGGCATTTCATACAAACTTTCAAGCCCTTATTTTTCGAAATGAATGAGCCGATTTTAATGAAACTTTATACGCATAAGCAGAATACAAAGATCTAAAAAGTTAGTACTTAGAGAACATTTTCGAAAAATAGTGTTACAGCCAAATTAGACCGATTTTAAATTTTCCATAGAAACAGAGATTTCCAGTTATCTTTTTTTAAATAAGACATTTCGAAAATGTTCTCTACTAACTTTTTAGACCTTTGTATCCTGCTTATGCGTATGAAGTTTCATTAAAATCGGTTCATTCATTTCGAAAAATAAGGGCTTGAAAGTTTGTATGAAATGCCTTACGGCGTAAACGCTCTTAATAGCCACCATAATATTCTTATTAGCTTTCTAAACTTACTGCTAAACGCAAAAATTTTGCGAAGCAGCAGCAAATTCTGCGATGCCTCTGGTATTGCACATGACTAGGAATATGTCTGACGTTCGAAAAGTGCTGATTTTCAGCCTAATTTGAATAAATTACTTTTGATTTTGACTAAAGGCGGCGCGCGGCGGTGACCATTTTCCAGCATCCTATCAATCTCAATCTGAATCATTCTGACGAATATTGCTGATCCATTGCTTCATGTGTTCGAAGAATTGGTCTGCTCAGCAACGTAACTAACGCAATGAATGTTGTGGAACTGTAAAAATTAAAACCATTCCTACTGTGTTACGCCACTATCCCGCTGGTCTTTAGCATCCAACTAGCTTGTGCCCGCGACTTCGTCTGCGTGAAATGTATCGTATGACACTTGGCAATACTGTAGCATTCCATTAGTGAAAGAATTTTCGGAATCGGATCAGTAGTTCTGAAAATAACCCCCTACATACTTTACCTCTCTTCACAAATTTTTCCTCTGCAATATTAGTACTTATAGATAACATAAAACACAGTCTTAAATTATCTAACAGCCGCGACTTACATACATTAACAATAATGCCAAAATTAGTCAGTGGTGGTTATTTTAATATTATCGCACGTGTTTACTAATATCCTGTGCAGGTTTCCCTTATCACTTACGAATTACTGAGTCACGTCGGCGCCGCCGTCGGGCCGGTAAAATGTAAAATCTAAACTAATAACTAGCATCAAGAATGAGGCTATAACATGCAAAAAGAATTTTTCAAATCGGACTGGTAGTTCCAGAAAACGAAATAATAGCGCATGCAGGCGATGCGATACGACGGGGTGGGTCGGGGAAACAAGAATTTTGACGCAGACAAAGTCGCGGGTAGAAGCTAGATAGTAGTATTATTGTACTGTTTGAAGTTCAACGCATTCGGTAATATTTACGGAGTCATGATGATAGTGATACTGTATCATTTTATTAGAGTTCCGTATAAAAACGGAACCCTATTACTAAGACTTCGCTGTCTGTCCGTCTGTCCGTCTGTTCGTCTGTCCGGCTGTCCGTCTGTCCGTCTGTCTGTCTGTCTGTCACCAGGCTGTATCTCAAGAACCGCGATAGCTAGACAGTTGAAATTTTCACAAATTATGTATTTCTGTTGCCGCTATAACAATAAATACTAAAAACAAAATAAAATAAATATTTAAGGGGGGCTCCCATACAACAAACGCGATTTTTTTGCTCTTTTTTGCTCGATACCAAAAATGGCAACAGGTAGGCACTTGAAATATTCACAAAATACTCAATTGTATTTTAACTTTAATAATAAATAATAAAATAAAATAAATATTTAAGGGCGGCTACCATACAACAAACATGTTTTTTTCGGCGTTTTTGCCTTGTGGTACGGAACCCTTCGTGTGCGAGTCCGACTCGCACTTGGCCCGTTTTTTTCCTTTTTGCTCGGCTCCTAGGGGTCATACATAATTATCATGATGTTAATATAGCCTCTAGCCTTCCTCAAGAATTAGGCTATCAAATGCAAAAAGAATTTTTCAAATCGGACTGGTAGTTCCAGAAAACGAAATAATAGCGCGTGCTGGCGATGCGATACGACGGGGTGGGTCGGGGAAACAAGAATTTTGACGCAGACAAAGTCGCGGGTAGAAGCTAGATAGTAGTATTATTGTACTGTTTGAAGGGCAACGCATTCGGTAATATTTACGGAGTCATGATGATAGTGATACTGTATCATTTTATTAGGGTTCCGTAGCCAAATGGCAAAAACGGAACCCTTATAGATTCGTCATGTCTGTCTGTCTGTCTGTCCGTCTGTCTGTCTGTCTGTCTGGCCGTCCGTATGTCACAGCCACTTTTCTCCGAAACTATAAGAACTATACTGTTGAAATTTGGTAAGTAGATGTATTCTGTGAACCGCATTAAGATTTTCACACAAATATAGAAAAAAAACAATAAATTTTAGGGTTCCCCATACTTAGAACCGAAACTCAACATTTTTTTTTTAATCAAACCCATACGTGTGGGGTATCTATGGGTAGGTCTTCAAAAATGATATTGAGGTTTCTAATATCATTTTTTTCTAAACTGAATAGTTTTCGCGAGAGACACTTCCAAAGTGGTAAAATGTGTGTCCCCCCCCTGTAACTTCTAAAATAAGAGAATGATAAAACTAAAAAAAATATATTACATATTATTAATGATGATTAAGAATATACTAGTATTTTACGTGGAGCGACTGCCTATCTGACCTTAACAACCTCGACTCGACCTCGACCGTCAACTCCTCTACGAATGACAGCCGGGGCCAACGGCTTAACGTGCTTTCCGAGGCACGGCGGGATCTCAGTATTTAATGGATGTGGATGGTCACCTATTCACGGGTTGACCTCGTCTAATGTAGTAACCTTGGATCGGTCCGTACGGCTATTATTATTTAGCCACGAACCCCTGAAAAGAGTGACAGGTATCTGAAGTAATATTTTAAATAAATAAATTTTTCTTTCAGAGAAGACCCAAGAGACGCGCTTGTACTCCGCGAAGACTTCAAAGACCACACGTTAGCTACACTACCAGAAGGCTCAGTTATAGGTAATTATTGTTTAAGACATCTGCCTAGCTTTTTTCCCAACTATGTTGGGGTCGGCTTCCAGTCTAACCTGATGCAGCTGAATAGTTGAATACCATTATTTTACATGAAGCGACTGCGTATCTGACCTCCACAACCTAATTACTGGGTAATACGATACCCCTTGGTAAGATTGTTTGTGTAATACTTTCGGGCTTCTGACGACCTGTAACGACTGTCAAAGATCCACAAATGTCAACCGGGACCGGGTGTGTTTTCCGAGACACGGAGGAGTCTTGGATCTGACCTCCACAACCAATCTACAGGGTAACACAATACCCCTTAGTAAGAGCGGTTTCACCCACATAAGTGTCGATCACGTGGGAATATCGGGATAAAAACTATCCTATGTCCTTTCCCGCGACTCAAACTATCTCTATACCAAATTTCATCTAAATCGGTTCAGCGGTTTAAGCGTGAAGAGGTAACAGACTCTCCTGCCCTTATACCAATTTTTTTTTTGCATTTGATAGCCCAATTCTTGAGGAAGGCTATAGGCTATTTAACATCAACCTATGACCCTTAGGAGCCGCGCAATAAGAAAAAAAGTCAGAAAGAACGGTAAGCAAAAACGATGTAATAGCGCGAGCAAGCGATGAGGTGCGACGGGGTGGGTCGGGAGAACAAAAAATTTCACGCAGGCGAAGTCGCGGGCAGAAGCTAATTTCTTAATATTCAAGATACAATTTACAAATAGTTCCGACATTTTGTTTTATAAATGACCCTAACTTTATCAATAGCTAGGTAACGGTAAGTCTAACACAATACATTGTTTTCTATACCCACTGCTTATCGTGAAAGCTATTCAATTGATTGAGTATTTAATTAACTATAGGTATAATATTCATTTATTATGTCGTGAGGAAAGTATGAATGTCGATGGCCTACCCAAATGAGCCTACCCAAAAAATCAAAACGCGGCCTACCCAAATGTCCTTTCTTCGGTATTGTTCGTCGAATCGTTGAGCTCGTCAAGCTCGGAGTTGAGCTGCACGATTTTAGACACATGCGTGCACTGACTGGACAGGTGCGCTCAATCTGTGTGGTTCTTTCCTCAAAAGACCATTTCAGACACCAATCTACATGGTCTTCACATGATCTGACCAAGATTTTGTCTGGACTTTAACCCTTTAACCGCTTGTGTCGCATGCGACACATATTTCCGTGCCCCTACCGCTCGTGTCGTATTTCTGCGACAGAGAACATGCATGATTTTTTCGTTCTATTCAACGATTGCCTCCTCCTCATTTGTTGTAGGTATTATTTTACCGATTCAGGTATTCAGCTACATCCGGTTTGATTGGAAACCGACCCCAACATAGTTGAGAAAAGGCTAGGCAGATGATGATGATGATTATTTTATCGATTTGTAGC
Source organism: Mesoligia furuncula (assembly GCA_916614155.1). Lineage (NCBI taxonomy): Eukaryota > Metazoa > Arthropoda > Insecta > Lepidoptera > Noctuidae > Mesoligia > Mesoligia furuncula. Next base: position 15,165,600 of record OU744815.1, on the reverse strand, counting down.
CGCGCGCTAGGGGCACGGCAATTGATATTTAGCCAAGGGCTTAAAAGGTTAAAAGAGACTGTGTGACACCAAGGGCTTAAAAGGTTAAAAGAGACTGTGTGTTAAAAAAATATGATTGACGTGTAAAAGTGTTTGTACAAACCTACCTACAGAAAATAAATCATTTATCATTAAAATGCTGGGAACAGCTGATTTTTTTATTTTTTTTGGTCCCATAGTAAAAATTGTTCATAATGATGAGTACAATGACCTCTTAAAAGGTTGTTGGTGTTTTTCCAATAACCCTGTATTAGTATACATTTTGCAGAGCGCCAGACTTATGTAAGTTTCTGAGAGCGACCTATATTTTATATGCACTTGAGTTTCTATCTATAGCTACTTATCTTGTACGAGAACTTATCTTGTATGTATCTTTTATGAGGAGATAACACATTTTGTTAACAACAACACTCCTAAAATTCAGGTTTTTAGTGTTCTTGATTCAAACTTTTGTTACTTAACACTTTGCGGGACACTTAACGCCTCTCGACGTAATAACAATAAAACTTCTATTGTGTCTCGTTCAGTGTCCTTCAATGTGTTAAACTCTCGCCTACTTTCCATGGGGGTAGGCAGAAATTACAGAATACCACCTGCTAGTGCTACGATCCTTACATACTCCTTATACGTCTAACTTATTATAGCTTTTTTAATATTTTTCCTCGGGATCCTCTCAATATTGACAATCTTCTAAAAACCGTTCCTTTTCGCTGTCTTTTACGATTCAAGGCTCTTGTTCAGTTATAGCTGTTTACGGGCTGATACAGTATTTTTATCTCACGAAGCGGCGCGCGCTTTATTTGTGGGTACCAAGTGTACAAACACTGCTGTGAATGTGTGTGTAAGGCCGCTATCCCACTGGTGTTTATGAGCGTTGGCGCTTCTCCAACGTCTGCGCAGCGCTAACGTTGCGCAGACGCGACGTTAACGTTGCGAGTTTCTTGCAAATTACAGCATGTGTGCGACGTTGACGTTGCTTTCAGCGGATGTAACGCTTGCCACTAGAAACTTGCGACGTTAACGTCGCGTCTGCGCAACGTTAGCGCTGCGCAGACGTTGGAGAAGCGCCAACACTCCTAAAATGCCAGTGGGATAGCGGCCTAAGAGCAGAAGCTCTCGGTATCGTCAAAGACAATGGTGAAGTCGGAAGTGAGTGTGTGTGCGTGTGGGTACGTTCTGGCGCTACTCTTCTCCACGCAAACATTCACAGCGTATTTGTAGGTAAACTTGGTCACCACAAGTAAAGCGCACGTCGCTTCGTGAGATAAAAATACTATAAGAGAATGACCGATAAGTAATTGGAAACCTTTTTATTGTAGTGCATAATATAAATGTATGTTGTACTTACACTTACACCAAAGACTACCTGTACTATTGTCCCTCTCCTTTTAAACCCGTCCAAAGGTTGTCTTTAAAAGATCGATTTTAAAGATAAGACCGCCCATTGTGTTACCCTATGTAAAATTAGTACTTTAATATTTAAAATTCATATGGTAAAAAATCTATCATTGTTGGGTAAAGTCGTCAGTGTACAAACGCCAACAACAAAATTTGCCATCCAACTTCTAATGATAGGCGACTCAAAAGAAGTTCATTTAAAAAGCATCAAGTTTTACCTTTCATAGAGCTGTGCTACATAAATCTTCGGGTCGGCACACTCGATTCGGCAGTATTTTTTTAACAACGAAACCGACCCGAAGCAATTACTACGCTTATTCAGGTTTTATTCGGCTCGTATCGATGAGTCTCCTGAAGCGGAGACTCGATATGTGTATCCTGCCCATCCTAACCTACGGGGCTCAGACCAGTCACCGAATCACAAAAGTTCCGCCTTGGGGTATGCCAAAGAGCGATGGAACGCAGTGTTCTGGGTGTAAAAAGAATAGACCGAGTTCGGAATACCACGCTGTGCTCCAAAACGGGTATTATAGACGTGGGCAGAAAGGCTGCCAGGCTAAAATAGGATTGGGCGGGCCACATCAGCCGAATGCAGGACGACCGATGGGCAAAGCTTTCCATGCAATGGGTACCACAGGACGGACGACGTCGCCGAGGCCGGCCTAGAAAGCGATGGCGAGATGACCTAGATGCACATCAAGAAGGCTGGTTTGAGGTGGCGCACGGAAAAAGAGTCTGAAAGGATATGGGGGAGGCCTTTGCCCAGCAGTGGGACAATAGGCTAAATATAAATAAATAATTCGGCTCGTGCCCGTCAGTAAAGTTAGACATGAGAATTTTGCCATGTTGGTATCCTCTTATATCTCATGCATTTACTTTATCTTATCCCCCAGGAACATCTTCCCTCCGCCGCACAGCACAACTACGCGGCTCATACCCCCAACTCAGCGTAGTGGATGTACGCGGCAACCTTAATACGCGACTACGCAAACTGGACACCACCGGACAGTACGCCGCGTTGTTGCTAGCCAGCGCTGGGTTGCAACGGATGGGATGGAAGGATAGGATATCTAAGGTAACGTGAAGGTTCTTTAGATGGAATAAGAGCATCAATCTTACAGCTTACCAAAACTCACCTAAACTCTAATTCTAAGCCTCATAAAATAAAACTTTATTTTACTCTGATCACTCTAAAATAAACTTTTTGACTGGAGTATAAAAAGTTTATTTTAGAGAGTTCATATTATTTATTTATGAAGGATATATACAGGATTTATATACTTATACCCCACAAAATTAAAAGTAAAGTCAATTAGTGCGGATACTATGTATATAATAGGTATGCTATATGGGTAATAATCTAGTATTAAATGGAAAAAAAACTAAGTGCATAAGATTTTCTTTACCAAATGTCAAGGGTAGTGATTGTGAGATAATATTGAATCAAGAGAAACTAGAATTCGTCGATGAAACTGTTTTCCTAGGGATCACGCTCGACTCAAGGCTACAATGGGGTCCTCATTTAAAATCTCTTGCAGGACGGCTAAGTTCAGCAGCTTATGCTGTCAGAAAAATCCGTCAATTTACTGATGTAGATACCGCGAGACTAGTCTATTTTAGTTACTTTCATAGTATCATGTCTTACGGTATTTTACTTTGGGGACGGGCTGCAGACAACGATTCTATTTTTATTCTGCAGAAAAGAGCCATCAGAGCCATATATAATCTCCGCAGGCGCGATTCTCTAAGGGAACTGTTTAAGGAAATTAACATCATGACGGTGCCTTGTCAATATATCTATGAAAACATCATGTATGTAAGGAAAAATTTACATCTTTTTAGTAAAAGAGGTGAAAGACATAATTATAGTACTAGAAATAGGGACCTATTAGTTCAACCAGGTTTCAGACTGGCTAAAGTAGATTCATCTTTTATGGGGTACTGTCTAAAATGTTATAATAAAATACCTCCCCACATTCTTCAACTGAATGAGACAAAATTTAAATCTTGTATAAAACGCACACTATGCAGTCAGGCGTATTATAAGTTAGGGGATTACATCACTGACAAAAATGCCTGGCTCAATGCTAGTCCTGCTCCACAACTAATTGACTAACACTTGAAAATACTGTTGGAGCTGCTGAAGATTGTAAGACTATCCTTGCATTGTATAAACTCAATTTCCTTTGTATTGTATAATTGCATAGCACAGATGTGAGTTCTATGTAATCTATAGCTACCATTTACTGGGTAATAATATATCTTTCATTGACTTGAATATTCCCTGGCGGCTGATAGTGTGTCATGCTCACTCAAATGTCTCGCTGGCGGTGGCGTGTATGTTGGATCATTTAGCTCCCTTCAAAGTGGTTGAGCTGAATGGTGCTGATATATACGTCATGTTCGTGAACGGGCGCCGTCAGTTGGGACTGGTCATCACTTAGCCGCCTGGGCTTATTTTAATTGTTTTAATTTTGGATTGTTGTTTTGTTACTATTTGTTGTATTCTGGACGCTCTTAACGCGGACATCTTTTTATTTTTTTTTACATCGTTCTCACATTATATAATCATAAATTCAAAAGAAGTGATGTAACAAATGTTTTTGTAAAATGTAATTTAAAAAGAGTGTCCATGGAGTTTCTTGCCCGTTCTTCTCCATAGGTACCTACGCTTTGGAATGGGCAACTAGCTTCATATTTTTATGACTGACCGACTTCTTGACAATTCAAAAGTGCCTGTTAAAGGTTTAATTGAAATAAATGCTTTGAGTTTGAGTTTGAGGTAGGTTGCGTGGAAGCCCCAACAGCATACTGAAGACATTGGTTGGCAAGGTGAACAGCCCCTTTATTAGGCACTGGGTGCAGAGACACGTGCCAACAATTGTTGAGCCACATAGTTGTTGTTAGGTTATAGTTTGTAAGTTTTACTAATATAGTTTTTAAGTTGTTGTTACTAATTCTATATGAATTGTGTGTATTTTTATATGTGATCCGCAATAAACGATATTATTATTTTACCCCCAGTACTTACTCCAACTACTCTAAAAATAAACTTTTTCATAATCAAGTACCTACAGAACCCGGCCATTTAATATATCGATGGTTCCTCGAGTTAAAAAAATGTCCCGATTTATAGATCGTCTTTTCTATCGGCACTGTATACGAAAACTATATTGTCTTATCCCGAATACTCTAAAATTTTTTTTTTATGTGCAGATTCTACCATGTGCAGACATGAAGTACGCAGTGGGTCAGGGAGCGCTTGCCGTCGAATGCCGGGCAGATAACACGAATATACTAAACATGCTTGCACCTTTCAATCATGCTGAAACTTACTGCAGGATCCTGGCTGAAAGGAGCTTCCTCAAGACTTTGGGTATGTCTCCCAATTTCAAAGCTTAACTTGAATCCAATTACTTAATTTTGTATTTTAGCGTTATGCAATTTAAGTTCATTTCTAATTGACCATTGACAAAAGGTCCTAAATTTAATAAATGTTGGTTTGAGGCTGAAATCCATAGAGCGAGCTTAGACTTTACCCAAGATTAGTACAGTAAGCGTTTCATACTAAAAAATTACCTTATTCATTTAAGTTTAAAGTTTATATTCGTATGAAACTGAAACGCTTGACAACAGTCGCTTAAAGAAGTATTTACATTAATTTCATACGAATAAGGTTGATTTCGTTTACTGTACCTACTTAATTTGAGGAAAGTAATTATCAAGTATTTCAACCACAAACTTAGGAAGAAATTGGAATTTTAGAACATGAAGGAGATTCAATTTGAGAGTTTACAGAAAAGTGATATTTAATTACGAATTCTGGGAAATTTACAAAAATTCATAAAAAATGAGTTTTCCCGAATCCCTTGAATTTTCGCTTAGGCTAGCTAGGTCTAAGGGCCTATGCACACCACGTTTTTTAAACGCGCCGTTGACACGCGTTTGTAGCGATGCAGACGCGATTCGCACGCGAGTCAGATACTGGCACGCACTGCTCTGTAGGATAAAAGCGCGCCGTCGACGCACGTTTCTAAAACGCGCGTCGACGGCGCGTTTAAAAATGGTGGTGTGCACAGGCCCTAAAGTTCTAAAAATCCTTATTAAAAATATGGGCGTTAAAATACTATTCAGGAAATCAGGGTATTATGGTATTTGCATACCTAAACCCAAAAAGTAGAAGTGTCTGTACCAAACCAATAAGGTCGTAAAATACTATACAAAAATTCCAACTAAAACCTTGTTTACAGGTGGTGGTTGCAGCGCCCCTGTCGGCGTATCAACAAGTCTAAAACCAATAGACTCGCAGTTCAAACTCTGCATAAACGGCGCAGTATGGAGTATCGACGGCAAAACAAAACTGGACCACGCATTACAACAAACTTTCGTTCAAATCAAACGCACACAAAAACACAAACTCAGTCCCACAGAAGAAAACGAATGCAAAAAGGTGAAAATCGACACCGGTGAGTCAGAAAACGAAATCTTATCCCCAACAGAAGTACTTAATGACAAAAATATTGATAAAAAAATAAGTAACTGTGAGGACAAAGAAGTTGAAAGTGACACACGTATATTTTGTGGTCTGACTGTGAATCCTAGTATGCCTGTAGATGTTATTATTAAATGTGATAACTTAGGGAGGGATTTAGCGAATGCTCTCATAGATAAAGGCGCTCTAGAGGTCATGAAAGTTACACAGGACATGATCAGGAATTCTGTTGCCGAAAAGAAATCATGATTGATACTTTTTTTTAGAAGTGATGCTGTATTTTATGAGGTTCTTAGGAAAAAGGTGGTCTTATGAAAATATTTTAAATTTATCTAAGTAGGTATGCAAAACTTGCTTTGTATGTTCAGCTAAAAAGAACTGGGATTATGAATTTGTAATCGCCTCGCGATGATTTCCTTCACCGTTTTGAGAGCAGGGGCCACCACTGTTCCAGTGACTGCCTAAGAACCTCATTTTCACTACACCTAAATTAAAATGAATGCCCAGATAAAACCTCGCTGATCGATTTTCAACGTTCGGCTCAGCTTCAGCTGTAAATTAAAAATGTTTGTACTGCGTCAAACATATAATAAATACTGTGTTTGTAATTTTGTATATAAATTGTAAAAAGAATATTTTTATGACGCGAAATCGGATGCAAAGTTTTTGTGTAATAAATTGTAAATTACAGTTTAACTCGAATTTTTTATAATGTAAAAGATTTAAGGAAAGTATGTTTTTGTTTTAATTATAATAATTGTGGAACATGGCTGACTATCATGCAACGACATACCTATGTTTCATTCATTTTTGTCGACTTAATGTTGAGCCACGGAGTAGCTAATAAATGGAGTGCCAATGTGCAGAAAATTAATTTATGTTGCAGTCAGCAATAAACTAATAAGTTATGAATTTATCTTGCAATTAAATAATAAATAACATCAGGAAATGAACAAAAAACCTATCTGGTATAGGCTGGAGGAAAAGACAACAATATCAAGAGTGTAAGGACGAGTGACGTTGTAATTCATTTATTATGAACGATTGAGCATTCGCGCAGCGATCGCTTTCTGACTCGGGGTAAGCCGACTTTGAGGTTACATCGCGTTCGCGCAACGTCTACGTTCGACAGTCCTTGGATGGATCACCGTCAGATGCAAAGATACACACTCTTAATCCATTCATTAGTTACTCCGTGAAAGCCGGTGTAGTAGTAAATTTATAGGACTGTTAATAAAAATATAAATGTGATTTATAAATCGTGTTGTTTGCATGCATTATATGCACTGTTGTATATCGTATATTTCCGTTTAACTAGTGGGTACTTATTTATCATGTTAATAATATACTGCCCAAAGACCTTGTCTAGCATTTATGTTCGTTATAAAAATTATATTATGGTTTCAAATTTTATTTTTTTATATTAAAAATTATTTTTGGTTCTAACGATTAAGTCTAAGGCTATAATTAGTGCCTTGAACATTAGATGTATTCTGGCCCCTAAATTAGCTCAATTAAGTATAGCTTTGGATAATTTTTTTATTCACTTCTCAAGACACAAACCTCTGTGCAGCTCTGAATAGTTTAATACAGTATGTAAGAATTCTAGTCTACGTTTAAATCCCGTGACTAAGCGTTAACCTCTCAACTGTGACCACTCTCTAGCTAGAAAGGGAAAAAGCGACTGCGCGGCAAATACCTGTCTCTTTATAGTTCTACACAGAACTACAGGCCGCACATTCGCCGTCTCTCTCATACTTTTAGGTCTGTATTCGAGAATGGAATGAGCGTTCTGTATGTTCTGTATTCAGTTGTGCAGTCAACTGAATACAGAACTCTTATTCCATTCTCTCCATATCTATGGTCGTGCGTGAAGCCGTTACATACCTATTGCAAAAGGGTTACAAAAAAATAACTTCATAGCTACAAGCATTCCTTAATTTGATCATGATTTGGATCACCACAGTTCCCTTAAGTTATCATTAGGACATAATTAGAGAAATGTTATTTAGATAATTCATTATACAGGGTGTACACTTGTACAGTATATCTTTGTATTTCTACTCGATGCTAAATGTATAGATTTATTTATAGTAATTACAGTACAGCTTCCTATATGGTGTCAAATAAACAATATCAATCAATGTAATTTTTTAGCAACTGCCCTATAAGTAAACAAGATGTGTGCCCGATGGTATTTCCCATGGGCAAAAACAACCTTTCATACAAACTTTCATCTCCTATTCAACCACTTCAGAGGATGGATTTTCAAAAATCCTTCCCTAGTATAAAACTTTCGGTATAAAATGAACTCTTGTGCAACATTTCATGCATCTAGACCCAGCAATTTAGGCTGTGCGTTGTCCGACAGTGAATTTAAGACTTATAAGAAGTAAATAAATAATTTTGAAATGGATATTTCGACGACAAATCACGCTACCTCAGCAGCTAGCTAGCTAGTCGCCGTGCGTACCTATTATAAAACTTGTTTATGATGACTATTAAATTGTTGTTGTTTATGTTAATTTTATTTAAATAAACTGGTGAATGACTTGGGATTTTTGTGTTTCATTGGAGAAAACTTTAATCGTATATTTTTTACCTATAGATAAGTACTTCATTTCCTATCGTCTTAGTAACGGAAATCGCTAATAAACAAACCCTAAACTGGGCAGTCACGCACACATGCAAAATTGGTTATTGTGGCAAGTCACGTTACTTATAATAATAGATTTATTACTTGCAGGATTAAGTCTGTTATGGTCGGTCATTCGTTTACCCACCCTAAGGTGGATACGCGAAAAAGCACGTCCGAAAATCCACCCTAAGCCTATAAATTCCGTTTATCCAACTAGGCCTAGGGAGAATTCTCTGTCATATCATGTGTTTTCTACGTTAGGGTGGATAAACGGAATAACCCGACATGGTCAATACACTTAGATTGCTTGCTATATAACAAAATACTATAAGGGTCGGCATTTTAAATTGGGGACTTGATCCCGTCATCTTGACGCTCACGACAGCATCAAGATCTCGAGTTCGAGCAGTTTACATTGATTAAGTGATAAATTGATAATGAACTTAAACAGAACTATTTTAGAGTTGAAAATAGCGTGCGTGAAAAAATTCCGTGCGTATGCGTTCGTGTATGTTCGACGCCGCCGCAGCGCATAAGTATATACCTCACAAAGACAAAGCTTCCAAGAAGAGTTTTTAAATTGTTCGTAATTTTGAGTACCTATTCTGTAATGTTATTATTCTGGTGACAAAGCGTATCACCTGAGCATCCATGAGACTTCTCGAGCGTGCGCTCGGCTCTTCGAAGATCCGCTGCGTTCGTCCGTCGCTGTCGCAGCCACAGTCGCAAGCAGTTCTACATTTTTTTTCTTTTTATATCTTACTAGGTGTTGGCGGCGACTTTGTCTGCGATCCAGGTTGAAAAACAACCTACGTCCATCTCCAGGAACCTGACTACCTATCTGTCAAATTTCATAACGATCAGTTGCAAATGAACAGACAGACATAGTTACTTTCGCATATAAATATGGATTATAAGTTATAACTGAATTTGTATGAGCACAAGTTGAAATAAAACATGTATATTTGTACAATACTTTTATTTCACAATAAAATCTCAATCAAAACTCACAAGCATCCTTAACCAGTTGTGAACACAAAACAAAACCTAAATAACACTAAGAAATACCTACATTATTATTGACCTTGCATTATTCCACCTACCCTTCCTTGCAAAGTTAACAGACGTTCTAATGGCGGATCGATTTTCAAGCACATTTTATATCACAGCCCAATGCACGTACTTGGAGAATTTTAAGAGTTTGCAAATCGAAAGTCAATTTAATCTAGGGTGAAATAATTAGAATTAACGTTCTTTGATGTTTTTTTTTTTATAATTAACTTAACTGTCTAGTAAGCAGATGCTTGATGTGTGTTTTCTAACAAGATGTGGCGAGCGCAACATGTGACATTACAAGTTCGCGACATCGGCACTACGCGTACGGTCGGCAAGACTGACGAACGGGCTACAGTCAGAGAAAAGTTACATTTAAATTGAATGTTACATTGTGTCATAAACTACTGCTACATTGACGCAAGGCGCTGTTTAGTGTAATTAAAATTAATTAATCAAACTTATTACTTTAAATTTCTTAAATTATGCATTAATTGCGAAAGAATAATCGATAAGGATGAATGCCTATATTAAATAAATATTAAATTAAATCAGTAAATGGAAGCCACGTCAGCGGCGTCAACGTAGCGCTATCTATCGACCAAAGATGGAAACTTCCATGATTAGCGAGATATTGAAAATATACTATGAAAATATTCTCCTCTCCAACTGTGGTGGACTTTGTTTATTCGACATCTTCTTCTTGCAGCATCTTGCCGCTTGCCTTCATGGATGCTCGGAGCCTCTCTGAGACCTCGGGCAGCTTCTTCAGGAGCAGGTGGAAGATGGGGGCAGGCATCGTTTGTTGGAGTACCTGGAGAGTGATAAAATGGGTTTTAGTAAAACAGTTTTTTGAAAGAACAATTTTAATTTAAAAAGTCCAAGATCTTTACTGTCATTTCTAATGAATAAACAAATGCAAATATTAGCTAAAGCCTTCACCTTTTATGAAAGACATAATAAAGTAGAATAGATATTGTTTGCAAGAACCCAAAATCTGTAATGTAAACTAATACATGGTCAATGCCCCCTTCGAGCTTGCAAAGTGACGTTCATTTTGTTCGGCGAAACCGAACGCGTGGTTGCGATGGGTGCCTTCCGGTTTTCCGAACAAACGCAAAGATCACGAATTTGCGCGAACGATGTTTTTGGTTAAGGCGCGGGGTGAGTCTAAGATTTAAACTGCGGCTAATCCAAATTGTTTAGGGCCTAAAAGGCACAAATACTTACACTAAGAAGCTGTTGCGTCTGTCCGCAGACGGCGACGGCCTGTCCGAGATGCTCGACGCCGGCTTCCATGTCGCCGGCAGCTAATAGCTCCTCACCAAGCTGAATCTGAAAAAAACAGATTTTCTGGTCTTGCAATACTTGTTATAAAGTGGCTGTAATGTGCACGTACCTTCACAGTCATGATATGATGATACCGCATTTACACATTCGCGCGAATAGCGCATGTAATAAACTAAATTACATGCGTGTTCGTTATTCGCCTCGCCATTCGCCTCGCTATTCGCGCGAATGTGTAAATGCGGTATGACATGATAGGTAATGTAACCTATATTCACATCAGAGCATGCTCTCGTAACCTGTAGCCATCAGAGATAGAAAAGAAACGGTAGCCGAAATCAGCAAGCGATGTGTTACTATTACTTACAAGGGACTGGAGTATTATTGCTTATGTTGCGATTTTACAACCATCAGTACAGTATTGGGTCCTCAGGTTGTGTTTGCAATGTTATTGAAAGTAGAAATTGCATTGGGACAATTTAACCCTTTCAGCTCCGCTAATGGGAGACAATTGATTTTCTATTGTTTCGTGACCAATCGGTCACGCGCGGAACTTCACCGGATACGCAAATCGAGATTAATAGATGCGCCACCAGCATAAGCATTAACCAGAACGTTTGAGATATTACTAGACATAGAATACTCTTTATTATATACACCGTAAATATTACAGAAATAAATGTAGAAATTTTACAAAGGGTGACATAATGGGCGGACTTCGATCTTTCCCTCTTCTTCTTCAAGCGAGCAATCTTTACTTTTTCTTTTTTTCTTTCTAGACATTTTCATAGTGATTGATCATACCTGTTGAAGGAAGAACCTCTGCATGGCCTCGTGGTCACTCATGTCAGGTAGGGGACCACCCATTGTGCGGGATCGAGATGCATTCTGTTGGGCGTTTTGTCTGCCTGGGAATGATACAAACAATACTATATTACATTTCAATTTCAAATGGTTTTAGGCATAACGAAGTTCTGATCTTGAAGATTAATACTAGCGTGTTATACTTCAATTCTTGATAATTATACAAAGGCAACAACGGAATCAACATGTTTGCTTATTGCAAAAATTTTATCATAGTGATGTAGGCTGAAAAATAATTTTATGTTGCATCATCTCACATTTATGAGAATATTAAGACAAAAATAACATCAACAGAATGTTTAAACAGATGTTCACAAGACCAGCACAGTCCTTTGAAGGAAACAAACATGTATTATGCTGCCTGCTGCTGCCACATGCTAGCCAGTAGGTTCGCTCGATGTAATAACTTTGTGCTCACTGGTTAGTGAGCACAAAGAGCTATATACCGTGCACATGCACATAAAGGACATTGACTGTAAATTTCTTTTTATACGATTTGTGAGAAACAAACTCTATTGTGACTTTTTATACATTATTTTTTACCCTTTAACAGAATAATTAAATGCAATGATGCGTGAATAATCTGTTTGGTTCAAAGTTTGAGTTAAGGAGTTATGTATACATAGGTACTCACAGAAACATAAATACATATACTAATTAGATACATATTGTAGCAATCTACTAATTACTTTCAACTGTGGACTATTGATTTAATTATTCATCTTCTTAGCATGTAAATGGACCTGGCTCAATAATTGTGTTAAGTATTTGCGTAATTTGGTACTATCACTAGAGTCCATCAGTTCCTGTAACGTGAACCTGACAAGACACACACAGGGGATGATATTGAGTGTCCCATAGTTTGTGGAACGGCACCACATTTACACTCCAAGGCGATTTACTTATTGATAATGGAGTATGTATTTTGGCTCCTGAGACACAAGTATCTCTTTACATAATTCAGGAGCCAGCTGTTCAAGCTGCTTTCAACCACCACTTGTACAATCACGTTTATTGTATGACTAACTTTAAGAATCTGTTTATCTTTGTACGAAGTTATTTTTGGTCAGTGGGTCATCTTAGAATCATTTATGTGCTGCACACTAGAAGACTAAGGTTTGAAATAAACAGGCTTGCTTATATCATTTTGGACCAAAGCTGATTCGCATGATAACTTTAGCAGATATCTACATGTGTGTGCACATATCATATTTGTTATAGTTTTAGCCTATTGCAAAAGCATGTTTGGCACAGTCTACCAAAGTAGTGTAACTAATTTTGTTACTGTACATACTATGTAGAAAGTTATTATTAAATAGTTACACAACGCGCACATACATTTTAGTTATCGTTTTCTGTGATGCAGTGTTTTTGAAATGATACAGTTATTGAAGCGAAAATTGATTGATGCATGATGTTGTAACGATATTCCTTGTGAAATTTTTAGGTTAACAAAAAAAACAAATATGTTTGGACAGCAAAATTAACAGTGGTTAGACGCAATAATAAGAACGTTTATTCGGCTGTTCATGCTGTTTTCATTGAATAAATATAAAAACTTACGTTCTCTCAACTTCTTTTTGAAAAGAGGATCCTTGCGACGTTGTTGGTCAAAGTACACACAATATCCAAGGAACAAAGTTCCAGCTATTCCAACTGCAATTCCTAAGGTAGCGCGCGTAATCTCCATGCTTTTAAATTCACTTGCGTTGTTTTATTCACATAAAATATCAACTCGCTTTTGTTAGAGAATTTTGAGATCCGCCATTTATGAAAAAAAGGATTATTATACTGGCAGCACTTACTTTTTGCGTTCACAGAATCACAGATAAGAAATTTGTATTGTATTATTACGCAAAATACGTAAATACGCAATCGATTACTGTGCAATAAGTTAAAAATGTCTATGTAAGTATCAATTTGAAAACAATTCTTTAGTAGCTATTAGTAAGTTGGATCAAACACATAAAAACATTTTTTATAGAAAATAAAAGTTACATAACAAACTAGTGAACAAGGATCTTTATAATTTTTGAGTTGCCTCATCAAAATTTGTCATATGTACACATGACTGAAATTCAGTATTTATAAATACTTTCCCTATTCCAATCCTTAAAATATCTATTTATGCCGAAGGACCCTTGCAAGAAATTCGCGTGTGCCATCCAGAGATGCCTTGCTGGTGAGTTTTTTCACTATAATTTTATTTAAGAACCTCTTCGCCGACAGCCGACATAAAATCAGTCGCCATCTTTGCTTCAACCTTTCAATCGCCTCCACAGATTTGCGGGCGTTTCATCGCCGTTTTTCAATGTTTTGCTCAAATAAATCGTTACAGTTTTGTTGTAAAGCCACGTAAAAAGTTTCCGATATATTGTGTAAGTGATAAGTGCGAAAATGAGCTTTTTCGGGTTCGGACAGACTGCGGATATTGAAATCGTATTTGATGATGCTGACAAACGGAAGGTTGCCGAAGTGAAAACGGATGAAGGCAAAAAAGAGAAGTTATTGCTGTATTACGATGGTGAAACCGTTTCGGGTAGAGTGAACGTCACCCTGAGGAAACCCGGATCGAAACTTGAACACCAAGGTATCAAGGTCGAGCTTATAGGTCAGATTGAATTATTCTACGACAGAGGCAATCATCATGAATTTATATCATTAGTGAAGGAGTTGGCCCGTCCTGGTGATCTATTACAGCATACCTCGTATCCATTCGAGTTCGCCAATGTAGAAAAACCTTACGAAGTTTACACGGGCGCTAATGTCAGACTCAGGTATTTCCTAAGAGCCACGATCGTTCGCCGCCTCACAGACGTTGTAAAGGAGGTGGACATCGCTGTCCACACTCTGTGCAGCTACCCAGATGTACTAAACTCGATAAAAATGGAAGTAGGCATTGAAGACTGCCTACATATAGAATTTGAGTACAATAAATCCAAATATCATTTGAAAGATGTAATTGTTGGTAAAATCTATTTTCTACTCGTCCGCATTAAGATAAAACATATGGAAATATCAATAATTAAAAGAGAAACAACAGGTTCTGGGCCTAACACATTCACAGAAAATGAGACGGTTGCAAAGTACGAAATAATGGATGGGGCCCCTGTTAGAGGGGAAAGCATTCCTATAAGAGTCTTCTTAGCTGGCTATGACCTCACACCAACAATGAGAGATATAAACAATAAGTTCTCTGTGCGGTACTACCTAAACCTTGTACTAATGGACACCGAAGACCGGCGCTACTTCAAACAACAAGAGGTCACACTATGGAGAAAAAGTGACAAGTCTCGATTACCATTACATAATGCACACATCCCTCAAACATTGTCCCATCCAAGTCACCCAATTCCAAGACAACTGAGTGCTTCTAGTGAAGACAACTCCATCAGGGCAGTATCTCCATCCAATCCTAATCTAATGCAGAGATCAATCTCTCCATCCATGAATGATGGCGAGAAACATAATGGACCTTCTGAAATGGAGCAAGATCAACCTGATGTGATAACAAACAAACTGTCCAATGCGCACATTGAAAACAATCAGCTAGAGGAAGAAGACATTGAAGATGAACCTGCCCCTCTTGTAGTGGAGAAACAAATGATACCTGAAAAACCACTTTTGGCAGAAAAGCCTCAAGTTGCAGAGAAGCCAGTGATTGCTGAGAAGCCTGTTCTAAACCGGCCCGAAAGTGAAGCTAGTCCGAGTCAATAGCCGATATGTACATGCGCAGTCAACTTGACAGGCGCCGAAGATATGGACTGTATGTTTTCATATTTGAAAACTATCATATAAAGGAATGTAGTTCTATTAACTTTTCATGTGGTTTCAGCAGACATAGTTTGCAGTTTACAAGGAAAAGTTGGTACAACTGTGTCCTATACAGAAATTGTTGTAGAATTCAGGATTTCTATTATTAAAATGTTGAGCTGTATAAATCGAAATTATTGACATAGTGAGTACTGTCAGCATTAAACGGAATATGGGCTATAATTGTAAGTGTACATTGCTATCATTGCAAAAATGGCTGCTGAAATATCTTCAGATATCTGTTATATTAATGCAAATTAGTCTCCAAAATAGAACCTTATTGCAGCAGTGTAAAGAACATTTTAGCACAATATCAATCATTTGGAGTCTCAAAGGCCTTTGTTATTGCATGTTAGGGCTTATTATTTTAACTCAAGTAGCATGTGCTTGTTTGGGCGTTTTAATTACAATGGAATTCTTTTAGTTTAACCAACATTTTAGATAATGAAATAGAATTTTCAACTAAGATCAATAATACATGATAAACTCACATCACTTTTTATTTGTAATTGTGAAAAAAGTTTTTTGTTTTAATTGTAACATGTGTATAAAAGTGTACCATCATTGAAACAGTACAATGTCTAGGTATTTAATATCACGGCACTTATCATCTGTTTGTTCACTGTTGAAAGCAAACTTAGCTAGACCTCACATTGAATTGTGTGTAATTTGTTTATCTGTCATCGTTGAATATTTTCAATATCTGAAGCTAAATAGTGGTGGTCCATTTAATCAGTAGGTAGTATTAATTAACAAAAAATGCAGTTTT
Source organism: Mesoligia furuncula (assembly GCA_916614155.1). Taxonomy (NCBI): domain Eukaryota; kingdom Metazoa; phylum Arthropoda; class Insecta; order Lepidoptera; family Noctuidae; genus Mesoligia; species Mesoligia furuncula. Next base: position 15,149,247 of record OU744815.1, on the reverse strand, counting down.
TGTAAGGACTTTATTTAGATTTTTTTATTTTATGATGACAGCACAGAGTAAAAATGTAGTATAGGGCAAATGAACTTGATTAGCATTTAAAAACTGTATGCTTTTTCAGTGCTGAGGCTCTTAAATTTTTTTTTACATTGTCTTTGTTTTTGCTATGTATGCAACCCACATTCTTTTACGTAAATTGAGTGCATTAGTCAAATTACACATAAAATTTATTTAATTCGACACTGATCTAAATGTAGACAGTGAGCAGCTTTTTATTAAATCACACACATTGTCATTACTTTCGCCAGATAGAAGATTGTTTTCATAGAAAATTGTCAAAAGTGTGATTATACATAGTGTGTATATTAAAATTTAAAAGAAGTATTTCTAAGATATTTGGGAAGTCAAAAATGTAGGTGTCGGAAAATATAATACGCGAAAACTTTAATTTATAGAAAAATTTCTTCATAATAATTCTAGTTAAGTTTTGCAGTATATTTTGATGATTTTTAAACTTTTTGCATGTCTGGATCTGCCATTCTTATCGTTTTACGAACATAATTAGTTAATTTTACAATAATACAAGAGTCTGATTTTAAATATGTATTACTAGCCGATTCTACCAAATTAGTTTTATATAACAGTATAATTCATCTGCTTTGTAGACTAACAATACGTATCATATTCATCCCTAGTTATGAAGTACGGTACTAACTACCTAAAAATGTGCTTGAATGTGAAAACTGAGACAAATCACTTAAAAATCTAAACTTTATTAAATTCCGCGGAGTGCCATTGTTATTTAGCTGAGCTCGTTATTTTTTTGATTTCTATAAAAACTCAGTACTTATCGGAAAATTAGGGTGTGATTTCTCTAATCTTTTTGTTGAGGAACATCAAACTTTTGGTCGTTAAAAATATTTAATAGAGAGAGATAAATATTTTAAAAAAAAACTGACCGATTCTGGTTTTTAATATATAAGACCTTAATGCTAACCTTTGAACGGCAAGAGCTCAGAAAAGTATGCATGTTGGTCTGAAGCGGCCCAGTAATAATTCTTAATTTGTAAGCTCACACACAGCTCTCGCTCTTTAGAAGTGTAATTGTATTATAAAAGTGATTTGTTAAAGTAATTTAAAAGTGTTTGGGCTTTGTTATTTGTACATATCATTGCATTGTTAAACAATGCACGACCATAGATTGTAACTACACCAATTTATTTCAATTGAATCCGTCAAGAGAGCAGCCAGTACCAATTGTAACTATGTCACCATATTAGGAAACTATTACTGTGAGACATCCATTGATTCTGGCGCGAACGAAACACTATTGCAATGAACTTGTGGAATAATTTTGATATAGCTTCGATAGTAACAATCTGAATCTAATAAGACAAATGTCTGTAAAAACTATACTAAAAATATGTGTTGCATATACAGCGTTATTGTTAAAACATTAACCTCTTAAGAGGTCATTGTACTCGTCATTATGAACAAGTCTGCTACAAAAAAAAATCTGCTGTTCCCTACATATATATTCTTATAACTCGTCAAAATGTAGGGAACAGGTGTTTTTTCGCGATTTCAGGTTTGGTCCCATAGTAAAAGTTGTTCATAATGATGAGTACAATGACCTCTTAATAGGTAGTTAATGTTTTACCAATAACCCTGTATAATTAGTTTAAGTTTTAAAAGTTTTACAGCCGATGGTCGCGCATAGAAATGCCTTATTATCAAATGCATGCAAGAAACAGATCCAATTCATTTGTTGAAGGCTCTTGTGCTGTCCACGGATAATTTATGTAGATTTTATCCATTATTTTTATGTAAATTAAGTAAAGTTACAAGTTATTGAAAATATTGTGTTATATTTTAATTGTTTGGTTTTAGTATCACATTGTATAATAAAGATACCTATCTTATTTCTATTGAGATTAAGGCGGCATGTCGATTGTAACATTATTGTTAATAAAATATATATGTATAAATTGCTGAAAACGTTTTTTATTGTTTTACGTAAGTGTGTCTAATTGCAGTAGTTGTGCGATAGGTCTAATTACATACGCTAATAAACATTCTAGAACAAAGTCACATGTACCTACGCATAACATATTATGACCACAGATAAAGACTAACAACATTCAAGAAGAGGTTTTTCTTCTCGAAATAAAAATGTTTTTATATGTAGGTAGGTATTTATAAACCCAAATGTAAAAAATCAAACCCTGATGAAAAGGGTTATAATGTTATACTGGAACATAGTTTGGGGTAAGTCCAGTGTTTTCCATAGCCCAGTTGGTATTTGGACGGTGGAAACACGTAATTTTCCCCATAGACCAATTGATCCATGGAGCACCGACATGTTTATGTTAGGGTACTTCCCCATTTGTAACAATCTAAGGAAATAATACTTATTATAATTTTCTGAATAGACGTCTAATTCTAAAAACTTTTTACAAAAAAAAAAACAACCGACTTCCAAAAAAAACACTACAAATTGAAAAATAACTTTAATTTCGGAAGTCGGTGTCAATAAACGAAAATGCGGAACCAAAGACACCGACTTCCGAAATTAAAGTTATTTTTCAATTTGTAGTGTTTTTTTTGGAAGTCGGTTGTTTTTTTTTTTGTAAAAAGTTTTTTTCATTTTATAGTGTTTTTTGGAAGTCAGTTGTTTTTTTTGTAAAAAAGTTTTTTATTTTTCACTTTTTAGGGTTCCGTTGCCAAATGGCAAAAAACGGAACCCTTATAGATGCGTCATGTCTGTCTGTCTGTCCGTCTGTCTGTCCGTCCGTCCGTATGTCACAGCCACTTTTTTCCGAAACTATAAGAACTATACTGTTGAAACTTGGTAAGTAGATGTATTCTGTGAACCGCATTAGGATTTTCACACAAAAATAGAAAAAAAAAACAATAAATTTTGGGGGTCCCCATACTTAGAACTGAAACACAAATTTTTTTTTTTTCATCATACTCATACGTGTGGGGTATCTATTGATAGGTCTTCAAAAATGATATTGAGGTTTCTAATATCATTTTTTTCTAAACTGAATAGTTTGCGCGAGAGACACTTCCAAAGTGGTAAAATGTGTGTCGTCGTCCCAGAAGTTACAGGGGGGGGGGCCTGTAACTTCTAAAATAAGAGAATGATAAAACTAAAAAAAAAGATATGATGTACATTACCATGTAAACTTCCAACGAAAATTGGTTTGAACGAGATCTAGTAAGTAGTTTTTTTTTAATACGTCATAAATTGTAAACCGCAATTTACCATTTATTCAATCAACTCAAATATAAAATTAAAAAAAAACATTTAATTTCATAAACATAAACCTTATGCATAAACCCGGATGTTACGGAACCCTCGGTGCGCGAGTCCGACTCGTTCTTGCCCGGTTTTTAGTGGGTCAGTTTGTAATTTAGGGGAGTCCGGGAGAGTTTAGCAGGGGGGAGACAATAGCCACTGATCATAGAATCCCTGTATAACTAGATATTGCGACGTTGCCACACTTCTCACAGCTCATAGGCGCCTCCCACCTAGCTCACGCGGCGATGTTGCGATCAGCAGTTTCGTTTTGACGTTACAAGTGAAAACACGTTTTTATGCCCGGTAAGTTAATTTTTTCAATTTTCGATATTTGATTACTGTTGTTTACTGTTCATAGATTCAAGCATGTCATGCATACATATCCTTAGTGTATATCCTTGTTACCTTTACGATAGACAGTTTTTGCTTAAAGATTATAGTTTTTTTTGTAAATTAAATAACGGACAGCTTGGCGTGGGGTGGGAGACATTACCATGGCGACGGGAGGAGACTTTACCCAGGTAATCTCTCCCTCTGTTTCTCTTGCAATAATATTTTCTGTTTTATTTTAGATAAGTATCCACAATGCCCTTCAAATATAAAAAAAAAAAGAAACAACAAGAAACAGAAGCAATTTAGACCTGTCAGTAATAAGAAATGCTGTAAGTGACATTGATAACGGCAAGTCTATTATAGCTACTGCTTTGGAGTATGGAATAGATCGAAATACTTTACGTAATTATTTAAGAGACAGGACTAAATTGTCAAAAATAAGTGAACAGGGAAGTCAGTTCAAAACAGCTATGATATTTACGATCGAGGAAGAAAAAGCACTTGTTGAATATGTTCTAACTTGCAGCAAAATGCATTATGGCTTAACCAGACAGGCGGCTATGAAACTTGCGTATGAATATGCAACCATTAATTCCAAAAAGGTTCCTGATTCATGGACTTCTAACAACTGCGCAAGGAAAGATTGGTTCAGAGGATTTATGAAAAGAAACCTTGAACTAAGTTTGAGAACCCCAGAAGCAACCAGTTTATCCAGATCCACCAGCTTCAACAGAAAAAACGTTAGGTACTGATTTCTTCGAAAACCTCAAGGCAGTTAGAGATAAATATAAATTTGAAGCTCATAACATCTACAATTGTGATGAAACAGGATGTACGACGGTGCAAGAGTGTCCTAAAGTTTTAGCGAGCAAGCATGTGCGTCAAGTAGGTCATGTTTCTTCAGCTGAACGTGGCAGTCTTGTAACCGTCTGTTTCGCCGTGAATGCTCTGGGAAATGTTATTCCACCATTTTTCATTTTCCCTAGGGTTAAATATAACGAAACCTTTGTAGATAGTGGACCACCAGGGTCACAAGGTGATTCCTACCCGAGTGGATGGATGACGACGAAGAGTTTTCTAAAATTCATGCAGCATTTTGTGAAGTATTCGAACGCATCGCTTCAAAACAGAGTCCTGCTTATCCTCGACAACCACGAAAGCCATGTCAATATTGAAATCGTGAAATGTTACGATTTACAATATACCCGGATTTGTGAACACAATTATGTCACAGGCTTTTAGTCAATCAAATATTTTGAGTGGTTTTCGAAAAACTGGAATACATCCGTATAACCCGGACATCTTTACAGATGAAGACTTTTTATGTTCCGCAGTAACAGACAGAGAAATGATTGGTGAACTTCCAGAGCAAGATGTTTTTTCGATTGCTTCACCCTCAGTAACTGCAGCACTGCTTTCAGATGTGACCACGATCGTTTTACCTACATCGCCTACTTTACAAAGTCAGTCAGAGCCTTCAACTTCAGCGTCAATATTTATAAATGAAACTGCGGAGTCTAGAGCGAGTTCGCCAGCAATTGCATTAATAAGAGAATCAGCAGAGTTGCCTTCTACGTCTCAAGATACGGTAGATTCTGTTTCACAACTAAAACCAAAAATAGTTTTACCACAAACGATTCGTCCATTTCCAAAAGCTTCTCCAAGAAAAACTTTCCGCCGTGGTAGACAGCCCGGAAAAACTAAAATTTTAACAAAAACGCCAGAAACGCAAAACCAAGATGAGAATAGAGATGAAAACGCACCAAAAAATAAAAAAATCAAGACAACTAAACAGAAACGAAAAGGTAATGCAAAGAAAAAGAGAGTAAAAAGACAAGTTTTACAGTCAAGTGATAGTGAGACAGACCCTGAATACAAACCCAAGTATGACGATAGCTATGATAGTCCATGGGATGAAGTACCAGATCTTATTGATAATTGGTATTGTTTCATCTGTGGAGAAAATAAAGTTATGGATATGAGGCTTTGCGCTTTTTGTGGTAAATATGTCCATGAGATGTATGTTGGACTGTCCAAAGATGATAAGGAACAGTTTATTTGTCCTGATTGCTCTAATTAAAAGAGATGATAAGGAACAGTTTATTTGTCCTAATTGCTCTAATTAAAAAAGGAAGACTGATTATTATGATTGTTTTTTTATAAGGTTTTGTTTTGAATTTTACTTTTGTTCTTAATTTTGAAAGTATTTTTATTTTACTGACCACATACTTGGTGTCCTACTTTAAACTGATTTGCAATATCTACTTTTAAGGTTTAACTATTTGTAAGTTTGTTATCTAGTTATGACGTAGATAGAATAGGCTCAGACTATTATGTTTGCTATGAAGATACCTAAGTTACCTTTGATTTTTCTCCATTTTGATAAGATATTGTTAAATTTATAAGATATTTTGCTGTAGAAAGACTGAAATTATTATGCAGTAACAGTTGGTTGTGAAAGTTCTTATTAATAAGGTTATAAGTTATGTTAGAAAGAGTTTCTAATGGTAAAAGTTTATAAACACTCACTGTTTTAAACGCAACTACTTATCTTAAGAAATATAATATGTGATAGGTACTTAATTCCTCACTACCTGTATGTCAAAGATACTCAAATTATATATTTCGTATTATCATTTACTACGTATTATTATGTGCCATGTTTTTTTTTTATTAAATTTCTTTATTTAATTATAATTTATTATTTTTATTTTGCCTAGTTTTAAACCCGGGTAAGGTCTCCCTTCTTGGGGGTCAAGTCTCCCACCTAGGCGGGAGATATTAGCCAAATCTCACTTCAGTAGAAATCGTTAATTACTCATAAAGTATTAATGATTTATAAAACTTTCTTAAGAAAAAATAAAGCTTAATAATGCAGCTTAGGGTACAATTTGTAGAAAATAGTTTTTTGTAAATATAAAGCGATTTATGAGCATTTTAGTCGAAGGCGGGTAAACTCTCCCGGACTCCCCTATCTAAGTTACAATAACCTAATGTCAACTGCTCATCACCTTTTACGAAATATTGCTTTTCCCGATGCAGGGACGATAATTGTTGAGGAGTTCTCCTAGTAAGAACCAAGACAACTGGAGCTGATGAGAAGTCACCATCAGCTCCACATCACCATACGCATAGTAACGAGCATAAATTGCTTAGCAACCATATTAAAGTAATCGAATCGCAACCCGTGAAATATTTGTCATTGAGTAGTTCCGATGGCCATCTGTGGTTTTCATCCTCACCTCCACTTTACCAAATGATGATTTCCGAGAGCAAATGCTCAATTTACTTTAAAAATATTTCCTTTGCCTTGAATGAATTAATTCCAAACACAAGGTAGCTACTGTAAACTGTTGAGGAGTTCCCTTAAGTGTCTTTCATCATCATGTATTTCATTTGTAATTTCTTACATCATAATTTATTTGGTTGGTGCATGTTGCGTGCATGCACGTCAAAAAGGTAACTTCTCTTCTTAGTCTGTGACCCATGCCGTGATGCATGTGACGCATGCCCCCAACCCTTTCTTATTTTTTTTTTGTTTATGTTCTTCATTGCGTCATGTTTACCGCAAATAAACGTATTTTCTTTCTTTCTTTCATCTTCATCATCAGACCCCTAATGACAGTCACAACCCATCTAGGTGTAAAGTTCACATCAATACAAATTAATCAAGCCCAAACACAAGGTAACTGCTGTAAATCGTTCAGAAGTCCCCTCAACTATCTTTCGGCTCCATCATCAGATCGACTCCAGGCCTTCATTGAATTGTAGTGCTTTAAAACACTTAATGAAAAAAACATTTTTACAAAAAAAAAACAACCGACTTCCAAAAAAAACACTACAAATTGAAAAATAACTTTAATTTCGGAAGTCGGTGTCCATTGGTTCCTCATTTTCGTTTATTGACACCGACTTCCGAAATTAAAGTTATTTTTCAATTTGTAGTGTTTTTTTTGGAAGTCGGTTGTTTTTTTTTTGTAAAAATGTTTTTATTTTTCACTTTTTAGTGGGTCAGTTTGTAATTTATCTAAGTTACAATAGCCAACTGTTCATCACCTTTTACAAAATATTGCTTTTCCCGATGCTGGGACGTTAATTGTTGAGGAGTTCTCCCGGTAAGAACCAGGAGAACTCCTCAACAATCACTCACCATACGCATTGTGACGAGCATAAATTGCTTAGCAACCGTATTAAAGTAATCGAATCGCAACCCGTGAAATATTTGTCATTGAGTAGTTCCGATGGCCACCTGTGGTCTTCGTCATCAGCTCCACATTGATGATTTCCAAACGATGATTTCCGAGAGCAAATGCTCAAGTTACTTTAAAAAATACCCAAATCGCTATAGGTTTGCCTATAAAATTTGAGGGTTTCCCTCGATTTCCATGGGATCCTCTCATCAGATTCCAACTTGGTTATAATGGGACCACCTCGAGAGAATACCCTTTCAAATAAAAAAATAACTTTTGGAATCGGTCCAGCCATCTTTGAGTAATCGGTGAACATACACAAGGTAGCTACTGTAAACTGTTGAGGAGTTCCCTTAACTGTCCTTCGTCTTCATCATCAGACCCCTAATGACAGTCACAACCCATCTAGGTGTAAAGTTCACATCAATACAAATTAATCAAGCCCAAACACAAGGTAACTGCTGTAAATCGTTGAGGAGTCCCCTCGACTGTCTTTCAGCTCCATCATCAGATCGACTCCAGGCCTTCATTAAATTGTAGTGCTTTAAAATACTTAATGAAAAAATTAACAAACGCACTAGTCGCTCCTACGATTTTCGAATGTTCCCCTCGATTTCACTGGGATGCCATCATCAGATCCTGGTTTCCTTATCATGGGACCACCCTTGGCATATCCCCTTTCCAACAAAAAAAGAATAATCAAAATCGGTTCATAAACGACGAAGTTATCCGCGAACACACATAAAAAAAAAAAAAAAAAAAAAAAAATATATATATACGGTCGAATTGAGAAACCTCCTCCTTTTGAAGAAGTCGGTTAAAAACCGGTAAATACGAAAGAATCAGACTATAAACATTACAGAAATAACGGTTCTTAATTAGTTAATTACAAATTAAAATCTGCAACTAAATGAATACCGAATTAATTTAGATGTATAAAATGTGTGTATTTGCGGCGTTATCGGATCGACCAGTTATTTATATCCTATTATTATGTTTATAACATATCGCGAGCCGATTACCTAATAGGGCGTTGTTCCTAATGGCAAGTTTGCATTAGAAATTAGATGGTGTTACTAAGTCTTTCTTGTTGACTTATGGAGAAACCACCCGTCCCGTACCTACTAATAGATATCGCATTATCTTATAGTGTACACATCCCTACCTACTTAATCCGCGTACAATTTTTCTAATCAGCTTGATTCAGATGTTTTATGGCGCACTGGATTTTCAACTCTCGGCACGCTGAAGTGTGTTGAAAATTCAGTGGGCGATAAAAAATCACCCGTGGGTACGAGCACAATACACTGTTCTATGGCCGCCCCCTTTTTGATAACGCGTGATAATACACCATTCTTGTTTTAGTCAACGGACTTTCCGAACGGGTATAAGCAAAACCCGATAGCCATTTTTTGTTATCCTGTTAATAGGGACCTACTTTCAGATCGTGGATTATAGCTTGAGTCGCCAAAATGGTCGCTCGTCACCCAGAAAACGACGACATAAAAGATCTGGCGAGAGTATAAAAATAATCCTGAGTTCCCTAAAGAAACACAAAGCCATTCGTTACAATTTGACTATGGATTGACATATATTTATGATAGGTCAATTCAACAATAGGCCCCTTTTATATTCGTGTCGAAGGTAGGAAAGTACTCGAATGATCGAGTCATGTCCGTCCAAATTATTTGTATTGGATGAACACGAATGATCAAGTTTTATCTTGGTTTTTATCGACTGTTCAATTATCTAATACCTATGTACGACGCGTCCACAAATTGCATACCTATTTGCACTCTCATCAAAATGGAATTGTTATTGATCATTTACATCACAGTCATTCGGATCACGTCATAGCAACACCTCATGTGGACTCAATACACGGTATCAAGTTAAATACAGTTTTATTCCATATCAAAGTAGCATAATCAGCCTATACAGGAAAAGTTTTTATCCAGTGCGCAAATTTTGACATAATAAACTTGAATATATTTTAATAAACACGTATTTTTTGTTTTGATATGTTTCAATAGTAAAAAATTAAGTTAACGCTTACGAGACTTGTTTACTCAGAAATTTATTTTATGGACGTCGCTTGCCAGTCCGTCGACCGGTCGCCCGATTCACGCCGCGCGTCGACCGGTCGCCTGACGCGCCAGCTGCTATCAGAAGTACTCACGCGCGCGCGCTCGCTCTAACGACGGCGGATTATTGACCCCAGTTTAGCGCTACAATTTTTTAAGTTTAGACTGTGTAAAGTTATTTGTAAACGTAATTTTTCGTAAATTCCAATTTATCCTTCATACTTTCATGGGCTTAGGACCATCAAAATGCAGAAAATAAATCATAATAAGTAAGAAAGTAATACGTTTTAGTCCATTCAAAATAAAACATTTAGGTATGATAGGTACTTAGACATGATACAATTTGCGTCAATGTCTAATCAAAGAGAACCTAAGACACTAAGATTGTTTATAATTTCTTCTTACCTCTACATTTTATTAATCACAACACAATAATTTTAGGTAGGTATTGTTTGAAGTGACCTCCTTTTTACCCGACTGCGTCAGAAGGAGGGTTATGTTTTTCGAGTGTATGTATGTATGTATGTATGTATGTATGTATGTATGTATATTTCTTTGGCACGCTCTGTAGCCTAAACGGCTTGATCGATTTCAGCTTGAGAGGTGCCGTTAGATTCGTCTTAATTGTGAGAGTGCTACTGGGTATATTAAAATTGAAAAAAAAATAAAATGGCCGATTTATGGCGCAATATGTTTTCAAAAAAAAAAAAAATATTCTCGAAACCTATCGAGTGGGGTATCAAAATAAAGGGTTTTAAAAGGTGATTACAAAAATATATATAACTTATATGGTTAAAAGTAATTCGAAGTGACAAAACGTAAAAAACAAGTACCAAGAACTAAATCGTTTGCGAAATCTTTCACATTTGTAAACTAAAAAACTGGAAATAAAAAAATTAATTTAAAAAATAAAAAAACCCGACTGCGAAACTGAAAAGCTACAAACAAGCCCATTTTAAATTAAATAAAAGTTGGAAGCAGGCGGGACCCATACCATTTTTATCATATCTTCAAATTCAAATGGGTCCCGCCTGCTTCCAACTTTTATTTAATTTAAAATGGGCTTGTTTGTAGCTTTTCAGTTTCGCAGTCGGGTTTTTTTATTTTTTAAATTAATTTCAAGGCATAAACGTGCACGTTTAAATAAGTAAGCATTTAGTTTGTTTAGGACACTAACACCACTTTTTACTTCAATGAAAGCGTTAATTATTTTTTCTTTCAAGTCATCTAGGCTCAGCCGGCATTTCACTTGTTTCATACACCTTGGTTTGCTACTAAAATTGTCCTCTCATTAGGGACCGTGGGATTGAGGATCCTTTGGGCTCGCATACGAGGTACGCTCTCCCTTTCGTATCTTCTTCGTGCTGCTCGTAAATTTTCATTGCTTAACAAATACACTCGCACTATTTCATAATACTCGCGGTGAGTAAAATGAGACATTGTCACTACGCTAGTCTAGTACGCGGCACGCGCGCAGGGACGGCGAAGAGACATCCGACCTCCGCTTCCGCAAGTGACGTACTGCATGTGCATGCGTTTTGTTTATAAAACGCCGGCGCCGCGCCGCATGCCCCCGCACCCCCGCCCCGTCTCGTGCGCTGGGCGTCCAGCGGCCGGCGGCCGGCCTTCGTGTTTTCATTCATGCTCATTCATAGTATTACTATTAAATTATATCCATGTCTTGCTTATTTGAAATTGGGACAAAGTGGAAAAATGAAAAAAAAAAAGTCATAAACTAAAAATGGAAATGTGTTCTATTGCTTACACCGAGCCACCAAAAAAAATTTGCGCACTGGTTAAAAACTTTTCCTGTATATATAACAGGCCTCCTCTCTGTGAGAGGGAGTGGGTCATAATCTACCACGCGGGCCCAGTGCAGGTTGGCGGATGTCACGTCTTTGAATATTTGTTTCTAGGACATGCCGGTTTATTCAGGATATTTTCCTTCACCGTTTAAATAATTTACACAAAGTAAAGTGACTGCTTGGGTTCGAACCCATGCACGCCCTAAAACTCGCAGTCGCGGCCGTTAGTTACCATTCGGCCACCAGCACCACTGCTCGCGATCATAATTATTATCAAAGTATCAATAATTAAAAGACACCGTACAACCTACGTATCTACTAATGATCTAGATTGCAGGGAGGCTATGCAGACCACACACGCCGAAATATCAGTTCCAACTTACTGTTATCAAGTATTCTTTATCATCATGCATGGAATTGTGAAGTAAAGCTTGATCATGTAGGTACGTATCGCGATGAGGCATGAGTAGGTCGTAGTTGCATCACGATGACGCATCTCATGTCAATGACGGAGGTGAGGTTCTAATTGAAATAATTCTCGCGTCATCGGGTCATACTGGTCATAGGTACAGACTACACATGCAAGCACCAATGGGTTGCAATTTCAAATTGAAATGTGCATATTTCATAAAAAGAAATATAAGTACAAATATATTATGAGGTTACCAAACACTGTTATAAATTAAAAGCGTGTGATGTCCCATTGTAGGGCAAAGCCGTATTTCCACTTCTTTCTGTTTAAAGCTCCTAAGGACCAGCAACCGAGGGAGTTCCATAATGTACTTTTAAAGCAGGTCAATTTTTGACCAAAGTTTCAAATATGAAGTTACAACCATTAACTGTTACCTTTGCCCGTCCTGCAAACGAATATAGTAGGTACTTAGCCCCGTACGTACAAATAATTATTACGGATCGTACCTATGTTACATATTAGTATTTCGTGTTAGGGGTAGGCCGAATAATTATTGGCCATATCCCCTCGACTTGACCGCGAGAACGTTACATAACTTAGTAGATCGATCTATCGTCACGATAGCCATCTAACCCCATCCCTTCAGCCCAGTGTTTGAAGCAAATGTTTGCAATAAACGCACGAAGTGGCCCGTTAATGCAAAACCTCCGATAACCAGGTCCAGTAGTACGTAGGTTATGCAGACGTTTCTAGTGCGACCGTGACCCGTATTCTGTCTGTCAGGGACATTATAAGTACTACTGGAGTACACACTCACAGTGTAAGTAAAGTATCTGTTGATTGATACAGAAATGAAAGCGAAAGTTTATCAATAAGTCAGTTATCGTTGTAGATAACAGTTACAATGAACCAACTACTGCTAGGGTGTAGGTACCTATAAAATAGCCTTTACGAGTAGTAGATGTAATTTACCGCATCCGACGTGCTTTAGCCAGTCAGCACCTCGCTGAAAGGACGACATGTCCTATTCTTATTGAAGTAATTCATGCTGATACGAAAGGAAAGGTGTAGAGGAATTGGGAAAATATTGTGAGGAAAGCTTTGAGTATGAATGTGGATAAGAGTAGGGGATGACCATAGAAACGATGGATGAAATGTGTGAAAGGTTGTGACTAGACAGGGGCTAAAAAGGGGGTGACTACTAAGGTGATTTATAGAGGAAAAATAAATGGTGTGCCGACCACAAATACATTGGGACGTGGGCAAGACAATGATGATGACGACATAAAAGGACCAAGTGCTTTTTTACAGAGATCTGATACAGTTTGGACCGGCCCTTTATTTACCACTTAGCTACAAAAGTTGTAGTTTGTTGCTTATTTTCGCTACTATGACACCACACTACTCGGGGCAACGTCAGAACCAACTTTTTTTTTTTAAACGTGTTTAAAGTTTGGAATCTAAAAATAACTTTTTGGCCATTGAAAAACGGGTTCCACTCCCTGATAAAGCCCCTGTTATCCCTTTGCCCTTGCCCTTGCTTGCTTGTTGCCCTTTTATCTTCTGACAATTCTACTACCTATGTTCTCTGTAGGTTATTATCTACCTACTGCAGTCCATTATTAAAGATTATGCCTGTACCATACTACAAGGAGGTACCTGGTTGCTCGTATGACTAAGCTCATCAGTATACCAAGCGCCAAGCGGATTGGTGACAGCTGAGCCAATCCCCCCGCTTATGACGTACGGAGTACGGTACAATGTTTGCATTGACGTAAAATTGTTTTTTGAGTCGACTTGGCAAGTACAACAGCAATCTTGATTGATGTGTACAAGTTTTTGCAGTTGTCTTGTCTACAAAAACACTTGTTTATTTTCAGAATCGATTGTGTGGTATTGAAAAACTGTCGTCCTTATACATAATCATACAAAAATATTATGTTTATAAGTTTCATCTCTTGTGATGGAATGGGCATTTGATTACCCAAATACACTGGGCATCGGGCATAATTTTAAATGACCACTGCATCTACCTATACCTGCCTGAAAACATAATTGAAAATTGAGATGGTAAGTGTCTAGAAGAAGAAAAAACCGGGCAAGAGCGAGTCGGACTCGCGCACCGAGGGTTCCGTAACATCCGGGTTTATGCATAAGGTTTATGTTTATGAAATTAAATGTTCTTTTTTATTTTTGAGTTGATTGAATGAATGGTAAATTGTGGTTAACGATTTATGACGTATTAAAAAAAAACTACTTACTAGATCTCGTTCAAACCAATTTTCGCTGGTAGTTTACATGGTAATGTACATCATATATTTTTTTTAGTTTTATCATTCTCTTATTTTAGAAGTTACAGGGGGGGGGGGACACACATTTTATCACTTTGGAAGTGTCTCTCGCGCAAACTATTCTATATATTAACATTTTTGAAGACCTACCCATAGATACCCCACACTTATGGGTTTGATGAAAAAAAATTTTTGAGTTTCGGTTCTAAGTATGGGGAACCCTAAAATTTATTGTTTTTTTTCTATTTTTGTGGGAAAATCTTAATGCGGTTCACAGAATACATCTACTTACCAAGTTTCAACAGTATAGTTCTTATAGTTTCGGAGAAAAGTGACTGTGACATACGGACGGACAGACAGACAGACAGACGGACAGACAGACAGACAGACAGACATGACGAATCTATAAGGGTTCCGTTTTTGCCATTTGGCTACGGAACCCTAAAAATACCATGATATTTTCCGGTAAACGCAATCTGGTAATCGAACCTTAGCTGACGATATACGAAACTTTAGTAGTTCATTCATACCGGGGTGCGACCACCGTAGAAAAAATGCCTTCAGCGGTCGCATCGGTAAACCGCAAACATAGACATTGGTCGATGTTTGCGGTCATCTCATAGGTATTGCATTTCTAAGGCATTATAACCACATAAGCCACAGCTTCATTTCCTGTCAGACCATAACTCAATGTATAATAACAATTACTATTTATCGCCTGCGACTTCGTCTGCGATCCAGGATTAAAAGTAGCCATGTCCTTCTTCAGGTCCAAGGCTACATGTCATGGCAAATTTTTTAACGATTGGTTCAGTGGTTTAGGCGTGAAAAGGTAACAGATACAGTTATTTTCGCATTTAGGTATAACTTTACATGTATGGATTAGTGATGATGCTCTACATTATTTCCCTAGGTAATAAGCATGTAAACAGCTGAGTATTGCGTCCTATACCTACCTATATTTCGTTACGCATCCGAACTCGTGATGCGCCGTCAATGAGCGTGCGAAGTAAGGGGCGGAGTATTTACTTCCGAACTATATATGACTATGTATGTAGGTGTAGTATGTTCTAGAACAGTGGGCGGAACGATAATGATGTACTAGGTTTTTTTTTATTGAGTATTTAAGATAATTGGCTGGCTCGCTCTTGCTAGTTTGTTCTGGTATTTTAATTGTTTATTTAGGACATCGAAATCTTTTGCTAACAATTTCGGTCTGATTTTGGAGTATCATCATCATCAACTGCCTAGCCGTTTCCCAACTATGTTCGGGACGGCTTCCGGTATAATCGGATGCAGCTGAAGACCAGTATTTTACATGGAGCGACTGCCTATCTGACCTCGTGAACCTAGTAACGGGAAACTCCTGAGTACTAGACTGGTTGTCAGACTTTCGGGCTTCTGACGACCAGTAACGACTGGTACATTACTGCCAAATAGATAGCCAAAATGCGTATCATCACGCCTCAGCAGCACGAAGAAGGTCATTCGTAACCGTTAGAACTGGACACAAAGCTAAGACAGTTGCTGCCTGCAAAATCTGCTAGAATTAGCAGTTTGATACATCACATAACATCATGCCTGTAAACCCCGATTAGAATGAGGTGTCATCATATTCATTACATCAGCAGAAAGACGTCCACTGCTGGACATAGGCCTCAGAATGAGGTGTACTCGTAGATATATGAAAGAAGTTTCTATGGGTGTACCCATATCCCCAGTAATGATTAAGTCCCATGTAATAGTATAGGAGGCATGCGGCCCTTGCATGGGGGCCCGTGGCTAAATAATAACAGCCGCACAGGTCGATCGATCAGGTTAAGCGACGCTTGCCGCGGTTGGTCTGTGGATGGGTGACCATCTTTACATTCCGAGACCCCTCCGTGGCTCGGGAAGCACGTCAAGCCGTTGGTTCCGGCTGGCATTCGTGGATCTTTTGACAGTCGTCAGTCAGAAGCCCTAAAGTTTGACAACCAGTACCAAGGGGTATCGTATTACCCAGTAACCGCGGTTGGTCTGTGGATGGGTGACCATCTTTACATGCGAGACCCCTCCGTGGCTCGGAAAGCACGTCAAGCCGTTGGTTTCGGCTGGCATTCGTGGATCTTTTACAATCGTCAGTCAGAAGCCCTAAAATCTGACAACCAGTCTTACCAAGGGGTATCGTATTACCCAGTAACTGGGTTATGGATAGGCAGTCACTCCATGTAAAATACTGATATTCAACTGCATCCAGTTAGACTGGAAGCCGACCCCAACATAGTTGGGAAAAGGTAGGCAGATGATGATGTAGGTACTGCCTTTTGCCATCAACCGGGCAAAAATCCAGACTCCGGGCTGCTACTGAGAAATTCCTGATGGGAAAACCTAATAACACTGCCTAACCTAGAACAAAAATCTGAAACCATTTTGTAATTCCTATCAAAAATCACTATGCTAAGTAGGTAAAAGAACTAGACGGCAAAGGTTTTCTTTTATTTATTTCTTAGCATATTTCTGTTTAAAATTAATGATCTAACTCAGTTAAAAGTGTTTCCAATGTCCCACAAATCATTCAAGTCTTCGTTTGATATTCCGAAACTTATTTTTCAGTGATTTGCAAACGTGAAACCTTTCGTCTGTAAGCAAGTTATTGGTGAATGCAAATGTAGAAAAGTAAGGTATTTATTGCGGCATGCTATCTTCGCATCTGTAATATTTCGTACCTACTTTTGTATGAATTGAGTTTTTTCTTAACTTTAATTTCGGAAGCCCGTGTCAAAAAACGAAAATGTGGAACCAACGACACCGACTTCCGAAATTAAAGTCATTTATCACTTTGTAGAGTTTTTAGAGTTCCGTACCAAAATAGTAAAACGGAACCCTTATGGTGAGACTAAGTCTGTCTGTGTGTCACAGCTGGATATCTCAAGAACTACTAATGCCATCAACTTGAAATTTGGAATAGTTTTAGATGACGTTTGCCCAACTATTCTGCAGTTATGAAAGAAATAAAAATATTTGTAGGTATATTTTATGCAACAGGGACCGAAAGGGGGTCTGAAAAATTCGAAGTGGGGCTACTAGGGCATGTGGGGGGGTATCATAATGAAAGAGCGCAGTTTGCACATTCTCAAATATTTTTTATTTTTTTTAGGCCGCACTGTTTTCGACTTTTGATAAAAAATGTAAAAAAAATACCGTTCCCCCATTATCTCCGAAGTTTGCAAAGAAAAAAATCTGAAATTATTCTATGTGATAGAAGTTTATGTTAAGATTACAGGAAAAATAAAACGAAGTCTCTCAGTTTTTCAGGAATCATCAACTCTAGTTACATTAGTTCCACTATCGGTCAAGAGATGGCGCTGAGATAAAATTGCAATATTCTACACCGAACTGCACAGTGTTAAAGTGTTAAAATTCTCTGATGAATATAGGCCTCACCAACGAAAAATTAAAAATATGATGGTACGGAACCCTCGGTGCGCGAGTCCGGTTCGCTCTTGACCGGTTTTTATTTTTTTTAAGTCATTTGTTTTTTTTGTAATTGGAAGTTTCATTTCGTCCTAGGATTGAAATGAAATCTGCACGATATCTGCGCGAACTGGGGGCCTAAAAAGGCCACTTTGGCAGAATCATAAAAGGATAACATAACGGACAGTTAACTTTTCAGTTATTTTTTTTTCTCTGTGCTAAAATACCAATCAATCCGATCGAAATCAGTGCAGCGAAAAAAAGAAAAACACGGACTGTCTTCGCATATTACGATTCATAATGTTATCCTTTTATGATTCTCCAAAGTGGCCTTTTTAGGCCCCCTGGGACCTGTTAGGAATTATATCTAAGTCCTCAAATTTTCCGCTGTCAATTTGTCTATGAAAATTGTGGTTTACGGTACTACTCGTATGACTTAAAAAATTAAGTCACTCGATAGTGGGGCACAAACTTCGCCTTAGGTTTCGTTGGAATCACTTGCCCTGAACATGGATGCCTGTTTATGCTAGCAGGGTCCCCCAGATGTCTGGAATTAAACGAACTTTAATAACCCAGACATGTTGAACTAATCAGTAATCAATCGTGAATTTTAATGTCCCTTGTAGACTGCCATCTGTTTTATTTATGATCTGTAAGTAAATCTAAACATTTCGTGGCATGTGGCATGTAGCAATATATTCTGTTGGAGCTGGGTCTCTAGCAGGGCCCAAGGCTCTAAAACTGCATCTTTGGAGTTCAAAGCTGTTTATGTAGTTTCTATCTGACAAACCTCAAACTTAAAAATTAAGTCAGTAAATCTTATCTTAAATAACTGGCCAAGTGCAAGTCGGACTCGCACACGAAGGGTTCCGAACCTACCACAAGGCGAAAACGCCGAAATATTCGTTTGATTTTGTTTTTAGTATTTGTTGTTATAGCGGCAACAGAAATACATAATTTGTGTAAATTTCAACTGTCTAGCTATCGCGGTTCTTGAGATACAGCCTGGTGACAGACAGACGGACGGACGGACAGACAGCGAAGTCTTAGTAATAGGGTCCCGTTTTTACTCTTTGGGTACGGAACCCTAAAAAGTATGTATGTAGGTACACTGTTCCTGTAGAATAGCATAATCAGCCTATAATGTTCCCACTGCTAGGACGTAGGCCTCCTGAGGCCTCCTCTCTGTGAGAGGGAGTGGACTTTAATCCACCACGCGGGCTGCGGATTGGTAGATGTCACATGGCTTCGAATTTTTGGTTCTAAGAGCAGTGGTGATGAAATAATTTGCACAAAGTAAAGCGCCTGTCTGGGTTCAAATCTACGACCCACAACTCGTAAGTCGCGGTCGCTACCACTGGGCCACCACTGGTCACCAGTAGAGTAATAGTCTACACTAATATTATTATAAAGAGGAAAGATCTGTTTGTATTGAATAGGCTCCGAAACTACTGGACTGATTTGAAAAATTCTTTTTGTGTTGGCTAGTCCATTTATCGAGGAAGGTTGTAGGCTATTTATGATTTGTTTTTTTTTTTGGATTTTTGATTTTTTTTTTTTTTTTTTTTTTTTTTTTTTTTTTTTTTTTTTTTTTTTTTTTATTTGTGATGTTATCATCACGCTACGACAAATAGGAGCGGAGCATCAATGAAAAATGTTGTCAAAACGGGAAAAATTATACCTTTTGGGAGCTTCCCTTGCGTACGCTGCGTAAATGGCAATAATCATGTATCACGGAATTGTTCCCCTTTAAAAGTTCAAAAAAAAAAGTCCGCGACAGCATATGTCTATCTTTTAAGGTTGACTCCTGGTGGTTATAACCATTTTAGGGTTCCGTAGTTCCTACAAGGAACCCTTATAGTTTCGTCATGTCCGTCTATCTGTCTGTCCGAGGTTTTGCTAAGAGACCGTTAGTACTAGAAAGCTGTAATTTTGTAGGTGTGTATATCAATTATGCCGACAAAGTGGTAAATTAAAATTTTGGAAAACATTTTTTTTTAGGGTAGCTCCCCTACATGTGAAGTGGGGATGAAAATTTTTTTCGTCGTCTACCCCATCGTGTGGGGTATCGTTGGAAAGGTCTTCTAAAATGACTTGGGGGTTGCTAAAATTATTTTTCGATTTAATGCTCCATTTACGAAATATTTAACTTTAAAGTGCAAATTTTTGTTCCAATAGGGCGCCCCCCCCCCCCCCTCTAAAAGCTAAACTGCTAGCTTGAAAAATCTGGAAAAATTCACGATGATAGTGCATTTCATGAACTTTAAAGGAAAACTATAGCGGGTTGGATAACTTTATTAGTTTAGCAGTAATAGTCGTTGAACTTGGGTGTAGGATAATTTTGCACCAAATACAAAATCCTTAGCATTAGTAGTTGCTTGTTTATAACGGGTAAAGACAAGCATTGAAAAACAAAATATAACATAACGGGCAGTAGCCCGTTATGTATGTATATTTTGTTTTTCAATAACGCGTGTTTATAATCACGGAACCCTACACTGTGCGTGGCCCGACACGCACTTGGCCGGTTTTTTAACCGACCTCAAAAAAGGAGGAGGTTTCTCAATTCGACCGTATATATTTTTTTTTTTATGTGTGTTCGCGGATAACTTCGTCGTTTATGAACCGATTTTGATTATTCTTTTTTTGTTGGAAAGGAGATATGCCAAGGGTGGTCCCATGATCTGATGATGGCATCTCAGTGAAATCGAGGGGAACATTCGAAAATCGTAGGAGCGACTAGTGCGTTTGTTATTTTTTTCATTAAGTATTTTAAAGCACTACAATTTAATGAAGGTCTGGAGTGGATCTGATGATGGAGCCGAAAGACAGTCGAGGGGACTCCTCAACGATTTACAGCAGTTACCTTGTGTTTGGGCTTGATTAATTTGTATTGATGTGAACTTTACACCTAGATAGGTTGTGACTGTCATTAAGGGTCTGATGATGAAGACGAAGGACAGTTAAGGGAACTACTCAACAGTTTACAGTAGCTACCTTGTGTATGTTCACCGATTACTCGAAGACGGCTGGACCGATTCCAAAACTTCTTTTTTTATATGAAAGGGGCTCTCGAGGTGGTCTCATTATCATCAAGTTGGAATCTCATGAGAGGATCCCATGGAAATCGAGGGAAACCCTCAAATTTTATAGGCAAACCTATAGGGATTTGGGTATTTTTTAAAGTAACTTGAGCATTTGGTCTCGGAAATCATCATTTGGTAAAGTGGAGCTGATAATGAAGACCACAGATGGCCATCGGAACAACTTAATGACAAATATTTCACGGGTTGCGATTCGATTACTTTAATATGGTTGCTAAGCAATTTATGCTCGTCACAATGCGTATGATGAGTGATTGTTGAGGAGTTCTCCTGGTTCTTACCGGGAGAACTCCTCAACAATTAACGTCCCAGGATCGGGAAAAGCAATATTTTGTAAAAGGTGATGAACAGTTGGCATTAGGCTATTGTAACTTAGATAAATTACAAAGTGACCCACTAAAAAGTGAAAAATAAAAACATTTTTACAAAAAAAAAACAACCGACTTCCAAAAAAAAACACTACAAATTGAAAAATAACTTTAATTTCGGAAGTCGGTGTCAATAAACGAAAACGCGGAACCAAAGACACCGACTTCCGAAATTAAAGTTATTTTTCAATTTGTAGTGTTTTTTTTGGAAGTCGGTTGTTTATTTTTTTTGTAAAAATAGTTTTATTATGGTAATCTTTGTTCTAAAATAATGCATTATTTGCGAAGGTGTTTTTATAAACATGATATTAATTCTTATCCAAATAAACGGGTTATTCATCACAAGTATTTAATTTTGAACAAAATTGCCCTTGACATCATTTGATTTCAATGAATATCTTAGGAGATATCATAGTTTAAAAATAATATACTACTAATAATAAAGCTGAGAAGTTTGTTTGTTTGAAAGCTCTAATCTCTGAAAATATCGGTTGGATTTATAAAAATCTTTTTGCATTTGATAGACCAATTCTTGAGGAAGGCTATAGGCTATTAAACATCACGCTAGGACCCTTAGGAGTTGAGAAAAAAGAAAAAATTCAGAAGGGAACAAAAAAATACACGCGTACGAAGTCGCGGGCGATGTTATAAATTATAAATATCGTAAACATTAATTTTTGAAAACTACCTTTCAAGAGGTGGAGAGGGTATTAATTTTTTTTGAGGAAAGTACGACTTGTGTATAATAATATTTCGTGGTTTCATTTTCGATATAAATAAACAGGTAGTCCTTTGACCTACAAGGCAACACTCGCACGCTATTAAAAGTTATTTATAATTAGATTAAGGAATCGATTTCTTTTTAAATAATAATCGATTAAAGTATCGACTCGTCTACCCTACGCTATACGAGACGGTGACAGCTCATTCTTTTTCCGTGCGAGGCAACGAGTGCACGCGCTCCTACCAATTTAAATAAAAACGGTATTTCAATTTACATTCACAATGCCTAAAAGGTCCTATGAAGAACGAATTGATTATTACATGAAGAAGATGGAAAAATTACGGGATAAACACCGTCACAAACGCCGGCGTCGAGAAGATTTATTCTCATGTTCGGACGACGATAACCCACAAGGTTAGTTACTATTAATCTCTGCTACTTCTACCGTACAAGTACTGGTCAAAGCGACAGTCTTGATACTGGTAATTTGCCATAGATTCAAATTTGAACACGGCAATTATATGCAACCCGCCATAGATTCCATAAGCGAACGAGGCGTTACAAATAAATCGGTAATAGATTCGAATTTAGAACTGTTACCTTTCGACGTACCTCCTACATACATAATATAGTTGAGTTACGTTTATTGTTTGTTCCTTTAGGAGACGAAACGGAAATATGGGATTTATCACAACAACCCGTAGAAACTGAGCCGCAACCTGGTCTCAGACCTGAAGACACAGTCATAATACCTGACCCCGATGAGCCTCGGCCTGACATTTTGTTGGAGTCTGTTTCGACTCAACAGGATGATTTGAAGTCGTTACCACCGGCACCGCCGGCGCCAGCAGCGCTTCCTGAACCTCCATTGGATCCAGAGATCCTGTCCGCTTTTGGCGAGGCCACTGATGAAGGCCCCATATGGGGCTAGGAAATACATAACAACCTAACCCAATTATGGTTACCATTACTCAAAAAGGGAATGGTTAAAGAAATGAGAGAAAAAATATGAAAACAGTATCTCATACCCAGTAATTGTACATTACTGCAAGCGCCAAAACTAAACATTGAGATCTCAGCCGCTGTTCCAGAGATGGTAAGGTTACGCGACAAAAAAGTTGAGACATCTCAACAACAATTGGGTGTAGGTATTACAGCCATTAGCAAGGCGATGACGTCATTAATAACCAGTGACAACAAGATCGAAGCGATCAAAACACTAAGTGATGGCTGTCGCATTTTATGTGACTTACATAATTCCGAAACTCAGGCTCGGATAAAAATGGTTACACCCGGGCTAGCGAAGCCTTTTCTCAACGTCATACAGGACAGCGAGCGAGATGAGACGTTGTTCGGTTCCACTTTACCGGATAAAATAAAGGCGTCTAAAACCATTGAAAAACAGGGTCTACAGATAAAGAAGACTGTTCCACTGCCAGTAAAATCTAATAATAATGCCCAGTCCCAAAATACAATGTCTGCGCGCCATCAGTTCCAGGGAAACTGGGTCGGACCTTCTCGTTACCCAACGAACAGGGGGGGGCCGAGGGGGTCAGAGGAGATTCCCCACGTCAGCACGTCGATCAGCAGCGGCGACTGCGACAGCGACGTCGCTATCCAAGGCGAACCAGAACCGGTCACGTGCCCCTGCACGCCAGTAACACAGGTACATGCAGGTAGGGTACAACACTTCTATGATTGTTAGACCCACATTACTAATAATACCAGTATTCTTAATTGGATCACGAAGGGAATACCTATTCCGTTTATATGTGAGCCGTTTCAAACTTGTATTCCTCGAATTACGTGGTCATTGAGTGAACAGCGTGACATGTCATTAGCTGTCGAGAATTTAACTGAACTAGGTGCTATTTCACAGGTTGAGCCCAGTTCAGATCAGTTCATTTCTAGTACTTTTTTAGCTCCAAAGTCCAACGGTGGTAAAAGGTTTATTCTGAATTTAAAATCTTTAAATAGATTCATACCTAAAACACATTTTAAAATGGAGGATAGTAGAACTGCCTGTAAGTTAGTACAATCAAACTGGTACATGGCGACCGTAGATATGAAGGAAGCATACCTACTTATTCCTGTTGCTAAGCAATTTCGTAAATACCTTCGATTCCATTATACCGCGCAAAACTCAAACAAAATAATAACTTACGAGTTTAACGCGTTACCCTATGGGCTCGCCATAGCTCCTAGGTGTTTTACTAAGATTGTCAGGGAGGTTGTAGGTTTTTTACGTAATCGCGGGTTTCTATCTGTATCCTATTTAGACGATTTGCTTTGTTTAGGGAGCACTTACGAAGAATGTCTTCGTAATGTAAAGGAAACGGTAGCATTACTAGATTGTTTGGGATTCGTAATAAATTACGAAAAAAGCAATTTGCAACCTCAAACATCATGCAAATTTTTAGGATTTATTTATGATACTACTGTTATGACTTTATCGTTACCTCTAGACAAACGCAACAAAATAGCCTGTTTAGTACAAAAGTATTCCAATCTACCCACAGTTTCAATTAGAAATTTCTCCCAATTGATAGGAGTACTCGTAGCAGCGTGTCCAGCGGTGCGTTACGGTTGGTTGTATACAAAGATATTAGAAAGAAATAAATATTTGTTTCTACAACAACACGGTACATTTGACGTAAAAGTTAAACTTCCTGGTAACATCTTAAGTGATTTGAACTGGTGGTCTCAAAATATTTACAAAGGAAATAATCCACTAAAG
The DNA here is from genome assembly GCA_916614155.1 of Mesoligia furuncula. Classification (NCBI taxonomy): domain Eukaryota; kingdom Metazoa; phylum Arthropoda; class Insecta; order Lepidoptera; family Noctuidae; genus Mesoligia; species Mesoligia furuncula. Next base: position 15,124,451 of record OU744815.1, on the reverse strand, counting down.
TCCCAAAGCTATGCGCTGGAAATTTATACTGACGCGTCACGCACAGGCTGGGGTGCATTTAGTAACGGGGTACGAGTCAATGGTGCTTGGAAAGAAAGTGAAATTAGTTTTCATATCAATTATTTGGAACTACTAGCCGTATTTTTCGCACTTAAATGTTTTGCTCGGGACCAAACTGACTGTGCTATCCTGCTTCGTGTGGATAACACTACCGCGATAAGTTATATAAACCGCATGGGCGGTATTCAATTCCCACACTTAAGCGCACTTTCTCGTGATATTTGGCAATGGTGCGAGATGCGAAATCTGTGGTTATTCGCTTCGTATATAAACACAAAAGACAACGTCGAGGCTGACGAAGAGTCACGCAGGGTGAAGCCCGACGTCGAATGGGAGTTATCACAACCTGCATTTAAATATATTGTAAAATGCTTAGGTCAACCAGAGATTGACTTATTCGCTTCTCGAATCAATGCCAAGTGTCACGAATATGTGTCATGGAAAAAGGACCCAGATGCGATAGCCGTCGACGCATTTACGATAAATTGGTTCCCAAAATTATTCTATGCTTTCCCACCATTTTCTCTAATAATAAATTGCATACAAAAAATTATACAGGACAAAGCTACCGGTATCTTGGTTTTCCCAATGTGGCCTGCACAGGCTTGGTATCCTATGTTAATGGATCTATTAGTTGGAAAAATCGTTGTCTTAGAACCGCACCCAAAATTATTATTGTCGCATTTCAGACAACAACACCCGCTCCACCAGACGCTTTCCCTGGGAGCAGCGCTGCTCTCAGGCTCGCGTTCTCCCGCCGCGGTACGCCGCCAGCCGCCCTGCGCTTGATGCTCGCCTCACTATCAGAAAGTACACTAAAGCAATATAGTGTTTGTTACAAGTTATGGTGGGAGTACTGTAAGGACCATAATCGGAATGTGTTCGAGAGTTCCATCCCTCACATAGTCAGCTTTTTAACTGAACAGTATGATAAAGGTGCGTCTTACGGCACGATCAACAGCCACCGTTCAGCCTTATCCTTGCTCATAGGAAACAACTTAGCTTCAGATGAGTGTGTTAAACGCCTCCTTAAAGGGATATTCAAACTGAGACCATCTTTGCCTAAATACTCAACTACTTGGGATCCTCAAATAGTGCTGGACCACATTTCGGTGTGGGTCCCACATACGCAGCTTAATTTAGAAAAATTAACTAAAAAACTTGTTGTTTTACTGGGTCTGTGCACTGCACACAGAGTACAAACTTTTTCCCTCATTAAAATAAGTAATATTAAAATCAATTCAAACGGTATCGAGATTGTTATAACGGATATCATTAAAACCTCTGTGATAGGACGGGAGCAGCCGGTTCTTTATTTACCATATTTTCTAGAAAAACAACGCTAGTCGACTATATGTCTGCAACGAAGGCCTTGAGGCCTTCAGACACAGATCACCTCTTAATTACTGTGAAGCGTCCCTACAAGAACGCGACAGCACAGACTATAAGCAGGTGGATCAAACAGACGTTGTATGACTTGTATGCGAGCGGCATTGACGTGTCAGTTTACGGCGCACACAGCGCCCGCCATGCTGCCACGTCAACGGCGCGCGCGGCTGGGCTAAGTCTTGATCTCATTCGAAAAACTGCCGGCTGGACTGCGTCCTCCCAGGCCTTTGCTAAGTTTTATAATCGGCCTATTGTCGAAAAATCTAATTTTGCAAAATCCGTTTGCTTACACAACTATACCCATGATTAATTATTAAGAATACCTATCGAAATAGTTATGAATCAAGTGATTGTAATGTATTTGTTTGTTGAATCATTCCTTAATCAATATAAGAAATTTATGATTTATGTTATCTCGTGTTTTAATTGTTAGACACCTATACAAGAGCCATAGTAAAAATATCACAGTCTCTGAACATCTACCTGTTTATTTATATCGAAAATGAAACCACGAAATATTATATTTATGATCAAACGAACTTCTTAAGTGAAGTTCGATCGATATAATATGAGTGGTTTCATTTGAAGATATAAATACCCAACCCACCCAAAACCCGGTTCATTTTTACTATAACACGAGAGGACTTGAACTCAAGTCACAACTCTAAAAGAATGAGCTGTCACCGTCTCGTATAGCGTAGGGTAGACGAGTCGATACTTTAATCGATTATTATTTAAAAAGAAATCGATTCCTTAATCTAATTATAAATAACTTTTAATAGCGTGCGAGTGTTACCTTGTAGGTCAAAGGACTACCTGTTTATTTATATCTTCAAATGAAACCACTCATATTATATCGATCGAACTTCACTTCTTCTTCACAGAATTTAAAATTTATTTTTTAGATTTAATGTTTCTATTAGTATGTACCTAATATATTAATTTGCACACCTCAGTAGGTTATAATACAATGTACCTTTTATACCTGTAACACCTTTTTCACATGTATTATGCAAATAAATGATTTGATTTGATTTGATTTACGAAACCCACGCGGACGAAGTCGCGGGCAAAGTGCTAGTAGACAATAAACCTAAATGACAATAGTGTTTAATTAAGATACTGCCGATGCTATCCTGCACCCGACGTATTAGAGTGGCTATATTCTTGTGCAAAATTGTGTTCTTACCTCTGCAATCATTCCTGATGCGCATCAGAAACGAGGGAGTCCCAGCAGCATCATTATTATTTATAGTACTGTCATAAATTAAATTCAATTCGTTTCTATTTCTCGATTTCCACAGAAAACGACTTCCAAGAGGTCCGTTGCCACAAAGTGTTCGAGGCCATGCGCCATTGCTGCATAAAATTCAAGCCACTGAATAACTCTCTGGTTTGTGAAGGATACGACCTGGAGCCGCGGAACTACGCGCCGGTCACTGACAGACCGACTAACTAAGGTAACCTCTAGCCCTAAGCCATCATTTAATAATACCATCTTACAGTCCCACTGCAGCACAAATACCTCTCTTCTTATACAGAGAAGGCAGGAGCATTGATCACCACGCTTTGCTCAAGACGGTTTGGCAATTTTAAGCTTGTATTTACTGAAATTCCAGATTTTCTCACGATGTTCAACGATGTCAGTAATGACATCATCATCAACATAAACTCAGAAAGTACATACTAATTGCAAAATTCACATTGGTACTTCACCGGATTTGAACCCACAACAACCTCGATAAAATCACGGATGTTATCCGGAAAGGTGTTAATCTTAAAAAAGCCGCATGCCAGAAAAAAAAACACTGAGTCCCATTAAATGCTTGGCGACATCACGGCAGACCAAGACTAAGTTGGAGGGGCCAGTTTGACTCCTACCGAAACGACTGCCTTGCAATGGCGGAGGACAGATGTGTATGAAAGAGGCAAAGGTAGGCCTTTACCCAGCACAGTGACAATATCGGCTAAATAGACTAGATATTCAGCGTATTTTTTTTAAGTATGCCTTCACTGTCTTATAGCTGAGCAAAGGCCTCCCCAAATCCTTCCAAGCATCCTTTTCCGGGGCTACCTCGATCCAACCTTTGAGGTACGGGTCTATATGGCCGTATCGCCACCTCTTCCTAGGCCTTCAGCGAGCGTATATAATTTTCAATTCGTATGCATTCACAATGCATTATTATTTATTTCAGATAGCATGGACAGTCGTCGTCGAAGCCAACCTCTAGGAAAAAGAAGTTGGATCTACAGATACCCGAGGACCTTCCAGGTCACGTTCACCGCTTTGGGTCTCGGAATATTCTTTTCGAAGCCCATTTACGACATTTTCTTCCGACCGCGCGATCCGTACGACTTTAGTGAGCCGGATACCACGTATCCACGCAGGGCCTAGGAATAATAATGGAATCAATCTCCAAAGCTAAAGAAAGGCTAGCAAAGTATCCTGTGATATTTGCCAAGTGTTCTAAGCAGAGTGTTTTGTACGCCCGCTGTGTGCTGCTAAAAGAAGGGTCGGTGAAAAAAGACGATTGTGCTAAAGAGTTCGAAGAGTTTAAAGGTTGTTTATATTCTGCCGCGAAAAACTTGAAGACGAGGATCTAAAATGCATCAGTTATTGCAGTTTATAAACTTGCCACTGCGATACCATCTTGTGGCCGGTTTCTTTATAAGGCTGTTTTTGATCGTATACGCCGATTTCCACGACAAAACTTACGATGTCCCATACACCGATGTTGACTATTCCGTGTTCACGGATGCTGCTAGGCATGTCTTACACGGAGAATCACCATACAAAAGACAGACCTATAGGTACAGCCCTTTATTATCTTACCTTCTTGTCCCTAACATGATTTTGGGCAAAGATTTCGGGAAAATTCTCTTTTCTACTTTTGACATCTTTATAACGATTGCTGTAAAAACGTTAGTGGAACACCAGTTAGGTCCAAAGAGCATTGCTACTAACATCCCGATGTACTGCTCTTTCATTTGGCTCTATAATCCTCTTAGTATCGGTATTTCGACTCGCGGCAACGCAGATTCGGTGTCATGTTTCACAATTATACTATCCTTACTGTTATTGCAAACGGACGTAGTAAAGGGACTAAAGAAATATGCTTTGTCCGGATTTTTCCTCGGAATATCGATCCATCTACGATTGTACCCGTTAGTGTTTAGTTTTCCCATGTACCTTAGTTTGGGGGTGACTAAAATCCCTCGTAAAATTACTATGAGACAGGGAATGTTGATCTTATGGCCGAATTTAAACCAACTAATATTGGCGCTGAGCTGCATGGTAACACTATTTGGTCTGACATACGGAATGTGGGTACTGTACGGTTACGATTTCCTCTACGAAACATACTTTTACCACGCTTCCAGAGTTGATACACGGCATAACTTTTCTGTTCTCTTCTACTATTCGTATTTGAGTACGAATCAGCTTACCTTCGACATAGTGAGGAATGTCACGAGTTTATTCAAGGCCGTTATTCTGTTTCTGCTGAGTATAAAGTACGGAGCCGATGCCAGAACATTACCTTTTGCCATGTTTTGTCAGACAGTTGTAGTAGTTGCGTTCAATAGTGTCATGACGTCACAGTACTTTGTTTGGTTTTTGTCCCTGTTACCACTTGTGGCACATTCGTTCAAAATTACTCGACAAAAAGCTTTACTTTTAGCTATCATCTGGGTGACCGCACAAGGTGCATGGTTGTTTTACGCATACCTATTAGAGTTCAAAGGAAGAGAAGTTTTCTTCCTAATATGGCTGAAAGGAGTAGTTTTCTTTTGCTCCAATATTTTTGTATTAGTTCAGCTTCTAAGGAGTTTTACTATTGGATACGGCTTCGGTGTAGGCCAAGTCAGTCATTTAAAAACTCAGTAGATGTTACTAGTATTAGTTTAATAAATTATTATTTGTAATTGTAGATAGTCTTGTAGAATGTCATGAACTCGCACATGGTGTAAAAATAAAATAATACATTTTTTTATTTAATTAGTTTTATTTCCAACAAGTGGACTAACATTCAAAGACTAAAGCATAAAGTTACTAAATATTTATAATGACCCATTCTAGAAACAGAAACTGTGTCAACTTGTACATTCCGCCATGAAATAACCAGAGATAATACACTCCCGGACTCCTAAATTATAAAATATAATGCACATTGCATTTTTTATTTGTATTTTTGTCTATGATTTTTTAAATAGTCATGAATACGTATTTTAAACAATGATGGGCCATTATGTCTACTTCAAAACTGCATAAAAATTTGACTCGGATGTTTTAAGACCTTGATACCTTTCATGGAAATGCATGGTAGCTCGATTTAGGAATCCGGAGGTGTATTTTCAATCCCCATTTAATTTGTCATGAACCCCATAACATTCAATTTGTTTCTCATAATTATATTTATTATAAATTATCTATAGGATGACAACTTATAATGAATCAGGTTTCTATTGCTATCTTTTGATAATAGGAATAATAATCATAACAGTCGTTGTCGAGGTGATGTGTTTCCAATAAATGCCATAGGGATTATATCCAGTGGCGCTAGCGTCGAAGTGGCCATGTATCATAAGACAAGAACGCGTTAGCTAAACGAGAAACATGAAATTTAATGCAGTGATTGCGCATTACGTTATATTGTGCGATTGTTTTTAGGCTTTAGAATTTAAATTGGTATAAGTTGCCAAATTATGAAATAGATATAAATATTATAAAATTGTTAGAAAGCGTGCATAGTTTGAATCAGAACTAGACCAATTTATGTCTAAATTAATGAAAAGAAAATTTTTATGTATTACCCCTTTAAAATCGTAGTTTCGTTTCCAGTGTAAGCTAACTACATACACCTTTATATATTTGAAATGGCAATACTTCATTAAATGTCAGGTACTGGTACATGTGAGCATGATTCATGATAAGTGTCATCCGTAACTATTTAGTTCTATTTCTTGCCCTCAGACAAGTTAACCTTAGTGAGGTCTTCGGTTTCTCCTTGGGACATGTTGGAGAGCTTCTTGCCTATACGCTCGTGAACGTCGAGGTATTTGGCCACACAGCGATCTAGGCAGACTGATTCCCCTTTGCCTGGAAATTAGAAATTGCGACAATTGCTTTATTTATTTTGCAAAAACTTTTTGTGGCTGGTTTAGACCTTGGGACTGGGATCCTAGTAGATTTTTGAGATGGGGCAGTAAGAGCAGAAACCTTAACTGTTGTAGCTATAGGATAATGGTAAGACCATTTTCCAATAAAATAAGGGCAGTCTTTCAAGACCGTTTTCTGTAACTACAATGGTTAAGGTACTTACCCTTACTGCCCTGCCTCAAAAATCCACTCTGTTTATGTTGGTTATATAAAAAACAAAAATATTTTCGGATATTGAATATTTGAGGTTTAGTGAACTCAAGTCAAAGATACTATTATAAGATTTAGAAATAGACTGCAGCAGTAAATTAATTTCAGCATACAGCTTTTTTAACAAAAAAAATATATATACCAGCTCACTTTTTTACTGTCTGGACATAAACAAGGTACAAAAGGTGAATGGGAAAATTTTTCCTTTTTACATTCATTCCTTGAGTGAAGCCATTGGCGGCTTCAATTAAAGGATTGAATGTCAATCAAATCATCTACTCCATTTACCTTTTACAGTATAATACCCCGTGTTTGTTCGGACAGTAGAAAAAGACATCCAACATATAACAAAAAAAATAATACACTATACACTTACAAAGTTCTGTCTCATGATATTTGACCGGTATACACTTGCGATGGCAGGCGGTGACTAGGCGGTTGTACATATCAGACATCATCTCAATCTCTAACTCTTGGACGAGCTGCAGCTTCGCAGCATCCAGCATAGGTGACGCCATCTTTATTTGTTCCCTTCTATCTTTTACTCACTTAGGTTTAAAGCCTGAAATTCATAATGAAACTTATTACCAATACTGTTATGTTTTGTAGCGGTCAATTGAAAAAGCAAATTATTTCTGATTGAAACTTTGCATTGCGGAATGTAAGATAAATAAACATCTAGTGCTTTAATTGTGATGTTCTAATTTAGAAGATAATACTATTTTTTTTTTACCAACCCGCACTGGGCCTGCATGGTTGATCACCCTCTCACTCACCTCTCGCAGAGAGGAAGCCTGTGACCCAGCAGTGGAAACATTAACTGTTTACTATGCTACTGTTTTTTAAGGAAATTCTGAGTGGAGTCTGGATTTTTGTGAATGGGCACAATGAGCATGGAGGCTTCATAAAACTAGGGTACACAGTACATACACAAAAGAGATACAGGTATCCAGCTGCATCTGGTTAGACTGGAAGCTAACCCCAACATTGTTGGAAAAAGGCTAGGCAGATGATGGGGTAGTTAACACACTTAACACCTCTTGAGGGAAACAGCCATCATGATAAGAGGTTCAATACTCACACTCACAGCTTCCTGTACACGTCTGGATACTCTCCGTGATTGGACTTGCGCATACGTTCTCGCGATCTCATGTTCTCCAAACGACGAGCATTTATAGAATTCTTTGCCACCACAAACAACGATAAACTAGTCACTGTTACTGCTAACCTGCAAGTCACACCGTTTCACTTACGATCAATAAATAAAGACAGGAATTGAAAGCGCCTTGTCAGGTGATCGGGTCAAATGATTTTTAATAAACAGCTGAATCTGAATTAAAATACGAATAGGTTATGTTAGATTTTCCATTATGTCAAAAGTATCATCAGTCTCAATAAAAAAAAGATTATAAATCTTTCTTGTTAACATAATCAATCACAGAACACTATTATTTACTCCTAAATCATTTACTTTACAGGGATAAGGGATTCATGCTATGTTAAAGATTTAATAGTCAAGAAAATAAAATTTAAATGTACAGGGCTCACCACAAATGGACTGTATAATTTTAACAGGCAATGTATTTGTATATATTGAAGTAATTACCACGAAATTGTAATTTTCCCGAACTTTCCAAGCGGCATAATATATTCTCGTGAAAACTTCAGTAAAATTATTTGAGGTTACAATTTTAGTGTCGCAATCGCTCACGTTACGTCATAGAAAAAAGTCACTACTATCGCGTTTTACATGGCAACTTAAAAAATTAAGATGCTTGCACACTATAAAGTATTTTAGTCTAATGCCAGTTCCACACGTTTGCCAACGTATTGACTTTGAATAGGGTGTAGGCTTGCAAGTTGCTGCCTAACTGCTGCCGATCTGCTGATCCGATTGAGTTCTGACTGTTCGATAATATCGTTTGTTGTTATAATTATAAAGCTAAGGATACACATGCCAGGAGCTGGCCATGGGCGTACTCAGCTTTTGTAAGGGGTGGGGCAGAAGTAAATAAAATAAGTAGTAGGCAATGATATTTTAGTAAACAGATAGGTTATGAGCGCGCAAATCGTGAAGACTAGAAAACGTCCTAATTGGGACGTATTGCCTTTAGTCTGTGTCACGCACGTCTACGAGTGAGACGGTGCGCGCAGCTACGTAATTACCATCCAAAATGCCATTTTGTGTATTTAGAAAGTGTACCAATTATGATACCAAAGTTAATAAAACACAAGGAATCTCATACCACACGAAAGTACACATTATACTTCGATTTATTAATATATTTCAATTATTTTCCTAATATTCTGATATTTGGAGGTTAGGAAAAAGAAAGAGATGGAAAATACATTTTTTGTCGTAAGAACGACAAGGATGCGAGCACTCCGGACATAGAATAAAAGTACAGATGCGAATATTAGGCAGTAAAGTCATCTTTACAGCAGAGTTCTAGTTTCCCTTTTAATAACTTTTCTTTATAATTTTGTTTGATATATTTAATTATAAATTAAACATGTCATAATATGTAGGAAAAGAAAATATTATTAGCTTATCGTTACCATAGTATGTCACAGATAGTGTTAAAATAAACCTACCATTGAGATTAAAATTAAATCTTTTCGAAGGTGTATGATTATTTTTACAATTGTATTTCTTTCTTTTTAAAACGTGTTTTATTTTTCACCTACCTACCTTTTAATAGTGTTTATTCGTTGCATAGGCACAAATCCCGACTACAAATTCTGTACACGCGGTTAGTAGTTTCTGCCTAGTTAATTTGTTAGTCTATGATGCCAACGTGCGGTGATTGGTAGCCCGAATAATGTTTGTTTACATTCACGCGCAATTGACAACATCTAGCTGTCACTTTTTTTCTTATTGGTTTTATCAAGCTATCCTTTTTCTATCCTTTTTACTTGTAGTGAAATGTAAAATGAATGAAAAGTGTGTATGTGTGCTGCCTCTCGGCGCGGAACACTTTTTTCTGTTGTTTTGTAAGTGTATAACATATCTGTTTATTAGAATATCATTGGTAGTAGGAAATTAAAGGCCTCTTCAAATTTGTTGCTTTTTTTCGCTGCTTTGTTAATCCATATAAATAAAAAACGCGCAACTGCAGCTCTACACCCGCGCGGCCGCGCTGCGGCCGCACATCAGTTCATCGATTGACTAGTGACGATGCGCACGTAGTTGTTGTTCAAGTCTAAACATGAACGAAAATCAGGTTGAAGAATTTATCGATGAGGTTGAGATTGAGAGTCGTATGGGATTCGAAGTCAGACAAGTACAGTGTAAGCAACGAGTTATGAACGCTGACTTTGAAGAAAACAAACGTCACAAACCCTTATGTCTTAGTAATAAAGGTTTGTTTCGCTTGTTTTTTTAAGGTCAGCGCTCATAACTCATTGCGTGACTATAAAATCTTTCTTTTTCTCTTTTTCCAAAATCGAGTATATCGTGAAACTAAATGTACAACACTATGATGCTCGAACCTAGCGATTGCTGCGCGGCGGCAGCGCTGCAGCCGCGCAGCTGCCGCGCTGCACTTTTTTTTTTGGTTGGGAATTTATCAAAAATGACCCCTCCCTCTGGGCGGAACGGAAGGGAGTGTCAGACTCTTACTGACCAAAACCCACCCGTGTTCACATCTCTTTGAGGCGCGCGTGGAACACGTGCGCCGTCCGGCACGGGCCTGGTCCTGATCGGACGGTGAGCTACCCATTACTCTCCGTCCGCAGACCCGCACCTACGGTGGCCGGGAGTCGACCCGTGGCTCCCGACGCCCGGAGCGTCTCCCGCGGCGGCTGGGACGGGAGACTCTCCCTCATCCATCCTGCCACCTCCTTCGCTAACATGACTGCTTCGCAGAAGGAGGTGACTGCCTCCCACTCCCTCCCGCTTCGGACCATGGCTTGCACCAGGGCCAAACGCGAGAGGTTGCCGCCGCTGCCGATCGCTTCTACGAGGACACGGCGGCGGCGGTGCTCCGCCCAAGCGGGGCAGACCTCCACTGTTTGCTGCACCGTGTCCTCTGGGCGATCCTGGCAATGGTGACACCCGGGAGTTTCCTCCCGCCTGATGATATGCAGGAACTTCCCGAAACTTTCGTGTCTGGTGAGGACCTGCGTCAGGCGGTAGGTGAGGGCGCCGTGGCGCCTCTCTAGCCACTCCGCAAAGAGGGCTCTTATCGCCGCTATCGTGGCGTGTCCTGCGCTGGGTTGCGACAGTCGCTCTTTCCATTCCGCCATGAGATCGCGCCGGAGGCCCGTCCGCTCCACCGCAATTTGCCGCGGAAGGGAGTTTCCCCCCGGCACCGCGCTGCTCTTTGCAGTTTTGAAGGCACCCTAAAAATGCTTTATATTTACTGATTGACAAGTTTTATTTACTGCAAAGCACCTTATTTCAACAATAACCTGCGAGGGTTCTGGCTAAATCTAGCTAAAATTTCGTTTTCAAATTTATTTTGTGCTTCCAAAACCCTCTTTCGAACAAGCTTTCTATGCACACTCATCATAAGTGTTCGGAGTAGATAGATTAATGGTAGAAATCTAACTTAGAAAGATGTATTAATGATTCTTATGATTACGATTCTCTAAATATGTACCTGTTATTGTCGCGAATCATATTTTGATCAAGATACAACCTGACACTGACCTGCAAATTGAAAAAAACTTAAGAAAATTTGAATTTCGCGGTCTCAACTCCCCCAAGTTTTTATTCTTCGTTCGGTAATTGCAAATCAGTCGACTCGGTCTCTGTGCAATGTGCATGCGCGTTCGATTCATAGATGCATGCCGTCAATGCCGTGTGCCATACAAACTTCTGATTGGTGAATACCATAAGACATGCAAGCTACTTGCATACTTTTGTGCCAGCTACTGGCATGTGTATCGTTAGCTTTAAACAGAGGAAGCTTGCGGCAAGCGCTTGCGATTGCGATGCATCCACACAAGTTTGTGCGTTGGTAGGTTTGTTCTAGTTTGCAGCATGTAGCACGCGTGTGGGGCCGGCTTGCCTAGCTTCCAGAATCGATACAGATAGGTACTTGAACTTGTTTTTCGTCTAAATTGATCCCAGAATCTCAACTCAATAATAGCACAACATCAAACTATTACAAAATTGATTGGATTGGAGAATAGTTTTTAGCATTTTTGGAGAGATAGGTGGAAGGTGTCCTACATGTCTCCTCTAACGCGTATTGGAGGTGAAGTTGCGGTCGAAGAGCGGAAGTGAAACTACGACTTGCAGTTAATTATTAGTTCACAATTCAGATACACTATAATTTAGCACAAAATATAACTAATTAAAACTAGTGGGGATAGGTAAAATAAATCTAGTCCGTGTCCCGCGACGGTTGGCAAGCAAGAGAGCGTTACGCTGCGGTTAGCGCCCCGGATCGTAATTCGTGTTGCCACTTAACAGGGGTGCGTTCCTAACTAACTTATAAATACATTAATACATAAACTAAAACAATGCAGGCGACGCCACGTATTCTAAGGTGCGTTCACAAAGGCACAATACGTGACGCCACACATTTTTATTCATTTCTGAACGGAACCAACGCCGCACCCCAACCAAAAAATAGCGAAAAAAAAGAAACGTCACGTTGCTAGCTAAGTCGAAGTCGCTTTCACGCTTTCGGATTAAGATTTACGTCAAATGTTCAAAACAAAACGTGGTTTTATTGTATTAAAAAGTGTTTTAAATTAATTATCATGCCTAAACCTACTAAATTACATTCTAAAGGCAAATCCAACTCCCTACAGAAACCGTTTAAAGTAGAGAAAGACTCATCGGATGGAGCGGACCCCGAGGATTCAGTTCGACAATTTCAACTTGAACTATGCTGGTGTATTCAACAGTTAGAACGGTCTTTGAACGAAAAGAAAGGCAATGAAAAGCAGAGTAAGTTTATCTACATGTAGCGGATTGTATCTCATTCATTTCCATTTTCAAATTTCATATTGGTGACTTGATTTCATCATAGATGATAGGTAGCACACTAACATTGCTTTGGTCATTCGCGCTACTAGGTACTTTATTGACAAAAAACTGACTTATAAACTTTAAACAGGATTTCTGTAATCTTCTAAAATTACTCATAAATTATACACAACCATTTCATTTATTTGAATCATAAAGATATATGTCTTACATTTTGTTATTTTTCAGTGCAAGAAGCATGGAAGGTGCTAACAGTACTAAAGAACAACAATCAACCTGTCATACGCAAGAGACAGCTAATGCGCACACATTTTGGTGACTATAGAGCTAAAATGGCTGCTGAAGAGAAGAAATTAGCAAAAAGTAAGGTTAAATTAGTGTCCTAGATAATATTTTGATGTGAGAAATGCATAAATGACAGTTGATATCAACTGATTAACTTATGGATGGCTCTTCTTTATAATTTACTAAAATAAGCAATGTTAAGGAACTGTTAATAATGTGTCCATAATATAAGTGCTGAGCCCTTGATATTATAATCAACACTCTGAAAGGTTGTTAGAAAGGCAAGAAGTGACCACACAGACATAATTCTAAAGGTACCCATGGAAACTCCAGTAGACGGACCTACCTTTTTCTGAGTCCGGGACCACTCTCATTATTCTAGGATACGTGAAAGCCTTTACTCGTAACCTCTTATAAAACGAGGTTATTTGTTTGCAGTGGCCAGTAAAATCAAGATATCAGACGTTCCTGAAAAACCAAAAGCTACATTCTTGAGAAAATCTGCATTTTTAACCACAGGCGATGAATCTTTTAGATTCAACTTCAGTTTAGCACCAGAACAAGTAGATAGTGGCAATACCGTTGTTAAAGATGGCAACACTAGTGAATCAATTCAAACAGATAGTAGCAATACTAAAGTTGACTCTGAAGTTGTTAACACAGAAAAAGGCAGTGAAGATAGTGCAAAGAATTTCAAATTTTCATTTACGAAGTCAGATTTTAAGTTTAATTTTAATGTAGATAATTCCTAGGTTGTACTTATAATATTTTATATATGAATTCTGTACAAAATGTAACTGGATTAATAATATAAGTGCTTTACTATGATTTGTGTGTTTTATTGTACAAATACCTTTCCAGACACAGACAGATTGTTTTGCATTGAAATGTAGAATGTAAAATTATATGTTTTTCGCTTCTAAGCGGTATGTTGGAGCCACAATGAAAGAGTATAATAATAATAATAAGCGAGGCCACAATCCACGTGTCACTGAGTCTGCCAGCGCCACCATCAGGGATTTTAATTAAGATAACACAAAAAATTTGTCGCCAAATATCAGAATTTGTCGGTCACTGATTCAAAGATATAAGGGTTTAATGCGTTAAAATAATAATATAAGGGGCCGATCTGGAGAGAGAAAGAGTTCAATTAGTAAGGTATAGTCCAAGAGCTAGTCGAGAGTTTTAGTGTTTAGTAGTTCGTGAACTCTTCGATCTAGCTCTTGGACTATACCTTACTAATTGAACTCATTATATCTCCTAAACTAAGACCCGATTAAATCTGTAACTTGGCGACTATTTATGTAACTGGGCGACAAAATATGGGAGAAAACAGATCTTCGCTAGGTGTAGTTTTTGAGATATAAATGTGGCCCTGCTGGGGAAACTCTCCAGATCGGCCACCTATAAACCTTTATATCTTTGAACCAGTGACCAACAAATTCTGATATTTGGCGACAACGACAAATTTATGTTATCAAAATTAAAATCCCTGATGGTGGCTCTGCTAGAGTCAGTGACACACAATCCACTGCTGAAAATTGAAGTCTCAAATTACACCAAAAATGTCCGTGATCCGAGTTCTGCCTACCTTCATACAGTATCACACCTGTGACTAGTATCAAGATTCATCAGCTTACAGCAGTTCACTGCTGGACATAGGCTTCTCCATTTAGCTCGATTCTCAGCAACTCTCATCCAACTGCTACCAGCCTCCTGACCTTGTATTAAGAATAATGGGTGGTTTCTTTGATAAATCATGAAGAGAGCAATAAAAACGCAAAAACTGTTTCATACTAACATCAGTATTTATTAATTCCCGTCACATAAACTCTGATAGTAACCCTTCGTGACAAGCATCCCGTTGTCTTCCCGTATCCGCTTCGCACACGTCAAGTCTTTGAAGAAGTTCTCGGAATTCACGGTGGAAAAACCTACAGGCAACTCGAATCTGGGGTAAAGAGCGCCCCAAGTCGCTATCCCTATAAAATATAATAATCTTTATTACGTACCTACCTACATCATCTGCCTAGCCTTTTCCCAACTATGTTGGGGTCGGCTTCCAGTCTAACCGGATGCAGCTGAATACACCAGTATTTTACAGTATTCTTTAGTACGTAGTTACACCTTATGAATTACAGGTAGCAACTTAGCAAGACAAGGTGACACAATGGGCGGTCTCATCGATAAAACCGTTTGAGACGTTACTGCAGGTAGTCTCGGGTAATCCATTTACATAATTATCCAATAAATACATAAGTACCTACATTAAAAATTAAATAATACATTCTTATAACTACAATCGGTACTCTGAATTTTGGGCTGTACAAAGAGATTTAAGATGTAAATACTTTAAATGTCTTTGGGGCTGTACTTATTATTTGAATTTTCACAACAAATTTCTTATAGCTATTTACAGGAAAAAAAATTAATCAGTGCGCAAACTGTAACCATGAATTCAGCAAATAATTCTAGGCCCCTTAGCGTAGAAATGTATCGTCGGTTATTAAAAAAAAAAAAACATTTGATCTGTTTCATAAAAAGTGTGTGTGTGAATTGAGTGAGCACCCTAAATAAAATTAATAATATATACTAGTCATTTAGTAAAAGGTGTGAAACAATTGTAAAAACAATCTTACAATTTGTAAAAAGATAAAACATGAGATATATCAGTTAATGAATGCTCACTCAGTTCGCACATACGACCACCCTGAATCTCAGAACGTATGAAGATTTCATGTAAGATTTATGTACTACTCTTTAGTAAAACCTTTATAAAGTTGTCGTTTTAGATATCAATCGCCAAGGGCCGTATAAAAAAAAAATTACAAATACTTTCATATGCTCACTCAATTCACACACTTTGAAAGGACCCGATTTCTTATGAACAAACCATAATTTCATTTTGTTATAAATCTTGTTTTATTAAAAGGTATACACGTGATTTTGTAAAATACAAAGCGAACCATAAATGTAGCCCGTTTTGTAATAGTTAATTAATATAAGTGCTCACTCAATCCACACAATTCTGAAAAGTTATAAACGTTAATATCTTTGAATTTATAAGGATTAGAAAGCTATAAATTGCGCTAGTTTTAGTAAAGAAAAGTTACTAAAGATTTGCCATTTTACATTTAGTACTCTCAGTTTACTCTAAAAGATATTCAACTGTTTGTGTTTCAATGAAAATCTGCCATACTGTAGGGTTGTCACGCAGGACATTTTTGCTGAACTAAAATTTTATTTATTTTATAATGACCTTTATCTACGAGGTCAGCAGTAGGACCTAACATGGGATGTTACAGTAAGGTCAATGATATACGAATTTGATTGAAACCATTTATTTACATAATGTAGTTTAATTAAAAAAATTACAAATTTAGATTTTTGGGTTAACAATCGTTGTCGATCAGGATGTAGCTTAAAGAGTGCAACAGAATATTTTGATCAGTACTTTCGTGGATATTAGTACAGTTGTCGTCGTAGCAAAAATATTTCTCGTTTGATAAATAATGACTCTTATAATGACCAATGCCTGTTAAATCTAAAGGTGCTACGAATTCGACCGCACCAATACTTCTATACAATTTATTTTTAAGTACAATTGTACGGGGCACTTTACTTAGCGCTACTGCGTTGGTGCCATTCAAATCAAAAGAAATCACATTTGAAATGATATAATAACTAGTTGCTACTCCCTCACATGACGCACATTTTGATTCACCTTCCGACAAAGAAATAGCTGTTTCTAATAGGCTGATATCAAAAATATTAATCATATCTATATTTAAAGGTAAGAACACGTTATTTCTCTTAATTACGTTTGCTGAACACAATACATTGGTACACGTTTTTGTAAAAATTGAGCTAGTGAAATAATCCAGAAGAAAATGTTCATAGATACGAGCAACATTACAGGCGACATCGTAAGTGCTAGAATTAGTGGTTATTGGCTTTTGAACATATTTTATAATTATTTTTGCTCTTAGGCTATTTAAATCATCATCTTTGAAATTGGTGTCACTTAGACATTTTACATAATGCGGAATAGATTCATTTTCATCAAAAGTATCTATAATATTTCTAAATTTTTCGTTTTCGTTATACTCGATACCAAACAAATACATAACAGAATCAAAGGCACAGGTGTTTAATAGATTTACATATTCACCGTTGATATAAACAGATGAACATAAATTGCCATTTCTTATGTATTTTACCGTCGTGTTTGGTTTTGATCTACTAATTTTACCTTCTCCTTTCCAGTTCTCGACATAAGAGGGTTGATCCGAAAAAATGGAATCTTCAGTAATAGAGCGCCTGTAAACCGTCTTATAAATTTTCTGCTTTTTAGGATTTAATAGTTTTACTCTTTTCATCGATTTCCGTTTAGGATTAATTTTAGTTATAATATCTTGATCTAGGGCGCATAATGCAGATTTCATTTCCCCTTCCAAATATTCCGCATATAGCTTATAGAACTCATCAATTCTATATCTTTTAAATTTTGTTTTAAATACAAGATGTTTTAAAGTTTTAAAATAACTTTCTATTCCTGAAGAGGACGGTGCTTTATTTTCAGATTCAAAAAGAAATCTCAATAAATTAGACCACAAAGGTAGTTTCATTAATATTCTTTTAAAAGTAGGAATAAATGGCGGATAGTAATAAGCATTTTTGTTAATATCTAGAGCTGGATTTAGTTTTTTAGTTTCTTCGACAATACTGTTAAACCAATCCATGAATTCTAAGCCTTCGTTATTATTTGGGTCATCAAATTCATTATTTTTATCAATGTTTTTGCTATCTGAATTTAATCCATCAAGTGTAACGTCGTGTAATAATTGATCTAACTTAGATTTTAGTGTTGGATAATCACCTATCTCACCATCATATTGACCAAGGCAAAGTTTTACAACATCGTGAATAAACTCTTTCGCCAGATTATAATTTTCGCATCGTTTTAAAAATATTATACAACGTATATAAAAATATTTGACATCTAAAGAAACATTTGTTTTAAAGCAATTTAAATTATGTAATGTCTTAATAAAATGACTTGTATCAAGTCTGATAAACGCCTGTGGTTTTTCTGAAGTACTACCCTCTAAAACTGAAAATAAATGTCTTATATAGGTTTTTGTAGTACAATATAACGCAAAAGCTTGAATACATGCAGATACCAAAGCCGATGAGTCATCAGTAATAATTTCATCGGGTGGAGTATCAACATAAGATAACCACTTTTTTAACCAAAGTGATATCGAGTTTTCTGAATGAGAATCAGTGACCATTTGGAAAATTGGTACAGATTTAAGTTTATCATCGGCTGTTAAAAGTCCTACATATAAAAATAATCTTTTCGTGGCAGTAGTACGATCTGGCAAATATATATTTTCAAAAAATGAGCCAGTCGCGTCAATGGTAATTGTCACTTTTTTGAATTTCTTTTGGTAATTATTGTAATAATGAATTTGACTATCACTCCAAAAACATAAACGAAAATCTGGGAATATATTGAAATCACGAATATTATTTATATTATTACGATATGAA
The DNA here is from genome assembly GCA_916614155.1 of Mesoligia furuncula. NCBI lineage: Eukaryota > Metazoa > Arthropoda > Insecta > Lepidoptera > Noctuidae > Mesoligia > Mesoligia furuncula. Next base: position 15,105,849 of record OU744815.1, on the reverse strand, counting down.
TTTTTAGCTATAATAAACAACGATAAAATAGGATTTGCATGTGGTAAATGTTCATGTCTTGCTTCAGACTTAATCTTTCTTAAAGCCGAAAGGGAAGGCAGAACAGGTGGAGATATACGGTCAGTATCAGTCACAAGAGCTGAAGTCAGTTCATTGTGTACTTTAATAGCAGACTTATGGCTTAGGTCTTTAGCTATTTGTTTTCTTCGGTACGGGGTAAGCTTCGATTTTTTTTTAGGATTGTGTTCAAACGTCTTATCAAAATTATATACCTTACAGATGAATTCCATGATTTTTTCAGTTCTTTTAGAACTTGATATACGAATTTCAGCTTTGCACTGGGAACATTTACCGATAAAAGAAATTAAATCACTAATTTTGTGTTTTTTAATAGTCCAAGTGCACGGTAGTTTTGTGTGAATCCATATTTTTTCCTTGATTAAACTGCTCCACTTAAACTTTGGCAGCGTTTTATAATTAAAGAAACTCAAAGTACTGCTTCTTCTCCTAGAGGCACTTATAGGCATAATTTTTTTCCAATCGTAAATATCGAGATAGAAAGAAAATGTTTGGCATTCATCATCACTCACAACAACACTGCTGTTCTCTTTTTCCGACGATGACGACTGTAATAGTGGAGTCGCACAGCCTGAATCGGATATTGGCACCTCATTTGAAATTGTTGCGTTCGAAGTTTCGTCGTTCAAAGTAAATATACGGCTTCTATGACGATTCAGTGATATGTATAATGCCATCGGGGACATTTTATTCTCAAGTTCTTCAGACATCTTAGAAAATATTGGGTCGTTATATTTAATGTTGGGAGCTTGTAAGTATTCAGCATGTTTAAGAAATATTTTTTTCTGATTTTCGAAACTTATCAGAGGTTTGCGACCTCTTCCAATTATTACTCTGTAATGCAATAGTTAATTTTTATAGTAGTAAGTATTACGAAACCGTAAAAACTGCATTGAACAAATAAAAAAAGAACAAAATATTGTTATTTATTAGCTAAATATACTTACGTTATAGTCACCAGGAAAAACAATAACATTGATAATAGGTACATTATTGCACTGTACTACGTATGCCACACAATAATAATACGATTAATGTTAAATGACAAACTTAACAAACAAACAGGATTGAATAATCCGAAACTAGGTGCATATTATTATGAGGGTAGTTTAGTAAAATTAACAAAATATGGATAAGGCTGCGTTCGCAAATACCGAGAGATTATGTTAGACTCTTGAAGCTACATTTTGATTATCGGTTGTTAAGCTTTATTTATTTATTTTTGTAGCATTACCTATCTATGCATATTTAATTATGTTAGACTCTTGAAGCTACATTTTGATTATCGGTTGTTAAGTTTTATTTATTTATTTTTGTAGCATTACCTATCTATGCATATTTATAATTGACCTAATAAAAATGATACCATATTAAAATTAGTAATATATTCAGTCCCAGCTTAGTGGGTCTGTGCACAAACAAATCGAAGCATGCCCAGATAGACACTTAGTATGAAGGAAGGACACGGTCCTGCGTGACAACCCTACAGTAGGCAGATTTTCATTGAAACACAAACAGTTGAATATCTTTTAGAGTAAACTGAGAGTACTAAATGTAAAATGGCAAATCTTTAGTAACTTTTCTTTACTAAAACTAGCGCAATTTATAGCTTTCTAATCCTTATAAATTCAAAGATATTAACGTTTATAACTTTTCAGAATTGTGTGGATTGAGTGAGCACTTATATTAATTAACTATTACAAAACGGGCTACATTTATGGTTCGCTTTGTATTTTACAAAATCACGTGTATACCTTTTAATAAAACAAGATTTATAACAAAATGAAATTATGGTTTGTTCATAAGAAATCGGGTCCTTTCAAAGTGTGTGAATTGAGTGAGCATATGAAAGTATTTGTAATTTTTTTTTATACGGCCCTTGGCGATTGATATCTAAAACGACAACTTTATAAAGGTTTTACTAAAGAGTAGTACATAAATCTTACATGAAATCTTCATACGTTCTGAGATTCAGGGTGGTCGTATGTGCGAACTGAGTGAGCATTCATTAACTGATATATCTCATGTTTTATCTTTTTACAAATTGTAAGATTGTTTTTACAATTGTTTCACACCTTTTACTAAATGACTAGTATATATTATTAATTTTATTTAGGGTGCTCACTCAATTCACACACACACTCATAAAAAAGCGCAATACCAATACTACGCGGTCAAAATGTATGGAACAACGGAACAACTAATATTTTTTATTCCGCCGAAAACTACGCTAAGAGGTCTTGAGTCATAAATGCTGAATTTATGGTTAGGTACAGTATGAGCATTAGTTAATTTTTAGGGTTCCGCACCAAAATGGTAAAACGGAACCCTTATGGGGAGACTCAGTCTGTCTGTCACAGCTGGATATCTCAAGAACTACTAATGCTATCAACTTGAAATTTATAATAGTTTTAGTTGACGTTTACCCAACTATTTTGCAAATAAAAAAGAAATAAAAATATTTATATTTTTTTTGCAACAGACTGCAAGGGACTGAAAGGGGGTCTGAAAAATTCGAAGTGGACCTACTAGGGCATGTGGGATATCATATGAAAGAGCTCAGTTTGCAGATTATGTTTTTTTCTTCTTTTTATAGGCCGCATAGTTTTCGACTTTTGATGAAAAATGTAAAAGAGAAAAATCTGAAATAATTCTATGTGATAGAAGTTTATGTAAAGATTACAGGAAAAATAAAACGAAGTCTCTAAATAGCACACTTTTTCAGAAATCATCAACAAAAGATACATTAGTTCCACTATCGGCCAAGAGATGGCGCTGACATAAAACTGCAATATTCTATACTACAGTGCACAGTGTTAAAATTCTCTGACGACTAAAGGCCTCGCCGATGAAAATTTAAAAACATGATGTTACGGAACCCTCGGTACGCGATTCCGACTCGCTCGCTAAGAAGAAGAAGAATAATAATCATGAAATAAGAGTAAAGAACTACATTCTATAGAGACAGTGTTTTTTACCATAATTTTCGAAATTAATAAAGATTGAGCACGCCTTACCTATCAACTTATTGCTTGTCGTATCGACCACCGCTCCACCTTCGACACCATGGTACTGTTTACAATTCGCATTCTTTTTCTTAAACTGTGCATAAGTGCAGGAGTGGTAGCAAGGTACGCCGAAGCCGTCACCCTTAATGTGTTGCTCTAGGATCTTGAAACATATGTCGTGTGCAGCGACGACGTTCAATTCTGTTAGGTCGTATTTTTTATCGGCTGTTCTTAGTTTTTGCATATCCTGTTGAGGCGACGAATGAATTTAACGTTAGCTTTAAGTCTTTTGTTCTGGGCGACCGTTCTCCCAAGCGATGAGCGTTAAAGTCAAAGTCAAAGTCAGTCCACTGCTCGACTTGGGCCTCTCCTCTCCCAAGTTGCAATACAACAGTTTGTTTTTCGCTTCCTGCATCCAGTAATAATAATAATTACCGGAGATTTATTGTGAAAAACGGCACGGTTGACATCTGTCGGGCATGCCACCAGCCCGGGGGAACCAATCAGGCATATTATCTCCGGCTCGTCTAGCTAACGGAGAGTACTTGCATAGACACAACCTTGTAGCCAGGATAATCCATCAGCAACTTGCTCTGAAATACAGCCTTGTGGAATCGGAGGTGCCGTACCCATTATATTGGGATCGATCCATCATCACTGACAGGACTATTGTTGCCAATAGGCCTTATACAGTGGTCGTGGATCGATCAGAGCGGCGCGCAATGATTGTTGACATAACCGTCCCGCATGATGAGAACCTCGTGAAAGCCGAGAAAGATAAACAAATCAAGTATCTTGACTTGTGGCTCGCGAGGATGTCGACATGTGGGATGTGGACTCAGCGATCATTGTGCCGATAGTCGTGACAGCCAATGGACTAATAGCCAAGAGCCTCGACCAACATCTGAGGAGGCTCTCGTTGGGCAGCTGGATCAAGGGCTTGATCCAGAAAGCGGTACTTCTGGACACAGCCCGCATTGTTAGGAGGTTCCTCTCTCTGGAGCCCTGACTGCAATATTAAACTATGCCTAAAATAAATCTAGTGTATAACTTAAGTAATTGGTAAAAAGCCTACTGAATTAAATAGTATAGTCTATGCCCACAGCTAGCTAGTGTATAGCTAAATGTGTTACGCCCCCTAACTGCTAGGGGGCGTAAAACGTTTAGCTGTACTACTCATGCTAGACGATATGCGATCACCAATCTACTCGAGGACTCGTCTGCTCGAAGGGCCATCAGGCCTTTGACAGACATTGTCGGACCAATGAAATTAGGAAATCGCCCTTACTTACCTTTGTCACTGTATACCCGATAACTTTGTATTTAATGTTTCCCTGTTTATTTAGTTTCGCAAACCATTGAAACGCTTCATCTGTCCTGTTTACTTCGTTAAACAGTTTTATGACCGCCCATTTCATATTTTTGAACTTATTAGTATCGACCACTATAATACCTATGTCATCAAACATCTGTCTTGTCGGTTTCGAGGGCACCACAAATACTCGGACCTCGAATCGTTTTGACATATACACTATTGTAGTGTGTCTTACTTTTAAACTGGAAGTAAGATTAAAAAGTATTAGTTTCAAGTAAATCATCATTCTCACCTAGCAGTCTCCGCCTCTCCCATTGCACGCCATTCAACTCGATTTTCGGCAACTCCTGATGCCAGCCACCCTGCGAAGATCGTCGCTCCGCCTAGCCTGAGATCCTTACGTTTGCAGAGTCATGGTCTCTACTCAATAACACATCTACTCGAACGGTCATCAATTAATAATACCTTGTTAGGCTTCGTTGGTCTAGCTAGTGGTTGCAAAGGCGAGTACTGAGCACGGGGTCCTGTTTTCAATTCTACAGGTCGGGCACTGTTATTTGGTTTTCACATTAGGCATATTTCGCTGGAGGCTGGATTTGTGTGCGGTGGCTATAGGTCACCCCACCCCCACAGATTTAGATAGACGGTAGATCTAGATAATGCAAGTATCAGTTGTAGTAGTATCTATGAAATCCATGCGTGCCATTCTACTATGACGCGTCACAAGCACTATTTAGTGATGGGAAAATCAAATCGATTCAAAGACGCCGCCGTGTGCGGTCCCGGGGCCTAGCGCCAGCGCTCACGCTCACCCAGCCAGCAATACACAGGACTGAGCGTGAAAGTGGCGGCTTACGATTTTTGGCTTAAGCTGGGCACGCGAAGTAGTTGCTCTTGCGTTATCTAGGTGTATATATGGTCACCCTCTATTACATAACAGGCGAAAAGTAAGTGTGGTATACCTACAGCTATTGAAGGTTTCAAACTTGTAGCTAAATTCTGATCCGACTCAATTTAGACGATTATTCCGTTTCTCCACCCTAAGGTGGATACGCGGAAAACATGTCCGAGAATCCAACCTAAGCCTATAAATTCCGTTTATCCAGCTAGGCCTAGGGTGAATTCTCGTGAGTGGCCCTTAGGGTGGAATAACCTAATTTAGATTGCCATCGACATGCCGTGTATCTATGTACACCTCGCCTACTTGCCTAGGCCTTTGGGAAATAAAGGGGAATGTTATCCAAAAAGTACCTACGTGTAGATACACCGCGCGGCCGTGATAAAAATGGCCTTATCGATACAGACAGCGGTGCACATGTGCGGTACATCAGCGGAGCGCGAGTGTATGACGCGCGCTACCCAACGGTACTTGGACTCCGCCGCTGGCGTAGCGTTCACCTGGTAGTTGTTTAAGGATGAGAAAGCTGTAATGGTGGCCATTATTACATTACAACCTTTTATTTAACTTGCCTTATGTTAGTTAGTACCTATGTATGGGTCAAATCCTGCAACTGAATTTCATAACAGTTATCCCAAACTGATTCGGCTGAAATTTTGCAATTACACGGTTCTTTTGGATGACAATGCACGGTTAGCTATACAAGTGACATCATTCTAAATCAAGGAATATAGGTACTACACTCTGACGAGAGTTCTAAATCCAATATGGCGGACCAATTCATTTTAGTACAACTGAAATATTGAATAAGTATTTTTTTTTAATGAGTATTTTTGGCTGGCAAACAAGCCGATATCCCACATGATGTTAAGTGGTCCCCCTAATACCAGAGACATCGTAGATACTTTGCAATTCCAGAGAAAAATTTAAATGTCTCATAGGCCCGTAATGACATCGGCAAAATGCATACGTCGACCCGAAATTCACTGCGGTAAAAACTTCACACAAAATACAAAAAAAAAATAACACTAACTGGTTCCTACACTAACTGGTAGTCTTTCAGGGCCAGTCTTCAAAACAGGCGGGGATAAGAAATTCAAAGTTTCCAAAATATCAAACGATTCCGATGTCAACGCCAACTTAACCAACAAAAAGTGTAAAACAAACTTGTACATCGTAAATTATTTACGAAATAAAATAGCATTTTAATGTTTTTTATTTTAATTTTATTATAGTTTTCATTTCATACATTGCAATAAAGCAAACCGTATCAGTTTGCTGTGCACTTATCAAATGGTATTGTGAAATAATTTAGGGGCAACACAGACGACGGATATTTTATTGAAACAACTAAAAAGACTTGTGTGTGTAGGCCCTTAGAGTTATATAAGTTATAGTAAAGATTACAAACTTAAAAATGAATATTTTTCATTCATGAATTTTGAATACTTCGTATAGTTAGCTGGCTTTCCTGTACGCAAAATACAGGATTTATATATAAATAAATATAAATCCTGTGCGCATTGTGGAGTTGGACACCAGCCCGTATTACGTATACCTAGTTAACTGGCACCTATAAGTCAGGAATGTTAGTCAAAACATGATAATTCGAAATATAGAATGAAACTTAAATCAATTTACCACAATATTCTAAGAATATTATTTATTTTTGTTTATCATTAATAAGTTTAAACTAAAACTAAATAATATAATCTTATTTTAGGTCAATTTACGTGACGGCGACACGTATGCAATGTAAACTGAGCTTTATGTTAACCATACAAGATATAAATTTGTTTGATGACATAAGTACTGTAGTCACTGCATTTTATGAGGAGTTGCACGAGGTTAACAAAAAATAACAAAAATCCATTGCATACTCGTCTGTAGCATAACAACTGACTCATATAACATTACTTCTTAAATACAGCGATTTTAGCTAGCAACTATCTAAAATATAGTATAGTGACTCAGTACTCAGTAATAATTTACATGAAGAAATAAGGTTGCTGAATGTACAAATGCTAGAAATTATTCCTTGTTTTTCATACAAATGGAACTTTATAAACTAGCGGAATTGCCCGTTTTTTAAAAGATTTTGTTTAAGCATTCTTTAAAATCACGTTCCATTTGATCCAATATTACAATCAACCATATTTCAGATTTTTTCTAAGTCACCATCCATACACATGGTCGCTTTTTCCTCCGTTAAACGATCTCATACTTGTCAGGATGGAAGCTGATCTCCTGCGAGTAGTCCACGGGCGCCGACTCGTCCTCTGCGTGAGTCACTTTGATGGCCTTCAGGAGAGCCAGTGACGTGTCTGATGTCCACATCACTGTGAGCGGGAAGAAGTCGTTGGGAACCGCTGGGGTCACGCTAAAAAGGGGAATTGAGGGTTATATTTATATCTCAATAGTTTGAAGTTGACAGAGCGCTTTTCTAGAGGCCCCTCGCCCACGGCGACTTTTTGTAGCGATGCTGTCGCGCGTTTCGTAAACGGGCGACAGCCTCGCTACTAACGTGCGTTAGTCGCATTTGCAACGCGCTACAGAAGCGATGCCAACGCGCTACAGAAGCGATGCCAACGCGCTACAGCATCGCGACTGTATCGATGAAACGCGCGACCCTGTCGGACGACATCGGGGAGAGAACGGAGGGAGGGTGGCGTGTGAGTGGAGACGCTTCGACTGCTTACGTAAAAGCAGCACCAAAGACAACGTGACTAACGTTGCCAGGTGGCAATTTTGTGCCGTTACTGAATCGCGTTTGCATCACGACAGAAACGCGACAGTATCGCGTTTGCATCACGACAGAAGCGCGACAGTATCGCGTTTGCATCGCGACTGAGAATCGTGGTGTGGGCGAGGGCAAACAGCTAGCGACCGCATCGCGACTGTATCGATGCGAACGCGCGACAGCATCGCTCCAAAAAGTCGCCGTGGGCGAGGGGCCTAAACACTAGAACACTTTTCTGAAAACGGTGCGGGCTTAGTAGCAAATACATTTATTTTTATAATAGTAGTAATGTATTTACTACAGATATAGATACACCTAGATAACGAAAGAGCAACTAGTTCGCGTGCCAAGCTTACGTACAAAAATCGTAAGCCGCCACTTTCGCGCTCAGTAGTGAGTACTGCTGGCTGGGTGAGCGTGAGCGCTGGCGCTAGGCCCCGGGGCCGCACGCGGCGGCGTCTTTGAATCGATTTGATTTTCCCATCACTAAATAGTGCTTGTGACGTCATAGTAGGTAGGTAGTCGAAACGTGTCACGCTTAGTTTTGATACAGATCGTGATACTTGCGTTATCTAGGTCTATCTATATCTGTGGTATTTACTTAGGGATTTTTGGTTCAGCATTTTGAAATGGAAAAAAAATTAAACAATACCATACAAGTTAATTAAAAAAAACAGTGGCACTCCGGGATTGCGGACAGAAGTGAAAACAAAACACAAACAGAATACTTTGCCATCACTCACTGAAATATCGGATATACATTAAAACCGAGCACAGCCGAACACATCCGAAGCGAGTATTTTTTTAATCGTCTTATAAACAAAACAGTCGCGGTGTTGCTTACAGTAACAGTGGCGCGAGTTCAATGGTTTTTCCCATCTCAAAAAATTCCCAACTTGCAAAGAAGTTTTTACTTCAAAAAATATAAAAACTTCTCTATTTATTACAGTATTAGACAAACGTGACCTACGAAGCCACATAATATATCTTTTGAAAATTAAACTGTGTTTAAAGAAATGATCTATAAATACACTTGAGAGCAATAAAATCGCACACCTGTACTTTTTTCAGTTAAGACTGATTTTTTTCATGAATATTAATTAAAAATGAAAAAATTGTAATGTTAATTAAAGTTTATTTCACTACCTTTCTATTAATATCAAAAAGCAGTATACAAAATACCCATAAAGGGTTTTAGGGAACAAAACCCAAAATACACGTAAATTGACAAAATTTCGCTTTAAAGAGGATGGAAATCAAACATAAAATTATTGTTCAAAATGTTTATTAATAAGGTGTATTCCCTCCCCTAGCCTTAATTACAGCTCTGAATCGGTTTCTCATGGACCGTATTAATTTTACCACTACATCTTGAGGTATAGCGTTCCACTCCTCTTCAGTGGCAAGTTGAAGCTCTTGGAGCCGCCTAGGAGCCGGGCTTCTTGTCCGATCTCTTCTTTTAAGCTCGTCCCAGACATGCTCAATTGGGTTGAGGTCAGGACTCCGAGCTGGCTACTCCATCGCGGTGATTCCGACATCTTCCATGTAGTCGCGAACTGTTCTGGTGACTTGCGGTCTGGCGTTGTCGTGCATAAGGAGAAATTCTTCTCCCATAAGCCACGCTAGCGGCCTCACATGTTCTTCGAGCACTTCTTCGACGTATCTTTGACCTGTCAGTCCACGCAATCTCGAACCGGTATTAGCCCCAATGACGAATACGATGTCCGTTTTGCTGTCCAGCTTTATGCCACCCCAAAACATACACGATCCACCACCAAAAGCAACACGTTCGTTAATGCAGCATTGCACAAATTGCTCTGATGATCTTCTGTAGACTCTAGAGCGTCCATCATGACCATGTAGAGTCATCCCGCATTCATCAGAGAACATAACAGCCCGCCACTGTTCATACGTCCAATTTAAATGTTCCCTGGCAAATTGTAGTCGGGCTTGTCGGTGAGCTGTGGTCAATTTTGGACCATTTGCAGGTCGATGTGCAGTCAGTCCTGCTTCAGCCAATCTTCTTTTAACTGTACAGCGACTTATACTGACATTGCGAACTTCTTGAAGCTGTTGTCCCAGTTCAACCGCGTTCAGCTGTCGATTTCTCCAAGACCTTGTCACAAGAAAGCGGTCATCACGCTCAGATGTTGTGCGCCGACGGCCCGATCCTCGTCGTCGAATGTAGCCACCTGTCTCTCGGAACCTTTGGTATACACTTCGACAGAATAGCGACTCAAATTTTACTGTCGAGCAACTTCACTTTGATTTTGTCCTGCTTCAAGCAAGGCAATAACTTGAGCGACTTCTGCGGGCGGAGTATCCATGTTTTTCCAGTAAATCCGTATGGTTCCAGTAGATGTGTTATCACGTTGACGTTCGGTATGCAATTCATTAAAATTCCTAAAAAACCGTCCATTTTATACCTGCGGCTAAGGATGCAAGTAGTGCCAGCAACAACGAGTGAATTCGGGGATTTTTGTGTATGGTTGTTTTCGTAAGTTATTTAAAAGACAATGATTTTAATTTTGGGATATTAAATAACCTAAGCTTGTATGCTTTCATTTTCCTAAATGATATTTACATAATGTCTTTAGATTTAAGAAAAATATTAGTAATAAACCAAACAACAAGGGGTGTGCGATTTTATTGCTCTCAAGTGTAGTTTCAGCTCATCATGCTTGACAGTTATGTTTCATAAAATCATTTTTAGGGTTCCGTACCCAAAGGGTAAAAACGGGACCCTATTACTAAGACTTCGCTGTCTGTCCGTCCGTCTGTCTATCACCAGGCTGTATCTCAAGAACCGCGATAGCTAGACAGTTGAAATTTTCATAAATTATGTATTTCCGTTGCCGCTATTACCCATACAACAAACGTGTCTTTTTCGGCGTTTTTGCCTCGTGGTACGGAACCCACTTGGCCAGTTTTTCTGAATTAAAATCCCTGCTGCAGCCAAAAACATTGTGTTACTTCCTATTTCCTATCTAAAATAGACCTTTGTTTATATTATTTGTAATAAATGAGGCATAGCGGCTTTAAAACGACAATGCTTAAAAAAAAAAACATAAAGCCGTTAAACATTTTTATAATCTTAAGTAATCCTAACTGATATTATAAATGCGAAAGTAAGTTTGTTTGTTTGTTTTGTTACCTTATTACACCTAAACCACTGAACCGATCATCCTGAATTTTGCATATACGTTGTCAGGTGTATAGAAACGGACATCCCGACAAAAAGTGTTGTTCCCGAGGAAAACAACAATAACGTTATTATGATAATAGATGGCGCCAGTGTCTTTCGAATCAAAAACATGACAACGTCTATCGGGTCAGCTAGTAAACTCTAAAGCATGTCTTAGAAACAAAACTGGCCAAGTGCGGGTCGGACTCGCAAACGAAGGGTTCCGTACCACAAGGCAAAAACGCCGAAAAAAACACGTTTGTTGTATGGGAGCCCCCTTAACACATTGAAGGACACTGAACGAGACACAATAGAAGTTTTATTGTTATTACGTCGAGGGGCGTCAAGTGTCCCACAAAGTGTTAAATATTATTTTATTTTTAGTATTTGTTGTTATAGCGGCAACAGAAATACATATTTTGTGAAAATTTCATCTGTCTAGCTATCGGGGTTCTTGATATACAGCTTGGTGACAGACAGACGGCCGGACGGACGGACGGACGGACGGACGGACGGATGGACGGATGGACGGATGGACGGACGGACGGACGGACGGACAGACGGACGGAAGGACAGCCGGACGGACAGACAGCGAAGTCTTAATAATAGGGTCTCGTTTTTACTCTTTGGGTACGGAAACCTAAAAATTCGAAGACGTGACATCTACCAACCCGCACTGGGCTTGCGTGATAGATCACAGGCCACTCTCTCTCGAGTCCCAGCAGTGGGAACACTATAGACAGATAATGCTAAGCTATAATAATGAACTATAGTAACTCACGTAAACTCAAGGCTGCCAGATTTCTGCTGCTTGTTGATGATGGGTATGCTCCAGATGAGCGTGCGTCCCTTCTGCGCGTAGCTGCCTTCCCATTGGTGGACCACCACGGACGTGTTGCCGGAACTAAGGGGGAACAGAGCGTGTTCATGTCAAGAGAGCGAGGGTGAAATTCATCACTCTTTTGTGGTTTTCTGCTCTAACTAGGGTTATTATGGCTGAATTTGTATAGCTGTACAAGAATCTTTTGACGTGTGGCCAAAGTTTGAACTACGGCCGCCATCTTGTTTTTTCAATACATTTCACAAAACAATTCCATAATTGTTTACCAACAGCGCCACCCTACCAACGTCATTCTTGTAGCACTCTACAGTAAATGAAGAGAATATTCTATAACATAATCTATACAAGTTTTAATGGTAAGGAGCCGGTGTTTTAAGCGCTGAGCAGACGATGGACAATTTGTCCGTGGCGATAGAACGTATGGAACTCCCAGCAATTCATTGCCCTCTGTGCGGTATTGCACAGATTTCCATGCGTTCTATCGTAGCGGACAACTTGTCCGTCGTCTGCTCAACGCTTTACTTTTGTTTCTTTCTGAGGAATAAAAGCTTATTATTATGTACTTCAGGTACTCACGGTAACGGTATATGTATGTTGACGTCGTTGAGCGTGAGATGGTCGTGTTCGAGCTCGTACTCGATGTTGACATCACAGCCGCCGCCGGTGCCCTCTGACGGCCAGCAGTTTACTGCAAAGAATAAACAAGTTGTTAACATCAATGTCCTTTACTTTACTTCATATTATGAGAAATAATACATATTATATAATATGTGGACAAACAAGAAATAAATACATAAGATAAAATAAAACCGGGCAAGAGCGAGTCGGACTCGCGCACCGAGAGTTCCGTACCATCATATGTTTTTAAACTTTCATCGGCGAGGCCTATATTCGTCAGGGAATTTTAACACTGCACTGCGGTGTAGAATATTTCAATTTTATGTCAGCGCCATCTCTTGACCGATAGTGGAACTAATGCAACTTTTGTTGATGATTTCTGAAAGAGTGTGCTATTTAGAGACTTCGTTTTAGTTTTCCTGAATAAAAAAAAGGAAAAAAATGTTTGAAAATGTGCTAACTGCGCTCTTTCATATGATACCCCATATGCCCTAGTAGCCCCACTTCAAATTTTTCAGACCCCCTTTCAGTTCCTGTTGCAAAAAATATACATAATATAAGTATTTTTATTTCTTTCTAATTTGCGAAATAGTTGGGCAAACGTCATCTAAAACTATTCTGAATTTCAAGTTGATAGCATTAGTAGTTCTTGAGATATCCAGCTGTGACAGACACAGACCGACTGAGTCTCACCATAAGGGTTCCGTTTTACCATTTTGGTACGGAACCCTAAAAAAATCAAAAACCAAGGCATCGAAAAAATCATCTACATGACGCCTGTATTGGTCTGGTAGATGTGGTGCAAACCTGGTAGTAAAATACGAGCTGCTTCCTATTACGCCGAAGAGAGCTGTGTCCCGGTAGTGTAAACATTATAGGCCGATGACGTACCGGGCGTCGTTACGGTAAAGTTCTAATACAGGTTATGCTACCACTGTAGTATATAATAGTCAGTGCTCACCGGACAGCGGCGCCAGCTTGTCGTCGTTGGCGTTGAGGCGCCACTTCAGCACTCCCACGTCGCTGTTGAGAGGGAATGCGCGTTGGCTCTGCTTTAGACCTATTACGCCGTTCGCTCTGAATGCTTCTTTGTCAACGTTGGGGTGGGTCTGGAAGAAATATTTTTTATTTAGCAGGATAATATTGGATTAGGATTCGGCGCTTCGTTCATGAGGAGGTCTCGTGATCCCACCCAACGTCAGCGTGGGGTTGAACTCACGCTGACATCGGGTGAACATTAATATGATGAGTTCAAAACAACCGACCTACGCGTAAAACTTTTCAGTCTACAACTATATTCTATAATTTCAGTCAGTTTTGAATAATATGGTTTAATCTTTACTGAACTGTTCTTTTCCTACAAAACATTATTTTTGCAGCTACTATAAGTACAACATTATTTTTAGTATATGCGAAACCCGAAACACGTGTCTACTAAATTTATGTAAAGAATGCACAAAATTTCAACACTGTATCATGAAAAATCACAAAGTTATAAGCTTGTTAAGTTACCTGTTTGTCCGTACAAAAACATGCTCACCCGCGCCGCTCGCGCCGCGCCCTCTTGCGCTCGTTGATAATAATACCCAGGTACCTAACCATTCGGCGCGGAGATTGGATAACTTGGTTGTCGCTCGGTGTCCAACATTTTTTAAATATTTTTGGGACAAAATTTAACAGGGTTAATATTTTTGGAATCGATTCAGTTACCTATTCTGAACAAACTATATTCAGGTTTCGCATATACTACAAATAACGTTGTATAAGATCTTTAGCACTATACCTGCAGTTGCAGTGGCCTGGTGTCCTTATTGTCGACGTGCACGTGAATGCGCGCGTACTGCTCGTTACTGATGCGCAGGGTCAGCAGTCCTGTCAGAAAATATACCTTTCAGGTCACAATCTTATTTCTAAAACATGTTTACTTCAGGGGGAAGCGCTATGGTAGGTGAAATACAAATTTTCTTATGTTTTTTGCAATTTGCTGGTCAGTATTAAGTTGTACGTTGATTAAAATATAATTCGCGACCGTAACAAATATGTATTTTATAGAATTATAATCATTAAAATCAGTATAATCCTAAAGTGTCAAGATTTCATGAAATAGTCATTCAGTAGGATTGATTGCTTGACCTATTACGCCGTTCGCTCTGAATGCTTCTTTGTCGACGTTGGGGTGGGTCTGGAAGAAATCTTTTTTATTTAGCAGGATAATAGTGCATTAGGATTCACTCGGTAGCGGAATATCGTGAAAAAGATTAGTCGCTTCGTTCATGTCTTATAGAGTTGTGTTGATGACTTTAATGATTATCATTCTGTAAATTTAGATTTGTTACGGTCGCGAATCATATTTTAATCAACGTACAACTTAATGTTGACCAGCCAATTGCAAAAAACTTAAAAAAAATAATTTCGAGAGCTACCCTGGCGCTTTCGCCTCACTCCTACTATACGAGAGCTTTTATATACAGGATGATAGGGGACATCGAGGCACAACCTGTTACCATGGATTCACCACAAGATTCTAGAGCCTTAGACCGTAGAAAATTTTCGTCGGTTACAGTTTGTGCGTCAGTGTCCCTGTCCGCTGCCACCCTGTACGTAATTACGTATATAATGTTCTTTAGGTGACGATGAATATTTGCACATTATTTAGTATATAAAGGTATGAGGAACAGGATGTAAAGTTCACTCATACTCTATAGAAAAGAGAGGATCCTCCGACCAGACGGGTGTTGTGTCTGGCGGGCAACTGCCCGATCATTCATGTCGGGCCGTTGTATATATGCTAGTTGCGCGGTAAACTCTGCTTGCGAGATGCAGGATTTTGCGTGACGTCAGTATGACGCGTATTTAAATTTAATTAACAACATGTCAGTATTTTATGTTTTTTTTTTGTTAGTGGCTAGTTTACTATATAATATATGGCAACTTAAAAAAACAATCAAAGCTAATGTTTATCTTAAAGATTCTTTCTTTCTTGAGGGCCATAACACTTACCGCTAAGTTCAAAGTTCTGTACATCACCATCTCTGCCGGCCACTAGAGTGAGACGCTCCTCGAAACGCAAGTGTACACTGAAACAAACATTATATTGTTACAAAATAGGCCATACTTTATATCCACTTTTACACACACCCATATCTTAAACATTTTTAGCGAGTTTTAGAGATTGTTTTAAGCTGTTATTAGATGGGAAAACTAGTGACGTAACAATCTGCATCACTAGTTATTCCCAGCTTAATAAAACAGTTTTAAAATAAACAGTTGCATTACAAACAGTTGAATGAAAGTAAAGTTGGAAGAGTAACAGCTGTCCAGGTATTTGGTTTGGACAGACAAACATCAACCATTGGGCAGTTAGTCCAGTCAATAAAGGAGTTGTAGAGCGCGTGAACATACTAAGTCCTGACGTCTAGGAGGTGAGCCGGAGTGGTGATGGGGGAGGGGAGATGGGGCAGAGGGGACGAAGTTCCCACTATTGGGTTTTTCGCTTATATCTCAAAAATGGTGCGTCGTAGGGAAAATAATCCTTATACAAAATGAAAGCTCATAAAATTATCTATAACTTTCAGAAGAAACAACCAATTAACCATTCATTGTATGAATTGGGAAGGATCACGACTTAATGGATTGCGGTGCACTTTTCTTAGTTTAATATGTAATTCTAAAACCCACTCGCCGACTGAGGCCATAGGCTGGTGTTTATTTGACTACCACTAAGTCGGCACTGAGTGGGCCCCCAAACACCACGGGCCCTGGTGCCCCGCACCATTTTGCACCTTAGTAGTAACGCCACTGTTCACACCTTGTTCCTCGATCCCTAAATCTACTTACTCCTTATGATCGTGGGGCGGAGGCCTGGCCACGCCGACGTCTGCGGCGACGGGCGCGGCGCTCAGGGCCGACACCGTGTCGCCCTCACTGCGCAGGCGCGACACGAACGACTCCGCGTCCGTGCCGCGGGAACCTAGCTTCATGGCTGAACGACCGGCTGGGCGGGCTCTGAGGAAAGATAATAAAATTCATTCTTTTATTTTTATTCTTTGTTTTCTTTTCTATAATTTTCGTGTAGGTATTGTATTGTGATTTATGTCAAACTCCTTGTTGTACCTAGATGTTAAATGGATGACGTGGTCGCCTATATTTGGAAGCGCACACTTGTACTGGTTTTATTCATGTTAAACACGCAAGTAACTGTGTAGCCTCTATTGACGATAAATAAATAAATAAAAATTATTGTAATCTTTGAGTATTAAACCAACTGGAGGCGCCATTGTCAGGCGATCCCCGCTGCCAAAGGTACGAGACCGCCGGTCATAGCGGTTATATAAAACTAGTTGCCGCGCGTTGTACATGTGTGCGTATAGTTTATGCTTGTATTTGTTTTGTATGCGTGCGTAACAACGCGATCGAATTGCATTAGTGTATTATTACTACTTGTGTGCGTTCCCTCGTCCCCCGCGATGAAAGTGACAGACTTATTTGCGTAGATATTAGTACTCGCGGCGTCTCCGGTTGGTTTAATACTCAAAGATTGTAATAAAATGTAACGTAAAAGAAAGCAAGTACAGTAATGACAAGCTTTTACCCGCGGCTTCGCCCCTGTGGTCTATCTCACAACAACGGTTTATCGTCGGGATAATAAAAAGCTTGTAAAAAGTCAATCTATGACACTCTCAGTCCATATTACATACAATCTCTTTGCAAAAAATCACGTAGATTCATTTCTGCGTGAAAGAGCGATAAACCAACCAACACGCTTCCGCATTTCTTTATTCATTCAGGTTAAGCCGCTCGCCCACGTCCGATAATCGGTGACCGATTTTTGTAGGAGAAAAATAGAACACACTGATAGCAATAGTGCAACGCACACGTCCTACAAAAAGTAGGTCAGAAATAATGAAGTTAACAAAGTCGGCCTGATTATCGGTGCTACAAAAAGTCTGACGTGGGCGGGCAGCCTGAAGTTAACTAAATCGGCCCGATTATCGGTGCTACAAAAAGACTGACGCGGGCGGCCAGCCTTAGTGTTGTGAAAATATCGGTTTTTTCAACAGATCAGAACAACAGACCACAATTCAGAGATTTGATCATGATTTCAGAAACTGCGGGGTAATGCGTAATACGCGAACAGTAGCAATGGCATTCATTTTGACAGTTCAACAACATTCATTGCGTTATTTACGTTGTTGAGCTGACACATTTTTCGAACATATTATGAAGCAATGGATTAACAATATCCCTCAATATGATTCAGATCGTGATTAATAGTGTGTTACGCAATTAGGGTGCTGGTTTCTTAGTCGCATTTATAATAGCACGGCTCTAACGTTAGTTTTCGGCTATTTATTTTTTATTTATCCATTTATTTCAGGCATTAAGGCCCGTATAATGCCATTTGAGGCCATACTCAAACTCAAACTAAAAGCATTTATTTCAATTAAACCATTAACAGGCACTTTTGAATTGACAAGAAGTCTGTCAGTCAGAAAATATGAAGCTAGTTGCCCATTCCAAAGCGTAGGTACCTATGGAGAAGAACGGGCAAGAAACTCCATGGACACGCTAGGGGCTATATCTATGACTACATATTTGTGTACTTACGTCTCCCGTGCGGGCGTAGTAGGTATCTTCTCTGCAATTGGCTCGGATTGTGATGCAGAAGACATCGACGAACTGCCGAAACTACTCCCTACAACCATTAAAAAAATGAGATCGTGTAGTAAATAAGGTCCTCGTTTTGTAAAGTCCACAAAAGAGATAAGTATGCAGGATCGTCGGATATAGTTGAAGTTTAGTAAGAAACCTATGGATGTTCTCGAATAAAATTTTATTTTATTAATAGAAAACAAACAGCTCATTTAACAAATTAAATTTCAGTCGAAAACATCCATCGTTTTCTTACTAATCTTCAACTATATCCGACGATCCTGCATACTCATCTCTTTTGTTGACTGTACAAGGTAGAGTCAGCAACAAAAGTAGTTAAATACTTCAGATTTAAAATTATTATTATTATTAATCGCAAAACTCGTAGCTGAATTCTGGGCTCATTCAATTTAGATCGCCATTGACACGACTACGAAAAAAAAATTTTTTTTAGGAAACCCAAATTAATACAACATTAAATAAACGGAAACTTTAAAATAAAACACTATTAGATGAAAATAATGCTGAAAACCCGTGTCTCGAACTTTTGAGTCAAAAGAGTAACAGTTTGAATCCACTTTCGTTGCTGACCGTAAGTTATACCTTTATACCTACAAATAGTATTAGACGAGCGATTGACTGCTGCGCTGCGTGTCGCGGGTTCGATTCCCGCACGGAATAAATATTTGTATAACCTACAAGTAGTTGTTCCGGGTCTGGCTGTTTGTGTATGTGAGTTTAAATGTTTGTAAACGCACCCACAATACAGGAGAAATTCCTAGTGTGGGGCAACGTGTAAAGAAAAAAAAACTGGCCAAGTGCGAGTCGGACTCTACCACAAGGCAAAAACGCCGAAAAAAACATGTTAGTTGTATGGGAGCCCCCCTTAAACATTTATTTTATTTTAATTTTATTATTTATTATTAAAGTTAAAATACAACTGAGTATTTTGTGAATATTTCAAGTGCCTACATGTTGCCATTTTTGATATCGAGCAAAAAAGGGCAAAAAAATCGCGTTTGTTGTATGGGAGCCCCCCTTAAATATTTATTTTATTTTGTTTTTAGTATTTGTTGTTATAGCGGCAACAGAAATACATACTTTGTGAAAATTTCAACTGTCTAGCTATCGCGGTTCTTGAGATACAGCCTGGTGACAGACAGACGGACAGACAGCGAAGTCTTAGTAATAGGGTTCCGTTTTTACCCTTTGGGTACGGAACCCTAAAAAAAGTAATTCCTTGTTTGTATCTGTTTTTTTTACTGTGTGTTTTTCATTTTTACTCCTGTCTTTGTTGCTGTTGTGCGTTTTATTTCTATGAATAAATGATTGTTTCTTTTATTTCTTTCATTCTATTTCTTAACCTAGACAAAAAAGTACAATATATCTTACCAAACGACATCTGACTGCGTGTCGGTACGCCTCGCTTGGCGGCTTCCAATCTCTCTCGTTGCAGCTCCTTCGCGCGTTCACGCATGCGGTTAGCTGCTTCGCGCTCTTGTGTCTAAAAAACAAGATTTTTTTAAGATCTTCGTTCCGACATAGCATAGGAATCATTCTTATTTCAACCGGAGGACTTCCACTGCTGGAGATAGGCATCGCAAAAACAACCAGTCCTGCGCTTCCCGCATCCAGCCGACCCCCTAAACCTTCGCCGATCGACATTGGCGCCGATTCTGTTGTTCACAAACTAAACTAAATTTAAGTTCATGCATCTTTTTCTTTCTATTTCGTTATGAAAAAGACGGAAGATAAATATTAGTTTAGTCCTGTCAAATTAAGATAGTCCTTAAATACCATAGACAACTTTAGACGAGATTAAAAAGTTGGTCACTAAAAATACGTCAATTTACGCCAAGCGCTGACTAATTTGACAGGACTAAACTAATATTTATCTTCTGTCCTTGTCCTAATGAAATAGAAAGAAAAAGATGCCTGAACTTAAATTTAGTTTAGTTTGTGAACAACAGAATCGGCGCCAGTGTGTAGTCGACCTTTGATTTACCATCCTAAGGTTGAAAGTCACTTGCACATTCCAAAACGACAAGGTCTATTTTTCTATGTGACGGTAAGACAATGTCGACCTTAGATGAAGTTACAATTTACTGGGAATTGTAACTCAAAAGAAAGGTAAAACGCAATGATGAAGTTGGTTATATTCTACTAGCTTCTGCCCACGACTTCGTCCGCGTGAAATTTCACCCACCCCATTCACCCTCTTAGGGGGTGGAGTTTCGAAAAACCCTTTCTTAGTGGATACCTACTCTTCACAAAGAACACACACTCCAAATTCCATGTCTCTAGGACCAGCGGTTTAGGCTGTGCGTTGATATATCAGTCAGTCAGGACTATGAATTTTGAAAGAAGATTTTATTTGTGGTAAACATGATGCATAGATTATATTGATTAGAAGTAGAAGAGGGGTTCATGGCTAGTAAATAGTAACAGCCGCAAGGGTTGATCGTAGGTTAAGCTATGCTTGCCGCGGTCGGTTCATGGATGGGTGACCATCCATTACACATGGAGACCCCTTTGTGCCTTGGAAAGCACGTTAAGCAGGTATTACTAAGGGGTATCATGTTACCCAGTAACTGGGGTATTTCAGCTGCATCCGGTTAGGCTGGAAGCCGACCCCAATATAGTTGGGAAAAAGCTAAGCAGATGATGTTGGGTTAGCTTTACAATAAACCTTTTCATAAATTATTATGACTTGAATTTTACATACCTGTCTCACAGCTTGGTAGATCTTCTCCTCATGGGAGTCCATCTCGACGAATGAGCGTACCTAATGCCAGAAAAGAGTATGAAATATGTATACAGTGTTATTGTTAAAACATTAACAACCTCTTAAGAGGTCATTGTACTCATCATTATGAACAACTTTTACTATGGGACCAAACCTGTAATCGCGAAAAAAAATCAGCTGTTCCCTACATTTATGTTCGTATAACTCGTCAAATTGTAGGGAACAGCTGTATTTTTTTTTCACGATTTCAGGTTTGGTCCCATAGTAAAAGTTGTTCATAATGATGAGTACAATGACCTCTTAAGAGGTTGTTAATGTTTTGCCAATAACCCTGTATAATCCCGTGTGGTGGATTACAGCCCACTCCTCTCACAGGGAGGAGGCCTGTGTCCCAGGAGTGGGAACATTTTAGACTGATTATGCTTATTATTAAGTTAATGTTATACAGGGTGTTTGGTGCATCGTTTGCCAAATGGAATTGGTCGAAAGGAGAGGTCATTTGCTATCTCTTAAGGCCCAGTAACTCATTCCTTGTTACACCGGTTTTTTTATTATGACTTTTTAATTTTTATTTAGGAAAATACAAGCACTCTGCATTTAAGCTAAATTTTTATTTAAAGTTATGAGTATAGCCTTCAAATTTTATTTTAATTCTTATGTTTACTCTTGTATAGTTCTACGAAATTCAAAATTACTTGCTAATAACATCTAGTTCCTTTTTAATAACTCACAAAGTTTTTGAAAAAAGGAAAAATACACTTAACACTCAACTTTAAATTGCTGTAAAAAAAAAACTAAAAGCGATCGGGATCTTCGAATTCTTTTAAAAAGTTCTCTAGTTTGTCCTCTTTCCAACGGTGTGCAATATACAAAAAAAAACTTTTAATAACTTCAGTAATTCGCTAAATGTGTAATCGAGACACATCAGGCTGATATTCGATATTAAGGTAAGTACACTAGTTTTCACATAAATAACATTCTTTGAGTAGGTGGATAGTGTTATCTCACTCTTATGCAGTCTCTTATCTCTTTCTAGGGTTCTAACTTTCATCGAACTTAAAATAAAAAATGTCGTCCAGTTTTGTCGTTTTTAATTACACTCGGACGTGGATGATCCGAACTTTTTAAAAAGAATTTCTACAAACAGACTTACCCTAATTATTAGCTCAGCTACCAATTTTCAGTGAAGACCTGTCTTTTGTTTTTGATCAAGACGATTATCCCGCTCACAGGAGATTAACCGCCAGGGAGTACTTGGATGTTGCATTCCCAGAATCATGGATTCGGAGGGATGGCCCTATTCCTTGGCCTCCGTCCCCCAGACCTGACTCCGTTAGATTTTTACATCTGGGGATGGCCCAAAGAACTTGTTTACTCCACGGAAGTTGAGACTAGGGATGAGTTCGTCCAACGCATTGAGGCGACTTTCATCACTATCAAAACGTTTACACACCACTACAGTCGAGATAAGACAGTACGCAATAGTGGAGGACAATTTTGAACAAAATTAGGCACTTATTAAATAAGAGTTTATTTTTTATTTCAAGTTCGAGGAAATTTATAACCCTAGAAAGAGATAAAAGGCTGCGTAAGAGTGAGATAACACTATCCACCTACTTAAAGAATGTTATTTATGTGAAGACTAGTGGTCTTACCGTAATATCGAATATCAGCCTGATGTGTCTCGATTACACATTTAGCGAATTGCTGAAGTTATTAAAAGTTTTTTTTTGTATATTGCACACCGTTGGAAAGGGGACAAACTAGAGAACTTTTTAAAAGATGTCGAAGATCCCGATCGCTTTTAGTTTTTTTTTACAGCAATTTAAAGTTGAGTGTTAAGTGTATTTTTCCTTTTTTCAAAAACTTTAGGAGTTATTAAAAAGGAACTAGATATTATTAGTAAGTAAATTTTTAATTTCATAGAACCCTACAAGAGTAAACATAAGAATTAAAATAAAATTTGAAGGCTATAGTAATACTAAAAAAAAAAATTAAGCTTAAATGCAGAGTTCTTGTATTTTTCTAAATAAAAATTAAAAAGTCATTTTAAAAAAACCGGTGAAATAAGGAATGTGTTACTGGGCCTTAAGAGATAGCAAATGACCTCTTCTTTCGGCCAATTCCATTTGGCAAACGATGCACCAAACACCCTGTATAATGTTATTTACTCAATTCTTAACTTTTGTAAAAATGGTTTAATGAAACTATTTTGTAAGTATTGCATACAGATCGATTGCAAATTTATTCAAAATCAAATTATTTTATTTCACATAAACCTACATTACCTACTTATGAAACGTCAAAAGCTAGGTGCATGGTTCCAATTAATAATTTTCTATAGAAAAGAGACGGCAAGAAACTTCACAGTTACTCTTTTAAAAAATATTTGGCTTTTACAATGTTTTCAAATTAGTGTTAATAGGTATAAAATTAATGGATACCTCAAACAATTCAATAGTTTGCAATCAGTCTGTTATTAAAGAATACACAAATAGTGTCAAATAAAATGTCTCCTTCTTAAATGATCATTATGATGTAACACTAACCTGTGCCAAGTTGACACTCTCCCTGTAGCCAAGAGCCACAATCTCATCAAATGCAAACAGCAAGTTGAAGGCCTGGTTCAGTACCTCTACCTCTGTCAACTGAGTGCAGTATTCTGGCACCTGGTAACATGGAAAATTATGTTGTGATGTGATACATGAAAAATCATAATAAAGTAATTCTTAGATTAATATTCTTCCAACTCTCACTCTATCCCATGCTCTATTGTTCCGCTTATGTTTTCCTGTTTTCTTTTATTCTTTTTTTTCTATTACCTCTATTTCTTTGTTTAATTTAATTTTTTTGTTATAAATAATAGAGAAAAAAACTGGCCAAGTGTGAGTCGGACTCGCACACGAAGGGTTCCGTACCACAAGGAAAAAACGCCGAAAAAAACAAGTTTGTTGTATGGGAGCCCCCTTAAATATTTATTTTATTTTGTTTTTAGTATTTGTTGTTATAGCGGCTACAGAAATACATAATTTGTGAAAATTTCAATTGTCTAGCTATCGCGGTTCTTGAGATACAGCTTGGTGACAGACAGACGGACGGACAGACAGCAGTCTAAGTAATAGGGTCCTGTTTTTACCCTTTGGGTACGGAACCCTAAAAAAGAAGTAATCTATGATCATTTTCATAAAATATCATAGACAAACACACTTGATCCTACGGTTTCAAGTTAACTCACCACTCTGCTAAATAAGCGCAATGTCTCCAGATCCTCAAGAATGTTGCTGGCTTTAGTGGTGATGAGCAGCATGTACAGTTTGTCCAACGGTTGGTATACATATCTGTAATAATTTAGGTATTACGAGTGAGTTGGTTTTCATGACCAATCAATGCATTGTAACGAGTCTTTTAAGCCTGTTACATGACAGCGCGTTCTTTGCTTTAATTTGAAGGCAACATGGTGGTGTTGCCATGTAAGAATTTATTTTTTTGAATCGGAATCGTGTAGTGGTCACACTGATTTCTTCTTTTGATGCTGTCAGTTGATTTTGACAGGTCACTTTCCGACCAACCCTTTGCATAAAATGGAGTAATTTGAGAGCTCCGCATTAAATCGGGATTTATTTACGGCTAGGACGATATCTAGTCCTAAATATGTGGTAGCTGATTTGCCCTTGTCGGCATCATAATGGGATTGCCCATATTTTTTAAAAGGATCTTTTGAACCTTATATATTTTGGATTAATTCATCTACTGATGTAAAAACTTCCTTTGGAAAAGAAACGGTGAGTTAATTTGCATTTGGTCGTAAACATTCCGATCGCCATTTTTATCCTCGCTGGACATCAGCTAACAGTTATTCATGTTTCATTTCAGCCACGAGGCGTTTCTTTTTACTTCAAGACTTAAATTTTTAACGCTAGCCCCTACCGACATATATCATGGACCGCCTTGACGTCCCCGCGAAGATCAAAATCACCAAAATGAGCGTGGTTTGTTAGTTTATTCGCCGGAATGTGGTATGGTTTATAAAAACTTAACTTAAATTGACAAAAGTGCAATAATGACAGGACAAAAATTAATTTCTATTCCATCTTAGTTTTACACCTTAGAACTTAATATTAGAAAGGAATTTTCTTGTATATTGAGACCAGCAGCCTTCGGGTAATAAAATCGTTCAATAACTTTTGTGTCGATTTTTATTGATACTCCCCGCTTGAAGATTAAAAGTTTCCAGTTCCCGCAGGTTAGTCTATCCTTGGCATAGTTTGGTGTGTGCTCCTGGCGCCCGAATTTTCACTTCTACTTATTGTTTATTTATTTGGAGTACAACACACACATTTAATCATCCCATTTCATAATATACATTTTTAATAACATCCACTCTTTAAATTATATATTTTTTTTATTATTACAATTGGCGCCCGAACAGGGACTTGAAGTAGGTTTGTCTGGTACCTTTATACTGTCATTATTGCACTATTAATTAATTAACTTATGAGTCTATTGTTTGCATTGGTTTGTTCTATATTGTTACTTTAATAACTTTGTGTTTATTTTGATTTTTGACTCATAAGTAGTACTTAACTTAATTTGGTGAATCTTTGTAAACAATGTTTGGTGTTTACAATTGATAATTTTGTTTAATATCATGTTTTTTCTTAGCAAAACCAACAGAAATGTATAGCATAGACTGCGTTTTGTTGTTCTCAACAGTAAAGTTATTTTAAAAACTAAGTTTAACTTTTTAAGTAAATAATTTAATCTAATTGTTAAGTACAATATTGTGCATTTAATTTATCTAGATTTAAACTGCTTGTAAGTGATTATTGCACTTTTAAAACGATAAAATTAACATAGTAATTTTTTATGGGAATACCCACATTGACTTTTATAATTAACCTCAAACTTGAGAATTTATTTTCAAACATTTAACTTTTTGAAACTTAGTTTTTGCTTTTCGTTTGCTATTCGCCTTGCTGTTTGTTCATCATGGACACTTGGGAATACATAAAACTTTAAAGAAATTAAAACAACATTATTTTTGGAAGGGAATGTTTAATGATATTCATCAATACATTTTGTCTTGCGATACCTGTAAAGCTTATAAACATACTACATCTCCACCTTTTGGTATTATGATAAATCCTAAAAAGGTTGATCGTCCCATGCTTATGCTCTCAGTTGATATCATAGGAATTCTACCTAAAACTTATTCTGGTCATAGATACATACTTTCGGTCGTAGACGTTTTTACTAAATATTGCTGGTTCTTTCCAATGATCAATGCTACCACTAGAGTAATTTGTAAACATTTTGAAAAAGAAATATTTCTCAAGTTTGGTTGTCCAAAAATAGTAGTTTGTGACAATGGAACTCAATTTACTTCAAAACATTTTGTAGATTTTTTGAAAGGTTTTAATATAACCAAAATATTTTATAATACTTTGTATATGCCTCAAAATAATCCTGTTGAGAGATATAATAAAACGGTCGAAACCTGCATATCGTGTTTTGTTAAAGATGATCATAGAACTTGGTCAAGTTTTTTGCCCAATGTTCAATTAGCTTTAAATAATAGTGTAAACCTTGCTACTGAGTTTACTCCTAACTTTCTGATGTTTGGTAGGGAGCTTATTCTTGATGCGTCATTACATCACTTTAGTAGTTCTGTTGATAACTTATCTCAACTAGAAATTTCAAATAGAAATGCTTATGCAGTTTCTCTTAATTCACTTAGTGATATTTTTGTTAAAGTTCAAGCTTACTTGTTAAAGGGGTATAAGCGTAATGCCGCTTATTATAATAAGGGTCGGAAAGTCATTTCTTTTGATGTGGGTGATGTGGTGTGGAGAAGAAGTTTTCTTCAATCTAATGCACAAGCATATTTTTCAGCTAAACTTGCACCTAAGTTTGTAAAATGTAAAATAACTGAAAAGGTTTCAGATAACGTTTATGTTTTGAAAGATGTAAATAAAGGTTCAGTGGGACGTTATCATGTTAAAGATATTATTAAATTTTAATTTGGTTTCTAAGTGTTAGGTCTTGATTTTGATAATTTTGTTTGAAGGCCACTTTTGACAGTGTGATGTACGAGAGGATGGATGATAGGTTATCGGTGGTTTGAAAGATGTATGTTAGGTAACTTCTTATAAATTTGTTGAATTTGAGACATTCTAAAAATAAAACTTAGGTCATTCTGGTTAATTTAATACTATTTTTTTTCACACCAAATATTTTTCACATCGAAGGATCTTATTTTATGTTTTGTTTGTTTTTGTTGGACTGTCTAAGATCTTATTTTTCTTTTTAAGGGTAACCTACCTGTTTATATTTTATTAAGATCTTATACAACCCTACAGTTCAGGTAATTTCTACCTTGAGGTTAAAAAACTTAAATTCAATTTCAAGTTTTTGTAATCTTTTTTTTCATAGTTTAAAATCATTCTATTTCCTCTTCGTCATAAATAGTAATCGATTTTTAAACCTATTTTGTGCTGTTCGTTGACAGAATTGTTTCTCATTTTTACTGGAGTTTCATTCTTTTTAATGATCGGATTTGACTTTGTTAGTAACGCGTTCATCCTGGACTTTACTTTTTAGGGTCATTCTGTAACCTTTGTTACAAAATGCCTTATTATTTTTTGGATCTTGGTGTAGTTTTTGACCTTGATTTCGACTCTTTTCCATTGTGCTCGGAAAGTCGGTGGAGTTGTGCCGGTCACAATGTGGGATTTCGGCCCCGGCCATATGTTTTCCTTTTTCCATTGTGTTGGACTTTGTTGTTCCAATCACGATGCGAGATTTTGTTTTGACTTTCGTCATTCTTTTTTTCCTTTGCGTTCGGAAGTTCGGTGGTGGTATGCCGGTCGCATTGTGAAACTTTGGCTTTCGCCTTTTTTGTTATTGAGATTTCTCATTGGAGATCTCAATGTTTTTGTGTTTGTCTGTGTTTGGGTGATTGGTAGTGTTGAGCCAGTCACAGCATTCACATTCTTTTACAGCTATTGTGCTCGGGAATTCGGTGGTGATGAGCCGATCACAATATGCTTTCCTTTGTCTCGTTGCAGGTTGTGCCTGTAACAGTATTTTAAATAAGGTCTTTCAGCTTTATTTAAAAACTTTTGTTCGGAGTTTCAAATTTTTTGGATTGTTGAATACGGAGTTAGTCAGTGGCAATAGAGCCTAACTGCACTCATAGAGATGGTTGAGTTGGAAGCGGTCGACATAGTAGTCAGTGGCGATAGTGCCTAACTGCACTCAAAGTTGTACTGTTCCAAGTGGTTTGAAATTTTTAGTCAGTGGCGATAGGTGCCTAACTGCACTATAAAAATTGTAGTTTGTTTTGGTAAATTGTCCAAATTTGTTTGAAATTTTTAGTCAGTGGCTATAGTGCCTAACTGCACTGTTTTGGAGTTTTGGAGCGCTAAGAGATTTCTCTCTTCGTTTCATTTAATGAGTTTATATAACTTATAATTTTTTGTTTTTCACTATTTCGTTTTTGACTTTTTGTCATTTACATTTTTTTTACTTTTATTAAATTCTTGAGATTTTGTCGTTTGACATTTTCAGAGTTGATTTGCACTTTGAATCTTATATGATTCTTTTCCTTTTTTTGAATTAGAAAGTTGTTAAGACTGGTTTATTTGGTTGAAGATTTCTTTCTAATAAAAGAAAGTTCCTTTCTTTTATTTTCGGGAGGGGATGTAATGTAACGAGTCTTTTAAGCCTGTTACATGATAGCGCGTTCTTTGCTTTAATTTGAAGGCAACATGGTGGTGTTGCCATGTAAGAATTTAGTTTTTTGAATCGGAATCGTGTAGTGGTCACACTGATTTCTTCTTTTGATGCTGTCAGTTGATTTTGACAGGTCACTTTCCGACCAACCCTTTGCATAAAATGGAGTAATTTGAGAGCTCCGCATTAAATCGGGATTTATTTACGGCTAGGACGATATCTAGTCCTAAATATGTGGTAGCTGATTTGCCCTTGTCGGCATCATAATGGGATTGCCCATATTTTTTAAAAGGATCTTTTGAACCTTATATATTATGGATTAATTCATCTACTGATGTAAAAACTTCCTTTGGAAAAGAAACGGTGAGTTAATTTGCATTTGGTCGTAAACATTCCGATCGCCATTTATATCCACGCTGGACATCAGCTAACAGTTATTCATGTTTCATTTCAGCCACAAGGCGTTTCATTTTACTTCAAGACTTAAATTTTTAACGCTAGCCCCTACCGACATATATCATGGACCGCCTTGACGTCCCCGCGAAGATCAAAATCACCAAAATGAGCGTGGTTTGTTAGTTTATTCGCCGGAATGTGGTATGGTTTATAAAAACTTAACTTAAATTGACAAAAGTGCAATAATGACAGGACAAAAATTAATTTCTATTCCATCTTAGTTTTACACCTTAGAACTTAATATTAGAAAGGAATTTTCTTGTATATTGAGACCAGCAGCCTTCGGGTAATAAAATCGTTCAATAACTTTTGTGTCGATTTTTATTGATACTCCCCGCTTGAAGATTAAAAGTTTCCAGTTCCCGCAGGTTAGTCTATCCTTGGCATAGTTTGGTGTGTGCTCCTGGCGCCCGAATTTTCACTTCTACTTATTGTTTATTTATTTGGAGTACAACACACACATTTAATCATCCCATTTCATAATATACATTTTTAATAACATCCACTCTTTAAATTATATATTTTTTTTATTATTACAGCATGGCTCAAGAAACTGTTAAAAATGAACAATTCAGTCTTTATTTAGGTAGGTAGACATGGTAGGTTTACATTTATTACTAGTAAATACCAAGTCAGTACTTTTAATACAAATAATAAATAGTAATAAAGGATGAAATTGAAAACGTGCGACAAACCGACATGGAAGATTGTACTCATCATTATGAACAACTTTTACTATGGGTCCAAACCTGAAATCGCGAAAACAAATTCAGCTGGTTCCTACATTTATGTTCGTATAACTCGTCAAAATGTAGGGAACAGCAAATTTTTTTTCGCGATTGCAGCTTTGGTCCCTTAGTAAATGTTGTTCATAATGATGAGTACAATCTCCTGTTTCGGTTTGTCGCATGTACCGTATTCAATTTCACACTGTATATTAATTATTTGACATAAAAAGTACACAGATACAGAGTGACCTTTAATTTTTCGTGCATATAACTATAAATAAATAAATAGCCTGATACAAAATAAATGACAAATGAGGGGTGCTAGAATTTACAAGAAATCTAGACAGCTGTTACCTATTTCTGTTATTAAAAAATGATAAGAGTGAATTTAATGACAATAGTGACACAGAGCCTCATTTTTTATATAAAGTTTAATTATGCTATATTTCATCAGAAGGAAGTATTTTATGACAAAAACATAATATTCAAAGATCAATAAACACTAAGACCTCACTTTTATGCTTCTTACTAGTAACAGTTCATTGCAAAAATTTGCAAAAGTCTTATCAGAATGCCACACAGACAAACATTCAATAGTATTTGATAGAAAATAGAAATAGGGAATAAGTACACTTGGCAATGAGTTTAGGTACCTGACAGATTCAGTTTCGACAAATGTATGTTGTCGGCCGCCAGTCATGAGCTTGGGGAAGGCAGCCAGCAACCCCTCGATACGTGCCTTCGTCATCTCCACGAATTGACGTGAAACTAATGCTGAAAATTACGTTATGTTTATGTAAAAATTTATATCCTAATTATCACTTTTAAATGATGAATTATGCAGTAAATATAAAGTTAGGTACCTTTTCCTGACTTGGTGCATACTGTTGCCGCTATGAGCACCTGAAATTACACAAAAATACCTCAGAAAACTATAAACATAAGCCGGATGTCCATCACACATTTTTAGGAAATAACCACACTGGTATGGAAACTAAAGCGTTGGAAGATGTAGGTTTGGGTTAATAAGCACTTTTTATAGTATTACCATTTTGATATAGCTTAAAATTTCTCAAATAACATAAAATAATCACAAATTGCAAACTTGACAGCCAACACACACCGAGATGACGTGTAGAACTTTTTTTTAAATAATGTTGCCCGCTTATTTGGAATTTCGGATAATAATTCCCGTATCCGAACGCAACTTAACAACCTCTATGGTGATTTACCAAAATATTGACGGAATTAGAAAAATACTTTCTTCTAGTCTATTGTCCTAAATTCTAATGTCAAATTTGTCAAAAGTAAGCAAAGCACATTGGGGTTATTGTTCGTTTTTTTACCCAATTATAACGTTTATCTCGTATCTTTTAACGTAATTAAGATAATTAGTTGAAGTGTTCAATTATGCCATTAGAATGATGGAGGTTTTAATTTGATTCGGTGTCTAAATTCTATGGAATACACTTGCATACCACAGAAGCCAAATAACAGTAGTAAGTGGCAAGATTTTAATTATTTTGTATTGGTATTTAGACGTAGTGGTTCAGGTGACAAGCTCTCGAGTGCGTTCGTTGTAAATGAGTGTGTTACCGTCATTATTTTCGCTAATGGTCAAACGTTTGATTTGCATACAATGATATTTTCTGCTTGATTTTTAAATAATCTTTTCATCCAATAATGTTCAGAGTTGTTAATACGTGATCATGCCGTCGGTGCAGATGGCTGGTCATTGTTATGACTTGTGCAGTTTTAGTATTTGTTCATACAAAAGTTGTGTAGACTAGTTTTTAATGTTTTGATGTCATGGAAGAAACTTATCTTATTGATAGTGATAATGAGGTATTCATTTTGTCTCTCTATCTTTTCTTAGCTCACTATTTCCACTCTATAGAACTTATGTATTTTGTAGTAATTTCATTTGCTGTGTTTTATTTTGTTTTTAAAAATAGAATGTGAAAAAATTGGCGTAATTTAGTAGGCAATGATCAGTTTCATATGTCTTATAAATGTTAAAGTTTGGTCTTACCCAAAACACTGAAGGACTTTATTGACAGTCCACAGTTGAGAAGTATGTGTAGAGATGAAGAGATGTGATGCGTGCCGTGTCCGTTCAGAACGGAGGACGGAGGGAAGAGCAGAGCACGCGGGGGACAGAGACCCGCTCATAGACACAACAACTGTCTCTCAGGACGACGCTTACGATAACCAAAATTTAGTAAGATTGATACCATTTTCGTAGTTAGTACTGATATTTTTTTTAAGTGCACCATTCGTATTTTGTGCACTCATTTTGTTGGTTATATGCAATATGTTATGTGATTTGTCTTTTGTTTACTCTGTCTTTGTACTAGCATCATGTTATTTATAATGTTTTGACTATAAAATATAAAGTACTAATAAATTATCAATCAAATAAGATTGATAATTTATTAGTACTTTAAAGCACATTATGTCTGATAAAAGAACAATAACAATCTTGGGTTTACTTGTAAATACTATTTTCTTCTTGTAGTCTATAATGGTAAGCCAATGAACTTAGGAACAAAAGTTTCATACACATTTAAAACTAACTCTTCTGATTATGAGAAGTTCATGAAATGGGTATTTTAAAACCCAAAAAATATAGTTTTTGGCAACACATTTTTATTTGTGGCAAAGAAATTTTATTTGTTTCGTTTTCACTTGAATTACTTTATACCACAGGCCAGTTTCTCTGGGTTATTCACATAGGGGTTAACTAGTAGCACAGCACATAATTTCTAAATAAATTCTGTAAGCATAGAGCTGCAATCTGTAAAATAACGAATCCACTGGACTTGTTCTCGTGTTCAAGTGTAGGGTTAACTTGTGATCAAGTATTTGTGCGTTGAAAGGGTTAACTCGCACATTTAGAGGATTAACTCGAGCGTTGAAAGGGTTAACTCGCACGTTGAAAGGGTTAACTCGCACGTTGAAAGGGTTAGCTCGCACGTTGAAAGCGTTAGCTAGTGCGTTGAAAGGGTTAACTAGCGCGTTGAAAAAAAAAACCCTTGCAAAACTCCAGTTAACCCTTAAGTGGAGTTTTGCGAGGGTTACTTTTTTTTCTTTTTGGCAACTGAGCCGATGTCCACTATTCTGCCAGCGTCATGCAGTGACAGCACCACAACAAGATAAGCCATCGAACGTTGCACTTTGTGGTAGTTGTTAATTTTTAATGTTAGTAGCTGAAAAGACAATACAACTTTTGTTAGTTAACATGGTTTTTTTGCAAGGGTTTACTCGCGCTTAAAAAGGGTTAACTTGCGCGATGAGAGGGTTACATGCCTACCGTTTTTCTCAATATAGTCCTAAAACTGGATAGTGTGAAAATCATTTAAAAAAACAACGATAGAATGGATTTATGTAGGTATTCTCATTTACCTAATTGTAATATTATAATAGCTAATTATTCCGATCGCAGGAAAAAAAAGACAAACAAACCATAGTGCATGTCGCGTGCACGGTAAAGTAACATTGTTGTTAAGGATTTACATTGTGTAACAACAAGTTACACAATGTGAAACCCCTTCTTTTATTTGATCGGCTTTCTAGCCATAATTAGAGGGGTAGGTAACTCTCGTAATTTTAAGAACGTTCACAGTCTGACGGTCAATTCCCGTAATCAAAAACGTTTAAAATCTAGTCGCAATCTCATCTAAGCGACAATCAATGTCAAAAACTTGTCAAAAATGTAGGGATTTTAGAGGTATTCTTGACAGATTAGGACTGTAATTTCCCTACATTTTTGACAAGTTTTTAACACGCTTTTATTAGGTCGACTTGTATGTAATGGAATCTAAGGTAACTAATTTAACCATCTTCCAAGGTTCGTAGCGTAATGAAAATTGGCAGCTGTATGTAGTTCTGATGACAATACAATAATATGGTACTGTCGAACTGATCTGATCATGGAGCCGGAAGATACGAACTGGAACTTCATGATGGAAAATCGTATCATAGCTGTTTTGGATTTCTTAGAAAAGCCTTGTAATTAACTTTGACTACGATTAGGTTTCAAGATCTGATGATGAAGCCGGAAGATAGGCACTGGCATTCCATGATAGAATATCGTATCATAGTCGTGTTTGCACGCGTGTTTTTCTAGTGTTTTTAAACTATTAATTTATTGACATGACATTTGTTTGTCGCCGAGATGAGACGGCGACTATAATTTTCAACGTTTTAAATTACCATAATTGGACCGTGTTGTGCAGTAATGATCCAGCCTACAAAAACTAAAAGAAAAGTTATGATGATTTAAAACATAAGTTCATTTCTTTTGTGACTGTGATCGTAATACACCATCATATACTTATAGGTTTATAAAGAATTGAATATAGATTTCTATATGACTTAATGTTTATTAAAAATACCTTCATATTAATAGATAACTTAAAAAAGAATGATTGGATCATTTCTGTTAAATTAAAATTTTATATGAATCACAATATTTAACAGTTTTGCTATAATGATCCAACATAAAATATACATCGAAATTCCTTATTTTGCCACCAACCATTCTAACATTTTTCAGGTATATCACTACTCAAAAATAAAATGCAGATATTTTAATTTTCAACATTTATTTGCTTCCAAAAATAAAAAGAGCTTAAGGTTCAAAATCAAAGTCTGGGACTGTACCAAACCCATCTACATCATCAATAATTTGGTTACTTCCTTTTAAATTTTCATAAAATGGGCGACAGTCAGCAGGTATTAACTCAAACGCTTTTGGATCATTATTGCGAAATGGAATTTCTTGGTGCATTTTGCAGAAATGTATCAAATGCTTTTGAATCATTTTAGGAAATTTCCTTTTCATTTAAGCTGTAAGATCAAGGCGCATGGAACATTTATGAAAAAATATTATATCCTAACTATTATTTGCTATAATGTTTCAAGAGTTTTGAACCATATTTGCTTTATTTTTTAAGTTTCTTTCGTAGGTGTGGGTTGGTATAACCCATCATAAAATAATATTTATAGTTGACAGAATAGAATGTGTCTTTGTGACATGAAAATAGAGATCATTTTCGATTGTTTGGCATCAAAACCTTGGTTTTGCTTAGTTTGTGGATTGGATCATTTCTGCACAACACGGTCCAATTGGCCTTCGTGTGATATTGCTTTTGTGCACTATGGTTACGAAACTAAATCTCAAGAGTGAAAAAAATGCTTTCTAAAGAGTAGTCGTAGTCTAGCCATGTTTATCGAGGTACCAAGTACCAACTAGATACTAAATGTAAACAAACATAATATTGCTGTTTGTAGCAAAATACCGCGCTAATGTGTTTTCACTGTTTATCAGATAAACCAATAATTTATTGCTAGTAGGGATTTATTTTTAGACAAAGGATTTATAAAATTAAACAGGGTATCAAATATAAATCACGCAGTAGCTCCATTAAAAAAAGGGTCGCTTCCGGCTGTACTTAATAAAGGGATGTGCCTAACCTATCTATTTTCGGACGCGTAAAAAAATATATCCATTACGAAAACGGTGTCGGGTCAATTCGAGTTGTTCCGGGTCCAATTCTTATGACTCTGACCTTATTGAAATGATAAATAAGGTTGGAGTCACGTTTCTGATTTGGAAACCCTTGGGATCCCAGATCCCGGCCCGAACATAACATGCCTTTTTCGTAAATAAACTCAAATTGTTAAGGTAACGATTTTGAAGTACATGGCTTTTGCCTGTATTCCCCGAGGGGTTAGGCAGGGGTTGGGCACGCCACAATTGCGGCGATTAGTCCACTCTTTGATTAGTGGCTAGAAAGGCGCCACGGCGTCCTCACCTTCCGCCTAACGCAGGTCCTTACCGGGCACGGCTGTTTCGGGAGGTTCCTGTTCAGAATAAGGCGGGAGGAAACGCCCGGGTTGTGGATCGCCCGTACGGTGGAGATGTGCCTATCTTGGGCAGAGCACCGCCGTGTCCTCGCGATCGGCGGCGATCTCTCGCGTCCGGACCTAGTCCAGGCCATGGTACGGAGTGACAGCGCATGGGAGGCTGTCGCCTCCTTCTGCGAACCAGTGATGCTCGCGAAGGAGGAGGCGGAGCGCGTGAGGGAGAGGCAATCCTTGCGCCCTCACGCCCCTAGCCGCCGCAGGAGACGCCCCGGGCGTCGGGAATCAATAGCTGATTCCCGGCCACTCAGCTGGTCCTTACCGGACGGCAGCTCGCCGTCCGGTAAGGACCAGGCCCGGGTCGACGGCGCGTTATGTTCCACGCGCGCCTCAAGGAGATGTCAGCACTAACTGACGGGGTCCGCTAGGGCCGATGCCCGCCAGGGTCGCGGGTTGTTCGAAAGAGATACCGTGGCCCCTGGCACAGGCAACTGAAGGAACACGGGTGGGTTTTAGTCAGTAAGAGTCTGACACTCCCTTCCGCTCCGCCCAGAGCGGGAGGCTCGTTTGATGATTTCCCACCCAAAAAAAAGGTGTTAGGCAGGGGTTACTTACCTAAAGGACACCCACATTTTGCCAGTTATGTTTTAGTCCCATGTGTAATAGGGTGCGAAACTATTACCATGAACAGTAGTAACACCTATAATATTCTCGCCAAATTATATTCGGCGATGAATATTGGCATGAAAATACAGTCATAATGTTTGATCGTTCCTTCAACTAACCTCATTATCGTAGAAAGTAAACAAAGAAAAATCACTAGGTCATTAACAGCTACTGATAGCAAGCCTCTCCAAGATTAAAAGTTTATTGTGGATTTAAAAAATACTGATAATATTGATGCAACCATCGTATTTTTGTCTCTGGTAAATAATTAAAAAGTCAATGTGTCTAATATGGCGGGGATCAGAATATGCTGGCCAGGATTTCCCGCCTTTTGAGAGCACAGCACACAGTTCTTTTTTTAAAGTGAAGACTAAGCAAAGGCAGTCTCTGTGATGCCTTGAAAGGATGCGGTAGTGTTTATGTATGTGTTGTGCGTCAGAAAGTGCTACAAAATATGAGATTTCAGTGATAAAAGTTAGAAAGACATCGGTGAAAAAATGAAGAAGAAAATAAACATCACCATAACGCCAAAAAAGGTAACTTGAAATAAACTCTTTATTAAAATTTGCACGCTTAGAAAATGCGTGATAGTTAATAATATCGACCTTTCAATGAAACAAAGGGAAATAACACACTTCATGTTTACCGTAAAAACGGCATTAAAACACACGAGTTTTCTTAATTATTTAGTCGCAAGCGGTCATGCGAAAACTCGACTAATAAGGCCACTTATACATGTTAATGAATATATTCGCTCGCCTTTTGTTATTAGGCTGGTTCTACATACCACTGATTTTGCCCAAAAAAGATGGAATAGAAATAACAACAATACAATACTTTTCATACCATATCTAAACGAGCCGCGTCGCAAGCGCAGCTTCCCGATACTTTACATGCGCCAAATTTTCCCCACTGTGACTGTTCTCAGAAAACTACTCGAATTTCTTCCTTATATAAAGCTGTTTTCAGGAATTTCTCCTTGTAGTTAAAAGCGTTCTTTCCAAGCTAAATTCCTCAAGACTTTAACAATTGATAAACAAATTAAGTTCAAACTTTGCGAAAGAAATTCAATACACCTCGCGACGGTGTCCCTAGAAACCGCCTTTACAAAGAAAAATTAACATTCAAGAGCGACACCAGTTTCTACGGCAAAACTAAACGAAATTATGTATCGTGGTTACCATCAGTCCTTGCGGCTTTTAATATATTCTAGCGTGCATTCAGGCGACATTAAGGTTTCTTGTTTTCAAACAAAACCTCGCTTCTGTCATATTGGTTTACATTATTGTTAGTTGAGTTCCTTATTGTATGTCGTATAATAGGACTTGAAACTGACAAGACGTAGCAATAGCAGACCTTTGTGGGAATGGTTTTAGGAGATGCAGACGGAATAATTTACTAGTTGTTGGAACGGACTTCCTTATAACTAAGAACGGACTTCCCGTGAATCTACAAAAAGTTTATAAGCTTAAGCATAATCAGCCTATAATATTCTCTCTTCGAAAGAGAGAGCGGACTATGACCTGCTCGGGCCCAGTGCGGGTTGGTAGATGTCACATTCTTCGAATTTTTAATTCTAGGACATGCCGGTTTCCTCATGATGTTTTCCTTCACCGTTTTGATAGCTATTCAATTTTGATAGCTTTAAAAGAATGTTGCACAGAGGTCTCTTCCAGAAGTTTATTGCAACGCATTTACGCGCCTGCTTTAATATGCCATAGGCGTCGATGACCACTTAACGACCAGGTGGACTTGGTATTTGTTTGACACAACATAAAAGACCCAGCTTGGCAAAATAGTCGGTAATCTTATTATGTTGGCACAAGACATTATATCAGATGCTGTCCATACTGTTGGCATAATCCCTAAGGCGCCGTTTGTCGTCACGGTTGTCACATCGTCAAACAGGGATTTATGAACCCAATATGTGCATTTGTTGCAGACCATACACATTTCAGTACCTATATGTATATGTCTTTTAGTTAGAAATCACTATATTCAGTTAAAAAAAGTTCACAAGTCCAGTTACCCAAACACAAAACATGTTTGGGTAACTGGCCTTTGAAGCAGCAGCTAAACTCTCTCTGCTTTCAAACTTGCTATCCCTGCTTTCTGATCGACTTTTTTCACTGCATCTTTACCCTTTACGGTTTCAAGCTTGCTAGGCCCGACTTTCGAAGCGATCTCATTAGTAATAAAATCATTTTCATCACCAATTATTAGGAAGAGGAAATGAACAACAAAAACATCAAAAACCATGTTGAATGATGAAGCTAGATTTCGGAAGACCTTTTAATCTCAATTTCTTTTCTTGAGTTAATAGATAACTTCTGGGCTGGCGTCCACAATCGTCGCGCGCGTCTTTGCCAACTATCACGTGAGATTAGTGGTCAAAAGCGAGCCAATAAAAAAAAATTATAGTTGTATCGTGGAACATTCCTTCCCATACTTAACAGCTCCCAGATTACTGGCATTTCGGTTTATAATAATTATGTCGTAAACTTTTACGACCAAACACGACTCTCCTTAAAGCATGTCACTGAACAGTAATGTATTTCCTTGTAATGGTGACTCCCCGTCAGATAACCTATAAACATAATTCTTGTAATGAAATGAATCATCAATGGTTATAGGAAATCTCAACCACTTGTTCTATTTATATCATCGGACTTTATCGATCTATCTATTTCAAACAACTATAAAAATATTGGAATGGAATGGTCATCTAGGTCTACCTATGTACTTTCTAACACGCACATCATTAGTCAAAATGGTCATATGTGTCACCACACTCAATTTGTGCCTGCCGTTCTGGTGACATTGTAGAGGAGGCGACTTCTCCGTTGTTC
Source organism: Mesoligia furuncula (assembly GCA_916614155.1). Taxonomy (NCBI): domain Eukaryota; kingdom Metazoa; phylum Arthropoda; class Insecta; order Lepidoptera; family Noctuidae; genus Mesoligia; species Mesoligia furuncula. The sequence continues at coordinate 15,066,468 of OU744815.1, read as the reverse complement.
TCGTCGGTCGTAAGCGCGACTGCCGAGCGTGGGGACCTAGGTTCGATTCCCGGTTCGGCTAAAGTGTTATTTGAGTTTTCCATTGGGAATTTCTTAGTAACACCCTGGAGTGTGGCGGTGTGATACCCCCGTGCCTCGGAAAGCATATTAGTCCTGCGCCTGGATCTCTCCGGTCGTGTCGGATTACCGTCCCATCGGACAATGAGAGGGAGGGAAGAGAGTGCACCTGGCTCTGCGCACACACTAAACTTGTGCACCCGCACAACCCGGGGGGGGTTCCCCCGATCTCCCGCGCCGCTGGCTAGTCCCCGCTGAGATTGGTCGCCATGACCCAAATTCGGTGTGAAGGACTTCCTTTAGAAGAGGCGAAGATTTAAAAATATCCACAAACAGTTGGTAAAAAATACTATCTATAGGCAATCAATCACCTCAGCCTATCGCAGAACACTGCTGGACATACTTAGGCCTCTCCAGGGTTGAGACACCTGGTTCTCCGCCTTCCACGTGCATTCTGTCCCAGTCGCCTTTTTATGGTCGGCCTATCGCTATTCCATAAGCTATACTTTACCAATACATGGAATCGTGGGGCCAGAGATCCATAGTCTTGCATTTCATACATCATTATTCTGGACGATCTACCTTTCTGTTTTCTTTCCTCCGCCCTTCGCTTTCTACATCACGATTTGTTGTGGCCGTCGGATAAATTAACTTTTCCTTATACCTAATAGAAATACATCATCTAAAGTTATGTCCAGGTAAATGTCAATAACTCTACAAAGAACGGTTGACTAACGTGTCATTAGTATTCTACATTATTTGTCTCGTGTATACGGAAACCAATTACAATAACCATTATAAGAAACAATAAAAGAAGTCTTGAAAAACTTGGTTATTGTATAAACAGGCTTTACGGTGTAAATCTGCCAAACCAGTATGTTAATAGGCCGTTTAACTAAGTCTTCAGTTACTTTTGTTTGGCGAAACAATAGAAAACTTGTAAATATCGCGTTACCTCGCACCTACCACTGGTAACTTTTCGTAGCTCGTTCAAAGTTCGTAGTTCGTTCAAAGGTCCGACCGTTCATAGTTCGTTCAAAGGTCAAGATTGAACCATTCGTTACCACTCGCTTTCTAGGACCTAAACATGTTGTCTCTCACATTAATTATTTATGTATTCTCTGATCGATGAGGAGACCATGGAACTTAAACGGCTCGCGAAGTTTCTGTACAAGGTCATGACATGAAGACTTATAAATTTTGTTTTGAGCTAAACTTCTAAAGAGTTGGAACTTCAAAAGGGTCCTTATTGAATAGGTGTTTTGAAGGTTATTATGTTTCTTCTCTTCGGGTTCCTTTGGCAAATGAAAGTACCCAAAGGCGTCGCATTTCGATTGAAAGTATCTCCGCAACGGCTTTTCAATTTTGATAACTTGTTGAGGCAACTCAGTTAATGTACGAGGAAGACCATTATTGCTTAGTTTTCTGGATTTTTACAAAAATGAAACTGGGTAATACACACTAATTAGGAGTGTTTGCGAGTAAATGCAATAAACCCAAGATCCTGACAACAATACGAGTGGCAATAACTTGACCCAAATACAGCTAAGGCGAGCTTCTTATCTCTCGAGTGCAAGTTAGGGGACAATTGTAGGAAACCGTACACTTTACGTGTTTCATAAGGTATGGCAAGCAGGCACGCCACATATGCATGCACTGCAGATATCTTTGCTCACAGAATTCTTGCTAAATTATACCAGATTCGTGTTAGGGGGTACAGTGGTGATTTTTGTCAAAAAAGGGTATTGTAAACTGGAAATGAAACTTCAGAGTTCAGTTCCCTCTGATATAGCAAAGAGTATCGTTAAATTGTGGTGCTGCGACGTAGTTGGTGCAATCTGCTCTTTAGATTTTAAAATTCATCATGTTCATGAATCATCGGCTGATCGTGAGAAGCAGTAGACTTGGTTATGTCTACTGCTTCTTCTTGTTGTTTATTCACACACAACAGAACATCAGGCCTGTTTTCCCCAAAGGATTAGGCAGGAGTGTGGTGCGATGGGGTTTGTGGTGATGTGTGTGTTGATTCCTCCTTTCTAAATACGAAAAGTTGCGGAAATTGGACTTGACTTTGAGTTTGATAATATACGAATCAAACACAGAGAAAGCTTTGAGAGTTAGGTGTTACGTTAGATTAGACCATTTTATACTGTTCTTTACCAATGCTTTTTTTTTTTTTGTGGATGGGAAATCATCAAATGACTCCTCCCGCTCTGGGTGGAGCGGAAGGGAGTGTCAGACTCTTACTGACTAAAACCCACCCGTGTTCCTTCCTTAGCCCTTTATGTTCCGGGCCAGCGGTAACCCTTTCGGACAATCCCGCTGACCCGGCAGGCTTCGGCCCTATGGGGCCCCTCCTCGATGCTGACATCTCTTTGAGGCGCGCGTGGAACACGTACGCGCCGTCCGGCACGGGCCTGGTCCTGATCGGACGGTGAGCTACCCATTACTCTCCGCCCGCAGGCCCGCGCCTACGGTGGCCGGGAGTCGTCACGCGGCTCCCGACGCCCGGAGCGTCTCCCGCGGCGGCTGGGACGGGAGGCTCTCTCCCTGAGCCGTCCCGCCACCTCCTTCGCTAGCATGACTGCTTCGCAGAAGGAGGTGACTGCCTCCCACTCCCTCTCGCCCCGGACCATGGCTTGCACCAGGGCCGGACGCGAGAGGTCGCCGTCGCTGCCGATCGCCTCTACGAGGACACGGCGGTGCTCCGCCCAAGCGGGGCAGACCTCCACCGTGTGCTCCACCGTGTCCTCTGGGCGATCCTGGCAATGGTGACACCCGGGCGTTTCCTCCCGCCTGATGATGTGCAGGAACCTCCCGAAACTTCCGTGTCCGGTGAGGACCTGCGTCAGGCGGTAGGTGAGGGCGCCGTGGCGCCTCTCTAGCCACTCCTCAAAGAGGGGTCTTATCGCCGCTGTCGCGGCGTGCCCTGCGCTGGGTTGCGACAGTCGCTCTTTCCATGCCGCCATGAGATCGCGCCGGAGATCCGTCCGCTCCGCAGCGATTTGCTGCGGAAGCGGATCCTCCCCCCGGCGTTGTGCCTCCGCGCGCCACTCATACAGGCGCGCGAGGACTATCGCCTCCAGATCCCACGGCGGCTCTTTATCAATGCTTGGCTCTTCATCTGTCAGTCAGCTTTGTTGTTAGCTTCTGGACCGACTCCCCAAAGTGCGTCAGGTGTATAAGCTATCTTCACATTAGGAGCCTCCGAATGTGAAGATAGCTTATAGCTCAATGTACCGTAACCAAAAGCGTTTATATGTTATTTCATATCGGGAAATGGCTAACGCTAAACCGTTCTGCAGCAATCACAGCCGTTACCATTGTGATGCGTATAGCGTTATCGGCGCTTGCTCGCACCGTCAACTTTATCACAACTTTAATAGTGTGGCTATCGATAGCGAGCTCTCCAATTGTTTCTCTGCTGAGAGTATGTTATCGCAAATATGTTATCGATAGTGATGGTATAGCTTATAAGAGAGTATCGTAATTTACGCTGTGGTTATTGGTAGGTGATGACGTTGTGGCGGCATCTACAACGCCATATGCGAACTACGCATCATACTGACGTCACGCAAAATCCTGCATCAGAAGGTTACCGCGCGACTAGCATATATACAACTTCCCGACATCATCGTCGGGCAGTAGTCCACCAGACACAACATCCGTCTGATCGAAGGAACCCTCCCTGTTCTAGGGAGGATGACGAACTTTACACTCTGTTCGCAACACCTCTATAACGCTATTGCCTGAGCGACAAACCAGACCAATGTAGTTTCTTATTTCTTCATCTGCTCTGATGATTAGCAATATACAGTCAACCGTAAATACAACAAACAACAACAATTTGACATTAATAGCGCCTTTATGTCGTAGCAGTTAGTGTGGTTTCGTGATTGAAAGTAGACCATAATGACTCGACTATAATGCTTAAAACGTCAAAAACGCGCGTAAAGTTGTTGGTTTAGAAAAAACTTGTTGGTTTAGTGCTAGAAGGTGACCAAGCAAGCATCATTAATGTTACTTCCTTTTTGGAGAGATCTGCGTCTAGCTGTATTTAACTAAATAGTTTAGTTTCATTTTATAATGAGAGAGAGTTAATTTGGAATTTGAACAACACTCAAAATTTTATTATTACGTCCACGGCTTAACTTGAAATTTCCCAGACTAAGTTTGCCAAAGTTAGTCTGTAATTTGAATACAGGCCTAGGGATATAATGGATTTTCGTGTTCAAAGCTATTGGGTTATTAAAGTAAATGAAAACTGATATTTACAAGCAGTAGGGTAAAGAAAGGTTATTTGGTGAGGGAGGCAATTTGGTGTTAGACTCTTAAAAGTCTTCCAAAACGTTACCTATGCACGCAGTAACACAGAATGATGCAACCAGTTCACCACAAAGGTGGACAAGACGTAGTGATATATCATTACGCGACATTGCGTGCATAGGTAATGTTTTGGAAGACTTTTAAGAGTCAATCACCAAATTGCCTCCCTCACCAAATAACCTTTCTTTACATATTGAGTTTATTAGTCAACCGTGGCGGCACGTTGTGGTTGACTTTCTCTTGGGGATAGTTTTAGGCTGCCTGCATACCTACAGGCTTGCTATATTCACAGGTGGCTAGCCAATGGCTGCCATGCCAGCAATTAATTTTTTTCATAAATTTGTAAGAACTACATCTAGTCCGTACGTAGTAGTCGTCGAGTTTGGCAATAGTTTTACAGAATATGTCGCTGTAGCGAGTACCTCAACTATTACCGGTCAGTCGATCAGGCAGAACTGCTGTGAGAAGCCAGGAATTGGTAGACAATCCAACGCAAGTTAACGCAACATAATGTTTAGGTACTATTTAGAAGCAAATCGATGAGACTAAACAGTCAGATCGTTGCGAGGTCAGGCTGATCTGGCGCACACTCGTCCGTACAAATTGATCCCACCTTGTATGGTATAATATGCGATATGGCATTCAGGCGGTAAACCCGCTCGAAATATGCTTCATACGCAAAGTCACTGAGCCGACTTTCAAACAATTCTAGCAAATTGCTTGAAAGAAGCTTCGTTTATTCTTGCGTTCGTTTTATCACGACCAAAGATCAGTACAAAATGTGGGATCAGCACATAACTTTACGCTTGTAATCCTCGTGGGGTTAACCAAAGGTGTACCTATAGCACACCCAAATTCCACCAGTTATGTTTAAGTCCCATGTAGTAGGGGGCGAGACTCTTGCCCTCAACCTCAACCCGACTCCGGTCTGCTACTGAGAAATTCCAGACGGAAATACCTAATAACACTTCCCGATCCGGGAATCGCACTGAGTACCTCATGCTTAACAGTAGCGCTTGCGACTATTAGACCACCGAGGCAAACTATCTAGCCTACCATTTATAATCAGGATTTTTGGAATGTATATGCAAGACCCGTTTTGAAGTAAATTATTATTGTAAGTTTTTAAGTCCGTTCAAAGGTAAAGGTTAGGTTCTAGGCCACGGGGCTGGAAAGTAGAAAATTAGAAACCTAGATAAACGAAGTCCCAATCAAAAGCTAATGTAAGCTTAATCTAAATATTAACCTCATGGCACACTAATGAAACGACTTGCTAACAGGAGAAAGGTATATTTTACATTTATTTATTACAGTTGGGCTGTTTGGCCTAAATGTGGGCTGATAAATGGCAAACTAAAGCTCCTCCCTAGAAACTTCGTAAAACCTTAACGAAACTTTTCTAATTACTTACCAAATAGGTTTGAAATATTGAATAATTTATCTATACTAAAATTTGTTTGTTTGTAAGTTTGTATGTCGGGGGTAATTTCTGGTCTGTGTGGTACCGGACTTAAAGAATAGCACCACCCTATACTTCCCGTGGGTGTCGTTAAAGGCGACTAAGGGTCGTCGTACCGGAGAATGGGCAGCAGCGTTCTCTATGCATTCCACCACCATACTATACTGCGATTGCCAAGCGTGGCGATTATGGCAACCCCCCCCCCCCCCCCCCCCCCAAAATGACAAGCTTGGGGGAGGTCTATGTCCAGCAGTGGACGTCTTTCGGCTGAAATGATGATGATGAATCTCTGGAACTACCAGTCGGATTTGAAAAATTTTGTTTTGCATTTGATAGCCCAATTCTTGAGGAAGGGGGCTATAGGCTATTTAACATCACGCTGTGACTGTGTGCTGTGTGGCCGAGGAAAAAGGAAAAAAAGTAAAATACGAAGTGATAGCGCGGGCAGGTGATGCGATGCGACGCGATAAGTCGGGGGCCGCTATTTCACGCGAACGCAGTCGCGGGCAGAAACTAGTATACCTACATGATAATTTCGTTAGGTAATTAATGCCTTTGTAAGAAGTCTGTCTTGTTTCCTTTTATCATGCTTAAATCAGTCAAGTTTATTCAGCCATTTTTGCTTGACCCTTCCACAGCATCATTTTTCTCCTTTGACAACCTTTCTCATATTCATATTCAGTTCAGCAAACATACCGGTCGACATTTTGCGTACATCAACGCAATATATTGCATTTTAACGTGGTCTGTAATTTTGACTTCTAAAATTCGTTCGTATACTTCGAATCGAACGAGAACAGTGCAGTTTTCTCCAAAGAAAATGCTGCCAAAACCTTTAAAAATCACTGTAATATGTATGTATGCATACTGCACAATATTTCCCATAGCTTGTCATAGGCTGAGCTCGGCCCCAGAGGTCGTGATCTCCAATTAATGAACAGACGGGCTCAGAACAGGGACACATGTGCATCTGTAGTTAACTCTCGATCCGTCGCGTCAATGATGTTTCTTGTTCAATTTTGATTTTGTCGTTAAATTCGGCGCGAATGACCGCTTCAAATTAGAACGATAAACAAGGAGTCTTTACTCTTGATATATATAAATGTGTTTGTTTCCTGTCTTATGGGCAATGTCTCCGAAGTCATGTGGGTATGTATGTATCGTTAGGTTTTCTTTTGGGAATAACCAGTTGCTGATCGCGATTTCGTTTTGTATTCGAACTTTATTCTCATTAGACACGCAATTTTTTCATCTTTGTTCACTTGTACATCACCTAACTGAGAACAACTTTCTGTCGTCAGAGTTTTATTTTGTGCCTTGCCTGTCATTATTATTATCGTTTGCTAGTAGGTATTAAATAAATAAACATAGAAAAGGTCGATAACGCAAATACGTTACGCTTTATTTGCTGTTTGTATCAGTGAAAACAAAAGAAAGTTACCGATAAGCCGGGCTATAAAAGAGTAGGCAAATAAAACTGCCATGTCGATAAGATTTATAGTATTGTTACGAGCTTCGGGTTCGTGACAATAAAAACTGCCGATTTAATAACCAAAAAAATGACACTTTAATAATCAACGCTAATTACAACTCAAACACACTAATTACAAAACACAATTGCACTACTGATCGCCTTAAGTCGCACTTGAATATCGCTTCGATGCTTTCACTTCGATCGCTTTATCCAAACTGTGTCGGTCGTGGCGCGTCTCGGCCTTATATAGCGCCAAAGAGAGTTCTAGAACCTTCCATTGTAGAAACATCTAGAATGTTCGAGTACATACAGGCCCCGATCGACCAGATGTCGAAAGTTCGGGAATGTTCTAGAAAGTTCTTGCATCGAAATTTCTAGAAGGGTCTTCACTACTAGTTCCGCTACTCGATACTAGATGGCGCTAGTGGTAACTACTGTCGCCATGTACTAGGCATTAATTGTGGCGCGCAACAGTATTATTTAAATATAGCTAGCATTGTTTAATTATAACGCGGATACAGCACTAACAAGCAATTTAAGAAAAGTATCTGGGAGGAACTTCGACACACAACCTGTTACCATGAACATGATCCTGTTACATGATCCTGTGAAACTTTTCGATGGTTATTAAAAAAAGAATTTGCTTTTCCATATATTTTGACTGCGTAGGTATTGCCCTTTTGTAGGAAACAGCAAACAGCTGATTTAAAAAAAATAAAGGATGATAAATTTCTACACCGTTTGGTCCAGAATCATGTAAGGACTGGATCCTTGGTAGCATCGATGACCCTGCCACCCTGTAAAAATAACGGGGAACCAATTTTGGGAACGTCAGAAGAAGCATTCAAAATAATATTTTGTCTCTCAGTACTAGACATTTAAATTAGAAAGACTCTGAAAGGTCTTTTTGCTCATTTTTAAGCTCCCAGGTTGAAGAAGTGAACTGAACCAAAACAATTTACTCCATATATCTAAATTCTGAAATGGAACAAAAAGTTTGATTTGGAGGCCGTAGTGGTAATGTTGGTTGGGTCGCGTGAATAAATGCTTGCTACTTGTTTTACACTTGCAATTATATTATAACACTAGCGTATAAATGGGGGCGTTCACATCTAATTAATAAGCTGTTGTTGTTTTTTTTATAGTAATATGCACAGAATCAAATACCATTAAAATAAAAAAACGTTTCGTTATTTTGATTAGGCCCTAAGTTCCTGAATGGTGATTTTAACGGGCGATCGGAAAGGTGAGTGTTTAGGTAGCACTCCCAAACCTTCAATAATATATGGTGATTTGAATTTGAAGTCATAATTGTGTTTCAGCCTATAATGTTCCCCTTCCCACTGCTGGGACACAGGCCTTCTCTCTTCAAGAGGGAATGGGCTGTGATCTACCACGATTATGGTATATCGATTCTATACTATATTATTCTATTGATATATCTCAATTCAGCAAGATCAATAGATAAACAGTTCTACATGGGCAGGCTTTTTAACCGACTTCAAAAGGAGGAGGTTCTCTATTCGTCGGAACCTTTTTTTTTATGTATGTTCCCCGATTACTGGAAGATGGCTGGACCGATTCCAAAAATTCTTCTTTGTTTGAAAAGGTATACTCTCCAGGTAGTCCCATTATCGTCAAGTTGGAATCTGATGAGAGGATCCCATGGAAATCGAGGGAAACCCTCAAATTTTATAGGCAAACCTATGGCGTTTTGGATATTTTTTAAAGTAACTTGAGCATTTGCTCTCGGAAATCATCATTTGGTAAAGTGGAGCTGATGATGAAGACCACAGATGGCCATCGGAACTACTCAATGACAAATATTTCACGGGTTACGATTCGATTACTTTAATATGGTTGCTAAGCAATTTATGCTAGTTACAATGCCTATGGTGAAGTGGAGCTGATGGTGACTTCTCAATCAGCTCCAGTTCTCTTGGTTCTTACTAGGAGAACTCCTCAACAATTAACGTCCCTGCATCGGGAAAAGGAATATTTTGTAAAAGGTGATGAGCAATTGACATTAGGCTATTGCAACTTAGATAAATTACAAACTTACCCACTAAAAAGTGAAATATAAAAAAAAAAATACAAAAAAAAACAACCGTCTTCCAAAAAACACTATAAAGTGAAAAATTACTTTAATTTCGGAAGTCGGTGGCAAAAAACTAAAATACAAATCCAAAGACACCGACTTCCGAAATTAAAGTTATTTTTCACTTTATACAGGAAAAGTTTTTAACCAGTGCGCAAATTTTGACATAATAAACTTGAATATATTTTAATAAACACGTATTTTTTGTTTTGATATGTTTCAATAGTAAAAAATTAAGTTAACGCTTACGAGACTTGTTTACTCAGAAAGGGAATTGCTCACTTTGTTAGGGTGATCTGGCTAAGCGTGGACAAGATCTTTATTAATAAATAACTTGCATTTCAAAAATTACTTATCTATAGGAAAGTAAATATTATAATAAAGTTGTAGCAAGATGCAAGAATATGCTTCAACAGGCATGTGAAAAATTGGCACCTGGCCGGGTAAAATCTTTGTAATAAGCTTATTTTTTCTATAATATATTATTTGCCAGTAGTATTTTGATATAATCTGATAAGAAAAACAAAAGATCAAAGCAGCGAGAAAACAAAACAACATTCACAGTGCATGAAAACAAAGCAAATGGTTTTTTCATTGTTACATTACAGTAATTGTCAGATGTCATTTCACTAGACGTTAGAGATGTTCGATATGAATCGATACTCAAGTGGGTCGGTAAAACAGGATTTGATTGATTTTCACATCGATTCAACTATATATACGATCCACTACAGTAAATTGATAAAGGTTGTTGTGTGTGAAAGTTAAATGAGAAAAAATGAAAATCTCAGGAAAAATACTATTAAGGCGGGCCGTTATTTTCCAAAAACACTCTTCTCAATCACAACTGACATTGGCAAAATAGTTCGGGCAAAATCGGGACTCGGCTTTGTTTGTCTGTCTGTCAATAGACAGACAGACAAACAAAGCAGAGTCCCGATTTTCCATTCAATTTCTTACAAATATGTAAGAAATTGAATGGAATTAAAGGCGAACATATTAAAAATATTAATTTATATTACAAAGCAATTTTATATCGATACTCGGATCGAAATCAGCCATTGCGAAGCAGAATATCGATACAAAGCAACAGGATCGATCATCTCTATAAGCGATACAGTAAGAGTTGCCAGGAAAAAAATCTGACAATAATCGATTTATAGAACCGTTATTCTAATCTAAAAAAAATATGTCACAATACTAATAACGTTTTCGATTGTTTTATTTTAAAACAATGTAAATGAGTATAATCTTCTCATACAATATTGACCGGTACTCGTTTTGCAGACAAACACTTTTTTTTTGCCATAATTATTGATTATCTAATCTATACAGACCGAAATTGATGTTTTATTTCCCCGCTGGTAACACTGCGTCAAACAAATAGCTATGCTTTTTAACTGTAGGATACAATTTAAATACTCTTTCTTTCGACTTTTTGTTCGTATACCTGGCTACTATGTGATGTGCAAAAATATTTCATTTAGAATAAATAATATTGTTTAGTAAAAATAATTTTTACCGGGCATCTTGTCCACGCTTAGCCGAAACTGGTGATTCCCTTTATTTTATGGACGTCGCTTGCCAGTCCGTCGACCGGTCGCCCGATTCACGCCGCGCGTCGACCGGTCGCCTGACGCGCCAGCTGCTATCGAAGTACCTACTCACGCGCGCTCGCTGTATGCGACGGCGGATTATTGACCCCAGTTTAGCGCTACAATTTTTTAAGTTTAGACTGTGTAAAGTTATTTGTAAACGTAATTTTTCGTAAATTCCAATTTATCCTTCATACTTTCATGGGCTTAGCACCATCAAAATGCAGAAAATAAATCATAATAAGTAAGAAAGTATTACGTTTTAGTCCATTCAAAATAAAACATTTAGGTATGATAGGTACGACATGATACAATTTGCGTCAATGTCTAATCAAAGAGAACCTAAGACACTAAGATTGTTTATAATTTCTTCTTACCTCTACATTTTATTAATCACAATAATTTTAGGTATTGTTCGAAGTGACCTCCTCCTTTTTTAAGGCATAAACGTGCACGTTTAAATAAGTAAGCATTTAGTTTGTTTAGGACACTAACACCACTTTTTACTTCATTGAAATGAAAGCGTTAATTATTTTTTGGTTTGCTGCTAAAATTGTCCTCTCATTAGGGACCGTGGGATTGAGGATCCTTTGGGCTCGCATACGAGGTACGCTCTCCCTTTCGTATCTTTTTCGTGCTGCTCGTAAATTTTCATTGCTTAACAAATACACTCGCACCATTTCATAATACTCGCGGTGAGTAAAATGAGACATTGTCACTACGCTAGTCTAGTACGCGGCACGCGCGCAGCGACGGCGAATGGACATCCGACCTCCGCTTCCGCAAGTGACGTACTGCATGTGCACGCGTTTTGTTTATCAAACGCCGCGCCGGCGCCGCATGCCCCCGCACGGCCCGCACCGCACCCCCGTCTCGTGCGCTAGGCGTGGTCCAGCGGCGCGGCGGCCTTCGCGTTTTCATTCTTGCTCATTCATAGTATTACTATTAAATTATATCCATGTCTTGCTTATTTCAAATTGGGACAAAGTGGAAAAATGAAAAAAAAAATGTCATAAACTAAAAATGGAAATGTGTTCTATTGCTTACACTGAGCCACCAAAAAAAATTTGCGCACTGGTTAAAAACTTTTCCTGTAGTGTTTTTTGGAAGTTGGTGGTTTTTTTTGTAAAAAAATTTTAGCTAATCCGAAATATGGAGTTCGAAATTTCGAATAACAACTGCAACAAATTATTTTGGACAATAAGATTTTGAGGTTCAGAGAAACATTACTAAATGCATATGCTTCAACACATTCTGAAAAATAAAAGAAAAAAATGTGTACATTAGTTAAATCGCGTGAACACTTGCGAAGCGCCAGTTTTGCACGCCAGTAGTTAGCGAGGCGTCAGCCTTTGTGGCAAGTGACGGCCTCGACATTGCCTTTGACGAGCCGTCTTTGACGTGCAGTTACTCCGGACTCGAAAAAGTGCTGCATTTTTCCTCTAATTCACATAAATGAATTCAGCGTCATGCTAGGCCTAATCTTTGACATCTTTTTTTACTTATAGGACCTCTTTTCATTTAATTTAAATCAGCATCAGACACAATAGTATTGCTTCCTGAGAAAACATTGAATCTTTTTTACTTTACGCTTAGAAGTTAATCTCTTTTGTTTATGTTGTCTCAAACACCTCCGAAAACAGGTGTGTGTTTTTTTATTATTATTTATTTGTGCTCAATTTATACTGTTGACAATCCATACTATCCATCGCTGCTAGTACAATATATAACATAATTAACGCAAGACCTCATACACCCCAATTAGAGTATTGAAAAAAACCATTTAATACAATGACCAAAACTTATTTTTTTAAAGCTAAGTAACTATTATTATGAAAATCGTGTTGACCCTAGCATTGCTGTTTGCATTCAAAACGACTCTTAATGCATTGTATTAAGATTTAATTTTCTTTGGCTCACTCAGCGGTCAGTAGGGCAAAATACATAATTTTTGAAAAAATACCTACATATATTAAAATTTACCACTTAACTACTTTCAGAACTTGCGTTTATTCTGTTACACCATGTATAAGACCGCCATTAACAGTCACAATACCCCCCGTACTAGTTGATACTGTATTACAGGGACATACATTACAGGACATTTCAGCTTTGTTTCCAGGATGGCCAGGTATATGCAGAGACTCTGGTATTACCGATGTTTATAGGCGGCAATGACCACTTACCAATTGCCATCAAGTGGATAGTCTGGAAAAAATGGTTAATAAGCTAAGCTTGCTCTCTTTTAGTGATCTTTTGACTAAAATTAAGGAACTCTTGATAATCATGTCAAAAAATAACTTATTTATTACACCTATTACACAAAATACAGATAGTATTTTGTGCCCATTATCAAGTTTGCCAATTAAATACTTCATAATTTATCAATTAGGTACTTTCGGAAATAATCCAATCCACTTTATCGGATAGCGTCAGTTAACGCGAATATCTTATCTTCGACAATCCGCTGTCTGTCTACACTAGCCTAATATACAGTGTGTTCAAATTCTATGGACTTTGAATTGTAATGAGTTTGACGTAGTTTTGCTTTATGCATATTTATATACGCATGTCTTATTACTGATAAATAATATGGAATAACTTAGCTGTTTCTTCAGCGAACAGAATTGCATAAACCAAATATGTTTGTGTTATCCAATATACTCCTATGCAGTCTCTGTCGACGCAAAGTTTTCCCACATGGCTCAGACCAACAAAAAAAGAAAGACGGCGCGCCGCGAACATCAAAAGTGAAGCCATAAAACCGTGCTCCTGCAAGTAAACATACACGTTCACGCACACACCTACACTAAAACCATGCTCATCGCTCTTAGTACGTCACGAGTCGTCGTCAAGTTAAAATAGATTAAAAAATTATGCCTTCCTGTGCAGTGAAAAGTTGCAAAAACAACAGAAAATCACATAAAAAGTCTCCCGGAATCACTTTTCACTTCTAAGTACATACTCACCAATATCTTACTCGTACAATATTATACTAGTTCCTACTCGCACAAATATCCCCAAATTATAGGGAAAATATTTAACAAATGGCAAGCCTTCGATTCACACATAGATAAAAAGGTGGCTTCAGTTTTAATGTTCGTGGCGCGCTGTCTATCTTTTTTTGTTGGTCTGAGCCACATGGATCCTGCAAAATACATTGTCCATGATTGATAAAGATCTGGATAAACTTGTAAAATATGGACGGTGTTGGTTTACGTAATAGTACCTAGTCCCTAATCAGTGGGTTCAAAAAAACACCATTAATGACTTCCGCAAAACCACGCTTCTATCTTACTATAGGAATCAGGAAAAGGTTTTAAATGACTGAAAGAAACTGTTTTGAACACACATCAATCGTTTACTCCCACGCATCTCAATATTTGTAAGATTTGGGTTAACGACTCCGACCGTAAAATTTCGTCGGGATGCAGATTTAACATCGTGCTGCTTTAGGTCAGCAACCCGGCACTAAGAGGAGGGTTCTCGTTCACTCAAACGACAGAATGCACAGGTCAATATTTGCCAAGCGATTTTTACAGAAGTATTTGTGCAACTATTCCTGTCAACTTGTCCCGCCGCCGCACCTTAAAACTGCTCTGCAAATGGACCAGATTGTGCACGGGCTCAGAGGGGTAGTTGCGTAACACCCGATCAGTGGGAATGGCATTAAACAACATTCATTGCGTTATTTACCTTGTTGAGCAAAGACAAATTTTTCGAACATAAGAAGCAATGGAAAAAAACAAAAAATGTCCTGTGTGTCCTTCAAAACGATTCAGATTGATAATGTGCTACGCAATTAGGGGTCAGGTCTACATAATACGTAACCATCATGGCTTTCTTCTATAGATTCTGGTTTATCGAAGTTGCATTGTAAGGGAACAGTATGGCGGGTTTGTCAAAAAAACCTTGCAGTAAACGCCGAAATGGTACCCAAAAATCATAATGGTATATCCCATAATGGTATATGTAGATATACCATTATGGTTTTGGGTACCATTTCGGGTTTACTGCCAGGGCTTACTTCCAGCTTATCAGCAATTGAATTGAGGAGTGTCCCCGATAAACGAACAAAGTTCTAATCCGAGCAGAAGAGACATAATTTATTTACACTTTGCTTAACCTAGTAATCGGATTACAAAATCTCGTGACTCGTCAAAGACGGACTTAATCCCTGCAGAGCGGTGCTCTTAGAGATCTCTTTAGCCATTACATAATGTAGGACTTTTAGTCATAATTGATCTCCGAGGTATTTAGTTTCATTGACGTTTTTTGGACAAATTCAAACCATTATTCATGTCCAATTACAGGCACTTTTGAATTGTCAAAGTCGGTCAGTCAGAAAGATGTAGCTAGTTGCCCATTCCAAAGCGTTGCGGGTTCCTATGGAGAAGAACTCATGGACACTCTTTTAATTTAAATTATATTGTTATAAAATATAGGTCAAACTCTTTCTTATTTTTTCATAGACATAAAACTGTAGCGGGTTTTAAGAAAGTTTCACCAGATCTAAGCTGAAATTGGTTCCTTTAGGAACTCCGAATGTTACTTTCTTAGCTCTCCATTTGCGCGTTGACACTTTGGCACTAATTATAGATCTTGCGGGGAAATTGCGTAACGCACAAAGGCAATATCTTTCATTTTGACAGTTTAACAACATCATTCTTTTATTTACGTTCTTGAACAGACGAATTTTTCAAACATACCAGAAGTTCCTAGTTGATTTCCAGTTTCCTTTAAAATTCTTCAGATTGCGATAGAAAGTGTGTTACGCAATCAGGGTGCAAATCGAAGCCTTGAAGAACTCCGAATCTAACTTTCTTAGCGCTCCTGTTGCGCTTTGTCGCTTTGGCAATTGGCATTGACATCAATAAAATTGAAGATCCTGGCTTACACTCCTGTAGTCGGGACCGCGAATTTGCACGTTCCAATAAAAAAGAAAACAGTAGCAGTAATAGCTGCAAAGATAAAATTACTTATTCATACATAATATTCGTTTTTGCTCTATCGTTGATAAGAACGGCAGACGGCACGTGCTGCCGCGGTTTCACATTCAGTGACTTATTTTGTTTTTGAAGGCATGGTCAACGACTTTCGACATACATCGGATGTTATATGTTTATATTTTATAGAGCTAATTAAATTGTGTCTAAGGGCTGATTTTACCATCGCTAGATAACTTTTATTCGAGGAACAAAATTGACGTTTGACAGTTTTTGTATGAAATAACTGTCAAAATTTCAAAATTATTCCTCGAATAAAGTTATCTGGCGATGGAAAAATCAGCCCTTAGCCAAAGATAATTAATAATTAGCGAATTGATGAGATTAGTAAGGTGACTAACTTTTGAGATAATACTCGGCTCGCTCTGAATGGCTAAAATTAACTCTTTCTAAGCTTAAGTAGGCACCTGATTGGCTGAAATGGACTGTTTTTAAATTATTAGGTATGTTTCTATTGGACTACTGTAATCGTACGGTCAATGGCTGATCGTTCTATTATCAGCTGGGTTATAAAGTTCAACTCATTTATATACAAAGGTGAAGATAATTTCATCTACCATTCGTAAAACAACTGCTTGTGAGTCATTTTGATGGAAAACATCATTTTCAGGAAATACTGTTAGAATTTTTGATTAATTAAAAACTTTGTTTTGCAAAAAAAATAGCCTACGACCTATACTTAGACCTACCAAATAAACACAAAAAAAATCATAAATCGGTCAAGCCAAACAAATAATAACAAACAGTGTGACACGAGATTTTTATAATTAGATATATTATGCTATGTGCTAATATTTTTGTCTTTGGGGTCGCCTTATTCTTCATTTTTAGCATATGGTATCCCACTGCAGGGCAAAGGCTTCCATTCCTCCTTTCTACTCCTCTCTGTCTTGAGCTAGTGTGGACCAATCCTGTCTGTAGGCGTTAAGCTCGTCCCGCCATCTTCTCCTGGGTCTGCCTCTATGTCACCAGACGTTTTCTGGGACCCACATGGTGGTAGATTTGGCTCATGACTCGTTCGATATGCGACATGTAGAGACAAAAATGTAAAACATCGAGAATCTAGAAAAAATTATGGTCAGACAACTGTCAAATTACCGCCTGGAAAACACTCGTTAAAACGTCAAACACAACACGCTGTACGAAATCTACGCTATGCTCTGTTTGAAATGGGCCTTACAATTAATTACTTTTGTCGTCCGAAACAAATCTTATCGCTACTAAGTAGTTAGGTGATCACGTGTGGTCAAGGATTTGTTAAAATAAAGACAGCTCGCATTTTCCCTATAAAGAATCTCCGAAACTACTTACACAAAGCTGATTTTAGCGTTTCTGTTTTTTTTCCATAATCATAGAAAACTAAGAAAATTACGGTTTTTTTTTTACAAAAATTAAAATTCCTCGACTTGGGAAAGCCAAAATTGGGCCAAAAAGTTGGGACCAAGGTAGTTGTAATGTTGGTCGTACGTAGTAACTGGCAGCCTAATTACTGTGAAAAAATCAATCTACTCTATGGCAATAATAGCTTTCATTTTGACAGTTAGAGAATGTTCATGTCTTCTTGACAACATAATATTATCGCCACTATCAAAAAGTACTTAGTGATTATCGCAATTATTCAATTATTTGCAATGAATACCAAGGCTCTTGTATGCTACACTAATTTGCCTTTAGATAATGTTTGTTTCATTTCGTCCTTATCGAATTGGTGCCGAATTTTGAATGCATCATTTTGTTTATGATGATCCTCATACTATAAAATTTTGGCTCCACTGTACTAGTTCACCCGCTCGTCCGAAGCTTCACTATTCTAATAGTTATACATGTCGTTATGTTAAACACTTTCACAAAATCCCGCACTTAGGAAACGCGTAATTTTTGAGAAAAAAATTATTAAAGTATAGAAAATTCGACATAATTTACATTATAAAATTGACATTTTAGCATAGATAATGTACGAATTTCACTTTTAGGTCGTTCCGTTTTACGTTTAGACAAAGTGACAGCGGCTTTTAGTGTTTTTTTTATTATGAATACTGTACGTTTTTTACCTTCCCGATTACACTACACACTAAACCAACCTAATATACAAAAGTAACATATTTGTGATGACAACTTAGGATGCAAGAGCGAGCGAAGCGAGCTCGGGACTTGGGGCACCCCGACACGGACAGGTTAGGTTCGAAGGGATGACGGGGGCTCAAGTGAGCGAGCAAAGCGAGCGAATGAGCCCCCGTCATGCCCTTCGTGTTAGGTTACTTTAAACCTTGTAGACAGAAATAGGGGCCCCGCGAAGCGGGGCTCCGTCGACTACGCCTAACCACATTTATTTTTTGGAAGATTAAAAAAAAAACTTTGGGATTTTTTTTCTCGGCCCCTATGGTTTTGCGAACTGTGCGGTTTTCAAATTTACACTAAAAAGGGTCTATTCTATCCAAAAAAAATACTTAATATAAAAAACCGCAGGGTTAAAAAAAAAAAACACTTTGGGATTTTTTTTCTCGGCCCCTATGGTTTTCCTAACTTTGCGATTTCAAATTTACACGTAAAAGGGTCTATTCTATAAAAAAAAAAATTACCTACTATAAAAAATCGCTGGGTGAACTAGTACAGTGGTTCCGTTTCGCTTGGTGCCACGCTTGGTGAGTACCGTAGCTCGAACATAGTCAAAGTCATGCTGTGTGGCACCAAGCGTCAATTTGTAGTAGTATACCATGCATTAGTTCGCTGTGAGCGTGTCTCCTAGCACGCAGTGTAGCACTTAGCTTTAAGCATAGCACTGTACAGTACATTCACAGTTATTGTACCTCTAAGGCCTGAAACTGCGTTAAGCGGGCGCCCGCGACGGGCAACCGTCGCGTGTCTATGCGCGTGGACACGCGGGTGGGCTCCGTTGGAACGCGACGGTCCCCGTAGCGGGTACCCGTCGCGGAGACCGGATTATTTTATTTACGCAGTGTCGCTAGTTCAATTTTAACCCCGTTTTTTAGCCCCGTTGCGTGGGTGCGGGGCGCGCCTCCCCGTGACGGACGCCCGCGCGGGTCCCCGCGACGGAGCACTTTTGTATGAAACCGCGCGGGCGCCCGCTTAACGCAGTTTCAGGCCTAACAGCAGCAACCCAATTGCAACCTTATCAAAAAGAAAATAAGATCCCTGTGATTTCGAGAGACTTGTGATGGCAGCAACCGCATTGCCACGACAATAAAGATCAGTTTATTTTGACAGTGATAGAAAATAAGATGTAAAATAACTGTGAAAGGACCTTCGACCTTACGCAAAGTACCTTCGGGTTCATTTCGGGTTGTGTTTCAACCCAACATGGTCTTCATGAAGCCACCATGGCCTATTGTAACATGTGTTTCCTTGCGCACACAGTCGTGCGGCATCTGCGCGATGTTCCCGTCGTGCATGTCGCTGTTGTCGCGGCGGGGCGAGCAGCGCGCGCCGCGCCCCGGCCAGTCGGCCGTCGTGCTCAACGTGTACGATATGTACTGGACCAACTGGTAAGTCGTACATACGGTCGCGGGATGGTCCCGTCGTGCAAGCAACTATACAATGGAAATGATTGAGTTGGAAGAAATGACTCAGGGTCATGCTGAGCGCTTTTTGAGATTTTTTTTGGGAATTGACACGCAATATGGTTTAGAAGTAATCACTAAGAAGGAAGGAACTGAGCCCCCTTACTACCTTTCAGTTATCATCATCATTTCAGCCGAAAGACGTCCACTGCTAGACATAGGCCAAGCACCACCATTTCGACCGGTTCTGTGTTTTTCGCATCCAGCGATTTTCAGTTACTATCTGATGGACGCTGCTGATGGCGCCAAACAAGTAGCCGAATTCTGGACCGAGTCCATTTAGACTGCTATCGACACACTAAAAAAAAGAAGAAGTTACTATCACCGGGAATTGCAACAAAGATAACTCAGGCTAGTTGGAGCGATGTTCTTCGCAAGTTGGCTGGTAGACTGGTAGTTGTTGGATAGCAGTAGCCGAGAAAATAGTTAATTGGCTTGCGATTTGAAAGACCTATGCAGCATTAGACTGACTATAAACTGATGATGATGAACATGTTGTTTTATAAAAAAAAATGGCCAAAACTTCCGAAATATTTCGATAAAGCATTTGGTAATACATTAAGACCATATCTTTTTGTCCAGGTACACGGCGGGAGCAGGTGTCGGGGTGTTCCACAGCGGGGTGCAAGTGCACGGCTCGGAGTGGGCGTACGGGGGACATCCGTACGCCTTCACTGGCGTGTTCGAGATCACGCCGCGAGACGAGCGGGAGTTAGGCGAACAGTTCCGATTCAGGTAAGACCTATACTAAGGTTCAGCGGACAACCCATCCTACGAGTAGATTTGATAATAAAATCAGTCTAAAATGTTTTCATTGCTAAGACACAGGCTTACAATCTGTAAGCGAGAGTGGGTTAGTCGATGTCTTAATTTTTAGGGTTCCGTACCCAAAGGGTAAAAACGGAACCCTATTACTAAGACTTCGCTATCTGTCCGTCTGTCCGTCTGGCCGTCTGGCCGTCTGTCCGTCTGTCTGTCACCAGGCTGTATCTCAAGAACCGCGATAGCTAGACAGTTGAAATATTCACAAATTATGTATTTCTGTTGCCGCTATTGCTATAACAACAAATTCTAAAAACAAAATAAATTAAATATTTAAGGGGGGCTCCCATACAACAAACGCGATTTTTTTGCCCTTTTTTTGCTCGATATCAAAAATGGCAACAGGTAGGCACTTGAAATATTCACAAAATACTCAGTTGTATTTTAACTTTAATAATAAACAATAAAATTAAAATAAAATAAATATTTAAGGGGGGCTCCCATACAACAAACATGTTTTTTTTTTGGCGTTTTTGCCTTGTGGTACGGAACCCTTCGTGTGCGAGTCCGACTCGCACTTGGCCAGTTTTTTTAGTTTTTAACCGACAAGGAACGCCATCTTAAAATTAGTTACGTAGGGTAGTATAACATTAATTTAGGAGTTTACTTCGACTGAAAGGTTTTTATTTTTCGCGTTTCAGTCTCTTTTTTCGTCGGTTTAATTTTTTGTGACAAAGGATTTTGGTTCTAAAATACATCATTTTCTTTACGATGTTTTCTTTTTTTTTTTTTTTTTTTTAAGACCTGTCCGTTTGACTTTTCTAGCCCATAATAGAAAAGTGTAATACCTAATGCTTTCTAGAAAGCTGGCTTAAGGGGATTACATGACCTAAAGCGCGGTCACTGTCGGACTGCATAGAAAAGAAAGAGAGGCGCGATGACACAATGCTGGTAAATTATTGCAAAATATGAAGCAATTATCTATTTACAAAAAAAATATTGTTTGGACTAAAAAATTAAAACACTAGTGCTTTAGTATGTTGCTTGTAGAATAATCTGACAAAAAATCAGAATGGTTGTATGTATATTATGGTATGTTTTTTTTATTGTAAAAAGAAAGTTTTTAGAGGTATCTTATGTTTGTTGTATTATGTTTTCAACACACTATCTAACTAGCATATATCCTGAAGAATATCATATATTTTATTAACTGTAGTCGATTTTACACTTTTAGGCATTATAAAACTTGCGTTTTTTGCGTTTAGGTCCCGTAGTCCCCTTAAAAAAAGGAACAAATACTTAATTCTACCGCTGGGTACAGTATTTTTTATCTCACGAAGCATCACGCGCTTTACTTGTGGTTACCAAGTGTACAAC
Source organism: Mesoligia furuncula (assembly GCA_916614155.1). Lineage (NCBI taxonomy): Eukaryota > Metazoa > Arthropoda > Insecta > Lepidoptera > Noctuidae > Mesoligia > Mesoligia furuncula. The sequence goes on along the minus strand of OU744815.1, from coordinate 15,044,736 downwards.
AAACACGCTGTGTATGTGAGCGTGAAGACGAGAACCGTCAGCATAATTTTAACGCACACACACACACACACACGTGCACTTCCGACATTGTCTCGGACGGTACCGAGAGCTCTTGCGCTTACGCACACATTCACAGCGTGTTTGTACACTTGGTAACCACAAGTAATGCGCGCTTCGCTTCGTGAGATAAAAACAATTTTAGCAAAACTTTTAGTAATAGATTTGTAAAACTTTCTTGTTTTAATGTTGTGTTTATGTTTGTGTTGCAGACAAAGTGTACAAATAGGTTATACGGACTTCAGCGAAGAAGAAGTGAGACGACTCGTGACAGAGCTAGGCAAGCAGTTTCGCGGTGACAGGTATGTATTACTACCATTATTACCTGTTATAAGTACCTAGCATCTATAAGAAAGGTTTCTGAAGCTGTCGAACTCATACTCAAAGCATTTATTTCAATTAAACCATTTAGGTACAGACGGAAACTGTCAAATTTCCCCTTATGCTTTAGCGATAAAGTTGAAAATCTATTTAAGACATTTGCCACATTGTAGTAGCTTGATGTGCTGGCGTCTGTACTTTTGAATTGTCAAAGAGTAGGTCAGTTTGTCAGAAAGTTGAAGATAGTTGCCTATGCCAAAACTTAGATCTCTATGAAGAATAACGGGCAAGAAACTTCAAGGACACTCTTTTAATCAAGATATTACAAAATCCTGGGTACATTAATTCTTGTTGGAAAGTTGTTCACTAGATCCTTGGCTCGGGCAAACGAAGATGTCCGATCAGCTCCATAATGGTTTCCCCATTATGGAGCTGCTCGGACATCTTCGTTTTTTTTTTTCATTAATTGGTTTAATCGCAAATTCAGAATAGTTTTTATTTATTATAATAACTTTTTTATTGTTATAATTGTTTTAATTAGGCTAAGAAGGGGGCCGCACCTGTGCCTAAGTAATAACAGCCGTACGGGTCGATCGATCAGGTAAAGCTGCGCTTACCGCGGTTAGTACGTGGATGGGTGGCCATCTTTCCAAACCGAGACCCATCAGTGCCTCGGAAAGCACGTTAGGCCCGACTGTCATTCCTGGATCTTTGACAATCGTTACGGGTCGTCAGAGGCCCGAAAATCTGACAAGCAGTTTTACCAGCGAGTATTACCCAGTAACTGGATTGTGGAGATGAGATAGGCAATCGCTCCATATAAATCTTCGATCAATAATCTATTATTGATCGAAGATATAAATACTGGTACACAGCTGGATACCGAACCCAACATAGTTGGAAAAAGGCTGGGCAGATGATGATTTTTTTTTAAAATTACTTATTGCAATAATTGTTCAGGACAAACTGATCAAATATTCCTGAGGAAGGGTCCTTTTGTTGGTGGTTGTCAAACAGCCGAACCAAAATGTTTAGAACAAAAATTATAGCATGAAACTTTTTCGACCAGTCCACACACAAAGTAATTTAATAAATGCACACCTATTACTAAAATTATTGCAAAACCATTCGTTTTTACTGCCAAGGTTACACAATACAGGCGGATACAGTATAGTCGACAGCACATCATTGGTAACAATTTGACACTGATAACGCTTTTATGTCGTAGCAGTAAGGACGGTTTTCGTAGTGCAAGTGTTGGTACATGGCTGTTACACATCAAGTTGTTGAAAAAGGTTGCCTTTGTAGAGCGTCATCTCTGTCACTTGATAAAGTCTATTTAAATCCTTGTTTCCAATTGATATTATTTCTGCTTAAACAAATATCAACTTTATGCCAGTGTAAATTAAGTTGATTTTAGAATGGCCTAATCTGCTATTGAAAAAGTCATCAAATTGATTGAAGTTGTAGCTTAAACTGAACCTTTTGTTTTCCAAATACGCATATTTGTATACCTTTTTAAGAACTAAATACGAACACAGAATACCTGTGTGACATTCTCTTACTAAAGCTCGTGTGTTGTTTTATCGGCTGGGTACTAGAGGTTATCGTGATCAGACTTACGGACACTTCTATTTTCTAAGTGTATATTAATATGCAATATTAAGTATGACGACAATTGTTTAACCCTTAGTCTGCCGGAACGTAGATCTACGCGAGACACAATGGCTTTTTAATTTTGTCTGTAATTACGGCACACAAGCGGTTAATGGACATGTAGGAATAAAAAGGGTTTCAATAGTGTTATTTCACACGCGATGATGCTCAATTGTTTAGTGACGTTGCAAAGAGTGATTCATCTGTTGTGTCTATGTTTTATGTAAGCACTAGCCTCTGCCCGCGACTCAGCCTATAGGGTCCCCACTGTCTGCTGGGACACAGGCCCCTTCTCTTTGAGAGGGAGTGGGCTGTCTGTAATCTACCACGCGGGCCCAGTACGGGTTGGTAGATGGCACATGTCATGTCTTCGAGTTTTTGGTTCTAGGTAGGTCGGTTTCCTCACGCTGTTTTCCTTCACCGGTTTGAGAGTACGCCTTGAAACGCCTGACGCCAAATGATTTGGGGGACGCCTGTCTAGGTTCGAACCCACAGCCTACATCTCGGTAAGTCGGGGCCGTTTTGGTATGTAAAGATGGTCGACAATCCACGGGCCAACCTTGGCAAGCGTAGCTTAACCTGGTCGATAGACCCGAGCGGCTGTTTTTACTTAGCCACAAGCCCCCAATACAGCCTGTATACAATATACATACATAGGCAGATTATATAATCTAATAATGCTTATCTGCTACTTATCTGTTCCAGGTATCACCTTATGAACAACAACTGCAATCACTTCACCTCAGCATTTTGTTTGGTGAGTCATTCACTTTTAATTACTATTATTATTACTAGCAATGCTTTCTTCATTTTTTTTTTATGTTAAAAACGTTCTACGGCACGCTCAGAACATTTTACCAAAGTCTCATCATAACCGGTCGAGCCATTTTCGAGTTTTTGCAAGACTAACGGATAGTAATGGATTTTTATGACTAGCTGAACCAACAGACGTTATCCTGTCAACATTTCAATAATTCATGCATAAATCTTAAAGGCATCCCCCAACCCGTTGGATGCGAGAAGCACAGAACCGGTCGAAGTGGAGGTGCTTGGGGGAGGCCTATGTCCAGCAGTGGACGTCTTTCGGCTGAAATGATGATGATGAAATCTCATAGAAACGAGGATGTTCAGTTTTTCACAAATTTGATTATTTTTGGGAAACTTCCATTTTTTTTTCCAGAAAAACCTAAAACCGACCTATTACGAACAAAAAATTAGCCAAATCGGTGCAGCCGTTCGACCCACCCCTGCTTCACACAGTATTTAGGACTTGACAAAAAAAAAATGATTCATTTAGTATATTACTAGCTTCCGCCCGCGGCTTCGTCCGCGAGGTATGTCGATAAAAACTATCCTATATCCTTCCCCAGGGTGCAATCTATCTCTCTGTCAAATTTTATCGAAATCCGTTCAGTAGTTTAGGCGTGAAAAGGTAACATACATACAAACAGACAGACGGATAGACAGAGTTACTTTCGAATTTATAATATTAGTATGGATTATGCTAGTTGAATATTATTGTATCATACACATAAAACCTTCTGGAATAAATTCTCTAAATGATGGTGAGAACTGCATCAAAATCCGTTGCAGAGTTTAGAAGAACTTCGCGGTCACACGACAGACACGCGGAAGCGACTTGAATTTAAAATATGTGTGTATAGATACGATATTATGAAATTACGCATAGGTACTTGTAAATATAAAGTTGCAACAAGTACTGTGTCGTGGTAGCAATTTATCGATGACGTTATATTTTATTTTAAAAACTTATCCTTTCTTATTCTGAGTCGTGGCACTTACCCACATCAAGGGTTACCATCCGTGCAGATTTGAACGGACACAATTATCCGGCTTTTTGGCCTCCTGTCTGGACTTTGTCCGACGTCGTAATTTGTCCGGGTTTTTCGATACTATGGCGGGCTTTTTTTGGACTTTTTTTTATTATTGTGTACTAAAAAATAAATATTAAAAAGTAAATTGGCTAGACTTTTTTACAAGTGTACGGCTTTTTGTCAGGACTTATTAAATTTTGAAATGGTAACCCTACCTAGGTACATCAAACCAAGCCAAGGCTACAGTTAATATTTCACAAGTTACAAACACACCAAATGTAATTTATTACAGATGACAAAGTCGACAAGTTGTAACGTTAAGTTATAATAACAAATAGCTGCAAGTAAGTTTGTATTAACATACAAATATTTTTGATTTATTGTCTAACTGTTCGAATTTGATGTTTGTTATTTATATTTTTATCGTGTTTTTAACCGACTTAAAAAAAGGAGGAGGTTCTCAATTCGGTTGAATTTTTTTTTGTTATCTAATTAATCTTTCTAAGCAATAATAAAAATAACGGTACAGCTAGGGTGAGTTGGCCAATATAAGGACAATACTAAAGCTGCATCTCTTGATTAATCTGTCTTTCACCAAGTAAACTGAACGCGCGTTCAAGAGCTGTCAGTGTCAGTATTCCATAATAATGATGACGCTGACAGCACTTTAACGCGTTTTAGATGTGCCGGCCGCGTTCAGTTGAAATTCGCCCTAAGTTACAGAAACTAAAACAAATAAAAAATATGTACTAGATTTTTTCAGAATGGTAACACCTTCAACTATAATCTAGCATACGATATTCAACCATAACCAATCGATATCTATAACAAAAAAATAAAGTCGAAATGTCTGTTTGTAATGTAAAATAAAAAACTTCTAAGATTTGACTGCTACTTTTATTTTAGAAAAATAATTAGGGTTCCGCCCAAAAAAAACCCATGAAATCCAATTTGTTTCGAAGGAATCACGGGCACAGTTAGCATCATATAAACCTACCCGAAGTTGTAACAGTTACAAACTCTGACTAACTAAGGTTTAATTTGATTACAAAATTATTCTCTTGCCAAAATAACCATCACTCACAATTTCCGTCAAAACTCAAATCAATCAACATTCAATCTCTAAAGAGGCAAGTTGAAAACAAACGAGTTATCTAGTATTACGGAAGTGAGGTACAACAATTATTGGAAGTCAATTATGTGGAACACAATAGCACAATTAGCGATAACGCGGTATTATCAGCTCTTGTGTTGATCACTAGTCGACGCTCGAGTAACCACGTGTAGGTGGACACGCAAGGCTAGCTTTACGTTTTTATTTTCGAGAGTAACGGAATGAATTAACCAGTAAGATTTTGATAGTGTGTTTATTTATTGGCGGCTTTGAGTATTAAACCAACTGGAGGCGCCATTGTCAGGCGATCCCCGCTGCCAAAGGTACGAGACCGCCGGTCATAGCGGTTATATACATGTGTGCGTATAGTTTATGCTTGTGTTTGTTTTTTGTTTTGTGTGCGTGCGTAACAACGCGATCGAATTGCATTAGTGTATTATTGCGTTCCCTCGTCCCCCGCGATGAAAGTGACAGACTTACTTGCACAGATATTAGTACTCGTGGCGTCTCCGGTTGGTTTAATACTCAAAGATTGGCGGAGTCTCTCCACAGACAATGGCTCACGAGGACTTAATAGCTGCGTCAGCGAACGTTATTCGCGTTGTTGAATATTGGGCCGGACAAATTTCAAAATTTACACATATTTTAAGTTACATAAGTTAAGTTACATATATTTTTTCGTGTTAATTTTGTCGACACGCTAAGAAGAAGCAGAAAGGGCAGTTTCTTGGCCATGATGGCGTGAGACGCTTGCATCTTCAGGCACCCATTGTGTACAGCAGGCATTTGCTCAGAGGACGCTAGCCATGTGGTTGACGTGACACGCCCAATTAATTTGTGTTGTGTCTTCCTCGTCATCACCATCATTTCAGCCCGGAATCACCCACTACTGGGTTATAACGTCTCTCTTTTTAGGGTTCGGTACCCAAAGGGTAAAAACGGAACCCTATTACTAAGACTTCGCTGTCTGTCCGTCTGTCTGTCTGTCACCAGGCTGTATCTCAATAACCGCGACAGCTAGACAGTTGAAATTTTCAAAAATTATGTATTTCTGTTGCCGCTATAACAACATATACTAAAAACAAAATAAAATAAATATTTAAGGGGCTCACTTACAACAAACGCGATTTTTTTGCCCTTTTTTGCTCGATATCAAAAATGGCAATAGGTAGGCACTTGAAATATTCACAAAATGCTGTTGTATTTTTACTTTAATAATAAAATTAAAATTAAATAAATATTTAACCCATACAACAAACATGTTTTTTTTCGGCGTTTTTGCCTTATGGTACGGAACCCTTCGTGTGCGAGTCCGACTCGCACTTGGCCAGTTTTTTTTCTGCCATACCTACTGCAGGGGCCAAATAATCGGTATAAATAATGCCATCTCTTATCAATGGCCTATGGTATCCTAACTCTTGGAAAAGGCTACCAACCCTTTCATCCAGTTAGCGTTGTTAAAAATAGTGTCCATAGTTCCATACCATACAAACATATCCACCATCCATACTTCCATACTAATATTATAAATTCGAAAGTATCTCTGTCTGTCTGTCTGTATGTTACCTTGCCACGCCTAAACCAATGAACGGATTTCGATAAAATTTGGCAGAGAGATAGATTGCATCCCGGGGAAAGACATAGGATAGTTTTTATCGACATACCTCGCGGGCGAAGCCGCGGGCTTAAGCTCTTTACCTATATTTTAAACTTCAATATACAGATAAAGATTTATATCCCTACACTGTCCTCCCATACCTATAAACACTGTAATTTGAAAACATTGTAAAAGCCAATTGTTTTTAAAAGAGTAACCGCGGAGTTTCTTGCCGGCTCTTCTCCATAGGAAACGACCAATTGGAACCGAGCACCTAGCTTCTGACATTTCATTAGTGCCCATGTAGGTTTATGTGAAATAAAATATTTTGATTTTTATATCTTTAACTGTGAGCAGTGGAGGCCCAGAGGTAAGGTCGCGACTTACGAACTGTAGATCGTAGATTCGAACCCCAACAGGCGCTTAACTTTCTGTAAATTATTGCATCACTACTACTCTTAAAACGGCAAAGGAAAACATCGTGAGGAAATAATAATAAGGAATATTCTGGAACCAAAAATTCAAAGACGTGTGCCATCTACCAACCCGCACTGGGCCCGCGTGGTGGAATACGGCACACTCCTTCTCATAGAGAGGAGGCCTGTGTGCCAGCAGTGGTAACATTATAGGCTGATTATGAATCTTTATTCGTATATTGAAGTCATTATACGAATAAAGTCAAAATAAAGTCATTATACGTATTTTAACTTGAGCGACCTTTGAGACTAGCATTGTGTATTTAATGATTATTCATTAAATACACAATGCTAGTCTCAAAGGTCGCTCAAGTTAAAATACACCCTCTTTATCAATTCTATGATAACAAAGCTACAGGGTATCGGGATGTCGGAAACGAACTTATCTCAACACTTGTCGCTTCACTTTCTACTGGCGGGTGCAGGAAGGGAATAGAGATTAGAAAGCAACAAATGGAAATAATAGTGGGGAATGAAATATCAATATTGATATTTATTTATTATTATTGGGGTTGTGGAGGTCAGATAGGCAGTCGCTCCATGTAAAATACTATGGTATTCAGCTGCATCCGGTTAGACTGGAAGCCGACCCCAACATAGTTGGGAAAAGGCTAGGCAGATGATGATGATGATTTATTATTATTAATAACCAACTTATATTTACAGTTAACACCACACATACATGTTATCGGTCAATACTAGTAAATACACACAAATAATCACAGATGAAATTAAATGAAATTAGATATAATTGGGATAAAATTGGAATAAAATTATAATAACAGGATACGATTTAATTTATATGCTCCAAGGAGATTGTAGTAGGAGTGGCAATGGACTCCAGGTATCGATTAGCAGTGTTCAGGAATCTTAGTTCAGTACTTGCGAAGACATCTAAGGATTATTGATTAATGACTTAGAACTAGTACGTCGACTGTCTTTCTTGTACTCGCTTTGGTGGTTGCGAACGCAACTGATAAACTTTGAGGTCCTAGGTTTGATTTCCGGTAGCAAGTATTATTGGGTTTTTCTGACAAAAAATAGCAGTAGCAGCCCTGGGAAAATAGAAAATATAAACTATCCTCGATAAATGGAAATAGGCTCGCGCTCTATAACATCCGACCTACTATAGTAGACGAAATATTATATTCAAAAACTTACACGTCTGCCAAGCCCCGTCGGTGACATAGTTGCAATAATTTGCACCTTAATTTCGTAACAGTTAGAGCGATTTTCGTAATTTAAGCGTTACTTTGTGGTTTGGGCTGCTACTACGAGCCTTCTTCATCAGCAACGTTTTGTAAAATGTTATGTTGATACCTTTCCAGGCACTATGTGACCACGACATCCCCTCGTGGGTGAACCGGCTGGCGTACGTGAGCTCGTGCGTGCCCTTCCTGCAACGGTGTCTGCCCAAGTGAGTGTCAATGTATATTGTGTCGTTTACATTTCTTCTTTTCTAACTGATGGAACTTCGCCCAAAACATAGCCGTTATCACATAAAAAACTAAGGAACATTGAGCAAAAATGACTGTTGAGAAATGACTTTTATTTTTCGTGTGGAAAATCGCTGTTTACGGCAACGCGCAATGTAACGCACATGCACATTGTTTTGCGTGCGTCACATGGCGTACGTAGGTACATGCTCGCGACGGTACAGGAATTGTGGGGGGAATTTTAAGTTAAGTTATAAAATTTTAAACTTGTATTCACAAAAAAGTTGTATGGTATGTACTTTGACCTTCAATGTCTCCGTAACTAGAAGGTTCACAGGTATGGTCCCGAAACAAAAAAATATCAGAATGACGGGGAGTACAAGTGACTCTCGGCTTCGTTATGCGTCTATTTACATCCGTTATATGGCATGTACTAATTTATTTTAATAAGCCATGTTCCCATGTAACTATCTTTTGCTTATGGTCATCACTCCTCTTTAGTTTTTCATTGTATTCATTCATTAGGCCCGCTTTGCACCAAATTGGATAGGAGAGACTCTTAAAGAACCAATAATTTGCATTATTGTCTTTATTCGCCACTTACTTTGGTTCTGTATCAGCAATCTTCTCTCCTCACCGATTTAGTAGAGAAAAAACGAAATCGGTAAAATCATCAATATTGTGCATGCGTAAATATTCAGCCTGACTACCACCAAATGGGGTGAATAAGGATGCAGGGGTGGAGCGGGAGGAGTCATTTGATGATTTCCCATCCGCAAAAAAAAATCGTTAAACACATTAGACTCCTTTTTGGCAACAAACTATATTATTTCAATGTTAAAATCGCTTTTAAAGTTTCGTCCCGATTGACCCCTGCATACCTATTCACCCCGTTTGACTGTAATAATGTCAGTTTGTATCTAGTGAGCAAGTTGACTAACAATACAATCCCCCCACTGCTATGCCATAGAGAGTGGCTGACTCCGGCCGCGCTGCAGCAGTCCCTGGCGGCGCACTCGCGCTCCTCCTCGCCGCAGACGCCGCAATAGCATCGTGAGTACACGCCCTTATCTATACATATAAAATTCAAAGTCCTGACTGACTGATATATCAACGCACAGCCTAAACCACTGGTCCTAGAGACATGAAATTTGGAGTGCGTGTTCTTTGTGAAGAGTAGGCATCCACTAAGAAAGGGTTTTTCGAAATTCCACCCCTAAGAAGGAGAATGGGGGAGGGTGAAATTTCACGCGGACGAAGTCGCGGGCAGAAGCTAGTAATTATATATTACTGCTATATGATATACAAGCTTTTGTCCGCGTTGAGCTCTGAAATTTTCCCACTGGAACGTACTACCAGCCGGTCGATTCTGTTAGAATCTCACCGTGAGAAGTTAAGTGAAGTGAGCAGTCATTCCATCTAATGCTAGGGATTGACACTTTAAGCTCACTTCATCAGATTTATCAAGGTGAGATTTTTACAGAATAGCACTACAGTATAGAAAGTATTCGTATATCGGAATCCGTTTAGCCGTTTAGGCGTGAAAAGTTAACAGATAGTGACGGAGAGTTACTATAACATTTATAAAATTAGTATAAATCAAAATCAAATTAAAATATTTTTATTTCACATAAACCTACATGGGCACTTATGAAACGTCAGAAGCTAGGTGCACGGTTCCAATTGGCCGTTTCTTATGGAGAAGAACCGGCAAGATAATCCACGATTTCTCTTTTTTAAAATAATTGGCTTTTACAATGTTTCCAAATTACAGTAGGTATGGGAGGACAGCTTAAGCCTGTCAACAAGTACCAAGTACTTGATAAGATAAAAAATGGTCTACAGATCTAAAGTCTATAAGGCCTATAAAGTCCTCACATTTACAAAATAAGAATCTATCAAAAGGATAAATAAAAACCTACAAAAACCAAGTATATGACATGAATCCCATTACAACCACTAATAAAGAGGTGAAAGATTAGAAATTTTTGTATAAAATGTCAAATAATAAAGACATTATGTCAAAAAGTATGTACAAAAATAAAATAAAAATTAAACATTGTAATTTGAGAGAAGTTAATAGACATTTACATAGTTATGCCGTTAATGAGGAGCCATTAGTACATAGACATTAGTACGACTCATAATACGTCGAGGAGAGGAAGAGAGGTTTTTGCCTTGTAGTGGGATAATACTGCGGGATAATTGCGTAATGCACTATCAGTAGCAGTTGGTTGGTTGACAGTTCAGCAACATTCATTGCATTACTTACATTGTTGAGCAGACACATTTTTCGAACATATGAAGCGATGGATTCGCAATATCCTTTAAAATTATTCCATTGAGATCGATAGTTTGTTACGCAATTACGGTCGCTGGCTAGGAATTGAATTGATTTCTGAGCATTTTTTCCCCTCGTGATTTGTGATCGCAGCAATAAGTTTAGTAAATGAGCTCAAACCACCTTTTAAAAAATTAGATACCCACAATAATATTAATTTTATGATCGAGTGAGGAGTTTAGTTATTCCATTAATTAGACCCACAAAAAGTGTGTGACGCGTAAACTGAACCATGAATGCAGCACACGATTCTAGACTCCATAGCGTCGCAGGTTTTCGTCGGTTATCATTAAAATAAAAAACGAGTGTGCTTATGACCACACGACTGAAGTGAAACTTAAAGAGAGAAAGAAAATGTGCGCGCGCACTGCTGTCTCTTGCTTATATCCCCCACTTAACTTCCGTTCGCCTTGCCCGATCACACTTTTCGTAACGCTTACGTCACGCGTTCGCCAGCTTACTCCCCAAGTCAAGCGTGCGTAAAGAAGTTTCACTTCAAAAATCAGCTGTTCAGAATCATGTACTGAACCAATAGTAACAGGTTGCTTGTCGATGCCACCCTGTATATTTTTTCTAATATTTTATTGATATTATTATTTTTGTTTCCAGAATATGTACTGCACTGTTGCAGATAAGCAGTCAGAAGTGTTGTGCGAACTAATACATACTAGAGATAACGTTAGCTAGTACTTGGTTTGGCGCATTGTCGATCGTTATTAGAGAGGCGGAGCCGCGGGGTGCCGTTCAAGAATAAATAACAAATAGTCGATTTTGTCTATGGTATGTTTAAAAATCGACTAAACGTACAAACATGAAATGGTTACTTAAAAACGGCTTCGACGCGACTCCGGCCTTTATATTATATTAATCTAATAATAATTCTACTCTCGCGCTAATAAAAACTGAGTTCTGTCTCTTTCTTAACAGTACGAAAGAAAGAGATGACACTATTTCGCTCAGTTTTTATTAACGGGGCTTACGAGTATTTGTAGTAGTGTTGTCCCCATTTTATGGGTTCCTATTTTAATAAGGAACTTATATTTAACGAATATTTGAATCGTGAAACTGAACTTTTTGAGGGAATTGATCGTTTTCATAATTTTGTTTAAGTAATTATGTGAATGAAAGATTATTCCTTCGTTGGTATCTCTAAATTGATCCTATTTCTTTTCTTAAAGTGACAAAATATATTCAAATACTCAATGTATTTTGTTAAGATATTAAGTGGATTTTTCATTAATTTTCTAACATCGTCACGTAAATTATATCTATTTAAATACATTATCATTTTGAGGCAACTTCTAAGTAGGTATAAGAATATATTTCTATATAAAATACAAAAAAAAAACTCCATTTTGTCGTTCTACGAGTAAAGATGGCAGATGCATGTGTGTGTGTGTGTGTGTTGACATAAATATACGTAGATCATTGTAGTCCGTCCGTCAGATGTTGATACAGGCGTGATCCTTAATCATAAGTGCGTTTTCTATACTTCGTTATTACTAAGTGCCTCGCAAAGGGCAGTTTGATAGCATGCACAACAAATAATAATCAGCCTATAATGTTCGCACTGCTGAGACTGGTCTCATCTCGGTGAGAGTGTGGTGGGCCATAATCTACCACGCGGACCCAGTGCGGGTTGGTAGATGACACATGTCTTCGAATTTTTGGTTCTAGGACATGCCATGAGTTTCTTTACGATGTTTTCCTTCACCGTTTTGAGATTGGAGATGGGGGAGCAGTGGCGGCCCAGTGATAAAGGCCGCGACTTAAGAGTTGTAGGTTGAAACCCAATCAGACGCTTTACTTTGTGTAAATTATTTCATCACCACTGCTCTCAAAACGGTATAGGAAAATATCGTGAGGATACCGGCATGTCCATAACTACAATACGGTCGATGAATCGTGGCCGGTCCGAACTTTGCGCAAGGAGGCTGCGCAAAAATATATTTTAGGAACCAAATGGTGACATGAGGCGAGTGTGTCCATCGGCCGTATTGTACAGACGCCAGCACATCAAGCAACCCGAAACTGTCAAATTAACCCAATCAACTTTGAACCTTATGCTTTAGCGATAAAGTTGAAAATCTATTAAAGAAATTTGACAGACTGTAGTAGCTTGATGTTCTGGCGTCTGTACCGACCAAACAAAACCAAAAATTAGGTTTGAGTATAGATGAGTAGTAGGTAAGTTAAGTATGAGATCGATTTGAAAATCGTTCTAGAATACGGGCGTAGAATAGAATAGACAACCGATTTTGAAAACCTAACCGAGTGTCTCCATCCCACTTGCACTTTCAATCACAATCGGAAAGATTTTGAAGGAAATTGGTAATCTCTTTTTGGATAATACTTCTGCTTGCTGAACAACGTAATGAATGTTGTTGACCTATCAAAATGACAGGCCATACCATTGTAAGTGTGTTACGTAGTTACCCCGCTGATCAGTAAACCTGCAGTTTTAAATCTGATCAGTTGTTGTGACAGCAGATAAAATAGATCAGCTTTGAGAAAACTGGATTTGTGGGATGACATCGAAAAGTAAGTAATAGCGACCCCACATTACTTGGTTAAAAAATTACGATCTTTTAGACACGGTTCATTCAAATAGATCCACATAGATGAAATGCCAAAATATCAAACATATTGATTGAAACTGCCTTTTGTGAGGCGGAAAAGTTGGGGAGAATAAAAAATATTTCTTGTTAATGTTTTAAATGAATCGTTTGGTACGTGTATATTGTAATATTATTAATTTAAAATATATCAAATGTATAGGTATACAGCGTGAATCAGGAAGGTGTTGTCAAACTTGAGCGTATGGTACAGAGCAGCAAACTGAATAACTTTCTCCATGGGACTACCAACGTAATCAATGACGTAATAACGTAATCAGCAGTCCCATACATTTGGGTTGAGTAGGTGTTGCAGTTTTAAATGATAAATGATAAATGATTTTATTTTGTAAGTAGGTTTGTACAAACACTTTTACACGTCAAACATGTTTTTTTTAAAAACTAGATGAAGTCGGCGTTTCCTATCTGACTACTCTGAGAAGAAAGGCCGAAACAAACTCAGAGGTCTCTTTTAAAGTCCAGACATAATCTTGGTCAGGTTATATGAAGACCATGTAAATCGATGTCTGAGATGGTCTTTTGAGGAAAGAACCACACAGATTGAGAGGACCTGTCCAGTCAGTGCACGCATTTGTCAGAAATCGTGCAGCTCAACTCAAAACTTAAGGAGCTCAACGATTCGACGAACAATACCAAAGAAAGGACATTTGGGTAGGCCACATAAGTTACTCAAACTGCCAGACAAAGATCAAGAAATAAAACTAACAGAACAGAGATAAAATTAATAAAATGACCCACATCGTCTTCACATTCACAATAAATAAAATAAATAATACTTTACAAAGTAAGCAAATGTCAATGTTTATAAATAAAAATTAAAAATAATAATAATAATAATGTCACTGTGTATATAAAAAAAAACATTCAAAATGCAGAAATTGGAAGCAGCTCAATCCCAAGCCTTTTTGTCCTCAATATAATCTTTAACGGTATAAAAGGCTTTCTGGCACAACTTACGTTTAATGAATGATTTGAATTTATTAAGGCTTAGATCTTGAACTTGACTTGGTAGTTTATTATAAAAACGTATACATTGGCATCTGAACGACCCACCTATTTTCTTGAGCCTTGTTGTAGGTACAACAAATTTGTGTTTATTTCTAGTATTTATATTATGGATATCACTGTATTTTTTAAACAATTTTATGTTTTTATGGGCATATAAAAGATTTTCATAAATATACTGAGAAGGCACAGTCATTACATTAATCTCTTTAAATTTGTCTCTGAGAGAGTGTCTCGGACTTAATTTATAAATTGATCGAACAGCTCGCTTCTGCAAAACAAAGATAGTCTGAATATCGGCGGCATTTCCCCACAATAGAATACCGTACGACATTACACTATGAAAATAGCTAAAGTACACTAAACGGGCAGTCTCTATATCAGTTAAATTACGAATTTTTCTAATAGCGTATGCTGCGGAACTAAGCTTTTTGGATAATTTATCTATATGTGGACCCCACTGAAGCTTAGCATCCAAAGTTATGCCCAAGAATACTGTAATGTCTTCAGGATTCAATTCCTCGCCCTTTATCAACACATTAGTTTTCACCTGCCTAACGTGGGGTAGCGTAAACTTAATGCATTTGGTTTTTTTCTCGTTTAGAAGCAAATTATTAACATTGAACCAGTGGACTACTTTCGAAATCGCGCTATTTACATCGTCAGTAACCAACTGCTGACGTTTAAGTTTAAACAAAAGAGAAGTGTCATCTGCAAACAACACTATATCATGATTATCCTTTATGAGGTACGGCAAGTCATTAATATAAATTAGAAACAAGAAAGGACCAAGAATTGAGCCCTGTGGGACTCCCATTGTTACTGTAGATCCGGATGATCTTTTTCCATTAACGTCAACGCTCTGAATCCTTTTACTCAAGTATGAAGTAAAGTTTTGGTATGGGACAGTTGTTATTTATTCGCGATTAACCGAAAACGTTGGAGATGTCCTATGAAGAACGTTGTTCAGTTTGATGTCTGTACCATACGTTTCAAAGGCCAATTTCCGTGACAAACAACGTTAAATCTAGTCGGAATCACATCTCGGCGAAAATCACTGTCCAAAATTTGTCAAAAATGTCCCTAAATTTTTGACAAGTTTTTGACATAATTTGAAAAATACCTCTAATTTCCCTAAATCGGAGGTATTTTTGATCGATTGATACAGATCAGACTGAAGGTTCTTAAAAATACGAGAATTACCGTTCTGTTATGTGCTGTATTATGCATGTATCAGAGTAGCTCCATATGTAACGTCATACAATGAAATCGATTTTGGCGTCATGTGTGGAAGGGCCTTTCGACTCTACGGTTATACTATACATTTGTATCGATACAACCGAAAAAGACTTGTATCGTTTTTGGGTGAATTGTATGTAAGTAAGTACATTCGATATAATTGTGTTGCCTTATCTAAATAAATAATACACTGTGGTTTTAATTTACTAGCTAGATAAAAGAGGTTATCTCTTTGGCTGTAATAAGTAAATTGTTTGATGTACCCGTTTTGGAAAAAAAAAAGTTTCACTCAGTCAAATGTATCGTTCTCCAAAATTCATTATCAATAATGATTTTTCATTTTATGGGACTGGTCAGGATAATGACCTCTGAAAGTTTGCCAAGTAATTTAAAAACATGGTGTATTTGTATCAAATCATCTCCTAATCAGTTAAGGGCTGATTTTACCAAAATCTAGAATCCTTTATCAATGGAATAAAATTGACGTCCGACAGTTCTAGTACGGGAAAACTGTCAAAAATTCAAAATTTATTCTCACGATAAGACTTAATCTAGGTACCAATAAAAACGTTTGGTGGAATTCGCCCTAAAACGCATAACCGTGTGACTTCGACAGGATAAAACTAAAGTGCACTTAGACATTGTGCATTTACTGCGTTACTAGACATAATGGTGTATTTGTTACTTCTAAGACTAATGTGTCTCTGAGGATCGCAGCAAATATTACGCCGCTCAAAATGGGCCGACAAGTTTTCAACTTAAATTAGTTCCGAGTGATAGGTAAACCGCGATTTAGAATGCAGCGTAATTTCGACGACTCACTTTCAGCGGCGTAAATTGAGCTCGTACGGCATCACCCTTAGATAAAAGCTTGTCATTTGAGAGCGCTCCACAAAAACTTCATAGCAATAAAAGAGATGGAAATAAATAGAAAGACAAGACAAATAGTTGAAGCGTTTAGCTATTGAATATTTAGAACGCAGTTGATAACTAATTAAATTGTTGTAATTATAATCGCGGTCCCAATTAACCATAGGCAATCGTCGTAAGTATATTTATTGCATTGTATGTTTTCCGTAACATTTATTTTCAGGATGGCAGCAAATTAGCTTAAGAGCGTTTACGCCGTACCGCATTTCATACAAACTTTCAAGTCCTTATTTTTCGAAATGAATGAACCGATTTTAATTAAATTTCATACGCAGAAGCAGGATACAAAGGTCTAAAAAGTTAGTAGAGAACATTTTCGAAATGTCTTATTTAAAAAAAGATAACTGAAAACCTCTGTTTCTATGGAAAAATTAAAATCGGTCCAATTTGGCTGTAACACTATTTTTCGAAAATGTTCTCTACTAACTTTTTAGACCTTTGTATCCTGCTTATGCGTATGAAGTTTCATTAAAATCAGTTCATTCATTTCGAAAAATAAGGGTTTGAAAGTTTGTATGAAATGCCGTACGGCGTAAACGCTCTTAAAAAGTACTGTTATGTAGCTAGTTTCCCTTGTGGGCTCATCCATAGATGAACTAAGTGTATTTCCTAATTATTGAGTCCAGCACTGTCCGTTTCTAAAGTTATCATAATTTAGATAGCTAAGCTAATTTAATTCTCGAAGCGGCGAAAGATTAGGAGTTAATTAGATTTAAGCATAGCTACGATCCTGATATTTCACAAAAGTGCCATTCATATAATAATGGAAATTAGGTAAAATTAATTTATTGACTAAAATTTATATTTTTTTCGCAGCCATGTTGATTTTGTGAGAATCTTTAGAAATTAAACGAGGTTTTCTTAGTGAAAGTTTAGGATAATTGGCTTGATATAATATGAGCGAAACATGATTATTGTAATGTAACCATATTCTCAGCCTTGAACTTGACAATGCGCCAACGGATAACGTATTTCAAATTGGAACACTTAATGCACGATGATATTATTTTATCAACTCGTTTTGTAGTTGTTTTCTGTACATACTTTGTAAATCATACTAAAGAGAACGATGCTACACAATTTATGCAAGTCGTAGTTTTAAAATGTTATTTAAAAGTATATAAAAAAAATGCTTTGTGGTTATTTATTCGTTTTGTAAAAACCTTATTAACATTACCATAGCGACAGGAATAATACTTCGATTAGAAACGAAACTACCGCTTACGTATTTCCTTTATACAAGATGCGAGACGACGATACGGCAATAAATTTAACTGCGTAAATGTAATGACGTTCCCAGTCTGCATACAAAAATTCTCAATAATTAAGACTAGCTATTAGTGCGTTCGCGATTTATTTGCCAAAAATGTAAACAAATATGAATTAATGGAAAAATTACTTTAATTCCTACACAATAAAGTTCAGTTTACGCTACAGCTTCAAAAATTTTTATAACTTTTTCAATAGTGCTAGTCACTCTGAAATCCACATAATTGTCATTGAAATAAAGTTAATATTTGTTTAACTTGAAATAGGATAGGGGTGTGCAGCACGGCGCACTCTTACTTTAGTGGACTGATCGCTACTAATTAGTTTGTTTGAAAAAATCTCCTCTTTTAATCACTTTTTTTATTTCGTTGATAGTTTTAAAGTAATCCTATGCATTAGTAGGTATTGTCAGTGTTTTCATGTATTGTCGTTTCCGTGATGTATATGAAGGTTTATTACTTTTCCTATGGTATTACGTTATTTATTTAGTTAATGTTTCATTACACAACATAACATTATTGCTTAAGGTCATAACACACGTATCAAACCAGAAAGAGATCGGCACCGTATCAATATTGTTTGTATGAAACTCCATAATGCAACGCCCACTAATCGGAATCGTAACGTAATCGCCTCGCCTCGGGTCAAGCTCACGAACCGCGGTGCGATGCGTTACGGCTCGTCGTCCCCGCGGCTTACTTCTCTCCGTACACGAGCTTAAGTCTCTTCGTCCATCCTTGCCTCTCACCCTCCCGCGGCCTGCCTGCACCATCAACCAGAGCGGTCGGCGAGCCGTAAGCGCGGCGTCGCCTAGCCGTAGCCGAGTCGACGTATCGGAGCTGCTGATCCGCTGTGGTTACGTGTTTACGTTAGGTTGACGCCTGTTTGACGGCGAGGCGAAAGGCGATACGGTGACGATCCCTTTCCGAGTTGGTATTTGTGCTATGACCTTTATATCATGTCGTTGTATAATTTTTGTCTCCATCAGTGAGTTTAAGTATGAATGTAAATCGTGCATCGTGTTTTATTTGAAATGCGTGTGTATCGTGTGTAAGTAACGGACTATAATGTGCCACGTCTCACCTCAGTGTTTCAAATTATGACATTTTTACAAGTTACGGCTAGACTAGTTAGGTTATTAATATGTGATGACGCAGTCACCGGCTGGCGACGCACGGGTTCGCTTATATATAGAGTTTGTACGAGTAGCTAGAAATATAACACATTTCAACCAGTTTCTCGAACGAAAATTAATGTGACAAATTGTCAAGCGCGCGTAATCTGTTGTGATTGGTTGAGAGCCAATCGCAGCAGTTTACGCGAGCTTGACAGTTTGTCACATTAATTTTGCTATAATTTTGGTTCGAGGAACTGGCCCTTGTTATGTTATATTTCTTTAGGTATGTCTAGACATAAATACCTAAGGCTCAGCGCAGACCAAAAGAGAAGCGAAATGCATAATACACTTTATAGTCAGTAGGTGTTTTGAAGAGTCGACAAATTCACTCGAATTTGTTGACTTTTTAAATAAGTACCTATCATATTAAAGAATCAATATTCAATATCATAAAAAAAATACTCAGCTTTACGCTCTTCTTTGATCTGATCCGAGTCTAAAACTTTTACATAAATTCTGTGTCGCAAATTATGACTTATTTGCGAAGTTTTCTCTATTATTTTGTATAAACTTCTCCAAAAATATTTATCTAGATTAGCACCTCATTAGTTTTACAAAACAATCTTATAATACTAAGTTTACAAGGAGTTCCTAAGACTCATGACAATTTCTAAAGTAAATATTTAAAGTCGTGCGTGGAACAGCCCGTAACTGCGGCACAAAATACTGTAGATTTTGGAACTATAAATATAATATGCAAATAAAAAGAGTTAAAACTGTTGAATAACATTATAAAATATTACTGTTTAAGGTAAGATATGTTTTAAACCTTTAATTTTTCGAAATGTAAGGGCAACTGTACTTGCATGTAAAATACAATAAAAATAGTAAATTAAATACACTTACAGATGACCCTAGTGTGTTAAAAATCATTCATTTTCAGTTACACAAAAGGAAATGTGACGAAATTCTATGTCAAAGCAATAAATAAAATAGTACCTAATTTCTTTAGTCGCCCTGAAGCAGTGTAACATAATGTATAAATAAATAAATATGTTAAAATATAAGAGGTATAACTCTCAAAAGAAAAACTAATAAATTACTGCCATTTAATTGGATCATAATTAAACCAAAGATTCCGCCACACCGATTACCTACTCATCTTTTTTAAATGATCTAAAATGAGACCATTTAAAATCAAAATGTCACTGCATCATTTAAAGTATGTTAACCTATTTCATTTTATCATTACTGTTTAGTTTGATATTTTACCTAATGTTTAACAACTTTTCAGTTTTAGCAGCTTCAACATTCCTTTTTAGTTACTTCCCGTCTCTCATTCAAAACAATCGTTTCCATATATTATATTGATTGATAAATTATATAAACTTGGTAAATAAACTATGATGTATGATTATTTTAACGTTATTGATCGTTTCGGTCACATATGTAACTTTTGTAACTCATAATTCACGCGAGCTTGTTAGTTATTTACCAAAGTTTATTCTAGTTCTAATTACTTAGTTTTCGCATTTATTTTAACTAAACATTTTCGTGTGTGCATGTGCTTATCTTATTTGTAAATTAAGGCCATATTTTTAGCAAATACATTTTATGTAACGCGTTTATCCCTTATGAACCTCGAAAAGGTATACTTTGGATATGTTTGTACAATTTATTTCTAGTTATGAGAATATGTAGTTGTGAGTTGAATTTCAATTTGATGTTAGTCTTGCGTGTGGGATAAAGAATTCTCTATTTTTATTATGATGTGGTAACTAAATGAGGATGTAACGAACTAATTTAGATGTTAAATAATATAACACTGTTACATACAAGTAAATCAATGTAATTATATTCTATTCGGTGAGTCGAAAACGTGTTGTGGATATTTTTCGCTCACTGAATGGCGATATTTAACGGTTTTTCACCAATATTGTCAGATTAAAGTTTGGCAATCGTATAATTTTTGAATGAATAAACTGTGTAAAAAGTTTGCAACTTTATGTTTTATTTCAACCCTTGACCCAGTGGCGTGCATTGCATAAAGGCATATAATCAGTGCCTACCTCGATAAATCACCATAAGCCTGTCAATTACATTTTAGTGTATCTACCCTACAATTAAGAAACTCACTAAATTATCATACACGACAAAAAACAACATCTTCATACATTTACGCGCGGCAGTAGGCAGTCGCCAGACGGCCTACTCGGCTCCCGTACTATTCGCACATTGTCATTGGTCTTAACTCGTTCAAGTTAATACGACGAAATTAAAAATACGTACTTCTCACGCGTAATACCATGACGTTCGACCTTCGCAATTTATCACCCTAAAGTAGACAAATTGCGTGATAAATTGCGAAGGCCGAATAACCAACCGAGTATGAATGTTAAAATCGTTCGTAATTTGGCCGTGCGAAGTGACGGAGATTGAGATCGCCGATAGTGAGATAAAAATGAAAATCCAGGATGGCGGCTGTACTTTTTTTTTTAATTTTGCATCATGGGTGTCGTTTTTATGGTTTTCAAGGGTGTTAAAGCCGATAGTGATGTCCAAATGAAAATCCAGGATGGTGGCTGTAACTTTTTTATATTTTTCATCATGGGTGTCGTTTTCATGGTTTTCGAGGGTGATGGAGCCAATAATGAGGTCAAAATGAAAATCCAAGAAGGCGGCTGAATTTTTAAAAAATATTTTTCATCACGGGTGTCGTTTTTATGGTTTTCAAGGGTGCTAAAGCCGATAGTGGTGTCCAAATGAAAATCCAGGATGGCGGCTGTAACTTTTTTATATTTTTCATCATGGGTGTCGTTTTCATGGTTTTCGAGGGTGATAGAGCCAATAATGAGGTCAAAATGAAAATCCGAGATGGCGGCTGAATTTTTTTTTAATATTTTTCGTCACGGGTGTCGTTTTTATGGTTTTCAAGGGCTCTAAAGCCGATAGTGAGGTCAAAATGAAAATCCAAGATGGCGGCTATAAACTTTTTTTCTCAATAGATACTTTTGTTTTGTTTCTGATTAGTAACCGCGTCTGCCTAGACTAGACCCGGCCTAGTACCTGCCTACCTATTCTGAAAATCAATGCACGCCACTGCCTTGACCCTACTAGCCACAGCTGCAGCCGATGACGTCATCAGGCGACTTCAGGCGGCGCGAAAATAACAAACCGAATTAAAGCAATTCGATGCGGTGCAGCGGCCATGGCGAAGACCTCGTAGTTACACGGGTGTGACTATGAGTCCACACCCGGCGAAGCATGCATTTTTAGGGTTCCGTACCCAAAGGGACCCTATTACTAAGACTTCGCTGTCTGTTCGTCCGTCTGTCTGTCACCAGGCTGTATCTCAAGAACCGCGATAGCTAGACAGTTGAAATTTTCACAGATGATGTATTTCTGTTGCAGCTATAACAACCAATACTAAAAACAGAATAAAGTAAACATTTAAGGGGGGCTCCCATACAACAAACGTTTTTTTCGGCGTTTTTGCCTTGTGGTACGGAACCCTTCGTGTGCGAGTCCGACTCGCACTTGGCCAGTTTTTTTCCTTTTAGTAACACTGCTAATATTTCTACAGCATGTACTTGTAATTTATTATCAACTAGTGCGGTGAAATAAATTATTGTTTCAATAAAAAACGATTGAATTTATTATTTAACATTTATTTATTCGATCGGTCCACCAATGGGCTAAACTCACGGAGACAACCCAATGGGTACCTGTTAATTGAATGGGCAGTTAGATAAAAAGTTTGGGGGTTCATTGTTTAGGTTGGAACTGTGACCAACCAATCGCGAGCCGAATTGGTCGCAGTAACTAATCCAGGGCATCCCGACCAAATGGGTTAGGTTAGAACTGTGAACAGCTACTGCCAAGTTAGATTTCTTACAGACTAATTCTGATGTGATAACTGCCCACACGTAACTGGACGTTCAGTCGTTTTACTGCTCAGTTATTTATTTAATTACCCGTTTAAATATTTGTCAGGTCTCATTTTTATTTAGTTTACTGCCAAATTTGATAATAAACATGGATTGTGTAATTTACCAATACTACAATAAACTACTGCCGGGAAGAGGTGATGAGACGCCCTAGATGCGTACCGGATCGAGGTGGCTCAAGAAAAGGATGCCTTGCTGGAAGGAGTTTGGGAGGTCTTGCTCAGTAGTGGGACAGTATAGGCAAAATTAAAAAAGCATTTATCTACAAAATGCATTTGTATATCGATATTTGTTCACCGCACTATTATTACGTGCTAAATGATGTAGAAAAATTAAAAAAGCATCAAAGACACTCGGTTTTGTGTTACGTAATGCTAAATGTTTTCGCAAGCCTAAAACTAACACGGGGGGAGCACACTCCCCCGCCCATGGCTCCGCCAATGCGGTGCCCGAAGCGGACCACGCGGACGACGACGACATCCCTGCAGTGACCGGGGTAGAACTGAGAGCGGCGGTAGGAAGGCTGAAGGCCAAAAATACCGCCCCAGGACCCGATGGCTTGCCAGGTAAAGCCTGGGTCCTGGCCTCGAGGGCTCTCGGGCCTCGACTGGAGGCGTTCTTAAGCGCATGTTTGGAGAGAGGCCAGTTTCCACTCCGTTGGAAGACGGGGAAGCTGGTCCTCATTCGGAAGCCAGGGCGCCCTGCGGACTCTCCGTCCTCATACCGGCCCATCGTGCTGCTCGACGAGGTTGGCAAGCTCTTTGAGAGTGATTGCGGGCCGCCTCGTCGGGCACCTGGTGAGGACGGGGCCAGATCTTGCGGACAGCCAGTTTGGCTTCCGCAAGGGGCGCTCGACGGTGGACGCCATCATGCGCGTGAAAGCCCTCACGACGGGGGACGCGGTGTCCCGGGTTGGGGTCGTCGTGGCGGTGTCACTCGACATCGCGTTCAACACCCTGCCCTGGAGCTGCATTGTGGAGGCACTCCGGTATCACCGGGTGCCATCCTACCTCCGTCGAATAGTCGAGGCGTATCTGACGGACAGAGCCGTCATCTACCCCGGCCGCGATGGGGAGTGGAACCGGCGAGAGATGTCGTGCGGTGTCCCGCAGGGATCGGTTGTGGGGCCGCTCCTGTGGGACATCGGCTACGACTGGGTGCTGCGGGCCGACCTCCCTGATGGCGTCAGCGTGGTTTGCTACGCTGACGACACGCTGGTCCTGGCGCAGGGGAGGTCGCATCAGGCGGCGGCCGACGCGATGACACGCGGGGTTGCGATAGTCGTGGAGAGGATCCGGCAGTTGGGTCTCGAGGTGGCATTGCACAAGTCCGAGGCCATGTCGTTTCATGGGCCCCGGAACCCGCCACCATCGGGATCCCAACTAACTAACGGTAGGAGGGGTTCACATCGGCGTCGAGGTGACGATGAAATACCTAGGTGTCGTCCTCGACAGCCGGTGGAACTTCGTGGAGCATTTCCGACGTTTGGCCCCCAAACTGGAACGGGCCGGGGCCGCCTTCAAGCGGCTTTTGCCCAACCTGAGGGGGCCAAACGCCTCCTGCCGGAGGCTTTACGCGGGGGTCGTGCGGTCCATGGCCATATACGGGGCCCCGGTGTGGGCGCGTTCACTGCGGCGGCGAGCCGCCCACTACCTACTGAACGCGCCCCAGAAGGTGGTAGCCATAAGGCTTATCCGGGGCTACCGCACGATCTTGGGCGAGGCGGCAAGCCTCCTTGCCGGACTGCCGCCATGGGATCTGGAGGCGATAGTCTTCGCGCGCCTGTATGAGTGGCGCGTGGAGGCACTACGCCGGGGGGAGGATCCGCTTCCGCGGCAAATCGCTGCAAAGCGGACGGATCTCCGGCGCGATCTCATGGCGGCATGGAAAGAGCGAATGTCGCAACCCAGCGCAGGGCACGCCGCGATAAGACCCCTCTTTGAGGAGTGGCTAGAGGCGCCACGGCGCCTGTTTGGCAATTTTGTTGTTCGAGTACTAATTAGTACCAATTGAGTACTAATTATTTACCAAATATGGAAGCGATTGGCGTTGGTGGGGCGGCGGTAGTCACAGACATCGCATTACGTCGCGTCGCTACGAGTCGCGTCCCGTCGCTCACCTAGGACAACAGGGAGTCCACATTTCGGTGAAGCTTTAGTTGTGATACCGATTATTAGCCCCTAATTTCAGTTTTCAATGTCAGTCCACCACTTTAAGAATGACTGATTGGTGAATGATTTTGGAATCATAACCTCTAGACAGTATCGGTAATTCTAAAGTTGGGGATAGGTAGATTAATAATAAAAAAAATAAAACAAAAGAGTTCTTATTGAATACATTTTATTACTAAATCATTATCAGTAGTGACATTGGAACCACACTCCTAACTAAAACATTTGTACACAAAGCTATAAGCTCATCATTCACTCACTCACTCACCAAGTCTGATACTTAGTGCAACTTAGTCATTAAAAAACTTACAATTTACTTACTAACCCCCCGATTTTATTTATTACATAGTTAAACTAAATTTAAAAGTTACCTCCATACCTAAATGGAATTTGTATAAACAGTGATACCAAACATTTGGGTATACATATATTATTAATATTGTTGAGTAAACTAGGGAACATTACTTTTATGTAACGACATTGATACTGTTATTGTCTACACAAAAAGTGGTGAATATTGACTAAAGTTTGACGCGTATCTTTGAAATTTACTAAATAAAAAAGAACTGTAATGTAGGTACATCGATAAATATGTGTAGGTAGGTCAGGCACCGGCCGCAGCAGACAGTCCGCAGTATGCGATCTAACCGAATGCCCGTGTTTTATTACGTCATCCCGCCGTAACATTTATCATAAAAACGCTTTTTGTCAATATTCTCCCACACAATCTAATCGTGCCTGTGTTTTTAAGCAAATTATTCATTTGCAATAGTAATTTGATATCCTGTCATTGTACTACTTACAATTCGGAATTATAAAACTATGAGATGTTTCGTGCTTATAAACATAGCTTAGATACTGTCAGCACTCAATGTGATACTCATTAAATAGTTAAAAAAAAAAAAAAATGCCAGTATTTCTAATTTAGACATTACTGAACCTAATTTCCGACTAAACATTCAGAAAATATATTAAAATTCGTATAACCGTCATAATAACTCTTATTAGTTACCTACATGTTTCAATGAGTCAATTCATTTCAAAATTTCTTTGTCAAGTAGATTGCACAAAAAAAAAAACAACACGGTGCAAAAACAACTACATATTTCAACAAAATTGATGTATAGAACTTTCATTAGCTATCTTAACTGTTTCACGACTATGCAAAGGAGAAATACCTAATGCAAGAAACATGTAAATTGCTGTGCACATTCACCAATAAAAAATATATTGCACCAACAATATCAGACGATCTAAATAATGAGGGTCGAAATAAAAAGTATCTAAAATGACACTACATTGTCTGACGGCACAAGAAATCATTAAAAAAAAAAATTATAGGCAAACTGAGAAATTACTATTTAAAATCGGTGCAATATTTTCTTACTTTACTTATTTTGGTAATACCTAAATACTGTAGGAAAATATGTATCACTATACGTTTCGTCTACATAATAACAAAACTACAACACTAACCGATCGCGACTTACCGTAAATTATTCGAAAGCTATTCAACCTTTGCAATGTCGGTATGTTAGCGACTCGACGACTACCTTTATAACCTTCTGCAAGACACTAAAACAACACTAACGGTTTTTGCCAGTGCGGAACTGCCGACTATGATAGACGCCATCGGTAATGCCAGGCGCGGTCATAAAATGGGTGAGAGAGACAATACGAGGCTCAGTATCAAGTTTTTACAAATCCCGTACTAAATATTCACCATCATACTTGCAAGTCTTATGACCGCGTCGATAGCGTTCATTATAGAGTCCTTTGTATATAAATTAATAGTTTGATAGGTACTGTTTATTTTCTAAGAGTATTTTAGCCCAATTTTAAATCAGTTTTCCGCACAGGCCGTTCATACACCGCAACCGATAAAAGACAACCGACACATCGGACCGAAAGACGGTCCATGTATTTGAATGACCTCTTACGGCCGCCAAACGGCCTTATACTAATTGCCTGACCCGTCAAACTATCAATCGAGTAATAAGACTCTGGTGGGCACTGAGAATTAGAGAAAAGAAGGAAGGTATTTGAAGTTTTTCTAACATTACAAGTACTTAGAAACTCCGTAACAAAACTAGCCTAGATTTTCGTCTAATGTTGAGCTCAAATTGTACAATACAAAACTTACAAAACCACAATTCATCAAATAAATAGTGCTTTAGTGTTTGGTTTCATCGTAAAGCGTTTCATTTCCGTACAAATTTTAGATTTATTGCTTTGTTTAAATTGTTAATCTACATTTACATTTGAATTTAATCAAATATTGCAGCTAACTAGGAACTAGATGTTTGACGAAGCAAAAGAAATATTGAAGAATCGTAGAAAGGTCTGTAGGAGTTTATATAAGTATGTATACCATAATTTCTTACTCGTTCTATAAGAACGCCGTAACCTAACTCTTAAACTACTCAAACGTGCCAATTTAAAGCTCTTATTCAGAGGCGCGACATATCATCCGGCGAGATCCAGTTACCATATTTATTTTATACGCTAACATACAATATACAGTGACAATTTAACACTAAGTAGCTTCCACCGTGTAAATTAACGTCCAGTTAAAGAATTATAAACCATATCGTATTAGAGTTAGAATTATGAACCATAACGTATTAGTTTTCGGTTAGTTGAACTCGGTCACAAACCCGGATTTCGTGGGAACTATTAGATTATCAACCTAATGTAAACGCGTTAAGAGTCGTCGGACGAATCGTCTTTAGAGTATATAGAGTAGGCAGTGGATCGTTGTTGACTAAGCTGTCTGTAGAGAAGGTTGGCTATGAAGGAGTCGTTGATAGTGTTGTTTTCAGCCGTGACGTCACGCGAAAGTGGTGGGTCTGGCCGGAGCAAAGATCACTTTTTCTCGCTGCCCGCGATCGCGTTGCC
Organism: Mesoligia furuncula; assembly: GCA_916614155.1. Lineage (NCBI taxonomy): Eukaryota > Metazoa > Arthropoda > Insecta > Lepidoptera > Noctuidae > Mesoligia > Mesoligia furuncula. The sequence goes on along the minus strand of OU744815.1, from coordinate 15,016,691 downwards.
GGCGCTACTCGCGTTTTGGTTGCCGTAGTTCTGTAATTAAAGAGTTTTTTGTTGACTCGGTAATAATAACATGATATTCAAAGAAAGAGGAAGATGGAGTGACAAACTCGACTCCTACCGAAAGGACTGCCCCGCAATGGCAGAGGACAGACTTTGTGGAAAAGGGGAAATGGAAGCCTTCGCTCAGCAATGGGACGTTACGGGCTAAAGAGATTCAAACAAAGATAGATTGTGTGAAAGGTGGTATGACTTGAAATATAAATGACGTAACTAACTATAAAATTACGGCAAAGGAAAAATACGTACGAATTGCTGAAATAATATAGATAAAAACTATGTCTTAAAAAAGCGGTAATGAGTCCAAAATTTATACGAATCATGAAACAAGACTATATACACAAAAACTTTGATAATTGAACAATGAATTCCGTACTAACCTGATAGTATTGCGCCCACGCCTGTGCGTCGGCAGCGTTGCCAGTCTGGTTGCCTTGTTGATACTGTAACAAAGATACACGTCAGATGCTGCTAACTGGAACATCGTATGAATGTTATATCTCATAGATAATCTTCATAGGTACTATGGCCATTATTTTACTGGATACAAGTGTTGGCTACAAGAAAGGGCTGCCCATATTTTTTTTTAGAATAATTTTAGTATTTTTTTCACAGAGAGTTGATAAAGAAACTCTCTCTGAAATCAAAAATACTTTAATTACTTGAGATTAAGCCTACTCACATGGAAACAGCATTTTTTATTAGTTTGCGGAATAGAACAATTTTAAAAATCGTTTTTTTTTTATTCTAATTATTTAGAAATTCCAGTTCTGAGTTCAAATTGATGAGGAGCTCAGTTATTATCAATTTCAATGAACCCCTTCTTCTCTATTCCCGCCACTTTGCAATCATGTCTGATGATAATCAGAATTACAATGTTATATTTATTGGATTATCGAATTATGCAGAAAGCCAGCCCAGTTACGCCTCAAGTCACCTGAGTACGCTTAGGTTTCTCCACAAGACAAGCGACTGGAGCAAGACCAATCTCGAGACAAGCGAGCCCACCTACGCCACGAGCATGTGAATACAATAGCTGCTATTATATTTGCTTGGCACTGAACTTTTTGGCTCATTACATTCCTTACTGATTCATTCCTTCTGTTGAGATTTTTAGGGTTCCGTACCCAAAGGGTAAAAACGGGACCCTATTACTAAGACTTCGCTGTCTGTCCGTCTGTCTGTCACCAGGCTGTATCTCAAGAACCGCGATAGCTAGACAGTTAAAATTTTCACAAATTATGTATTTCTGTTGCCGCTATAACAACAAATACTAAAAACAAAATAAAATGAATATTTAAGGGGGGCTCCCATACAACAAACGTGTTTTTTCGGCGTTTTTGCCTTGTGGTACGGAACCCTTCGTGTGCGAGTCCGACTCGCACTTGGCCAGTTTTTTTGTTTCATTTCTGAGTAGATTTACGGCCGGTGTGAGTTGTTATTGTCGACTTCATATGCATTTTTAAACCTATTTAGGCTTCGATCATTAAAATCAACTAGATGCACAGTCAGCGACAAAAAACGTCCTCACCAAAAGAATGACCAAATCAGAGATCGGTCATCCTTTTCGTTTAGCACTGTTCTAAAGCTCGGAACGTAAACATGCCTCCATGCTTGTTTAAAAAGTGCAAACATCACTCTTCCAGGACCGGAAAAAAGGATGGAATTTCATTTTTTCAGTAAGTACTAATATTGCCAATATATAATAACTATCACTGTACTATAAATACTGATATTTCATCAAGAAATCGCCGTAAAACATTGATTTTAAAATTGACGAAATTATCATCAGGGTTTATAAAGCACCTAAATTGAAAAGACTTTTACTAAACGTACAATTCATATTGTCGCACAGCTACTTGATTTATTCGGGTAACATGTGTTGATCCCGTTCTATTTGGTGGAGACGCTATTGTTTTTATTTTTTTTTATTAAAAATTTAATTATTTGTTTTGTTCAATTAATCACAAATACAACATCACGCCTTTATTTCCCTAAGGGCTAGGCAGAGGATTTTTATTAATTTTAGTTAAGATCCTTTGTCAAACTGTATTTGTATTTTATCTGTGTCTTCTAGTTGCTAATAAACACAAAATTAATCTGTTATCTCAAAAACAATTTTTATTATTGTTACAAGAAAAATAAATGATTATAATATATTCTAATATATTAGTTTCATGGAACAAATATATTATATACTTAAATTCAGGTAAATTATAATTATGTTCATTATGCATAACCACATGCACCCAAAAAAAAATTAAGCAATCATTAATAACCGCATAAAAATATCTACAGTTCGACTCCACTTATTCCATGTTCGGCGGCACAGGCGCCGGCGAGTCGCGGTTGTAAAATTTAATGTGTTTTTTATGTCCGTTCTAAATCAGACTTCAATTCATTCGAATAAGGTTTAATTTCTTTTAGTATATGTTGGCCAGTTATGTTTCTTTCTGTTTTCTTTCTCTTTCTATTCTACGAACCTAACTGAGGACAGTTTTAAGTTCGTTTTTGTACGGGATAGTGTATCTAGTTATTTTTAAAGATCGAAGTATTTAGGCAATTTTTTATTGTTTCTCTTTAGGTTCTGGTAGTGCTTGCTCAACTCTGGACAAAGACACCAATCATTGTTCTAGTCAAAAACGTTTTTGCACTATATAAATTAAAATTTCACCACATAGTGAAAAATAAAGTCTCACTCGCAATGTGACGTCACAGGCACATGAAACCATACCACAAAATTGGTACAAATATGACCTATATTTTGATTGTTAAGGGACCTTTTACAGTCCACTAGCGCCGCCAATCGAAAAAATGTCATAACACGTAAATATAATCAAAAATACAAAATGTGGTCTATTATTACTGTAGAAAAGGCAATAACGTAATTTTATAACACATTGTCAACACTTGAAATATAGCTGTTTAGCTAAATCGTGCATTTGTAACAAAAACGGCCGTTTATGTTTTGAATGCACGATTTAGCTAAACAGCTATATCTCAAGTGTTGATAAGGTGTTATACAATTACGTTATTGCCTTTTCCACAGTAATAATAGAACATATTTTGTATTTTTGATTCTATTTACGAGTTATGACATTTTTTCGATTGGCGGCGCTAGTGGACTGTAAGAGGCCTCTTAAGCATTACTGTAAGCGTTTAACGTCTCATAGTTATAGAGAGGATCTTGCATGTATTCTTGGTCAGAAATGTTGAACTTACCAGCAGTACGCCGAACGAAAAGATGTTTTATGGTCAAAAACGTCTTGATAACTTTTGTACATACCCCAGGCCAGCCCGCCTGCTGCTGCTGCTGCTGCCACTGCTGCCACTGGTACCACTGCTGCGCGGTGTAGTTGGCGGGCCACTGCTGGCCGGCCGCGCCCTTGGCCGCCGCGGGCCCCGCGGCCCCGGCAGCCCCGGCAGCTCCCCCGCCTGCACCTCCGGCCCCGCCCGAGCCTTGCCCAGGGTTGCCCCAATTGCCCCAGTTACCCCAGTTGCCCCAACCTGTAGGAAAGATCACGATTTTCTGAGGGTTAAAACTTTAAACAAAGTGATAGTACATGGTGATCTCACGCGTATCTCTTAAAACTCAATGGCCTAGAACCACTAGGAATAGAGAGAAATGTAAACTTTTTTATTTAATCAAGTAATTTTTTTACAAATCTAATTCACACACTCAATTATAAATTACGTTATTTCACATAAACTTTCATGGGCACTTATGAAACGTCAGAAGCAAGATGCATGGTTCTAATTAGTAATTTCCTATGGATAAGAGCCCGTAGGAACTCCATTATGCTTTAAAAATAATTGACTTCAACAGTGTACTCCAATTACTGTTTTAGCTTCAACAATATCCTCAAATTACCGTGTAATTTGAGGATATTGTTGGAGGTCTGGCCTCCTATAGGTATAGGGGGCCAGACTATCAGGTACATTACTCAACAAAAAGAAAATGATCAACACACTATTGTATATACCTTGGTTTTGATTCCAGTTGCCCCAGCCGCCCCATCCGCCGGCCCATTGGTTCCATCCCTGTTGGTTCTGTGGGTTTTGATTTTGGTTCTGGTTCTGTCCATCCTGTGTTCAATACAAGTTTCATTTAAGGTGAACGTTTTTCGCAATTTGCAGGCCAGTGTCAGATTGTATCTTGATCAAAATATGATTCGCGACAATAACAAATACATATTAAGAGAATTATAATCATTAGACTCATTAATATATCTTTCTAAGGTATATTTCTACCACCAACCACCAATCTCTTATAGAAAAGTGTTAACGGTAGAAATCTAACTTAGAAAAATGTATTAATGATTCTAATGATTATAATTCTCTAAATATGTACCTGTTATTGTCGCGAATCAACTTTTGATCAAGATACAACCTGACACTGACCTGCAAATAGCAAAAAACGTAAGAAAATTTGAATTTCGCGGTCTCAACTACCCATTCACTTTAAGTTAGATTTGTACCATAAGCACTTTTCCATAAGAGATTTGTTCCTAAGGTACAAATCTAACTTAGAAAGATGTAAGAATTAATGATTATGAAATTTTAATTAATACCGGTTTTTATAAGGTTTTCAACGTTCGAATAGACCGCGATCAACGTGACGCTTCGAACGATGCCTCATATTTTGTACAACAAGTAATTTGGGAGTTATACATACATTCATAGCCTATTAATTAAAATCATAACCCTCCTTAAGTTTTCCCTAGTTGGGTAAAAAAAACACACCCATAACGGAAAAAAATAAAACTTAGCCCCATTTTGAATTTTTATTTTAATTTCATCATCAGCACCTTCGAAAACCACCAAAACAACACCCATGACGAAAAATTTTCTTAGCCGCCATCTTGAATGTTGACCTCACTACTGCCTAGTGAATAGTCCCGGGAAATCCCGGAACAGAAAGTACCGGGAAATCCCGGAAATTTGCGTCCTTTTCGGAACCGGGATTTTTTAAACCAAATCCCGGTTCTTTCGGTACTTTCGGGAAAAGATACTTCGCGTTTCGAATATTTCTAATTTTATAGCATAAAGCCCGACCGCTTAAAGCGGAATACACTTGCTACCTAGCATGCACAAGAAGCATGCATGCTACAAGAGCATGCTGCACGAGGGTGCGGGAGGGGCTGGTGGCGGCCATCGCGTCTTCGGAATGTTGTGCTATGCGTTGTGTTGTGTTTGTGATTTTGGTGGACAGTGCTTCGCAAAAAAGACTCAAACAAGACTGCTTCCTTTGGGCAGAGCCAGCTTACGAAACTAAAGACCGATGATGATCGAGAGGTTCTATGGACAGTTATACACGTCAACAAGGAACCCCGTTATGAATCTGGCAAACGACTCAAGAGCTAGATTGACCCGACACTATACCGAAGACATCCCGGACGTCAGCCTGTACGAGATTAGGATGGCTCTGAAGCAGCTCAAAAATAACAAGGCGCGCGGGTAATGACGGAATGACGGAATTACGGCCGAGCTCCTGAAGGCCGGCGGAAAACACGTTCTTAAGGCCCTTCAGAAGCTGTTTGATTCCGTGATCATACTCGAGGGCAAAACACCGCAGGCATGGAACAGAGGTGTGGTGATACTTTTCTTTAAGAAGGGCGCCAATGCCCTTCTTAAGAATTTTAGGCCCATGTCACTTCTGAGCCATGTCTACAAGCTGTTTTCGAGAGTCATCACGAACAGTCTCGCGCGCAGGTTTGACGCCTCCCGAACAAGCCGGATTCCGTAAAGGCTTTAGCACCGTAGACCACATACGTACGCTACGACAGGTTATACAGAAGACCGAAGAATATAACCTGCCTCTCTGCTTAGCGTTTGTGGACTACGAGAAAGCCTTTGATTCGATTGAGACATGGGCTGTGCTACAGTCTCTTCAACGGTGCCAGATCGATTATCGGTACATCGAGGTGCTGAAATGTCGGTACGAAAACGCTACTATGTCAGTCCGACTCCAGGAACAGACCTCGAAACCTATCCTTTTGCAGCGAGGTGTGAGACAGTGCTGAGACTATGGAGGACCTCAGTACTATGCTTGATGACCTCAGTAGAGCCTCCGAAAGAGTGGGTATTAAAAAGAACATGGACAAAACGAAGGTCATGTCAAATGCCCATGTAACACCCACTCTCATAAAGATCGGAGACACTACACTCGAAGTCGTAGACGATATGTCTACCTAGGACAAACTGTCAAGTTAGGTAGGTCTAACTTCGAAAAAGAGGTCGGTCGTCGAATCCGACTCGGCTGGGCAGCGTTCGGGAAGCTACGCAATATCTTCTCGTCCCACATACCTCAGTGTCTCACGACGAAAGTCTTTGACCAGTGCGTGTTGCCAGTGATGACTTATGGCACTGAAACGTGGTCACTCACAATGGGCCTTATAAGAAGGCTGAAAGTCACCCAAATGGCAATGGAGTTTCCCTGCGTGATCGAATCAGGAATGAGGAGATCCGCAGGAGGACCAAGGCAACCGACATAGCCCGAAGAATTGCCAAACTTAAGTAGCAGTGAGCAGGGCACATTGCTCGCAGAACAGATGGCCGATGGGGCCGAAATGTTCTGGAGTGGCGACCGCGTACCGGAAGACGTAGCGTTGGAAGGCCTCCCACAAGGTGTTCCGACGACCTTGTGAAGGCCGCGGGAACCCGATGGATGCGAGAAGCACAGAACCGGTCGAAGTGGAGGTGCTTGGGGGAGGCCTTTGTCTAGCAGTGGACATCTTTCGGCTGAAATGATGATGATGAATTATGTTAATAAATAACAATTTAAAAAATGTCGGTTAAGATTATCTAATCAATAATATTGAGACTGATTAATGCTACGCTTTAATTTAATGCATAATTGCAATAGGAGTCATGTTGATTTAAATCATTTGTTTGGAGAAGATGTTTAATAATTTTTTTTGATAAATATTATCTAGGATTAGGTACATAAATGTTTTAATGTTAATAAATATGTTGCTGGTAGAATATGCGGAGTTACCAATAAAACAAGAAATAAAACGTTTTATTTGATTTGATTTAAATGTTTTTATTTTGACCTGTCATTTCGTCTTTCTTTTACTTTCTCCGTTTCAACTCTTCATCTTTTAAAGGCTTACTTAAAGTATCGAAAGTACCGGGAATCCCGGTTCTTTAGCCAGCATGTCCCGAAAATCCCGGTTCTTTAAAACAGAACCGGTTCTGCATTCCCTACTACTGCCATTAGCATCAAAAGTGGCTAGAGTAAAGATTTCTTTTTTTTTGTTTCTGCGACAAAAGTAGTTGATAAACTAAAGGGATAAAGCAGTTTCGTATGTCACGGGTGCTCGTTTCGGAGACGCCAAAGACGAAGACACCTTTATCCCTAGGAGAATACTCTACTTTTCATGTGAATTTTTAGTTTGGGTTAGCGCGAAATCCTACCTTCTGGTTGGGCTGCGCGGGCCGGTGCGGGTGCATGGGGCGCGCCTGCTGCATGGCCCCGCGCGCGCCGCCCGCCTGCCCGCCGCGCTGCCACGAGCCCGCGCCGCCGCCGCCTGCACGGGTCGGACCATCTAATCATTTCCAAGTGTTAAGTGAAGAAGCCAATCACAGTCTCAGGCCGTTTATACATAATGCCGTAGCTGCAGCGGCACTGCCGTCGCCACGGTGCCGCTGTATTAGTTCCCCTTGGATTTGTATAAACCCTTACACATGGTGCCGCGCCCGCGGCGGCGAGTTTTGATAAGTCTTTATACCGCGGCGGCGAAAAACGCTGCCGTTGCAGCGCCATGTGTAAACTGCTCTTATTGGCTCGCGTGTAAAGCTTTTCTGTGGCCAATCAGCATTGCTATGTTCCGTTTTGCAGGGTATAGATGCCGGTGCAATTACACACACATGATACCTTTCAGCTTTGTCTCCAAGATGGGAACACGTCTGCGAAGCATCTGGTACTTTAGACGTTCAAAAAGCAGCGAGAATTACTCCCAGATGTTGCGTGGTTACCATGCAACATCTGGGAGTAATTCTCGTAATTTTAAGAACATTCACAGTCTGATCTCCGTCTGTCATCTGACAAAAATACCTCTGACTTCCCTACATTTTTGTCAAAATCTTGACATTTATCTGTCGAGATGAGATTGCGACTAGATTTTTAACGTTTGAAACGTTACGAGTGTTGGCCTTCAGATGGGTCAGGTCGGTTGCTAACCAATGGCGTAAAAAAATGTTTATACTTAGTTGGATATAATAAGTACTAGCGACCAGCTTCTGCTTAGCACGGGTACTATCTACTGAATTACTAATGTGACGACATGTTTTTAAAATATCCAGACATTTGTGCAAGTTTCCAAATCATTAAATATGAATGAACTATACACATAGACCCATAATATTTTTAAAATGATGATACAAACCACACCAGTTTGTTGCTTACTAAGAAGAAAAACAGTTACACAAATTTTTCACTTTAATAATAAGATTATTTATGAAAATTTAAGTGAGAATGGTTGCTAACCAACTATGAATTGTTATAATCATCCTAAATAGTAATTCAAAATGAAAAATGATTGTAGAAACCTAAAGATGATTTTTATCTATAAAATGATACCCCACAGGTATAGTCAAAGACAAAAAATAAAAACCGTCAAGTGTGATTCGGACTTGCGCACCGAGGGTTCCGTGTAGGTATGTAATTAAATTTTACGGTTTTAGGATTTTTTCACTGCTACGTGATATTGCTTCTTGCCAAATTTCATGATTCTAGGTCAACGGGAAGTAGTCACGCAGTCAAAAGATACGGGCCTTTATGTTCCGGAATCAAAACGTATAGGCGTTTTGATTCCGGAACATAAAGGCCCGTATCTTTTGACTGCGTTGATTTAGAAGTTTTATTTTTTACTGCTTCAAGGGATTGCGGCCCTGAGTATTTGATATTAATTTCAACTTGATAACTCCACGTGTTCCTGAGAAAAGGGGTGTTAACGGTTGGACAGACAAAAGGACAACGAAGTGATCATATAAGGGTCCGTTTTTTCTTTTGAGGTAAAGAACCCTAAAAAATGATTACAATGAACAAGTGACTCTTGACTTCGTTAAGCGTCTTTCTACACCCGTTACTGTTCGTTAGCTCGTTTCCATTTTGATTAGCCACCGGAAGTCTGCGCGCAACCAATGGAGATTGAAGACACGCAATTCCAGTTTCGGTGATCTCTAGTAGTGAGGTGTGGTACGTACCGGGCTGGTGGTGCCGCTTGTCTGGGCGCTCGTTGGGGCGGCTGTCCCGGTGGCGCCCGAAGCGCTCGCCCCCGGGCGGCGCGCCCCCGCGCCCGCCGCGCTCCCCGCGCCCGCCGCCCCCGCGCCCGCCGCGCCCGGAGCCCGCGCGGAAGTAGTGAGGTGTGGTACGTACCGGGCTGGTGGTGCCGCTTGTCTGGGCGCTCGTTGGGGCGGCTGTCCCGGTGGCGCCCGAAGCGCTCGCCCCCGGGCGGCGCGCCCCCGCGCCCGCCGCGCTCCCCGCGCCCGCCGCCCCCGCGCCCGCCGCGCCCGGAGCCCGCGCGGAAGTAGTGAGGTGTGGTACGTACCGGGCTGGTGGTGCCGCTTGTCTGGGCGCTCGTTGGGGCGGCTGTCCCGGTGGCGCCCGAAGCGCTCGCCCCCGGGCGGCGCGCCCCCGCGCCCGCCGCGCTCCCCGCGCCCGCCGCCCCCGCGCCCGCCGCGCCCGGAGCCCGCGCGGAAGTAGTGAGGTGTGGTACGTACCGGGCTGGTGGTGCCGCTTGTCTGGGCGCTCGTTGGGGCGGCTGTCCCGGTGGCGCCCGAAGCGCTCGCCCCCGGGCGGCGCGCCCCCGCGCCCGCCGCGCTCCCCGCGCCCGCCGCCCCCGCGCCCGCCGCGCCCGGAGCCCGCGCGGAAGTAGTGAGGTGTGGTACGTACCGGGCTGGTGGTGCCGCTTGTCTGGGCGCTCGTTGGGGCGGCTGTCCCGGTGGCGCCCGAAGCGCTCGCCCCCGGGCGGCGCGCCCCCGCGCCCGCCGCGCTCCCCGCGCCCGCCGCCCCCGCGCCCGCCGCGCCCGGAGCCCGCGCGGAAGTAGTGAGGTGTGGTACGTACCGGGCTGGTGGTGCCGCTTGTCTGGGCGCTCGTTGGGGCGGCTGTCCCGGTGGCGCCCGAAGCGCTCGCCCCCGGGCGGCGCGCCCCCGCGCCCGCCGCGCTCCCCGCGCCCGCCGCCCCCGCGCCCGCCGCGCCCGGAGCCCGCGCGGAAGTCGTTGCTGGCACAAAAAGCACATAATTACAACATCACATCTCAATTCCCTAAAGTGTTAAGAAAGAAAGAAAAACTGTTTATTCTGCACAAACAAAACGCACATTGCAAATAAAAAAATAAAAAAAGACAAAATATACACACAAAACGTAGTCAAAAGCCACATACTCAAGCTAAAAAAATGTTGAAAATGTTGTCCATAGCCATCCAATTTTGTCCATTTTTGTTAGCCAGAGGTGCACCTATATTACCACTCAGAATTCGAAATTTCCCAGTAGCAGCCCGGAGTCAGGCCTCCGTCACTCCATGTACTTGCGCGCTATAATTACCTACCGCCCGGCCGAGCGCTCTCAGGCCGTTTGCGGACCAAATTCAGTGCGGTTTTCGCAAGCGCGCGCATGTTGTTCAATTCACAACTATACGCTTGAGCATTTAGGCACATTTTAGCATGCAGCGGTTGCTGACGCGACGGAGTAGACTATTATAGCAGTAGGTATTGGAAAATTTCTACTGAGTGAAGTATCTGTTATGTAGTAACTATTTAGTAATCTGTGCCGGAGTCTGGATTTGTGCCCGGTTGATGGCAATAAGCTCGCCCCCTACTACATGGAACCTCAACATAACTGGCGAATTGTGGTCGTACTTCGACATATCTACCACTGTGCTCAACCTGTGTTTATGTATTACTTCGGATAAATTAACATTATTATTGTAAGTAAACATTTATTAGATAACCAGCCTATAATGTTCCCACTGCTGGAACACAGGCCTCCTTTCTGTGAGAGGGAGTGGGCCGTAATGCACCACGCGGGCCCAGTGCGGATTGGTGAATGTCATATGTCTTCGAATTTTTGGTTCTGGGACATGCCGGTCTCCTCACAATGTTTTCCTTTACCGTTTTGAGAGCAGTGGTGATGAAATAATTTACACAAAGTAAAGCGCCTGTCTGGGTTCCAACCTACGACCTACAAACTCGTAAGTCGCGGCCGATACCACTGCTCTTTATTATTTTTAGAAATCTATGGAGTACTTGGAACATTTTTTTTTTTAAGAAGAATCCTCCGGCGAGACAGATACAATTTTTGGCAGGTACAGATTAGATACCCAACAAAGCATAGCGCTTGTTGTTGGGTATCTGTTTTTCTGCAATGTATTGACAAACTTTACAATGTGGTGCAGGATTGTGGTATGTCCAGTGTTGCCAGTTTTTATATTAACTGTATGTCGTTACTCCTGTTTTTTATTATTAATTTTGGGAAAACACATTGGAATTAGAATCTATAGTGCCATCAGAAAAACGTTGAAACAAATAAGTCCCGCGGAATAATTTAACTGTCTAGCAATTAAATTATTTTTTTGAAAAACAATACAAACAATAGTATCATACTATTGTTCTTATCGTTTCATACTATTGTTTGTTGGAAAAGCAAATGTTACACTCAGTAGTGTAAAATTTGTTTTTCCATACATTTTGATCATGGAAGTTTTTTATACCATAAACGACGACAAAAATCTGCGCTGGCCCTAGAATCCTGTGCTGGATTCATGGTAGCAGTTTGCACGTCAATGTCCCTCAGACCGTGTGTGTTAATTGTGAACTTGCGAGTACGACAAATGACAATAATAAATGTTGCAACTAACTCGTATCGTCCGCCTCCGTTCCCCTGGCCGGGCGCGCCGGGCTGCGGCGGGCCCGCCTGCCAGGGCCGCTCGAAGCGGTTGGCGTTGGGCGGCGCGCTGGGCCGCGAGTCGCGCGGGCCCCAGCGCGAGCCGCCGCGCCCGCCCGAGCCGCCCCAGCGGCCCCCGCCGCCGCCGCCGCCGGAGCCGGTGCTGCCTCCCCAACGATCCTCTGTGGTCACATAAAAATATATCATTTAAAAAATCTTTATAATCTTAACGACTACAACTACTTCGATAAGTTACCTATATTTTTTCCATCTAGATTGGCATCACAGTTTTTGATCTTAACTCATAAAAATATTTACCCTAACGACCATCGATGTTACGGCTAAAATAGCAGACCCATTACCACTTCGGCTTACCAATAGGTAAGCTACAACTACTTTATAGTCTACGGAATAGTAATTCCATAGGCTATATTTGACAACTTTAGTTCTCAATCGACGAACATAGTGTAAAGTTGTATTAAAATCATACCTTAACGTTCAAGGCCTGTTGATTACAACTAAAGCAGAGTTCTATAAAGCGTACAGTAGGCGTTTCATACGAATATGAACCTTATTTGTTTGAAGTTAATGTTCATATTAGCTATTATTTATTATGCAAGTTTATTTCATAGTATATTTATATGTGTAACTAACCTCGATCTCCTCTACTGAAGTCTCTATTCCTCCGATCGTCCCTGCCATGTCGCTTGTCGTTGGAGCGGTGTCGCTTGGCAGGCGGCGCGTCTCGCGTGGCAGATCGCTCGCGCTTGTCCTTGTCTCGAACCACGCCGGCAGCTTTGGCCTCGCGATGATAGGCCTCCACTACGGCGCGGGCCTCTTCAGCCCCCAGCTCGGGGTAGATGACCTCGTCTAGCCACGAGCACTTCTCGGGCAGCGTGAAGTTGGCTACAACAGAGAGGCGTGTGAGACGAGGTAGAGGCGGGGCGGGCGGGGGCGGCTCCTAGGGCTAGGCAGAGTAACCAACCTTTCATGTCCACGATAGCCCCGTCGGGCACCTCCTTGCCGTCGGCCTCCTCGCGTCGTTTCTGCCGGTCGCGGTACGTCTCGTCGTCGGTCACGATCACGACCGCGACCCGCCGGTACCCGTCGAATTCCCTCAACTTCCGCCTCTGGGCCGACGGGTATACGTTCGTCTGTTTTTACCCAATGCGATATCGAAACCGCGGTCGCGAATTACGTCGATCGCCGTCGTCGAGTCCCGCGTTGATTATGATGTGGAGCAAAACATTCTCATTATAGATATTGACGATATCCAGCGGTGACTTTGTACTTTGTGTTAATGTTTTGTGGCAGTTCGACACCTAGAACAAGCTCAATAGAGATCCCATCGCGGTTATTTCAGTGGGCCTTAGGCAGAGTTACCGCCCACCGCTCCCGCGTCTTCTACTTACCTTGGCGCAACTACAAACAATTATATTATAGCTCGCTCTTATCGCGGAAGCGGTGTCGTGATAAATAGCCTTAACTACTCTTATATATAGGACGTACCTTATGAAGATGCGTAGATATATAGATGGCATACGAAGCTAGATAGGCGCTATATAACATGGCATACATATACATAAACGCTCCGTGAAGATAGTGATTGATATCGATAAACAAATGAAAGGGCGAATCAGTCGCGGGGGTAACAGTCGTTCGATCTCGATTGTTCCTGAATTAAGTGTGCCTGCCAAAGTTTTAATGTTATAAAAATTGAAGTGTTGCTCACCTGATCGAGTATAAAATTCCTTTTGCGGCCCTTCGCGATTTCCAACAACTTAAGCACGCATTTAGCGCACTTGGACACCATAGCGTCCCACCTTGCGTCGTAGCTGGCGCGGAAGGGCTTACAGTCCACCTGTGTCGACGTACACACTCATACAATACTAAACCTAAACGCAGCGACACGACTTAGGCTAGCTTACACTAAGGAATATATGTTATTGTGATACCAGGGACTCTCCTTGGTGACTCGGGACTCGGTATACGTACGTCCTCTTCAGTCGGCGATCCACTGGTATCATATTAACTACACTGCTAGTTGTTGACCGCTAAAGGTCAAGTAACATTGTTTTGTTATAATGTTTTGGTTTATAAATGTTGCTCATATTGCACCCTGTTGAAAATACAGACGAACATTAGTTTATCAATGTTTACAGTTGGAGCTGATGGCGGTTTATTGTGCTCATACCTCTAGCGCTGGAAGGGAACAAATATTAGTTTGTGTACAGTGTTGTGTTTGAAAAGAAAATGTCCTTTATTTATGTTTCTCTTAGCAAATTAATTCATTATTATTTTAATCTTTGAGGTATTGCGAAGTAGAATTAAATTCATTCGACACGCTCATACTTCTCATTTTAAATATTTTCATTCAAGCTTGCATTCTTTGGGCGATGTCATTCGACATGAAATTAAATAAGTATTTGCTAAAGGCTACGTGCGCATGATTGTATGTTGGGCTAAGAATATAATTTTTTTCTAAAGAAAATAACATGTTTACTGCACATTCTCTTGTGAAGACTTACTTACCTTGCTGTGAACAAATGAAGCTTTCCAAATTGCATCATTTTGGAACCAACCCAAGAGTTTGTAAAATGGCTGAGTATATTCATACAATTATCCTTGTCCGCATATCATGCGCACTTAACCTAACAGAACTTTATAGCGCTAAGCAAATAAAAAAGTAGTAAAAATGAACGTTTTTGAGAGCTGAGAGAAAACGTCGCAACAACACAAAGAGGTTTTCAAAAAAATTGTGATAAGTACAAAACATAAATAAAACCTTGATTTGTGTTTATTGTAATAGAGTGAAAATTAAATGTTTTGTGTGTCAGTATAGTTCGATTTATTTCAATATTCTAATATCATTAATATTAATTACATTACAAGCGAAATAGAAAGGGCTCAATTAAAATGTTTGCAACATTCTAATGAGTCATTTCTGACTCATCTATCTTGTGACTGAAACCGTCGTCATGTAGTAACTTTTTGGTTGACTGGACTGATTAAAATAAAAAAACTTTTATCCAAGGAATAAATATGAATAAAGAAGATAATAAATGTGAAAGTATTATATTTATTCTTAGATTATTATTAAAAATTCAGCCCATTAACTATCAAAAAGTCAACTAGACCAATCACTAGCAAGTAAACATCCTCCATTTCTTTGTTTACACTATCAGAAGCTGAAACAAATCCAGACTATCCCATCTTTGTGTATGTGTATATTGTGTAGTGTGGTGGTACTGTGTGGTCGGTGACATACCTTCATGCGATCGAAGAGCGCGCCGGTGGAGAGTATGTTGTACCGCTTTTCGGGGTGCTCGGCCACGTGCTGCTTCGCCCAGTACGTCTTGCCCGAGCCGGGCATGCCCACCATGAGGATCACCTGAAGCAAATCATTTCATTATACATTTATATGAATACAAAATACATCTGTCTCAATTTGCCACAGGGACACGACCGTACCGCCTCTTCCCGCAGCCGGCGGGTACCGCGAGCTTCACCACGTCACGACCACCCACGTTGCGCTATATGGCTATCCATTCCACCTACTATCACATTTTTTTTTATTACTAAATGGGCCCACTCTTGACCCCGATCACGCCTGATGGAACGCGATAGATGAGGTCTTTGATGGAACGAGCGTGCCCAGAAGATGCCTGTTCACTCTGCTTTGAAGGAATTAATTAATTTGATTGGATAATGCAAGGAAATTCCCGATTCCCGAGCATAGCACATTTATCAAATGTCTGCAAGACCGAGGTCTGTTTTCTCTTGATTTAACTGTTCCTTCTTATGTATTAAATGAAAAGAATGTACGCGTAGATCGTGTGTTCGAACTCGAACTGGCACTTTACTTTGGGTTAAATTACCCAATTAGAGCAATGATCAAAACTACAGTACTTTGGGTAATTTGAACCAAAGTACTCTAGTTTTATCACCACTGCTCTCAAAAACGGTGACGGAATCGGAATATCCTAGAATTAAAAATTCGAACACCAGTGGTGGATTACGGCTCGCTGCCTCTCACTAACGCCGCTATCCCACTGGCGTTTTGCGAGCGCTGGCGCTTCTCCAATGTCTGCGCAGCGCCTTTGACGTCGCGAGTTTCTAGTGGCAAGCGTTACATCTGCTGAACGCAATGTTAGCGTCGCACACATGCTGCTATATGCTAGAAACTCGCGGCATTAACGTCGCTTCTGCGCAACGTTGGCGCTGCGCAGCTAGACGTTGGAGAAGCGCCAACGCTCGTAAAACGCCAGTGGGCTAGCGGCCTAAGAGCCTTGGTCCCAGCAGTGAATGCATTGTGGGCTGATTACGCTTATGTATAAACAAACCAGTCATTGCAACAATAATATCCTGTAGGTTCGATGGTAGTAATAGGCTTGTCTCACCTCACAGTCGGCGATGCTGGCCGGTCGGGAGGGTCCCTCCACAAGGTCGCCGCTACTTATGTGCACGAAACCAGGTAGCATGTCCACCTCGGTGCCATCTAACTCTTCCTCTACTGTGTACCTGTGATCAATTCATAAATAATAAGTTAAACTAGCCTCGTTAAACTAGCCTCGTTAAACTCCCTCACGCAGCGAAGAAGCCTAAGTCCCAGCAGTGGGAACTTAGAGGCTGATTATAATTATGTCGAGTAAAACTTGACAAAGTATAGTCCCGAGATAAATACTGCATCTTGTTATGCCGGGAATAAAATCAGCTCTTTTTATTTTCAATATAAGTATTATGTATAATTCCGCTTCATCATCTGCCTAGCCTTTTCTCAACTATGTTGGGGTCGGCTTCCAGTCTAACCGGATGCAGCTGAATACCAGTATTTTACATGGAGCGACTGCCTATCTGACCTCCACAACCCAGTTACTGGTTAATACAATACCCCTTGGTAAGACTGGTTGTCAGACTTTCGAGCTTCTGACTACCCGTAACGACTGTCAAAGATCCACGAATGACAGCCGGGAGCATCGGCTTAACGTGCTCTCCGAGGCACGGAGGGGTCTCGGTACGTAAAGATCGTCACCCATCCACAGACCAATCGCGGCAAGTGTAGCTTAACCTGATCGATCGACCTGTGTGGCTGTTATTATTTAGCCACGGGCTCCTCTGTGTATAATATATGTATAATTCCGCTTGCGATCTCATATATCATGTAAAATACGAGAGTAAATACGGAATTTTGATATACCTGCTCAGATGACTCATATTCACAACTGAGATTGAACATCTCAGTCTGAGATGATAATCAAATACTTCACAGGATAATAAAATGAATTCTGTATATTTTACTGTTACCAACACAAGCCGAATTGGAAAACACGGTTTTAGTTTTTTGTGCATACAATCCGTCTTCTTGCCTAATTAACAAAAGCTGCGTTAAAGACAGCTAGAGCCATATAGCGAAGTGTGATGAGCCCAGAGCAATGATGACTTTATCATTGATCTGGGGGCCCATCAGTGTTCTGAGTAAAAATATTGAACATACCTAAAAAAAACTATTTATAAGTATGCAATATTTGTGACATTTTTACTAATGAATAATGATAACTTACCGAGTGACGAATTTGATTCTTTTGTCTAGTACATGTCCTTTGAGGACTTGTTCTTCAGTCACCTCGGCGAGTTCGCCTTCTGTGGGAAAATATAACATGACTCTTATTATTTCAATCTAAATATTACATAAATATATCGCCTAACGGAATCATTATAAAAAATTAGTGTCGACGCAGCACAGCACGTCATTTTCTATTAACCGTCATCTCGATCCATATCATCTTTCACACGCTCCATCCATCTTTTCTTAAGTCAACTTCTTTTTATTGGCCGACTGTGTTATTATGTATTACGTTATACTAGCGACCCGCCTGCTTCGCACGGGCGCAATCTCCTGATGTGGAAACATGTGAAACCATCGAAATTTAGTGCTGTTTCAAGTCATCTTCTGCCTAACCTTTTCCCAACTATGTTGGGGTCGGCTTCCAGTCTAACCTGATGCAGCTGAATACCAGTATTTTACATGAAGCGACTGATTATATGACCTCCACAACCCAGTTATTGGGTAATACGACACCCCTTGGTAAGACTGGTTGTCAGACTGTTGTTTCAAGTTAAACATTGTATTATACAAATAAATCTTCCGGAATAATTGCTCAAAGTGATGGTAACAACCACACTAAAATCCATTATGTAGTTTAGAAGAACAAAGCGCACATACGAAAAGCTTCGTGTTATACTATTTAGAGATGTACTAACCTGGTTCAGGTTCTTCCTTCACCTCTGTGTCTGCGGCGGGCTTTTCGCTAGGCTCGGCATCCATAGGTTCAACTTTCACTTCAGCCGCCTGCTCTATTTCTGCTGCAGCTTTTTCACCATTCTCCTAAAAGATGCGTTAAGTTTTAAGTTGTATTCTTGAAGGTGTTCCCAAATTCGCCAGTTACACAGGGAAATTAATAAATAAATAATAAATTAAAAAATAATTTATTTATTTATTCGTAATTAATTAATTAGGAAAACTCCGCAAGTCTGCAGGCGTGATTGATACAGTATTTTTTTCCCACGAAGCGAATAGTGCTTTACTTGTGTTTACCAAGTGTACAAACATGCTGTGGATCAAGTTTGAAACAAAAGTTGCGTCACATCGTTGCAGCAACATGTTGCGCAACTTTAGTTTACTGTGAATACTGCCTAGTATCATTTGCTCGAACAAGCTCTTATCATTTCAAGTTGCCCATTTGACATCAAATGCTTATTGGTTTTACACAAGTTCAAATTAAATTAACTGGCGAAACTTCACGGACATGATCAACGTCAAATCATGTTAAAACAAAATATCAATATGACCCGGTCAGTAACACCAAGGTGTTGAGGTGTTGGTTTCTTGAGAAGCTGAGGTGGATCGAATGATCGTTTTTCCCACTTGTACGCAAAATGCGCGCTTGGATGTGGAGTTGCGGACCCCAGCATGTTATACTTTACAATACAATGACTCGAAGAATAAACTCTCACCTTGGGCTCATCCATCTTTTCTGCATTTTCCTCGACTGCTTCAGATTCTTTTTCTTTCTCTTTATCTTCCGGTTCCTTATCTTTCTCTCCTTCTACTACGGGTACCTCTTCCCCTCTCTCTTTTCTCTCAGCGTCATCTCTCTCCTTCCTTTCACGGTCTTGCTTTTCCCGCTCCTGAAGGAAAGAATCGACAGATTTTAAAAAAGGTGGAATGAAAATGAAAAAATTACACATTCAATTTTTTGAATGGTTAGGACCATGTTATCTTCTAATATCTATATTATCTTACATCTTTCTTCCTCTTCTGTCGTTCTTCCCTCTCACTCTTCTCCTTCTCCCGTCGCTCGCGTTCCTTCTTAGCGGCCTCTTCCTTCTGTCGTTGTAACTCGGCCTCGATCGCGCGCTTCTCTTCTAGAACTTGTTCGACTGGAATCTCAACGCGCTTGCGAGCTATCTTCGTTTTTGTTAACATGTTGTATCTGTTGAAAGAATGGAGTATGAGGCAATGTAAACAGAATTAAAGTGTATTTCAAATAAACTTGCGATAAATGTCATTCAACCACCCTGTACCAAAAAGTCCAAATAACTTACGATAGATATCGTTCGTCATACAAAACTGTCGCTAACATTGCATCGGTTGAGTTTCATAATACCAAACACGGAGCAAGTCATTGTTTTGATCGTGTTACCGACACTGCCCATACATTTTTTTCGTATGGTTTGGAAATATTCGGATACATTAGTAGAAGGAGGTGAACAAACTTTATCGCAAGTTTATTTGAACTTTAGTGCGGTAATGGCGAAACTGAAACTCAAAAAGAAATATTTGGCTTTGAAACACTTAAGTTTACATAAACCCTGTCGCAGAAAGAAGTCATTTAAAAAATAAAGATACTCTTATCACCATTCATTGTAACAGTATAGAATCTTCATCTTAGAATAGAAGAATCTTAGTAGAAAACTAACTTGAAAGCAGTTCTATAGAAATTCAATCGAAGTTTCCACTTAGAACGTAATCCTTAAATTTTTATCCAATAAGTATAAAACAGTTTTCTATTTCTACCCTCGTAATACAACTTTTTTTTACAGAACATAACACGAAAAATGTATTTCCGCTTGAGATCTCATGCCTTACAGAACACACAAGAATAAATACGGAATCAAATGTACCTGCTATAATAGAAACCTCACGGTACACAAAGCACTGTGGGTTGATCCAGACAGGAATATTAAACATATAAACAATATTTTGAAATTCACAAATATGCAACACAAATAGTATTATTTTCCCTTAGCGCGGGGATCGAACCAGCCGCCCTGTGCGTAGAAAGCAGAAGCGCCGCCCCTACGTCAACAGGGAATTCAAAATAGCGTCGAAATTTACCTTCCTATGACATCTAGACAGGAATAGATCGATAGTCTAGCTCATGCGTTCTAAAATTAGCTGCTAAGTCTAGACAAGTGATGTCGGGGTGTATACGTAAATAAGACCCATGCGTGCGTTCAAATTGCGTGCGCGTTTATACATTTGTATGTAGCATAATTTAGTCTATACTTACTATAATATTATAAAGAGGTAGAATTTGTATGTTTGTAAGTTTATATGAAGGGGGTAATCTCTGGAACTACCAGTCGCATTTGAAAAATTCTTTTTGCATTTGATAGCCCAATTCTTGAATAAGGCTATAGGCTATTTAACGTCACGCTATGACCCTTAGGAGCCGAGCAAAAACGCTATGCGAAAATGAAGTGATAGGGCAGGAGACGCAGGCAGGTGATGCAATGCGACGAGATGGGTCGAGGGAATAAGAAATTTCACGCGAACGAAGTCGCGGGCAGAAGCTAGTCTAAGATATAAATAGTCCTTTAGATATTTATTAAGGAAGGCAAACAAACTCAGGTGGGCAGAAAGTGTCGTCTGCATTTCAATATCAATGTTAATTTTGTAAATCCTGTACAGGACGCTATACTATTTAGGAGGTAGCCCTAGTGTCAAAAAATGAGCTTTGTTGGAGGTTAACAAGCATCTTAGAAATTAAATTAATGTAAATTCCACTTTGATAGCAACCCATTCTGATACAAACATACCTAAAAAGAATACCTAGATGAATCGCAATACAACGGCCAATATTCCTATAAGAATGTGAAGCCTCATCTGGTAGCAGCACAAATTGCGACACAATTTGCACAACTTGAACCCAAACCGTCTTATTACAAAACGAGTTCTAACTTCAGACCTAGCCTAAACCTGCGAGACAGTTACTGTATTTTAAACTTTATTCCGATGAATGGAGAGTTCTTAATGCAAAATTCACAACATAGACTCGGGTTTAACGTCATTTTTTGTAATAAGAACTTTAACTTTGTCGGAATTAAGTTCGAAATTTGAAAATGGCTCCATAGTTTAAACCTGGGTCTAAAGATAAACCTTGTTTTGTAACAAGGCTGCAAAGGTTTTAATAGCAAGGAGTCTATGCAGTGTATAGCCCCATAGTTTAATTCACTTATAATGCATTTACCTGTCATATCCGAAGTTAACTTTGTAGCAAATGTTCTTGGTTAGCAGATGCGGGAACAAGGGCTTTCCGTTAAGCACTGCCTTGTCAAACTCGTAAGCCGTGCCCAGTTCAGCACCGTTCACCGTGTACGAGATCTTGCACGGATTTGACTCCAGATCCTGGTAGAAATAGAATAAGGTAAGAAGGTATGTATATTAACTTGACATATGAGATTGTTGAGGAGCTAATTTTAGCTTCCCCTATCCCTGTCACTATGCCAAAATTACCAATTATATTGTACTAAGAGCGCCCCGCGGTTTCACCCGCGTAAGTTTCGATCACGTGGGAATATCGGGATAAAAACTATTGTATATCCTTTCATGGGACTCTTACCTCTACACGCTTAAACCGCTGAACCGACAGACAGACACACTATCGCATTTATAATATAAGTATGGATAGTATGGATTCACTTGCTATTTATTCTTATGCTGACCATAACATCCCACTGTTATGGTCAGCATCCATACTAATATTATAAATTCGAAAGTAACTCTGTCTGTATGTTGCCTTTTCACGTCTAAACCACTGAACGGATTTCAATAAAATTTGGCAGAGATAGATTGCATCCCAGCGAAGGACATTGGATAGTTTTTATCGACATACCTCGCGGGCGAAGCCGCGGGCAGAAGCTAGTAAGAATATAAAATAATGTGGTTGAAAACTTTTGCCATTCAAGAGACTATTATGGAATTTATCACACAATCTATTGGCAATGGTTTATTTGAGAACTTGATTTGTCTGTTTTGCTTACTATCCCAATAGTGTAAGCGATATTTTTCATTTGAGGACTACCATTGGTTTACAATCGGCTGTTTATACACAATTTTATTACCAAATAAGCCCCAACGACGTCCTTCTCGCTGAACTGTTTCCCATACTCCTTGAACTCACTGTTGTTGACAGCGCGACCGGAACTCTCGAAGCCCCAGCTGACTTCACCCTCGCCTGAAATGATCATACAAATTGTAAAATTCCAGCCGAAATACTCATCGCTTAACTTAGCCATTATAAAGAAACCAGATTATCCTCGTCCAAAACACTTTTTCGCGTGGGGAAGTTTTTCAGAGCAATTAACCAACATCTATTTAAGTCTTTGTTGCTTTAATTATTGCTGAATTTGGACGAGGCACTTTCCGATCCTAAATCAAAATTTGTGGCTTTAAAAATCTAAGCCTGCCTAAATTTTTTAACAAGGCATAGATTTTTAAATGGCAAGGCATTTTTTTGTAGTTTTGAACAGGTTAGGTTTTTCTTTTGGTTATGCACGGAAGGGTGGTTTTTTTACTTTCTTTTTGGTCTGAAACTTGGCTTAGTGGTAGGTGAACCAAAAAAAGAAAAGTTTTTTTTTTAGTTCACCACACTTACCAAGCAGAATTCGGTATGCAAACTTACCCAGATGCAATGGGGAGTCATCAGTGGACCATCCTATTCTCAGTCCGGAGCCGATGGGTTCCTTCTCCAAGCTCTCAGTGGTTGAAAGTATAGTGCCGACTCGCACCTACAATTTCAACAAAAGATTATATTGTCATTTTGATTTAGAAGATTTTCCAGATAGACAAGACAGTTGGTCCCGTTTTCGACCTATGGGAACAGGACTCTAAAGACTATCTTTGCCAAACAACTAGGATTATTTCGTTACAGATTGGAAAGAAAAAGCAAGAAAGTGACATCTTCCATTCTTGTTTTTTCTGGCCCATTTCGAAATATTTGTGAATCAGAGATATTTGCCATGATATGAGGCCAGTCTGGCGACCAGACAAGAGGTATTATCTTACCCAGTCGCTAAAATACCGGTATTCAGATTCATCCGGCAAGACTGGGAACCGACCCCCACACAGTTGGGAAAAGGCTAGGCAGATAGTTTTTTGATGAGGCCATAGTAATAACACAAATTCTGTAAAATTTACGACTGACCTTATATTACGATTAAAAAGATGCAGCCTTGTGACAGATATTATACGCATAGGCTTAGAAACACATTTTGGCACCTCGTGACTATGACAACCTTAAAAAAGAAATAAAAACTCTCAAATTACCTCATAACACACTCTGCCGGAATCCACACCATGGCTGGCCCTCGCGCCCGCCCACGCATGTGCAAAGGCACCGTCACTGAGCGGCACTACGCTGTTCAACTCCGGCACTTCTAAGTACTGGTTCAGATCGCTGTCATCTGTTGGGCAAAATTGACAATTTGAGGGTCGTGGCATTCTGGAATTTACTTATTTACAGGTTTCCTAAGTACATGCGCTTCGGTAATCTTCGCGTTACCGAATTAGCATAAACATCGGGCCACCGAGCAACCCCTTACATAGGCAAGCTTATAAGTTTTGTACTCCCGAGCTCCGTAGTGGTGAACCATTGCGCGTTTGCATGAAGTTTTCTCTCCGTCAGGTCCCTACTTCCTACTCTAGTCTCAGGTCGTCATTTGTCACTTAAAGTTTTGACAATTTTTTAGGGTTCTCCATTACAGTTTCACCATGTCCGCCTGTCAGTCCGCAGCTTAGCTCAGAGACTCTTAGTATTAGAAAACTATAATTTGGCATGGATATACATATTAATCACGCCGACAAATTGGTATAATAAAATCATGAAAAAAAAAAATTGTTTTTAGGGTACCTCCTCTACACGTAAAGTGGGATGCATTTTTTGTATCGTCTAGTCTACCCCATTGTGTGGGGTAATGTTGGATGGGTCTTTCAAAAATATTGCGGGTTTGTGAAAACTATTTTTCGGTTCAGGGATCCGTTTGTGAAATATTAAGCAGAGTCGTGTGGGGGACACATGACTAACAAAAATTAACACTCCCTGCCAACTAAATGGTTGCTTTTGGATTTGTGAAAAAATTCACGGCAGTAGTATACATAACAAAATTAATAGGAAAACTATCACAAATAAGTAGGCTTTACAAGTTTACGAGTAATAGTCGACCAACTTCAATTTGCAGTTGCAATGTATGGGAGAACATGATTTTCAACTACAATGTAAAGTTTGTTCTTGGGATAAATTCATTCCAACTACGGAACCCTGCATTGTGAGTGGTCCAACACGCACTTGGCAGGTTTTTTGTAATTGCATAGTGTTGTTAATCTGTAGTTTGGTAAAAAATGGTAGTATAAAATAGGCAATTACTTCCATCGTTGCAACGGCTCTATAATAGATCTTATCATCGCGTTTTCGTAAAGATAGAAAATGGATCCTGAAGCGCATATTTTTCTTGGAATATTCAGGTGCATTCTGTTAAGACTGGAAGCCGACCCCAACATAATTGAGAAAGTTGAGAAAGGCCAGGCAAATGATGATGTATTTGGAGTACTCACACCAAGAGAGGGTGATTTTGCTGTCATCAATCTCGGGCTCTGCTACTTTCACTTCAGCAGTCTCTTTCTTCTCCTTATTTGCATGGGCCTCCTGAGGATAAAATAGTACTTTATAGTGACGCAAATCGCTAGTACTTAGCCGTAAATATGGCACATCGAATTTTAGAACGATTTCTGCTTTGGAGAGCGTCGTGCGTGTCACTCATACCTTTTTGAGTCTCGTTCTAAAGCTCAATGTGTCATATTAACAGTTGGTTAGAGATCGTCTAATTTAAAACTCGCCCCACTCCACTGGTTGTGGCATATACATTCCAAATGTTTGTATAAACATTTTTGTGGAGGGGCCTGCATTTCTAAGTTAGACAATATCTACTGTAATATAATAGCCTTTAAACTGTATATCTTATTCAGAATGTACAAAGATTTCTTCTGTACAGGGAAATACTAAAAACCCTAAGCAAATTTATATTATAAAAGCAAGCACCATATTTTTCTTTTACAGTCATTTACATAAATACATTAGGGTTACTTGATTAGTAACATGCATTATAAAGGTGATCAACTCCTGATGAGGTTTACGAGCTTTGAGCACTAGATATATGAAAATGTGATGTCTCTATGGTGTACCACTAAGTTTGAACTACTATCGGCCTTTCGAATGACTACAATTCAGTTCTCCAATGCAAGTATGGCTCGCAATAGAATTAACACAACATGTGAACGCTCGCTTTCGAATGCTCGCGGTATGGACCTAAGATGTTTTGTAACATGTGGAACCATTGACATAGGACTTGGGACACTAATGTTAAGGTTCATTTTACGACGGACTATACGTGCGACATACCTCAGGCAGTGAAAGCACTTCGTTAGTGACTTCGACAGCCCTGTAGAAGTTACTCCAGCGAGCCTTCTTTTCGCGCTTGCGCTTCAAACGTTTCAGCTTAACTGGGTCCTGTTCCAATTAGATAAATGGTTCAATTATTTACTGCCTCTTTAATGTGAACGGGTTTACTCATGTATTTATTTCGGATTTTACCGACAAGCTTCAAGCTCAAACCCAGATTGAATATGACTCGTGAGCTCGTGAATTAGATTTCTGTTTGAGGTCAAAACAAGTCGGTCAAGCCCGAAATAAATACGCGAGTAAAGGCGTATAAATTCATAGATAAGACACTAAGCCTCACGAAAAATGTAATCGAAGTTATTTTCCGACAAAATAATGTTATAGAGAACAAAATCGAGAAGAGCAAACTGGAGAAATTCTCAGAAGGCTGACCGTATTAGTACGTGTTTATTAGTAGTCAAAATAAAGAAACTGGTTTTTCTACTTTTATGATATGACCATGTAGCAAAGCCGGTAAATAAATCAAGAAAGCTAGTGCAGAATAGAAAATAAAATCAAAGCAAAACAAACTATCAGACCTACATTTAGACAAAAATAATTTTTGTCCTAAGTAAATATATTAGGTACTTTTGTTATCGACAACTAAGATTAAGAAATTCGTCTGTTGTGTCTTTTGATATTTAAATTTGAATCCGCAACACAAAAAACGTGTATATTATAACTACGTAATTTGGCAGAATACGAAAATGTCAATTATAATTTGTATCCCTAGTCCCTAGTAGCATATGCAGAAAAACTTCAGCGGAGGTTAGTAAATAAAATGTGCATGCAAGACTGCAAAATATATTGTTTTTCTAAACTTTATAAGAGGTCCAAATAAGGAAAGCAACGGAAACAGCATCTTAGCACGACATCATAAGTTTTAAAATTAATTTGCGTTTGAAGGCCGAAACACAGATAAAAAGAAAGTTAAAAGGTTTAAGAGTAAAGGGAGTTTTACAAATCGCCAGTAGCCAGATGTGGCACGCTCCAAGTCGCTAGAATTTTTGGCCCAAGTAGCCTAAGATCTCCATTTTTTTTTAAGATAACCTAATTGTTCCCAGCCAACCAGTCACCGATCGTTAAAATTGGTGGCCCCGAGTAGCCTAAATGGCGACAAGTCGCCTAATCTGGCACTACCCCAAGTCCCCTTACATTCTTGCTTCCCAAACCCAGCCAAGCTAAATAGTAAGTTCTACATACATTACTAACTTCCTCGAGGCATTTCGCGTCATCCTCGGCCTGCTTTCGTTCTCTCTCGAGGCGTTCTTGCTCACGAATGCGGAGGCGCTCATTCAATTGGTCCCATTCCTCTTCTTCAGTAATGCCACGGTCTCGCTGAATGACAAGTTAGTTGAAATAAATAATTTCGTCTTTTCAATACCAACTGAACACTTGCCGGAGTGTTCAGTTGGTATTGAAAAGACGAAATTAGTTATTCGCCAACTGAACACTCCGACATGTCTCTCAGAACTATGGTCCTTTCAGTTATTTTACGCTGTGATTTTGAATCAGTGATCTCTATTCACATTGCGTTAAGGTTGATGTTAGTTGCAGTCAGAGGTAGTGTTAAGACAATAATTAACATGATGAATAATTATCATTTCAAGTTTTCATTACTTTCTTTTTCTCGACGTTCATAGAGAGCAATGCACGACTATACTGGTGATACCTAGACAAGCCTAAGAAACGCTGTCGCGAGAATTTGGGACTCGTTCTTGAAGGATTGGTTGGTTAAGGATCCTATTTTTTATTTCACTAGCTGACTCGGCGAACTTCGTACCGCATCAGATTTTTTTTTGTTATTTTTTCCCAAGTTTTAATAATTAGGAACCCTCACGGGCGTATCCTACCAAAGTTTCATCACAATCTGGCCAATGGTTTCGGAACGCGTAGAGGACAAACATACAAACATTGATTTTTATTTATATAATATGGACAGATTCATTTTGCTTTATTTTATTAATTGTTTTTTTATCATTGTTCCTCTCAACCAAAGCACCTGCCATCTCTTCACCACCCCTGGTTGACTGGTAGAGAATGCCTAAGGCATTATGTCTGCCATTGTACCTTTTTTGTGTGCGAAAAGTTTAAATAAATAAGGCAACAGAGAAAGGACAAAATATGGAAAACTATTTGGGAGAAGCCTACCATCAGATGAGATAAAAATCAATGACATGCTAAAAAAAAGCAGTAGTACTAATTAGTGGACAATTAAAGCTTTCAATACTGAACGGAAGGCCACATAATTTATACAAATGAAGAGTTTGTTTGAATGCGCTAATCTCTGCAATTACCAGTTTGATTTGAAAATAATATATTTTTTGCATTTGATAGCATGAGAGGGGTTATAATAGGCTATTTACCATCACGCTACGACACTTCAAGAGCCGAATTAAATTTAAAAAAAGTTTAAAAAAAAAACGCCAAGTGAAAACGAAATCACGGCACGGGCGAGTAATGCGATTCGACGCAGTGGGTCAGGGACCGAAAATTCACTCGGATGAAGCTAGTACAAAATATTACGAATCCATACTAATATTATAAATGCAAAGTATGTCTGCCTGTCTGTTACCTTTTGACGCCTAAACCATATACATATATGTATAACCGAATACATCTGCCTACCACTGCAGGGCTAGCATGGGCTGGGGATAAAACTTTTCTCCACCGGTTATTTCCACTGACAAGGGATAAAATTATTTTATCCACCTGCCAAAGCACGGCAACAGGGGGAAAGAGATATATCACTTTTTGACATTAGACGTGGATACTCACCCCCCGTCTATAGCATGGCGACTAGTGGAAGAGAAAAATTACAGATATTTTGACATAACAAAGGGAGAAATATGTCCTCGTCTTTAGATGATGGGTTTAAGTATATCTCTTGGAGAAAATATAATTAATTGTACTATAAAAATGTCTCGTGCTTACTGCCACCGTGAATAGTTTATCCACCCATGTCGCCATGCTCGGAGGGTGGACAAAATTGACAGAGGGGAATAGTATTTTCTCCTCTCCCCGTGGATAAAATTTTTCCGGCCATTCTAGCCCTGCTGGTTTGTCCACCGTGAATAGTTTATCCACCCATGTCGCCGTGCTCGGAGGGTGGACAAAATTGACAGAGGGGAATAGTATTTTCTCCTCTCCCCGTGGATAAAATGTCTCCGGCCATGCTAGCCCTGCTGGAGATATGAAGGCAGATGCGCTAAGGATGCTCGCGAAAACCATTATTTTTTAAAGTTTTTTGCAATTTACAGGGTAGTGTCAGGTTCTGCCCTAAAGCTCCAAGATAACACAATTGCTATCTAATATAAACTCACCTCATCCTTCCTGTCATCCCTGTCGTGGTCCATCCTATCATCCACATCATACTTCTTCTCTGCTTTTTCCTCCTGTTCTGTATTCGGATTTTCTTGAACTTCCATTGGTTCTGGAAAAGAATTTTATTTTATTAGCCTGGAATATCAATGGAAATCATAACATGTTATTTATAAAAATATGCTTACCATTCTTATCACCTTTTGCTGGCGAAACATTCCTGAAATTCAAGTAAAGGTTTAGTAAGAAATATATTACATTCTAACTTTTTCACTGTTGAGCAAAGGCTTAACGAAAACGGGCATTATTATCTTATCATTCACAAATTAAAACTATTGAAAATAAAAAATTCGGTTATAGTTATTATTATTACATTATTGTTAATAATAATAATAAGGTTTATTCACAAAAAATACAGAAACACATATACAATGTACATTACAATTCATTGCATGTTGCAAAATCTGTACAAAAAGTATATAACCCTGTCCCTTAGACTAGGACAGCCTGTATTCTAAGAGACAGAAAAGGGCATTATTATCTTATCATTCACAAATTAAAACTATTGAAAATAAAAAATTCGGTTATAGTTATTATTATTACATTATTGTTGATTTTGATGTAGCACTAGGTATTATTTTTTAAGGGGTTTATTCATAAAGGTTGCTAGGTAAGTAATGATTAGCAACTGTTTAACCCACAGATATAGATATACCTAGATAACGCAAGAGTAACTACTTCGCGTGCCAAAAATTGCACCAACTTATGATTACAAATCGTAAGCCGCCCCTTTCGCGCTCAGTCCTTTGTACTGCTGGCTGGGTAAGTGTGAGCGAGAGCGCGAGCTTGTGACGTCATAGTAGGTAGTCAAAAATATGGCACGCTTGGTTTTCATACAGTTCGTGATACTTGCGTTATCTAGGTATATCTATATCTGTGGTTTAACCATACATTTTGACGTTTAAATGTCTCATAATGCTTTTGTGATATCAGGTAATATCATAAGCATATCAAATACAGGAAAATGCAATTTAAATGAATGGTTAGTCATTACTGAGCGGATGTATTGTTAGAGGTAATTGTATAAAATATGTTTAATATGTTTTATCGAACGCGTCACATCGCTACGCCATATTGGTGCTTTTATTAATAATAGACAAATAAATTAACGAACGTAACCAATCTAAAAGGATTCAAATGTCGCTATCTGACAGGATCATCATCCACAAAACACCTCTCTATGTTATGGCGATCTCCATGCTCTTTTGCGCGCGACGGTTACTATGTTTTCCGCCAACCTGAGGGGCAATTCTCGTTATTTTAAGAACGTTTACAGTCTGATCTGTCTCAATTTGTCAAAAATACCTCAAATTTCCCTACATTTTGACAAGTTTTTGACATTTGTTTGTCGCCGAGATGAAACTGTGACTAGATTTTGAACGTTTTAAAACGAGAATAGACATTGATAGGGGGAAGTGGAAAACATTTGTGAAATTGTCACAAAAGTTTTATTTACCAAACAAGATGGCGGCGTTATAGTCCGCGCGGAACTAGTTGGCCGCGCCTTGGGTGGGGCCGGGGGTGAGGGCGGCGGGGTTGCCTATTGTTCGCAACGCACGTACTGAGTAATGACAAAGCGCCCCCGCCCCTCCGTCCCACCGCTCACATACCTAAGTCGCGGCCAACTAGTTCCGCGCGGACTTTAGTTTCGTTTTTGGCGCGATTATTGTCGCGCGCAAGGCGATCTGTGACAATTTTGTAATTTTTTGACAAATATGTCACATACCTATACATAACAAATGTCACGCCCGTCATTCCGTTAGGCAGAGGTATACCTTAACATGTACAGTAGGGCAGTAGCAAAAGTGCATGGTTAGTCCAGAAATCTAATCGTGTGAAGCGAGAAATGACGCCATCTAGCGTAAAACCAGTTAACGACTAACAAAATTTCATTATACTGTTACTAGATGGCGTTGCTTTGCTTTTTATGGCAAAATATTTTCGTAGTTTCTTTTTGTCTCTTCAAACATTCAAACAATTTATAATTAATATTTACTTTAAAAAAAATTGTTCCTAACTATTAACCTACTATGTTAAAATTGAATATCAATTTATTAGTAGTAAGTAAGAAATAACCAAACAAACGATGAGGGCGCCACTGCCCATACTTAATTATTCCTATCGAGAACAATTTACATGCATAAAGAAAATCTGCCCCTATACTAAAACAGAAATTACGTATACTTCTGAATATCGCAAATGCTTATTCGGGGTACCGCAAGGCGGTGTCCTAGCACCATTATTATTCAGTATGTTAACTAACAGAGGGCGTTCCCGTTAACCCGCAATAGTATAGCATCCATACATGCTAAAAAAAATATTACCATTCGAAAACAAAATGTTTTTATTTTTTTTTATATCAAAATATTCACTAAAAATGTTAAATTGATACGTTAAAGAAACACTCTGTACACGCGTACTTGAAGGACAGCAATATCGCAATTTATTTATGAATGACGGGCCGCGTGTGCGGCGATCTAATTGATGCGCCTAACCCCGCCCCCTGCCCCCGAATGTCAACCTAATTTTATTCGGAACTAATCTCACGCGCTGACCGGACGTGCATTATTTTCGCATTGTAACATCTTGCGTCATTCTTGTGTGAAAAATGCCGCATTATCAGTTCAGTGCTCAGGAGTATGTGAACATGGTGCTCATTTATGCTGAGTGTAATTATGATGGTGCACGTGCTCTGAGGATGTATGCTGAGAGGTACCCCAATGCACAACCGTGGAATTCTCGTGTTATTGTGAGTGCCCTGGTGCGTATTCATTCGTAACAATGAACCCGTAGTGCAGCGTCGTTCTGGTGGCCCCCGACCCGTGATCTCTGTGCGGCAGGAAGAGAACGTGCTAAGGGATTTTGAGGAGGAGCCCGGTTCAAGCACTAGAAAGAGTCGGCCGCCTGTTAAACATGAGTCACGCACGTCGCAGCCTTTAAAATTTTAAAGAAAAACTTGCCAGTGGGCACTTCAGTGATGCGTGTTATTGAAACGTGGCTTAGATAGGTAGGTACAAGAATGTATGTTTTTTTTATTTACTATGTTTGCGAATAGGTCCTTCCAAGCCCAAGGTTGTCAGCCGGGCATTTGAGACGGGTTGTTAAATGTTATTGCTAAAACTAAACATACTTACATAAATGTCTTTGTAATTCAATATGCCGCCTTTATCAAAAATGCCGCTCGCCATTCAGCGCGGCGCGCGGCGCGGGCGGCGGGCGGTCGGCTCGCTCGGGTTCGTGAACTCTCGGAGACGCTCGGTCGGCTTCGTGCTACGATAGCGTACTACAAGTACTATTCCGCGCTACTATTTTGATTTTAAACAGGAGGTTTCGAATTTATTGTCAATTAATTATTTTTTTGAATTCGGATTATTTTATGCTTATTTTTCTATGCTGACATTTTTATTTTATTCTATTAATGATATAGATTAACGAGTTTAAGGGAACGCCCTCTGTTATTTAACATACTGTATATGTTAATGACATGCCTAAAATTATTTCTAATCCGATGATCTTATTTGCGGACGATAGCACGGTTTTATTCAGGAGCAAAAATGACGAGACTTTTGAAAATGACATAAATAATAACTTAAATGACGTAATAACCTGGCTTACCGAAAATAACCTAAAAATTAATCTAGAAAAAACAACTTACATTTCATTTGAACAAAAAACAAACAATAAAAAACTAGATATTAGATATGGTAACAAAAGTATTCGCGAGACTGATTATACTAAATTCTTAGGTATCTGGATAGATAAAAACATGAACTGGAAAACACATATTGAAAATGTATGCAAAAAACTAAGCCAATGTTCCTATGCCCTTTATAACTTAAGGAAAATCTCAAATCAGCCAACATTATTAATGGCGTACCACGCATATGTGTCATCAACATTGCGATACGGACTTATGTTTTGGGGGAACTCGACTGATAAAGAAATGGCGTTCAAAGCACAAAAGAAATGCATTAGGGCAATATGTGGCATTCAAAGCACAGACAGTTGTAAGCCACATTTCCGAAAGCTTCAACTACTTACACTTCCCTGTCTTTACATTTACGAAGTAGCAAGCTATGTTAAAGAAAATATGCACCTATATAACCACCCAAAGAGTTTACGACACAAAAATAAAATATGCGCAACACCACATAAAAAAGCTATTTTCTCTAAAAATCTTTTAGGTATGGCACCCAAAATTTACAATAAACTTCCTAAACAAATCATGGAAATTAAAGATATAGATCTATTTAAAACCAAAATATCGTCGTTCATATTGCAATTAGTTCTATGTCAAAAATGACAAGTTTACAGGAGAGTAAAAAAACAGCATACTACAAAAAAATATTGAAATTTTTGACATTGAACAAATTGCAATCGTTCATATTGCAATTAGTTCTATGTCAAAAATGACAAGTTTACAGGAGAGTAAAAAAACAGCATACTACAAAAAAATATTGAAATTTTTGACATTGAACAAATTGCAATATGAACGACGATATGCGAATTTTTAGTTGCAAAATGTTATTATCATGTTAGTGAGTATTTAAATGAAAGATGCTAGGCCTGACACATCTGATTTGTTTATTATGTTAGGAAATATCATTTTGTAAGTTATTAATTTGAACTTAATTAATATTGATTATTCTGAATTTCATTGTTGTATGTATTATTTATTATCATTTAATTTAGTCTTTAGTCATTATTATTATTATTTTTTTTTTTAATTATTTACTATTGTTTTTATATTTGGAATTGTGATTTACCTATTGAATCTAGTTGACATTATTGATAGTTTAAATTTGTATTACTAACACTATTTGCATACCCATGTGATGGTAAAACATGGAGAACTTTATTATAAGGAAAAATATCTATGTATCTCTTACCCATGTTTGCAAATAAATAAATGATTATGATTTCTTTTATTATTTTTTATTATGCTAGCAAATGTAATGTAATAGTTAGATAAATATATTAGCTGTGTAACGCCTTTCTCAATACGTTTCTTCCCAACTGCTTTCTTACGTTTCGTAAATTAGTCACAGTTGTGAAGAAACCAACGCTATCTAGTTTATTTTAGAAAACTTGAGCTCAAACGTTCACAGGAAAATAGCCATTAGGGTACCCATGCACATTTGCAGGTGACCATACACCCACATTTTGCCAGTTATGTTTAAGTCCCATGTAATAGGGGGCGAACTTAGGATTCACAATCATTGTCCATTGTACCAAATAGGGCCCAGTTCATACTTTAGAGCCAGTTTTAACATTTCTACTCACTTTAAGTCATCAGCAGGCTCAGATTCTTCAGCAGGCACCTCTACCGGCGCAGGTACTGGTGCAGGAGCCGCTACAGGTTCAGGCGCCGCAACTGGTTTAGGGGCAGCAACTGGTTCAGGGGCAGGTGCTGGTTCAGGGGCAGCTACCGGTTCAGGCGCAGCAACTGGTTGAGGGGCAGCAACTGGTTCAGGGGCTGCAACCGGCGTTGGTAGGGCAACTTTTTTTGGGGAAGCAACTGGTGCAGGTTCAGGGGTTGGTTCTGGCTCAGGTGGTGCAACCGGTTTAGGAGGGGCAACCGGTACAGGTGCTGCCTTCTTAGTTGGCGGTGGTGAATCATTGTCAGAATCCTCCTGGCTTGGAGAATACGCCCCTCCGCCTGGTTTTGGTTCCTCTTCTATTGGTTTTGGCGGTTCTTCACGCATGGGCTGCAAAGATAAGTTTTAGAATTTTAAAAGCATGTAATGTAATATAACTTGCATTCTGGCTTACTCTTTTGAGTACCTTGAATATTAGGTGCCATCTTCAGGCGAGAGAATCGCAATGTGCCTTTTCCTGCACTATCCGCCACATTACACAACAAGTTTAAACCCAAACCTTCTAGGCAGTTTTTGTACTTTGAACTTTATTTTAACTGATGAAAAGTTCTAGGATACAAAAACTGACATTAGAACAGAGTTCAACTTGTCAACTTCCTCTAATTAATATAAAGTGATGCAAGGGGGTCTTATGGGACTTGAATGACATTGAGGCGCTGAGCAGAGGATCGTCAATTTTTCTGCGGACAATTTTGTCCGACGGATGACAGAAGGTATAGATACCTATGCAAAACGCACACAGAGGACAAAACGATCGCGTCGCCGAAGCTTGCCGGATGATGGCTTACCCTAGACCCCGGGCGTTGTTGGTTAACATTTTTGTGAAATCGTATTCACAAAACCTTGCAGTTGTACTAATGATTTAGCCATCTTACAAGTATTTTAGCTGGCGTAGCAGCAAGTCGTGACGATGAGGACCGCCGCGTTGTCCGAGCGGCAGGAGTCGGACGCCTCGGAGTCGCCGGCTCGTCAGCATCCTCAGTTGAAGTGTCCAGTATAGACGTGTCAGGTATTGCTTAGAACAAACATGAAGACAGGTTAATAATGGCGATACAACTAAACATTTTCTGGCAAAATCACGAACAGGGGCTTGAACACACAGAGTAAACATAACATACAATATCAAACGATTTTGAAATTGAAAATACTTCTTTAGCACTTTATATTTATTTTGAGACTATTCTTATCTATGTGTGACACTAATAATTGAACTTGTCGCTAGGTGCTAATTGTATTTTTATTTAAAAAGAAAACGTTCGAATTTGCGTTACGTTTGCGTCGCGTGTTAGTGCTAGGGTCTCTGGATGAGACTGACACAAATTGTGGAGATGGGTACAAATAGAGAGGCCTATGGCCTATGACTAGCAGTGGGTGTAGTCAAGGTGTTATGATGACTAACTGATGTTGTTGACATTTAGAGGTTTGAAACTTTTAGGTTGCACTATCCCTTTTGAGCAGTACTAAAATCATGGCTTTATTTAACAATTTATTGTATGGCCCACGTGTAGTAAAAGTAATTTCTGATAAAAATCCAAGTTTAAAATAAAAATATGTAATACTTTAATTTGGAAAGAAAAAATATGTATTTGAATACATCCATTGTTAATTATTGTGTAAGACATTCAAACAATGACTTGGCATGATATAGTTAATTAACATGATAAGAATCTCAACTCAATGGCTACAATTACATACTCAATTGACCAACCTTCAAGAAGTATGGTCCTACCAGATTCCAGGTCAATTTTTTAAAGGGGGCAGTAAACAACAAGCTGAAGGAAATTGGAGCCAACACTAAGCCTGCATCCCCTGCTTCCCCTAGCACAAGGTCTCACATGCACTGGGTGGGTTGTAGCAAACTGTTTTAAATTATATTAGCTGTTGTTCACAACATTGTTGCACGTATTTTGTAATTAATTCTTTTATATACATATCTAGAGTGAAAAGAAGCCTATTTCCTTCTTCAGGTCCCAGTCTACCTATCTGTGAAATTTCATAATAATTGATTAAGCAGACAGACCCCTCTTTCATTCTTTTTTAGTACATCTATGTTACATTTTTTTATTATTGTACATCCTAGAGGTATTGTTGTACAGATGCTTTTAAATTTTTTTTTATGTATTTTCTAACCACCAACAAAAACAATATTCTGTTCTATTCTAATATTCAGGCCTTGGCCCTGCAGTGGGACATCACAAGCTAATAATAATAATTCTAATATTAGTATGGGTTAATAAAACTTGTTAAAAAACTGGCCTGGTTCCGTACCACAAGGCAAAAACGCCGAAAAAAAACACGTTTGTTGTATGGGAGCCCCTCTTTAATATTTATTTTATTCTGTTTTTAGTATTTGTTCGCGGTTCTTGAGATACAGCCTGGTGATAAACAGACGGACGGACAATCAGCGAAGTCTTAGTAATAGGGTCCCGTTTTTACCCTTTGGGTATGGAACCCTAAAAATGGTATCTAAGCCAACATACACATTTCAAATTACTGCAACTCAGTAATTTGGAATGTGTATTCCAAATTACTGCAACTCAGTAATTTGGAATGTGTATTCCAAATTACTGAGTTGCTATTCACATTAGAAATTGTAAGAATTTTAGAGCATAAATAGAACTAAACAAGTTATTGTAATTTTATTGATTACATTACATTATATCCATTTATTCATGATGCTCACTGATACAGTTATACTGGACATAAAACATTATTTCCTTCACATTTATTTACACAACAATAACTTTGCCTGTGTGGTGGTTGGAAATGTCCCACAGAAACAACTATCGTGATAAAAAGTTGTGGTCTATCTTTAAAAAAATCATCCTTCCATTTCAGCGTGAAAGGGTAAGACACTTTTGCATTTATTATAAATATAATATTAGGATCTTGTTCCTTCAACCTATTGTACAAAAATATTAAACATATTTCACAACTGCATGAAAATTAAAGTTAACAAAAGGTAAATATAAATTTTATATTCCTCTGAATTTGCAACTTTATCAGCAAGGCCAACTATTTACCTTTGTAGACATTTATGTGGCTTGCTGGTGATAAAACTAAAAACTAACACTACAATATTATCCTTAGCAATGTAGGGACATACACAATAGACAAGACTGCCTTGTTGATCTAGTGATTGCAAGAGTTACTGCTGAGCATGAGGTCCTGGGTTTGATTCCCAGATTGTGCAGTTATTGGGTTTTTTTATAAGGAATTTCTCAGTAGCAGCACAGATCCTGGATTTGTGGCCAGTTGATGGCAATAGGCTCGGCTTCTATTAGATGGGGCTTAAAAATAACTTCAACCTTCAGGGCAACAAGGCATGATGTTATGTTAATGTACTGACCTAGTCAATAATGATCAGTAGTAATTAATTACTACTAGACATTTTGAACCAATAACTTTCATGTGATAAGTCGAACATGCAAACACTTATCTATCGGCCAAGTAGTTATAGTGATTAGAAAAGCTGGGCTTTAACTCGTTAATCCGTTAATTCACAAAGTTAACATTTTCAGTAACGGATTAACTTGTAAGTTAACTTAAAAATATGTTAACGGAATTGTTAACTTCCGTTACATTTCACAAAGTCCGTTAGTCCAGCACAGATATCGCAAGCACCGCGCCTCGCCGCGAAAAACACGTTCTGTCACGTACGCTACAGCCGGTTGACAAGTGCGAGCCGCGAGTGAAATGAGTCTATTTTCCCAGCGGGTGTGAGTGAGAAAACTGGGATGGATTCATATGATTTGTTTCATTCCTTAGTGCGGGCACATAGAATGACAAGTGTTTTGTTTGTTTTTTTGTTAAGTGGTCTATGTAGCAATTCGTCTATAAATTCTAAATCTTAATACAAATGAATGAAAAAACATTGTTTGTCAACATGCCTATACTTCACACTCTAATATTTATACCCGTCTTTTTTTTGTTTCTAACCTGTTAACTTCCAGAATCAACAGTTTTTAAAGATGCAATTTTTATCACATGTTAACTGATTAATGTTAACTCATGTTAAATTTTCTGAAATGTAATGCTTTAACTTTTAACGAAGTTAACTACTCAATTGATTAACTATTTGATTAACGGTGCCCAGCTATAGTGATTAGTTACCTTATCAGAAAACTATACTTAAATTGGACATAGTCAGGTGGCTGGTTTTAAGAGAACAATATTCATATCTCTATACAAACACAGTGGTCCAAAGTGCGGAAACCAAACCGCAAAACATATTATGTCACTTCAGATCCTGAGTGTTTCTTTATACTTAATCGATGGCCTAATGAAAACGATGCTATTTATCAGGGAATATCAACGGCCCTGCTAGATTAGTATTAATACATAATAATAATCTATTGCTATGGGAAAGTTTACATTAAAAAGAGCTTTTCTAAGTCAGTACTCCTAGATTTTATGAAGCTGAATTCAAAGATTTAGCCAGAGTGCTTTGGGTACCTTGTGTTGTTATGTTTGTGGGAAACTTGTTGGATAGTAACATAGCTTACACATACCAAGGTGAAAAATAAATGATTGTAACCTTCAAGATTGGAGTGACTTAGATATTAAAAAAGACAATGTTTTGTTGAGATCCTACTGATAACACTAGTGTTTTGAGTTATCTTTTGTTACGGGCGTAAATTGTAATAAAACAATAGCCAAATTCAACCATCCTATGACCATACTTCCATTACTGTAACACCAAAATGTGACATCATAGTTATTATGAGCAGACAACATAAAAAAATATGAAGATGTAAGCCAAAAAGTTTCCCCCCAAATCAAATAGGTTGCCATTAGAGTTATCATTACAATATTTTTTCTAGAGATAGGATGCCATGATGTCAAGTGAAAATTGTGAAACCAAGCGTTGTAGTCATCAAACATTTTTACTAGCCAAAAATGTACACGTGCCTGTGCGAATATTATTGATTATACTAAAGATGGAATCATGAAAATATATACAAAATTGTTCCTACAAGTGTGATAATCATAAAACGAGCGTGTTTTACCTATTCCTGACTTAGCTTCTAGAGCTTTCTTCAATCTTTCAACTAAAGCCGGCTTGTTCCCTTTGGTGTCCAAACCGAGGGCGCCAAGCTCGGATCTTAGATCCACAACTTTCATCTTTGAGGGTTCCATAGTTCAATTTTAATATTAAGCGCTGCTCACAAATCACTTTATTCCAATTCACACACAGTAATTACGCAAATTAAGTGTAATCAAACATTACTCGTGAAAATTTACAACAGGAAAGCGCCAAGCCAAACCAAGATGGCCGCGCAACAACACGTAACGGATCCGGATGCGGAAAGTTAAGGATTGCAAAAACAAAACTCTATTGTCTATGAAATACCGTATAATCGACTAAAATATCGGTTGATAGTAATTGACTTTTACTACGACAAAAAACAAACAAACAACGGACACTTTCTGAGTAAACCTAAGGTTTGCCGACGAATGACGATATCGTTATTTTCTCCTAATAACCACAGAGTTATGCAACGTTAGGAAAAGCATAGGATTAAATAAATATAAATAAGTTAAGGGGAATGCTCCAACCAGCCCGCGAAATTCAAAATTTCTTGCGTTTTTTGCAATTTGCAGGCCAGTGCTAGGTTGTATGT
Source organism: Mesoligia furuncula (assembly GCA_916614155.1). Taxonomy (NCBI): domain Eukaryota; kingdom Metazoa; phylum Arthropoda; class Insecta; order Lepidoptera; family Noctuidae; genus Mesoligia; species Mesoligia furuncula. The sequence continues at coordinate 14,976,585 of OU744815.1, read as the reverse complement.
TGATTAAAATATTATTCGCGGCTGTAAGACGTATGTAGTTACAGAATTATAATCATCAAAATCACCAATACAACCCTCCAACTTCATAAAGGTGTCAGAACAAAAAAAAAACAGAAAAAGTAATTCTTACAGCTTTATGAACTTAGAGCGTTTTATTGATGATTTTGATGATTATAATTCTGTAATTACATATGTCTTACAGCCGCGAATAATATTTTAATCAACATACAACCTAGCACTGGCCTTCAAATTGCAAAAAACGTAAGAAAATTTGAATTTCGCGGGCTGGTTGAAGCATTCACCTTAAAATCGAAATGTGTAGGTAACGAACAAATCCTATAACCCTCAAACCAAAAAACTTTAGAATATGTTCATATCTAACAATACGTAGGCAAGAAAATGTCCTTAAAAAGTAATAAAAAATAATAATAAAAAAACTGGCCAAGTGCGAGTCGGACTCGCAAACGAAGGGTTCCGTACCACAAGGCAAAAACGCCGAAAAAAAACATGTTTGTTGTATGGGAGCCCCCCTTAAATATTTATTTTATTTTAATTTTATTATTTATTATTAAAGTTAAAATACATATGAATATTTTGTGAATATTTCAAGTGCCTACCTGTTGCCATTTTTGATATCGAGCAAAAAAGGGCAAAAAAATCGCGTTTGTTGTATGGGAGCCCCCCTTAAATATTTAATTTATTTTGTTTTTAGAATACTTGTTGTTATAGCGGCAACAGAAATACATAATTTGTGAAAATTTCAACTGTCTAGCTATCGCGGTTGTTGAGATACAGCCTGGTGACAGACAGACAGACAGACGGACAGACGGACAGACGGACAGACAGCGAAGTCTTAGTAATAGGGTTCCGTTTTTATACGGAACCCTAAAAACGACTGAAGCGTTAAAGTAGCCAGTATTAAGTTGTACGTTGATTAAAATATGATTCGCGACCGTAATAAATATGTATTTACAGAATTATAATCATTATTAGAGCCCAAGTCTAAAAGAAATATTAAAATTATATGACAACCCTTGAAATTAAAGAAAAAGGTAATGGACTCCTGCTTATTACCCTGCCTATTTTACGGTTGTTGGACTACCGTTGTTAGTAACAACGGTAAGATAGGCATATACATCCAAGTCTTGGATATTGAACATAGCGACGAAATAAAAACGTGCCAACGAGCAATGAAAAGGATGGGAAACCAGCATCCATAGCGTCCGATTAAAATACAAACAAAGAAATGAAGTCATTTGTAAGAGAACCAATGCTCTAGACGCTGTCAAACATACCCAACCTCTGAGGTGGAAATGGGGAAGCCATGTAGCACGCTTAGCAGTCACAAGATGGACCCATTGAATCACGACATAGTCTGGAGCAACAGGAAGAAGACCTAGAGGACGTCTACCGGAACGCTGGGTAGATGAAATCAACACAAAAATTGGAAAACTGGATGGTCAAAGTCAAAAACAAGGTAACCTGGAAAACACTGGAGGAGGCCTGCCCGATTTATTTTGCACCATAAGCTGCTTTTTTCCCAACAGATGTGTACAACATTGCCGAGACGGATACAAGTGCATGTATTCAACATTCCAGATGGGAGTGAAGACGAAGAGGTTTCTGATGAAGATACGGAATGGAGAAGTAATCGAGGACCGAACCCTTTATATATGTCCGAGTCCATCTTTTTCTGTTGAGCCAAAACCAAAGAGAAGCTTTTCTGCATCTGTTTGGTTTTGGCTTAGAAATGCCATCTCGAGAAGTGGCATGAATCACTTCCCAGAATGGACAGATGAGCGGCAAGTCTGCAAAAACCCTGGATGCAAAGGAAAGTCATACCACATATGGTGCTTGAAATGCAAGGCCCATTTATGTATAAATAAAACAAGAAACTGCTATAAATGGAATATCATGTACAGTAATCAACATTAGAGAAATAAAATAAAACATAAATAAATGAGGGTTTTTCTAATTTAATTCCATCACTACACGTATGCAATCTATCCCCAGAATATGCTAGCAATCTTGCTATACCTCGTATACTTTCTCATTTTGAACATAAATATTTTATTTCGCGCCAGCTATTTCTGCATACAATGACATATTTGGCAAACTTGATAATAAACCTAGAACTGCATTCAATGCCATATTTGGCATTGACAGTTTTTTGAAAATATTTTCAAAAATATTAGGGATAGATTTTTTTTTCTATTTTTTATGGTCTTTCTTGAGGTCATACTACGCCATAATTATTTGAGGGATTTTCTTTTTCTTTTTTTTAACGCTTCTCTACTCGCTGGATAGATGGCGCTGAACTTGGTAAGTTACTGCAAGGAACCGAACGTCACATAATTTTTTTATTAATTAACTTGGATGTAATTTTGAGATCTTAAAACGAAAGCAAACGAAACTGTCACTCAACGAGCGTATATGACGTGACGCAATGTTTTTTTCCAAGCGTTTTGACTTTGGCACCTAGTAACGTAGTAGTCAGTTCAACGCCATCTTCAGGGTTCTTGGAAACTATGTTTTTTTTTAATACTCAAAAGAAAAACCTCTCATTATAAAAATCCATGCAGTAAGGGGTTAATAAATCTGTTTAACTCATAATGATAAATTTAATTTTAAAATGAACATTCCCAAACTTACCCAAGTGACACAAACTAAGTTCTTAGGAGTAGTTGTAGACAAACATCTAGATTGGAAAGCTCAGGTCGACCATGTGTGCAATAAAATAAATAAATTCGCGTACGCCCTTAGACAAATCAAGAAGGTCACAACTCACAAGTATAAAAACGGCTGTGATGTCTTACCAGGCATACGTTGAGTCCACTTTACGGTACGGACTTATTTTTTGGGGAAATAGTACCGACCAAAATAGAGCGTTTGTTGCCCAAAAAAAGTGTATACGAGCTATTTACGGGATTCCATCAGATGAAACTTGCCAACCTATTTTTAAAAAGCTTGGTCTGCTACCATTACCTTCATTATATCTGTATGAAGTGTCTATGTTCGTACGAAAACATATACTTAGAGCTGTTTAAAACTGTAGAGGAATTAAGCTCACGTAGTCGGCGTGATCAAAACAGCGAATGAAGAAGCTGCACTCAACGCCTATCACGGTTACGTAGCGTCTGTATTAAGGTACGGCTTACTCTTATGGGGTAACTCATCACACATACAAAGAGCTTTCATAGCGCAAAAAAAATGCTTGCGAGCTATAACTGGGGCGCCTCCATACGAGAGCTGTAGACCAATTTTTAAAAAGCTAAAGATTCTAACTCTATCTTCTACTTACATTTATGAAATAGCCTTATTTGTCAAGAAAAACTCTCACTTCTTCTCCACAGTAGCCGGAAACAATAGATTTGCAAAAAGAGACCCAACCAAGTTAAAAAACCAATTTTGTAGTAGCACTCTCCACTACAGAAACAGCTACCTTATGTCCATTAAAATATATAACAACATTCCAAAAGTGATAAGAGAACTACCACTTAATTTTTACAAAAAAAGGCTGAAAAATTGGCTTCTCCAAAATAATTTTTACACTTTAAAAGAATTTTTTGATTATAAGGGTAAATAATATGTAGATATTTTTTTTTTCTTTTTAATAATATGGTAGGTTTATTTAGTTAGATAATAGAAATGTTGTTATTGTTATGTTTTTATTTGATATTTATACATATTATTATAAGAGTATAAAATGTCCATTTTGTAAGTGTTTTGTATTGCCTATTTAGAGTTTATGTAATTAACAAGTTAGGTTTTATACCTACTCACGTGTACCTACATTAGGTTCACATTGTAAATATTCGTATGCCGCTATAAGCGGCGGATGTGCTGAACTTATCCATTACACCAACCAACTTTGTACCTACCATATCCTACGAATAAATGTCTTTGTCGAATAAATGTCTTTGTCTTTGTCTTATCAGCACCAGCACAGACTAGTACCAGAAGTGATTCCTAGAATAGCAAAATACAATAAGAGCTGTCCAGCTATGTGTGTGTGAGTTACTTTACTCTTTGGTGTGTGTATTTAAGGTGAATGCTCCCACCAGCCCGCGAAATTCAAATTTTCTTACGTTTTTTGCAATTTGCAGGCCAGTGCTAGGTTGTATGTTGATTAAAATATTATTCGCGGTTGTAAGACATATATAGGTACAGAATTATAATCATGAAAATCATCAATAAAACGCTCTAAGTTCATAAAGCTGTTAGAATTACTTTTTCTGTTTTTTTTTTTGTTCTTACACCTTTATGAAGTTGGAGGGTTGTATTGGTGATTTTGATTATTATAATTCTGTAACTACATACGTCTTACAGCCGCGAATAATATTTTAATCAACATACAACCTAGCACTGGCCTGCAAATTGCAAAAAACGCAAGAAATTTTGAATTTCGCGGGCTGGTTGGAGCATTCCCCTTAACAAATTACCAATACCGTTAAAAACGTTAAACTGCAGGCTGTTTAAGGTTAAGTTATATAAATTGATGACTAAAAACAATTTCTATAGTATTAAGCAATTTTTGGAACATAGACTCTAGTTTTTCTTTTTGTTTTGTATAATTTATAACGTTAAGCTAAGCACTTACAAGTTTGCATGCTTTAATTGTAAGCAAAACATGCTGGACCTTATATTTACTTCAACACCTTTGAATACCGTGTTTTTCGCAAATAAATATATTATTATGACTACATATCTCGGGACCATGGGGTCCCGGTCCTTTGGAAGGCGTACGAGGGGCCGAAGCCAACTCGCAGAGGCCCCTTAGGAAATTTTAATGAAATGCGGCACCAACCGACGATTATCCCCGTATGCACTATGCAAGTGCACCCAAGGATAACCCCCGGTTGGTGTAAGACTATTGCAGGATATGGAAAAATAAAAAGTTGGACTATTGGTTTGGGTGGCTAAAGTGGACTGGTTACCAAGAACTATAGAAGAACTATGACCCCTGCCTGATCAATGTTTTATATATACACGGATTATATGGCAGGGGGGTGACTTGCACACTCAATAATGGGCCCCCAGAAACGGTCGTTAGCACATAGTGACGTAGCGACAAGAGGGCAACATGTCCTGAGGTGCTTATGAGAAGTGGAGAGGTATTCCACGGCTATCAGGACAATCCCGGAAGTGCGGTCAAGATCCCTACCAGCATCTTACTGGAATACTTCCTTCCTCCGAGCACGTTTGCTCTTGCGAATATCCACTCAAGCCGGCCAACAAAGGCAAGAATGAGGTGGGAGCTCTGTTCCTCGTCATTGTTCACTCCAGCCGGCCAACAAAGGCAAGCCAGAGGTGAGGAACAAGACTTCTCCCTGAAGATAGGGTCCGTGGGGTCGCTACTGCCCAACAGTTCGCCACATGCTGCCCTGCGGATTTCTGTATCTCTCTTGGTCTGGCTCCTCACCTTAGACCTATTCCAGCAAAGTAAACTCTTCCGGCATAGGCCTAGAGTTCGGAGCGCGCAAGCCCCACCACGGCGTCAACGTAGATATACGGCGGCGGGGTATTTATTATTATTATTAAAGGGGCCATAACCTAGTAAAAAAAAGTGTACATTGTTTTTATTACAGTAGTTTTTCATACAGTCTATTTTGAATGCAATTTTAATAATCCACTTCTTGTATAAAATACAAGAAATGGACAAAATACTCTTTTGTTTTTTGTTGGAAATAAACACATAATTATTTTATGGCAGCACATCAAGTTAGTTTCCAGTTTTAGTTAGCTGACATCGCATTGTACGGGTTTTGGGTTTTTCATACAATCAGAAGTCAGCATAGACTTTCAGCCTGGGTTGCATCATCTTACTTTAACTTTAACAAACGTCAAAAGTCTGTCAAACTGCATACAAAAATCACCGGTTATGGTTAAAGTTACGGTTAAAGTCAGATGATGCAACTCAGCCTGAGGCTGAGTTGCATCATCTGACTTTAACCGTAACTTAACCGTCTATCAAAAAGTACTCTGTGGCATAGACTGGTTACTTACGTACAGTTTGATGTGTAGCCCCGTGCGTACATACCATAGGTACATACACTATAACTAATACCATGGGTAAAGCATAGAGTAGAGCCAATTGTTTATTAAATCGAACATTAATAAAGCGCGGGAGTTACAAATGGCGTTTCGGTTTGTTGCCTGGATACAAATTAATGTATCAAATTGATATTATGTTAATTTAGTACCTGTCTCGGTTTTTAGATATTTTTGTGAATCTCATTAAATTTAAGTAAAAATGACTACACCAAAAGATTTTAATAAAAGTAATGTTGTTATTCTTGTGTATCATTTATGAGTTAAAGTTTTACCTACTATAACTTTAGTTGAAACTTTCCAGTTTTCCCGAATAACGAATTGGAAAAGAGAATTATAGAAGCTTTTGAAGTATTTGACCATTCCGCAAAACAAGTTGTCGATGTCAGAGAAATCGGGACTATCCTGCGATCTTTAGGTATGTTGTAGCTACCTACATTTATAAAGACATCAGGACACCAAATGCTTATCGTCCTATTTTATTTTTAACTCAACTTCCTCTAGTCCTAGGTAACTAAATTGAAAAACTAGCACACTGTTGAAATTTCAACTTTCGGTGCTGATGTGCTGATCCGAGCCATCATCATTCTCTTGCCCTTATCCCGACGCCATTTCATCCATCTATTGTTCATTCCGTGCTTAACAGTCCGTCTACTTTGCCATCTGCATTACATTACAGGCTGTTGTCCCACCGAAGCGGAGATACAGGAGGTGATTTTAGCAACAGAAAATAAAGAAGCGACGGGAAATGTGCCGCTTTCAAACTTCTTACCCTACTTGTGCAAAGCTATGGTGGAACACAGGTTTTTGACTCTTTGTCACACTACTTATTGACCGTTTCCTTTTTACCAAGATGACTATTGGACAGCAGGCATATATAATTATTTGTATAAGCAATACTCGACCAGACAGCCGAGCCGATTAAAAAAAACCGGTCAAGAGCGAGTCGGACTCGCGCGCCGAGGGTTCCGTACCATCATGATTTTAAATCATCGGCGAGGCCTATATTCGTTAGAGAATTTTAACTGCGCACTGCGGTGTAGACCTTTTCAGTTTTAGGTCAGCGCCATCTGTTGACCGATTGTGGAACTAGTGTAACTTTTGTTGATGATTTTTGAAAAAGTGTGCTAAGCTGCGGAGCCTTTAGAGAGACATCGTTTTATTTTTCCTGTAATCTTTTCATAAACTTCTATCACATAGAATTATTTTCAGATTTTTCTATTTGCAAACTTCGGAGATAAGGGGCGGTATTTTTTATAACATTTTTCATCAAAAGTCGAAAACTACGCGGCCCAAAAAAAAAAAAAAAATTAACACGGTCCGCTCGGAGAGAACTACGGTTCTCTCCAAGCGGTCCGTGCCATCGCTATCGTCATCATCTGACGCTGAAGTTGTAGCTGATGAGCTAACTCCGCAAGAGCAGCTTATTTTATTTTATTTATTTATTAAGGTACACCAACAGCTTCTATGTATAATTTATCTTAAGTACTATACATCACAAAAGTTTCGGTCTTACACAGTCGCCAATTACAGCTTGATAACGAATTGGATAAATGCAGGAAAACCCCCAAAAATCGGTCTGATTTCGACCTTGCATAGTTTGTCAAGGTAGAGAAAGCCATGTATGAAAGCGGAGGGCATCGGGGTGTGTTTGTCATAGAAGCTTGACGACTATTTGATGTATATACTACCAACAAGTGTAGAGAGTGAGAGGGCCTTTTCGAGTGCTGGGTACTTTTGCAACAAAATAAGAAGTACGCGATCTGATAAAATGTTTACATTATCAAGAACAGCGGTCTCTTGGAAAAAAATGATTATTTTTTATTTAAATTAGTATAGGTACGGTACACAGCAGTTGATTTGATCTCTATATGTAAGTAGGTAAATATGAATCTTGAAATAATGTTCTTGATAACAGAATTGTTAGGTACCTACTAAAGGTATGTACTTACTTCAAACTTACTTGTTGTTGATTTGATCTCAGTTAGTGAATTTTTATATAAACTATTAATGTGGTCTACTTGGTATTGGTAGGTATAAATGGTTGATTAAAAAGAGGTAGGTATCTCATACCATAATTTATTTTTTTGTAGATTTTGTGGGTATCTAAGAATATTGTTTTCTTGTTAAAGTTCTACTACCATAAACAATATGAAATTGTTGCCGAAACCGGGGCTGACACCGGTTTCCGGTTTTGGGCTCTCAAAACTGAAGACCTTTCGGTTTTGCACGCCCTGTAACCTCAGACTAAGGAAAAAGTTAGTCTGAGCCTGTAACACCATTATTTATAACCATTGCACGAATAAACATATTTGATTTGATTGATGTTGAAAAAATCTTATAATTAATTGAGATTTCATATTTTTGTGTAGATTCTATCCGGCAAGTGCGGAGATGTTGTTGGCAGCGTTCCGTTATTTCGACGAGGAAGGACGTGGTTTTATCACCAAGGAGCGGTTTACTAAGCTCATGCTCGAAGAAGGGGAACCTTTTACACAGGTCAGCAATAGATTCATAACTAATGAACAAAAACAGATTTTCGAATCAACTAAGCCAAAATTGCAGCACAAACAAATTAGTTTTTAACCGAAAGTTTTTAACAAAAAGGAGATGCTCAATTCGACTGTTTTTTAGGGTTCCGTACTAAAATAGTAAAACAGAACCCTTATGGTGAGACTCAGTCTGTCTGTCTGTCACAGCTGGATATCTCAAGAACTACTTATGCTATCAACTTGAAATTCGGAATAGTTTTAGATAACGTTTGCCCAACTATTTTGCAAATAAGAAAGAAATATAAATATATATAATGTAGGTATGTATAGTTTTTGCAAGGACTGAAAGGGGGCCGAAAAATTCGAAGTGGGCTACTATTGTATGTGGGGTATCATAATTATGAAAAAGCGCAGTTTGCACATTCTCAAAAATATTTTTTTTTTTGTTTAGGACACATAGTTTTCGACTTTTGATGATAAAAAAAAATACCGATCTCTTTGAAAACTTCGGAGAAAGGGGGGGGGGGGGAGCTTTTCTCCGAAGTTTGCATAAAAAAAAAAACCCGAAATTATTTTTTGAAGTCGGTTGTTTTTTTTTTTTGTAAAAAAGTTTTTTGTAGTACACTTTGGTAGTTCAAGAATATGCTGACTGTATATGTTAGAAGGGGGGTAAAAACCACATAACAGTGTTCTGTGGTAAAAACGATAATTAATTATGTTTATGTTGACGGCATCGGCATAACAATATTCAAATCACATTATAATTACTGATTTAATGACGACACAAATAATTCATAATCAACACTTGCGACAAGTGGGAGTCCCAATGCAAGACAATTTGCCTATCATTTTCTTCGCTTCGTTTCTGCTACTAAAATGGGGTTAGGCAACATGATTCGTTGCCTACTTACCGAGACAATTTTACACAAGCTGCTCAATGCTCATTTGGACTAATGTTAATCACAACCATCCACAAGATAAATGTTAGTCTACCGTTGATCACCAGAGCTTAAGATGTTCCTTTGGCGAAAATCGACTTTTCTTATTATGTAGGTACTTAACCCTTTATTTATTTAAGTTAAGTTAAGTAATGATTAGCGACTGTTTAACCATAAAATTCCCTAGGGAATTTCAACTGGTTTTTATTAAAATCTTTGATGTTTTCCTTTGCTGCTATGGCCAACAGGAGGAATTCGACGAGATGATGCAAACAGCTCTGGATCCCGTCACTGATACCATCACTTATGAATACTACATCAACCAACTTATGGTACGTATCTATCGTTCTTTTTTTAACAATTAGACATTTCAAACTACCCCAACTCACAAACTTTTTAAGACCAAAAATGGCGTTACTCTATAGTGTAACCTCATTTTTTTTTTTGAAGTGAAACTTCTTTACGCACGCTTGACTTGGGGAGTAAGCTGGCGAACGCGTGACGTAAGCGTTACGAAAAGTGTGATCGGGCAAGGCGAACGGAAGTTAAGTGGGGGATATAAGCAAGAGACAGCAGTGCGCGCGCACATTTTCTTTCTCTTTAAGTTTCACTTCAGTCGTGTGGTCATAAGCACTCTTTTTTTTTTCTTCGTTTTTTTTTTTGAATTATAACTCAAGTTCATTTTATTATTGTCCTCTCAATTCTGTGACGACTGTGTGAGATAAAGGAGAAATAATAACGTATTTAGAAGTTGTTACGAATAAGAGGCTGCGGAGCGGACGGATCTCCGGCGCGATCTCATGGCGGCATGGAAAGAGCGACTGTCGCAACCCAGCGCAGGGCACGCCGCGGTAGCGGCGATAAGACCCCTCTTTGAGGAGTGGCTAGAGAGGCGCCACGGCGCCCTCACCTACCGCCTGACACAGGTCCTCACCGGACACGGAAGTTTCGGGAGGTTCCTGCACATCATCAGGCGGGAGGAAACGCCCGGGTCTCACCATTGCCAGGATCGCCTAGAGGACACTGTGGAGGTCTGCCCCGCTTGGGCGGAGCACCGCCGTGTCCTCGTAGAGGCGATCGGCAGCGGCGGCGACCTCTCGCGTCCGGTCCTGGTGCAAGCTATGGTCCGGGACGTAGACGTAGCGAAGGAGGTGGCGGGACGGTTCAGGGAGAGAGCCTCCCGTCTCAGCCGCCGCGGGGGACGCCCCAGGCGTCGGGAGCCGCGTGACGACTCCCGGCCACCGTAGGCGCGGGCCTGCGGGCGGAGAGTAATGGGTAGTTCACCGTCCGATCAGGACCAGGCCCGTGCCGTACGGCGCGTACGTGTGTTCCACGCGCGCCTCAAAGAGATGTCAGCATCGAGGAGGGGCCCCCCTTAGGGCCGAAGCCTGCCAGGTCAGCGGGATTGTCCGAAAGGGTTACCGCTGGCCCGGAACATAAAGGGCTGAGGAAGGAACACGGGTGGGTTTTAGTCAGTAAGAGTCTGACACTTCCTTCCGCTCCACCCAGAGCGGGAGAAGTCATTTGATGATTTCCCATCCGAAAAATAAAAAAAAAGTTAATTTCACCAGTCCTGTATTAAAACTGGGTATACCGGTATAGGTGTGATTTTGTTCCTATAAACCTGACCAGTAAATCCTTCTGTCCTTAAAATATTCCACTATTCCTAGAGGCCTTTTCTAATATAACTACCAGGGTTTATGCTTGTGTCCCGGTGACCATGTCTGTATGTTCCTGGACCTGTGTTCTAAGGAATCCAAGGCTGACATGCCTCATAAATAATTGAGAAGAATGTTATAATATCATTTTGGGCAGGGTTGAATAACATGTGACTAAATAAAAGAAAGAAGAACATAAGTTTATACATATTAAAATTTATTTTTCGGAATCGGTAACAGGTTTAAATTATATGAATAACACAATTTATGAATGGAAACCATTTTTTTTTAAATTTTTTTTTCCAATTAATTTAAGCTATCAACTAAAATTTACCAGTTAAATAGCATTTACGTAAAAGTCATTCATAAGTTACAAAAACATAATTAAAATTTCATGTTTATGTATTCATACAACTTAAAAATAAGACTACTAATAGTAGAATGAAATTATAATCAACATATTCCTATTCTATTTATAACATAAAAAAAACCTGGAAAAAATCTCGGGAATTCAAAGGACCGACCGTATAAAACATTACCACAATATCATGTTAATTAAATATTGTCAACTAACAAATTAAAATATGCTCAGTGTGAAAGTACTGAATATGGTAGTAAAATATTTGTATAGCTCCCCTAAATCTTCGCTAAACTAACCTATTTGTGAAGATCTCTTCTCTTAAAAAAATCTTACCATACAGTGACCCTATTTGGTCCTGCTTAAAATACAAGGGGACAGCAAAATCGACGCGCAAACGAAAACCATAAATTCAGCACATGATTCTTCTACACTCTAGCATAGTAACTTTTCGTCGGTAAAAAAAATCAGTTGTTTCGTGGAAAATTGTTCATGCGGACAAAATGTATAACCCAGTAAATTTATTTTGTATAACTGACGAAATATTTCAACAAAGCGGGTTTCAGAATCATATACTGAATCCATGGTAACAGGTTGCGTGTCGATGACTCTGCCACCCTGTATCTCCGACTTAGTTCTGCGAAGCTAGCCTGCTTGCGCGTCGAGTGCGTATAGCACTTGGCGTGACGTTAGCAAGCCGTGCTGACATCCGCGACGGAGTAGATCTACCCGTTGCACTGCCTTTTAACTCTCCTACTTTATCATCAGAGTCTTGTAAATTTTCCTCCTTTTTAGAGTCGTCAGAAGTTTCGGTTGCTTCCGTATTTTCTTCATCTGTCTTATTAGCTGCTTCTGAGTTTTGAGTTTCAACCTTATCAGTGCCCTCCTCTCCTTGGACCTCTTCTTGGGATGCAGTGTTATTGTCTTCAAGGTTGTCCTCAGTACCATTCTCATCAACAATTTCATCCTCATTTTCTTCATTTGCAGCATTTTCAGTAATTTCCTCTTCATTTGCAGCATTTTCAGTAATTTCCTCTTCATTTGCAGCATTTTCAGTCATTTCCTCTTCATTTGCAGCATTTTCAGTAATTTCTTCGTCATGTTTAATGTCTCCCTCTTCTTCCTCCATTTTGACATCTTTAGCTTCTGACATCTTTTCCTCATCGCCTTCACCATTTTCTTCTTCTGACTTCCTTATAGAAGATAGTAGGTCTGTTATCTGGCCATCTAAGTCAGAGGGAATAATGTCACAGTTCTTGTCGTCGTCCTCTTTTTTAATCTCTTCCTGGCTTATGCCATTAGAAGTGGCATTATTTTCACCGTTTTCTCCGTTTGATTCCTGAGGTCCATCCTTTTTGCAGATTCGTATGCTGAGCGTATTTCGTCCTGTAAAGTAATAATATAAAGATATCATTCAACATGAGAATTGTAAAGAACTAGGGCAGCCTAAAATTTAACCATGAAAAAATTTAAAAGTATTCAATAGATTGTGCCTAAACTTAATAAAAGAGATTATATCGACCTTATAACAAAAGTAACTTTACCAATAACAGCTCCATCAGCTGCCACCATGACATCATAATCAGTTTTCTCAGTGAATCCAACAAACAGCAAGTTGTGGATACTCCTGTGTTTCTTTATAGATTTTGGGTTGAACTGGCTCAGGAATCCTTGCATCGCCTTCCTCTTTGGCAGTGTAGGACGACCCATGATCTGAAAGTCAAGATTATTAGGTCAAAAAAATGATCGCGTTATTTCTATTACCCCACGCCGCCTGTGAACATCAGCAGAGATATTGCAGATGTGTTGCTACCCCAGAGAAAAAAAAAGACTCAAAGCTAATATCATTCAAACCAGAACACACCATCGCTGCTTGACGGCAGAATTATGTAAGGTGGTAGTACTTGCCCGGACGAGCTCAAGCTATCAAAAATAACCTTTGTCTGTGGCTTACCTTGACATAATAAGGCAAATTGTACATCTGGCGACTATCATTCGGAGTCTGCGCAGCAGGAGGAGTGGTACTACCAGCACCCTGGCCTTCTTTCGAGCTTTTAGTACCGTAGAGTTTAGCCGCCTTTTCATTGGCCTTCATTGTTATTGCTGCTTTAGTAGTTTGATACATCCCGTCAACATTTAAAAGCTTGACAACATACTGAAAAGAAATAGCCATAATAAAAAACCTAGCAGTGCGTGAATATCTTTCAATAGATAATTGCCAAAATCAGTGGATTTTAATTAACTTAATTCCATAATTGCCAAATGATATATAACTTACTGGTAAATATTTTTTCATGAGTCGAGGTATGATCCGCTTTACATCATACACTTTGACGGTAGTGTTCAAAAAGTCTTTATACTCTTTGTTGACTTCATCTTTGTCTTTATTTTCAGCATTGTCTTTATTATCAGCATTCTTTTGAAGGTCAATTTGTTCTTCAGATGTTTCAACATCAACATCATCACTTGATGGAGCATTGGCATAAATGTCTTCAAGCTAAAAAAATATTTCAATTAGTAGGTATCATGATAAAGGTACAATATTAAATCATGTTAAAATTATAGTTAGAAGGATAATACTCACTTTCGAAAACATTTCATTCAGTTTTCGCTCAAGAAGGCTAGTCATATTGGCTCTGAAGAAATCACCCGGATCTCCTGCAAGTAAAATATTATTTCGAGGTTCAAATTCACTAATTTCGGATTTAATTTCGCCGTTACTATACAGGGGTATTGGTAAAACATTAACAACCTCTTAAGAGGTCATTGTGCCATTATGAACAACTTTTACCATGGGACCAAACCTGAAATCGCGAAAAAAAAAATCAGCTGTTCCCTACATTTTGACGAGTTATACGAACATTGTAGGGAACAGCTGATTTTTTTTCGCGATTTCATGTTTGGTCCCATAGTAAAAGTTGTTCATAATGATGAGTACGACCTCTTAAGAGGTTGTTAATGTTTATAAAAATCATTATGGCGAAAAAGTTCGATAATTCCATTCTAAGTACTTCAATAATTTTGATATTTCTAAGAAATATAATATAAAGGAGCTGTTGTTAAAAGTTCTGTCTATCTCATATTAGAAAAGATTAGATACAATCAAAAGATCCATACTAATAGCTTTTTTATGTTTCGTAAATAGACTAAAAAAATGCATGACACATTTTTATTTATAAAAATAAACTTTTGATATATTGATGTTGGTAAAATTTAAAAAAATATGTTTACTAGGCATACAGAAAGGGCTTGGTTTATAAAAGTAAGAAATAATGAATCAATAACTACCTGACTCAATAAATTTAGTTTTCAGATTTTGGTCTGATGCTGAAACGCCGCCGGCTTCTAGAGCTATGTTCAGTATATCGGCATCAGTCTCTTCAGGGAACTCCTCTCGATAAATAGCGAGGATATCAATCAGGCTGCCGACTACTTTTCCTAACATGACGGTTCGGATACGCTCTCGCACAGCCTGTTTCATAACACGCTGTAGCTGAATTGAGCGTAACACGGTAGCGTGTTTTGGTTGGCCATCAATCAGTACCCTTATGTTTTTCATGATCGCACCCAAAGCCAGTTCCAAGCGGCCGCTAACCTGCTGCGAGGGCACGCGGTCGGGCAGCAGCATGCGCGACACGGCCCCGTCAGACGACTCGGTCGCAGCAGCCACCAAACTTTTACGTTCAGTGACACTGTGAGACGCCATTTTATTGGGAGCAGCTGGCGCTTTCTGCTTTGATACTTTAGACGGTGTGAAGTTTTTGTTTTGCGTCTTTGGTGGAGCTTTCTGGTTTGCGATCTTTTGGCCTATAGATTGCTTTGGAACCTTTACATCCATAAGAGGCCTAGGAGAAGAGAACTTTGAACCTTGGGTAGGTCTTTGGTTCCGGAAGTTCCCAGGCCCAGGATTACCCGAGCTATGTTGGTTAGATTGAGACGGATTTTTCTTTTTTGGAGGGGTTCTTTTAGGGGCACTGTCGTATTGCCATTGGTTTTCAGCTTGGCGTTTTCTGCCAAACTGATTGCGTTTTGTGGGTCCGGTTTCGTACAAGTGGGTAAAATCGCGATTGGAACCATGCTGACCTGGTTCATCATATCGCATTTGATCGTACGAATGTCTCTGAAATTCAATTACAAAAAGATGATGATTTACATTTTAACAATATGCTGAAAATGCTGTCATTTGTGGGGCATTCAATCTGATTATCTGATGGTTTGTGTAAGGGACTAATCGACTTTTAAGTTAATTAATCAATTAATCAAATGAATAGTTTATGACACTTCAGCATATTTGGCGGTGAACTGGTCTAATGAAAAGAAAACATTAGATTCATGTTCACTTCAAGTAACTATTGTACATAGAGAACATGTGGTAAATTCCAATTTCTAAAAACAGTCGCAAAGCAAAGTGTTGACTACAGCAAGTTGTTGCTTCTTAAATTCCATATACTTACACAACACACATATTGACATGTTGAGAAAGCCTTCCAAGCAAAATGCTGTGGTTTCAGTCACCACCATATCATTCTTTGAGCTTTCCCAACAGAGCTATAAATATTGTGTCATGGATGAATTTAAAAAACGTCTTAGCTGTTGATGGTACTTTCCTCAGTAAAAATTTCTAGATTTGGAATCTACCATGGAAGCAAAAAAAATGTTGTAGTTATTTTTTCATTACATAAATAAGTAAATATGACAGTTTAGGTATACTTTGAGAATGTCCTAATCTCATAGGGATCAGAACATACATGACATAACATACACATATTATTTGTTCATCACTGTCGGTGTAAACAACATCAGATCAAGAGAAGACAATGGAGAATTGACAAATTACACTTCAACAGGGAATTAAATAACTTTGTTGGTTAAAATATGGAAGTTCAATACTAGTTATAGTATCAAACTAATAATTTTTTCAACAAATTTATAGTAGGCACTAGTAGAAACAGTAATGCAGATTTTTCTAGGCATCCAAGCTATAACATGCCATGCAGGTTTAATGTGTGTCCCCTACAAATTTCCGATTGGCTGTGCAATCACTGAAGAACGGACTTCCAGTTTTTGACATTGTATTTTTATTTTTCTATGAATATCTATAACAGTCTAACCTCCTTACTAATAAACGTATTATATCCGATGAATAGTTACACACCAATTTCTCACTTTCAGTCGTCAGTAATTTGACTTTCGAAAGAAAAAGACAAAGCGTTGTGTAACTATACAGGTGTTGTACAATGTTTATTAGAAAGTGGGAAAATATACAAGTAAATCAGCAAGACGAAAACTTTGTGCCTGCAAGAAATGGTCATGTTTATTCAATTATGCTGTATCATACCGATGAATTCTTATATTGCTGCTCCATGACAAGCAACTGCTGCTGTTGCTCGATCATCTCGCGCTTGCGCTTCAGTAGTTCCAACTCCAAATCAATATCCTGGGAAAATTACATTGAAAAGTTTATATTATCAAAAGTATTTCAGTAGACATACACCTCGTTGGTCGCAAGGGCTACTGCTGAGCATGAGGTCCTGGATTTAGATACACAGGTAGAGCAAAGTATTATTTGGTTTTTAAATCAAGAATTTTTCAGTAGCATCCCCGAGTCTAGATTTGTGCCCGATTGATGGCAATAGCCTCCCAAATGTGGGTGTACTACATCTGCACCTCGGCCTAAGCCTATAGGGGAATACAAGCGTGATGCTATTTCATTACTTTTATTTGCTGTGAATTTCACATAAATAGCAAAAATTTACACTAAACAAAATCATTGATTTTTTTTTATTATCAGACAGACAGTTCAGAATTAGTGGGTGACCCAGATATTTCCTGTATTAGGGTGCTTATAGAGATCTACAATCAAGAGACATTAGCACCTAAACATAGGGGGCTTGAATCTTGCACTTAGCTGTGTAATTAAGGATTATTTACTAATGTTGGAATTTTGAAGGAAATAATGGAAATATACCTAGCCGCTAGGCAATGTTTCATAATGATTGTACTTACTCAATGTTGCTGAATTCTGCCTTTTAGTAAAAAGGTATTATTTTATTTGTAGAACTAGGCTAACCTAGTTAGTTGACCACGACACAATTCTTTCAATTGATTCGCTAACGATTCAATTGAAAGAATTGTGTCATGCTATTCACTTGGAACAACACGCTATAGACGCTGGCAACAACTCGTTCAATCGGACAATGGATGACGACTTCACCGTCAAACGGTAGTTTTTTATTGCGTTTAAATTTGACTTTACGGCGTTAAATTAACATTGTATCCGTAATTAACACGCACTTTAATATAGTGGAAGTGCGTTTTCTCAATGTAATTGAAAAATACAAGGTGGTCCTTGTGAATTGAGTAGGTACCTGTAAATGCCCGGTCATCAGTGGTCCACCGCCACCTCCTCCAGAATTAATATTACCCCGGCGGCCCATGTTGCGTCGCATTCTGTTATTTTATTCTATACTTTAACGTAGCACAGAGGAATTTCCTTGTGGAAATTCCGCAAATTATTCAAGTTGACAAGCAGTAAATCGCCGCAATATCCACCATTGAATTATATATATTACTTACTCTATGCATTGAATTGAAAGCTGTAAAATTAGTGTTGCCAAGTTACCAAAACAAACTACTCTTCCTGGCCAGCTTCCCTTGATAATTTTTAGTTTTTTTTTACAAATAAACTCGGAGACTGCAGACTATAATGCTTTTTTGGCATGTAATTAATATATCGGACAGAATTATTCTGGGCTTTAAGTCTCAAGATCATTTCGTCACACGTATATTTTTTTACAAATCTCCCAGTTTAAAGCGAATATGTCGATTCTGGCAATTTTTAACTTTGTTTTATCCACAGAGCATGTAAATCGATTTGGCTAGTGATGCAGTGAACAAACTAATCAGTTATTTTTAGTTGATTCATAAATAAGTGTAAATTCTTGCCATCGATTAAAATACCAAAAAAATTCGTGTTTTTTAAAACGTTTCATACGTAGGTATAGGAAAATACTTTTCTGTTCTCTTTTGCGAGTTGGACTCGCGCAACAGGTTCCGTACTACCAGCAAAACTACAGTTTAAATTAATTAATTAGAACGATGGACGCTGTAGCACACAATTAACGTCTGCAAAACCGGTTTATTTTGTAGTGCCTATTACTGACAGAGTAGGTCCACAAAATACAGAGAGTACAGAAGGCAATCACATGCATGTACTTCACTTTTCATACCTTCGCTCGGCGGTCGCGCTATGGTTGTCAACTTTGGCTTATGCACAAAAAACTATCGTGGTAGTGGCACACGTACCTACCTGTCTAGTTGTTTGATTTATTGTTGAGCTTATTCTAAAATATTAAAACAAAACAATAAACATAGTATTACAATACAAAAAGTTTACAGAACAAAAACATAAAATGTTACATTTGTCAATTTTCACTATCGAAAATCCCTAATAACTTCAAAACGGATTACCCTATTTACACAATTTATTTTGCCCATCCGTTTTAGACCTAAACCTATCAAATGACACTTAACACAATATTGTACACAAACAAAAAAATCATGTTTTCAACTTATATAATTGATGGTAGCGTGAATTTACCTTACAAAAAAAGTTAACTTCGTTTATACTGATTCAAAATAGGAAACTATTATATAAATCGAGCTTATATTTGCACTTCACAGACGCGTGTCTCAAGCGGATGGCACATGACACTCGCGCACGCACTAGTCCCAACCAGTCCGAGATAACGTGTCCGTGAGCGGTGTCTATGTGTGCGTTCCTCGAGCGCACTTTGTATGTAGATTGCCTTCTGTACTCTTTGTATTTTGTGGTAGGTGGGACCCTGGAGTGGCCTCGTGATTCCTTCCATAAATACCCATCCTTTCCCAAATATTCCCTTCCTTCAGGTTGCGCAGAGAGATGTTTACGCCTTAGCAGATAAAATTGAAGCGGACAGGAAAAAAGTATTGGCTGCTCAACCGAAAAGGAGACGCGCTTCCTCACTGTTACGTGTGGCGGCTGCCACTAGCGCTAATGCTATGACTATGAGTATGACGAAAGTCTAATGTGGTGCGAAGCTGGAGTGGTAGCGGTTTGTCTATACTTACACTAAATTCAAGCCAGCATCTGCTGTATTACATACTTCCTGTTTGTGATGATTTGAGTGTAAAATTATGGTTAGTATCCTTTCAAATAGTTGGCGTTGGTAATAAAAAGGATATTACAGAGGGCCCTGGGTCATTCAAAAATCAGATCACACGTTAAGGGGGAGTGAGAGAGAGGACATACGATAATGTGACATCGTGTGACACCAAGGGCGGGGGCCAATCTTAAACTTGGTGACCTCAGGCGTATAAATCATGTCCGTCACTAACGCCGGACCACCAACACCAATCGCTTCCATATTTGGTAAATAATTAGTACTCAATTGAAAGTGAAATTAGCTTTCATTACTTTTCCATACTAAATCACCGCGTATAACCCGATTTTCTCGAAAACTACTAAGATACCAATTGAGTACTAATTATTTAACAAATATGGAAGCGATTGGCATTGGTGGTCACGGACATGTATAAATCTAAAGTTTACTTCAACTCTCAACTTTAAAATATTACGAATTCTATCAATATGGATGGCACAGTCTCTCACATGCACTAGTGCAATGTGCTAATTTTTTTTATATATTTGAAATTGTCGATTAATTCTGTTATTGCCGTAATCATCAGCAGCATCAATGTTATGAAATGGGAAACAAAATCTCAAATGTAATATCATTATCTTTTTCAGGTGGAAGACGAAGTCGTGAATAACCAAGAACCGCCAAAATAAATCTCAGTTTATCCTTACTAACAACTCAGAATACTCACAAAATAGTCAAGAGAGCAAAAATAAAACCATCAATCGTTTAACAATAAGTTTGTTTTATTGTTTTAGTTTACACAAAATTGTGAGGGTAGGATAACAAAAATTGTTTTAGTTTACACAAAATTGTGAGGGTAGGATAACAAAAACTATAACTATTCTTTTTCCCGGCTTGTGATATCGCAAATTGTAATGTTAACGTTCTATCAAGGACTAGGTCACTAGGACAGTCACTTTTTGAGGTACGATATCCTTATATTTTCATTCATCTATTTAACTAATTCTTAAATACCTATTCGTCATCAGATCCACTACATTCATCCAATACAATACCTTCAGACATAAGAGCAAGGATGTCGTGATCATCTAATTCATCGTAATCATCATCAACATTATTGGTTTTATTAGGTTTTTCATCAATTTTAATTGGAGTTTTCACAGGAGCTGGTTTCTTTCCAGTGTCATTCATTTTAGGAGTAACTTGAGGTTTCTTAACTCCTTTATTTTCTACAACTGGCTTAGCAATGGTCTTATTCTCAGTTTTATTTGCTACTGCAGGTTTATTTACAGCTGCAGTTTTATTAACTACGTTCTTATTTTCAACTGCCGGTTTAGTAGCAGCGGGCTTATTGTCGACGGAAGGTTTAGTGACAGTCTTATTTTGAACTACTGGCTTACTGACGGGCTTTTCAGGCGTAGGCTTATTTACCGCAGGTTTTTCAATGGGAGGTTTGACTGGAGTTTTATTGACGGCGGTGTCATTTTCAACTGTTGGCTTACTTGCTGCGGTCTTATTTTGAACTGCTGGTTTATTCACAGCAGCCTTATTTGCAATAATTGCTGTAGCCTCGTTTTCAACGGCAGGTTTTCTTACAGGCTTTACAGCTGCTGGTTTATTTTCATTTGCAGGCTTACTAACAACAATCTTATTTTCGATTGGTTTGCTTACAAGTTTTTCTACTTTCGTTACATTCCCACTTTTACTGTCCTCTACCTTAGGTTTAGGAGGAACATTTTCAGTTTTAACTATAACTTTCTCAGGTGATATAATTTCAGTTTTTTCTTCCAATTTCTCTTCTTTTTCGTTCGTTTCTGCTATCTCATCGCTGGCGTCTTCGTCTTGTTCATAGAAACTTGTGATAAGGTTTGGCGGACATTTAGTAAACTTGTAGATTGGGGCTACAGTCACTTTTATATCACCTGAAATTAAAACAACATGATCATTACTAACTACATACTTTTCAGCTTTTCGTCTTGCGTTGGTTGACGCTATGTAAACGCTGCTCCAGCATCGATTAGACGTGATTCTATTGAAACTAGCGTCGCGTTAACGCGGCATATTCGTTTGACGAACGCCTACGTTAGATGCGAAGGTTGTTTTAGCTTTGTAACCTAAGTCTGACTGTCTCTATAATTTTATAGTTATAAAACAAAATTATAATTTTACGTACCACATCGAATATCTTTGGCGCTACAGATCCTGTCGAAATCGTTGATAGTCTTGACTTGTGCCGCAAACATGTTCACGGTTTTCTCAATACGCTTGAAAGCGGTGAAGTTATATTTCTTAAGAAATTCGCCAAGATGCACCTTTTCCGGTTTACCCGAGAATTGGACCTAGAAATACAAGGAAAGTTGAGTTAGAGCTTTTTATCGTTATAGCGTAGCACATGCTAAAATGCATGCCATGTAACAAGCATTGAAAAACTACTAGACAACAAAGGCTTGGTCTGAATCAGTCTAGGTCACAATAAAGATTGTGTCTACGCGCGGACACGGTGCTGCGGGAGACGAAAGCGGGGTGCAGGAGACGCGCGGGACGACGAGGCGGAAAGAGCCAATCAGCGCCGATCGACGCCGGCCGAGCGTCACATCAGATTAAAATCCAATGATATTATATTAAAGAGGTAGGTAGGTAAAGATGATGGTAGAGGTACTAGCGCGCGCAAATTGTTCCAGAGCAATCAAGACAATTGTTGTAGCTTCATTTAGTCCGCTAATAGCAGCGAGCAACACACTACAGATAGCTATCTCTTTCTGTGTCATACGTTCCGTATTATCTATCGCAGTAAGTACTTTGTAATAACAACGCAACAATACAGAACGTCGCTCAGTATGAACGTAGCGTATCTTTCCTTTATAATATCATTGTTAAAATCTATACCTATATTTCATACAGTCCACTAATTTAATTTAGAACACACCACCAACAGGCTGTGAATCAGTTTATTATTTAGATTATTTAATATTGCTTTTGCCCTCATAGCTGAAGTAGTAATACAAATGTTATACCTTTACGTAAAGCGGGTTGTGAACATTCAGCAACCTCTTCGTAATATTCAAGCCCAATACCTGAAACAAAAACACATTTATGAAATATTCAAAAGTAGATGTTTTTAAAGTAAACAGAATGTTACAGAGTTCTTCCCATCATTAAATCATTTTCCTAGCTTTTTCCCAACTATTTTGCGGTCGGCTTACAGTCTAACTGGAAGCAGCTGAATACCAGTATTTTACATGGAGAGGCTGCCTATCGGACCTCCAAACCCAGATACTGGTTTGTACGATACCCCTTGGTTACAACTGTGTGACTTTCAGGCTTCTGACGACCCATAACGAACGTCAAAGATCCACGAATGACGCCGGTACCAAGCAACGGCGTAACGTGTTTTTCGAGACACAGAGGGGTCTCGGTATGTAGAGATGGTCGCCCATCCACGGACTGACCGCGGCAAGCGTAGCTTAACTTGATCCATCGACCCGTGCGCTGCCGCCGTAAGTAAAAGGGGCGCATCTGAGGAAAGGGAATACAGAAAAATGAGCCTTAATGGATGCGCCTTTTTTGTTTAGAAAGGTTTATTTTTCTGTATTCCCTTTCCTCAGATGCGCCCCTTTTACTTAGTGCGGCTGTTATTACTTAAAAGTTCTTCTGTCAGTGAAATTAGGTCGAAATTGAGCAATAGAGTGATTTGACATTGAAGATAGAAATACGTAAGTGTATAATAAAGGCCATAAACAAGTTACATAACAATACTACTGCACAATTATATATACGTAACTGCTGTTAGAATTTGTTCTGAAGTATTCTTATAATAAGGAGAATGATAGGAACAAGTTCATCTATACTAATAATCAATGGTCGGAGTAGGTAGATTGATTTTTGGTACTTGTATCATAAATGCCCACAGAAAGAATAACATGGATAAGTCATTTTCCCGGAAAGTAATTCCGGTATTTCCGGATCCAATTAAGTATTGTTAATGTTGGTAGTGATTATTATTACTACTCAATTCAAAATTTAAAGGAAGGTATTAAAACTAAATTAATTTATTATTTATCTGTTTTCACGTAACGTTTCAATCCCGAAATTCCGAAGGAATGTCCATATTAATAATAATAATAATAATAATAATAATACTTTATTTTTCAGACCATGGTGCCCATTTTGTTAGTAACAATGTTCTTATAGACTAGACTAACGAGACTTGGTTCTAATATATACGTTTCGGATCAATGACCCCAATTCAATCTACCTACTCCGACCACTGCTAATAATAAAGCAGAAAAGTTTATTTGTTTATACGCGGTAATCTCTGAAACTATTATTAGTCAAAACATCTTTTTGCATTTGATAGCCCAGTTCTTGAGGAAGATTATATGCTACTCAACATCTCGCTAGGACCCCCTGAGGAGTCGAGCAAAAAGAAAAAAAGTCAGAAAAGCTAAGCGAAATACTTACATTTCTAAAGTCATCGCCAGCTTGATTCCTCAGCTTTTCGACTACTAGAGCTTCAGCTTCGTCTGATGGATTGTCCGGAAGTTCATGCCACACCTGTCACAAATAATACAATGTTAATTATACAGGGTTATTGGTAAAACGTTAACAACCTCTTAAGAGGTCATTGTACTCATCATTATGAACAACTTTTACTATGGGACACAACCTGAAATCGCGAAAAAAATCAGCTGTTCCCTACATTTATGTTCGTATGACTCGTCAAAATGCGAACAGCTGATTTTTTTTTCGCGATTTCAAGTTTGGTCCTGTCGAACGTCTTAAGTGACACAGTTCGACATAAGCAATTGTATTTCTGTTGTCTCTAATTACCTACGGCATTCGATGAGTTAATCTGGGGGCACGGGAGTGCCCCCACCAAGTCGAGCGAAAAGGGGCACGGCCTTACCATCCTTTTCTCGAAGCAGTTCAGGCTATTTTCGATACCCTATAACTTCGTGGTGGATAAAACTAGAGACCTGAATTTTCAGTTTAGGTTTTCTCAATGTAAAATCAAACAATTTTATTTGAACACAACAGCTACCTACAGCCACATAAAATCTCTAATTAAATTATATTTTTCCCGGGATGTCTGGACAACCTTAAATTTGTAGCAACAATAATGTTATTGGGAAATTCGTTGTACTATTTCGAATTAGGCGTTTGGCACACTGCACCGCATTACGCAGCGGGGTGCGTGAAACGGCCCTAAATTTCCCGCATGGAAGCGCGTTTTTATTGAATTTGTATGTAAAAAATCACGCGCGGGGGCACGTTATCTGCGTCCCGCTGCGTAATGCGGTGCAGTGTGCCAATCGCCTTACTTGGAATCAGTAAAGAGTGTGGGTTTTTACCATCGACACGTTAAAAGAATATCGTTTTATTATTACCTTGATCATAATATCTCGTAGTTCAGTCTCGACCATCCTGGTCATACGCGCGTTGAGTTCATAGTGTCCACCCTGTAGTGGCGGCTCCACCGGTGCGGACAGTGGAACTGACTTCTTTTCCTCTTCTTGTTTCTTTATTTCCGCTGTTTGTGAGTATTTAGAAGATTTATATTTTCGAAGGTAAAAACAAGGGTACAACATTATTGTGGTCGATCGACGTTTATCGACACATTATTATTCAAATTTGTCACCTCATAATAATTATAAAGTTTCTAATTATGTCGCGAATTCACGATGCACGTTGCACTCTTACTTTGACGTGTTTATTTATCA
This sequence comes from Mesoligia furuncula, assembly GCA_916614155.1. Lineage (NCBI taxonomy): Eukaryota > Metazoa > Arthropoda > Insecta > Lepidoptera > Noctuidae > Mesoligia > Mesoligia furuncula. Next base: position 14,951,227 of record OU744815.1, on the reverse strand, counting down.
ACTACAGCAAATCAAAACTAATTTTTATAAGCAATACTGGGCTGTGCGTAATGAGGACCAAAACTAAAGGTTTAATTACATAATTATACTTACGTTTTCGAGAAGCCCCAGGTATGCTTTCGGGTGCTGCAGAACTTTTAGTTGGCCCTTCAGAAAAAACAAAAAAAAACAATGTTAAATAAGTAGATTTTATTTGAAACTAGCAGCGCCCGCGGTTTCACCCGCGTAAGTTTCGATCCCGTGGGAACATCAGGATAAAAAGTATCCTATGTGTTAATCCAGGAAATGGTCTATCTATGTGCCAATTATCATCCAAATCTGTTCAACGGCGCCGGCGGGGTTGAGTAACAAACATCCAAACATCTTCACAAACCTTCACATTTATAATATTAGTAGGACTAGCAGACCCGATACACGTTGTCCTGACCATTCATACAAAATTCCCATGGAAATTGCACTTTCAGTATTTTTATATTTTTCTTTCGGTCAAAACCTGATTCGGACTATTGCGAACATTTTTAAACAACATTTTGCCAAATCGGTCCAGTCGTTCTGAAGTGATGCGCTTACCAACGAACAGCATTTTATTTTTATTACATAGATTTCTTGGCTGGTTTCCACTAAAGCCGGTCAAAATAATGCAAACTTGTTGTTTGCTCCTCTCCTTTATACATTAATCAAAACGGCTCTTTAAAGTTGGTATATTGTCTGTAACGTACCTTTAACAACTTTAGCCTCTTTTGGGATGACTTTCGATTCAAGCTTGGGAGGATCTGCCCTCCGCTTTAATAATTGTTGAGGCCTCTGCTTCTTTGGACTCGGAGCGTGCTTCTTCTCTGTAACAACGAAATGAGATTACAGGAAAAAGAAAAAATAAGCTAGAAAGTAATTAATAATGCACACAAACCGCTAACCAACCCGCACTGCGCCCGCGTGGTGGATTACAGCCCACTCCCTCTCGAAGAGAGGAAGCCAGGTCCCAGCAGTGGGAACATTATAGGCTGTTTATGTACAACCGCTTCAGAAGACTTGTCGTTTTGAGAGAATAGAGAATTCGCTAAATTATGGGTAACCAAATTACCATTCGCAAAATACGAAAAGATCATTCTAGAAACATCGAAAGACAAATAACACGGGCTTCATTAAAAATAGCTGCTACGAGTATGCATAGCAGTATAATGTACCTACATCCGGCGCACTTTCGGCAGTGCAGGTATTTTTAACACACGCAAACTCAAAATTAAATACTGTTCATACATACATACTTATACTGTTCATACTTAGAAACCTGGATGTAGGAAGAAATACCAATAAGTATCTACGCAAATATTAGTCTGAAAGAAAACTGCTGCAACACATTGTGATATCTGCGAATAAGATAAGGTTGGTAAAAGCTTCTCCTCATTCAAGATCTATTATTCTGCAACAGATTGAAATTGAAAATCCTGCTGGCCCTGCGTCGAATATGTGAAAGAAACAGCGACAAAGCAAAAATTGACTTTACAATGATGACGATATCGAGTACCTTGGATTTTTGACCGTCCTGAGCGAATATCTTTAGCAACACCTTTGGAGCCTCGAATACCTTCGATATCATTGGGCCACAGTCTTCTTGAAAAAGTCGGTTCATATAAACGCCTACTTGTAAAAAGAAAGGCATAATTCACACAACCACAAAACAACAAAAAAAAAAACTAAATTCAATCCAGACTTATGTCTTGGGAACTCCCATGGTTGGCCGAACTGAATTACAAATTGCATAAGAATGGGGCGCACCCTGGGTACCACCTTGCTAAACTTTTTACCAAGGCAGAAGCTATAGGTATAAGACGAGAGAACTAAAAATTACCTAATATAAAATAATTTAGGTAATTTTTTTCCACATATCGAGGTGTTTCTGGGCCTCGTTAAGTCCTAGGAGAATATATGAGTCGTCACAGACAAACAAATTGGAAAAAATACTAGTAAAGCCTGCCTCCCAAGATACAGGATTTTCTAGTTTGGGGGCAGGGTACTTAATTCTTATAGGACTTTTTGTATCCAACCTCTGTAAAATCTATTTATGTTTGCATAAGTTCGTTTTGTGAATAATTAATATTATAATTTATTTATTGTCTAACGTTTCCATTAATTGTATTTCTATTGCTAGCTCTACAACCGGCCACGAGAGTGTGGAAGATAATAGCCCAATCCCTCTCTCACAGAGAGGACGCCTGATTCCCAGCAGTAGAAAAGTTACTGATTGTATGAATGCTGTTGCTTTTAATACCAAAATCAGTTATGGGTGACAGCCAACCTTAAGATATTTGCGAAGAGAGCAGAATGACCAGTTTTCGATAAATTTAACTTACCTGATTTGTATCAGATTACACGATGCGAGACTTCCGTACATCAGTTTTAAGTGATTCACAAACTAGGAATGGAATACATGTGTAGCGGTATCTACAAACACCACATGCGAACTACGCGTCTTACCGACGCGACGTCACACAAAATCCTGCATCTCGCAAGCAGAGTTTACCGTGCAACTAGCATAATACAACGGCCCGACATGAATCAACGGATGGTTGCCCGCCAGACACAACACCCCTCTGGTTGGAGTATCCTCCCTTTTCTTTGGAAGATGAGTGAACTTTACATCCTGTTCCTCATACTTCTATACTGGTGACCCCTAACATGAACGTCAGCGCAGCCTTCGTGAAACTACGTGACGTCATAAACATTCCCGCAAGCTTTAAAGCGGCGAGTCACCCAGCCAGCCAGCACCCACGGCTTCAACGGGTATCCGGGGACCGCGCATACCTGGTCATCACCCTCAGCCTCATCAGCAATCTCGGCACAGCATACTGGACTTTTGGCCTATCCATTTAAACAAAAAATTGAAATCGATTTACAACTGCCGGAGATATCGTGCAACATACATACAAAAACAATAACGTTTAGGTAAGTACTTGAATTTTCACCAGTAATTTTTGTTCAAATACCAAACTACTAAATTGATTTCGATGAAATTTCAATGGGACTAATCTGAAAGTACAATATCCTTTTAAATAAAAAATATTTTTGCAAAACGGCTTATAAAAATAACGGAGGTAACAAAAATAAAGTTAAAAAAAAAACCGAATTGAGAACATCCTCCTTTTTTTGAAGTCGGTTGAAAAACCAACTACAGACAGACAAAAACTAAATATGACATTGTACTTCTGCATAATTTGTTGTTGGCTTCGGAATACAGAAAGCGTGGCGGCATTTATGTAGGCCAGCCGGTTGCAAGTGCTGAAAATGTAAATGCAAATGATATTTGGGCCTTACCGTAATATATATCCGTGCACAATCTTCGGAACCCTGTATAGCATTCTGAAATTTCGGACTCTCTGCAAGTTTTTCGTTGATTTTCCATGACGATTCAATTCAAAATTTAAGCCTTGTTGACGCCAAATCTCTATAAAAAGAATCAACAAAACATAACAAAAATAAAATATTGGTTAATCAACAACAAATAGCAAAAACTGGATGTTTGTCTGAGAGATTCTCGACCATACCAGAAATTTAGATGGTGATAACTACATCAAATATGGCACTTACCTCTTTTTACCCGACTGCGAATAAGCCCAAAAAGGAGGGTAACGTTTTTCCACCTGATGCATTCTGAGACCAGCAATCCATAACAGTTAGAACTGGATTTGTAACTTACAAATGTAGTTGCGGATATTGCCAGAAATATTCGAGATTTTCCGACAATGTTCGATTTCATAACGATGTTACTTCGGAGTTTCCTTAACACCATTTACAGTTAAACCCCCTTGCACACTTACAAATATATATAATATATGCAGCATTTAAACGCTCGTTACGACTTTTCAATGGTAAAAAAACATGAATTTCTAAGTAGTATAATTATTATTTATTGTAACAGCAATATCTTCAAACATACTTTACAGTGACACAAATCCATAGCGGGTTCTTAACAAATTCAAACTAAACTACAGCATTACGTGTAAGTGCAAACAAAACAAAATATTACCTTCCGAAGAAACTTAATCTAAACAAATAATGCTATCATCAGAATCGGAGTCTAAATCCATGTTAGCGATGTCGTAACTGTCCGTCATTTCTGCCTTATACTTTTCAATCAGCTCCTCTAACTTGGAATGAGAATACTCAGACTTAAAGTACGCCGTGTGGGACTTATTCGTAATATCGACATAATCTAACTGATACTTCATCTTCGACAAAGTCTCCAGGGAGTCTAAATCTACTTCTAAATCAAACTTAGCCTTGTTTTTCCTATCAGGTGTAATGTGGAGAGGTTTCCATAAATGGAAATTGATCCCCTTTACACCTTGGTTACTTTGCTTTAACCTCTCTGCTACGGTCGCAGGATTTAGCGGATACTCGTTAGGCACGACAACACTCATTCTAAAGAATCGAGTGTTCTCGTCTTCAGCACCCAAAATAACTATAGCATTGCGGTTTACTTTACCTAAATGTTGACTCAACAACCACTGTTTTGTCTCCGGATTTTGTGGGACTACCCCAAAACAGTTTGGAGGGAAAAATCCGTATTTCACAAAATCCGTTTTGGACGTACCGTCCTGTTGATGATGTCGGAAAATATGATATATGAGCACTTCTTTAATTTTACGCGCTTGTAGAAGAGTGATACTTTTGCAACCTTTGAGAGTTATTTTAACGAGTGAGGGATCGTAAGTGAGCGACGCCATGGGTGAGTTCTGTATGGCTTCCGAGATGACGCCGAAGTCTGCGGTGCCGGGCTCCTTGAGCCCCGCGTCGAACACGTCCTTATCAACGGCGACCGCTTTCAGAAACACGTTCACTTTCTGCAGTTCGTAGCTCAGCATCATTTTGTGTTTTTCGAGAGCGCGCGCGGACGACGGCGGCATGTCAACGTAGAGTCTGGTTCCTTTCGCAATGACGATCTTTTTGACGAACTTCCATTTGGCGATGTTGACGCCTTCGAGGCGCTTGTTCTGCAGTTTGAGTTTATCGAGCGGTTCGATGTTGCGGGAGCGCGAGTGGCCCGGCAGCCACACAGCCGCGCGCTCGTACCAAAGCTCCTCTTTCGTATACACGATGACGCTGAACTCTGTGAACCCGCTAAAGTCTAAGTTGACGAGCCAGTCCCTGGTGCTATCGTCTGTGGTGATCAGCTCGTAGCGATGCGTGTTCTGCAATCCTTTGAGGGTGAAGTCGGGCGCCCAGCCCTGACCGATTTCGGTCTCTCGTAACATTTGAGAGATGAGGAAGTCTTTCAAAGAGTCCGCCTGCCTAGCTGTAATCTGTTCGAAATCGTCTTTGCACAAGTATAGTTTGTGGCCCTCGTCCTGTGGTTGTTGCTGAGCGACTGGTTGCTGGTAGGGCTCGGGCATGAACATTGGATTCTGCGGTAGAGTTTCGTACGGGTGAATAAATGGTGCCGGCACCATCATAGGGACCATGCCGGGGTTCAAAGGCGGCGGGACTCCGAGGATCGGCAATGTGACCACTTCTGGTGGAACTATATTCATGTTCCATCCTGTAAAATTTTAAACATTGATAACTTTGGAGGCAACGATTTCACCACTTCTAAAATTCGAAACATCGAATAAAGTAAAGAACAAATACAACATTGAGTACACAAACTTACTAGAATCACTTAGTTTGGGGCGCGGAGGGTATTCTGAAAAGATGGAAGAGTTATGTGAAGTCTAAGTTTATGATTAGAAAATAATTAGATGAAGATATGATTAGTTCCTACCTGTCTTCATGGGGGGGCTCTGAGAACGACGGGTCTTCCTGGCAGGAACCTCCGACAGTTCTGTGAAAATATTAGTCATGTTAAAATATTTACTACGCTTCGCTTTAGCAATATTATAGTGTTGAATGATTCTTTTAAATTGAATTCTCTTTTTTTCAGTGTCATTATTATAATTAGTTGATCATTACTATTCCTAACTTTGCTAACCAGCTTTCAGAAATTTTTTACTTGTTACATAGCAGAATGCAAATAATTCATATTAATTTAACTTGCTTAGCAAGTTTAGCAAAATTAGGAACGACAAACCAAACCCCCTGTCATGTGATTTGACAAAGTTTAAAATTCAACTTTCTGAAACCGGGAAAACCTCACGTACTTCGTAATGATAAAAAATAAAATATTACCAGACATTGGGATACGAAAGTTATGAAACTTACCTGGAGCCTGCCTCTTGATAATTCTGAACTGGCTGGGAAGCGAAGACATGACTTCCTGCAATATCTTCTCCTCTTCTTTAAGGTTATACTTCGCTTGGTACTTGATAATTATCTCTATGAACGACACGTCTTGGTCGCCAAACATATCGAACACTATTCTTGCAACTGCAAGCTTTAATTCTTCGAGAACTCGATTTCTCTGCTCCCCTTTGAGTTGTCTATAGTTTTCGTGTCTGTCGAGAATTTTATTGCATATTTCTTCAATTGCTTTGTCGCGTTTGATTCTGACGGAAGGGCAGACGGTGAACCGTTTGAGTCTGTCATCGATGCGGTCTCGTTCCTTTGCGTAGTCGTCACGGCGGTAGTCGACGCGGTGCGGTCCATCATCCCGCGGTCTATCGTCCGGTGGTCTCTCGTCCCGCGGCCTATCATCACGTTCCCGGGCTCGTAATTCTTCCTCACGGAATCTGTGTCGCTCGTCGTAACGCTGCGGTTTTTCTTCGCGTTCCCTCTCGCTGGGATGACTTCTACTGCCTTCCTCCTCCAAATAATCATGCCTCTTTGACAATCGGCGCAATTCTTCAGCCTTCTTTTTGAACAGTAAAGCTCTCTTGTAGATGTCATCGAAATCTATATCGATGTTCGGATTAGCTGGTTCTTCTTTTCTGCTATCGTGGCGGGGGGACGGTCCCCTTCGGCGGTGGTATTCATCTGGATGAGGGCGTTCTTCATGCTCTCGCGGTCTGCGAGCGGGTTCGTATTCTTCTCTTTGCGAATGCGGCTTACGTTCAATTGAAGTTTCTCGCCGACGGAAATGGTCTCGGTGTTCAGCTTCATAATCTTCGCGAGGGGAGTACTTGGGAACTTCTCTTTGAACGAATCTCTCGCTATGAAGGGGGTGAGGTACTGGTTCCCTCACTGGTATCTCTTTAACAGGTCGGATTTTATCCTCGATGAACGGTCTTCGTTCAGTGTTTTCAGGACGTCGTGCGCGCGGGTCTTCAACTTTCTCGAAGGGCGCTCGGGGCTCCCATACAGGTACATGTTTGGTTTTGTCGGGTTGATCTCTTTCGGGGAAATTCGGGCGACTGGTTCGGGGGTAGTCGGTATCTCGTATATTCTGGCCGGGCCAGGAGGGCGGCGGCGGGGCATCACGTATCTCGGGGCTGCGACGTTTCTCTAACGCCCAGGAACGGCGCGGGGAGTGAGACGAGCGAGGGGAGGGAGAGTGCCTCTTGTAGCGGTCTCTTAGCGGAGATCTGTCGCGTCGGATCGGCGAACGAGATTTCCTTTGCGGCGTCAGGGTGCGTTTTGCTTCCACTGCAGCGTCGGGCAAGCGATCTCTCATCTGCATTCTTGCCATATCGCGTCTATCGTCGTCCTGTTTCTTCATGGGACCGGCGGCTTCGTCCCTCTCTCTTTGCCAGGGCGAGATCCTTGGCTCGGCTTGCCTCATCCCCGGATACTGAACATTCTCGCGGTTATCAGGCCGGTATCCACCTGAGTACATAGCTTGGTTTGATGCCTGGAAATTGAAATTTAGTTTGCAAACACGTAGTTGAAATAGAAATCAAGTAACATTTAAATAGATAGAAATAAATATCAAAATGGGACCTTGGAGTAATAAAATTCTTCCTCACTTATTTGTCCAAAGTCCACGGAATTGCTACTTTTATAAATCATTCTTGTGTACCTTTAGTTTATGCTTACAACATTTTACAAGCAAAAATAAAAGTTATATTTTCCACCTGATCTGTCCATTTATGGTCACCCAGTTGTCAATAGTAACATCGAGGTTTGTCAAAATCTTCATAGATCTTCATAATACTTAGTGGAAAACAACGAAAATTCATCATTATACATCATCCTATATATCTTATTGGGGTCTATTACTGAAAACACATAAAAATTGGACTCGTAAATGCGTCTTTGAAGCTTTGAATCTGAAAAGATTTTTAAGTATTTCCTTCTTAATGGAATCCGTTTTCTGCATTGAAGTTTTGCATTCACAATTCACATCTGAATTTCACGTAAATTTTGAGCTTGATAAAGTTTTATTGATGAACAAATTGATCTGCATGCTGCCATCTTGTGCCTTACCATATTCACATGAATGCAATAAATAATTTCTGTTGTGAACTATCATCTTATGTCAAGCCTTCTACATGCAATTTATTTCAGAACTCCTACAGAAATAATAGTGAGCCTCCAATAATTTATATGTATAGTTTTGCAGTTTTTGCCGACTGTTTTTGTGGACTTTTTCTATATACGGCGATTTTCCCTATCATCGACAATGGTGATGTGTGCTACTATGACCTGAATGCAGATCTCTTCGATAAACTTGACCTTCTTCTCAATAACTGCATTCGATTCGTTTTCAATCTGCGTAAATATGCGTGTCTCCGCGCATCGGCGGCTTCTCAAGTGGTTGCCTATACACCAGCGCAGAGAGCAAAGGGCGCTGCCTACCTTGTTTTAATTTCTTGATTCTCCCTCTTCCCATGTTATCTAGCCCCCCCACATTTCAGTACATTTGCGCCAACCACAATAGAAACCTATGGTCTTCACACAATCGTGTTCTTCAATGTCCCAGTTACCGCACAGACTTCATTCACACTTCCTTCTTCGTTCAGTCTATCTCTTTGTGTAATGCGATCCCTCAGGAAATCAGGATGGCAACCAACCGATTATCCTTTAAAGTTTTAAGGTTCGCGAGCACGTTCGAAAGAAGCTGGCAGTATCATCACAACAGTAATGTTTTCTCATGTGTTTGTCTTATGTTTGTGCTTATATTTATATATATAAGCACAAACATAAGACAAACGTCCCTCTAAATTTAAAAATATTTAAGTATTCCTCAATTTTTCACAATAGCTCCTATATAGTTTGTCTTCCCTAACAGTTTGTCTCTGCATGTCTTCTTTCCCTAATAGTTTGTCTCTGCATCACCCAAAGTTTGACTGGTAGAAAATGCCTATGGCATTAAGTCCGCCTCTGTACATTGGTGTGCTTAAAGTATTAAATAAATTGTAACGACCCTGGGAGACACCTTGTCCAGCAGTGGACGTCTTTCGGTTATTCAGCCGATGATGATGATGAAATAGGTCCCACATTATTTTGCAGCATTCTTATTAGTCTCACAAGAGTCATAATTAGCCAGTTCGGCTTGCTGATTGTGCTATTTTGTGCGGTTTACATAGTTCAATGACTCCTTTCATTACATAAAGAGACCCGTCCGTCCGGGTCAGCAGGATTGTCCGAAAGGGTTACCGCTGGTCCGGAACATAAAGGGCTAAGGAAGGAACACGGGTGGGTTTTAGTCAGAGTCTGACACTCCCTTCCGCTCCACCAAGAGCGGGAAGGGTCATTTGATGATTTCCCAACAAAAAAAAAAAAAAAAAACCTGTCCTTGCCTCGGATAGCCCGTTAACCCGTTGGCCGCGGCTCTCATTCGTTCATCTTTAACAGTCGTTACGGGTAGTCAGAAGCCCAAATGTTTGACAGCCAGTCTTACCAAATATCGTCTTACCCAGTAACTGGGTTGTGGAGGTCAGATAGTCGCTCCACGTAAAAGACTGATATTGAGCTGTATCCGGTTAGCCTGGAGTCGACCCCAACATAATTGGCAAAAGGCTACGCAGATTCGATATGGTTCAATGATTCTCTGAGAATAGCTTGAATCTTATTTCTGGACAGGCCTTGCTTTTTGTAATGTTTATTCTAGCTATAATTTGAAGGTTTTCATATTCTGAACTTGCAGTACAGGCGATACGGCAAAATGGGCACGCTGCGCGAGATCTTTCTTGTAAAATATTTCGTAAATATCTTTGTTATCTGCCGAATAGCTTGAACACAGTAATCCTATATTTCTGTCGTCTGATATGTTTATCATTAAATAATATTTAATTTCTTAATCCTCGTTCACTTCTGCCATTTGACGCCATATCAATATCTTGACTTCAGTTTTCTCGAAGATAATCAACATTCTCAAAGCTCCGAAAAAGAAAACTGTTTGCGCTGAAGACGAATTTTCACATTTTAAGTTTTTCATAACAATTTTCTTTTTACACAGTGATCCCAGATGTTTATCCAGTTAATATTCATAACTCGCGTTTTATGTTTATAAAATTATTTATTTGCATGTGTCGAAGGAGAATTTAATGACACTTCATGGGCACCGTCCTTTATCCTAACTTATTTAGCGTCGGCTCAACATGTCTTCATGGGATTGATGAAGCAGCAATGTAGAAGTCCAGCGGTTTAACCATTTGACCGCCACAGTCATGTATAGATGACAAACCAAAATGTGCCCAGCACGCCACGGTTCGACTACATAACAGACTTTGACGCCGAGAGCACGTTTTTGATTTTTTGACGTGTGGTGGCCCAAAAGTTAATGATCTTTCTGCTATCTTCATAATGTGAAAATCTTTTGAAAGTCTCAGCTGTTGCCAAGATATATTTGAACGTTTCTGAACTGCAAAATAGAGCCGACTATGTTTTATTTTTAAATTCAGTTGTAGATAATTTTAATGCTCATCATGTAGATTTGTAAATAAAAATATTATATTTTTTCTTCGCAACTGCTTTTCTTCTACACGAATCCTTTCAGTACACCTAAATGAGAATAATGGCCACTCCGAAAATAGGAAAACATAATTTATACGCGTATTAACAAGTAGAATTCTTGTTGATATCAATTTGCACAACAAGACGATAAAACTATTAACATTTTGAACACATTTTCGTAAACATAAGTGTTATAATAATAACGGAATATCTCCTGCACATTATAGGACATTTCAAGTAACAGCAAAACGTTCAAACTATCCAAAAGGGTCTCAGCTCGAAATTAATAAACGTTACTTAGCACAAACTTTGACTTAATACTTAACACAAACTTTAACTTAATAGTCTTGTTCAAAAGTAATTGAAGAAAATGTAACATGGCATCCACTAAACGTACAGTATTTTTATCTCACGAAGCGGCGCGCGCTTACTTGTGGTTACTAAGTATACAAACACGCTGTGAATGTGTGCGTGACTTCACCATTGTCTGGGATAGTTCCAAGAGCTCCTGCGCTTACACAGACATTCACATCACAGCGTGTTTGTACAAATGGTAACCACAAGTAAAGCGCGCGTCGTGACATAAGATAAGAAGCCTATACCTGTAAATACAAATTTGTAGTGCCATCTACAAATCGAGTGCTTTGATTTGATTATTTGAATACTGCAACCCAAAATTCCGTCACTCGTGAAGTTCATCACATTTGTGAAGTTTCGCTAACAGATTCAATTTGACCCTAATCACACTAAAATGAAATGTACTATTATCTTGTGCAGGAGGTATAAGGCGGTACTTACATGGGGAGTCGGCTCGTATGCAGGCCGGATTTGCTTCGATTTGTCTTGCCCGTACTTGTCCAGTTTGTCGGGGTGAAGGCGGTCCGGTGAGTACCTACTTGAAAGGATTGTATCTGTATTAGTTATTTCATTCTGTTTCATGTCGAGGAATGCTAGGTGCACACGGCGAGATTTTAATCGGCGGAGACTCGCTAGCGATTTTAAAATTTCACGTCCACACAAAGTTTTTGACAGATGTTTTTTTCTTTTCAAACTTAGGAGTAATGTGAAATGCAAATACTTTTAAGATTTAAATGAGAAGCTCTAACTATCACGTTTTCACAACTAACAGAAAACCTTTGAAAGTTAGGGTTTAGCTATTTTGTAAAACTAATACGCGTCTTGAAAAAACTCCCTATCGATATTTTACGAATGGTCTACTTTGCACTCTGCCAGTCAATCATAAAGTACTGTATTTGCATTTGGGGACGCGATGGTAAGAGCACATTTATAACGCTAGAAAGGGCGCAACGGGCGCTGATCAAAGTCGCACTAAAAAAACCTTTCAGATTCCCCTACAGACCTTGTCTACCATGAATTCCAAGTCCTCATGGTAAGACAAATATTTATACTACAAGCAACGCTTAAATATCATGCAACAATAAAAAATCGGCCTGAATACAGGGATATGTTAAACAAGCACGTCTTCAGAGTACCCATACCAAATGCTAAATCCGAACTAGGCAGACGCTGTACCCATTTTTCCCATCCGAACATTTACAATAAAGTAAGCCAAATCTGCGACCTAAAAGACTGCTCAACCTCCACCTGTAAGAAAATCCTAACTTCAGCTCTTTTAAAATTATCATATATGACGTCACCGAAGCTTTGATATAGCACCTTTACACACATACAAACACCCCCTCACTCACATACACACACACGCATACAAACATGCACACACCCCGACAAACACACACACACACACGCACCATAGTACAAGACTTAGGTTAAACCAGTACTACTTTATTTTATGATTAGAATGTTTTATTTTGTTTTAATTCTTAACTTTTTTGTAACTATCTAACATCCTCAAACTGTAATCATTAACATTGTAAAATTGCACTCCAGAGCCACAAGATACAAGCGATGCTTAGTTTGTGGCTCACCGAATCCGTCACATTGTATTTTTACTTTTTGATGAATAAAACTTATTATTAAACTTATTAGTATCAAACGAAGGGTAAATTTTGAATTGTTTCAGATTTTACATACTTATTACATATATTCTTTTATTAATTATGTTGCTAAACATAACAAAAATAACAGCGGATTTATAAATGTAAATCAACATTTATTTGTGTGATCTACGACTACACAAGGTTCATTTGGCGTGGCCAAAATCGGAACTAACGCCGCCGCTTGACTATCTATTAAAAAGGGCCACTAATTTGTTTAATTGAAGAGTTTAGTAAACATACCTGGCCATCCTCTGCGGGTCATCCCTTCTTCCGGGAGAGGCTCTGCGTGGTGGAGACACCAGGCGCCTTACTGGCGAGGTTCTCTTGTGCGGGGAATCGCGGCGACCGGGGTGGTGCGGGGCGGGGTGATGGGCTGCTATACGACGGTCTAGCGAGAAGAAGAATGGATTTTGGTCTTACATACTGAGTTTCGAGTTAATTCTTCCTTACAAACTGACACCTCCCAATGCCCCTTCAGGGGGTAGTTTAGAAAAACAAAAAATGCCAAACTTCATAATTTAATACAAACAAATATAATACAAACAAAATTCCCCTTTTCACCCCCTTAAAGTTTGAAATTCCAAAAACCCCTTTTTACTGGATACCTACTCTTTACAAAGAACACACCCTCCAAAATTCATGTCTCCAAGTCCAGCGGTTTAGGCTGTGCGTTGGTACCTGAATTTTATAGTATAATTATAGAAGACCAAATCTGCATAAAATTATCAAACACTTACCCGGAGACACTCTTTTCCCAGGCGGAGAAAATTTCCTCGCAGGAGGAGAAAACTTCCTCGCAGGCGGAGAAAACTTCCTCGCAAGTGGAGAAATCCTTCTTCCAGACGGAGAAACTCTCCTCCCAGATGGAGAAAGCCGTCTTCCGCTTGGAGAAACCCGTCTTCCGCTTGGAGAAACCCGTCTTCCAGTTGGAGAAACCCGTCTTCCCGGTGGAGAAACCCGCCTTCCTGGCGGAGAAACCCGTCTTCCGGGTTCTGGAGATATCCTCCTCCCGTTAGGAGATCGTCTGGGCGAGAAACCGCGTCTCTTTTCATACTCCTTGTAAGTTCTATCTTGGGTTTCTGGTCTTATTGCTTGAGCCTTAGGATCTCTAGCATCCGGTTGAATATATTTCCTCTCATCGTACTGTTTCTCGTAGGGCGCTGGGCTTGGCTTTGAGAACGGGGCCTTTGTTGGCTGGGGTCGAAAGAGAAAGCTAGGTTAGAGAACTTGAATGTTGACTGGTTAAGTTTGAAAAGGCTTTTAAAGTGTATTAGGTCTTTGAAACATTGATTTTTCCAAATGGAAACAAATGAAAAAAATTGGCATTCCAAATATTGCAGGTAAAGACCATTTTGTCTAATCATTCTGAACAACTGTGCATTTATCTTTTCAGAAGGAAATTCTTTAACGCGGTTTGCGTTTTGACTGGCAGAAATCGTCACGTAACGAAAAAGTGTGGTGCTCCCTCGGTACGACTTTTCTCTCTTTCTTTCCTCTCATTCTTTTTTTTATATACGAGTTTATGTGTGCGTGCGAGTATCGTGTAAGGAACTTCGTTCCTAACGGGGGTACACCGAGCGCACACGTATTTTATAAAAGTTTTTAACAAAAATAAAAACCGACTTCCAAAAAAACCTTTTGCCACCGACTTCCGAAATTAAAGTTATTTTTCACTTTGTAGTGTTTTTTTTTGGAAGTTGGTTTTTTTGTTAAAAAGTTTTTATTTCTCGCTTTTTAGTGAGTTTGTTTATCACGTATCTAAGTTACAATAGCCTAATGTCAACTTGCCCATCGCCTTTTACAAAATATTGCTTTTCCCGATGCAGGGACGTTAATTGTTGAGGAGTATTGGTATTCCACCATCAGCTCTATTCACCATTCGCATTGTGACTAGCATAAAGTGCTTAGCAACCATATTAAAGTAATCGAATCGCAACCCGTAAAATAATTTTTATCGAGTAGTTCCGGTGGCCATCTGTGGTCTTCTTCATCAGTTCCACTTCACCAAATGGTGGTTTCCGAGAGCAAATGCACGAGTTACTATAAAAAATACCCAAATCGCTATATGTGTGCCTATAATATTTGAGGAGTTCTCTCAATTCCTCATGGATCCCATCATCGGAACTGGATTTTGAAAAAAATGGGACCAATCTGGAAGTATATCCTATTGAATAAAAAAAGAATTTTCCAAATCGGCTTATAAATGACGGCGTACTGAGGTAACAAACAAAAAAAAATTGGAATTCAGAACCTCGTCTTTTTTTTGAAGTCGGTTAAAAATATTGTATGATTTGTGACAGCATGAACACAAGTGAAATAAAAACTTGATGTTTATTATAGCACCGCATAGTAAAGTGTATTTCAAATAAACTTGCGATAAATGTCATTCAACCACCCTGTACCAAAAAGTCCAAATAACTTACGATAGATATCGTTCGTCATACAAAACTGTCGCTAACATTGCATCGGTTGAGTTTCATAATACCAAACACGGAGTAAGTCAATGTTTTGATCGTGTTAACGACACTGCCCATACATTTTTTTCGTATGGTTTGGAAATATTGGGATACATTAGTAGAAGGAGGTGAACAAACTTTATCGCAAGTTTATTTGAAATGAACATTAGGTATTTTTTTAGTCGTCGTCTCTCTCGGCTATAACCGCAGTCACCTTCAGTTTCATAAGAAATTGAACGCATGAATTTTTTGGCATAGTGATTATTACGACTTGACAAACATCGAGATTTCTTTATTATTAAAGTAACTTTAATATTTTATGCACGTAGACACCTTTTCGAATAAAATCTCTAAATTATAGTGAAAATCGCATCAAAATCCGTTGGGTAGTTTAGACAAACAACGCGTTCGCACAGACAGACACGAAACGCGACTTTAAATTTATAATATGTGACGATTACCTGCGAGTGCCACGGTGATGGCGCCGTCGAAGAGTACTGTGACTGATGCCCGCCCGGCCCCGCGTGACCGCCAGACTGACCCCCAGGGTTGGTGATATTGTACTGCGTCGGTCCTTGGAAGTTGTCCTTCATTATGGTCAGCTGAAACAGTCATTTATTAGTCCAAGGAGGGACAGCCATTTAGACTTATACAAGGTGTAATACATGAGAACCTGAAAAGGGGTCGCGAAATGGTGGTGGTGGTGGTCGAATCACGAAAAAAAAAACCCTTTTTGTTATGGAAGCATAAATGTATGGAGTACCAGTTTTGTTTCCGCGATTTCACGTTTTGTACTGCGTAGTGTTCATAATGATATAATTATGTGTCACTAATGTTTTCCCAAAACTCTATTGACACATTTTTAAGTTACAACCAACGTTTCGTATACTATTTATTTCACAAACAACTCATTCCGCAAATGTTTTATTATATAAACACTCGCTTAACAAACATTTATTTGGCAAATGCTTCCCTTTACAAATGTGTCCTATGACATTTAATCATAACATTTTTCACTTAATATTTAGATTCTTTTGAAAAAATCACGTATAAACAAAATATCACTATATGTATAATACATTTTCTAGACATACACATTTTTTTTTCTACAAAGTCATCGTGACGATAGCGAATTTTCGCTCTTGCATCCTATGTCAACGGAGCCCCGCTTCGCGGGGCCTCTATTTCTGTGTAAAGTAACCTAACCTAACCTCGGGTGCCCTTCGCTCGCTCTTGCATGATACTTCGCATCGCCTATTGCATTCGTTGAGTTCGGTTGCGGTAACAGTAACGTAAGTTAAAAACGAAAGAAGAAAAGATAATTCGGAAATAATTCGGAGTATTGAAGATCGGAATTGTGTTTTATAATAATTAAGTCAATATGTAAAACGTTTTTAATCCAAACGTTGTTTTAAGAGATAAAATGAATAAAAACCGGGCAAGAGCGAGTCGGACTCGCGCACCGAGGGTTCCGTACCATCATATGTTTTTAAATGTTCATCGGCGAGGCCTATATTTGTCAGAGAATTTTAACATTGAGCACTGCGGTGTAGAATATTGCAGTTTTATGTCAGCGCCATCTCTTGACCGATGTTGGAACTAGTGTAACTTTTATTGATGATTTCTGAAAAAGTGAAGAAAAGGAAAGGGAAGTCGGGGGACTGTCTGTGGAACACCTTCTATGCTAAGAGGTCCCCCGACTGCCATATGAATTTATCTGTTTTAGTCTCGTTACCTAGATTCTTTAAGTTGGGGGTTTTAAAATTATTTGATCCTTTTCCAATTATTTACATTTAATTTTATTATATTTTTGTGTCGGGGTTTTTAAATTTTAAATTTAATTTTTTTATTTTTTTCTGTTATCTTTACATAAAGTTCTATGTGATAGAATAATTTCAGATTTTTCTATTTGCAAACTTCGGAGATAAAGGGGGAAAGGTATTTTTTTTTAAACTTTTTTCATAAGTCGAAAACTGTGCGGCCTATAAAAATGAAAAAATATTTGAGAATGTGCAAACTGCGCTATTTCATATGATACCCCACATGCCCTAGTAGCCTCACTTCGAATTTTTCAGACCCCCTTTCAGTCCCTGTTGCAAAAAATGTACACATATTTTTATTTCTTTCTTATTTGCAAAATAATTGGGCAAACGTCATCTAAAACTATTCTAAATTTCAAGTTGATAGCATTAGTAGTTCTTGAGATATACATCTGTGACAGACAGACAGACTGAGTCTCACCATAAGGTTTTGGTACGGAACCCTAAAGATGAATTGTTTGTCAAATAACACGTTATTAAACAAAAGTTTACCTGGTAAATATTTTGTAAAGTAAATTATTTGGCAAACTTGTTGTATAATGATGAAATGACAAATCATGTTTTTGCCAGTCATTGCTTGTCAAGTAAAAATTTCTAAATTAATTTTTGGTGAACTGACAGGGCACCTTGTACGATACTACAATAACTCCTTTTCAGGTTTTAAGTTACAACTTGTAAAAGTGTGTGTACTGGTTGAAATAAAAGGTATATTTCATTCAGATTTTAGGGAGTGCTTTAATATCAAGCCTAGACAACAGAAGAAATCTAGAAAATATTTAGAGAAATACAAATAGAAGAATGGTGATACTCACACTTGCTGGTTTCTCCTGCTGGTAAGGCTGGCTTTTTAGGTAGCGGCCGTGGATAGGGGGGTGTGTCACGCTCGTATCGACAGTCTCGATGCTCCTCAGAGACGAGTGACGAGTTTCCACTTGTCGTGTGGGCTGTGAAGTTTCATCTTAGTTACTCAAAAATAGTAGACGCAGTATTTGTTGGTTCATATTGCTGTTGTAAATAGTACAGCTAGGGCCCATATTTCGACCACCTAAAGGGCTTTTAAGATCCGTGGCATACCAACCCTGTCCGGCTATTTTTTGTTTTTCAAAGTGGCTGTCACGCATGTAACCGAAATCGATAGATGACGTCAAAGCAATCAGAAAACATTGTAAGACCAAAACTCGGTACAAGTCACGCAACGAGTTATGAGCGCTGACCTTGAAAAAATCAAGCGAAACAAACCCTTATTACTAAGACATAAGGGTTTGTGACGTTTGTTTTCTTCAAGGTCAGCGCTCATAACTCGTTGCTTACACTGTAGTGTCACGTTTCCGAGGAATCGACGTTCAATGTTGATCACGTGACATCCATACCTATTTTTTTTAACTTGCTTACATCTTGTTGCACAGATGTTTGATAACTTTAAACTTTCAGAATAACTATTTCAAACATGGGGAACGTTCCCTTACTGTTGGTGGAACAGTAACCATCTAACAGCCCCCTAACCATTCACACGACTTATACCTTTAAACTTAGGGGATATCTGTAAAAACGGGACACGTTACACACGGGGTGAAAAATAAGAGACATAAGTTGGTTGACGTCAGCCCAGATTCAGGAGAATTTAAAGAATGATTAAAATTCCGAAATATTCTACGATTTTAAGAGTGAGTTTCTGGAGCTCATCATGATGAATTAATTCCCCTCAGATCTCAACCAAAGTAATACATTTATTCGAACAGTATTTCAAACTTTAAATTAATTTTATGCGTTCCGCTTGCTTTTTGTTCAAATTTACATCGCAACAGAGCCTACGCAACAATGCAGAAGATATAATAGTGTATAAGTGTGTGTGCAAAGCCAAGTGCACTCTCTCTTTCCTCACTCTCATAGTCCGATGGAAAGCCAATCTGTCACGACGGCACGCCAGACGGATTTTCATGCTTTCCGAGGCACGGAGATGTCCACCGTGCTGCTACTGAGAATTTCGTGTCAGAAAAACTCAACAACTTTTTGGCCCGGGCCGGTATTTGAACCCGGGACCTCGTGATGCGTGGCCGGATGAGCTAGCCACTAGACCAACGAGGTAGTAGGACTATATGTTCCATCGAACACCTCATCCATCGCTTTCAATCAGGCGAGATCGAGGTCAAGACCAGGCCCATTCACTTATAATGATCGGTCCAATATTTGCAACTAAACAGCTCAGCACTTTTGCCCGCGATCATTTTAAGAAATACTTATCGTAATTATTACCAGTTAGGTTCGTGTTTGGCGGTGTTCGACTACCAATCGCGTAGTATTCAATGTAACTTTCTTATCAACTATCGAACCATATCCTATGTTCCTACTACTGGGACACAGACCTCTTTGTGAGAGGGAGTGGGCCGTAATCCACCACGGGGACCCAGTGCTGGTTGGTGGTGCAAAGCAGTGGTCATGAAATAATTTACACAAAGTGCCTGGGCTCGAACCTGCGACTTAAAAACTTAGTAAGTCGAGGCCGTTTCCACTGGGACACCACTGCTATCAACCAAATGGCAACCAAGCCAGGATAACGTGCTGTACCACAAGCGAGCACTACAAATACAAATAACAAAATAGGAAATAAGTTATTAAAACCAACGCACCTTAAGAATGAATATAGGTGGTTCTTCTTATGATGGGTGATGAGAACGACTAGGACGAGTCTTCTGCTCTTCACAGTAGTGTTTTAGAGGAGATGTATGGGATAGGATCTGATTCTGAAGCTTGGCGTAGCCTATGTTTGCTTATTTTTTTTTAAATATAATATTTGAAAGAAAAGAAGGAAAATACATTTATTTGCGGTAAACATGACGCAAAAAAGAACGTGAACACAAAAAAAAAAACAAGCTAGGGGAAAATATGCGTCATACTGTGCAAAACGGCCATCGCAGCATAATGCTAAGACCAATGAAGAGATTTGTTTGAATGATAGGGTATAACAATTTACATATTTTCATACTTAAGCATTTATATTTTATAAATAATGTAATAAGGAAACTAAATACGAACTTAATGAGATTATGGATAAGATTGGATCAGTTAAAAAGGAGGTCCGCCTTTTTTTTTCTTCCCGGACTTTTGCCCTTGGTTGGTATTACCCGAGAATTGAAACCCACCCCCCTTGTTTTTACCCTTACCAGGAGATGGCTTTTTATTATGTTTGGGATGAGGGCCACCATTACTAGCAGATCCACCCCGTCTTTTATTCTTTTTTGGATTCTTACTGCCACCGAAATGATTCTGCTGATTACCACCGCCGAAATGTTTCGGTTGAGAAAAACTTGGGGCATAAGAGGAACCCCTTGGGGGTCCATGCATTGCTGCTGACGTCGATGCAGCTGGCACAAAACCCATTTGTCCCATGGGCCCCATACCCATTGGTCCCATATGCGGCATGCCCGTTGGTCCCATAGGCCCCGTACCCATTGGTCCCATAGCCCCCATACCCATTGATCCCATAGGCCCCGCACCAATTGGTCCCATAGGTCCCATAGGCCCAATACCCATTGGTCCCCAAGACCCCATACCCATTGGTCCCATGGGTCCCATACCCATTGGTCTCATGGGAGCCATGTCCATTTGATTCATTGGTGTTCTTTGCCCCTTAGGCGGCATACCTTTTCCCTTGGGTCCCTTACCCTCTTGCCTCATGGGTGCGATATCCCTTATCCCCTTACCCTTTTGCCTCATAGGCAGCACACCCTGTTCAGCGGGAGCATTTTTATTATTTTTTGTTCTGAGTCTGATTTTTATTTTTTTTAATCCAAGATAGACAAAATAGTTTCTCTCGGCAAGCTTTTCAGCTGATACTTGATCGATATTAAAGATTACAGTCTGGCCAGCTGGTAAATCTGGTTTCTTGCCCGTTATCCACCAGTCGGAGAAGTCAAGTCCCTGATTTTGAGATTTAAGCATCCTAAGAATGGCTTCCTCATCCAGAGTAGGATCCGGTACGTACGCAACTCCGATTACAGGTTTAGGTAATAAGTTGGAGATTTTAACTTGCGCCCCCTCCCACAGTTGGAAATACGGCAAGTGCTTTTCTAGCCATTCTACCGTCTGGTCATTCGCACAACTGAGTACAAGGTAACCAGCCCGTGACGAGCAACCTACAAAGCTTGGACCATTTCCATCCGTTTCTGCGTCGACAAGTTCCAGAATTTTGTCCTGAAGTTGTTCAATTTTCTCTTGCGACATAACTCCAAGCTCATCAACAAGGCGAATACGAATGGCCGGACCAACGGGCCTCTTTGGGGCTGGGGCTCCCGGGATACCATGCCCTTTCAGCCTATTCACCTTTATCGCCCTCGCTTGCCTCTCAGGGCTCATTTGTCGTAGAGCAACCTCTCGCGCCTTCTGTTTCTTTTCTGCCTTAGCAGCAGGATACTCTGGAATCTGATTTACACGGATTTCGCATAGTTCTCTAGCTTCCATGAAGGTTTTTCCTTGCTTTAACCAAAAAAAGAGCCGCCTTCTCTGAGCACCCGTTAGATTTTTGATATTTCTCAATTTCGCTTTTTCCCTTTTTTTGGCTTTATTACTGAGCGTGGTAGGCTCACCGGGGCCCTGTTTCCCTAGGTCATTTGGGACATCCTGAGACGTTTCGTCACAGGTATCATCAGCCGAAGAAGGTCTAGGGCAGTCGTCGTCGGTATGAGGTGATTTAGGGGCTTTTGGCTCAGGTTCTGCTTTTCTGACCCAGCGGTATCGGGGATTTGGCTACCAACAACGGACAAAACAAAGTTATAAAATTGCCACGATATTTAAAGGCGATGCGTTTCAAATAATTTTTTACGTCGTCGAGATTTAGGGAATAATATTTTGTGTGGAAAGTTAACGAAATGCATCACCTTTATCGGTCAAAATTTTGAAGGTACGGCACATAACAACAAATTAACAAATTCCTTTCAGTTTTAAGCACGAATTTCTTTTACATTTTATAAAGGACTAATGTTTAAAGACCCAAAGAAAATTAAGTTCTAATGTCCATTTTAAAACGAATTAGATATTTTATTTGGTTTTGATGGAATTATTCGCTGAAATGGACAAGATAGAGTTCATATTACTTCATCTAACATTTAATTTTTACTTGCCCATCGCTGGATGCTTTTATCCAATTTTGATTTTGAACATTTTGGAAAAATACATTATTATTTATTCAGTTATACTACTTTTCGGGTTTCAATAAAAAAAATCATGCTATAATTTTGGTCAATAGAGGCGCAAATTTTCCTCTCACCACGTAGCATCCGCGACGTATTTTTGAATGCTCCAAAATGTCAAAAGAGCTGGCTGACCAGAGAAAAATCGCTCAATATGTAATTTGTTTTTTTTTTAAATCAATTACTGGCATTTGTTTATTCTGATTGCTTGATATCAAACAAATATTGGTTTTGTTCGGAATATAAAGAAATGTTAAGATTGTTTATTTGTTGAGCTTTGATTTTATTGGAGTTATTGATAGAATCGCCTGATTTATTTAAATAGGTACATTTAAGACTACGCATAATTGAGCTGTCCAGCATTGGACTTCTGTAGGCTGCTGGATCATGATGAGCAGATGGAAAACGCTAACCAAATAGGTACCGCTGAATATCAGAATTTAATTTTACGCGGAGCAACGGATGAAACCGTTTCATCTCTGCGGCCCAATTACTGGGAAAAAAACCGTAAACCAGAGGTATTACGGTTGTCAGGATTCCGGGTTTCTGACTTCCCGTGTTAAATGTCATACGTAATCGTAGTATGACAGCCGGTATTACGGCATAACGTGCCCTTTCGGACACGGAGGGGTGTTTGAAAAGCTGATACGCCCATCCAAGCCTTGATCGCTACAAGCGTGGCTTGACCCCTCAAATGGATTGGCGTGTGTAGAATAATTTACATTTATTTCCACTTACACAACTATCTACTTTAGTGTCATGCAGTCTAAGTTAATTTTGGGTGACTAAGAATTTGTTTAAAAAAAAAACCTAAATAATATTTATTTGCAAAGGAACCTGAACTTTGTCATGTATAGCATTGAGTTAGTGACCAACCACAACCCGTAGTGAAAACCCAAATTTGACATTTAAAAAAAATCTGATTTTTAATGATTGTATAAGTACCTATTTTGTGACAACATCTTGAATTTATCTATTTAATTTTAAGTAAATAAAACGATGATTCTATTCATATGTTAATATGTGCAGTACTTACCGGCACCACTTCAGGTACATTGCTCTTTGGTGTGTACCCATAGCCTTGGTCTGCGGCTCTGCCCTGGTTGAAGCCAGGCCGCGGGTGACCTTGATGTGGCGGTTGCTGTTAATGACGGATTGTATTAATCAGTTTGAATTATACACTCAGCGGCAGTAAAATGTGACACAAACCCTAAAACTACATCCATACTGACAGGTGGCTTGTTTAGCGCCTAGAGCCTAGTGACATAACATTGTCATCTTTATTCAGATGTAAGCAACAATCTTTATTCAGATGTTAACACTTTCCGGGACACTTAACGCCCCTCGACGTAATAACAATAAAACTTCTATTGTCTCGTGTGTGTCCTTCAATGTTTTAACATCGTCATCTTTATTCAGATGTCAACCCAACATACCAGCTAAACCCTGATTCGTCAAAAATAAGAAATATAATAAATTAACCACATCTATCATTATTTGTCTCAGATTAGGACATGTTTGCTCTCCAGTGTTTTTGGCAAAACTACGCATCCGGAATCATTACCTTTGTGAGTGTGGTGTAGAAGAGGGTACTCTTGAGCACATATTTTTCTCTTGGTGTAATCTTTTAGTCCCGCTATATGATATTCTCCCCCCTAATTTCCCCAGACCTATTAATATCCCATTCCTCTTAACACTCGTTGATTCTCCATCAATTAAAAAAATTATATTATTAAATAATATCAAGCTCTAACATAGCAACCCATAGTGGTGGTTCATTGTGTTCGTCCCATAATAAAATTAATTTGTGTTGTCTGGTTATTAACAATTTATCATAGTAAATATAATTATTGTGTTGTCCTTACAGGCTACTCAAACAGATCCATTTATAATTAAACCATACTCAAGGCAGTATAACCGATCAATCTCAGCGCTTCAACCTTGACATTGGCAGAATCATCGATAAAACGATGGAGCCATTATTATAAAAATTGGAATTGGAAGTCACTAGGCGCTGGGCGCTAAGCAAGACACATCACATATGTATGTTCAATACACGCCAAGCGCACATTGCAGCCTCTCTCAAGAATTGGGCTAAAAAATGCAAAAAAAAAAAATTCTTCCAGAGATTGGCGAGTTCAAACAAACCTTCAGCTTTATTATTGGAATGGTACAGACGTCAGCACTTTAAGCTACCCGTAACTGTCAAATTTTCACCAGAATTTGATACTGAACGCAGCGATTTGCCTCGTGTTCCGAGCCACACTAAAGTTTGAATCACAGTTACCTGTTGTCCATACGACGTGTTAACATTAGCCTGAGGAGAATTAAAGCCAAAAGTATTCTGTGGCACTTGAGCCACCATTGGCGCATTCCATTGGTTCCCGTTTCCGCCGCCTGAAGCCCATGGTGAAGGCCTATTCATAGAGTCAATTGAGCCTTGGGGCCCTCCAGTCACATTTGGCACACCATGGCTGTGAGGCCCTCCTTGAGATGGTCTGGCTCCATGGGACCCAACCGACCCATGTAATCCACTGGACCCGTGAGCTGCACTAGACCCGTGAGTATGGCTATGAGGCGCTTCAGGGCCACGAGCCCCTTGGTTGTTATAGTCATTTGAAGGTTGACTCATGTAGTCATTTCTGGGTACATTGGAGTAATCATTCCTGGGCTGGTTTTGGTAACTAGGTCGGGATTCGAAGGTCTGCTGAGGTGGTAGGTTTGACTGAAAAGAGAAAATTATGTAAACAAAAAAGTCCACCCGTTTTAGTGACTTTAACATAACTGGCGAAATGTGGATTATCTGAACATCCCTTTAAGTGATAAATAATCCGAGGTCCCTTGAGATCCCACTGATCTAGGTTACACTGTAATAATGTATAATAAAGGGACATGAAATATTTGATTAATCAAACATCTGTACATTGGGCAACCATGAAATTGCGTAACAACTACGTAAATATTAAGAGAAAAAGCTGTTCAAATAACATTTAAATATTCTGGAATTTATAGCCAACATTGAATTGGAACAATATAGGCATATTAGCCCTAATTTACTCAACTGGACTTTGTTTGAAAAGTAAACGTTTATGTCGTAAGACTTGCAAATAATATGGTAATATAACAGGAAAACAGTCTATTGGATTATGTAAATTTTTTAATAATCTTGCTGAGGGATTGGGAACCTTAAGTCTAATACTCAAAATTATTTTTCTCTTGCTAAATGTTTATGTTGTCTTACAACCATTTCGGTAGTTTGTTAGTCTTAAACTACCTTTGAGAGCTTTATCTTAAGGTTGAAAGTAAGTTTTGGCGCAGTAACAATGTTTTGGTATTGGCTACAGATCGGGGTATTTACCTACCTTTTGTTAATAAGTAAAACAACAAATATCTTTCGGGTATTTTATTAACTATGATTAAAATTATTACATAAGTAATAATTATTACATAAGTAATAATTTTACTACAGCTACACATCGACGGTGAAGTATCAATATCTAATAACTACAAAAACATGATTTTACAGGAGGCAAAAAAAACATTTAATTTCTAGTTTTTAATATTTGAATAAAAAAGTTACTTATATTGAAAAAATTGCAGTAAACGCTAGTGATGATGGTAATGATTTCAATCAAATATTTCAGGTTAGGGATATTATTTTGCCTACGAATATGAAATAAAGTGAAAATCGCAAAAATGTTAGTTATTAGATATTGATACTTCACCGTCGATATGCAATGCGGTACCAACTACTGCACCAAAAAATTTGGAGTTAAATTATTTTATTTCATGACTTATTTTTTAGATTATCTGATAAAGAAGGATTAAATATACTTGCTCCATAGAACTCCACATAGCATCACAGCTGTATAGGTCTAATGGTGTATGGTACATCCACATTTCTCCATATTATATGTTTAAGTCACATTTCATATGGTCTAGCCTATACACACACACAATAATACACAACCTATTACCATAGATTCAGGATATGATTTTGAACCCCAACTGTACCAAAATTTGTCGAAATAAAAAAAAAAAAATTTGCTTCTCCATACATTTTGACCATGTAAACATTTCTACTAGGTATAGGGGCCTAGAATCATGTGTTGAATTTGTGGCTTCAGTTTGCATGTCGATGCCACCCTGTATTGTTATTATTAAAAGCCTATGATGTCCCACTGTAGGGTAAAGGCCACCCTACTCTCTTTCTCCTTCTCTCTATTTAAAGCTGCTAAGGTTCTTGTTGAAGGAAACCAGGTCCTCTCATCATCTCCGTATATTACTTTATTTTAATTGTCATATTGTGTAATCCGTACCGTCAAACGGGGTGAATAGGGATGCAGGGGTGAAACGGGACGAAACTTTAAAAGCGATTTTAACATAATATAGTTTATTGCCAAAAAGGAGTCTAATGTGTTTATTGCATTATAATCACCGATTAAATGTACTTTTCGGCAACAAACTGTATTATTTTAATGCTAAAATCCATTTTAAAGTTTTGTCCCAATTCACCCTGTTTGGTGGTATATAAGCTTATTTTCATTGTTGTTTTATTGACCGATAGACCAAACTAAGTTTACTGGTAACTCAAGGTATCTACAGTGAGCTGTTAAAGCTCTCCTGATACACAAGTATCTTCATGAGCAACTGCCACAGTAAAGACGTAGCCCTACCCCACATACATTGACTCCAACAATAATCCAGGTTTTTAAGCCACAAAAACAGTCATTTAACTGATAAGATATTGAATTGATACCCCAATGGTATATCGTCGTTGATAGTCCAACTCCGCGTAACTAACATTGTTAAATACTGCGAATGTACACTTCCGCTAATTTTACAGGAGGGTAAAATAACTAAGTTTCTAAAAAACTAATAGGCCAAAATTTTAACGAACTTGAATATAGGACCGTTTCGTTCTCCTTAATCCAATATACTATTTTTAAAGTCAATATACCCAATAGTTTACTTACAAAATCACTTACGCTGTTTAGTTTCAAACGATTCTGGTTCATAGACAGTACTTACGCGAAATTGTAAATGAAATAAAATAATGCCAAAACCTTAATCAATCATGTATTAAATAATATTAAGTGTTTAAATGGCTTTTAGTCATTAATATAAATATAGTTATGAAAGAATACAAGATAATTATCTCGTTTTGTCCATGTTCATTTTAAGACCCACTCTTTCGGAGGCTCTACTGAGGTCATCGAGCATTGTACTGAGGTCTTCCATAGTCTCAACCATGACTACGATATCGTAGGCAAACCGAAGGTGAGTTATGTACTCGCCATTGATATTAATGCCAGCCCCTTTCCAATTCAGAACTTTGAAAACGTCCTCCAGTGCAGCGGTGAACAGTTTCGGAGAGATAACGTCTCCCTGTACTCACACCTCGTTGCAGAAGGATAGGTTTCGAGATCTGATCCTGGAGTCGGACTGACATAGTGGCGTTTTTGTACAGACACTTCAGCACCTTGATGTACCGATTGTCGATGTGCCAGATCGACTATTTTACTACGACGACGTTGAAGAGGTTGCAGTACAGCCCATGTCTCTATCGAATCAAAAGCTTTCTCGTAGTCCACAAACGCTAAGCAGAGAGGCAGTTATACTCTTCGGTCTTCTGTATAACCTGTCGCAGCGTATGTATGTGGTCTACGGTGCTAAAGCCTTTACGGAATCCGGCTTGTTCGGAAGGCTGGAAGTCGTCTAACCTGCGCGCGAGACGGTTTCTGATGACTCTCGAAAACAGCATGTAGACATGGCACAGAAGTGAGATGGGCCTATAATTCTGTTCCATGTCTGTGGTGTTTTACCCTCCAATAAGGGGGAACCAAACAGCTTCTGAAGGGCCTTATGAACGGGTTTTACGCCAGCCTTCAGGAGCTCGGCCGCTGCTTCAGAGCCATCCTAATCTCGTACAGGCTGACGTCCGAGATGTCTTCGGTATAGTGTTGGGTCAATCTAGCTCTTAGGTCGTTTGCCAGATTCGTAACGGGGTTACTTGTTGACGTTTATAACTGTCTATAGAACCTCTCGGTCTCTCAACACCTCAGGTTTGGCGGATATGATCCGGCCATCATCGGTCTTCAGTTTCGTAAGCTGGCTCTGCCCAATAGACAGATCTCTAGCAACGAACTTTGAGTGTTTATTTCGCTCTATCGCGTCCTTAATACGGCCTGTATTAAAACGGCCAAGAGACAAGATCGCTTTTCAAGGACTTAGAAATCCGTATATTGAGCTGCCGGTAATTGAGCGCAATCTGAAGACTGCAGGATCCTCTCGCGCCTCTACTTCATGAGCCGTAAAGTAGGATCAGAGAGCTTCTTTTTTGAATTCGTACGATGGATCTTGAAGATCTTAGACCCGATCGTATAGACAGTTTCCACGAACCCATCGCTATAATCGTCCACGGAGCTCCCTAGGCATTTGAAACGATTCTGAAGTTCGAGCTGAAAGCTCTTGGGGTTTTGGATGTGGATCGGTGCTGGGCGGAGCGTAGACTTGATCAATAGAGGTCTTTCCAGCTTGATATTTAAGTTCTATGTGCCTCTTACCATGCGGTGATCACTTCCGGTTTTCACCGCGTTGACATAATGAAGTCAATCTCAGTTTTAGTTGCACTAGTTTCAAGATTGTGGCAATCGTTTCGTAGTCTACACCCCAATTTTATTTATAATAAAGTAAAAATTACGTGACATACTTAGATTAAAAATAATCCAGTAATTACTTAAAATTTTCAATTTTTACCCGGAGCGTCACATAAACACTGCACAAACAAATAGAAATTGGCCCGGATACGCGGCTTTCGTGCCGTAATTTGTTCGTCGAAAGATCCGCGGTATTGTTATTTTTGAAATACTCGTCTTCATATTGGACGATTCAAAAAATTGGCATACAGGTCGACGCCAATCACAAAAAACTGGCCAAGTGCGAGTCGGACTCGCACACGAAGGGTTCCGTACCACAAGGCAAAAACGCCAAAAAAAAAAACATGTTTGTTGTATGGGAGCCCCCCTTAAATATTTATTTTATTTTAATTTTATTATTTATTAGTAAAGTTAAAATACAACTGAGTATTTTGTGAATATTTCAAGTGCCTACCTGTTGCCATTTTTGATATCGAGCAAAAAAATCGCATTTGTTGTATGGGAGCCCCCCTTAAATATGTAATTTATTTTGTTTTTAGTATTTGTTGTTATAGCGGCAACAGAAATACATAATTTGTGAAAATTTCAACTGTCTAGCTATCGCGGTTCTTGAGATACAGCCTGGTGACAGACAGACGGCCAGACGGACAGACGGCCAGACGGACAGACAGCGAAGTCTTAGTAATAGGGTTCCGTTTTTACCCTTTGGGTGCGGAACCCTAAAAAATCAAAATGAGATTTCGCGGCTCTAGGTAACAGCCGCGAAATCTCATTTTTGATTTTTTTGTACATACGCGGTTTTGAACAATGTTAGTTACGCGGTATTGGACTATCAACGACGATATGGCAATTAACTGTGTTTTCAGACGATGATTGGGATCTATGATTAAATTAAACGAAAATGTACTCACGGCAGCTTTTCCTACTGGCACCGCTTTTAAAACAAAGTTGCCGGGCATTCGGTAGCCGTCGAGGAATTTTATTACTTTGTATCCCTCGGTGTTATCGGTGAGGCCGATCCTGACTTTCTTCGTGCCATCAGTATCAGTGACCAGATTATCAAGGATAAAGTCATTTATATTACACTCCTGTTTTATCAAAATCTTCACATCTTGGTATTTTGTCTGTAACAAAACAATTTATATGTAAAAATAAGTAAAACAATATTTAGAAAATCACAGGTTATCCTTTAGAAAAAACGTACTTTAGCTGGAAATCCATGAATTGTTATCATCATCTTGGCAGGATTTTTTAAATAATAAATTGGTCAGAATTCAACGCATATCCTGAGATAATATATTCAGGTAAACAATTTCAATGAACTTTGCAAATAATTGACAATAATTGATTTTGAGTAGCAAAGCGAACATTCGCCATGACACCAAACTCCACAAAATCACAGATTAATAATCAAGCAACAGCAAGCTACACAAACAAAATCCATAATTATATGCCTAGCAGAAAGACACAGCGTCAGTATGAAGAAGCTGTCTATGATTCTGGCTTCTAGGAGCATAAATATTGAAAAACATACCTGATTCTCTATGGATTTATGTTGATGTTACCTTCCATCTCCGGCAGGGGGCGCCACCGTTAGATCCGGCGTCCGACCGTTGAGGTTTTCATAGCGTTTATGATTTTTGTCGTGATAGGAGCAAAGTTTTTTCTCAAGTTGAAAACTGACAAAAACTTATTGTTCTCGGTTCGAAAATAGTGCTAAGTTTTAGTGCAGTGTTGGTGTTGTATATTCGACGGCGAGTCGGTAAGTAGTTACCTTCTATTATGAGCGGCGAGGATTCCGTTCCTGAACCCGTAGCTCAAATCGCTGCTCCGGATGGAGGGCGAAGAGCTGTGAGCTCAAGCTCACCACAAAGCAGTTCCTCGTCTTCGGAAGACGAGGAAAGTTTTGCCTCGCCACCACCTAACAAAAGGTCTAAGCGGCGTAGGTCCAAACAGGTCGGAACCTGTTCGGATCCTCGTATGGATACCCTCATAAACCAGGTTACGTACCTATCAGATTGCGTAGCTCAAATGCCGCAAATTTTCACGGCTATTAGTACAAACTATAATAATGGCGGCCGTTACGATTCCGTAAATTCTAATAATTGTAATCAATTTTTAAATAAACCACCAATGTTGTGTAAGCCACCTAATAATAATAACGTGTGTTTGGGAGATTTAAAAATAAGTCTTGACGAATCTAAAATTGTACCCGTAGCCGATCCAGCAAAATTAGCAGAGTTGAACAATCTTCAACAATTTAATTCACAGGCCTGGAAGGGTATTCGTTATAAGAAGGACTTGCAAACACATATAGCAACACCAGGCTTTATAGGTTTAAAATTAAACGAGGAGCTGTGCCATCTTAATAAAGGCACGGATTATTTAGCTAGTACAGAACAATTGTTAGCGGGGTTGTCAAATGCTGTCTTGGAAAATAGACAACTTTTAAAAAGTGGTCTGCAGGAGGTCGTCAATTGGGCTGCTAGTTCTGATACAGAGCTCAATGCAGACACTCTATTTAATAAGTTGTCTGATAAATTTGGTCCAACGTCTCCTTCATACAAAAATATGGAATCCTGTATGCAAGTCATATGTGGCAAGAGAGCAGAATGTATCGAGGTCAGACGCGAACGCATTCTAAAAGAAGTTAATAACATCAATCTTAAAGTAGCGTTACAAAACATTCCACCTAGTGCAGAGCATCTCTTCAATAGAGAAGCGCTCATCCCTCTTGTTGATTCCCTAGGAGGCTCCCAGGTATGGCTTAACATGCCAAGTTATTTAAAAGATAAGAAGAAACTTATTAATAACAGTCAGGTAAACAATAAAAATCACAGGCCATCTTACAAAACTAATTTTAATAAGAAAAATAAGTATAACTCGGACAAAAAATCTAAGAATAATTATAATAAAAAGCATTCCTTTCGCCGTACAGGCTCCCAAGACACCCCCAATGTTAAAGATAAGTGACAACCAAAGCAGAGTATTCAAGGGAGGTTGCCTAAAATTCCATGTTCAGGCATGGAAACAACGGGGGGCCAGTCAATATATCCAAAAAATAATAGCGGAGAGTCGCATACCATTTTTAGAAAAACCTCCTTTACATTACCCTTACAAAAGAATAATAAACAAGTTTGCAACAAAACCATCCAAGAAGATGACAGAAGCTATAGATCAGCTAAAGGACGCAGGCATTTTGGAAAAACCAAAAATGTTGACACCCGGCTTTCACTCCAAAATGTTTTTAGTCAAAAAACCAGATGGGGGAATACGCCCTATAATCAATTTAAAGAGTCTAAATTTACATGTTTCGACTCGGCATTTCCAGTTAATTTCTCGACTGGATGTAATTCAGTTCCTACAAGACAGGGACTGGATGACAAAGATCGACCTCCATCAAGCATATTTTCACTTGAGCATAAAGGAAACTCACAGGCGTTTTCTGCGCATAATATATGGAGGCGAAATATTACAGTTAACAGCCTTGCCTTTCGGTCTCTCATCAGCTCCTCACACTTTCGCATCGGTGACCAATTGGATTGCGGAAATCCTTCGGAGACAAAACATAAGAATAATAGTTTATTTGGACGATTTTTTGATAGCCAGTCAAAATCAGACACAACTCATAGAACACACCAAAATAGCTGTAGATACTCTAGTAAAGTTGGGTTGGCATGTAAACTATCAAAAATCATTTCTCACCCCAACTCAGCAAATAGAATATTTGGGCATAGTATGGAATACAAAAACAAAACTAATTTCTCTTCCGGTAAAAAAGGTACAAAAAATAGAACAATTAACAACAAGCCTATTGCAAAAGAAAGAGTCTTGTCTCCGAGTAACGCAACAATTGCTGGGTGTACTAAATTTCGCGAACTTAGTAACTCCAAATGGTCGCCTTCATTGTCGCCGAACTCAGATTTTTCTGAAATCATTCAGGGGATGCAGACCAAGGCAAAAGAGGGGGTTACCACCTCTAGTGACTCGAGAGTTGCAATGGTGGGTAAAAAACGTAGGCAAAGGTGCAAGAACAATGCACAGCCCCAAGATTACCCACTTTCTCACCACAGACGCGGCGGACGCGGGCTGGGGAGCTCACCTGAACAACATCATGTTGTCAGGCAAATGGAATTGCCACCAACAAAAATGGCATTCCAATGTGAAGGAGATGTTTGCGGTGTATGCAGCCTTAGTCAGACAAGGTGCACACATGAAGGATGCACATGTCCTATTGCAGTCAGACAATCGGACCCTCATAGCTTACATAAGGAACGAGGGGGGAACCCGGTCCTTAGCCCTGTTGGGCCTAACAAACAAACTCCTTCACCTAACCGAGCAGCACAACATAACGCTGTCGGCATCATACCTCCCGGGGAGGTTAAACGGGATTGCAGACCGCCTCTCGAGAGGAAAGCCTCTTCCCGAATGGCAACTACAATCCCAAGCCAAGAACGTTATATTCAAAAGATGGGGCGTTCCAGACGTAGACCTGTTTGCGTCAAAAGAAACCGCAGTTGTCCCACAATACGTAACTTGGGACTCAACAGATGGGTCAGCAATTTTTTGCGACGCCTTCAGTCAAGATTGGGACTTCCAGTTGGGATGGGTGTTTCCCCCTCCCAACCTAATCCCTCGGGTGCTGGACCATCTGAACAGGGCCAAAGGAACATACATAGTAATAGCACCACAGTGGGATCAGTGCTTTTGGCTGAGCGATCTTCAAGCCAGGTCCCTGTCAAATCCATTACCGATATCAGATCTGCGGAAGAACCTAATAGATCGATCGACGGGGTTCTGTCCCCCACAAGTGGACAAGTTGTCCCTCCAGGCTTGGAAAATTGGGGGTGGTCAGACCAAGTAGCAAACTGGAGTAGGGACGAGATCAGTTTATTGAGTAATAGCTGGCGCAAAAGCACTCTAAATACTTACAAAGCCCCTATAAAAAGGTGGCTATCGTTTTGTGCCCTAAATAACATTAATCACAAAAATCCAGATGGTAAAGATGTTGCAAGATTTTTAGCAGATCTGCATTTAAAAAGAAATTTTTCAGTTAACACAATTTTACTACACAAATCAGCTGTTTCTACCTTTTGTGCTTCAAATGCAGAGGGTCTTTCAAAAAATTTCTTTATTCAACAAGTTTTAAAAGCCATAGCATTAGCAAAACCTCAGTCTTCAAAATCCCCTATTTGGGACACAAAATTGTTATTCAATTGGTTGAAAACAGTCCCAAGCACAAATTCACTTTTTGATATTTCAAGAAGAACTGCAATTATTTTACTGTTAGCTTCAGGCAGAAGGATACATGACCTTACCTTATTGGATATATCTCAAAACAACTTCATAGAAGAAGAAGAAAAGTGTTTATTATGGCCCAAGTTTGGATCAAAAACAGATTCAAGTAAATATAGACAGTCCGGATGGTCTTTATTAATGCATCCAGATGCTAATATATGTCCCTTAAGACATATTAAACAATTAATTCAAACTTCACAACAAAGACGCCTTAATAGTAACATTACAAGTCTATTTGTTTCAATAAAAGGCGAAATAAAACCAGCTACAAGAACTATCATAGCGGGTTGGATTAAATCTATATTTAAAGATGTAAATCTGGAAGCTTCCCCAGGAAGCATTCGAGCTGCCGTAGCATCCAAAGGGTGGTGGGAAAATGTACCTGTGGATGATATATTAGCCAGAGGAAACTGGAAGAGTGATAAGACCTTCAGGAAGTTTTACTGCAGAGAAATAATTAAAAATTCAAATAATGAAGAGGAAGATTTGTTACGATTAAACTTCTCAGGTTTTCAATAACAAGTTGATTGTTCAAGTTGGGAAGTTACCAAATTGTTTGTTGTGTTTTTAAATGATTATATTCAGTAGTAATTTATATTACTTTACTGTTTTGGGTAATTGATATTAAATATTAATGTGTAATCTGAAACAAATTTCTTTAATTCTTTAAACACATTTATTTACTTCACATAGCGTTTATAGTTACCTTCACCAGCAGATATCAAACAAGTCTTCATACTGACGCTGTGTCTTTCTGCTAGGCATATAATAGGACTGTTTTACACTAAATAAAACAGTTATTATGTGCTGAAAGAAAGACACAGCGTCAGAGCAAGGCCCTTGCTGGTGAGTGAAGACACTATGAAAACCTCAACGGTCGGACGCCGGATCTAACGGTGGCGCCCCCTGCCGGAGATGGAAGGTAACATCAACATAAATCCATAGAGAATCAGGTATGTTTTTCAATATTTATGCTCCTAGAAGCCAGAATCATAGACAGCTTCTTCATACTGACGCTGTGTCTTTCTTTCAGCACATAATAACTGTTTTATTTAGTGTAAAACAGTCCTATTATAGCCATAGAAGTATCTCTAAGTAGTCTGTGGAAGAAAAAGAGTACACTCAGTGACTCTGCATTAAACACACTAAACTGACAGAAGCAAACTTGTGCTAGGTACACACGCATCACGCACGCAGGCAAAACGTCCCGTCCTTCGAATGATCGAATCGAACCTTCGAAATTTCGAATTTCGATACCATTGATCAAAGTTCGAGTTGGTACGGACGCGTATCAACCGTTTGTAAATAGTTTTGGTGGAAAGAATACGTCGAATTACAGTTCACCTTGTATTACTAGAATTCAAGTAGATTGCCTATGTTTGGTTTTTGATGAAAATCGACTTTAATCGACTAAATGACTTCGTTTATTAATACAGTACCGAGTTACCAACTGAAAAAGTTCAATGTCAACAAATTGACAATTGCATGAAATGCTTTCATTGCTTTCACAAAGTACCTATGCTTTTGTGCATGTTCGTTAATTTCTGTTTGTAATAAATAGGTACATAGTTGTGTTGTTGTCCCACTGCGGGATAAATAATAAATAAATATTTACCGGATAAAACAGCTATTGATCGACTATGTTACTGACTATATATAATTTACCGGCGCAGGCAAGTTATGAAACCCAACATCGATTGAAAATTGTAGCCATAATTTATGAAGACTCTAATTACTGTTTACTGTTGTATTCCCTCAACAGACGCGGTACGTCGACGTAAAATCGCTGATACACTCAAAATGCGGTTTCAAGGAGGTGATATTGGACAATTTGACGTCGGATAGCAATAATTCGAAGAAGGTGACTGTAGGGCTTGCCGAAGAGGAAGACGCGGCTATCCTCGTCCGGAAGATCAATGGCTTGTTTGTGGACGGACAGCAACTGTATGTCGAAACTATTAAGAAGAAGGTTTGGAATTTACTTGTTTCAAAAATAATTTCGTCAGTATTGTTTTCTCAGTAGTAATCAAACCTGCTTTTCCAAGTTACAAACAGGCCTCCTCACTGTGAGAGGGAGTGGGCCAAGGATGACTTGGATAAAAATTAATGTTACATTTCTTCGTTGCCCTTGCCAAAATGTGTTTATAGTCAAGTTTTCAGGGGACACAATAAACTAAATGAATGGATGAACAGTACATTTTATCATTTTCACTTTTATCTCAGTTCATTCATAATATTTTATGCCACCATACTGCATTTTGAATTTATTGGTAAGTCCATCAATCATTAAATAAAATAGTTTATTGTCTCCCCTGAAATCTTGACTTTAAGCGCATAGAGGTTTTGGTAAGCGCAACAACGATTTGCTTCCTAAAAAAGGGATTATTTGTGTAAGCAGAGTGTAATACTGCACATTAATAAGTAATTCAAACCAATAATTGCTCCAACAGGCAGCATCCGCCGTTGTGGACCTAGGTAGTAACCAACAGCAGCAACCACTCCTTCAGCAACCATATTATCAGCAGAGTAAATACCAACCTAACTACGAGTTAGGGTACTCAGAGATGCAACAAAGTAGAGCACAGTCTTTGGTAGCTCCATCCATGGCTTACGGTGGAATGTATGGCGCTGCACAGGTAAGTCTTTAAAATCTAGATTTAAAAAAATAAAAATTTCTTTACTGTATTTGAGATAGGCACGGTCTACAAGGAACATTATTCGAAGAGAATTTGTATGTAATTATCTGTCAGATAAGTTATCATAAAACTTATCTCTACTTTTAATCACCGAGTACTGCTGTGTTGTACCAATATATTAAAGACTAGCTTCTGCCCGCGACCTTATGTCAGCTATCTGCTAGTGGGTCCCGTCATAGTCGGTCCAGCTGTTTTGGAGTAAACATTTTTAAATTGTTTTTTGTATACGCATTTAGTAAAAGACTGTTGTTTTGACATTATAATCAGACACTTCAATTTTATTTATTTGTATTGTATGCATCAGGATTAACTTAACTGGCTTAACTGGACATCATGACTGTGATATCCAATCTATCTTAAATTTTGAGAAGTTTTAGTTAAGTATCACAAAGTTATCCCAGAAGGCAAATTCTCAAAATATTTAAAACATTCAATTTCCAGTCACGATCTCATCGCAGCAACAATCAATGTTCAATCAATCTTTTGAGACAGATTGAGACGGATTAGAATGCAAATGTTCTACAGGAAGTGCCCCTCAGATTATAAGTTTACAGCTATGAAGATGATACATTGGGGTTTTATTGATAATGGTGATAATTGCCAGTCCATTTGGATTTTCACCTTCCTTTTCGTGGTAACATTCATCAGAACTGTAGCATCCACGCTTCCCAAAAGGGTAACCAATCCTGCAACTATTGCTAATGCCAGTACAAATATACTGCTATTAGACAATATCAAGCAGTTTGGCAAATCCTCACTCACTTTTATAGTAATACTAGCCTTTGTCCGCGGCTACGCCCACGTGGATGTCGGAAAATATCCCACAGCAACATTATTATTATTATTATTATCAGCCGTTTCTGTCCCACTGCAGGGCAAAGGCCTCCCTTCCCTCCTTACAGCAACATACTTCTGGGATTAAAAGTATCCTATGTGTTAATCCTGGTTACAAAGTGTGTGCCTAATTTTACTCAATTTGTTCACCAGCAGTATGATTGAGTAACAAACATCCAAACTTTTACATTTGAAAGGAAAAAAGTAAATACATTTATTTTATTTATCACAGACTAAAAGACACACGATACACTAGATACACACATCAGATAGCAACAAATAAAAATCAAATAGAAAGTGTAAAGTCCGATGTAAGAAATTAGCAGTAAAGTGTGGAAAGCATTTTGTACTATCAGTTGGATTAATCCAACAGATTGGCTTACTTACCTAGTTCCTGTTCATCCTGATTAATCGGCTGAAGGACACTGAAGGAGACACAATAAAAGTCCTATTTTATTATGTCTGGGGGTGTTTAGTGTCCTGCTAAGTGCAAAAAGTTTGTATATTTGGTTGATAATGACAATTTGGTAAAGCACGTGCGAAGGTTTTCTACATGTTGTAAGTTTAACCAGACCAGACACAATCAGTAAGATATAGGAATTAATAAATTCGTTGCTTTATTAAAAAAAAAATCAAGAACACTTCTAGTTTAATATAAGAAGTTTTAGACACTGGTATTTTCCTTAATATGGAGCACCATTATCTGTTATAGAACTGGTTACTGGTGCTTTTGGAAAAATGAGATAATAAATTGTCCCTTTTTCTCCATAATTTTTTGTTGTTAAAGAATATTGGCAACATACTCTGCGATCAAGGTATCTGTAATACTCGGTCATTTGTCTGGTCCGCTAATACATTGAGCATAATTTGCGAATGAAAATTGAGATGAGAAATCGATTTTTGAAATCGATAAGGAGTTGCAGCTATCCAAGTATTGTTTGCGCTAAACTTCGTAGCCGTCCTGACCATGAAGCGAATGTTTGCGCAGAAGGATCTGTGCAAATTCACGCTGCTCTAAATGCGAGGCAACCAAGAAATTAGCGCAGTCTGTACTATGGTTTTAGTTTCGAAAATGGTCTATAGTCATTACGACTCAGGCCTTTTCGGCGCACTAAACTATTCGCATTTATCACGAAGCCTTTTTCTGAAGTATATCTTCAAAGCTATTTAACCCCTTCATACAACGCAGGCATTTGACCAAGTGTAATAGACCCCTAAACACTTCTCACGAATCAAGTGTATTAACTTGATTTTGGAAGTTTTTACGAAGCCTTCATTTTGTAACTGTCATCAAAATTCTTCCACAGAGTGCATCCGCCAACTATGGCTATCCACAACAAACGCAGTATCAGTCAGCTCAGCAGCAAGTGATGGCTCAGCCAATGGTAGGCTATGATCAGGGGTCTCCGCTTGGGTTCGGTAACCAAGGCAACAACCCCAGTCTCTGGTCAGATCAGAACGATTGGAATCTTGCTGGCAATGCGTCTGCTGGGAACCAATTTTCCCAACAGGGCAGAAACAGTTCAAGATGGGAAAATACTGGCGACAGCAGCAGCCGTTCGCGTCATGACGCGCCCGCTCGCGACTCCGGACGAGATCGGCAGTCGCTCTACGGACAGGAAACACGTGACGCCGGGCGCAATGCACCTCGACGTGACTTCGGCCGAGATGCACATTCGCGCGATCGCGGTCGGGACGCACCTCGCGACCAAGGGCGCGATCGTGATCAAGGACGCGATCGCAACCATGGACGCGACCGCGACCAGGGTCGTGATCGCGGAAGAGATGCGCCGGCACGAGACCGCGGTCGCGTGCCGCCAGCTCGTAACCCACCGTACAGTGAGCCGGCAGTCCGCAACGCACCTCCCCGCGAACAGGGCCGAGATGCGTTTTATACCAGAAGGCCCGAACCATCTCGTGCTCCCGCAAAGCGTCAGACCACACCGCCTCCCGCAATATACGGCGAACACGTCACCAATTCGGCTCCACACTCGAGAAGATTTCCTCAACAGCGAGATGTATCCAAACCCAACCAAACATGGAATAAACCACAGCCTAAACCGAAGCGAGCTGACAGTAATTATGTTCCTCCGACGAAAAAACCGAAAAAAAACGCCGCTTCTGCGCAGAAGATCGAAAACCCGCCAGCGAAGGTTACGTCTAATATTGACCAGGAAAAGAAAAAGAAACAACGTACTGCCACGTGGCGGCAACAGATTGCGTCTATCGTTGCTAAAGAGATTTTAAAAGATCCGAACCATAAGACTGATGTCCCACAGGACCAGTTTTTAGCAGAGCTAAAACGTGCTATACGGGGCCGTCTGGAAGCTCTTTTCGGCGAGGATGATGAAATTCGTATGCCTGAAATGTTAAAGATTTACAAGGAAAAGTATGATAGCTCTTGTGACACGGCTTTCTTCAACCAAGTCTGTGAGGACATAAAGGCCAATGGATCGAATGTAGCTGGCGCCGGAAAAAAAGGTAACTTTAGTATATTTTTGTGTATTCTTCAAGCGTATCGGACTGCATGTTATATTTCGTGGTGCAATGTGCGTATGCAATTTTGACTATATTTTCGCGCTTTCAAGTTAGGGAAAGCATTGAAAATATTAGGTTTTATTACTTGTACCACTTCTTATGAAAAACTCTGTATGTGATGGCAAATCTCGTAAGGTCTACACGCAAGCTTGAGAACTTTCCATGATAATAATCTGGAGCCGTATTTGGAAGTCGTGATTGTCCCAATGCGAAAAAGGGATAGCGCTATACGTTGTGTATACCTCTGTCTGCTGTAGTCCTTTTTCGCTCAGAGACAAAGACGACTGTTATCTCCCTGTTTCTCATTGTAATCGGTTTCATATCTGATATCTACTTTAGACCGTCGCCATCATACAGTTTCAATCGTCGCATCTGATGTCTGTTTTTTAGAAAATGCCTTTCTCTTTGCCGGGACTTTAAAAGTGGCATAAACATCTTGTGGTCCTACTTATGCTGCTTGTGAAAATCAACGAATGCCTTTTTGGATTATTAACTTCTGAACATAGATTCAAGTCAGTAATCGTAACTTCAAAGTATATTGCACAACGGGTCACTGGATCATAGTAACAGAAGGCCAATTCTCGTAATTAAAACGTTCAAAATCTAATCTCAATCTCATCGACAATCAATGTCAAAATCTTCCCAAAAATGTAGAGAAATTAGAGGTGGTTTTGACAGATTGAGACAGATCAGACTGTGAACGTTCTTAAAATTACGAGAATAAATTGTCCCTCAGATATATGGTTCTGTGTACATATTTTTCCTACGTCACCCGTGTGACTATATTATAAATTCATCAGTATATAGATATTCTATATGCCTATGAATCTGCTCTTGACGAAAAGTCACTATGCTTGCTTCTTTTCCTATGTTTGTGTGCCAACTCTACATCATGACAATTATCTACACACATTAGTGTGTATAATAATGTCTAATGTATGTTATACTAATGTGATAAATGTCATGATGTAGACATTTGTCTGACAGTGACAGTCTTTGCGGTTATAAAACCGCAAAGACTAACTTTTAAACTCAAAAGATTTCAAAAGGCTTCTTTTGAAGTTTTCTGTAATGTTCAACTTGTTCAATGTTAATGTTACAAGACGCTACGCTTTCATCCCACATCTCCAACCAACTGCCTCGTTGGTGTAGTGGTCGCGAACGCTACTACTGAGCAAGAGGTCCTGGGTTCGATTCCCTGGTTGAGAAAAGTGTTATTGAGTTTTTCCATCTGGAATTTCTCAGTAGCAGCCCGGAGTCTGGATTTGTGCCCGGTTCATGTACAGACGCCATCACATCAAGCTACCCGAAACTGTCAAATTTTTCCAATCAACTTTGAACCTTAAGCTACAACAACAAAGTTGAAAATCGATTAAAGAAATTTGACAGATTGTGGTAGCTTATTGTGCTGGCGTCTGTACAATAGGGTCGCCCCCTGTTACACGGGACTAAAACATAACTGGTGAAATGTGAGTATACTATAGGTAGACCTCTGCCTAACCCTTCGGGGATTACAGGCGTGATGTTATGTGCTGATCCCACATTTTGTGCTGATCTTTGTTCGTAATAAAATGAACACAAGATTACACGAAGCTTCTTTCAAGCAAGTTGCTAGAATTGTTTGAAAGTGACTTTGTGTATGAAGCATATTTTGAGCGGGTTCATCGCATATACCATACATGGTAAGATCAATCTGTACGGAAGAATTTCAGCCAGACCAGCCTGACCTCGCAACGGCCCAGTGGTTACGGCCCTCACATACTAGTTGCAGGTCGTGGGTTCGAACCCAGCCAGGTGGTTTACTTTGTGTAAATAATTTCATCACCACTGCTCTCAAAACTGTGAACGAAAACATCGTCAGGAAACCGGCATGTCTTGGAATAAAAAATTCGAAGACGTGTGACATCCACCAATCCGCACTGGGTCCGCGAGGTGAATCATGACCTACTTACTCTCACAGACAGGAGGCCTGTGAAGCAGTGGAAACATTAAAGGCTGATTATGGTAGTAGAAGTACCTACTAGCATAATCAGCCTTTCGTGCTGAAACGTTCTGTCCCTCGTAGGCAAACGACCTTGAGCCCACAGCCCACGGCCTAACCGTGGGCTGTGGCCATTTTGGTCAGATCACACGGATCTGGGGGTCTACTCTCTAAGCACCAAAGCAGTTTCGTCGAAAATTACGGGCGATTATTACTCCGTATCTCCTACGAACTTAAGATTAGTTGCCCGACTGAAGTATTAATGACACTACGATTTGATAGTTGTCCCTTACCCCGATGTGTTTTGCCCGTCCGAAAAACTTCGAATCGGGTGTCGGTTTCTACTTTTAGATGGGCCCGTAACTGTCTTCGTTGACGGACTTAAAGAATAGGTCCCCTGAAGGTAGAACATACCATCAACCACCACCTTTAGACGAGCGAGGGACAAAGGTACCAAATCTGCAAACGTATGAGTCCGAGACTGATTAGATTACTTTGTCGAATCGGCCGGCTTATGAAGTTGCTTTCTCGCGCACTTTGCCCTCTTTCTGAACAGTGAACGAAACTGAACTGTCACCTCGGGTCGGCGACGCTGTACCGGGTATACTCGGCTCCTGTCGTAAGTTTTCACTTCTATCGAGTGGTCATAGCACACACCCTCTTTATAGTAGTGGAGCTCGATTTCAGTAAGGACCCATAGTTTAAAGGATTAGGAGGAGGAGGAAGGATTTTTAAATGCATTGATTTTTTTTTGTTTGTAATCGCGCGGTAATCTCTGCTTTCGCGATGCAGGACGTGTTGTTTTTTCGTGACGTCAGTGTAATGCGTAATTCGCTTGTGGCGATGCAGCTGCCGCCACAAAACTAACAACATGTTCACCATCAAACCAAGAATTTAGTCAAGTGATTTGAGTGTGTCGATATTACACAATATCGTGAGATTGTTCTCGCTTCTTGCTGTTATTTAACGCAAAAACTGCCTTCTGGATATCAAATTAGTCAAAAGCGAATGGAACTTCGTTACAACCGAGTGTCCCATGACACCTCCGGTTTTTTTGTGTCTGCACCGTAAATGCACTTACTATGCACTGGACTCGGAGTGAAATAGTGAACGTCAGCATCGGTAATTAAAACTGTATAAAAGGAAAATAATAAAAGCAATATCGGCCGTAAACACGGCACGTCATAGAAAAAGTTGGCCTTTGCAGAGCGTCGTTTCTGTCACTCCTACGACACGGTCGACGAAACATGGCCGGTCTGAACATAGGCTCTCCGAACTTTCGCGCAAATTTTCTCACTCACTGTCGCCACATGACACCATTTGGTGACTAAAAATTTTTATTCTGCAGCGTTCTGTCGTTGTGTTCGTCTCTTTTTAAAGCTAAATATGAAATATAGCCGCGTATTCACGTATTGTATTCTCCTTCTTTTTTATATTGCGAATGGGGCAGTTCTGGACCTCGATCACGTCTGATGGAAAACGATGGATAAACTCTATGATAGAGCGAACTTCTACTAAATTGTAAATCTAACTTAACGTACTTGATACTTTACAGCCACTCCAGTTGTCAAAAACTCCGGTCCTACGACTGCGGTAGAAAAAAAGCCAGTGGTACAAACTGCGGTAGAAAAAAAGCCAGTGGTACAAACTGCGGTAGAAAAAAAGCCAGTGGTACAAACTGGTAACACCACCAAGATTCCGTCATATCCGCATGGAGGTAAATTGTTTTTTTTTATTAATTCTAAATTGTAAAAAAGAAAAGGGCGTAACTGGTGTTTTGAAAAGAATGTGAATAGAAAGTTATGAAACTTTTTTAAATAACAGAGTATGTCAGAGATGTCTTCAGATTTTTTTTAATTTCTTGGTTATTTTTGAGCAAATAAAAATAATTGTTTTGTTTTATTTATTTCAGATAAGAAGGCCAATAAGGGTGAGTTAGTTAACATTTATTCAGTCTTTAACAAGTGACAAATGTATGTCAGTTTTTTTTTAAATAAGTATATGTCCATAATTATACTGATTTATAAAAAAAACTTGACAAACAAAAGGACTCGCTTTTGCATGATATAAGCCTTCATGAATCGTCATGATCTTGCTGCCCTTGTCCCACGTGACTTAGGGTCGGCGGCGGCGTAACACGTTTTTTTCTTCCATTTTGCCCTGTCAACTGTCACACTATCATTCACTCCCTTTTCCTTCATATATCATTCCTCGATTCTCGCACATTCCATTCATCTTTTCTTTCGTCTTCCTGTCCCTCTCCAT
Organism: Mesoligia furuncula; assembly: GCA_916614155.1. NCBI lineage: Eukaryota > Metazoa > Arthropoda > Insecta > Lepidoptera > Noctuidae > Mesoligia > Mesoligia furuncula. Next base: position 14,906,709 of record OU744815.1, on the reverse strand, counting down.
TCTTATGCCTTTATGAATGGCGATACTGCAATGAACGTCCGGCGCGCCCTGAACAGTCGGTCCACCTGACCAGCGAAACTAGAGACGGGCGGACGGGCGGACTGGGCGTCCGGCGCGCCCTGAACAGTCGGTCGGTAAATTAGCTAATTTAATTTGAAACTGTATATGTCACCAAGGTGGAAGGTGGACCGACTTATACAGTTTCAAATTAAATTAGCTAATTTAATTTGAAACTGTATATGTCAGCAAGGTGGTAGGTGGACCGACTGTTCTGGGCGCGCCGGACGCCCAGTCCGCCCGTCCGCCCGTCTCTAGTTTCGCTGCCTAGCGATACTAGAGACGGAATGGGTATCCATATCAATATAGGATAAAAGTGAAAACAAAAAAAAAATTTTTTTTTTTGATATGTTATGTCCAGACGCCAGCACATCAAGCTACCCGAAACTGTCAACTTTTCCCAAACAACTTTGGACCTTATGGTTTAGCGATAAAGTTGAAAACCTATTAAAGAAATTTGACAGATGGTGGTAGTTTGATGTGCTGGCGTCTGGGCTTAAAGTACTTATTAGTTGAGAAAATCTGTTTTTTTTTTAGTTTAATGAAATACCCATCACGTTTATAAAGACTACTCAATAAAAAGCTGATATTTCAAGTGACTACACTATAATACCGGTCGATGAACCCACAAAAAAAAAATCGTCAATTTTTTTTTTTTTTTGTCGTTTGGAGATATCAATACCTTTCACATCAGCGGAGTCTCCCTAGCTAATTTAATTTGACTCTATATTTTACCTTTACCACGACATGAGCTATCGTCCTATAGATTACTAAATAGTTACTAAGTAACAGTTACTTAACTCAGTAGAAAATATCCAATACCTACTGCTATAATAGCCTACTCCGTCGCGTCAGCAACCGCTGCATGCTAAAATGTGCCTAAATGCTCAAGCGTACAGTTGTGATTGAAAGATTAAAATTGAACAACGTGCGTGCGCTTCGCTTGCGAAAACCGCACTGGATTTGGTCCGCAAACGGCCCGAGACCGCTCGGCCGGGCGGTAGGTAATTATAGCGCGCAAGTACATGGAGTGACGGAGGCCTGCTATCCTCCTATAGATGTAGATAGGGAGAAGTGTGACTTTAATCATAGTTGAATTAAATGAATGTTACAGGAATAAAGAAGGCTAGTGCGCAAATATTCCAAGATGAAGAAATTTTGCTATCAAAACTGAAACCAAGCATGCAGAAAGCACTGAACGCAGAAATTGATGAAATGTGTGCTGTGGTAGGTTTTCATGGGAGCCTGTAATTTGATCAGTAGATTTTATATGCATCATCTATCTACAGGGTTATTGGTAAAACATTAACAACCTCTTAAGAGGTCATTGTACTCATCATTATGAACCACTTTTACTATGGGACCAAACCTGAAATCGCGAAAAAAAAATCAGCTGTTCCCTACATTTTGACGAGTTATACGTTTTTTTTGGCGATTTCAGGTTTGGTCCCATAGTAAAAGTTGTTCATAGTGACGAGTACAATGACCTCTTAAGATGTTGTTAATGTTTTACCAATAACCCTGTATAAGTTAAGAACTTGTTACAGTCAGTCATGACTTGGCTCTAAATTGTTAGCTACCTTTTTCGTCAGCAGAACATCTTTTTATTTACATTTAAGTAAACATTATCCATCTCCCTTTTGCAATTAAATTATTTAAATTAAATTTTAGGTTGCCAGTGAGTTTGATGGTGAGTCCGAGGAGCAGCTCAAAAACTTCAAGAAGCTCGCTAAGACTCCTGTTCTTAACGATTTTAAGAAGGTATGCTGCAACTCTATTTATATTATCAGTCTATAATGCTCATGCTTTTCAACATCAGACAAAGTATCTGCTATTTAACTCCAGTGCAAGCAGTTCCATAGTACTGTACCACGAATGCTGACCGTGATAAATGATTTTATTTTGTGAGTAGGTTTGCACAAACACTTTTACATGTCAATAATATTTTTTTTAAACTAGATGAGGTCGGCGTTTCCTATCTCACTACTCTGAGAAGAAAGGCCGAAACAAACTCAGAGGTCTCTTTTAAAGCTCAGACATAATCTTGGTCAGGTTATATGAAGACCATGTAGATCGATGTCTGAGATGGCCTTTTGAGGAAAGAACCACACAGATTGAGAGGATCTGTCCAGTCAGTGCACGCATTTGTCTGAAATCGTGCAGCTCAACTCAAGACTTACGGCGGGTCCTGTATTCGATTCCTAGGTCGCAGGTCGTACAAAGTGGCATTGGGTTTTTCCATCGGGATTTCCTGAGAAAAAATCCGAGATCTGGATTTTTATCCGGTTACTGGGAAAAAGCTCGCCCCCTATTACAATTTCAAAAGACCATTTCAGACACCAATCTACATGGTCTTCACACGATCTGACCAAGATTTTGTCTGGACTTAAAAAGAGACTGTGCCCTCTGAGTTTGTTTCGGTCTTTCTTCTCAGAATAGTCAGATAGGAAACACCGACTTCATCTAGTTTAAAAAATATGATTGACGTGTAAAAGTGTTTGTGCAAACCTACTTACAGAAAATAAATCATATATCATTTAGAACTAGCGAAATGTAAAGTAGATGCCACCTCTACCTTTGACATTCAAGGTGCCCATTTGAAATAAATACTTTGACTTTGCCTACCCCTTCGGGCAATGCATTTTTCTTCAAACATTTTTCCTCATACCAATTACATGCTTTTACTTTTACAGATGATGAAAGTGAACCTCGCAAAACGCATGCTGAACATTGGTCCGATAATGTTCCGTATATACAACATGCCCAAGATCATATCAAGGAGTAAACTGGCTCCTGTCCTTGCCGATTATGGCGTCACAAGTCTTAGGAAGTCAGAGAGGAAGAAACCAGCGATTTATTATGGTACTTGTGAGACCTATGATGAACATGACAGGCTCTGTGCCATGGAACCTATTGTCGTTGGTAAGATCATTTAACCCTTAGTCTGCCCGAACGTAGATCTACGCGAGACACAATGGCTTTTTAATTGTGTCTGTAATTATGGCACACAAGCGGTTAAGCTGTTATAACTACGTTAGGTAATAGATAATACGGGCTGGTGTCCGCAACTCCACGTCAATGCGCGTATTTTGCGTACGGGTGGGAAAATCGATTATACGATCCACCCCAACTCCCCAAGGAAGGCCAGGAACGCCTTGATGTTACTGACCGTCTCACTCTACCCTCATCTTTATGTAGTTTCTAAGTTTATCTTGGATATCACTGATAAACAGTGAAGGAAAAAAATGTGAGGAATACTTGTAGCTAATAAAAGTCTGAAATCGCCAATTCAATCTCGCTGATCCGCGGCCCCGAGTGATCACCACGCCTGCTCAAAAGCGGCCTTTGCTCTGCAGTGGTACAATAATAGGCTGGTATTATTATTTTTATGTTTTTACATATCTCAAAGCCGTTGGTCCCGGCTGTCATTCGTGGATCTTTGACAGTCGTTACGGGTAGTCAGAAGCCCGAAAGCCCGAAGACTGGTTGTCTTAGGAAGGGGTATCGTATTACCCAGTAATTGGGTCGTGGAGGTCAGATAGGCAGTCGCTCCATGTAAAATACTGCTATTCAGCAGCATCCGGTTAGACTGGAAGCCGACCGCAACATAGTTGGGAAAAGGCTAGGCAGATGACATAAATGGCGTCTCGGTCCTTTGGAAGGCGTTTGAGGGGCCGAAGCCAACTCGCAGAGGCCCCTTAGGAAATTTTAATGAAATGCGGCACCAACCGAGGATTATCCCTGTGCGCACTAAGCAAGTATACCTAAGGACAACCCCCGGTATCCGGTTAGACTGCACTCTAACCTAATCATCTTTAGGAAAAAGCTAGGCAGTTGATTCTGATGGAGACAAAAAACTTTACTAAATTTTTCTTTATTTTTATTTGTAAGGCCCATAACTTCTATAAAATACTGTTTCTTATGTTAAAATTTAATTTCAGATGGCTCAACAGTGATAATAAAACCATTCCAACTGACTGGTAAAGACAAACAACCGCGTGTAAATCGCGATAAAAACTGGGTGGCTAATGATAAGGATGAAGATCCTATGATGGAAGAACTCGAAGAATTAGATATCGAAGAATTATACGAAGAAATTGACGAGGGTATTATTATGAAGGATATTATGAAGTTTAATACTGATTATGACCAAAGTAACACCCTAAAGCAGAATGATGGCCAAGGTGAGAATGAAAACGAGGACACTAATAAATTAGAAAATGAAGATATAGAAATGGTTGATGATGAAGATACCAATGGTAACAATAAATTGGAACCAAATGAAGAAGAACAAAATATTGATTACGGCGATGCTGAAAATGCACAGCTACCACACCCTGCAGTTAAATCGGAAATTAAGTTTGAGGACGCAAAGGAGAGTGTCAGCAAATCCGTTAAAGACAATACTGAAGTTGACAACACAGAAAATAAAGACAATACGCCTATAAAAACTGAAGGAGATGTTAAAAAAACCGTTGACAATATTGATTTTACGGCAGACATATGTGTAGATGTCAATAAGGAAAACAAAGAGGAAGATTCGTTCAAAATCGATGGAGGCACGGATCTTGAAGCGGAAAAAGATCTTTCGGAATTGAACCCTGAAGACTTAGAAGATTTTAGAAGAAATAATATTGATGAAATCGATATGGCTGATCTAAATGACGATGATTTAGAAGATTGGTGATTTAGTCATTTGAAGCTAGAAAATGCCTCTAAAAACTAAGCCTACTTTCACACGGACGTAAAAATATCGCGAAAAACATCCGTGGGAACCTGTGCTTAAAGAGGGATTTATTTTAGCTTCAAATACAAATTACTCTACATGGTGTTTGGAGCTTATGACTCCTCCCTGCCTCAAAAAACCATACGCCAAACACCCTGTTTATTAAATATTTTAGAACTTTTGAATTCCAGAAACCAATTATTGTCATTAGGACAGTTTGAAAGATTACTTAAATAAAATATTTTGTATCAGTATAGGTATTAATGTAGTTACGAACTACATTGAAATACTGATACGTAAATACTTTAATATTTTTAACATTCACATAAACATTTGTTTGAATGCTTTGATTATATAAATTAATGTCTAGATGGAGCGTCGCCATACAATCGTATCAAAGAAAACGAGTCAACATTTTCAAGTATGTGTGCGTGCAGGCGTCGTTTTACTCTGTGCGTCTACGTCTCTGTGTGCGTAAATAATGATACCAGCATCTCCCATTCTCCCATAAATCACATTAAAAAAATTGACTAAAAATAGAAGAAAAAATAGAATAGAATTAAATAAGATAAGTTTTAGGTGTATGTATGTAGTGTTATTCAGTTTTAGTGTGTTTTAGTGTCTTTTTATTCAGTTGTTACTTTTTTAAATAAATCAAAATCACTAATTTAATTAGAGTTGGGTGGTTGAATGTTGTAGTTAAATCAACTAAGTTAATTAAATAAGTATTGCAATATTTAAAATAATATTTTAAGCAGTAAGTATTTAGAAATTTTAAATGAAAGATCACATATATTAGGAATGAATTTACTTTAATAACAAATAAACACATTTAACATAGCGGTCGTTCGTGTAAAAAAAACAAAGCTAATGACCATCCCTTTGTATTTGTTTTTTGAAAAGTTTTCGCTTTAAGTATATATATAATTAAAGTCAAGACATTAAAAAAAATGTCTTGACTAGGAAAAGCTATTATCTACGGTTTAAAAATTAACATTGTAAAAAAAATGTTTTAGTTCGGAACCCTTTGCACGCGAATTCGATTCGCACATATGTAGTTTCTTGGTTACTTACCGATGGTAGGTGATGTGTTTGGTATTTTTTATCCTTCCTTTATAATTCCGGCACAATTTAATAGCACATACCGTCATTTTGTCGCTGATATTTGTTTTTTACTTGGCGCGCGTAATACGTATTGACAGTAAAGAGACACGATCTGCATTGATCGGCGGGTAAGCACTTGTGGGCCAACAGTTGGCTGACACTTTTTGACACGTTTGCGCGCACTTGACGCTCCATCTAGACATTTATATAATCAAAGTTTGAATGTAACATTGCAAAACAAAAAAATAGTTATTTAAATGCCGCAGCCAACTGGTTTAATTAGCCGTTTAGTTAACCGTCTAGCCTTTTAACTAAACAGCGGCCGTTAAACTAACGGCCCGAATGATATTCAATATTATAGTTCAGGTTGGAACAGTAACCAATCACGCGAGTGCCGAATTGGTCGCAGTTACTAAGCCAGGGCACCCCGACCAAATGGGTTAGGTTAGGTTAGAACTGTGATGTTGCGGAAGGATCGTACGTTCCCGCGACCCCCGAACGAGTGAGATGAACACCGGGGTGGTTTTTAGTCAGTAAGAGTCTGACAGACCCTGTCGCCCGCCCCAGGGCGGCGGACAAGCATGAGGATTTACCAAAAAAAAAAAAAAAAAAAGGGTCGAACTGTGATCAACCATGTGTGAGCAAAGAGAGCGAAGCGACCAAAAGCCAGGCGGTTAACTAAACGGCTAATTTAACCAGTTGGCTGCGACATATATATTGATATCGACGGTTGAAAGGCTAATTAGTCTAAGCGACATATTTTGCGATATTGAGTTAGACAACGTGGCGCTACAATGGTGACATTAATTTAACGTTAAAAAGTTAAATTAACTAGGGCTAGTGCCCTAGTTAATTTGAACTCGTTTAAACAATTTTTTGTTTTGCAATGTTACTTTCTCCGCCAAAACTATTATGTATAAGTTGACAACAATAGTTAGGTACATTTACACTAATATGACGATGCTAGAACCAGAGTGATCTGAGTGACATTTTTGGCAAAAATGGTTTTTTTACACAATTGCATGGAAAAATCATAATTCTTTCATGCCATACTGATCTAAGTGCTTCCCAGTATTATTAAATAATATTACCTTCCCAGTATTATCAGTATGGCATGAAAGAATTATGATTTTTCCATGCAATTGTGTAAAAAAACCATTTTTGCCAAAAATGTCACTTAGATCACTCTGGTTCTAGCATCGTCATATGTACTATGTTAGCATATTAAATAATAGGCTTGTAGTATTTAAGGTAACTTTAGTGAAGAGATGTGAGTCTTGTCTACAAATAAATTAGAACACTTAATAATAAGAAACATTATTTTATTCTCTTTTGTAGTACCTATAATATATTCTAAACACCAAAATGAAATATTAATTTAGCACCTGCCTGTCCCCCATCTCCGACGAGAAAGTGGCTAGCTACCAACGATTTTCTCACTCGGGAAACGAGCAAAAGATTTGTAGCTCCCGTGTAAGTAAAAGAGATACATAATTATATAAGGGGGAAGCGCTAAGGTAGCCCGCGAAATTCAAATTTTCTTACGTTTTTTGCAATTTGCTGGTCAGTATTAAGTTGTACGTTGATTAAAATATGATTCGCGAGCGTAACAAATATGTATTTACCGAATTGTACTAATTAAAATCAGTAATACAAGACAATACTAAGACAATCCCTGCATGTTGTTTTACGAAAATAGACGTCAGAGTTATCTTTCAGGGCGAATAGAACCATTATAATGTGCCAAAATATTTTATTTTATGCGTTTTTCCAACAGGACATATAGTCTCAAAGTGCAACACAGAGCTAAAATTACGAAAATATTGCTATTATATATTAAAAACAATATTTAAAAATTACAAAATCGATTCATTTTAACAATTTTTTTTTCACCAGTAGTTGAATAGAAACATAACTAATATATTTATTTTATGAAAATAAAGGTAATGCTAAATATTCTGAATTTTTTTCAGACCATTATTTAAACTCATTTATTTTAGACGATTATTTAAAAAACACTAAATCATCGCGCGCAATCTTTTACCGATCAGTGCGTCCCAGCGACAGGACGTATCACTTTTTGTTTTAAGTTTTTAGTTTAAGTTACGTCGTAGTAGTACGTTTAAGTTACGTCGTTCTAGCAATCGTGTAGATTTTGTCTTGCGCTAAATCGAATACGCGCTCTTAACGCTGAGGTTAGGGAACCACATTTTGCTGACGCGAACTCTCATTTGTCGCATAGAGGATGTTACAATAGTGGCTATTTATCGCCCTCCTTGTTTTAAATGCATTAACAACTTCATTGATAGTCTCGATAACGTACTCAAACTAACAACTCCTTCCGTAGTTATGCTCCGCCCGCCGGCCCCTTTACCTTTGCAGAGCAATTATTCTATTACTTAAAAATTAAATTAAAAATTTAAAAAACCCCCGACACAAAAAAATACTTAATAAAATTAAATGTAAGTAATTGGAAAAGGATCAAATAATTTAAAAACCCCCAACTTAAAGAATCTAGGTAACGAGACTAAAACAGATAAATTCATATGGCAGTCGGGGGACCTCTTAGAATAGAAGGTGTTCCACAGAACGGTCCCCGACTGCCATATGAATTTATCTGTTTTAGTCTCGTTACCTAGATTCTTTAAGTTGGGGTTTTTTAAATTATTTGATCCTTTTCCAATTACTTACATTTAATTTTATTAAGTACTAGCTGACCCGCGCCCACTTCGTTGGGCGGTAAACATTTTAACTTGTGATGAAATTATGAGTGTGGTTCGGTTAGTACTGAGTGCTATGATGTATTTCCTGACTGCCAAAAGGAGGGTTTTGTTTTTATTGCATATTTTTATTCTTTTATTATTATATATGTATGTATGTATTTGCACGCCACTTTGGCTATATTACCGGGTTTCAAATGAATAAATGAAATGATTATGATTGAATAAATTATGTTAAATTTAATTATTCAAAACTTCTCTGTATACTATATTAGATGTAATGCTATTATTTGGTACCAAAATATATCGTCTTTCAGGAGTTCCAACCCGAGATAAGCCAACATATAACTGCCAATGGGAAAAACACTGCTTTCTCAGGTCAATGCCCACCAGAGAGAATGTTTGACCCTGGGACTTATGGATGTTCTCGCGCTTTGGCTAGCGAGCCGCTGCGAGCGCTCAGCGCTAGACTCCCTATACCTTGTTGCTGAGACATGCTGCCTTAATTCAGAAAGACGCTGCGCACGTTCAGCGCTAGATTCCCGAGCACGGGCCTGCGATGTTCTCGCGCTTTGGCTAGCGAGCCGCTGCGAGCGCTCAGCGCTAGACTCCCTATCCCTTGTTGCAGAGACATGCTGCCTTAAATCAGAAAGACGCTGCGCACGTTCAGCGCTAGATTCCCGAGCACGGACCTGCGATGTTCTCCAGCTTTGGTTATCAAGCCGCTGTGAACGCTCGGAGCTAGATTCCCCAACGCGTGCTTGCGAAATATTTTCTCTATTCCTCGAGAGGCGCTGAAGATTTTCAAAGGCAGACTCTTCCGTACGGCGTACTCGAGCTGCTCTTGTCTGGGATGTCTGACGGGAAAATTGTGATTTCCTTTTAGGCATGACAAACAATCGCTGAAACTGTCCGATATCCCAAAAACAGAAATAGCTGGCACAGCTTCGAACTCGAAGAATGAGAACGAAGTAGTGTTTGTGTTTTAAGAAACCGAGCAACCAAAACAATTTTAAGACCAGCAACCAAAACAATTTTAAAGACCAACGACATCCAACCAACCGCGTACAACACACCTACCTAACGACGAAAGTTAAACAACGCCATCTATGGGTAAATGGATAAAACGTCCGTACAAAGCTTGTTCTAATGCGGTTCGTGAATGGACGGCGGCATTTTGTGATTTAGTAATATTATATTATCTTCGAAACTATTTAACCAATTGGCATACTGTTTCGGGCAAATCGTATCTCTATGATATTCTTGTGCTTAAAATAATATTTTTTTCGATAAGCTTTAATATTTTGTTGTTTTAAAAATCGTCCAAAGGTAAGTACGTCGAAAACTACTTTTTTTAACACATAAAAGCTACTATATCTGCTAAAATATAAAAGATAGAAATATGGTGTCGCGGACTTTTTTGTAGAACTATTCAAAGCGGACCAGGTTGCCATACATTGTTTTCAATTATATACAACTGTTAAGGCAGCGCATGCAAATAACTCTGTTGTGAGAGCTATTTTTTTCCGCCTGGCTAGACAAAAATTGAGATAGTTCGGCTAATATGCATGATATCTTTATAATTTATAGCCTATAGCACTCACGAATAATGTAGCTTTCTACCAGTGAAATAATTTTTAAAATTGGTTCATTACTTCCGGAGATTACCCCCTACATACAAACTTACAAACAATGTTACCTCTTTATAATATTAGTATAGATTTTTTTGTGTCGGGGGTTTTTTAAATTTTTAATTTAATTTTTTATTTCATGCTTTTTGTAGGGACTCCTTAATTTTTTTATTTCATTTCTATTATTTTCTTGCGTTTTAAGATTCAGGTAATTAGGTGTTTAATCAGGTTTTTTTATCCGTCAAAAAACAATTATTAATGTGTAATTGAAGAATAATATTTAAGACTAAACAGATTTTTTTGTTTTATTATATCCTTTTCCTAGTTCTTCATTTAGTTATTCAACTTTCGTACAAGTATTTCATAGGGTTAGCAGATACCTATGACTTTTAAGTAGGATAATTCCATTCGTAATAAAAATAGTCAAACTTAGTGGTCGTAGGTACGAGTCATCATCATCACGAGGTACGAGTTTTTAGTTTTCATTTCATTAATATTCCTCATTCCCTTTCAATATAGTAAACATTATTCTACTTGTCAAGCCCTTGCATTTGATACCTATATTAAAGGAGTTTGAAGAAAAAATATAATTCGCCATTTTGTGGTGGCGGCCATCTTGGATTTGATATTTGTAATAGCGTATAGTATTCTACTAGTCAAGCCCTTTCATTTGATACCCATATTGAGGGAGTTGTGAAAAAAAATGTAAATCGCCATTTTGTGGTGGCGGTCATCTTGGATTTGAAATTTATTATAGTGTATAGTATTCTACTATTCAAGCCCTTTTATTTGATACCCATATTAAGGGAGTTGGGAAAAAATATGTAGTCCGCCATTTTGTGGCGGCGGCCATTTTGGACCGATTTTCATCAAACATAGCTAAGAACACTCCCGACTAATTCACCTTTCAAACAAAAAAATCAAAATCAAAATCGGTTCATCCGTTCGGGAGCTACGATGCCACAGACAGACACACACACACACACACACACACAGACACGTCAAACTTATAACACCCCGTCGTTTTTGCGTCGGGGGTTAAAAACCGGCCATAGGGTTCCGTAGTAGCCCGTTATCACAATGTAGTACGATTCTGTTGTCCTTTATTCTAAATACAAAAAAAGAAATGTAAGTCTTTACCCGTAATAAACAAGCAACTACTTCATCTTAGTCACTTTAAAGGATTATTGCTAAGGATTTTGTATTTGGTACAATATTATCCAACACCCAAGTTCAACGAATATTACTGCTAAACTAATAAAGTTATCTTAACCGCTAGGTATAGTTTTCCTTTAAAGTTCATGAAATGCACTATCATCGTGAATTTTTCAAAATTTTTCATGCCTGCAGTTTAGGTTTTAGAGGGGGGGGGGGGAACAAAAATTTGCACTTTAAAGTTTAATATTTCGTAAATGGAGCATTAAATCGAAAAATAATTTTAGCAACCCCCAAGTCATTTTAGAAGACCTATTCAACGATACCCCACGCGGTGGGGTAGACGACGAAAAAAATATTCATCCCCACTTCACATGTAGGGGAGCTACCCTAAAAAACGATATTTTCCAAAATTTTATTTTGCCACTTTGTCGGCGTAATTGATATACGCACTCCTACAAAATTACAGCTTTCTAGTACTAACGGTCTCTTAGCAAAACCTCGGACAGACAGACGGACATGACGAAACTATAGGGTTCCTTGTAGGAACTACGGAACCCTAAAAATGAAGCATGAAATTAACTGGGAGTGATCCGATATTTTTCTCATAAGTAATCAATTACTCTCAGTGGTTATAACGATCGATAAAGTTCATAAAAGTATTTTTTTTATCGTAGGATATATCCCATCTGTAATATTAGTTCCACGATCCCTTCACGTTGCTATCAGCGCCAAAATGGCGAAAATCAAATGGCTTCATTCTGTCATCGATAGTATGCAGTCCCGTACTTGTATTATCGGTCAGTGGGCTAAATGCACAAACTGTGTGAAGCCAAAGGAAAAAAAAAGTACTAGTCTTGGGATATTTTGCCTTTCAATTACCGGTGACGGTTTTTAGGGTTCCGTACCCATGTGGTAAAACGGAACCCTTATGGTGAGACTCTGTATGTCTGTCCGTCTGTAACAGCTGGATATCTGAAGAACTACTAATGCTATCAACTTGAAAGGAATAGTGTTAGATGACGTTGGCCCAACTATTTTGCAAATAAGAAAGATATGTTTTTTTTTTTGCAACAGGGATTGAAAGATTGTCTGAAAAATTCGAAGTAGGGCTATACTAGGGCATGTGTCTTTTTTTTTACATTTTTATTTTTATTTTAATCACTAAAACGGAAAAAAGTGGCCACTATTATCCGTTTTAGTGATTATAATAAAACTTAACAATGTAAAACTACCGTTTATAATAATATTAACGTATAATCTTGTGGGGCACAACTTAACGTGGTTATATTCTGCATTTTCATTCTAAAATAAAAGAAATAACCAAACAAACGATGAGGGCATCCACTGCGCGTAAAAATGTGATCTCCGAAAATGGGCTTCATAAAACACTGTGCATCGACATGATTCGACTATTATTATGAAAAGTAATTGACAAACTTGGTTGAAGATACTGAAGTAAACAAAGTAATATCTAATAAATTAGTATTGATAAAAATAAGTAAGTAATAAAGACTTAAAGTAGACTTCCTTAAGGAGCATCATACGATCTGCTCTTGGACATTTTCCCGCTAGATGGCGCTGAAGTCAACATTTTTAGTTTATTTTGTTTTATGTGTAATTGACACATTATTAAGTCGTAAAAGTAGTGGACGCGGTTATCGGACATTACACTTTATTGAATTTGGTCATAACATTGCCTCAAAATCCACCCAATTCGACACATAACTGTTAGATAAAATCTGCCATTGAATACAGGTCGTTTACACACACAGACGTAAGCGAGTACCTCCATACGTTTATAAGAATATACCACTAGGTGGCGTGTATTTAAAAAATGCGCCGCCTGCTACGATATTTATATGAAAAATGAAATGAGTTTCTTAAAAATACTGTGCCTGTGCGTAGTACTCGCAACCAGCGTGCGTGTATGACCAGATTTATGAACGTAAACGAGACAAAGGGAGTATGTAAGGTATCGTAGCAGGTACAGAACGCCACCTGCTATGATACCTTACATACTCCCTTTGTCTCGTTTACGTTTCTACCTACCCCCATGGGGAAAAGGCATGAGTATGATGATAGGATAATAAAAGTCAAGCATTTATACAAAATCGTTTAATAATCAAACTAGTCTGAGAATCAGCACTTTTTGAATGTCAAAATTACAATAAGATAGTCCTCCAAAACGCCCGCTCTTCACCACTTCCTAGAGCTTTATCTGGAAAGAAGTGGCGCAACAAACTCCCAGCAGCACAGCTGTCTGTTCAGTTACAAAAACTTCAGTCTATACAGTTTATAAAGATAGTTTTATTAGAATACCTTACACCGTAATTAATTATCAAATAAAAGTATTTGAAGTGACACAAATGAAGCCTGATACATGATTAAATTTATAGCATAATCAATTATTACAATAATTACAGATATTACACATAACAGACACAAGAAAAAAACAAAAGATAACAACAAATCAAAAAAATACAATTTAGTATGCGATTACATCTACCCAGGTAGGTGAAAAAATATTTTATAATGTCAAAGCCCTCTTATCAAAGTTTTTAGAAAAATAAAAATCTAAAGACCAGCTTATTGAGTTCACCAGGTTGTTATCTTACATAATAAAATATTATTTCACCTTTTCATTTTATAGTAAATACAAATAAAAAGTAATATACAATGATAATGTTGATTATAAACAAACTACTACAAAAATAAGCCTTTTGATTTTATAGTAAAATACAAATAAAAGTAATATATTATAGTGCCGATTCTAAACAAACTACTACAAAAATACAATATAACAAAAATCGTTTGACTTGATGATTTCATCATGTGCCGTGAGTCTTTTTGTCTACTGCTGCAAAGAAAAATAACTTTACTTAGTATACATATAATTATGTTACTTTGGACAAATATTATTTCCTATTCATTTCAAAATGTCATTTACCATCAATCTCCAAAGCTGCTCTAAAATTAAAATTTACTATCTGCTCGAATTTCCAACTGATGTTGATGGACGATTTTTCACTAGAATAACATAATAATATATTTTAGACATTGAAATTGATACAATTTATGAAGTTAAAAAAATTGCCTTGTGTTCCAGTATATACTGGTACACACGGCTACATAATTAACCAGCTATACATTTCCAGTATAAGCTGATCTCGCAGTCAGCTTATACTGGAAATGTATAACTTGATATCCGTGTATACATACCATTCAAATCTACACATTTAGCATTTTTTTGACCATGTCTCAATATGATTTCTGGCAGAATACAACTTTGTTCCTTTCGATTTATGTATTTTTTTTAATGTGTCCCTGGGTGTGGTCTGCTTTTTCCATACAGTTCCATGCCATTTGTGTCCAGTAGCAAGCGATCATCCTGAAAATAGAATATTTTTTTACTAGAAAATATCAATTAAATATAAATAGATGGTTATGTAACATACAAAGAAACAATACTGTACCATGATAATCAAAGCATTTCTTAGTGGTACTGACAATTTCTGACTTATTATATTTCCAATTGCAGCTGTTTTATTGACATTGCAGTAATAATGCTTGCAGTTTTCATGTATTCCGAATACAAAAGCGGGCTATTTCGCAAATCTGCTACTCTCACTGATACACATTATAATTTTCCATGCCACTAGTGTAACCTTCATCACGTTTGGCTTCAAAATATTTCGCCCATAAAGTGGGAGCTTAGTGTTGGCAAACATCTAAAAAAAAGTACAAATATGAATACGGAATATGCTTCACTGGTCTTGAGATGTCAATACTTATTTACCTTGTATATTTATTTATTTATTTACCTTGTATAGTGCCCTCGTATAGTTTTTGATTACATGATTCTTGCATTCATTTTTTTTTATTATGTTCCCATCTCAGACCAAAGTTCCTATATGACACTTTCTCTTTCAAGTTTGCAAACACAGAGGAGTCTCAGTCTCCAATAAAACTCAAATAGGGAAGTTGATGCATTTCTTCACTCTTTTGAAAGCCTTCCACAAAAATTAGTGATTCCATTGCTATAGCGCCTATAGGCGGTTCAGTAAAATTTTTGCAACAATTATGTGCTTTCATGTCCATGTCTCCTTTTTTCATAATATTGACATGTATAACAATATTTGTTTTGAACACCAAGAAATAGACATTTCTAAGTTTCTTTACCAACAATGCAGGCCTGGAAAGGAAAAGCAACACTTGTAAATATTGCACATAATAAAAAGTTCATACAGAACCAACCAGATAATAGTAGGTATGTAAGGTATCTTAGCAGGTGGCGTTCTGTAGTTTCTGCCTACCCCCATGAGAAGAAGGTATATGTTTATGTATTTGTGTTTGGTAATACATAGGGCTGCCATCACCTAATTTAGTGACCCCGGATAAAAACTTCAAAAACCCCGGACATTTCGGTGAAATAAAAAAAAAACCCCGGACTACCTCGAAAAAAAAAATTACAATAAAATAAAAACATCGTAGATTATCATATTTTTGTCATATTTATAGAATATCAATTTAAACCTCAACAATACAAATGAAACGCTTCATTTATTAATCAATTATACAATCTTCTCTATGTGATTGGTACTCTGGTAACAAAAATAATTAGGAACACTCTTCTTTTTGGAATCAATGAAAATTTAAAGAAAAAGTAAATCAAAAGCAAATCATGAATTGTCACGAGCGCTCACATTTGCCGCGCGGCTAATTTTTAACTATGATTTATGCTTTCATTTATTGCAAATCATTCAAAGTCGGATTTCCCCTAACACAGAAAGTGTCCGGGTTTGACCCGGACACTTCTCAGGACCCCGCCCGGACGCTCCCCGGACGCCCACCAAACTAGGACAAATCCGGGGAAACCCGGACGGATGGCAGCCCTAGTAATACAGTAACTTACCATACCAGAACATGAATCAAAGTTGTAGCCATATGACCTTTTCAGCCATCGTCCAACTACATACAGTAACATATGGAACACCGTCTGAAGATACATGACCTTTTTGAATAGCAACTGATCTTTCTTGTTCACCAGCAGTTTTAATTTCCTCTGACAAATGTTCAAACCACACACTGCCTAATTTTTTTTCAACACGACGAAATTTATTTGCCGACATTATTGGAATATTCATGAGACTTGTAATGTGAGCTGATTGAGTGTAATAGCTACCAGCAGTCGCAGTTGCCCACAAAAATGCAGTATTTATTTTATTACTGCTCTCCGTAGTGCTTCCACGCAATTACCAGACATAGTGCACTTGAATCTCACTAACAAATTCAATTTGTGAAGATTCACACATATTTCGGTCTTGCCAATTGGAATGCCCACTCAATTACACTCTTCAGGTCCACAATGCGATACCCAGATACACAGAACACTATACTCCTAGCCAGTGTTGCCAGTAGTGATTGAAGATATAGAACGCTGGGATGTCTGAAAAGGAACGAAATTAGCGGTGAAAGAACGCAAATGAAAAATATGTAAAAAAAATCTAATTATTCATTAAGAATAAATTTTTGTAGTAAGTTGTGTTAGTTGGGTATGTTAGTTTGTCACTTGTCAGTATCATGCAGGCGGCAAACATCACATCTTATATTACTATTTTTGCAGATCATTAATCATTATCGCGCACAAAGTACATACTTACATAAAGTACATTCGTTTTAAAAAAAATATAGCTTGCTGGCAGCCGCAATCAAATTATTTATTTAAAAAAACACCTTACCTACAGCTATACTAATTATACTACAGCCACAAAATACAAGTGCTACAGCTTACTGCTTATTTTTATAAGAAATTTTCTTTTGTGGAAGATTTTGTGTAGGCTCATATTAGCCTCGGCGTTCGTCGCTAGAGGTGAAGTAGTACCATTGACATAGAAAAGTATGGACTGGAAATACCTACAAAAAAGGGTGCATACCTTCAACTCGTATTGTCGCATAAAATGGCTGCCATTGCTAGGGATGTGTCAATCAAGGAACAGGTGTTACTATTATCGAGTATCGATACTATAAATATGAGTCTTACTAGTTATCACGTTTGGATCATAATAACTTACGTCTGTTGTAATTAGGGTTGCCAACCATACTTTATAATAACGTATCCTACTTCATTTGCGATAAATATACATTATAGTTTTGCATAAAAATAAAGTGTGCGAAAATACTTTATTTCTAATCTTTTGTGATGCGTAAAACGAAAGACTCATGGTTAATTACTGAACTATTTATCGATAGGTATCTACATACAATTCAAAACAGAAAATCTTTTATTAAAGTTAGAATTTTCAGAGAAAAATATTATAGGTCAAGACAATGGCAATATAATAATCTTATTATCTTATTACCTACTTAGAAATGCATCTGATAGCGTACGTACCAAATGTAAAAACAAAATATTTCGGTAATGAATCTGCAGTGGCGAGAGGAGAGAAACAGATAGTCCATAAATTTAATAAAAAACGAGTTATTTATTTATTAAAATCAGTAGGTACCAGGTACTTAACAAATTAGAAAACGTAAAAGCCAATTATTTTTAAAAGAGTAACTGTGGAGTTTCTTGCCAGTTCTTCCCTATAGGAAACAACCAATTGGAACCGTGCACCTAGCTTCTGACGTTTCCTAAGTGGCCATGTAGGTTTATGTGAAATAAAATATTTTAATTTCGGTGCTGTGAACCAGAGGCCGGACCTGGCAAGGTCACTCGGACCGAATAGGACACAGGATTATTTATGTTCAGATCGCAGAATATACCGATGACGTTTCAGCGGAGGAACTACACACATCAAAAGTGTCTAGGGATCAACATATATTTTTGCAATAACTTTTCTCCTGATTGATATTAATTAAAATTTTCTTTAAGGATTCATCAAATAAAGTGTTTTCGTTTGTCACAGTAACGATAAACCAAGTCACCTTTGCATTAATAAAGAAATTTGCCATTTTCCTAATAAAGGGATTTTTGACATTTGAACCACTAACACAAAAGTTCGAAAAAAAGACTGAAATAACAGTTTTCTTTAAAATTTTATTGGGTAACTTAAACAATTAATAATCCGTGTTTCTACCGCGAACACTAACAACACAAGAACATCGGTTTGGCATACTCAAAATGAGTTCATCCAAATCACGCTGTGGAATGGCCGCCCATGTTCGTTGCAACAACAAAAAAAGGTCTTCTTGCGACTGGATACCCTCCATATTCGGCAGAGCTCTTCTCTGTAGCATATCCCATGCATGCTCAATCGGGTTCAAGTCTGGCGACTGAGCAGGCCAGGGCAGGACATTGATGTTAGCTGCGGCGAGAGTCTGTCTTACAACTCTTGCGGTGTGCGGTCGTGCATTATCATGCATTAACTGAAATAAGGGACCGATTTGCACTTGTAGAGGAACGATGACGTCTGATACAATCGTCTCAGCATAAATTTGAGCGTTGAGGTTGCCTCTGATCCAAATCAACTCAGTTCTTCCGCCGATCCAAATACCCGCCCATACCATGATGGTTCCACCACTATAAGGATGGACTTCCTGGCAGGATTTTAATCGCTGTTGGCGTCCAGGGGTTCTCCAGTGTCGTATACGTCTTGTATCCGGTCTCATACCAAAACGAGACTCATCAGAAAAGCACACGAAACGCCATTGTTCTTCTGCCCAATTTCTGTGTTCAAGAGCCCATTGATATCGAATCCTACGATTGTGCATTGCTATAGGTGGTACCCGTAGCGGTCTTCGGGAATGAAGGTTCACTTCATGCAAGCGGTTTCTGACTGTTTGGTCGCTAATTAAGTTCCCTGAAGAGTGATGAAGCCTCAAGGCTAACATCATGGCGGTTATTGTTGGAGCTCTTCGAGTTAAGATTTGAATGTATCGGTCTTGTCTCCGTGTGGTGCAGTGATACCGTCCTCCATGGCGCTCAGCCACGGTACCAGTGCTTCGGTAACGTGTCCAAAGTCGACTGATAACACTCTGACTTGTATTCAGAGCTAAAGCCACAGTACGTTGCCGGGAACCAGCTTCTATCATTCCCACGGCTCTGAGCATTTCTTCCCTGCTTAAATGACGTCGCCGCTCCATAATAACGTTGGTTTTAATCAGTAGTAGGGAAACAGTAGCACTAATAATATCTTCAATGCGTTGTATGTTTTTATAGGGAAAATATTGACAGCTGATTTTCATCTTTTACTCGAATTTGATTCACAGTTCCTGATTCAAATTATGAAATGCACCAAAAAGGATACATATAAATTTATAAAATCATAAATTTATTACAAAGCCACATCTTAATCTCAAGAAATCCGCATAAAAATGCTTGATCCCTAGACACTTTTGATGTGTGTAGTTTACGGAAACTATTACGGCAACGGTACAACCCTTTGAGTATTAAACCAACCGGAGACGCCACGAGTACTAATATCTATGCAAATAAGTCTGTCACTTTCATCGCGGGGGACGAGGGATCTCAATAATACACTAATGCAATTCGATCGCATTGTTACGCACGCACACAAAACAAAAAACAAACACAAGCATAAACTATACGCACACATGTATATAACCGCTATGACCGGCGGTCTCGTACCTTTGGCAGCGGGGATCGCCTGACAATGGCGCCTCCAGTTGGTTTAATACTCAAAGGTACAACCCTATTCCATTTGACATATTATTGTAAACAAACGAATGAATTAACAAAATATACTAAAAAGGTCTGTTATACGGAAATGAACCCACCTATCAATACTTTAGCCATAAAGAATCATGTCCAGTCTTGACCTGAAAATTTTCGACCGCGTCTAGTGATGTAAAATATCTTAAAAAATTGCATTTTTTTTGCTAATTTCGTATCACTTAATTGAATTTTCAAATGAAGCCAGGAAAAAATACAATTTATATTATGTTTATCATTCTCAATATACTTTTGGAAACGGAACGTGTTTTACACACGTTCCATTTTAAGTGTAGAGTTGACAGGTTACGCGTAAAACGGACTTCATTAGCCGCAACGAATGACAGGCTGTCGCTGTGACAGTGTGACCGCTGTCATTTGTTTGACGTTTTGCAGTCGTTCGTTTCATAATGTACTGTGCGATTTAGGATTTTCTGATACCATTACAACTTTTGCATTTTCCATGGACTTCGATTACTTACGATTACTTTGGCCTGTGTTATACGAATACCGATTTAGTGCTTTTGATTGGGATCTAAGTTATCGTAATCGCTCTTGTTGGAAAATGTTATGGAGCCTTCTACGAGATTGGCCTAGATTGGCTTTGTATAAACTACAACAAAGTGTTAATACGCTTTGGCGTTATCGGGCGCTTCAGCTTGATAGCAGAGTCATCTCGCTAATTAGCACTTGGATATCTCCAGTAATAGTAAGTATAATAACAATCAAGTACCTAACGATTTAATATTCAGTCAACGGAGGCTAGCATATTAATTGTTTTATAAAAAAGGATTGATATTTAGAAGTGGTAAAGTATATTTTTCAAGTTACACGAAAAATATAACTAGTACTACCTACTAGAAATAGGTGACGCCCCTAAGACGACCCACTGACTGAATGTGTTTGTTACATCTAGATTTTCCCCATGGTTTAGTTATAATGGTTCTTTTAGACATATACATATTTATTTCTATTGTAGGCTTTAAAATCTCATAATATACGAAGACACTGACAATCTAATGACCCTTTGTGTATAACCCTATCTACCACACAAACACACTTTCTTCACTTACTTCACCACTACATCATTCACACACATACCTCTATTTCACCACTCATATTAACACACATACCCACATCCATACCTCATATCTTAAAACTCACTAACAAACCCTAGCATTCTCTAATGGTACTTACTAAGACAAATAATTTAATAAATTAATAGTGAGTGTGATAGTGATTTAGTAGTCCTATGATAAAAATTAAAATATCAATAGCTGAACACTATCCCCTGAGATACAGGTTCCTGCCTAGTTTAGGGGCAAGGGTCAATACTATGTGCACCTTATTATGATCACCACAAAATGTTGAAGTATCTACTTGTAATGTACCTATTTGTATAATTGTAACTTTTAACGGTAAGAAATAAACTATTTTTATTTTATTTGTTTTTCAGATAACGGAAGAAGATTACATTTGTGAAGCGTGCTTTGATGTATCCATGCAGACTATTAATGCTCAGATTCATGGAAAAAATGAGTGTGATCCATCTGTTGGTTCATCTCGACGTGGTCATGCTCAAGTGTGCCCCGCATGTTGTCGATCATTGCTCAATCGTCAAAGTGACCACATTCTCAAAGAAAACCCATCAAGCCTCACACTAAGGATGAACAACTTAATGCACGATGACAGGCATGAAACCAACATTGTGGCTCCCAGTGGCATTTTTAAATGAAGTGGTTGTACGAGAAGATATTGAATAAATGATAATAAATCAATCCTGTTTTTTATTTAATTTCTCTGTCCTCGCCAAAAACATGTGATGTTGTGCTCTTTTCGTTATCTATTTATGTCGTCTGTCAGGCCGACTCCTGGAGTCTGGTCCGCTTCGACGGCGACGACAGATTTTGACCGATACCTACTTCAATGAACTGTAAGTAGGTACCTAAATTGCTCAAACTTGCACAAAGTGTAGTAAACAAGGATAGCACAACATCACACGAAGTCTTTATAACTCAGCATCGGCGGGTTATTACGAGAATAATAACTGCTATTTGCGACCGCGCGCCAATTTGATGATGATGATTTGATGTTATTACATTGAAGAGGGATTCATTTCTGAGTGATTGTAACTCTCAGCGAAACAATTTGATTTTAATTATCGTACAGTTTTTGAGGTTATAACAGCTGTCAAACCTTATCTGACAGCTGCTATAACCTCAAAATTTTATTTACTTAATAACATTTTTCCCTGGCCTCTAAATGAAATGATAATAAATTATTGTGTTATTATGAACAATAATTGTTTTTATACAACACTAGTTGTAGGTAGACGCGACCTGTAAAACAAATCAAGTGACAGGTCAATCAATGTATGGAAAGTGGGCATGATTCTTTATGATCGCGTTATAACTGTATCATCGAATGTGTATTATTAAATGTATTATTGCATGAAAACCGGCTATTAACCTGTACAAAGACATCAGAGGTTGATTTTCATTCTTTCTTGCACCACACTTCATAATACAACACACAGGCATGTTGGATTGTTGTTTTCCAACATTTGCATCCAGTTTTAAAATGTAAAATAATTGTAATCTTCTCGCAAATCTCAATAATACAAAAAGTAAACAAACATTTG
Organism: Mesoligia furuncula; assembly: GCA_916614155.1. Lineage (NCBI taxonomy): Eukaryota > Metazoa > Arthropoda > Insecta > Lepidoptera > Noctuidae > Mesoligia > Mesoligia furuncula. The sequence continues at coordinate 14,883,998 of OU744815.1, read as the reverse complement.
ACAGCAAAACTACCACAAACTCGTCGCAAAAGATGGCTGCTACGGTACTTACCTACTACCTGTTACTACGTCACGACAAAATGTTGCTAAAATGAGCAACAACTTAAAATATTGTTGTCTCTTTTATCAAATACGATTATCTTATTAGAAAGAACGAGACAAAACGATATTTCATATTCTGAACCATATTTCACTCATATTTGTATAAGCAAAATGTATGTATAGAATAACGCGGCGTCTCCATGTTTTTCCTATATCAATGAGTAGTACTTATACAAAAAGGAACGAAGAGAACGCACAAAAGATGGGAACGCAATGAGAACGCATGACCGTAAAATAGCACGCAAAATGTTCCAAAAGGAACGATCTGGCAACGCTGCTCCTAGCGGAGAAGAACGTCATGTTCATACAAAAATGTTGGTCTAAAAGTAAGACAACTAGCGTCGCTTGTGGGCCCCTTTGGCAACTTAGACATGGCGCGAAATTTGAAAGTGTGCATGTGTGTGTATGCATGCGTGTGTATGGTTGTTGTGTTTGTGTGTGTTCTTTGGTGATTTGAATTTGTAGTTTATCAGGAAGAGCTCGCTCTAAAACAAATTACTAATTCATATTATTAACGAGTTTTTGATAATAATAGGAATCAGTAATTTATTTAGAACGTGCTCATCATGTTGAAGTTCTAAAACAGAATTAAATAAAAGCACAGTTTAACATATACAACTTTATTTATGAAGGAAACCATAATCAATAAGACACAATCATACATTACACGCCAATTGTTTGTAAATGGTACACAAGGCTACATAATATGAAGCTATAATTTCCAGTATAAGGTGATCTCGAATTGTATAGAATTTTCGTACAATGAGGTGTCAGTTTATACTGGAAATGTTTATCAGTGTATGTGCAGTACCTAAGTGTAAATTAAACGATCTCTACATCCTGTGATTCTTCCTGTTTTTGGTCTCTTAAAATTAAATTAAGATTATTATTTAGAACTATAGAGAACTTTTCTGGCCGATTGATTATTTTCTAGTAAAATATGTATGAATGAGAATAAACATTTATTATAAATTAAGTATTCATAATAAATATTTCATCGTAGGAATAACTTAATTTTAAGGTTCAAGAATTATAATTGTTTTTTTAGACAGAAATAGTTAGGCTAACATAGTTTATAGATGAAGTACCAATTAACGTAAGAGAACATTTTGTATAATTTTGAGTTATATTATAACATTGGAATTCAGAATTCTCCGCTGTATCGAATGGTATTATTAAAATGTTCTATAGTTAAAAAAAATGTCCCTTAGAGTACAAATTTTTGGACTGCGACAAACGATTTATGACAAAAAAAAAAATTATTTAACATTTATCTTCCCAGAAAAATAAAGTAAGTCATCGTATTAAATTATTTAGTCCATTACCTTAAACCTCAAATCAGACAATTAATTAAATAACATGTTCCTTACTTTAATTTATGATAAGTTTTTTAAGAATTATTCTCTTACATTAAACATCTCACAAAACTATCTTTATTTACGCTCCTTACTGTAATATGCATAAAACGTAACAAGTAGAAATCAAATTCGTATTTGCTTTATTTTATTTTGTTTTTTAAAAAGTTCGTTGCTAAAATACTGAATATTTACATTTATTTGATTCTCATTTGATACCAGAAGTATCAATTAATATAAGGGACAAACCACGGTTTTTCAGGAGAACCAAAAAAACGATTATATTTGAGTGGATTAAAATATAGCATGTCCCTTACATTAAAAAAAACATGTTTAGTTGTGGTTTACGTTACTAATATTTTATGTGTAAACCGTCGAGCGTAGTGTAAGCAGCAAGAGAAATAGAAAGTTATACGTAATTCTATTGTAAAGGACTTTTAGTGTTGTAATTATGTAACTATAGATTATCTACTAAAATTTATGGCATTTTAACACCATGGCAAAAAGTTCTTATCATGACTAATGTTGGTATGAACCAATATTAATCATTCAAAGCAAATATATACGTTAGTTTCAGGTTTTACAGCTTAGCCATCACAGATTTAAATGAAATTTAGGAATACAAAAATAAAGCAATTGTTAATATTACTAAACAGTCTATAAAACTTGAGTTTAAAACTTCTGAAAAGTAATAGTATTCTAATAAACAGTCTTACAAAATCTATACTTAGTAATTGAATGAATGTACTGGAAACGAACCATCCCATTTCAACTTTCACTGCCATCATGCTAGTCATCTTTCACCAATTCATGCACCTCTTATTCGATCTTCTTCCCTGACATCCGTCCGTCCCTTCTATTCGTCATTTTAACTTTCACTGCCATCTTCTAATCATCTTTCACAAAATTCATGCACCTCTTATTCGATCTTCTTCCCTTACATCCGTCCGTCCCTTCTATTCGTCATTTCAACTTTCATTGCCATCGTACTAATCATCTTTCACAATCGATCTTTCGTTTCTAGTACATTCATTCAATTACTAAAGTACAGAGTTTGTAAGACTATTTAGAAGTTTTAAACTTAAGTTTAATAGACTGTTAATGTGTTGAATTTATCATAATTACGCAGACATAAAAGTCGAAAATATAAAAATAATATTAACAATTGTTTTATTTTTGTATTTTTAAATTACATTTAAATCTGTGATAGCTAAGCTGTAAAACCTGAAACTAACGTATAGATTTCCTTTGAATGATTAATGTCAAAATGTGAACGTGTCCCTTACATTAATTGATACTTCTGTGGCCTTAGTGTGAGTTTTTTTCACTCACGTTCGATTGCGAGCGCGTTAGAATTTTATATGGAAAAAGTTATAGCGCCGCCTGGTGGTCACTAGGAGAAACCTAATTTCCCATACAAAATTCTAACGCGCTCGCAATCGAACGTGAGTCGAAAAAACTCACACTAAAGCCACTGGTATCGATATGTCAAAAAAATATTATTTGTGTTTTAATATATTTATTTTCTTTTGTAGGCTCGCCTACAAAAGAAAATAAATTACAGAATCTGTTAATGCTTATGTAAAATATAGAATCTATTTTAATTGTTACATTTTGCCCTATAAGTTCACTACATGTATCTAGAAAATCAAAATTAATATTTTTTTGCAACTATTCTTTAATGCAATCTTTAACATCCCTCATGTGTGCATTTTTATTTAAATAATCACACATGATTGATGCACTTTTGTTTACACATTCAATCATATTCTTTAAATATAGTAAACAAATGGCACACAGTATCCGTAGAGGATGTTAAAGATTGGACACGATTCACAATTTGATTCCATTCTCCTAACTATGTAACCACAAACATAGGCACATGCTTGCATTTCCCCAGTATTTTCATCCATTTGATCCATGGACAAACTGAAACAATGCTTACTGCTGATGGACGGTCTACATCAGGTTTGGGATTGTGGGTCAAAAATAAATTTTAATTGTCAAGAATGACATCATCATCGGTCTCACAATTTGCTGCTGAGCTTGGTGCCAACAAATTTGAAATAAATCCTGTTTTTAAAACTGCAACAAATTGTGAGACTTTTGGGTTGCAATTAGACCCACAATTACTCCTGACACACCCAAAACAATTCTCCAATGCATCTTGTTGCAGTCTCCTGGTGGACAATCTCCCAATTTCGGGATATTTTTGTTTCTAATTCCGCCATAATCTTTCCACTCCCGTCATGTTTTGGATCCATCCATCCAGCGAAGGTGCCCTCGACTTTGCACCAATAAATTGGCAGTTTTTTAAAAATAATTTCATTTCTTTGAAAAATGAGGGCTCCAGTCTGAAATATTTCTCAAATCATTTTTGCCTTTTTTTAAATTGGAGAGTCCGCATTTAGGCTATCAAACAATCGGTCGATTTTGTTTAGCAGGTTGACTGTAGCAAGTGCTTCTGTTGGCAGCTCTCCTGTAAAAATAAATACTATTTTAGTTATTTAAAAATAACGTAAAACAGTTTTTAAGAACAATGAACATTTTAATTGCAATAAAAGATTGACTTTTGAAAAAAGAAAATGGGTCCAGATGGTAGTACAGTACCGACCGAAAGGTTGCGTTTAGTTTGACTTACGACCTTCTTTCAATGAGTAATTAGACACATACTCGCAAAATCACGCTGATTCTTAAGTTCATGGATGTTTTTTTAACATCTTTATTATGATATCAACACACCTTCGATAATTTTTGCATACATTCCAGCAGACACTGGAATGGCTCAAAACTTGCGCGGCTAATATTGTACTTTCATTTCTTGTCTATTATTCGGATTTAAGTGGCTCTTCGTTAAGGGCAGGCAAACACGAAAAATGGGTTGTTGTTATCCAATGCAAAAAAATCTGCAATGTGATTCCACGTCGCGATATCTGAAAAAGACGTATATATTGATCATCATAATACAGCAGATACGATAATTAGCAGTGGGTCAAAATCGATTTACAATTTTTCTTTTACATTGTTACAAGTCAAAATAATGCCATTAAAACCATAACTTGTAAAAAAAACAAGTCTCGCAACTCAGTTCTTCTACCGTAAAAAGTTGTGAGACCCATGTAATACCAAGTCGTTTAATTTATTCAGTCCCTACTTAAGGGTCCATCTGTCTTAAGTTATTACGTAATTAGCTATCCTAACAACATCTTATAGTGACCATATCAAGATTAAAAATATTTTATGTTTTAAATAAATAGATTGCTTGGCCATCGCATGAAAACACAATGTATCTCACAAGTAATACATATTATATTAAATTAGGTTTTTTAGTGCGATTGTCAAGTCAATAAATAATTATATCTAGGTACCTATCTACACCTATTATTCCATTATATTATACATATACAGGTACACTGATTCATTCACTGCAAATGTAACTTTGTAATCCTATATATTTATATGGGATTACAAAGTCATTTATGCAGTTGGTGTATCTAGAAAAGTGGACCGAAATTGCAAAATATTTTAGTTTTTCCTTGATTTATACACTAAACACTAATCTACACAAATAAATAAAATTGGAGTGTCTGTTTGTAATATTAAAATAACTGCTTTTTACTCAATGTATAAATGCTACGGCTAATCTCTGAAACGGCTGGACCGATTTTGACGGGACTTTCACTGGCAGATAGCTGATGTAATAAGGAGTAACTTAGGCTACTTTTATTTTAGAAAAAATATGATATATGATATGAAATATATGAGAAATTACTGCTGGTACTACTCCCCGTAAAAGTATAAAATTGAAAGATATTATTACCTGCAATTTGTTTTTCATTGCACTCAACAGTAGTGTTGCATTTTAAGTTGTATTTTAGAAATAAATTTCTAAAACATTTGAGAAGATGGGACGTATCGTGTAGAGCAACAATTTCATGTTCCTGAAATCTAAAATGTGGTTGTTCAACAGATGCCCCTAGTTGTGAAAGTGTTCTTCTATTTACCCCATCCATATCGCAAATAGTTGCAGCAATTATGATACATGCCTCAAAACAAGCATGGAGAACCTGTAATTAGAAAATTAAGTTAATTAATAATGTTTAGTAAGAAAATAAAATAAAAATAACATACTATAGGGTCACAAATAGAAAATGATTTTCAGTTAACTAAACAGTAAATAAGTGTAAATAATTCCAATACAACAATGTACCTTTTTGATCAAAATCATTAATCTGTCTGCAGTGACATGATCTCCTGACAAATAATATGCCACAGGCTGTTTAATTCTTTTCCTTTGTAACGAGTCTTTTAAGCCTGTTACATAATAGCGCGTTCTTTGCTTTAATTTGTAGGCAACAGGGTGGTGTTGCCATGTAAAAATTCATTTTTTTGAATCGGAAGTCGTGTAGTGGTCACACTGATTTTTTCTTTTTTTTGATGCTGTCAGTTGATTTTGACAGGGCACTTTCCGGCCGAACCTTTATATAAAATGGAGTGTTTTTAGAGCTCCTATTAAAATCTGGAAGTTGATACTTCCAAAGGACTACATCCAGTCCTAATTATGTGGTAGCTGATTTGCCCTTGTCAGCATCATAATGGGATTGGCCATATTTTGTAAAAGGTTGGTAAAATTCTTCGTGGTTTCATACCTACTCACGTGTCGCGTGGTTATTTGGATGGCAGACGTTAATAGTTTTCGATATTTGTTTCAGGATCTTTTGAACCTTATATATTTTGGATTAATTCATCTACTGATGTAAAAACTTCCTTTGGAAAAGAAACGGTGAGTTAATTTGCATTTGGTCGTAAACATTCCGATCGGCATTTTTGTCGACGCTGAACATCAGCTAACGTTTATTCATGTTTGATTTCAGCCGTGAGGCGTTTCTTATTTATTTTTACTTCAAGACTTAAATTTTTAACGCTAGCCCCTACCGACATATATCATGGACCGCCTGACGTCCCCGCGAAGATCAAAATCACCAGGGTTTGCCCATTCGGTTTGTTAGATTATTCGCCGGAATATGGTATGGTTTATAATACTTAACTTAAATTGACAAAAGTGCAATAATGACAGGACAAAAATTAATTTCTATTCCATCTTAGTTTTACACCAACTGTTAATATTGGAAAGGAATTTTCTTGTATATTGAGACCAGCAGCCTTCGGGTAATAAAATCGTTCAATAACTTTTGTGTCGATTTTTATTGATACTCCCCGCTTGAAGATTAAAAGTTTCCAGCCCCGCAGGTTAGTCTATCCTTGGCATAGTTTGGTGTGTGCTCCTGGCGCCCGAATTTTCACTTCTACTTATTGTTTATTTATTTGGAGTACAACACACACTTTAAAATATATATTTTTTTTTATTATTATTACAATTGTCGCTAGATTATATTTTTTTAATATTACAATTGTCGCTCTGCGAACAGGGACTTGAAGTAGGTTTGTCTGGTACCTATATACTGTCATTATTGCACTATTAATTAATTAACGTATGAGTCTATTGTTTGCATTGGTTTGTTCTACATTGTTACTTTAATAACTTTGTGTTTATTTTGATTTTTGACTCATAAGTAGTACTTAACTTAATTTGGTGAATCTTTGTAAACAATGTTTGGTGTTTACAATTGATAATTTTGTTTAATATCATGTTTTTTCTTAGCAAAACCAACAGAAATGTATAGCATAGACTGCGTTTTGTTGTTCTCAACAGTAAAGTTATTTTAAAAACTAAGTTTAACTTTTTAAGTAAATAATTTAATCTAATTGTTAAGTACAATATTGTGCATTTAATTTATCTAGATTTAAGCTGCTTGTAAGTGATTATTGCACTTTTAAAACGATAAAATTAACATAGTAATTTTTTATGGGAATACCCACATTGACTTTTATAATTAACCTCAAACTTGAGAATTTATTTTCAAACATTTAACTTTTTGAAACTTAGTTTTTGCTTTTCGTTTGCTATTCGCCTTGCTGTTTGTTCATCATGGACAAGGGAGTTCAGTTTCCGCCGCTTCAGGATTCGGGTGATGTTGACGCCTGTACTGCTGTTGATGCTGACGTTGCTGAGAAAGTTCATGAGATGGTTAATGCCCCAGATGTTAACAATCCCTTTGACTCAAGAATCGCTCACTCTTCTTCGGCTTTTACAGCACAAGCATTGCCTTCATTTAATTCCTTGAATGCGCTTGTAAATGAAAATATTCGAAAGAACTTTCCTCCTTTCACTAAATTGCCTGACTTGAAGAAAAGTAAAATAGTTTATAGCGGTAAATCTTGTGTTCGGGAATTTATTACTCAGATAGAAGAATATTTTCTTTATAAAAATTTCAATGAAAACTTGCTTGTCGGTTCTTTTTCAGATTTGCTTGATGGCATAGCACTTAAATGGTTTAGATCTATACGAATTCGTATCTCTTCTTGGCATGCACTTAAGCTAGCGCTTTTAAAACGCTTTGATAAGCCTGACTTTGATTATTTCTTAGAGAATGAGCTCCGCACCAGAAAACAGAAACCGTCTGAGTCGCTTCCTGATTTCATCACTGAAATTTCTGATATGGCTAGTCGTCTTTCAGAACCTTTGTTTGAACAAACTTTAGTTAATGCCATAAAACACAATATGTTACCTATTTATACACCTTTTTTGTTTCTTAAGCAGATTGATTCAATTGAACAATTTCTAGAACTTGCAAAAGAACTGGAAGTTGTTGTAGACAGAAAACCCAACAAAGAGTCAGTTAAACCTTCAGTTAAAGTAAATGCAGTCTCTAATGATTTAACTTGTCTGAAATGTAAAAAACCTGGACACTCATATAAAAAGTGCAAGTCCATACCGGGTATTGTTTGTTTTAAGTGTCATAAGGCAGGGGTCACTTCTAAGACTTGTGACGTTTGTAATTCGGCTGTTAAAAACTCGCAAGAGTCAAAAAACTGATTCGGTTGCATCGAGCCCAGGTTTTTGATAAAACTTCGAGTACCTCGATGTGTAAAAAAACAATTAGAAGTCACAAGCCGGACGATGTTACTCGTGACAAAGATTTTTCAGGCTGGTTGGATTATTTAAAAACCTTTTTTAACATTTATCGCTCAGCTCCTATTCTTTTTACAAAACAAAGTGATGCTAGACCCTTTTTAGAATTTAAAGTTGGAAATAAAATTATTTCAGGTTTGTTGGACAGCGGTTCCACTAAATGTGTTTTAGGCTCAAATATTCATGAACAATTTTTGCAGTCAGGTTACAAAATTAGACCTACTTGTGGTTCTGCTTCTATAGCAGATGGGACCTCTCGGAGAATTATTGGTGCCATGGATTTGCCAGTAACTTGTGATAATATTACTAAGATAATAGAATTTTTAATTATTCCTTCTTTTGACCCACCAATCATTTTAGGTTTTGACTTTTGGATTAAATTTAATATAGCTAGAAACTTGTGGAAAAACATTACACTTGTTAAAGATAATCAAGATAATAAAATACAAGTTTGTTCTGTTACTCCTATTGCTGAACTTTCTCCTTCAGAGAAACAGAAATTAAATAGCACTATTGCTTTGTTCGAAGACATTTCTTATGAGAAAAGAGGTTTGGGACTCACTCATTTAGTTGAACATAGAATTAACGTTACTAGTGAACCTTTTAAACAAAGATATTGGCCTTTGAGTCCTGCTAAACAAAAAGAACTTTTTGATGAAGTAGAAGTTTTACTAAAAGAAGGCATTATTCAACCCTCTAAGTCTCCTTGGTGCTCACCTGTTTTGGCGGTAGAAAAGAAAGATGGAGGTACTAGATTGTGTTTAGATTCAAGACGATTAAATTCTGTTACTATTAAAGATTCTTATCCCCTTCCTTATACTTCTAGAATATTAGATAACCTTAGAGGTGCTAAGTATATTAGTACAATAGATCTTTCTAAAGCTTTTTTGCAAATTGCACTTGAGAAATCCTCCCGTGAGAAAACTGCTTTTGTGGTTCCTGGAAGAGGCCTGTACGAATTTGTTCGCATGCCATTCGGTCTCACAAATGCACCGGCTGAGTTGCAGAGACTGGTAGATAAACTTTTTGGTCCAGAGTATGATAATTCTGTATTTTGTTATTTAGACGATTTAATTTGTATAAGTTCTGACTTTAATAGCCATATTGAACAATTAAATAAAATTTATAATATATTAAGAGAGGCAGGACTAACTGTAAATTTAAAGAAATGTAACTTTTGCAAAGATAGACTTCGCTATCTTGGTTTTATTGTAGACAGTAATGGTTTGCATACTGATCCTTCTAAATTAGAGACAATAGAAAATTTTCCTCGTCCAGAAACGGTAAAACAACTTCGAAGTTTCCTTGGTTTATGTTCCTATTATCGTAGATTCATTTGTAAATTTGCTGATATTGCTTCTCCTCTAACTAAAATGACTGCAGGTAGTAAAAATTCTAAAAAGTCGCTTACTTGGAATGACGAAGCTGAAAATGCATTCCAAGAATTAAAACATTCTTTAGTAACTTCACCCGTCTTGCAATGTCCCAATTTTGAAAAACCTTTCTTTTTACATTGCGACGCTAGTTCTGTGGGCATTGGCAGTGTTTTGAGTCAAGAGGATGAGAAGGGAGATCAACATCCCATTGCTTTTTATTCTAGGTCACTTAATAAATGCGAAAGAAATTACAGTACCACTGAACGTGAATTATTAGCTATTTTAGATTCCATAGAACATTTTAGACCTTATATTGAGGGAATGAAGTTTACAGTTGTCACTGACCACGCTTGTTTGAAATGGCTTTTAGGTCTCAGTAATCCTAGTGGACGTTTGGCTCGTTGGGCTGCTAGAATTTCTCAATTTACATTCGATATTATTCATAAAAAAGGTTCACTACATTTAGTTCCAGATGCTTTATCTCGCATAGAAGTCGCTGCTATAAACGCTCAGGATAGTTTAGTCTTACCTGACGATGAAATTACTGACCCTTGGTATAGAAAAATATTTATCCAATGTCAAAAATCTCCTAGAAAGTATAAGAATTTTAGAGTTGAAAATAAAACTTTGTATAAATTTTGTAGAAATAAATATAATCCTCACAGTCTTTTAGACTGGAAAATTGTTATACCTAAAGAGCATATTTTAGATACTATTAAATCAAATCACGATGATGTAAATTCTGGACACTTGGGAATACATAAAACTTTAAATAAATTAAAACAACATTATTTTTGGAAGGGAATGTTTAATGATATTCATCAATACATTTTGTCTTGCGATACCTGTAAAGCTTATAAACATACTACATCTCCACCTTTTGGTATTATGATTAATCCTAAAAAGGTTGATCGTCCCATGCTTATGCTCTCAGTTGATATCATAGGAATTCTACCTAAAACTTATTCTGGTCATAGATACATACTTTCGGTCGTAGACGTTTTTACTAAATATTGCTGGTTCTTTCCAATGATCAATGCTACCACTAGAGTAATTTGTAAACATTTTGAAAAAGAAATATTTCTCAAGTTTGGTTGTCCAAAAATAGTAGTTTGTGACAATGGAACTCAATTTACTTCAAAACATTTTGTAGATTTTTTTGAAAGGTTTTAATATAACCAAAATATTTTATAATACTTTGTATACGCCTCAAAATAATCCTGTTGAGAGATATAATAAAACGGTCGAAACCTGCATATCGTGTTTTGTTAAAGATGATCATAGAACTTGGTCAAGTTTTTTGCCCAATGTTCAATTAGCTTTAAATAATAGTGTAAACCTTGCTACTGAGTTTACTCCTAACTTTCTGATGTTTGGTAGGGAGCTTATTCTTGATGCGTCATTACATCACTTTAGTAGTTCTGTTGATAACTTATCTCAACTAGAAATTTCAAATAGAAATGCTTATGCAGTTTCTCTTAATTCACTTAGTGATATTTTTGTTAAAGTTCAAGCTTACTTGTTAAAGGGGTATAAGCGTAATGCCGCTTATTATAATAAGGGTCGGAAAGTCATTTCTTTTGATGTGGGTGATGTGGTGTGGAGAAGAAGTTTTCTTCAATCTAATGCACAAGCATATTTTTCAGCTAAACTTGCACCTAAGTTTGTAAAATGTAAAATAACTGAAAAGGTTTCAGAGAACGTTTATGTTTTGAAAGATTTAAATAAAGGTTCAGTGGGACGTTATCATGTTAAAGATATTATTAAATTTTAATTTGGTTTCCAAGTGTTAGCTCTTGATTTTGATAATTTTGTTTGAAGGCCGCTTTTGACAGTGTGATGTACGAGAGGATGGATGATAGGTTATCGGCGGTTTGAAAGATGTATGTTAGGTAACTTCTTATAAATTTGTTGAATTTGAGACATTCTAAAAATAAAACTTAGGTCATTCTGGTTAATTTAATACTATTTTTTTTCACACCAATTGTTTTTCACATCGAAGGATCTTATTTTATGTTTTGTTTGTTTTTGTTGGACTGTCTAAGATCTTATTCTTCTTTTTTAAGGGTAACCTACCTGTTTATATTTTATTAAGATCTTATACAACCCTACAGTTCAGGTAATTTCTACCTTGGGATTAAAAACTTAAATTCAATTTCAAGTTTTTGTAATCTTTTTTTTTTTCTCATAGTTTAAAATCATTCTATTTCCTCTTCGTCATAAATAGTAATCGATTTTTAAATCTATTTTGTGCTGTTCGTTGACAGACTTGTTTCTCATTTTTACTGGAGTTTCATTCTTTTTAATGATCGGATTTGACTTTGTTAGTAACGCGTTCATCCTGGACTTTACTTTTTGGGGGTCATTCGGTAACCTTTGTTACAAAATGCCTTATTATTTTTTGGATCTTGGTGTAACTTTTGACCTTGATTTCGACTCTTTTCCATTGTGTTGGACTTTGTTGTTCCAATCACGATGCGAGATTTTGTTTTGACTTTCGTCATCCTTTTTCCTTTGCGTTCGGAAGTTCGGTGGTGGTATGCCGGTCGCATTGTGAAACTTTGGCTTTCGCCTATTTGTTATTGAGATTTCTCATTGGAGATCTCAATGTTTTTAGTGTTTGTCTGTGTTTGGGAGATTGGTAGTGTTGAGCCAGTCACAGCATTCGCATTCTTTTACAGCTATTGTGCTCGGGAATTCGGTGGTGACGAGCCGATCACAATATGCTTTCCTTGGTCTCGTTGCAGGTTGTGCCTGTAACAGAATTTTAAATAAGGTTTTCAGCTTTATTTAAAAACTTTTGTTCGGAGTTTCAAATTTTTTGGATTGTTGAATACGGAGTTAGTCAGTGGCAATAGAGCCTAACTGCACTCATAGAGATGGTTGAGTTGGAAGCGGTTGACATAGTAGTCAGTGGCGATAGTGCCTAACTGCACTCAAAGTTGTACTGTTCCAAGTGGTTTGAAATTTTTAGTCAGTGGCTATAGTGCCTAACTGCACTATAAAAATTGTAGTTTGTTTTGGTAAATTGTCCGAATTTGTTTGAAATTTTTAGTCAGTGGCTATAGTGCCTAACTGCACTGTTTTGGAGTTTTGGAGCGCTAAGAGATTTCTCTCTTCGTTTCATTTGATGAGTTTTTATAACTTATAATTTTTTTGTTTTTCACTATTTCGTTTTTGACTTTTTGTCATTTACATTTTTTTTACTTTTATTAAATTCTTGAGATTTTGTCGTTTGACATTTTCATAGTTGATTTGCACTTTGAATCTTATATGATTCTTTTTCTTTCTTTTGGATTAGAAAATAAACCAGTCTTAACAGGTTTATTTGGTTGAAGATTTCTTTCTAATAAAAGAAAGTTCCTTTCTTTTATTTTCGGGAGGGGATGTAATGTAACGAGTCTTTTAAGCCTGTTACATAATAGCGCGTTCTTTGCTTTAATTTGTAGGCAACAGGGTGGTGTTGCCATGTAAAAATTCATTTTTTTGAATCGGAAGTCGTGTAGTGGTCACACTGATTTTTTCTTTTTTTTGATGCTGTCAGTTGATTTTGACAGGGCACTTTCCGGCCGAACCTTTATATAAAATGGAGTGTTTTTAGAGCTCCTATTAAAATCTGGAAGTTGATACTTCCAAAGGACTACATCCAGTCCTAATTATGTGGTAGCTGATTTGCCCTTGTCAGCATCATAATGGGATTGGCCATATTTTGTAAAAGGTTGGTAAAATTCTTCGTGGTTTCATACCTACTCACGTGTCGCGTGGTTATTTGGATGGCAGACGTTAATAGTTTTCGATATTTGTTTCAGGATCTTTTGAACCTTATATATTTTGGATTAATTCATCTACTGATGTAAAAACTTCCTTTGGAAAAGAAACGGTGAGTTAATTTGCATTTGGTCGTAAACATTCCGATCGGCATTTTTGTCGACGCTGAACATCAGCTAACGTTTATTCATGTTTGATTTCAGCCGTGAGGCGTTTCTTATTTATTTTTACTTCAAGACTTAAATTTTTAACGCTAGCCCCTACCGACATATATCATGGACCGCCTGACGTCCCCGCGAAGATCAAAATCACCAGGGTTTGCCCATTCGGTTTGTTAGATTATTCGCCGGAATATGGTATGGTTTATAATACTTAACTTAAATTGACAAAAGTGCAATAATGACAGGACAAAAATTAATTTCTATTCCATCTTAGTTTTACACCAACTGTTAATATTGGAAAGGAATTTTCTTGTATATTGAGACCAGCAGCCTTCGGGTAATAAAATCGTTCAATAACTTTTGTGTCGATTTTTATTGATACTCCCCGCTTGAAGATTAAAAGTTTCCAGCCCCGCAGGTTAGTCTATCCTTGGCATAGTTTGGTGTGTGCTCCTGGCGCCCGAATTTTCACTTCTACTTATTGTTTATTTATTTGGAGTACAACACACACTTTAAAATATATATTTTTTTTTATTATTATTACAATTGTCGCTAGATTATATTTTTTCAATATTACACCTTATACATAAAATCATGAACACTAGAGCATAACTTGCTATTTGTGGATCTCGTCCATACTCTCCTCCATGGTCTTGAAATCCGTCTATCTGATCAGATTTTGAATTGAAATTCAAATTTTTTATTCAAATTACCAGCATTGTGTCATCGTGCTTCTCTTTCTTTTCTATGAAGTTCGACAGTGACCGCACTTTAGGTCAAGTAAGCCCCTTAATTAGTCGCTTTCCTTTATCAGTTTTTTCAGTGGATTTAGCCTAAAACCAAAAATAGAGGAATGTAAATTAAGTGTGAACATAAATTTATTATTCACAATTTTAGGAACAGTAGAACCTGCCACTCATTTCACAATTTCATTGGTCTACTTTCATTTGGTATACCTATGTATAAAACATGTTTGTTGTATGGGAGCCCCCCTTAAATATTTATTTTATTTTGTTTTATTATTTATTATTAAAGTTAAAATACAACTGAGTATTTTCTGAATATTTCAAGTGCCTACCTGTTGCCATTTTTGATATCGAGCAAAAAGGGCAAAAAAATCGCGTTTGTTGTATGGGAGCTCCCATTAAATATTTATTTTATTTTTAGTATTTGATGTTACAGCGGCAACAGAAATACATAATTTGTGAAAATTTCAACTGTCTAGCTATCGCGGTTCGCGGGGAATGCTCCAACCAGCCCGCCAAATTCAAAATTTCTTGCGTTTTTTGCAATTTGCAGGCCAGTGCTAGGTTGTATGTTGATTAAAATATTATTCGCGGCTGTAAGACGTATGTAGTTACAGAATTATAATAATCAAAATCACCAATACAACCCTCCAACTTCATAAAGGTGTAAGAACAAAAAAAAAACAGAAAAAGTAATTCTAACAGCTTTATGAACTTAGAGCGTTTTATAGATGATTTTCATGATTATAATTCTGTACCTATATATGTCTTACAACCGCGAATAATATTTTAATCAACATACAACCTAGCACTGGCCTGCAAATTGCAAAAAACGTACGAAAATTTGAATTTCGCGGGCTGGTTGGAGCATTCACTTTAACAACAACAATATGGGATCAAATAAAATATGAATATGACTTATTAGAATATCATTGATATGACTTCTGTTTTTTAAACATTGTATGGTAACACCACCAAAATTAGTGACTCACCAACTAAAGACGCAATATTACATGAGTAAAAAATTCATACAAGCTTCGCAAAATTATATCATTTTACTTTCTTCGGAAGTAACGCCCTAAAAGTTATTCATCCCTACTAATATTATAAATTCGAAAGGAACTCTGTCTGTCTGTATGTTACCTTTTCACGCCTAAACCACTGAACGGATTTCGATAAAATTTGGCAGAGAGATAGATTGCATCCCGGGGAAGGAAATAGGATAGTTTTTATCCCGATATTCCCACGGGATCGACACTTATGCGAGTGAAACCGCGGGGCGCTGCTAGTATAAAATAATTCTTGTTATTTCTGTTAGCAGTGGTAACACTTTAATATCAGACGTCAAGCAAGCACGTCAACAAAATAGAAAAAGATAAGTGTTGTGTCTCAAACTCTGTGCTATGTATAAAGTGTCCTCTGCGAATCATAATATCTATGAAAATATATACAAAAGTAACACTTACATACCAAAGAGGTAAACAACCTCAACATTAGCAGAAACCGGAGCCTCGACCTTTGTCGAGTCAGGTACAGTCAGCAGCACCAACTTGTAAACATGGCCAAAATAGCAACTTATGTGTTCTTCGACCTTGAAACGACAGGACTACCGCACCAGGAGAGAAACCAAACTAAGATTACAGAACTAAGTTTCGTAGCAGCTTTACGAAATGATATCAAAGCTGCTCATTTTGGCGCCGTACCCTATGTCAGCAAGCTGACCCTACTTTTCAATCCGCAGAGGAAGATACATCCGGTTGCGTCAAAATTGACTGGCTTATCAAATGAGTCACTGAAGAATGCACCTACTTTCAAAGATAATATTGTAACAATTAATTCATTTTTGTCAGAGTTACCTAAGCCTGTATGCCTAGTTGCACATAATGGTGATAGGTTTGACTACAAAATTCTATTGGCTGAATTCTTAGAGGTCAATGCAACATTGCCACAAGATTTGCTTTGTGTTGACTCTCTCACTGGCTTTCAACATATCATTAAAAATACTTTAGCAAACACGTCAAATACAAGAAAAGATGATTCATTAGCTAAAAGCTCAATTAGGGACGACTCAATTTTAGAGGAAGACTCTTTAGCAAGAGATAATAATTCATTGATAAGTGAAGATTCGCTTATAAGTGAGGACTGGCCTGATCTAGACGTTAGCACTGAAGACTGGAAGGAAATAGATTCCTTGTGCTCATCATTCTCTGACATGCCACTAGATGCATCAAAATCAAGCCGACATTCAGAGGAATATAAGGAACCACCAAAAATTGTGGAAAAAAAGGAAACCGATAAAATAAGTTATACATTAGCAAGTCTTTATAAAAATATAATGAAAAAAGAGGTTTATAATGCCCATAGAGCTGAAGACGATTGCTTAATGCTCTTAGAATGTGTTGTTGCTACTAAAGAGTTCCTTCCCTGGGCTGAAAGGTCATGTAAAAATATCTATGATATCATGCCATTGGACCGTAACAAATATTTTAAGAATAATTTTACAACTTCCTCCCCTTAAGTATCTTTCCTACATTTAATCATGTGATTTAGAATATTTTTATACACAATTATTTTTATAGCTTTGTAGATTTAAGAGCCAAATCTATACTTAGTATTTTTAGAAATATTGATTTTATAAAAAAAATAAGACTTTGATTTTTGAGACTTTGCTTTGACTATGATTGTAATTTAAGTTTTTTTTAAGTTTAAGAATTTATTGGATTAATCATGTTATCCCAAAATTTTTATCCAAATGCAGATTGTTTTTATTACTTGTTTTTTATTCAAATTTTTATGTTAATTTATTTAATAGTACCTATATTATTTTTATAATCAAAATAAAACTGTTGCAATATTGGCTTTGTTTCAATACCTACATCATCATCATCTGCCCAGCCTCTTCCTAACTATGTAGGGGTCGGCTTCTAGTCAAACCGGATGCAGCTGAATACCAGTATTCAATACCTACATAGTAACAATTAAATTGTACCAGCATACATTTTCAATGCGATTCTATTGAACCAGTGGAATATGTTTCATTTTATTATGTTGTCTGCAGTCTATAAGGCCAAGTCACGCATTTGTTATCTTTATTATTATTTTGATAAAATGAGAACTCTTGCATTTATCAAGTGTGTTTTGTCTTGAAAGCATTAGTATAGTCAGCGACAAAAGTAGACTCAACACTATTCAAAGTTTTAGAAGGAAAAAAAAAAAGAAAATAGGTACTTCATTTGCGGAAAACATTACGCATCAAAAAAAAAACAAACAAAATGAAAATGTGAACTGTTTGTATGTAACAAAAAAGTAATTAAAAAAAAAACCGGGCAAGAGCGAGTCGGACTCGCGCACCGAGGGTTCCGTAACATCCAGGCTTACCTATGCATAAGGTTTATGTTTATGAAATTAAATGCTTTTTTATTATTTTTATATTTGAGTTGATTGAATAAAATGTAAATTGCGGTTTACGATTTATGACGTATTAAAAAAAAACGACTTACTAGATCTCGTTGAAACCAATTTTTGGTGGAAGTTTACATGGTAATGTACAGACGCCAGCACATCAAGCTACTACAATCTGTCAAATATCTTTAATCAATTTTCAACTTTATCGCTAAAACATAAGGTTCAAAATTGATTGGGAAAATTTGAGAGTTTCGGGTAGATTGATGTGCTGGAGTCTGTACATCATATATGTTTTTTAGTTTTATCGTTCTCTTATTTTAGAAGTTACAGGGGGGTGGACACACATTTTACCACTTTGGAAGTGTCTCTCGCGCAAACTATTCAGTTTAGAAAAAAATGATATTAGAAACCTCAATATCATTTGAAGACCTATCCATAGATACCCCACACGTATGGGTTTGACGAAAAAAATTTTTTTTAGTTTCAGTTCTAAGTATGGGGAACCCCAAAATTTACCTATTGTTTTTTCTTCTATTTTTGTGTGAAAATCTTAATGCGGTTCACAGAATACATCTACTGACCAAGTTTCAACAGTATAGTAGGTACTTATAGTTTCGGAGAAAACTGGCTGTGACATACGGACGGACAGAGACAGACGGACAGACAGACAGACATGACGAATCTATAAGGGTTCCGTTTTTTGCCATTTGGCAACGGAACCCTAAAAACGACGGGTTGCACTCCGGGAGTGCCGGCAGAAGTGAAAACTTGAATATTAACGTTGTTTACTGTAACCGTAACTGTCTGTCTGTCTGTCTTGTCTGTAATTTGATCATGTATACCTACTTGTTTTCAATTTTTGATATTTTGGAATCTTACGAATTTTCGATCAGGGTCACGTGTCATCTTACGATCAGGGTCACGTCTATAGATGGGCAATCCATCCGGGTTTAAACCCAGCCGTGCTTTGATAAACACCCAATTTTGTGGGTGTTTACGGGTGTTTATCGGGTGTTTATCAAAAGCACCGGGTTTAAACCCGGTGGATTGCCCATCTATAGCACGTGCCATCTTACGATCAGGGTCACGTGTCCTGACGCGAGTTTAACATTTTTTACCCATTACAAAAAAGTGTACAACGCCGCTAAAGAAGTTTTCACTTCAAAAAAAAAAAACAGTGGCACTCCGGGAGTGCCGACAAAAGTGAAAACAAAACACATAATTATAATACTTTGCCATTGTATCCTGTATACTTGTGGCTAAGTTTCGCTGGCTAATTTAATTTGATCCTGTATACTTGTGGCTAAGTTTCGCTAGCTAATTTAATTTGATCCTGTATACTTGTGGTTAAGTTTCGCTAGCTAATTTAATTTGATCCTGTATACTTGTGGCTAAGTTTCGCTAGCTAATTTAATTTGATCCTGTATACTTGTGGCTAAGTTTCGCTAGCTAATATAATTTGATCCTGTACACTTGTTTTCAATTTTTGATATTTTGGAATCTTACGAATTTTCGATCGGGGTCACGTGTCCTGACGCGAGTTTAACACTTTTTACCCATTACAAAATAAGTGTACAACGCCGCTAAAGAAGTTTTCACTTCAAAAAAATGGTCACGATCCGATTAATAGTTGCGGAGAAATGCGTGGACAAACATACATACATACATACGTCTAAAAAATTTGGTATATTTGTTTGGAAGCCCTAATAGATTGTCATATGTGAATATAATGCAATTCCAATAATATTACATACATATACCTACGTGTCGAATTGGTCACCTCATTTTTTTTAAAGTCGGTAAAAAATGATAGTGAGTTCAAGATTCCCCCTAAAGATCCGCTCGCAAAGTCGATTATGCATGTTATAGTGGGTAATTTCAACACATTCAAAACAATAACAACAACACGCCTGTAATCCCAGAAGGGTTAGGCAGAGGTGTACCCTACAGTATATCCACATTTAGTCTAGGTCCCATGTATTAAGGGGTGAGCCAGTGGCCAACAACAAGGCACAAATCCAGACTCCGGTCTGCTAATGAGCAATAACCCCGACCCCGGGAATCGAACCCAGAAACTCATGATCAGCAGTTGCGCTTGCGACCACTAGACCAACGAGGCCCGAGGCAGTCAGGCAGGCAAAACAACTTTCAGAAAAGTTGTCTGAAGCCGAAAAAGATTCCTGAGACACGAGTTACACGACATCCTCGGGAGTCAGTGCAGTTGATGAGGCAAGAGGAGCGGATTATGGACAAACAAATATCATTCACAACTCGTTGAAGAACACTTCATCATTTCGGCAGAACAACTGCCTCCTGGACACTGTAGTGGCCAATATTACGTAAATCTGTGAACGTGGTCACTGCTGTCACTACAGATCCAATGTGGATAAAGCATTGTCGACCCATCTCATGCAACACACAGTGTGAGTACGGAGCATCTCTTTAATAAATGTCACATATCCTTTTGTGTCCTGTGATAGTGTATTGGTTGGACGAGTAATTATTGTTTTACACCCAAGCCTTATTTTACCCTTAAAAAAAATTCCAAGGTAGTAGGTAATATCTGTGGTGTCAAGGTAAAAGGGGATGAGTCAAAAATTTTGAAAAATGAGTTGTTAACACAGTTGGATAAAATATATTACTAAGTAGGTATTACGGTAAAAAGGTGATGAGTCAATAAAATGTATTTTTATTTCGTGAATCTCAAATAACAAATAGAGTCTAGTCATAAACAGCAAAACCTAAAAAGTAAAAATGAGTTATGTGGAGTCATCTTCTTATTACATCTGTAATTCTTTTTAAGTCGACTCGTGCCTAAATTCGTATTCGTCGTTGCGCGTTAGTTGCATTTCGCGCGCGAAGTTGACGTGATTTGACCTGTGTAAAAAGCCCAAAATTTTGGTTTACGTGTGTATTTGAGTTTTGAAACCCATAGAAATTAATAGGATTAACAAGATAATGTCACTGGCTCTAAATGAAAGTCCCACTGAACGTAAGTATGATTTTTTTTAAACTTTTACCTTTCTAACCTTTAAAGTTTTTGTTACGTTGAATGACTATTAGTGTAATTTACATAGATTATGTTATTGTTTTTTGGTTGTTAGATAAATGAGATTTTAGAAGACTTACTCCTTCTGACCTAGGATTCCAGTCCCATGATTTTCCAACTGGTTGGTAGTTATAATTTAAAACATAAATACTCACGCCTGTATATCACTATAACGACGACCCCACCCCGGGACACCCCGTCGTGAGGGCTCTCACGCGCATGATGGTGTCCACCGTCGAGCGCCCCTTGCGGAAGCCAAACTGGCTGTCCGCAAGATCTGGCCCCGTCATCACCAGGTGCCTGACGAGGCGGCCCGCAATCACTCTCTCAAAGAGCTTGCCGACCTCGTCGAGCAGCACGATGGGCCGGTATGCGGACGGAGAGTCCGCAGGGCGCCCTGGCTTCCGAATGAGGACCAGCTTCCCCGTCCTCCAACGGAGTGGGAACTGGCCTCTCTCCAAACATGCACTTAAGAACGCCTCCAGTCGAGGCCCGAGAGCCCTCGAGGCCAGGACCCAGGCTCTACCTGGCAAGCCGTCGGGTCCTGGGGCGGTGCTTTTAGCCTTCAGCCTTCCTACCGCCGCTCTCAGTTCTACCCCGGTCACTTCAGAGATGTCGTCGTCGTCCGCGTGGTCCGCTTCGGGCACCGCAATTGGCGGAGCCATGGGCGGGGGAGTGTGCTCCCCCTGTGAAGGGAACAGAGCGCTCACCACATCCTCCACCAGCTGGGGGCGGAGACTCTGGAACGGGGGGGCCCAGGGGCGGAATTTATTTCGCACCATTTTATAAGGGCGCCCCCACGGATCTCTGTTCAGAGTCTCCACCATCTCGTCGCGGGCCACGTCCTTGGCCCGCTGGACTGCCTCCTGGAGGGCGGCCTTCGCCGCTCCGCCTCGTGGCTTCCGCATCTGGAGGGCGGACGCGGAGCATGCGGTGCCTGGTGTACAGGTGTCGCGTGTCGACGTACGCCTTGCGTAGCGTCTCCAACTCCTGCGACCACCAGTACACCTGACGTCGGGCGCGTCCTGGCCGGAATCGGGGCATTGCCGCGTCGCATATCTCGGACATGGCCTCCCGGAACCACTCCGCCTCATCGTTGATGTTTGCAGGCCTGTCCGGTGATGACACCCAGGCCTGCACGATCGGCTTCCAGGAGGAGCTCCCGGTCCAGCTGCTTCAGCGCCCAACCCGGACCACTCGGGGCCTGTTGGACCAGCGCGCTAGAGGTCGGAGCGCAGACGTCGAACCGGATATACCGGTAATCGGAGTAGGTCTCCACCCCCTCCATGACGCGCCAGTCAATGACTCGTTGTGACAGAGCGGGGCTGGCGAACGAGATGTCCACCACGGACTCACCCCGCATCCGCACACACATGGGAACAGAACCCCGATTTAGGACGACCAGGCCTGTTTCCAGAGCCCAGTCCTCCACCATCCTGCCCCGCATGTCCGTGTAACGGGAACCCCAGGCCAAATTCTTGGCATTGAAGTCCCCGAGCACTAGCACGGGGAAGGAATGGTTTCCGGCGACGACGACACTCAACTCTGTTAAAGAGTTGTGGAACTCGGCGAGAGTTCGGCGCGGAGAGAAGTACACCCCCACTACTACTATCTCTCCGAACCGTGCTGCTACGCACCCCTGTCCCTTCGTGACGTCCCTCGAGGACGGGGTACCGGCGGCGGCCGACGAAAGTATGGCCTTTCAGCCGCTCAGGTCCTCCACCCAGTCATCCCTGGGCGGGACAAAGTACGGCTCAGCGACCACGGCAAGTCAAAAAAGCTTTGCTTGGAATGAAGCAATTGACGTGCTATAGTCTCTGCCTACCTCAGTGGGAGTCAGGTGTGATGATTTATGTTTATATAATTAAAAACTGTCAATATTAAATACGTAAATAAATAACACATAAAGAGACGAGTCAATAAAAGGATTTTTTATATTTTTTTCTTGTTATGGAAAAAGAAGTTTTGTCAATTATTTTAATAATTTTAATAATTAAAAATATTTTTGGTTACATATAAAAGACGACTAAAATGTTAAATGAAAATTAAAACAATTTTGTATTAAGTATTTTTATATATTTTTGATTAAACTGCATTTATCTTACAAAACAAACAAGCGTTTTCTTTATTAGCCCCTGGTGAAAAGTAGTGTTTTTAGACTCATCCCCCTTTACCTTGACACCACAGATATATTACTGATTGTAATGATTATAATTCTCTAAATACATATTTGTTACGACCGCGAATCATATTTTAATCAACGTACAACATATTACTGATAACTGACCAGCAAATTGCAAAAAATGTAAGGAAAATTAAATTTCGCGGGCTACCCTGGCGCTTCCCCCATAACTGTTAGAGGTTAATTATTGTATCAAATCCCATTGGTGAAGCATTTTTCAGTTATTTTTTTTTGTCCGTGCTCAAATACCAATTATAATTCATAATGTTGTCCTTTTATGATTCTCCAAAGTGGCCTTTTTAGGCCCCCTGATGATGAGTTTCGGAGACAGACAACGGAACTCTTCAATATATGCCAGCAAATCAACCGCGATAGCTGCTATAGCTTATCAAAAAACGAAAACACAGAACCAACGACACCGACTTCCGAAATTAAAGTTATGTTTCACTTTGTAGTGTTTTTTTTGGAAGTCGTTGTTTTTTTTTTTTTTGTTAAAAAGCATTTTCGTTTTATTTTTTTCCCTCACGTTTTTAGGGTTCCGTAGTTCCTACAAGGAACCCTTATAGTTTCGTCATGTCCGTCTGTCTGTCTGTCTGTCCGAGGTTTTGCTAAGAGACCGTTAGTACTAGAAAGCTGTAATTTTGTAGGAGTGCGTACTTATATCAATTACGCCGACAAAGGGGTAAAATAAAATTTTGGAAAATATTTTTTTAGGGTAGCTCCCCTACGTGTGAAGTGGGGATGAATATTTTTTTCGTCGTCAACCCCATCGTGTCACATGATGGGGTAGACGACGAAAACGATACGGACAAAACGATACGATACCCCACAAGATTCGTGTGGGGTATCGTTGAATAGTCTATAGTAGTCTTCTAAAAAGTATTGGGGGTTGCTAAAATACGAAATATTAAACTTTAAAGTGCAAATTTTTGTTCCAGTAGGGCGTCCCCTCCTCGTAAATCCTAAACTGCTGGCTTGAAAAATCTGGAAAAATTCACGATGATAGTGCATTTCATGAACTTTGAAGGAAAACTACACCTAGCGGTTAAGATAACTTTATTCGTTTAGTTTAAAAAATTATCTGTGTTGTCTACACGTAAGACAAGGCGGTATGGTCAAAAGACTTTAGCTAGCCCGTTGGGCGAACTAAAAAAAAAAAAAAAAATTATCTGTGTTGTGTGTGTGTGCTGTGTGCAGTGTTGCCAACCCTACTGTTTTAACAGTAGATTTACTGTTTTCACCATGACATCCTTGTTTTCTGTTTAAGTGCCAATTTTTACGATTATATTTACAGAAGATTTCGTCTAAAACGATAAAACCTCCAGTTAAAATAACTAACGTCATGATATGCTTAGACATGTATCCGAATTGATTTTTACCTATGTCTAACAAAACAGCAGTAAACATTTTGAAAACTAAACTAAGAAATAAAATGTCCACAACGACAATCAAAGGCACATTACATAGTAAAACCGAAATAAAGGAAAGCTATACATTTAACGCGACTGAAAAGCGAAGAAATTCAATTCAAAGTTAAAAGTTATTCAAAATTAAAAGTATGTATAATTTTAATTTAAAAAAATGAGGCAGAAAATATCCAAGACAGAAATTGAAAATGATAAATAATTATTTGTAAGAATATTTCTAAGAATTTGTCAATTATTCGTATTTTTAGCTTATTAAATAAATAATATTGATTATTTACTTGCTTTTTGAATTCTATTAAGGGTTTCATTTACAGCATTAAAGTTACCATTTTACTGTTTTCTGCTGTTTTTTTAAGCCTGATCTGCTGTTTTATGATTCGGCAAAGACTACAATATAATGCGGTGTAATGATTCGGTTAGGTTGGCAACACTGGCTGTGTGGTAAAATAATTTGTTTGTTTTCAGGTTATCGGTGTGAATTTTCGTTTTTCTAAATTATTTCAAAGCAATAATATTATCTCTAACGCACAATGTCTGTAATAGCCGTCAAAGGGGTTCCGCAGAAGGTAAAAAAAAATTGGCTACCTCTAAAAAATAGTACATTTTCACTTCTTTTTCTTTTACATTTACAGTGGTCGCTGATGAACGTCGTAAAAGTTCTGGCCAAAGCAATAAACGGCAATTTCGAAGCGCTAAATTTCCAGACCGGTGTAAAGGCTCGAGCGATGAAATCAAAGATCTGCTACTTGCGTCTATCTGAAAAGTTGGACCCTGTTCGTGTTGTGGAGAAAATTAATAGCTCAACTTTTCCAAAGCAATTTCGACCGTTTGCGTTCATTCCGGACCATGTACCTGATGTAAGTACTATATATATTGGTCAGTGGGTTGTCTATTTTAATGTAGCTAACATTAAAATAGACGACCCACTGACCAATAACTTTATAATTATGTTAACAAAAACAGTTGAGGGGGAAACGTTAAGGTAGCCTGCGAATTCAAGTTTTCGTACGTTTTTTAGGCCAGTTTTAGGATGTATATTGAACAAAATATGATTCGCAAGCGTAAACCTATTGTTCATATAAACCTATTCTAAATATACTATAAGTCATTCAATAGGATTACAAATGAACTTAGAATGTTGTATTGATGATTTAAATGATTATAATTCTGTAAATACGTCCTTGCTACACTCGCGAATCATATTTTGTTCAACATACAACCTGACACTGACCTGCAAATTGCAAAAATCAAAAGATAATTTGAATTTAGCAGGCTACCTAGCGCATCTCCTTAACTTCATAATTATACCATCAATCTATTCGACATGTTATTATTATTTGGTTAGACACACTAGCAGCTAAGCGTGTATATCAATAACTTGGAGATATTTAATCTGTCCAGTTGATTCATAAATCAGTTGGGTGTGGGAGCCATCACCATTTTCTGGGAGCCTATTCCATTCTGTTACAACTCGGTTAGACAAGAATTGCTTCAAGGGCTTTTTTTATGAATTTTCCCAAAGCTTTAGGGAATGCCCTCATAAATGTTTGTTCGCATTCAGTGTGTAAAGGTCTTGAAGTCTGGGCACTTCGTGTTCTGTAAGTATCATAATTGTGTGTCTCAATGAGCCTACACCTTTGTCTGCATGTTGGAGGCAGTTCCCATGTCTCTCAGTGGCGTAGCGTAGTGGGGGCGGGGGATGCGGCCCGCCCCGGGCGCCGCTTTTTAGGGCGGCAAAATTTCACAGTAAATAATAAAATATATTTTGTAAATATTTGAACTATTTCATATTTTTAACGCAACTATTAATTCGGACAATAAAAGATTTTGCTCTTAAAAAAAGTAAACATATAAATTTTTAATTATAGCCGAAAGTTTTGTTTTTAACTCTAACAAGTATCTACTTATATTATTTTTCAATAAAGATATAAATATTACTTATTATCTATCATCCATAGTTCTAATTAAAAATTGATTTTCGTTTTATATTCAATTCGCTAATTGTTTAATCATGTTGATCGTCGAGGTGAACCCAAATTTTAAGTACCTATTTTATTTTTTTTGGCTATTGAGCCGATGTCGACTATTCTGCCAGTGTCGCTTATAGACGGCAGCGCAGCGGCAGCGGGCCGTCGACTTTACACTTTGTGGTAGGTCTACAGGTTCTGTTAGTCGCTGTAAAAAACGAGGACAAGGGTTAGTAGAACATATATTAATATAACATAAATATTCTAAAGTAGGGTACAGCACAAAGACATATTAATATAATACATATTATTTATATAATTATTACGCACCAATTACATTACAATTTTATGTCATTTTCATTTAAAAAAGTACTAAAAGTTAGTACCTTCTTAAAGTTAGGGTTCACCTCGACGATCGACATGATTAAATAATACCTATGTACCTGTTATATCAATGGTTGAATTAAGAAATTTTGTATTAATAAACGTGATTGTAAAACAAATAAACTTTTTTATAACCTGTATCATCATCATTTCAGCCGATAGACGTCCACAGCTGGACATAGGCCTCCCCCAATTTGGGGGGACGGGGGGGGGTTGCCATAATCGCCACGCTTGGCAGGCGGGTTGGCGATCGCAGTATGGTATGATGGTGGAATGCATATAGAACACTGCTGCCCATTCTCCGGTACGACCCTTAGTCGCCTTTTACGACACCCACGGGAAGTAAGGGGTGGTGCTATTCCACACAGACAAACCTGTATAATGCAAAATAATGATGACTGTTCTTGCCGAAAAGTTCTCTAGAATTAATGTATATAATGTATAGTATACATTACATTGAAATACCTAATTAAGAGGGCGCATAATTGTCTTCCGCCCCGGGCAGCCGATACCCACGCTACGCCACTGATGTCTCTGTAATGTTTTATATTCTTAAGCTCTATTAACACGGTGCAGGTTGCTTACCCGTGGGCATACCATAATATTTAAGCAACAAATGACTGGCACTGTCTAAAAAACACATACAATTGTTGCACGATACTGGCAAGTTATTTGCCATTCAAAACTGGTATAGGTGTAAAAAGCACATACAATAAAATCGCATGCAACACAATCCCATTCAATTCAAACATGAGTTAAAAAAAATCTTGAGAAGACGTGCAATATAATTGAATGAAATATTTGGCAGAACAGATACTGACAATACTTGAATCAATTGTACAAGGATGTGCAACTCTGTGTTTAGACGAGGCAAAACTTGCATACAATACCTTGGTGTAAACAGAAGTTGCATGCAATTATTGAATGGCAAAACTTGCATTCAAGTATTGTATTGTATTGCCATTTTACGGAAATAGCATTTGCATGCAATTCTTGAATGCTTATCATTAAAATTTCCAAAAACTTGGATCATGTGAATAGACTTTCAAAAAACAGGCCCAAAACAGTAGCTATTTCGTATAGTAACAAAATAAATCTCACAATGTGTGCTCTGATGTCAAAAACAATTGCTTTCTTTGCCAGACCTTAATGCACCAACAAAATTAAATGCTTTCGAGTTAGTTGCAACTCTAACTTTATTATGGTGTTGTTATAGATTCCCTTGGCTGCCAAACTTAAGAGGATTCCAACGAAGATGCGCCGTGCAATGAAATTGCCTGATGAAAATGTGCCAGAGAGGGTAATGTTACATTGGTTTGAAGGGACCTTTTGAAACTCATCTAAACTAATATTAGTTTAGATGAGTGATATACGTCATTTCGGTTTCAAGAATTTTATTTCTCTAAAAGAATTTACAATATTCACTTACAAGACATTTCCTTTGTTAATCACGGACATAATAATTATGTCCGTGATTAACAAACATAACAGCATAATTATTATGCTATTAAAGTATTCTCTATGACACAATGAACGAAACCGCGCGAAATGAACGCGAAGTTTGAAGTGGTTTGAACTGTCAAAATACATGTTGTCCATACGGTTGACATTTCAATGAGGGATTTTCTTTTTCTTTTTTTTTTAACGCTTCCCTAGTCGCTGGATAGATGGCGCTGAACTTGGTAAGTTACTGCAAGGAACGGAAGTTACATAATTTTTTTATTAATTCACTTGGATGTAATTTTAAGATCGTAAAACGAAAGCAAACGAAACTGTCACTCAACGAGCGTATATGACGTGACGCAATGTTTTTTTTCCAAGCGTTTTGACTTTGGCATCTAGTAACATAGTCAGTTCAACGCCATCTTCAGGGTTCTTGGGAACTATTTTTTTTTTTAAATACTGAAAAGAAAAACCTCTCATTCCCTGCCATTACAGGGGTTTCTACACGACACAATATTAATGGGGGTTGCACGTTGTAAGATTATACTGGGAATAATAATTACCATACAGAATTGGGGCCCTCCGTGCCTCGGAAAGCACGTTAAGCCGGGTAGTCGGAAGCCCGAAAGTCTCACAACCAGTCTTACCAAGGGTATCGTATTAACCAGTAATTGGGTTGTGGAGGTCAGATAAACAGTCGCTCCATGTAAAATACTGGTATTCAGCTGCATCCGGTTAGACTGGAAGCCGACCCCAACATAGTTTGGGAAAAGGCTAGGCAGATGATGACTCAGATGACAGAATTGGGGCCCTGGTTGTGGAGGTCAGATAGGCAGTCGGTTTTTGTAAAAACTGGTATTCAGCTGAATCCGGTAAGACTGGAAGCTGACCCCAAAATAGTTGGAAAATAGCTAAACATGCAAACAATCTAAACTTATCTCTTTATAAAGAGAAAAGTTTAGATTGTTTGCATGTTTGTTACGCTTTCACGCTAAAACGACTGAACTTTGGATGAAATTTCGCACATGGGTAGACAATGAACTGGATTAGGTCATAGGATGCTTTTTATTCCGATATTCCCACGGGATCGAAACTTATGTGGGTGTAACCGCGGGGCGCAGCTAGTACTAAAATATTTAAAAAAAAGTTAGTATTTTATGACTTTGAAACATGAAATGTCACTTCGGATAGGTTTTTCCATGATAAGTGGATGTCAAAAAAGTAAAACCATGCAGTCAAAAGAAACAGCTGTTTTCATGATGCCAAAAATATAGGGAAAAAACGGGCCTTCATTTCTATGGGAGTTTTTCTTGGTATAACAAGTTAAGTAAATACGGGCTCGGGCCTAGCCATTATCCAACTATGTTGGGGTCAGCTTCCAGTCTTACCAGATTCAGCTGAATACCAGTTTTTTTTTACAAAAAGTGACTGCCTATCTGTCCTCCACAACCCAGGGCCCCAATTCTGTATGGTAATTATTATTCCCAGTATAATCTTACAACGTGCAACCCCCATTAATATTGTGTCGTGCAGAAACCCCTGTAACGGCAAGGAATTGAAATGTCAACCGTATGGACAACATGTATTATGACAGTTCAAACCACTTCCAAATTCGCGTTCATTTCGCGCGGTTTCATTCATTGTGTCATAGAGAATACTTTACTAACATACAACGCGGTCACATTAACTTGACGCTTGGCGTTGATGACGTCATTTTGGTTTTTTGGTAATATAAGTACCTAAATATACCTAATAAAAAATATAATTAAAACAACAACAGAAAACTAGCCAAATTGTCGACGCGCGTATCGGTAACAAACACAAAGACAAAGGCACTTGCCGGGCGAGCTAAGGAATGCGGGCCTCGCATTCCAGAGATGCGTCAAGTTAATGTGACCGCGTTTTATGTCGTGATTAACAAAGGAAATGACGTGGATTCGAAGTAAGGAAACGAAGTGGTCAGAGTTAATTTGGACTCTGTTATAGTAAATCAGGCTGTGAATAAAAATATTGGCTATACTCTTCTAGGTGCTAACATTGACGAGCGATGAGATTTTGGCGGAGCTGCAATCAAAGTACCCTGGCCTGTATAATGTTAGTCTGAAGACTAACCATAAACTATTGGAGGACTTGGCTAAGGTAATTAATTATCAATGCTTGTGAATAACATGTTTTGTGATTATTTATGATTTTGAATAATAGGTGAAGCCTCTGTTGCCATCAGCCAGACTCCGGGCTGTACTCAATCAGCCTATACGGTTCCCACTCCTGGGACACAGGCCTCCTCTCTGTGTGAGGGAATGGGCCATAATCCACCACGCGGGCCCAGTGCGGGTTGGTAGATGTCACTTGTCTTCGAATTTTTGGTTCAGGGCATGCCGGTTTCCTCACTATGTTTTCCTTCACCGTTTTTGAGAGCAATGGTTATGAAACAGATTACACGAAAGTAAAGCGCCTGTCTGGGTCCGAACCCACGACATACAACTCGTAAGTCGGGGCCGTAATCACTGGGCCACAAAAAGGGAAATTCCAGATGTTAAAACCTTATAACATTTTGCCCAATTCAGGAATCGAACACAGGATCTTATGTTCAGGAGTATTGTTTGCAACCACTAGATCAATGAGGCAGTCTAGAAAATTACACAACATTATGTACAGATGCCAGCACATCAAGCTACCCGAAACTGTCAAATTTTCCCAATCAACCTTGAACTTAATGCTAATAGCGATAAAGTTGAAAATTTATTAAAGAATTTTGACAGATTGTAGTAGCTTGATGTGCTGGCGTCTGTACCCTGCAAGGTAGTTGCGGGGCTGTCTGCCCCGGAAAGTATTACCACTCATAGAATCATGAGAGATATAGATATAGAGGCATGAGGAGGTATAAAATTCACTCAATCTCCATAGAAAAGGGAGGATCCTCCGACCAGACGGGTGTCGTGTCTGGTGGGAAACTGCGGACTGCCCGACGATTGATGTCGGGACTTTGTATATATACTAGTTGCCCGGTAAACTCTGCTTGCGCGATGCAGGACGTTGCGTGACGTCAGTGTGATGTTTGCATGTGGCGATGTAGATGCCGCCATACACATAATAGTATTGTTATGATGATTCTAGTACATTATTCCGAATCCGTTGAAATTTTTGGTAGATTATAAAAAATAATTATGCTGTTCCATGCATTTTGACCCCAACTAACAAATTAATGTTTTATAATAGTTAAGTTGACGTTTTACACTTTCAATTAGTTTTTGAAGATTGGTCGCGTAAACGTAAATATAAACGTTTATAAAACGCGAATTAGGCCCAAATTACAAGACAATATTATCGTTTAGTAGTTATGTAGAAGTCGGCCAATGACCGTTGAATGTTATAAACAAGTTAAGTAAAAGTACAAAGACCGACTTTTCGGTTCAATACTGGTTGTGATGAGACCCTTAAGTGACCGCTTATGTCACATAGCAGTTATAGTGACGTTTTCAAATGACTGAAACGTTGTACTAGTGTCCAACAATACGACTCAAATACAATCGTTTTGATTCTCGTGTTAAATTGTATAAAAATAACAGAAAAAGGTGGAGTTAATTTTCATGATTACAAAATATCTACACTGTAAATTATTTAGGCGAGTTTGATATAACAATAGGGGTTGATCTTTCAGGGAACTTTAGTTTTATGATAATGTATATATGTGTTGTTGGGAAGTTTTTAACGCCCTCCCCTATTTGTTTGTATTTCAATGGTTTTAGTTAATTATCCAAAATATGTTTTCATAGTAAAGCTCTAACCATCTTGTTTACGTTATATAGCGACCTCTTCATTACACTAATATAACAAAAAGGTCGCGTAGACTTTTCCTTGAGACCATGACGCCGCAGCCATGTTCAGCCGACTTTAGAGTTCCCTAATCATTACTTATATTGAATCTAATAAACATTGCATATCTTGAACAGAGATACAACGCGGCCCTCTATAATATATTCATCTTCTTTTCGTGTCGATGGCTATCTAATCAAATAGACGTACTATTTGATTAGATAGCCATCGACACGAAAAGATTCATTTATTTAAATGAAAAATTTAATTTATTTTCAAGTCTAACATAGGATATCAATGAAATATGGTAGTGATCTTGGACATCGATAAATTTTTGACTCGGAATTATTTAAAACGTCTTAAAAGACGAAAATGGCCTTTGAGAAGAACTCATTCTACCGTGTCAAGTAGATGTTATAACTGCTACAGTTCTTCTGTCATCCATCAGGCCGCGTTCTCGATAACTTACTTTTTTATTTTTTTTTAACACCTTTTACTATGGGACCAAACCTGAAATCGCGAACAAAAAATCAGCTGTTCCCTACATTTTGTTCCTACCTTAATGTTTGTAAAACTCGTCAAAATGTAGGGAACAGCTGATTTTTTTTTCGCGGTTTCAGGTTTGGTCCCATAGTAAAAGTTCTTCATAATGATGGGACAATGACCTCTTAAGAGGTTGTTAATGTTTTACCAATAACCCTGTATATATATTTACATTATGTTTATATATTTTTATATATACGGAACCATTTTCTGAAACAATCGTTCGTTCTTGTACGTCATTTTTGGGCGGGAGATCAGAAAACGAAGAGGTTATCAGCTCACTTTCTTCTCCATTTATTTGGATCCATATTTTTAATTAAATCACTTTTGTATTTAACAAAGTGAGGGTTTAAATTATTTAAAAGTCTATTTAAAGTTATGTAACCGTTGAAATTCAACATTTTAGTCGCATACAAGTCTTAGATAGTCTTTTATTAGACCAAAATAGTTTTGTTATTTAAAGGTCATGCACAAACGTTTAAGCGGCGTTTTAATTATATAAAAGTTATGTTAAGATTTGCACACGACGAAGTTTGTTTTACGAAAACCTTTTATTTAACCGAAACGTTTAAATGACCAATACATTGTCCAATAAACGTCATGACTGGTAGCATTATCTGACGTTATATAAGTTAGTCTTGAAAACGTTTACTCAACATATGCACTCACACCATTATATGACGTCATATAAGTTAGTCCTGAAAACGTTTACTCAACGTATGCACTGACACCTTTGTACGACGTCGTATAAGTTAGTCCTGACGACGTTTACTCAACTTTATATTAAGACATTACAGTCACCGCGACTGAACCGTCGCAAGATAAACGTCTATATATCATATTAGTTAACTACATACCACTATATAACTGTTACATAACATGAAGTCTTATAAGACTGGAATTATACGACGTTTTTGCTAGTTGGGACTGCAGTTATTGTTTGCACTTTAATGATTTTTACATTTTCATCACCAGAAAATATTGGAACGCCTAAAAGTGATCATAGAACGGAACGCTGAGGTCTCAGGCTCCTGCTTCAAGGTGAGCCAGTGGTACCGCCGCATGCACCCTCACTTCGGCGACTTCCAACTGGTTCTGAGCACGCTGCACGCGATAGAGGACGCAGAGGGCACGCCGAGGACGCAGCTTCAGGAAAAGGAGCTAGCCGCATTGCCGCCGCAACCTTTTAGTGAGCCTAGATTCTATAACATTAGTTATTGTCTGTAACTGAATTCGAAAAAGCATCTTTGTAATTTATACTCATTTTTAGTATGAACACTTCGTTCGGTTCTGTGCTTCTCACATCCAGTGGATTCCTGCTTCCTTCACCAGGTCGTCGGCCCATCTTGTGGGCGTAGTGGCGGTGCTTGAGAGAGGCCTATGTCCAGCAATGGACGTCTTTCGGCAGAAATGATGATGATTAAAAAAGAAGAAAGAAGTTTTTGCTTCAAAAATACGTAACTTTTATAACATCACTTTTTCCATACTATCAAATCATCATTTCAGCCGAAAAACGTTCACAGCTGTACCCCTCAAACGTCTATTTTAAAATATTAATCTTACTAGCTTCTGCCCGCGTCGGCGTCCGCGTGTTATGTCGGTAAAAACTAGCCTTTGTTCTTCCCCAGGGTTCAAAGTATCCCTCATACCAAATTTCATCAAAATCGGTCCAGCTGTTCCCAAGATTAGTCGGAACAAACAGACAGACAGATAGACAACGATTAATTTAGTAGAAAGCTGTTATTTTGAAATTGCAAACAGACACTTGCATTTTATTTATGATAAAACTAGCTGACCCGGCGAACTTCTTACCGCCTCAGAATCAAAAAACCGGCCAAGTGCGTGTCGGGCCACGCACAGTGTAGGGTTCCGTAGTAGCCTGTTATGTTATATTTTGTTTTTCAATGCATGTCTTTACCTGTTATAAACAAGCAACTACTTCATCTTAGTCAATTTAAAGGATTAATGCTAAGGATTTTGTATTTGGTACAAAATTATCCAACACCCAAGTTCAACGACTATTACTGCTAAACTAATAATCTTATCGTAACCGCTATAGTTTTCCTTTAAAGTTTATGAAATGCACTATCATCGTGAATTTTTCCAGATTTTTCAAGCTAGCAGTTTAAGCTTTTAGAGGGGGGGGGGGGACGCCCTACTAGAACAAAGTTTGCACTTTAAAGTTTAATATTTCGTAAATGGAGCATTAAATCGAAAAATAATTTTAGCAACCCCCATGTCATTTTAGAAGACCTATTCAACGATACCCCACACGAGGGGTAGACGACGAAAAAAATATTCATCCCCACTTCACGTGTAGGGGAGCTATCCCAAAAAAAAATATTTTCAAAATTTTTATTTTACCACTTTGTCGGCGTAATTAATATACGCACTCCTACAAAATTACAGCTTTCTAGTACTAAAGGTCTCTTAGCAAAACCCTAAAAAGCAGACCCATACAAAATGTATGACAAAATCTTATGACAAAATAGTGATTCTGCTATTCGGGGCGGAGACAAATCCAACAAACTATAGATCATAAAAATCGGTTCCGTGGTTCTTGAGTTTTAGGTGGTGTAACTAACCCGACTTTCTTTTTTATAAATAGAATGTTTGTTTCAGTGATCGATAATTTGCCGATCAACAAGGTGCAGTCAGCTTGTAACAAGTACTCCGATAGGATAATCAAGAAGGTAACAGTTCTCAATCTTTTCATTTATTAATCTAGATAAAAACTCAGGATAATAGATAAGATTAAGGTCTAGTCTTTATTTGCCTTAAACATGGTATAAAATTGTTACGGTCTGGATTTAATAATGTCCACATGTTTAGCTTATAACATGTTGTATCAGTTGCATACAAAATAAAAACAAAATAAAGGAAACTATACAATGTCTCAGATTCATTGGTAATACACAAACATTTTCATTAATACCTGTAAATAAATATATTTATCAATTTATTTATTGTTTGTCACAGGTAAAACTAAAAAGACAATTCTTACAATTAGCATTATAATATCTCTGACACATACCCATGGGGTGTAAAATATAAATATGTATGTTAATATTATTGGCTCTAATACAATTAATTAATAATAATACAATTATACTCTTAATTGTTGGTGGTTGTTATCCATTGCATTGGTTGTTTATACAACTTCATTCTACATTAATTTATATATCTCGGGACCATGTGGTCCCGGTCCTTTGGAAGGCGAGGGGCCGAAACCAACTCGCAGAGGCCCCTTAGGAACTTTTAATGAAATGCGGCACCAACCGACGATTATCCCTGTATCGTCGTCGTCGTCGTTTCAGCCGATATACATCCACTGCTGGACATAGGCCTCCCCCAATTTTGGGAGGATTTGCCATAATCGCCACACTTGGCAGGCGGGTTGGCGATCGCAGTATGGTATGATGGTGGAATACATAGAGAACGCTGCTGCCCATTCTCCGGTACGATCCTTAGTCGCCTTTTACGACACCCACGGGAAGTAAGGGGTGGTGGTATTCTTTAAGTCCGGCACCACACAGACCCTGTATGTATCCCTGTATCCCTGTATGCGTTATTAATATTATTATGGTCATACAATAGATGTTTAATATGTAAAAAAAAAAAGTTTGGACAGGTAGATTTTTTTTAACTATTATCGAGCTTCTAACTATTATGCCTACTTCTCTTTGCCTCTTCTCTCTCTATTATGTACCGAAACGATATAAATGCAAAAAAATAAGATATTCTATTACATTAAAGTCTCAAGATAAGCTAAAACTTCTATTCAAAACTATTCACTATTCTGTAAAAAAGTAAGTTGTATTTACAGAGTACTTGACCTCTTTTTCAATATTTTTCCTATAAACATGATTTTTTGCTAAAGGTATCTGAACATGTGAAGAACCTGAAGTCAGAAGTGACTGACACGGACACGGAAGATGAGATCGTGAGGAAGAAGGTCAGGGAAGAACTGAAGAAGATGACGCCTTTCCTACCGCTGGTATGACTCCTTCCATGTCTTTGGATTTTACCCGGCTTCATCAAAAAGAGTGTTATGTTTTCGTGTGTACAGTTAAACCGGATAAGGGATGCGCTTCGGTAATCTACGTTTCCGAAGTAGCAAGAACGTCACGCCACACAGTAAACCCCCAGACAGCCAAAGCTTCTAAAGTCTTGTATTACCGCTCTTTCTAGTAGTACACCTATCATTGCGCGATAGTATGAAGTTTTCTCCGTGTCGAGTGACTGATCTGCGACTGGAGTAAGTAATACTCAAAACTCACTCAGATGTTATGTTAATCTCAGATAGAATTGATAATCTATAACTTTGTAAACATGGTAACACGTAAAAACACGATCGCATGGTATTGCGTATGGTGACGTGTAAAAGTGTTTGTACTTATCTACTTACAGAAGTAAATGGTTTATCATTAATGCAAAAAGTGCAAGTACTTCCATGGTTTTAACAGCTCTATATTACATATTATCAGCACGCGATCGTATTTCCGAAGAATAAAAACTTTTTACAAAAACAAAAACAACCGACTTCCAAAAAAAAAACACTACAAATTGAAAAATGACTTTAATTTCGGAAGTCGGTGTCTTTGGCTCCGCATTTTCGTTTATTGACACCGACTTCCGAAATTAAAGTTATTTTTCAATTTGTAGTGTTTTTTTGGAAGTCGGTTGTTTTTAGGGTTCCGTATAAAAACGGAACCCTATTACTAAGACTTCGCTGTCTGTCCGTCTGTCCGTCTGTCCGTCTGTCTGTCTGTCTGTCACCAGGCTGTATCTCAACAACCGCGATAGCTAGACAGTTGAAATTTTCACAAATTATGTATTTCTGTTGCCGCTATAACAACAAATACTAAAAACAAAATAAATTAAATATTTAAGGGGGGCTCCCATACAACAAACGCGATTTTCTTGCCCTTTTTTGCTCGATATCAAAAATGGCAACAGGTAGGCACTTGAAATATTCACAAAATATTCAGTTGTATTTTAACTTTAATAATAAATAATAAAATTAAAATAAAATAAATATTTAAGGGGGGCTCCCATACAACAAACATGTTTTTTTCGGCGTTTTTGCCTTGTGGTACGGAACCCTTCGTGTGCGAGTCCGACTCGCACTTGGCCAGTTTTGTAAAAAGTTTTAATTTTTCACTTTTTAGTGGGTCCGTTTGTAAATTATCTAAGTTACAATAGCCTAATGTCAACTGCTCATCACTTGTTACAAAATATTGCTTTTCCCGATGTTGGGACGTTAATTGTTGAGGAGTTCTCCTGGTAAGAACCAAGAGAACTCCTCAACAACCACTCTCCATACGCATTCTGACGAGAATAAATTGCTTGGCAACCATTAAAGTAATCGAATCGCAACCCGTGAAACAATTTGTCATTGAGTAGTTCCAATGGCTATCTGTGGTCTTCTTCATCAGCTCCACTTTACTAAATGATGATTTCCGAGAGCAAATGCTCAAGTTATTTAAAAAAATACCCAAATCGTTATAGCTTTGCCTATAAAATTTAATGGTTTCCGTCGATTTCCATGGGATCCTCTCATCAGAACCCAACTTGATGATAATGGGACCACCTCGAAAGTGTACCCTTTCAAACAAAAAAAGAATTTTGAAAATCGGTCCACAATTGGCGGAGTAATCGCGTAACAAACACACAAAAAAAAAACATACCGTCGAATTGAGAACCTCCTCCTTTTTTGAAGTCGGTTAAAAATAGATGATGATTCCCGAAGCGCATACTTTCTTTGGGATATCTGTATGTAGGTATGTCTATTTGGCATATCTTTGTGTCTCAGGGTCATCTATTTGATATTGTTGTTTTCTGTTCACAGATAGTCAGGCAAGTGGTGACCAAACACTTCATTCCGAAAAGGACTCAGAACTACAGAATGAGGGTGAGTGTTGATACCAACATATTATTTATTAACCTTCCAATATTGCCCCAAAAATATAAATAATTCTTACACGTAATCTATTAGTATTAGAAAAGTTTTACTATACAATATATTAGTAATTAGGTTATAGTTAATAAAACTTATCGAGTCATGATGTTTCAAATCGACGCGAAGTGGGTCGATATTTTTGCACGCAAGTGGATAACAACGTACTTTTAACCGACTTCCAAAAACTAACGAACCTGACTTGGTTCTACGCATTTGGCGAGTTTTTAGGGTTCCGTACTTCAAAACGAAAGGATCAGTAGAGTAGGATCACTCGTGTGTCTGTCCGTCCGTCTGTCACAGCCAATTTGCTCCGAATCTAATGGGCCGATTAAGTTGAAATTTGGTACACATATGAATCTCTGTGACCCAACACAGACGTGTATCGTAAATAAATGAATTTTGAATATGGGGGTCATTTTTGTGGGGCATATAGAAAACAAAAAAGTTTTGCAATCTGTACCGTGTGACATATAAAATGAAAGGGCTTACTGAGGGGGATCTCAAATATATTTTTTTCATAATTTTAAAGTAAATTATATTAAAGTTATTTAAGAAAATAGACGATAATTGACCATTGCCATTGCCATTGTTTCATGTATAGTTGACAAACCAAAATGTGCCCAGCACGCCACGGTTTAAATACATGACGGACTAACGCCGAGGGCACGTTTATGATAATATTGTGACGTGTGGCGGTCAAAATTTTTAGGCTCTGTAGTTTCGAAGATAACCCCTTATCTTCGAAACTACAGAGCCTAAAATTATGAAAAAAATACAGAAAATAGTTCTATACCTATAAATTACAGGAAAACCTATAAGATGTCTCATATCAAATGAAAGGGCTTACTGTGAGGATCTCAAATATACGTTTTTCATAATTTTAAAGTAAATTGTATTAAAGTTATTTAAGAAAATAGACAAAAATTTACCATTCTCCCCCTTATCTCCGAAACTACTGAGCCTAAAATTTTGAAAAAAATACAGAAAATAGTTCTACATGTACCTATAAATTACAGGAAAACCTTTAAGAAGTCTGTGGTCTTAAAACAACATGGCAAATCTCTCAATATTGTGTGTACAAACTTACATTTTCAGTTGGAGTGTATGGGAGAACATCTTTTTCAACTACAATGTTAAGTTTGTTCTTGGTATAAATTCATTCCAACTACGGAACCCTTCATTGTGCGTGGTCCGACACGCACTTGGCCGGTTTTTTTTAACCTTTTGTCCGCCACAGTCTTGTATAGTTGACAAACCAAAATGTGCCCAGCACGCACCGGTTCAAATACATGACGGACTAACGCTGAGGGCACTTTTATGATATTGTTACGCGCCACAATTAATGCCTAGTACATGGCGACAGTAGTTACCACTAGCGCCATCTGGTATCGAGTAGCGGAACTAGTAGTCAAGACCCTTCTAGAAATTTCGATGCGAGAACATTCTAGAACTTTCCCGAACTATCGACATCTGGTCGATCGGGGCCTGTATGTACTCGAACATTCTAGATGTTTCTACAATGGAAGGTTCTAGAACTCTCTTTGGCGCTATATAAGGCCGAGACGCGCCACGACCGGGACAGTTTGGATACAGCGATCGAAGTGAAAACATCGAAGCAATATTCAAGTGCGACTTAGAGCGATCAGTAGTGCAATTGTGTTTTGTAATTAGTGTGTTTGAGTTGTAATTAGTGTTGTTAATTAAAGTGTCAATTTTTGGTTATTAAATCGGCAGTTTTTATTGTCACGAACCCGAAGCTCGTAACAATATTTTGACGTGTGACGGTCAAAAGGTTAAATTATTATAATATGTAAGTACTCCGGTTTTTTGTCAGATATACGGCGAGCCTTTCCTCCCGGGTAAAGAAACAATGACGCCGTTCGTGCGCCGCTACCAGCCGGGCCGCCTGATGCGCTCGGAGCGCATGTTCAACTTGCTGCGGTTCAACGTGCCGCCCTCGCACTACGCCTCGCTCATGGCTATGGATGGCACTGTGCTGAGTATGTTTACACCACAGATATAGATATACCTAGATAACGCAAGTATCACGAACTGTATGAAAACCAAGCGTGCCATATTTTTGACTACCTACTATGACGTCACAAGCTCGCGC
This sequence comes from Mesoligia furuncula, assembly GCA_916614155.1. Lineage (NCBI taxonomy): Eukaryota > Metazoa > Arthropoda > Insecta > Lepidoptera > Noctuidae > Mesoligia > Mesoligia furuncula. The sequence continues at coordinate 14,843,166 of OU744815.1, read as the reverse complement.
TCTCGCTCACACTTACCCAGCCACCAGTACAAAGGACTGAGCGCGAAAGCTTAGGCTTACGATTTGTAATCATAAGTTGGTGCAATTTTTGGCACGTGAACTAGTTACTCTTGCGTTATCTAGGTATATCTATATCTGTGGTTTACACAATCGATTATCTCTATGTCTATCATCTGCCTAACCTGTTCCCAGCTATGTTAGGGTCGGCTTCCAGTCTAACCGGATGCAGGGTCCCGTTTTTACCCTTTGGGTACGGAACCCTAAAAAGGAAAAGTAATGAAAAATTTTTTTTCACCCAGACGGCGCAAAACTCGTCATTCGCTCATCGGATCTGCCTCAATATAAAGTGCCTGCTGCCGCGATCGCGGGCAAGGAGGAGGAGCCGCAGACTGAGGAAGGCATGGACGACGATGGAGCAGAGGACTGGAACGACATCATGTAGAAGTAAATGACGTCACGTATAATAGTAGTAAGCCGTAGATATGACAAAGTGAGCCACTACCGACGGGGAACCGACTAGCTATCAACGATTTTTTCGCTCAAGAATCGTACAAAAGATTGTAAGTCTCGTGTTTGTAAAAGAGATGCATATACAGGAAGATTTTTTTATCACCATGATCAAATGATCATGATCATCCAAATTTTTACAAGTTATTCTACCCATGAATATGAACAAGTTTCACTATGAGACCAACTCTGAAATCAAGAAAAAAAAATCTGCTGTTTCATACATTTTGGTCAAGTAATTATTGAAGTTTTGTATGAAACAGCTGATTTTTTTTCGTGATTTCAGAGTTGGTCCCTTAGTGAAAGTTGTTCATATTCATGGGTAGAACACCCTGTAAAAATTTGGATGGTGATAAAAGAATCTACCTGTATTAATAGTTGCTCGCTGACGAACACGCTGGTGAGAATTCGTTTCGCAGCGACAAGAGCTATCAAAGAGAGTACTTGCTCAGCGACTGTCGCTTTGCGGGCAGAAGATTCACTAAGACACTCACGCTTGGTACAGTCAGCAACAAAAGTCGATTAACACTTCAGTTTTTTTAATCTCAGTTATTGAGCAAAATATTTGTTCAAAATTGCAGTGTACTTCTGCTGCAATTTTGAACGAATATTGCTCAATAACAGATTAAAAAACTTAAAAAAATTAATTAAATGACATTTTTGGCAAAAATGGTTTTTTTACACAATTGCATGGAAAAATCATAATTCTTTCATGCCATACTGATCTAAGTGCTTCCCAGTATTACTCACTACTAGTATTATTCACTTAGATCAGTATGGCATGAAAGAATTATGATTTTTCCATGCAATTGTGTAAAAAAACCATTTTTGCCAAAAATGTCACTTAGATCACTCTGGTTCTAGCATCGTCAAATATGTTGCTCAATAACTGAGATTAAAAAAATTAATTTAAAAAATTGCACTGTACTGTTGCAATTTTGAACAAATATTTTGCTCAATAACTGAGATTAAAAAAACTGAAGTGTTAATCGACTTTTGTTGCTGACCGTACATACGCATAGTAGCACGTCGCCGTCGCGGACACGCTCTGCTCGCTAATTCGTTTTTAGTTGCTAGCTTTAATTAATCGCGGCGGTGGGGTGGGCCTTAGCGAGCTTTGTCGTATACCCAGATGTAAGACGAAGCTTACGGCCCACCAAGGTTTACATAAATTAAGTAAATATTATGTAATTTTTTTTTTGTTTATGTATGGTGGGATGTCGACATGTAATTTATCTATAGGAATAAAATAAGTGTCTAAACAGTCTCGTTTTTTATTTTATAATATTTAATTATAGTATTACTTCCACCTTGGTTGTTCATCATCATGATCATTTCAGCCGAAAGACATCCACTACTGGACATAGGCCTCCCACAAGCACCTACTACCAGGTGCAGTATTATGTCGGCTTAATGCCATCATGATTCCAGTGTACGAGAGATCGGAGCTTTACATGACCGATAGCACAGTCCCTTTTTCGCACTGGAATCTTAATGGGATTAATATTTCGTAATACGCCCCCCAGGTCCTACTTGGGCACAGATAATATAATGCTTTACGTAACTTGGGTGAAATTATCAGTGGACAAAGTATTTTTGCGTACGAAGTACCAGGCTGCCATAAATAAGGAGCTAACCTAACATGTTATGCTAGCTAGAACACGACTCACGCCTATGAAGTATAGGCTATCGTAAATAAGTTACCTACTACTTGTTTATTTGTCAGGTGTATTTATTAATTTATTTTATTTATAAACTTTTTTCAGAGCGATAGTTGTTGAACAGACGCCAGCGTATCAAGTAACTACAATCTGTCAAATTTCATTAATAGATTTTCAACTTTATAGCCAAAGCTTAAGGTTCAAAGTTGATTGGTAAAATTTGACAGTTTCGGGTAGCTTGATGTGCTGGCGTTTAACCGCTCTTGTGTGCCGTAATTACAGACACAATTAAAAAGTCATTCTGTCTCGCGTAGATCTACGTTCCGGCAGACTGAGGGTTAATATCAGTTCCGACTTCTGAGTCTGTGTCTTTTGGTAAAGGTCTCCTCCAGTCCCTACCAATACCCCCGGTTCCTTGCCTGCCTAGTCCATATCTTTCCTTACCAAGTCATTCTGCCACCTTTTCTGCCCTTTTTTCTCTTCCCCCTAGGATAGTATTTGTCAGGCGGTATCAGGACAGAAATAATATTAAACAAAATATTTATGAATAAATGTTTTTATTTCAGATCTTTTAAAAAAACAAGAAATGTCAAAATAAATAAATGTATTGCGATTATAAAAATGCATTGTCAATGCAACGAAGTGCAATAAATTGTAATATAACATATATATTAATTTTCACGTAAAAAAGCTGTAAATAGCTAATCGCACAGAACTAAACACGGACGCGTTGACCATAGATGATCCATAGACGAAACGCTCTAGCACATTGGAATGAACAATCGGTGGATAGAGAAATACTGTTTAAATTAAAAACTACTTTGCAACTGAATTGACTATTCATAACATTTAGCACAAAACAGTGAGCGAAATACAAAAATATGTTTTTTTTTAGTTATTTTAGTCAATTACACAGATAATTAATACCCGTATAAAGAGTGAAAATTAAGTCACCATAAGTTAATTCTTAGTTAATAAAATATATTTTGTGACTTAGACGTATGAATCTCACATACACTTACTTGCAAAAAATTGTACTCACTATAAATTTTAAATAACATCTTATGTTTTTATGCAGGGAAGTGTAACAATTCTTATAAAATGACGGCAACATTTAGTAGGATTTTCAATGTACATTTTGCGTAAATAGGCCTTAGCTATATAACAATAAGGCATGTTTAGGCTTGACGTTTATGAGTAGACTGTGCGATTCAGCCATTCTTCGAGGGAGAAAGTGGCGTAGTCACCGCCCGAAGACCTCCCTTTGAACGTATCTGTAAAATAAATTGTTTGTATTAGTATTTTTGTCTGTTTTGGCGCGAAAGTTAACAGTTTTAGTAAGCGTTTTAGTGCAGGGGACATTCTATAAGGTATTTGGAATGTGGAGTTTTGAATGGATCTCGAAAGTTTAAAAAAATATTAGATACTTATAAAATGTCCAAAAGAAGTGGAGGGATTACTGTCTGCGGATAGTTTTGAGGTTTTATAAATATTGGATAAATAAGTTACTATTTTGCAATTCTATGATATAATTCTTTAGAATTTCTGAAGTACTATCACAAACAATAATAGTGAAGGCTGTGTAGCAAATGATTATTTTTTTTTTCAAAATTAATTTAAATTAAAACAGTCTAGCCTCTGGTCAAAAAGTTTTAATAGACTAATTTCAGAATTTATTTTTTTATCGTTACGCGTTCAAACCATTTGTTTTTCATGTTAATTCGATTTATTTTCGATTTTCTTTTTTTTATATTTTATAACTTTCCTGAATGCGTATTAGTTAAAGTAGGTACACACCCCTGTTATAAAATCAATCAGTTCCTAGTATTTGCGTTTTTGTGCTAGATTGATTTGGTAAAAAAAAAAAACAAATATTCTTCGTCTTTATTATGATTTTCGTGACTGCATTCTACAGCGTTCTCAATTGCAAGTTCGTTTACTTTAAAAATACCATAATTCCTTGAAATTTTTTGACCTTCCCACCTTCCAAACATGTTTCTATAACATTACAGTACATTTCCAATGATACACAGCCCATGGTAGGTGAGACAGCGGTACGGTGACGTAATTCCTGTAAGTATATATTACGTGGTGCGTGGCGAGGTCGGCGCCGCTCACTTGTTCCATTGCAGCTCGCGCTCGAGATTCTCGAGTGGCTCGTTGTTCGCTGTTATAGTTATTATTGTTGTAATAACTTTGTTATAGCACACATTTTTAATTGGACAGTCAAAATCATACAAAAGTCGTTATATTAAAATATGTTCAAGAATTAATATAAAAAAATATAAAACGGATGATGACAATTTCATTATTTTAAACTCTTTGCAAATCATGTAAACAATACTATAAAAAGTTAAAAAAAATTGCAAGTTATAAACGTTTTAAAATAACTGCTAGACAAAGACGGTACTATCACAGAAGTGATGTCACGACTATGTAACTTCAAACTAGCGCCATACATTGTCCGCACCGCGCGATAAGGACGGGAATAATCCCCTCCAAAATTTTTTAAAGCTTCTCCATATTTGCATCGATTTTACAGATTTTTTCGATTATCTCATTTTACTATGCGTTCTTTGAATTATTTGTTCGAACATTACTAATAATTATCATCATCATTCCTATTGGTACCAAATGAAAATTTATTAAATGGTAGACCACTTAATTCTGATGTTGACTGTACAATTGTATTTTATATACCTACTAGATCTATGAAGACATCTTTCGATCAATTCTGCGTTTCAAAACCGTACTTACATCGGTATAGTGGATAAAAAAAAAACGATCACAAACGATAATCTACTTCTTCATTAATTGGAAAGCTACATATACTTGAATTCGTAGGATAGATAAAATACGCTGAGATTACAATATTTCATACTCATTAGAGATCATGCAAGCATGTAGCTAGTTACTTTAAAATATAAGCAGAAGTCCTATATACATTAAAATAGTTTAACGCTATTATAGAAATCACTACATTACCTACTATGTACTATTAAAATAATATTTTTACAGTGAACCTTTCAGTTAAATAATTCTATTCTGTTTTTTCATTCACTTTCACATTTTCTAGCAGTAGCTAGAATGGTAGGGGTACCTACAATTCTCACAATAAATTGCTACACTAACTAAAATGTATTGCAATTGTGATGTCGTTTAAAACTCACCGATCATGGTCTTGAGTCGCACCGAACACATAATGAAATCGTCGAACTGAATGTAGCCATCTGAGGAGCCGTATCTGTTGAAGTAAACGATATGGTTGAGTGAAATTATGTCCATTACTTAAGGTAGCATTAAAGTTGTCAAAAAATAAAAGGCCCGTTTTGACATTTGAGAAAGACCCTAGAATGTAACTTGGAACGAAACTGAAAGAAACAATAAAATAATAATTAATTACATAATATAGTGTTTTAAAAAAATACATACATTTTTTTGGCGCGTTAATTAATATGATGGAATATATTGCGAGTATTCTTTTTACGCTTACTTTATAGTAGCATGCAATTTCTAATTATTACGAAACGTCTCAAAATCAGTTACGTTCTGTCTTTTTTTTAAATACTAGTGTTGTAACCAATTAATTACTGAATTTCACCAGCTTTATTCGATTTTAATTCATTATTGTAATTAAATATTGTGTAGTGATCTTTTTTTTTGATTTTGATTGGCGCTCAAACCGTAAACAAAATTTTGAATTGGCGACACTGGTTTCTGTAGAATGGCTTGTCTCTGACCAAGCGGCACGGCTTTGTTTTTGGACTTGTTTACTATCACGTTAACCTTGGCTCTTCTATTGTAGACATTCATTTAAAGATAGTGAATTGGACTCGAAAAAAAAAGATTAATATCACTTTACAATACATAATCAAATCAATCAAATACTCATACAAACTTGAATCGATTTATCGTGAGCACCGAGTCGTATGGTTACTTACTAGTGACGTCGCGATGACAAATGTCAAAACGGGCCTTTTATTTTTTGACAACTTTACACCAAATTCCTTTGACCTTCACATAGGTTCACAGGAATGGCAAAACATCAACATTAAATCTAGATACTATATTATAGAGGTAAAATTTGTAAGTTGTAGGGTGTAAATCTTCTTCAGAACTACTGATTCGATTCCGAAACAAGAAATATCACGCGGAAGGGCAGTTAGTTTCAATATGTAGGTAAACATCAGCAACCCATCCAACACGTTACCTGTGAGCGAGCACGTTGAGTACGTGAGCGTTGACAGTGTATCCTGCGGAGTGCAGAGCGTCGCGGAGGTGGTGGGCGGGGATGGCGCCGCGGCCTTCTGTGTCGTAGAGGCGGAAGACAGCCTGTGGAGGGAAAAGTTTAGAATCATTTGGGAGATATGGATTTTCAGGATTAAAATGACAAATAATAATAAAATAATAACATTTATTGCAATTTTATTTTCATTTTAGTCCATTTAAAATTATTTATTTCAAGTCTCATTTAAATTACCTATTAACTTTAATTTGTGTTCAATTATTTATTTAGATAAGTATAATATTTTTTTTTCAGTCATTTGTTTCGATTTTTATATTAACTACTTCAATAAGTACATATTATTATTTGATCTCCTCATGACTAACATAGTTTTAAGATACTGTAATACAAACAAAATATGGACATTTAAATAGTCTGAATCAAAAAATACATTTTTATTTTATTTTAAATAAATAGAGCCCTCATTTTGTCGACATCGAAAACTGTATTTTTAGATTTTTATTATAATTATAATGTAGGATAAGCCAGGAATCAAAACCGGCCTTGAGAGCAACAAATATATCAGTGGATTTGATAAATATTGGAGCTTATTCTCACCAATTGGTTCCAAGAATTCTCTGATGGAAAAACCAAATAACACGGACCGACCTGGGAAATGGGAATCAAACCCCGAGGGGTAATTGCGTAAACGATTAGTAGCAATGTCTTTGTTTTTGACAGTTCAACAATATTCATTGCGTTATTTACGTTGTTGACCAGACAAAGAAGGATGCCCATTTTTCACCTGACAATGTATAGAAATGAAATAAATATTAAAATTCAGCTAATTTAATTGTACATTCATTACGCTAATCACAATTTTAAAAGAAGGCCAGGAAAAGAATATTTATTAATTTTTCTTTATGCTAACTCTGTGTCTTATTACCTTATTTTGAACGCATCTCAATTACCCTGAACGCATCCACTCACTCATTTTTTACAACGTTCCGTTTTCACACTGCTTGTTGACTTTATTCAACTCTTTTTCTGAGTTTTATATATTATTTTAAGTTTTATTTAATCAATAACTATTTTTTATTAGTCTGTGCATAATAGAGATCAATTCAAAATAACATGATAATTAAATAAATTAATTATGCAGATTATAATTGAGTTCGCACGAGTGAAACGGATTTTTTACATATTTTGACAGTTCTGCGACTTCGTTGTTGCGGTTGCGTCTCGTTGTGTATTGTGCCATTTTGTGTGTGTAACTACTGAGATGGGCTAGGTTTCAAGACAATAATACAATATCTCTGCTCCAGCAGAATTTCTGGATGACGTAGTAGTACTGCGGTCAACGAAATGGGTAGGCAAGTGATCACTTTTGACAATACAATAGCAAAGTTAGACTTTTTATATGTAAACAAACTATCGTAAAGGCAAATCCTAACCTAAAAAGTTACATTAATATTTTTTGGCCTTTGTAGACTTTAAATCGTAAAAATGACTATGTGACATTATTTTCTAATCTTACAGGTACTCTTTCTACTATACCTTATAACTATACATTAACTTTCATTATCAGGTTTTTAAATGTATGCAAAGTGGGCATTGTTCTTTTTCGAACACATGAAGCAATGGATTAGCAATATCCTTCAAAATGATTCAGATTGAGATTAACCTTGTGTGCCGTAATTACAGACACAATTAAAAAGCCATTGTGTCTCGCGTAGATCTACGTTCCGGCAGACTAAGGGTTAATAGTGTGTTACGCAATTATGGTGCAGTCTCCACAGCCACGCTTGAAACTGAACTAACCAGGATCGAACCAAGACATTTAGCCTATTTTCAAATAAATACTTAATAGAATTTTGATTACTAACCCTCCAGTTCCGCAGATCAATCCACAGGCCCTTGAACTCTTCAAAGCCGAGTCCTCCCGAGCCGTCCTTGTCGAGCATGGCGATCATGCTACGGCATACTTCCTTTGAGAAACCCTGGCCTTGCAGCTCTGTAATGTTTTGCAGAGGTTAGAAAGGGAATAGAAGGTGAAGGGAGGCTGTGAGACGTGGTACTGGGTTTATGAGTTATGGAACGATGGGTAGATTTTTTTTGGGTATCTGTATAATTTATTTATTTATGTATATATACTTTATACATAACAATGGGCGGCCTTATCGCTTTCTGCGACCTCTTCCAGGCAACCTTGGAATGGACAGTGAATGCGTGGATATAAAAAATGGGGTTGTCAGTGGTGCAAAATAATATACTATAATATATACATAGATATATACATGTATAATGCTGTATAATAGATACATACTGTATTTCAGTTTAAAAAGGACTTTATAGAGTTTACCTATTTTGTTGATAAGTAAAGGTTACGACAGAAACGATGATTCTTCAATTTTGTTTCAGAAATGTCTAACAATATTATGTATATTTGAGTTTAGTTTGAGATAATTTTCAAGTTATGGAACAACAAACTGAATTTCACAGTTAACAAAGTTCAATTTCTATTGCGACCAAACTTATTAGGACCTTTTTGTTAAAATATTCACTCAAAAATCACCTTAGAATAGATTTCACTAAAGTAGATAACTGATTAAGTGGCGGAATAGAATGTAAATTATCTGAGATCATGAACACTATTATAATGATGATGATTTTGTACCAGATAACATAGACGTATTTTTCTAAAAGCGTTTAATTTTTTTCCTTTTTTAAATTATAGTTTGACGATCTTACCTGATATTAAGTATATTGCAAAAATTAAATACACGACATTAATTTATGACACAAGGGCGTTTCATTTAGTTTCATTCCACCAAACTTTTATACTTACCTAAAATAAGTCTTATCGTGAGAATAAGTTTTGAATTTTTGACAGTTTTTCCGTTCTAGAACTGTCAGACGTCAATTTTATTCCACTGATAAAAGATCTCCGACTTTGGTAAAATCAGCCCTTAACCAATTGAAGAAAAAATAATTCATAAACCCAGCTCAAACATCCGTTCCATAACATCTAAATTCAGTGCCACGTCTTAAAATAAAACTTAACAATAGTTTTATGGAAATGGAGGTGACTTAACTACCTACAATGAGTTTAAAATAAAATAAAACAATAAATTTAAAATGCCCATTTTCGTTCACTCCCGATGTACGATAACATGCGTTCAAGCGTAAAAACGTACAAATTTCCAAAAACGTACATTTTTGAAAATTCCTACATTTTTAATGTTAGTGGCATTAAGCAGACATAATGCAAAATATTGCTTATAGATCCATAGACAAGACAATATTGAGCATTATTTGACATTGACAGTACAAAAAATAAAAATAAAATTGTGTCCGTGGTAACCTGAAAAATATAAATCATAAAATAGGGAAAAAAAAATATTTTACATGAAAATAATAACAAAAACAGACATTTTAAATTGTGCCCTCCATTTCGATAAAAAGTGATATTATTAAAAAGTAAAGCTGTACATGCTTCGTTGTCGCTGGCAACCTGAAAAGAATCTTCTATGCATTAGTAATTTGCAAGTAATATTCGAATAAAAAAAATATATAAATATTTTGAAACTAGTCTGTCTCAGACCTAATATTTCTTGATTGTTTCAGCTGCAAAATTTATGTTTAGAAATATTTGGATTTTATTTTAATTCGCGATACTTTTATTCTAATCTCACAAATTCAAGCAGCCGTTATCAAATGAATCACACGACATTTTTTTTTCAATTCTCAGTATATAAATTTAAAATTTATAAAACCCCCGACACAAAAAAGTAATAAAATTAAATGTAAGTAATTGGAAAAGGATCAAATAATTTAAAAACTCCCAACTTAAAGAATCTAGGTAACGAGACTAAAACATATGGCGGTCGGGGGACCTCTTAGCATAGAAGGTGTTCCACAGAACGGTCCCCGTCGTTTTTGCGTCGGGGGTTAAAAATACTCTGCATTATTTTCTTCCAGATTTCTGCTACCAAGTACTAAGTGCCCAAAAGTTATAGCCCCATTGTAGCTTAGATACGCGAATCCATCCCTGGCTTTGACAGGCTAATAAACACAAAACTTAACTAACATACTGTGTGTTAACTGCTTTGGTTGACAGCCAATCAAATCACTTGACTTAAGCCTGAAACGTACGAACGTAAAAATATCGCGGCGTGATTTTATCGCGCATTGTATTTTCAATTCTCGGCGCTAAGCAGAGCGTTGAAACTCTAGTACGCGAAAAAAAAAATCGCTGCGAGAAAAACACGTCACTGCGAAATTTGGCTGTTTGATAGTCTGTTAGCAATTTTTTGTGGTGTTGATACTATTGATACATCTACGAAAAATACGCGGTGGTAAGTTCGGTGTGGAATGTGCATACAAAACTTATTTTATTACGTCCCGTTTGACGTAGGCGTAAAAATCAGACGGGCGAAAGTTTTTGTATAGAAAAAAACGCCTTTCTTTTTGTATAGGAATTACCTTATTAATTTCGGCCTAATAAGTCGTAGGTAATTTTAAGGGCTATTTTATTACGCAGTAACCGGATTGTGGATGTCAGATAGGCAGTCGCTCCACGTAAAATACTGGTATGCATTTGGTTAATAAGACTGAAAGCCGACCCCAACATAGTCGGAAAAAGGCTATACAGATTGATTGAAAACGCAAGAAATTTAAAAAATATTGCATACTTAGGTACGCCCAGCTTTCAGCTTTCAGATGTGTCGATAGACATAGAGCATCCCAAATCCCTCCCATGCATTTCTCCATACCTGCGGTCGGTTGCGGCTGCGTCAGATGCACCGACTCCTGGTTGTTCTGCCCCTGTATCTGCTGCAGGTCAATGCCGACCTCCTTGCAGATGGGCGTGCACAGCGCACACAGCAGCTGCTCCAGACAGCTGGGCTCGCTGCCGCCCGGGGGGGGCCCTCCCCCCGGCGGGGCCCCTCCCCACGGCGGCGCGGGGCGGGCCCCCCCGCCGTCGTACGCGGCGCCGTGACGCATGGCTAGCTCTGTTGGGTAGGTGGATATGTGTCCTATTGTTGTAGGTATGGTTCGTGTATGTATAGGTGTCGAGGTTATCCATATAGTGCGTGTTTCAAATTATAACAACAACATCATCTCTGCAGGACCTATGGTACGGTCGGCAAAAAAACTCCATCTACACTATAATTTTTACATGTTATTAAATTGACTACAATTTTTTTCAATAAACTGCTTTTTAGCTTTCCACATAATAGCAGAGTTTATATTCTATAAATTGTACTGCTGCTGCAATTTTGACCAAATATTTTGTTCAATAACTAAGATTGAAAATACCGAAATGTTAATCGACTTTTGTAGCTGACTGTACACCCACATTTCGTAACTGTTGCAAGTGAGATGGATTTAGTTATTGACAGTGATAGTTTTGTCTTGGAGATGATTTAGAATTAAAAGCATGAAAAAAGAATTGTGGTGAAAGATTAAAATCCACGACTGTATGGATAAACTCACATTAATTATGAAATTGAGTAGGCACAAATATATGTATTTTGCTAATTATAGTTATCATTTTAGATTGATAGCCTAGTAAAAATGTTCAATGTTATGTCTCCTATGTTATTTTATGTAATTTTCGTTTGACATATTATTTAAATGTTAATTTTACATTATATTATGCAAAAAAATATATAAAATAATATAATCTTAGCGCACTATCTACTTACAAAGCACAGCTCTTTTGTGGAAATCAATTTTTTTTTAAATATACAATAATTAAATAAAAATCATACATTATGCAAAATAAATTGAATAATAACAACAATTTTAGTAAACTAAAAAGGTAAAACTACGTGTCGTAAAAAAAAAACTAGAAATAAATAAAAACGTCTACAAAAATATAATAATTATCGTTATTTAAATACTTACATATACTATACCTTGGCACGGTAAGCTTAACGAAACGAAAGCGGCATTTAACTTGACACAAAGCGTTATCACATTGAGAAGCTCAAAAATGGGCATTTTAGAACAGTATATGATAAAATTACAGATAAAATAATTATATAATTCTGGCCTGCCTAATATTAAGTCAATTCGTATCTTATCACACTATGTTCAGAATTTTTAGCTTTTTTTTATAAGATTTATATATCAATATTATATAATATGGGAATGCAATGAAAAATGAATTTACTTTAACACATTGTTACTACAATCAAGGAATAAATCCACAAAGTATAAAATATAATATACACTAACTATATAGTATAAGCAAAATAAAAGAGAAGAAAAAAACGTGTTAAACAAATTAATGTTCCTTGATTATAAAACAATACATTTTGTTTTCAAAATAAATTGAAATAATATAAGTTAGGCCTCACTCAATAAATTAGGATCACTCTAAGCATAATCTGTAGGTATGTATTTATTATTCGGATTAACACAATTGATATTTTTAGTATATATCGTGAGAGCTGTGTTAATCAAACAAATATTATAAAATCTATTTATAATAGATTTCTCGCCCAATTATTTTAACGGTAAGCTTGTTCTTTTAAATATCAATATCTATAAATGAATTTAGCAATGCAACGAAGTCGGGAACACTAGAGATTATTACGACTTTTTGTCTTTCCCTTCACTATCTCTACGAAGCTTAATAAAATAAAAACATTCGAAAAGTATGTTTGGAATCTCATATTGATGTTTTGTCTGTCTATGATAACATCAGCTGATATGAGATTAGAGAGCAGACTAAAGCTCGTTGCACACACTGAAGCCACTCCTGCGCGGAATGTGGGACGTTAGTTTATTAATATTAATAAACTTGAATAAACTTGTAATTAATAAACTTATATAGAAGGTGTAACAGAATAAACGCAAGTCCTGAAAGCGGTTTGTTCGTAATTGATGCAATCGATGAATCGATTTCGGTAACTTTTAATAAAGGTATTTTTTTCAAAAATTATGTATTTTTCCATATTGACCGCCGATTGAGCCAAAGAAAAGTAAATCTTATATCAAAGAAATAATACTCAATTTTAAATGCATAAAGTAATGATAGGGTCAACACAATTTAGTTAATAATAATAGTTAGCTTAAAAAAAAAAAAGTTTTGGTCATTGTAATAAGCTTTTAACTCTATACTCTAATTGAGGTGTATGTGGTCTTGCGTTAATCATGTTACACGTTGTCTATGTTGGTGTTCAAACTGGCGCGACATCTCGCGTACAATCGATGCGCGCTGTCGCGACTAATCCAGTCGCGCTTCAGTGTCGTCAGAGCTTAATACTTGATGACTCTAATGAGGGATTTACACTAGATTGATTTTCGTCATGCGGCTAGGGCTGGTTGCTTACCAATCGCCATTTACACTGGTCGATAAAAATCTCAGATGACTAGTTCATCTTGCATCAAAATTTCGGCCTTCATACGGCGGGCGATCGCCTGCGACTGAGCATTTTTACGGTCGATGCGGCGAGTGACTAATCACTCGCCGCACGACAAATGTCGAAACCTACTCTACTTTCTAACTTGCAAATTAATCACCTGCGGCCTAGCCGAATTGGCATTTAGACAGTCGATTTTTACCGTGCGACGAAAATCGTGCGGCAGTCACCTGTGTGCAACCTGCATTACTTTACTCCTTATTAAGTAGCACGTAAAGATCAATGTGGTGGCCTCTTAGAAACCGGGAGTTACTTTCGATAATCCTCCTAACGACGTAGATTATAAAGGCCAATATTACGTACCCTCTCTCATGGCGTAGTCGAGAATCTCCTTGAGTTCTTGCCAGTCAACCTCGCCATCGTCACCGGCCAGTCGGTTGAAGAACTCACGCACTGGGTCTGTTGGCTCGGGGCTGGGGGCTATTTCTTTTACCTAGAGGGAAATTATGAGAGATGAGTACTATGTGGGTCTTCATTTAGGAACATCTGATGCGCATGAACTTATGGGAGTGCGTTTCACCAAATAGTACCTATGGCGTTATGTTGGCAGCAATGATTTCCAGTGTTGCCACATTACCTATAATAACCTACCTCAAAGTAAGGGTAATTTAAAGGATGGTTTTAATTAGATTCTTATAATATTTACAAATTATTCGATTGTTATAATTTTTAAAATCAGGACAGTAATAAAAAGCAAAATTTTCATTATAATATTATATTATGAATGCACGGAATGTGCATTTTTTGTCTGATCATAATTATTTGTGTTTGAAGTAATTATGCTCATCCAACGGACTTATACCCGAGAGATCGTAATCTGCCATATCATCCTCGTCATCAGAAGTGTCGCTATCGTCTCCCACTTCAATTATGAACCTGTCCATCTCGCTATCAATAGCAGGACCATCGGCGTAATATTTTTCTTCCACTTTTTTCACGTGCTCACATTCTTTTCTCCATTCTTCTTCGGTGATCGTTGCAAAGGCTTCTTCTGTGATTTGGACGATTTTATTTGCTTCTTGACCCACGTTTTTTTCAGCAATTCTTCTTTTTAAGACACTCCATATGAGCTCTATGGGGTTTAAATCGCAGTGATAAGGTGGAAGCCTTACCACTTTATGCCCATGCGCTTCCAACATTACATCGGCTTCATAAACGGGTGGCTGTTTGTGCTCATTTATTATTTGATATAACTGGGCTTTTATCATAGTTGGCAAGTAAGAAAGACCATTACTTGTTATCCAATTTTGCATTTCTACCTTTCTGCTTGCCATTGTTGGTGCTTTATTAAGCTGTACTGTGTGGTAGGAGGCGTTATCCATTACCACGATTGATTGGGGAGGCAGATTCGGTATAAGTTTTTCACTAAGCCACTTATTAAAATTCGTTTTGTTCATATCATCATGATAGTCGGCCGCTTGTGACTGAGATCTGAAGATCAGTTGAGCATGGGGTATGAAACCCATAGCACCACTCTCGTGGACGATAATCCAACGTGGCCCTTTGGAGTCTGATGATAATACACCTTCTTCTTGTTCACTTTGCCAACATTTTCCGGCGCAATATGTTGAGTGTATATACGTCTCGTCCAAATATACAACTGGGCGCTGGTTTCCGAGACGATTATTTCGCAATTCTTCCAGGTATCGATAACGCCAGGCGACAATATCGTATCTCTCCATTAGGACTTTCCTTTTGGATCTACATTTTTCAAAATAAAACCCCATATCTTTAATAATTCTCCACAAAGTGGTACGACTTCCTTTCAATTCTATCTCGCTTCGCATTTCATGCAATAACTTTGTTAAAGTAGGCAATTCCTTTTTTACGGAATAAAATTCATGTATTTTATGCCTTATAGCGCACCGTTCGAAGTCATCCAGTTCGATTCTTTTAGGCCGGGGACCGCTTTTGCGTGGTGTTGAAACCTTAGTCGACGTGCTGGCTGCGACCTCACCTTCTTTGGTGATTTTAGACACAGTTTTTTCGGATATACCTAAAACAAATATTTCGGTTTATTTGTCTATTGTCATTGCACGCGTCGCAATCATAGTCAATAAAATAAATGGCAGTTTCAAGTGAGGAAATTATTATCTGGTACTGGTAACCCTATTTGACTAACCTGTAATGGCGGCGACACGAGCTTGAACACATTTTAAAGGAATTAACGGGGCATCATTACGTTTTTCACGTTCACAAAAGTTCTTCACCTTTAGCACCATCATTCTTTCACCACTTTTCAAAGTTTTGGGCATGATTTCAGTCAAAAATCAAATGAAAATAAACAAAATCTGCGGGAGCGTCTTCTCTTGCCAATGACTTTGACAGACAGAGGTGCCAACATAACGCCATAGGTACTATTCGATGAAATGCACTCATGGACTACTAGCTGCGGCCCGCGTTTTCACCCGCATAAGTGTCGATGCCGTGGGAATATCGGGATAAAAACTATCCTATTTCCTAAATTTGGCATTTATCCTAAATTTGGCAGAGAGATAGATTGCGTCCCGGGGAAGGATTCCCAGGACGCAATCTATCTCTCTGCCAAATTTTATCGAAACCCGTTCAGTAGTTTAGGCGTGAAAAGTTAACATACAGACAGACAGACACGAGTTACTTTCGAATTTGTATGGATTAAGTTTTCAAAGCGTGCGTTAGGGTGCAACCAAACCGCGGACAACCGACGACATCGTGAGATATTTTGAGTCAACGGTCGTTCAAGTTAACGTTTGTAAGACTGAGTTGAGTTTTTTAGTCATATGAACCGGGCTCATAGAACAATACTGAAAATTTTTGACGTTACATTTCTTACCTGAAATCATGTAGTAAAGATTCAATGGAAGGAGAACTTATTTAACTTACCCGCTCATCAACATCTCCCATACCGATGTCCTCATCATTCTCTCTGGAAAACAGAAAAAAAAATGTTAATAAAAGTAACAATATTCTGCTCACAATATTTTCAAACAATCAACAAATATTTTTATACTTATCACCTGTATGTGCACAGACGCCAGCACATAAAACTACCCGAAACTGTCAAATTTTTCCAATCAACTTTGAACCTTACGCTTTAGCGATAAAGTTGAAAATCTATTAAAGAAATTTGTCAGATTGTAGTAGTTTGATGTGGCGGCGTCAGAACATCATGGATGCAATAAAGATTGAATTGAAATAAAACTCAGCAGTTTCAGTGGTTTTTGCCTTGCAATGGTACAACCAGGCAAATCAATTGCAAAGCAAATTGACACCCAGCGGTAACTTGCTGTGTTATAGCCATTTCATACAACTCAAAGAAAGTCTTAAGTTCAAAGAATTGTCCGTATGCTCAAATCACAACTGGTTCAAAGAGACGAATTGAATTGTAGTTGTGAATTGTGTTGTTGTAGTTGTGCTGTTTTTGTTGTGAATTGAATTGTATTGTTGTTGTGTTGAATTGTTTTCTTTGAACTTAAGACTTTCAATGTATGAATGACAATTGTATAAGTTGGTAGTCAATTTGCTTAACATTTAATTGTCGTGACTAAAGTTATATACATTACTACGTAACTAAAGTATTTTAAATAGGTAATACTCACGTCATATTATTGCTCTTCTCAGAGAAGACACGCAGTAAGAACTCTCCCTCCTCATTAGGGTCAAATGTGGACGGCACGATCACGTAGCTGCCAGGGTCTAGCTTGAACCTGAAAGATAAGTATTATAAAGAAGAAGGTCATAGATGTCGGCTACTTAATCGGGCTTAAGAGCCTATACTACCTCAGCTAAAGTTCACTCTTTATCTCGCTCACACGATACTGCTCGCAGACTGTGTGAGAGCGAGACAGAGTGCGGTGCTGGGCGGAACGCAGCGCCAATAGTTTAGGTATTTGCTTTTTACGGTGAAAATAAAGATAATTAAAAAAAAACTAAATAACATAAGACCTGATTTATAGTTAGTTAAGTTAGTATGCAAAGTTTCATGATCTAATTTGAAGTATTTTTTGAATACCAGCGCGGCAGCGGTTTATTGTTCGGTTTGGAGGTAACTTTGGAATTTTTTTCTGTCGAGAAAATTTTATGGAATCGCGTTTTCGTCTAACATAGCACCTAACATTAATCCTCAACTTTACCATATATTTATTTCAAAATTAATGCTGCGGTATTTTCGACATAATGGAGGATCATGCTAAGCCATTTGAGGTAGTATAGGCTCTTAAGTATGATTACATACTTAAGCCCGATTAGCCGATAACCTTGTAGCTTGACCTGCGAGCTGCCATTTATAAAAAAGCTCCGTAAAAATTTATAGGTATGTAAATAGTTAAATTTTTTTTGTAATGTAACTACAAATTTTCGGTTTTCGGATTTTTTCTTTTACTTGTGCTACATGACATTGCTTCTTGCCAAATTTAATGATTCTAGGTCAACGGGAAGTGCCCTATAGATTTTGATTCCGGAACATAAACGTTCGTATCTTTTAACTGCCTTGACATAGAAGCTTGATTTTTTCACTACTTCAGGGGATTGCAGCCCTGAGTATTTGACATTAATTTCAACTTGATAACTCCACGCGTTCTTGAGAAAAAGTGTCTTGACCGATGGACAACGAAGTGGTCTTATAAGACACAGACACTTCATGTGCGTTAGTTTTTAGTGTGAATATAATGTTGTATGTATTTATAGTATTTTTAAGTTATATTAATATTGTATTGTATGTGTTTATATGGGCTTTGATGCCTGATATAAATGGATAAATAAAAAATAAGGGTTCCGTTTTTCCTTGAGGCACGGAACCCTAAAAATAATTAAAATTACATAAGACAGGGCCCCAAAACGCGCGGCCCCTCACCACTTCCCAGTGCTCAAGCTGGGAAGAAGAACCATCTTACCTAGCGCTAACTTCTCTCAAGTTAATGAACGCCTGACTGCGCCCGACGGACGCGTTGTACTTGAAGAAGTTGATATCCAACGGCTTGGGCACGTGGCCGTAGTCCGGCAGCCGGTATATGGCGAAGCCTATCGTGAGGCATTCGAGCCCTTGGTGCCGTTGGGAGCGCCTGTTCTTCTGCATAAGGGCTACTATGATCTGGGAACAAGAATAACAGTGTTATGAATGTGAAAATGTAAAAAAAAGTAACATTGTCGAAGAAGCACAGGGGGCCTAAAAAGGCTATTTATTTATTTATATATACTTTATTGTACACCAGAAAAAACATAACAAAAAATTATGATTTTTAATACAAAACATACAATGGGCGGCCTTATCGCTTTCTGCGATCTCTTCCAGGCAACCTTGGAATGGACAGTGAATGCGTGGATATAAAAAAAAATGGGGTTGCTATTTTGGCAGAATAAAAAGGGATAACATTATGAATCATAATGGACAGTTAACTGTTAAGTTAATCGTATCAAATCCCATTGGTGAAGGATATTTTAGTTTTTTTTTCTGTGCTATCATACCAATCAATCCAATCCAATCCCAATCTTTTTGACTATACCTACGTAGTGCAGCGAAAAAAAGAAAAACTCGGACTGTCTTCGCCATATTATGATTCATAATGTTATCCTTTTATGATTCTGCCAAAGTGGCCTTTTAGGCCCCCTGGTGAAAGAAGATACAGCGGGATAATTGCGTAACACAGTAGCAATGGCTTTCATTTTGACAGTTCATCAACATTCATTGCGTTATTTACGTTGTTGAGCTGACAACATTTTCGAACATATGAAGCAATGGATTAACAATATCATTCAAAATGATTTAGATTGTGATTGATAGTTTGTTACCCAATTAGGGTGCAGGTTTGTGTGTTGCTGGCAATATTAATATAGTATTTTTATCTCACGAAGTGACTCGCGCTTTACTTGTGGTTACCAAACACTCTGAGAATGTGTGTGTAAGCGCAGAAGGTCTTGGTACCATCAGACAATGACGAAGTCGGAAGTGTGTGTGTGTGTGAGAGGGTGTGTGTGTGTGTGTGTGTGAGAGTGTGTGTGTGTGGGGGTGGGTGTGTGTGTGTGTGGGTGTGTGTGTGTGTGTGTGAGGGGGTGTGTGCGCGCGTTTGTGTGTTATGTGCTAGTGCTACTCGTCTTCATGTACACATTCACAGCGTGTTTGTACATTTGGGAACCACAAGTAAAGCGCGTGTCGCTTCGTGAGATAAAAGTACTGTGGTGTTACACGGAGACGATAACAATATTAATTTTTATTTCAATTAAACCAGTACTTGCAACAATAAAGAGTCTTAAGAAAATATTGCCATAAGCACAACTTTTGACGAATGAAATGGTTTTACAAGTACAAAATAATCACTGCGACCTCTTAGAATATTTTTTACTATCCTGCCGTTTACAGAAACAACATCAATCCAATTAACATTTTTTACCAGACTGCGCCAGAAGGAGGGTTATGTTTTTAGAGTGTATTTATGTATATTTCTTTGGCACGCTCTGTTGCCTAAATGGCTTGCGTCTTAATTGTGAGAGCGACACTGGGTATATAAAAATGAAAACAATAAAAATAAAAAAGGCCGATTTTTGGCGCCATATTGTCTTAAAATTTTTTTTCTCAAAACTTTTCGAGTGGGGTATCAAAATACAGGGTTTTGAAAGGCGATTACAAAAAAATATACAACTTATATGGTTAAAAGTAATTCGAAGTGACTTTAATTTTTAGCTTTTCAGTTTTTTATTAACTTGAGGTTTTACCGCAGGCGGGTTTTTTAGTTCTTTTTATTATTTTTTTAAATTAATTAATCAAAGAGTTATACAAAGCATTTGTTACTTACGGTACACTTGTTCTCGTCATCTCCTTCATCAACATCTCTCAATGTAACAGTGTACTGCGGGTTCTTCCAGAACGTGTCCAAGGAGTTTCTGCAACCACCAGCCGTTACGCCTGTAAAGCAAATTTAACAAATGTTTAATTATTCAAACAACCTATCAACTCAGTCTTTCGCAGTCCACAGCTGGACATGACTAAAATTATCTAGTTTATCCAAGTATGGGCTGCAAAGGAGGTTTAGGTGTAAGAATGTATTACCTCTAACCCACTCTCCCTCGAAGACCGACATCTCCCACTTCTTGGTGCATCCTTCAGGACATTCTTCAGGGTCCAACGAATCGGGGTTCAAGTTACAGATCTCCACTCTGAAACGAATACAAGACAATATGAACTATTGAATGCTTGTTGACTGGCCTTTCATTTATTTATTTTATAAATTACAAGTTCCTTATACTTAAGAGCCTATACTACCTCAAATGGCTTAGCATGATCCTCCGTTATGTCGAAAATACCGCAGCATTAATTTTGAAATAAATATATGCTAATGTTGAGGATTAATGTTAAGTACTATGTTAGACGAAAACACGATTCCATAAAATTTTCTCGATAGAAAAAATTTCCAAAGTTACCTCCAAACCGAACAATAAACCGCTGGTATTCAAAAAATACTTCAAACTAGATCATGAAACTTTGCATACTAACTGAACTAACTATTAAGCAGGTCTTATGTTATTTTTTTTTTTTAATTACTTTTATTTTCACCGTAAAAAGCAAATACCTAAACTATTGGCGCTGCCTTCCGCCCAGCACCGCACTCTGTCTCGCTCTCACACAGTCCGTGAGCAGTATCGTGCGAGCGAGATAAAGAGTGAACTTTAGCTGAGGTAGTACAGGCTCTTAAACAAAGCACACAATTAGACCTCTGGGGTCTGTCTTAGCCATGGCCTGAGATTTGATCAACGCGCTGTTGATGTAATGTTCTTTCAGCTTGCGCTTTATGTTTTTATTATTCATTCATTCTCTAATGTCTACAGATATTTGGTTCAGTAAATTGGGTATTGTGAAGGAAGCGGTACGCCTGCCATAAAAGTTATTTTTATTATTCATTCATTCTCTAATGTCTACAGATATTTGGTTCAGTAAATTGGGTATTGTGAAGGAAGCGGTACGCCTGCCATAAAAGTTATTTTTGCGTGGCACTTGAAATGATTTTGATTTGGCTTGTCGTGTATTCACGTCATATTTAACTGGAATTTGAACATCACTGTTATCAAAATGTTGTATGAGGAACATATTCTCAGCGCGCACTAGAACAGGCAATACTTTGCAGTGTTTAAATAACGACGACGTTCATGGGTAACCATAGAGCCGAGAGAAGTGCTGGCCCAGAGGTAACTGCAGTAGATCGTGGATTCGAACCAAGTAGGCCCTTTCATTATCATCATTTCAGCCGAAAGACGTCCACTGCTGGACATATGCCTCCCCCAAGCACCTCCACTTCGACTGGTTCTGTGCTTCCCGCATCCTGCGGGTTCCTGCGACCTTTACTTTGTATACATTATATCATCACCACCATTCTCAAAACGGTTAAGGAAAACATCATTACGTAACACACATCTTATTTTAATTAATTCTTTAGTTCAAAGAAGCATGTTTTTCTCGGCCATCCATACTAATATTATAAATTCGAAAATAACTCTGTCAGTCAGTCCGTCTGTCTGTATGTTACCTTTTCACGCCTAAACCACTGAACGGATTTTGATAAAATTTGGCAGAGAGATAAGATTGCATCCCGGGGAAGGACATAGGATAGTTTTTATCGACATATCTTGCGGGTGAAGCCGCGGGCGGGAGCTAATCTACTATACAGGGTCAAATTAAATTAGCTAGAGAAACTCTGCAGACATGATGGGTAGGTATCGAAATGTAAACTCGACTAAATAAAAAGAATAAAGATTTGATGATTTTGTTTGTAACCTGGAATATGAATAGTTATTTGTTTTATCGTACATAAGCTGTCATTTTACTGCAGCTAATTCAAAGGTAATGAAAACAAGATTGGATTGATGGCCGCGAAAAAACAAAAAGACGCCAATTTCAGTCATTTATGTAACACATAAGCTGTCATTTTACTGCAGCTAATTAAAATGTAATGTTGTATGTATTTATAGTATTTTTAAGTTATATTAATATTGTATGTGTTTATATGGATCATGATGCCTGAAATAAATAAAAGTCCAACTATAGTTGGCCGCGCCTTAGGTGGGCACAGGGGTGAGGGCGGCGGGTTGCCTAGTGTTCGCAACGCGCGTGAGATTAAGAGCCTATACTACCTCAGCTAAAGTTCACTGTTTATCTCGCTCGCACGATACTGCTCGCGGACTGTGTAAGAGCGAGACAGAGTGCGGTGCTGGGCGGAAGGCAGCACCAATAGTTTAGGTATTTGCTTCTTACGGTGAAAATAAAGGTAATACAAAAAAACTAAATAACATAAGACCTGCTTTATAGTTAGTTCAGTTAGTATGCAAAGTTTCATGATCTAATATGAAGTATTTTTTTAATACCAGCGGTTTATTGTTCGGTTTGGAGGTAACTTTGGAATTTTTTTCTATCGAGAAAATTTTATGGAATCGTGTTTTCGTCTAACATAGTACCTAGCATTAATCCTCAACTTTACCATATATTTATTTCAAAATTAATGCTGCGGTATTTTCGACATAACGGAGAATCATGCTAAGCCATTTGAGGTAGCATAGGCTCTTAATGACAGCAAGCGCCCCCGCCCCTCTGCCCCGCCGCTCACATACCTAAGGCGCGGCCAACTAGTTCCGCGCGGATTATACTCTCGGTCAGTTCGAGGCATATAAGAAGAGGAACTGTGGCATACCTTGAGAAGTGGGTAACAAAGTCTTTGAAGGCCATCCAGAATTCACCGTCGTCGTCGAACGTGAGGCCCATCTCCTCCTTCTCAGATTCTGGAATAAATCGCCACTCCGGAGATCTGAAAACAAATCGGGCCTTAGAAACCTAAAAAAATATTCAACGTGAAATAATATCGCGCTTGTATTTTAAGAAGGGTACGGCAGAGGTGTATTTAGATCCATACATCGCCAGTTACGGCACAGTTGGCGTAGTGGTTAAGCGATTGACTGCTGCACTGCGTGTCGCGGGTTCGATTTCCGCACGGAACAAATATTTGTATGACCTACAAGTAGTTGTTTCGGGTCTGGCTGTGTGTATATGTGAGTTTAAATGTTTGTAAACGCACCCACCCGCAAATGTTTGTCTGTGTGGTGCCGGACTTAAAGGATTGCACCACCCCTTACTTCCCGTGGGTGTCGTAAAAGGCGACTAAGGGTCTTACCGGAGAATGGGCAGCAGCGTTCTTTATTTATTCCACCATCATACCATACTGCGATCGCCAACCCGCCTGCCAAGCGTGGCGATTATGGCAAACCCCCCCCCAAAATTGGGGGAGGCCTATGTCCAGCAGTGGACGTCTATCGGCTGAAACGACGACGACGAAACGCACCCACAATACAGGAGAAATTCCTAGTGGGGCAATGTTTAAAAAAAAAAAAGTTATGTAACATTATTTTTAGTATATGCGAAACACGTGTCTAGAATCTTTATGTAAAGAATCTATGTACAAAATTTCAAAACTGTGTCGTGAAAAATCACAAAGTTAAGTTTCCTGTTTGCGGGACAAAAACATGCTCGCGCCGCGCCTTCTTGCGCTCATTGATAATAGTACCTAGGTACCTAACCGTTCGGCGCGGAGATTGGATAACTTACTTAGTGTCGATCGGTGTCCAACTTTTAACCTTTTTTAAATATTTTTGGAGAAAATATAACATGGGGTAAAATGATTGGAATCGATTCAGTTACTTATTCTGAACAAACTATATTCAGGTTTCGGATATACTAAAAATAACGTTTTAAAGAAATTCATACCTCGGGCTGCTATTGAAAATTCTCCCCTCAGAAGTTATAATTGAACTACGAAAAC
This sequence comes from Mesoligia furuncula, assembly GCA_916614155.1. Classification (NCBI taxonomy): domain Eukaryota; kingdom Metazoa; phylum Arthropoda; class Insecta; order Lepidoptera; family Noctuidae; genus Mesoligia; species Mesoligia furuncula. The sequence goes on along the minus strand of OU744815.1, from coordinate 14,818,565 downwards.
CGCCCTTATTGCTACGGAATAAAGGCGCTGTCAAAGCCATTTTTTACCACGAACTGTAGACTGTAAGGATATGTCCTCGTATAATGCCAGGTGCCTCATTATGACGGTTTAATGCCATCATGATTCCAGTATAAGAGAGAGACGGAGCTATACATGACCGATAGCACCATCTCTTTTTGGCACTGTGAACATGATGGCATTAATACTTCGTAATATGGCTCCTGGTTGTGCAGTTTTACTTTCTAAAAAGTATAGGAGTTATTATGTACGTACTTATCGCTCCAGGGTCCATTCCACTCGGCTTCGTTACCCCAAGGGTTGCGCAGACGCAGCAGCGGTATCTTCCCCGAGCGGCCGGGAGTCTCGATGTCCACGTACTTCACTCTTGTTACCGAGTACGCGTGTCCTCGGATGAGGCCGACCGGGGTTTCGGCTTCTAAGATGTTTGGGTCCGGCTGCGAAAGAAATTGGGTTTATTTATTTATCTAATACATATCACCAACAGCATACAGCGTGGCGATTTAATATTAATTTAACATACGCATACGGTTTCGCAGTTTTCGTTTTATGAACATACTAGCTTCCGCCCGCGGCTTCGCCCGCGAGGTATGTCGATAAAAACTATCCTATGAACTATCCTATGTCCTTCCCCGGGATGCAATCTATCTCTCTGCCAAATTTTATCAAAATCCGTTGAGTGGTTTAAGCGTGAAAAGTAGTAGATAGTTTATATAACCAGGATTAACACATTTATGATACTTTTTATCCCAATATTCCCACGGGGTCGTAACTTATGCGGGTGAAACCGCGTAGAGCTACTAATATTATAAATTCGAAAGTAACTCTGTCTGTCTGTATGTTACCTTTTCACGCCTAAACCACTGAACGGATTTCGATAGAATTTGGCAGAGAGATAGACGTCATCCGTGGGAAGGACATAGGATAGTTTTTATCCCGATATTCCCACAGGATCGACACTTATGTGGGTGAAACGGCGGGGCGCTGCCAGTGTTGTTATATTTTTATAATTATTGGCCACTAAAGTCCCCGTCACGAGAAGCTATAAACTTTGTAAATAAAGAACTTTATACTAAAGTTCAATAAGTAATCCTAAATTCAATCAACTCAATGTAACGTACGTGTAATACGAAACTAACGAGCAATTTCACTTGGTCGGATTTGTGGTACTGGAACGCGTCTGACTCATGGAACGTAAACATTTGGGCCGCCATCGCCATTTTGAAGTAAGTTACAGAATACTCGGAATCGTCTAACGGCAGTAATTAGATGTGTGTGTTACCTTAATTATATCCCTATATAAAAATAAAAATCATTACAAACTGTTTTTTTTTTAATTTGATCCAAAAGTTGCGAACCCGTGAATGTGTGTTTACATAATTTATACCTTCTCGTGACGGGGACTATAGCTGTACCCGTGTGTATATTATTTAATGTCGTAAATTTATAAATTAATGTTGTCATTGTAGCGGCACGTTGTATTTTAGTAAGTTAGCTAATAATTTAGTTGCTCACCTCAATACTGCAGCCACTAAGTGAGTTCCTCTCGTACGCCTTCAGGAGAATAGTAAAGAAGTTCGGCGGGAGTTCGGCGATGTCGTACATCTCTGTGACTCCGCCTGTGAAGTCCTCCATTGCTTCGCATGTTGAACCGCCCTTTAGAGACTCGTAGGAGCCGTGGAGTCTGGAATTAGAAATGTTTTATGTTTTAGAGACGAAAGTTTTACCTTTACCGCATCTTAACCAAAATCGTAAAACCGGAAAGCCGCGACCACGTGATCAGGTTCACTAAACAAAAAGTGACATAAATGGACGCGACGATCGGTTCTGATTAGGACGCGGCGTTAGAAATAAAAGTTCATTTTGCACAATTTTTTTGGATGCATTTATTAGTAACCTAAAAACTTGAAATTTTTTTTAGATTATTAATAATTGCACCCATTTTTAAATATAGTTAATTTTAATGTAGGTATCTGACCTAAATTATAAAAAAACTGGCCAAGTGCGAGTCGGACTCGCACACGAAGGGTTCCGTACCACAAGGCAAAAACGCCGAAAAAAACATGTTTGTTGTATGGGAGCCCCCCTTAAATATTTATTTTATTTTAATTTTATTATTTATTATTAAAGTTAAAATACAACTGAGTATTTTGTGAATATTTCAAGTGCCTACCTGTTGCCATTTTTGATATCGAGCAAAAAAGGGCAAAAAAATCGCGTTTGTTGTATGGGAGTCCCCCTTAAATATTTATTTTATTTTGTTTTTAGTATTTGTTGTTATAGCGGCAACAGAAATACATCATGTGTGAAAATTTCAACTGTCTAGCTATCGCGGTTCTTGAGATACAGCCTGGTGACAGACAGACAGACAGACGGACAGACGGACAGACAGCGATGTCTTAGTAATAGGGTCCCGTTTTTACCCTTTGGGTACGGAACCCTAAAAAGGGTAAAAACCTGAAACTATGAACAAAAAAAACCACAAACTAATCTACCCAAAAAAAACCCGCATTTCTTATCGGTTTTTTTTGGTAGTTTAGTTTGCGGTTTTTTTGTTCATAATGTTAGGTAAAGTGTGCACAATCGATGATAAGACTACATTATTCTTGTTATTTTCCTGTTGATTTCATTTTTAAATGTGGAGATAACAACGACAATAAATGGGAAAAACTAATGCTTACCAGTAAAAACAAAAAATATATATATAAAATATATCAAAAAGAAAGAAAGAAAGAAAAAAGTTTATTTGGACACAGTTCGTGAAACAAAAAATACAAAATTAACAAAATAAAAATAATGTTTCAACAACAATAGTGTGTGCCTCACGGCTGCGCCAAAAAGGTTCATTTCAGCATTAATGCCAGACAGATGCTGTCTGACGCTGGTTTTCTAATGAACCTTTAGGGAAAAGTGACGGGGAGTACACACAGTTTCAACATACCTAATACATACATTTTATACTTATAAATAAATAAATAAACTAGACTAACTACTAAAAAAGGCATTGCAACGCATTAACTAGTATTAAATACCATAAGCTAGTATCAGATACCATTAGCTAGTATCAAATACCATTAGCTAGGATCAGATACCATTGGCTAGTATCAAATACCATTAGCTAGGATCGAATACCATTAGCTAGTATCAGATACCATTAGCTAGTATCAAATACCATTAGCTAGGATCAGATACTATTAGCTAGTATCAAATACCATTAGCTAGGATCAGATACTATTAGCTAGTATCAAATACCATTAGCTAGTATCGAATACCATTAGCTAGTATCAGATACCATTAGCTAGGATCGAATACCATTAGCTAGGATCAGATACCATTAGCTAGTATCAAATACCATTAGCTAGGATCAGATACCATTAGCTAGTATCAAATACCATTAGCCTGGGATCAGATACCATTAGCTAGTATCAAATACCATTAACTAGGATCAGATACTATTAGCTAGTATCAAATACCATTAACTAGGATCAAATACTATTAGTATCAAAATCTAGCATCGCAATAAACAGTGTTTTCTTAGACTAGTTATAGTGACTAAACTATTGGATAATTTTCGTATGTCGACTGAGAAAGGCATTAGAATTCAATTTATTATTGCACTAGCAGCGCCCCGCGGTTTCACCCGCATAAGTGTCGATCCCGTGGGAATATCGTGTGTTATTCTGATGTATAAGTTATATTACTGTAAAGTTTCATCAAAATCCGTTCAGTAGTTTTTGCGTGAAAGAGTAACAAACATCCACCCATCCTCATAAACTTTCGCGTTTATAATATTACTAGCTTACTTTACTAGCGGTTTCACCCGCATAAGTGTCGATCCCATGGGAATATCGGGATAAAAAGTAGCCTATATGTTAATCCAGGGTGTCAGCTAACTCCATACAAAATTTTATCAAACTTGATCTAGCCGTTTGAGCGTGAAGAAGTAACAAACATATAAACACACACACACACTCACAAACTTTCGCCTTTATAATATTATAAAGGCGAAAGTTTAGAATAATGAAACACAATGACAATATTCTTTTCAAAATCGATTACTAATAACTTACTTGGCGTAAGCCTTCTCTAGTAAAGCGCTCCAGAACTCGTTGTTCTCCGACGAGTGGAGGAACACGAGCTTTCCTCTGTAGGTAGGGAGGCGGTCGTCTATGACGACGTCCACCCAGCGGCCGTACTGCCAGAAACTAGAAGAATAAAGAAATAATTATAATAAGCCGTTTGGGGTTGAAACACTAGGTCCTTGGGGTCCGAGTGCTCATCGAATATTTCGGGACATCGCCAAGCGGTTGGTTGATTCTTCACGAGACCAGAGGGCTGGCCTATTTTTAGCCCAAAGAATAAGCATTGCCATCCAACGTGGTAATGCTGCCAGCCTTTTGGGCACTTATGCCATTGACTACGATGAAGACGAATTTTTTGATGCCCAATGAGCTCCTGCCTTTTTCTTTTCTTTTTTTTATATATACTTGGTTAAACTATATAATATGTATATTTTAGTGTTAAATTGTAAAATAGTAACATTATAAAATTATATTATTGTTAAAAAAAAATTTAATAAAAAAATTATAATAATAATAAATTTATTTCAGATTACAATCCATAATAATATGTTGTTAGTAAAAAATCTTAACCTAATGCTAAGTAAACAGGGTGGCAGAGGATTTACTACAATTTCCCACCGAAAAAAAAAAAAGGAGATATCGAGGTGGAACCTGTTACCATGGAACCAGAACATGATTCTGAACCCCTTGTGTTGAAAATTTCCGTCAGTTATTAAAAAAAAATTGTAGCTCCATACATTTTGGCCGCGTAAGCACTTTTCTATGAAACAGCCCATTATTTTTGATAACCGACAAAAATTTTCACACCCGAGAATCAGCACTTTCAAACGTCAAAATGACATAAGACAGTCCTCCAGTCAGCGGGATTGCCCGAAAGAGTTACCGCTGGCCCGGAACATAAAGGGCTAAAGAAGGTACACGGGTGGGTTTTAGTCAGTAAGAGTCTGACACTCCCTTCCGCTCCGGCCAGAGCGGGAGGGGTCATTTCATGATTTCACCCAAAAAAAAAGACAGTCCTCCAAAAAGTCTGCCCTTCATGAATGTCAGGATAATGTTGGCTTACCGGAAATGGAAGACGCCGGCGTAGTCCTCATCGAAGCTCTGGTCATCTGGCACTACTTGGAAGAACAATCTGAAATAGAAATGAAAATTATTTTAATAATTTCCGAGTAACATTAACTCGGAGAGATGGTAAAGATCGTCGAAGTAGACCACGGCAGAGGTTGTGTGATGATCTGTGTCCAGCTTTGGGTCTGGCTGATAAAGCCGACGCTCTACAATTCAAAACTCGATGTGCAATTAAAATTTATATATTTTTTTAATTTTTAATTTATACCAATTTTAGTTCAGGTACTGTACTGTTATTAGACTCGTTATGGTCTGATATACAGTAATACCCCGCTTTACGCGAGGGATACGTTCCGGAAAAAATAGCGTTAAGTGAAATTCGCGTATATCGGGGTTTACGATTAAACATACATAGTCAAAACTTAATACAAAAAAAAACGAACCATTTGAATCAATCACTTTAATTCTAAGAACACTTTATGCAGCTTTATTACATGCTATTTTTACTGAAAAATACATCTATTGTCTTTTGGGTAGCGTTTCTTTTACGTTCTTGTAAAATACGTTCATAACACCCGATGCTCTTTTTAATTGTTTGACACACGGTTATCCATCATTATCTTTACTCTGCAATATGTGCTGAACAAATTTTTGAAAGAGCATTTTGTATTTTGTAAATTTGAAATTCGCGTTATAGTGAAACCGCGCATAACGAGGTCGCGTAAAGCGGGGTATTACTGTATATGAATGGAAGGCCAGTTTTATGAAGCACAATTCTAGAACCTTAAGTTTTTCCCACAATCCTGGCAAATTTTATAATTTTGTCATATCCTGATATGGTTTCAAGGACACCATCGTCATCTGCCTAGCCTTTTCCCAACTATGTTAGGGCCGGCTTCCAGTTTAACCGGATGCACCTGAATACCAGTATTTTACATGGAGCGACCGCTTATCTGACCTCCACAATCCAGTTACTGGGTAATACGATACCCCTAGGTAAGACTGGTTGTCAGATTTTAGAGCTTCTGACTATCCGTAACGACTGTTAAAGATCCACGAATGACAGCCGGGACCAACGGCTTAACGTGGTTTCCGAGGCACGGTACCTATAGATGGTCACCCATCCACAGACCAACCCCGGCAATCGTAGCTTAACCTGATCGATCACCCTGTGCGGCTGTTATTATTTAGCCACGGACCCCTGTTATTAGACTCGGACATGGTCTGATAATATATGAACGGAAGGCCAGTTTTATGAAGCACAATTCTAGAACCTTAAGTTGTTCCTAGAATCCTGGCAATTTTTATCATTTTATCATATCCTGATATAGTTTCAAGGACACCATATCTATGAAAAATGTTGAAATAAAAATAATATAGGCATATCAGTGATCAATGTCAAACTGCACGTATCATTATCCTGTTCCAACAAGTAAAGTAGGTGTGCTGTTGACTAGTCATATTTATAAATATTAAGTATGACGTTTGTTCAGCTGAAGGATTTATAGATAACTTATCTAGCGTTTGGTGATTGTTGATCCGGGGATAATACCTACAGGGTGGCGTTCTAGCCACCTGCATCCGTCATGGTGATGATTCTACACGACATTCTAAACAACTCTCTCTATGATACTCTTAGCATACTGTATAATATTTGAAACTTTTTATATGGCCATGTTATAAAAATGTTACCTGACTTCCCGAATTATTAAGTAAGGCTATTATAACTGCTTACATTGATTGTATCGTTAATAATTATTATTAATGGCAATTATTGCCAAGTATCAAAATGATTTATTCCTACTATACTTCAGCGATATCATTTTTTTTTAATTTGCTGCGTTTTTCTGGGTTAACTTGTATGAGTCAAAGTCTAAGCGGTAGGATGCATAATTTAATCATTCCTAACAATGATTCTTTTTTAGGGTTCCGTAGCCAAATGGCAAAAACGGAACCCTTATAGATTCGTCATGTCTGTCTGTCTGTCTGTCCGTCCGTATGTCACAGCCACTTTTCTCCGAAACTATAAGAACTATACTGTTCAAACTTGGTAAGTAGATGTATTCTGTGAACCGCATTAAGATTTTCACACAAAAATAGAAAAAAACAATAAATTTTAGGGTTCCCCATACATAGAACCGAAACTCAAAATTTTTTTTTTCATCAAAGTCATACGTGTGGGGGATCTATGGGTAGGTCTTCAAAAATGATATTGAGGTTTCTAATATCATTTTTTTCTAAACTGAATAGTTTGCGCGAGAGACACTTCCAAAGTGGTAAAATGTGTGTGTCCCCCCCTGTAACTTCTAAAATAAGAGAATGATAAAACTAAAAAAAAATATATGATGTACATTACCATGTAAACTACCACCGAAAATTGGTTTGAACGAGATCTAGTAAGTAGTTTTTTTTTAATACGTCATAAATCGTAAACACAATTTACCATTCATTCAATCAACTCAAAAATTAAAAAAAACATTTAATTTCATAAACATAAACCTTATGCATAAACCCGGATGTTACGGAACCCTCAGTGCGCGAGTCCGACTCGCTCTTGCCCGGTTTTTTAAAAAGCTGTTGGGATTTTATGTGAATCATGTGTATGTGTGTATGGGCTGGTGACCAATATCTAAAGGATGATTTCCATCAAACGTCTCGCAACGCATCAGATCGGAAAGGATACGAACGGATGCGGCGATAGCCGATTGCGTCCGGCAGCATGTCGACGCATACGATCGGCTCCATACCGTCGCTTGCGAACGTACCCGTTTCTGCGCCTAGTCAAATAGTTTCATTCCTATCGTGTTGACGTGTTCTAATTTTTGGAAATGGTTGTGTAGTTGACGTAGTATTGTTGGCTTATACATTAAAAGAAAAAAATAATCATAAAACAAAACAGGAAAAGAAAAATTTGGACGACAGCCGAAAGGATTCGATCGGATACGAAAACAGGCGAACGATCACGTGTCGCGGAAGACGCCCGCGGTCAAGCTGCTATGTAATATAGACTTTAAATACTGTGTACACGATTTAATATCGCGAGCCGTTTGGTGGAAATCATCCTTTAAGATGCCACTAGTCGATATTTTTTCAATACAAATTTTGGGAGAGTATTACTCCACTGTTTGACACCGTGCATCCAAAGTTAAACATGATATCGTTTTGACTTATTATTAATTTTGTCTGTACGAAAACAGAATAGTAAAATAAAAAGCCATTAAAAAGTTATGAGCCAACAAAGATTCGTTTTTCTTGCTATTTTTAACGTAACTGGCTGTAAATAAGTAATAAGAGAATTGTAAAATCTTCAAAACCAAGTCCGTACCGCCAAGGCTCAGTTATCGAAGAGTTAAATAAACTTTATTCGTAATTGATTTATGCAGTGGTTTTTTCATAAAACTCGGGTTTTCCGAAGCACTTTTCGAATTTTTTTACGCGTCTATCAGTTTGGAACAGCGTTTCTGTGCGTGAGAACTAGACGTTGTTCGTGTAGACTAGCGTCTAACTCCTCATCACTGATACTAGCTCTGTCGGACAAGAAGCCAGGTGAGACAGCGTGCTTCTTGGCCATGACCACCAGTGACTTTGAGCTCGTGACTAGTTTACTCTTAAAGAAACTCACTTTCTGTGCAGCGTAAGGTTGGCGACGGCGGCCAAGAGCCAACAGTCGCCCAACTCGCCCTGTTGCACGTCAAAGCGACTGTAGCCCTCCACGAAGAGTTGAGGGTCGTCGCTTATTTCCTGGAAAAACACAAAACATATCAGCGGGGTAATTCCGTAACACACTAATAGTAGGAATGGCTATCATTTTGACAGTTCAACAACATTCATTGCGTTGTTTACATTGTTGAGCAGACGAATTTTTCAAACATATGAAGCAATGGATTAGCATTTAACTAAAATACACCAGAGGGGTAATTCTCGTAATTTTAAGAACGTTCACAGTCTGATGGTGATCTGTCTGTTAATAATTTAAAAAATAAAAAAACCCGACTGCGAAACTGAAAAGCTACAAACAAGCCCATTTTAAATTAAATAAAAGTTGGAAGCAGGCGGGACCCATACCATTTTTATTATATTTTCAAATTCAAATGGGTCCCGCCTGCTTCCAACTTTTATTTAATTTAAAATGGGTTTGTTTGTAGCTTTTCAGTTTCGCAGTCGGGTTTTTTTATTTTTTAAATTACTTTTTTTATTTCCAGCTTTTTAGTTTACAAATGTGAAAGATTTCGCAAACGATTTAGTTCTTGGTACGTGTTTTTTACGATTTGTCACATCTAATTACTTTTAACCATATAAGTTATATATATGTTTGTAATCACCTTTTAAAACCCTTTATTTTGATACCCCACTCGATAGGTTTCGAGAAAAAAAATGTTTTTTTTGAAGACGTATTGCTATAATTATATAATTTTGATATACCCAGTGTAACTCTCACAATTAAGACGAATCTAACGGCACGTCTCAAGCTGAAATCGATCAAGCCGTTTAGGCTACAGAGCGTGCCAAAGAAATATACATAAATACATACATACACTCAAAAAACATAACCCTCCTTCTGACGCAGTCGGGTAAAAACACCTCTAAATTTTTGACAAGTTTTTGGAATTGATTGTCGCTGAGACGACTACTGATGCGACTAGATTTGTGTGTTGTGGTAAAAGTCGACCGGTCGCCTAAATAAGATATTTATTTGTTCCAGGAATTACTGCGATTCGTCTGTCTAGTGGCTAAATGTATATTTTACATTAAAAAAGCAAAAACGTTCATATGTCCATAGTGGACGTAATTATCATCATCAATCAATTTCTAAAAAAAACAAAAAAATAACGGTCAAGTGCGAGACGGCCCCGCGTACCGAGGGTTCCGTACTTTGTAGGTAGGTATGTAACTACAAATTTACGATTTTCGGATATTTCCTTTACTTGTGCTACATGACACTGCTTCCCTCCCTATAGATTTTGACTCCCTTGCGAGTGTCAAAATATGCGGCATAAACGGAACATAAACTCTCTTCTTCTGATTGCCTTGACTTAGAAGTTTGATTTTTACACTGCCATAAGGGATTGCAGCTCTGAGTATTTGATATTAATTTCAACTTGATAACTCCACGCGTTCCTGAGAAAAAGGGTCTTGACGGACGGACAGACAGACAGACGGTCAACCAAGTGATCTTATAAGGTAACCTAAATATAGGTTATATTAACCTATCAATATAGGTTAATTTCATTTTAGGTTTATGAAAAAAAAAAAAAATCTGTGACATAGGCATCTACTCCGTTCACTTTTTATTATACCCTGTTTTTGTCATGGACGGTAAAAATAGTCAGCCGGTATAATGTCGTATTTGTATTACTATAATTTAATAAATAAATATAAATGAATAACTCACCCCAGGTCTCAACCAAGTGATGGGCCTATCGAGTCTCTCCTTGTAGTAGAGACTGCGGTCCACTGCGGGGAACTCAGGGTCTTCGAACAGTCTGCGCTCGGCGACGCAGCGAGACCTGATCTCTTTGAAGTCCTGGTAGGTCGCCGGACCGAACGATGAAGGACGGGTCTCGCCTAGCTGTAAGGAAAATAGGTATAACATTAGCTTTCAAGGAAATAATATGATATGACCACAGTCTGCCCAGATAAGACTGATACAAGAGCCTGGTGACCTGCGAAGCAATTGCGTAACAGATTATCAATCGGATTCAGTTTCATTTTGACAGTTCATACATTCATTGCGTTATTTACGTGTTGAGCAGACACATCTTTCGAACTTATGGAGCAATGGATTAGCAATTTGCCTGAAAATAATTCAGATTCCGACTGATAGTGTGTTACGCAATTAGGATGCTGGTCAAAAAGAGGCCCAGAATTGGGTAAAATCGGGCAGTCGAAGAAGAAGATCCATTATTATCAGAACCCAATCAAGATTCCTGATTACTGTTAGCCCACATCATCCCACTGCTGGGCAAAGGCCTCTTCCTATGACTTCCAACTATAGATGAGCAATCCACCGGGTACTATCAAAAGCACCGGGTTTAACCCGGTGCTTTTGATAAACACCCGTAAACACTCATAAACACCCAGAAAATTGGGTGTTTACGGGTGTTTATCAAAGCAAAGGGGTTTAAACCCGGGTGGATTGCCCATCTATACTTCCAATTCTTTCGATCCGGGGCTACTCCTGATTAGGAAATCAAAATCAATTTATTCAAACTAGGCTGAAAACTAGCACTTTATGAGCGCCAACATTACATCAGACAGTCCCCCAAAGCGCCCGCCCTTTATCAGTTCATAGTGCTATAGCTGGGAAAAGGAAGTGGCGCAACAAACTTTCCAGCAGCACAACTGTCTGTTCAGTTAGAAGTGCTTGATTATTTACAACAATAACAAAAAAAAATAATCACATGGCCGAAGTAGCAGGCAGAAGCTAGTAGAATACAATTTATTGTTGCTACAAATGGCTAAAAAACCGGCCAAGTGCGTGTCGGGCCACGCACAGTGTAGGGTTCCGTAGTAGCCCGTTATCATAATGTAGTACGATTCTGTTGTTCTTTATTCTGAATAATAAAAATAAAAAAACATATTTTGTTTTTCAATGTAAGTCTTTACCCGTTATAAACAAGCAACTACTTCATCTTAGTCACTTTAATAAAAAAGTTATTTAAAAAATAAAAAACCCGACTGCGAAACCGAAAAGCTACAAACAAGCCCATTTTAAATTAAATAAAAGTTGGAAGCAGGCGGGACCCACACCATTTTTATTATATTTTCAAATTCAAATGGGTCCCGCCTGCTTCCAACTTTTATTTAATTTAAAATGGGCTTGTTTGTAGCTTTTCGGTTTCGCAGTCGGGTTTTTTATTTTTTAAATAACTTTTTTATTTCCAGCTTTTTAGTTTACAAATGTGAAAGATTTCGCAAACGATTTAGTTCTTGGTACGTGTTTTTTACGATTTGTCACTTCGAATTGCTTTTAACCGTATAAGTTATATATATTTTGTAATCACCTTTTAAAACCCTTTATTTTGATACCCCACTCGACAGGTCTCGAGAAAAAAAAATTTTTTTTTGAAGACATATTGCGCTAAAAATCGGCCATTTTAATTTTTTTTCAATTTTGATATACCCAGTGTCACTCTCACAATTAAGACGAATCTAATGGTACCTCTCAAGCTGAAATCGATCAAGCCGTTTAGGCTACAGAGCGTGCCAAAGAAATATACATACATACATACATACACTCGAAAAACATAACCCTCCTTCTGACGCAGTCGGGTAAAAAGGATTAATGCTAAGGATTTTGTATTTGGTACAAAATTATCCAACACCCAAGTTCAACGACTATTACTGCTAAACTAATAAAGTTATCTTAACCGCTATAGTCTTCCTTTAAAGTTCATGAAATGCACTATCATAGTGAATTTTTCAAACCATCAGTTTAGGTTTTAGAAGGGCGGGGGACCCCCTTCTGGAACAAAAATTTGCACTTTGAAGTTTAATATTTCGTAAATGGAGGATTAAATCGAAAAATATTTTTAGCAGCCCCCCCAAGTCATTTTAGAAGACCAATTCAACGATACCCCACACGATGGGGTAGACGACGAAAAAAATATTCATCCCCACTTCACATGTGAGCTAAGCTACCCAAAAAAAAAAACCTAAATTTTATTTTACCACTTTGTCGGCGTAATTGATATTTATACGCACTCCTACAAAATTACAGCTTTCTAGTACTAACGGTCTCTTAGCAAAACCTCGGACAGACACGACGGACGGACATGACGAAACTATAAGGGTTCCTTATAGGAACTACGGAACCCTAAAAAGCCAAGTTGGTGAAAATGATAAAAGTATCACGTTACACGTGAAGTCCTGTAATTTCTTCCTACCCTGAGTTTATGTTCATGTGGGTCGCTTTTGCATATGACTATTGTTTATGCTAACGACTCCAACTAAGCTTAATATGCTTTTAATAGGAGTGGGTTCACGACAATAGTGCATCGTGTGGGCATCGACCTCTAGCTCGCAAGTTCGACGCCCACAAACACAATCCGTATCTAGACAATAAATAATGTTGAATTTCTTTGTAAAACAAGAGTCAGTGATGGATGCCAGGTGACCGAGCTCTTCAGATAAACTCTCTTGTCAAAAAATGTTATAGCATACGACAAACTTTAACTGAGTGTTTTGAACCGCAATATGGTAAGACTAGCAGCGCCTGCAGTTTCACCCACAGAAGTGTCCCATCCCGTTCTAAAATCTAATTTATAAGCTGTAAGCCACTAACAACTGTAACTGTAAAGTTTCATCCAAATCCGTTCAGTAGTTTTTGCGTGAAAGAGTAACAAACATCCTATCTATCCATCCATCCTTACAAACTTTTGCGTTTATAATTTTAGTAGATCAGTAGCAAGTAGGATATCGAACTAGTAGCAGTAAAGCCGATATCAGACGCTTCACTTTTTGTTCATTTATGCCTTTCATTCGGCATCTTCGGGAAAAGGTTAGCCTTTTCCCAACTACGTTGGGGTCGGCTTCCAGTGTAACCGGATGCAGCTGAATTCCAGTTTTTTTTCATGGAGCGACTGCCTATCTGACATTCTGACCTCCACAACCCAGTTACTGGGTAATACGATACCCCTTGGTCAGACTGGTTATCAGACTTTCGGGCTTCTGACAACCCGTACCTAACGACTGTCAAAGATACACGAATGACAGCCGGGACCAACGGCTTAACGTGCTATCCGAGGCACGGAGTGATCTCGATAGGTAAAGATGGTCACCCATCTACAGACCAACCGTGGCAACGAAGTATAATGTCTGAACACAAAAGAAATCAAAAGTGATAAATCATTTTATGATTTCGGAAGAGATAGAGAAAAATTTAATGAAAGGAGCAGATGATGGTGGAATGAAACAAAAATTAATCTTGAGACATAGCGACTAACTAATGTTTAAGTTGAGCAGTAGAGATTATGATACACTTGCAGAATATTGAAGGTTGTTTTGGTTACGAGAAGAACGGAAATGGCGAAAGCGATAAAACATTCTCAGGCTTATATTGAATTACAGCTATTCAATGGGTCCGTGTTATTCCCATATATTATTTTTATCTCACGATGCGACACGCGCATTACTTGTCACCAATGTACAAACACGCTGTGAATGTGTGTGAGCGCAGGAGTTCTCGGTACCGTCCGAGACAATGGTGTAGTTGGAAGTGTGTGTGTGTTGTGCTGTCGCTACTCGTCTTCGTATTCACAGCGGGTTTGTACACTTGGTTACTCTTGATTACTTTTCGTGAGATAAAAATACTGTAATTTAGAATCTATGGTTTCAAATTGTATTTTGCTATCACTCAAAATCTGATTTGACATTTTGAATGATATTGATAAGCCATTGCTTCAAATTGCATATTCGAAAAATTTGGCTGCTCAACATTGTAAATAATGCAATGAATTGAACTGTAATATGAAAGCCATTGCTACTGATAGAGTGTGAAGCCTCCTCTACACGTAGACATATTCATCAGCAGATGGCCATCTGCGAATGCCTCCGCCGACGTGTAGACGGGGTAATTTGCTAGTCTGTGGTGGTTATTTAGCCTCTGCCGACGTCAAATACCTACCACGGACTAGCAAATTACGCCGTCTACCTACACGTCGGTGGAGGCATTCGTAGATGGCCATCTGCTGATGAATCTATCTGTCTACGTGTAGAGGAGGCTTTACGCAATTACCGCGCAGATCAAAATAATATACTTGTACCCTTGTTTAATAGATATTTTAGTTTACTTTGTCACTAAGAGAACAGGGTGTAAGGAGGATAAGACAGAGTGAAGTAAATATGTATTATGTAAATAGCGCTACAGATTGAACTATACATTATAAAAAACAACTATCCTCTATAACTTTCTGGCAGCATTAAACAAGTTTTAGCTACGGCGACGGTAAGTCCAAACTAGGTTTGACCTATTTGGCTAGATTCCCATTTACTGAAGGCTTTAGTGCGAGAAAAATAACAAGAATCAATTCTAAGCACTAACATAACGCTAAAGAAAGAAGACTAAATCTTTCAAAGAAATATCGACGCGGATTTAGACCAACAAATTGCCAAAATAGATCACAACGAAAGAGGAATCGTTCTAAAAGATATCATCTCTGATTTAGACAAGCAAATAATTAAAAGAGATCACGAACCCAAAACACTTGTTCACCAGTAGGCATAAACATTTGGCTTCCTTTATAACTCGAAGGCATCCTCAGTCTGTACTCATGATGATGGTCTACAGACGAGAGCCTCTTCGTAGGGGTACTTTCTCTACTAGCTTTGCGATTACTCAGAGTGATTTTGGGCGATCCAATAACTTCCTTGGCGAAAATCATACTTCTATTAGTAGCAGCATTGCTGTGCTCAACTGAATCAACTTTTTTAGAACTCATTGCTGGTTCTTCTACGTTTGATTCCGCAACAGGTTGTACAACTTTGGTAGCCCAAAAAGGTTTGTAGGAACTGTTTCTGCGAACGTTAGATTGTTGGTAGGGGTAATCAGAAACTTTCGCCTTCTTGAAATCTTCGAATAATCTTTTGAAGAAACCATTTTCCTTGCCACTTTTCTCAGATTTTTGAGATTTTTTCTCTGAACTTTTCTTGCTTCGAAAAATCTTTCCCGATTTTGGAGATACTATGGAAACTGATTTCTTTTTCCAAGCTTCGGCTGCGTTGGTAACAATAGTGGTTGAATAAAAGGTATTCAGATATCCAACCTCTTCTTTGCTTAGCTTCACAAACGTGTCTTCAACAACTTCATTAGCCATTTTCGTGTTCCTGCGTTCGATTTTCGTAAATAACTGATTTTAATGCAGCGATTTATTTAAATTGTTGTTATTTGTTAACTAGGTTTCTAGTGTATAGTAGTAGTGCAAGGTCGCCTGATTGCTGTAAAAGGATAATTAGACTAAAAGTAATGCTTTGTTGTTTGAATGTTAACTAAACTAATACGATTTATGTGGAGATGAGAATTTTCCTATAACTATTGTTTTGGATCGGAAGCAGAATATATATTTATATTTTATTTTTGAATACTATAACAGAAATGAGGTAAGAGTTGTTTAAATCATTTTCACTCTCCTTTTATGCTGTTGAATAATATTACAATAATATTTGACGTTATATTCAAAAATATAATTATGAAGGTAAGAATAATTGTTAAAAAATTTAGTTTAAAAAATAGTTCTTAATGAAAGTGACAAATCAGTTGAAGACTAGATGTCGCGCGTCCTTGATAAAAATAACTATCGATTTTACTGACGACTGTAAATTATACTATACAGGTATTCTATTCTTCACAAATATATGTCTCACGTATATTTTTTGATATAAACAATTTGTTCTCTAGCAACAAAGCAAAACTAGAGATACGAACTTTAAGCCCTGCAATAGTTAAATCAAGTATTTCGCACTAGTTTTTCGCTTCATTCGCAAAAACTTTCAACAGATCTTAATTTTAAAAGATAAGCAAACACTTTGTTCACAAACTAAAAACGTTCACTACTACTATGGTATAATGACAATTAAAATTAAATATCCCGTGTCCACTTCATTGCAGTATTAACTGAAAATATTGACTGCCGGCAACAGACTGATAACACAGTATGTTAAATGCTGTGGTATAAGGACAAACTCGTGTGTATGTGTGAGTGTGGCGGAAACCCATAGAGACTTATTTTATTACGGTGGAAGCTATGGAACTTGTAGTGTATTGGAAGCGAAGCTATATCGGACAATGTTTGTTTGTGATCAAAGCTTTTTATATTTGAAAAGTTTATGAAGGGTTTATTTTGTTTAACAAGTTTTCTTTTTTGAAGTGTGTATTATGAGCGCGGTTATGTAATCAAATTGTTTCAAATATTTTGGAAGTATCTTATGTTTCGCTTACGAAATATTGGATAAAAGTTAAACGAACGATTTCATGTGACGTTTACTGACAAAATTAAATGTTACTTACATTAAAATCTAATCGCTACTACTGTTACTCTTGCGCTAATACTGTTACTACTGTCCTATTGTTCTGCTATTATATTACTTACTTTATTGGAGAGACTAACTAATGCATTTCGTTTTTTTTTTGCTAGCCTATGCTGTCCCACTGCTGGGCAAAGGCCTCCCTCAAATCCTTCCAGGAACTCTTTTCCCGCGCCACCTCAAACCAGCCCTCGTGATACGCGTCCAGGTCATTTCGTTTTAGTTATCTATTTTTGCAATTAAGTATCACTAATACAGATATCTACTGAGCACTCGACATGATCATACAAACTACAACCATTAGGATGTTCGATACTAAAAGCTGAACTAAGCTATTTTTAGCATTTCTAATTAGAACATTTAAGAACCTAACATAGCTCCCTGAGGGACGCCACGTCATAGCTTAGGTGTGGTGTATGACAGACCGTTTTTTATCAACCCATCGAATCTACGGTGACATAAAAAGATAATTACTGTTTTGTAGTACGGTAGTTCGGACAAAAGCCTTTTAACCTAATAGGGTTTAACAGGTATGGTGAACAGTATCGATAGCTTGACTAACTTCACTTGTTAGTTATCTGACTGGTGTTGTACGTTGTACACTGTAGTGTTTTCAGACAATCTGGACAGATAATTCGGTGGATTTACGCTGCAGAACAGGTTAGTCACCTTTTATTTAGGTTTTTTATAAACTTTTAACTGATATGAACTTTTTATCGGAAGTTATTATACAGGGTGATTGGAAGATGGGTGCAAAGCTTTAAGGCGAAGATAGTACAGACAATTTAGAACCATTTAAGCCATGGTTGTCTTAGACGAAGTCTTACCAATTTTTTTTCTCCAAATTCTTATGTTTTTTATGTCTGAGGCCTAAAACATGTTTTGCAAGATTGCTTACACGTAAAATAGAAATGAATTGATTTATCATTCTATTTGGCCATAAATAAGCAGTTTACTTAAAATTTTGGGAATTTGTAACACTACTCAAAAAAATTGGCAACTCTTCGTCTAAGACAACCATGTCTTAAATGGTTCTAAATTGTCTGTACTATCTTCGCCTTAAAGCTTTGCACCCATCTTCCAATCACCCTGTATAACATACCTCATGCTGACATAATGATATATTGATATACATATGCTTTTTCGATAAGATGCGCATTTAGCAAATTTAGGGTCGTACTAAAAAAAAAAAAATTAGCAAATTATATTTATGATTATGTGTGTATGATAACAGAGAAGATGAAGATCGACTTACTTTCCTATTGACTTGACAACGAACAATGCAAATTGATGATTTGATGCAACCAACCTGATGAATCCAATTTCGATTTCAGTAGTAAATCTGTTCGTAACAGACACGTGTCATTAAAAATGATCTCAGTGTTTCGTAATGAGATATTGCGTACGCAACTACGTATAGGTGTTAGATCATGGAGTGTTTCACGCCCGTATTCCCCGAAGCAGTGGACAGAATTTTGTATAGTACACCTAAATTTCACTTTTACTTAAGTCCAATACAACAGAGGGTTATTGCCATCAATCTGGCACAAATCCAGGTGGTGCTGCTGTAAATTACTAATGGAAAAAGCTGATAACACTGCTCGACATGAGGATGAATCCTTTGAATCCTTTCTATCTGTCATTTTGTCTATTCTTCCGTCGACAAAACCCGTTTCTATGGTGGTCATGTTACGCGTACAGGACCTGCCCAACACTTGCGCTTGCGACGACTAGATCTACGAGGAAGTCATAATTTATAAACTCGATTGAAATAATGTGTAGGTACTGTATTTGCGCACAATATACGAACAAGGGGTTTATTTCAAGCAAAATTATAAAAGCATATGGAAAATATGAATTATTATTGTTATTTCCTTTAAGCTATTTATAGCAATTATGCACTCGTTATTAACTCATAATTATTTTCGTTACACAGGCAGCTAGCCTAATGTCCATTCCCGGCAAAGTATAATTTTATTATTGTAATCCTAATCAGATATCGTTATTAATAAAACAAATTTAATTAGACTAACCAAATTAATCGCCAAATATTTCATCAATGTGAAAAAATAATCTAATCAGTATGGAAAAAATAATAATAATGCGGTTAGCATTATTATTTTTATTTTTTCATACTGATTTTCCTCACCAGACTATATGTATATCTAGCTCTAGCATATCCCAATATGGTTCCACCATTTTCAATTAAGTTAAAATGTGATCACGAACATCTGATTCGCCTTTTACGTGGGCATTAAACTAGAAACTTCGTATTTATCAGTATTGTTAGTGGCCATTATTTTACGTACTGTTATCTGTGGTGTAATTGCGAAACACACTAACATTATCAATGGCTTTAATTTTTACAGTTCAACAACATTTATTGCGTTATTTTCGTTGTTGAGCTGACAAATTTTTCGAACATTTGAAGCAATGGATTAGCAATATCCTTCAAAATGATTCAGATTGTGATTGACAGTGCGTTACGTTGTTTATTTTGTCTAGGTAGATACAATACAAACATTGCAGTATGTTGAGTTTTATATGTGTACTAGCTGACCCGGCAAACGTTGTTTTGCCATATAAATTATTTCTAGCCCTACCCTACTCTTACATTACTCCTACCCTACTTCTACGTTACTCCTACCCTACTCCTAACCTACTCCTACCCTGCTCCTACCCTATGCCTAACCTACTCCTACCCTTCCTTTATGTAAATAAAAGTAAAAATGTAAAATAAAAAAACCGGATAAAAAATATCCTATGTCCGTCTCCTGGTTCTAAGCTACCTCCCCACCAATTTTCAGCCAAATCGGTTCAGCCGTTCTTGAGTTTTAAATAGTGTAACTAACACGACTTTCTTTTATATATATCTATATATACAAAATTTGTTTATTCTGCACACATCTATACATATGTGTGCAGAATAAACAAATTTTCATTATTTCTTCTTTCTTATTCTATATTTTTGATGACAATCAAAAGGTCTTTGTTCCCAAAGTTGAATCAAGTTAAAGTAGCCATGAACACTGCGATGCTGTTCAATCTGAGTTTGTGGGTAAGAGGTGCCATCTCTAATACAATTACGCTGAAAATACGTAATTCAGTAATTTGAACTGTTCATGATGAAAAGCTTGATTTCAAAATTCTATGTATAAGTTGAATTCACCGCCACGATATTCAAAACAGAACATTAAACAATTTAGTGTGATCAATACGGGGGCGAAAGAGGTCGAATGTCTAGACTAGGGTGCGCCCCTATGTCTGGATACTGTCTACTGTCTCTAGACTTTGGACGGTTACAACGCATTACACATCTCGAGTGGCTTTTGTGTGTTTATAATAACAAACAAAGGTTACAACAAAAGCAGATGAATGTCAAATTAGTTCTAAAGAACAAAGAAGCAATTTCTTCAATTTAATATGATTACCATATCTATAAAATACGTCGGAAACAAATTCCAAGGCTTCAATAAATAAATCAGTGGAAGTAGATCAGGGATTATCAAATTCAGCTAATAAAACTTGACTGAAATTGAGTTAGGTACCGTGTGGTCTGTCCAACAAAAACCTTCCGTTGTTAGAATATTGTGGACGATATAATATCGACAATTATAAAAGCCTTTTAGTGTCTTGTAAACTAAACGAGATGTAGTGTTACAAGCTTTTTCCATTACGCTTCATTTAATTTAGATTAAGGCGTATATCGTGTCAATTTAGTTACGATTTGAAGTAAATAAATGTTTATGACAGATTTATTAATGGGACTACAGGACGTAAACGCAAAAAACGCAAGTTTTATAATGCCTTAAAGTATAAGATCGACTAGTAAACAAATCAAATGATCAACAACAAATCAGAAAAAAATATGATATTCCTCAGGATATATACTAGTTCGATAGTGTGTTGAAAACATAGTACAACTTATTTGATACGATAGAAAAAAATCATGAAGATACCTACCTCTAAAAACTTTCTTTATACTATAAAAACCATACTAATATGTGTACATACAATCATTCATTGATTTTTGACAGATTATTGTATTAAGCAACATACTAAAGCACTAGTGTTTAAATTTTTTAGCCCAATCAATAGATTTTTTGTAAATAGATAATTGCTTTATATTTTGCAATAAATTACCAGTGTTGCGTTATCGCGCTTCTCTTTCTTTTCCATGCAGTCCGACAGTGACTGCGCTTAAGGTCATGTAGTCCCTTTAAGTTAGTGTTTAGTTTTAGATGAAACGGGTAGATATTATCATGAATTCATTAAACAATATATCGAGAGCCATTATGTACTTACTTCAATAAAGAAAAGTCTAATAGCGACGATACCTCTTCAATGGATGGTCAAACTATTTTTTATTTATTAATTTAAAAGGCGGATTCAAAAGAAAATATAATAATCTTGAGCTAATGGCGTTGAATTTCGGAAATATCACAAACCAAAAAAACCGGCCAAGTGCGTGTCGGGCCACGCACAGTGTAGGGTTCCGTAGTAGCCCGTTATCACAATGTAGTACGATTCTGTTGTTCTTTAGTCTGAATAGGTAAAAAAAAAAACATATTTTGGTTTTCAATGCAAGTCTTTACCCATTATAAACCAGCAAAAAAATTATCCAACACCCAAGTTCAACGACTATTACTGCTAAACTAATAAAGTTATCTTAACCGCTATACTTTTCCTTTAAAGTTCATGAAATGCACTATCATCGAGAATTTTTCCAGATTTTTCAAACTAGTAGTTTAGCTTTTAGAGGGGGGGGGACGCCCTACTGGAACAAAAATTTGCACTTTAAACTTTAATATTTCGTAAATGGAGCATTCAATCGAAAAATAATTTTATCAACCCCTAAGCCATTTTAGAAGACCTATTCAACGATACCCCACACGGTGGGGTAGATGATGAAAAAAATATTCATTCCCATGTCACATGTAGGGGAGCTACCCTAAAAAAAAATATTTTCCAAAATTTTATTTTACCACTTTGTCGGCGTAACTAATATACGTACTCCTACAAAATTTCAGCTTTCTAGTGCTAACGGTCACAGAGATTAAGCGAGGACGGACAGACAGACAGACGGACGGACAGACAGACATGGCGAAACTATAAGGGTTCCTAGTTGACTACGGAACCCTAAAAATGGTCCTAAATTAAATACGATCGCTTTGAAACTTGGCACATGTACTTATAAGTTTTTATCTACCTCCTCGCGGGCAAAAGCTAGAATAGTATAGACTAACACAGCAGTTCTCCAGATTAACTGATTTCACCACACGAACATATAACATAAGCAATTTTAGAGCGTCATACTAGGTTAAATAATGTTTATATTTCGCGTCTACGATGAACCCAGCGTCTAATGTACATTTATTGGTAGCTTGCCAACGAACAAACCAACTAGTTAAGTATTCGTGCATGAAAATCGTCATTAATATTCTCAGGAGCAGTAGAAATATGATGAAAATTATGTTTTTATACATATATAGCGTTGTTTGTAAATGGGGACAAAAAAGTGTTAAGATTCGTTTGAGTAATTCACTAATTCATGTTTCGTTTACAAGCTGTTTTTCTTTTAGTGAAATCTTGTAATTACTCACTTCTTCTTGAATTATTGTTCTTTGTGTGCACACTTTTTTGGCAGTCACTCGTGCAGAGTTGATGACTGGTGAAGTCTTTTAATCTACCAAGAAACGCACTCTTTCTTTGGGGTCATTTCCTTCATGTTTCTATACAGTCATGTTCTACGCGTATAGCGTATGTGGTGTTTATTCCAGTAGCGCTATCGCTACTTCATCTTATTCAGACTTCTAAAAGATATCTCAGTAGTCAGCACATTTTTAGGACTAGGAACAAACGACATTAATCCTATGTTTTTATTGCTGAATGGGCCTGCTCTTGACTTCGATCATTCCTGATAGAAAGCGATGGATAATGTCTACGATGGAACGAGCGTGCCCTGAAAAATGGTCAAATGTGGAAGGGAATACAGACGCTGGCAGAGAGTTCCACACTTTGGCTGTGCGTATAATAAATGTGGAGGAGAAGCGCTGAGTACGAATGGTCGGAATACCAACCAAGTGTGGATACAAAATCAAAACATTCTGTCGTTCAAGTCCCATTACAAATCATTTCGAATTTTACATTTCCACAAAAATAAATAAAAAGTGCCACATGGTAGGTCGTAAAAGCTGTGGTAATTTTGGCACATGTACTACCGTCTGTTGTACCCGGCGCCGTATGAGTGACTGGTACAGTCAACCGTGCTTAGATGATTACAGTTTCACCTTGAAAGCGTGTTCCTTTAGAAGCAGTAAGGGCGGTTTTTATTGTTCAAATGTTACTGGAGTGTGATTGACCGTACATGTGACTGGTATTTGGGACAGACACACTTCGTGTTATGTTGCTAGTGATTGATGAATGTTAGTAGTAGACACTACGAGTGGTATTGACGACACACTAGCTGTTGATATGGCTACGTTATGTGCTCTGCTAGGCAGAAATAATGATGTTGATTTTGGATAAGGCACAGAAATTTAGTTTTAAGAAAAGGCTTGGCTGAAATACATGATTTCTTAGATAACAGTAAGGACAATGAGGACTTGAAACTTCTCAACCCTTTTTTTTTTTTTTTTTTTTTTTTTGCGGATGGGAAATCATCAAATGACTCCTCCCGCTCTGGGTGGAGCGGGAGGGAGTGTCAGACTCTTACTGACTAAAACCCACCCGTGTTCCTTCCTTAGCCCTTTATGTTCCGGGCCAGCGGTAACCCTTTCGGACAAAACTTCTCAACCCTAACGATAAATTTATGACACACTAGCTGACCCAGCGAACTCTGTACCTACCGTTTCAGAACCAATAAGAACGAATGTACGAGAAAAATAAATTATCTTTATTATTATTTTTTCGTGAATTTTTTTAGTTATTCTGTTATTCGGGGCGGAAACAAATCAAAGATCATACAAATCCGCCCTGCCGTTCATGAACTATAAAATAATGGTGTAACTAACCCGACTTTGTTTTATTTATACACTAACAATGCCCCGCGGTTTCACCCACATAGGTTTCGAGCCCGTGGGAATATCGGGATAAAAACTATCCTATGTTCTTTCTCGGGACTCAAACTATATACCAAATGTCATATAAATCGGTTCAGCGGTTTAAGCGTGAAGAGGTAACAGACAGACACACACTTTTGCATTTATAATACTATAGTACCTTATATTGTATTATATATCAAGGTCTCCAAGGATAAATATCAAGGCCTCACTATAAACGAACGTTATTGACACTGAATAAACACATAGAAGACTAGGTTAGGTAGGGTACGCAGGTTTCAGACTGTCCATTCAGTCCCTCATATTCTATACAAGATATTATAAGCTTGTCATTGTGAATCAATGAACTACACAAAGCGTTAGAATCGATTGTTAGTTCCGAGAAACTACCGTTTACCTATTTATTGTAAGATTGATTTGCATGTACAACGTTGACACTGCACCGCATCTGGGTTGTAATCGTAGAGCAATTTATGAATGACGGTGTTCAAGCGAGTACACATTTATATTCAATGACGCTATCGCTGAGAACATTATCATCATTGAAGGCTTCAATTGACTGGCTATGTATATCAGGGTCAGTCCCGTAAAAACTGAATAAACCGTTTTCAATAGAGAGTTCTATCTGATGCTCTTGCTGTTTTTCCCAAAGTCATTTTCTTTGACCTATCCAGGTTCAGGAATATGTTAGTTGTGTTCAATCCCCACTGTCAACGTCACATCTGTCACATTATCATTTACTTCCTTTTCTTTCGTTAAACCTTCCTTCACTTTACAAAATTATTTTATTAAAATAAAATAATTTTGTAAAGTGTACAAACAGCCAAAGCTATGGAAGTGCGGAGTCTCCTAACACAGGCGTCATCATGCTTAAAAGGAGGCTCCAATCATAAACTAATGTAAACTAGTTGGTACAGAAATAAACATTTTGTATTTTTTTGTATTCGTATTTTCGTATACCTACCTCACACGTTTAATATCTCTCCATCTATCAGCATTCATCACTTTCCTAGCTACGCCACGTGAGCTAAATCTCTCTTAACTTCCACAGGTTTCTTTATATACTCCTTACATTTGTAATTATTAGGAGCTTGTGGGTAAGTAATAACAGCCGCACGGCGATGGCGTTGGCCATCTTTATATTCCAAGACCCCGCCGTGTCTCGGAAAGCATGTTACGCTTTCATTCGTGGATCTTTAGCACTTTAGCAGACGTCACGGGTCGTCAGAACCCTGAAAGTCTGAAACCACTCTTACCGAGGGGTGTCGTATTACTAAATAACTGGGTTGTATAGGTCAGATAGACAGTCACTCCATGTAAGATACTGGTACTCAGCTGCATCCAGTTAGACTGAAAGCCGACCCCAACATAGTTGGGAAAAGGCACATGATGATGATTTGAAGTTATGCAATAGGTTCAGCTAATTTGTGGCTCATTAGGATTAGTTACATCTTTGTTCTCAATATTTGCTTTAATGTTTGATGATTTCTTGAAAGATTATATCATAATGTTGAGTGAATAATAATAGAATACTCTAATACAAGGGCATGGTGATAACATTATCTTGTATCAAGTTCAATGTACCTTATCGAGCTTGTAAACAATAACAATAATATGTTTCGTATATATACATATTAGCTATAATGTTTTAATCAGTGATCGCATTAGGCTTTGCCATATTAGGTCCCTTAATCCCATCCTAATTTCCGAACTGAGCCACTGAGCCCCAGCAGGGAACATTATATGCTGATTGTGCTTATGTGACCTAATGTGTAATTCGGTTAAGTATAAATACACACATCAAAAGTGTCTAGGGATCAAGCATTTTTATGCGGATTTCTTGAGATTGAGATGTGGCTTTGTAATAAATTTATGATTTTATAAATTTATATGGATCCTTTTTGGTGCATTTCATAATTTGAATCAGGAACTGTGAATCAAATTCGAGTAAAAGATGAAAATCAGCTGTCAATATTTTCCCTATAAAAACATACAACGCATTGAAGACATTATTAGTGCTACTGTTTCCCTACTACTGATTAAAACCAACGTTAATATGGAGCGGCGACGTCATTTAAGCAGGGAAGAAATGCTCAGAGCCGTGGGAATGATAGAAGCTGGTTCCCGGCAACGTACTGTGGCTTTAGCTCTGAATACAAGTCAGAGTGTTATCAGTCGACTTTGGACACGTTACCGAAGCACTGGTACCGTGGCTGAGCGCCATGGAGGACGGTATCGCTGCACCACACGGAGACAAGACCGATACATTCAAATCTTAACTCGAAGAGCTCCAACAATAACCGCCATGATGTTAGCCGTGAGGCTTCATCACTCTTCAGGGAACTTAATTAGCGACCAAACAGTCAGAAACCGCTTGCATGAAGTGAACCTTCATTCCCGAAGACCGCTACGGGTACCACCTATAGCAATGCACAATCGTAGGATTCGATATCAATGGGCTCTTGAACACAGAAATTGGGCAGAAGAACAATGGCGTTTCGTGTGCTTTTCTGATGAGTCTCGTTTTGGTATGAGACCGGATACAAGACGTATACGACACTGGAGAACCCCTGGACGCCAACAGCGATTAAAATCCTGCCAGGAAGTCCATCCTTATAGTGGTGGAACCATCATGGTATGGGCGGGTATTTGGATCGGCGGAAGAACTGAGTTGATTTGGATCAGAGGCAACCTCAACGCTCAAATTTATGCTGAGACGATTGTATCAGACGTCATCGTTCCTCTACAAGTGCAAATCGGTCCCTTATTTCAGTTAATGCATGATAATGCACGACCGCACACCGCAAGAGTTGTAAGACAGACTCTCGCCGCAGCTAACATCAATGTCCTGCCCTGGCCTGCTCAGTCGCCAGACTTGAACCCGATTGAGCATGCATGGGATATGCTACAGAGAAGAGCTCTGCCGAATATGGAGGGTATCCAGTCGCAAGAAGACCTTTTTTTGTTGTTGCAACGAACATGAGCGGCCACTCCACAGCGTTTTGAGTAATTTGGATGAACTCATTTTGAGTATGCCAAACCGATGTTCTTGTGTTGTTAGTGTTCGCGGTAGAAACACGGATTATTAATTGTTTAAGTTACCCAATAAAATTTTAAAGAAAACTCTTATTTCAGTCTTTTTTTCGAACTTTTGTGTTAGTGGTTCAAATGTCAAAAATCCCTTTATTAGGAAAATGGCAAATTTCTTTATTAATGCAAAGGTGACTTAGTTTATCGTTACTGTGACAAACGAAAACACTTTATTTGATGAATCCTTAAAGAAAATTTTAATTAATATCAATCAGGAGAAAAGTTATTGCAAAAATATATGTTGATCCCTAGACACTTTTGATGTGTGTAATAGAGATTTTTCTTCTGGTGATATGATTTTACTAAGTTATTTTGACCGGCTTTCTACTAGCTACACTTATAACTAAATTGAAAACAGTAAGGCTATTGAATATTATTTGTCTGCATTTATGACTCATGCCACGGGTTGACTGTAATTTTTGGCGGTCTTCAATTTCCAAATCGATCAATCTTTTATTTTATTTTACGTTAGCCTATTTGTGTCCCACTGTTGGTTTCCTTCCAAACCGGGATGTCATGTGCGATATCTGGCCACGTTGACCCTGCAAGCCTTATCAGATCGTCACACCACAAGCGTTCAGTGAGTGACGATCTTTGCCCATATCTCCGGGTGCATTCGCGCATCGTGTCCGGCCCACTCTCACTTCAGTCTGGCTATTTTTTCTCCAACATCCACTATTTGAGTTATGGAGCGCAGGGTGGTGTTTCTGACTCGGTCTGTGCGCGTAACACCTTTATGCTGCGCTCCATTGCCCGTTGGCAAATCTTGATTTTTTCAGTAAGTGACCAACCTTGTGCATCGTAGGTTAGGACGGGCAGGATCGAGCGGTCTATTTATAATAAATAGTTGACAAAAGACCACTCGACACAATTATTGATTTGACCTACAATGACATCAGTTTATCCATCGGGAAACAGAACAGTCAATATTCAATTTCGATCAATGCGGGCTTGTAAACGAATTACAACAACTATAAACAATTAGAGAGATTAGTAATTAATGATGTATGCAGATTTCTTCATCACAGTTTGGCATTCAGTCAGTATTTATTTATTTCTGAACAATGAATAGTATGACTATTGTGAAATAATGGGGCAACAACCTATAATTTGTGTCCTGTTTTGAAATCATTATCATTGTGTGAATGTTACTTCTTAACTTAGAGAGTTAAAACGTTTTTAAAATCTGTCTGATAATTGTATTTCATTTTGAAGCATTAACTATTTCAAAGTATTCTTCAGCTGTCGGTGATTTGTCAACACCTCTTTCATGTTTGAAATCTTTGGCTGGTGAAACCATTTCATATATTCGTACCTACTTCATTCGACCGTGAACTATGTAGAGAACCATTTAATTAGCAATAATGAGTAATTCAGCTTGCACAAATGTGTACTCGACATGCTATTCAATGTTCGGAATTTCATTGTGAGACAACTTTTATAGAATAAAATTAATTTTTGTGCTTATGCTTATAGCTTTTAAATTTTGGCAAAGATAGCCGAAAATGTCACGTTACACTAGTGGTGTTGTTACTTTAGCTTCATTCAGAATTATTTCTGTATTGTTGTTTTCTTCGCGCACATCATATTCTACAAATTCTATTACTACATCCTAAAGACAACTTGAAAACTGTAACCCGACACAATGAGTCAAGATGCACTAGATACTGAACTATGCATGTAGATATAACATATAAAATGATAAGCCGGAGCTCTAAATTGGACAATTGCATGTCTAAAAAGGTCATGAGAAAATTAACTAGTTGACTTCACTCCGTACAGATGGGGATAAACAAGATAAAAGACATGACGCGAAGTGTTCAGATGAGGCTTTTAAGAACACTAGGGAGTTTATGAATGAAAATAGGAGTTTGTTTCTAACCATTATCGTTATGATAGATCGAGGATGGATGTTGGTCTGATTTTTACAGGGCGTGTTCAGAAGACTTGCAATAGATCTTTGCGTGGACCATAATTACGTTATTTATTATTATGTTAGTCTTGCCATAAATATTGTCACGAAGAAAAATTTTTTTTTTGTTATTGTAAATAATATTTATTACTTTTACAGTGTGTTAGTTTAATACATAAATATAAAACAATTTAAAATATAAAAAGCTTATTCGAAGGGGTCTCCATTGGCTGCAATACAGTCCTTTAAACGTTGAGGCCAGTTATCAATAGAAGCACGCACTCTTTCCATGGGAAAATTCTTCACTGCCAATCGTATGGATTGTTTTAGGGACTCCAAATTATCATGGCGTTTAGAGCAAGCCGTACTCTCCAAAACTGACCATAAATCATAATCCAGCGGATTAAGATCGGGACTAGACGACGGCCAGTCTTCAGCTCTGATGAAGTCCGAAACGTTCACTTCCAACCAAGACTGGGTGGACCGAGCTTTATGACCCGGCGCCGAGTCTTGTTGGAAGGACCATACTTGGTTATTGAACATGGTGTTGTTAAGGGGCTTAACTACCTTCTCAAGAATGGTATCTTGATACACTTGTGCCGATGTTTTGATACCTTTTTCACAAAAATATGGCTCAGTCACTCCTTTGTAGCTATCACCCCACCAAACCATCAATGAAGTCGGATAATGCCCACGTTGCACTCTGTCGACTATTTGGGAAGCTTCCTTAGAGCTTTGAGCATAAATACGGTCATTTTGTTTGTTAAAATGTTTCTCAATTGTAAAGATTTTCTCATCCGTAAACAAATTTTTGCTGTGACCTCCCTTTGCATACCGCTTCAGTAGTTGTTTCGATTATACCACCCTATTCTTTTTTAAATTATCAGTTAAAAAATGAGCAGTGCGTCTCTTATAGGCTGCAAGTCCTAAGTCATCTTTTAAAATACGCGACATGGTTCTGGGTGCTATCTTCATCTCCCGAGATAAAATCTTTTGCTTACGGACAGGATTTCTTCGAATTCTTTCCCTTACTGCTTTGACCACCTTTTTCGTACGAACACTACGTGGACGGCCAGATCTTTTTCTGTCACAAACAGAGGAGGTCTCATTGTACCTATTAATGGCCCGGCACACAAACATTTGACTAATACCAAGCGTATGGAGAGTTTTAAAAATTGCATTTGGCTCCATACCAACTTTGTGTAATGCAGCGATTCGGTTCTCTTTATCACCTCACTCCATTTTAATATCGCAAAATATTGTACAATGTATTGGCGCTAAAATTAGAAAACTCAATGAACAATCGTATAAAAATGACAGATTCCAAATTCAAATGTAATATCTCACTTATTTTTAATTGTAACAGTATTTATGGCCAGACTGTGTACATCAACAAAAGAGATAAGCATGCAGGATCGTCGGATATAGTTGAAGTTTAGTAAGAAACCGATGGATGTTCTCGAATAAAATTTAATTTTATTAATTAACAAGCGGTTCATTTAACAAATTAAATTTCAGTCGACAATATGCATCGGTTTAATCGACAACAAGCGGACCCCAACATAGTTGGGAAAAGGCTAGGCAGATGATGAATATGCATCGGTTTCTTACTAAACTTCAACTATATCCGACGATCCTGCATACTTATGTCTTTTGTTGACTGTACAGTGTACATGGAAATTCAGATAACAGAGAAATACATACAGCTATTTCACTGCATTGGTTCTAGTAATAGTATTCGTAGTGAATACACTACAGTTCCTTTGTAGTTTATGGGTGCCACATCCTGTGAGCGTTAAAATAAATTTCCCCGCCTATTTTAGGAGTCGGCGCGGCGGCGCCCCCCACTTGACTTACCAGTCACCGATCGTAAGTTCGTAGCGCCCACAGCTAATACATATACATATAAACAGCATCACTCCAATTTAAACTTTCTATTAAAAATTTCCTTCTCTCAAATTCTTGGCATGAGGAAAAAGTTGTTTAGTTTTCCTTGTCTCTTCAAAGATTTTTTTGTTGGTTTTTTCCCATATCCATCTTTAATTGATGTCTTGGATGTTGCATTTTACTCATTGCTACTATCTTCTGAATTTGTCACCATTCCATCAGTTGTTGATATGCTACACCTCCTGCCTTCTGTGCCCCAAAACATGCTGACAGAGTGACCTCTTCGCTGCCACCGATAACGCCGAGGCAGTGGCGAAGTTTTGGGCCAACAAGAATAACTGTCATGCCAGCGACACGACACGAAAAACAAGTTGTTCCTATTTCAAGTTCACATAACCATTGCATAATTATGTAATAATAGGTTTTTATTGAATTTTCCTTACTGTCTTTCCTCCAGCATTCACAACCATCCGAAATGCTATCGATTCGAAAATGACACATTTCGAAAGTCAACATTTTCGGGTTTCGGCTTGTGAGCAGCGTTTAGAGGACTCCTACGATAACATTGATTGATGTTCGATACGGTACGGAGACGTATCGAGTGGTTGTGAATAGCTTTGCAGACCGCATTAACAAATAGAGGTCGAAAAAGAGGTTCAGTGCAATAATGATGGTCTTTACAGTAGGTTGGTGCTATTAGAGTTAGCGTATCTCCTTACTTGAGAAAATACAATGGAGCGTATTCAACTATTCATTCAAATCATTATGCTTGCCTTTCAATACTTACGTATAAAGCTTGTAATAATGTAATGAGCCTAGAGTGTTAATTAACTCGAAATTGGCACTTTATGCTCTTCATATAAAGCGGAAGAATCCAAGTGATTCAGTGTGTTTTGACCTATTGTTATAAATAATTATGATGAATAATGTCTGTTATTACTGCTTTGTAATTCTAAGCACAGTTTGTGTTAAGAATTATTAAATTTGTGATGGATGTACTGAGTCAGAATCTTTTAGACCTTGGGAAACAAAGACTTTAAAATTTAACGACGGTGAGACAATAGTAAAAAATATGAAAATGGTAATTATTCAGACAATCGGCATGCATCGTGTTCATTTTGAAAATAGATGCACGCTTCTCCATGAATCCAATGCCCCAAAATACTAATAAAGAACATGGACAGCCTTCTGTCCTGCAAGATTTTTTCTCTAACTTGGTCCTGATTAAATCTACACCTAACAGGCCAAAAGAGTTTTTTTTTAAATTGCTAACTTGCTTAAAACTAACAAAGCAGACTTTCGATCAATCAAACTAATGAGACGACTAGTGCTGAGTGCTGACGAGATGTCTCTGGAATCCACTATACAAACACTCATTACGATTTAGTTGGCACCGAAGTATTTCGAGTGACGTGGCTAACAAAACACTTACCGCTATCAAAGAATCCTTTGAAAGAATTGTGGCTACCATTCCATACACATATGAGTTAGATGAAAAAAAAAAATTTTGTTTCAGTTCTAAGTATGGGGAACCCCAAAATTTATTGCTTTTTTTATATTTTTGTGTGAAAATCTTAATGCGGTTCACAGAATAGATCTACTTACCAAGTTACAACAGTATAGTTCTTATAGTTTCGGAAAAAAGTGGCGGGATCAGACCGGAATAACTCGGACGGACAGACAGACAGATATACAGACAGACAGACATGACGAATCTATAAGGGTTCTGTTTTTTGCCATTTGGCAACGGAACCCTAAAAAGCAGTGAGCAAGGTCGCAACGGCCACGCTTATTAGCTTAGTATTCATCATTATCAGGTGTTGCTCTTTTAAACCCTTCATATCTAGAAGGATATGGCGAGATTTTAACCTACAAAAAGGTACCAAAGCGCAAATGCTCTTGGTCATTAGCCCGCATTCGGGGATCTGAATGGCTTTACCCGAATTCGATCACCTGACATGTTAATACAATACAACGGCAGTCTGGCTGAATTCGGGTATCTATGGAATTTGGCCAACTAAGCTGGACTACCAACTAATAGACCTGAAGACGGGCAAACGGGCATGGGTGCTGTAGTATAGCCGATTTGTTGCTTAAATGCAACATTGAAAATTAGATGGCAGAAATACGAGACAAACATTAATTTATACAGGTCCAGTTGAAAATCAGCGTCAGGAACTAGTTGTCTGGCATTTTTGCTGAACTGGCCAAAAAGGCCCTTTTTGGTGCAGCCGTGAGCCACACTTTCCTGCTAATTTGTTACATCGGACTTTACACTTTTTATTTTATTGTTTTTTTTTTGTCTGATGTATATATCTGGTGTACTGTGTGTCTTTTAGTCTGTGCTAAATAAATGTATTTTCTTTCTTTCTTTATATAAAGAATAAGAGAAAATAACAGTAGCCGACAGATTTGGCCGATGAGCCACCTTCTAGGAATAATTGTTGAAGTAATATGACAAACTTTGTTTTAATTTACTCGTTCCGGTACTAAGCCAGCCCCGGGTCCGGGTATTCAGCTGCATCCGGTTAGACTGAAAGCCGACCTCAACGTAGTTGGGAAAAGGCTAGGCAGATGATGACTGAGACCTGGCAAGAGCTCTCACAGTACCTACTTGACATCGCTCATTTCCTCTTGGTCGATCGGTAGAATTCCGTAGGCTTTCAGGTAAAAGACCAAGTGTAATGCAACAACGCAATAAGCGGTGGTTTTGTGTGTAGTTTTAATAATAAAAAACCGAATTGCTCTTTCTTCATATTATAAAGAAAGAGCAATTCGGTTTTCAAAAAGATAAATCAACAACTTTAGCTATCTTTTCACTCTTGAAAGCAGTAATGACTAATATTAATAATAATAAATTAACGACGGGCTTATTTCTTGATCTATCTAAGGCGTTCGACCTGGTCTCGCATAATATTCTTTTTCGGAAGTTGGAATCTATGGGAATTAGAGGACCTCCACTACAGTGGTTAATGTCATACATATCCGGCAGACAGCAGTGTGTTTCAATCACTAATATGAATGCCAATAAAGATATGGTTTCATACCACTCTGAATTTAAAACCACCAAACGAGGCGTTCCCCAGGGCAGTATATTGGGCCCGATTTTGTTTCTCCTTTATGTGAATGATATTGTTGGCATGACTAGTCATAAATGCTTTCTGTTTGCTGATGACATTTCGATAATAGTTGCTACCGATAAAAAAAATAAATCAATAATTGATCATGAAACAGATATTAATAATACAATAGAAAATCTTATAAATTGGCTTAATAAAAATAATTTAGTTATTAACCTTAGTAAATCAGTATATGTTCAATTTAATAAATCTTATAATAACAAATTTAATTTCACAATGAATATATCAAAACTTCAAAAAGTAGCACAAACTAAGTTTTTGGGAACGACCATAGACGAACATCTAGACTGGAAAGCTCATATCGATAGCATATGTAATAAAATCAATAAATTCGTATACGCTCTTAGAAGGATTAAAAATGATACAAATATTAAAACTGCTATAATGTCCTATCGTGCTTATGTGGAGTCCTCGTTGCGATATGGACTAATTGTATGGGGAAATAGTACGGACCATAATAGAGCATTTATCGCTCAAAAGAAATGCGTTCGAGCTATTCAGGGAATTCCACCGGACGTATCTTGTCGACCATTATTTAAAAAACTCGGTCTGCTACCACTACCCTCACTATATGTATATGAAACATGTATGTTTGTACGGAAACACAAATACCTATTCAGAACAGCAGCAGATGTAAGCTCTAGGAATCGGCGTGACAAATTTAGACTTGTTTTGGACGATTTCCCTCGATCAACAAAATATAGTAAAAGCGGTTTAGCTATGGCTGTACGCATATATAATAAACTACCATGTAAACTTAAATTACTAAATGGCAGACTGTTTAAAATTCACTTGTTTAAATGGCTAAATGAAAATAATTTTTATAGCAATAAGGAATACTTCGAACATAAATTGTGTTAACCAATTTGCATGCTTTAGTCTTAAGCAAAACATGTATGATCTTATCCTAAACTCATGTAACACCTTTGTATACCATGTTTTACGCAAATAAATAAATATGAATATGAATAGTTTCCACGTTATTCTAATTCTTGTAATCAAGTACGTTTTAATACTGATTAATTTAAATATCGCCATGTAAGGACTTCTGGGAGAAATCGTTAGCAATGCAAGTTTACATGGTATTCTAATTATTGTAATTAAGCATGTAATAATTCTGATTAATTTAAATATATCATGTAAGGAGGTATTATGTAAGGACTTCTGTAAAACAACGTTAGCATAGCTCTATTAAACTGCTATTTACTTGGCAAGTCGATCATCAATAAAGGTTTTGTTACGGCGTGCCGTCTGTATTTATATCATTAATTAAGACGGTTTAAAATCTATTACAAACATTAAAGACACAGTTTGTATGTACTCATATCACAATCACAATGAACGAAACCGCGCGAAATAAACGCGAAATTGGCGGGAATAGCTAAGGAATTGACGTGGTTTCAAATAACGAACGAACCATAGAGTGGTCATAGTGAATTAGAGCCCAGAAAAAAAGTTAACAACGCTTTCATAAATCCCTCTCACCTCACAGTACTTCTGACATGCCGATAAAATCTTCGTCCATTCGTCCGCAAACAGATCATATTTTGTTGAATAAGAGTTCAGACTACATGGTACCTACTGAGGAGAGGACTTAGCACGCGCAACGGTGCGACACTTATGTAAGTACCTACCTTAGTACACGCAATATTGATTTAGTTGTTACCAGAGAGAGCTGGAAACTGTTGAGGGGTCTGATTTTGTTGTTGTTACAGTACAACAATTAGCCGGAAATGGATTTATTTAAGGCAGACCGAGGTCGGAGTTGGGGTTTTATTTTCCTTGATGTATGATTGTAATCTAAAGCGCAAGCCAGACTGGGAACAAAGCTAGCTTAGCTTCGTTCATGTAGCAACCCCGTGTTTGCAGCCTTCAGATCACACCGTGAACTAGGCGTTGCACGGGGGAGTTCCGGAATTGGTCTTTTAAGAGGAACCGGGACCACCCCTATGTGCTGATGGTGATCTCCGGGTGGTTTTAGTAAGGTAAAAATCCCGCACTCCCCACCTCCCTCCCCGGAGGTCGGGTGCCTTTAGCAGTTTAACAAAAAAATAAATAAAAATATCAACAGAAGTATGAAAAGACGCGGTAGCTACATGAGCTAAGCTAAACGACCTTAACTTCGTTCCTAATATAGCCTGATAGCCTGCAAATCGGAAGTACCTACCTATGATCACTTTCGGAAATTTTGAAGTCAGGGTCAGTACGGATACGGACTCACAGTACGTTCGAGTTCAACGAAGAGTTCTGCAGTACTGCGGGATAATAGCGTAACACACTATCAGTAGCAATGGTTTTCATTTTTTTGACATTTCAACAACATTCATTGCGTTATTTACGTTGTTAAGCAGACAATTTTTTCGAATATATGAAACAATGGATTAGCAATATCCTTCAAACTGATTCACATTGAGATTGATAGTGGTACGCAATTATCGGTGCTGGCCCTGGGCTTTAAACAATAGACTGTAGCTTTTTCAAATGGGTACTACCACCATAATAAATTACCTATACACTGTCATTGATGCGAATTTGCACCGGAAACAATACAAGTTGCCTCACTTCACAATGTTTTAAACGTGATTCACACGTAACCGGTTTACGTTTGTACCTAATAAAAATCTACTTGTTGTCAGGTGTATAGAACTCATAAAATGACGCGCGAATATGGTGGATTTGCAGTCGCCAGGACATCAAGCTACTACAATCTGGCAAATTTCTGTAATACATTTTCAACTTTACCGCTAAAGCATAAGGTTCAAGGTTGATTGGTAAAATTTTACAGTTTCGGGTGTCGTGAATCGATCGTGGCGTAATGGCAAATTATATGTTGGATTATTGGTCCAACATTCCTCATTGTTCAATGAAGGCATGTCATGAGTTTTGTAACATAATGCATGTTTTCTTTCTATGCTATTGTTATGTAATACAATGAAATATTATATATTAACAGCATAACAGCTGCAAGGCTGTTATGCTGTTAATATTTAGCTTCTTTACAAAGAAGGAACAAGCATTGATCACTGTGTTTTGGCTGTATTAGGCCATTTGCTTACTATGTTTACCACACCACAAGCCAGTTGCCTCTTAATTATAGGGCTTTGAAGGTCCGTGGTACATCTACCTGTCCGCCATTTTGATTATTTTTTTCAAAATGGCGTCCACGCATGAAACCTATTTAAATCTTTAACTGACATCAATGCAATTTTTTCAAAATGGCGGACAGTTAAGTATGCCAGGCTCCATAAAATAATCTTCAATTCCCATAACTAAGAGAGTACATAGTATTGTCTTCATGGGTCATCATTGCTAATTTGGTGCTTGTCAAGTTTGGAACTTGGTAGGTACTTACCAAATGTTTTGTAAGAAATGCTTCATCTCACAAGTCAATAAACTGCGTAGGTGGATGACTGATCTTTTTTGTTGAGTCCCACACTAAAATATTATGAGTAAAGATAATTGTGGAGTACATTAAGCCCCTTGTGAGTAATCAATTCAGATTGTAAGATAGCCTTGTAGACATATACAGTTTTCTTTTAATTTAAATTATACTATAGATTAAATACTAATGATGAAAATGGATGGATGAACAAATAGATTGTCCATCCATCCATTTACTCTAATTAAACTCAAATCCCTACTGCTTGTTCCAGGACTTCCAAGTTTGAAGAAAACATATAATTTGGAGTAATTAATGACACCTACCACTTTATAATTCTTAATGCTTGGCAAGAACCTCTTCTGTTCCACCTCCTTCTTCTGGAAAACCTCGTTGATGATGTTGCCTAAGGCCTGGGCGCCATACTGCATGAGCGCCTGGCCTCCTTGGTTGAGTAGCTGCTTTCCCGCGCCTGACAGCATGGTACCGAAGTCCACGCCGCCATTTTGACCCGCCATGGCGAGGTCTCACTCACACAAACTACTCTCTATCTATTTTATTGTTTTTGTCACTTTGCTAGGACATTTTGGGGGTGGCTGTGTGGAAAGTTGAGTAGATTATTTTACTGTGCTGTGTACAACTTTGTATATTTCAACTTAGAATTGGGAAAAGTATCTCGTTGAATATACATGGACATGCGAGTATAAAACCCTCATATTCAATAATGAGGAAACATGTAATAAATAATATAACAGCTGTCACAACTGCTGTTGTCCTCAAATCAATTATAACTAAACAAAACATAAACACCTGCTGTGATAATAACTCAAATAACTATAGTACTAATAGATTGTTCAGAATAGCATTATAAATTATTTTTGCAGGTAAGCTAATTGAAAATGCTAATTAAAGTAGTACTAAAACCATAATTTTACTCTTCATACACCTGAGTTATTGAACAAATACCGAAATACCAATCAAATTAACCCAGAATGTTTATTTTTTTTTTTTTTTTTAAAAGAAAACAACACTAACATAAACATACTTGCACAGACCACAATCACAACATTCAAAAATTAAAAATCACAGGCACTGACAGTCATTCATCCTAGTGTGTGAACGAACACAATACTGACTGAGTAGGAAAATGTATGAAGGCCACCATAGAGATGATTACAATGTTTTATAATGATGTCATCTGTAGAGATGTGCTAATTAAAGTACCTCACAGTTTTTTCTCATAAAGATAATTATTGAGCATAGAGTAGAACTTACATGAAAAATGTTATTGTGCATATTTTATCCATGTTGTTCTATTCTTTATTACACAGAGCTTGAATATTTTGTAAACTCAGCTGTTCTGTCATTACAAGAGGATTTCCACTATATTAGTAACTCAACAAATCATAAAGTTTCATGAGAATCTAAGATGGTCATCTGTCATATCCATAATCCGGCAGCTAAAATTGAATGGGGGTGCTTGAGATAAGCCCCCTGATGAACCCCCCCACAGTGACAGACGCCTCAATTTCAGGCGACTTGATACTAAACACAAAGGTTACTTTAGTGGACTGGATTAAACCTAAAGCACTAATATTATTGTGTAAATCATATTTTCTAGGCTTGAGAAACTGTTTTTTACTCAGCATGGTCACATTTTAGGTCTGTAAAACAGTAATTTTAAAATAATAATATAACCTCAATGAAGTTTTCGCAATGACAACGTATAAAGATCACATTCCGAGACAAACCGGCAGCGAAAATACTACGGTAGCTGGACCAGAAGCAAATTATAATGTAGGTCACTACTGCACTTTCGAAGTTGTGATAAAAATCTATAAACACAGCTATTTTGCATCGCTACACGATATTTTTCGGCACTTTTAGGGCAAGGCAAAGACATGTTGTTACATCAAAATAGGTGAGGTCATCAAAAACCCGAAGATCACTGAAAAATCGTAAGAATCTACGAAGGAATGTTCCACATCAATATCCTATCAAATATCACACAAACAAATACTCTATTACACACGTTATCAACAAACGAATAAGCACACAGCACAGTAAAACATTCTACTTTATATTGCACTAGGATTCGACGTTATAATTTTATATCAGAATATTAATAAAATCAGTTCTAAAATCAGAGAACAACCGTACCCAAAACTGTCTCACGGAAACTGACAGAAACATAACCGACTAAATAAAGGAGCTTTTAACTACGCGGGAGATGGAATAAAGTCGTGACCTTTTGAACTTGGTCGCGTAACCGGCGAGATTATTGCCAGCGCAGAGCCTGACGTCACCCGCTAAAATGGAGGAGAGCATCGATTTTGTACTTATTTATTCACTGTTTACATGTTTGAGTTTACGTTTATTTATCGTAAATTAATATTTTGAAACTTCTTAAAAAACCTCTGATAACATAAGGATAAAATACGCTACACAGCATGTTTGTCTTGTAACACTGGTTGCAAATGCAACGACCTTGACAAAGAAAATTTGTTTTTTCCGTTTTTAATGACTAATACATTTTTTTCTAATATTATAAAAATATTTTAGTTATTTACTGTATTTTGTCTGTTAGTTTATACTAAAGATAAAAACTTTATTCGTTGAATTTACGTGACATATTTGCATATTTCATATGCCAGGGCCGGATTAAGGAAATAATAGTATGGTGCAATAGCACTTGGCGTCCTTTTGGACAGTAGGTAGTCAGTCAACATTACTCATTCCTTTGGTGCAAATTAATTTACAAAAGCAACGTCATGTCTTACAACGCCCGCAAAATCTCTAGGGGTAAGCAGTATTTCAGGCTTATTACTTTTTTTTTTTTTGCGGATGGGAAATCATCAAATGACCCCTACCGCTCTGGGTAGAGCGGAAGGGAGTGTCAGACTCTTACTGACTAAAAACCACCCGTGTTCCTTCCTTAGCCCTTTGTGTTCCGGGCCAGCGGTAACCCTTTCGGACAATCCCGCTGACCCGGCAAGGCTTATTACTTTACTTTATGTCTTGACTACGGAAGTATTTTTTTTAACCTTTGTATGTCTTCGTCTACAAAGGGCACAATATGAATTTAATCCAATAAAATCACTGTCTTGTTGCGTAAAACTAACACAACAATCTCTCCCCAGAGTTGCTCTTTAATGTTCCGTAAGTAAATTATGTCTTCTGGCTAACATGGGAAATGCAGTTCGTAAAATGAACCTGGTCCATAAAGTCCATCGTACTAAATTTGGTACCTAAACTACTTACTACTTGTATTTTAACACGTTGTTATTGATTTTCGATTCTTTGTTTATTGTTAGGTATTGTTTTTAGTTCTCTCGTTTAAATATGAGCTAAAGAATAACAATTACTAATCAGGAACCTGTTTGCAAAACAGTTTTCTTCATTTTACTAACACTCAGTAACATAATGTAATTTACGTTTATACCAAGTATCTGG
Source organism: Mesoligia furuncula (assembly GCA_916614155.1). NCBI lineage: Eukaryota > Metazoa > Arthropoda > Insecta > Lepidoptera > Noctuidae > Mesoligia > Mesoligia furuncula. Next base: position 14,777,454 of record OU744815.1, on the reverse strand, counting down.
AAGTGCACGCTATTTAACATTTCTGGTAAGTGATAGAAGTTTCTTGTATAAACATGTGGTCCAGTCAGGGGGAACATGCATAATACATTACTAACTGTTTGAATCTAGAACACTGGCTAGGTCACGCGGTGTTAAACGTCGTTATTTATCACTGTGACTACCATATCAGCCGGCCTATTCTGTAAAATCTCACCGTAAAAACTTTGGTGAAACGAGCTTGAAGTGTCAATGCCTAGCGTCAGGTGGTTTGAGGTGAGATGTCAGTTTACTTCAAGCTCACTTCACATACGTTTTCACGGTAAGATTTTTACAGAATAGAACGGCAGTTATACCTTCAATTGTTAATAATGATACAGATTTTGAAACCACAAAAGCGGGTTTATTTTTCATGTGAAATTCCGACGATTCCTATTTTAAGTATTGAGTTAGTGGGAGTTTTGTTATTACCAAATCTTTAATAGAGTAGAATCTTGAAATCAGAAACAAATGACTTGTGTCATCATTACATACGGCGATATCCTGTAAATACCTACTCGATGAACTCTAGAAGTAAGACAGAAAATACACCTCTGTTTGCCTACCGGGCGGTTGGGCGTGAAGGTTATCTCATGAGAACCAATTATCTTGATTACACCGGTAATTTATCAGCTACGTTTTAAAGTCTCTTTGTAGACCGAAATGGAAATACCTACCGCCATCTTGCCTTGACCAGTTTCCGATTATGGCAGGAAATTACTGACGAAAATGTCCGAAACTTGTTGCGTTACAGTGCTAAACGATAATTATAGTCTTCTGACTATTACGACTCTTAAGTTAAACTTAAAGTTATTATCATGGATGTCGGGTTGTGTCCTGATATTTATTATTTTGCCAATAGAGATGTTAAACGCATTACATTCAAGATGAAATTCATACTCAGCCTAGATCTCCAAGGTCCCAGTTTCCCTTAGACATAAACAGAAAATTTTGGCACCAAACCAGCTTCTCCATAGATTTCCTATAATAACCGGCACAAGGCTACCTCCTTGGTCCGCTTTTCTGGACTATGTGCAGCCATTAAACAATTGCTGACGTGTTCGTCCATAATGGACACAATCAATAAAGACTAGTACAGGATGCTGTGGCCGCAAAAAGACCGAAAATTGACCAACAGCCTTGAACTGCGATGACGGAATTGAAGTAAACGGATAATTAATTATGGTGTTAAGTCTACTTGTGTTAGACTCCGGTTTTAAAATTATGTGGGTGGCTGTAGGTAATCATGTTTTGAGTGTATTAACTTCTATTATGACATGATATTGACGCGAAAATATTAAATACAAATACAAGGGATTTAGGACTGAATTTGATCACGGACATCGATAGTAATGAGCACCCTATCCTGCTGAGATTACTTTGGCTGCTAAGAAACTTGAGTTAGCCTGTGCAACCAACCAGACCAGCGGGTTAATTGCGGAACACAATAACACTAGGAATGGCTTTCATTTTGACAGCTCAACAACATTCATTGCGTTATTTACGTTGTAGAGCACACCAATTTTTCGAGCATATGAAGCAATGGATTAGCAATATCCTTCAAAATTAGTTAGATTGTGATTGATAGTGTTAATTTGGGTGCAGTTTTATATTTGGAAAGGCAATAAGCAGACATAGACATTTACGAAGAAGATCTAGTTAGAGAGTTATGTTTATGATCTTCAAAGCTTTACAAAAACAAAGTGCAATGTGGGAGGTTTAAAATCATTAGGTAATAGCAAGATTCATTGTAAATCTTATTCATCTGCTAGACCAAAACAAACAAAGCTAAAAGCATTTTAACGAATGCTTAACCACCTCGGCGTCTGCGATGAAATTGGAGCAGAATTTATACATAGTTTGAATATACTTTACTGAAGAAATAGTTAGATATACCGTCTTTTGGTTAAATATTTGGTGTTTTATGGGCTTATAATAGTTCTTATAGGTGACCGCTTTGAACAAAAAGCTCCGGTCAGCAGGAAATTGTCAAAAAATCGTCATGATTTAGTTTAGTCTTATCATAAACTGTGACTGTTACTTGCTAGAACATATAAAAAACTTGTTTAAAACCACAGTGAGCCCAAATTTCATGTATTTCCCCCACGGTTACTAGATAGGTCTACACCTCCGCGGTTTGTTATACGAGGCACCCACTACAACAGACTTGAGTTAAAAATAAATACCCTTTTTCTTTTTATTTTGCTAGTCGCATTCTTAACGAGTGATGTCAGGAGCCCTTCGCATTGATTGGTATATGTATATCAGAGAAAGATTTCTATTAAAAAGCCAGTCGTTAGGTACCTTTGTACATACCTAACGGCTGGCTTTTTAATAGAAATCTTTAATAATTTTGGAATCTTTTTTGCTGATATTCCTTTTTGTCGAGCTAGCTATGCAATGGGCTCCTAACGAAGTCCTGCTCGTTTATTGTAAAAGTTCTTCTTTCTTAGGCATCAGAGGCTTTGCATACAGTCTTCTAAAGAAGTATTTCTCAGGTCCTGGCTTCAAGTGCTTTATCCATTCTGAATCCCAACTTAATCTGACGAAGATGCCCAAATTCGACCTAATTCACGGAAGGTGACGTAAGTATATATTTTGACCAGTGATTACTTATCGCTTGCGCTATTTACGAAATTATGTAGTCGTCCTACCATTATATTATGTCACGCGTCCCTGACACAAAAACCCGTGATAAGTTAAATATAAACTGCTATAAACAACTTTAAGTTCACTAGTTTTATTTAACCCATAACTAGTTTTGCTGTACAACTCGCATAAGGACTTGTTTCGCTAGATATTGCTTGATAGAGAGCCTATTTGTATAGGCTCTCTGTCTCTGCACCTTCTCTCAAATAACTAAAAGTGCACCCTCTTTAGTTCTTTGGCTCAAACGTGTATAAAACTTGTTTCTACTCGTAAAAGCAACCGTCCTTTGTTTTTTGTAACTCCACTTAGGTTTATTAACCCTGAAAGATTTTTCGGTGCAAAAATACACAGTGTTTATTTATGAAGCAGTTTATATATCAAAATGTAATGGACTGTGAGTATATTGTTTTATCAAAAACTATAGTATAAATATTCTATATTAATAACATGGTAAACATATGTATATTAAAAAATATTTTTTACTTAAGCAGTTTGTTGACTGTAATTGACCTCGTGCGAAACTGACTGAACGGCCTTCGAGGTCTTGAGAGACACACGAAGTGTAAGAAACATGAATATTGAGAACAATACGATACGATACATATTATGCTTTATAATAAACAATGTTAGGTCATGACTACAAACCCATTAGATGCTGACGGAATGATAAGATACGATATATTTTGACGATATGTTCCAGCAGAGTAATGTAATAGGTACTTAGATATATGGAGCAGCGATGCGATAAGAGGATCTATAGATACCTAAGACATAACATTAAGAGTAGGTAGCAAAGAATCTTGAGCTCTATAATAAGAAGTCGCTTCTTAGTGCGGGCTTTATAATTTATTTTTTTAAGGAAAACTTTTCGAAAAACTTATGCTACTAAACTGGAATTTCCAAATGAAATTACCCGACTGTATCGCCAAACAAAAAAAAATGGAGTAAGAACATGACTAAACAGGCGTGGGAAGCTTATCGATGATAAAGGAGTCAACGGCGCTAAAATTATCTACGTCACAAAATGATTCAGTTTTTAATGTCCGAACAAACCCGTGTTAGTCACAGAATCTGCGTAAAGTATAATGAATGTTTGCACATGATATCGTAACGATCGTAAGACTAATTTTAATGAGTAATTAGAGTCATTATTTGTTCCTATTAGCAATCAAGAAACAACCGACAATTTGTAACGTTTGGCAGAAATTGAACTAAGATTATACTTACATCAGTAACTTCCACTGTATGCTTGGAAACAAAAAGAATATGATCATCATTTTTGGTAAGATTTTATCTTTGCACGATTCGGAGTTGTGAATAAAACATGTTGAATTTTTTAATACAGCCGGTTTCGTTTCAATGACCCGGTAAAGGGCGAATACCGAAATAGCCTGACGTTTCAATACCATTTAAGGACCACTATTAAAAATCTGGCGGTTTTGGGGATACCAAAAGTTATTAAATCTTAAATTATATGGATGAGACTTATGAGTACGTTTAAGAGCACCACTTTATAAAAATCTAGTGGCTTTGTTTGTTCCAGAAATCATTGAATCCAAAATTTTATGGACAAAGCTTTAGTAAATATTTCTCGAGTCATTGAAATAAGAAAGCTCGCGTGTTCATAATAATTTACCATTTGACAGATCCTTATGAAGTCAAGGTTTCCTTAAAGGTCTAATCCAACACGTCCTGCTTTGGCTAGTCCAAGGTGGTTTCTTGAACTCTGTGTGACTTTCAAGACAACAAAGCGTAGCACAATTAGTATCAGTAGAAACAAATGCGCTGTTTCCATTACATATTGTATTGAAATATTAGTCTTGTTTGCAAGAAAACCATTTCTTTTATAGGTATTTGTGAGTCAAATCAGACAAACAGTTATAGCATCTGACTTTTTACGTTTTCTGTCATGGTTTTTAACATGAAGGCAAGCGCCACAATCATGGTCATAACAGCCACATGTGTGATAAAACTTGTTGGAAAATAAATGATATTAAACAAAGTGTTGACAAGAAACAGTTTTAAGCTTTTGCCAAGAGGAAGACTGTAATTATCTCAAAGTTTGAGAGAGATTTTGTTCGTCATTTCCTTGTTCCTATACATAGAACTCTCCACCTATGCTGGACGTAATTTACAGTGAGCTATCTAAAACACATGGTTTTAACAGCATCGTAAAGATTATATGCCAAAAGCGATAAAATAAATGAAAGTACAAGTACTCACCACAGCGTTCACGTTAACAGAAGCACAAGCTTCCTCTATCACTTCTTCGACGGCTCCACTTTCATACTCCTCAGCAGGCAGGGCAGGATACAGCCTCATGTTGGTACTAAACATGGTATCATCTTCCGTCGGCAGGGAAGGGTAAAGACTTCCATTTCCAACCAAAGGTTCTGTCCCTTCCCCACGCTCTCCTCTAAGGAACCCTTTAACTGCAGTTGCAGCATTGCCAGTACGATGCCAGCCCCAGCCATTGGCTTTAAAATTCTTCGGGTAGTAATTAAACATGGTTATCACTTCACCGCACTACACAACAGTCTAAACTTTCGCACCGAACGAGGGTTAATGCTCCGAAAATATCCGCGTCTTCACTTCTCAGCGGATGGTCGGCGAATGAAGTAGTCTCGTGTTTTTGTTTATGTTATAAATCTGTAACAAAGAAAGTTCTCCTGTTAATATTGTAAGTGAATCATGATTTTGCTTAATTTTGGGGTGGGTTGTGTGTTTGCGCGAAAAACAGTCATAAGTAGGTCATTGAATTTATTGAGAAGACCAAATCAAAGAATAAAAACTAAACTATGCAAATTATCCTCCAAAAGATAGGTCCCTCCCCTCGGTACCGTTTAGACAACGGCATCCTAATTGCTATCAATCACAATCTAAATAAATTTGAAGGATATTGCTAATCCATTGCTTCATATGCTCCAAAAATTTGTCTGTTCAATAACGTAAATAACCCAATGAATGTTGTTGAACTGTCAAAATGAAAGCCATTGCTAGTGATAGTGCGTTATGCAATTACCCCGAAGCCACATAGTCAAAGAAATGGAGTAAAGTAGGAGTACCTATCCATCAGAATCAGAGTATGTGTTAGAATCATCACTTTATAAGCTTGGAGATTAAATTCTAATTGATTAATTTATCATCTTCTTCGATAGCTTGAAGAAAATGACGTGCAAGACTAAGCAAAATGACGTATAAGACTAAGTAAAGCTACCAGAAAAAACAATATTTATATAAATTCAACGGATGAAATTAATCACTCCCGCCTAACCAGCACTTGCATGAAGTGTGAAGATAGCGGTTAGCGTTCAAATTACAAAAAAAACCGGGCAAGAGTGAGTCGGAGTCGCGCACCGAGGGTTCCGTACGGAACCGGATAGTATGCTTTTAAACTTTCATCGGCGAGGCCTTGATCGTCAGAGAATTTTAACACTGTGTATTGCGGTGTAGAATATTGAAGTTATATGTCAGTGCCATCTCTTGACCGGTAGTGGAACTAATGTAACTTTTGTTGATGATTACTGAAAAAGGGTGTTATTCAGAGACTTGGTTTTATTTTTCCTGTAATCTTTACATAAACTTCTATCACATAGAATAATTTCAGATTTTTCTCTTTGCAAACTTCGGAGATAAGACGGGGAACGGTATTTTTTTTTTACATTTTTCATCAAAAGTCGAAACTATGCGGCCTAAAAAAAAGGAAAAATATTTGAGAATGTGCAAACTGCGCTCTTTCATATGATACCCACACACATGCCTTAGTAGCCCTACTTCGAATTTTTCAGACCCCCTTTCAGTCCCTGTTGCAAAAAAATACATATATTTTTATTTCTTTCTTATTTGCAAAATAGTTGGGCAAACGTCATCTAAAACTATTCCAAATTTCAAGTTGATAGCATTTGTAGTTCTTGAGATATCTAGCTGTGACAGACAAGACAGACAGACGGACTTAGTCTCAGTGTTCCTTTTTACCATTTTGGCACGGAACCCTAAAAACCAAGATCTCATTAAGCCAGACATAAAAAAAAAACATGCGTTGTTTGGTCATTTCGGACCTAAACGTGCAAAACAGACGCGATCAACCTTGCGATATTTTATCATTCGTGACCGTTTGATTGACGTCAGAGTAATTTAGGCTATTTCTATGTTTTAGAGCACCATTTTGATCTGGATCTTTCTTACAAAAACGTCTTGTATGATCCTTTCTAACCTTAACAATAATGAAGCGGCTAGCAGTTTGCTACGTTAACTTTAGGTGAAAATGGGTAGGTACCTACCATTTTATTGATATAAATTTAGCACACACTTTTCGCATAGGTACCTAATCACACTAATATTATAAAGGCGAAAGTTTGTGAGTGTGTGTGTGTGTGTTTATATGTTTGTTACTTCTTCACGCTCAAACGGCTGGACCAATTTGGATAAAATTTGGTATGGAGATAGCTGACAACCTGGATTAACATATAGGCTATCTTTTATCCCGATATTCCCACGGGATCGACATTTACGCGGGTGAAACCGCGGGGCGCAGCTAGTATTAAAAATAAATGTCAGTGTAAGGGACATCGACGCGAAAACTGTACCCACCAATTCAGCACCTGAGTCTAGACCTCCTAGCATAGAAAATAAACGTCGGTTAAATATAAACAAAAAACCTGCTGTTTCATAAAAAAGTGCATGGTCAAAATGTATGAAATAAGTAGCTGTTTTTTTTTTAATAACCGCCGAAAGTCTTCAATTCTGGTGAGTCTAGAATCCTGAATCATGTACTGAATTCATCGTAATATTTTGCGCGTCGCTGTCCCTTACATCCTGTAAAAGACAGGTGAAGAGTTACGTATTATTTACCAGGCTCCATATCAAAATCAAATATTTAAGGACACAACGACTTCACTCACTGCAAGTAAATTGACTAGATAGGATAGAATCAACATGCAATGTCTACTATATAGTTATAGGGGACATTGTATTGGCTAACCTTGGCTGCAATTGAAACGTGATTAAATTTCCTCTCCGGTCCAATTCCAACGGTGTACATAATGCAGTTGGGAGACATATGATCATATTTTTTAGTTAATCTACAATTAATTTCCCAAATATTACCTGGACTATCAGCTTGTAACGTTAACACTCCCTCTCACAGAGATGAGGCTAGTTTCCCAGCAACAAACCTCATCTCTGTGAGAGGGAGTGAGCCATAATCCACGTGGGGGGTTGGTGGGTGTCACATGTACACCGTTTTGAGAGTATTAGCGATGGTATAAATTACACGAAGTAAGGTGCCACGACTTACGACACCTAAGTCGGGCCCGTTGTCACTTGACCAACACTACTCCATACAGTACCGAGAGCAAAAAATAAACATTCCCATTGCTATAATAACTGCCTCGTCTCTGTGAGAGTGTAGGGGGGACTAAGTCACCAGTGCACATTGCGGGTTAGAGTAGAGAAAAGATTTAAAAATCTTGTCTGGGGGCCTACCACCATCTTATCTTATTTCAAGAGAGTTTTGTTTCACGCTTATAATAACAATGCTCATATTCGTATCATGACCCTAACCGTTCCATATTGTATTCCTGTTTAGTGCTGGGAAAGAACGAACAATTTGTCTATTGATTACTTTAATAGAAAAGAAACATCACTATATGACCGGCCGAGCACGCATACAAAAATCGGGTGCGGTGTTTAGGTAACATTATTTTTTTAACAATAAATGACATTATATTGCGTAATAGCTAGCTGAATAAAAATAATATTAATATTTTTGTAGGCTAAATCGGAGTACGTCAGTCGACTATCACATTAAATAAATAAATATTTTACAATAACCTAAATGAAAAACTAAAATAAAACATCAACAAACACATCCAGTAAAATGCCCTAATCAAGCTATAATGTAAATAAATTCGGCCCTGCATTTCCGGTAGTTCAATAACGCGGAAATCGAAAAGGGCATAACCATGAATATTGAAGTTTTAGTTTTTAAATTGTAGGTATTAAAAGAGAAATAGTTTTTATTGCAAGGTGAATCGGAGTTCGAAAGAGAGCTTATTTATTTTAGTAAGTAGATAAATATTTCCAAAGATAAAATTATGTAATTAGGCCCTCATTTAGACGTATACGGATATATTACGAAATCTCATTGTTCCATAAATTGCAGCTTAATATTGTTTATAGGGATCAAAACGAAAGGTGGACCTTAAAACCGAAGCAGTTTATTTACTCCAAACAAAAATTATTCGAAACAGTTCGTAATTTATTTGAGAATATTTTTAATGAACTGTTAGACATAAACTGCTAACATGAACTATTTATTTCTGGAAGTAGTATTGTGTAAATCTGTTCATCTGCTCTGCATCTGCAAAACTTGTAGATGTTTTACAAAGTTTACCACGGTACAGGCACAGAATAAATAGTACAAGAGGGCGCAGTAAAGACTGCTTAGCAGTGGCGTAACTATACCGCTTGGGGGCGTGGCAAATTCAAGGGATGGAGGATGGAGCCCTCCCTCAATGTAATAAAGAAGCTCAACCAATGTTGTAGTTTTTTTATCTCCCGCGACTTCTTCTGCGTACATTTCATATTTTCCCCTACAAAAACACCTGACTGCCTATGTCCTTATGTTAGGATCCTCCTGTGCTCATGGCCCTCTCGGGCCGGGGGCCCCTTCAGGCCGGGGGCCCGTGGTATTTTGCCCCCATGCCACCCTATAGTTACGCCACTGCTGCTTAGTTAGCCATATTTTTGTTAGTTTGCTGTATAAAAAATCTACTGAAAATGTCTTGAAAACAGTCGCTCAAATATTACTTAATACTCTCTTAAAGCTTTTCTAGTTGTTCCGGAGACCCCATCGTAGTTGGAAAGGGCTAGGCAGTTGATTTGACTCTCTTAATATTTTTTTAAATAGAGGCATTTTCTTATGAATGTTGTAGGCTATATAGGCTATAATTCTTTATTATTATTACTACAATACAATTTATTAATAATTACCTAATTATTTACAATTTCAATCTTATTAATTAACTATTAAGTACTTATCAGTGGCGAAGGTTCCATACAACTCGATTCCTACCGGCTTCCCTTTGAAAAATGGCACAGTCAGTATTCTATAGACAAATAATATAATCATATTAAAGACAACTACTCCGGCTTACCTCTTACCAAAATTGACCCTTCGCTACTGTTACTTATTATTTTTTCTAAGATTCATATTTTATTTTAATAATTATTAATAGGCTAGAAATATAAGCTTTGTTGTTTATAGAAATATTTGTACGTCATAGTATGGCAGGATATGCTGGAAGCAATATTGTAACATCTACATATTTTACCATATTCTAACAAATAAACATTTTTGATTTGATTTAAGAGTACCTACTTAAGGGAAGTAGAAAGAAACGATGGACGGACTGTTTGAAAGATGAAATGGCTAGAAAGGGACTACCGCCATGACGACTAACACAGAAGAATGGAAGAAAAGGACATAATATATATTATGTTGCGCCCGACCCTAAATAAACTGGGATAAGGACAGGAAAATGATGACACTCTCCGCAAGATTTGTTGCGCAAAATTTTACGACTGGCGCTGACTAGCGTATTACGTTGACTAATTATGTAGATTCCCTAGCGTTAGACTTGTAGCTAAAAATAAAATGAACCCGGATCAAAGACTGCTCTGGCAAACTCATAAATTAAAATATAACATGTTAGGAGAAAAGCACGTTCTGCAAACGTTGCTTTCTTGGAGCTGAAACTCATCGTGAAATTCTCAGAAGGCAAGAACAGTGCTGCAGTTTTGGCGGGATAATTAACGATTCTGTTGCACTAAAGTGTTGCTGTGTTGTTGAAGTGAAAACTTCTTTAGACTCGTTGGGCATTTCTTGAGATGGGAACAAAACCATTGAACTCGCGCCACTGTTACCGTAAGCGACACCGCGACCGTTTTGTTTATAAGAGGAATAAAAAAATCGGATGTGTTCGGCTGTCCTCGGGGTGTACTCGGTTTTAATGTATATCCGATATGTCAGTGAGTGATGGCAAAGTATTCTGTTTGTTTCAGCAGTCCCGGAATGCCACGGTTTTATTTAGGATAATTTTCAATTTTGTACAAATAAGTTTTTCGCACATTCTCCAGAATTTTGAAGAGTAAATATAAAATCAGCCTATAACTGTCTCACTGCAGGGCAAAGGCGTCTTCTCACACAGAAGTTATGAACATTGATCACTACAACGAATAAACACACACACAAACAACACAACAACAGTACAGTGTGTGCGTGTGTGTTGTGTATTTGTTTATTCATTGTTGTTTGTTGCGTATTTGTTTATTGTTGTTGTGTATTGTAAGTCATGAACATTGATCACTACGCTTGCTCAAGGCGGGTTGGCGATTTCAGACTTATTTTAATTATAAGTCCAGGTTTCCTCATGTTTTTCTTTACCGATGTCAGTGATGTCCAAGATTTACTTAGAAAGTAGGTACATAATTATGTATAATTAAAATAGTCACAGTCATGCATTTGAACCTATAGAGGTATGAGGAACAGGGTGTAAAGTTCACTCATAGTGTCTAAACACACTATGCCGAAGTTACGCGACCGAAGTTCGGCAAGATTACGCCCGCAATGCTATTTAACGCAACGTAATTTCGGCATAATGTGTCGTCAGTAATTCAAATAGCATTGCAGGCGTAATCATGGCGAACTTCGGTCGCGTAACTTCGCCATAGTGTGTTTAGACACATATTCTATGGAAAAGGGAGGATCCTCCGACCAGACGGGTGTTGTGTCTGGCGGGCAACTGCCCGATTATTCATGTTGGGCCGTTTTATCTATGCTAGTTGCGCGGTAAACTCTGCTTGTGAGATGCAGGATTTTGCGTGACGTCAGTATGACGCGTTGTTCGCATGTGGCGTTGTAGATACCGCTACAAACCCACAACTTCGTGCATGAGAGGCGAGGCTACACGAGTCGACATAAATTATTTACTAAAATTAAGTGGCGACAATGAGATTTTAACGTGTGACCTAATTATAAAATAAAATGTAAAGTAAGTAAACAAAACAACAATTAATTTCAGGTGTACGAGGACATTGTAGGTGTGTTCACGAATTACAAAGAGACCGAAATTAGGCCGCTCCCTTTGCGCAAGCATGGCGTCATCGCGACCTCCTTGCTCTAGGCTCTAGGGAGCGTTCGCTTTAATTACTGGGATTAAAACCATAGAGTATATAGTTTATGACAGTTTAGGGAACACCATTATGCAAGTGTACTAGCTAATAAAATGGTTTTGTTCGATTAAGCGACGCCACTATGAACGGTCACCACAATCATAGTTATTTTAGCCTATCAGCTGCCTGTCCTAGTTCTGGTGACATTAGTGATAGGGAATGTTTCAATTACGGAGTAACAATGGCAGTTACCACTTCAAATTTATTTTTCAGATTTGTACTACCTACGATACAATTAAGAGTCGACTTTGGGCCCACACAAAGAGAACCAGCACCCGAATTGCGTAACACACTTTCTTTCACAAGCCGAATCATTTTGCAGCATATTGCTAATTCATAGCTTCATATGTTCGAAAAATTCGTCTGCTCAACAACGTAAATAACGCAATTGGGGTAATTGCTGGTGGGTGAACCGATACGCCTCTTTCTATATCTCGGGAAACACTTGTAGCGTACTTTAGTACCTATAAATTATAGTTCAAAATAAGATTATCTAAGCGTCATGTGATTTATGACATTGCCTTTTTTACAGCTACTATAAATATCATAAAAATTGCATAAATTGTTTCTTTGACTTTAGAATGAAATAGACATTATGTCTTCTGTGTCTATAATTATAGACTTTCGATTAATTATCTTCCTGCCCTTGTTTCATGTAACTTCGGGTCGGCGCAACATTCGCTCATTTCTCTTTCATATCACTTTTCACACAATCCATCCGTCTTTTCTTTGGCCTTCCTTAACTTCTCCATCGATCCTCTTTTATATTCGTCACTCTTTTAGTCATATGCGTTTCTATTTCCTCCCCATTCAACGACCACATTTTCCCAAAGTTACAACCAAATCGATCGAACGACTTTTCCTCTTATGTTTTGTGCGGCTTTCGTACCCAGATGCACAAATTGTGCTATTTTGGGTCCAACTTATGCTTGCCTTATTTATGTAGCTAAATTAACCAATAACACTAATGATTGGTATCACTAAGGTTTTCTTTATTGACTAAACTGAGTAGTTTTTTTCTTCGATGCATTTCTAAAAATAGTAATAGCGCTCAGGGGGCCTAAAAAGGCCACCTTGGAGAAAAATAAAAGGATAACATTATGAATCGTAATACAGCGATGACAGTCCGTGTTTTTCTTTTTTTCGCTGCACTACGTAGGTACAATCAAAGAGATTGGGATTGGATTCGGATCGGATTGATTGGTATTATAGCACAAACAAAAAAAAAAAAATTGAAAAATGCTTCACCAATGGGATTTGGAACGATTAACTTAACGGTTAACTGTCCATTATGTTATCCTTTTATGATTCTGCCAAAGTGGCCTTTTTAGGTCCCCTAACCCCTTTTTAGGTTTTTAGGGACCTAAAAAGGCCACTTTAGCTTATAAGCTTGAAATTAATCATTATTAGCTTTACAGGGTGGATTTTTGAGACGGGACAGTAAGGTACCTTAACCGGTTTAGCTACAGGAAAACGGTTCTCTATTATTTTCAGTGGATGTTAGTTTCTATGATTAAAAAAAACTCAAAAGTCGTTTGTAACTTAATAACGTAATCTTAATGACGAATGATGATGTTACACTCCACATTGTGACTGGATGCTTGTGCAAAATTGACCTCCAAACGTTTATGCCTTAAATCCTTTGGAGACAGCGTCTGCACGCAAAATATCCCCGAAGGGTTCGATCTTATTTACTTAAAAGCTACTACCATCTATTGTAAAAAGTGCTGAAAATTCAATAGAAAACATAATTGCAAGAGTAATGACTGATAAACGTGATTTAAATGCAAAACAATCGACACGAATTTCATTGTTTTACATCCCGATTGTGCTAAAATCACCTATGAAACTATAACTAAACTATGAACGCAATCAGGACATCTAAACTGCGTTCAAAAGCTGATCGTTGTCAATGTTCGACAGTTTAGATATGCTGATCGCGTTTAGTTTCCACGGTGAAATCCGTCTCCTGTTGCATTCAGCAGATGCCACGTTTATATCGACCTTGTAAATGCTACGCCTTTTAATCGTATTAGGCGTTTAACAGCATTATATTAAATTATAATCTCAACCTCACAGTTGTGTCATGCATAATAATCGGTAAACTTCATCATTCTGAATCATTGGTCGAAACGATGACGTATCTTGGATACTCACGCACTGAGCTATTAGTCGTAAGATTTCTCGATTATCAATGCTCATTGGCATACAGTGAACCATGACTAGCGTTTACTGATACTTTTGTATGCACGAGTGTTATTAAAGATGCCAATGATTCATAAATGTACGTTTGACTGCATCTAATAACGGTCATCGTGTGGCAGCCATTATGTGCTGATCTGAGGATACAATTTTGCAGAAATTAGTGAGAAATTGGTGCATGGTGCTTCCGTACTCACGAAACTTGGATTGGACTTAATTTCAGGTTAGCAATGCGAAAGTAGTAGATGGATACACAGACAGCTGATGCTGTCCATCATCTAGGAATAATCTTTTATCGACTGTTTCAAAAGCTATAGGGTAAGAGAAGAGTATACCCTTTCAAACAAAAAAATATTTTTTGGAATCGGTCCAGCCGTCTTCGAGTAAAAAAAAAACATACTTATATAATTAATAACCTCCTCCTTTTTGGAAGTCGGTTAAAAAGAGAGGAGCCAAAAAAAGCTTTTCTTTAAGCTCAACAGTTCATTATTTACCTGCATTAGAAGACAGGCAAATCTACAATTAGAAGCTAAGAGGAAAAGATTTTCAGTAAGTGCGTGAGTGAGGCTCCTATAAGGTCAACGACTTGCTGGTTGTGGAAAGCGCATTACTTGTGACAACTGGCGCTGCTTGGGGGAGGAGTTTGTCCAGCCATGGACATCTTTCGGCTGAGATTATGATGATGAAGTAGGTACTCAGTACTTACTGGAAGCTTAGTTACTGCCTTTATAAAATTAATTCTTGGCATGTAATGTAATTGTGACAATGTACACAGAAATAGCAATTACAGATCATTAAAAACAATAATATTGATGACCGGTCGGTCAGCAGACAGAATATTTACAGTTTTCCTGTCCAGATAGGTCATCATAGCTCTATGAAATTTATGGATCTAAAAGAGCTATTACGAGAAATAACGTAGGTACGTTTTGTGTTAAATATTTCCTTGTAATTTTATGTAAGAAAATCTTTTGAACAATAAGGACTTTATTTACAAATGTTGCTTGAAGATGATCACCGACTGTCAACCCATGCATATTTGACGTTTAAAAACGTCTCTTAAATTTAAGTAAGGTTTATAAATAAACCCCTCAGAGCACAGTTCTTTTACTTCTTTTTATATTCTTAGTTCTATACATCGTTTCTATTTCACTTGTGCTTATGCTTATCCAGTTTCTGCCGAACCTTTTACACAGAGAGTCATCGTTGCAGATTATTTTCCTAGTCGACACTATTATTTATTTATTTCACTAGCTGAGGCTTAGTACTATCCCGACTTTGTTTTATATATATAGACAACATAAAATTATGCCTGTAATCCCCAAAAGGTTAGGCGGAGGTGTACCTTTTGTAACACCTACATTTCGCCAGGTCTGTTTAAATCCCAAGTAGGCATGGGTAATAGGGGTCAGTCTATTGCCATCGACCGAGCACAAATCCAGACTCCAGACTGCTACTGAGAAAATCCTGATGGACAAAACCAATACCGGTAAACGCGAGTTACTTTAGCTCTGGGGGGGGGGGGGGGGAACTTTGGTTCAATACAAAAAAGGGTTTTCTATTTTCTATTATTGTATAGGGCTAGATTGGCCCAACGATGTCTTAAATATTGTTTTTGTGTCGACAAAATCTGCAGGTCAAACTAACCCTCTCCAAAGAACAACAATGGCTTAAAAGTAAAAAAAAAAATTAAAATATTTACACATACATTTTGGGAAAAATAACATTATTACTAATTAGCTAGTATCCTCACCTGTAAAACAAATCCATTAAAATGCTAAGAAATCCACCATAATGCCTACTATCAAAGGGTTTCTAAAAAAGATAAAAAAATTTGCTAAAGTAACCCGCGTTTACGGTAACAGTTTGCTCGACCCGAAACCAGTTGCGACCATTAGACCAGCGAGGAAATCCATATAACTTTAACTAAAATAAGCATAAATACCATTTCTTTTTTTTTTGGTTGGCAAATCATCAAATGACCCCTCCCGCTCTGGGTGCTAGCTAACTCACCCGTGTTCCTCCCTTAGCCCTTTATGTTCTGAAATCCGCCCCTAAGACGACCCACTGACCATGTTCTGGACTAGCGGTAACCCTTTCGGACAATCCCGCTGACCCGGACCTACCTATTTAATGCTAAATTTCTACAGCAACAATTGTTTTTTTCAGCATGGTGTTTTCTTCCCGGAAATATATAATACGGCAGAGCCACGGGAACGCCAATACACATTTAGAATAAACTTCTCTACTTACTAACCCGTTGAAAGGAAATCTACTGAGTTCATTTGTTTATTCAAATGTGCAGATGAAGCCGTATGCATTACAACATACATTATGTAGCTAAAAAGATTAGGTATTTATATATTATATTCACGTGTTCAAACATGCTCTCTGTTGTCTTGTCTAGTTATCTGCAACAGTAACTGACCTGAAGTTATTTTTGACTGAGTTTATTTTATTTAAATTTATTTACTTCCGGCTAAAGAATGGGACTTTGGGATTTCCGTCACTGTGAGTTCTGGGGACCTTAAAGGGCTACTTTGGCAGAATCATAAAAGGATAACATTATGAATCCTGTTATGGCGAAGACAGTCCGTGTTTTTCTTTTTGTCGCTGCTCTACGTAGTTATAATCAAAGAGATTGGAATTGGACTTGGATTGATTGGTATTTTAGCACACACAAAAAAAAAACTGAAAAATCCTTCACCAATGGGATTTGATACGATTAACTTAACAGTTAACTGTTCATTATTATTCATAATGTTATCCTTTTATGATTCTTTCAATGTGGCCTTTTTAGGCCCCCTGCATTCAATCCGGCACCCTAATTGCGTAACACACTATCAATCTCAATCTGAATCATTTTAAAGGATGATAATGATGATGATACTTTTATTTTTGAAAAATATTTCCGCTCAACAACGTGTTTATCGCAATGAATATTGTTGAACTATTAAAATGAAAGGCATTGCAATTTATCTGCAGTTTAGCAACCTTCGGTAGAAGAGGTAAGTACCTAGTTGGGTTAGATGGTAATAGCGGGAAGTAAGTTTAATTTGTAAAGTTTCTACCTTGTGTTACTATTTCTGATTCTTGTTTGCTCGGTTAATGTAACCGTATGGGGGACAAAATACCTACCTGTTGTGTTGGCACAGGAGGGGTGATCCCCTGCGTCGAAAACCGGCGAATTGATATAGATATAACAGTATGATAGATTACTTAAACAACATAATAACTAAATATTTGGATCGATGTGTCAAAATTAATAAGTCAGCTAATTTCCGATTGTAATACCTTCATGCAAAAAAACATTTAAGGCGTCTGCTAAATACCTAATGTAATTTCTACTAGGTGGAGCTGTTTGTCTAAAACCGATACTAAATTTCCAATTTAGTGCATTACGCGATAAGAGCTTAGTGTGCCAGATAACTCGGTTCAAACAAGATAAAAATTACAGGTTGGTCAACCTTGCAATTAACTAACGTCAAAAAAGGATTTTTAAAATAAACGTACTTATTTACTTTTTCATTTAACAGACGAACTATATGTGATTCATCTTTTGTTAACCAATTTGTTCTGCTAATTCTTAGAAGTTAATAAAGAAAAACACCTTTTTTAATAAATTCCGTTTTTAGGGCAGATCTGCAATTATAACTTTGTTTGTTTTGTTGTCGTCACGTGCAGTACCTACAAGCAAGACGTTCACTTGTTTATTTCAGGGGCACTGTAAGTAAAACAAAAACAGATGGTGTTCAGTAAATATCTGACAGAACGCTACGCTTTACTATAACCTATCTCACTTTTATCTGGAAGTTGTTGTTCGGTAAGTAATTTACACACATTGCAAAATAGTTGGCGAAATTATGACTAAGTGTACAAAAATTTGTAAAATAAACTTACCTCCTCTCTCTTCGGCCACTAGTGAACGATTTCCTTGAATGAATCAGTCATCAGATTTTGGAACGGGGGATCTGTGAACAGTATGAACTGTGAACTTCAAGGTTCATTCATGAGTGCGGGAATTGAGTCGTTCGGAAGTTCACTTTCAGTGACAATGTACTTGTACTGTTTAGTTTTTACTAATAGCAGATTAATTTGATGTTATTTTATTACATGACTTTGCGATAGGAGTAATACCGAATTTATGTAGTAACCTAATGTTTTTTGTATGCCAAAACAGAATTATTTCGTAATTTTAAGCGCTTAGGCAGTTTCTGAACGATTCAGATTGGGAGCTGTCAATGTGTGATGTGTGTCAAACTCAGTGGATGCACGTGTTTTTATTATTGTTAAGAAATAGTTAAAGATCAAAATGAAAGTGCTATCAGAGGAAAGGACGCGAATTTTATTCGAAAAACTAACTAAATAGTGAGTACTTTCGCTAACCCAGGTTATGTTATTCATAAAATACTGCATTCGTTAGTACGCTCAAACCAACGTGTGCAGAACATGGTTTTTGTTAGATAAACATGATTATAACCTCTTACTCAACCAGTATTAACTTAAACCTCCTTTTATAATCAATATAATATACATTCCCTCTGTATAATCCTTCAAGATACCACCATGGAAACACCAACCTCCAAATAACACCAACCTTTATTTTTTCAGTATCGGCGTCAACGTAAAACTCCTAATAGACAGGCCAGACGGTACATACTGCTTCAGAGAAAAGAAAGACCGAATATACTACATATCGGAGCGCCTCCTACACTTAGCGCAAACCGTGAAGCCAGATAACTTAATAGCAGCTGGAACATGCTTTGGAAAGTTCACAAAGACGAATAAATTTAGGCTACATATTACGGCGTTGACTTATATTGCTCCATATGCACCGTACAAGATATGGGTGAAGCCTTCAGCAGAACAACAGTTTTTATATGGACATCATATCATTAAGAGTGGTAAGGATTTATTGTTTATTAAAATTTGTTGTCATGGTTGACTATTACTCGTTTTAAATTGTGATCCTGCCCTGTACTGGATTAATTTTATCATTGTCACTTGCTGCATGAGGGGTCCGTGGCTAACTAATAACAGCCGCACAGGTTGGTTGGTTAAGCTACGCTCGCCACGGTTGGTGTGTGGATGTGTGACCATCTTTACATAACAACACCCCCTCCGTGCCTCGGAAAGCACATTAAGCCGTTGATCCCAGCTTTCATTTGCGGATCTGACAGTTGTTATGGGTAGTCAGAAGCCTAATAGTCTGACAAACAGTCTTACCAAGGGATATTGTATTACCCAGTAACTGGGTTGTGGAGGTCAGATAGGCAGTCGCTCCATGTAAAATACTGGTATTCAGCTGCATCTGGTTAGACTGGAAACCGACCTCAACTTAGTTGGGAAAAGCCTAGGCAGATGATAATTGTCAATTGCTGCATATTTTAATATCCTACTTCTCCATTTCCAGGTCTAGGCCGCATAACAGAAAACACACCAAAACACCATGGAGTCGTAGTCCATACAATGTCTGACATTCCTATAGGATTTGGAGTAGCCTCACGAACCACGGCAGAATGTAGAAATGCTGACCCACTAGCCACTATTGTATTCCACCAGGCTGATGTAGGGGAGTACATACGGTCTGAAGATACCTTGATATAATGTTTAATAAATAGGCTTATGATAAGGTGTGTTTTATTTAATTAGAATAAAGAAACCCAGCAAAGTGTGTGTTGGACCACATACAGTGAAGAATTCCTTAGATGGAATTAATGTTTACGCATGAAGTGTATATTTTAGCGACCGCAAAAATAAGATTGTATTTTTAAGCATTCCTCGAAAAAATTATAAAAAACAAAGATATCACTGCAGTTGTAACAGATCCCATATCTCAAATACTAGTCACTTAGAAACATCTTAATCTTTTTAAATAAGGGATCCAATGATACCCCACACCGCTAATTTGCATTGAATTTTTTTAAGAACTTTTAAAGCTATGAGCGCCATCTAGTTACGATAACCGAATACAAAACCACACATCTGCACAGAGCAGCACATATTTTATTGTTCTGTAACAGTCGTTCTTAATAATGATGCTAGATGTCGCTGTTTTCAATATTTATTTCATGAAACTAATCAACAGCTTTCAGGCTCTTTTATTTTATTGATGTGCCTGTTTACGGCAAGAGGGCTTTGATTAATGGTAAACAATCACAGCTAGTTTCATTAGAAGGGATATAAGGGATCATGAGCCGGGCTTATTATGAAGAAATAAAATGAATCGTTCTCTTTATCCCTAAAGAGAACGATTCATTTTCAACATGAATTCGTGGAAACCATTCCTAATGTTCCCATTTATTTATCCTGAATGAAGTAACGATATACCTACACATTATTTGTATAAGGTTTGAATGAAAATTTTACTTGTGGGCCACAAGAAATGACTCTCTGTATGGTTCAACAAAATATTTCTACCAACTATTCAAATGTAATTTCTTGTAAAAAATCTAACCATTCACAAAAGCCACTCGTGTTACTTGTGGCTAGATTCGATATGTCATCATGTGTTACTCTATAACCTGCCAACCATACTGGATCTAAGCACATGAGTATATAATTCCAGAGAGACCAAGGATTTATAATAATTTTAGCTGCAGTGGTCAATCACTGTCATGTTAATCGCATCAAAGACCAAAGACACTAACCTAGCTTCTTCTAAAGTGAACAGCGAGACATTGGATGTTGCACTTGCACGCACCGAGGGTTACCGTTAGTTCGCATTTGTGTAGACATGTCTGGCTTCTTGGCCCTAATGATCAAGACTTTGCCAGGAATAAACAGAAAATTAAAATATCCCAACTTTTTGCAAATATCCGCATTTTTAGCAGGGTCTATTTTACGAAAGAGGTGTGTTGTGAAATAGTGTTTTGGCATTTTTTTCGATTAGTGTATAATTCGTGCACACATGGTCTGTAACCCGTCTTAAGCCTCCTCTACACGTCGTCAGATTCATCAGCAGATGGCCATCTGCGAATGTCTCCGCCGACGTGTAGACTTGGCTAGTCTGTGGTAGGTATTTGGTTTGAGGCTAAATACCTACCACAGACTAGCAAATTACCCCGTCTACACGTCGGCGGAGGCATTCGCAGATGGCCATCTGCAGATGAATCTGACGACGTGTAGAGGAGGCTTTAGGTGGCGCGTGGCGTTTAGTTAGGATTATCAACCTCTTGTGACTATACATAAAGTAGGTACTTAATAGGAGTTACTTTTTCGACAAGAAAGAAGAATTTAAATAATGCGCAATAGCAAGCGACGCGAGCTCATCAAAATTTAGCGCCCCACCTTGGTAAGGTTAGATTCCTTTTGACAGTTTAAAACAGAAATAGGAGAAGCTTTTTCGACTCATGCAGAAAAGCAGTAGAAAAAGAGAACCTATGATGCCCTCGACCCGGCCGGGGTAGCTAGGAGAGTCCCCGGGGCCCCTAGGCTGGCGGGGCGCCAATGCTGCCGACCTAGGGGCTCACCCAGCCTCCTTCTGGCAAGCTTAGGCGGAAATCCGGGGCTGTATATATTCCCTACTGACGTTGAGAGGATTCGAGAACTTTGTCGCCACAACGTAGTTTAGTCTCTGTAGCATACCTAATCGATGCCCAAGTCCGTCAGGCCGTCTTTACAGCCAGCAGCCTGTGGGATTAGCTCGCTGTGATGGCAACCGCTCAAGCATACGATAGAGCATTGAGCATATAGGCTCTCGGTCGCTCACAGCCGCTAAGTAATGCTCACTGGGCAGCGGCATTAAATACGGGTACAATTATGTAGTGTGAACTGGAGCAGTGAATGAATTAGTTGGTGTTACCTACATATTGAGGTGTTATAGCACGCTCGTGGTTTTATGTAGACAATTGTGGCTTCGACAAACTTGGGTCTTGTATTTAGTATGAAGCTTCGCGTTGATTTTGAATTCAAGAAATCTTTAAAGGTGTGACAGTAACGGTGAATATGAGAGACATGACGCCTGCTGTTTCGTACTAAAATGCTATAAGAACAGTTACCAAAGGAGATAAAGTAACCAGGGTCATCAGATATGATTGGAGTTTAGTAAGAAACCGATTGATGTTTTCGAATGAAATTTAATTTGAAAAAACTGGCCAATGCGAGTCGGACTCGCACACGAAGGGTTCCGTACCACAAGGCAAAAACGCCGAAAAAAACACGTTTGTTGTATGGGAGCCCCCTTAAATATTTATTTTATTCTGTCTTTAGTATTTGATGTTATAGCAGCAACAGAAATGTATCATCTGTATCATCCTAAAAATTTCAACTGTCTAGCTATCACGGTTCATAAGATACGGACTGGTGGCTGACGGACAGACGGACAGCTGAGTCTTAGTAACAGGGACCCGTTTTACCCTTTGGGTAGGAAACCCTAAAAATGAACCGTTTGTTTTCTTCTATTAATTAAATTAAATTTTATTCGAAAATATCCATCACTTTTTTACTAAACTTCAACTATATCCGACGACACTGGTTACTTATCTCTTTTGGCGACTGTACATAGCGAAAGATGTGCTTTTTTAGGGTTCCGTAGTTCCTACAAGGAACCCTTATAATAGTTTCGTCATGTCCGTCTGTCTGTCTGTCTGTGTGGGGATGAATATTTTTTCGTCTTCTACCCCATCGTGTGGGGTATCATTGAATAGGTCTTCTAAAATTACTTGGGGGTTGCTAAAATTATTTTTCGATTTAATGCTCCATTTACGAAATATTAAACTTTAAAGTGCAAATTTTTGTTCCAGTAGAGCGTCCCCCCCCCCTAAAACCTAATCTGTTGGCATGAAAAATTTGGAAAAATTCATGATGATAGTGCATTTCAAGAACTTTAAAGGAAAACTATAGCGGTTAAGATAACTTTATTAGTTTAGCAGTAATATTCGTTGAACTTGAGTGTTGGATAATTTTGTACCAAATACGAAATCCTTAGCATTAGTCCTTTAAAGTGACTAAGATGAAGTAGTTGCTTGTTTATAACGGGTAAAGACTTGCATTGAAAAACAAAGTCTGTTTTTTTTTTGTTTTTAGAATAAAGGACAACAGAATCGTACTACATTGTGATAACGGGCTACTACGGAACCCTACATTGTGCGTGGCCCGACACGCACTTGGCCTGTTTTTATTTCGTTTAACAGTTAGAAAGGAAATATACAAACATCACGCCTGTAATCTCCGAATGGTTAGAGGCAGAGGTGCACCTAGTACATCCTCATTTCGCCAGTTAAGTTTAAGCCCAATTTTAACTTTTCTATAAGCACAACTTATTACATCTAGCATACCGTTATAATGACTAATAACTACAGAACTTTTTTAAAAGCATTTGAACTCCTAGATCCTGTAATGTACAGACACCAGCACATCAATCTACTACAATCTGTCAAATTTCTTTAATAGATTTTTAACTTTATGAAAGCTGAAGCTGAAGCTGAAGCCACCCCGGACTATCGCTGTCCTTGTCACCATGTAAGGTGACAGAGTCTAAGGTTAGCTCTTGCCGCGAGAGCAGTGACAATCATGCTCCCTTGTTAATTAATTGCCAATTTACGGTTGCGAACTGTTGCGAAGCATTAACGAACTATTATCTGGAACACTACGAAAAGTGCGTGTTTGTGCTGTGAAAGGCGTCTGTGCGACCTCTCGTGCACTGCTCCTGATCCAGCAGGGTCGAGCCTTCTGCCGGCCGACGTGGAGGATTGATGGTGAATCTACAGGTCAGTGGTGTTGCATTTTCCTGCCAAATTCCTTTTGTCCATGTACAATTTTCGTCGTCCTAATTCGTGTCGTATTTTGCAAAGTCAGACCTACCCACGTACTTTTCACCCCCGCATTATACAGTAGCTCCCTGCGTCTGGGATAAACGCAAACAATTTTATATTTCCGCCCAAGTATATGGTGTAAGGCGCCTCCTCCATTTAATTTTGGTTGTTCAAAGTTGATTGGGAAAATTTGACACTTTCGGGTAGCTTGATGTAGGTACTGAGGGGCAATTCTCGTAATTTTAAGAACGTTCACAGTCTGATCTCAGTCTCAATCTGTCAAAAATACCTCTAATTCCCACACACATACATTTTAACAAGTTTTTGACATTTGTTTGACGCCGAGATGAGACTGCGACTAGACTTTGAACGTTTTGAATTATGAGAATTGGCTTTCTGGCGTCTGTACATAATGTAGTAATGAGTTAGAGCAGTTCTGCTCTACATCCGAACCGAATCCGAGAAATACCGGTCCGAAGTGACCATAGTCCTATTTGTATGAGGGGTGGCGCACTAGATCCGAACTCTATCCGTCCGAATTTAGAACAATCCCAATTCGGATTGAAGTCGGATCCTTAATTCGGATTCGGGTCGGATGTAGTGCGAAACCGCTCTTATTGTGGGTAAATTGATATTGTTTGATTTATTTATTATTTATTTATTCGCCATACAACGTGGCAATGCTGCCAGCCTATTGGGCACTGTTCCTGTTGACAGCGATGCGGACGAACTTTTTGATTCTCTTGCTTATTTTTTCATAGAAATGTACATATTATTATATTATTTTAAATGTTAGCTTATATGAAAAAACTGCAAAAAAAAATATAAAAAAATGTGAGCATTTAGGGTCTTCAATATGTATTTCCTAAATGGGTCTACCTACGACCCTCCTTGTTTGGCTACCCCTCTTTCTAACACCCTGTATAGGTAAAAGATAAGTTGTTAATAAATATAATCACGAGAAGGATTTACCTACTTCAGTCACAGAATAATTGCCAATCAATTTAAAATCAGTCTAGTCCAGCCAAATTAACAAGCGATGCATTCTTTTTTGATTCCCACATTTACTCAATTTCTCCCCTCCCCCTCTCCTTTCTCTCTTTTCTTATTCTTTTTATTAATTGAATAGTACCCACTAATTTCATTGTTTTATGTGAGTATACATTAATCATTTGAATGTCTTGACTACCAGTTTTTATGTAATTACTTATGTTTTACAAATAAAATATTCTTATCCTTTCTTATTCTTACAAAAGAATGATTGACATGCTCCAAGTGAAGCAAGTTTATCAGTAAGATCCCAGTCCCCTGACTCCTGATAAGCTCGGGGTTCATTCATCTAAACTTAAATCCCTCGATCCCTCGCCTTGCTTGCTTAAAACCCCTTGTTAGGATCGTCCTGTTAGTTATCTAACTATTATGTATAGGTACCCACCTAATAAAAGGCAAAATATTTGAAGCCCTAGCTCCCTTCCCACCTTATGACCATTTTAATAGGAAAGACATTTATACAGAGAGTAACTTGTGGTTTTTAACATTCACAGTGTGTTTGTACACTTGGTTACCACAAGTAAAGCGCGCATCGCTTCGTGAGATTTAAATACTGTACAGTCAGGGAAATTAATTGTTTAGCAAAAATAAGTACCAATCACTGTCGGTCAACAGCCGCCGGATTTCTTCAACAATCGCCATCCGAAACTCCCAGCTGCTACCAGCCACCCTGCCAAGGTCGTCACTCCCCCTAGCCTGAGGGCATTTTACCCTACGTTTGCCGATTCGCGGTCTCCACTCAAGAACATGTCCACCTCAACGGTCATCGGTTCTCCGGCGTTCAATCGCTGTACTCCGCGGAAACTCAGCTTTGACCAAGCTAACACGGTATAATTTATGAAAACAACATTGTGAACTGTCAACCACGGCGTATTAGGTCTCGTTTGATAATGTTCTTCTAGCTTAGCGAGAAGATTTTACTATGTGACAGTTTCTAAAATGTGAGGGGCTCGTGGCTAAGTAATAATAGCCGCAAAGGTCGATCGAAGGTTAAACTACCCCTCCGGCCGTTTTCGCAACTGGGGTTCGCAACCAGTTGCGAATTAAGAATTTTTATTCTTTGTTCGCAACTAGTTGCGAATCAAGAAAGCTTTTTCCTTAACCGCAACTAGGCATCCTGATGATTAATTTTCGTAACCAGTTACGCCAAAATATTTTTTTTTCCTTATTCGCAACCTTCGTGTTGATACTCTATTTTGTGGATTTGCATACAAACAATGGGTCAAAAAGCAAGAAATACGGAATTATTGCTGCTGTGATAATGAAAAAATAAAAACAAACAATCATAAAGAAGGATGGCATACCCCTCCGGCCGTTTTCGCAACTGGGGTTCGCAACCAGTTGCGAATTAAGAATTTTTATTCTTTGTTCGCAACTAGTTGCGAATCAAGAAAGCTTTTTCCTTAACCGCAACTAGGCATCCTGATGATTAATTTTCGTAACCAGTTACGCCAAAATATTTTTTTTTTCCTTATTCGCAACCTTCGTGTTGATACTCTATTTTGTGGATTTGCATACAAACAATGGGTCAAAAAGCAAGAAATACGAAATTATTGCTGCTGTGAAAATGAAAAAATAAAAACAAACAATCATAAAGAAGGATGGCATACAAAAATAAATAAAGACATAGGTTGCATAAAACCAAATCTAATATAGTTTTAAACACAGACCCTACGTGCTTTGATTTAAGAAAAGTAAGCAATATAAGGAATACGAAGAAATAGATGCGAAAATCGATTCGCCAATAAACGACCTGAAATCCGGAATAATTAGCGTGGGGCACTGCGTAGAAATTATTTGCCCAAAGAAGGGTGGAAAAGGCGCTTCGAAAAATAGTTTAATTTTTCCTTCGAAAAATGTAGTTTAATTTTGCAAGTAAGAAGAAGAATATTTCGTTTTATAAGTTTCATTTTGTTAAGTTTTTATGTTTTTGTTAAGTGAAAATATAATGAAAGAATAAGAACTTCGCAAAATTACGTAGTTGCGATGTGAGAAAAGCATTAATTCTTAGTTTGCAACCAGTAGCTAAGTAATGAATAAAAAATTATTGAATTAAAACGAAAAATCGCAATGTTAATTAACATTGCGATTTGGTCATATATTCGTAATTCGAATTTCGAAAAATCGTAAACGTAATTAACATTGCGATTTTTCGTTTTAATTCAATAATTTTTTATTCATTACTTAGCTACTGGTTGCAAACTAAGAATTAATGCTTTTCTCACATCGCAACTATGTAATTTTGCGAAGTTCTTATCATATATCACGCTAATTATTCCGGATTTCAGGTCGTTTATTGGCGAATCGATTTTCGCATCTATTTCTTCGTATTCCTTATATTGCTTACTTTTCTTAAATCAAAGCACGTAGGGTCTGTGTTTAAAACTATATTAGATTTGGTTTTATGCAACCTATGTCTTTATTTATTTTTGTATGCCATCCTTCTTTATGATTGTTTGTTTTTATTTTTTCATTTTCACAGCAGCAATAATTTCGTATTTCTTGCTTTTTGACCCATTGTTTGTATGCAAATCCACAAAATAGAGTATCAACACGAAGGTTGCGAATAAGGAAAAAAAAAATATTTTGGCGTAACTGGTTACGAAAATTAATCATCAGGATGCCTAGTTGCGGTTAAGGAAAAAGCTTTCTTGATTCGCAACTAGTTGCGAACAAAGAATAAAAATTCTTAATTCGCAACTGGTTGCGAACCCCAGTTGCGAAAACGGCCGGAGGGTAAACTACGCTTGCCGCGGTCGATTTGTGGATGGGTTGCACGTGACTCGGAAAGCACGTTAAGCCGTTAGTTCCGGCTGTCATTTGTAGATCTTTGACAAACGTTACGGGTAGTCAAAAGCCCGAAAGTCTGTCATCCAGTCTTACCAAGGGTCTTACCCAGAAACTGGCTTGTAGAGGACATATGGGCTCTGTTAGACTGGAAGCCAAACTCAAAGAGAACGCTACTGCCCATTTTCTGGTAAGAAAGAGTGGGTCTTAAAATGAACATGGACAAAACGAAGGTCATGTCAAATGCCCATGTAACACCCACTCTCTTAAAGGTCGGAGACGCTACACTCGAAGTTGTGGACGAGTATGTTTACCTAGGACAAACTGTCCAGTTAGGTAGGTCCAACGTCGAGAAAGGGGTCAATCGTCGAATCCGACTCGGCTGGGCAGCGTTCAGGAGCTACGCAATATCTTCTCGTCTCACATACCGCAGTGTCTCAAGGCGAAAGTCTTTGACCAGTGCGTGCGTCGTTCACAATGGGACTTATTAGAAGGCTGAAAGTCACCCAAGGGCAATGGAGACGGCTACGCGTGGAGTTTCCCTGCGTGATCGAATCAGAAATGAAGAGATCCGCAAAAGAACCAAGGTAACCGACATAGCCCGAAGAATTGCCAAACTTAAGTGGTAGTGGGCAGGGGCACATTGCTCGCAGAACAGATGGCCGATGGGGCCAAAAGATTCTGGACTGGCGACCGCGTACCGGAAGACATAGCGTTAGAAGGCCTCCCACAAGGTGGACTTTGTGATCGAAAGGCGCAGGAACTCGTTGGATGCGTGAAGCACAAAATCGGTCGAAGGTGCTTGGGGTGCTTGGTTTGCTTGCCTATGTACAGCAGTGCACGTCTTTCGGCTGAAATGATAATGATGATGATGAATACAGCTTTGGTAGAAGTCGTCAACTTTACAGATTAAATAGCAAACTGTCACGATCCTGCTATTTCACAGACCCCTGAATTCCCTTTAGTGATTCAACCTCCTAACCAATTTAATACCTTTTAAGATCTAAAATCTTATTTAAAGCCTTTTAAAAGATCCTTTTGTGTATTAAATAGGTCTGTAATTGTGTGGCGATGGACGGTGAAAGGTGCCCCTTTTTGTTTCGAGGGTCCCTTGTCCCTTGTAACGATATTATGGCGTGAGATAGGATGTCGAGTAATAGAGTAGATGCCTATTCGGCTGCCTTATAACAAAACCAAGTAAGGGACAAATGAAAAAGAGTCGAGAGGTGACGGTCAAATTGTGGTACCTATTTCGGTTTAGCTCTTTATTCGCCAAGTGAGCAAAGTATAACGTGAAATAAGGAACTTCGTTCAAAAACATTCTTTGTTTACATACAGTCTACTTAATAATAGAGAAGGAGGGGCCCGTGGCTAAATAAAATTAGCTGCACAGGTCGATCGATCAGGTTAAGCTACGCTTGCCGCGGTTGGCATGTGGATGGGTGACCATCTTTACATACTGAGACCCATCCGTGCCTCGGAAAGCACATTAAGTCATTGGTTCCGGCTGTCATTCGTGGCTCTTTGACAGTCGCTACGGGTGGCCAGAAGCCCGAAAGTTAGACAACCGGTCTTACCAAGGGGTATCGTATTACCCAGTAACTGGATTGTGGAGATCAGATAGGCAATCGCTCCATCTAAAGTTCAGATAGGCAGACAACTACGTTGTGGTCGCCTTTCAGTCTAACCGGATGCAGCTGAATACCAGTATTTTACATAAAGCGACTGCCTATCTGAACTCTACAACCCAGTTACTACCCGACTACGATACCCTTGGTAAGACTGGTTGTCAGTCTTTTGGGCGTCTGACAACCCCTAACAACTGTCAAAGATCTGCGAATGACAGCCGGGACCAACGGCTTAACATGCCACTTGGTTAACTAAAAACCCACAAAACACGTAGTAAGTTATTACTTTGAACATTTCAAAACCTAAAGTGATCGGAACTTACTAGGTTATTTAATGACTAGCTTCCGCCCGCGACTCCGTCCGCGCGGATGTCGGTCTTCGCGTGGATGGTTTATTTCTCCATTTTGAGTAACTCTGACAATGACATCTTATAAATTATATCTATTGGACCCAAATACGGCTAAGCCTATAATAATTAAGGAGATTTTGGTACTGGGTGTAGGTCTCAGTTTCCCGTGACAGCATGTGACGTTCACGGTCAGCAGTGAGGCGTATATCCCTTTCAGTAAATGTTTCAGAGGAGCGAGGAGTGACGTTGACGATCAGCACTTAACCTCAATTCGCGATCGGCACTGCTTTCACGTGCTCTTGCTTCAGCAGTTCCGTCTCGCATGCGGTTTAACCGGGATTCTCGCTCTTCAGTTGATTCTTGTGATCTAGCTAGTCTCATTCGCCTAGCATTTTTCGATGTTTTAGTAAGAGAAGATCGCTTTCTGGCAGGCATCGTGTTACAATAAAACTGTATTAAAAATATACAGAAATACAATGAAATGAGATGAGAGAGAGAAATATGAGATTAATAACTAACCTACTTTACCTTATAACCTAATTACTATACCTATGTTTCCAAAGATAAACAAAAAGAAAATAAAATACCAACCTAAATAAACCAATTTACGATGAAAACTTAAACTACGTACGTACTATAATATTTACAAAAGTATTTACAAATAACTGATCGGAACAGTAATCAAAAAGGTCGCGCTGAAAAGCACGGTTTAAAATTACACGCATACAATACCTATTAATTCCACGGACGACCGCTCGCCACACTGCACACGTCGGCTCGTATCAAAATTCAGAATTTATATGCATCGCGCGGCGTTTTTTTTTTTTTTGTTTTGAATGGCATCTCGTAGTTGACCTTGAGAGGTCGTGACTACTTAACCGGACTATCCTGTGGTTGCCTTAAGTAAACTCAAAGCCTCCAGCCAGGGGCAAATGCAACGTGTGTTCGCGGTTCTACAGAACAACGTCTATGAATAAAACTGAAAAATAAGATTTTTTTTTCTACGTATTTTTCCAGGATAAAAAGTATCCCATTTTATGCCCAGGATAATAAGGTATAATTATACCAAGTTTCATCGAAATCGAACCGTTAGTTTTCACGTGATGCCTGCATATACAGACAGACAGACAGACAGACAGACAGACAGACAAAAATTTTTTTAATCACATATTTGGGTTTGGTATCGATCCAGCAACAACCCCCGCTATTTATTTTATCAATATTTTCAATGTACAGAATTGACCCTTCTACAGATTTATTATAAGTATAGATAGATTTTCTTGTTAAACTGCGTTACATAACAATAACGGGGTTCGAACCTTTGGGCATAACCAATCCGCCGCCATTTTGATTTTTTTTCAAAGCTTCCCTGCACTTATGATCATTTCAGCCGAAAGACGTCCACTGCTAAACATAGGCCTCCCCCAAGCACCTGCACTTCGACCGGCTTTGTGCTTCTCGCATCCAACGAGTTCCTGAGGTCTTCACAATATAACAAACTACATACACTGTCAAATGAACTTACTTATAATTGCTGGACACATATAGATACAAACAAAAAATGACAAGTAATATGGTACCCTAAAGTGTCACGTTCCCGATATATTTGGAGGTAAAGGTCGCCGTAAAAAAAACTACGAAAATCTTCAAAAATGCAGTAATTACGTGTGTGTGGAGACATCAGATTCCAAAGAAAAATGTTCGAACTCCTTAACAATTAAAAAAAAACGAGTGTGCTTATGACCACACGACTGAAGTGAAACTTAAAGAGAGAAAGAAAATGTGCGCGCGCACTGCTGTCTCTTGCTTATATCCCCCACTTAACTTCCGTTCGCCTTGCCCGATCACATTTTTCGTAACGCTTACGTCACGCGTTCGCCAGCTTACTCCCCAAGTCAAGCGTGCGTAAAGAAGTTTCACTTCAAAAACCTAGTATCTCAGTTATTTTTGCGCCCGAAATATTTAGTTTGAAGTTACTTACTGGGTTTAAATACGGGACAGCCGTATTGTTGAGAACATTTTACGTGACATTTTCACACTTTGAATTTGAAGGGTCTTTTTCGGATGTAGTAGAATTGTTTAACGAAACAAGTTTATCCTGCCTGTGGCGTCGCCCGCTTCGAGGTCAGAAATCCTTAAATTTCTAGACAATTATATTAATAATATTCCTCTAGACCGAAGTTTGGACATGGCAGCTTACATCAACGACGACCAGCCTTCGACGCGGGAGATATTATAGGGTACAAGTTTGTTGTGCAGATACAGGTGCACTCTCCCTTCCCTCACTCTCATTGTCCAATGGAACGGCAATCCGACACGACCGGAGCGCCTGCTTTAACGCGGGGGATATTATAGTGCACAAGTGTGTGCGCAGACGCAGACAATTATAGGCAAGCATTAGCAGTTAAATAAATTATGGGATGAGAAACAAAAGCCATTGACCCACCTGATGGTAAGTACCTAATCACCACAGAATACACATAATTATGTAATTACCACCCCATCATCTGCCTAGCCTTTTCCCAACTATGTTGGAGACGACTTCCAGTCTAACCGGATGCAGTTGAATACCAGTATTTTACATGGAGCGACGGCCTATCTGACGTCCACAACCCAGTTACTGGGTAACACGATACCCCTTGGTAAGGACTGGTTGTCACAGTTTTGGGCTTCTGACTGTAATGACTGTCAAAGGCCTACGAATGACAGCCGGGACCAACGGCTTAACGTGCTTTCTGAGGCACGGAGGGGTCTCGGTATGTAATAGATAGTCGCCCACCAAACTCAAACTCAAACCATTTATTTCAATTAAACCATTTACAGGCACTTTTGAATTGTCAAGAAGTCGGTCAGTCAGAAAATATGAAGCTAGTTGCCCATTCCAAAGCGTAGGTACCTATGGAGAAGAACGGGCAAGAAACTCCATGGACACTCTTTTAAATTGTATTTTTACAAAAAAAATTAAGTTACATCATTAATGTTGAGAACGATGTAAAAAAAAATACGTACGTGTTAAGAGCGTCCAGAGTACAGCAAATAGTAAGAAGACAACAATCCAAAAATAAAATAATTAGAAATAAGCCGAGGCAGCTGAGTGATGACCAGCCCCAACTGACGGCGCCCGTTCACGAACATGACGCATAGATCAGCACCATTCAGCTCAACCATTTTGAAGGGAGCTAAATGATCCAATACACACGCCATTGTCAGCGAGACATTTGTGTGAGCATGACATACTATCAGCCGCCATGGCACATTCAAGTCAATGAAAGACACCCATGGACTGACTTCGGCAAGCGTTGCTTAACTTGGAAGAGAGACCCGTGGCCTGGAAATATAATATTGGACAAGTGTGGGCAAATACAAGTGCACTCTCTTTTCCCTCCGACGGGACGGCAATCCGACACGACCGGAGCGAGATCATGCGCAGGACCAACGAATTAACATGCTTTTATCACATCGTCAACTTCCAAACTCCGGACTGTTACTGTTGCTAATTGAAAAATCCGATAACACTTTGCTCGACCTGCAGCCAGCCTGCAGATAATTATTGCTAATCCATTGCTTCATGTTCGAAAAAATTGTCTGCTCAACAAAGTAAATAACGCAATGAATGTTGTTGAATTGTCAAAATGAAAGCCATTGCTACTGTTAGGCCCGTATTATACAACGTCACTCAATACTCAAGCATTACTTAAAACTAGTTACAACCAACGATGGATGACCATGCTCAGTATAATAGTAGCATATCCTACCAAGAGTCCAACGAGGCAGAGTGTCTAATTAATCGAATTAAAACTCATCATCGTCATCACTTCAGCCGAAAGACGTCCACTGCTGGACATAGGCCTCCCCCAAGCACCACCACTTCGACCGCTTCTGTGCTTCTCGCATCCAACGGGTTCCTGCGGCATTCACAAGGTCAGCGGACCACCTTGTGGGAGGTCTTCCAACGCTACGTCTTCCGGTACGCGGTCGCCAATCCAGAACCTTTCGGCCCCATCGGCCATCTGTTCTGGGAGCAATGTGCCCTGCCCACTGCCACTTAAGTTTGGCAATTGGAATTGAAATTACAAACACGATATTCAAAGTGGTCCTAATGTAGATAAATTTTGGACGACGATGTCTTAAGGGATTAAAAACGGCACGTGCCGAAAAAAACGAAACGATTGTAACATCCATTTGGGAATCGATTATTGCGATCGAGTGAATGTTCCCGATAGTCGTATTAAGTTCTGTTGGGAGCCCGCTGCGCGTTACGACTGTCAAATGTTGGGAGTTCTTTTTTGGATTGCCAGGTTTGTATTTTTTTCTGTGGTTTCTAAAGAAAGTCCGGTGATACTTTCCGACTTAGATGCTTAATATTCTACTTAGATCTTAGGCTTTTATTAAGTATTTATACTAATAATAAAGCTAGACTTTGTTTGTTTGGACGCGCTAATCTCGAGAACTACCGTCGGATATGATTTTTTTAGTATTTGATCGCCTATTATATAGAGGAGGGTTATAGACTATTTAACATCATGGTACGACATAGGTACCGAGCAGAAAGAACGTTAAGCGTAAACGTTTCGATGCGATGGGGTGGGTCTGGGAACAATAAATTTCACGCGGACGAAGTCGCGGGCAGGAGTTTGTTAATATATAAACTGGACAATTTTTATATATTATTATAATACTAGCTTAAGCCCGCGGCTTCGCCCGCAAGGTGTGTTGATAAAAACTAGCCTATGTCCTTCCCCGGGATGCAATCTATCTCTCTGCATTTTATCGAAATCCGTTCAGTAGTTTAGGCGTGAAAAGGTAACATACAGACAGACAGACAGACAGAGTTATTTTCGAATTTATAATATTATAGTATGGATAACTAACATAGTTTTGAAAAGGCTAGGCAGATGATGACGTAGTCAGTATGCGTCACGTTGTGCATAACTACATCCCATTTATTAACATAACATAGTTTCATTAGACTTGGTTTGTCCTGTGTGTTCGCAATTACAAGCATTGTCATCAAAGTTGGGTGCTACGAGGCTACGGCGTAGCTAACGCGTTGATGTGACTGCTACGCTTGCTACGAGATTCGCTACGAGTCATTTGTATACGTATTGAATTTGTATTGTTTCAAGAATTTTACGTTTTTGAAGAGTTTTAAATGTTAGTAAATGCTTGTCATATAACTCGTAATTATTATTATTTTTACTATGAGTTAAGCTTTGAAAGA
The DNA here is from genome assembly GCA_916614155.1 of Mesoligia furuncula. NCBI lineage: Eukaryota > Metazoa > Arthropoda > Insecta > Lepidoptera > Noctuidae > Mesoligia > Mesoligia furuncula. Next base: position 14,742,563 of record OU744815.1, on the reverse strand, counting down.
ACTAGCGAATTAAAAAGTCTGTATCTTCCTTGCTATCGACCATTACTATGAACATAACATCACGCCTAATCCCCGAAGTGTTAGTAATCCTCGAAGTGTTGGTAATCCCCGAAGTGTTAGTAATCCTCAAAGTGTTATTAATCCTCGAAGTGTTAGTAATCTCCGAAAGGTTAGTAATACCCGAAGTGTTAGTAATCCTCGAAGTGTTAGTTATCCCCAAAGTGTTAGTAATCCTCGAAGTGTTAGTAATCCCCGAAGTGTTAGTAATGCTCGAAGTGTTAGTAATCCCCGAAGTGTGAGTAATCCTCGAAGTGTTAGTAATCCCCGAACTGTTAGGCAGAGGTATACCTACAGAACACCCACAATCTCATCAGTAATTATAGTAGCCCGCGAAATTCAAATTTCTTACGTTGTTTGCAATTTGCAGGTCAGTGTCAGTTGTAAATTGATCTAAATATGATTCGTGCTCGTAATAAAGATTTATTTATAGAATTATAAGATTATTTAGCGCACCTCCAGTACGGGGCGAGCCTGCTGCCATCAACCTGGCAGAAATCCAAACTCTGGGGTGCTACTGAGAAATTCTTGACTGAAAAATCCAATAACACTTTGTTTGAGATGGGAATCAATCTCAGGACGCAGTCGCTCAGCAGTAGCGCTTGCGACCGCTAGACCAACGATCGACCATTGTTGGATTCAAACATTGGTACATTTTGTTTTTAATGCCGGGCGCTACACATTGGCCTTGTCCATTGGTTCAAACTTGGCGCCACATCTAATGTTGAGCAAAATCAGTAAAATCCTGTACAATATTTGTCCAGGCCCGATACACATATTGGAACCAATGCTACAAGGCTAATCAAGGCAATCTTGGGTCAAATTATGTCCAATGTGTGGCCCCAGCATTATAAGTAGAAAGTAGCTATAATCTACCCAAAAGCCTAAAATTGATTAATGGAGCAGCTGTTAAAACCATAAATCGTTATTGTCCCCAAAAATAATCCCGTCCTTCACAAAACTCGTGTGTCCAAGTAATTATTTCTCGTATACGGCAGCGCCGCGGGTGGCCGTGCAATTAAAACTCTATCGATGTTGCATCACTGGCTCCTAGTCTATGGTTACACAACTATCACACCTCACAATCACATGGAGCTTGGAAGTGTTGTCGACACCCGCAGCCATCAGTAGTAATTTCATTCTTTCAGATTATTCCTGATGAACAGCTATCACTAAAATAAAATTATAACAGTAGATTGTAAATACACTGGTTTTCTCATAAACCGTCATCTAAAAAGACATGCATTCACTAATCCTCATACATACTCTGTCTGCAGTGCCTACTGCCCATACCAAGACAAACGATTCCGTTTCAACTTTTCTGCAACTGGCGCCACTTTCAAACTTCCTCTAAACAAATCTAAGATGGGCAAGTTTCATAAAATTCTGCCCCAAACAAATGGTGATGATGCGGAGAGTCTGTTCAGGTTCTTGGCCCAAATGTAATCCGTAGCAGGGTGTATTTAGGGTACGATGGGACTGTCATACGAATTGCGGACATAAAAGTCCCTACACCAATGAAGAGTAATATATAAGTCAATGAAAGAAATAAGCAGTAAATAAAAATGAAAAAACATTTATCTGGAGACCTAAAAAGGCTACTTTGGCAGAATCATAAAAGGATAACATTATGAATCATAATGGACAGGTAACTGTTAAGTTAATCGTATCAAATCCAATCCAAATCCAATCCCAATCTCTTTGATTATACCTACGTAGTGCAGCGAAAAAAAGAAAAACACGGACTGTCTTCGCCATATTATGATTCATAATGTTATTCTTTTATGAATCTGCCATATTGGCCTTTTAGGCCTCCTGAACTGCTTTAAACAGTTCCATCTGAGCCTAACGGTCAAAACAGTATTTCTTTACTGATCCGAAAACAGTTAAAGCTTCAGGCAAAATGTTACCGTACTTAACTTTAACGTTTTTTTCTGTAAATGCTATGTTCAATCATTAAACGTTACTGTTTTGTCTTTTATTGTTTTACAAACATTTCTTCTTACTTCATAAAGTCAGTAAATCTTAATGAAATCACTTTAATGAGGTAAGAAATAATTTTTTTCAGTGTAAATAAGTAAAGAATCTGGAAGTAAACAGACTCCGGACCCAGGTTGGCCGAAGCAAGGAAAACCTGTTCAGATGGAGATTCATAGACGACTCCGCCTTGGAGTGTAAATGTGGTGCTGTCCCACAAACGATGGGACACTTAATATCGTGTCCTGCGTGTCCCGTCAGATGCACGTTACAGGAACTGATGGACGATGGTGAAGACGCCAAACAAGTAGCCGAATCCTGGGTGGAGTACATTTAGATTGCTATCGACACGCTAAGAAGAAGAAGAAGTAAAGAATAAAAAAAAATACCCACGTAAATAAAGTTTCAAAATGATACCTCCTCCAACTCTTCCTACATCTTACACGAAGTTAAAGTTCCCCCAAGAGTGACTAAGGATACAAACTGAACTTGTAGGTTTATTAACTGTAGGTATACCGCTGGTCTCAGTCTCAACCTCTCCAACTATCTTACTTACTTTATACCTAAACAGAGCAAAACCACCTGCCAAGTGCGTGCGTGTTGCACGGAAAAGCGAAGGGTTCTGTATATATCGTAACATACATTCGTAAACTTACGCCTTCTATCCATGGGGGTACGGAGAAACTACAGAACGCCACCTGGTTCCGTTCCTTACATACTCCTTTTGCTTCGTTTACAAAAGTATGCCTGATGTATGAAGATACATCAGGGGGCCTAAAAAGGCCACTTTGGCAGAATCATAAAAGCACAACAGAATGGACAGTTAACTGTTAAGTTAATCGTATCAAATCCCATTGGTGAAGCATTTTTCAGTTATTTTTTTGTCTGTGCTAAAATACCAATCAATCCAATCCAAATCCAATCCCAATCTCTTTGATTTTACCTACGTAGTGCAGCGAAAAAAGGAAAAACACGGACTGTCTTCGCCATTTTATAATTCACAATGTTATCTTTTTATGATTCTCCAAAGTGGCCTTTTTAGGCCCCCTGGTCATATACACACGCTGGTTGCGAGTACTACGCATATTGCTTATTTTGGCCCGCAGCTCATTGGACATACGGCAGACGTACGGAATCCTTTTGCTTCGTTTACAAACGTATGCCTGACGTATGAAGATACAACTGGTCATCATATACGCTCGCTGGTTGCGAGTACTACTCATAGTGCTTATTTTGGCCCGCAGCTCATTGGGCATACGGCAGACGTACGGCATCCTTTTCCTTCGTTAACAAAGGTATGCTTGATTTATGAAGATACATCTGGTCATATACGCACGCTGGTTGCGAGTACTACGCATAGTGATTATTTTGGCCCACAGCTCATTTGGCATACGGCAGACGTATGGCATACGAAATTCATTAATTTAACTCTTTGCGGGACACTTAACGCCTATAGACGTAATAACAATAAAACTTCTATTGTGTCTCGTTCAGTGTCCTTCAATGTGTTAAAAAGTGTACACCATTAGACGGTCAGTAAGTTTTTAGATGATCAGTTAAAATATTTCCGATTCTTTTCAGCTGTTTACAAGAAAAAGTACACATTTTGTGACAAAGTAATGAATCTCCAAAGGTTCCGGTTTATTACGACAGAACCCTAAAAGGAAGCGGTGCAATAACGCTGCATTTATTTCCCAAGATAATTTGTTTCAGTTATAATACCTCGAGGGAGAAATAAAGTGGTTTTGGAAGAAGTAAATAGGTAGTCGAAAGGTAGTGGACGGGATGGCTGTTTTTTGTTTCACTTTGCACGAAATTGGTTTCACTCAAGAATCAAGATCTGCACCGCGCTGAAATCATTTTAAAGTTGAGAGGGGTGCATTCTGAAAGTTGGCAACGTTTATTATTTTTAACCGACTTTAAAAAATGAGAAGTTTCTATGTTCGTCTGTATTTATTTTTGGAACGAAGTTCTTTTACGGCGCTTTCGGTAGGAGTAAACCGGGATAAATCGTCACGTAACGAAAAAGTGTGAGAGAGAGAGATAGTTTCCATGGTTTTTAAGGGTGCTGAAAGCGACAGTGAGGTCAAAATGAAAATCCAAGAAGGCGACTGCAAAACTTTTCAAATTTTTCGTCATGAGTATCGTTTTCATGGTTTACGAGGTTACTGAATCCGATAGTAAGATCAAAATGAAAATCTGAGATGGCGGCTGAATACATTTTTAAATTTTCCTTCATGGGTGTCGTTTTCATGGTTATCGAGGGTGTAGAAGCCAATAGTCAGGTGAAAATGAAAATCCAAGATGGCGGCTGCAAAAATGTTAAAATTTTTCGTTAGGGGTATCGTTTTCATAGTTTTCGAGGGTGCTGAAGCCGGTAGTCAGGATTTCCTACATTTTGACGAGTTATGCGAACATAAATGTGGGGAACAGCTGATTTTTTTTGCATATTTTGTATATTCTCTATCTTCGTTTGCTTACGATATACTTACAGTTCAAATAGCTGAATTTTATTAGGGTATGTATATATGTGTATGACGTTGGTCTTTTTATAATCTATCAAACGTTGTGAACAGAGCCTTTTGGGGGAATTGAACTCGTACCCTTATTGCGTAACAAAATATGAATTATCACTTTGAAGGATATTGCTAATCTTGCTTCATAGTTACAATACATTTCACTAGAAAAATGTGTCTGCTCAACAACGTAAATAACGCAAAGAATCTTGTTGAACTCTCAAAATGAAAGCTATTCCTACTGTAGTATGTTACGCAATGACCCCACTGTTGACTGAATATTTTGATGAGAAGCAACTCCGTGGTAGGTAGGTAGGTACAGACGCCCGTACAAGCTACTAATTGTAGTAGCTTGCTGTCAAATTTCTTTAATAGATTTTCATCTTTATCGCTAAAGCATTAGGTTCAAAGTTGATTGGGAAAATTTGACAGTTTCGGGTAGCTTGATGTGCTGGCGTCGGTACATATCTTAGAATATTTTGTGCAACATCCTTTGAACTTTGAAGGGAGTGTTTCAAAAAATCTTTCCAATATATCTTAAATACTTACAAAAGAATGTAAAATACTTCGTTAAATGAGCAATTGTGGCCCAATGGTAACAGCCCCGATTTGCGAGCTGTAAGTCGTGGGTTCGAACCTAGACAGGCGCTTTACTTTGTGTAATTTATTTCATCACTCTCAAAACAGTGAAGGAAAACATCGTGAGGAAACCGGCATGTCCTAGAACTAAATGTCGAACACACGTGAAATCCAAAAATGCGCACTGGGGTCGCGTGGTGAATTACGGCCCGTTCCTTCTCACAGAGAGGAGCCCGGCGTCCTAGCACAGGGAACGTTATAGGCTGATTATGCTACTTAATTTACCAGAGACCTTGCAAAAAAAAATTTTTTTTTCTTCTTACTGTGTCGATGCCAAATTGCCAATCTCAATAGAGTCGGCCCAGAATTTTGCTACTGTTTTGGCACTTTCAGTAGCGTCCATCTGTCCCTGTAACTTGCAAACAACCGGCGGCCTAAAAAGGCTACTTTGGCAGAATCATAAAAGGATAACATTATGAATCATAATATGGCGAAGACAGTCCGTGTTTGTATTTTTTTCGCTGCGCTACGTAGGTATAATCAAAGAGATTGGGATTCTATTTGGGTTAGATTGATTGGTATTTTAGCACAGACAAAAAAAAAACTGAAATATCCTTCACCAAAGGGATTTGATACGATTAACTTAACAGTCAACTGTCCATTATGATTCATAATGTTATCCTTTTATGATTCTGCCAATGTGGCCTTTTGCGGCCCCCCAGGACACGCTGGATAGTGTACCATTCCAAAACATTTGCGGTTGAATTTTGTATGACATAAAATATATTATATCATAAAATATATTCGCTTAGGATACTGACTAAACTGGCATCTAGGTATATCTCGGAGTAATAGTAACAAGCTCCGAACATTAAATATTTTGGAAGAAAAATTATTTGCTAAGAAGTGTGGAAACGAGTCTAATGAAAAAAAATACAGCTTAAGTATACAAACAAACGAACAAACATTATGTTTGCAAAAATGGCTGAGCGGATTTGGATGAAATTTGGCACAGATCCATACCAATATTATAAATTCGAAAGTAACTCTTGTCTGTCTGTCTTTAAAAGATCGCTCTTAGCGATAAGACCTCCCATTGTGTTACACTTTGTACATTTTCTATATTTATGTCTGTAATTTATATGGTGTACATACATAATAAAGAGTATTCTATTCTATTCTCTTCTATTCTGTCTGTATGTTACCTTTTCACGCCTAAACCATTGAACGGATTTCGATAAAATTTTGCAGAGAGATAGATTGCATCCCGGGGAAGGATATAGGATAGTTTTTATCCCAATATTCCTACGGGATCGACACTTATTCGGGCGAAACCGCGGGCTCTGCTAGTTAGTAGTTTATAACCTGGAATAACACATAGGGTACTTTTAATCCCGGTAGTACGTTCCCCTGGGATTGTCTCCAACATGGACGCGGGCGAAACCGCGGACAAACGCTAGTATACTATTATAAAATAGTTCGTGGAAATACCTGTAGTTTTAAATGAATAAAACAATCCTGCTTATACAGCAAAGCCTTACTAATACGCGGCACGAGACATTCCTAGCATACCCCACATGCACACCCTAGAAATCTAGAATTAAATTTAAACATAAATTCCATCTCAGCTACTTATGCTAATATTATTCCGTTCTATTCTAGGAACGTAAGAACGGTAAATTAAAACATAAACCGCATGTTTTAAATGCAATCTTGCAGCGGAATTATGAGTGTTTCACAGAGAAATTTTGTTGGCTGGTATTTTGCCAACTGGGTGTACTACTAAACAGTCGCACAGGGGGCCTAAAAAGGCCACTTTGGCAGAATCATAAAAGGATAACATTATAAATCATAATGGACAGTTAACTGTTAAATTTATCGTATCAAATCCCATTGGTGAAGGATTTTTCAGTTATTTTTTTTTTGTCTGTGCTAAAATACCAATCAATCCAATCCAAATCCAATCCCAATCTATACCGACGAAGTGCAGCGAAAAAAAGAAAAACACGGACTGTCTTCGCCATATTTATTATGATTCATAATGTTATCCTTTTATGATTCTGCTAAAGTGGCCTTTTTAGGCCCGCAGATCTGAGGGGCAATTCTCATAAATTTAAGAACGGTCTAGGCCCGTATTACAGAACGTCACTTAAGCATTACTTTAAACTAGTTTAGAGCTATTTGATTGGTTGAAACTACATTTAAAAGTAATGCATGAGGCTTAAGTGGTCAAAAATACCTCTAATCCATACTAATCACACCAATATTATACAGGCGAAAGTTTGTAAGTGTGTGTGTGTGTGTTTATATGTTTGTTACTTCTTCACGCTCAAACGGCTGCACCAATTTTGATAATACTTTGTGTGTAGATAGCTGACACCCTGGATTAACATACAGGCTACTTTCTATGCCGATATTCCCACGGGATCGGCATTTACGCGGGTGAAACCGCGGGGCGCAGGTAGTAATATTATAAATGCGAAAGTCTGTCTGTCTTCACGCTTAAACCGCTGAACCGATTTAGATGAAATTTGGTATAGGTATAGTTTGAGTCCCGAGAAAGGACATAGGATAGTTTTTATCCTGATATTCCCACGGGATCAAAATTTACACGGGTGAAACCGCGGGGCGCTGCTGGTTTCCTTATAATTTTGACAGGTTTTTGACATTGTCGCTGAGATGAGATTGCGACTAGATTTTGAACGTTTTTAATTACGGGAATTAGCCCGAAACTGTCAAATTCTCCCAAACAACTTTGAACCTAATGCTGTAGCGATAAAGTTGAAAATCTATTAAAGAAATTTGACAAATTTGTAGTAGCTTGATGTGCTGGCGTCTGCACGTAGTTTCAATCATGCAGCTATACAATGTATTTGATCTCTGAAAATGTCAGTTATTAATGAAACTACGTATAGCCTTTTTTATGTCTGTAGAGGTCAGTTCAATTTTCCTGTTGGGAATGCGACGGAATTTCATTATATTCGTTGAAGCTTTACCATCTCTTCTGTTATCTAGAATGCAATCGCATTCGCAAAACCATATATACATACTAATATTATAAATTCGAAAGTAACTCTGTCTGTCTGTATGTATGTTACCTTTTCACGCCTTAACCACTGAACGGATTTCGATTAAAGGCAGAGAGATTGATTGCATCCAGGAGAAGGACATAGGATATTTTTATCGACATACCTTGCGGGCGAAGCCAGTAGAAGCTAGTACTTACATAAACTTACGCCTTTGTGCCATGAGGGTAGTTAGAAACTACAGAACGCCACCTGCTACGATCCTTACATACCTACTCGTTTCGCAAAACCAATTGCCAGAATTTTAGGCTGATTTAAACTTAATGGTGGCTCTGAAGTGCGTTAAGATACTGACACACATGCTCATTATTAGCATGCTCAAACCAATCGGAGCACGCAAAAATCAAAGTCCGATTGGTTTGAGCATGCTAGTAATGAGAATGTGTGTCAGTACCTTTACTCGCTGCGCAGTGCAGTACCTCACCCCACTCCCCCGCTGACACGTGAATTTGTTACTGCGGAGCGACTTACCTCATGTTCCATCCAAGTCGCCATAAAGTTTGAATCGGGCTGTAGGCAACAAAAAAAGACTTTCAATGAGACCTTTGATTATATAAATGTCTAGATAGAGCGTCGCCCTACAATCGTATCAAAGAAAACGAGTCAACATTTCAAGTATGTGTGCGTGCAGGCGTCGTTTTACACTGTGCGTCTACGTCTCTGTGTGAGTAAATAATGATACCAGCATCTCCCATTCTTCCATAAACCACATTAAAAAAATAGACTTATTAAATAAGTTTTAGGTGTATGTATGTAGTGTTATTCAGTTTTAGTGTGTTTTAGTGTCTTTTTATTCAGTTGTTACTTTTTTAAATATATCAAAACCACTAATTTAATTAGAGTATGGTGGTTGAATGTTGTAGTTATATCGACTAAGTTAATTAATACTTAGTTAAATCAACTAAGTTAATATATATAATTAAAGTCAAGACTTTAAAAAAAAATGTCTTGACCAGGAAAAGCTATCATCTACGATTTAAAAATTAACATTGTAAAAAAAATGTTTTAGTCGGAACCCTTCGCACTTGGCCAGTTTTTTGAAAAGTACACGAACGAAATTGTATAAACGTAACCATAAACCAACTAATATGTACCCACAAAAATGACGTTAAGTTGGGAGAGTAAAAAAAAGAAACTGGCAACACTTATAAAATATGGCGTGATTTGATAATCATAAAAACAAAAAATAAATATGTAGTTTCTTGGTTACTTACCGATGGTAAGTGATGTGTTTGGTATGTTTTATCCTTCCTTTATAATTCCGGCACAATTTAATAGCACATACCGTCATTTTGTCGCTGATATTTGTTTTTTACTTGGCGCGCGTAATCGTATTGACAGTAAAGCGACACGATCTGCACTAATCGGTGGGTAAGCACTTGTGAGCCAATAGTTGGCAGACACTTTTTGACACGTTTGGGCGCATTTGACGCTCCATCTACACATTTATATAATCAAAGAATGAGACCTGATTTCACGGGGTGATATTCAACTGCATTCGCCGGCAGTTGCGGGACCACAACCTAGGTATAATGTCGAAATGTAGGTTAAGTTCAGTAGGTAGTCGGATATCTATGGTAGATAGTTTTCTCGACGAAAATTAAGAAAGCGTCGAACGCTATTGAAACTCGACTATATCGGATATTGATTATTTATGAGTAAATATAACAACGTTTTGCCAAATAACTTCGTTAATTTTTGTTACCCTCATCATCATCATCATTTCTGCCGAAAGACGTCCACTGCTGGACTTATTAGGCCTCCCCCAAGCACCTCCACTTTGACCGGTTCTGTGCTTCTCGCATCCAACGGGTTCCTGCGGCTTTCACAGGGTCGTCGGACCACTTTGTGGGAGGCCTTGCAGCGTCTTCCGGTACGCGGTCACCACTCCAGAACATTTCGGCCCCATCGGCCATCTGTTCTGCGAGCAATGTGTCTGCCCACTGCCACTTAAGTTTGGCAATTCTTCGGGCGATGTCGGTTACCTTGGGTTTCCTGCGGTTCTCTTCATTTCTGATTCGATCACGCAGGGAAACTCTAAGCTTAGCCCTCTCCATTGGATTGTTAGCCTAATAATATTAAATCCTCATGTTGGTGTCACTTATAATCGATTATTAACATTGCATTTTATTATCTGTAGTCAACTGACATGCCGTGACAGTTGTCATTATACTATGACAACTGTCTATTTTAATTTTGAGTGGCTCACCTGATATTCAGCCGTCGAACCTGTGGAACAGAACGGATTAAATTCATATATTTCTACGCAATGTGAATTTTATTCGGCAAATTTATAACCTGCACTGATCCAACATTACTCCTAGAAAATCGTTCTAAGTTTTAAAACATTTTATACTGTTTCATCTTCTGTCATACCCTTGTCAGTTGACTCCCTACTGTTTTTGTTGTTATTCTTTATATAAGTTATTGTTTGTCTTGTAATTCTCGGAAATAACTTTTAACGGACACCCAGAAGTTGCATAATACAAGCACCAAATAGGATATAATCTCTACAGTACCTATTTCTAGCAAATAAACGTTTGATTTGATTTGATCCTTGAAATGTTAGCCCCGTATGATAATCGAGAACAACTCATGATGTTATTTGGAGGGCCCTGTGGCTAAATAATGACAGCCACGCAGGTCGATCGATCAGGTTAAGCTACGTTTGCCGCGGATGGTCGGTGGATGGGTGACCATGTTTACATACCGAGACCCCTCCGTGCCTCGGAAAGCACGTTAAGCCGTTGGTCCCGGCTGTCATTCGTGAATCTTTGATAGTCGTTACGGGTAGTCAGAAGCCCGAAAGTCTGACAACCAGTCTTACCAAGCCGTATTACCCAGTAACTGGGTAGTGAAGGTCAGATAGGCAGTCGCTCCATGTAAAATACTGGTATTCAACTGCATCCGTTTAGACTGGAGCCGACCCCAAGGTAGTTGGGGAAAGGGTAAGCAGATGATGAGACGGTACATTTGAGTTGATCCTTGAAATATTAGCCCCATATGACATTCGGGAACAACTCATGATGTTGTCTCGTGTCTCGACTGTCACCCTTTTGCCACACAATCCAATCGATCCGATTGTTTAGCAAGCCACTAGCAACTTTCTTTAACTGCCCCGTTGGTCTCGTGGTCGCAACCGCGACTGCTGTGCGTGGGATCCTGGGTTCAATTCCCGGGTCGGGCAAGTGTTATTGAGTTTTTCCATTAGGGATTTTTCATTAGCAGCTCGGAGTTTGGAAGTTGGTGGTGTGATACCCCCGTGCTTCGGAAAGCACGTAAAGCCGTTGGTCCTGCGCCTGATCTCTCCCCGGTCGTTTTGGATTGCCGTCCCATCGGACTATGAGCGTGCACCTATGTTTGCGCACACACTTGTGCACTAATATCTCTTGCGTACCTAGCTAATCTGCATAGAGATGGGCCACCGTGACCGAGGTCGGTCGGGGGGATTATACAGGGTTATTGGAAAAACACCAAAAACCTCTTAGGAGGTCATTGTACTCATCATTATGAACAACTTTTACTATGGGACCAAATCTGAAATCGCGAAAAAAAAAATCAGCTGTTCCCTAAATTTTGACGAGTTATACGAACATAAATTAATGTAGGGAACAGCTGTTTTTTTTTCCGCGATTTCAGAGTTGGTCCCATATTAAAAGTTGTTCATAATGATGAGTACAATGACCTCTTAAGAGGTTTTTGGTGTTTTTCCAATAACCCTGTATATTTATAAGTGCTGACCTGGCAAACGTAGTTTTGCCATATAAATTATTTCTAGCTGCGCGGCGCTACTTCGTTCGCGTGGTGTCCTACCCCTTACCCTACCCTACCCCTACCCTACTCCTACCCTACTCCTAGTAGTGGGCAGGGCAGAGTAGGGCAGGAGTAGTGCAGGAGTAGGGTAGCAGTAGGGTGGGAACAGGGTAGGAGTAGTGTAGGAGTAGTGCAGGAGTAGAGCTGCACTACTCCTACACTACTCCACTACACGAGATTTCCTTTACAAGTTTCCGCAAATCAATATTTAAATTTGAAGAACTGCTAGACTGCTAGTGGACTGTAAATCTATAAATATAAAAGAAAGTCGTGTTAGTTACACTATTTATAACTCAAAAACGGCGGAACTGATTTGGCTGAAAATTGGTGGGGAGGTAGCTCAGAACCAGGAGACGGACATAGGATACTTTTTATCCGTTTTTTGTTTTTTTTTTCTATAAAAGTAAAAGTATTTAATACTTTTATTTACTTATAGGAGTAGGTTAGGAGTAGTGTAGGAGTAGGTTAGGAGGAGGATAGGAGTAGGGTAGGAGTAGGGCAGGAGTAGTGCAGGAGTAGGGTAGCAGTAGGGTGGGAACAGGGTAGGAGTAGTGTAGGAGTAGTGCAGCCCTACTCCTGACTACGAGACTATATCCGTCTAAAACAGGAAAAAAAAACAAAAAAACGGATAAAAAGTATCCTATGTCCGTCTCCTGGTTCTAAGCTACCTCCATACCAATTTTCAGCTAAATCAGTTCCGCCGTTTTTGAGTTATAAATAGTGTAACTAACACGACTTTCTTTTATATTTATAGATTTACAGTCCACTAGCAGTCTAGCAGTTCTTCAAATTTAAATATTGATTTGCGGAAACTTGTAAAGGAAATCTCGAATTCCTATCTGTACAACTAAAACTACTCCTAAGCAAAGAAACTTTGAAAAATGTCCTTTGATGTGCTAATGTGGACTGTAACAATATTTATACTGTACTTTGTAAGACTACCCTCATTAAGTGACAAAGCACAAAAGGTTTGCTCACATGGAATAATATCAGTCGCCTACGACGGGAATTTTTCGACGAATAAAATAATTATATTCAATATAATTTGTGAAGATTCAGATTTTTCGGTCGTGAACCTGAAATATCACACTAATATTATAAAGGCGAAAGTTTGTGAGTGAGTGAGTGTGTTTATATGTTTGTTACTTCTTCACCCTTAAACGATTGGACCAATTTTAATAAAATTTTGAATGGAGGTAGCTGACACTCTGGATTAACATATAGGCTGCTTTTTTATCCCAACATTCCCACGGGATACTTATGCGGGTGAAACCGCGGGGCGCAGCTAGTAATTTATAAATGTAGTGTCTGGGTGTAATGATCATGAGTACATATAGTATGGTTCATTGTATCTTGTCGCTCGATTTGTTCTAAAAATCAGTTTGATTAATTTTTTTTGGAACAAAGTTCTTTAACGGAGCTTGCGGTAGGAGTAAACTGGGAGAAATCGTCACGTAACAATAAAGTGGGTACACTTCCTTCCATGTGACTTTTTATTAAGTACATAAATAATAGAGAGATTCAGAGAGAGAGAGATAATTTTCATGGTTTTCGAGGGTGTTGAAGCCGATAGTAAGGTCAAAATAAAAATTCTAGAAGGCGGTTGCAAACATTTTCAAATTTTTCGTCATGGGTATCGTTTTCATGGTTTTCGAGGGTCAGCACCTCGAAAACCACTTCAGCAAGTGATAGTAACGTCAAAATGAAAATTCATGTGCGTGTGGTGTGAGGGCCACTTTGTTAAAACTCTTTGAAAATGTGCTTAGGATTTAGTGAACATTCCCAAAGAATTGTGAAAGTTGGTATCAGATTTTGTGAAAGTCTAATAACCGAGTTATAGACTGTAAAGTTGGGCCCTCAGTTCTCACATAGAGGATTGAGGGCCCACCTAAAACTGATAAACTATGGACACTACCGAAAAAGTCTTAATGCCAAAATCTAAGCTAATGCCAAATAAAATTTGTGAAAACAAGATATTATCGCAAAACACTGTCCTACTTTGTATATCTTCGTACAAAATGGGCCCTCAATTCTCATACACGTAAAAGTTTATCACGCAATTATAATGAAATCATTAACTTACAGCTACTGTTTGAAATCCTATATGCTACTAAATAAATTGTGAAAATTTATGAAATCAAGAACAGGTCACCACCTTTTGTTGTTTAAAAGTTATGACCTTGATAAAATTCAGGGCCCTCAGTCCTCCATTTTATTTTGTTTTCGATTTATTACGCTTATCGTATGAAAGATAAGACAAATACAAAATTGTCTCTTTTTGTGAAAAAAATTGTGCAACAAATGCGATACCAGAAAGAAATTAAAAGACCCTTTATTGTATAAGTAAATCGAGTTTTATTTTTATTCTCTGTCTTAGGAAATAGGGTGACCACAATTTCTTTTAGATTGCAGTAAAGATTAGTAAATGTAGAGTCATAGGTTTTAATGAACTTTCGCTTATTATCGTCATAGCATTTGTACTCAAGTTTCGTGATAAAAAAAATAATTTCGGAAATTGAACGATCACAGAAAAATACTGTTCCCCAAATCATTTTTGCTTGAAAAATCGTTTGTTCCGAAAAAACTAATGACAATAATCAAATAATTTATTTATTATTTTTATAAAGGCTTTTGCCCAGCAATGGAACAATGTAGGCTAAATATAATCCTAACTAATATTATAAATGCGAAAGTAAGTTTGTTTGTTAGCTTTTCACGCCTAAACCACTGTACCTTTCATCCCGAAAAAAGTGCTGTTCCCGAGGAAAACAATAATAACGTTATTATGATAATAGATGGAGCCATATGACTTTCGAATTTCACGCGGATGAAGTTGCGGGCAGAAGCTAGTACCTAATAAAGCAGTGCGTTCCTGGATGTTTTTTTATTCCTAGGTAGGTACTTGCACAATAACAAAGATGTTTTCTGGAGTATTAAATAATTATATTTTATTTTTAATATTTTACAATTTATAAATAGGTGATACTATTTAGTAAAATATTACGAACTTATAAAATTATGAGTAGCTAGGTATCAAAACAAACTTATCTTGAATGTTTGATATCTTGACCGAAGATGATTGAGTGTCTTGACCGAAGATGTGTTTGCGTATTAAAAAATTATTATTATTTTTATTCTTCACTACAACGGTTTCATAAAACTCGCCTTAATGCTTTATTACCTACAACTTCCGCTGCACTATCATAAACTATTGTTTAGTAACTACACTAAATATTACAACTATTGTGCATATATGTAAACAATAATTATTAATACATGTAATAATATTTTTAATATAATATTAGCTAGTTATTAGTTTTATTTATAATATTAGTTAGGATTATATTTAGCCTACATTGTCCCATGGCTGGGCAAAAGCTTTTATAAAAATAATAAATAAATTATTTGATTATTGTCATCAGAACGAACGATATTTCAAGCAAAAATGATTTGGATAACAGTATTTTTTTTTTGTATTTTTTTTTAAATCATGAAACTTGAGTACAAAATAATGCTATGACGATAATAAGCGAAAAATTAAAGAAAGTTTATTAAAACTTATACTCTACATTTACTAATCTTTACTGCAATCTAAAAGAAATTGTGGTCACCCTATTTGCAAATTCAGATGATAAAAATAAAACTCGATTTTCTTATATAATAAAGGGTCTTTTAATTTCTTTCTGGTATCGAATTTGTTGCACAATTTTGACACAAAAAGAGACAATTTTGTATTTCTCTTATCTTTCATACGATAAGCGTAATAAATCGAAAACAAAAGAAATGGAGGACTGAGGGATAACTTTCAAACAACAAAAAGTGGTGACCTGTTCTTGCTTTTATAAATTTTCACAATTTATTTAGTAGCATATAGGATTTCAAACAGTAGCTGTAAGTTAACGATTTCATTATAATTGCGTAATAAACTTTTACGTGTATGAGAATTGAGGGCCCATTTTGTACGAAGATATACAAAGTAGGACAGTGTTTTGCGATAATATCTTGTTTTCACAAATTTTGTTTGGCATTAGCTTAGATTTTAGCATAAAGACTTTTTCTGTAGTGTCCATAGTTTATCAGTTTTAGGTGGGCCCTCAATCCTCTATGTGAGAACTGAGGGCCCAACTTTACGGTCTATAACTCCGTTATTAGACTTTCACAAAATCTCATACCAACTTTCACAATTCTTTGGGAATGTTCACTAAATCCTAAGCACATTTTCAAAGAGTTTTAACAAAGTGGCCCTCACACCACACGCACATGAAAATTCAACTGGCGGCTGTAAGCATTAATAAAATTTTCGTCATGAGTATCGTTTTCATGATTTTCGAGAGTGCTGCAGCCGATAGTGAGGTCAAAATCTAAGATGGTGGCTGCGAAAATTTTCAATTTTTTTGTCATTTTTGCAGCCGCCATCTTAGATTTTCATTCTCAAATTCGTTCGTTCGTTGCCTGGGGTCCCCCGACCCCACACGTTTTTATTTTGTGATTGCCTCTTTAGTCGTCGTGAGTGCAACCTTGAGATCCTTAGTCCAGTCACCAGGTTTAGCGAAGTGTTATTGGGTTTTTCATTTGGGATTTCTCAGCAGCAAGCCGGGGTCAGGATTCGTGCCCTGTTAATGGCAATAGGCTCGCCTCCATACGTTACGTGATTACGTTCGGGGAATCCAGGCGTAATGCTTTGTTATTTTCATAATATTTATGTGCCAATAATATTTTAAATAACGAAGGAAATAAATGAATGAAAAAGAAGTCAGCTACACACAAACTCATTTACCCACACACACATACACACACACGCACACAAAATTATATGCACACATACATACACACACTTACACAGCGAGAGCTGCTAAACGACAATGTTTAAGTTGAAATAAAGATATTTTGTATTTTTTTTTTGCAGGTACAGTTAATTCCAGGAAATGCGTTCCTTTAACAGCGCCATTTTTAATTACAGCCTGTTTTTTATCATGAAACAGCACGCTTTAAATTAAGGCATTCATTTGTTTTTCAGTTTATTCCAGGGAACACGAGGTTGTAACATTGAACATGTGCATTCGGTAACATTTTGGAATCCTCATTTTATAAAGCAGCAATTAAACTTCCTTCAAAAATTTATAAAATATAATTATATTTATTGATCTAAAAGTTAAATATAATCTAATTAATTTTATTAAAAAAGTTAAAATAAATTTACAAACCCTTTAGAGTTTTATAATTAATTTAATGAACATTTTTTTTGGATTTTACGTGGTAATAACATGGAACACGTGCATTCGAAAACATTTTGGGTTGCTCATTTTATAACTTAGGTCAAATTGCATAACGATTTACTCCACTAAATTAAAAATTTTAATCGCTAGATTTCCCCTCACCGTTCTAAGTCGTCTAAAAAAGTAGCCATACTGAGAAGACATAGATCTGTTAGACGTGCCAACGGCTAGAACAAACCTACTCAAGTTTGCTCCTATGTCACGAGCCGCATGAATTATTAACATTAGTACAGTATCGGAGGATGTATTTGGGCAAAACCTGCCGAGATTCATTCAAAAGGCACAATTAATAATTGAAAAAGGTCTGATATTATAATATCAGACCTATTTCAACGATTGATTCAAGCCATATAGGCGGGGTTCCAGCAGCGTTATAATTATCGTTGTTGCAATTTTGCTTACATGGCAGGTGATTTTATTTTATTTTTGTAAATGAATAGGCATTGTGACTTATAACATCGCCTTGGATGATTCTGTAAAGGTGTTATAATTGTGGTTTAAATACATAAATAAATTAAATAAGAGTGAGTTCACACATTATTTCCATGACAGTCAAATCAAGTCACTGCGTCATTGTGTGTCAGATCTGTCAAAATGAAACAATCTCGAGGGTAAATCTAACGATTAAAAGGGGATGCGATGAAAAGTGTACATCATTAGAAGCCTAAAAAGTTTTTAGAGGTTCATTCATTTAAAAAAGTATGGATTAATAGAAGGTCAATAAGTTTTTAGAGGATCAGTTAAATATTTCCGCTTCCTTATTAGGAAATTCTCAGTGGTAGTAAGGAATGTGGAATTGTGTCCGGTCGACTCACCACTGGCATCATAATTGAAATTTGACACCTCTCTCATTTGACACCTTATATTACCCCGGGTTACTAATAAACATTGTATAGCGTCTGTTTAGTTACACAACGCTTTGTCTTCTTCTTTCGAAAGTAAAATTACTGAAGACTGAAAGAGAGGAATCGGTGTGTTACTATTCATCTGATATAATACGTTTATTAGTAAGAGGGTAATTGCGTAAACAAGCTGTCAATCATAATGAAACCCTCATTAAGCCCCCATCGCGTATGAATTCGCCGCTAGAGGCGCTAATGTAGTGTGAGGTCTCCCAAATATCAAATGTCACTATTTGTGGGCTACGTGGGTTTATTTCTAATTAGAATAATGTTATATATAATATATAACGGGGAAAGTATAGTGTGTCTCGTTATTATCAGCCATATTTGAATTAGAGTGGGCTACAGTGGGTTGTGTGTTGGATAATGCGCAATAGAAAAACGGTTTGCAGTTCAAATCAGATTATAATTTCACGAACAATTTAATCACGCTAGCAAATTACACACTAGGTACACGACACAACCAGATACGGAACGCGGGACAGTTTCTGAGCACATGTTGTTCGTACGATGTCCAATGTCCAAGAGAGCTCCACATCGTTCTTGTCGCGCTGTCCTCCAGCGTCGACCCCCCACGAACTCAGGCTAGACTCTGTCAAGCGCCACCAGATGTCGCTAGCGTTCCGATTCCGGTCAAATCGAAGCTTGTCGTCACAGCGCTTCCGCCTCGTTGTCAAGTCAGCTCCCGTACTAATGACGTTTCCGACATATATAATATTTTACCTGAGATTAATTATGGCAAATATGAGTTACGGGTTAATGTATGTCAGGGGGCCTAAAAAAGCAACTTTGGCAGAATCATAAAAGGATAACAATATGAATGATAATATGGCGAAGACGGTCCGTGTTTTTCTTTTTTTCGTTGCACTACGTAGGTATAATCAAAGAGATTGGGATTGGATTTGGATTGGATTGATTGGTATTTTAGCACACACAAAAAAAAAATAACTGAAAAATCCTTTACCGATGAGATTTGATATGATTAACTTAACAGTTAACTGTCCATTATGATTCATAATTTTATCCTTTTATGATTCTGCCAAAGTGGCCTTTTTAGGCGCCCTGTACTTTAAAAGCGGAGCTGAGAAAAAGAGGTGCTAATTTAAGTGGGCTGAAAGAACAGCTAAGTGAAGAGACAGAGGTTGTTTACTGTTTACAAACACATTTTTTGTTTGTTTAAATATAAAGGCAATATAATCGTCTTTATCAGAAGAGGCCATGTTGCGTGGGTTTGCGGGCGAGGAGTTGAAAGCAAAATCAAAGTCTTCATGAAAAATCACAAGATGTCTAATCCAATTAATTAACTATAATGCGTGAACGACGTTCCACCAAGTAGGTACGTGGAGCGCGAGCGCAATCAATTTACTCACTACAGGATATCATAGCACAATTCCTCCAATCAATATCGCCTTTTACGATCAATCCATGTCAATGTATCCCTCACGTCTTCTTGTGATTCCATATGGCAAGCCGCCTCCCCAGTACATGGTGTTACTTCAACTGATTTATTGCAGATCCAAAAATAATTAGACAAGTAAGTATACTTTGCTCTTTGTCAGTAAATTTTGACTTACTGTATTACTTCATGGGGTGGGGCGAGTCAAACTTTGTTATTGCCCATTGAAAGAGCTCAAAGAGCTATTCTCAAGGTGGCTACTTGCCGCACTTTTCTTTTCCCCACTAATATCCTGTATAAAGCTTGTAAACTACTTACAGTTCGACAACTATTTATAATGAGCACTGTACTAAAACAACACGCAGCGCTTCCATACAGCACTCAATTTACAAAAAGGAGACGGAAAGATATAATTTGCCCTCAAAAAAGTACAAAACATGCTTTCACAGCCAAATTTTGTATGTACCTCGGACGGCTATTCTATAGTAGGCTTAATGATAAAGGAAACATCTACTCCTTAAATCATATAACCTTAATACAGAGAAGTTATTACTTGTGCTAAAGTAAATATTGTTCGTATTATATAATTTTATACTCCTTTTTACATAATTATGTATCAATAAAATAAATATTATAAGTTAAGTATGTGATTATTTAATCAATTAATGTTACGTCCAATCGCCTGAAGCACAGGACTACCTAGTTCAGGCACAAATCATGGGTGAATTCGACATAGATTTAAGAAAAACTGTAAGTATTTCACAAATATATTCGTGGTATTTAACGTTAGTCTTTATATTTTTGAATAACTTTTATTATTTATTTATTTAGTACATGGAGGACTTACAGCTAATAAAAACAAACACAAAAGGAAATCATAGTCATAAATTTTATTATTATTATTATTAATTCTCTCGACACGCCGTCAAATATGATTTAAATGTAAACTTTGTTTTCACGCCCGTAATAACAAAGTTTCAGAGAAACTTCAGGACTTTACTCGACAGTGGCGCCAACTGGTGAGCACAAAAACGGTAGCCCTCATTGACATTTGACATCACTGTCTACTTCTAGGGATAAATACAGGCGTGGGTATTATGATACATTCATCATCATCTGCCTAACCTTTTCCCAAATAATGTTGGGGTCGGCTTCCAGTCTATCCGGATGCAGCTGAATACATACATACATACACACACACACACATTACACATAACATAACATATACATTCTCGGTCATAAAACACACTCTAAAACTTTTTGTAAGGAAAAGTTAACCTCTTTTAAAACCTATTCGTACGTCGATTCTTAGTACTTAACTCAGCCCTAGGCTATCGAAGTGCCGTTCAGTGGCAAGTATGTGAGTATTGCCTCGAGCTACGCTTCTGCCCCTTACACAGTGAAGTGAGAATGTACAGTTTATTTTATTGGTTTGGCTTTTAAGTACAAGTTGTTATACCTACATACTTTATGGTAACGGGACTTTGGTGACACTTTTATGCTTAAGAACAATAAAGGGTATCGGTTCCTGGATCGAACTAGAAATAGTCTGGACTCGCCTGTAAAAGCAACCACGATACAGATGTAATTAAGCAATTTTTGAAAGGATTTTTGTAACATTAATGAAAGCTGAATGCCAGTATTTTACATGGAGTGACTGTCTATCTGGCCTCCACAACCCAGTTGCTGGTAACACGGTACCCCTTGGTTGTCACTTTCGGGTTTCTGACTACCCGCAACGACTGTCAAAGATCTACGAATAACTAGCAAAATGTGCGTAGGTATGTTACAACTCTGCTCACCTTCAGGCATTACAGTCGTAATGTTTACTCAGTCATATTCTCGGTCACAAAACACACTCTAAAACCATTCACAAAAACATAACATAGAAAGAAAAATGTGTATTTGCCACAATACAGACATTGCAAGGAACACATTTAAACAAAATCAAAATAAAAATAAAATAAAAATAGTTAATAACAATATTATTTTAACAAACGACCAGTGGGGCACTTTAGCCCTGCGGTGCTATTCTGCAAAATCTCACCGTGAAAACTTAGGTGAAGTGAGCGTGGAGTGAGCTGTCAATAGTGTCAATTCCTAGCAAAAACAAACTCACTTTACCTAAGTTTTCACGGTGAGTTTTTACAGAATCGACCAGCTAGATCGAAAGAGCTGGAAATCATTACTTACCTCCTTTAATACCTACTCGTACAGATTTATTCCAGCTGATCCCCTGAACCCTCCCTCCCCTCCTCGATCCCCTGCTAGTTCGTCTTCTGTTTTAATCTCATCGATTCTTGGTACTACAGGTATCAAACCTACCTCCGTTAGCCCTAGACTATCAAAGTTCCGCTCAGTGGCAAGTATACGAGTATTGCCTTTTTTTTTGCGGATGGGAAATCATCAAATGACTCCTCCCGCTCTGGGTGGAGCGGAAGGGAGTGTCAGACTCTTACTGACTAAAACCCACCGTGTTCCTTCCTTAGCCCTTTATGTTCCGGGCCAGCGGTAACCCTTTCGGACATCCCGCTGACCCAGCAGGCTTCGGCCCTAAGGGGCCCCTCCTCGATGCTGACATCTCTTTGAGGCGCGCGTGGAACACATACGCGCCGTCCGGCACGGGCCTGGTCCTGATCGGACGGTGAGCTACCCATTATTCTCCGCTCGCAGGCTCGCGCCTACGGTGGCCGGGAGTCGTCACGCGGCTCCCGACGCCCGGAGCGTCTCCCGCGGCGGCTGAAACGGGAGGCTCTCTCCCTGAGCCGTCTCGCCACCTCATTCGGTAGCAAAACTGCTTCGCAGAAGGAGGTGACTGCCTCCCACTCCCTCTCGCCCCGGACCATGGCTTGCACCAAGGCCGGACGCGAGAGGTCGCCGCCGCTGCCGATCGCCTCTACGAGGACACGGCGGTGCTCTGCCCATGCGGGGCAGACCTCCACCGTATGCTCCACCGTGTCCTCTGGGCGATCCTGGCAATGGTGACACCCGGGCGTTTCCTCCCACGAGTATTGCCTTAAGTTAAGCTACTCTTGTACCCCTTTTACAACGAAGTGAGAATGTTCAGTTTATTTTATTGGTTTGGCTTTTAAGTACAAATTGTTGTAGATAATGTACTAGCTTCTGGCCGCGATTTTGTTTGAGTGAAATTTCTTGTTCCCCCGACCCATCCCATCGTATCGCATCGTCTGCCCGCGATTTTTGTTTGCTCAGCGGATTTCTACCTTTTTTTATTTTTGCTCAGCTCCTAACGGTCCTAGCGTGATGTTAAATAGCCTATAGCCTTCCTAGAGAATTGGGCTATCAAATGCAATTGTTTTTTTTTTCAAGTCCGACTGACAGTTCCAGAGATTAGCGCGTTCAAACAAACAAATAAACTCTTGAGCGTTATTATTAGTATAGATTTGTCAAATTCCTTCTGTCTTAAAATCCCCATCTAAAGAATAATAAGGTTAAGGTACAACATTTTAAAGTTAGGTTTACCGCAATAAACTGAAAATACTTGAAAAGGAACCACTTAAGTGTCATTACATAAAGCTTGCTACGCCGCTACGCCGTAGCAAGTGCTACGCTCGTAGCATTTAAATTGTATTTTTACGATTGAAGGTAATTTAAGTTACCGCCCAACTTTATCGTTTTCTTTGTAAATATGAAAGTAACAGAGAAGTTGTTTACAGTTTCCGGCAAAAATAGACAAACATTAAAAAAAAACTTATTTTCTTTAATAGTCTGCAAAGGACTGGTTTAATAATCTCACTAATATTATAAAAGCGAAAGTTTGTGAGTATGTGTGTGTGTTTATATGTTTGTTACTTCTTCACGCTCAAACGGCTGGACCAATTTTGATAAAATTTTGTATGGAGATAGCCGACACGCTGGATTAACATATAGGCTACTTTTTATCCCGATATTCCCACGGGAACGACATTTATCCGGATGAAACCGCGGGGCACAGCTAGTAATTATTATAAAAACATGTTTTCATAAAGTACACAGAAGGAAAGATACCTATCAGAAGATAGATTACAGTAAGGGTTATTTTGTACTGTTACAAACCGGGTGCATTCATCTTCAATACAAACTTTCATCCCCTATAATTTAACTCGTATAGGGGATGATTTTCAAAAAAATCCTTCTTTGTGCTATCCTTCGTTATACATATAAGAAACTCGTATGCAAAACTTCATGCCTATACTCGGCGGAAAATGCCGTGAGTTTTGAGTATGGATGTCGATGGCTATAAGAGTAGGGGAAGACCAAAGAAACGATGGATGGAATGTGTGAATGATGATATGGTTAGAAAGGGGGTGACTACCGAGATATCAATGTGTTGTGAGAGACTAATAGAGAAGTATGGAAGAAAAATACATGTTGCGCCGACCCCAAATAAATTGGGATAAGGGCAGGAGAATGATGATGATGACTCGGCGGTTTAGTCTGCGCGTTGTGTGTTAGTAAATTTAAAGGTAGACACCGTAAAACGCTCAGTTTATGGTCGCACAGTTAGGCGTACTGGTATATTACAAGCCCGGAAAAAAATGGAATATATTGTCAAATCTTTAAAGAAAAGACTTATTCAAAAGCTATAGTAGGTAATAGGGTACTGCTTGTATGTTCACAACACATATTCTGTTATAAGTCTAAATGAGAAGACTTCCTGTCGACTATTGTTTCCTTTATTTGTTGTTTTTAGGGTTCCGTAGTTCCTACAAGGAACCCTTATAGTTTCGTCATGTCCGTCCGTCTGTCTGTCTGTCCGAGGTTTTGCTAAGAGACCGTTAGTACTAGAAAGCTGTAATTTTGTAGGAGTGTGTATATCAATTACGCCGATAGTGGTAAAATAAAATTTAGAAAATATTATTTTTTAGGGTAGCTCCCCTACATGTGAAGTGGGGATAAATATTTTTTTCGTCGTCTACCCCATTGTGTGGGATATCGATGAATAGGTCTTCTAAAATGACTTGGGGGTTGCTAAAATTATTTTTCGATTTAATGCTCCATTTACGAAATTATACTTAAAAGTGCAAATTTTTGTTCCAGTAGGGCGTCCCCCGCCTCTAAAAGCTAAACTGCTGGCTTGAAAAATCTGGAAAAATTCACGAAGATAGTGCATTTCATGAACTTTCAAGGAAAATTATAGCGGTTAGGATAACTTTATTAGTTTAGCAGTAATAGTCATTGAACTTGAGAGTTGAATATTTTTGTACCAAATACAAAATCCTTAGCATTAATCCTTTAAAGTGACTAAGATGAAGTAGTTGCTTGTTTATAACGGTTAATGACTTGCATTGAAAAAAAAAAAGGTTTTTTTAATGTGCAGAATAAAGAACAACAGAATAGTAATATATTGTGATAACGGGCTACTACGGAACTCTACACTGTGCGTGGCCCGACACGCACTTGGCCGGTTTTTTTTAGCTGTAAGTCTGCCTATGCTGTAATAAATTAATATAAATTATTATTATTATCAGCCATTTCTGTCCCACTGCAGGGCAAAGGCCTCTCTTCCCTCCTTCCACTTATCCCTATCCAGTGCTGTTATATGACAATCCTTGTGGAAACAGTCGAGTTCGACCCGCCATCTCATTCTGGGCCTGCCGCGTTGTCGTTTGCTGCTGTTTGGGACCCATTGTGTGGTTACTTTAGCCCATATCTCCTTCGGCATGCGACAGATGTGACCAGCCCGGTTCCATTTTAGTTTGGCCGTGTGACCTACATCGGCAATTTTAGTTTTAGAACGCAGTATCGAGTTCCTTATACGATCAGTAAATTTAACTCCAAGGATAGTAGCGCTCCATTACGCGCTGACAGACCCCGAGTGCGGACTTTTGACGATTGGTTACTGACCATGTCTGCGCCCCATAGGTAAAATAAAATAGTACTATCATGATAAAACAATCGTAAAACAGAGCTCGAAAAAATATTTTACGTCGCATGATTCTCAAAATGTTGAGCGTAAACTATCATATTTCAGGTAATGATATTAAAGGGAATTCAATCAACTACAGAAACACCTCAAAAATATTCCACTAAGCCGTGGATTTATTTTTTAATTTAATTAAAACTGCAAAATTACTCATATTTTGGCGGTTATTCGATTCAAGCAACACGAAACGCATCGCTGTTTTAAAATTTATTTGTCGCTGCGATGCGCTGTTGACAATAAAGAATATGCATGTATAGGAAAAGGTATAATGTGTCTCGTTATTATCAGGCATATTTTAATTACTGTGGGCGTACTAAGTGGGTAGTGTTGGTTATTGCGCAATAGAAAAACGGTTTGCAATTCAAATCAGATTATAATTTCATGAACAATTAAATCACACTAGCAAATCATACACTGTAGGTACACGATACAACCAGATACGGAACGCGATATAGTTTCTGAGCACATGTCGTCCGTACGATGTCCAATGGTCCAGTCCCTCGCCGCTTCGCCGCTCGCTCCTTTATACTGGTAGCAAAACAAGTCGAGCAGTGGGGCGGTGGGAGAAGTCGAGTGACGTACTTGTCGATGGCGTGATCGGTGCTCGTGTTGCTTACAGCTTAGAGAAATGACGTACTGCAACGCCGCCAACACATGTATTTTTTTATTCGATAGTTTACATCGCCATATATGTAATAGTAAAAAAAAATATTCAACGACAATAAGAAATTAAAAGTTCTTAAAAAAAAAAAGAAAAGTCACCCGACACGGGGCACCTTAAACGACCTCCATTTTGGCGCGCTTGGTGTGACGTCATAGTTCATAACATTGACGTGAGTTCATAACGGACTAAATCTCAAACACATTGACTTTCAGTCTATCAAAAAGTACTCTGTGACATTGACCTTTATTGTTGTCATAGACTTGTTGTTTTGACTAATGGCATCGCTTTTTAGGGTTCCGTAGCCAAATGGCAAAAACGGAACCCTTATAGATTCGTCATGTCTGTCTGTCTGTCTGTCTGTCTGTCCGTCTGTCTGTCTGTCTGGTCGTCCGTATGTCACAGCCACTTTTCTCCGAAACTATAAGAACTATACTGTTGAAACTTGGTAAGTAGATGTATTCTGTGAACCGCATTAAGATTTTCACATAAAAATAGAAAAAAAAAACAATAAATTTTAGGGTTCCCCATACTTAGCACCGAAACTCAAAAATTTTTTTTTCATCAAACCCATACGTGTGCGGTATCTATGGGTAGGTCTTCAAAAATGATATTGAGGTTTCTAATATCATTTTTTTCTAAACTGAATAGTTTGCGCGAGAGACACTTCCAAAGTGGTAAAATGTGTGTCCCCCCCCCTGTAACTTCTAAAATAAGAGAATGATAAAACTAAAAAAAATATATAATGTACATTACCATGTAAACTACCACCGAAAATTGGTTGGAACGAGATCTAGTAAGTAGTTTTTTTTAATACGTCATAAATCGTAAACCGCAATTTACATTCAATCAACTCAAAAATAAAAATAAACATTTAATTTCATAAGCCCGGATGTTACGGAACCCTCGGTGCGCGAGTCCGACTCGCTCTTGCCCGGTTTTAAATACCTATTTAAGATGTTTGAAATAGATTTATTCGTTTAAAAAAAAATCTTGCCCAAAAAGAAATTACAATCATTAATATTGGTGGAGGCATCCTAAAAACATTATTAGACAAAGTGGACCCCTTTGTAACGCGCTGGGTACGTGCACGTGCCATTGTGTGTTGGGCTACGTGACGTAGTTTGTAAAAGTTTACTAACATAGTTTTTAACTCATTGTTACTAATATATAGATTATGTGTAGTCCGAAATAAAGAATATACAGGGTGATTGGTAGATAAGTGCAAAGCTTAGATTAAAAAATGTCCAGATTCCGTGTTCGAAACAAAACGCAACGTTTTAAGTGAAGCCACTTTTTTATAAATGTGTGAGTGAGCGCCACGGTCGGGAGTGTATTACGTATCGTAATTGCGTTTGTGTGCAATGTGCGTGTAATACCAGTGGCAGAGATTTACCCTTAAACGTGGGAGATTTTCAGTATTTTACGTTTAGCGTAAAATATATCATCAACAGTAATGACATGGTTTTTTTATTATTACGGTTGTTGAGTTTCAACGTTATTTCTTTAATTTGTGTAATTTGTTATGTGCGAATTTATCAGAAATTATTATGTTAAGACTTTTTGTGATATTTGCTTGTAAGTTAGTTAAATGTTTGTTGTTTTGGTGTACTTAAATAGGTAGTAAGCAGAAATAGCACAAACGGTAACTGTTAAATAGCACAAACTTACAAATAATGGGTAAAAAAAATTATGCCCCTGGCAACACCTAACAAATATGGCGTGACAGTAATGTCAAGTTATACTTTTTGTTTACATAAATTTAGAATGCGGTAACAAAGAAATACAAAGTGAAATTGAATACTTACTTGTGAAATGATATACAGGAAAAGTTTTTAACCAGTGCGCAAATTTTTTTTGGTGGCTCAGTGTAAGCAATAGAACACATTTCCATTTTTAGTTTATGACTTTTTTTTTTTCATTTTTCCACTTTGTCCCAATTTGAAATAAGCAAGACATGGATATAATTTAATAGTAATACTATGAATGAGCATGAATGAAAACGCGAAGGCCGCCCGCCGGCCGCTGGACCACGCGAGACGCGAGACGGGGGTGCGGGGGCATGCGGCGCGGCGCCGGCGTTTGATAAACAAAACGCATGCACATGCAGTACGTCACTTGCGGAAGCGGAGGTCGGATGTCCCTTCGCCGTCCCATGCGCGCGTGCCGCGTACTAGACTAGCGTAGTGACAATGTCTCATTTTACTCACCGCGAGTATTATGAAATGGTGCGAGTGTATTTGTTAAGCAATGAAAATTTACGAGCAGCACGAAGAAGATACGAAAGGGAGAGCGTACCTCGTATGCGAGCCCAAAGGATCCTCAATCCCATGGTCCCTAATGAGAGGACAATTTTAGCAGCAAACCAAGGTGTATGAAACAAGTGAAAGAGCCTAGATGACTTGAAAGAAAAAATAATTAACGCTTTCAATGAAGTAAAAAGTGGTGTCCTAAACAAACTAAATGCTTACTTATTTAAACGTGCACGTTTATGCCTTGAATTTGGAGGAGGTCACTTCGAACAATACCTAAAATTATTGTGATTAATAAAATGTAGAGGTAAGAAATTATAAACAATCTTAGTGTCTTAGGTTCTCTTTGATTAGACATTGACGCAAATTGTATCATGTCGTACCTATCATACCTAAATGTTTTATTTTGAATGGACTAAAACGTATTACTTTCTTACTTATTATGATTTATTTTCTGCATTTTGATGGTCCTAAGCCCATGAAAGTATGAAGAATTACGTTTACAAATAACTTTACACAGTCTAAACTTAAAAAATTGTAGCGCTAAACTGGGGTCAATAATCCGCGAGCGCGCGTGAGTACTTCTGATAGCAGCTGGCGCGTCAGGCGACCGGTCGACGCGCGGCGTGAATCGGGCGACCGGTCGACGGACTGGCAAGCGACGTCCATAAAATAAATTTCTGAGTAAACAAGTCTCGTAAGCGTTAACTTAATTTTTTACTATTGAAACATATCAAAACAAAAAATACGTGTTTATTAAAATATATTCAAGTTTATTATGTCAAAATTTGCGCACTGGATAAAAACTTTTCCTGTATAGTGGCACATTCCTTTTTTCTAGTGTAAGTTTGTAAGTTTGTATGTAGGGGGTAATCTCCGGAAGTAATGAACCACTTTTAAAAATTATTTCACTGGTAGAAAGCTACATTATTCGTGAGTGCTATAGGCTATAAATTATAAAGATATCATGCATATTAGCCGAACTATCTCAAGTTTTGTCTAGCCAGGCGGAAAAAAATAGCTCTTACAACAGAGTTATTTGCATGCGCTGCCTTAACAGTTGTATGTAATTGAAAACAATGTATGGCAACCTGGTCCGCTTTGAATAGTTCTACAAAAAAGTCCGCGACACCATATTTCTATCTTTTATATTTTAGCAGATATAGTAGCTTTTATGTGTTAAAAAAAGTAGTTTTCGACGTACTTACCTTTGGACGATTTTTTAAACAACAAAATATTAAAGCTTATCGAAAAAAATATTATTTTGATCACAAGAACATCATAGAGATACGATATGCCCAAAACAGTATGTCAATTGGTTAAATAGTTTCGAAGATATTATAAAATTAGTAAATCACAAAATGCCGCCGTCCATTCACGAACCGCATTAGAACATGCTTTGTACGGACGTTTTATCCATTTACCCATAGATGGCGTTGTGCAATTACGTCATTTTTCTGAATCGCGGTGTTCAGATTTTCTGAGGATTAATGACCCCCTCCAGTTATTATTTAACTTTCGTCGTTAGGTAGGTGTGTTGTACGCGGTTGGTTGGATGGGTAATTCGCACTTCGTCCCATTCGCACTTTTGGTCTTTAAAATTGTTTTGGTTGTTGGTCTTAGAATAGGCGTGACGACAGTATCAAATAATCAAAAATTTAATGATGTTAGGGGAAAATACATATTAAGGCCAGGATATTCTAGCGCAGTAGGCATTTAGCGTTACCTCCCTCCGCGCGTGGCAAGTTCCGCGAACGCGCAATTCGAATGAACTCGCTGACCCCGCTGCTGCCACGGTAATTTCATCTAACAGTATTGTGACTCGGCCCTATTCTTGAAATATAGGGCTGCTCGCCTACAGTATTTTAATTTCATCATCCTACTTTAGTTTCTTTCTAGTTTTGTGATTGTAAATATTATATTTTTTTAATATTATGTATAAAATTTATGTTAAAATATTTCTGGTGTTTAGTTTTTAGGGAAATATAAATATAGCAACATAATTAATTTTATTACCTACCAAAAATTTTCTTTTTAGGGCTCTGTCACAGCTGGACATGTCAAGAACTACTAATGCATTAACTTGAAATTTGGAATAGTTTTAGATGACGTTTGCTCAACTATTTTGCAAATAAGAAAGAAATAAAAATATATGTACGTTTTTTGCAACAGGGCCTGAAAGGAAGTCTGAAGAATTCGAAGTGGGGTTACTAGAGCACGTGGGGTATCATATGAAAGAAAACAGTTTGCACATTCTCAAACATTTATTCTTTTTTTTGGGCCGCATTGTTTTCGACTTTTGATGTAAAATGCAAAAAAAAACCCTTTCCCGCCCTTATCTCCGAAGTTTGCAAACAGAAAAATTTGAAATTATTTTATGTGATAGAAGTTTATGTAAAGATTACAGGAAAAATAAAACGAAGTCTCTAAATAGCACACTTGTTCAGAAATCATCAATAAAAGTTATATTAGTTTCACTATCGGTCAAGAGATGGCGCTGACATAAAACTGCAATATTATACACCGCAGTGCACAATGTTAAAATTCTCTGATGAATATAGGCCTCGTCGATGAAAATTTAAAAACATGATGGTACGGAACCCTCGTTGCGCGAGTCCGCAGTCCGGTGCGCAGTTTTTTAATTGCTACCTAATCTTTTCTTTCATGACTGTTATATCGCTTCCGCACTACCCTTATGAATGATCCGTTTTGTCGAATTTTTGTCTGATAATAAACTACTGAAGGGATTTTGATGGAAGTTTCGATATTCTGTAGCTTTGGTTTTCATCCATCACATAGGGTATGTTTAATAACTAATTTATAGTCCACGCGTACGAAGTCGCGGGCATAAGCTAGTTATTTATTATTAGTTATATACTTTGGACTAAATAAATTCTGATAAAACTCATTACAATACAATGCACAGGATAATAAATTCTTTATTAGAAATAATAAATACTAAAATACTGCTCTGTCAAAGACGTACCGAGATCAAATAATACACAAAATGTTAGTTAGGTATTCATCCAAATTTATTTTATCCCCTTCAAAGTATGATCCTTCAGAAACGACACACGTACACCAACGAATAACCAAATCATAAAAACATTTTTTAAACGCTTTTTCCGGAATTGAGCTTAGTTTACGCCGCGAATTCTCCTTCGTTCGCTAAAATTCGTTCACAGTGATGGCCTTGTGCGAAGGCGCAATATCGTAGTGCAAGATCCAACAATTTTCTTTCCACAAATCTGGCCTTTTTTTCGAATTTACTCTCTCAAAAGCCGCATATCGCTCAAATAATATATTTTATTTAACGTTTGACCTTCCGGTATGAATTCCGAGTGTACAATACCGCGATAGTCAAAGAAAACAGTCAACATGACTGACTTTTGATCGACTTTGGCCGTGGCGTGGTTTTTTCGGTTTCAGTTCAGTTGGAAGGCGCCACTCCGAAGCTTGTTGACTAGTTTGCATGTCAAACTCGTCTCGTCACCAGTAACAATGCGTTTCATGAATGTTGGGTCGGAGTTGACTCGTTCTAGTATGTCTTCAGCGACTCATAAGCGATTGAGTTTTTGGATCACGTTCTCCAGCTCCATCTCCACTGGTGCTTTCCGTTGCTTCAGAGTGTCTGAAAGATAGATCAATGCTAAAAAAAAAACCTACTATAGACGCATTCGCAAGCTTACCTATCCTATTACTAAGTTTTATAAGTAATTAGGTAGGTACCTATGTAATGTATATTATAATAAAAAGATCATCTATAAATTGAGCCATCGTGAGAGGCCTGGCAGATGTGGAACATCGAAATTATTTTAGACGAGCTTGCCCCGCTGTTTTTTACCCGCGTAATTCAATTTCCCGCAGGAAGTCAGTCAGTAAGTCGGTAAGTCAGTCGGTAAGTCGATCGGTAAGTCGAGTAGTAAGTCAGTCGTTAAATCAGGAGGTAACAAATATCTACGTACACTCTACTATCAACAACATCAACAACCTTGCATTATTATTATAATTTATAGAATAGATACAGTAGGCACGGTAATATTATCTATACAGTATACTATTTTCATACAAACGGTCGGAACGCGAGTTATACCTACGCGCCTAGAGTCCGGTTTACACTCGGTAAACAAACAGTCTCGAATGCTACGCAGTGATGAACGGACGCCGGACGGTGTGATCGTTTTGTAAGCAGTAAGCGTGCTATTTGTGACAAATATTCATTGAAATAATTAATACAAGTACTTACTTAATAATATGGTAAAGAGCAATTATAGACTATATTGTGCTGTTTTTGGTTGCTTGAATTCGTCAATAAGTTTTTTTAAAAATTAAATCTACTAATAAAAAAAAAACAAAAATATGTATTGTTTTTGAACTCTTCCTATTTCATTCACAACGAATTTCATATTTTTAAATAAAAAATATAATATTTTACCTATACAATCACAAAACTAGAATGAAGCTGGCAGGTTGATGAAATTAAAATACTGTAGGCGGGCAGCCCTATTGCGTGTTTACGCGCGGCTGTAGGTCTGTAATTATTTCTAGAAGAGGGCCGAGTCACAATACTGTATAGATAATAGTGTGTACATGTCTGTCGCTCACGTAGTAGTAGCTATTGCGCCTGAGCGAGAAGCAAATACTGCCGTCGCGTCGGTCGTCATTCTAAATCCCATTCTCTAACTAAAAAAATCGAGTTGTAGATTATGTAGTTACTGTTCGCCTGTGCATTTTTAGGGTTCCGTTGCCGTATGTCATAGCCACTTTTTTCCGAAACTATAAGAACTATACTGTTTAAACTTGGTAAGTAGATGTATTCTGTGAACCGCATTAAGATTTTCACACAAAAATAGAAAAAAAAACAATAAATTTTGGGGGATCCCCATACTTAGAACTGAAACTCAATTTTTTTTTTTTCATCAAATTCATACGTGTATCTATGGATAGGTCTTCAAAAATGATATTGAGGTTTCTAATATATTTTTTTCTAAACTGAATAGTTTGCGCGAGAGACACTTCCAAAGTGTAAAATGTCCCCCCCCCCTGTAACTTCTAAAATAAGAAAATGATAAAACTAAAAAAATATATGATGTTAAGTTCCACCGAAAATTGGTTTGACGAGATCTACTAAGTAGTTTTTTTTAATACGTCATAAATCGTAAACCGCAATTTACCTTTCATTCAATCAACTCAAATATAAAAATATAAAAAAACATTTAATTTCATAAACATAAACCTTACGCATAAACCCGGATGTTACGGAACCCTCGGTACGCGAGTCCGACTCGCTCTTGCCCGGTTTTTTTTTAAATACGCCTTTAGATCTTGGTATCGATGAACTGCAAAGATAAAAAGTTTTATTAGCAAAAATTATCTTTGTTGTAGTTGTGCTACTGTGTTGTCTATAAACTGAAATATTAAAAACTAAAATATCAACTAGTTTATATTTACTTTGATATTACTATACTTAATTTTATTGTAAATTTATGGTACGCCAGCACATTAAGCTACTACAATCTGTCAAATTTCTTTAATAGATTTTCAACTTTAACGCTAAAGCATAAGGTTCAAAGTTGATTGGAAAAATTTGACAGTTTCTGATATCTTGATGTGCTGGCGTCTGTACCTACCTGCTACTGCTAGTACTGTGACGAAAGCAAGTAGGTACCTAATTACATAAACAACTACAATATTGTTCTGTCCCGTCGACTTTTACAAATAGGTAAGTAGTCATAAATACGTAGAAAAATAATAATCAAACTTACTTTATTTTTTTTAAGCTCCCGCAGTTCAATGCTGGACATTTTTTCTTCCTTCTGTTTTTATTCCCCATAATTTAATCTTAATTATCACTATATAATATACCTACTACAACATAAACTAATCATCATCTGCCTAGCCTTTTCCCAACTATGTTGGGGTCGGCTTCCAGTCTAACCGGATGCAGCTGAATACCAGTATTTTACATGGAGCGACTGCCTATCTGCCCTCCACAACCCAGTTACTGGGTAATACGATACCCCTTGGTAAGACTGGTTGTCAGACTTTCGGGCTTCTGACTACCCGTAACGACTGTCAAAGATCCACAAATGACAGCCGGGACCAACGGCTTAACGTGCTTTCCGAGGCACGGAGGGGTCTCGGTACGTAAAGATGGTCACCCATCCACAGACCAACCGCGGCAAGCGTAGCTTAACCTGATCGATCGACCTGTGCGGCTGTTATTATTTAGCCACGGGCCCCTCAACAACATAAACTAATGTCTAGTTTAATTATTAATACTAGAACCTACAACAATATTTACAGACTGATTTTTAAAACGAATACACAAACACGGTAAATAACAATACTGCATTATATTTCAGTCTGTGAACGTATATTTCGATCGATTAGCGGGGGAACGCAGCGAGCCAGGAAAAGCGACACAGGTCCTACCTCGGTGACGCCTGGCAGGCTACTGAAGCGATGAGCGCGGGCCGCCATGTTATATTATATCTTGTTAAAACAATACAATTCTGTTTTGAGAAAAATTACCCGTAGAATTTTCTTCTATACATCATTGCCTATTTTTTGACATATTTTTTGTGAGTAAAAGTTTGATCTACTTCAAGTAAAACTTGAAAACCGATCAAAAACTTCCTTGTTTTCGATTTGTTTGCGATTTATTATGATCGAGTGAAGTTGTAAATATCGTGTTTTGAACCGTAGAATAATCAAGAGTGTTAATTGAACTGCAACATATATTTTTTTCAGATTAAAACAAAGAATATTTGATTGTTTAATGTTGAATCAAAAATAGGTCAATTTTGAGAGTCCTGGCCTTAAAAGGATTTAAAACAGTGATTTAGTTTAATTTAAAAACTTGAGATTAATCGGATTTTCACAAAAATAAAAGATTAAAATACTGCAGTCGGCCATTTTGACTGAAACACCAATCACAGCGCATGACGTCACGGGTATGTAAACATCACTGTGGTTCACAGAGTACACTATAGATAGTATGCTGACAACATTTGATTTTTACCTAGGCGTGACATCAGATCCGACGCCATGACACTGTGAGCTGTTTTCGCGCCCTATTGAAAAAATATTAGAAAAATGGCTTCAAACTTCGTTAAACTTTAGTTTATTACCGAAATATAGGTGTTTTCGTAAATAGTAAATGTGTACGTACATTACGGACGAGGATTTGAAAATCATTCGTCTTGCCTATTGTTTTGGTTGCTCGGTTTCTTAAAACGCAAACACTACTTCGTTCTCATTCTTTGAGTTCGAAGCTGTGCCAGCTGTGGTATTTCTGTTTTTGGGATATCGGACAGTTTCAGCGATTGTTTGTCATGCCTAAAAGGAAATCACAACTTTCCCGTCAGGCATCCCAGACAAGAGCAGCTCGAGTACGCCGTACGGAAGAGTCTGCTCTTGAAAATCATCAGCGCCTCTCGAGGAATAGAGAAAATATTTCGCAAGCACGCCCTGGGGAATCTAGCTCCTAGCGTTCACAGCGGCTTGCTAACCAAAGCTGGAGAACATCGCAGGTCCGTGCTCGGGAATCTAGCGCTGAACGTGCGCAGCGTCTTTCTGATTTAAGGCAGCATGTCTCTGCAACAAGGGATAGGGAGTCTAGCGCTGAGCGCTCGCAGCGGCTCGCTAGCCAAAGCTCGAGAACATCGCAGGCCCGTGCACTCACAAGTTAAAATGTTTACCGCCCGACGAAGTGGGCGTGGGTCAGCTAGTTATATATAAATGTATACAAAATATTGTAAAATGTTTTAAAAGAGTAACGGTAACATTCTTCTCCATACGAAACTACCTTTTGGAAAGGGCGAAGAATAAATTCTATTTTGTTGGAATTCTGTTTAATTGGTTGTTGGTTCAAAAGTGCCTTTTATGTGCCTATTTGAAATAAATGCTTTGAATTTGACCTTGAAATTCGAGTAAAAATCAAATAAGAGAAAATCTCACCTCCATCCAACCGTCACAATGCCGTTACATACGACCCGACCGTTATTAATCCATCATAGCACCCGACCTTACACCGACTACGTCACATGTGCCGAAATGTGACGTGTGTAACACCCTTACACGAGGCTTGCATAATCAGTCCATTAAATACAGATTTAGTACTAATACCTCGGAAAAAGGTACCGTAGTTAAAC
Source organism: Mesoligia furuncula (assembly GCA_916614155.1). NCBI lineage: Eukaryota > Metazoa > Arthropoda > Insecta > Lepidoptera > Noctuidae > Mesoligia > Mesoligia furuncula. The sequence goes on along the minus strand of OU744815.1, from coordinate 14,705,966 downwards.
TAGGTGAACTAAGTATTCAATTGTTTGAAATGTGCCTGAAGTTTCAAATCAAAATATTTTATATCACATATAAAATATTTTGTAAATAATATAACCTACATGGGTATATTTATAAATAATATAACCTACATGGGCACTTATGAAACGTCAGAAGCTAGGTGCACGGTTCCAATTGGTCGTTTCCTATGGAGAAGAGCCAGCAAGAAACTTCACGCTTTCAAAAGACAAAGGTCTTTTTTTTTTGGGTGAGACATCATCAAATGACTCCTCCCGCTCTGGGCGGAGCGGAGGGAGTGTCAGACTCTTACTGACTAAAACCCACCCGTGTTCCTTCCTTAGCCCTTTATGTTCCGGGCCAGGACCCTTTCGGACAATCCCGCTGACCCGGCAGACTTCGGCCCTAAGGGGCCCCTTCCTCGATGCTGACATCTCTTTGAGGCGCGCGTGGAACACGTACGCCGTCTGGCATGGGCCTGGTCCTGATCGGACGGTGAACTACCCATTTTTTTTTTTGTGCTGATGGGAAATCATCAAATGACTCCTCCCGCTCTGGGTGGAGCGGAAGGGAGTGTTAGACTCTTACTGACTAAAACCCACCCGTGTTCCTTCCTTAGCCCTTTATGTTCCGGGCCAGCGGTAACCCTTTCGGACAATCCGGCTGACCCGGCAGGGTGAACTACCCATTACTCTCCGTCCGCAAGCCCGCGCCTACGGTGGCCGGGAGTCGTCCCGTGGCTAAGATAAAGATCTTTGCAAATGATTTAGGTTGCCTAGGTTTTTGTGTCGAGTAACATGATCAACCTATAACGTTCCCACTGTTGGGACTCTGGCATCCTCTCTGCGAGAGGGAGTGGGCCGTAACCCAACACGCGGGCCCAGTGCGGGTTAGTGGATGTCGCATGTCTGAATAATTGGTTCTAAGAGTTATGGGTTTCCAAACAACGTTTACATGCCTACTTATTGTGCAAAATGAAGAAGCGTTACACAAGATTAGAAGAGCAACACTCTTGAAGTGCAAAGTTGAAAGTGTGAAGTTTTGTGCACTCTTGAAGTTTTATGGTTTTGCTAGCTAAATCTAAGCATCTATGACGCAAGCCAACAAATATAACCTTCAACCATCATCATCATAATCATCCCATATACTTTTCCTAAGGCTGCGGACACGAAGTCAGCGGTCGCGGCGCGGCGTCGGCGGCGGCGCGGGGAGCGGCGCGTTTCAATGCATAGATTTCTAAGGAGCTGGCCTCGCGGCGCGGGGAGCGGCGTACGAGCGATGCGCACCAATCTAGCGGTGCCCGCGCGTCTGTAGAACTCGCTTCCCGCGGGAACGCGGTTCCCTGGAACTACCAGTCGGATTTGAAAAATTATTCGTGCATTTTATAGCCCAATTCTTGAGGAAGGTAATGGGCTACTTAACACAGGCTAGGAGCACAGAAAAAAGAAAAAAAAAGTAGAAAGAACGCTACGTGAAAATTAAACACGAAATACACGGTTTAAAACCAGTCTACAAACCAAGGTGACCTTGAAATTTTTGTTGTTGCGAGATGCCTGCTACATGGTTTCTTCTGCCACTGGTTTGCAACGCAGGCCTTTCTACCAAGGACGTTTAAAGGTCATACGAAATTGGTTTCAAACCACTGTCTACACTGTTTTAAACTTGGGTTTGAAATCACCGTTTTAAACCGTTTATTTCGTGCTTTACGTGCAGTGCGAGCAGCGTTGCGATGCCACTCGATGGATAGAGGGCCGAAATTTCACGCGAACGAATTCGCGGATAGAAGTTAGTGTCATGTAAAATGTAAATAGATACTTTACGGCCTGTATCGCTTCGATGTACCCAGCTGATATTTATTGCATCATTACTGTATTGGATTTACATAGTCCGTTTTATGTTCGCTTGGACAGAACTCCGGTTTTATTTTTATTTGTGTACTGTGTGACGCGACTTTTGTTAACGGTTTCTGAAACCCTAATCAGAAAGCCAAATCCCGTAATAAAAAAAAAATCTAAATCTAGTCGAAATCTCATGTTAGCGTCAATCAACGTACGCCCGGGTGTCACCATTGCCAGGATCGCCCAGAGGACACGGTGGAGCACACGGTGGAGGTCTGCCCCGCTTGGGCGGAGCACCGCCGTGTCCTCGTAGAGGCGATCGGCAGCGACGGCGACCTCTCGCGTCCGGCCCTGGTGCAAGCCATGGTCCGGGGCGAGAGGGAGTGGGAGGCACTCACCTCCTTCTGCGAAGCAGTCATGCTAGCGAAGGAGGTGACGGTTCAGGGAGAGAGCCTCCCGTCTCAGCCGCCGCGGGGGACGCCCCAGGCGTCGCGAGCCGCGTGACGACTCCCGGCCACCGTAGGCGCGGGCCTGCTGGCGGAGAGTAATGGGTAGCTCACCGTCCGATCAGGACCAGGCCCGTGCCGGACGGCGCGTACGTGTTCCACGCGCGCCTCAAAGAGATGTCAGCATAGAGGAGGGGCCCCTTAGGGACGAAGCCTGCCGGGTCAGCGGAATTGTCCGAAAGGGTTGCCGCTGGCCCGGAACATAAAGGGCAAAGGAAGGAACACGGGTGGGTTTTAGTCAGTAAGAGTCTGACACTCCCTTCCGCTCCACCCAGAACTGGAGGAGTCATTTGATGATTTCCTATCCGCAAAAAAAAAAACAGCTTCAATCAACGTCAAAAACTTGTCAAAAATGTAGGGAAATTAGAGGTATTTTTGACAGATTGAGAATTAGATCAGAATTTGGGCGTTCTTAAAATTGCAAGAATGACCTCTCAGGTGTTTGATCAGTAGTTACACACATAGCATCACGGTTTCTTTTCCCAAAGGATTGGGCATAGTTGTATCTACCTATAGTTAATAGAAAACAAACAGCTAATTTATTAGGGTTCCGTACCCAAAGGGTAAACACGGGACCCTATTACTAAGACTTCGCTGTCTGTCCGTCCTGTATGTCACCAGGCTGTATCTCAAGAAGAAGAACAAGAGCTAGACAGTTGAAATTTTCACAAATTATGTATTTCTGTTGCCGCTATAACAACAAATACTAAAAACAAAATAAAATGAATATTTAAGGGGGGGGGGGGGGGGCTCCCATACAACAAACGTGTTTTTTCGGCGTTTTCGCCTTGTGGTACGGAACCCTTCGTGTGCGAGTCCGAATCGCACTTGGCCAGTTTTTAAATTAAATTTCAGTCTAGAACATCCATCGGTTTCTTAGTAAACTTCAACTATATCCGACGCTACTGTATAGTTATCTCCTTTGTTGACTGTACATCATCTGCCTAGCCTTTTGCCAACTATGTTGGGGTCGACTTCCAGTCTAACCGGATGCAGCTGAATACCAGTATTTTATATGGAGCGACTGCCTATCTGACCTCCACAACCCAGTTACTGGGTAATACGATACCCCTTGGTAAGACTGGTTATCAGACTTTCGGGCTTCTGACTACGCGTAACGACTGTCAAAGATCCACTAATGACAACCGGGACCAATGGCTTAACGTGCTTTCCGAGGCACGAAGGGGTCTCGGCATACCGAGACCCCTAAATAACCTAAATAACTAAATAACCTAAATAACCTAACTGTGAATGGGTGACCATCTTTCTTTACATATAAAGAAAGATGGTCACCCATTCACAGTTAGGTTATTTCTCGGCCTGTCTCGACTCACAGGCCCGGTGGCTCATAATAATTCATGTTTATAGTCTTCATAGCGTAACTCACTTTAATAAAGTGGTTGCGGCTATTAAATTATACGATTGAGGGATTCAAATTGTTAAACTGGAGGTAGTTGAATGACATGATTTTATTTGTCACTTACGAATATAAATTCTTAGATATGTACATAAATACATTACATCACGCCTGCAATCCCCGAAGGTGTACGCAGAGGTGTTGTACAGACGTCAGCACATCAAGCTACTGCATTCTTTAATAGATTTTTAACTTTATCGCTAAAGCATAAGGTTCAAAGTTGATTGGGAAAATTTGACAGTTTCGGGTAGCTTGATATGCTGGCGTATATACATCCACATTTCGCCAGTTATGTTTAAGTCCCATGTAAAAGGGGGTGACCCTATTGCCACCAACCGGGCACAAATCCAGACTCCGGGCTGTTACTGAGAAATTCCAGACGGAAAAACCTAATAACACTCTGCCCGAAAGTTTGTTTGTTTTTGCTTTGCCTAAATCTGCTTTGTGTAATATACAGTACTAGCGTCCGCCCGCGGCTTCCCCCGCGAGGTATGTCGATAAAAACTATCCTATGTCCTTCCCCGGGATGCAATCTATCTCTCTGCCAAATTTTATCGAAATCCGTTCAGTGGCTTAGGCGTGAAAAGGTAACATATTGACAAAGAGACAGAGTTACCTACTTTCGTATTTATAATATTAGTAAGTGTGGATTGTATTTCGTGCAACAAATATCTCGTAACAAAATACTTTTCCCAAAAGCGGCTACATACTTTAAATGTTTAACCTCTCCCAGAAAGTCAATAACTTTTTCTTCATTTCTCCATAGGAATTTAAAATTTGAAAAGAGCTAACGATTTAACAAAATTCTTGACAGTTCAAAACTTTCTGTAAATGTTAAACCAGCCAGGGGTCATAAAAATGTTAGATTGGTTCAGGTCAGGGGTCAGGTAGGTATATAACCTTTTGTTACCACTGCCCACAGATACGTCTAAGTTCAAAGAAACTACCCGGTAACATGGCTATTGGTTGATGTAAGCCTACTGGCAGAAGGTAGGTATCGTGAGATGAATCTATTTCTGATGGTAAAGCGTTGGTGTGCTGTGATCTGGCCATTAAGTCAGCGGTGTAGAATAGAATCCATACTAATATTATAAATGCGAAAGTGTGTCTGTCTGTTACCTCTTCACGCTTAAACTGCTAAACCGATTTAGATCAAATTTGGTATAGAGATAGTTTGAGTCCCGGGAAAGGACATAAGATAGTTTTTATCCCGATATTCCCACGGGATCGACAGTTACGTGGGTAAAACCGCGGGGCACTGCTAGTAATATTACAAATGCGAAAGTGTGTCTATTAGTTACATCTTCACGGTTAAACCGATTTAGATGAAATTTGGATAGATAAAGTTTAAGTCCCGGAAAAGGACATGGATAGTTTTCATCCCGATATTCCCACCTTTACCTAGGATCAAACTATAAGGTGAAATGTACTTTTGTATTATGAGCATTTCTGAAGTTGTTTAAAAAGGTATAATATGCATACGGTTCAATAGAACTCAAAGTTACGTTAGAAGACCGACCGATGAATGCCGCTTGTTCATTTGAATTGCCGTCGGCACAAACCGGAAAATATACCTTTACCTATGAATAAAAAGCCTATAAAAGTATTATAGAGGTATGAGGAACTGGGTGTAAAGTTCACTCATCCTCCATAGAAAAGGGAGGAGCCTCCGACCAGATGGTTATCGTATCTATCTGGTGGGCTACTGCCCGACGACTGTAACAGTCGGACTGTTGTCGAGACGTTGTATAAATGTTAGTCGCGCCGTAAACTCTGCTTGCGAGATGCAGGATTTTCCGTGACGTCAGTATGATGTGTAGTTCGTATGTGGCGATGTAGATGCCGCCACAGTATTACGACAATAATCGTAGTCTGCCACATAGTATGTGAGTAAGAGCATTGTAAAATTAACAATACTTTTTATTATTATATAATTTTACCGACTTCAAAAAAAGGAGGTTCTCAATTCGACACGTATGTATGTAATATTATTGGAACTGCATTATATTCTTAAATGACAATCTAAGGGCTTCAAAACAAATATACAAAATTTTATAGATGTATGTATGTATGTTAAAACTAAAATACAGATCCCAAGACACCGACTTTCGAAATTAAAGTTATTTCATAATTTTGAGTTAATTTCTTATTGAAGTCGATTTAATTTTTTTTTAAATCTTTTGTTTGATTAGGGAGTTTCTTAATCGCAATGCGCATGACAGTCCTATCGTACCCTAATCAGATACATAATACATACGTCAAATATGGCGTAGCTACCAGCCGTATCAAATATACGTATGAGTGCAATTTATTTGTTTTATATAAAACAATACCCTCCTTTTTAGGTTCGCCGCAGTTGGGTAAAATGGGCCCCAACAAATTTTTGATAAAGGACTAACTAGTTAATCATAATAGTTAGTGCATAATCAGCCTGTAATGTTCCCAAAACGAACACGCACTGGGCCCACGTGGTGGATTATGGCCCACTCCCTTGAGAGGGAGTATCATTTGACACAGGCCTCCTCTCGGTGAGCCGAGAGGAGGCCTGTGTCAAATGATAAATGATTTTATTTTTGTAAGTAGATTTGTACAAAGACTTTTACACGTCAATCATGTTTTTTAAAACTAGATGAGGTCGGCGTTTCCTATCTGACTATTCTGAGAACCGAAACAAACTCAGAGGTCACAGTCTCCTTTAAAGTCCAGACATAATCTGGTCAGGTTATATGAATGAAGACCATGTAGATCGATGTCTGAGATAGTCTTTTGAAGGAAAGAACCACACAGATTGAGTGGACCTGTCCAGTCAGTGTACGCATTTGTCAGTAATCGTGCAGATCAACTCAAGACTTAAGAAGCTCAACGATTCGACGAACAATACCAAGGACATTTAGGTAGGCCACATAAATTAAGTTAACAAAGAAAGGACCTTTAGGTAGGCCACATAAATTAAGTTAACAAAGAAAGGACATTTAGGTAGGCCACATAAATTAAGTTAACAAAGAAAGGACATTTAGGTAGGCCACATAAATTAAGTTAACAAAGAAAGGACATTTAGGTAGGCCACATAAATTAAGTTAACAAAGAAAGGACATTTAGGTAGGCCACATAAATTAAGTTAACGAAGAAAGGACATTTAGGTAGGCCACATAAATTAAGTTAACAAAGAAAGGACATTTAGGTAGGCCACATAAATTAAGTTAACAAAGAAAGGACATTTAGGTAGGCCACATAAATTAAGTTAACAAAGAAAGGACATTTAGGTAGGCCACATAAATTAAGTTAACAAAGAAAGGACATTTAGGTAGGCCACATAAATTACTCAAACTGCCAGACCATGAAAAAAAAAACTAACAGAACAAAGAGAATAATAAAATTAATAAAATTACCCACATGGTCTTCACATTCACAAATAACAATAAATAAAATAATATAATATTTTACAAAGTAAGCAAATGTCATTGTCTATAAAAAATAATTAATATCAAAGTGTATATAAAAAAAAAAAACAAAATGCAGAAATTGGAAGCAGCTCAATCCCAAGCCTTTTTGTCCTCAATATAATCTTTAACGGTATAAAAGGCTTTCTGTCCTAACAGTAGGAACATTATAGGCTTATTATGCTAATGTTCCCACAGCTGGAACACAGGTCTCTATGTGAGAGGCAGTGGGCCGAAAGCCACCACGCGGGCCCAATACGGGTTGATAGATGTCACATGTCTTCGAATTTTCGGTTCTAGGACATTCTGGTTTCCTCACGATGTTTTCCTTCACCGTTTTAAGAGCAGTGGTTATGAAATAATGTACGCCATATTAGCGCCTGTCTCGGTTCGAACCCGTGACCTACAACTTGTAAGTCGCAGCCGTTACTACTGGGCCATTATAACTGGAGTGTACTACGTGAGCTCGACAAATGGATGTGCGAATAACACTTGTGCGACAAAACAGTACTGCGACTCACCATAGTTCGAATACGCGCTTGCGCGACACACTGAAGCTCGACATCACGCTAATGCGACATGAAGACACATTAGTATTCATAATCATATGTATATCTGATGAGCTCTTGATACGCTTTACTCCAATGATTTTACCATTATTTCTTCACAATTTCCCGCGGTTCTTATGGCTTCGATAGCAGAGGAACTTATAACGAACAGTAGAAAAGTTAGTTGATCAAGGCTGGACGTGGACGAGTTGTGGCTCTTGTTTCAATGTCTATGATAGACTGTAAGATGGACGCCGCGATACTGTCATAACGCCGCCATCTTGAATTCACTAGATGACAAGATGGCGAATTGTAATGCTGTAATCAAAGCCAAGTCAACCTCCTTTGAATGCATATTGTTTTAATGATGTTGTATAAATCAAGAAATCGAAAGTATATTACGAAATCGGTCAGAAAAAAAATCAGCTGTTCCCTACATTTTGACGAGTCATGCGAACTTAAATGTAGGGAACTGCTGATTTTTTTTCGCGATCGATTTCGTTTATTTTTTGTATATCGTCAGAAAAGGTGATAAGAAGTATGTGGTATAACTTATTGCATATACATATGTGGTTTCCATACTGTATAAGACGTCTCTTTATAATAACTATTACTAGCTGCGCTCCGCGGTTTCACCTGCGTAAATGTCGATCCCGTGACAATATCGGGAAAAAAGTAGTCTATTATGTTAATCCAGGGTGTCAGCTATCTGCATAATATTTTTTCTCGAATTGGTACAGCCTTTTGAGCGTGAAGAAGTAACATATAAACACACACACACACAAACTTTCGCCTTTATCATATTAGTGTGATAATTAAAACAGCCCTTTGTAAAAAGAAAAGTAGTTTTTTTTCTCTTATTGTCTATATTTGCCGGGAACTGCAATTTAATACTAAACAATTTCTCTGTTACTTTAATATTTATAAAGACTAGAAAGTTGGAGGGTCACTTAAAAAACCTTCAATCGTAAGTACAATTTAAATGCTACGAGCGTAGCACTTGCTACGGCGTAGCGGCGTAGCAAGCTCTGTAATAAGTATTTTCAGTTTATTGCGGCAAACCTAACTTTAAAATGTTGTATGTAAACTTATGATTCTTTAGATGGGGATTTTAAGTTATAACACAGAAGGGGTTTGACAAATCCTGAATGATTGAAGATTTTACACCGGGTACACCTCGGCCACGTGGTCTCATAAACTAACCATGTTTATGGACTCTTTACCTGAAACCCTGAACCCATTTTTGGCCTGAGCTATTCTTACTTAAGAGCAAGCGTCTGGGTAGCCTGCAAAATTTAAATTTGATTAAGTTTTTAGGGTTCCGTACTACAAAACGAAAGACGAAACCCTTATAAGATCACTTCGTTGTTCGTATGACTGTCCCTCGGTCAAGACCCTTTTTCTCAGGAATGCGTGCGCGAAAAAAGGAATGCGTCATGAAATTTAGCAAGAAGCAATGTCATGTAGCACAAGTAAAAGAAAAAAACCGAAAACCCTTTTGTAGTTACATTAGAAAAAAATAATTTTAAAACTATTTACATACCTACAAAATTGAACGGTTCAATTCAAAACTCTGTGCGCAAGTCCGACTCGCACTTGGCCGGTTTTTTTGCAATATGCAGGTCAGTGTCAGGTTGTACCTATGTGGAACAAAATATTGGTCCAGCCGTTTGAGCGTGAAGAAGTAACAAACATATAAACACACACACACACTCACACACACACTCACAAACTTTCGCCTTTATAATATTATATTATATATTATATATTGTGATGATTGCGATAATCATTAAAACCATCAATACAACCCTGTAAGTTCTTATAACCCTATTTCTTCTTCTTCGTGTCGCTGGCACAACTGTATTCTAAATCTAGCTTTCCCAAAACCTCGCCACCTCCACGGCGTCGTCGGTGGCAGCGCAGAGATCACTTCTGCATGTTTTGGGACACAGAGGGCAGGACAGGAGGTGGAGCATGGTTTGTGACACAGCTCCGCAATCACACCCCTCCGCCGCTCCGTCAAGGTAGCCCCACTATGCCAGGTTAGACTTGTGTCCGGAGACGGTCCAGAGAATATAACCCTATTGAATGAGTGTTTCACGAAATTACCACATTTTCCACCAGCAAATTACTAGCTTGCTCAGAAATGTTTCCTAATAAGGTAACACGCATATAAAAGTGTACACACGCAATGTTACCGTCTCAGAGAACACTTCTATGAATTCATCATCTGCCTAGCCCAACTATATTGGGGTCGGCTTCCACTCTAACCGGATGCAGCTGAATACCAGTATTTTACATGGAGCGGCCTATCTGACCTCCGCAACCCAGTTACTGGGTAATACCCCTTGGTAATGCTAGTCCTGCTCCACAACTAATTGACTAACACTTGGAAATACTGTTGGAGCTGCTGAAGATTGTAAGACTATCCTTGCATTGTATAAACTCAATTTCCTTTGTATTGTATAATTGCATAGCACAGATTAGCACAGATGTGAGTTCTATGTAATCTATAGCTACCATTTACCGGGTATATATAATAATATATCTTTCATTGACTTGAATATTCCCTGGCGGCTGATAGTGTGTCATGCTCACTCAAATGTCTCGCTGACGGTGGCGTGTACGTTGGATCATTTAGCTCCCTTCAAAGTGGTTGAGCTGAATGGTGCTGATATATACGTCATGTTCGTGAACGGGCGCCGTCAGTTGGGGCTGGTCATCACTTAGCCGCCTGGGCTTATTTTAATTGTTTTAATTTTGGATTGTTGTTTTGTTACTATTTGTTGTATTCTGGACGCTTTTAACGCGGACATATTTTTTATTTTTTACATCGTTCTCACATTATATAATCATAAATTCAAAAGTAATGATGTAACAAATGTTTTTGTAAAATGTAATTTAAAAAGAGTGTCCATGGAGTTTCTTGCCCGTTCTTCTCCATAGGTACCTACGCTTTGGAATGGGCAACTAGCTTCATATTTTCTGACTGACCGACTTCTTGACAATTCAAAAGTGCCTGTTAAAGGTTTAATTGAAATTAATGCTTTGAGTTTGAGTTTGAGTTTGAGTAAGACTGGTTGTCAGACTATCGGGCTTCTAACTACCCGTAACGACTGTTAAAGATCCACGAATGACAACCGGGACCAACGGCTTAACGTGCTTTCCGAGGCACGGAGGGGTCACGGTATGTAAAGATGGTCACCCATCCACAGACCAACCGCGGCAAGCATAGCTTAACCTGATCGATCGACCTGTGCGGCTGTTATTATTTAGCCACGGGCCCCACACACGGGAACACTTCTATGAATTAAACAATAAACAAGTGAATCAGATAATATGTGATTTTCAAGTTAACCATCTGACATACTGAAAGATCTAAGAAAAGGACCATCTCCTAAAATCCTAAACACCCTGCTCCCTTAAGCGGTCGTAAAGATATCTTTATTTAACGTTTACGAACCCCGTCAGAGTTATGACGTAAATGTAGGTCAGGTGTACACAAACGGACTGGATAATTAATGTAGTCTCGTCCGTGTGCAACCGGGCTATCGTGTTGCTTAGTTTGTTGCAGTTTAGGTTATAAGTAGAATTTATGTTTAATTTTAGTTAAATCCATATAAGTAATATTTATTATTTACCCGCTTAAATGTCGATCCCGTGGGAATATCGGGATATAAAGTAGCCTTCATGTTAATCCAGGGTGTCAGCTAACTTCATATTCTTCACGCACAAACTCCTGAACGGATTTGAATGAAATTTGGCACATTGATAGTTTCTAACCAGGGCTAGCACATAGGATACTTTTTATGCCGGTATTCCTACGGGATCGAAATTTATGCGGGTTAAACCGCGGGGCGCTGCTAGTTATAAATATAAATGCGAAAGTAACTCTGTCTGTTTATCTTTTTACGCCTGAACTTTTGAACGAATTTCGATGACATTTGGCCAAACGTTAGTGTAGCGGTATCTACAACGCCACATGTGAACAACGCGTCATTGACGTCACGCAAAATCCTGCATCGCGCAAGCATAGTTTACCGCGCAACTAGCATAGATATAACGGCCCGACATGAATCGTTGGGCAGTTGCCCGCCAGACACAACACCCGTCTAGTCGGAGGATCCTCCCTTTTCTTTGGATCATGAGTGAACTTTACACCCTGTTCCTCATATCATTCCTCACCTTGAAAACAAAAGTGGCGTTATACAAAAATTATCATTTTTCAGTATTACCATTTATTTTGGTCAATATCTTAGCAAATAACTGGGATAAAAGAATGCAATTAATTTCATTTATCAGTTTGACTATCTTATTTAAGTTATGTACTAAAAACAAGCCAGTAAATTATGAAGTCATCGTTGTAACTGAATATTGCTATCTTCGGTGTAGTGCCACTTTTGTTTCGGTATAGTGCCACTTTTGTTTTCAAGGTGCGTATTAGCATAAACCACATCATGGTCTCAAGACCTGGGTGAGACTTTTTATCCCGGTATTACGATCCTGTGGGATAACTTTCGACCTCTACGCGGACGATGCCGCGGTCATTAAAGAGTACATTTATTAACTTCATTAACAGCTCAGAGGCAAAACTTGAACTCATTAAAAGTGTGGAATGAAGTTGGCAACACTGTAGGATATAAATTAGTTTTCTTTAGTTGTTGCATTGCTCGTTACTTGCCACGGGTTATAGTTGATGCTTAAGTCTAAATATATAAAACTCAAAGGTGACTGACTGACTGACTGACATAGTGATCTATCAACGCACAGCCCAAACCACTAGAGGGATCGGGCTGAAATTTGGCATGCATGTAGATGTTATGACGTAGGCATCCGCTAAGAAAGGATTTTGATAAATTCTACCCCCAAGGGGAGAAAAAAGGGGATGAAAGTTTGTATGAAACTTTGTCAATTTTAAACCGATCGGGCTGAGACTTCGCATGCATATAGCTACTATGACGTAGGCATCTCCTAAGAAAGGATTTTGATAAATTCAACCCCCATGGGGATAAAATAAGGGATGATGGAGGATGTAAATGTATTAGTTTTTTTTAATAATACTTAACGCGAGCGAAGCCGCGGGCAAAAGCTAGTAATTAATATAAGGGAAATATTTAACTGATCCTCCTAAAAACTTATTGACCTTCTAATGATGCACATTTTTTTGAATAATTGAGCCTCTTTTTAATTTTCTGGACTTTTTTCACAGTTGGTCACCGTAACTAAGCTAGGGCACGCCGACCAAACGGGTTTGGTTGGGTTGGAACTGTGACCAACCACGCGGGAGCCGAATTGGTCGCAGTAACTAAGGTAGAGCACCCCAACCAAAAGCGTTAGATTAGGTTAGAACTCTGAATGGCAGGCGGCGGGGCTAATGACCTGACCAATCGCAAGGGGACCAAGGGTGCCCAGACACGGGGTAGTCTGGCACCCATGTGCTGGTTTGGTCCCTGGGGTGGTCACGGCGTCCTATGTGTTCTGGTGCGCCGGTGATGGGGAGTACTCCCCAGAGGAGGGTCCGGTGACGGACAGCCGCGGCGGGTTCACGGATGAGTGCTAACGCGTGCCAGTGTTCCCGCCGTAAGCGACAGAGGAGGACACCGTGGAGTTTTAGTGGGTTAGTTTATGTGGAAACATAACTGCACTATCTCCCCATGGTAGTGCAGAATGCATGAGCAGCCTACTTGTTGCCATTATTGATATCGAGCAAAAAAGGGCAAAAAAATCGCGTTTGTTGTAAAGCCCCACTAAAAATATTTATTTTATTTTGTTTTTAGTATTTGTTGTTATAGCGGCAACAGAAATACATAATTTGTGAAAATTTCAACTGTCTAGCTATCGTGGTTCTTGAGATACAGCCTGGTGACAGACAGACGGACAGACGGACAGACAGCGAAGTCTTAGTAATAGGGTCCCGGTTTTACCCTTTGGGTACGGAACCCTAAAAAAGGTTAGAACTCTGAGGAACTAGGCCAGTCAGGCGCTTTACTTTGTGTAAATTATTTCATCACCACTGCTCTCAAAACGGTATAGGAAAACATCGTGAGGAAACCGGCATGTCCTAGAACAAATAACTCGAAGACATGTGACATCAACAACCCGAACTGGGCCCGCGTGGTGGATTACGGCCCACTCCCCTCACAGAGAGGAGGCCTGTGTCCCAGCAGTGGGAACGTTATAAGTTGATTATGTTAATGTCTATAAATACCATTCGCCTAAATTGCCCTGGAAGGCCAGTTCATTCACTTAAAACGAATAGCCTTAATTACCAAATTAGCCGAAAAAACATCTACAAATCTAGTTCAACACTAACAGAACAATGTGAAACATGAACTAATGAACCTAAAACACGAGTACTCTCATAAAATTGTTTACACACATCGTGTCCATAAAGAGGACTGCCCAATAACTATAATTCCCTATCGGTTCATAGAAGTACTTTCTAGTGACGTCATAAGGCCGAGCCCTGTTATTGTCTATTTGGTACAATTAAGTAATTAGACGATGTGTGTTTGAGTGTGTCGGGAGTATGATGAGAATGGAGGGTGCAGTTGCAGCAAGTGGTTGATTGATTGACTGAGATTGAGTCACTGAGATTGGTCGCAAGCGCTACTGCTAAGCATGAGGTCCTGAGTTGAATTCCCAGGTTGGGCAAAGTGTTATTGGATTTTTCCGTCAGGAATAGCTCAGTAGCTACTCGGAGTGGTATATACTTTCACATGCATGTAGTAAAAATCTGTTGTTTTGATGTTACAAACAGAAACTTCAATTTTATTTATTTGTATTTGCATAGAAACCTAATTACATGCACTTTGAATTGTCAAGGTTTTGGTCAGTCAAAAATATGAAGCTACACGTAGTTACCCATTCCAAAGTGTTGTAGGTTCCTATAGAGAAGAATGGGCAAGTCCATGGAGATTCTTTTAAATCAAAATATTGGTTACATTATCAAATGGACACAAATCTAGGCTATGAGTTGCTACTAAGATATTCCGAATGGAAATACCCAATAACAATGGAAGCCTGTTATTCAGGAGTAGTAGAGTGTTATGGAGGAGGAGGTGTAGTTTTGGTATTATGATCGATCACCTGAGACAGATTTATTTTAATCTTAATTTATTTAAAATACTTTTATTGAGAGGATTTTCAAATCTTAACCTTTAAGTATGGATGTGGAGTCTCACAGGCTACTCGATGTTGTCGTTTTCTTAGTTTCACCTACTTTCCCCCACTCCTCGCGATTGAGCGGCTCAGTAGCTTTTGTGTTAGATGTAAAACTACCAACGAGGGAGGAGGTTGCGACTTCCGATGAATATCACGTAAGTAATGACCATCAAAATATTGACCGGAGCCTGTCAGGCTACACGTCCATTGTTGCCCTATGATATATTTTATAAGGGCGATTATGTTTGTTTCCAATTTTGTAGTACAAAATCTCAAAAAACAATAAAGCCGGTAGTTCTAAATCAAAACGACCATCTACGAGTTCTGTTCAGGGCCCTGCGAGAAAAACTTTGCGTGCAGCAGATCCATCTTTCGAACAAAAGTGAGTGAGTTGTTTTTAGCTTCGGATCAGTCTGACAATGAAGAGAATATTGAAGATTTTTTTATATTGGAGTTCGAACTGATACAAAATTATGAAAGTGACAATTATGAAGATCAGGACCAGGACCAGGACCTAGGAGAAGAGTCAGGTAGTGATAGTTCGGACAATATTCCACTATCGGAGTTATCGAAAAGTAACTATTAGTTGTTAGTTGTCAAAAATTTTTATATTTGTTACCTGAAGTAGGTGTTTCGTGTTTTTGGTTTCTTATATATTATATTTTGAGAAAAAAAGACTCATTTTGTTAAAGAAATAAGTTTGGCTGTTTTTAATACCTAAAAATGTAACCTAAGTAGATTTAGACTGAAAAGTGCCATAATTTTTGATTTTTCAAATTTCTATAATTTTTGATATAAAAGTTGATTATATAAGCCCGTTATTTTGTTACTAAATCCATTAACTTTAATATTCAAACAGTTTTAAAGCGATCTTATATCAAATTCCCCAAAAAAAATGTGTGTGCATATAGGAGCCTGTGAGACTCCACATCCACAGTAGTGTTAAGAAAAAATGACGTCCATACTTAAAGGTTAATTGTCACATTTCAACTTTCAGCCACGCATAGCACTCCATTTGTTCATACTCCGCGGTGCGGTAATACAAGCTGTAAATTAGACCTCCCGATAAGCATGTTGTGGTCTCTGTGAGATACTTGATGAGCTTGTCGCGTTGGTAATTAGAAACTATTATCTACTAAGTGGGTGGGTTTGCTAATATAAAAAAAAAAACGCCGAAATAAACACGTTTGTTGTACGGGAGCTCCCTTTGAATATTTATTTTATTCTATTTTTAGTATTTGTTATAGCGCCAACAGAATTACATCATCTGTGAAAATTTCAACTGTCTAGCTGTCACGGTTCATGAGATACAGCCAGGTGACAGACAGACAGACGGACATTGGAGTCTTAGTAATAGGGTCCCGCTTTTACCCTTTGGGTACGGAACCCTAAAAACAATAATGATATCTGTATGTGCCATGACTAGCTTTATTTTTTTAAAGTTCGAGCGAAAATATAAAAATAAATATTTTCCAAATGAACGTTGATAATAATCTTGTTTCAATATTTATCTCCATTGCAAGAATTAGGTAACTACCTATATCAATATTTAATTTGTATCCAAGTTAATGTCTAAATATATAAAACTCAAAGGTGACTGACTGACATAGTGATCTATCAACGCACAGCCCAAACCACTGGAGGGATCGGGCTGAAATTTGGCATGCAGGTAGATGTTATGACGTAGGCATCCGCTAAGAAAGGATTTTGATAAATTCTACCCCCAAGGGGATAAAATAGGGGATGAAAGGTTGTATGAAACTTTGTCAATTTGAAACCGATCGGGCTGAGACTTCGCATGCTTGTAGCTACTATGACGTAGGCATCCCCTAAGATAGGATTATGATAAAGTCAACCCCCATGGGGATAAAATAAGGGATGATGGAGGATGTAAATGTATTAGTTTTTTTTTAAATAATACTTAACGCGAGCGAAGCCGCGGGCAAAAGCTAGTAAGAAATATGACGTAGAGGCAAGGAAATCGGATTATGGCTTCCTAGAACCCTTTTATGAAACCGGCAACGTCGCATAATCTCATGTAGTTTTAAATCTCAATGTGCTTAGGAAATGCGAAATATGAGCTAGAATTTATGAAAATCTACAAGTTGTTTGTATTAAAAGCTTAATATTTATAGCATCACTTTATATGCAACTTAGCTCACTTGTACTCGTTAATGACCATTCGACATAGGTAGTACTTTTATGAATACTTAAATTACTTTATAACATAACATCACGTCAGCTCGCCAGCCGGACGGGACGATCGATCAGGTTAAGCAACGCTTGCCGAAGTTGGTTCGTGGATGGGTCATCATTCATCATCATCATTTCAGCCGAAAGACGTCCACTGCTGGACATAGGCCTCCCCCAAGTTGGAGGGGGGTTTGCCATAATCGCCACGCTTGGCAGGCGTGTTGGCGATCGCAGTATAGTATGGTGATGGAATGCATAGAGAACGCTGCTGCCCATTCTCCGGTGCCACGCGAGACACAATGGTTTTTTAATTGCTTCTGTAATTATGGTATTCAACCTGTTAATGAAAGGAACTCTCCCTCTCTCACTGAAGAGAAAACTCATGGACATGTGCATTCTTCCTACCCTCACCCTATGTCACTAACCAATCGCGAAAAGTCGGGGTCTGTCAGCGAGCAATGGAGCGCAGTATCCTTGGAGTTAAACTTACTGATCGTATAGGGAACTCGATACTGCGTTCTAAAACTAAAATTGCCGATGTAGGTCATACGGCTGCCAAGCTAAAATGGAACTGGGCTGGTCACATCTGTCGCAGGCCGGAAGAGATATGGGCTAAAGTAACCACACAATGGGTTCCAAACGACAACGCGGCAGGCCCAGAATGAGATTGCGGGACGAACTCGACTCTTTCCACAAGGATTGGCGTATAACAGCACTGGATTGGGATAAGTGGAAGGAGGGAAGGGAGGCCTTTGTTCGCAGTGGGATAGAAATGGCTGATAATAATAATAAATAACCTTTTAATACGAATTTTTCTTTCGTACCTACATGACATTAAGTGTCATTAAACTACCCCCAGTTTCACTATTTGAATCCCTCAACCGTATAATTTGATAGCCGCAATCACTTTATTCAAGTGAATAACGATATGGAGTCCATAAAAATGATTATTATGAGCCACGGCCCGGTGCCTGTGAGTCGAGACAGGCTGAGAACTAATCATTTGTTAGTAACATCGTTTCAATAGGACCTCGTGAAAGTTATCTTATTTCATTTGGGTTGGCACGTTTCGATGTAATTGTCACGCCTTTTGGTGGCGATAAGGAGTCAAGTAAAGGCTCCTTCAAACAGAGCATCGCAAGTCGCGCCACGAGCGGTGCCTTTGTGTCGCATGCGATTATATCGCGTGTCGTGCCTGTTTGTAGGAGCCTTAATGCTTGTTCGTACAGTCGCCGGCACGTAACTTGGCAAGAGTCTTTAGTCATTCCTCTCCTTTCTTTAACGTTCTTATGTATATTCAGACACGTTTAAAACTAAATTATGGCAATAACCATAGAATATAATCTTTATTATGTACCTACATCATATTGCTGAGTCTGCGTTGGGCGCTGCAAGCGCGCCTCGTAGCCCCGCTCCCGTCCCCACAGCTCCTCCCCGTAGCGCTGCCCAACCGATGCGACCATCTGACCCGTTGGTCACTGTGAGCACCCACACTGCTTCCCCCGCAGTACCCGTGCCTATAAAGGAAACGGGCCGGGCTGATGATGACGGCTTTGTGACGGTGCTGAGGAGGAAGCGCCGCCTCCACTACACCACTGAAGCGGAAGACATCGTGACGTACGTGCGCCAAAGGTTGAAGTACGCGCCGAGGGTGCAGCTGCTGGAGTCGCAACGCAACGTCAACTTTAAGGCGTTTGTGGTGCGCATACCAACATGCTACCTGCACCTGGTGATGGAAGAAAGCTTTTGGCCGCAGGGTGTGGTATTCCGCCGCTTTCGCGGACAAGTGCCACCGGATCGCACAAATACTTAGTGCAACTGAGCGATACTAACATAGTTATTAAGTTTTATTTACTAACACCATTGTTACTATATTATTATATATACTTAGGTTAAGGTATGTATCTGTGGGTCTTTGTTACCTGAAAATAAATGGTTTATTATTATTATTATATAAATTACAGATATAAATACAAAAGGTGACACAATAGGCGGTCTTATCACTAAGAGCGATCAGACTATAGCGACCACAGAATAATGACAAGCGATAAAAGTGATCAGTTTTTGGTCAGTTTGGTTAGTTGTACATGCGCAAACTTACTTTAACACAAGTTTTCACCATATTTATCTCTCTCTCTCTCAATACATACACATTGGTACTTTAATAGTAATATACTGTGCTCGTCCTATAACTACTGTTCAATTATAGGCGAGGACGCTGGCACCCTAAACACAAGTTTAATCTTACTTTGGGGTGCCAGACTTCATCGAAATTACTCTATCCCTCAGTTGTAATGCTGCATAGTGTTTAGGTAAGTGTTTTTGTATAACTGAAGTTATTATAGATTTTATTTTAATTTTTTTGACTCCCACTACGCCAAAACCTTGCCAAGTTACGTGTGACTGTACCTAATCGAAATGAGATGTAATAAATTGCACTTTTTATAGTTTTGCGATAAAATCTTTAAAAAAAATAAATAAATAAAATTCATTTAATTTTTTTTTTTTGTTTTTTTTTGTTTTTCATATTTTAATTTTTTTAATAGCACACTAGTGCCTGCTTGGCACTGGTGCGATTTTTCGATGAGGTGTCATGTTAAAACATTGAGATTTATATTAAGTTTAATATTAATGTAAGCCTATGAATCAATGGATTAGGAATGTCTTTTAAAACCCTCGGATTGTGATTAAATGCAATGCAATGCAATGCAATTAGGATGCTGGTACGACGGAATGAAATTGAACAATAGTGCAAGTTTGTCTAAACCCCAAGGAAATCTACTGGTACTGACCCATGAATTAAATTAGCTATATTTAAGCTTAAGTTTGGCTTCAGACTTTACCTAGTATACGATTATTATGTTGATACTGTTACGAGCTTGGGGTTCGTGACAATAAATGCCGTTTTAAATTATCAAAAATAGACACTTTAATTAAACAACACTAATAATAACTCAAACACACTAATTATAAAACACAATTGCACTACTGATCACTCTACTGTCGCACTTGAAGATCGCTTCCGATGTATTCGCTTGTATCACTTATCCAATACTAACCCGGGTCGAAGCCCATACCGGCCTTATATAGTGGCCTCAGATAGTTCTAGAACCTTCTACTGTAGAAACATCTAGAATGTTCGAGTACATACCGGCCCCGACTGACCAGATGTCGATAGTTCTAGAAAGTTCTAGCATCGAAATTTCTAGACCGATCTTGACTCGACTAGTTCTGCTACTCGATACTATATGGCGCTAGTGGTAACTAATGTCACCATGTACCAGGCATTAATTGGGGCGCGCAACAATACTAATGGCTCATTTTCATTAGTCGATATTTCGGTCGATATACGGCATGAAGGGACAGGCGGCGTAGCGACCAATGAAATTCATCGGTCGGTCAAATTGTGTGCGGATCCCGACCCATTGAAAATGAGCCTTCAAAGCAACTGCCAAACGCGGTGCAGGTTCTTCGAAAACCGCAATCGTTCCCTATCGACTAATAACTATACGGGCGCTATGGCTTGCTTTACTGAAATCTCCTACACGAGCACTATCGACCAATGAAAATGAATTAATATTCGTTTTAAGTTTTCTTCACTAAGGGTCAAATCACACCGAGATGGCAGCGAAGCGGCGAGCAGTTTCAGTGTCATATAATTTTAAACTTTATAGTAATGAATATAAAGTTTAAAATTATATGACACTGAAACTGCTCGCCGCTTCGCTGCCATCTCGGTGTGATTTGAGCCTAACACTACTGGACTATGGATTCATTGTGATCTGACAATAAAGGATTATTATTATTATGTACTAGCTTCTGTCCGCGACTTCGTTCGCGTGAATTTTCTTGTCCCCCCGACCCACCTCGTCGCATCGCATCGCCTGCCCACGCAGTTACTTCGTTATCGTTTAGCGTTCTTTCTGACTTTAAGTCTTCTTGCTCCTAAGGCTCCTAGCGTGACTTTAAATAGCTTTAGCTTTTCAAATCAGACACGTAGTACCATTAAATAAATAAATAATAAAACCTTTAGTTTCAGGCTACTTTGGTCCTTACAGACTAACATATATATATTATAATAGTACAAAGTGTGTTAGTGTATAAACTTAACACTATGTTAGTAAAACTCACTTCACTCAAGCACTGTGTTTGTGCGATCGTGTGGCACTTGTCCGCGAAAGCGACGGAACATTACACCTTGCGGCCAAAAGTCCTCTGCCATGACGAGGTGCAGGTAGCATGTAGGTAATCGCACCACGAACGCCTTGAAGTTGACGTCACGGCGGGATTCAAGCAACTGCACTCTCGGCCTGTACTTGGTCCTTTGGCACACGTACTCCACGATGTCATCATCATCGAGATCATTGTTTGATTGTGTCTCATTGAGATTAGCGCGTTCAGACAAACAAACAAGCTCTTCAGCTTGACTATTAGTAGTATTAGATTTGTCTGTTTGTTTAATGTTTCTCATTATTGCGGTAATTATCGTGAATTTTGGCTTTCACGACCCTGTTACCACAATATATTTTACGTGTCAGCAACAGCCATAGGATATATTATCTTATGACAAACTCAAGGCCGACCTATCCCCACGTAGGGAATAAGGCTAGCAGTTTTATTATCTAGATACAGTTTTATGTGCTCTATATTGAATTATGGCTTGCCCTAGAAGATCTAGACGTGAGGTTCACATATCCAGTATGAGCGTACTCAAACTCAAAGCATTTATTTCAATTAAACCATATTTACAACCACTTTTGAATTGTCAAGAAGTCGGTCACTCCGAAAATATGAAGCTAGTGGTCCATTCCAAAGCGTAGGCACCTATGGAGAAGAACGGCAAGAAACTCCATGTGTGTAAGTTGACCTCGCTTTGTAGGTGAGAATACAATTGTGGGAAAAACAGCACCCGCCACCACCCAACTTTGTCCAGCCCCAGGAGCACCTGCCCGCACGTGACCTGCATTGGTCTATGGCAAGCAGTCAATAGACTGCCAATCCAAGTGGGCCGCTGCAAGCACAATCAAGCGAAATGGGGGATTATTGACCAAACCGACACCCAGTACAATTGCGGTGGTCCTGACCAAACTATGTCCCATATGTTAGTGTCCAAAGTGTCCGTACACCTGAGAACCTCAAATGCCACTGATGCCGCGATTGGCGTGGTCATCTACTGAGCCCGACTCATCTTACATAATACAGGGTGGCACATCGACGACGTGCAAACTGATACCATGAATTAGTAGAAAGGGGTTTGAAGGTCCGTGGCATTCCTAACCATCCGCCATTTTGTTCTTTTTTTTCAAAATGATGTCCTCTATAGGTACCTATGTACAGAGTTATTGGTATAAAACTAACAACCTTCTAGGACTGTATTACTAACATCTTAAACAACAACTTTCGTTCTATGACTTTTTACAAAACATAATACACTTTACAAAAACAATCATTCAAGATTTCGATGTTTTATCTAATCCTCGCTACCCTCCGCTGCATCTTGTACTAGACACGGCAGTTTGTTTACCTAACTAGCGCTTTTATGTGCTTCGCGCAGAGTTCGTAACATTTAGTGTATGAAATTCTGATGAATTATTAAAAGTAATAAAACAAAATTGTGGTGTATGACGTTAGTAATATAGTCCTGAGAGGTTGTTAGTGTTTTACCAATAACCCTGTTTATATAGCTAACAGACATAATTGCAAATAGATAAACATATCTATACAATATAAATATGTATATGTTACGGCTAATAACCGAAGTGCGGCTACACCTAGTTTTAGCCGGGTACAACTAGGCGCATCCTAAGGCGGGGCTCCTATTTCTGTGTAAAGGGTTTAAAGTAACCTAACCAAACCTAAACTCGGGGTGCCCTTCGCTCGCTCTTGCATCCTACGTCGCCTATCGACCGACCGCAACCATGCAACCGATGTCACCCAAAGTACACACGAACCGCATGTGGCCGGCTGCACTTAGTTGTACCCGGATAAAACTAGGTGTAGCCGCACTTCGGCCGGCTAAAACTAGGTGTAGCCGCACTTCGGCTATTAGCCGTGACATATATATTAGAGACTACTTTGAGAGTTAATATCTCGGACCGTGACACTTTACGGGGTTTGGTCTTATTATGTTCGCAGGGGCGTTCAGAATCGCCGCGTCCGGCCCTAGTCCAGGCCATGGTATGAAGCGAGAGTGCATGGGAAGCCGTCGCCTCCTTCTGCGAAGCTGTAATGCTCGCGAAGGAGGAGGCGGAGCGCGTGAGGGAGAGGCAATCTTTGCACCCTCACGCCCTTAGTCGCCGTAGAAGACGCCCTGGGCGTCGGGAATCTACAGCCGATTCCCGGCCACCGAAGGCGCGGGCTTGCGGATGGCAAGCAATGGGCAGCTCGTCGTCCGGTAAGGACCAGGCCCGGGTCGACGGCGTGTTGTTCCACGCGCGCCTCAAAGAGATGTCAGCACTAACTGATGGGGTCCGATGCTTGCCAGGGTCGCGGGTTGTTCGAAAGAGATACCGTGGCCCCTGGCACAGGCAACTAAAGGAACACGGGCGGGTTTTAGTCAGTAAAAATCTGACACGTCCTCCCGCTCCGCCCAGAGCGGGAGAACTTATTTGATAATTTTCCACGCAAAAAAAAGGGGGGGTTCAGAATCATGTACTGAATCACAAAAGGGTATGCGTCGGTGTTCCTGCACCCTGTATAATATTTTTCCCTTTGCCTTCGACTCGAAAAGAAGAAGATTGATTGATATTACGTAAATTGACAGGTCATCTTATACTGGCAGTGTATAGGTTGATGTGTCATCGTGCATACACCCCTCCCCTATGGGACAATAACGTCGTGTATTGAATTAGAAGCAATCATGGGCCGCACCTTTTTTCATTACTGTACTCGTAAATGAGAAGGTTTATTGGTACTCAATCTGTTATCTATGTGTGGGTGAAGGTTATACTTTAGGGTTGGCACCGGTGTGGGTTTCTTTAAGTAAGTTTTGAGGAGTCGAGGAAGGTATTCTTAAAGAGTGAGTAACTTCTGAGTATCTGTTTCTCGTTATTTTAAGAACGATCACAGTCTGATCTCAGTTTCAATCTGTCAAAATGATTTCTAATTTCTCTAAATGTGTGTATGACATTTATTGTTGCTGGAATGAGATTGCGACTAGATTTTGAACGTTTTATTACGGGAATTGGATAATATTATGAATCATAATATGGCGAAGAAACCCGTGTTTTTCTTTTTTCGCTGCACTACGTAGGTATAATCAAAGAGATTGGGATTGGATTTTGATTGGATTGATTTTAGCACAGACAAAAAAAAAATATTAAAAAAAACTTCACCAATGAGATTTGATACGATTAACTTAACAGTTAACTGTCCATTATGATTCGTAATGTTATCCTTTTATGATTCTGTCAAACATCGCGATGATGAACATTCTCAATGAAGTAATTCGTCATAACAAACTTTCGAAGTTCCGTACATCGCGATCATGAACATTCTAAATAAAGTAATTCGTCATAGCGTACCTTCTAACTCACGTAATTCGTAATTTTAAACTTTATGAATACAGTACATCGGTATTTTGAACTTCGAAGTTCAGTATGACAGTCCCTTTTTACAGGGCTCCCTGATCTGTCGGGGATTGCGCAACAGACATAAAATGGCAATCGATCGAAATGCCTGTCATTTTGACATCCATTGCTTCATAGGATTGAGAAATTCTTCTGCTCAACAACGTAAATAACGCCATGAACGTGGCCGAACTCTCAAAATGAAAGGCACTGCAATTGGTATTTGATGTGAGTTAGGTACGCAATTTGTCTGTGTGGTGCCGGACTTAAAGAGTAGCACCACCCCATACTTCCCGTGGGTGTCGTAAAAGGCGACTAAGGGTCGTACCGGAGAATGGGCAGCAGCTTTCTCTATGCATTCCACCACCATACTATACTGCGATCGCCAACCCGCCTGCCAAGCGTGGCGATTATGGCAAACCCCCCCCTTTGGGGGAGGCCTATGTCCAGTGGACGTCTTTCGGCTGAAATGATACGCAATTAATTCGCGGGCTTTAAAAATAACAAGTTGGGGAATTTTGAACAGTTTTGTGTAGGATTCATTTATTTTTCGGATAGCAGCCCTATGTCAGGCTAATTTTGTGATGTAGGTATGATTCAGGTACTAACAATTTCCGGCGACTTTATCCTGTTTAAATAATGAACCCCGTAGTCGGCACGGAGTTTCAAAACTGATGAAAATTACTTGTGAACTCAGTTAATGCTTTTTCCACCTTTAACCCGCCTTCAAAGCTAGATTGAACAGGCATCTTCTGACACGCATTTTTTTTTTCGCGTGGGAAATCATCAAATGACCCCTCCCGCTTTGGGTGGAGCGGAAGGGAGAATCAGAATCTTACTGACAAAAACCTACCCGTGTTCCTTCCTTAGCCCTTTATGTTCCGAGCCAGCGGTAACCCTTTCGGACAATCCCGCTGACCAGGCAGGCTTGGGCCGTAACGGGCCCTTTCGTCTGATGCTGACATCTCTTTGAGGCGCGCGTGGAACACGTACGCGCCGTCCGGCACGGACCTGGTCCTGATCGGACGGTGAGCTACCCATTACTCTCCGTCCGCAGGCCCGCTGGACATTCGTTGCATCATAGATCTCATGGCATCGCTTTCTTCATCAGAGCCAATATTCTCTATGACGCAATTAACGAAACCGCGCGAAACGAACGCGAAGCTGGCGTGGTTAGTTAAAGAATTGACGTGGTTTCGAAGCAAGGAATCATTGAGTAGTCATAGTGGATAAAGGCCCAGGCGTGATCGATGTCAACAGCGCCCATTCAGAAAAAAAAATGAAAAAATTTATTAACGCACATTTCGTTCTTCATTCGCTGCTATAAATTATTGAGGGGCCCGTGGCTAAATAATAACAGCCGCACAGGTCGATCGATCAGGCTAAGCTACGCTTGCCGCGGTTAGTGTGTGGATGGGTGACCATCTTTACATACCGACACCCCTCCCATGCCTCGGAAAGCACGTTAAGCCGTTGGTCCCGGCTTTCATTCGTGGATCTTTGACAGTCGTTACGGGTAGTCAGAAGCCCGAAAGTCTGTCAACCAGTCTTACCAAGGAGTATCGTATTACTCAGTAACTGGGTTGTGGAGGTCAGATAGGCAGTCGCTCCATGGCCTCGGCGGGCGGATCCTTGGTCACAGGGAGGATCCGTCGCTTAGGATTGACGGTGGCGCTGCACAAGACCGAGGCCGTGTTGTTCCACGGGCCTCGGCAGCGCCAACCACCAGACGCCCACATCTTTGTGGAGGGCGTCCGAATTGAGGTGAAGGCCCAGATGAAATATCTTGGCCTTGTATTCGACAGCAGGTGGCGTTTCGGCCCGCATTTTAGCAGGCTATCGACGCGCCTGCTGAAGACTGCGGGCGCCTCTCGTGGCTGCTCCCCAACTTGGAGGGGCCCAGCGCGCGTGCCGGCAACTCTACACCGGCATCTTGAGGAGTATGGCCCTTTACGGGGCCCCTATTTGGGAGGACTCCTTCCGCAGACTCCCAACGGGCCACAGCCCAGCGGGTGGCGAGGGCCTACCGCACGGTCGGCTTCTCAGCGGCATGTGCTCTGGCCAGCACCCCGCCTTGGGAATTCGAGGCGTGGGTGCTCGCCAGAGTATATGAATGGACGGCGGGGCGGAGGGCGAGAGGACAACGCCAAGCCCCGGAAGGCATCCCGGGAGGCGAAGGACGCCATAGTCGTCCACTGGATGCGGGACCTCGTCGTCGCAGTCTTCGGCCGCCGAACCCTCGACGCGATTGGGCCGGTCCTGCGAGACTAGCTCGAGCGTTCGCACGGGTTCCTCTCCTTCCGTCTGGTGCAGGTGCTGTCCGGACACGGTTGCTTCGGATCGTACCTGCACCGTATCGGGTGGGAGGAGACGCCGTCGTGTCACGACTATGGCACGGCGGAGGACACGGAGCAGCACACTCGAGGTGTGCCCGTCGTGGTCCGAGCCGCGCCGCAGTCTCACCGCGGCGATCGGAACGGACCTCTCGCTCCCCGGCTTGGTCAACGCCATGCTGGGGGATGAGGGGTCCTGGGCGGCAGTCGCCTCCTTCTGCAAATACGTCATGTCCCAGAAGGAGGCGGCGGAGCGCGCGCGGGAGGAAGACCCTCTCGCGGCGCCGCTCCGAAGGCGGAGGAGGGGTCGAAGGAGACGTCAGTATGACAGTCATCTCCGACTCCTCCCAGGTGGAAACCAGCAGGCGACGGATGCGGGGGCACCCTCCCCTGTATTGCACAGGCTTTCACCAGTGCCGGACGGGAATGGCCAGGTGTTTCCGGCCCCCGGCCATTCCCGTAGCCCCCCCACCCGGAGGCACATGCGGGGCCCACCAGATAGGCGGGAATGGGGAATGCGCCGGGGGGGTTGTGGACGCAAAGGCTGAGCCGGATTCCCATGACCCCCCCATCAAGGTGATGAGGGAATACCGCTGAGTTTTACTGGGTATACTGCCACTCTGGCAGGGAGTCCCACATACTCCGTCTCGTCCCCCGACGAGCGGAGATGCGTAATATCATATATCAGCGAAAAAAAAAAAAAAAAATGGCAGTCGCTCCATGTAAACTACTGGTATTCAGTTGCATCCGGTTAGACTGGAAGCCGACCCCAACTGTAACGTTATTCTTCTTTTATTTTACTATCACCCACCACTACACACCATCCAACGTCCTAAACGTTACACAACATAGTTGGGAAAAGGCTAGGCAGATGATGATGATGAGTGGAATAGGGCCCAGGCGTGATCGAGGTCAAGAGCGGGCCCATTCAGTAATAAAAAAAAAAATCGTTAACGCATATTTTGTTCTTCATTCGCAGCTATAAATTACAAGAATTTATGTCTGTGTCATTATCCTACTATCTCTATGAAAAGTAACTGAGTCCTCGGAAGGAAACGGAAATGGCGTTCGTGACTGATAAGCTAGCCGGGCTAGTCGTAACTTAAACTTTATTATATTCAAGACTCACTGTAACCCTGACTTCGCTCGTCTGGACTAATGTATACTAAAATCTGGCCCAAGAATATACATGTCCATACCTCTAAACTAATCCATACTAATATTATAAATTCGAAAGTAACTATCTGTCTGTCTGTGTTACCTTTTCACGCCTAAACCACTGAACGGATTTTGATAAAATTTGGCAGAGAGATAGATTGCATCCCGGGAAGGACATAAGATAGTTTTTATCGGCATACCTCACGGACGAAGCCGCGGGCGGAAGCTAGTATTATAATAAAGAGATTTTTTTTGTATGTTTGTTTGTTACACTTTCCCGCTAAAACGGCTGAACGGATTTGGATGCAATTTGGCACATGGATAGACCAAGACCTGGATTTCGATATAGGATACTTTTGTCCCGATATGCCCATGGGTTCGAGACTTATGCAAGTGAAACCGCAG
Organism: Mesoligia furuncula; assembly: GCA_916614155.1. Taxonomy (NCBI): domain Eukaryota; kingdom Metazoa; phylum Arthropoda; class Insecta; order Lepidoptera; family Noctuidae; genus Mesoligia; species Mesoligia furuncula. The sequence continues at coordinate 14,677,401 of OU744815.1, read as the reverse complement.
AGTGTAGCTAGTATATTATAATTGCAAAATTAACTCTGTCTGTTACCTTCTCACGCCTTAACGGCTCCACTCAAAGCACTTATTTAAATTAAACCATTTACAGGCACTTTTGAACTATCAAGTCTGTCTGTTGTTTCTTACATCGGACTTTGAACTTTTTATTTTTATCTTTTTTTTTGTTTTTATCTGATGTACGACTATTGTCTGAGTATCTGGTGTATTGTGTGTCTTTTAGTCTATGCTAAATAATAATAATAATAAAAATATTTATTCCATTAAAGGGTATATGTGGTACGTACATATTAAAGTTATTATGTAAGTGTAGAACTTAGACTAACAAATATTTGTAGGGGTGAACTACTGTTCCCCTAGCTAGGTAGCTGTGCAACCTGTATTGAGGAGAAACAGTTTGCCTCCCTAGATAAAGATAATAAGAAAAATAAATTGAGCATAGTGCTACGTGTTGTCTCCTAAATCAAGTCCCTAATTAACTTACATTATTTATTTATTTATTTATTAAGGCACATCAACAACACAAACACACACATTTACAAATAACAGAGAACAGAGACATGGACTAGTGTTTACGTCAATTACAGACGTGCACAGCATTCACAACAAAAGAGAATTAAAAACACAGCATTCACGTTACAAAAGCAAAAAGATTAAAATTATTATCAAATAAATGTATTTTCTTTCTTTCTTTTTTTGCTTTCTTTCTTTGTTCAGTCAGAATGTTGAAACTTGTTCACAAATCCTAGATCTCTATGGAGAAGAAGGTTCAAGAAACTCCAAGGACACTTTTTCGGCTGGACCTATAACACAGCAGACCATGACTTGGGTTAAGGTAATGCCATCAAAAACATAACTTGTAGAAAAAGCCATGTCTCGCAACTCAGTTCTTCTACCATAAAAAGTTGTGAGATCCATGTAATACCAAGTCGGTTAATTCATTCAGTCCCTACTTAAGGGACCTTCTGTCTTATGTTATTACGAAATTAGCTAACCTAACAACATCTTGTAATGACCATATCAATATTAAAAATCTTTTACGTTTTAAATAAATAGATTGACTTGGCCATCGCATGAAAACACAATGTATCTCACAGTGCGATTGCCAAGTCAATCTATTAGATATATAGAAAATTTAGGTCTCTAGTTTTATCCACAACGAAGTTATAGGGGTCGAAATGGCCTGAACTGCTTCGAGAAAAGGATGGTACGGCCGTGTTGCTTTTTGTTCGACTTGGCGGGGGCACTACCGTGCCTGGATAACTTCCGACCGCTCAGCAATATCGCGTTCAAGGCAAGGCAATTGGCTTGGCATTAGGATTCCGGGAAATTCCAATTTTCTTACGTTTTTTGCAGCTTGCAGCTCAGGCTGTATGTTGATTGTTGTTGTTTGTTTGCTATTGTGTTGTTAGTCAGGTTGTTGGTTGTATGATTCGCAGCCGTAGCAAATATCTATTTATAGAATTGTGATCCTATACACCATCAATTCACTCTCTAAGTTTGTAGGAGCCAATGGTTGTAGGCCCCGTAGACTATCACTTTGTTAATGTTAGTTTAGTTATGGAGCACACAGAAAGAACCACAGTTGAGTTTAAAGTTAAGTATATTAAAATATAGAAGGTTAACAAGTTAAAGTGGTAGCGATTCTTACCCTTGACAAGTAGTTAATTCCACAGTTATTGTCTGACTCGATGTGCATTGCTTAAAACGTTCTAATTATAGCATAATATTTGTGACGCACGACATCCAAGTAGGTTGCTGCGTTCGCAAAGTAAATGTACGGTTGATGAGACCGTACATGTTGGCAACCCCACAAAGATGTAAAGAAAATTAATGAAAGATTGTCAAGAGAAGGAACCCTATTACAAAGATACAAATAATAAATTAAATTATTCAAAGTTGAACGCGATGTTGTCCGCATGACGTGGACGTCCCGCTTGCAGTTCTGCTTGGCTCGCCGTATGAATGTTTTCTTCTTGCCTTCTGTGTTGTATCGGTTGCAGTTCAATCTCTTCAAGCTGATTGTTCGCAGTTGGATGACTCTTAGTTTGTTTTGAGCGACAAGATGGTCCGTATCTCTTTATTAACCACCCCACAGAGACAGTGATTATTACGCCCACAATGGTATACGAGACGACGTATTGGTGTGTACCGGCTAACCTGCAAACATCGACGACACCACCGCACGCGAAGCGCGCGCATCTGATACTGAGGCGCGCGCGCGCCAGAGCGCGGTATTTATACATGGCGCGCCACCGAGGTGCTAGGGCTCCACTGGCGCGGCAGTCCCTCGTGATTGGTTAACAATATTTTGTATGGTGTCATCAGTACCACTTATAGTGCTACTCAAAATGTGTATATAGGCTTGATTATTTTATCAATAAACAGAGTTTTGAATTCCTATACTAACGCTGTTTTAATTACCACTACCCTTGGTAAATTGGTGACCCCGACCGACGTTCTCCAAAATTATCATGGATTCTGAAGAGATCGAGACTATCTCCGTCAAAGCCCGTATCCCTACGTTTTGGCGTGACAAACCAACATTATGGTTTGGGCAATTCGAAACGGTCGTCAACCCACAGAAACCCAGCGAGGAGTCGAAATTCAGCTTGATGGTGGCACATCTAGAGAAAACAGATGTCGAACAGATTAGTGACATTATTATGTCCAAATCTCGCACAGGCAGATACGAGGAAGCCAAAAAGAGGTTACTTTCCGTGTACGAAGAATCGGAAACCAAGCAGCTGCAAAAGCTCCTCACCGAGATGGAGCTAGGTGATCAAAAGCCATCACAGCTTCTCAGGCGCATGAGAGAACCAGCGTACGAAAAAATGCCAGACTCAACGCTCCAGGTGTTGTGGATGCGTCACCTACCTGTGTCCACACGTGCAGTCCTGGCAGTAAGTGAACAGACATCCCTCGACGTTCTCGCTGCAATGGCCGATAAAATGCACGACCAATCAACCGAGTCACGCTCTGTATGTTCCTGCACCTGTCAAGATCATTCCAAGGCATCAAAATCGGCGACACAAGTTCAAGAACGGCAATCGCACGGACAGCAAGACCTACGAGATGCAGTCATGCAACTAACGAAGGAGATCGCCGAGCTAAAAGTACAACAGTCGAAGACGACGCGCGCATCACGCCGGTTCATTCGTTCACGTTCGCACTCGCGCACTCGGTCTAGCAGCCGAGGGCATAAATACGAGCGCACAACAGGCGACGCTTGTTACTTTCACAAACGCTTCGGCGAGCGCGCACGCAACTGCAGATCTCCGTGTAATTATGGCAAGCCACAGGAAAACTAGCCGAGATCTTGGCTACGACGGGAGCCGAGATCAACAACATAACCGCATACCGTCTATACATCTACGATTCCGCCAACAAGCTGCGCTTCCTGATCGACACTGGGGCAAATGTGTCGGTTGTACCGCCCTGCAAAAAAGGGCCACCGGCATGTGACATATTACTGTACGCAGCGAACGGGACGCCCATACGTACGTACGGCGAACGCGACTTGGACCTCAACCTTGGATTACGCCGATCATTCAAATGGAAATTCACCGTTGCAGACGTGAAGAGGCCAATCATCGGTGCCGACTTTCTGCAATATCACAACCTTCTAGTTGACCTGCGAGCCCAGAAACTTATTGACAAGAAGACAGGCTTATCAATTAACGGTTGTCTGTCCAGCAGCACATCAACCCCGACGGTGCTCACACTCAACGTGAATGACCCGTACTGCGACCTGCTAAAGAAATACAACGACATCACATCTGCCAACTTCAGTAACACAAGTGCTAGTGACGTGGAACATTACATCGTGACACGCGGCCCGCCCGTGTACTGCAGAGCACGCCCGTTGCCGCCACACAAGTATAAAGCCGCAAAAGACACGTTCCAGTTAATGCTTGAGCAAGGTATATGCCGACCCAGCAAATCACCATGGGCTAGTCCTCTACATCTAGTCCAGAAGAAGAATGGTGAAATCAGACCATGTGGAGATTACAGAAAACTAAACGCCGTGACGAAGCCCGATCGATACCCGATACCCCGCCTACGTGACTTCACCTACAGATTACAAGGAATGACGGTATTTTCAAAAATCGATTTACGAAAAGCATATAACCAACTGCGTACCCGACAAGAAGATATAGAGAAGACTGCAGTAATTACTCCATTCGGGTTGTTTGAATTCCCAAGAATGTGCTTCGGATTACGTAACGCAGGTCAAACATTTCAACGACACATGAATAATATACTGGGTGACCTAGACTACGTGTTCCCGTTCGTCGACGATCTTCTTCTGGCGTCTGCTGATCCAACTCAACACCGACAACACTTAGAAGAAGTTTTCAAAAGGTTACATAAGCATGGCATGCGAATAAACGTGTCTAAGTGCGTTTTTGGAAAAGAAACGCTCGAGTTCCTAGGCTACGACGTATCAGCTGCCGGAATTAAACCAATCGAAGAACGCGTCAAAACTATAACAACATTTCCAGAGCCGACAACAGTACAGGAACTACGTCGCTTCCTAGGCATCATTAATTTCTACAAAGAAAGTATTCCACACGCAGCGCATACACAAGAAAAATTATTCAAGTACCTACGCACTTCGAAAAAGAATGACAAGACACCCATCCAGCTGACGCCCGATGAAAAAGAAGCCTTTGAAGCAAGCAAAGCCAGTATCAGAAACGCCGTTATGCTGACCCATCCGTCTTCACATGCGTCCATTTCACTCATGTGTGATGCATCAAACACGTGCGTCGGCGCAGCCCTACAGCAGTACATTCACGGAAGATGGCAGCCACTCGGTTTTTATTCAAAAAAACTGACTGACGCACAAAGAAAATACAGCACCTTCGATCGGGAATTATTGGCTATCTACCTAGCGATCCGTCATTTCCGAAAAATGTTCGAAGGTAAAGAAATAACTGTATATACCGACCACAAACCACTGACGTTTGCGCTCACGAGAGATAACAGTAAGACAGAAACACAGCTGCGGACAAGATATCTTCACTACATTAGCCAATTTACGACGAAGATACTACATATTGAAGGCAAAGAAAATGTTGTCGCTGACGCCCTATCTAGAATCGAAACAATTACGACACCGTCACCGATCGACTACGACGAGTTAGCGCGACAACAACAAGAAGACAAAGAAATTGAAAATGTTATGCGAAATAACAACTTGCAATTTCGTCGCATCACGCCAAGCGATTCAAACCACAAGATACTGTGCGAAACGTCAACAGGCAGCAACCGACCCTACATACCGCCACAGTTGCGACGAACCGTGTTCACAACAATCCATGCGATGAGTCATCCTGGCATTCGCGCCACGCGCCACCTCATAACAAAACGATTTTTTTGGCCGAGTATGAATACCGACGTCAACAGTTGGACACGAAGTTGCATCGCATGTCAACAATGTAAGACACAGCGTCATACTGTATCGCCACTCGAAACGTTTCCACGCACCGACCGTCTGTCTCACATCCATATTAACATCGTTGGACCACTACCATTATCAGATGGGAAACGGTACTGTGTAACAATAATCGACAGAGCAACTAGATGGCCCGAAGCATACCCAGTGGCTGACATCACCGCCGAAACAGTCGCCCGTGCTGTATACGAAGGTTGGATAGTTCGATACGGATGCCCAGAAAAGTTGACCAGCGACCAAGGACGTCAATTTGAATCCGAATTATTCAAAAGTCTAATGAAGCGATTGGGCATCGAGCGCACACGTACCACTGCCTACCATCCTCAAGCAAACGGCATGATAGAACGTTGGCATCGCTCAATGAAAACTGCATTAACAGCTCGTTTACAAAATTCAAGCTGGACGTACGAGTTACCAACTGTCATGCTGGGTTTACGTGCAACAATAAAAAATGACACCGATGTCTCTGCAGCAGAAGCATTGTATGGCCAAGCACTGCGACTACCCGGTGAGATGATAGGCGTGAAGATAACGGACGGCATAAAGTCACACTATGAAGACGTCATAGCAAACGCAATGCAAAAACTATACGCCGCACACACCAATACAGACCGCCGGACAACATACATTCCTGGACACCTACGAACCTGCACGCATGTGTTTATGCGTGACGACACAGTACGCAGGCCGCTCACACCTACATACAACGGCCCGCATCGAGTGATTGAACGCAATGATAAGGCATACACAATACTCGTAAAGGAAAAACCGAAGAATGTCTCCGTGGATCGACTGAAACCTGCATTCCTGTTGGACTCCGAGCCTACTGCCGACATCATCCGTGATGCACCCACCATCACCAGGTCAGGAAGAGTCTCAAAACCTCCAGTACGCTTCGCTGGGGGGGAGCACTGTACCGGCTAACCTGCAAACATCGACGACACCTCCGCACGCGAAGCGCGCGCATCTGATACTGAGGCGCGCGCGCGCCAGAGCGCGGTATTTATACATGGCGCGCCACCGAGGTGCTAGGGCTCCACTGGCGCGGCAGTCCCTCGTGATTGGTTAACAATATTTTGTATGGTGTCATCAGTACCACTTATAGTGCTACTCAAAATGTGTATATAGGCTTGATTATTTTATCAATAAACAGAGTTTTGAATTCCTATACTAACGCTGTTTTAATTACCACTACCCTTGGTAAAGGTGTATGTCATGAGTGGAGATGGTTGATGGGAGGTGGTTTTCTTGTGTTTTCATAGTAGCTAATCGCTTGTCGATTTCCTCCAGTTCTGCAGTTTCTGGCAACATCACGTGTGACATATTATGTGTTATGTTCACAATGTTATTTACCATCGAGTTGAGTGACGGTATGTTCATAGAAAGATCCATCTTCATGTTGCTATTGTATTGGTTACGCGAGTGAATTGTTAATTCCTTCGATTGCACCAAACAACCCTGTGCCAAGGTCAGTATCCCAGACGTCATGGAGTGCCTAGTGATATTATTTTCACAAACAATTCGTATTGTGCAAACTCCGCAACAAATCGTCAGCCAAGTATTCGCTGTGTGTAACGCGATCCACTCCTGCTTACATAGCACATTTTTTACGTCACAAGGTGAGGTCGTTCGATGACCCAATAGTTTTGCTTCACAGGGGGCATTGTTGCTATGCAAGTTGAATATCGGTAGATTCTTGTTGCATATCAACTTGCCTGGTTGAATGTGACTACACCGCTTCATGTCATCTTCAGATAAAGAGACGTAAGTGCTCTTCCCGAAGTTTACTGCTATGTACTGCGAAGCCAGTTTGACGATGACTGTTCCTGTGCTTGTTTTCATAGGCAACGGAGTAGCTTGGTATAGAGTGAAGTCTTCATCGGAGATCAATGGGATGTGTATCTCGAACAAAAAATAGTTATTGGTCACTCGTGCTTTTACGTATAGCAGTTTGTAGAGGTCTTTGATATCGTTTCTGATGTTTCGGATAGGCAACGACGTGGTCCTCGGGAGCTTGCCCGCGATTTCAGTTAGTTGCTCGATCAAGTTGACAGGTGTTAGTAGATGGATGTCTATGTGCCCTTTGTAGACATCAGTTAGGCTTTCAAACAGCATCTCTTGAACCCTCTCTAAATTGGTAATCAGCAAATATGCTGTTAGTGAGGCCGAGTTGAAATAGTTAGTAGCCATCACTATTTCCATTTCAGACTCCACTTTGGCTAGGTTGGTGTTAGTCTGCGCCATGAAGTCGTCTATTAAACCAAACTGGCGTATAATATTTTGTTCATTTTTCTTCAGCATATTATTTTGTAGTTCGACTATTGAAGTTTGATTTTTTACCAAATCAAGTAGATAGTTTTCATTATTTTGGACAGCTTGTATGTCGTTATGGTATTTATCTGCGAACCGTTGATCTAGTATACCAAAGAGGCTGTTAGCAACATATCCCATTCCATCAATCAGTCCTCGTTTCTTCCGATTACTCAAGTGCTTATGAGGAGCTAGTAGTATAGTGTTGTAATAGCTCAGTATTTCCATTTCGTGGTTAAGCTGTTCTAAAGTTGTCTTGCAGTATCTTGGGTCGGTTTTTTGGCACAGTTCGTTCAATCCCTTGAGGTAAGCTTCAATTCGACGTACTCCATCCCAGTAAGTTGTTAAGTTATAGTACATGAGTAGTGTCCATTCGTCATGAATCACTTGTACGTTTCCTATTGTGTCGTAATAAATCGGCCGCTCAAGTTCGAAGTTAGTAATTTGAACGCCTGACGTCACGATTTTGCCGTATGACCCAGTTATTAACGTAAATACAATTAATAACATTGTAAGAATAGTGGAAAAACACTTATTCCCGCCCGACTTTGGCATAATTGGAGTTCTCTTTTCTGAGTGATCTTGGACGCTGTTCTCGATAGGAAGTGGTGACAGTTTCACGACTGGACGTTTGATGATACCAGATTGAGTTTCAACCGTGGTCACTCGAACATAGCCGTCGGAACCGGGATGCAGTTCAAGTACGCGTCCCATGGCCCACTTTCCTGGTGGCAAGTTGTTGTCCTTGATCAAGACTATATCGCCTTCCTGGATGTTGTTTCTTGGTTTGTTCCATTTGCTCCTGATCTGAAGTTGTGTTAAGTATTCACTCGACCAGCTTTTCCAGAATTGGTGCAGCATGTGCTCTGTTAGCTGCCACCGTTGACGTAAATCAACGTTATTTGCGTCACAGTACGTTGATATTGGTAGTGACATTGTTGGGCTTCCAGTGAGAAAATGACCAGGTGTTAGGTAGTTCTGAAATTCATCGGGATCTTCAGTGAGTGGACAGAGGGGTCTTGAGTTCATGCAGGCTTCTATTTTTGCCAGTAGGGTCGTAAACTCTTCGAATGTTAGTTTCTGATCTCCTAGTACACGGTGGAGATGATGTTTCATTGACTTTACGGCCGCTTCCCACAGCCCACCAGCACTTGGCCACGCGGGAGCATTGAAGTGCCATTCTACCTCCATTTTTCCGATCTCGTTGAAGAAGTCCGGCGAAAGCTCTAGTTTAAAATGTTCGAATTCATTGCGCAACATCTTCGAAGCTCCAATGAAATTAGTGCCGCAGTCTGAGTACACATGTTTGGGTGTACCACGCCTAGCACACATGCGCTGAAAAGCGGCAATGAACATTTCGGTGCTTAGATCAGACACCAGTTCAATGTGTACAGCTTTAGTAGCCATGCACACGAAAATAGTGATGTATCCCTTCGTAGTCTTTACCCCTCTTCCTTTGTTTAGTTTGACTGGCACGTGTCCAGTGAAGTCTACACCAGTATGTGTAAAAGGTCGGGATGGTCGGGATCGCTCTCTGTTGAGGTAAGTCCGCCATAAGTTGGTAGTTATCTGTTGGTTTATAGCGGTGACATCGCACGCAACGTCGCAGTTGAGTTTTTACAGCCCTGTTGCTTCCGACAATCCAGTATCGCTGTCGGATTTGGGCCAATGTCAGCCGCGCACCTCCATGAAGTGTTGTAAGGTGTGCTTGTTCAATAACGAGCTGCGTTAGTCGTCCAATTCGTGGAAGAATAATAGGATTTTTCATCTCGAAGGGCAGGTAGGAATTTCTCAGTCTTCCACCGACTCTTATAACCCCTTTTTCATCCATACAAGGATTCAATTTGTAGATAATGCTCTTATTGTTTACAGTTCCGTTTGCTTTCAGTTGTTTATATTCATTTTCAAACTCCGTACTCTGCACATATGTAATTATTCGGTCGGCTGCTAGCTTAAGTTCGCTCACACTTAGATAGTTGGTTTCGTATTTCATCTTGGAGCGTGCTGTCGCGATAAAACGCAGTACCTGAGCCGTTACTCGAATTACTTGCGTCAATGAACTATATTTATGTAACAAGTTATTTATAAAATGTTCATTGTTTTGCGGCACCGTTGTGGTTGCCATTGCTAAGTTGGCACTTTCCAGGTTGTTTGTAAACAAACATATGGAGTTTGTCATGAGGTCAGAGTCTTCTGTCCTTTTTAGAAATTCCGGACCTTGCCACCAGAGATCGAAGTTTACTAGTTTGCTCGGCAACATTCCTCTAGATGCACAGTCAGCAGGGTTTTGTGCCGATTTGACGTAGCGCCACTTGTCGGAAGGAATAATTTGTTTTATTTTGTCAACTCTGTTGGACACGTATATATCCCATCTAGATGCATCTCCTTGCAGCCACGCTAAGACTACTTCAGAGTCACACCATGCCTGTATCGTCAATTTGTATCCAGCTAAAGCTTCCGTAGTTTTTACCATGAGTTTAGCCAACAGTAGTGCGCCACATAGTTCCAATCTCGGCAACGTAGTTTTTTGTGATAAAGGCGCAACTCTGGTTTTAGCGACGAGTAAAGTTACAGTCGGTGTATCTTGTTCGTTTCTTATTCGGCTGTATATGACACACGCATACGCCTTTTCACTCGCATCGCAAAACCCCAGCAATTCTATTGATTGTTGTGCACCAATCCATCGATTTAGTTTTATTTTCCTTACGTTTGGAAGTTCAGTTTTCAATTTGACCCAATCATTTAGTATGTCGCTCGGTAGTTCTTCATCCCAGGCCAGTTTGCTGTTCCATACTCTTTGAAATAATAGTTTTGCCGACACAGTTACTGGAGCCAACCATCCCAAAGGATCGTACAGTTTCGATATTTCGGAAAGTAGGTGCCTTTTCGTTGTCCGATCCTTCGATTTTCCTTCCAGACTCCAGTTGAACATGAACGTGTCGATGTTTGGGTTCCAGCCCAGTCCGAGGGTTTTTGTCGAGTCTTCAGTTTTGAAATCAAATATGCTTTTAGTCGATATTTGATCGTCAGTCAAACTCTCTAGTAGCGCCGGGTGGTTGGCTGACCACTTCCGTAAGTTCATGCCGCCGCCCTTCAGTAAGTTTATAAGAGAACTTTGTAGGTCTTTAGCTTTGTCCAGAGAGTAGTGACCGCTAATCACGTCATCAACGTAGAACTCGTTGAGTAATATACTGGCGGCCTCTGGATATTTGTGACCGTCATCCAGGGCTAACTGCTTCATAGTTCTCATAGCCAACCATGGCGCGCACTTGGTCCCGTAAGTCACGGTGCAAAGTTGAAATTCTTGTAATCTTTCATCAGGAGAATCGCGCCATATTATCTTCTGAAGTGACTGTTGATCTTCAGCTAACCCGATGCATCGATACATCTTCTCTATATCGGCAGTAAAAGCGTACTTGTAGGATCTCCACTTTAGTATGAGGGCTTGAATGTCCTTCTGCAGATTTGGACCCTTTTCCATTAGGCTATTCAAGCTGTACCCAGTTGTTGTCCTCTGTGAGGCGTTAAAAACCACTCTTAGTTTGGTAGTAGTGGACTGTTCTCGCAAAACACCATGGTGCGGAAGGTAGCATTCAGAAATAGAAGTTAATATTGGAGACGCCGGTTTCATATGCTGTAGTTGCGTATATTCTCTGATGAAGTCCCGGTACATTGTTGCAAGTTTGTTGTTCTTTCCCAGGCGTTTTTCTAATTGGAGAAATTGCGAGATAGCCATTGACTTTGATTTGTCTAGTTTGTTTTGCCAGTCAGAGCTCATAGGCATCTTAACGACGTAATTGTTATCAGCGTCTCGTTGTACTGTCTTGGTGTAGTATTCTTCACACTGATTATCCTTGGGCATGTCATGATTGCTGTTAGTTATGTCTTCGTTCTCCCAGAATTTAGTTAATTCGCTTAGGTCGACCAGTGTTATGTGACAATTAAACGTTTTTAGTTTGCCACATAGGATCCAGCCTAAGTGCGTCTGTTGCGCTACAGGAGACTGTTGACTACCTTTCAAGACTCCGTCAAGGATGATATCGGAATATACATCTGCCCCAAGTAGTAGATCTATAGGACCTGACACGTTGAATTCCGGATCTGCTAGTTTCAAGTTTTCCAGATGTGGCCAGTTAGCCTTTTCGAACGATGAGTTGGGTAAGTTGTTTGTTAGTTTGCTTAAGATGAGTGCCTGAGTTTCGAATGCGTAGTCTGAGTGAATCGATTTACAGGTAAGCTGAAGCCGTCCTTTGCAGTTTCCAGGTGCAGCTCCCACTCCCACTCCCGTTATGGTTGCGTTCAGCCGTTTCCTTGGGAGTCGTAGCATCTGTGCAGCGTTCTCGGTTATCAAGTTTACTTGCGAACCTTGGTCTAGTAGTGCTCGAAGCGTAATGTAGTCCCCATTTGCAGACTTTATCTTAAGCTGCACAGTAGTTAGTAAAACCTCCATCTCGTTAGTAGATATATGGTTGGAGCTTTGTTTGTGTGTAGATGTGGTTGGTCGTTGACCTAAATTGTCGTTGTTTCTTTCCGTATTCGTTGAGTTGACCGCATTTTTCTTGTCTGCGTTGTGCAGCAAAGTATGATGCTTCATATTGCATTCTTTGCTCGTTTTTGCTGACGCACAATCTGTGTTGCCATGACTGTATAAGCAATTTTTACACACGTTTAATTTTGCGACTGTGTTATTCCGTTGGAATGAGTCCATGTTGATGAACTTTGGACATTTCATCAATACATGATTTCCGTCACAGTGTGGGCAGCGTCCGTATGCTGTATGATAAGTTCTCTTGAAAGATTTCTTCCGCTCGGAATCGTGCGGGTTTGCAGGATGATGCTTGTTAAACGACTTGGACGAGACTTGCTTCTGCTGGTTGGGTACTTCTTTTTTCGTATTCTTCATGGTTTCATACGCCATGAACTTGTTTTCCAGGAAGTATAATAGCTCGTTCAAGTTTGGGAAATCTCTGGGATCTCGCAGTTCCTTTATGTACTCGCTGTAGGTAGTCGTGTCAAGTTTCTGTGACATCAAGTGTACGATAATTGGGTCCCAAGTTGCGATATCTAAACCAATGTTCGATAGTCCATTCGTACATTCAGTTATGACGTCATGCATCTTCTTTAGGTTGAAGCTGTCGGGTTGTTGAATGACAGGCAGGTTGAGCATGGTGTTCAGGAACGACGTAAATTGCAGCCTTCGATTGTCGAAACGCTGAGTCAGTATTTCCCAACAAGATGTGTAGTTTTCTGCGCCAATACTGAGATGTTGCACCAATCTTTCAGCTTCGCCTCTCAACCTTGTTTTCAGATGCTGCATCTTTTGCGCTTTGTTAATCATCGGGTTGTTGTGAATGGTTTCCATGAAGAGATCCTTGAAGGAAATCCATTGAGTATAGCTACCCGAAAATTCAGGAACCTCAATTTTTGGCGCCGACTTTTCGTAGTGCACTGTCGACCAAATCTTACTGTTCAAGTTTTTCCTTAGCTCGTCGTATTTGTCCTCCATATCGACGAACATGTTGTAGTAGTTACCGTTGGAGCCTTTGAGTAACGCTTCCAGCTCCCAGTGTTGTTTGTCGATGACATTCCATTTTGCCTTTAAAATGGAGAGATGGTCTTCCAGCTCCCATTTCTCGATGACAGCTTTTATGTCAATTTTCGACATGGCGCGGTCGAGGGCTTTAAAATTGCACTCTTGCTTACTCAGCAATGCTTTGGTGGTATCGTCAGTATCTCGATCCAGCATTCCAGTTAAGTCGAACTTCACAAACTTTTTTCCCTGTAGTTGCTCCAGTAAGTTAAGCATGTCTCTTTTTGTAGATTCGTATTGAGCTTGAGTTTTGCTGTACACGTTATCCACGAAGTAATTGATGTTTTTGTCCTCTAAGGTTTGCTCGAGAATCGCATGTCGTTCCTCGAAGTCATTCCACTGTGCTTCGAGAGATTCTAGACGTTTGATTAAGTACTCTTCAGTTTTCCTCGAGGAGCTATCTTTTTTATAGTTAGAGCACAGAGCTTTGATGTTTTCAAAACACGATTGTTGGAGTTGTAGCTTCTCCATAGTAGTTTCTCTTCCCTAGTTGTCGGAAAGAGGTCAGTTTATTTGATGTATGTAGCTCAGTAGTCCACCACGTAGTTGACGGTGATAGACGTATAGCTTGACGTTAGTTCACGACACGAAGACCGCAGTTTGCAGGCTTCTTCTTTCAAGACTCCACGGAAACGTTTTCTTAGTTGTAGTAGAGTTGCGTAATCCTTAGCGTCTTGAAATTGTCGTTTGTTTCTATTTATTGCGTTCGCACTCTATGTACGATATAATGCGCTTTCTCAATCCAATTGGGGCGCCCTGCTTGTGGGAGACCAGCTGAACTGATTTGCTATCGTAAATAGAGACACCACACACAATAGAAATCCGGCTCGAAGGACCATTTAATGTAGGAGCCAATGGTTGTAGGCCCCGTACACTATCACTTTGTTAATGTTAGTTTAGTTATGGAGCACACAGAAAGAACCACAGTTGAGTTTAAAGTTAAGTATATTAAAATATAGAAGGTTAACAAGTTAAAGTGGTAGCGATTCTTACCCTTGACAAGTAGTTAATTCCACAGTTATTGTCTGACTCGATGTGCATTGCTTAAAACGTTCTAATTATAGCATAATATTTGTGACGCACGACATCCAAGTAGGTTGCTGCGTTCGCAAAGTAAATGTACGGTTGATGAGACCGTACAAAGTTCATGTTACTTCTATTAAATAACCTTGACAAAATGTAGGGAACAGCTGATTTTTTTTTCGAGATTTCAGGCTTGGTCCCTTAGTAAAAGTTGTTCATAATGATGAGTACAATTACCTCTTAATAATAATAATAATAAACCATTTATTTTCAATTTAGAATCAAGTAATCATAGCACAATACTAACACCCCTACGAACAAGAACGTTTCCCAATGCAAAACTTACTATAGAATACATAATTAAAGTGTCGGGTATACTTACAAAACTTCACTCTGCAGTCACAACACCAATTTATCTCGTCTTCTCAACGTCCGTGTGTCACAGCAGGGATCCAGCAGACTATCAGCGTCAGGTACATTTGCCTGACACATGATGAGCTGGACTCCCATTTGGTGCAACCTTGAGAGGAACACCGCACTGTGTACGTTTCGTTATTCATTATTCGTTTCGTTATTTGTCATAGTGTTACTTTTATTACGATATGTGTGTTTTTCATTTTGTTTTTGTATCGGCACCTTGTTTTTATATTATAATCATGTGGGTAGTTTGGTTACTTTTGTGTGTTGTGCTGTCTTTTTGTGTGCGCCAAATAAATGATTTATCTATCATGAGATAGATAAATCATTTATTTGGCGTTTATAACCAAACTGAAAATAGATGACTATTTTCAGGTAACAAAGACCCATAGATACACACCTTGACCTAAGTATACATAATAATATAGTAACAATTTTGTTAGTAAATAAAACTTCATAACTCTGTTAGTATATTAAGAGGTTGTTTGTGTTTTTCCAATAACCTTGTAATGACTCTTGTAATGAAGCAAAGATCTCAATGCTTTGCATAGTAGACCCTCCCATATGTAAGTCGCTATCACATGTAAAATTAGCTAAGGAATCAATTTTACGCCCAATTTGGCAATGAAATTGGTTAGCATAGCACCCGAGCATTAATCGTTTTTAATAGAATCAAACTCATGACATTAATCACACTAGCAGCACTGGTAACCACTCACCAAAGCGGTCAGGGTGTATTCAAACAAAACCAACTAATCATGCTCTAGACAATACAGCGGACAGCAAACGCTTTCCACATAGTATACAAAGCGCTGCAGCCCTGTCGAGGAGCGACCCTCTCTGTAATTTAGGCACTAAAACAATTGAACGAGGGCTGGCCAAATTACTGGGCGACGGTTCCATGTTTTATTTTTATTTAGAGTAGTTTGTGGTTTGCTTGTTAGAAAGTGGAAGTGAGCTCTTTTCTCTATACACCGTGCATCATCAGAGAGGAGTGGTAATAGGTGGTAATACGGTCTGTATTACCAAATCAAACTGAACATCTCCATGGGACAATGTAATTGCGAAAAAAATATCAGCCATCCCATACAATGAGGGTTTTCTGAAATGACGTTCGTTAGGTGGCAGCACTGGCACGTCAGGTCAGGTCCAGGCGTCTGTCAAAGAGCCTATATTTTCTTTAGTCATTACTGAATGATGAACGAATGAATGAAACGAATGATGAATGTCATCATATATTATTTTATATTCATTGTCGAAATGGAAGACCTCTTGTCAAAGTGGTGCCAACTGCATGGTGTCGTAAATTTTCACGAAAACCCCCAATGGGTCGAGTAGGTATTGAAGTTTTAAATGGGACAGTTGATAACTTTTTAAATCTTTCTTACTTGATAATATAATAAACTCGTATTTAAATAAGGGTACTCTCGCTAAGCCATTGTTAAGCCCAGTTTGTACTAGTACCTTTTGCAATTATTAGTTCGTCCAGTTTGGAGCAAGTTAATTATCAATTTTAAAGGTCCCAGAGAGACCCTCATTATAATTAAAAAGGGATAGTGCTATAAATAGACCTTTGGGGTAATTACGTAACTTACTATCAGTACCTAGCAGTGGGTTTCATTTTGACAATTCAATAACATTCATTGCGTTATTTACGTTGTTAAGCAGACACATTTTTAACACGCTTTTATTAGGTCGACCTGTATGTAACTAAGTATGTAATGGAAACTAAGGTAACTAATTTAACCATCTTCCAAGGGTCGTAGCGTAATGAAAATTGACAGCTGTATGTAGTTCTGATGACAATACAATAATATGGTACTGTCGAATTGATGTGATGATGGAGCCGGAAGATATGAACTGGAACTTCATGATGGAAAATCGTATTGTTACGAGCTCGAGTTCGGGTTCGTGGCAATAAAAACTGCCGATTTAATAACCAAAAATTGACACTTTAATTAACAACACTAATTACAACTCAAACACACTAAATTACAAAACACAATTGCACTACTGATCGCTTTAAGTCGCACTTGAAGATCGCTTCGGATGTTTTCACTTCGATCGCTTATCTAACACTGTCGCTCGCGGCTCACGCCGGCCTTATATAGTGCCGCAGAGAGTTCTAGAACCTTCCATTGTAGAAACATCTAGAATGTTCGAGTACATACAGGCCCCGATCGACCAGATGTCGATAGTTCGGGAAAGTTCTCGCATCGAAATTTCTAGAAGGGTCTTGACTACTAGTTCCGCTACTCAATACTAGATGGCGCTAGTGGTAACTACTGTCACCATGTACCAGGCATTAATTGTGGCGCGCAACAGTATCATAGCTGTTTTGGATTTCTTTGAAAAGTCTTTAATGAACTTTGAACACGATTAGGTTTCAAGGTTTGATGAAGAAGCCGGAAGATAGGCACTGGCGTTCCATGATAGAATATCGTATCATAGTCGTGTTTGCACTTGTGAGAAAGGCCAACAGTGTTTTTCTAGTGTCTTTTAAACTATTAATTTATTTATTCGAACATATGTAGTAGGTAATAGATTATTCAGATTGAAATAGATAGTGTATTACGCAATTAGGGTGCTGTTGTGTGTTTTCGAGATGTATTCTCGAAGAATGCTCGACAAACCATGGACCGCCTATATAACATCATCATTATCTGCCTAGCCTTTCCTAACTATAATATGTTGGGGTCGACTTCCAGTCTAACCGGATGCAGCTGAATACCGCCAATATAACATAATCAGCCTATAATGATCCCACTGCTGAGACACAGGCCTGCTCTCGGTCAGAGGGACCAATGTCCAAGAGAACGTACAAATCTATCCTCGAACAACTAGTTCGCATAAGATATAGACTATACACTATCTGTTACCAAAGGATTCCCGGTTACGTTGGTTACATTACCCGTCGGGAACCAGATAACCTTAAAAAGTATCCTTTAAAATGATTCAGATTGTGATTGATAGTGTGTTATCAGCCTATAATGCTCCCACTGCTGGGACACAGGACTCCTCTCGTCAGAGGGAGAGGGCTGTAACCCACCATGCGGGCCCAATGTCCAAGAGAACGAACAAATCTATCCTCGTACAACTAGTTCACATAAGAGATAGACTATCCACGATCTGTTACCAAAGGATTCCCGGTTACTTTGGTTACATTACCCGTCGGGAACCAGATAACCTTAAAAAGTTGGTGGTAGTGCGCAGAGATGACGAAACGACCGCGGCTGGTCACCTAACCGCTCATCAGACTGCGGTCACTGGACTCTTCGGTGACTGGCTTATTAGAGAGTAGACCCGCTGAGCTGGCCCCAGCTATTATTTAAGCCAAAAGGGGGGGGGGGGGGGCTTTTTTGATATAAATATTTTTTTGAAGTGAAAACTTGTTTAGGCGCATGCATTTTTTGAGATGGGAAAAAGCCATTGAACTCGCGCCACTGTTACCGTAAGCGACACCGCGCATGTTTTGTTTATAGGACTATTTAAAAAATACCCACTCCGGATGTGTTCGGCTCTCCTCGGGATGTACCTACTCGGTTTTAATGTATATCCGATGTGTCAGTGAGTGACGGCAAAGTATTCTGTTTGTGTTTTGTTTTCACTTCTGTCTTCACTCCCGGAGTGCCACTGTTGTTTTTTTTACTGACTGCCTCGTTCCAACGCAACGAGCAAGCACTACTGCTAAGCATGAGGACCTGGGTTCGATTCCCGGATCGGGCAAAGCGTTGGGTTTATCCATCTGGTATTTCTCAGTAACAGTCCGAAGTCTGACGAAATGTGATCTTTACAACCGTTCGGTCTTTTTTTAATACTTTAAAGATGTTTTGTTGTATTTATGGCCGATAAGTGAATTTTCTTTCTTAATGTTTTCCTTTCTCAATGGTGGCGCTAGGTAACGCTGCCAATTTAGCGCCTTTGCTTAGTAAACTAGCCTCGAGCTCGACTCACTGGTGGTCATGGCCAAAAAGCACGCTGTCTCACCTGGCTTCGTGTCCGGCAGAGCTAGTATCAATGATGAGCAGTTAGACGCTAGTCTACACGAACAATGTCTAGTTCTCACGCACAGAAACACCGTTCCAAACTAGTGGGCTAGTAAAAAAATTCGAAAAGTGCTTCGAAAAATCGAGTTTTATGAAAAAAACACTGCATAAATCAATTACAAATAAAGTTTATTGAACTCTTCAATAACTGAGCTTTGCCGGTACGGACTTGGTTTTGAAGATTTTAGAGTTCTTTTATTACTTATTTACACCCAAAGTTACGTTAAAACAAATCTTTGTTGCCTCATAACTTTTTAATGGCTCTTTATTTTACTAAGTATTCTGTTCTCGTACAGACAAAATTAATAATAAGTCAAAATTATATCATGTTTAACTTTGGATGCACAATGTCGAACAGTGGAGTAATACTCTCCCGAAATTTGTATGGAAAAAATATCTACTAGCCGGCACCTTATAGAGTAAAGGCTACGTGCGAATTCACAGGCAGCGTCCTTACATACCACGCTAATTGACTAGCGAAGGCACCATGGGCGCAGTGCGTCGGTTGCGAAAATTCTGGCGCTCAGCAAGCCACGTGACAGTGCCTAAACGACACCCACCCACCCATGAGTAGGAAAAGTGTTGTACATTCATGTTGTAATATTAGAAAAATTATAGTTTAATCGAGCACTCGTCTATGGCAAAACATTAGTCGACCACTTGTCTATGGTAAAACATTGATATACGAAGATACGGGGATATCTTCAAAAGGCACCTAACCTCCGGGGGGGAGGTCGGGGAGTGTGGGATTTTTACCTCACTTACCCCGGTAATCACCGTCAACACATAGGGGTCTCGGTTCCTCGTAAAAGACCAATTCCGGAACACCCCGACCAATTCCGGAACCTCCCCGAACCTTAGCTGACCTAGCGTACGGAGTTTCAATAGCATACGAGGCCTGCTTATACTCGCGGGCTTGCGGACGGCGAGCAATGGGCAGCTCGCCGTTCGGTAAGGACCAGGCCCTGGTCGACGGCGCGTTGTGTTCCACGCGCGCCTCAAAGAGATGTCAGCACTAACTGACGGGGTCCGCTAGGGCCGATGCCTGGCAGGGTCGCGGGTTGTTCGAAATACCGTGGCCCCTGGCACAGGCAACTGAGGGAACACGGGTGGATTTTAGTCACTAAAAGTTTGACACGCCCTCCCGCTCCGTCCAGAGCGGGAGAAGTTATTTGATAATTTCCAACCCAAAAAAAAACAAGGCCTGCTTAAATGCTGTGTTTGTTACCACTGACGTCCTTCTACTGTGCCTTTGTTTTCCATGATTTATTCGTCCTTCAGTGAGCCACAAGCGAAATTTATGAAAAAATAAAAATAAATGAAACAACAAGAATTATACAATTTATTTAATTAATTTAATAATATTCGCCTAACACAATGTTCAATTCGCCATGGTCCGATTTAATTTACAAAACTTTTTAAATTTTTAAATTAGGGCCTATGACTGTCGCTGTAAAGATAAGATTAGGACTTCTCTAGTAAAACATTAGTGTGGCAACTGTGGCGCCACTGTCGCGCAACTATGGTGTAACTGTGGCGCAACTATTTTAAGTTTTTGTTTTTTTTTATATCTTGTCCTTATGTTAAAATCTATTTTGTCCTAATCTCAAATATTCCTACAATTAAATAAGGAAGCATTACAAACACTGATAACATTGTCACAACATAAATATTTAGTACCATTTGACTTTAATTATATAAATACTTACACATTTTTACACATTTATCTACTTTTTATTATTTAATAAATTTTTTATATAAATTTACAAATACCTCATGAGTTGTTTTATTTTATCCTAAAATTATACAATAATAAAAGCACATTGAGAACTAAATAATTGTTATAAACTGTTTGTATAATATTTACAAAATATTGATACTTTTCCGAAATGGGGGCTCACCATTTGAAGGCCATGTGATCAGCTAATCAACATACAAAATACATTTAAATATACCAAAATTAATTTATTTTTATTTTTTTGATCAGGTAACCTCACAGCCGCGAAAAAGTACCCGGAAATTATACATTTTATATTTATACAATAAGCAAAATATAAATGCAAATTATATCGCTATACTACATTTTTTATAACACATTTCTATTTTTGTATAAACCCTAGAGGTCGTCGGTTTTATACAAATGTTTTACATATAGTAAAAAATCGACGTTTAATTTTTTATACACTTATTGTTACGTTTAAACTCTTGTGCCTTTCATCTAAAATTTAGTATAAACTAAATGAGAAAAAATAAACTTAAAACATTTTTTTAAGGAGGTAAATCTTTCGAAATATTCAACAGTCAGAAAAAAAAAACAGGTCCTCATAATTGATATGTCCCTAACAGTACATACATAAACAAAGAAAAAACGACTTCAAAACCTTAAACTAGACGTTATACGAATATTTACAAAAATCTCAATTTAAAGCACAGTTTCGTTCGTGCAAGTCCTAGGCCCGTTTACTAGAGAATATCTACTAGAGCCGCCATTTTTCCTACTAGTAACCGCTCCCCTGATGAAAAGTTCTTTGAAGGTCTCCCTAAATTGTCTCGACATGCCACAGTATATAGCAAAATTGATGGGATAGGAGACTAGGATGAAGAAATTAGTTATGAGGATCAAGATGTTAGCTATATAGTAGTCTAAAATCTCTACTATAGTGCTAGAAATAATGTGCAAGATGGTCACTACAGCCACAGGGATCTCGACTAGAAGAAAGACGGTTACAACGACTATAAGCATCAAAGTAGTACAGTTTGAATCTCTGAGCTTCCTACATTCGGATTTTCGGTTCTCCTTGAAGAGTCTTTGCCGGTTGATCTGCGCAGTCCTCATGGCTCTAAAGAGGAGGACGTTGAGGACTACTAGAGAGGTGCAGGGGATCAGGTGAACGAAGAGAACTCTAAAACCGTAGTATGTTATGAAATACGCGTCCAGAGATATCGCTTGCACCCACGGAGCCATCTCGATCTGAAAAAGAGAAAAATATGGGTTAGTACACTTCTGAATTAGTACACGTTGCCCCAGAGCAGGGTAATGCTTTTTTACTATGATTTGACAGCGTGTCAAAGAATAGGTTATCATTTTTATATCTTTGATTATTAACATGATGACATTTTCATCATTACGATTGACCTAAAAAACAATTATTTAATCATTTTTAGGGTTCCGTACCCAAAGGGTAAAAACGGAACCCTATTACTAAGACTTCGCTGTCTGTCCGTCTGTCTGTCACCAGGCTGTATCTCAAGAACCGCGACAGCTAGACTGTTGAAATTTTCACAAAGTATATATTTCTGTTGCCGCTATAACTAAAATACTAAAAACAAAATAAAATAAATATTTAAGGGGGGCTCCCATACAACAAACGCGAATTTTTTGCCCTTTTTTGCTCGATATCAAAAATGGCAACAGGCAACTGAGTATTTTAACTTTAATAATAAAATTAAAATAAATATTTAAGGGGGGCTCCCATACAACAAACATGTTTTTTTTCGGCGTTTTTGCCTTGTGGTACGGAACCCGACGTGTGCGAGTCCGACTCGCACTTAGCCAGTTTTTATTTTATAATACAGTGACCAATTCAGCGCACTTAATTCAATGTTTTGTAACATCCCATAAACCTGTGTTATGTAAATATAGGGAATTTAGATGCCGATCGCTTCATATTTAGATAGAAGATGGCGATAAACACAGTTATAAATAAATGTTTTACTACTTTTCCTATCGTATTGGTATTAACTATATCAAAATAGCTCCTGCCAGTCAGGTGTTTTTTAAAATACCCTCTTCATTTGCCACTAATATTTTTTTCCAACCTTTAAATGTTATTCAAACGCTTAAAACAAATTTAATATTGATGTGCCTACTCTATATCTTTACATTTTGATTAATAATCTGCGTTGTTGTGGTCTATGTGCGTTGACATTAATTTGCGTTTGTCACAAGCCTTTGAATTTGGTATGATGGATTAAATTATCTCAATCGAATTCACTCACTGCATAAAACCAGCCAGGAGATGGATAATAAGAGGCTAATTTTGGTTTCACCATTTGCCAAAAAAAAATTTAATTTTAGTATCACCTTGCTGACCTGCGTAAAAATCTCACCGTGAAAACTTAGGTGAAGTGAGCGTGGAGTGAGCTGTCAATAGTGTCAATTCCTAGCAAAAACAAACTCACTTCACCTAAGTTTTCACGGTGAGATTTTTACAGAATCGACCGGCTGAAGTGTATTTCTCAAAACGTCACCTGGAAATTCGAACGGGGTCTCGTTGTGAATCAGCGATGATTTAGTTTAAAAACAAATAAATCGCTTTGGAATTGTGTGCGCTCATTTGAGTGAGGTTCGAAGTGAACATTATAGAATAGCAGCCGGTCTATTCTCGCCGTGAAAACTTAAGTGAAGTGACCTATCAAATCAAGGTAAAATGACAGCTTACTTCACCTAAGTTTTCACGGGGAGATTTTCACAGAACAGACTGGCTGAGCTACTTCACTATTCGCCACTTTAACAGAATACCCTAACAAAAGTGGCGATTCGTAATTATTTTGATCTTCATACATTCAGTGTCGCGCCACTGACTATTGAGGATGCCAACCAATACCACTACATGCCACCCAAACATAATAAAAGGATTTTTGGACATGAGAATTCTGGAATAAAATAGGAAATTTTCTCCAACATTAGCGGCTTAGGCTATAATAGATCACAATCAGGGTGCTCCAAATAAAAAAGGAAAGACAGTTGACCGTATCTGCGTCCAACCTCAATCACTAGACCTAGAAACGTGATTGGAATATGTTGTACTCCTATAAGTTGGAGGTCCGTGACTGGTTCAACTAGGACTTTTTAATGTTTGAATTATTTTCTTTTTAGGGTTTCGTACCCAAAGGGTAAAAACGGGACCCTATTACTAAGACTTCGCTGTCTGTCCGTCCGTCTGTCTGTCACCAGGCTGTATCTCAAGAACCGCGATAGCTAGACAGTTGAAATTTTCACAAATTATGTATTTCTGTTGCCGCTATAACAACAAATAGTAAAAACAAAATATTTAAGTGGCGCTTCCATACAACAAACGCGATTTTTTTGCCCTTTTTTGCTCGATATCAATAATGGCAACAGGTATGTATTAGATATGAGCGCCGATGGCCAATTCCACGGCGGCGGCGTGGACTGAAAATTCCACAGCGGCGGCGGCGTCGCGGCGGCGCGGCATGGTCGGCCGTGGGCCTTAGTTTTTGTTTTTCAGGGAGGAATTTCTTAAAAATAAATAAAGAAAACCAATAAGGTCTTATCAAAAAACACGTTATAAATGAACGTATTTGTTAATTACAATTTTACAGTCTTCTAAATAATAATTGGAGATCATGTTTACTGAAAAATAATCATTTCCGTATTTTGAGTTGATGAGAAATAGAGTTTTTTAATCATCTCTATATAATGCTGAACAATACACGTTTACTCGGTAAAATATTCGACTCGACTGCGTGAGCGACGAGTGTTGCGAAGCGACTAGGCGAACTAATGCGGTCGAGCCGCGCGTGCGAGCGAGAAAGGAAGTTGCAACTCGTCGTGACGGCGCGCCGCTTGCTGCACTCGGCGACGGCGCGTCGACATGGACTCACGGCGACGGCGGCGCGCCGGCGCGGCGCTCATATCTAGTATGTATGCACTTGAAATATTCACAAAATACTCAGTTGTGTTTTTACTTTAATAATAAATAATAAAATTAAAATAAAATAAATATTTAAGGGGGGCTCCCATACAACAAACGTGTTTTTTTCGGCGTTTTTGCCTTGTGGTACGGAACCCTTCGTGTGCGAGTCCGACTCGCACTTGGCCAGTTTTTTTTGTTTTTATCTTTTTATTACCGACGCTTTTAACGTGTACGTCTTTCTACATCGTGCTCACATGTATAATTTCAACATGAATGATGTAACCAATATTTTGTAACAATTTTATGATATAAAAGAGTGTCCTTGGAGTTTTGGAATGGGCAAGCTTTATATTTCCTACTGACCGACCCCTTGACTATTCAAAAGTGCCTGTGTGTTTATTTGAAATAAATGCTTAGTTACCAAAAGTTAGTTTGACTTAGTTACCAAAATTATGAAAGAAAATTTGTAGAAAAATATGTTGGACTCGCCGCTGTTCTATCTCTTCTGGAAGTGAATAAATAAATATACAGTGCAGGAATACACACAATACAAGCCTATAATGTTCCTTCGGCTGGGTCACAGGCCTCCTATTTTAGAGAGGGAGTGGGCCATAATCTACCACGCGGGCCCAGTGCAGTTTGGTAGATATCACATGTCTTTGAATTTTTGGAATTAGGACATGCCGGTTTCTGCACGATGATTTCCTTTAAAAAGGTATGAGGAACAGGGTCTTAAGTTCACTCATACTCAATAGAAAAGGGAGAATCCTCCGGCCAGACGGGTGTTGTGTCTGACGGGCAACTGCCCTTTGATTCATGTCGGGCCATTGTGTCTGTGCTAGTTGCGATGTAAACTCTGCTTGCGAGGGGTTCCTTCTATTTGGCAGAATCTTGATACTCCGATTTTTATTTGGCATAACTCACATGGCATAATCTTATTTAATCGAATATTTTTAAGGCATAAAAATTATTTAGCATAACTTTTGTTTGGCAGAATATTTACGTGTTCGAATTTACAATGGCATACTTTTATCTTGGCAGAATTTTGTTTCGCATAATTACCTTTGCCATAATTAATATTATGCATAATTTTGTTTAGCATAACATTTATTTAGAGATACGATTATTTGGTATGGGTGCATATTTACCATAATCAGCCTATAATGTTCCCACTGCTGGGACACAGGCCTCCTCTCGGTGAGAGGGAGTGGGCCGTAATCCACCACGCGGGCCCAGTGCGGATTGGCAGATGTCACATGTCTTCGAATTTTTAGTTCTAGTACATGCCGGTTTCCTCACGATGTTTTCCTTCACCGTTTTGAGAGCAGTGGTGATGAAATAATTTACACAAAGTAAAGCGCCTGTCTGGGTTCGAACCTACGATCTACAACTCGTAAGTCGCGGCCGTTACCACTTGGCCACCACTCTCATATTATATAGGGTGCATATTTGAACATCAAAAATTAAAATAGATGTGTCTTCTTGTAAAAATTAGTGTTCAAAACATCAAAAACTTATAATATATACGTGTCATAAAAAGTCAATACGTTGTACTGCAAAATTTTGTGACAGAAACGAATCGCTGCGAAACCGACTTTACGCAGTCTTGTCTGCCCTACCCCTACAGTGTAATTTAAACCCGCGTAGGCGCGGAGGGGCTCGCGTGGCGCCGCCCAACACCCCGCAGCGCCGGAGCCGTGACAGAAACAATGCTTGCTGCATGTTGCATGCCTGCTTGCATGCTGCATGCCTGCTGCATGTTGCATGCCTGCTTGCATGCTGCATGCATGCTGCATGCCTGCTTGCATGCTACATGCATGCTGCATGCATGCTGCATGCCTGCTTGCATGTTGTATGCCTGTTTGCATGCTACATGCATCCAAGCCGACAATATTTTTGTAATTAGCATTTTGGTTAGGGTAGGTTTTTAATGACTATCGATATAAAATGTATGCCAAAAGACGATTCTGACTGTGAATTTTCTGCGATATGATGGTTCTGCTTTTTAATTATTATGGATATAAAAATTATGCCTAAAGATGATTCTGACTAACAAAATGTATGCGAAATGATTTTCTGCGAAATGAAGTTTATGCTATCCGTTGTTATGCAAAACAATATTATGACGTAAAAAGTTCTGCTATAAAAGGTAGACCCGCTTGCGAGATGCAGGATTGCGTGACGTCAGTATGACGCGTTGTTCGCATGTGGCGTTGTAGGTACCGCTACACCTTCACCGTTTTCGGAGCAGTGGTGATGAAACACAAAGTAAAGCACCTGTCTGGATTCGAACCCACGTCTTGTAACTCGAGGCCGTTACCACTGCGAGTAAATTATTAAGTCTGTAGTGATCCGATATCATTAGAGAACCGTATCAGATTACAAGGGCACCTCATTAATTTAGGCCGCCAAATCCCCAATGCTTCAAAAGAAATAAATACTTTTTATTGTTATTTTTTTAATTAAGCAAAAAAGGCATTATCCTCAGTAAATTTTTAATGAAAAAAAAAAATCGCAAGTTGCCATTTTTGATCAAATTTGGTTAATACACGAGTTTTGCCATTACTTTGGGATTTCGGACACAATATTTGGTTCCTATGGGTTTTCACCGGGAAATGTTTGGTACTAAGCAGCCTAGATTCTGGATTCGAGCCCGGTTAGTTGCAATAGGCTCGCCCCTATGACTAAGAAAAATAACTTATAAGTGGTGAAATGTTGGTGCACTTTTACCTTCCCTTGGAAGTAAGCGTCATACTATATTATTTTTGTGAATATGAATAATAAATGAATGAAACTGGTAAACTGGTTTATTCGAAAAAAAACTTTTTTACAAAAAAAACAACCGACTTCCAAGAAAGACACTACAAAGAGAAAAATAACTTTAATTTCGGAAGTCAGTGGCACATAATGAAAATGCGAACCCAACGACACCGCCTTCCCTTAGACTAGGATAGCCTGTATCCTAAGAGACAGAATAAAAGAGGAGTACCTAAGTATGTAAGCGTCATAAGAGGTGGCGAACTGTAATTTCTGCTTACCATGGGAACAAGGCGTGAGTTTATTTATGTATGTGTGAATAATAGACAAATCATGATGTTCTAAAGTTTATTCAAACTTGTTACAAATTGATGTTATTTCCAGTTAAACGAATATCAACTTTATTTTAATGGTGATTAAGTTGATTTCAGAGTCACTAGCACTATTGAAAAAGATTGAAGTGGTAGCGTAAACTGAACTTTATTGTGTAGGAATTAAAGTTATTTTTCCCGAAACTCATATTTGTTTACATTTACGGCAAATAAATCGCGAATGCAGATTACTTACTCTGCAGACTTCCTCGAAGTGTCCCCGCCAGACGGTGATCTGCGGCACATACCGGCGGTCGAAGAACCTGGGCAGCTGATGCAGGAAGGCGGCCACTCCGATGTAGATGAGGCACTTCATCACGTTGGGCATTGTACACCTGGAGAAGGAGGAGAGGCGGTTCAGTAAGTTGGTAGTCGAAGAGCGAGAGGTGGTGGAGACGATGAAGAATTTTCATCAGTTTCGTGTCGGATATAGGACTATTGTAGCTTATAGCTTATTCTGAAACGGATCGGGTACACTTAATCCTTCATCGGCCGAACTGTTCTGCCGTCTTAACGAAAAGTGCAATAACTAGGTTAAACCTTATTTCGAGAAAAACGCGGTTAAAAATTTCTTTTTTGTTTTGTTTGTATTTCCATCACTATATTATGCTTAGTATTAAAACCGGCTACGTCATGGCTACGTAAAAAGTGTCTAAAAAGAATATTTAGATCTCATTCTGCAGATTCCAATTATGTGCTTATCTCAATTTGGGCCAAACATCGAGTTATTGCACTTTTCGTAAGGACGGCAGTGTTCCCGTACGTTGACGGCCGAATCAATAATAAAAAACTGGCCAAGTACGAGTCGGACTCGCACACGAAGGGTTCCGTACCACAAGGTAAAAACCCCGAAAAAAACATGTTTGTTGTATGGGAGCCCCCCTTAAATATTTATTTTATTTTATTATTTATTATTAAAGTTAAAATACAACTGAGTATTTTGTGAATATTTCAAGTGCCTACCTGTTGCCATTTTTGATATCGAGCAAAAAAGGGCAAAAAATCGCGTTTGTTGTATGGGAGCCCCCCTTAAATATTTATTTTATTTTGTTTTTAGTATTTGTTGTTATAGCGGCAACAGAAATACATCATCTGTGAAAATTTCAACTGTCTAGCTATCGCGGTTCTTGAGATACAGCCTGGTGACAGACAGACAGACAGACAGACGGACAGACAGCGAAGTCTTAGTAATAGGGTCCCGTTTTTACCCTTTGGGTACGGAACCCTAATAAAAAACGTTTATTTTCTGCACCACATAATGTAAAGTTAGTACAATACATAATTGTGTATACAAAAATACATTGATGTTGTGGAGACTGGAGTCTGGTACTAGGAATGTGTCTGTGTTACAGGTCCCCAGGCCTCCAAACTACACGGACAAGTCACACTGATACAAACGTCTACTAACAGATGATAATGATAATGGGATGAAAGATAAAAAACAAAAATAATGTAAAACAAGGAAAATACAAAGTAGGGTGTGTGGGAGTGGGTATGTGAGTGTAAGTGTGGGTATGGGTGTGATATTTAAAACTTGTCTTAATATTATCAATCAATCGAATCAATCATCATTATCTGCCTAGCTTTCTCCCAACTAAGTTGGGGTCGGCTTCAAGTCTAATCGAATGCAGCTGAGTATTTTAAATAGAGCGACTGCCTATCTGGCCTTCATGACCTAGTACCAAATATATGTAAAAGAAAGGAAGTCCGTATACTACCTGAACCGACATCGTCCGATGACGTCAGATAACTAGGTGTAAAGGTAGAGTCTCCTCCTAAACCTGCGGTGGCTGTCATATACTGACATAGACTGCACCACTCCACGAAGGTTGAGGAGATCGTGGAGCACATGCATGTGAAGACCAGCTGGACTTTGAGGGTCGAGAAGTTAGATTCGCGTCACAACATGAACTTCAAATCGTGCGTGGTACGTGTTCCGACACATCATCTCGAGAAGTTCCTCAAAGAAGAGTTCTGGCCGAAGGGTGTTGTGTACCGCCGGTTTCGTGGCCGGCTACATGACACCAGTTAGCGAAACACGACGCAGACACTTCGTGTGCTTTAGTTTGTTAAGTGTACTTAATTATAATGTTGTATGTATTTATGGTATTTTTAAGTTATTAATATTGTATTGTATGTGTTTTATATTGGCCTTGATGCCTGAAATAAATGGATAAATAAATAAATAATATAACGTCCACAATTTACTGGCGATTGAGGTCACTGAAGTGTTATTTATGTAAGTAATTTGGTGTGTTTTACTAGAGAACCTTTTTTTGACACCGTATAATCAACCCTTGCTATCATTTTCATGACAGTCGCAACTCTTCTAGGAAACGGTCTCTTTTAATGCCACCAAAACACAGGCGTGTCTTTTTACCGCCAAAAGGAGTCGTTTCGACCAGACTCCTACTTTTCGGGGTACATCTGTTCCTGTAACAGATCGGCTCGAGCTCCTTAGGCATGGAGTTGACATCTAGTCTCAACTTCGGCGCCACCATCGAGTACAAAGCCCAAACTGCGGCCAAGAAGCTGGGCATCCTAAATAGAGTAAAGCGTACTTTACGGCTGGACAGTTTTTAACCCTTTACAAAGTCCGATCCTGCATGGAGTATTGCAGCCACCTTTGGGATGGCTCAGCGAAATACCAACTTGCCGCGCTTGACTCGGTGGAACGCTTGGCGACGTAGAACAGGTGGATGTCAAGCTTCACAGCTTGGCTCATCGCCGCAAGGTTGCCTGCTTGCCGGTCGTCTACAGATTGCACTTCGGTGAGTGTGCCCAAGAACTCCACGACCTCATTCCACCGGCCCCCTTCTACCTTCGGACATCCAGACGCACTGCAAGTTACCATCCCTGCCTAGTTGCTATTCCACCAATTCGCACTAAGCATCTTCAAATGTCCATTATTATGTGCACAGCAAAAGAGTAGAACTCTCTACCTGCGTCTGTGTTTCCGAGCGCATACAACCCGAATCTCTTCAAAGTAAGAGTGAACATGCTTCTTTTGGGTAAGCTCACTCCATCGTCGACTTTGTCTCTGTCACCTCTGACCTAGACTAGAGTCAAGAGCAAATCCATTTCAAACAATAATAAAAAAAACAGTTCCTTTAGCACTCTTTTCTTTCGCAAATGTTTGGTTCGATCGGTCGAGTTCGCCCGACGATAATTTTGTTTTTATTAAGCTTATCTCACAAAGTTTCTTTACAAAGAATTCTTGAATATAAAACCCGACTTATGTTTTTTAATTGTCATTATTTTAGACGTGTACGAATGATTCGTAAACGTTAGAGTTTATTGGTCTAGACATAATTCAAATCAAATGAACATTAAAATTTGAATCACCTCGCCAGATGGCGTTTTTACTTCGTTCATTAAACTAATGATTCTGAAAAACTACTGGCGAAAGCATCCCTCACCGGAACAATCCGTGTGGTTAACCTCGATAAGAGACTGGAAATTTTTTCGTGCTCTTTGAGTGAATTCGCAAGAGTTTTATTAAATGTAGTTAGCTAAGTAAGGTAATAGGCATATTATTCGTTGTTAGGTATGTAAGGTTAGATAAGTTATTTTTTAAGTTGATGATTACACTGTCGCATTAGGGTAAGGCCAGTAATGATAGTTGTAAGGATGATAAATCAATACTAATATTATTAATTCGAAAGTAACTCTGTCTGTCTGTATTTAACCTTTTAATGCCTAAACCACTAAACGGATTTCGATAAAATTTAGCAGAGGGATAGATTGCATCCCGAGAAAGGACATAAGATAGTTTTTATCCCGATACTACCACGGGAATCGACACTTTCGCGGGTGAAACCATAGGGCGCAGTTAGTACTTAAATAAATAAAAAAATCATTATTCAAGATTTTTAATTTTTTATTCACAAGTTATATATATATATATAAATTGTTGTAATATAAATATATCGAAGCGTAATAGATATATGGTATGTTGTCAAATTAATGTTCCCCGATACAACGGTGGTATTCTGTAAAAATCTCACCGAGGAAACTTAGGTGAAGTGAGCGTGGAGTGAGCTGTCAATAGTGTCAATTCCTAGCAAAAACAAACTCACTTCACCTAAGTATTCACGGTGAGATTGTTCCAGAATCGACCGGCAGTTATAATATGATGATTCTTTTCACCTAAATCTGACCTCCACAGCATAGTTACTGGGTAACACGATACTCCTTGGTAAGACTGGTTGTCAGACTTTCGGGCTTCTGACTACTCGTAACGACTATCAAAGCTGATAGCATTCAGCCACGAGCCCCGATTCTTTTCTTCTAAAATCACGATAAACCATTAATATAAATCGAATCCGAAAGTGACTCTTCGGGAGAAGGATAAGGGTAAAGAAGGTATGTCTTGAATCTGACATTTGCCGAATTGACATGGATTGGGAGGTCCTAATATGGTTAGAAAGGAATGATCCAATACCTAAACAAAATCATATTTAAATTAGGAAAAGGAAATCCCAAAAATATTTTATGAAAAGTAGGTTGCCAAGATTTACGTAACACTTTCACTATTCAAAAGTTATCAGGGGGCCTAAAAAGGCCACTTTGGCAGAATCATAAAAGGATAACATTATGAATCATAATGGGCAGTTAACTGTTAAGTTAATCGTATCAAATCCCATTTTTTAGGGTTCCGTTGCCAAATGGCAAAAAACGGAACCCTTATAGATTCGTCATGTCTGTCTGTCTGTCTGTCCGTCTGTCTGTCCGTCCGTATGTCACAGTCACTTTTCTCCGACACTATAAGAACTATACTGTTGAAACTTGGTAAGTAGATGTATTCTGTGAACCGCATTAAGATTTTCACACAAAAATAGAAAAAAAAACAATAAATTTTGGGGTTCCCCATACTTAGAACTGAAACTAAAAAAAATTTTATTCGTCAAACCCATACGTGTGGGGTATCTATGGATAGGTCTTCAAAAATGATATTGAGGTTTCTAATATCATTTTTTTCTAAACTGAATAGTTTGCGCGAGAGACCCTTCCAAAGTGGTAAAATGTGTGTCCCCCCCCCGTAACTTCTAAAATAAGAGAATGATAAAACTAAAAAAAATATATGATGTACAATACCATGTAAACTTCCACCGAAAATTAGTTTGAACGAGATCTAGTAAGTAGTTTTTTTTTAATACGTCATAAATCGTAAACCGCAATTTACATTTTATTCAATCAACTCAAATATAAAAATAATAAAAAAACATTAAATTTCATAAACATAAACCTTATTCATAAACCCGGATGTTACGGAACCCTCGGTGCGCGAGTCCGACTCGCTCTTGCCCGGTTTTTTTTTATCTGTGCTAAAATATCAATAATTCCAATCCAAATCCAATCCCAATCTCTTTGGTTATGATTATGACCTACGTAGTATAGCGAAAAAAAGAAAAACACGGACTGTCTTCGCCATATTATAACTATTTATTTATTAAAACTTTATGCACAAGTAAAAGAAAGGGTACGTATCAAAATCCCGAAAGTTCATAATACCCATGATTGAAATACCGACGTCCATAACACTGAAATTCAAAATACCGAAAGTTTTAAATGTCGATAGTCGTTATATCGAAACACAAAATACCGATGTTCAAATGCCCGAAAGGACGAAATCCCGAATGGATGAAATCCCGAATGGACAAAATACCGATGGATGAAATCCCAAAGAGCGGCGACGTAGTTCCCGCGATTACTCATAGATGGCACTACAACACAGTTATGACGGTGGGCATTCTGCTTAACATGTTTTAATATTTTTTTTTGCGGGGTTAGATCTCGAAAAAATATTTTTTTTCCGTAATGTTTTATTAATTTGTAGTTACTGTTAGCTACTTATTACCGAGTGGTTGCTATAATGAGTGAAGATACTTTTAAAGTGTTCAAATCTCAAAAAGGTGGATATAAAGTACAGCCGGTCGATTCTGTAAAAATCTCACCGTGAAAACTTGGGTGAAGTGAGTTTGTTTTTGCTAGGAATTGACACTATTGACAGCTCACTCCACGCTCACTTCACCTAAGTTGTCACGGTGAGATTTTTACAGAATAGCACCGCAGGTAGGCGGTTTTGTGTTTACAAAGAACCGGCAAACCCATTTGCTACTTAGTAGCTAACACATTTGTAATGACAACTTAGGATGCAAGAGCGAGCGAAGCGAGCTCGGGACTTGGGGCACCCCGACTTGGACAGGTTAGGTTCGAAGGGGATGACGGGGGCTCGAGTGAGCGAGCAAAGCGAGCGAACGAGCCTCCGTCATCCCCTTCGTGTTAGGTTCCTTTAAACCCTGTAGACAGAAATAGGGGCCCCGCGAAGCGGGGCTCCGTCGACTACGCCTAACAACATATTTTTGTAGATAAAAAAAAAACTTTGGGATTTTTTCTCGGCTACTATGATTTTGCGAACTTTGCGGTTTTCAAATTTACACTAATAAAAAGGGTCTATTCTATCCAAAAAAAAATAGCTACTATCAAAAAGCGCCGGGTGTGGAAGTACACTGTACACTGAAATAGGGGCCCCGCGAAGCGGGGCTTCGTCGACACAGAATGCAAGAGCGAGCAAAGAGCACCCCGAGGTTAGGTTTGGTTACTTTAAACCCTTAATACAGAAACAAGAGCCCCGCGAAGCGGGGCTTCGTCAACATAGGAGACAAGAGCGAGCGAAGGGCACCCTGAGTTTAGATATGGTAAGGTTACTTTAAACCCTTTACACAGAATTTCAACAATATGACAATTCAATTTTTTGAAAATTTCGGGATTTTGAACTTCGGGATTTTAAACTTCGGGTTTTTAAACTTCGGGTTTTTAAACTTCGGAATTTTAAACTTTCGGGCAAATGAACTTTCGGGATTTTAAACTTTCGACCAAACAACCATTCGGCGTTTCAATTTTCGGGATTTCGTCCATAGGTATTTTAAAATTCGGTCTTTGAAAATTCGGGATTTTGATACGTACCCAAAAGAAATACTGTACAAAGGCGGACTTAATGCTTGAGGCAAAATGAATTAAAACAAAAAAAATCATAATTGAAAAAATAAATAAATGGAATTCATAATTTTATCCTTTTATGATTCTGCCAAAGTGGCCTTTTTAGGCCCCCTGATCTAATGTAGGAAATGTACGGCGCACAGACACTCCTATGGGCTTACGGTAAGAAATTAAGTAACTGGTCTTTAATGGGGTACGTATTAAAATCCCGAATTTTAAAAGACCGAAATTTAATATACCAATGGACGAAATCCCGAAAATTGAAACGCCGAATGGTTGTTTGGTCGAAAGTTTAAAATCCCGAAAGTTCATTTGCCGGAAAGTTTAAAATTCCGAAGTTTAAAAACCTCGTTTAAAATCCCGAAGTTCAAAATCCCGAAATTGTCAAAAATTGAATTGTGAAATTGTTGAAATTTTGTGTAGAGGGTTTAAAGTAACCTTACCAAATCTAACCTCGGGGTGCCCTTCGCTCGCTCTTGTCTCCTATGTTGACGAAGCCCCGCTTCGAGGGGCTCCTATTTCTGTATAAAGGGTTTAAAGTACTTCCGCGGCAAATCGCTGCGGAGCGGACGGATCTCCGGCGCGATCTCATGGCGGCATGGAAGACCCCTCTTTTAGGAGTGGCTAGAGAGGCGCCACGGCGCCCTCACCTACCACCTAACGCAGGTCCTCACCGGACACGGAAGTTTCGGGAGGTTCCTGCACATCATCAGGCGGGAGGAAACGCCTGGGTGTCACCATTGCCAGGATCGCCCAGAGGACACGGTGGAGCACACGGTGGAGGTCTGCCCCGCTTGGGCGGAGCACCGCCGTGTCCTCGTAGAGGCGATCGGCAGCGGCGGCGACCTCTCGCGTCCGGCCCTGGTGCAAGCCATGGTCCGGGGCGAGAGGGAGTGGGAGGCAGTCACCTCCTTCTGCGAAGCAGTCATGCTAGCGAAGGAGGTGGCGGGACGGTTCAGGGAGAGAGCCTCCCGTCTCAGCCGCCGCGGGGGACGCTCCAGGCGTCGGGAGCCGCGTGACGACTCCCAGCAACCGTAGGCGCGGGCCTGCGGGCGGAGAGTAATGGGTAGCTCACCGTCCGATCAGGACCAGGCCCGTGCCGGACGGCGCGTACGTGTTCCACGCGCGCCTCAAAGAGATGTCAGCATCGAGGAGGGGCCCCTTAGGGCCGAAGCCTGCCGGGTCAGCGGGATTGTCCGAAAGGGTTACCGCTGGCCCGGAACATAAAGGGCTAAGGAAGGAACACGGGTGGGTTTTAGTCAGTAAGAGTCTGACACTCCCTTCCGCTCCACCCAGAGCGGGAGGAGTCATTTGATGATTTCCCATCAGCAAAAAAAAAAAAAGGGTTTAAAGTAACCTAACCAAACCTAACCTCGGGGTGCTCTTTGCTCGCTCTTGCATTCTATGTCGACGAAGCCCCGCTTCGCGGGGCCCCTATTTCAGTGTACAGTGTACTTCCACACCCGGCGCTTTTTGATAGTAGCTATTTTTTGGATAGAATAGACCCTTTTTAGTGTAAATTTGAAAACCGCAAAGTTCGCAAAATCATAGTGGCCGAGAAAAAAATCCCAAAGTTTTTTTTTATCTACAAAAATATGTTGTTAGGCGTAGTCGACGGAGCCCCGCTTCGCGGGGCCCCTATTTCTGTCTACAGGGTTTAAAGGAACCTAACACGAAGGGGATGACGGGGGCTCGTCCGCTCGCTTTGCTCGTTCACTCGAGCCCCCGTCATCCCCTTCGAACCTAACCTGTCCAAGTCGGGGTGCCCCAAGTCCAGAGCTCGCTTCGCTCGCTCTTGCATCCTAAGTTGTCATTACAAATGTGTTAGCTACTAAGTAGCAAATGGGTTTGCCGGTTCTTTGTAAACACAAAACCGCCTACCTGTACTTTATATCCACCTTTTTGAGATTTGAACACTTTAAAAGTATCTTCACTCATTATAGCAACCACTCGGTACTAAGTAGCTAACAGTAACTACAAATTAATAAAACATAACGGAATAAAATATTTTTTCGAGATCTACCCCCGCTATAAAAAATATTAAAACATGTTAAGCAGAATAATAATAATAATAATAATAAACTTTTATTTCAGACCTTACAGTCCATAATGTTAGTATTTACATAAAATTACTTAATTAACTATTGTTAGTAACACATACAATCACAGAGGAAAAATAATATAAATAAGAAAAATAACATATAAATAAACTACCTATCGCCGACCTGTGTGTGCAGTCTCACCCACCGGGCAAGCATAGGGCAATCCCACCGGTCACTCAATGCCCTCAACATACTATGGGAGCTGACGCATGTTCTGCGACGGAGAGAAGCGCATCGTTTTCGAATGATGGCATAAAAATCATCCACCCTCGCATCGGCAAACATACCCGAAGCGCTACAAAACCGCGGCAGCCCCACAAGCATTCTGAAGGCATTGTTATATTGTACACGCAGAGCGCTGTATGCCTTCTGTGTATACTTGACCCAAAGGCTGCAGGTGTAAAAAGTCTGACAATAGGCTCTAAATAGCGTCATTTTAACCTCAAAATTACACCGTGCAAACCTGCGGGATAGCATATTACTTCGAACAGACAGCGCCCTGCGCTTCCTCTCTATGTCTAGGTCATCACATAGGTCCTCGGTGACCCAATGGCCCAGGTACTTAAATTTAGAGACTCGCTTCAAGGGCACACTTGCTAATGAGATGCCCGGCACATTCACGTCTCTTCTGGCGCCAACTTTAAAAACAAGAAACTCACTCTTAGCGACATTATACCTAAGCCCTTGAGCCACCGCGTAGTTTTCACAGACCTTCAACAAACGTCTTAAAGCACTGATCGATGGGCTCAGCAGGACCATATCGTCCGCGTAGCTGATGTTGTTCATAGCAACACCATCAACGTGACAGCCGATGCCAGTACTGCTGAGCTCAACAATCAGTTGGTTAATATACAAATTGAAGAGGCGCGGGGATGAGATTCCCCCCTGCCTCACCCCACACTCCAATTTATATTCTTCAGACAGAGCCCCTGCCCACCTAACATTGTTTATTTGGTTTTCATACCAAAATTTTAGCAAAGAAGTAACCTCAGTATCTACTTCCTTCTCATTCCCAAGCTTAGCCCACAGAAGGTCATAAGACACGAGGTCGAAGGCTTTGGATAAGTCTAAGAAGCACGCATTAACAGGTGTTTTTCTAGCCGTATAGTACCGGACTGTCCGCTTAAGACACATGATGGCACTTTCTGTCGATAACCCAGGCCTGAAACCAAATTGGGCTTCGTGCAGACTAATCCTAGGGGCCATATATGCATCCAGCAGACTGTCCAGTACCTTAGCTGTGACCGTTGCAAGGGATATGGGTCTGTAGTTGGTGGGATCTGCAGCATCACCGGTTTTATTTTTTATTATAGGTACGACTATGGTTCTCATAAGTGCACTAGGTAGATAAGAATGACTTATGCACAGTCTAAAGAACATCGCCAATACTCTCGACAAGTGTATACCTGCATACCTAAGGTGCTCAACACTGAGGTGATCATGTCCTGGTGATTTACCCTTAACCATATTTTTAATCACTTTCGCGACATTTTTAGCAGAGAAATTCACTCCCAGCTTCATGCTCACCTCAGCGTCAGTCACCGTCTGCGTCACATGATTAACTGTGGGACTTGCTAAGGGCTTTACTTTAAATTGGTCTACAAACATATTTGCAATTTGTGTGGGGCTATGTTTACCACCAACACTCACGGGGAGGTTCGACCTAGGGCTCAGCTTATTCGAGTTTTTCCAGAAATTTCCAAAATCCTTATGCTTATGATTTTCAGCTATTAAATCTAGTTTTATTTGTTTTTCATTATTATGACACCATTTTAATTTACTTTTGAAAATTCTTCGTGTACTACGCATTCTATTATATTCAGAACCTGCATCTGGTTTACCACATAGCAGCCAACCTTGAAAAGCCAGTCGAGCCTCCTCGTAAGCTAGTTTAACATGCTTATTCCATCCAGGTACAGGTTTATACGTTCGGGGCTTATTTGCCGCCGCACTACACTCAGCAGACTGTTGGAGAATACCAATTATGTTGTTGTACATATCATCCAGAACAATATAGTGATTTGCATTCTTACAATGAGTGTCTGCACATTGCCTAAACTCGTGCGGAAAATCTATTTCTCGCAAGCCCGCATTACACAGTTCCTTGTATATATTTATCTGGCTGGAATCACGGTGCCCCCAAACAATGTTATTACAGATAGGTTCAGGTAATACTACATTAGGTGTAATTAATTTTAAATTACATTCTACCTCTATAGGCATATGATCTGACCAATATATATCATACAGTACCTTAACATTAACGAGTGTCTGTCGCGCAGCCTCGGTAGAAATGCAGTGGTCAAGCCAGCGCCTACACCCGTGCGCCTCACTCACGAAAGTGTATGAGTCACTAGGCAGGCACTCAATATCTGCACATGACTCCTCACAAATCTTAAGTAATTCACTATGGAATAGCTCGCCAGTATGTGCGTTATAGTCACCTAACATAAATACTGTTTCTACATTACTACTGTCAATTATAGCTGCAATTTCACTTAGGCAGTCAGTAAACTCGGTAAGATTGTCACTGGAGTTTGTAGGCATATACACCGAAAATACTAACATTTCTCTGTCGCACAATATTACTTTAACTGCCGCGATACGAACACTATTGCACTGAATAACACTAACCATCGAGAACAGACTCTTCCTCCACAGAAGTGCTACACCTCCATATGGTCGACCGCGAAGTACACCTGCTGTCGTATCCACTGCAGAGTTTCCGGTGAATGCAAAGTCATTGTGTATGCTTCCCAAAAAAGCCAGATCATGAGGCAACAGCCACGTCTCCTGCAGTGCTATAATGTCAGCAGTGGCGCACAGTCGTCTGATACAATCAACTGACGTCGTAACACATTTACAATTAAAACTTATTAACTTAACCGGCTGATCCATTCACGGTTTTTTTAAATTCAATAAATTGCCGAAAAGACACACCTTCCGGCCATACATTTTCGTCCATAAAAACTGGTAGTTTCACTCTAGGTATTAAAAATTTGTAGGCCTCATACCCTTTGTGTTTCTTCATGTTAATTTTCTCAGGCGATATCATTACTTGTGTCTTACTGAATACATAATCCGCTATGTCCTTAGTGGTCGCTGCCTTATCTACATTGTAAATATAAAAAGGGATTTTTATGTCTGCACCCTTAAACTTATTGTCGGGAATAATTGCACCCTTCCCCTGATTACCAATAAATCGATTTGCGGATTTATTCTTCTTCCGGTAATCCACCTTTTTCCACTGTCCATCCTTCACAATATTTGCCCAAGACTTATCCTCCTCACATGAATCCAAGCATAAATCCATATTTTGCAAATTAGCATTTATGTCACGATTTGCCCGCTGCTGCACAAGAACGCAGGCCTCATTTACTTCATTACGGATTGTCGGAACCGCAGTTGATGTCGTGGCCTCCATGCGCTGCGCACACGCCACTTTATGCGCGAGTGAGAGGGGCGTGCCTGAGGTGACAGTGCGAGAGAGAGCGAGCGGTGACGAATGTGACGTCACACGTTGCTTGGTACTCTCACCTACTGCGAGGGCATCGGTCGTTGACCTTGTACTTAATGTCTTACTTTTCTGTGTTTTTGTACCGACGTTTGTTATTATTTCCGTACTCTGCAAGTCATTGTGAGATTTGTTACTATTTCTATCGCATAAATCTATATAGGTGCTCTCATCTAGTGTGAAAGCACCTCTTCGTTTGTTAACATTGGTCTCCGAACTATCCGTAGACGAATTTTCTAGGTGATGAGACTCACTTTTACTATTATATAATTCCTCCACAAGACTTTTAGTTGCGTAGCTATCTTTAATACACTTTATCTCCGATTGCAGTATTATGATGTTTTTTAATAAATTCGTTACATCTACGTGATCGAAGGTAAGCGGAGGTAGTTTCTGCAAATCACGAGCAACGAATACCGGTATGAGTTCTGGGTCTGTTTGCTTGAAAAGGTCTATAATATCAGCCAACTCCCTTTCAGATTTGCCTTTGCATTTTCTGTTGATTAAACGCTTGCTGCTTGGTATGGCTTGATGCAATAGTTTCTTTGCACATGCTAATAAGACTTTGATTGTCCATTATATCGATTTTGTTTTGTATAAAGGACAAAACTTCACTAATTACAATGTTACATTGACTACATTTCACGATATTACGTGCCACTTCACTTTTTCGTTCCGGCGCGAGCGCAGGGGTCAATGCCCCCGCTACCGAGACCTCGTTAGTTTCCATTCGTAATGAATGCGTACGGCAGACTGATTATTATTATTATTATTAAGGCCTCGTGGAGTTAGAGTTTGAGGAAATTCCGTCTAGAAGACTATTCAATCAGTCAATCTATGGGGGTCGGCTTCCAGTTTAACCAGATGCAGCTGAATACCAGTAATTAACATGGAGCGACTG
Source organism: Mesoligia furuncula (assembly GCA_916614155.1). Taxonomy (NCBI): domain Eukaryota; kingdom Metazoa; phylum Arthropoda; class Insecta; order Lepidoptera; family Noctuidae; genus Mesoligia; species Mesoligia furuncula. Next base: position 14,636,235 of record OU744815.1, on the reverse strand, counting down.
CCTATCTGACCTCAACAACCCAGTTACTGGTTAACACTATACTCCTTGATAAAACTGGTGGTCAGCCTTTCGGGCTTCTGACGACCCGCAACGACTGTCAAAGATCCAAGAATGACAGCGGGGCCAACGGCTTAACGTGCTTTCCGAGGCACGGAGGGGTCTTGGTATGTAAAGATGGTCACCCATCCATGGACTGACCACGGCAAGTTTAGCTTAACCTGATCGATTGACCCATGCGGCTGTTATTACTTAGGCACGAGCCCGCCTAGGTCTGGACATACTCGACATAACCGAAGGGTTGAGCAGACGTACACCTCTGTTCAACCCTTCGGGGAAACAAAGCGTGATGTTACGTTATTTTTGATCCGAAAATCCAGAAATAATGATTTATGACATTTATCTCTACGACCTTTAACATTAGGGTCATATTTCAAAAGCGTGGGAGGGAAGTAATATAAAATCTACGCTTACACGATTATTTATCTTAAAAACTCACCGAAATCAATAAACAAAAATGTCAAGTATCTCTTGGTGGAGACCTTTGAAGAATATTCCTCTTTGACTTTGAGGGTAGGTGGAGGTAATGTGGGTTGGTTTTTGTACACTCACTCGCGGTTTGTCAAAAAACGGCTTTATCTAGACAATATATCTATACTTTAATATTACGAAGCTGAAGAGTTTGTTTGTTTGAACGCGGTAATCTCAGGATCTACTGGTTAGAAATGATTTTTTTTTTTGTGTTGAATAGTTCATTTATCGAGGAAGGCTATAGGCTATATAACATCACGCTATGACCCTTAGGCGCTGAACAGCGGGTGACACCGCGGGGAACAGCTAGTTGATTAATATATGTATACTTTATTGCACGCCTGTGGCTAAATAATAAAGGCGCACGGGTCAATCGATCAGCTTAAGCTACGCTTGCCGCGGTTGGTCCGTGGATGGGTGACCATCTTTACATAGCAAGACCCCGTGCCTCGGAAAGCACGTTAAGCTGTTGGTCCTGGCTGTCGTTCGTGGATCTTTGACAGTCGTTACGGGTCGTCAGAAGCCCGAAAGTCTGACAACCAGTCTTACCAAGGGGTATCGTATTCAGTAACTGGGTTGTGGAGGTCAGATAGGCAGTCGCTCCATGTAAAATACTGGTATTCAGCTGCATCCTGTTAGACTGGAAGCTGACCCCAACGTAGTTGAGAAACAGCTAGGGCATGAGACATTTAAAAAAGTAATCTTTATTTAATTTCGTAAATCATGAAACTTTTAATTTCTTTTGACTGTACTTACTTGTTGTTGAGGATGGCTATGTTTAATTTTCATAAAAATGGAAACACGATCACGTTTTTGGCATATATTTTCTACACAAGGACAGTGACAGCACAAAAACATAAGATAAATTTTATAAAAAAAGGAAACAAATATAGTTATAAAAAAGGTTGGTTGCTGGTCGTCAACATGGCCCCCGACGGTGTGAATGCACCAATTTACTGGCAGGCAACCAGCAACACCACCTTGCGAGTGGGTCGACGCAGCACGCCCCCCTTCGTTGTGACGTCCACAACTCTAATTACTCCGTCTCTCCCCGGGTGCACTGCCGCGATTCGCCCACGGGGCCATTGGTTCCTGGGTAGCGTGCCATCTGCGATAAAAACTAGGTCGCCCACTCTTAACGGACGAGCCTCCTGCAACCGCCTCCTGGGTGTGAGCGTGGGCAGGTACTCTCGTACGAACCGCTGCCAGAAGTGGTCTGCTAGCCTCTGCGCCTTTCTCCAGTTAGCACGTCGGATTAAGTCTGCGTCGTCGAACACATTAGTCTCAGGTTCGCTGCTTGAGGTTCCAATTAAGAAGGTGAAAGGAGTCAGGGCATACTCCGCGTCCGCATCCACTGAGACATGTGTCAGGGGTCTTGAATTCACGATTGACTCCGCCTCTAGGAGCAGGGTGTTTAATACCTCCTCCTTGGGCGTCCTTTCCTTCAAGGTCACGGCGATGGCACTCTTCACCGAGCGGACCAGCCGCTCCCAACAGCCCCCCATAAATGGTGCGGATGGGGGAATGAATCGCCATTCTATTTTTCTATTAGCGCAGAAATTGAAGAGCTCTGGCAGCATCTTTGCTGCGCCGACGAATGAAGTCCCGTTATCAGAGTAAATCCTCGACGGGCATCCCCTTCTAGCGATGAACCGTCTGAGTGCCATCAGGGCGGAGTCCGACGATAAACTCTCCACGATCTCCAAATGCACAGCTCGCACTGTCATGCATGTGAAAAGTGCAATCCATCTCTTGGCGGTGCGTCTGCCAATAGAAACGTTCAGTGGACCAAAATAATCCAACCCTACGTGGGTGAAAGGGCGCTGGTGATGTGCTAACCTGGCATCTGGCAAATCTCCCTCTGGAGGTGATTCCGGCTTAGCCTTCCGATTGCGGCAAAACTGGCATCTCTGCGAAGTTCCTCTAACGGCAGGTCTGAGGCTTAGAACGTAGAACCTCTGGCGCAGTTCATTGACCACTAACTCGTTATGTCCGTGGGCATACCTGGCGTGATACGAGCATATGAGTAGCTTGACGATAGGATGTCGGCCGTCTAGGATAATCGGGCGTGACTCTACATGCTCTGCGACGGCGGCAGTGCGACCAGAAAGACGAAGGAGCCCGTCTTCACCGAGCAAAAACGAAAGGTTCCGAAGCCTACTATCTCTCGAAACGGAACGTGCTGTTAGAACGCGTGTCAAATCTTCGGGGAATGAATCTAGTTGAACTTTACGAAACAAATGGACCTCCGCAACGTTGAGGTCTGCAACGGAAAGGGCAAAAAAGTTGCTAGCATCCCGAAGTGCGTTTAGAGAAAATTTGGAATTTGGGCGCAAAACTGATCGAAACTTATCTAAACACTGATGGGTTCGCGCTGTGGCGCGAACCAATCGGTTCCAACTGCTAAAGCGTTGGTGATCCGCAACCACCGGTAAAGGTAGCTGTCGCGGAGAAGCAACTATCAGTCCCACCGAATCCGAGTCTCTTTTCAGTTCTTCGGTCACCGGAGGGACGGTACACGTTGGTTCGCATGGCCAGTCAGAAGGTGGAGACAAAAGAAATGTGGGACCTGTGAACCAACGTGAGGAAGTTGTGAAATTGTGATTGTCTCGCGTAGCGTCGTCTGCGACGTTTAGAGCCGTGGGGACGTATTTCCAACTCTGGATGTTTGTTGTCTCAGTTATTTCTCCCACCCGGTACGAAACAAAGGCTTTAAATGTGCAAGCGTCGCTACGGAGCCACTTCAGAACGGTTAGAGAATCCGTCCAAAAATAAATTTGATTAGGTTTTCGTCTGTGCGCTTCCGTCACATAGGCGCTGAAACGTGAAGCGATCAGGGCGGCCTGGAGCTCCAATCTCGGGATTGAAACGGGTTTCAGAGGCGCTAGCCTACCCTTTCCCCCTATCAGGGATAAGCTTACGTTGTCATCATCGCCTGTGAAGCGCCAGTAGGCCACGCAGGCGTACGCGCGTTCACTGGCGTCAGCAAAGACGTGAAGTTGGGCATTCTTAATGTGCCCAGACCCGCGAAAGTAGCATCGGGGAATGGAACTGTTGTTTAAAATTTGAATTTCAAGGAACCAATTTTTCCAACCTTCAATTAAGTTAGCCGGCAGAGTTTGATCCCAGTCAATACCTAACTTCCAAGTTTTCTGGAATAGAGCGCGGCCTTTCATAATAACGGGAGTTAAAAAACCTGAGGGATCGTAGATGGACATCAGCAGGGACAAGACTGAACGTTTTGTATACTTAGCAGGGACCTTTGGAAGAGTCTTAACGAAATGAAGCTTGTCCTCACTAACGTTCCATGTAAGACCTAAAACACGAATTTGTGAGGGAGACGTCGGGCCTAAGCTCACCTCAGTAATAGCGTCTGTCGCATATAAGTCGGTAGGGATTAACGCTAAGGCTTCCTTGCAATTTGAAACCCAAGAACGCATTTCGAAGCATGCCGCTTTATGTACAGACCATATTTCAAAGGCTCGCTGTGCTGCCTCGCTGACGCTGTCAAAACTCCCCAAGAAGTCGTCCATGTAATGGTCTTCGACGATAGACTGCACGGCGTCCGGGTGCCGTGACTGAAATTGACTAGCGTTTTTTGTTTTTCACCCATAAGGCAGTACACGGGCTGGACGCTGCGCCGAATATCATAGAAGACATACGGAATTCCTGAAGCGGCAAATCGGGACTATCTCTCCACAAAAAACGTTGGGAGTCCCTATCCTCGGGTCTGATTTTAATTTGCGGGAACATCTCCCTAATATCTCCCGTCAAGGCAACCGGGCCTTCCCTAAACCTCATGACGATGCTAAGAAGCGGCTGGAGTAAATCGGGTCCAGTCAGCAGAAGCGAATTAAGGCTGACGCCTGCGCACTTCGCCGCTGCATCGTGGACAACTCGCAGCTTCTTTTTGTGAGGGTGGATAACTCCAAAATGTGGAAGATACCACGGGATCTGGCCGGATGGTGGACCCGAACATAATTCAGCGTATCCTTTGCTAATCATACCTTGAATATTTTGCCTGTAGGCATCGGCGTACGCACCATCCTTAGCCATCTTGCGCTCGAGGTTAGCAAATCTGGATAAGGCCAGGTCACGGCTTTTAGGAACGCGTGTGATATTATCGCGCCATAATAGGCCCGCTTCGAACCTACCAGAATCTAGGCGCTTGGTAGTCTCCTCTAGAATGTTTAAAGCTCGTTGTTCGCTTGCGCTACGATGATCTACCTTCGTTATTCCTATAGAGTCTAGTCGGAAGTATTCCTTGATGAGGTTGTCCAGCGAAGAATCGTCGTCGACAGCGACTGAGATATGGTTAATGGATGTGGCAGCGTTAGATCTGCCAAAGATATGTCCGTAGAGAACCCACCCTAGCGCAGTGCGAGCGGCCGCAGGTTGATCACGAGTACCATGGCGGACCGCTGAAGGGAGGGACACATGCCAATTGTCCGCACCTATCAACAACATGGGCTTCGCATCGTCATAACACACGACGTCCAATAAATCAGATAAATAATCGTACCTGGCGACGTCGTTTATACGTGTGGACTGCCTACTGATACCCAAGTTCGGAATGGATCGCGCTCTGATGTCAAAACTGTCCACACTATGTAGACCCTTTACTTTGAGGTTGACATAACTCACGTCAGCCTGCGTACTCAATCCGCCAATGCAGTCAATATTTAGCCTACACCTAGGGCCCTCAGCTCCCACCGAGTCCGCCACGGATTGGTCTAATAGAGTCACAGAACTCCCGTCGTCAAGTAGGGCAAACGTGTTAACACTTCCCAGGGGTCCAGAAATAGTGACTGCTATAACCTTTAAGAGTGGCCTAAGGCAGGATGAATTCAGTGGAGTAGAGTTGTGGGCCACGGTGACCGATCGCTGTTCGTCTTTTGAGGCACTTGGCTTCTGCACCTTGAGGTTGGCAATTTCCGCGGTTGAGTGTACCTCTACATGGGCTGTCGTCACAGGTAGGGTTCTATGCAAGAGGGTGTGGTGTCGCTTCTCAACCGGGCAGCCTTCGAACTCACATTTCTTCTTGCAGTGGCGATATTGGTGAGAGCCTTTTCTTAAACATCTGCGGCAGACCTTGTTCTCCATCACCCATTGCCACCGATCGTCCAGAGACAAAGATTTAAAGACTTCACAGTCACTTACCTCGTGTTTGCCGACAAGGCAATACTGGCACGAGTAGGAACTTTTCAGCTTTGACGTTGTCGCAATTGCGTAAATCTTGTCTCTGGATTTGACGGGTTGACATTGACTTCGGCCGAGTGTCGGCTCTGGCATAATAACATCAAATTGAATTTGCAATTTTGCCTCGATTTCGAGAAAATCCGCCAAAATTTCTAATTTAAATTGTCCAGAGCCAACCCTCGGTGATGCAAAGTCTCTCCATTTAGATCTAAGGAGTGGAGTCAACTTCCCTATAATGACGTTCAGGAGGTCTGGTGAAGCGAGGTGCTCGGGCAAATTCAGCAAACGGATAATTTCAACGCAGTTGCGTATGCGACAGGCGAAGATGTTCAGCTCTCGCGCAGACTCGTACATGCTTATTTTAGGAAGGGCTTTTACCTCGGAGATCTGGTGTAGTACGACGACTTCCGGCTGAGCGAATCTGGTCTCTAGCGCTTGGACAATCTGCTCCGGATCATCAGCTGATATCAGTCTGATGGAGACTGCCTCTCTGGCAGCTCCGTGCAGCGCCGCGCTAAGTCGTGTGATGTTGTCGCTAGGGGAAAAGTGCAACTTGGATTGTTCATATGACTTCTTGAAGTGGAACCAATCCGAGACGTGACCATCAAACTTAGTGATATCACAAACCTTTGTTGTCTTCTTCCCTGTGCCTGTAATTGCGTCGACCAGCTGATTAAGTGATGTACCTAAATCTGGGCTAAGATTTTTATTTTTGTAGTAACAATTGTTATCTTTAGTAAGTGTGCCTAAACCTAGTGCATGTGTGGTATGTTCAGCTGGCTCAACTGATGAGTACGCGCCCACAGGGAGCGTACAAGCACAGTGGACAGGGTGAGTCGATGTACCGGCGGGGGCCGGATGCATCGGCGGATGAGCAGGAGCCTGGTGGGGAGGCGCAGAGGTGAGGACCGGGCGCATCAAGGTACAGGCGGGGACTGGGCACGTTGGGGCACGGTCCAGAACGTCAAGAACAGGATGTGTCACTGTCACTGGACCATCTCCGTAGGCTGTGGCGGACGTCGAACGCGGCAGGGCCAGCGGTACAACGCTAGAAAACCTCGGCTTGTTTGCCCCTCTGTCGACAAATGAATGCGCTTTATTATCTCGCTTAGGAATCGTATTAAATGATTTAGCTAACCAGTCTTCGACTCTGTGTGGGGAGCGGGAGCTGCGGGAGTCGCCCGAATGGCGGGATCCTCCATGTAACGAGTTGGCTTGAATAGCGGCCAACTTCGCCTGCAGTTCCAACTCCGCAACGGCGTTTTCACGCTCCGCTTGGGCATGGTCACGCTCCGCTTGGGCGTTTGCGAGCCGACGAGCGTGCTCCGCCTTGGCGGACAAGATTTGTGCTTTTAACGTACTGCTAGAGCGGCCTGACCGTGCGCTCTGTGGTACGATGCTTGACGAGGTCCTGCTGGCGGGTGGTAAGGTCTCGTTAGGGTTGGCGCAGGGCGGGGCCGGCGCGAAAGCGCCGTCGGTGGAGGCACCGCCCTCCTGATGAGCACCTGTTGGAACGATACCTGCTGTACCAGTATTCGCCATGGCGGCCTGCGTCTGTGATCTTGTGGTGGGCATTTCCAAAGTAGCCGTTTACTTCTGACACCAATGTTGAGGATGGCTATGTTTAATTTTCATAAAAATGGAAACACGATCACTTTTTTGGCATATATTTTCCACACAAGGACAGTGACAGCACAAAAACATAAGAATAAATTTTATAAAAAAAGGAAACAAATATAGTTATAAAAAAGGTTGGTTGCTGGTCGTCAACATTGTCATAAAGCAAACTTACATAATGTGGATAAGGGCTGATTTTTCCATAGCCAGATAACTTTTATTCGAGGAATAAAATTGACGTTTGGCAGTTTTTGTATGAAATAACTGTCAAAATTTCAAAATTATTCCTCGAATAAAGTTATCAGACGATTGAAAAATCAGCCCTTAGACAAAGATTAAAACAGAAGACGATCCAGGAGGGGATCGAGGTGGGGGGGGTGGTGGAGGGGTGGGTTCAGGGGATCAGACCGGAATAACTCGATGATGAATATAAATAGGTAAATGACATCATAGAATCTATCCAATTCCGAAAACTCACATATTTTTTTTACAACCAGCCAGTACAAGGTTTGTTCCAATTTTCTGGCAATACAAGTGTGATATTTTATTTGACCATCTTTTTATGGGCTATAAACTATTAGTACCGTCAGCAGCCTGAGTCGGCGTTTATATCAATTTTTTATTGCAATCTTTAATGAGTTTATTAGAAGAAATATTGGCAATTTGGTCTAAGTTTTTTTCAAATATTTTTTCTAAAACAATTTGGTCTAAATAAGAGTGTTTTCTGGTCAGAATTAGATTACAGCCGCACGGGTCAATCGATCAGGTTAAGCTACACTTGCCGCATCTTCACATATCAAGATCCCTCCGTGTCTCGGAAAGCACGTTAAGGGGCCGGCGAAAGGACTCTGATATAAAGACGAGATAAGAGGAAAACTTATTTTTCTCATAAATTGTCTTTAAATCAGTGTCCATTCAAAATATATATTTTGGAACCTAGATATTCTGTAATCCAATCGGAATAAATACACACTACATTAAGAATATGTTTGATTTACAAATTATTTTGGTATTACGTTTGTATGAACTACGCATGCCGCCGGCCCCTAAGTCGTTGGGCCCGGCTGTCATTCGTGGATCTTTCACAGTAGTTACGGGTCGACCGCGACAGAACCCCGAAAGTCTGGCAACCAGTCTTACCAAGGGGTATTGTATTACCCAGTAACAGGGTTGTGGTTAGATAGGCAGTCGCTCTATGTAAAATACTGGTATTGAGCTGCATCCAGTTAGACTGGAAGCCGACCCAACATAGTTGGGAAAAGTGTAAGCAGATGATGAATTCCTTTCTATTTTTAACCGACTTCAAAAAGGAGGAGGTTCTCAATTCGACGGTATGTTTTTTTTTTTTTGTGTGTTTGTTACGCGATTACTCCGCCAATTGTGGACCGATTTTCAAAATTATTTTTTTGTTTGAAAGGGTATACTCTCGAGGTGGTCCCATTATCATCAAATTGGAATCTGATGAGAGGATCCCATGGAAATCGAGGGAAACCCTCAAATTTTATAGGCAAAGCTATAACGATTTGGGTATTTTTTAAAATAACTTCAGCATTTGCTCTCGGAAATCATCATTTGGTAAAGTGAAGCTGATGAAGAAGACCACTAAAAAGTGAAAAATAAAAACTTTTTACAAAAAAAAAACAACCGACTTCCAAAAAAAACACTACAAATTGAAAAATAACTTTAATTTCGGAAGTCGGTGTCAATAAACGAAAATGCGGAACCAAAGACACCGACTTCCGAAATTAAAGTTATTTTTCAATTTGTAGTGTTTTTTTTGGAAGTCGGTTGTTTTGAAAACAACTTTTCGGTCTGTCTATAAGGGCGAAAAGGGCTCAACGGATTTGAATGAAACTTTACCCACATGTAGACCAAGTCCTTTTTACTTTTTATCTGGGTACCTATGTACAGTCAGGGAAATTAATAGTGAAGGAATATGACATCCTACGTCGATTTGTCGCCGTGATGTGAATCTGAATATACGGCCAATGAAAGATGATAGTTAATTTGCTCAAACTTTCCCAAAGATGAGAATAAAACTGAGCACAAAAACTTCCAAGGGAAGAAAAGACAGAAAGAAAGAAAATAGGTACGGTTATTTGCGGTAAACATGACGCAATAAAGAACATAAACACAAAAAAAAATATGAAAGGGTTGGGGGAAGGCACATCAAAGATACAGAACAGGTGACTTTACAGAATCAGCAATACAACTCCTTGAATTAGAATTGGCCTCAAATGTCATGATTTCATGAAATAGTCATTCAATAGAGTAACATGAACTTAGAGAGTTGTATTGATGGTCTTTATGATTATCATTCTATAAATAGATATTTGCTACGGTCGCGAATCACATTTAGGTCAACATACAAACTGATACTGACCAGCAAATTGCAAAAAACGTAAGTAAAAGTTGATGCTTATTTTGGTACCAATAGCCATGTGTAAAACACCGTTGGATAACTTTTTTTGAAGTGAAAACTTCTCTTAGGCACGTTGGGCAGTTTTTTAGATGGGAAAAAGCCATTGAACTTGCGCCACTGTTATCGTAAGCGACACCGCGCGTGTTTTGTTTATAAGACGATAAAAAAAATACCCGCTTCGGATGTGTTCGGCTGTCCTCGGGATATATATACTCGGTTTAAATGTATATCTGATATATATAAGAGTGATGGCAAAGTAGGTATTCTGTTTGTGTTTTGTTTTCACTTCTGTCGGCACTCCCGGAGTGTTTTTCTTTGAATTTCGCCTTATCCTTTCGCCTTCTGGATTTATTACCACTGCGGCCTACCGACTACTAAGTTAGACCTCACAAAAGGCCATACCTCGCTTTCCACCTGTCGTGGGCATTCCTGCTAGTTTTAAACACTTTTCCTACATCACAAAGTCATTGACATCTCACACCCATGTCAAATGAATAAATGACTGTGCTCTCAGATGCAGATATTTTTCAGGAAATTTCTCTAAGTACTTACTGGGTTACTTAGTAGGTAAAAAGGTAGGGAATACTTTTCATTCTTTTATTCTTTTGCCTAAAGTATTGACCGAAAAGAAGAAAAATGCGTTTATTGGCATTACAGCAAAATAAATACACCTTGAAACTATAAAAGAGAAAACAAAGATTATAATGCCAAAAGGGCCTCAGCTCAGCATAATGTCAGATGACAACACAAGGTGTACCACCTGAAGGCACGCTTTTGAGGAGTGGCTGAAGAGGCGCCACGGCGTCCTCACCTTCCGCAGGTCTTCACCGGACACGGCTGCTTCGGGAGGTTCCTGTTCCGGATAAAGCGGGAGGAAACGCCCGGGTGTCACCATTGTGTGGATCGCCCGGAGGACACGGTGGAGCATACGGTGGAGGTCTGCCCAGCTTGGGTAGAGCACCGCCGCGTCCTCACGGCGGCGATCTCTCGCGTCCGATCCTAGTCCAGGCCATGGTACGGAGCGAGAGAGCATGGGAAGCCGGCGCCTCCTTCTGCGAAGCAGTAATGCTCGAAAAGGAGGAGGCGGAGCGTGTGAGGGAGAGGCAATCTTTGCGACCTCACGCCCCACGTCGCCTCACGTCGGGAATCGACAGCCGATTCCCGGCCACCGTAGGCGTGGGCTTGCCGACGGCGAGCAATGGGCAGCTCACCGTCCGGCAAGGACCAGGCCCGGGTCAACGGCGCATTGTGTTCCACGCGCGCCTTAAAGAGATGTTAGCACTAACTGACGGGGTCCGCTAGGGCCGCTGCCTGCCCCCTTCGCGGGTTGTTCGAAAGAGATACCGTGGCCCCTGGCACAGGCAACTGAAGGAACACGGGTGGGGTTTAGTCAGTAAAAGTCTAACACGCTCTCCCCCTCTGGGCGGAGCGGGAGAAGTAATTTGAAACCACACACAAAAAAAAAGGTGTACCACCTGATGCTGATTTTCAGGTGCAACAAACACATATGGATGTGTGTGTCCGTTATAATAAATAATGAGAATTAATTAAATGTGATAATACAGCAATAGGTATATTGCTACTGATAATAGGTGAACACTACAGTATATACAGGAAAAGTTTTTAACCAGTGCGCAAATTTTGACATAATAAACTTGAATATATTTTAATAAACACGTATTTTTTGTTTTGATATGTTTCAATAGTAAAAAATTAAGTTAACGCTTACGAGACTTATTTACTCAGAAATTTATTTTATGGACGTCGCTTGCCAGTCCGTCGACCGGTCGCCCGATTCACGCCGCGCGTCGACCGGTCGCCTGACGCGCCAGCTGCTATCGAAGTACCTACTCACGCGCGCTCGCTCTATGCGACGGCGGATTATTGACCCCCGTTTAGCGCTACAATTTTTTAAGTTTAGACTGTGTAAAGTTATTTGTAAACGTAATTTTTCGTAAATTCCAATTTATCCTTCATACTTTCATGGGCTTAGGACCATCAAAATGCAGAAAATAAATCATAATAAGTAAGAAAGTAATACGTTTTAGTCCATTCAAAATAAAACATTTAGGTATGATAGGTACGACATGATACAATTTGCGTCAATGTCTAATCAAAGAGAACCTAAGACCACTAAGATTGTTTATAATTTCTTCTTACCTCTACATTTTATTAATCACAATAATTTTAGGTATTGTTCGAAGTGACCTCCTCCTTTTTCAAGGCATAAACGTGCACGTTTAAATAAATAAGCATTTAGTTTGTTTAGGACACTAACACCACTTTTTACTTCATTGAAAGCGTTAATTATTTTTTCTTTCAAGTCATCTAGGAAGACGACCTACTGACCCACTTGTTTCATACACCTTGGTTTGCTGCTAAAATTGTCCTCTCATTAGGGACCGTGGGATTGAGGATCCTTTGGGCTCGCATACGAGGTACGCTCTCCCTTTCGTATCTTCTTCGTGCTGCTCGTAAATTTTCATTGCTTAACAAATACACTCGCACCATTTCATAATACTCGCGGTGAGTAAAATGAGACATTGTCACTACGCTAGTCTAGTACGCGGCACGCACGCAGTGACGGCGAAGGGACATCCGACCTCCGCTTCCGCAAGTGACGTACTGCATGTGCATGCGTTTTGTTTATCAAACGCCGGCGCCGCCCCGCATGCCCCCGCACCCCCGTCTCGTGCGCTGGGCGAGGTCCAGCGGCCGGCGGCCTTCGCGTTTTCATTCATGCTCATTCATAGTATTACTATTAAATTATATCCATGTCTTGCTTATTTCAAATTGGGACAAAGTGGAAAAATGAAAAAAAAAAAGTCATAAACTAAAAACGGAAATGTGTTCTATTGCTTACACTGAGCCACCAAAAAAAATTTGCGCACTGGTTAAAAACTTTTCCTGTATAAGGTGTAAAAAAATTAACCTTACAAACTTTAAGAGGTGCTTTAGACCATTGGACTGAACAACTTTCACTATGGGACCAACTCTGAAATCACGAAAAAAAAATCCGCTGTTTCATACATTTTGATCAAGTAGGTAATGAACTTTTGTATTAAACAGTGGATTTTTTTTCGTGATTCAGAGTTGGTCTCATAGTGAAAGTTGTTCAGTCCAATGGTCTAAAGCACCTCTTAAAGTTTGTAAGGTTAATTTTTTTACACCTTATATAGTATTTTTATCTCACAAAACGACGCTCGCTTTACTTGTGGTTACCAAGTGTAAGAACACGCTGTGAGTGTGTGTGTAAGCGCAGGAGCTCTCGGTACCGTCTGAGACAATGGCGAAGTGTTGGTGCGTGTGTGTGTATGGGCTAACGCTACACGTCTTCACGCACACATTCATAAAATCTGAAAAAAGTAAATTTTTAGTTACATTACAAAAAAAAACCGTGATAAACTAATTACATACAGTTACTTTAGTCCTACTTTGTACGGAACTCTCGGTGCGCGAGTCCGACCCGCACTTGACCCGTTTTTTTTTTTGAGTTGCTTTGTGTCTGAGCTTTATATTTTCTAGTCAGCGTCTATAAAAATATTGTGCGAAAATATAATTCGGCGCGGTCGAAAGAATGAATTATTCTTTATAGGGAACGCCTTAAGAGCTATTTTAATGAAGTTTGGGCGGAACTGAATCCAATAACTTGGTGCTGCCATAGATTGGGGGATGGGGTTTAAACGTTGCGGTGTTTTGCTTGCATAAGCAGACTAGGTACGGTCGGCAACAAAACTCCGTCATTTTTACATGTTATTAAATTGACTATAATTTTTTTCAATAAACTGCTTTTTAGCTTTTCACAAAGAGTTTATATTCTAAAAATTGTACCTTTGTTGCAATATTGAACAAATATTTTGCTCAATAACTAAGATTTAAAATACTGAACTGTTAATCGACTTTTGTTGCTGACTGTACACAGGTTGGCAGGTGTACGGTGTACGTGCATGGTTTTGAAATATGTATTTTTTATGCCGTCTGTGTGGTGCCGGACTTAAAGAATAGCACCACCCCATACTTCCCGTGGGTGTCGTAAAAGGCGACTAAGGGTCTAACCGGAGAATGGGCAGCAGCGTTCTCTATGCATTCCACCACCATACCACACTGCGATCGCCAACCCGCCTGCCAAGCGTGGCGATTATGGCAAACCCTCCCCCTTTTGGGAGAGGCCTATGTCCAGCAGTGGACGTCTTTCGGCTGAAATGATGATTTTTAGGGTTCCGTAGCCAAATGGCAAAAACGGAACCCTTATAGATTCGTCATGTCTGTCTGTCTGTCCGTCCGTATGTCACAGCCGAAACTATAAGAACTATACTGTTGAAACTTGGTAAGTAGATGTATTCTGTGAACCGCATTAAGATTTTCACACAAAAATAGAAAAAAAAACAATAAATTTTAGGGTTCCCCATACTTAGAACCGAAACTCAAATTTTTTTTTTCATCAACCCCATACGTGTGGGGTATCTATGAGTACGTCTTCAAAAATGAAATTGAGGTTTCTAATATTATTTTTTTCTAAACTGAATAGTTTGCGCGAGAGACACTTCCAAAGTGGTAAAATGTGTGTCCCCCCGCTGTAACTTCTAAAATAAGAGAATGATAAAACTAAGAAAAATATATGATGTACATTACCATGTAAACTACCACCGAAAATTGGTTTGAACGAGATCTAGTAAGTAGTTTTTTTTTAATACGTCATAAATCGTAAACCGCAATTTACCTTTCATTCAACCAACCCAAATATAAAAATAAACATTTAATTTCATAAACATAAACCTTATGCATAAACCCGGATGTTACGGAACCCTCGGTGCGCGAGTCCGACTCGCTCTTGCCCGGTTTCTTAAAAATAAACAAGCAAACTCTTCAGCATTATTATTAGTGTAGACTGAACAACTTATTTCTCTTTGACAAATCCACCATATTATTTCTCTTGAGTAAAAAGTACTTGTGTTAAAAATAACGAGTACATAAGAGTTAATCTCACAGCGTGGTGTGCGTTACCCAGGCCAGATGTTGTCGAAAATGGTCATTTGAATCTTATAGATAATTAGTTTTGCGGCTTCTGTAATTGTTGCGCACATTTTTAAATTTGTTGCGCTTATAGTTTTTTAATTATTTCACAAAAACATTTCCTGCTGGGGTAACGTTACCCCAGCCAGACCTTTTTCTTTCTAATGGGAATATTTAAATAATTACTAGCTATAAAATTAGTTGTCTAGATGAAGTAAATGTTGTGCCTTATTTTGTATTTGTTTTTTCATCGGTTGCGAAGTTATTCGAGATTTTGCTGGGGTAACGTTTTTGGTTTTGCTAGATCTTTGAAATGGTTAAGCGGATTCTTATTATATTTTGTACATGGCTTCTTAGGAATTAGTTTAAATTTGTTCCCCAATAAAAAACCAAAATAATACATAGCTTAAAGGTTATTTCATTAAATAGAAAAACACTTCAATTGGTCCCAGCACTCTCAATAAGAGCTCTAAAGACTTACTTTAAACGTTATTTTAAAGCTTGTAACTGCCTTCAAATGTATGTGAAGTTTCATTAGTATCCTGTAAGTATTTAACAAGTTATGATGATATTGAGTTCTTCACGAGCACGGTCTTGATGCGCGCGGTATTATTTGGCCACTGGATTGGATATATGAACTGAATGTTATGTCAATTATTAGTTTTTTAGTTCAGTTGTATATCAGTAAAATTTCAGCTCGGTACATTGGATAATTAATGAGATAATACGATTAAAGTCATCAGGAAGTGAATGACCGTGGTAACCCGACCAAGTTTAGGTGGTTACGAAAAAGCGAAAACGCAGAACATTATACTATCTTTTGAAATGTTTAGTATAATACACCTTACAATTTCGGTACAGACGCGTACACTGTTAAATACATTAATAATATAATAATATCTGTACTATGAAAACATTATTATTATCTTCCAGTTGCACAAACTTATCAAAAATCACTGATATAACATGTCGTTCGGTGGGACGCGGAAGAGATGGGGTGAAGGGGCGCATTGTTTGCATATCGCACTAAACATGCTCCGTAATAACCAGGGGGAGTTAGCTTTCATAGCTGCCAATGCCAACAGTGGCAAATTTTGCAAAAACGAGATAGCGCTCTACAAAAGAAAGTGACAGCAAGATCAGTGAGGTCACATGCCCGATTAAATAGATACCCATCTTTTCAGTAGCTGCGATGATTTTAATGTTCATTAAATTTTTTTATAATAACGATTGAAACTAGTTAAAACGGTCAGTGGGTCGTCTTAGAACCCTTATTTTGTGTTTCAGTTGTCTTAAAATGCTGTCTAGAAGAAAAAACTTTACAAACCAAATAATGATGTATGGTGGTTTTATTTATGAAATGGCCACACTGATTTCTGTCATGGCGGATTTGTTTTGTTTGTTGTGTAGTCTGTGCTAACTTGCTTGTTTTGTTGTGATTGTTTCAAAATCGTATTTTCTGCCGGTCTACTTTATTTGTGAATAATAATTCTTGGATTAATCACTACGAGAATAGACTAGAAAAAAAACCATTGTATATTATTTATTGTCTGTGATCGTTACACAGTCCAATATGTGTATATTTAAATAAAAACTGTAACTGTGTACTGTGTATACTGAAATCTATAATTTAATTAAAAAATAATAGAAAATTTCAAAAAAGCAAAATTACTATCTGTAATTTTAATCTGTGATTGTTTTTAAGTATACTTAAGTTTAATAATACTTTAAAAGTTCAATTGAAATGATTACCTATATTACCTGTCAATGAAAATTATTTAATAATCACGTAGTTTTTTTTTAAACTTGTGTACATGTCTGTACTAAATTTGTAACACTATCCTACATATTTTAGAAGGTACCATAATGTTTTGCGTCTTCGCTTTTTCGTAACCACCTAAACTTGGTCGGGTTACCACGGTCATTCACTTCCTGATGACTTTAATCGTATTATCTCATTAATTATCCAATGTACTGAGCTGAAATTTTACTGATATACAACTGAACTAAAAAACTAATAATTGACATAACATTCAGTTCATATATCCAATCCAGTGGCCAAATAACACCGCGCGCATCAAGACCGTGCTCGTGAAGAACTCAATATCAACATAACTTGTTAAATACTTACAGGATACTAATGAAACTTCACATACATTTGAAGGCAGTTACAAGCTTTAAAATAACGTTTAAAGTAAGTCTTTAGAGCTCTTATTGAGAGTGCTGGGACCAATTGAAGTGTTTTTCTATTTAATGAAATAACCTTTAAGCTATGTATTATTTTGGTTTTTTTATTGCAGAACAAATTTAAACTAATTCCTAAGAAGCCATGTACAAAATATGATAAGAATCCGCTTAACCATTTCAAAGATCTAGCAAAACCAAAAACGTTACCCCAGCAAAATCTCGAATAACTTCGCAACCGATGAAAGAACAAATACAAAATAAGGCACAACATTTACTTCATCTAGACAACTAATTTTATAGCTAGTAATTATTTAAATATTCCCATTAGAAAGAAAAAGGTCTGGCTGGGGTAACGTTACCCCAGCAGGAAATGTTTTTGTGAAATAATTAAAAAACTATAAGCGCAACAAATTTAAAAATATGCGCAACAATTACAGAAGCCGCAAAACTAATTATCTATAAGATTCAAATGACCATTTTCGACAACATCTGGCCTGGGTAACGCACACCACAGCGTGAACATGGCGGTTGCGGCGGCAACATGCTCGCAACAACATAACACACTCAATTAACTTTAAATTGCTAATAATCGTCTTTGTACACACTTGCTCTGTAGACAGGATACTAAATAACAATTTCTGCTGTTATTATCACCTATATCTATCTATATACTTCTATACATACCCCCTTACTAATAAACGTTGTATAGCGTCTGTATAGTTATACATCGCTTTGTCTTCTTCTTTCGAAAGTCAAATTACTGACGACTGAAAGAGAGAAAACGGTTACTGTTCAACTAATATAATACGTTTATTGTATTAGCTTTTTATTAGCTTCAAAAAACGAGGGTTAGGTTACATTAATTTAAGAGATGTCAGCATCGAGGAGGGGCCCCCTTAGGGCCGAAGCCTGCCGGGTCAGCGGGATTGTCCGAAAGGGTTACCGCTGGCCCGGAACATAAAGGGCTAAGGAAGGAACACGGGTGGGTTTTAGTCAGTAAGAGTCTGACACTCCCTTCCGCTCCACCCAGAGCGGGAGGAGTCATTTGATGATTTCCCATCCACAAAAAAAAAAAAAAAAAAAAAGGTTACATTAATTCGCATAAAGCTGAAAATTGGTATAAATGTTGAGAACACCATTACAAATAAATTGTCAAAAGTCCCCATCGATCCAACGTGTGCAAAAAAAGATTATTCATGGTCAAATGTTGCTAAAATAGGTATTCGCATTTTTCAGCTAAATGGTAAGTTATCATAAAAATCGGTAAGACAAAAATTGCTTATCATGCAATTTTCTATTAAAATTGTTCTTACACTCATTTCCTAAGAATCATCATTTCGGAGATATAGCGATGCAAAAAATTGAAAAAGTTAGGATCTTCATTATATGTATGTCAATTACCTTTGTACGAGTATACCTTAGAAAAACTGTTAAAAAAAAAACGTGGAAACTACGTTAAAAAATCGCGCCAAGTACACTACCTCACGGGTGGTGCGGAAACGTGTGCATATTATGAAGAACACAACTTTTTTAGGTATCCTATAGGTTTTCATTCCCTTGCGAGTGTCAAAATGTGCAGCATAAACGAAACATAAGCGCCCGTATCTTTTGATTGCGTTGACTTAGAAGTTTTATTTTTTCAACCCTTCAAGGGGTTGCAGCCCCGGGTATTTGATATTAATTTCAACTTGATAACTCTACGCGTTCCTGAGAAAAAGGGCCTTGACAGACGGACAACGAAGTGATATTATAAGGGTTCCGTTTTTTCTTTTGCGGTACGGAACTCTATAAATACAATCTTGTATAACATAACATTGCGCTTGTTTTCCCTAAAGGGGTAGCCCTATCCCTGCGGCGAATAGTTCACCCCATAGATATCCGAGTAGACCCTCATTTCGCCAGTTATGTTTAAGTCCCATGTAATAGGAGGCGAGTCTATTATATACACATCCAGTCTCCGGGCTGCTACTAAGAAAATCCAGATGGAAAAACCCAACAACACTTTGCTCGACCCGGGAATCGAACCCCATGCTCGTAGGGCTTGCGACCGCCAAATGAACGAGACAGTCACTTCCAAGAAATCATAAGTTTATGTAAAACATTCTTAATGAAGTAAGGTTTTCCGCAATAAACTGAAAATACTTGGCGAGCAACCACTTAGTGTCATTACGTAGTTTGCTACGCCGCTACGCCGTAGCAAGTGCTACGCTCGTAGCATTTAAATTGTACTTAAGGACCTCATGCTCAACATTACAGCAGCGCTTGTGACTAGACCACTGAGGCAGTCAAAACAAAAGATGATTAAAAACATGTCCATTATTACTGAGAAAATATCCGACTTTACAGACTAGCTCTGTACTTAATGACTGCTTTTAAAAAATCTTTTATTCTATGAACGAAAACTCCGGCTTCCTCAGATTATTATGAGTTTTCGGAGAAGTTATAACATTTTAATTAAAAAAAAACCTGTCAAGTGCGAATCGGAATCGCGCACCGAGGGCACAAAGTAGGTATGTAAATAGTTTTACAATAATTTTTTTTGTAATGTTACAACAAATTTACGGGTTTCGGATTTTTTCCTTTACTTGTGCTACATGACATTGCTTCTTGCCAAATTTCTTGATTCTAGGTCAAGGGGAAGTACCCTATAGGTTTTGATTTCGGAACATAAACGCCCGTATCTTTTGTTTGCGATGACTTAGAAGTTTGATTTTTTCACTGCTTCAATAGGATTGTAGCCTCAATTATTTGATATTTATTTCAACTTGATAACTCTACGCGTCCTGAGAAATATTATCTTATAAGGGAAAAATGATCTTATAAGGGAAAAATTATCTTATAAGGGAAAAATTATCTTATAAGGGAAAAATGATCTTATAAGGACCGCGAAATGATCTTAAATTGATGTCTATAGACAACTGCCCCTGCTTCGTACCGTTTTTTTTTTTGACTTGACAAAACATGGAGATTTCTTCATTATTATATGTACTTAAGATCAATACTAATGTATGATGCAAAATAAATCTTCCCGAATAAATTCTTTTAATTGATAGTGATAACAGCATAAAAATCCTTTGCGTGGCTTAGAAGAACAACGCAGTTATAGCCACGGTCAGGAATTGTAACTCATTTATAAATATGTATAGATTTTGTTTTGCGTTAATAGTTCTGTTGTTTTTTTAACCGACTTCAAAAAAAAAGGAGGAGGTTCTCAATCAGGTTGCCTTTCAATTTCGATTTTGCAATTTCGGAAGTCGGTGGCAAACAACAACAATGTGAACCCAATGACACAGATTTCCGAAATTAAAGTTATTTTTCACTATGTTTTTAAAAACTATTTTTTTTAAATTTTTTTATAAGTGATAAGATGATCGTAGAATCAGTGATGTTTCAAGTTTTATTGTGGTTTCTGTGGGTGCGTTGTTAAGCAATTTAATAGTTATAATTTCATATGTTCGATTCTGAATCCAGCTAGGTTGTCAAAATAATGTTCCTTACTTTTCAAATGAGGGGCCCGTGGCTAAATAATAACTGCCGCACAGGTCGACAGATCAGGTTAAGCTACGGTTGGTCTGTGGAAGGGTGACCATCTTTACATACCGTGAACCCTCCGTGCCTCGGAAAGCACGTTAAGCCGTTGGTCCCGGCTGTCATTCGTGGATCTTTGACAGTCGTTACGGGTAGTCAGAAGCCCGAAAGTCTGACAACCTTCACAACTGACAGTCTTACCAAGGGGTATCGTATTACCCAGTAACTGGGTTACGGAGGTCAGATAGGCAGTCGCCCCATATAAAATACTGGTATTCAGCTGCATCCGGTTAGAAGGAAGCCGAGCCCAACATAGTTGGGAAAAGGCTAGGCAGATGATGACTTTTCAAATGCATATGTTACGCTTAAAGACCGAAAACGCTTATTGAGCGAAAAGGCAGCTCCCAACGCCACTTGTAGTCAGTGTAAAACATCCACAATGCGATATTCGTGTAATGGATCTTATAAAAATACAAACGCTCAAAACGCGTTGTGGCAATCATAAAAAGACCACATAGTGATATTCGAGTCGTTGCTATCATGCTATGCGACCAGAACGCGTTGTGGCAATGAAGGAAAGCCACATATGTTTTCTTGTTTTTTTTTGTAGTTTGTATATGGTGGTGATTTTTACATTTAAACAAATATGTTTGTAATTGCATCTAGCACCGTATATCTCTGCATCACCCAAAGGCTGACTGGTGAAAAATGCCTATGGCATAAATGGCATTGACCATGCACCCCCCCCCCCCCCCTGGCCTCTGTGCATTTTTTGTGCTTAAAATATTCAATAAATATTTGTTTTATTATGTAGATTCTATTACCGGTAAAACCGTTTAGAACAACTTTTCACAATAAGTTAAAAGCATGTAAGTATCAAGTAATAAGCTTCATAAAAGATGAATTCAACAAATAAAAGCTGCACGTTGATTGGAAACGCTAACAAAACAATACAAATAGCTGGATATTGGTCCGGATTCCGGAACAATATGAAGCTCGTTTCTCCGAACAACAAACTTTTACTAGGTTTTATTTTTGAGTAGGTACTCAAAATTGTATGAGGTTTTACCATAGATCACTGAATGTTCGTAATTATTTCATGCCTTCTTCTCTTGTCATCATTTTTGAAGTGAAAACTTCTTTAGCGGCGTTGTACACTTTTTTTGTAATGGGTAAAAAATGTTAAACTCGTGTCAGGTCACGTGACCCTGATCGTAAGATTCGTAAGATGAGACGTGCTCACGTGAGCCTGATCGTAAGATGTCACGTGACCCTGATCGAACATTCGTAAGAATCCAACATATCAAAAATTGAAAACAAGTACAACGGATTAAATTACAGACAGACACAGACAGACAGACAGACGGTGACGGTGACGGTGACGGTGACGATGACGGTGACGGTGACGGTGACGGGACGGTGACGGTGACGGTGACGGTTACGGTGACGGTGACGGTGACTATGACGATGACGGTGACGATGACGGTGACGATGTAGGTGACGGTGACGGTGAAGGTGACGATGAAGGTGACGGGACGATGACGGTGACGGTGATTGTGACGGTGACGGTGACGGTTACAGTGACGGTGACGGTGACTATGACGGTGACGGCGACGGCGACGGTGACGGTGACGGTGACGGTGACGGTGACAGTTACAGTAAACAACGTTAATATTCAAGTTTTCACTTCTGCCGGCACTCCCGGAGTGCAACCCGTCGTTTTTTTTTTTTTGAATGGGGGCCCATTCAGCAATGAAAAAAGCAGCTCTAGACCTCGTTCACGCTTGATGGAAAGCGATGGATGAGGTCTATGCTGGAACGAGCGTGCCCAGAAGATGCCTAAGGCACTGGAACTCCCACGCATCGATGAAACACAGCAGGCTGCTTCACGCCGGACTCCGGTGGGAGGGTGGTCGCAAACCAGGCGGGCTGTAGCCCTACCACCGCAAGGGAAGAATTGGCCAGTCAAATAAGGTGTTGGGTGTGACTGTCCAGGATGTGCCGAGCGCTCGGTTCAGTTGAGTAACTTGCGGAACAAACTGTGCTACACGACGAGGCTTCTTCATGCATCCCAAAATCATCATCTGCTTAGACTTCTTCCAACTATGTTGGGGTCGGATTCCAGTCTAACCAGATGCAGCAGAATACCAGTATTTTACCTGGAGCGACTACCTATCTGACCTCCACAACGAGTATCGTATTACGATACTCCTTGGTAAGACTGGTTGTCAGACTTTCGGGCTCCTGACTTTCCTTAACGACTGTCAAAGATCCACGAATGATAGCCGGGACCAACGGCTTAACGTGCTTTCCGAGCTTGTACCATACCGATTATTAAGAATAGCTCATGCCATGGTGTAAATAATATTTTAATCTACCCCATCATCATCATCATTTCAGCCGAATGACATCCACTGTTGGACATAGGCCAAGCACCGCCAATTCGAGCGATATTGTGTTTCTGACATCCAGCGAATTCCTGCGACCTTCACCAGGTCATCGATCCATCCCATCAATACTTAGATAATAGTTTACTATAATTATTATGAACTAGCTGCGCCCCGCGGTTTCACCAGCGTATATGTCGATCCCGTGGGAATATCGGAATAAAAAGTACTATATGATAATCCAGGGTGTCAGCTACCTCCATACAAAATTTTATCAAAATTGGTAAAGCCGTTTGAGCGTGAAGAAGTAACAAACATATAAACACACACACACACACTCAAACACACACTCACAAACTTTCGCCTTTATAATATTAGTGTGATGTAACACAAAATAGAGAAAAGTAGGTACAATAAGAGCTACATAAATGAATGCAGGTTTTTCATGTTACTACTACATACATACTGTTTTTCATGTTACATGTAGGTATAGTCAGCAAATAAGATAAGTATGCAGGATCGTCGGATATCGTTGAAGTTTAATAAGAAACCGATGGATGTTGTCGACTGAAAGAATCATGCCCACTTTCCATACATTGATTGACCTGTCACTTGATTTGTTTTACAGGTCGCGTCTACATACAACTAGTGTTGTATAAAAACAAGTATTGTTCATAATAACACAATAACTTATTATCATTACATTTAGAGGCTAGGGAAAAATGTTATTAAGTAAATAAGATGTTGAGGTTATAGCAGCTGTCAGATAAGGTTTGACAGCTGTTATAACCTCAAAAACTGTACGATAATTAAAATCAAATTGTTTCTTAATCGCTGAGCTGAGAGGGATTTATTTCTGAGTGATTGTAATCACTCAGAAATAAATTCCTCTTCAATGTAATAACATCAAATCATCATCATCAAATTGGCGCGCGGTCGCAAACAGCAGTGATTATTCTCGTAATAACCCGCCGATGCTGAGTTATAAAGACTTCGTGTGATGTTGTGTTATCCTTGTTTACTACAGTTTGTGCATGTTTGAGCAATTTAGGTACCTACTACGACGGCGACGACAGATTTTGACCGATACCTACTTCAATGAACTGTATCATTGAAGTAAGTATCGGCCAAAATCTGTCGTCACCGTCGAAGCGGACCAGACTCCAGGAGCCGGCCTGACAGACGACATAAATATATAACGAAAAGAGTTGCCCACCTACATGTTTTTGGCGAGGACAGGGAAATTAAATAAAAAACAGGATTTGATTTATTATCATTTATTCAATATCTTCTCGTACAACCACTTCATTTAAAAATGCCACTGGAGCCACAATGTTGGTTTCATGCCTGTGATCATGCATTAAGTTGATCATCCTTAGTGTGAGGCTTGATGGGTTTCCTTTGAGAATGTGGTCACTTTGACGATTGAGCAATGATCGACCACAAACGGGGCACACTTGAGCATGACCACGTCGAGATGAACCAACAGATGGATCACACTCATTTTTTCCATGAATCTGAGCATTAATAGTCTGCATGGATACATCAAAGTACGCTTCACAAATGTAATCTTCTTCCGTTATCTGAAAAACAAATAAAATAAAAATAGTTTATTTCTCACCGTTAAAAGTTACAATTATACAAATAGGTACATTACAAGTAGGTACTTCAACATTTTGTGGTGATAATAATAAGGTGCACATAGTATTGACCCTTGCCCCTAAACTATGCAGGAACCTGTATCTCAGGGGATAGTGTTCAGCTATTGACATTTTAATTTTTATCTTAGGACTACTAAATCACTATCACACTCACAATTAATTTATTAAATTATTCGTCTTAGTAAGTACCATTAGAGAGTGCTAGGGTTTGTTGGTGAGTTTGAAGATATGAGGTATGGATGTCGGTATGTGTGTTAATATGAGTGGTGAAATAGAGGTATGTGTGTGAATGATGTAGTGGTGAAGTAAGTGAAGAAAGTGTGTGGTAGATAGGGTTATACACTACACAAAGGGTCATTTGATTTTCAGTGTCTTCGTAAATTATGAGATTTTAAAGCCTACAATGGAAACAAGTATGTATATTTAATTTGTATTTTTACATTTTTTGTTTTAAACAGCTGTCTAAAAGAACCACTACTTATAATTAAAACATGGGGAAAATCTAGATGTAACTAACACATTCGGTCAGTGGGTCGTCTTAGGGGCGTCACCTATTTCTAGTAGGTAGTACTAGTTATATTTTTCGTGTAACTTGAAAAATATGCTTTACCACTTCTAAATATCAATTCTTTTTTATAAAACAATTAATACGCTAGCCTCCGTTGACTGGATACTAGTGGATACTAAATCGTTAGGTACTTGATTGTTATTATACTTACTATTACTGGTGATATCCAAGTGCTAATTAATTAGCGAGATGACTCTGCTATCAAGCTAAAGCGCCCGATAACGCCGAAGCGTATTAACAGTTTGTTGCAGTTTATACAAAGCAATCTCGTAGAAGGCTCCATAACACTTTCCAACAAGAGCGATTACGATAACTTAGATCCCAATCAAAAGCACTAAATCGGTATCCGTGTAACACAGGCCAAAGTAATCGTAAGTGGTAGGTATCGAAATCCATGGAAAATGCAAGTTGTAAGGGTATCAGAAAATCCAAAATCGCACAGACGAAACGAACGACTGCAAAACGTCAAACAAATGACAGCGGTCACACTGTCACAGCGACAGCCTGTCATTCGTTGCGGCTAAAGAAGTCCGTTTTACGCGTAACCTGTCAACTGTACACTTAAAATGGAACGTGTGTAAAACACGTTCCGTTTCCAAAAGTGTATTGAGAATGATAAACATAATATAAATTGTATTTTTTCCTGGCTTCATTTGAAAATTCAATTAAGTGATACAAAATAAGCAAAAAAAATGCAATTTTTTAAGATATTTTACATCACTAGACGCTTTCGAAAATTTTCAGGTCAAGACTGGACATGATTCTTTAATTTGATAAATGGACTGTTTGTTTTCTATTAATAAAATTAAATTTTATTCGAGATAATCCATCGGTTTCTTACTAAACTTCAACTACACACATCAAAAGTGTCTAGGGATCAACATATATTTTTGCAATAACTTTTCTCCTGATTGATATTAATTAAAATTTTCTTTAAGGATTCATCAAATAAAGTGTTTTCGTTTGTCACAGTAACGATAAACCAAGTCACCTTTGCATTAATAAAGAAATTTGCCATTTTCCTAACAAAGGGATTTTTGACATTTGAACCACTAACACAAAAGTTCGAAAAAAAGACTGAAATAACAGTTTTCTTTAAAATTTTATTGGGTAACTTAAACAATTAATAATCCGTGTTTCTACCGCGAACACTAACAACACAAGAACATCGGTTTGGCATACTCAAAATGAGTTCATCCAAATCACGCTGTGGAATGGCCGCCCATGTTCGTTGCAACAACAAAAAAAGGTCTTCTTGCGACTGGATACCCTCCATATTCGGCAGAGCTCTTCTCTGTAGCATATCCCATGCATGCTCAATCGGGTTCAAGTCTGGCGACTGAGCAGGCCAGGGCAGGACATTGATGTTAGCTGCGGCGAGAGTCTGTCTTACAACTCTTGCGGTGTGCGGTCGTGCATTATCATGCATTAACTGAAATAAGGGACCGATTTGCACTTGTAGAGGAACGATGACGTCTGATACAATCGTCTCAGCATAAATTTGAGCGTTGAGGTTGCCTCTGATCCAAATCAACTCAGTTCTTCCGCCGATCCAAATACCCGCCCATACCATGATGGTTCCACCACTATAAGGATGGACTTCCTGGCAGGATTTTAATCGCTGTTGGCGTCCAGGGGTTCTCCAGTGTCGTATACGTCTTGTATCCGGTCTCATACCAAAACGAGACTCATCAGAAAAGCACACGAAACGCCATTGTTCTTCTGCCCAATTTCTGTGTTCAAGAGCCCATTGATATCGAATCCTACGATTGTGCATTGCTATAGGTGGTACCCGTAGCGGTCTTCGGGAATGAAGGTTCACTTCATGCAAGCGGTTTCTGACTGTTTGGTCGCTAATTAAGTTCCCTGAAGAGTGATGAAGCCTCACGGCTAACATCATGGCGGTTATTGTTGGAGCTCTTCGAGTTAAGATTTGAATGTATCGGTCTTGTCTCCGTGTGGTGCAGCGATACCGTCCTCCATGGCGCTCAGCCACGGTACCAGTGCTTCGGTAACGTGTCCAAAGTCGACTGATAACACTCTGACTTGTATTCAGAGCTAAAGCCACAGTACGTTGCCGGGAACCAGCTTCTATCATTCCCACGGCTCTGGGCATTTCTTCCCTGCTTAAATGACGTCGCCGCTCCATAATAACGTTGGTTTTAATCAGTAGTAGGGAAACAGTAGCACTAATAATGTCTTCAATGCGTTGTATGTTTTTATAAGGAAAATATTGACAGCTGATTTTCATCTTTTACTCGAATTTGATTCACAGTTCCTGATTCAAATTATGAAATGCACCAAAAAGGATCCATATAAATTTATAAAATCATAAATTTATTACAAAGCCACATCTCAATCTCAAGAAATCCGCATAAAAATGCTTGATCCCTAGACACTTTTGATGTGTGTATATCCGACGATCCTGCATACTTATCTCTTTTGTTGACTGTACTATTCACAGCATAATATTATATTATTAGTAAAATATTATTAATACCAAATATTCAGTGATCTGACTAGCAAAACATAGACTTCAAAACAAACTTGACTTTATTAAAAACACTCAGCTTCATTCAACTTACTTTAATAAATTTAGTTAAAAACAACAGTTCTCCCGACAAATCCCTTCGGAGAAGGATGAATAGAGGCGAGAACGAATGCATATTTGCGTCATTTCTATTTAGGGTTCCGTACCCAAAGAGTGCCATCGGGACCCTATTACTAAGGCTGGATTTAGTGCCCGAGTGACAGTTAAACGCTGACACCGGTCGCGTACAGCTGAGCTGTTGGGGAGTTTGTTGCGCCACTTCTTAGAGGTGAAGGCTGGGCGTTTTGGGAGACTGTCTTATGTAATTTTGTCTTTCGAAAAGTGCTGATCCTCAGCCGAATTTGAATAAATTACTTTTGATTTTGTACCGATATACAACATGTCCCAAAATTCAACGATAAGCCAGCACCGGAGGATAGACCTGCCCATGACTACTCGGGGAAAAAAAGAAAAAAAATATATATCTCTTTTTTTTTGAAGTTATAAAAAAAAAGAAGAAATTCTTAAAAAAGTGAGACCTTTTATGATATTTTTCACTACCATGACCACACTTTTTTAAATATTTCTGTTATTTTTTTTTATAGGCAACCTGAATAGCACTGCTATCTACCACAATTCTTAAAAAATCCAGAATACCTCTAGTTTTTTCACGTAAATTAATGAAACTTAATTTATTCCCTAAATTTTTTGAAGATTTTTACTTTTAATCAACTTTAACTCATCGTGGTGTAAAAAAAAAGTATGAACACTACTATGGCAAGTTTTTTTATAAATTGACGCAACTAATCAAGATTCCAAAATGGTATAATACTCTAGGAAAATCAACCACAAAAAAATTATATCCATACTAGTTCAAAACAAGAACCAAATTCCTTAAATTATAGTTGACAGTAATCACTTTCACTGCGTGCCCAAAATGGGTTCTTGTTACAATTTCTAGGAATTTGAGTGGGGCATACATACCTTAGAAGTTAGAGAGAGATAGATAGATAGAGATATTTATGTTAAAAAGAGACAACAACAGGGCAGGTAGTGGGTTCTTGTTACAATTTCTAGGAATTTGAATGGGGCATACATACCTTAGAAGTTAGAGAGAGATAGATAGACAGAGATATTTACGTTAAAAAGAGACAACAACAGGGCAGGTAGAGAAGCTGTTATTATTCTCAGAGCAAGTCAGTTCAGTACGCTCTGCTCCTTTGTTTACTGCGCACCGTTCCGTATTCAACTGACGTGGCTCTCGTACGTACTAACGACTTTTGGCTTGGCTTTTTGGACTGGAATCGATCTGCAAACTGAACTGACCTGGCATTATCTTGGACTACGATTGTGTGTTTTGTGACTACGATTGTGAGTTTTGTGATTTGGAGTTCTGGCGCATTTTGGACTGTTTAACGATCAACATGCCGCAACCATACACACCACAGGAATACGCAAATATGCACCTCATCTATGGAGAAACCCGATGCAATGCTAACGCTGCTAGCAGACTGTATCGAGAAAGGTACCCAAATGCTCAAAGATATCCTGATTATCGAGTGTTTATTAATGTGCATCAAGCGTTTTCGGAGGGTCGTATGCCATCCAGTAGGAGAAACGCTGGAAGACCTAGTTCGGATCGTGATGAAGAAGTTCTCAATGAGATAGAAAATGATTCGACTACTTCGGTACGCGCCATAGAAGAAGCTACAGGAATCCCGAAAAGTTCTGCACATCGAATTTTACAACGTCACAAGCTTCACCCATATCATTACAGGCGTGTGCAGACGTTGTTACCGCGGGACTATCCATTAAGAGTCACATTTTGCCGTGTGATGCTGCAAAGGCACAGGGAAGATCCCCAATTCCTGGACAAAATTCTATGGTCGGATGAAACAACATGCAAGAAAGATGGATATTTAAATCTACACAACCTACATAGTTGGAGCAATGAAAATCCGCACTTGATGAGACAAGACAGATCCCAATATCAATTCAAGGTTAACTTATGGACCGGCATATTAAATGGAAAAGTAATTGGGCCCTTTGAGTTACAAGGAAACTTAGATGGCAATAGTTATTTAAACTTTTTACAAAATGACTTGCAAGAATTGCTAGACGACGTGCCCTTAAATGATCTCCAAAACATGTGGCTCCAAAATGATGGTTGCCCAGCACACTATGCCCGCCCTGTGCGAGAATATTTAAATCAAGAGTATCCAGGGCGTTGGATCGGGCGACTTGGTCCTATCTTATGGCCACCTCGTTCACCCGATTTGAACCCCCTGGACTTCTTCTATTGGGGTTGTCTTAAAGACAGGGTCTACTCAAAACCCATTGCGTCATTGGACGAGCTTCGTCGAAATATCAGTCAGGCTGCGGATCATATTAATCGCAGAAGATATGCAAGACAAATAAAACGGTCATTTTTAAGGCGATGTCGTGCATGTATTATTGCTGGTGGCAAACAATTTGAACATTGGTTATAATGTTAATAAATTACATGAGAAATTGTTTGACCATTTATTTAAATATTAAACATTTTCCAAGAACTAATACTTTTTATTACCAGACCGTCATTTGGCCCCTGTTTAGAAATAATAGGAACATTTTTTTTTTTAACTTGTTTGCCTAGAGTATTATACCATTTTGGAATCTTGATTAGTTGCGTCAATTTATAAAAAAACTTGCCATAGTAGTGTTCATACTTTTTTTTTACACCACGATGAGTTAAAGTTGATTAAAAGTAAAAATCTTCAAAAAATTTAGGGAATAAATTAAGTTTCATTAATTTACGTGAAAAAACTAGAGGTATTCTGGATTTTTTAAGAATTGTGGTAGATAGCAGTGCTATTCAGGTTGCCTATAAAAAAAAATAACAGAAATATTTAAAAAAGTGTGGTCATGGTAGTGAAAAATATCATAAAAGGTCTCACTTTTTTAAGAATTTCTTCTTTTTTTTTATAACTTCAAAAAAAAAGAGATATATATTTTTTTTCTTTTTTTCCCCGAGTAGTCATGGGCAGGTCTATCCTCCGGTGCTGGCTTATCGTTGAATTTTGGGACATGTTGTATATGCGCTCGCTGACCGTCAGGTGCTACACCATACACGTATATTTATCGTCAGCGTCTTGGTACGCGACCGACGACGTCAACGTAACACTAAACCAGCCTCAGTCCGTCCGTCCGTCTGTCACAGGGCTATATCTTTTGAACCATAAAAGGTAAAAATTTTAAATTTTCACAGTGAGTTTTTTAATTTTTTCCTATAACAAAATATAATATAAATAAAAGAAAGTTAAAAATTAAAGGTGTGTGTTACATACAAGAAACGTGTGTGTTTCGGTGTTTTTAATAATAGCAATCAATATATATTTAAAAAATATGTTTACTGATAAATGTACAGTGGTACGGAACTCTTCGTGTGCGAGCCCCACTCGGTCGCATTTTTAATTTCGTTAGAACTGAAAAGTTTAATTTGCACCACCTCTAGAGAGTTGTCGTTGATTTTATTTGCTGAAACCGTCCGTTTATTTTTAGTCAGTTTTCTTACTTGATTTGTATAATATCTGGCAGTGCCGTCGTTATGCAAGGTTCATGGAGAGTAAAGAGATTTTAACAAACGTTTTTATTTACATAATTATACTGACTTAATTTTTTCGGTCCCTGTGGGTGAAATTTAATTATTCGTGAAGTCTGACATGAATTCTTGGAACGAAGTTCTTTAACGCGGCTTGTTGTAGAAATAGTCACGTAACAAAAAAGAGTTATGCCCCCTCCATGCGACTTTCTCACAGAAAGTCTGACACAGACAGAGAAAGAGAGAAACAAAAAGAAAATCCTCGATGGGGGCTGAGAAATTTTAAATTTTTTCATCATGGGTGTCCTTTTCATGGTTTTCGCGGGCGCTCAAGCTAATACTGAGGTCAAAATGAAAATCGAAGATGGCGAAGCAAAAAAAAACGACGTTTTGGATGTTTTTTTTTGAGGGTGTATAGCCTATAGTGAGGTGAAAATGAAAATCCAAGGTGGCGGATGCGAAGGTAGAAAAAGGTGGAAGTGAGCAACCCAGTCCTAGGTAATCACATTTACGATTAGTAAGGAAAACGATTCGTTTTGACAAATCAGGATCCGGGAATTATTCTATGATGATCCCCTGGTAAAGAGCGGGTATAATACGTAATATTATTCGCCAGAATCACACTTTGTCTTAGTGTAAATATTATTTTTGTAGGTGTTAAGAGCGTTTACGACGTGCGGCATTTCATACA
The DNA here is from genome assembly GCA_916614155.1 of Mesoligia furuncula. Classification (NCBI taxonomy): domain Eukaryota; kingdom Metazoa; phylum Arthropoda; class Insecta; order Lepidoptera; family Noctuidae; genus Mesoligia; species Mesoligia furuncula. Next base: position 14,604,324 of record OU744815.1, on the reverse strand, counting down.
AATTTTCAAACCCTTGTTTTTCGAAATGAATGAACCGATTTTAATGAAACTTCATACGCATAAGCAGGATATACAAGTCTATAAAGTCAGTAAAGAACATTTTCGAAATATCTTATTTAATAAAAGATAACTGGAAGTCTGTTTCTATGGAAAATTTAATTTGGCTGTAATACTTTTTTCCAAAATGTTCTTAAGTAACTTTTTAGACCTTTTAAATTATCATCACCACTGCTCTCAAAACCAACCCCCACTGGGCACGCCTGGTGGATTACGGTCCACTCCCTCTCACCGAGAGGAGTCCTGGTATCCCAGCAGTGGGAACATTATCGGATGGTTATACTTAAGCTTATGCTAAAATGGAAATTATTTGAGGTTTGAATAAATACATGCCTTTTTATAATAATGGTAATGTCGACGGGCTATATAAACTCGGAGGGAAATAATGGCTATTTTTAGCCCTATTATTTATTTTATAGCGAATATGAATAGCAATTTGCGGACACTTATGCCACCGCGGGGCATGGGATTATCTTTCAGTTGGTTTGATATTCAATCTTCGGGTCTAGAATTCTATGATATTTTCCTGTCATGATTGTTGCCGAGAAGCGCAAAAGGAGCGTTGGCAGACGTACACACGACGACCTACAGAAGTAGGTAGGTTCTGTAGGTCGTCGTAGTTCCAACCTGGACCTGGGTCCTGGACCTGGACTCGCATAGACCAGTGAAGTATGCCAGAGAAACAATCCTGCCAATGATACATAAATAGAATAGATAGAATACTCTTTATTATGTACAACAAAAAAATTACAGCCAAAAATGTAGAAATTTTACAAGGGGCGACGCAATGGGCGAATAAAAGCGGTCTTTTATGGCGGAACTAGTCGCGAGCTCGAACTCACTGGTGGAAATGGCCAAAAAGCATGCTGTCTCACCTAGCTTCGTGTCTGACAGAGATAGCAACGAGTGATGAATGTGTGATGAGCAGTTAGACGTTAGTCTACGCACAAAGTGTAGTACTTTTTTTTTTTTGAGGGTGGGTAGGTATTCATCCAATGACCGCTCCCGCCGATTCCGCTCCACCCAGAACGGGAGGGAGTGTCAGACTTTTAGGTACTGACTAAAACCCACCCGTGTTCCTTCCTTAGCCCTTTATGTTCCGGGCCAGCGGTAACCCTTTCGGACAATCCCGCTGACTTGGCAGGCTTCGGCCCTAACGTGCACTTATTGCTGACATCTCTTTGAGGCGCGCGTGGAAAACGGACGGTGAGCTACTCATTGCTCTCCGTCCGCAGGCCCGCCGTCTAGTTCTTACGCACAGAAACACCGTACTGAACTGAAAGGCGCGTAAAAAAAAATCGAAAACTGCTTGGGAAAATCGAGTTTTACGAAAAAACCACTCCATAAATCAATTCCAAATAAAGTTTATTGAACTCTTCGTTATCTGATCTTTGTCGGTTCCGATTTTGTTTTGAAGATTTTACAGTTCTTTTATTACTTACTAGCTTCTGCCCGCGACTTCGTCCGCGTGAAATTCGTACTTTCCTCTTATAATTTCGAAAATGTATGTTTATGATTTTTATCATTTATTTAGATATAAATAAGTATTCGGGCCAATTTTTTAGTTTATAGCTAAAAGGGATCAGATTTTTCAAATAAACTGTATCCCAGCTTTTTACACCCCCAGGAGAGTAATTTTGAAAAATCGTTTGGGATGTGTTCATAATTTGACTCAAAGACCCATACCCATTTTCGAGTTAATAGAAGTAAGCAGTAGAATTTTCCACCTTCGTAGGAGTAAATATTTGAAAAACCCTAAATCACTATTTTTAAGTATTTTTTGTTTTAGTAGTACCGAGTTTCGAGTTAATCCGACAGCGGGTTAAATATTTTTCTAATCTTTGTCACCCCTCAAATCCTCTGTGAGGGATTTTTTGAACTAAAAGTGACAATCTTTATTATTTACTGACCCAAATATTGCCAAGTCTCTAATTTATTAACCAAATGAATAAGATTTTTCATATAAACTGTATCGCCTCTTTCTATCCCCATAGGGGTGGAATTTCGAAACATAATCTAGATTATTTATACCAATTTTCCAGTTAATCAAGCCTCGTAATAAAATTCCGCCCTGTGAAATTGACTACCCCTCTTCACCCCAATAGTGGTAGATTTTCGAAAAATCCTGAAACACTTTATTATTTATTTTGGTCTTAGGTACTGAGTTTCGAGTTAATTGGACCGCGCATTAAAAATTTTCCATACTAAATTGGACACCCCCAATCTCCCCTTCGGGTTAGTTTAGAATTCCAAAAAAATTCGAACTTTATAATTATTTGTGCCAAGTTTTAAGTCCAAATTTATTTGTACCATTTTTTTTTAATTTATCAAGGCACTAATTAAAATCCCCTTATAAATCGAATTACCACTTTTTGTGCCGTCAGGGGTCAATAATTTTCGAAAACCCCATACACTTACTATTGATTGTTCATCTGCCTAGCCTTAATGATCGAAGCCTTTCCCCAACTATGTTGGGGTCGGCTTCCAGTCCAACGGGATGCAGCTAAGTACCAGTATTTTACATGGAGTGACTGCCTATCTGACCTCCACAACCCAATTACGATACCCCTTGATAAGACTAGTTGTCAAACTTTCGGGCTTCTGACCACCCCTAGCGACTGTCAAAGATCCACGAATGAGAGCCGGGACCAACGGCTTAGCGTGCTTTCCGAGGCACGGAAAGGTCACGGTTCGTAAAGATGGACACCTATCCACAGACCAACCGCGGCAAGCGTAGCCTGCGTAACCTGATCGATCGATCTGTGCGGCTGTTATTATTGATTATTTTCTGTCAAAAGTATTAATACTGAGTTTCAAGTAAATCGGACCGCGCGTTAAAATTCTTCCACACAAACTTTAACACCTTGGGGTGTTAAAGTTTGTGTGGGCACAAGGGGTGTTGGGGTGTTTTGATAAACGAATAACGATAAACTTTATTACTTGCTTAGGCAAGTATTCTTGCCAAGTTTATTAACCAAATGAATAAGATTTTTCTTATAAACTGTATCCCCGTTTTTCACCCCTACAGGGGTGGAATTTCGTAAAATAGTTTGGGATGTGTTCATTACTCGACTCAAAGATTTTTATACCAATTTTCGAGTTAATCAAGCGACGCAGTAAAGCCTTCCCCTATAAAATGACCTTTTCACCCCGTTAGGGGTAAATTTTCGAAAAACGATGATACACGATACGAGTTTCGAGTTATTCGGACCACGCGTTAAAATTCTTCCATACAAACTTTGACACCTCCCAATCCTCCTTCAGGGGGTAGTTTAGAAAAAAAAAAGCCAAACTTCATAATTTATTTAGATAAGTATTCGTGCCAAGTTTCATGGTTATTAACTCAAGGAATAAGATTTTTCATACAAACAAAATCCCCTCTTTTCACCCCTTAAAGGTTAAATTCCAAAAACCCCTTCTTATTGGATATCTACTCTTCACAAAGAACACACCCTCCAAAATTAATTTCTCTACCCAGCGGCACCGACCAGCGTTTTAGGCTGTGCGTTGATATAATCAGTCAGTCAGGACAAAGTTTCATCCCCCTTTTCACCCCCTTAATGGATGAAATTCTAACAACACCGTTGTGTTAGCTTCCAATCATAAGCCTAGATAATAAATTTAGTGATTTTTACGTCGAAAATTAATGACTTTCTATACACAACTTCATCCCCCTTTGTAACCCTTCGGGGGTGGAATTATCAAAAACGCTGAGATACGTGTAAATTAATTTTCAATTGTCAGCCTAAATACAAAATTAGAAGATCCTAACTTCAAAACTGTCGAACTTTCATATAAACTTCCATCCCCTATTTTAACCCTTTAGGGGTTGAATTCCCAAAAATCCTTTCTTAGTGGATACTTACTCTTCACAAAGAACACACCTTCTAAGTTTCAAGTCTCTAGGTCCAGCGGTTTGGGCTGTGCGTTGATATATCAGCCAGTCAATCAGTCAGTCAATCAGTCAGTCAGGACTTTGAATTTTATATATATAGATTTACACCCAAAGTTACGTTAAAAATAGCAAGAAAAACGAATCTTTGTTGGGTCATAACTTTTTAATGGCTTTTATTTTACTATCTGGGGGCACGGGACTGCCCCCGCCAAGACGAGCCAAGCGAAGCGCAAGGGCACTACCTTCCTTTTCTCGAAGCGCTACGTCGTTTTATTGAACCCTCATAATTTGGGTTTGGATTATACCAGATAAACGAAATTCTCGGGATATCATGTCAATAGTGAACTTATAAAACATATAAAGTTTCAATTGCATAGCTCTTGTACTTTAGATTTTATTGATATCTAAAAAAACCCCGATTTCCTCACTGACTTATGATCATCGAAACTCTTACGGTACTTTCTGAAGTCCTAGAAAGCTGAAATTTGGTATGTAAGCTAGTATTAGTACACAAAGAACAAAAAAAATATATCAATGTTTTCTCGATAACACACTTCCAAGCAATTACCATTAGCATGACTTTTTTTAAATGTTTATAAAATGGTTAGGTTTGAATATGATATTATAAAATGTTATTATTAATTTTGGACTAGGAGCATTTACTTACTTTATCTTACTTTTGTATATTTTAATGAATTAATAAACATTTTTATTACTTGCAATGATTTTGTTTCATTTCTATACAAACTGCCCATTTAAAAAGATATTTCCCGACTTCGTTCGTTAAAAAAAAGTAAAAAAATAGATAATAATTAGAAACAAAACATTGCTAACAAAAAACTGTTAGGTTTTTCCTGGTTTCGAACGCAGACAACGATGAATATCGAGCTGCCTTGGTGACCACGAGACCAACTCAACTCTTGTAATGTTTTGAAATTCGATCTTAGTTGTGATGACAGACACAATATTCTAAAGAATTTGAACCATATCGTATATTTTCATAAAGTTCATTATCGCACAATCACAACCAGCTATTAAAATGAATCACGGAATTTAGCTATTAACCGTAGACACCTTTAAAATGTGACTGATGCGCGATATTTTTTTTTATTCATCCACCCTCGCCTTGGTTTTTTTTTAGTAGTCTTGAAACTCATTAGCCTTTCAACCTTAACAACAACAATACAATATGTTGATTTGCATCCTCGTCAAAGTTCAGGAGGTTGTCATAAAATACATAAATAATCAATTGAAGTACATTATGGGGCAATAACTAGTAAGCGCTGCTTTTTTTTTGTTGTTGAAATTTAACAGTATTTCAGAATTACACCCTTAATTCAATACAAATAAAACAGAATCACCCGACTACGCACACAGCGACAATGCATGCAGCTGTTTTTCCCCGAAATGGTAGCGCCGTCGCGCCAATGCGCGTGCAATGACCGGTAGCAATAATTTTACCTAATTTTATTTCGATAATCACCTACATTATTGTCATTTTCGCTTGTTAATTAACTCATTTTTGAGCATCATTGGAATACGGAAATCTTACTAATGACAGTAATACTAGTGCGCCAAAGAAAAGTTCACTGACCTGTTATCAGATGATTATTAATATCCTTCAAGCTAAAGTTTTCGTAGTCATTTTGTTTTTATTTGTGGATTAAATTGGTTGATTTGAAACTTTCCTTCCTACTTAACGGGCTTAGGACCGGCAATAATTCTACCTTTGTTGGTGTACCGATCTACTAAGTCTAAAAATGTTTTCTACGTTTGATGGAAATGGAAAGACGTTCTAGTAAAGTGTAAGTACGTGGTATACTTTCGACTCTTAGGTATTATTGGCGTAGGTAGTTAAAAATTTGAAATAACTTATTTACACTAATGAAATTGATTAAGCTAACAACGTATTTACAAAATGTACAAAAAATAAATTACCTACCTATGTTACCGGAGGTAAAGTTGCCACGTACTTAGGTAGTACGTACTGGTTTTCCTTCAGCTTAACAACACTAACACATTCGTTTTTAAATTGTCGAAAACGACAAAATGTAATCCGCACGGCATTATCACCTGGGTGAATGTCTTGTGCCTTGGGGTAGTGGAACGGGTGTTGCAGTTCACGCTTCAGTATGCGCAACACTGGTGTGGTGCATAGCAGCCAGCATGACGTGATGAGGGTTCCCGATCGGGAAACATCCGGATGACTCCACTGATGGCATACCCACCTGACCATCTCCACCAGCACGACATTTGAATTGAACACTTTGTACCTACGTCTCAACGATGTACCGAGAAGCGGAATTCGCAAAGCGCACGAACGCTGCGGCGATTTCAATTACACTGTTAGTTCCGGGGCCGCGGGGGCGTGGCTTAGGGTGCGCGGGAGACTAAGACCCGCTTTGCCGCATCGTGATTGGGGGATGGGATTGATTACCTACGAATTTATCGAATGATAGATTCTCATGCGCATTTGAATGTGTGTGTGCAATTGTGCATGAAAGCTCGGTTATAGGGCTAGTAACAGACGGGCCGCGTTTAAATACGGCTGGTTCACACTTACGGATTTCCGTAAATAAGAAAAAAAATAAAAACAATACCTACCCATTTTATTGTTGATTTGGGTCGAGAATCATTAGCATAATTACGTCCTTGAATTTGACTAGGATGCAAATCAACAGCCTGTATAATGATTAAAATCGCCTAACAACATGATTTATCGAAATGCTTGCACGGAGTATTCCAAAGTGCACATTTTTTTTTATTTGCCTGTACTGTCCCACTGCTGAGCAAAAGCGTCCCCTTTTACAACAATAAATCAATTATTCTGGTATCCGTGTCTCGTATGAAAACCTCCTCGAAAAAAGGTAGGAATAAGTTCATGCATCAAAATAAACTCAAGTGTTAAAACCGTAGGGCACGCCGCGATAGCGGCGATAAGACCCCTCTTTGAGGAGTGGCTAGAGAGGCGCCACGGCGCCCTCACCTACCGCCTGACGCAGGTCCCCACCGGACACGGAAGTTTCGGGAGGTTCCTGCACATCATCAGGCGGAAGGAAACGCCCGGGTGTCACCATTGCCAGGATCGCCCAGAGGACACGGTGGAGCACACGGTGGAGGTCTGCCCCGCTTGGGCGGAGTACCGCCGTGTCCTCGTAGAGGCGATTGGCAGCGACGGCGACCTCTCGCGTCCGGCCCTGGTGCAAGCCATGGTCCGGGGCGAGAGGGAGTGGGAGGCAGTCACCTCCTTCTGCGAAGCAGTCATGCTAGCGAAGGAGGTGGCGGGACGGCTCAGGGAGAGAGCCTCCCGTCCCAGCCGCCGCGGGAGACGCTCCGGGCGTCGGGAGCCGCGTGACGACTCCCGGCCACCGTAGGCGCGGGCCTGCGGGCGGAGAGTAATGGGTAGCTCACCGCCTGATCAGGACCAGGCCCGTACCGGACGGCGCGTACGTGTTCCACGCACGCCTCAAAGAGATGTCAGCATCGGGGCCGAAGCCTGCCGGGTCAGCGGGATTGTCCGAAAGGTTACCGCTGGCCCGGAACATAAAGGGCTAAGGAAGGAACACGGGTGGGTTTTAGTCAGTAAGAGTCTGACACTCCCTTCCGCTCCACCCAGAGCGGGAGGAGTCATTTGATGATTTCCCAACCGCAAAAAAAAAAAAAAGTGTTATTTCCGTCAGAACTAGGCAAAACAATGTTATAGAATCTAGAATTTCACCTAAATCTGTAGGCATCGGGCATGAATACGAAATGTTATTTAATTGGAAGCCATTGTTATTTCACATATACGGGCAACTAGAATTGATGAAATGTGGGCTGTTGCTCACAGCAACAACAACATAAACAGCAACATATATCACTCAAAAGATCTTTCTTTATCTGTATTAATAATAAAGTTGAAAAGTTTGTTTGTTTATTTGTTTGAACGCTCTAAGTTCTGGAACTAAGCCAAATTCTTGAGTAAGGCTATAGGCTATTTAACATCGCGCTAGGACCCTTAGGAGCCGGGCAAAAAGAAGTAATAACGCGGGCAGGTGATGCGATGCAACTTTGGGCAAGAGGGTCGGGAAACAAGAAATTTCACGCGGACGAAATCTCGGGCAGCATCTAAGTAGTTGACATATAAAATGACAGACATGCTCAAAAGGTCTCGCTACTATTTTCTTGCGACGGTTGTTAGTTAAAGATATCAAATCTTTTGTTTCAGTTTAGTTGGTTGAACAAAACACCACTATACTCCATTTGTTTAGGTAATTAACTAAAGGTAAACAAAAAAATCACGTGACTTAGTTAACTGACTAAACGTAATACAAGTCACTTCAGTTGTCATGCTACTTCATAGCTGTACTCTTCAATTTAGCAATATTATTAACGAATTATAACGTTGCTAAATTGAAGAGTACAACTGTGACGTAGCATGACAACTGAATAGACTGGTATTACGTTAATTCGGTTAACCACGTCACGTGGTTTTTTTGTTTACCTTTAGTTAATTACCTAAACAAATGGAGTATAACATGTTTCATGTTTGATATTGTTGCGCGCCACAATTAATTCCTACTGCATAGTGACATAAGTTACCACTAGCGCCATCTAGTATCGAGTAGCGGAACTAGTAGTCAAGATCCTTCTAGAAATTTCGATGCGAGAACTTTCTAGAACTTTCGCGAACTATCGACATCTGGTCAGTCGGGGTCGGTATGTACTCGAACATTCTAGATGTTTCTACAATGGAAGGTTCTAGAGCTATGGCCGGCGTGGGCCGTGAGCGACACAGTATGGATACAGCGATACGAGAGAAAACATCCGAAGCGATCTTCAAGTGCGATTTAAAGCGATCAGTAGTGCAATTGTGTTTTGTAATTAGTGTGTTTGAGTTGTTATTAGTGTTGTTGATTAAAGTGTAATTTTTTGGTTATTAAAACGGCAGTTTTTATTGTCACGAACCCCAAGCTCGTAACAATATTTCATGAAATAGTCATTCAATAGAGTTATATGATTTTAGAGGGTTGTATTGACGATTCTAATGATAACAAGTAGTAGCCGCGAATTATATTTTGTTCAACATACAACCTGAAAATTGCAAAAAACGTAAGAAAATTTGAATTCGCTTTCCCCTTAATTAATTAAACAGCTCAACTCAGCTCAACACTGTTCGGCAACAGACATACCATAATAAATTACCCGTGTAACCCCTTAAATTACAGGTTCGTTCATTAATATTAAATACATTTTGAAATGTCCAATTTATTTTTAAGCGGACAGCTCAGAACAAGACAGACGGTTTCAGGCGAAGTGCGAATAAATGTAATGATTTTCAGGTGACCCAGTTCTCTTTGAGGGAACACGTTAAACAACTCCTGTTTTTAAACTATTGGTTTTGAGTACGGTATTAGGATAAAGCGAATGCAAAAAAAATATATTTTTCAGAGCAAGTTTTTTCGTGTGAAACATTATCAGAGGTAAATTATGATTATAGAAATGTAACAATACCATGTAAGGAACACAATCACACTAATATTATAAAGGTGAAAGTTTGTGAGTGTGTGTGTGTGTGTATGTTTATATGTTTGTTACTTCTTCACGCCGAACCGGCTGGACCAATTTTGATAAAATTTTATGTAGAGGTAGCTGACACCCTGGATTAACATATAGGCTACTTTTTTATTCCGATATTCCCACGATTTCAACATATAGGCGGGTGAAACCGCGGGACGCAGCTAGTACGACAATAAATGTAATCACTGGCAATACTAATGAGGAGTATTTTGTAACCATCAAATACCTAAATCCAGACATCGAAAAAAATATCAATCAATCTACATAGTAGCGATGGGTTGACTATGGGATTTGCCAATCAGCCGACTAGCTGCAGTGACTAATTAGGTATAATGCATTTGATTGAATTTTTGTCTTTCATTGACTTGAATATGCCCTGGCGGCTAGGTCATGCTCGCTCAAATGTCTCGCTGACGGTGGTGTGTGTGTTGGATCATTTAGCTCCCTTCAAAATGGTTGAGCTGAATGGTGCTGATATATACGTCATGTTCGTGAACGAGCGCCGTCAGTTGGGGCTGGTCATCACTTAACTGCCAAGGCTTATATTTAATCTTATATTTTGAATTGTTTCTTCATTTGTGTCTTTTTTTTACATTGTTCTCATATACCTATAGAAGAAACAAGAATAATGTACCCAAGATTTTGTAATATTTTGATTTAAAAGAGTGTCCATGGACTTTCGAGCCCATTCTTCTCTATAGAGACCTACGCTTAAAAAAAAAAATTGACAATTCAAAAGAGCCTATACAAGGTCTAATTGAAATAAATGCTTAGTGTTTGAGATACGTCCAGTTTACTTTCTTTCGAAGTAAGTATCATTTCTTTGTCCGATGATGTCCGCATAAGGTTTATGTTTATGAAATTAAATGTTTATTTTTATTTTTGAGTTGATTGAATGAATGGTAAATTGCGGTTTGTGATTTAAAACGTATTAAAAAAAAACTACTTACTAGGTATCGTTCAAACCAATTTTCGGTGGAAGTTTACATGGTAATCTACATCATATATTTTTTTTAGTTTTATCATTTTAGAAGTTACCTACAGGTACACATTTTACCACTTTGGAAGTGTCTCTGGCGCAAACTATTCAGTTTAGAAATAAATAAATTAGAAACCTCAATATCATTTTTGAAGACCTATCCATAGATACCCCACACGTATTGGTTTGATGAAAAAAAAATATTTTGAGTTTCAGTTCTAAGTATGGGGGGACCTCCAAAATTTGTTGTTTTTTTTCTATTTTTGTGTGATAATCTTAATGCGGTTCACAGAATATTTCTACTTACCAAGTTTCAACAGTATAGTTCTTATAGTTTTGGAAAAAACTGGCTGTGACATACGGACGGACAGACAGACAGACAGACATGACGAATCTATAAGGGTTTCCGTTTTTGCCATTTGGTTACGGAACCCTAAAAACACAGGCAGAGCCTTAGCATTTAGTTGCCTATTTTTTACGTAAAAAATCCTTGACACACAGACGGGCAAACCCGATCTACCTGCCCAGAAGGCAACGTAAACATGAACAGTAAATGAACTATAAATAGTTTTATGTTGTTTTTTTACAGCATTTTTCCGGTAAACCAAACTAAACGAATGTTTTTATGACTTCGCAGTACCCATCGACTGCTGTTTATGTTATACTAGCTGCGCCCCGCGGTTTCACCTGCATAAGTTTCGATCCCGCGGGAATATCGGGATAAAAAGTAGCCTATATGTTAATCCAGGGTGTCAGCTACACCGCACAGCACACAGGCGCACCCCATCCTCTCCATTTGAGACACGAAATCTCAAAAATCGTAATGCGAATCGTAGTGTGAAGGTAGGTAAGGTAAGGTTTATTTGAACATGCAGTTTTGGGTAGCTATCTGTGCTGGCGTCTGTACAAAGGACCTCATTAACCGACTTCGAAAACAGGAGGAGGTTCTCAGTTCGTTGGCATCTTTTTAATTTTTTTAAATTATCATCATCATCATTATCGCCGTCATCGAAATCTTAAATTTTCACTAGTAGTTGACATTAAGATGTCAAAAACCGCTCTGTATTTGGCCAGCAGTTATTATGTGACTATTCAGCGCTTTCTTTGGAAACCAAAGCTTTACACTTAATTTTGGAAATGTCTCTGCATTAGATCTAAAGCTGCTTTACTTTCATGTTGGTATTGAGTTGTTTCGCTGCCATGACATTATCTGTCTATGAATATTCAAGTTAAGGGCTATTTTTGCCTGCTCATTGGACAATAGAATCTGCTTTACTGACTCCGCATTAGACACATATTGCGTCGTAATGTCAATACCGCAGAAATGACATTCAGCCATCTTCTTTAAAGTCCGAGCCACCACTGAAGTCCTTCGTCAAAGTCTTTAATATCTTTGGAATATGAACTAAAATGCCTTAATCCGTCGGACTTCAGTGGTAGTGTGGACTTTACATGTCAGACCGAATTAAAAACGTGACACTGACAGACTACGACAATCAAACAAAAAATAAAAAGATTTATCCTAAGTAGGTGATAAATGGGGTTTCTAGATCAGAGGAGATCTAGAAACCCCATTTATCTATTCAATAAAAACTCTATTCATCTATTCAAACCCCATTTATCTATTCAATAAAAACTCTATTCATCTATTCAAACCCCATTTATCTATTCAATAAAAACCTCATTCATCTATTCAAACCCCATTTATCTATTCAATAAAAACTCTATTCATCTATTCAAACCCCATTTATCTATTCAATAAAAACCTCATTCATCTATTCAAACCCCATTTATCTATTCAATAAAAACCTCATTCATCTATTCAAACCCCATTTATCTATTCAATAAAAACCCTATTCATCTATTCAAACCCCCCATTTATCTAATCAATAACATCCCCACTCATCTATTCAATAAAAACCCCATTCATCTATTAAAAAAAAACCATACAAAATTATATTATTCTGTTTATTCAAATACAAACTACTAACTATTACATTTCAATATATTCAGATAAGGTATCATTCATCCAGGAAAACCACAAGTAATATAATTATCATCTATTCAAACACATGAATCAGTAAACACTTAACAATAAGTACGTACCTATAACTATTTATTCGCAATCTAAACCAAAACTAAATGTACTTAGGTTTGTTCAACAAGCCAAGTCGGAGTATAAAACTATTTATTAAATCTATGCTTTTGGTTCGATGTCATCCTCAATTTTGGCTATTAATTCTCTCGTAGTGGAATAAATGTCATCAAATAATATGGTTTTTACAACATGCTGAACACACACCTCAGCTTCACAATTACACATCGGCTGTTCGGATTTTGGAAAATTGTCCGTATCGTAAATTTCAATCTTGATTATTTTTGCTCCGCCAGTGACAGGTTTCTTTATATATTGAAAAAACGTTTGACCTGTTTTTGGTCTCTTACGAGCAAGACCCAGCGTTTTCTGTCCAGGCGTTTGTTGAACTGCTGGTTGATTCATAGGTACAAAATTGAAAAGATCTTCCGTGTCCTGAAAAAAAAATATAATAAAAATCAACTGCTATGTAATAAGTCTCAAATCACTAGAAATATATTATGTTTGAAACGAAGTGTTATGTAGGTACACAAATAAATAAATATAATATGGTGATAATATTTTTGTTGGATAATTTTAATACTGTTTAAAAAAAATACTATTAAAACTTACCGACATTACGTGATAATAAAGTTCTACCCAGTCAAGCCTCACGTGCAGAAGTTGAATGATAGATTTTAAGTTTTTTTTTCATTTATATATATAATTTAATTTTAATCAATAGAGTTCAAAGTCGTACGTTTTTGTTAGATGTTGGTATCCAAGACAAAAATGGTATGGTGAAATTGAAACCCCAGACATCACGGCACCAAACATTCTATTGTTTATCGTAAGTATATACTGATAAAATAAGTACTATTGTACGTTTGATCGCTATAATCTTTTCATACATTTTATTGAGAAGATACGGCAGGCAAAGTCATCGTATGTTAGTAGTATTTCATTGTTAGTGAATTTGCAAAGTTGTAATTCTCTATATGGAGACAGATCAAAACAAAATAGCAAATCGACTGATGAAATAGGACGCTGCGACGGCTCGGCGCCTGCATTGCTTTGTTTATATCAAATCAATACTAATATCAAAGATCTAAATGTATTTTTGTTTGTTGAAGGTGTTCTCATACATTTATCGTGATATTTAATCATAAGCAAAGTCAGAGTATAAAACTAGTATTGATGTATAAGGTTGAAATCTTAACTGCATGTATTTAAGATCGAAAGTTAAACTTAATTATGATGGTGCTATGTCAGCGTTTTCTTATTTGGTCGTAGATTTGACTCAGGATTTTTAGTCAAAACTTACTCTCCATATAAGGATTAAAATGACGTGGATTTACTGGTATATAAATCGGGACGTGAGCATCTGGAACATCACTGCTATTTTCCCTGACCTGCCATCAAGAAACAGGAACACGACAAAAAAAAATGTAAGTTGTACTATTAATATTATAATCGCTTCAAAAATCTAATCGTTTTTATTTTGTTCTGGTTTTAAATAGTAGCATTTATTCATTCATTAGGCATCTAGTCATTCATTATTCATCTATTCATTCAGTAGCTCATATCTAGCAGCTACTAGTGTAAACCTTATTCAGGGAAACAATACAATTTTGTCTTAATAAGTGTTCAGTTGTAATGAGTTTTTATTTAAAATGGTTTTTACTTATGTATCTTTTAAAATGAAAACATAATTATGTGTTTGAATTTCAGGTCACATCATAGAAATGTCGAATCATCGTCCTCGTCGGATGATGAACTTCAGCAGACCCGTGAGCCTGAACCTGAATTGAGAAAAACGAAAAAGAGAAAATCCTCCTCGGTGGCCGCACCCAGTACATCAAGGGAGAGTCCGGTCAAAATGTAAGTTTATGTTAATAATAATTTAATTTAGTATATCTGATTTAATTGTTTTTGTTTTGAGTATTTAAATAGTAGAATCTATTAATTAATTAATCATCTATTCAATCAGTAGCTTATATCCTGCAGTTGTTAAATCAAACTTTATTCAGTGAACAAATCAATAAGATAATTATTTTTACTGTTTGAATTCATTTTATCTTAATAAGTTTTCAGTTGTAATGAAAGTTTTTATTCCAAAAATGTTTTTACATTATGTATCTTCCATTTTTTAAACGATAATCAAATTTGGAGTAGATATACCTACCTAGATCTGATAATGCATCGTAAACTTAGTACTTATAATCTATTAAATTTAAAATGAAACATAATTATGTGTTTTTGAATTACAGGTCACATCATGGAAATTCAGAATCGTTGTTCCTGTCAGATGGCGAACTTCAGCAGCCACGTGCGCCTGAAAAACTCAAACCAAGAAAGAAAAAATCATCATCGGGGGCCGTACCCAGTACATCAAGGGCGAGTCAAGCCAAGAAACCTGTCATCAAGCCTATCGCCGCGAAGAAAGTCACGGTCCGTGACATCTTCGGTACTGATAGCGACGATGATGCCCAGGATCAACCAATCGCGGGTAAACCAATTCATCCTTTACAGTCATGCTTGAGCCGAAGAGTTGCTAATGGACACTCTCGCCAAACGTTTGACTTCAAAAAAGGGACGCATTTTGTTGAGTTAAAGGTGTATAGTTGCGACGAAATTCAACATGTGGCGCCTATGAATAGGTGGCGCCACGCGATTATCTGTATTAAAAATAGAACAGATGAGAACACGGACTCGTGGCAACACCTTAGTAATTTTATAACTGCCACTAGAAAAGAATTTAGAGGTTGTCCTGTCAACTTTGTTAGTAATTATTACTCATTACCTATTTGAAATAAGTACCTACTTATGAATTATGTTACTAGCTTTTTTGTAGGTACTTATAATAACGTAATAACTATGTTATTTAATCATTTTTTTACTCGTATTTACCCTCATATTCATTCTTGTATCTTTATGTTACTCGTATTTGCCCTCATATTCACATCTCTAAGTATCATGTATAATAAATAGATACGTTTTTTTTTACAGTTACACGAACTTCTATTACCAGATCTGATGATAATTTATTGAAATGTGATTACTGTAATATTGAGATACCTAAAAACGAATATCAATATCACTTGAGAACGAACTTACATAAATCGAATAGCATATTGAAATCTGAATTTAAGAATATCGATATCATTGCGACAGCATTTAAAAGTAGAATAATTACTTACCGACTTAAACCATCAGAGGAATATCTCACGCCAGAGGCATTCCTAATGGATTATCAAGAACATGTTATGAATTTATTGAGAGTTTGCCTTGTGAAACATAACTGTATTAAAGTGAACTTTGAGCTTTTCGCTTACTTTGTTCTACCAACTTCTGGTGAGCAAGAGCTGAAATCATTTAATACAAAGTATGAATCAATATTTTACAGTACCGATATAAAAGAATTATACTTAAATGTTATGCACACTTTTGTAAGAAAACTGTCTGAATTTCAGCATCGTGAGTCTGGCTGGACTTGCCTTTTTATGAATCATCTAGAAATTAATATTAATAAATACAATCCTTTGAGAGGTGGTTCTTACATAGAGTTGCCAAATGTAGTGAAACGTTCCAAAAGTTGTATTAATATTCAAAACCAAGATAATCACTGTTTCCTATGGAGTGTTGTAGCAGCATTATTTCCACAAAAGAGCAATGTTTGTAGAACTAATTCATATCCGCATTACTCCACGGTGCTGAATATAGATGGTATGATGTTTCCACCAACAAACACCGATATTAGACATTTTGAAAAAATAAATCCCAACATAAGTATTAATATTTATGGATTAGACGGCAAAAGCATTGTAACTGGCCCATTATATGTGACTAATTCAAGAAAGCGCTATCATATAAATTTGTTGTTTATTGAGAGAAATGGAAAAGGTCACTATTGCTTAATCAAAGATCTTTTACGACTAGTTAAAAGGCAAATTACTCATCACAAAGGTAAAATGTATTTATGTGATTTATGTTTACAATGTTTTAAAAGTGAAATTAAGTACAACTCACATATGTGTAACAGAATAATAACTGTACTGCCTGAGAAAAATACTATT
Source organism: Mesoligia furuncula (assembly GCA_916614155.1). NCBI lineage: Eukaryota > Metazoa > Arthropoda > Insecta > Lepidoptera > Noctuidae > Mesoligia > Mesoligia furuncula. The sequence continues at coordinate 14,587,684 of OU744815.1, read as the reverse complement.
CTTCAATTTAAAAATTATGAACGGCAACAAAAAATTAACTTTGTTATTTATGCAGATTTTGAAAGCCTTTTAGTAAATCATAATGAATTTTTAACAGATAGTACTCGGATATACAAAGAACATAAACCTTCTTGTTTTGGTTACTACATTTGTTGTTCACACGATCGTAATTTAAATAAATACGTAACGTATAGAGGGCCAGATTGTGTTGAAATTTTTGTTAAATATTTGTTTAAGGATATAGAAAAAATTTTTCATACATTATCAAAAGTACAGCCTATGTCACCTTTAACTAAAGATCAAGAAAATAACTTCAATAATGCCACTGTATGCCATATATGTAAGCAATTATTATTTGATGACAAGGTGACAGATCACGATCATGTAACATCACAGTACCGAGGTGCTGCACATTCTCATTGCAATTTAATGCACAGGGTTTGTCCTTTTGTGCCGGTGGTTTTTCATAACTTCACGGGTTACGATTGCCATCTATTTATCAAAGAGCTAGCAAAATATGAAGGTTATTTTAAAATAATACCAAAAACTAAAGAAAAATACATGTCTGTTACAAAAATTATTCAAACCAAGAATACTTCACAACCTATTCAAATAAAGTTTATTGATTCCTTACAGTTCCTCAATTCAAGCTTGGAAGTATTATCTAAAAATTTAAGTGACTGTGACTTTATTAATCTATCAAATGAATTCCGGGACACAAAGTTATTGAAATTGTTGCATCAAAAAGGTATTTATCCGTACGACTATATGGACTCTTTTACAAAATACGATGAAAATGTTCTTCCCCCGAAAGAATGTTTCTATAATAGTTTAAAATGTGAACACATAACCGATGATGAATACAGGCACGTGCAAAAAATATGGCAATGTTTTCAAATGCAATCTCTCGGTGAATATACAGACTTATATTTAAAAACGGATGTTTTGTTACTTTGCGACATATTTGAAAATTTTAGAGATACCAGTTTACGGCATTATAATCTAGATCCAGCTTATTATGTCACTGCACCTAGCTTGAGCTGGGATGCTATGATGATGTATACAAACGTTAAGTTAGAATTAATTAGTGATTTAGAGATTTATGAGTTATTAGAAAAAGGAATACGTGGAGGCTTAGCTCAGTGTTCTCTTCGTAACGCAACGGCTAATAATAAGTATTTATCAAATTTTGATGATACTGAAGCATCAACGTTCTTGATATATCTCGACTGTAATAATTTATATGGTTATGCGATGACAAAAAAAGTACCAATATCTGATTTCAGGTTTTTGTTACCCGAAGAAATATGTGCAATGAATGTAACTAATATACCAGACGATTCAGATTATGGATATATTCTAGAAGTTGATTTGGCTTATCCGGATTATTTACATAAGTGTCATCGCGATTTACCTTTCGCGGCAGAAAAATTTACTCCCCCAGGAGGTAAAACCCCAAAATTAATTGCAAACTTATATGATAAATTTAAGTATGTGATACATTACATCCATTTAAAAGAATGCATAAGGAACGGGCTCGTTTTGAAAAAAACTCACCGCGTACTTACTTTTAGGCAAGAAAACTTTTTACAAAAATACATTGACTTAAATACTCGATTACGTCAAGCCTCATCCTCGCCATTTGAAAAAAGTTTATTCAAACTGATGAATAATGCTATATTCGGGAAAACTATTGAAAATAGACGAAAACAGGTAAATATAAAATTAGTAACGGTATGGAATGAAAAAAATAACAAGACAAACAAACACCTTAGTGCCGAAAACTTGATTGCGAAACCTAACTTAAAAAATATTACAATATTTTCTGAAAACTTTGTTGGTATTCATTTGAGTCCGGAAAAAATAAATCTTGATAGGCCCATATATTTAGGTTTTACTGTTTTAGAGTATGCAAAACAGCATTTGTATAAATTTCACTATGACTATATCAAAAATAAATATAGAAATAAGGCAAGGCTCTGTTATACCGATACAGATAGTTTGCTTTATTTTATTAAAACTCCAGATGTATATCATGATATTAAAGAAGACATATCAAAATTTGACACTAGTAATTTTGATGTTAAAAACAGACATGATATGCCTAGAGTCAATGCACAAGTTCCAGGCCTATTCAAAGATGAGCTGGGGGGAGATATTATTACTGAATTCACAGGACTTAGAGCCAAACTTTACTGCATAAACAGTTTGCACGGAGAAATTAAGAAAGCTAAGGGTGTAACCAAGCCCGTTACAAAGCGATTACGATTGTATAATTATAATAAAGCTTTACTGAGTGACAGTACATTCAAATGCAAAATGAACACTATTAAATCTATTAAACATGTATTGTACTCTCAAGAGACAGATAAAATAGTTATTAATAAAAATGATGACAAGAGACAGATATTATTAAACCAAGTAGATACGTTACCATGGGGGCATTGTGATACAATATTTTAACTAACATATTATAATAAACATAATTACATGTCATGATTCCTTTGAAACTGTTTTATTATGAGAATGACATTAATAATAAGTAATTTAAGTTTAAAAACTGTTAATGTAATTTAGTATTAGTGCCATTTGTTGTAATGAAAGTGACATTTGAATAAAGTATCTTCAAAATTAAAATAATGTTTTTTATTCCTAATATGGCCTTGCACTTGTTTTCATTACTTACACTTACTGTTTGAAAACAGTTCTACGGGTAATTTAGGCAAATAAAACACACACACACGGTATGTATAATAAATTGTAACTTTATTGAACTTCACATATAATTAAACATGATCTTATAATTACACTACACTTAAAGTCTGTATGTAGCTGAACTTAATTTTTTAACTATTTTACCGACGAGATATTCTGTTTCATCCATAATTTCATCGTAATTGTCCTTGACTTGATACTGAACATTCACACAAGCACTATCACTGTGGTCAACACTATTGTCACTTAAATCATAAACAGATATTTTTATTAAATGGTGTGCTTTTCCTGGCTCCTTGCGAATAACAAAAGATGAAGAAGGTGTATCTAATAGTTTGGATAAGGTAATTTTAGAATTTAATTTCGACTTCTTGTTTTTTCCTTTTATTGATCTTTCTTGAGTATCTTTGACTTTATCCTGAGGGTTTTCCAGGAACTCAGTTTGTTCGATATTATTCCCAGTTAGTTCTTTTGTTAAATAGAATGACTTTATAACATCATCCACAATATCAAGACCTTCCATTTTCTGAAATTAAAACATGTTACAATTAATTTATATTTTATGATATTAAATTAATAAATAAGTATCAATATTCTTGGAAAAATATTAATTAAGTAGTTACTTACGATTGTAAATAATAAGGTAATTAATTAAGAATAAAAACACGCTGTTCAACTCAGTTGATGATGTGAGTGTGTCGATGAGTGAGTCGTAGATTTCTCATTTAAGCCCGCTTTATATAACATCGGTCGAAACCCATCTCAACCAATCCAATGCATATCTATGACAGTGCCTATATTTTATTGTATAAATGCGTATGTAAGGCAGAAATTAAATTAATATACACGATGAAGTTGATCAAACAACCCACATCTCTAAACGTTAATAATATAAAACTTGATGACTCTGCTCCCCAGATAAGACATAGTGTTCTATTACCTAATTCAATTCGCTGTATAATATGTGGCCCATCAAACTGTGGCAAAACGAATGTTATGATTAGTTTACTGCTTCATGAAAATGGCCTCAAATTTAAAAATCTTTATCTTTACTCTAAAACTTCTTTTCAACCAAAATACCGTTTCTTGACCGAAGTATTAAAAAGAGTGCCACAGATTAACTTTTACGACTTCAATGATGATAAAGATGTCATTTCTCCGAGTGAAGCTTTAACAAATTCTGTATTTATTTTTGATGATGTTGCGTGTGAAAATCAAGTAAATATCCGCAATTATTTTTGTATGGGTAGGCATAAACAAATAGATTGTTTCTATTTATCTCAAACCTATTCTAAAATTCCGAAGCAATTGTTACGTGATAATGTTAATTTTCTTATTATATTCAAACAAGATGATGTGAATTTGAAACATATTTATGAAGAGCATGTTAGTTCTGATTTACAATGGAAAGAGTTCAGAAATATTTGTCAAACTGTTTGGAGTAAGCCATATAATTTTCTAATTATTAATAAAGAATCTGCATTAAATAATGGAAGGTACAGACAGAATTTTGATATGTTTTTTAAATTTGAGTGACTGTTTATATGCACATATAAGTAATTAACATGCAAAATCATATTCAGTACAATTTTTACTTTAGCTGAACACAGTTGTTATATTATAACATGGAAAAAAATATTAAAATAGAATTAATGAAATCTGTAGACTCCATAAAGAATAAAATAAAACAGATGAAGGACCAGGAACACTCGATGAACTTGTCACTCGATAAAATGCTAAAATCTGTCACAGACCCCCTTAAAACTCTAGTTGACTCAAATATAACAATGGAAAAAATAAAACATTTGGAAAATACAACACTTACTAATTCCGAAGGTATTGAATTGGATGACATTAATACTAGCTCATCTACAAAGTTTGTGGACTGTTACGAACCAAAACATAATCGTACACAATTGGTTAAAGAATCTCCTGAAATGGTATTACCAGAAGATTTAGAAATTTCATTAAAGGGTCAGGATATCTTAGATGATATTTATGATGGTGTAAATATACCGTTTGGAATAAGAAGTGAAAACAAAACTTTATTGATGGGAAATTCAGTAGTATCATTTTCTAAAATTGACAGTTTGAATAATGAAAATATCATTTTGATTAAAATCGGTGATAAATCCTACAATTTAACTCCTGGCCTGAAAGAACTTTTACTTCGAAAAAAACCAGATTTAAAACTAATATCCAACAAAGATAAACTTGTCTACAAGGATATATTGTATTATACAAATGTTCATAAGAGAGACTTCAATCCTAGAGGTCAAATAAAAGGTGATAAAGGAATAAAATATCGTGAAATAATCAGACCATTATTTTCCGAAACGTCGAACGATAATATTCACACTAAACTGGGGGGATACTTGCCAATGTTAAAGAAATATAAAAAAAATACTGAGCTAGTATATTGGGATGACCCTAACGAATTAGTTGAGAGATTGAAACTATTAGTTGCTTCAAAAGATGCTGGCAATACAAACCATGATAATGAAATACTATCGATAATTGAAGAATTAAAAGAAGCTGACATAATTAAAGAATAAATAGTAGCAATAACATGGTTTTCATTCAGTATCATTGCTGGATTCACTACAGATGTTTATATACTGAGTTTTAAATATGAGTAAAGCCGATGTGGTAAACGAAATTCATAAAAATGCGAGGGTAAACTTTCCACGAAGACATGTTATTATGAAAGATATAGATGACCTTTGGCAAGCAGACTTAATTGATATGCAATCAATTTCCAAAGAAAATAAAAACTATAAATATATTCTTGCCGTTATTGATACATTTTCGAAATACGCCTGGGCCTTTCCTTTGAAAAGTAAGACCAAAGATGTTGTATGCAATTCTTTCAAGATTTTGTTGGATAATGGACGTGTTCCCAAAAATCTGCAAACGGATAATGGAACAGAATTTTATAATAACACATTTCAGAACCTTATGAAATCTTATTGTATAAACCATTATTCAACCTTCTCAACAAAAAAGGCATCAATAGTTGAGCGCTTTATTAGAACATTGAAATCGAAACTGTACAAGGAATTTAGTTTAAAAGGTAACTATAATTGGATAGATGATACCCTTAATAATGTTACCTATAAATACAATCACACCTATCATCGAACAATTGATGAAATCCCGGCAAATGTAGATAATACTAATAAAACACGCATAATAAGGAGATATTTCAGGTTGGTAAAAGCCGATAATATAAAAAGCAAGTTTAAAGTGGGTGATTATGTACGTATCAGTAAATATAAAGGAACATTTGAAAAGGGGTATACTCCCAACTGGTCGACAGAAATATTTAAAATTCGAAAAATACAAAATACAACTCCTATTACCTACTTAATTGAAGATGCAATCAGAGGTCAACCCATTTTAGGTGCATTTTATGTGCAAGAGCTGCAAAAGACAAGACATCCCAATTTATATCTAGTCGAGAAAGTTCTTAGAAGTAAAGGAAATAGGGTTTTAGTAAAATGGTTAGGTTTGTCTTCATCTGAAAACAGTTGGATTGATAAATCGAATATTTATTAAGTGTTCAACTCATGATGCATCAGTTTATCGATGGGTATTGGAGAGAGCAGTCTTCTCAATTGGCTTATAAATAATTTACCAATTGAATTACATTTACCAGGATACAATTATTGCGGTCCTGGCACTAAATTAATTAAAAGGCTTAGACGTGGGGATAAAGGTGTTAATAAATTAGACGAATATTGCAAGCAACACGACATTGCCTATCACAAGTCTTCAAACTTAAAGGATCGCCACAAGGCAGATTTAGTTTTATTAAATATGGCTAAAAAGCGAGCACTTGCCTCAGATGCGAGTGTAGGGGAAAAATTGGCAGCGCGCTTAGTAAGTAGCGCTATGTCAACAAAAATTAAAACTGGTTTTGGCTTAAAAAAAGATTGCAAAAACTATTCACCTAAAATTAAACCTGGAAAAGGGTTGAAAAATAAATTTAAAAATGTTATTAACAAAACGAAGAGACACATGAAAAAATTAAAACCGAAATGCAAGAAAGTGGCAATAGAATTAGCTATGGCTGCTGTCAGAGAATTAGCTGATGATTCGTCTATAAAACTTCCTCGTGTTATTCCTATACCAAAAACTGGTGGAGTATTGCCTTTGATTCCGATTTTTGCGGGATTATCGGCTGCAGGGGCATTAGCAGGCGGTGCAGCTGGTATTGCTAAAACCATAAATGAATTCAAGATGGCTAAAAAGTTATTGACTGAATCGAGGAGACACAATGAAAAGATGGAAGCTCTCTGCATCGGAAAAGGACTACACCTTAAACCGCATAAAGCTGGGCTCGGAATTTTTGTATCGAAAGAAAAAAACTAAGATATCGGCTACCCAAACGAGCCTTGAGTAATTTAGACATTTTGAAGTATGGAAATAATATTCCGTATTTTAGAGGTGTCTTTATGAGAGATGAGCTCCCTAAATACCCTTTTAAAAAAGAATGTGGAGTTATAAATTTAGATAGCTCTAAAAATCCTGGTTCTCATTGGGTAGCCTATGCAAAATACAATGATTATATTGAGTATTTTGATAGTTACGGAAATCTTAAGCCTCCAAAAGAATTTATAAAATACTTGGGATCCAAAATTCACTATAATTATGATAATATTCAGCGTGATCACCCTTTTAATTGCGGACATCTTTGTTTAAACTTTTTGAATAAGTTTTGGTGTAGTGAAGGAATAAAATAAACAGAATCTTCTGAAAGAGGTCAGTATAGGAGCATGTCTACTACGGTTACCATCTCTGGGAATAAATCGGAATTGGTTTCATACTTTCAACCACCACTGTATTTGTCAGATCAATACGAGTGCGGTTTGATATACTTTTCAGTATTAAAATCAAGACCAAATATTCCCATTATCAGCAAAGGTCTGTCCGTAATCAGAATCGAATGTGATCTTGTTCACGGTTCATACTGCAACGGATTACCAACTCATTTTATTCATGAATTTGTGTCAGATACTGCTCCAAGTCATCAGTGTCTGGAAATACCACAAAATGTTATTTACTTTCCAGTAAACAAAAATATAATTTCATCGGTATCTGTTAAAATTGTAGATCAATTTGGTCACTGTATTAACTTTGGAGCGGGACAAGTTCAGTTACGTCTTCATTTAAGAAAAACAAAATGATAGTATATTATAAAAACACTCAAGCAAGTGAAAAACGTCTTAGTTCTTCTGCGATTGCTAAGGTGCAAAGACGCAAGAAAAAAGTTAAGAAATTGACAAAAGCAAATAAAGATTTTCTTAAAGCCCTAGGCTTTAAAGTATGAATATACTACAGATTACTGAATCACCGCACTTCGACACTTCGATCGAAAGTTATGAAGTCCATTCATACAATCCCTACAATAGCAGCTTTAGAGAAAACGATGAAATCAGAATTCCCATCCACCAGCAAGACATATATGTGCTACCATCAGCCAGTTCAATTTACATCGAAGGTCAAGCGAAGCTCTTCGGTAAAGATGGGAATCCAACCAAAAAACTGTTACGTTCACTAATAACCCTGTTATGTATTTGTTTCAAGACATCAGATACGAAATGAATGGTATTGAAATAGATCGCATTAAAAATTCTGGAATAACGTCGACAATAAAATCATACATCTCATTAAATGAAGCAGAAAATAAACTTGCTGCTCTATGGGGTTGGGGTTTAGGGGGATTTCAATGTGATGGATATTTTAGTGCTGTGATACCATTAAATAGGGTTTTAGGGTTTGCAGAGGATTACAATAAAATAGTGATAAATTGCAAACATGAACTTATATTGAACAGAAGTAACACTAACTTAAATAGCCTTATCCTTACTGATGATATTGCTCATTTTCAAATAGATATACAAAGAGTCCAGTGGAGGGTGCCACACATAAAAGTATCAGACCGAGAACGACTGACACTTTTAAAACATTTAGAAAGAGATAAACCTATTCAGATGGCATTCAGAAATTGGGATTTATATGAGTATCCGTTACTACCTAAAACCACAAAGCATTCTTGGTCAGTTAAAACTACTTCACAATTGGAAAAACCCAGATATGTAATTTTTTGTTTACAAACTAATCGAAAAAATAATAAAACTAAAGACAGTTCACTATTCGATCATTGTGAAGTAACAAACGTTACGCTCTTTTTGAATTCACAATATTATCCATATGAACCATTAGGTTTAAAGTTTTCTGAGAACAAATATAGTATATCATACGAAATGTTTGTGAAATTTCGTCAGCCGTATTACAACTGTCCAGTAGACCCGTTGCTTGATCTAAAACAGTTCAAAGAACAAGCCCCTCTTTTTATCTTAGACTGCTCTAGACAAAACGATAGCCTAAAAACAGGTCCAGTGGACGTGAGGTTGGAAATTGAATGTTCTACAGAAATACCAGATAAGACGACTGCATATTGTTTGATTATAAACGATCGACTTGTGGAATACAAACCTCTCAGCAACATTGTGCGCAGGTTATCATGATTGCTATTGTGGATATTCAAGGCTTCAAAACAGAAACAAATGAATTTATAATAAAAGAAATCGCTATATTGTATAATAAAACATTACAAGTGTTATTAATTAAGCCACCATTCCCATTTGAAAAATTAACGAAACAAGAAAAAAAACAAGTTAGTTGGATTGAACGTAACAGAAAGATACATTGGCGCGAAGGATTTGTAGCCTATTCTAATTATCAGAATTTGGTTATAGATATTTTAAGAGATAAATGTATCTACGTCAAAGGCTCAGAAAAAGTGTTGTGGTTAAAGCATATTTTAGAAAATAGTAATTGTAATGTATTCAATTTAGAAGATAAAGGTTGTTCTAGTTTGTTAAGTTTATACAATGAATATAAATATTCTCAAGATTTATATAACTGTATTTATCATGACTCTGTATGTGCTTTAAAAAATGTATTGTGTTTAAATAAGTGGTGCTTTGATAATAAAATTCTAAAATAAATATTTTCTTGTTTTATTTCTTTATTTAGGTAAAACGCATCTTAGAGTTTTTTATCCCCACCGCTGTCCGGTCTTTATAAGTTGTTGACAAAAGCTGGACGATATCATTATACGTTTATAATTGAATTAGAAAGTAAATACCTAGAACATGTCTCTAAATGAATACAAACCTCGATATGACATGTATAACACGTTTAAAATGCGTGAATTTTCATATAATTATTACTGGAGTACGTTTAATAAAAATAAAAGATTAGTGAGGGAAATGGCTGACGCGGGATTCTTTTATTATGGGAATAGTATAAATGATATTGTAGCATGTTTCTCATGTGGAGGTGTTATCGAAGATTGGGAGATTTATGATGATCCTTGGATGCAACATGCCATACATTATCCTGAGTGTTTTTATTTGAACGCTGTGAAAGGAAAGGAGTATATAAATAAATACGCATATGCGTATTTAATTACATCACAGCATTAAACTCTTGCCATTGTAGTGTGATGGTTCGATCATAATCAACGCTTGCTTTATCATGAGAGAGAGAAAGAGAGAATAAATTAATATTATTCACATTATGCTCCATTCGTCGAAATTTGATTTGGAAGGCATTTCTAAACTTATTTTCAAGAATGCTAGTGGCGAGATTCTATTTACTCAAGACATGGCTGGCCAGAAAATAATGGACACCAATACGTCAAAACTTCAGGACAATACAAACAAGACAGAGCAAAACTCAACAAAATCTACATTTGAAAACACGCGATATCTCACACTCAAGAGTGGTCACAATGAGCTCCTTACATTTGTTTTAGAAAGCGATTCAAGTTCGCCCAACCGAAAACAATGTCTGAAGCCTATGCAATTATGGAAAATGTCTATGATGAAATGTCAACTGTGGATCAAGAAATCAAATGTTTTGTAATAGATTATTTATTCTTCTCATGTTTTTTTTGAATAAACGGAATAATATCATTTTGAATAGTTTTTTTTTAAATAGATGAATGGCGTTTTTATTGAATAGATGAATAGGGTTTGAATAGATGAGTGCGGATTTTATTGATTAGATAAATGGGGGGTTTGAATAGATGAATAGGGTTTTTATTGAATAGATAAATGGGGTTTGAATAGATGAATGAGGTTTTTATTGAATAGATAAATGGGGTTTGAATAGATGAATGGAGTTTTTATTGAATAGATAAATAGGGTTTGAATAGATGAATAGAGTTTTTATTGAATAGATAAATGGGGTTTCTAGATCTCCTCTGATCTAGAAACCCCATTTATCACCTACTATCCTACTATTGTAATATTAATAAATTATTAGTTTAAAAACACTAGAAAAACACGCGTGCAAACACGACTATGATACGTTATTCTATCATGGAATGCCAGTGCCTATCTTCCGGCTTCATCATCAGATTTTGAAACCTAATCGTGGTCAAAGTTCATTACAAGACTTTTCTAAGAAATCCAAAAAAGCTCTGATACGATTTTCCATCATGAAGTTCCAGTTCATATCTTCCGGCTCCATCATCAGATCAGTTCGACAGTACCATATTATTATATTGTCATCAGAACTACATACAGCTGCCAATTTTCATTACGCTACGACCCTTGGAAGATGGTTAAATTAGTTACCTTAGATTCCATTACATAGTTAGTTACATACAGGTCGACCTAATAAAAGCGTGTTAAAAATGTGAAAGTTTGTATATTTAGATGTCTGGATATTTGTTACAGAATCACGTAAAAACAGACTAACAGATTTGGATGTTTGTCACACATATAGTTTATAACCTGAATTAACACATAAAATACTTTTTATCCCGATGTTCCCACGGCATCGAGACCTATGCAGCTGAAACCGAGGCACAGAAATTCTTTGATAAAGGAAAAAAAAGTTAAACTGATGAAAATATAAAAGAAGACTTGACTGTACCAACAGTACATACAGAGGCGTCTTAATACCGTACTTCAGAGACTTGTACGAAACAAAGGAAGGTCGGGTGTCACACAAGGTCCTTACTTGGGGCACCATTGTTCTTTGATAGCGAAGAGGGTGCTATCATAAAATGGCGGAGGATATAAGGAAGTGAGATCTATGTGGGTTGAGAAGGGTTTTTTTTAGAACCAGAAACCAAAAATTTGAATCGTTAGATTTGCCCTTTAGAGCAGTGCTGCCCTAGTGGTAACGGCTGCGCCTTGCGGCTTGTAGGTCGTAGGTTCGAACCCAGACAAGCGCTTTACTTTGTGTAAATTATTTTATCACCACTACTCTCAAAAACGGTGAAGGAAAACATCGTGAGGAAGCCGACATGTCCTAGAAGCAAATTTTGAAGACATGTGACATGTACCAACCCTCACTGGGCTCGCATGGTGGATTAAGGCCCACTCTCTCTCACAGAGAAGAGGCATGTGTCCCAGTAGTGGAAATATTATAGGCTGATTTCGCCCTCACCAAACATAAGTTGCGCGAGAATGATAATACTGAGTTGAGTGAGCCCACACATCCCGAATGAAATGTTTATAGAAAACAGTTCGTGAGACACGCCAGACGACCTCATCGTTTTTGGTAAATACAAGACAAACAGCTTGATAATGATCATGCATGATCAAAAACCGCTCAAAATAACAAATTGTATTTTTTCAAAGTTGTACACGATGGAACATGATGGCGTTGGCGTCGAATTATATCCCCTCTTTTGCCTTTAAGAAGTTAAGTCAAGTCATTCAATACTCAAAATATTTATTGCTTCCACATGTGAACTTATGTGGTAGGTTAGAATATGATCATTGTGGACCCTGTCGGGCACAGCAAAAGTAGGAGAGAGGAAGAGGGCTTTTATTTGACTACATAGCTGTTATAATCAATATTGTAATTATTTCACATCACCATTATTTCATTTTTTCACGTGTACTATTGTGTGTCAACACGAAACAAAAATGTGACCATCTTTAGACGCGATAGAGTGAATCCAACGATTTAAATCTTTGGCACAAACCTTGAATTTTTGAAAGAGTATATCTTAGATTATTTTTATTTGAAATTATTTCGGTACATACCACACAAAACTGACGGAGACAGTTTGTTGACAGTGAATTTGTGAATAATATTTCACCCGTAACTTTGCAAATGCTTGTTAAAATGAGATATATTGTTTATTTTCAGCAACTCAATAAAGCAATTTACATATTTTCCAGCAGCTTCTATGAATAGTTAATGGCATTAGATAAGCTATCCCGTATTTTAAAGGATTTATAATATAACTGGAAAAATGTACCCGTACTGGACATCTCTGCTGACTCCCTTCGAGAAATACAGGCGTGATATTCTAACAGAATATGTACCACGTCCAGCGAACATTCCTAGCATTCCATTATATACTAATTACCAAGTATACACGACTATGTCTGACATACAACGTTTTGTAGGGATGGGAGGAATGCGGGTTAGGTTGGAAACAAATAAGCCAAAAATTTTCGTGGAAAGCCGAAGGTTTCGGCTACGTATAAGAGATTGAACTTAGGATATAATAAATGCTTAGACACGTTCAAAGGGTAGGCTTATGTCTAATAGCGGATGTTTTTGAAGATCATGACTTCACGTTAAAGATTACAGTGGCTTTATGTAGAATTATCCGTGACTCTTTCCGGGTGGATTTCGGATATAAAATAAAACTGTTTATTCAGTATATGTATAAATAGGATATCGGAATTACTTTTACATGAAAAAAAAAGTTGTATCCATTAAGGGGACCACATGACCTAAAGCGCGGTCACTGTCGGACTGCAGAGAAAAGAAATAGAAGCACGATGACACAACCCTGGTAATTTATTACAAAATATGATGCAATTATCTATTTACAAAAAATCTGTTGTTTGGACTCAAAAATTAAAACCTAGTGTTTTAATTTTGACTGTTTTAGTATGTTGCTTGTAGAATAATCTGACGAAAAATCAGAATGATTGTATGTATATTTAGTATATGGTTTTTATTGTAAAAAGAAAGTTTTAAGAGGTGATTTTTTTTCTATTGTATCAAATTAGTTGTATTATGTTTTCAACACACTATCTACCTAGCAAATATCCTGATGAATATCATGTATTTTTCTGATTTTGTTTACTGTAATCGATCATATACTTTTGTTGCTTCTAAAACTTGCGTTTAGGTCCTGTAATCCCCTTAACCCGAAAAATATTTTTTTTCTGTACAAAATTGAGCACCCCATTGTATTATATTTAAGGTTTATATAATAAAAGCCAACCACTAATAATATAAGTGGTTGGCTGATGAAATCAAGCAATCAAAAGCCAAGCCTCTGCTTCCACGGACTCTAAAGAATAATTCCTGCAAAATTGAAACAGTTAGAGGAGACGTTGCTTTATCCGTCATTCATGGAACTTTATACCTACGCTAACTATAGAGAAATAGTAAAATCGACACAAGAAAGTACCCTCTTCTACCTCGCATTCATGTATCACGCAGTTTTAATATTGTTGATTCAAGATCTTGCTTTCAAGAGTGCGCTGAAGTGTTTATGTCGAAGTCAAAAAGCTACGCATTGCCGAATATACCGCAAAGCCGAATATTAATGCCATCCCTACTACAACAGATACATCACACGTTATATTTTAGTAAATGCTTGGACGCGTTCAGGGAAGCTTATGTTATGATAGCGAATCATTTCCGCTTGACGTGACAGATCAGAGATTACTCGGCATGTTTTGTTAATAGTTACTTTGATTATAATGGGTAAACATGAGTAGTTTGTATCAGGAAGCCGCAAGGAGAGGTATCAATAATTCGGGAAGGTTGTGGCTTTTGTCTTTGGTTACGATTGACGATAGTTGTAGGAGGCCGAATATTTGGCGAAACGTAAAATGGTGGAAGGCATTGTGGTCATGGTATAATATAATATAAAGTTTTGAATATCTATAAGAGTAAGGGATGACCAAAGAAACTGTCGATGGACTGTGTGAAAGATGATATGGATAGAAAGGGGGTGACTACTGAGATGACGACTAATAGAGAAGTATGGAAAAGGAAATATTGCGCTGATCCTAAATAAATTTAGATAAGGGCAAGAGAATGATTATATAAAATATTGATATAATATTATACCTATAATATTCATTGTACAATTTCCAAATTCATCGTTTAGCTAATACATTTGAATGTAAAACGCATCTACTGAGTTTAGATTCCTGTAAAGTGTTATGCGTTTTTAACCGACTTCAAAAAAAGCAGGTTATTTATGTTCGTCTGTATGTATTTTTTTTAAATGTAGGTATGTTCATCAATATTTTCATTAATAATAGACCGTTATAGAAAATTCTTTCTTTGTTTAAAAGGGTCTTCCTGAGGTGGTCCCGTATAAATTTGGTCAAGTTCGGTTATTGAGTTATTTTTAACAATACATATTTTTTCAACTTAGTGTAGGTATGCTGATGATGTTATAATAAGTTCCTGTTAGTGCTTGGCCAGACTGAAGAACTTCATTTGAGCGTCCATAGTGGGCACGCGGGCGCGGTGAGCGGCGTGGGCTGCTTGGCGCGGGGAGCGCGAGGGCAACTCACGCCATAGCTCGTTCATACAAGTGGCCGTAGTGAGTGCGCGGGCGGCTCGCACGGAGACCGGGGTTCTCAAACTAGTTAGAGCTTTTTTCTAGTAAAAATAAGTCTTCTTCATCCATATTATATTTTCACAAACTTTGGACACTCAGAACGAAGTCGCGCTCGACTGCGGACAGGCAGATCCCGCGCGATCCCGCACCCGCGCTGCTCCCCGCCCCGCGCTGCCAGTCTGGCCAAGCACTTACTGTTATTTACATCATCATCATCTGCCTAGCCTCCTCCCAACTATGTTGGGGTCGCCTTCCAGTCTAATCGGATGCAGCCGAATACCAGTATTTTACATGGAGCGACTGCCTATCAGACCTTCACAACCTAGTTACTGGGTAATACGATACCCCTTGGTAAGACTGGTTGTCAGACTTTCGGGCTTCTGACTACCCGTAACGACTGTCAAAGATCCACGAATAACAGCCGGGACCAACCGCTTAACGTGCTTTCTGAGGCACGGAGGGGTCACGGTATGTAAAGATGGTCACCTATCCACAGACCAACCACGGCAAGCGTAGCTTAACATGATCGATCGACCTGTGCGGCTGTTATTGTTTAGCCACGGGCTCCTTACTGTTATTTACATAGCAAGGTAAATAACAGTAACAGGAAGCGGATTTTTATAGACTCGCATTACTTAGGACTTACAATATAAATCAGGCGAATTTTGAAGGAAATTCCTAATCCAATGCTTCTCATGTTTGAAAAATTCGACTGCTCAACAATGTAAATAACGTAATGCATTATCAAAGGCCTCAATTAACGGTGTGAACTCATCGGGCTTAAAAGTCAAAATGGGAGTACCGCAGGGCTCAATATTGGGGCCATTCCTATTTTTAGTATATATAAATGATTTACCTCATTTACTGAAAAACCAACCACAAATGGTGTTATTTGCTGATGACACATCACTGATTTTTAAAGTAAGCAGACGTGCACAAGAGCTTGACGACGTAAATAACGCTATGCATGTGGTCCATAATTGGTTTACTGTGAATAATTTGGTATTAAATGAGAAAAAAACTAAATGCATTAGATTCGCTTTACCGAATGTTAGAAGTAATGAATGTCATGTTGTATTGAATAGGGAGACACTTGAATTCGTCGAAAATACGGTTTTTCTGGGGATCGCGCTTGACTCAAAGCTACAGTGGGGTCCGCACTTAACATCACTTGCAGGGCGGCTAAGTTCGGCCGCTTACGCTGTTTGGAAAATTCGCCAATTAACAGACGTGGATACCGCGAGACTGGTCTATTTTAGTTACTTTCATAGCATCATGTCTTACGGTATTTTGTTGTGGGGACGGGCTGCAGATATTGATTCTATCTTCATTCTGCAAAAGAGGGCTGTCAGAGCCATCTACAAGCTCAGCAGACGCGATTCTCTACGAGAACTGTTTAAAGAAATTAACATCATGACGGTTCCTTGTCAATATATATATGAAAACATTATGTACGTTCGAAAAAATCTACATCTTTTTAGTAAGATAAGTGACAGGCATAATTTTAACACTAGAAATAGGGACAAATTAGATCAACCGCGTTTCAGATTGTCTAAAGTAAAAACTTCTTTTATGGGTTACTGTGTAAAATGTTATAATAAAATACCATTCGATATTCTTCAATTAAATGAGAAGAAATTTAAAACATGCATTAAACGCACACTATGTAGACAAGCATACTACAAGTTGGATGATTATATCGTAGACAAAAATGCTTGGCTTAATGCTGGTCCTGCTCCACAGGCACTTGGGCTCACTAGTTAAAATTTCAATATTTGGAAGAGGTGCTTCCCTTTTTCTTTTTCAATATTTCTGACATTACGAACATAACTTTTTTATTTTATTCAATCCAGTTTTAATTGTTGAATACTGCAATATTAGATACCTCTTCCTGTTTTGGTAGTAAATTATATAAACATCTTAAATAAATTGCAAACTATAGTTTTGTATAATTTAGAAGCATTTTTTTAAATTTTGTAAATGTAAGAACCATGTTTCCGTTTATTATGCTTTTTTTTGTTTTTGACTTGAAAGAGCATGGCAGTTGAGAACGTGTCATGCTCACTTAAATGTCTCACCGATGGTGGCGCGTGTGTTGGATTATTCGGTTCCCTACAAAATGGTTGAGCTGGATGGTGCTGATCCACGCGTCATGTTCGTGAACGGGTGCCGTCGGTTGAGACTGGTCATCTCTTAACTGCCAAGGCTTATTTTTAATCTTATATTTTGAATTGTTTCTTCATTTGTCTTTTTTTTTTACATTGTTCTCACATATAGAAGCAACAAGAATAATGTACCCAGGATTTTGTAATAACTTGATTTAAAAGAGTGTCCATGGAGTTTCTTGCCCGTTCTTCTCCATAGAGATCTACGTTTTGGAATGGGCAACTAGCTTCAACTTTCTGACTAACTGACAGACTATTTAATTTTGACAATTCAAAAGTGCCTGTACAAGGTTTAATTGAAATAAATGCTTTGAGTTTGAGTTTTGAGTTTGAGCTCATTCACGGGTTCAGCGGGTTTTTTAATTGAGAGGAAGTGGGCCGTAATCCACCACACAGGCCCAGTCCGGGTTGGTAGATGTCACATGCCTTCGAATTTTTGGTTCTAGGACTTGTCGGTTTACTCACGAGGTTTTCCTTCACCTTTTTGAGAGCAGCGGCGATGAAATGATTTACATAAAGTAAAGCGCCTGAATGGGCTCGAACCTACGACCCGACTCGTCAGTCGCGACTGTTACAACTGGGACGCCACTGCTCAGTAACGTAAAGAATGTTGTTGAACTGCCAAAATGAATGACATTCCCATTGTTACCCCCCTTTTTTTTTCTATAGAAATCATCAAATGACTCCTCCCGCTCTGGGTGGAGCGGAAGGGAGTGTCAGACTTTTACTGACTAAAACCCACCCGTGTTCCTTCCTTAGCCCTTTATGTTCCGGGCCTGCGGTAACCCTTTCGGACAATCCCGCTGACCCGGCAGGCTTCGGCCCTAAGGGGGCCCCTCCTCGATGCTGACATCTCTATTGTTACCCCCTTACTAAACGTTGTGTAGCGTCTGTTAGACAACGCTTTGTCTTCTTCTTTCGAAAGTCAAATTACTGACGACTGAAAGAGAGAAATCGGTGTGTAACTATTCATCTGATATAATACATTTATTATTAAGGGGGTAAGAGTGTAACTCTGCTGGTGAAGCTCTGGCTTCCCTCTTGGGAAATACATGAGTGATATTTAGTTACTAAAATACACATCCAACGGTACTATTTCTGGGTACACCCATAATTATAACTATACTACCTTGCCCGTAACTACGTGGGCGTGAAATTTCTTGTTCGCACGACGAAGACGCTGTAGGCGTCGCATGGCATCACCCGCCAGTTTGTTGTTTGTTTGCTTAGTTATTTCCATTTTTTTTTTGCACGGCTCCCAAGTGTCGTAGTTTGACGTTTAATAGCCTATAGCTGTCCTTAAGATTTGGGCTATGAAATGCAAAAGTTCTTTTCAAATTCGAGAGAGATTAGCGCGTTCATACTA
Organism: Mesoligia furuncula; assembly: GCA_916614155.1. NCBI lineage: Eukaryota > Metazoa > Arthropoda > Insecta > Lepidoptera > Noctuidae > Mesoligia > Mesoligia furuncula. The sequence goes on along the minus strand of OU744815.1, from coordinate 14,568,798 downwards.
ACAAACTCTTCAGCTTTATTATATTAGTATAGATTTCGTGGAACCAGTCACTCAGAAATATAGGAAGAGGAACCTATATCAACGGAGAGCTATTCGAATAATATCGTTGTTAGCCAACAGCTGAGCCATATTCCGTTTCAGTGAGTTTGAGAATTTAAGGTAATGTTCGGATAGAATTGTCGGCTATGAAACGTCCTTCAAGACGGATTATAGGGAAACGTAAATAAGTGTCAAGGGGTAATTATAATTCAATATTTATAAAATGAGGAAAGTGTTACTTATTGACAGATATTTGGGCAAAAAGTGGTTCGGGATACAGTGATTCGGGATAGCATTCGGATTAAAAAGATTCGGGATAGCGTTCATTTGGGATAAAGTGATTCTGGATGTCGAGTTTCAGTGTAAGTCTAAGAGTCGGTCCTATTCGACAATAAATAAAATAAGTCAAAGGATGACAATTTTAGAGATAAAAAAAAACCGGGCAAGAGCGACTCGGACTCGCGCACCGAGGGTTCCGTAACATCCGGATTTATGCATAAGGTTTATGTTTATGAAAATTTTTTTTTAATATTTGAGTAGATTGATTGAAAGGTAAATTGCGGTTTACGATTTAAGACGTATTAAAAAAAAGCTACTTACTAGATCTCGTTCAAACCCAACTTTCGGTGGAAGTTTACATGGTAATGTACATCATATATTTTTTTTAGTTTTATCATTCTCTTATATTTTAGAAGTTACAGTGGGGGACACACATTATACCACTTTGGAAGTGTGTCTCTCGCGCAAATTATTCAGTTTAGAAAAAAATGATATTAGGAACCTTAATATCATTTTTGAAGACCTACCATAGATAACCCACACGTATGGGTTGGATGACAAAAAAATTTTTGAGTTTCAGTTCTAAGTATGGGGAACCCCCAAAATTTATTGTTTTTTTTTTTCTATTTTTGCGGTTTACAGAATACATCTACTTACCAAGTTTCAACAGTATAGTTCTTATAGTTTCGGAAAAAAGTGGCTGTGTCATACGGACGGACAGACAGAGAGACAGACATGACGAATCTATAAGGGTTCCGTATTTTGCCATTTGGCAACGGAACCCTAAAAAAGACAACAAAAAAGGTCGGTACAAAATACCTATAACATTAATTTGGAAACAAAATAACACGTTCGATTAATTGGTACAAACTAAAAACCATTCAGACGCAAACAATTACTTGTCTGTAAAAAAGCTTTTCACCAACAAATGCTTAAGCCGAGAAACACTGGTATTGAAAATGTCCAAATCATGTTCACTAATTAGTTAATTAAAACTTCTGCTCGCACGAATTAGATACGAATTCTGCCTGTACGCGGTCTTGGAATGAGGGACACGCAACAAGCTAGGTTTGCGAAATATTTTGCAGTGAGTAAGTAACTTCTTACATTTTATTACATTGTTTGTTAGTTAGTTAGTTACAAGTGAAGCTAAAAAAGCGTGTTCAAAAGCGCGGTGCGGCCAACCTGTAGTGTGCGATAGTCCATACAAATATATGAAAGTGATATCTTCAGGGCACCGCATAATGCTGTGTTTTGGCACCTCTCAGGAGAAACATTTGTCTTTTGCCATTTTCCATTTGGCTGCCCACACAAATTCTTCAGAAGTGAATCATAGTGATAATACTCACCAAGTTCTAGCTACCGGCGCGTGGCAGACGTAGATGTACCGTTGGACGGCCAGCGCCAGGGTCAGCCAGATGCTTGCCGTGTGGAACATCGCTGGTATCACCTGGAGACAAGAAAGAAGAGGGTTATAAGTCATCATTTCAGCCGAAAGACGTCCACTGCTGTACATAGGCAGTGCCGGATTAAAGCTCCTTGATGCCCTAAGCAATCCACGCCTCTAGGCCCTCCTATCCACTAGTCGCCTCGTATTTATTCAAAACATCGACGAGCGATTTGTAAAGATTGGCGCACATCTCTAGCTAGAGCGACTTTTGGGTCTTGTAATATCTTGCTGATAAACAGACTTGTCTTTTATGTGCTAGCAAATACTGTTTCGGTGCTGTTTCTGCCTGATGGTGCCCCCGAGACCTGATGCCCTAAGCAATTGCTTAATTTGCTTATGGGCTAATCCATTGGACATAGGCCTCTCCCCAAGCACCTCCACTTTGACCGGTTCTGTGCATCCCGGTGGATGCGAGAAGCACAGAACCGACGGCCTTGTGATTGTGTGGTCCGACGACCTTGTGGGAGGCCTTCCCACGCTACGTCTTCCGGTACGCGGTCGCCACTCCAGAACCTTTCGGCCCCATCGGCCATCTGTTCTGTGAGGCTATAAGTGGTTCAGTTATAATCCTGGGGTTCTTGGAGAAAGAACATTCTTCTTCTTAAATGGCGTTTTGGGTGACTGTCTTATGTGATTTTAACGTTCGAAAAGTGCTGATTCTCAGCCTAATTTGAATAAATGACTTTTGATTATGATTTTATTGATGGCAAAAAGTTTACACAATATGTTTGTGTTTGTTAAGGCGCAATGCCAGTCAATAAAGCATACGTACGCCACTAAGGCAACCACTAATAATGTAACGTCTCATTTAGAGCTGTATCCACTAGGTGTGCGTGGACAGTGCAGTCTCATACAGCACGCGTAGGATGACCACCAGAGAAACGGGTTTTGTTGACGGAAGAAAAGACACAATGACAGATTTCTAAACTGCAGTAGACAGATGACAAAACTCGTTTCTGTAGTGGTCATCCTACGCGTGCTGGACAGGCACATTCATCAGCGAAAAAGAACAGCGACCAGATGGGGGTGGAACGCCTCCATCTGGTCGTTGTTAAGCGGGGTAAGAAGTTATTCCTAACATATACAGACGCCAGCACATCATCATCATTCATCATCATTTCAGCCGAAAGACGTCCACTGCTGGACATAGGCCTCCCCCAAAAAGGGGGGGTTTGCCATAATCGCCACGCTTGGCAGGCGGGTTGGCGATCGCAGTATGGTATGGTGGTGGAATGCATAGAGAAAGCTGCTGCCCATTCTCCGGTACGCCCCTTAGTCGCCTTTTACGACTCCCACGCGAAGTATGGGGTGGTGCTATTCTTTAAATCCGGCACCACACAGACAGCAGCACCAGCACATCTAGCTACTACAAATTGTCAAATTTCTTTAATGGATTTTCAACTTTATCGCTAAAGCATGACGTTCAAAGTTGATTGGGAAGATTTGACAGTTTCGGGTAGCTTGATGTGCTGGCGTCTGTACCTTAATTTTTACATTTTGGTATTTATTTGTATAGCGACCGGTCTGATGTTTTGCCGAAAGAACATTGAGAGAACATATTTTCCAGTGTGGCGTAAAAGCGAAGAAATTAAGAAACCAGAGGTTGGGCCCTCCTTTGCGGTGATAACAATTTACCTTCCTGCTCTTTTCCAGTACCTATGTCTTGAAAAGCGAGAAGGTGACCAGAGGGCTGCCACGTGTCACGTGGCCAAAGAATCAGCATCGCAATACAACGAGACAATGCTGGCATTCGTTTGGGTACTTTTCCCGCTAACTGTACAGCGATGCGGACGAATTTTTTGATGCCGTCCGATCTTTTACCCTTGTTTTGTTTTATATACATGCACATATTATTATTTGAAGTCTGTAAGCATATTATTATACACTATGTTAATATTATCTTGTTTGAAAATAAAGTACCTGTGGCATAAATAAATATTGACTGAAAACAAACTTGTGATTCAATAAAATTCTTTTTATTGGTATTATTAAATGGTTGGGGCAGAATCATTCTTCTTTGTAGTATCCATATCCATACTTAATATTATAAATTCGTAAGTAACTCTGTCTGTTTGTCAATCTGTCTGTATTAACATACAGAGAGACAGACAAACAGACAGAGACAATTTTATAGAAATCCGTTCAGTGGTTTGGAACCACTGAACGGATTTCGATAAAATTTGGCAAAGAGATAGATTGCACCACGGGGAAGGACAAAGGAAACCGCGGGGCGCTGTTAGTAAACAATATGTCGTGGTGATTAAGACAATATTAGTTAAATAATTAACATCTATGATGAGGTTTTTGATGTCGTGAACTGGGATGAAAAGTATAGAAAATAAATTAATACCCGCTTTACAAAGACCACTTTGATTTTGTTGGAACTCAACTAAAGCGCTAAAAACATGTTTGAGTTACACGCTAACTAACTAAACTAAAGAGATGAAATAACTTTCGGATTTACACAAAAGGGATGTTAATGTGCCGTTTAGGCAAAGTTTTAGGCTACATAAATTCAGGTGTCATCTAAACTTTGGCTATATTTATTCAACATCGTTTGAGAGTTCTAATTTTATTTAAACCTCGTTGAAAAGGTATGCCAGCAAAAGTTGGAATCGTTTTAGTTGCCAGTGTCCCCAGTGTTGCCAGTCATACAAAGGGCAATGGAGAGTGCTATGCTTGCAGTTTCCCTACATGATCGAATAAGAAATGAAGAGATCCGAGATACTAAGGTAACCGATATAACCCGAAGAATTGCCAAACTTAAGTGGAAGTGCACATTGCTCGTAGAACAGATGGCCGATGGGGCCGAAAGTTTCTGGAGTGGCGACCGCGTAACGGAAGATGTAGCGTTGGAAGGCCTCCCACAAGGTGGACCGATGACTTTGTGAAGGTTGCAGGAATCTGCTTGATGCGAGAAAAACAGAACCGGTCGAAGTGGAGGTGCTTGGGGGAGGCCTATGTCCACCAGTGGACGTCTTTCGGCTGAAATGATATCAGTAACTAAACAACAGCTACGTACAGTTATGGCATTTTTAACCGGCCACGGGTCATTTAATAAACACCTCTTTGACATAGGAGTAACAGGCAGTCCACTGTGCAGGGCCTACATGGAGGACGTGGAGACAGCAGCTCATGTGCTTCCAAGCTGCCCGGTCGTCGCAACGTGAGGGCAAAGTACTTCGGTAATACAGGGACCCTCCGTGAGACTGTCAGTAACATCATGGCATTGCTGGCCTTTCTTGAGAAGCTGGGGTGGATCGAATAATCGAATTTCCCACCCGTACGCAAGATACGCGCATTGAGGTGGAGTTGCGGACACCAGCCCATATTACCAGTGTTTATCAGAACTAAAACTACTACTCTAACTACTCTCTTATACTGTCTTCTTTTATTTTCGTTGCTTATATAATTTAGTATCTATGTATTTATGTATCTATAATTTTGGATATGTATATATCTGTGTATATATTTTAGTGTTTTGTATTCATAATATTTGCACCAACGACAGCCCCATTTTATGTCCAGGAAATTCACTGTCAAACATGGTTGCCTGGAAGAGATCGCAGAAAGTGATAAGGCCGCCCATTGTATATTTTGTAGTGTTTGCTGTATCTTTTCATGTTATGTATTTTTGTGGTGTACAATAAAGTATATATAAATAAATAAATAAATAAAACTCTAAAATTATATTCATGAAAATTATTTGTTTTCCACATAGTATTAACAGTACGGTTATTCTCTAAACAATCAATTTGCTAAGCCTTTTCCCAACTGTATTGGGGTCGGCTTTTAGTCTAACCGGATGCAGCTGTATACCAGTATTTTACATGAAGCGACTGCCTATCTGACCTCCAAAACGCACTTACTGGGTAATACGCCACCCCTTGGTAAGACTGGTTGTCAGACTTCCGGGCTTCTGACTACTCGTAACGACTGTCCAAGAGTTACGAATAACAGCCGGGACCAACGCGTTGGTCCCGGCTGTTATTCGTAACTCGAAATTCGTAACCTCGGAAAGCACGTTAAGGTGAATGCTCCAACCAGCCCACGAAATTCAAATTTTCTTACGTTTTTTGCAATTTGCAGGCCAGTGCTAGGTTGTATGTTGATTAAAATATTATTCGCGGTTGTAAGACATATATAGGTACAGAATTATAATCATGAAAATCATCAATAAAACGCTCTAAGTTCATAAAGCTGTTAGAATTACTTTTTCTGTTTTTTTTTTGTTCTTACACCTTTATGAAGTTGGAGGGTTGTATTGGTGATTTTGATTATTATAATTCTGTAACTACATACGTCTTACAGCCGCGAATAATATTTTAATCAACATACAACCTAGCACTGGCCTGCAAATTGCAAAAAACGCAAGAAATTTTGAATTTCGCGGGCTGGTTGGTGCATTCCCCTTAAGCCGTTGCAACGGCTTAACGTGCTTTCCGAGGCACGAAGGGGTCTCGAGATGTAATAGATGATCAGCTATCTACGAACCGGCCTCGGTTAGCGTATCTGAACCTCCCATCAACGCAGGAGGTTATCCCCATTTTTAGGTTATTCTCTTCACATCACTTCGAAATTAGAACGGTGCATCATTGTGAATTCGCGGTGATTTACAAGGCAAAAACGCCGAAAAAAAAAAACACGTTTGTTGTATGGGAGCTTCCTTAAATATTTATTTTATCTTGTTTTTAGTATTTTTTGTTATAGCGGCAACAGAAATACATAATTTGTGAAAATTTCAACTGTCTAGCTATCGCGGTTCTTTAAATACAGCCTGGTGACAGACAGCGAAGTCTTAGTAATAGGGTCCCGTTTTTATCCTTTGGGTACGGAACCCTAAAAACAAATGAGTTCACTTTTGAATTGTGTACGCTCAATTGAGTCAGTTCTCAGATTCGAAGTGAACTTCACAGAAACAATACTTTATAAATTAGTTTCTAAAACTTGTATTTTCAAGACAGTACCTCTGTGACGTCACAGGTACGGTCGGCACTAATTTCCGTGTGTCGAGACGGCGGCGGTTCCCGAAGGAAATTGTGCACTTGACGCGAGTAGCTCCGGCGAGACTCCCAAGGAAGAAGTGCAGACTTTACAGTTCTGTGGTTTATTGAATTTCTGCGACACCTCGCTTGCCATTTTACTGTTCCTGATTTTTGGACGAGATCATTTTTGGACGATGCGGAAATCCATGTCCTTTTATATACGTTTGGTCTTTTCGTTCGTTCTTTGCTTGATTTTTATAAAACGTGGTTTGATATTAAAGGTTACTAAGTATAGTCCGCGCGGAATTAGTTGGCCGCGCCTTGGGTGGGAACGGGGTGAGGGCGGCGGGGTTGCCTATTGTTTGCAACCCTCGTACTAAGTAATGATCATAGATCGGAATAGGTAGAGCTGTTTTATGTACTTGCCATAGGTTACAATAATATGGATATTCCCCGAGGATTTGGTTTTTAAGTAGAAAAATCATAAAAAACTATCTCGCCTTCGGGACTAATGAAAGATTACACTTCCTTTCTGACGGGTAAATATAAGGAGGACGGGATTAAGGATGGTATAATAAATAGATAAACTTGATTCATTAAACCACATAAATATTTTTTTACGTAACAATTTCTTATTCAAGAATCAACAATCATTTAAACATTTTTATTCTGAAGTTGTACAAAAACATATTACCATACAAATTATTTGTTCCTCAGAAAATCAAAATAAAACAATTAAATAGAACAATTTGTATTTACAATAAAATCATAATTAAAATAATCAATACGCCTCAACAATAATTCACTTATTTAACATACGTAAGGCGCGGCCAACAAGTTCCACGCAGACTATATAGTCCAGTATCTATTACATAACATAACCCTTAAACTTGTTTCCCAGAAGGGTTGGGCAGAGGTGTACCTATGGTACCGATGTACCATAGGTACACCTCTGCCCATCCCTTAAGCATACGTGGCCGTGGCCCCAACATGGGCCTTAAGCATAAATTGTGAAATGTCGATACATTTCACAATTTATGCTTAAGGCCCATGTAATAGAAGGCGAGCCTATTGTCAGACTCCGGGTTGCTACTGAGAAATTCCAGATATAAAAATCCAATAACACTTTGGCCGACCTGGGAATCCAACCTGGAACCTCAAGCTTAGCAGTAGCGCTGGCGACCACTAAACTATTGGGGTGCCAGTCCAGTATGTATTGTCCTAAGAAAATAAGGCACGTATTCTATGCTCTGATACGATGTGAGCATGCTTGACTTAGAGATGATACTAATGTACACGTCTGTAGACAGTTACCCGGGAAAGATCTAACGCCTAAGGTACAGGCTCTGCCTAGTTTAGGTGTTAGTGGTCATTCGAATTGTGTTCAATTGCAGAATTGTACTTACTGTTTACCAAAATCATTTTGTAAAATATTTTTGTGTCAATAAAGCTTTTTTTTTTTTTTATACTGAACGTAATACTGTGCTACAGACAGCGGCGGCCCTAAAATTTTTTTTAGTTGGTGCTAAATACAATATGGCGCCCCTGTCAAACTGATTTGCAAATCAGCACATGCTTTTTCCAATATGGACCCTTCCGCATCGCCCGCTCCGTTTACGCGCAAATGATCGTCGCGACTCGGTCGATACTCCGCGTCCGCGCTTTATGCGGGTTGCAGACCAAGAGCTAAGCTAAGTTAGTTTAGCGTAGCTTGCATAGCTGACGCAGTTTTTTATACTTGTGTGCAGACAGCAAACTATGCCACATGTATGAAGAACTGGCTCAACTATGCGAGCTAAACTAAACTTACTTACCTTAGCTCGCATAGCTGATGTAGTTTTTCGGCCTTTTCTACTTATTCATCTTCTTGTAGGATGATAATTATCATGTGATATCAAAATGACCGCAAACTATGAACAGAAGTATGAAAAACTACATCAGCTATGCGGGCTAAGCTAAACTAACTTAGCTTAGCTCTTGGTCTGCAACCTGGAATATAGTAAGTTACTATCATTGGTCATTGGTATCTGGTTGCTATCAATGGTTGGTGGTATCATTGGTGGTTGACTGGTTCCTGGTGGTCTCATTTCGATTGATTTCAGCGCCCCCACATGACATTGGTATCTGGTTGGTATCAATGGTTGGTGGTATCATTGGTGGTTGACTGGTGCCTGGTGGTCGCATTTCGGTTGATTTCAGCGCCCCCATATGACGGCGCCCGGTGCCGTCGCACCGCTCGCTCCACCCTAGGGTCGCTACTGGCTACAGCGCGCAGTGGGGTTTCAACATCAGTAGGCATGGCTTTTTTTTTCCGGATGGTAAATCGTCAAATCACCTCTCCCGCTCTGGGTTTTGAGTGTCAGACTCTTACTGACTAAAACCAACGCGTGTTCCTTCCTTAGCCCTTTATGTTCCGGGCCAGCGGTAACCCTTTCGAACAATCCCGCTGAGGTAGGCATGGCTTACAAATTCTTAGTTGTTTCGGGTCTGGCGGTTTGTCTAGGGATGTGGGAACTCCCCTCAATCAATCGACGAATGTACCCAGCCTTTTACCCAACTATGTTGGGTCAGTTTAACAGGATGCAGCTGAATACCAGTATTTTATATGGAGTGATTGATCTGACCTCCACAACCCAGTTACTGGGTAACACGACACCCATTTTGTATCGTAACAAACAGACAATAATAAACCAAGACGCTTCAAACAATTAGAATCTCCTACCGAAACTATTAGAGAGATATATTGCATAATTAATATTCAAATATGACCTCATACCTCAAGCCAGATTATGTCTTATCTGCGAGGCATTCAGCTGGCTTAACTGGAGGCGCAAAGACGATGCCTATACAGCTTATAATGCCCTGACAGCCTATATCGGTATCCTCAGAGGCTCACAGGTAATATATTGTGTGTGGTTGATGGAATTATGTAGGAGGTTTAATATTATCATGATGGGTCTTGGATATTAGTTGAAAATGGAAAAATGTTAGATCTCCTTAGAGGCCTAGTGATAAATGATTTTATTTCTGTAAGTAGGTTTGCACAAACACTTTTACACGTCAATCATAATTTTAAAACTGTTGAGGTCGGTGTTTCCTATCTGACTATTCTGAAAAGAAAGGCCGAAACAAACTCAAAGGTCACATTCTCTTTTAAAGTCCAGACGTAGGTAATCTTGGTCAGATCATGTGAAGACCATGTAGATCGATGTCTAAGATGATGTTTTGAGGAAAGAACCACACAGATTGAGTGGACCTGTCCAGTCAGAGCACGCATTTGTTAGAAATCGTGCAGCTCAACTCAAAACTTAATGAGCTCAACGATTCGACGAACAATACCAAAGAAAGCCGGTAATTTACCACATGTCCAGTCAGAGCCAAACATACCTGCGGTCCTTGCAAGCTCACCACCGAGCGCATCTTACATAAGCGTAAGATATAAGCGCCCGCGCACTGAATGCTCTCCCGATTCAGACTCCCACTCAATCTCTCATGAGTCCACGACGAATGAACTACTTGAGACTATTCGTCAAGAAATACGTTCAGTTTTATCTTCCGAGGTCTCAGCAAGCATTAAAACCTGCTTTACAAATGAACTACGGGAGATGAAAGAAATGTTTCGTGGTTTGGAGAACTCCGTCAATTTCATGAGCGCTGAATATGACCGTATGAAAGTTGAGCTCGACGCATGCAAAAGCGACAACAAAATTCTTCACAAAGATAATGAGCTCCTCAAGACTACAGTTTCTGAATTATCGCTGCAAGTTAACCTAATAGAACAAAATTTACGCCAACAAAATTTAGAGATCAACGGCATACCGGAAAACAAGGCCGAAAACCTGGTAAAGACAATGGTGCAATTGGGGAACGTAGTGTCTAGCGCGATTAAGGAGGATGACATCTTATCTGCAGTGCGCGTGAGAAAATTGGATCCAGATAGCAAAAACCCAAGAGCGGTTGTCGTCAAGTTACGGAGCACGTTATCGAGGGATACAGTCCTTACATCTGTTTTACAATATAACAAGGCCCATCCGAAAGAAAAACTTAGTACTCAACATCTGGGCTATGGTGGCACTAAAAAGCCAATTTTTGTATCCGAACACCTCTCCCCGTTGAATAAGAGAATCCACGCGGCTACCAGGAAAGCAGCGCGTGAAAAGGGATATTTATACGTGTGGGTACGCGATGGCAAAGTTCTCGTCAGAAAAGCCGACGGTGAGCAAGCGAAACACATGAAAAGCTTGGAAGCCATTGCCTTACTTTGAGATTGTTCAAACCGATACCTATGCAATGATACCGTGCACCAGTACTTAAAAATTCACAATTTATTACCAGAATTTCAGAGGCCTGAAAACCAAACTTAATTCCATTAAGCTGGCTGCACAACTGGGCAACTATGACGTTATAATTGGAACAGAAACGTGGCTGGACGACGGCATAAATGACGGCGAAATTTTCGACTCCAGGTATCACGTCTATCGCAGGGATAGGGCTTCAACTGCTCTGGGAACCAAGAGGGGTGGAGGTGTTCTGATCGCAGTGTCTAAGCTTATTGATTCCGTACGTATACCAAAATGGGAATCGGACATCGAAGATCTATGGGTAAGACTTAAAATCACCAAGGGAAAAAGGCACCGTAACTTAAATATCTGCGCCGTTTACCTACCACCACCAGTTCAACATACCTTACTGGATTCATTTTTAGACGGAGTATCTTCACTGATGGAATCTACAGGAGAAGATGCGATTATAGCAGGAGACTTCAATCTTAGTTTTATCAGTTGGGACACAGACAATACTCTTGGTTACTCTCCTTGTACAACCCCAACTAACTACGCCAACAGGCTAGGCTATTCTTTAATAGATTTTATGTCAGAAAACAATATGTTGCAACTAAATACTGTTAAAAATTGTTACAATAAAACCTTAGACTTAATTTTTTCTAACTTTTACGGAGGAAGTGTTAGCGAATGCAATGATCCAATGTCCAGAGTAGATGTATATCATCCACCCATTACGATTACTGTCAGCAATATTTCACCAGCTCCGTTAATAAACAAAAGAATCTCAAAACCGAATTTCAAACGCGCTAACTATGCGTTGATTAATTCGAAACTAAGAGATATAGATTGGATAAAAATATTTTCCGAACTGCCTGATGTCGATGCTATGGTGCATGTGCTGTAAGAACATATTCGTTGTATTATAAATGAGTGTGTTCCTCTCTCCAAAGTTCCTAATGGCAAATTTCCATGTTGGTATTCTAGGTCTCTTATTAGATTACTGAATGAAAAGGAAAAAGTTAGATCTCGCTATAAAAAATATAAAAATCCTAGAGATAATTATGAACATAAAATTCTAGGAGACCGCGCAAAACTAATGATCAAGGACTGTTATGGGCATACGTAATGCACATGGAAAAGAATATCGCTCAAAACCCAAAACTCTTCTGGTCCTTTGTAAAAGCCAAAAAATCTAAGTCTAGCGACATTCCCTCTACTATGCATTTGGGACAGAATATTGCAACATCTGGTGAAGAAATATGCAAACAATTTGCCACACACTTTTCTTCAACTTTCATACCATCCGTTAGCCCGAATGCTCCCAGTACTAGCTCGCATAATTATTTTCAATCCGCCTTATGTGGAATGACTTTTACTGAGAGAGACGTGTTTAAGGAGTTAAAGAAACTTGACGCTTGCAAAGGTCCGGGACCTGATGGCTTGCCCCCGTTATTTATCAAGAAATGTGCAGCTAACCTGTCTCTTCCGCTTATGTTGATTTTTAACAAGTCAATTAAATCATCTATGTTCCCCTCTCAATGGAAAATTGCTAATGTTGTGCCCATTTTTAAGAAGGGAGAAGTCGACGATTCTTCGAACTATCGTCCCATATCGCTTCTTTCCGTATTTGCCAAGCTGTTTGAGGCGCTTGTTTGTCCCATATTAACCTCGCACATAAGAGCGCAGTTGGCTCCCCAACAGCACGGTTTCTGTGCTCGCAAATCCACTACCACTAAATTGACACATTACGTCAATGACATCAGCAGATCTCTGGACTCTCGCGCACAGGTTGACGCCATCTATACGGATTTCAGCAGTGCATTTGACAAGGTTAATCACAAAGTACTTATCACAAAGCTAGAACAGTTTGGCATATCCGGTCAACTACTCATGTGGTTTGGCTCATACCTTTTTGAGCGGAAACAGAAGGTGGTTGTGAGGGGTTATGAGTCACCGTATTATCTTTCCACCTCCGGGGTACCACAGGGATCTCACCTGGGACCGATTCTCTTTTTGATCTTCGTCAATGACATTGTTCATTCTGTACGGCACTGCAAATGTTCCATGTTTGCAGACGATTTGAAGCTGTACAGGGAAATTAAAACAGACTGCGACATTCTTCTTCTTCAGGAAGACTTGGATGCGTTGCAAGAATGGTGTCAACTTAATATGATGACTCTCAATACAAGTAAATGCTATCATATGACTTTTACTCGAAACAAACAAGTACGAGCGTCATCTTATACGTTGAATGGGGTTCCTCTGCAAAAGGTTGATACTATCCGTGATCTGGGTGTCCATCTTGACAGCAAGCTAACTTTCGTCAATCACATTGACGCCATTGTAGCCAAAGCGTCAAAAATGTCGGGTTTTGTGAAGAGAACTTGTTCGGAGTTTCGGTCCATATCGACACTAAAAGTGCTTTACTACACCCTTGTCAGAAGCATACTGGACTACGCATCTCCAGTTTGGAATCCCATGTATCGTGTCCATACTAACAGGATAGAACGTATTCAGAGGGCCTTCACCAGGTACTTACGCTTTAGAAGCCCTAGTTGCCCTCATGACGCTAATTATTCCCAAAGGCTTAATCACTTCAATATGTTACCACTAGAACAACGTAGAAGCACTTCTGATCAACTCTTGTTTTACAAAATTATCCATAACCTGGCGGATGTACCTGAGTTACTATCAGAAATTAATATAACTGTTCCTAGGCGTACCATAACTAGATCTCTGCGAAAAATAAATACCTTTGCACCGTCCTCATCTAGAACCAACCTTGGTCTCAACGCCCCCTTGAATCGACTAATGACTAATTATAATAAAATAGATATCAGCAAAAATATTGATATATTTACAGACACATTTTCCCAATTTCGCAGAAAACTTTTAACTATTAGCTACGAATCATAATTTCATCACTTACTTGTTAGTCCCTATTGTTAACTAGGTATATAATTTTTTTTTTGGATTTTGAATTTTGGATTGTTCTCTTGTTGCACTCGTTATCGCGTTCTACTGTTTTGAATTTTGTATATGAATTTTTCTGTTACCTTTTTTTTTACTTTAATCATTTAGCTTTAATTTTAATTCTGATTGTAATGATAATTTTGATTTTAATTATTTATTCTAATATCGATTATGATTTTGTTTTGTTCTTTGTTTCTTATTAATTTCTCTATTCTCACTATGAGCAAAAAATCTTGTTAGAACATATATTTAAGAAGTTATTTTTTATGTAAGTGCTGTGTACGCCTGTAAGTGACTAATTCACCATAACTCAATGCCTTTGTTATTTATTATTATGTATATCTCTTAGTGAATAGGTCGTTGGTGTACCTTTTAAATATAAATAAATAAATAAATAAAGGATATTTGGATAGGCCACATAAATTACTCAAAGTGCCAGGACCAGGAAAAAAACAAAAAAATAAAACTTCGCCACCACTGCTCTAAAAATAGTAGATGTACCTCCATTCATGAGGTCTATACATACTGTTGTATGTACAGTCAACAAAGGAAATAAGTATACAGGATCGTCGGATATACTTTAAGTTTAGTAAGACACCGATGGAGCTTTTTGCCTGAAATTTAATTGGATAAATGAGCTGTATGTTTTTTGTGTGGTGTGTAACTATTCATCTAATATAATACATTTATTAGTAAGAGTTAAGTAATGTTAGCTTATTTTTCTCATTTGCTGCATTATTATTACTTTTTTGAATTAAATACATTTCTTATGGGGCTTACATGACCTAAAGCGCGGTCACTGTCGGACTGCATAGAAAAGAAAGAGAAGCGCGATGACACAAAACTGGTAATTTATTGTAAAATATGAAGAAATTATCTATTTACCAAAACTATTTAATAATAAATATAATCCATCACTGAATGCAGTTTGGCATTAGAAATTTAATGGCATATTTTTAAATATAATTAAAATTGTTAATGAACGGATAAACTGCTTAAAAAGACAATCAAGAGGTGTATTTGAAGATTTTTTTGATGCATTAATGTATGTTTAATTATGATTTGAGTTCCATCACTGTATAAGACTTGAAAATATATATTTTTTTGGTCAAAATTATTTACGGTTTAAGAGATACGTTGCTTTAAAAAAAACCGGGCAAGAGCGAGTCGGACTCGCGCACCGAGGGTTCCGTAACATCCGGGTTTATGCATAAGGTATAAGTTTATGATATTAAATGTTTTTTTTTACTATTTTTATATTTGAGTTGATTGAATAAAAATTGCGGTTTACGATTTATGACATATTAAAAAAAAACTACTTACTAGATCTCGTTCAAACCAATTTTCGGTGGAAGTTTACATGGTATTGTACATCATATATTTTTTTTAGTTTTATCATTCTCTTATTTTAGAAGTTACAGGGACGACGACACACGTTTTACCACTTTGGAAGTGTCTCTCGCGCAAACTATTCAGTTTAGAAAAAAATTATATTAGAAATCTCAATATCATTTTTGAAGACCTATCCATAGATACCCCACACGTACGGGTTTGGCGAAAAAACAATTTTTTAGTTCAGTTCTAAGTATGGGGAACCCCAAAATTTATTGTTCTTTTTCTATTGTTGTGTGAAAATCTTAATGCGGTTCACAGAATAAATCTACTTACCAAGTTTCAACAGTATAGTTCTTATAGTTTCGGAGAAAAGTGGCTGTGACATACGGACAGACAGACTGACGGACAGACAGACAGACATGACGAATCTATAAGGGTTCCGTTTTTTGCCATTTGGCAACGGAACCCTAAAAACCAACTTTTTGACCGTTTTCAAGGAATCTCCGCCTTAAAGCAAATCCACTAACTTTACTCCGCTACTTAAAACTTGCAGATCTCGAAATAAAATCAACCCAGCAAAAATCCTCTCCCGGAGAAATAAAAAGAATTCCTTTAACTTGCCAACAAACTGCGGTATTAAATCGTAGACTCAAACAATTTCAGATTTCCCGTCTCTTTGGTAACACAATTTTTGAATTCGCAAACACTAGTGGACCGATTATACGAAACTTACAAACTTATATTTACAGTCAATAAAAAAAATCTCCTAACAATTTTGTTGGGAAACAGTCTTTTCAAACTGCAAGAGAAGTTTGTTCTCGCTTTTGCCGACTCCGCTAGTTGTTAGCGGATTTCTGTGTGAAAATATCGGATTTTCTAGTGCTTTCAAATGCTCAAAGGGTATTGGAACTGAGCCACATACGTCCAGGTTTTATTCTCATTGTATCAATTTGGGTGACAATTTAGCCGACTACGATAATGCGATGCTGTCTGTGTGGTGCCGGACTTAAAGAATAGCATCACCCCATACTTCCCGTGGGTGTCGTAAAAGGCGACTAAGGGGCGTACCGGAGAATGGGCAGCAGCGTTCTCTATGCATACCACCACCATAGCATACTACGATCGCCAACCCGCCTGCCAAGCGTGGCGATTATGGCAAACCTTTTGGGGGAGGCCTATGTCCAGCAGTGGACGACTTTCGGCTGAAATGATGATGACAATAATGCGAAAGGAGGGGTTATGAATGACTTAAATCTGGCAGGCATTGCATTGTAAAGCTTCAGTTTAATAGGGTATTTTAGGGGTTAGCAGAAGCATAAGCAGCCCATATTTCCACTGCTAGGACGTAAGCCTTCTCTCGGCAAGGGGAAGTGGACCGTAAGGCTGGTTTTCCACCAGACATGAGCGAGGATTCGTAGCAAGGGATGTGTGTGAAACCAACCAATAACATTGGTTCATTTTCGCGTACTAAGTTAGTATTGGTGCTTTAGCGATAAAGTTGAAAATCGATTAAAGAAATTTGACAGATTGTAGTACCTTGATGTTCTGACGTCTGAACCTATGGCCCGTGACTTCATTAATAATCTATGGTTGCCCATCCCTGATTTAAAGATTATTATTATATGCTGTACCAGATTTTTTGTGCGACCCTTTGTAAAATTTCTACATTTAAGTATATCTGTGATTTATGTATTTATATGGAGTGCATAATAAATATTATTCTATTCTAAAATAGGTCAAAGCTCCATATACCACCCCAATTGTACATAAATACTTTCAATCACTATCCGATGGATTTTGAAGGAAATTCCTAATTCATTGCTTCATATGTTTGAAACATTCGTCTGCTCGACAATGTACCTATATAGATAACGCAATGAATATTGTTATACTGTGTATGTGTTACCCAAGTTAGTTACTCAAAATAACCTACAAATTCAAAGTACAAACTAAACTAATCTCGACATTCCTTACCAACTTCAACTTACAAACAAACCCAATTTTCCTTTAGTAGTTGTACCCTACCAATAAGGCACTGTGTACATCAAGGTAGTATAGTTAATAAATAAAAGACTGAACAAAATGAATCCGAGTGTGAAACAATCCTAAGCATTCCGTATCTCCCTTTGTGGAGAATCAGTCAGGAGTTTGATCGTCCGACGTTTCTTTTTCAGCAATCTGTTAGTTTTTTTTTAATCTCTTTCGTGGAGCCAAAGCATTTAGCTCTGGTAGCCTGTGGTAAGGATTTGTTTAAAGAATGTGTGGTCGAAACTATGACAGGGACTTGCAATTTTCGTGTGCTAACCTGGAAAATTTTAGTATGTTTTTCAGCTGGAGCTTAAAGTACATGGAGTTTAGTGTGTTGCTGGTTAAAATTTACAAAATGTTTGGGGAGAATTTTACTTAAGCAGGGTGGTCTAAAAGTCGTGGATCAAACGAAATAGGAAGATAAAGGAGGTCATTTCCGAAGTTTTTAAAGTGAGAAATAATTTTTGGTAACTCTTCAAAAATTTTGGAAAAAAAAAAACTCTCTTGTTTAGTACCCAGAGCCGCAATAGAACTTTTGTAGTGCTGATACATTACCTAGTAATAATACAACACCGTTTGTTTAATTTGTTTTATTACATTTTTTTTTAATTAGTCTGAATTGTAAAAGAACTCGGTACTTATACAGAAATATTATAACTTTTAGGGTAATTGAATTATGGCTATGCTGTAGAAATATTATTTGTTGGAAATTACCTCTTTTTTCTCCCTATTTCGTTTGACCCACGACATAAAATCAACCGAGTTATTAGGTTGATTTAGGGCCACGAATAACGCATACCATAACATCGCTATACCATCATCATAGCCTATACTCTCCGATGGGTTATACAATACACCTATATTTCGCCAGTTGTGTTTAAGTTCCATGTAACAGGGAGTAGAGACGCGCCTACTGCTAAGAGCCTGTACTACCTCAGATTGCAAAAATTGTCTTAGCATTAATGGCTGTAGTCTTAACAGTACTGCAGTATTCACTTTGTAATTGATATACAATAAAGATGAGGTCTACTGCTAAGTGTTATCTGTTGCGAAATCACGATTGCATATAACTCGATACAAAGAAATCTCAAAGTTACCTCTAAACCGTTAAATAAAAGGAGAATATTCAATGAAAATTTTCCAATTGGGTCTTGACTCTTTGCAGGCTAATCAAACTATGCAAAAAGCAGGTATCATAGGTCAATTTTTATTTTTTAATCGTTAAATTTAACGTAAAAAGATGAGATCAAAAATATCAAGCTTTATAACCACTCACACCTTGAACCGCTCTGCCAACCGGCCCCCGACAGGACCCCGATTCAGTACTTGTCAGTACCACAGACTACAATATAATGCAGGGTAAGTACCGCTTCCCTATCAGACGGGGAACCCGTGTCACTTTGCTTGCGCTCAAAAGACCCGATTGACGTTTCATGTTCTGAAGAAATTATATAACAATGTAAAATTAAATTTAGATGTAATAAAAATTAAATTAAAAATTTAAAAAACCCCCGACACAAAAAATAATAAAATCAAATGTAAGTAATTGGAAAAGGATCAAATAATTTAAAAACCCCCAACTTAAAGAATCTAGGTAACGGGACTAAAACAGATAAATTCATATGGCACTCGGGGGACCTCTTAGAATAGAAGGTGTTCGACAGAACGGTCCCCCGACTTCCACTACTCCCACTCGACTCCCTTACTCCTTACTCGACTTCCTTTACTGGTGCTTATAGCACAGGAGTCCTCCTAGTTTAAGCCCAGTTGCATCATGTTTTGTATCTTGCCGCTGAGTTAAAAAATCTAATTTAATAAGGTACAAAATGTAATAGGTTTAAGCCTTGAACAAATAAATATAATATAATATATAATATATAATATATTTCATACTTTTTGTAGGGACTCCTTAATTTTTGTATTTCATTTCTTTTATTTTCTTGCGTTTTAAGATTCAGGTAATTTGGTGTTTAATCAGGTTTTTTATACGTCAAAAAATAATTATTAATTTATAGTTGAAGAATAATTTTTAAGACTAAGCAGATTTTTTTGTTTTATTATATCCTTTTTCTAGTTCTTCCTTTAGTTGTTTAACTTTCGTACAAGTATTTCATAGCTATTAGATATCTATTAGGTATTTCATATCTAGTTTATAAAATGGGACTGCGACACTATCTGATGTAGAAATACCTACGCTTTTTAAGTAGAATATTTCCATTCGTAATAAAAATGGTCAAACTTAGTGGTACCAGTCATCACTCCAGTTTCCTCATCATTCTAGAGCAGTGATCAGACAAAAAAATATTTTAAAGTTATTTTTTTTGTTTCATTTGTTAATATTCCTCATTCCTTTTCAATATAGTGTACATTAATCTACTTGTCAAGCCCTTTCATTTGTTACCTATATTGAAGGAGTTGTGAAAAAAAATATAATTCGCCATTTTGTGGTGGCGGCCATCTTGGATTTGAAATTTGTAATAGCGTATAGTATTCTACTAGTCAAGCCCTTTCATTTGATACCCATATTGAGGAGTTGTGAAAAAAAAATGTAATTCGCCACTTTGTGGTGGCGGCCATTTTGGATTTGAAATTTATCATAGTGTATAGTATTCTACTATTCAAGGCCTTTCATTTGATACCCATATTAAGGGAGTTGTGAAAAAATATGTAGTCCGCCATTTTGTGGCGGCGGCCATCTTGGACCGATTTTCATCAAACATAGCTAAGAACACTCCCGACTAATTCACCTTTCAAACAAAAAAAACAAAATCAAAATCGGTTCATCCATTCGGAAGCTACGATGCCACAGACAGACACACACACACACACACACACACACACACACACACACACACACACACAGACACGTCAAACTTATAACACCCCGTCGTTTTTGCGTCGGGGGTTAAAAATAAGGCACCCGTATTTTTGAAGTGAAAACTTCTTTAGCGGCGTTGTCACATTTTTTGTAATGGGTAAAAAATGTTTAACTCGCGTCAGGACACGTGACCCTGATCGAAAATTCGTAAGATTCCAAAATATCAAAAATGCACAACGTTAATATTCAAGTTTTCACTTCTGCCAGCACTCCCGGAGTGCAACCCGTCGTTTTTTTTTCCAAATTTTGTAGTTTTCATTTATAAAATCACCTTTGAAATGGTTCAAAATCGTAATCTCATGTCATTGTCAAAACACTGTCAAAAATTTACGGAGGTAAACGTACCTATTTTAGAAGGTTCTCAAATTTTTATGGTGTTTTCAATATATTCAGCAAAATTATTTTAAAAAATAATTTTATTTAAGAAAGGTTTGAGTTAATGGAAACATATTTCAATTACAACAAATGTATAGATTCAAGTCGATTTTTGAAAAGAAGCAGTAAGGGTAGGTAGGCTCTTAAACCGTTGTAAAATAATAATACAGGGTTAGTTTTTAAAGACCAGCCAAAGTACAGACCATAAAACTGAACAACTTTCTCCATGGGACCAATATCGTAATAAGACATCACAGCACTTAGATGTATCGCTAATGGAATTGGCGTCGATACAGCGACTACAAAACGCACCAAGTCTCGATAGAGTCAAAAGCTTTCTCATTGACCACAAACGCAAGACAAAGGAGCCGATTATACTCTTCGGACTTCTGTATAATTTTTCGCACTGTATGGATGTGGTCTATTGTGCTGAATCTTCCCCGAAAGCCGTCTGCTCCGGTGGCTGAAACTCGTAGAGTTTTCGCGCTAGAAGATTAGTGACGATGCTTGAAAACAATTTTGTAGATACGTTACCTACTAAAAATTGAAATGGGTCTGTACTTTCTAACCATAGTAATACAAAATAGACAAATACATATAGAAGTACATGTCTATTTTCCAACCCATTTGAGAGTTGTCATCTGATCGTCCAATTTGAGAGTTGTTACAACTATTAGATCTCATTATCGCGCGTTCGTATTTTATAAGACAGACGATGATTTCAGGAGAGCCTATTTTTTGTTGGACATCTGTACGTAACCTACGTACAGATGTCCAACAAAAAATAGGCTAGGTAAATTAGCTAAATTATTAATTAGTAAGAAAATGAAAAAAAAAAAACTGGCCAAGTGCGAGTCGGACTCGCACACGAAGGGTTCCGTACCACAAGGAAAAAACGCCGAAAAAAAACATGTTTGTTGTATGGGAGCCCCCCTTAAATATTTATTTTATTTTAATTTTATTATTTATTATTAAAGTTAAAATACAACTGAGTATTTTGTGAATATTTCAAGTGCCTACCTGTTGCCATTTTTGATATCGAGCAAAAAAGGGCAAAAAATCACGTTTGTTGTATGGGAGCCCCCCTTAAATATTTATTTTGTTTTGTTTTTAGTATTTGTTGTTATAGCGGCAACAGAAATACATCATCTGTGAAAATTTCAAATGTCTAGCTATCGCGGTTCTTGAGATACAGCCTGGTGACAGACAGACAGACAGACGGACAGACGGACAGACAGCGAAGTCTTAGTAATAGGGTTCCGTTTTGTACCCATTGGGTACGGAACCCTAAAAGAAGAATAGTTTAACTTTTTTTAATTTTTAAAATATTTACATTTTATTCTATACAGATGACGTCGATTTCGTCTAATAATATAATCATAATTTTCTTATTTAATACCAAGCCTACGTCCATCAACAATGTAGTTCACCCTAACTGAATCAATTTGACAGTGTGAGCGGGACAGAGAGATAAATGGCGCGGGGAAGTGGGGACAAAATATGAATTCCAGCTGAACTATTTATTACAAGCCCCTAAGTAAGTTTCTTTTAGCACTGAGACCTACGATTTCTACGACCCACCTAATAATTGTGTAAAATAACCGTTTGAAATCTTCGTCAAAACAGAAGTGACTTTCGAAGGACGAAAGAATTTTCTGTGCCATAGATACATAATACTCATCTTTTAAAATAGTTTCCATGTGAAAATAATAATAAATATGCAGGTCACGAAAAATAAAAACAACCCTTCTCCATACATTTTTGACCGTAACGTAACTTGACAAAACGATGACAGTTTATTTGCCAAAAACAGTGCTTTACATCAAGTACCTTAATGTCTACTTAAATAGCTAGGTTTACATAAAAAAAGATCAAAGGAAGTATTTTGCTTATGAACTCAACACTAATGACACAAACGTCTCGTGCAAAGTTCTTCAGTGAATAAGCCCAATGATATTCTTGAGCCTAATGAATTCTTCCTTTTCAAGTTTTCAGTTATTTTAAGTACACCTTTTATAAGGATAATGCTTTAATGAGAAAGTTTTCTAGCTTTTAGATTACCAAAAGTTACGGTAGGAGAAAATTTTCCAGAAAGGATATTTGGACAAGGCAGAAATTGTCGATTTCACCATCTAACTAACCTTTTTCCAACTACTTGTATGTTGGAGTTTCGGCAGAATGCAGCAGTATTCAGCTGCATTCTGGTAGCCGAATGTGCTGAGTACTAGTATTTTACATGGAGCGACTGCCTGTCTGACCTTCACAACCCATTTACTGGGTAATACGATACCCCTTGGTTAGACTGGTTGCTTGGTAAGCCGTCGATGTAATCAGTATAAACTTTTGAAGATCGAAGAAGAATTTAAACATTGCTACTTAATTATTTCCGCATTCAATAAAAAAAATAAACCGGTCAAGTGCGAGTCGGACTCGCGCACCGAGGGTTTCGTACAAAGTTGGTACTATGTAAATAGTTAATCACGGGATAAAAAAAGTAACTACAAATTACGATTTTCGGATTTTTTCCTTTACTTGTGCAACATGACCCTACTCCTAGCCAAATTTCATGATTTTAGGGCAACGGCAAGTACCTACCCTTTTTGCGGCATAAACGGCCGTATCTTTTTTTTACGTTAACTTAGAAGTTTGATTTTTTTCATTACTTCAAGGGATTGCAGCCCTGAGTATCTAATATTAATTTCAACTCGATACCTCTACGCATTCCCGAAATAAAGGGTCTTGACAGATAGACAGACGGACAACAAAGTGATCGTATAAGGGTTCCGTTTTTTCCTTTTGAGGTACGAAACCCTAAAAGAGAAATTTTTTACTTGATAAAATCCAACAATTGCAGCCAGAATCTACCAACTACCACTGTTCAATCAACATTACGAGACAAAAGCACATCACTACAAAAGAAAATAATGAGCTTCTGATCAGAAAAAAATAAAACAATGCCTATTAATAAAATAAGGGAATTAATGCAGTAGAGATATGATTGCGCGTGCGTGTACGACCATTTTTTTATTTTTTTTTAGTGCGATGTGGAAATCCTCATGGACTTCTTCCATCGTGGGGGTGACAGAGGGACATGCCGGACTCTCGGCTAATACCATCGCGGTGTCCCAGCTTTGCCTGTGGCCGGGAGTGCGTGGTTCGCATATGGCCCCTAATTGCGTACAACACTATCAACAACAATTTGAATAATTTAGAAGGCTATTGCTAATCCGTTGCTTCATATGTTCGAAAAAATTGTGTGTTCAACAATGTAAATAACGCAATGAATGGTGTTGAACGTCAGAAGCCCGAAAGTCCGACAACCAGTCTTACCAAGGAGTATCGTAGTACCCAGTAACTGGGCTGTGGAGGTCAGATAGGCAGTCGCTCCATGTAAAATACTGGTAGTCAGCTGCATCCGGATAGACAGGAAGCCGACCCCAACATAGTTGGGAAAAGGCTAGGCAGATGATGATGATTTTCGTGTGCTAGCTGACATAATTATGGCAAAGAGTTTAAAAGATAAAAGATAATTTATTTGTCAAACATGCGTTTACATAAACTGACTGATCAGACATGCAAGGTATAGAATTAATAGATGTTGTGAGCGTCCATGTTTTGCCAATAACGGCGTACATATTATTATTTTGTAGGTATAAAAAATTACATTTAATTGCATTTTACTTAAAATCATTCTAAATTCCATTACAAAATACAAAACAAATAAACAATAATTGATGTCAAGATATTATAGTATATTATACATAGTATAAGTATATTACAGTCAAGATAAATTAAATTATGTCAAGAATATTACTTACTATGCAGTCAAAAAGAATCATTCAAAAGTCAATTGATTTAAAGTTTACATTATATTTTTATTTCATTCAACGTTATGTGTTTTGTAACGTTAATTACTTTTCAAACAATTGTGTAAAATCAAGTTCTTCTAACTGAACAGACAGCTGTGCTGCTGGGAAGATTGTTGCGCTACTTCTTCTTCCGAGCTAAGACACGATGAAGTGGTGAAGGGCGGGCGTTTTGGGGGACTGTCTTATGTAATTTTAACTTTCAAAAAGTAATTTTCAGCCTTGTTTGAATAATTGATTTTTGATTCTATTGTAGCTGTTTTAGCACGATTTCTGACAAATGCGTGCGCTGACTGGACAGGTCCTCTCAATCTGTGTGGTTCTTTCCTCAAAAGACCGTTTCAGACATCGATCTACATGGTCTTAATATAACCTGACCAAGATTATGTCTGGACTTTAAAAGAGACTGTGATCTCTGAGTTTGTTTCGGCCTTTCTTCTCAGAGTAATCAGATAGGAAACGCCGACCTCATTTAGTTTAAAAAAAAAACATGATTGACGTGTAAAAGTGTTTGTACAAACCTACTTACAAAAATAAAATCATTTATCATAAATATATATTTGAAAGGACACTGATATAAAGACGAGATATGAGGAATTCCAAAATTTCTATAGAAAACTTATTTTTCTCTTATCTCGTCTTTTAATCAGTGTCCATTCAAAATATATATTTGCGAACCTAGATATTCTGTAATCCAATCGGAATAAATACACACTACCTTATGAATATATTTGTTTTTTTTTTTTCGGGTGGGAAATCATCAAATAACCTCTTCCGCTCTGGGTGGAGCGGAAGGGAGTGTCAGACTCTTACTGACTAAAACACACCCATGTTCCTTCCTTAGCCCTTTATGTTCCGGGCCAGCGGTAACCCTTTCGGACAATCCCGCTGACCCGGCAGGCTTCGGCCCTAAGGGGCCCCTTCCTCGATGCTGACATCTCTTTGAGGCGCGCGTGGAACACGTACGCGCCGTCCGGCACGGGCCTGGTCCTGATTGGACGGTGAGCTACCTATTACTCTCCGTCCGCAGGCCCGCGCTTACGGGGCGTCCCCCGCGGTGGCTGAGACGGGAGGCCCTCTCCCTGAACCGTCCCGCCACTTCCTTCGCTAGTATGACTGCTTCGCAGAAGGAGGTGACTGCCTCCCACTCCCTCTCGCCCCGGGACTCCCTCTCGCCCCGGAATATGTTTGATTTACAAATTATTTTGATATTACGTTTGTATGAACTACTCATGTTCCGCCGGCCCCTTAAAGTGAGGGTAATTTATTGTTTATCAAATTGGCTACCAATTTAAATTGTCCGTGTATTCCGATCACAACTATCATTCTTTGACAATTGTATGAAATGGCAAATAAAAAAAAAAATATATATTTACTTGGTAAATTGACGTAGTGTGCCAATTGATTTCTTCAACCTTGGCTATGTGTGTTCTATTGGCTGGGTACAGTGTACTCAGTCCGGATATTAAATGGTACGAAACGATTCTACCGGGAACAATACAATATACGTCTAAAGTACACACACATTCTAGTAGTAAAGTACTTTGTTCAGAATCTTTAGCTGAACCGATTGCTACTATATTCTCATCTCATCTGCCTTGCCTTTTCCCAACTATGTTAGAGTCGGCTTCCAGTCTAACCGGATCTAGATATTTTGTTAAGTCGTGAAATCGTGCGAAGTAGGGGCAAGTCGCTAGTCTATTAATAAAATCTTTGAGATGGAAAACTAATTGCTAATATAACACATTTCACCCACACTTATAGTGATATGCTTACGAACATTAATTGTAAATACGTATCCATATTGCCAATACTCCATACCCGGAGAAGAGTTACCTACATTGTTACGGTTGGATGAATAGGGATACCCGGATAGATTGGAATCCGGGTATCCGGGTAGGTTATTTTTAAGTCTTATTATGAAAGAGATCGGTTGCAATGATTATGTTCGAAGGGTAGGTTTTAATTAAACTGGGTTTTGCTTATAAATAGGAAGAGAGATTAGCAGTTACGAGAAAAACAGATAACATCTAAGATAAGGAGAGAGAAGGGTGTTTAATTACTTGCATAATTATGATAAACATTAAACATAAACTCCGTGTTTTGAAGCACAGTCTGTGTGGTGGTGCGTCTGTGTGGTGCCGGACTTAAAGAATAGCACCACCCCATACTTCCCGTGGGTGTCGTAAAAGGCGACTACGGGTCGTACCGGAGAATGGGCAGCAGCGTTCTCTATGCATTCCACCACCATACTATACTGCGATCGCCAACCCGCCTGCCAAGCGTGGCGATTATGGCAAACCCCCCCCAACTTGGGGGAGGCCTACGTCCAGCAGTGGATGTCTTTCGGCTGAAAATGATGATGAATGATGTGTGTGGTGTTGTGAATTATGGTTCGTCAATTTGACGCCTAGAATATTGCGCTTCATTGCACGTTAGCTGTCCAAGAGAGTGGACTTTTGAATGTTATTCCTTTCATACGCTCGTTCACTGCGCTCCAAAACATAGATTAATGACGTTGCTCAAAAAACCGCTAAGCTGAAGTGGGACTGGGCTGGCTACGTCTGCCGTATGCCAAATGAGCTGTGGGCCACAATAACCACCACGTGGAGCCCTGATACAGCTAGAAGGGCGTCGTGGCCAGACCCCGTTGAAGATGGCGGGACGAACTGGACAAACAAACGACCAGTGGTCCACTTTAGCTCTGGATCGAAAGAACTGGAAGTCATGGAGAGAGGCCTTTGCTCAGCAGTGGGATGATGCAGGCTAGCAGAAACCAGTAAACAAAAAATTTTTGCATTATTGTATTGTAATAAAAGTGTTTGTGAAGTCGGTGCAGGAGTTGTACAGGGTTACTTTTCAAAGACCATCCAAAAAAAAAAAAAAGTCGGTGCAGGAGTTATAATTTTTACATGGTGTTCTACCCATGAATAAACAACTTTCACTATGGGACCAACTCTGAAATCACGAAAAAAAAAATCAGTTGTTTCATACAAAACTTCAATACCTATTTGACCAAAATGATTGATGTAATACATTTTTCATTTTTACTCATTATTTTTTGCTTGAGTATAGTTTTCATTATATTTGTTGTTTTATTTGGCGTGGCTAGCTGACATTATGGCAAATATTTTAATGTTACCTATGTGTAATGTAATGTACATCTTCTTCTTTTAATGTTAATTACTTTGCGTACCTGCTAGTTTATAGTACGTTTGTCTCGTTATCAAGTTTTTCTAACTGAACAGACGGCTGTGTTGCTGAAGAGTTTGTTGCGCCACTTCTTCCCTCACTAAATAACGTCAGGAAGTGGAGCAGACTAAGGCCTATTCAAATGTATGTTTCCAATTGATGTTATTTCAAGTTAAACAAATATCAACTTGATTTTAGTGGTAATTAAGTTGATTTCAGAGTGACTAGCACTAATGAAAAAGTTATAAAAATGTGTGAAGTTGTAGCGTAAATTCAACTTTATGGTGTAGGCATTAAAGTTATGTTTCCAAAAACTCATATTTGTTTACAGTTTTGGCAACTAAATCCCGGACGATTCAAACTCAAAGCATTTATTTCAATTAAACCATTTACAGGCACTTTTGAATTGTCAAGAAGTCGGTCAGTCAGAAAATATGAAGCTAGTTGCCCATTCCAAAGCGTAGTAGGTACCTATGGAGAAGAGCGGGCAAGAAACTCCATGGACACTCTTTTAAATTAAACACTCTTTTATATTCTTACAGTAGATCGCGGTGAAGACCTGGATGAGGTTCGCACAGACCAGGGAAACATGGCACAATAGGCTTATATACCCACCAGTAGGTGGAACAAGCCAGCCAATGATGAAGATGATGATGACGCTGGGCCAGATTAAGATTAAAATGTTAGTATCACTGACGAGAGGCTTAATGTACGTAGTTTAAAAACTAAAACCCGACTATTGAAAAGGATGAAATAAGAAAGTACTTTCCCGTGGTCGCATGCCGCTGTACTAACATACTATGCTACTTTCTTATTTCATCCTTTTCAGTAGTGTGGTTTTAAGTCAAAGTCAAAGCATTTATTTCAAATAGGCACTTAACAGGCACTTTTGAACGTCAAAAATTACTAAAATAGAATTGATTCTAGTCGCCCATTTAAACTTATTTTTTATTTAATTATTTTGGGGCTTATTTCAGTCAAGAAACCATCCCAAGAAATTATTTTTAAATTCATTACTTTATATCCTCCAGAGGGCGCCATATTGAATTGTGTGACGTCACATCACCTATAACCAATGGTCGGTCAAGACGCTTCTAACGGTACCTCATTTGTCAAATTATCATAAGTACTTTTGAAGATATGATGGGACAGATGAACATACATACATATCGGTTAAAATCATAACTCTCCGTAGTCGAGTAAAAAATATCATTGCAAGTCCATTTGGTAGTGACAATATTGACTTTGCTTTAATTCGAGCGGAAGGAAGGCTGGCGGAAGGGATCGCAAACATTTTTTTATAAATAACCATCGACACGAATCAACAGTTCATAGTGATGTGAACTGACAGTTCATACTATCGACTACTTCAAAAAAGATTGTCCTTATTTGAAGTCGGTAATGGAAAACTTTAGTTTTTGAAGTGAATACTTCTTTGGGCACACTTTGTCTTTTGAACAGTGAACGAAACTGAACTGTCACGCTCGGATCGGTGACGTAAAATTGGGTATACTCGGCTCCAGTAGGTCGGTGACGCTGAATTTTTTTCTATACTCAACCTAGCCATTTCGCAACTATATTGGCGTCGGCTTCCAGTCTAACCGGATGGAGCTAAATACTAGTATTTTATATGGAACAACTGCCTATCTGACCCCACAACCCAGTTACTAAGTAACACGGTACCCGCTTGGTAAGACTGTCACGACTGTCAAAGATCTACAAATGAGCTTTCTGAGTCATGGAGGGTTCTCGGTATGTGCGGATGGTGATTTTCTGTACTGTCATGTAAAACACTCAAAAGCGAGCCATAGCAAGCCCAAGCACAAAATATTTGCACGAAATATGTCGATATTTCGTTACTTGCCCAACCCTAGTTTTCAGTATAATCGGCGGAGGCCATCGTTTGTACTGCATATTGGATATCAACCCCGCACTATTTGTCGACTCCGTACTGATAGAATTTGTATAGTAATACGTTATCATTGTGAACCCTTCCGTATTTGTTGATGTTTTTTACCTCCTTCGGTAGATATTCTAGGTATGTTAAATGTTGTTAGCTAAATAATAACCGCTGCACGGGTCGATCTTGAAGGTTAAGCAATGGTTGCCGAGGTCAGTCCGTAGATGGGTGAGCATTTAAGACATACCGACACCCCTGCGTGCTTCGAAAAGCACGTTAACTCGTTGGTCCCGGCTGTCATTCGTAGATCTTTGACAGTTGTTACGGCTATCAGAAGCCGGAAAGTTTGGACATCCAGTCTCACCATTGATATGTAAGAATCGTAAGAACAATGTAAAAAAAAGCCAGTCAAGTGCGAGTCGGACTCGCGCACCGAGGGTCCCGTACAAATTTGTAGGTATGTTTAATAGATTATTACGGGAATTTTTTTTTGTAATGTAGGTAACAAAAACCAAATACAAATTATTAATACTTTGCCGGTTTTCGGAAATTTTTTTTTACTTGTGCTACATGAAATTGCGTCTTGCTAAATTTCATGATTCTAAGTACAGTCAGGGTCAGAGAAATCGACCCCCCCAAGACTTAAAGATTATCGCCCGAGCACGCTCAGGCCCACCGTCGCTCGTCGCCCGAGCGGCGGCGGGCGCGTCACGTGAGCCTTGAGCAGCTCCCTCCCCCGCCGTCGCACCCATCTCTCCCCGAGCGCATCCACCGATCCGCCTCAAATATTACTTGCAAGTTTTTAATAATTTTATAGGGTATTTTATCGGCTTCCTTCTGGCCGAACCGTAATAGATGCTTAATGGAACATTGACCCATTAGTAGATAGGTCAGATTTTTTTTGCTCAAATCTCATCAATAGTTAATCATACGTTCAAAATACAAGCATTCATGATTAATTATAATCAAATCAAATCAGTTTTAATTTTATGCGTCAACAGTAGTACATAATTCCTCATAGCAAGATCTTCTTTTGCGATTTCCCAAAAATCGTCTTTTTAACACGCTTTTATTAGGTCGACCTGTATGTAACTAACTATGTAATCGAATCTAAGGTAACTAATTTAACCATCTTCCAAGGGTCGTAGCGTAATGAAAATTGGCAGCTGTATGTAGTTCTGATGACAATACAATAATATGGTACTGTCGAACTGATCTGATGATGGAGCCTGAACATATGAACTAGAGCTTCATGGTGGAAAATCGTATCATAGCTGTTTTGGCTTTCTTAGAAAAGTCTTGTAATGAACTTTGACCACGATTAGGTTTCAAGATCTGATGATGAAGCCGGAAGATAGGCACTGGCGTTCCATGATAAAATATCGTATCATAGTCGTGTTTGCACGCGTGTTTTTCTAGTGTTTTTAAACTATTAATTTATTTGAGTTAAGTCAGTATTCCAGGTCTGTGTGGTGCCGGACTTAAAGAATAGCACCACCCCATACTTCCCGTGGGTGTCGTAAAAGGCGACTAAGGGTCGTACCGGAGAATGGGCAGCAGCGTTCTCTATGTATTCCACCATCATACCATACTGCGATCGCCAACCCGCCTGCCGAGCGTGGCGATTATGGCAAACCCTTCCAAAATTGGGAGAGGCCTATGTCTAGCAGTGGACGTCTATCGGCTGAAACGAAGCCATTCCATTAAGCATGCGATATATCAGAAGCTGCAGGCTGCATACAGCTCAGTTCAAGTTCACCCTGTCTTATTGTTCTTAGACGTGCGCACAGCGTTGATTACCAATAACCGTGCACCTGATCCCCTAGTTATTGTGAAGCCGAGCTTGGCAGCCGGCACAAAGAGCTGTCTAAAGGCCGATAGATTGATCGACAGCATAGCACGTTTGCTTAGTTTGTAGTGGTATGGATTAGCAATTCCGTATGTTATGTGAAGTAGAGTGATCTTTTACTATTTTAATGTCAAAAATATGTGGCGAATTCGGAATTGTGGCGGTTTTCCATTAACTGATTACCATGAGCCATTGACAGCGACGATGTGACGAATTTTTTGATGCCAATGAGATCTTTCCTTTTTTTTATATATCATCATCATCATTTCAGCCGCAAGACGTCCACTGCTGGACATAGGCCTCCCCCGAAAGGGGGGGTTTTACATAATCGCCACGCTTGGCAGGCGGGTTGGTGATCGCAGTATGGTATGGTGGTGGAATGCATAGAGAACGCTGCTGCCCATTCTCCGGTACGCCCCTTAGTCGCCTTTTACGACACCCACGGGAAGTATGGGGAAGTATGAAAGTATTTTTTTATATACTAGTGCATAATATATGTAAACATATATTTTAGTGTTAGTGTAGTGGTATCTACAACGCCACATGCGCACAACGCGTTATACTGACGTCACGCAAAATCCTGCATCTCGCAAGCAGAGTTCACCGCGCAACTAGCATAGATACAACGACCCGACATGAATCATCGGGCAGTTGCCCGCCAGACACAACACCCGTCCTGTTGGAAGATCCTCCCTTTACATAAAGTATGAGTGAACTTTACACCCTGTTCCTCATACCTCTAATTAGCTCGTATATTGTAATTAAGGCTTTTTGTTTGTATTTCAATAAAAAATTGATTATTTATTTATTTATTTATAGGAGAACCAACAGCTATAACAAAAGCATAACAATAGTAAAAGAGACATAAAACATAATTCTCACGGGTAAAAACAGAAAATGTAGTAGAAATCTTAGGATCACTAACAAGCACTATAAAAAGGAATACAAATATAAGGTATATTATATAAATCTCAAATTGCCAACCCGTGTTGAGTAAGCTTAGTGATTACTTTGCATCGAAGAGGCGATTGTCCTGCAGTGGGACACCGGCTGCTTTTATTATTATTATTCCTTTATTTCATTATAATACATATCCATACTCTCTATACTAATATTAAAAATTCGAAAGTAACTCTGTCTGTCTGTCTATCTATCTGTCTGTCTATATGTTACCTTTTCACGCCAAGCCCCTGAACGGATTTCGATAACATTTAGCAGAGAGATAGATTGCATCCCGGGGAAGGACATAGGATACTTTTTATCGACATACCTCGCGGGCGAAGCCGCGGGCGGAAACTGGTAATACATATAAATTATATTTTTAAATATTTGAATATAAGAACACTAGCAGCGCCCCGCGGTTTCACCCGCATAAGTGTCGATCCCGTGGGAATATCGGAATAAAAACTATCCTATGTCCTTCCCCGAGATGCAATCTATCCCTCTGCTAAATTGCTGACAGACCAACCGCGGCAAGCATAGCTTAACCTCACCGATCGACCTGTGCGGCTGTTATTATTTAGTCACGGGCCCCTTAAAATGTGCGTGACACATTATTATTCCAAATAGTATCGCGTGAACAAGCGTGACGCGATCACGTTGTAGGGCGGCGCTTATTTACGGCACATTGCACGCTGCAATATTGGCTTCGGATTATCGCGTGAACTGAACTCAGCCGTGATACGTATGCGAATAATAACAGGTAGTCGTCGGTGCGAAAGTGAAAACCACACGCTTTTGATGTGGTGGAAATGAGGTATTTTACTCAGAGCACGTACAGTGTAATTTGATTTTAATGGTTTTGTTTTTTGAGTTCAGGTAAGAAGTGGTGTGTGTGTTTGGTGTGTGGGTGATGTGTGTGTGAGTATGTGTGTGGAGTGTGTGTGAGCTACGCTTGAAGCGTTTTGTTTGCCGCGGTTGGGTGATCATCTTTACATATCAAGACCGTGTCTCGGAAAGCCCATTAAGCCGTTGGTGCCGGCTGTCATTCGTGAATCTTTATATCTTTTTCTTTTTTCGTGATACGAGACGTCAGAAGCCCGAAAGTCTGACAACCAGTCTTAACAAGCGGTATCATAATACCCAGTAAGTGGGTTGTGGAGGTCAGATAGACAGGTAGCACAACTAGTTGTTATAAAAGCCATGAAAACGTATTTATTACAACTTTTGTCTGCATTGATTATCACATAATGGTATATGTAAGCTTCTATACAGCTTCTATACAGCCGGTTTGGGCGCACTTTATATAGCCTTTTTCTGCTGCATGACAAGCTGTAAAGTAGCTAATTAATCGGCTCTTCAATTGTCATATAATTGCTTTATACGTAACTTTTATTTGACTCCAAATTATATAGATGTTAGTTTTTGCAACTTGAAGTAATTTAATTAATGCTAAAACAAAATGAATCTAAATACTGCTGTCAACTAATTCACAATTGTAATACTTGTCAACTTTAATGGCGAATATTTATTAAAATGTTGAAGGTGATTACACTAATAACAAGCGTAATTTCATATGCAAATCAAATTTTACTGATAATTTATACTCATGTTTTATGTAAATTTTTAATGCGCTGTTAATATTCTGCTATTTTATGAATTATATATAAAAAAATAAAAATTAATAAAAGCAGTAATTATATTATTTATCAGTAAAGGCGTAAACAAACGTTTTGTAATAGCTATACAAAACTATGGGTTAACAAAACACAACTTTTTAGTAGTAATTACCAAGGAAAATACATTTTAATATTGTTCAATTATTTACTCTGCAAATAGACATTACAAAAAAACATGGCGTTGATGTTTATATTACAAAAAAGTGTTTTATACTGTTTATTGCAATGAAGGATGCTAAATTAGAGCACTTACATTTCTCTTAGCCACAATATTTGCATTTATGTTGCTGTTAGCAAGAAAAGAAGCTACTAAATTGCTGTTAGCTTTAATATAAGCAAAGAGATAGTGAAATGAAATCAGTTCTGTGCAATTTTATCTCGTACTGAATTGTGCACTGAATTTGTGAAATAAAATTGTTTCCAGGGTGAGTATACTGTTTTTTTTCTACTTTGCTGTTATTTAAGTGATAATACAGTGTTTATTTATGTTTTACTATAAAAAATAGCACAATAGTTCAATTTTGTTAGCCCTTTTAAATTTGAGGTTATTTTAGGGTTTCGCATAGAAGTGACAATATCCAAGCATACCTAATCTGCGTGTATGTAATGTATGATCTTGTGGTTTGTTGCAGATATACTGTTTTGGGATCAATATTTGAATATGCCAGCTTTCATGGATATTGATAAATTTATTAAAAAAAATGATTTAAGATCCGAATCTGAATGGCCATGGACTTGGACCCATTTTATCACATCTGAAAGATGTATTGTTTGTGATTGTGATTCAAGCTCAAGAAGTTTACCTCGCCATTTCATTTGTCACAAATCATACGTAAAATTACTATTACATTTTAATTTTTTTTGGTGTATTGGTTGCTTGGATAGTGCAATTTACGACCATTATCCTACGGATGAATGCCAATATTGTTCATAAACTAATTTAGCGTTGAATCTATACATATTCTTAAATGCAAACTAAATAAAAGGAAAATTAACATTATCAAATGGTAAATAAATTAATGTTATTGTCAGTTCAGTAGTACCAAACCGTGTGCTGACCTTGAATGTGCTGCATCTTCTGCGAGCGTAAAATTGTATAGCGCTATCTCTGTTTGGCCACTCTTTAATTCTTGCGGCACACCTACCTACCTACTCACTCACTCAGTCAGTAAAGTCAGTTCAGTGTTGGTCGAGGTCGAGTCGACATCGTGCATCGGTTCATGACTTCATATTGCTCGCTCGCCCCGTTTGACGCGCATTATTCTAAGTAAATTAT
This sequence comes from Mesoligia furuncula, assembly GCA_916614155.1. NCBI lineage: Eukaryota > Metazoa > Arthropoda > Insecta > Lepidoptera > Noctuidae > Mesoligia > Mesoligia furuncula. The sequence continues at coordinate 14,533,472 of OU744815.1, read as the reverse complement.
AAACAACCCAATCCTTACCTATTTGCAATAATACGTTTGCGAGAAAACGTTTCTGATTCTAGGTATGTGTGGATTATTATATTAAGTAACTGTTATTTTGTTACAGAAAATGCCTTACAAAATTGTACAAACCCACGAAAAAGGCAAACCAGTTTTGACTACTGTTCCCAGTGAATGGGAAAGAGACGGGACACTGTTTTGGCCTAAAAATAGGGCTGAAAAACTTCTACGATTAGAATTCTCACATCCGGAAGATAATTGGATACCCATACCCTGTACCATCAAAAGAAGTAATCTAAAATATCAAGAAGCAGAAAATGAATTAAACTTAATGCAGTACCGCAGCGATACCGAAGAGGAACAGCAGCCACGTCAACCAAATGAAGTTCACGGTTGTTCGTTAAATGAATTGGCTAACAATTGCTTCATAGTAAGTTTTTGATTAAATATTCGTTAGAAATAAAATAAAATAGAAATACAATGTGGTTTTCGTCAGCGACACGCCTTTCTCAGGTATGACCGACCTACCTACTTATGAAAATAAAGAAACGTTTTCAACGGGCTCAACTTTCCTACTTGAAATCAAATAACTATTTCATAGATTAAGTAAAACAGGTAGATTGATAATTTTTATGTAAGAGCAGTTTTTGTTTCAAATAGCGAAGTCACTATTTAGTTTTTGTGAGTAGGTACAAATTATCACTGTCCATCAGTCGCCGCTGACCAAAACTACTTCTCTTTATAAGGGTTAATAATAAAAGATCCGAAAAATAATTCGAAAATGGGGTAATCCAAAAACTGAATATTACTGGCTTAAATACTAATCTTCGGAAAACTTTTGTGCGAATATAATTATTGATTGAATAATTGACTAACACCATAGGAACTCTGAAATGTTTCAGTGACCTGTCTTCGGAATTAAATTTTTTGTCGTTTAAGATTTTTATTTTTTTGGAAATTCATAATAATGCAACTTAACTACTATAAGCCACCATTCGCAGGATAAGATTTTATTCGGAGCTTTTATTATTACCCTTTTTATAACATTACTCAAGATATTATTGTTACAACTATCTCTATAACTTTTTCAACACAACACTTATTGAAACTGTAAATTGTTCACCTCATTAAGGGCGTCCCCTATGCCAATGACCTTGACAACTAGCGCCAGTCAGTAAAATAAATATTACTCGCCGAGTTTACAAGATATCGAAAATTCGGCAAGCATAACTTATCAATATATCTTTTAGGTTATTATAAAAATGCAAAAGCATCAAATTATATTAACTTAAAGTTACAGATAGAAAAACCGCTAAAAGTGGCCACTTTTTATACTTTTTCTATCTATAACTACAAGTTAATACAATTTGATGCTTTTGCATTTTTAAAATAACCTAAAAGACGTATTGATAAGTTATGCTTGCCATATTTTCGATATCTTCTAAACTCGGCGAGTAATATTTTTTTTACTGACTGGCGCTAGTTGTCAAGGTCATTGGCATAAGGGACGCCCTTAAGTAAGTAATTGAACAGTAAAATGAAATGACTATAAGAAAGACATAGATAAGTTTTATATGCAGTTTTATAGTTTTGTATGTATATTTTTTTAGGTACCTGCTGGTGCTGACGATCTATCCACTGCCGCCAACATTGTCGATGAGAATAATTTATATATTTTGGGGGAAGAAACTTTCGACCAAACAGCTGTTTTGCCGTCACCGTCATTAGAAAGTTTTACGGAAACTCTTAAAACTATTAAAGAAACCCAAGATAAAGCACCACCAGATCTAATTTTAAAAAAACTGCAAACTATAGACGAAAAACAAGACAAAATTTTGTTTAAATTAGCTGAGTTTTCTGTACAATTCCAAGAATTAGTGATTAAAAATAAACCTGTGCAACAAATGCAACCCGTCGACAATTTCTCGCCTATTGACAGCAAACAAGAGCTGGAAAGTTTAGAAAATGATTTAAACGATGAAGAAAAGAAATACCAAATTTATAAAAAATATTCTGTTGTATGCAAAGGAAAGGATAAGGGGTTAAACTGCGCGTATACTTTAATTGACGTATTGTTTACCCGAAAATTTTTAACAAAATGTTCATGGGCAGGAGGCTCCCGAGGCGATGAAACTAAATTGGCATTTAAAGCCTACAAAAATACTATCAGTCTTTTCTACTCTTTGATTTATGATTGCGATAAATCATTTTCGATTACAGAATCCAATACATTCTTAAAGAACATCTTAAGGAATTCAACAAAAAGAAATGAAACTAAATCCATGAGAACTCCTGCTTGCAAGACACGATTAAATAAGAAAAGTCTAACACAGAAAAAAAAACCGGAGAATGACAGTTATAAAAACGAACAAGACAAAGTTTTTCAAACAGAAAATGGGTACAAACAAAACGGTAGCAACGAAAACGAGTTGGAAATAGAAAGTAAAGATGAATTTAGTGAGGAAGACATTAGGAATGAAAAGAGATTCCAAACATTGTCAAAGAAAATACATAAACATAAGAAAAATAAAAAGATACTGAAAAACAAAGTAGACTTAGAAAGTGAAGATTTAGACAGTGACGAAGAAAATGTAACTAAGTCCTCATCATCCAAATTAAATTCAGTAAAAAAAGTACGTGTCACTGATTTAAAATACAAAAATAAAAGCAATAAAGAGTTGGAAGAGGAATCAAACAAAACCAAAATGGAAGCTAAACTTGTAAGGAATAAAATGAATAAGAGAGAAATGCTAAAAACAGAATCTAAAATTCAAAGAGGAGCAATGAACCCCGTATATCAAAAATATGACAAAAGAGACACTGCTTCGGCTACTTTTATAATGAATAAAAGAAATACGAACACATCAGACAGTGAGAGCAATAAAGAGTCCGAGGGAGAAGAAAATATTGAGGTCGAAAGTGAAGTAGAAGCTTCAGTTAAAACCATGCAAAGAAAATTAAAAACTGAACTTGCACCAAACAAAACACAGAAAAAATTAAATTTAAAACCTATGCCTAATTTACAGCCAAGCATAAAGAAAATAGATCATGAAAAAAGAGACAAAACCAACGAGAATAAAGCTACAACTGAAATGGAAGAAGAAGAACTTATAAATGATACAGTTTATGAAAATGAAAAAGAAGAAGAGAGTTTGGATACAACGGAAGAAAATACACCAATTAAGGTTAGCTCGAATAATAAAAGAAAAATAGAAACCAATAGTGACATTGAAAACCAAGACGATTTAAATGTGGAAAATAGTTGTAAACCAAGGCCAAAAAAGTTAAAAAGAGGAGAAATTAAAGAAAAATCTGATGAAAAAAGTAATAAGAACAAAATGAAACCTGAACTTACAATGCAAAAAAAAGAAAGTTTGAAAGATAAGGCTAACTACCCGCAAAAGACAAAGAAAATAGATTATGAAAAAAAAGACAAACACAACGAGAATAAAGCTACAACTGAAATGGAAGAAGAACTTATAAACGTTACAGTTTATGAAAAAGAGTCTGAAAATGAAAAAAAAGAAGATAATCTGGATACATCGGAAGAAAATACACCAATTAAGGTTAGCTCAAATAATGATAGAAAAGTAGAAACTAATAGTGACATTGAAAACCAAGACGATTTAAACGTGGAAAATAGTTGTAAACCAAGGCCAAAAAAGTTAAAAATAGGAGAAATTAAAGAAAAATCTGATGAAAAAAGCAATAAGAACAAAATGAAACCTGAACTTACACCAAATAGAATGCAAAAAAAAGAAAGTTTGAAAGATAAGGCTAACTACCCGCAAAAGACAAAGAAAGTAGATCACGAAAAAAAAGACAAACACAACGAGAATAAAGCTACAACTGAAACGGAAGAAGAAGAAGAACTTATAAACATTACAGTTTATGAAAAAGAGTCTGAAAATGAAAAAAAAGAAGATAATCTGGATACATCGGAAGAAAATACATTTTAAATTAAAAATTTTAATTATTAGATTTAGAAAAATGTACTTTCATACATTAATCACGAATAAACATAAGTTTTAATTTAAATAATTCTACGTATGTGTGTGACCATTTGGTCCATGGTGTGAACGTATCGTATTTCTGATTTATGTATGAAAATACAACTTTTTAATCTATTTCCACGTAAGGAGATCCTTTTTAATTTCTACATATGTCTGATTGTAATTTTTTCCACTGATTGGGAGTGGAAAAAATCAAAAATCTCAATCAGATAAATCCATAATTAATTGTCATAGGCAAAACGTCATATTTTGAAACATTCAAACTGCCAGTGAAAAATCCAAAGGATCTCCTTAAGCAGAAATAAAAAGAATGAAGGCTTCGCCACACCAAAAGCGGGTCGAGCGCGGATTGGGAGCGGCGCGGGTTTAACGCGGGCCCGTGCAAGTTGTCTTTCAAGAAACTATACAATGTACGTCACACCAAATTTGATCACGGGCCTCGTATAGTTTCATGAAATACAACTTGCGTGGGCCCGCGTTGAACCCGCGCCGCTCCCGACCCGCACCCGACCCGCTTTTGGTGTGGCAAAGCCTTGAATGTGGCGAACGCTACAGTACTTACAAATTAGGAATAGGTATAATTTCTAACAACTTCAACTATTTTTACCCGACTGCCGCGACGCAATGTAGGGTAATGTGTTTATTGTTAAATTAAGATTTTTAGAAATTCTATTGGATTATAAACAAAAGTTAATTACTTTAAAACTTAAGGCTGATTACAAATTATTAACAAATAAGAGGCTGTTATAGAAATAAGTATATTGAGACTGATAGCTATAGCTCTGGTCCAACTCTTAAAAGAAATTTGTTTTACAACAACTACTATACACATATATAAACTACACATGCACCCATACACCAACTACACGCCCACAATGTACGCACTCACACACACACACACACACACACACATACACACACACAAGCACACTTTGTCTAGTTGATATTCTTTATTATTTTTATATATACGTATATGTATTCCGATATATACATTTATCTGCTCTCACAAAAATATTAGATAGACATAGGTGTAAGTTGCCATTGAATTGTGAGAGCCTGTATGAGCGATCAAAAGATGGAAAGTTTTTTGTTTTCATGAGCATAAAGATAACTGTAACTGATTCTACTTAATAAATAAAAACTCTTTTTGTAAGCATTTGTTTTATTTAAAAAGAAAGAAAATGAAAAATTTTAGTCAGAATAGTTTAAAAATATTTACAGAGTATGCAAAAGAGGAATGAAAATGATATAGTCATTATGGTTTATTGCTACAAGTTTGCATTTTATTTGATATGGAGAACAAATAACTTCTGTTTTTGAAGCTGTGTTGTGAATTTTATAAATATTGAGCAATGAGGATTTTATTGGGGTATCAAAAACGTCAATTTTATTAGACAAAAGTTTACCATAAATTTTTATTTCACTGTCTTGTGTTTCAATAAACTTTAATTCGATAATATCATTTTCATTCGTCATAAAATATCTATCCTGGGGCTTCAAACTCAAAACATAATCTTGAAAATATAATTTAGTATCTTGTGTTTTATTTTTTTTTACATAAGGATAATTAATGTTCTCATTCTCATTAATGTGCATATCCAAAGCCGTCCGTTCACTAAGTCGCTTTGCAACCTGAGAAAGAGGTTTTTTCCCTTGTTGTAATAAGTTCTTTATTAAATATAATTCATTTTCGAAGGGATATGCATTGAACGTTTGTAATGTGCCAAACCTTTTAACTTCTGATACAAGATGTGTCAAATTGTGGACATTACTAGTAATATAATCTTGGCCGTAAAAATCGCCGTAATGTTCAAAAAAATATAATATTGCTTTTTCAGCTACAGGGAGAAAATGAAAATATGTAGTTGACGAACAAATAGTAATTGCACAAAAAAGAGTTAAGAAATGGTGATATGCATTAGTGTGCAGCACGTCTTCAAGAATTATTATACTTATATAATAAAAAAATGCGCGATATTCAGATGCTTTCCAGTGTGAAAGTTCATCCAGGCCTCGAAGACTTCTGTGAATTTCATTTGGCAGTTTGCAGTTCAGTAAAAAGTTTGAAACCATACTAATATCTCTTGCACACCACTTCGTAAAATACTTTCCGAAATTTCCATCTCTCCAGCCAGTCAGAAACCTCTTCATGATACCCAAATCTAATAAGTGTAATGAATCGGACACGGGCACATCTTCAACCATATCTATAGGCAGTTTTAACAATGGAGAATCAAACTTATGATGCCCTCCATATTTCTTGTTTCGGAAATCTTCGTTGTTTCTTGGTAGGCAATTTGCATCCGGAAAAGTAACTGTGTGGGACGTGTGAGAATATTCCCCAACAGTAGTACACTTCAGACACCCGTGTTTCCCATTGAAGTTGCACACTCCTTAAACAAAGTAAGATGAACTTGATATCGTTTCAAAATATGAAGTTACTTAAAAAATAGGAAGTTTAAAAAAAGAGAATGGAAAGATAATTGCTGTCGAATTGCCTAGAAAGTCAATAACTTTTTGACAGGCAATTCTGCTTACGGGCGTAAAGAGACTGGGAATAAGAGCTCATAATACGCCTCCTGAACCTGGAATTTTAACGAGTTGACACAGCACTACAAGTTTTAAGTAAAAAATAGGTAAGTATCTAAATAAACTAATTTTAATATGTAATGTAATGATATAGACTTAAATTAAGTATGTTTAATTGTTTATACAGGGTTAGTCAAAAACCGTGTCAAAGCCGAAAAGGGGTGAAACTACCATCATTACGAACAACTTTTACCATGGGGTCAACCGGCTTTCACACGATTTTTGACTAACCCTGTATAATATTTTGATTACCTTTGATAAAAGCCCTTGCTGGAGAATCGCAAATAAAGCATCTTATTTTAACGGTTATCCGTTTTGCATTTGTCAATTGAATTCCATTTTGAAGAATCTTATTGGCCTCAGCCACAAATTGATCTAAGTAGGCATTTAAATCTTTTGGCTTGCCTTTTCCAGCGTATATACCGATTATAATCGGTCGCAAATAGGGCTTTTCAAAAATATTGCATAGTATTGGCCAGAATTCCAATTTTGAGCTTTTGAAGATTGGTAAGCCATCTAAATTTATGTTTAAAGATATATCTTCTGGAACATTACAACATTTATCTAAAATTTTAATCAAAGGATCTTCCAATCCATTATGCCAATATTCACCGTTATCATCTATTGCAATAATATTCAATTTTCTTGGTGTACATAACAAAGTCCTTGAATCAACTGGCAATAAATCTGGTATTCTTGCATTTAATATTTTCGATAGGTCATTTAACGCTACATGAGTAATATTAAAAGATGTCGCCCATTTTCTAATTTGGCTTCGACATTCAAGATTTTTTTCAATAACAGTTTTCACAACATTAAAATTTTCAACTGCATTACTCGTATTTGGCATATTCATTTCACTATCTGTTATGTCATTAAGTGTCATAAAATTACTCGATACACAATCATCTACATCAGAACTATGTACGGAACCCGATGAAAAATTAATAGCATCTGTGTTAGCCAGAATGTTTCCTGTTTCCTCTTCATTATTTTCAGGTATTGTGTCTCCATGATTCTTTAAAATATTACTTATTTCATTCTGCACCTTTCTCCGGTAGCCACCACTTCTTTTAAATTTTTTCCACTGATTGGTGTCCATTTTAAAAATATTTTTGACAACGTAGTAAACGCGCAGTTACGTCGCACGTGAACGCCAGCACTTGAAGCTTTAAAATATTATCTAGGTAAAGCATTTTAAGAGTGTTTTATCGCTCTAGAAGTAACAAATTTGTCATTTTTGTAGCTGCCCGCAAATTAGTGACAATATTAACAACTTTTCACCGATTCCACGTTGCGAAAAGCTATTTAAATGAAATTTAAGGTGCCTTTTTATGATAATTGTATGAAGCTAAGTATCCGTGATTATTAACACTATTATATGTATCTAAAGCTTTATAAAAGTAAATTACTCAACGTTTATACAGAAAATAATAACTTAATGCCTGCGTAAGAAGCTCTTTTACGATTGCTTTTTGACATTGACATAAGAACGTTTACATGGCTTATTTCGAACTCTGTTAAATGGCAGCAATTTAAAAACGCTATTTAAACGTTTACACCGCTATTTTATTAAGCTTACGATGAAAAAAGATAAAGAACCATATATTATGTCTCTATACGGCTACGTATTTTATAAATTGCGGCTACACAACCTTTTTATGAGTCAATGCTATATAAGACAAATCATACACAGCGTTTGTGCTACCTGGGAGTCGCTTCATGTGAATACTGGTATTCAGCTGCATTTGGTTAGACTGGAAGCTGACCACAATATAGTTGGGAAAAGGCTAGGCAGATGATGATAAGGTAAGAAAGTGATGACAAAAGAATGGTGAACAGAAATTACCCTGTTTTTTATATCATGCTTAACGTCGATGATTAATAATAACAATAACAATTAATTATTAATATTAATTACAAAAACGACTCGGATAATTTATTATACATCATAGAGTAACGAAATAGGCCAGTAAAAAAAAAACGACGAACAACTTTCTTTTGCTAGCCTAAAATTATCCTTGATCCGAATTATATAGGTTTGTTGGGCCGAAACAACATTAATACTACAGTAACTACTAACTAATACACGCAATGATAAATAAACATATATAAGACAAAATAATTATACTCCAAATATTCTTAGAACGCCAGACTAAATAAACATAAAACAAATATCTAAGCAAATAAACTTGTAATCATTAGGTAATGAAGGTACCTATATGTAAGTAAATAATCATACATGTCCCTGACTATCTCACTGCATGTCCCCAAATGTCCCAATTATTTCTATTTTAATTATACCTAGTTAGTTAAAATATTATATTCAGAGTATAATTTATTTTGACTACGTGTTCCAGTAAAAGGGAATATTCAGTTCATAATTTTGAAGGAAATGAACGATTTTGAATTGAAAATGTTTAGTTATTGCTAAAGATAGGTGCTTCACCAACGGTTTTATGAAACTTTTTTTGTTTCCTTCGCGTTGGTCCAGTAATCGCAAAGGTTGAGCGAGTGTCCGAGCATCCTAAATTCGATCCTTCGGTCGGGCAAAGTGTTATTGGTTTATTCTAATAGGAGTATAAGGAAATAGTCTCGCCCCCTATTGCGAAGGTCTTATAAGAAAGGCAGGTAGCTAGAGTAATGTGAGAAATACCTGCTTACCCCTATGGGGGATACAGGTTTGATATTATAGAGGTACAAGGAACAGGGTGTAAACTTCACTCATCCTCTATAGGAAAGGAAGGATCCTCCGACCAGACGGGTGTTGTGTCTAGTAGCAACTGCCCGACGATTGATTTCGGAAAGTTGTACATATAGTCGCGCGGTAAACTATGCTTGCGCGATGCAGGATTTTGCGTGACGTCAGTATGATGCGTTGTTTGCATGTGGGGATGTATATGGCGCCACAATTTTAACTTTTCCATTATCTATAAAGCCCACTTGTTTCCACCTTGAAGATGTTTTGTTCACCTTGAAGACCGCTATTTGCGATCAAACCATTGCCGATGTGGTCATGTGCCTATTACACTCAATTTAAGTTTCCCCCACAGTTATAAGCATCTATTAATAAAACATACTTGAAACTAGCATGTAACACGCTACTTAGAACTAGGTCTTAGGTCTTAACGAAGCTAAACTTAGAACCTAATTAAACTTTAATAAGTGTAATTTATAACCGTGTTGTTTGGTTTGCGTTATGCTTTGCTTGTAGTTTTCATCGTATGACGTTTAACGTGGAATTATAGGTTAGGTATGTGGAATTATGTGGGTAAGTTGGTCGATAAGTATGACGGATTTATGGCAAAGGGAAAATAGCTTACAAATGCAGAGTTTTGAGGTCATTGTGAGGCCATTTCATTGTGTGTTAGTTTATTAAATTTTCAAAGGAATGCATACCGTCAGTAGCCCGAAAGTCGGACAACCAGTTTTACCAAGGGGTATCGTGTTTGTAACCCAGTAACTGGGATGTGGAGGTCCGACAGGCAGCTGCTCTATGTAAAATACTGGTATCGAACTGCACCCAGTCTGACTGGAAGCCGACCCCAACTTTGCTGGGAAAAGACTTGACAGATGATGACACGAGCATGTATATATCGCAGAATTAAGTTAAGTATTTACTCGAACCCTTGTCTAAAAACAGGCATATAATAATACGTTCTCATACCTTTATTTACATAATCACCCTATAATGTTCCCCTGCTGGGACGTAAGCCCCCTCTCTGTGAGAGGGAGTGAGCTGTAATCTACCATGCGGGCCCAGTGCGGGTTGGCAGATGTCACATGTAGTAGATGTGTGTGGTAGATGTCTTCGATTTTTTGGGTCTAGGACATGCTGGTTTCCTCACGATGTTTTCCTTTACCGTTTTGAGAACAGTGGTGATTAAATTAAGTACACTAAGTAAAGTGCCTGCCGACAACAAACTCGTAAGTCGGAACCGATACCACTGGGCCACCGCTTCTCTCTCTCTACCTTTATTTGGTTATTACAAAACCACGACATTTCATGTATTTCTTTTGGGAAAATAGTCTAGTTGGCCAATAATTGTACCAGGCTCATAACCAGAATGTACAGAAATAAAACTAATACCATCTTAAAGAACAGATATTCTGTCTGAAGAATCAGAAATATGCACAAATCATTGCAGCAGGAGACAAAAGTTATGACGGTTTGAATAAGCTAACTTACCACATTCACTCTAATCTGTAACTTAGTGGTTGCCGAACGTGTACATTGCAGTACAATCACGGGGCTGAGACCAACAGCGTGAACATGTTGCACAAAGCCATCATCAGCATCACGTTCGAGAGTGACGACATAAAGTTTTTTTTTGTTGAAAATAGTCAATAGGAGATAATTGTACCGGCTTGGGGCCCCGAATGTGCACAGATAAAATCTATATTATTTCGAAGAGCAGATCTTCTGTACAATAAATCAGAAAAGTGCATGTTGCTCTGCAGCGGGAGGCAACAGTTATGACGAATTCAAAAGCAAGTTATTATTTCACTCACCTCATTCATATAATTCCAGGCCTGACACGCTCTGACGGGGCTCAGTGGCTTATAGTGGTTGCCAAACGTGTACATGTAGAACAGCCAGGGGGCTGGGAACAGCATCGTAAACATGTCGCAGAGAGCCATGGCCATCAGCACTACGTTGGTCGGGGTTCGCATGTGACGTCGGGAGAGGACCACCACGATCAGGGTGTTAGCCACTGTTGTGGTAGCGAGGAGGAAGGGCGCGATGTAGCTGTGAAATAAATATGTTATGTTAGAGTTTGGTATAAATTGGTTGCGGAGAAATCGGTCAACGTGTGTGAAGACAGAAAATATAAGGTCCCAAAATACTTGGACCAATCCAGGTATTTCGTTTACTAAGGGACAAAATATTTTGGCTTCATGTGTAACGGTTCGCCCAGGAAGCCACTGAAGGTATTGGTACCTTTTTATGTCACCTAACCTATTACTGTGTTCTATTTTGAAAGATGTATGTACAGACGGCAGCACATCATCAAGTTACTACAATCTGTCAAATTTCTTTAATAGATTTTCAACTTTATCGCTACAGCATAAGGTTCAAGGTTGATTGGGAAAATTTGACAGTTTCGGGTGACTTGATGTGCTGGCGTCTGTACATATGCCACGTCGGTGAAAAACTAATTACGTGACACTTATACTGATTGTTAATTAGGTATTTAGTTAAAAAAAAACAATCCTTCAAAACATTGATGTGTTATAGTGTCCTTAAAACACCTATGTACTGAATAAAGAAAAAATATTTTGCCCAAAATTTTTGACCTAAAAAGAAAATGGCAAAGGTGGTGTGACGATCTGATAAGATTTGCAGGGTCATCATGGCCAGACATAGCACAAGACAGGTTTAGAAGGAAAAAGCCAAGGTTTAGCCCTTGACCAGAAGTGACAATGAAGGCTACCAAAAAAAAAACTTGGAATATCCATGAAAAAAATATTTGGGTTATGTTAAAAATATTGTTTGAAATTTGTTTAACAATGAAAAACAGTCAACTGATTTGATTCTGATTGTTAAGATCGACCCAAACCTTAAACCTAAAAAAAAAAACAAAAAAAATCCAAATAACTAGGTACTCCTTAATAATAAATTAAAAACCTCATTTTAAAATAAAAAAGATTCTTCAGAAAAAGGATTTCGTAGTAAAACTCCCTGTTTATTTAATTCAGATGAAAGCGGATTTCATGAAAGCTTTTCAGTAGCGTTAGAGTTTCAGTAAATCCCTTGAAGAAATGTAATATTTTAGATGCATTCTTAAACTAGTGCTCCTGTTACGTAATGTATGTAAGTCTTGCATTATGGTGACATTTTGTTAGGATATACACACATCAAAAGTGTCTAGGGATCAACATATATTTTTGCAATAACTTTTCTCCTGATTGATATTAATTAAAATTTTCTTTAAGGATTCATCAAATAAAGTGTTTTCGTTTGTCACAGTAACGATAAACCAAGTCACCTTTGCATTAATAAAGAAATTTGCCATTTTCCTAATAAAGGGATTTTTGACATTTGAACCACTAACACAAAAGTTCGAAAAAAAGACTGAAATAACAGTTTTCTTTAAAATTTTATTGGGTAACTTAAACAATTAATAATCCGTGTTTCTACCGCGAACACTAACAGCACAAGAACATCGGTTTGGCATACTCAAAATGAGTTCATCCAAATCACGCTGTGGAATGGCCGCCCATGTTCGTTGCAACAACAAAAAAAGGTCTTCTTGCGACTGGATACCCTCCATATTCGGCAGAGCTCTTCTCTGTAGCATATCCCATGCATGCTCAATCGGGTTCAAGTCTGGCGACTGAGCAAGCCAGGGCAGGACATTGATGTTAGCTGCGGCGAGAGTCTGTCTTACAACTCTTGCGGTGTGCGGTCGTGCATTATCATGCATTAACTGAAATAAGGGACCGATTTGCACTTGTAGAGGAACGATGACGTCTGATACAATCGTCTCAGCATAAATTTGAGCGTTGAGGTTGCCTCTGATCCAAATCAACTCAGTTCTTCCGCCGATCCAAATACCCGCCCATACCATGATGGTTCCACCACTATAAGGATGGACTTCCTGGCAGGATTTTAATCGCTGTTGGCGTCCAGGGGTTCTCCAGTGTCTTATACGTCTTGTATCCGGTCTCATACCAAAACGAGACTCATCAGAAAAGCACACGAAACGCCATTGTTCTTCTGCCCAATTTCTGTGTTCAAGAGCCCATTGATATCGAATCCTACGATTGTGCATTGCTATAGGTGGTACCCGTAGCGGTCTTCGGGAATGAAGGTTCACTTCATGCAAGCGGTTTCTGACTGTTTGGTCGCTAATTAAGTTCCCTGAAGAGTGATGAAGCCTCACGGCTAACATCATGGCGGTTATTGTTGGAGCTCTTCGAGTTAAGATTTGAATGTATCGGTCTTGTCTCCGTGTGGTGCAGCGATACCGTCCTCCATGGCGCTCAGCCACGGTACCAGTGCTTCGGTAACGTGTCCAAAGTCGACTGATAACACTCTGACTTGTATTCAGAGCTAAAGCCACAGTACGTTGCCGGGAACCAGCTTCTATCATTCCCACGGCTCTGAACATTTCTTCCCTGCTTAAATGACGTCGCCGCTCCATAATAACGTTGGTTTTAATCAGTAGTAGGGAAACAGTAGCACTAATAATGTCTTCAATGCGTTGTATGTTTTTATAGGGAAAATATTGACAGCTGATTTTCATCTTTTACTCGAATTTGATTCACAGTTCCTGATTAAAATTATGAAATGCACCAAAAAGGATCCATATAAATTTATAAAATCATAAATTTATTACAAAGCCACATCTCAATCTCAAGAAATCCGCATAAAAATGCTTGATCCCTAGACACTTTTGATGTGTGTATTTCAAGATCTTGTTATTTAGGGTACTTTCTGTAATGTTTTGGAATAGTGCATTGCTGTGGAACAATTCTTTGCAGTAATGGAGAAACTTCTTCCCAGCGAAAGCACTAAGAAGTGGTGAAGGGCGGGCGTTTTGGGAGACTGTCTTATATGATTTTGACGTTCGAAAAGTCCAGATTCTCAGCCTAATTTGAATAAATGACTTTTGATTTTCTTTTAATACGTACAGGAGCTTCTTGTCTGGGAAAGCGCTACCACTTTCTGACATCAAGGTTTGCACCATGCTCAGTATGGGTGGATACTGTTTTTATCTCACGAAGCGACGCGTGCTTTACTTGTGGTTAACAATAGTGTACAAACCCGCTATGAATGTGCGTTAGCGCAGCTCTCGGTACCGTCCGAGACAATGGCGGAGTCGAAAGTGTGCGTGCGTATGTGTGTTATGTGTTCACGCTATTCATCGTCACGCACATATTCATAGCGTGTTTGTACACTTGGTTAATACAAGTAAAGCGCGCATCGTTTCGTGAGACAAAAATACTGTATCGGAGAAATTACAGGCTTCGAACAAAATCAGCATATCATGTCTATAACTATTATGTATCACTGCTGGAACACAGACCTCGTTTGTGTATATGCAGGCATATGGCACATTTAAAATTAATAAACGAACAAAGGGCAGGTGCAGACTTGACAAAGTGCAGCGTAGCTAGCGGTAAAAACCATTTTGTGGCTGTGAAAGCCGCCTGCTTTGAAAAGCTCCTTGATTTTGTAGGGGGAACCATTTTACAAAATCTGACGAAATAAACAGTAACTATAAAAGGTCTGCCAACAACAAGATGGCGGCACGAGCTGGATAGGTTCCGACAAAACTAGTAGAACGACGCACGGGCTTACGAAGGGTGGAAGGAGGGAAAGGACGCTTTTACCTTTTTTTTGGGACAGCGTAGGCTAGTAAAGAAACAAAACAAAACACAAAGGACGAAACATTCAAGGTACTCACCCATACATAGGCTCAGCATAATTGATCGGAAACTCGCAGGTCACATTCAAATAGAAGTGCGAATGGTTCGATTGGCAGAAGTCGTCGGCAGTGAAATTCGAATATCCTGGGTACCCAGTCTGGTTGTCATAGTAATTATAATTTGTCTTCGAGATGTCTAAATCAGTGCTGTCTCCATCCACGATTTGCTTCGTCGAGTTGAAATCCCCGAAGTAGTCAACCCAGTCTTTGTCGGCCATCTTGTTTTTTTTTTGGCTACCTTATTGATTTTGACATGTTGGTGGTTATGTCATTTTGTGTGTATCTGTGGGCAAAGGAAAATGGAATATTAGTATTTTTTTTTTTAAGAAAAAAGAAAGGTATTATTCGGACTACATTGACTATATTATAAAAAAGACTTTTAATGTAGTTCCCGCGCCTGTACAAGATTTGTAAAAAAATTTGATAAAACAGACTTAATACTGCTCAAGCACCCTAAAGCAAGGGTTTCTTAACACTGCGGTGGCCGGCACATAGCGTCCGCAATTTCCCGTCGAATGACGTCACTGAAACGTTGTTGTGTAAGTTGGTGTGTTTCCTAGACAGCTTTTTTGATACCTTTGAGTCAAACCCCGGTGCCACAATTTTCATGATGGCCGTCACTGCCGCCCATTATGTGACGACCACCTCTCTTCTAGGAAACTGTAGTTTTACTGTTTCTAGTTTGTAGGATATGGTTGCCCGTTTCATTACAGGCACTTAAAAATATTTCAACCGAGTCTTTCTTTCTACCAAATACCAATAAGTGGCATTTACCACTTTATCACCCAGTAAGAGACGCGAATTGTGGGAAAAGAGGCAACCACTCCCGACTTCGTTAAACCCCAGAAGCATTTGCCTCCTGGGCGTGATCTGCAATGGCTTATATGGAAAGCTTTCAAACGATTGCGTACCCAAGTAGCTACATAGCATAATCAACCTATGATGATCCCACTGCTGGGACACAGCACGTCTCTCTGTGATAGCTTATTCACCCTATGATGATCCCACTGCTGGGACACAGCACGTCTCTCTGTGATAGCTTATTCACCCTATGATGATCCCACTGCTGGGACACAGCACGTCTCTCTGTGGTAGCTTATTCACCCTATGATAATCCCACTGCTGGGACCCAGCACGTCTCTCTGTGATAGCATAATCACCCTATGATGATCCCACTGTTGGGACCCAGGACGTCTCTCTGTGATAGCAAAATCAGCCTATGATGATCGCACTGCTGGGACCCAGGACGTCTCTCTGTGATAGCATAATCAGCCCATGATGATCCCACTGCTGGGATCCAGGACGTCTCTCTGTGAAAGCATTATCACCCTATGATGATCCCACTGCTGGGACCCAGGACGTCTCTCTGTGAAAGCATTATCACCCTATGATGATCCCACTGCTGGGACCCAGGACGTCTCTCTGTGAAAGCATTATCACCCCATGATGATCCCACTGCTGAGATACAGGACGTCTCTCTGTGGTAGCATTATCACCCTATGATGATCCCACTGCTGGGACACAGCACGTCTCTCTATGGTAGCATAATCACCCTATGATGATCCCACTGCTGGGACCCAGGACGTCTCTCTGTGATAGCATAATCAGCCCATGATGATACCACTGCTGGGACACAGCACGTCTCTCTGTGGTAGCATTATCACCCTATGATGATCCCACTGCTGGGATACAGCACGTCTCTCTGTGGTAGCATTATCTCCCATATGATGATCCCACTGCTGGGATACAGCACGTCTCTCTGTGGTAGCATTATCACCCTATGATGATCCCACTGCACCAGCAGTGGGATCATCATAGGGTAATGTGTGTAATGCTACCACAGAGAGACGTGCTTTGTACCAACAAAGCACGTCTCTCTGTGGTAGCATTATCACCCTATGATGATCCCACTGCTGGGACCCAGGACGCCTCTCTGTGATAACATTATCACCCTATGATGATCCCACTGCGGGGACACAGCACGTCTCTCTGTGGTAGCATTATCACCCTATGATGATCCCACTGCTGGGACCCAGGACGCCTCTCTGTGATAACATTATCACCCTATGATGATCCCACTGCTGGGACCCAGGACGCCTCTCTGTGATAACATTATCACCCTATGATGATCCCACTGCTGGGACCCAGGACGCCTCTCTGTGATAACAATATCACCCTATGATGATCCCACTGCTGGGACCCAGGACGCCTCTCTGTGATAACATTATATCACCCTATGATGATCCCACTGCTGGGACCCAGGACGCCTCTCTGTGATAACATTATCACCCTATGATGATCCCACTGCTGGGACCCAGGACGCCTCTCTGTGATAACATTATCACCCTATGATGATCCCACTGCTGGGACCCAGGACGCCTCTCTGTGATAACATTATCACCCTATGATGATCCCACTGCTGGGGCCCAGGATGTGTTTCTGTGATAGCATATTCACCCTATGCTGATCCCACTGCTGGGATACAGCACGTCTCTCTGTGATAGTTCCTCTCTCTGTATAAAAGGTTTTGAGCAACATTTTATATTATGTATTTCATAAATATTTATCAAAAAGAATAAATACATTATGAATTTCGTAACTCCAGCACAGATTGCAAAACCGTGTTGAGTTGTTAATGGCGGTAGAAATTATTTGTATCTCCCATCAATCTACCGTGAAATGTCCCTCTACAATGGTGTCAAACCCTTTTAGGGTAAAATTAATTTATCATCGCGTCGTGTTTAAGGTACAAAAGTACCTCAGTAAGTAATGGATTATATTCGGATTTAATTTTAAGTAGGTTGTGTTTATTTTAAGAGGATTTTCGTGAGTTCTATGTGCTTATTATTAAAGTTTTGATGAGTTGATTATTTAGTGGGATTTGGAAGTTTAATTGTTTAAGAATTCAGGGTTATTCAATGATGTTATAGGGATACTTGCTTTACATCAAATAAATTTTGTTGGTACATTCAGGGTAATTAATTGTTTAGCAAATTATAAATAAATAATAAATGATTTTATTTTTGTAAGTTGGTTTGTACAAACACTTTTACACGTCAATCATGTTTTTTTTAAAACTAGATGAGGTCGGCGTTTCCTATCTGACTACTCTGAGAAGAAAGGCCGAAACAAACTCAGAGGTCACAGCCTCTTTTAAAGTCCAGACATAATCTTGGTCAGGTTATATGAAGGCCATGTAGATCGATGTCTGAGATGGTCTTTTGAGGAAAGAACCACACAGATTGAGAGGACCTGTCCAGTCAGTGCACGCATTTGTCAGAAATCGTGCAGCTCAACTCGAAACCTGAGGAGCTCAACGATTCGACGAACAATACCAAAGAAAGGACATTTGGGTAGGCCACATAAATTACTCAACCTGCCAGACAATGATCACAAAAAAAAAAATCTAACAGAACAGAGGGAATAATAAAAAAAATATATAAAATTAATAAAATGACCCACATCGTCTTCACGTTCACAATAAATAAAATAAATAATACTTTACAAAGTAAGCAAATGTCATTGTTTATAAAAAAAATTAAATAATGTCAATATGTATATATAAAAAAACATTCAAAATGCAGAAATTGGAAGCAGCTCAATCCCAAGCCTTTTTGTCCTCAATATAATCTTTAAACCCTATTTGATACCCTACGTTAATATGTCGTGTTGTAGCCATTTTATACAACTGTCAAAGAATGACCATTAAGATTTTAATATACGGGAAATTTAAGTTGGTATACCCGAATCAATTTAGATTGGCAATAGCGTTTATTGAACTTTCGCTAATATCCCTCCGTAGGAGCCCAAACAAACAACTATGTATGATTTTCGTTATATGAGGGGCCCGTGGCTAAACAATAACAGCCGCACAGGTCGACCGATCAGGTTAAGCTACGCTTGCCGCGGTTGCACTGTGGACGGGTGACCATCTTTACATACCGAGACCCCTCCGTTCCTCGGAAAGCACGTTAAGCCGTTTGGTACCCAGCTGCCATTCGTGGATCTTTCGCAATCGAGAGCCCGAAAGTCTGACAACCAGTCTTACCAAGGCGTATAGTAATACGATTCCCCTTTGTAGAGGTCAGATAGGCAGTCGCTCCATGTAAAATACTGGTATTTAGGTAGCTGCATCCGGTTAGACTGGAAGCGGACCCCAATATAGTTGGGAAAAGGCTAGGCAGATGATGATGGTTTTTAGGGTTCCGTAACAAAATGGTATAACGGAACCCTTATGGAGAGACTATGTCTATCTGTCTGTCACAGCTGGAAATCTCAAGAACTACTAATGCTATCAACTTCAAATTTGGAACAGTTTTGGATGACATTTGCCCAACTATTTTGCAAATAAGAAAGAAATAAAAATGTATGTATATTTTTTGCAAACAGGTACTGAGAGGGGGTCTGAAAAATTCGAAGTGGAGCTACTAGGGCATGTGGAGTATCATATGAAAGAGCGCAGTTTGCACATTCTCAAACATTTTTTTTAGGCCGCATACTTTCGACTTTTGATGAAAAATTAAAAAAAAAATACCGTTCGCCCCCTTATCTCCGATGTTTGCAACGAGAAAAATCTGAAATAATTCTATGTGATAGAAGTTTATGTAAAGATTACAGGAAAAATAAAACGAAGTCTCTAAATAGCACACTTTTTCAGAAATCATCAACAGAAGTTACTTTAGTTCCACTATCGGTCAAGAGATGGCGCTGACATAAAACTGCAATATTCTACACCGCAGTGCACAGTGTTAAAACTCTCTGATGAATATAGGAGCCCGACTCGCTCTTGCCCGGTTTTTAATTACGAGAATTGGCTTTCTGATGTATGAACGTAAACGAAGCAAAAGGAGTATGTAACGATCGTGGCAGGTGGCGTTCTGTAGTTTATGATACCACCAGGTGCTATTCTGTAAAAATCTCACCGTGATAACTTAGGCTGCCCGCCCACGTCAGACTTTTTGTAGCACCGATAATCGGGCCGATTTTACCTACTTTTTTATGACCGATTTTGTGACCGTCTCAACGTACACGTCCGTCACTTTGTCTTCAACACAACGTCCTTCCCTAGCAAGTGCATGCGGCCGACTGTCGGTGAGTAGTGTGCGTTAACGCATACATTTCCGAACGTTCCATTTTTCACCGATAATCGGATCGGTTGGGAATGGGATGCGCCGATTTTATTTCTGACCTACTTTTTGTAGGACGTGTGCGTTGCACTATTGCTATCAGTGTGTTCTATTTTTCTCCTACAAAAAATCGGTCACCGATTATCGGACGTGGGCGGGCAGCCTTAGGTGAAGTGAGCGTGGAGTGAGCTGTCAATAGTGTCATTTCCTAGCAAAAACAAACTCACATTTTGACGGTGAGATTTTTACAGAATCGACCGGCTGTAGTTTAATTATAATACCCCCATGCGAAGAAGGCGTGAGATTATGTACTTATGTGTGTTTGTCTGTTCCAACTAATTGTTCAGTAGCGGGATTTGATGATTAAACTTAAGTTGTCAAGAGTAAGGAGTATCTTCGGTGAATAACAACTTCGGGATTGTGAAGTTGTAAACTTAGTTAATTTTAGTGAAGTATTATTAAGCTGTCTATACAGGTAATTATAATCAACTTATCAAATGTAATATGAGAGCAGCGGTGGTTGGAAACGGCGTGATTTACGAGCCGTAGGTCGTGCGTTCGAATCCAAGCAGGCAGTTTATTTTTTAATTTCTCTTAAACGATAAAGGAAAGTATTCGGGAAACTGGCATTGTCCTCGAACCAAAAATTCTAACTTATGTGACATTTAGCAAAACCCACACTGGGCCCGCGTGGTGGATTACGGCCCACTCCCTGTGTCCCAGCAGTGAGAACATTATAAGCTCTCTAGCAGCGCCTCGCGGTTTCATCTTCATAAGTGTCGATCCCGTGGGAATTTTTCATCAAAAGTCGAAAAATGCGGCTTAAAAAAAAAGGAAAAAATGTTTGGGAATGTGCAAACTGCCCTAGTAGCCATATTTCAAATTTTTCAGACCCGGGATTACAGTCCCTGTTGAAAAAAATATACATATATTTTTATTTCTTTCTTATTTGCAAAATAGTCGGGTCAACGTCACCTAAAACTATTCCAAATTTCAAGTTGATAGCGATAGTTCATGAGATATCGAGCTGTGACAGACAGACAGTCTCACCATAAGGGTTCCGTTTTACCATTTTGGTAAGGAACCCTAAAAAGCAATATGCCCTGAAAAAAGCAATATGCCGCGGTACCTTAAACTCAATAATGGTAGCGAGTTAGTTTGCTCTGTACTCCAGCCACTGGTTAAGGGGAAGCTCGTAGTTTTACATTTTTAATATAGGCTATGGTTGTCGGACGTAAATTTTCAAATGTTTCTTTTCGGGGTTTCGTATCCAAAGCTCAGATTTACTAAATTCCAATACAAAAGCGAAAATACCTACGCTATAATAGCCTACAAAATCTTAATATTAATACCAGCTGTTTGCAGCGAGAAGAAATGTACCATATGTACGCACACAGAGAGTTGAGATTGTTTTGCCCGCCGCGCGAACCACGTGCGAGCGCGTCATCGAGCGAATGTGCTAGGCTTGTACCTACCTATGATGATATTGGTAATACATAAAACGAATGTTGTAGAAAAACAATTATTTTTTATTTGTTGATCAAATATGTTTCTGTTTAATAAAATGATAGATGCATTTTTTTCCTTCCCTGAACTCCCGATTATTAAATTTTATTGTCGATAATATCCGAAACCGCGTAAAAGTTTTAATAAATAATCAAAAGGGAAACAGGAGCAAAGCGGAGGAAAATCAATTGTTTTTAAAAATTCTAAGACGGTACTGACATCCATCCACTGCACAAGAATTACGTGGTTTCGGCATTTTGATACTCAGCGCAGTAACTGTGACGTGCGAGCGAGCACTAAGAGCCAAACCACACGGTGCGGTGCGGCACCGCACGGCAAAGATTTCGACGAATCGGCGGGCATACGAGCTGCTTGTGTGGGCAGGCGTGCGGCAGCCCACTGTCGGTTGTACCGACGGCGATATGCGAAGCGGTAGGCATATTATAACGCGTGGCCTTGAGCGAGTGACGGACGCCTGCCCAAAGGGTGCCAACGGGACCCTATTCCTAAGGCTCCGCTGTCCGTCCGTGCGTCTGCCAAGGGCTGTATCATTTGAACCGTAATAGGTGGTTGAAGTTTGAACCGTAACACGTTAAGCCGTTGGTCCTACGCCTGATCTCTCTCCGGTCGTGTCGGATTGCCGTCCCATCGGACTATGAGAGTGAGGGAAGAGGGAGTGCACCTGTGTCTGCGCACACACTTGTGCACTAAAATATCTCCCGCGCCGAAGGCGTAGTCTCCATTGAGACTGGCCACCGTGGCCGAAATACGGTCTGGAGGAGTACTACAATATGCTACTACTGTAATATTTTGCGTTGTGTGCCTTTTAGTCTGTGCTGAAATAATTTACTGTCTTTCTTTCTTTCTTTCTTTACTTATTGCAGCGCATCAGCGATGTTTGCTGACGCACAAGTGGATGGCTTCCATGCCATAATCCGTAAGCGAGCAGCATCGCTGATGCGCATGGTGAGGGACAGTCCCAACGGCTGCCTGAGGGTCATTGCTGAGAGAGTAGATAGTCCTCTATGGAGGCAGTGGATACACATCCACGTTAGATAATAGTTCTCTTGTATATGTGCTAACATTTATTTTTAAGTTCTTTTACATGTATTTAATAACACTATATGGACACATCATTTAGTCTGAAATAACGAAATTGAGTTGAATTTACTAGTTAAGTAGATTAGTCAGATATTGGCATAAAAATAATATTTGTTTTACGTTTCGAGGCAGCCCTGGCACAAAGTTTAGTTTAGCTACAGACTTCTAGACGAGAATATTCGTAAAATTAATTAATTATGTCTTGAAGGCCCTAAATATTTAATACGCAACGGTCTTCAGGTACCTGATAAGTTTATAAGGGCTGAATGAACAAGTAATGGAGAATATTTAGAGTAGAATTTGTAGCTGTATAAATTTAACTATAACAGTCGCACGAATCAAGAGGGGCTCGTGGCTAAGTTATAGCGGCCGCACGGGTCGATCGATCAGGTTAAGCTACACTTGCCGCGGTGGGTCCGTGGATGGGTGACCATCTTCACATACCAAGACCCCTCCGTGCCTCGGAAAGAACGTTAAGCGTTTGGTCCCAGCTTCGTTCGTGGATCTTTGACAGTCGTTGCGGGTCGTCAGTTGCCCGAAAGTCTGACAACCAGTCTTACCAAGAGGTATTGTATCGCAGTCGCTCCATTTAAAATACTGGTATTCAGCTGCATCAAGAGTCTGACACTCCCTTCCGCTCCTCCCAGAGCGGGAGGAGTCATTTGATGATTTCCCATACGCAAAAAAAAAAAAAAAAGTCATAATCCCTCCTTTCGCATTATCGTAGTCGGCTAAAATGTCACCCAAATTGATACAATGAGAAAAAAACCTGGACGTATGTGGCTCAGTTCCAATACCATTTTTGAGCATTTGAAAGCACTAGAAAATCCGATATTTTCACACAGAAATCCGCTAACAACTAGCGGAGTCGGCAAAAGCGAGAACAAACTTCCCTTGCAGTTTGAAAAGACTGAAGCTCTACAATACGCTTGCCGAGGTTCGTCCGTGCCCATACACCATACACCATCCATTACATATCGAGATTTATTCCGGTCTGATCCCCTGAACACCCCGAACCTCCCCCCCCCTCCTCGATCCTCTGATAGTTCGTCTTCTGTTTTAATCTCTGCCTTATCCACATTATCTAGGTTTACTCTTTTTGACAGGTAAGTACAGTCAAGAGAAAATAAAAGTTTCATGATTTACAAAATTACGAGATCCCTCCGTGCCCCGGAAAGCACGTTTGGCCGTTGCTACGGTCTGTCATTCGTAAATCTTTGACAGTTTTCACGGGGAAGTCAGGACCCCAAAAGCCTGAGAACCAGTCTCACCAATGGGTATTGTGTTTCCCAGTGAGATGTGTGCTGTTAATCTTCCCCTTAACTGTAGTAACACTTTATGTGAAGAGTTCTTTTAACTCAACTGAGAACGTTATGTAATTGGACTCCTTTTCCCCAACATTTTCCTTGCAGCTGCATTTATATTTAAGAGATTAGTGGCAATGTGGGTTAGCCATTACTCCTGTTAACCTTTCAGAGTAAGTTTAATATCAAGCCTGTACTTCCCAAAGGAGTAAGCAGAGCATCATCATCATTTCAGCCGAAATCTATCTAAATATAATATCGCGGTTCTTGAGATACAGCCTGGTGACAGACAGACGGACAGACGGACAGACGGACAGACGGACAGACGGACAGACGGACAGACGGACAGACGGACAGACGGACAGACGGACAGACGGACAGACGGACAGACGGACAGACGGACAGACGGCCAGACGGACAGACGGACAGACGGACAGACGGACAGACAGCGAAGTCTTAGTAATAGGGTTCCGTTTTTATACGGAACCCTAAAAACATGATTGAGGTGTAAAAGTGTTTGTACAAACCTACTTACAAAAATAAAATCATTTATCATTTATGGACTAGATTGAAGTCATTAGTTTATTTTGTCCCTACTAGTTTTAATAATGTACCTAACTGTAAACTGTGATACATGTGTGGCCATTACAATGTTATTAATTGCAATTTGGAGATTCACTTCCGCTCTTCAAACACAACTTCACCTGCATACGCGTAAGAGGAGACAGGTAGAACACCTTCCACCTATATCTCCAAATGCTATACGTTTCAGGTCGTTGAGCTCCTCAGGTTGTGAGTTGATCTGCACGATCAATGACAAATGCGTGCACTGACTGGACAGGTCCACCGAAATCTGTATGGTTCTTTCCGCAGAGACCATCTCAGACGTTAATATGGCCCGATAAAGATTATGTCTGGACTTTTAAAGAGACTGTGACCTCTGATGTTGTTGCGTCTTTCTTCTTTGAGCAGTCGGTTAGGAAACACCGAACTTATCTCGTTTGTCTGTGTGGTGCCGGACTTAAAGAATAGCACCAACCCATACTTCCCGTGGGTGTCGTATAAGGCGACTAAGGGGCGTACCGGAGAATGGACAGCAGCGTTCTCTATGCATTCCACCACCATACCATACTGCGATCGCCAAACCGCCTGCCAAGCGTGGCGATTATGGCAAACCCCCCCCCTTTAGGGGGAGGCCTATGTCCAGCAATGGACGTCTTTCGGCTGAAATGATGAACTCATCTAGATTTAAGAAATAAGTAATTTTTGACGTGCTTAGTGTTTTTTTGAACCAAATTACAGGAATAAATATTATTTATTATCATAATGAGGAAACACCGCAATAGGTACTTGGTTCCAAAATTAATAGTGGAGTAGATAGGTACTTCTCCGAAGCTTCTACAAAGGTACGGTAACACAAAGTTTACGTTTGAACTATACACGTTCTTAGAATCCTTAAAAATATAACTTTCAATATTACAGACCATTTCTTAAGAAACATTACTACCGACTTCGGAGCAATTCTTAGAAACGGTAAGGCAATTATAACTCGTGAAAATTGCCCTTAACCACAGCACATGGAATAAACAGTAGAACAACTACGAACAAAGGCCGGATTCTGCGCACTCACTCACTCGTCAGCATCATGCTGAGATAGGAGCCTTTTGGCCTCGTATAGGACTTCATGTTTCATTTACATTTTTTTTTTTTATATAACTTGGTTTTTATTTTTTATTTTAATGTGTTTAGTTTAGATTGTGATCTTCCTGTACGAGTCGCAATAAATACGTTTTCTTTCTTTCTTTCTCGTTATAAGGCTCCCAAAGACGTGCGCGACGTAATGTTTCGGCCTTTCTTCTCAGAGTAGTCAGATAGGAAACGTCTGCCAGGGATATCGATGCGCAACCTGTTACCATGGATACAGCACACAATTCTGATACCCCTGCGTTTAAATTGTTCGTCGTTGTATTTAAAAAAAAAAATTTGCTGTTCAGTACATTTTGACCGCGAAGGTCGCAACCACTTTTCTATGAAACAGCTTTTTTTTTGATATCGGAAAATGTGTTATTGGGTTTCCCATTAGGAAAACGAAGAAATTATTCGTCGGTTATCAAAAAAAAAAGCTGTTTCATAGAAAAGTGGTTGCGACCTTCGCGGTCAAAATGTACTGAACAGCTAATTTATTTTTTTAATACAACGACGAACAATTTAAACGCAGGGGGCGTTTAAATTGTTCGTCGTTGTATGAAATTTTGCCGACGTTAAGGCACAGTAGAATTGTAAAACAGTAACTCAATTTGTTTTTTTATTTTGTTAGAAATTTAAAAAAAAGCGTTTAAATTGTTCGTCGTTGTATAAAAAAAATAAATTAGCTGTTCGGTACATTTTGACCGCGAAGGTCGCAACCACTTTTCTATGAAACAGCTTTTTTTTTTTTGATAACCGACGAATAATTTCTTCGCTAGGGTCTAGAATCATGTGCTGAGTTCATGGCTACAGTTTGCAGTTTGGTTGTTTGTTTGTTCGATGTTCCAGCCACCCTGTATACTGTTTTAAATGTTTCTACTAATTTCTAACAAAATAAAAAAAAAAAACCGGGCAAGAGCGAGTCGGACTCGCGCACCGAGGGTTCCGTAACATCCGCGTTTATGCATAAGGTTTATGTTTATGAAATTAATTAATTTTTTTATTTTTAAGTTGATTGAATGAATTTTAAATTGCGGTTTACGATTTATGACGTATTAAAAAAAAACTACTTACTAGATCTCGTCCAAACCAATTTTCGGTGGTAGTTTACATGGTAATGTACATCATATATTTTTTTTAGTTTTATCATTTTCTTATTTTAGAAGTTACCGGGGGGGGGGGACATACATTTTACCACTTTGGAAGTGTCTCTCGCGCAAACTATTCAGTTTAGAAAAAAATGATATTAGAAACCTCAATATCATTTTTGAAGACCTATCCATAGATACCCCACACGTATGGGTTTGATGAAAAAAAAAATTTTGAGTTTCGGTTCTAAGTATGGGGAACCCTAAAACTTATTGATTTTTTTCTAATTTTGTGTGAAAATCTTAATGCGGTTCACAGAATACATCTACTTACCAAGTTTCAACAGTATAGTTCTTATAGTTTCGGAGAAAAGTGGCTGTGACATACGGACGGACAGACAGACAGACAGACAGACAGACGGACAGACAGACAGACAGACATGACGAATCTATAAGGGTTCCGTTTTTGCCATTTGGCTACGGAACCCTAAAAAACAAGTTGAATTACTGTTTTACAATTCTACTGTGCCTTAACGTCGGCAAAATTTCACCCGTTAGAATCATTATAGCTTTGCTCAATACACTCGGGAAAATTAATTGCTTATCAAATTAACACACTCCGTCAGTTTGAAGTGTCAAAGCTATTTCATACAACTGTCAAAGAAAGACGATTGTGATTCGAATTTACGGACAGTTTAAGAAGTAATTAATTTCCCTGATTCTTCATTAAGTAATGAAAGCCCTGGTTCAAGCCATGGTCCGGAGTGGGAGGCAGTCACCTCCTTCTGCGAAGCAGTCATGCTATAGAAGGAGGTGACGGGATGGCTGAGGGAAAGAGCCTCCCGTCCCAGCCGACGCGGGAGACGCTCTGGGCGTCGGGAGCCGCGTGACGACTCCCGGCCACCATAGGCGCGGGCCTGCGGGCAGAGTAATGGGTAGCTCACCGTCCGATCAGGACCCGTGCCGGACGGCGCGTACGTGTTCCACACGCGCCTCAAAGAGATGTCAGCATCAATTGAATGGGCCCGTTAGGGCCGAAGCTTGCCGGGTCAGCGGGATTGTCCGAAACGGTTACCGCTACCCCGGAACATAAAGGGCTAAGGAAGGAACACGGGTGGGTTTTAGTCAGTAAGAGTCTGAGACTCCCTTCCGCTCCACCCAGAGCGGGAGGGGGTCATTTGATGATTTCCCATACTCAAAAAAAAAAAGTTTTTCTCGTTGGTCTCATGGTAGCAAACGCGATTGCTGAGCGTGTGGTCTTGGGTTCGATTCCAAGGTCGGACAGTGTTATTGGGTTTTCCATTAGGAATTTCTTAGTAACAGTCCGGAGTTTGGAAGTTGGCGGTTTAATACCTTCGTGCCTCGGAAAGCACGTTGGTCTTGCGCATGAGTTCTTCCCGGTCGTGTCGGATTGTCGTCCCATCGTACTATGCTAGTAAAGGAACAGAGAGTGCACGTGTATTTGCGTACACACTTGTGCACTATAATATCTTCTGCGTACCTGGCTTATGTCCGTTGAGATTTGCCACCGTGACCGAAATGGGTTATTTCACAAATCCCCATTGAGAATCCGCATCAATCATGATAATCATTTTAAAACTGTGTTTTTTTGACAGGAGCCATTACATTAATTATTATTATTATGAGCCTGTGTTGTCCCATGCAGGGCAAAGGCCTCCCTTCCCTCTTTCCACTTTTCCCGGTCTACTGCGATTGTAGGCCAATCCTTTAAGAAGGAGTCCAGCTCATCCCGCCATCTCTTTCTGTGTGTATTTTATCTATGGGCCTTAGTTGCCTGATAATAATATGATTATTATTATTATTAAAATCGGTCGGGAGGCATTTATTATTAATGAAAGACCATTTTCGGGGTAGAGTCGCAAAAAGTAATGCTCTTGGTTAAATATTAATTAAGTACAATGTTGAACAAATGTTATAGTTAGTAGGAGCTGGTGTGTTTTTAGTAGATTGAGTATAATAATGAGTGTTGGTATGAGTAACAATATTAATACTAATGAGTGGAGCTTGTAGCGTGGTTGAAAGTTTAGAGGGTGAGCAGAGTTGAGCCGCATAATATGGTCACTTTCGGTGGGATCCTTTAATCTATCACACTAATATTATAAAGGCGAAAGTTTGTGTGTGTGTGTTTATATGTTTGTTACTCGTTCGCTCAAACGGCTGGGTCAATTTTGATAAAATTTTGTATTACCTCCATATAAAATTTTATCAAAATTGGCCCAGCCGTTTTTGTTGTTCTGTTTGTGTGTGTGTGTGTTTATATGTTTGTTACTTCTTCACGCTCAAACGGCTGGACCAATTTCGATAAAATTTTGTATGGAGCTGTGACACTCTAGACTAACATATAGGCTACTTTTTATCCCGATATTCCCACGGGATCGACATTTACGCGAGTGAAACCGCGCGGCGCTAAAGCTGAAGAGTATGTTTGTTTGTTTGAACGCGCTAATCTCTGGAACCGATCGATAGTTCGATATGATTTTTTTTTTTGCATTTGGTAGGACAATGCTTGAGGAAGGTTGTAGGCTATTTATCATCACGCTAAGACCCCGCTAGACGCTAGGAGCCAAGCAAAAAGAAAAAAATGTTAGAAAGAACGCTAAGCAAAAACGAAGTTATAGTGCGGGCAGACGATGCGATGCGATGGGTTGTTCCCAAAGTACTCCAAAAAAAACTGGCCAAGTGCGAGTCGGACTCGCACACGAAGGGTTCCGTACAAGGCAAAAACGCCGAAAAAAACATGTTTGTTGTATGGGAGCCCCCCTTAAATATTTATTTTATTTTAATTTTATTATTTATTATTAAAGTTTAAATACAACTGAGTATTTTGTGAATATTTAAATTGCCTACCTGTTGCCATTTTTGATATCGAGCAAAAAAGGGCAAAAAAATCGCGTTTGTTGTATGGGAGCCCCCCTTAAATATTTATTTTATTTTGTTTTTAGTATTTGTTGTTATAGCGGCAACAGAAATACATCATCTGTGAAAATTTCAACTGTCTAGCTATCGCGGTTCTTGAGATACAGCCTGGTGACAGACAGACAGACAGACGGACAGACGGACAGACGGACAGACGGACAGACGGACAGACAGCGAAGTCTTAGTAATAGGGTCCCGTTTTTACCCTTTGGGTACGGAACCCTAAAAAGTTCCCAAACTACTCCATGAAAAATATAATATTTTTAATTAGGTTTCATTCTACTCCATGGGTGCGAAGAGTGGAGCAGGGGTACAAGAAATTTCACGCGGACGAAATCGCGGGCAGAAGCTAGTGTAGTAATAAATATTCATCCATACTAATATTATAAATTCGAAAGTAACTCTGTCTGTCTGTATGTTACCTTTTCACGCCTAAACCAGTGAAGGGATTTCGATAAAATTTGGCAGAGAGATAGATTGCATTCCTGGGAAGGACATAGGATAGTTTTTATCGACGTACCTCGCGGGTGAAGCCGCGGGCGGAAGCTAGTATTACATATGTACACAACTCATTCGTTCCTCCCATGCGGGCCCTATCTAAATACCAGCGCTGTGACATTTATTTGTAAAATGTCGCAGCATCATGCTGAGATAGGAGGCTTTTGGCCTCGTATAGGACTGTGTTTCATTTTTTAGGGTTCAGTACCCAAAGGGTAAAAACGGGGGTCCCGTTTTTATTACTAAGACTCCACTGTCCATCTGTCTGTCTGTCACCAGGCTGTATCTCATGATCCGTGATAGCTAGACAGTTGAAATTTTCACAGATGATGTATTGCTGTTGCCGCTATAACAACAAATACTAAAAACAGAATAAAATAAATATTTAAGTGGGTCTCCCATACAACAAACCTGTTTTTTTCGCCGTTTTTGCCTTGTGGTACGGAACAGGGTCAGCGGGATTGTCCGAAAGGGTTACCGCTGGCCCGGAACATAAAGCTAAGGAAGGAATTCGGGTGGGTTTTAGTCAGTAACAGTCTGATACTCCCTTTCGCCCCACCCAGAGCGGGAGGGATGATTTGATAATTTCGCAACTTCAAAAAAAAAATCCTCGTGCCAACGTAAAACGAGAAATAGGAATAACTATTACAGAGATCACACATCACCCACCACCTCACCTCTGCCGGACCCTTTTACGCCGTACGACATTTCATACAAACTTTCAAGACCTTATTTTTCGAAATGAATGAACCGATTTTAATGAAACTTCATATGCATAAGCAGGATACAAAGGTCTAAAAAAACATTTTTACAAAAAAAAAAAACAACCGACTTCCAAAAAAAACACTACAAATTGAAAAATAACTTTAATTTCGGAAGTCGGTGTCGATAATCGAAAATGCGGAACCAAAGACACCGACTTCCGAAATTAAAGTTATTTTTCAATTTGTAGTGTTTTTTTTGGAAGTCGGTTGTTTTTTTTTTGTAAAAATGTTTTTATTTTTCACTTTTTAGTGGGTCAGTTTGTAAATTATCTAAGTTACAATAGCCTAATGCCAACTGTTCATCACCTTTTACAAAATTTTGCTTTTCCCGATGCTGGGACGTTAATTGTTGAGGAGTTCTCCCGGATGCTCGTATTGCGAGTGATTGTTGAGGAGATCCTCAACAATCACTCGCAATACGAGCATAAATTGCTTAGCAACCATATTAAAGTAATTGAATCGCAACCCGTGAAATATTTGTCAGTGAGTAGTTCCGATGGCCATCTGTGATCTTCATCATCAGCTCCACTTTACCAAGTGATGATTTCCGAGAGCAAATGCTCAAGTTACTTTAAAAAATATCCAAATCGCTGTAGCTTTGCCTATAAAATTTGAGGGTTTCCCTCGATTTCCATGGAATCCTCTCATCAGATTCCAACTTGATGATAATGGGACCACTTCGAGAGTATACCCTTTCAAATAAAAAAAGAACTTTTGGAATCGGTCCAGCCGTCTTCGAGTAATCGGTGAACATACACAAGGTAGCTACTGTAAACTGTTGAGGAATTCCCTTAACTGTCCTTCGTCTTCATCATCAGACCCCTAATGACAGTCGCAACCCATCTAGGTGTAAAGTTTACATCAATACAAATTAATCAAGCCCAAACACAAGGTAACTGCTGTAAATCGTTGAGGAGTCCCCTCGACTGTCTTTCGGCTCCATCATCAGATCGACTGCAGGCCTTCATCAAATTGTAGTGCTTTAAAATACTTAATGAAAAAATTAACAAACGCACTAGTCGCTCCTACGATTTTCGAAAGTTCCCCTCGATTTCACTGGGATGCCATCATCAGATCCTGGTTTCCTTATCATGGGACCACCCTTGGCATATATCCTTTCCAACAAAAAAAGAATAATCAAAATCGGTTCATAAACGACGAAGTTATCCGCGAATACACATAAAAAAAAAAAAAAAAAAATATATATATATACGGTCGAATTGAGAAACCTCCTCCTTTTTTTGAAGTCGGTTAAAAAGTTAGTAGAGAACATTTTCGAAATTTCTTATTTAAAAAAAGATAACTGGAAATCTCTGTTTCTATGGAAAATTTAAAATCGGTTTTATTTGGCTGTAACATTATTTTTCGAAAATGTTCTCTACTAACTTTTCAGACCTTTGTATCCTGCTTATGGGTATGAAATTTCATTAAAATCGGTTCATTCAATTCGAAAAATAAGGGCTTGAAAGTTTCTATGAAATGCCGTACGGCGTAAACGCTCTTAAGGCGTTACGTTATTACAGAAATATACATTAAAAATGTTTAGGTGTACCATCTGTTGGTTATTCAAAAATATTCTCCGTGAGGAAAATAATCAAAGCAGAGCAGTGGTGGCTCAGTGGTAACGGTCCCGACTTACGAGGTGTAGGCCGTGGGTTCGAACCCAGACAGGCGCTTTACTTTGAGTAATTTATTTAATCACCAGTGCTCTCAAAACGGTGAAGGAAAACATCGTGAGGAAACCGGCATGTTCTAGAACAAACATTCGAAGACATGTGATATCTACCAACCCGCACTAGGCCCGCGTGGTGAATTACGGCCCATTCCCTAGCGCCGAGAGAGGGCTAGGTAGGAAGTCTAGGAACATTTCCTACAACCCAGTTTAAGTGTAGTTGTACAACTGGGACACTCGGTGCTCTAGGCTGATTATGTAATCGATTCTAATAAATTTTTCATGAATAAGAATAGGTTAAAAAAGTTTTCTTGTTGAAGCCTTAAAACATACAGACAAACCTGCGGGTATTCATAGTAACCAATAACGGCACAATTTCGTAAAAATATGCAAAGGTATTTGCGCTGCCATAAAAGTTACTACACCACAGGGAACATCTTGAGGAAACCAGCACGTCCTAGAACCAAAAATTCGATGACACACACGCGGGCCACACTGGCCCTACGTGGTGGATTGCGGCCCACTCCCTTTCACAGAGAGAAAGCCTGTCTCTCAGCAGTTGAAACATTATAGGCTGATTATGGAAATCAAAGTCATCAACCGCTTCATCATCATCATCATCATTTCAGCCGAAAGACGTCCACTGCTGGACATGGCCTCCCCTAAAACGGGGGGTTTGCCATAATCGCCACGCTTGGCAGGCGGGTTGGCGATCGCAGTATGGTATGGTGGTGGAATGCATAGAGAACGCTGCTGCCCATTCTCCGGTACGCCCCTTAGTCGCCTTTTACGACACCCACGGGAAGTATGGGGTGGTGGTATTCTTTAAGTCCGGCACCACACAGACGACCGCTTAGCTATAAATAATGTTATAACCATAGCTATCCGTGGTTGTAACATTAAAACTCTCAAAACAGAACACTGCCATCAAAAATATTGTAACAATGTTCGTTAATTAATTAATTCTGCCTACGCATTGTTCCGGAGCGTTTGTTTGCATTGTTTTATCTCTTACAATCAGCTGCGTACATTGACTTTGTTTTTGAAGGGTTATAATGAGAAGTTATAAATGCCAAGGAGTTAGGGATGCTACTTTGTAGATGGTTTTAAGAAAAACATACCATAAATAAATTAAAGAGTTTGATTTGTGACCAATCTGCCTAGCTGTTTGCCAACTATGTTGGGGTCGGCTTCCAGTCTAACCGGATGCAGCTGAATACCAGTATTTTACATGGAGCGACGCCTATCTGACCTCCAAAAGCCACTTACTGGGTAATAGGTACGGTACCCCTTGGTAAGACTGGTTGTCAGAGTTTTCGGGTTCCGTACCTAAATGGTAAAAAAAAACCGGGCAAGAGCGAGTCGGACTCGCTCACCGAGGGTTCCGTAACATCCGGGTTTATGCATAAGGTTTATATTTATGAAATTAAATGTTTTTTTACATTTGAGTTGGTTGAATAAAAGGTAAATTGCGGTTTAAGAATTATGACGTATTAAAAAAAAACTATTTACTAGATCTCGTTCAAACCAATTTTCGGTGGAAGTTTACATGGTATTGTACATCATATATTTTTTTTAGTTTTATCATTCTCTTATTTTAGAAGTTACAGGGGGCGGGACACACATTTTACCACTTTGGAAGTGTCTCTCGCGCAAACTATTCAGTTTAGAAAAAAATGATATAAGAAACCTCAATATCATTTTTGAGGACCTATCCATAGATACCTCACACGTATGGGTTTGACGAAAAAAATTTTTTTTAGTTTCAGTTCTAAGTATGGGGAACCCCAAAATTTGTTGTTTTTTTTCTATTTTTGTGTAAAAATCTTAATGCGGTTTACAGAATACATCTACTTACCAAGTTTCAACAGTGTAGTTCTTATAGTTTCGGAGAAAAGTGGCTGTGACATACGGACGGACAGACAGACGGACAGACAGACAGACAGACAGACATACAGACAGACAGACAGACATGACGAATCTATAAGGGTTCCGTTTTTTGCCATTTGGCAACGAAACCCTAAAAAGGAACACTTATGGTCCGACAGTATGTCTCACAGCTGGATATCTGAAGAACTACTAATGCTATCAACTTGAAATTTGGAATAGTTTTAGATGACGTTTGCCCAACTATTCTGCAACTAAGAAAGAAATAAAAATCTATATTTTTTTGCAACAGGGACTGAAAAGGCGTTTTAAAAATTCGAAGTGAAAAATTAAATAAATAATAAAATAATAATAATAAAATTTACTAGAGCGTATCATAATATGAAAAAGCGCTGTTTGCACATTCTCAAATTTTTTTTTTCAGGCCCACGGTTTACGACTTTTGATGAAAAACGTAAAAAAAATACCGTTCCCTCCCTTATTTCCGAAATCTAGAAAAATCTGAAATTATTCTGTCATAGAAGTTTATGTAAAGATAACAGGAAAAATAAAACAATGTCTCTTAACAGCACACGTTTTCAGAAATCATCAACAAAATTTACATTAGTTTCACTATCGGTCAAGAGATGGCGCTGACCCAAAACTGCAATATTCTACACCGCAGTTTTAAAATTTTATCTGACGAGTATAGGTATTTTACATGAAGTAACTACCTATCTGACCTCCACGACCTAGTTACTAGGTAACACGATACTCCTCGGCAAGTGGTTGTCACGCTTTCTGGCCTCTGACTACCCGTAATGACTGTTAAAGATCAACGAATGACAGCCGAGAGCAATGGCTTAACTTGCTTTCCGAGATACAGAAGGGTCTCGTTATGGAATGGATGGACATGTTACTTAGCTACGAGCCCCTCTACAGAGCGTTAGGTTAAACGAGGAACATACTTTGAGGGGAGTTAGTACTCGTGAAAATGAACAACTTTTAATATGGGAATAACCCTGAAATTAAAAAAAGTCAAAATGTTCTCAACAAAAGTTTTTTTTTTGCGATTTCAGGTTCGGCCCCATAGTAAAAGTTGCTCATTTTCATGAGTACTAACTCCCCTCAAAGTGTGTCCCTCGTTTGACCTAACACCCTGTAGGTACTACGGGCTGGTGTCCGCAACTCCACGTCAATGCGCGTATTTTGCGTATGGAATAACACCCTGTATACGTAGATATTTTATACTCCCTTTTATAGCTAATCTACGCGCTACGGCGTAAGAAATAAAGACACTTTAAACTATTTTAATTAATTACTTTTTTATACTAATTGCAAAGTGTTCAGGCATCTAAGCTGCAGCGGTCTGGAAAGTTTAAGCTAACGGTTATTTATTAGCTTTTTTCTGAAGCAGCTTAAGACTCTACTTACTATCAACTTAGACAGCTTACTTAGCTAAGAGTGGATGTAATAAGGCGGAGAAGAAGAATATTTTGTTTCGTTTCTTTTAAAAGGAGATTATTGAAAAATTATCCTCTTAGCGACCGTAGTAAAAAGATTAACGTCTTTACTAAGATTGGGAAACACATAAATGTCATTTAGGTGTCACATGGATAAGGCTTCGCCTTTAATACACGAGGTTGTGGGTTCAAAACCGGGTAAGTACTAATGTGATTTTTGAGCCGCGTTGAGCATTTTTTGAGATGAGAAAAAGTCATTGAACTCGTGACACTGTTACCGTAACCGACACCAAGCGTGTTTTGTTTATAAGACGATTAAAAAAATACACACGTAGGTAATTGTTCAAGTTTTCACTTCAGTCGGAACTCCCGGAGTGCCACTTTTTATTCTCAATTCATATGTCCTGTCTGAGTTTATCTTGGACAATACCTACTGACATCAGTTAGGGAAAACATCGAGAGGAAACCTGGAATTTACGAGAAAGCGAAAAAATTAAATTAAATAGTGTTTTTAATTTAGAGAGGCCCGTGGCTAAATAATAACAGCCGCACAAGTGGATCGATCAGGTTAAGCTACGCTTCCCGCGGTTGGTCTGTGGATGGGTGACCATCTTTACCCCTCCGTGCCTCGGAAAGCACGTTAAGCCGTTGGTCCCAGCGGTCATTCGTGGATCTTTGACAGTCGTTACGGGTAGTCAGAAGCCCGAAAGTCTGATAACCAGTCTTACCAAGGGGTATCGTATTACCCAGTAACTGGGTTGTGGAGGTCAGATAGGCAGTCGTTCCATGTAAAATACTGGTATTCAGCTGCATCCGGTTAGACTGGAAGCCGACCCCAATATAGTTGGGAAAAGGCTAGGCAGACGAGTGATTTTAATTTAATTTTTAGGGTTCCGTAGTTCCTACAAGGAACCCTTATAGTTTCGTCATGTCCGTCTGT
This sequence comes from Mesoligia furuncula, assembly GCA_916614155.1. Lineage (NCBI taxonomy): Eukaryota > Metazoa > Arthropoda > Insecta > Lepidoptera > Noctuidae > Mesoligia > Mesoligia furuncula. Next base: position 14,496,484 of record OU744815.1, on the reverse strand, counting down.
CTGTCTGTGTGTCTGTCTGTCCGAGGTTTTGCTAAGAGACCGTTAGTACTAGAAAGCTGTAATTTTGTAGGAGTGCGTATATCAATTACGCCGACAAAGAGGTAAAATAAAATTTTGGAAAATATTTTTTTGGGTCCGTGGCTTAGGCCCCCAGTGGTCGACGCACCTGTGGCCGACGCCCCCGATTCGATTAATTTAATTCAAAGTAATTTTTGATCAAATGTACTGTCAGGCACAAAAATTGTTTTACAAAAATATTAAATGTACTTAATATTGATAGTTGGCGATCTATTCTCTCTGCTATTTGATAGATAACTTTTGTTTAGCAAGGAAAAATACTTTACTAATACACTTTTCTCATTTACTGTACTAAGTGAAAAAGCACAAAAAAAAAGATATTAAATTAATCGTATCGGGGGCGTCGGCCACAGGTGCGTCGACCACTGGGGGCCTAAGCCACGGACCCATTTTTTTTAGGGTAGCTCCCCTACATGTGAAGTAAGGATGAATATTTTTTTCGTCGTCTCCCCCATCGTGTGGGGTATCGTTGAATAGGTCTTCTAAAATGACTTGGGGGTTACTAAAATATTTTTTCGATTTAATGCTCCATTTACGAAATATTAAACTTTAAAGTGCAAATTTTTGTTCCAGTAGGGCCTGTCCCCCCCCCCCCCCCTCTAAAACCTAAACTGCTGGCTTGAAAAATCTGGAAAAATTCACGATGATAGTGCATTTCATGAACTTTAAAGGAAAAGTATAGCAGTTAAGATAACTTTATTAGTTTAGCGCTAATAGTCGTTGAACTTGGGTGTTGGATAATTTTGTACCAAATACAAAATCCTTAGCATTAATCCTTTAAAGTGACTAAGGGCTGATTTCTCCATCGCCAGATAACTTTTATTCGAGGAATAAAAGTTGACGTTTGACAGTTTTTGTATGAAATAACTGTCAATATTTCAAAATTATTCCTCGAATAAAGTTATCAGACGATTGAAAAATCAGCCCTAAGATGAAGTAGTTGCTTGTTTATAATGGGTAAAGACTTGCATTGAAAAACAAAATATGTTTTTTTTTTAATATTCAGAATAAAGAACAACAGAATCGTACTACATTGTGATAACGGGCTACTACGAAACCCTACACTGTGCGTTTTCGTTTTTTAATTTAATTATATAATGTTGGGACACAGGCCTCCTAGAGAGGAGGCCTGTGTCCCAACATTATATAATCCCTGATTGATTTTCCCTGACTGGGCCCGCGTGGTGGATTATGGCCACTCACAGAGGTGAGTGGCCATAATCCACCACGCGGGCCCAGTGCGGGTTGGATTAGAAATTTTCAGAAGCAGGTCGTAAACTGGATTGGTGTCCTGTTAATGGCATTAGTATTGGCTTTAACGAACTGGTGAAATCAGGGTTTACAAAATCAACATCACCCTATCCTTTCCAGGAATACAAGCGCGATGGTATTTCATGTAAATAAAGTCGCTTTATTAACTTGCTAACACGAAATTCAGTGTACCTACTCTATCTAATCAACGTTCGCGATTTATTTGCCTTAAATGTAAACAAATATGAATATTTGGAAAAATAACTTTAATTCCTACGCAGTAAAGTTCAGTTTACCCTACAACTTCAAACATTTTTATAACTTTTTAAATAGTGCACTCTGAAATCAACCTAATTCCTAGTTGATATTTGTTTAACTCGAAATAACAACAATTGGAAACATACATTTGAATAGAACTTATACCAATTCCTAGTTTTGCCCGCGGCTTCGTCCGCGTGGATGCTTGACGTGGACCGTCCTTTTGAACCCAATTTAGAGATCCTTACGAAGTTTGAAAAGGGAAAGTTTTTATGAAATGATGTTAAGTTGAAATCAAATAAAAATAACTTTTGGGAAAAACCACTTCGTGGTTTGGATTGAATATTACCGATGACCTTAAAAAAAACCCAAATTAGAGATCCTCACGAAGTTTGAAAAGGGATAGTTTTTATGAAATGATGTTAAGTTGAAATCAAATAAAAATAACTTTTGGGATAAACCACTTTGTGGTTTGGATTGAATATTGCCGATGGCCTTAAAATGGTGGCTGGAATAGACTGGATGCGGAATGTGGAGAACATCGGTGTTGTGACGCAGCCTGGAAGAGGCCTAGGTCCAGCAGTGGACTGCGAAAGGCAGTCTAACCAGATGCAGCTGAATACCAGTATTTTACATAGAGCGACTACCTTTTTTTTTGTTTTCCTTCTTAGTTTTAATCATGGCGGCCTACCCAAATGTCCTTTCTTTGGTATTGTTCGTCGAATTGTTGAGCTCCTCGACTTCTGAGTTGAGCTGTACGATTTTTGACAAATGCGTGCACTGATTGGACAGGTCCGCTCAATCTGTGTGGTTCTTTCCTCAAAAGACCATTTCAGACACCAATCTACATGGTCTTCACACGATCTGACCAAGATTTTGTCTGGACTTTAAAAGATACTGTGACCTCTGAGTTTGTTTCGGCTTTTCTTCTCAGAGTAGTCAGATAGGAAACGCCGACCTCATCTAGTTTAAACAAATATGATTGAGACGTGTAAAGTGTTTGTACAAACATTTATCATTTATCTATCTGACCTCCACAACCCAGTTACTGGGTTTCACGATACCCTATAATACGTAGTAACAAGAATGCTGCGGTCAGAAGAGATAAACAAAATAATAAAAAAAGTTATTTAAAAAATAAAAAACCCGACTGCGAACTTTTATTTAATTTAAAATGGGCTTGTTTTAAGCTTTTCAGTTTCGCAGTCGGGTTTTTTATTTTTTAAATTATTTTTAAAAATATGTTTACATTACGCCAATTAAAATATACTTTTAGGCATTATAAAACTTGTTAAGACGTTGGTCCCGGCTGGCATTCTTGGATCTTTGACAGTCGTTACGGGTCGTCAGAAGTCCGCAAGTCTGACAACCAGTCTTACAAAGGGGTATCATGTTAGACATATGAAGGTAAAAGCATCGAAATACCTTCACATTCCTACCTTCACATTCTTCATTACTTCCTCTCAGCATTAAAATACCTTAGAAAAAGAGGTAACCCCAAAAGAAAACAGCCATCTTTTATGGGCCTATTCTAGAAATAAATAAGTAAGTATATGGTAAAGTTGAGGATTAATGTTGAGTACTATGTATGGCGAAAACACGATTCCATTAAATTTTCTCGATATAAAAAAATTACAAAGTTACCTCCAAACCGAACAATAAACCGCTAGTATTAAAATAAAACTCCAAATCAGATCATGAAACTTTGCATAACAACTGAACTAAATATAAACCAGATACTATGTTTTTTATTTTTTTCAAATTACCATTATTTTCACTGTAAAAAGCAAATATCTAAACTATTGGTGCTGCCTCCCGCCCAGTGTCCCGCTCAGTCCGCGAGCAGTATTGTGCGGGCGAGATATAGAGTGAATTTTAGCTGAGGTAGTATGGGCTCTTAATCTTCTGGAATTTAATTACAGAATTTCAAACGACCCTAGTATAAAATTAATACTTCAATATCCCTAGTCACGGAAATAAAAAGTCCCGTTACACAAAATAGCTCCATCAAAATTCACAACCTACGTAGCTAATAGAAAGTCGAGCACATCAATCCTCTTGGGCCTGAGAAATGGCTCGAAACGGCTCGAAACTGCCTTAGAATATAAAGCAGTTTATTTTGTTGTGATAAGAGAAATATCTTCACTTCGCTTGGATAGTTTCGTTTTTGGGTCATGGCTTTATTTTCGGGGATTAGAGCCAGTGTTCTTATTCTCTTAATTGGGCATCGTCGTTTCAGCCGATAGACGTCCACTGCTGGACATAGGCCTCCCCCAATTTTGGGGGGGGTTTGCCATAATCGCCACGCTTGGCAGGCGGGTTGGCGATCGCAGTATGGTATGATGTTGGAATAAATAGAGAACGCTGCTGCCCATTCTCCGGTAAGACCCTTAGTCGCCTTTTACGACACCCACGGGAAGTAAGGGGTGGTGATATTCTTTAAGTCCGGCACCACACAGACCATTATATACAATTGGGCATAGCCTTGCCTGATTTTTTACAGAAAAAATTACAATTGTAATTTCTCAGTTGCAGCGGTATTTGTATTGATGCCTGGTTGATGGAAATAGGTTCGCTCCCTGATCTGCGCTGTGCTCATTGGCGTAGCTAGGGATTTTGTCTAGGGGGGCAGCCGTTCTGCTAATCTAACCACATTCAATTAATGAGAGCCCAACTCTACAAACCTTACATCTTGGTCAAAATGTACGACCTATGGTACGGATACCTAATAAAAAGCGATTAAACATAGGTACTGTCGATTTTTCTAGGGTGGGCAAAGAAGTTTCTGGAATGGGCATTGCCCACACTTGTCCCCCTCCTCTTTACTATGCCCATGCTGTGTTGTGGGTCCTGTAGCACAGCATTATGCTAAATGGAAGCCTTCTTGTCATAGTCATGACGTGAAGGTTTCAACTGTTTCTGTTTTATGCTTGTGATTGTAGATCTATACCGTTTTTATTATTCAAGTTAAGTACCTACCTATTTGTTTGCATGTGTTTCTGTGGTAAATAAATCTATTTCTCTTTCCTTTCTGTTACATGTTACTTAGACATAACTGGCGAAATGTGGATGTACCTATAGGTACACCTCTGCCATACCCTTTGGGGATTACAGGCGTGATATTATGGTATATTTATGAAATTTTGTTGAAACATCAGGTTGTTATTAAATCATTCAACCAATTGCAGCAGTTAAGGGCGTTTGACAATTTGTCACTTTTATAATCATCATAATCAACACACAAGACAGGAGGCTTGAATCCCAGCAGTGGGAACGTTAAACGTCACTTACAGAGAGGACTCTGTAAGAGGGAATGAGCCTTAATCCACCACGCGGGCCCAGTGCGGGTTGGTAGATGTCGCATGTCTTCGAATTTTTGGTCCTAAGACATGCCGGCTTCCTCGCGATGTTTTCCTACACTGTTTTTGAGAGCAATGGTGATGATTCGTTACCATTGGGTCGCCACTGCTCCCTCGTCACTTTAATTTTACGATAACTTTCGTTCGACAAACTGGCCCTAAGTAATCTTGGGTTCTGTAACGTACGTCTTTCATTTTGGGGTACATAACACCTGAAATATGCAGCACAGAGTTAAATAGTTAGTTTTAGTATGATAGTCCTTCAATATTTATAATTAAGATTACTGTGATCTTGGCATCTAAACTAGCCCAAAAACGCAAATACATTGGAGGTAAATACTTCAGAGGTAGCTGAGACAGAGTGGATGCGGAAGCCGGAAGACAGGCAGTACCGGATTAAGACTACTTGATGCCCTAAGCAATCCACGCCTGTAGGCCCTCCTATCCACTAGTCGCCTCGTATTTTTCCAAAACATCGACGAGCGATTTGTAAAGATTGAGGCACATCTCTGGCTAGAGTGACTTTTAGGTCTTGTAATATCTTGCTGATAAACAGCCTTGCCTTTCATGTGCTAGCAAATACTGTTTCGGTGTTGTTTCTGCCTTATGGTGCCCCCGAGATGTGATGCCCAATTGCTTAATTTGCTTAGGGCTAATCTGGCACTGAAGACAGGGTGTTGTGGCGCAGTCTGGGAGAGGCCAATGTCCAGCAGGGGACTGCGATAAGCTGAGTTGATTACTTCAAAACAACGACAGCATGTGTAATATTTTTTTGTAAGCCCTAAAGTGATTACGCACAATACAACGCGTTTCAAAAAAACAAGTATAACATAAATAAAATCCAACTAAAAGCTTTAAAATCCGCCAGCAATATGTAACACAAAACGAAAACTTCCCACCATTGAAACAGCATTCTATAGTCTATGGCCGCGACGTTCCATTTCACGCGAGGGAATTTGAAGTTGGAAGCCAGATAGTGGAGTGTTGCGATCCTTTATAAGTAACTTTGTGGCGTACAGTTTCGCACGTAGGTAAATGTTATCTGGCAGCACAGTTTTATAGTTTGTAGACTTGCATGAATATTTTAAGAGAACTTGATGCTTTGAGCGTATTCTATGCGAGCTTTTAAAGTTGTGTTTTGGGACGGTTTCAAGATAAAGTGGGATGTTTTTGATGTAACGTGGTGTGCGTGCCAGGGTAAGTTTTGAACGTAGATATTTTATTATGCAACGGCTTTTTTATAAGTAGACGGGTTCTTAGAGAATATTTAATTATAGAATAACTAGCTGCGCCACGCGGTTTCACCCGCGTAAGTGTCGATGCCGTGGGAATATCGGGATAAAAAGTAGCCTATATGTTAATCCAGGGTGTCAGCTACCTCCATACAAATTTTTATCAAATTTAGTCCAGCCGTTTGAGCGTGAAGAAGTAACAAACTATAAACACACACACACTCACACACACACTCACAAACGTTCGCCTTTATAATATTAGTGTGATTTTTTCGTTAGTACTGGCACCAACGATACACTTTTTTTGTATTGTTCATACTTATAATGTGTTTTTTCTGAAGTTAATTATTTTTTATTGAAGACTAGCTGCGCCTCGCGGTTTTACCCGCGTAAATGTCAATCCCGTGGTAATATCGGGATAAAAAGTAGCCTATATGTTAATCCAGGGTGTCAGCTACGTCCATGCATAATTTTGTTGAAATTGGCCGAGCCGTTTGAGCGTGAAGAAGTAACAAACATATAAACACACACACACATTGACGAACTTTCGTCTTTATAATATTAGTGTTATGTGATGGACGGCGCCACCGAGGCTCACTCAGAAAGAAATGGCGAGATGACCTGGACACGTACCGCGAGGGCTGGTTTGGAAAGTGCGGGAAAAGAGTTCCTGGAAGGATTTGGGGAAGCGCTTTGCCCGGCAGTAGGACTGGGGCCATAGTGAGCTATTATTATAAATTCGTCATTCCAAGACGATCCCACCACTATCTAATTGTCATTTTGCTAAAAGTTTGTAATCTGCTAAATTCATAATGGTTGATCATTGGTAGGTCAATGGCACAGAAATTATACGATATTCGTAACGAATTAAAAGCAATGACTGCACAATGACGTTCTAATGGTAGGTCACTGTTCAAAGGAACTGTCAAAATTCTTGCAGATTACCGCGTAAAATTCATTTTTCATTATGTACGAGATTGCCATTCTATGCCATTTCTTTCAATGGAGTGTCAGTGGTTGACCATTGGAAAGTCATAATGACGCCATTATATTAGTAGATTACCAAACTTGTCAAAATCAACAATTATGAAATCAGTGATAGACCTTTCTGACACTATTGTAATAGCAGACTTCAGGCCCAGTACTTAACCCGTAGGTTAAAAAAAAATCCCCACATTTGCTCTTTGTTTGTTGGCCTTCTCAGATATTTAAGTCCGAGTTTCCTTCAGCTATATTCTGCTCATAAAAAATCTAGCTTTCCCCAGTCTTTCTATCCCAACAGTATTCCACACAAAGCAACTAGAGATAACTTAAACCTAACATCAGTGTCTATTCAGTCCCTATTCACTTAGACTTGTTCAACTCTTTACAGGGTCTAAGGTAACCAATTCAAAATTTTAAAAGTCCTGACTAAAAGCCGGACATTTACGAAAACACTAGCTGTACCCTGCGGTTTCACCCGCATAAGTGTCGATCCCGTGGGAATATTTGGATAAAAAGAAGCCTTTATGTTAATCCAGGGTGTCAGCTACTTCCATACAAACACACACGCATACATACTCACAAACTTTCGCCTTTATAATATTAAAATAAATAAAAAATAAATGATAAATGATTTTATTTGAAGAAAAGGGTTGTACACACCTTTATACGTCAATCATATTTTGAAAACTAAATGAGGTCGGATTTTGATTGCCATAAACCAGGCTTAAATCCACACTCCAGGCTGTTACGAAACTCCAGATGGAAAAACCTTTTAACATTTTGGCGAGCCTTTAGCCATCAACCGAAGAAAACTCCAGACGCGACGAGACGGCTGCTACTGAGAAATCTATATACTTATACTCGTATACATATATTTTATTACTAAATGACTGACCTTTGCTCTTGACCCCGATAAAGGCTGATGGAAAGCGATAGATGAGGTCTATGATGGAACGAGCGTGCCCAGAAGATGCCTGTTCACTCTTGCTTTGAAGGCAGACGGGTTAAATGTGGGAGGGAACACAGATCGGCATCTGTATTCCCCCAGAGCCAAAGTGTGGAACTCTCTGCGCCACTTTGGTGGTTGTGCGCATAATAAAAGTGGAGGAGAAGCGCTGAGTATATACGACTCGTGGGGATATCAACCAAGTGCGGATGGTACGCTGCAGTACGTCTGGTTGTCCGGTGGTAAAGGGGCGATGGTGGGATCAGGTCGTGGAGCCTCGGCGCACACTCTCCGAAATACAGTACGTAAGTACAAAATTCAAAGTCCGGACTGAGTGATATATCAACGCACACCCTAAACCGCTGGTCCTACAGACATGAAATTAGTTACAAATTTATAAAACCAATAACACTATGTCTAACCTAGGAATCGAAGCCTCATACTCAACAGTAGCAGTAACGACCCCAAAACCAACGAGGCAGTCAAAGAGTATATAGAGTTAAGTATAAAAGTGACAAACAAGAGTCTTGTTATTGAAACTACACGCAAGCATTTGTTTTTAGACTTTCCACATTCGGTGACGCGAACCCATAAGGTTTTCCCTTTCCAAAAATAGCTTAACGCGCCTAATGAAGCTTTCATTTTTAGAAAAAAAAAGTCTAATTAAAAAAGCCCAGGCAAAAATAAGACCGGAGAAAGTCCGTAGGGGACTAAAACACATGTCCTGGAAACTCCAGATGGATGGTAACTCTAAGAGTTTCTCATCTTAGCCTCAAGCGGCATTCAATGTTAGGTATTCTCTTTCAATGGTGCACTATTTATTTTACTTCACAATCTTGTATTTTAGTACTGGAACGACTTTCTAAAGGGAAGTGCTCATGAATGATGCACTTGGCTTCAATGTGTGCTCAGAATACGTGAGGCTTTTAAAAGAAGCGAATGGCAAACTTGGCATTCATTAAGTGTTCATAAACACTAGCGACACGCGTCAACTGCAGACGTAATTGCAGCCGTCAACGCGTGTCAGCTGCAGACGTAACTGCAGCCGTCAACGCGTGTCAGCTGCAGACGTAACTGCAGCCGTCAACGCGTGTCAGCTGCAGACGTAACTGCAGCCGTCAACGCGTGTCAGCTGCAGACGTAACTGCAGCCGTCAACGCGTGTCGGCTGCAGACGTAACTGCAGCCGTCAACGCGTATCAGCTGCAGACGTAACTGCAGCCGTCAACGCGTGTCGGCTGCAGACGTAACTGCAGCCGTCAACGCGTGTCAGCTGCAGACGTAATTGCAGCCGTCAACGCGTGTCAGCTGCAGACGTAACTGCAGCCGTCAACGCGTGTCAGCTGCAGACGCATCTGCAGCCGTCAACGCGTGTCGGCTGCAGACATAACTGCAGCCGTAAACGCGTGTCAGCTGCAGACGTAATTGCAGCCGTCAACGCGTGTCAGCTGCAGACGTAACTGCAGCGGTCAACGCGTGTCAGCTGCAGACGTATCTGCAGCCGTCAACGCGTATCAGCTGCAGACGTAACTGCATCCGTCAACGCGTGTCGGCTGCAGACGTAACTGCAGCCGTCAACGCGTGTCGGCTGCAGACGTAACTACAGCCGTCAACGCGTGTCGGCTGCAGACATAACTGCAGCCGTAAACGCGTGTCAGCTGCAGACGTAATTGCAGCCGTCAACGCGTGTCAGCTGCAGACGTAACTGCAGCCGTCAACGCGTGTCGGCAGCTGCAGACGTAACTGCAGCCGTCAACGCGTGTCGGCTGCACACGTCACTGCAGCCGTCAACGCGTGTCAGCTGCAGACGTAACTGCAGCCGTCAACGCGTGTCGGCAGCTGCAGACGTAACTGCAGCCATTAACGCGTGTCGGCTGCATACGTCACTGCAGCCGTCAACGCGTGTCAGCTGCAGACGTAACTGCAGCCGTCAACGCGTGTCAGCTGCAGACGTAACTGCAGCCGTCAACGCGTGTCAGCGGCTGCCGTCGACAACATGCCCCTCGTATATTTGCGCATCGTACTCAAGTACACGAGTGACACGGAATCGATGGCAGCCGCCGACGCATCGAGGGCGGATGTCAACGTTGCAGTTACTTTACGTTGCAGTTGAAAAAATAAATGTGGTAAAAAAAGTAATTTAAAAAAATCAAAAAACCCGACTGCGGTAAAAAACTTAAGTTAAAAGAAACTGAAAAGCTAAAAACAAGCCCATTTTAAATTAAATAAAAGTTGGAAGCAGGCGGGACCCACATCATTTTTATTGTATTTTCAAATTCAAATGGGTCCCGCCTGCTTCCAACTTTTATTTAATTTAAAATGGGCTTGTTTTTAGCTTTTCAGTTTCTTTTAACTTAAGTTTTTTACCGCAGTCGGGTTTTTTGATTTTTTTAAATTACTTTTTTTATTTCCAGCTTTTTAGTTTACAAATTTGAAAGATTTCGCAGACGATTTAGTTCTTGGTAGGTGTTTTTTTGCGATTTGTCACTTCGAATTGCTTTTAAGTATATATGTTGTATATATTTTTGTAATCACCTTTTAAAACCCTTTATTTTGATACCCCACTCGACAGGTTTCGAAAAAAAAAAAAAAAAAAAAATTTAATATGGCGTCCAGTAGTCGCCATATTGAATTTTCACTAACGTCATGTCTTTAGTGACACTCGCCGGACTAAGAGGAATCGATTAACGTGTGAATCATAAAAATCGGCCCAGGCGTTTGGTCTGTATAGTGCTTCAAAGGAACATATAAACATACATACATACATACATACATACATACATACATACATACATACATAGGCTGATGAACACATTACCACTCCTTTGCGTCGCGCAGTCGGGTAAAAATAAAGCCAAGTTCACAAGAACTGCGGCAATACCATCCTTGTTCGCACAATTAAAATTTTACCCTTAATTAAACCTTTGTTTGTTTTTAATATAAAAGGGAAGCAAGTTTAATTTAACGTACAATCTCTGGCCCCAGACGGAAGGCGTAACTTTCTGTGAGCCATCCTTTTGAAGCTAAATTAGAGATCCTTACGAAGTTTGGAAAGGGATAGTTTTTATGAAATGGAAATAACTTTTGGGCAAAAACTACTTTGTGTTGTGTTATCACAGTAATATTATAAAGGCGAAAGTTTGTGAGTGTGTGAGTGGGGGTGTGTTTATATGTTTGTTACTTCTTCACGCTCAAACGGCTGGACCAATTTTGATAAAATTTGTTATGGAGGTAGCTGACACCCTGGATTAACATACAGTTAATCCAGGGTGGGATGGACTGGGTGTTGTGGTGCAGCCTGGGAGAGGCCTATGTCCAGCAGTGGGCTGCGATTGGCTGAATTGATTGTTGATGGATTGCTGGGTAGTATAGGTACGGATTTTGGTTCTAGGACATGCCGGTTTCCTCACGATGCTTTCCATCACCGTTTTGAGAGCAGTGGTTCGAAGATATGTGGCACCCAACCCGCACTGGGCCCTCGTGGTGGATTACGGCCCACTCCCTCTCGCACAGAGGAGGCCCGCGTCCCAGCAGTGGGGACATTATAGGTTATTTACCTGGACTAACACTAAAATTTCGTGATAATCATCGATAATTCCTGATAATTATCACCTTCCTACCTTTACCGACGGCCGCCATGGCCCACGTAAAATGGTCTGCTTGAAGGACTAAGTGCGGAAACCAAACCCGTAACATAGAACTTCAATTATTACCTTCATCAAAATCTGTATTCGAAAATTATATCCAATCAGAACTAAGCATTATCATACACTATCACGTCACGTAGGAACATCGACCAATCACACGCCGACTAAGTGCTAACATTAAATTACTCCCGGGTGTCAATTACGACCCGGGACCGACTCGGAAGCAAGCGGGATTCCGACCGCGGCGCGAAACTTACCTCGTAAGGGTCACACATAAATTAGGTTATGTCTACTGGAACTTATATTTTGATTTAACGCTTACTTTGGGTATGTTCTGATGAAATTCCTAATTCTGTGCCGGTATATGTAATTTTTTGGAACGAAGTTTCTTATCGCACACTTGGCGGCTTATTAGTCGGTTCGCAAGAATTTACTCGCCCGAAAAGCGTGAATCGTCATTAAAAAAAACATTTTTCTTTGGGCGCCTTGCACGAATTGGCACATTTTGAATTATATGCACTGAAATTATCCGAAAAAGAACCGGAGTTAAGGAGTTACCGACATAGCTTGCAGAGTAAGCAAACTGAAGTGGTAGTGGGCTGGCCATTTTAGGTCATTTGATTTGTCAAATGTTTTTATTGAACCAACAAAAGTCAAAAGTCAAAAGTCTTCTGTCACTTGTATAGATAATGTTTTTTTTGTAATTGTGATTACTTGCACAAACAAATTGTAAATAAGATGCCATCTGATCACAGTGGACAAACTATAACATTTAGCTCTTACATGCCTTTACAAAAATTTCAAATAAGGTTAAGGGTAAGGACAATTACATGTAAAAATTTAGAGAAATTAAATAATCCTTTGGCCAGTAAATTATGTGATCAGACTTTTATATTAAACGCGCAGTTTAATGACACTTTTCCACTAAACACTAAAAGTATTTACACAAAGTTTTTATTTAGTTACTGGGCGATTCCAGCGGGCCTAAAAAGGCCACTTTGGCAGAATCATAAAATGATAGCATAATGGACAGTTAACTGTTAAGTTAATCGTATCAAATCCCATTGGTGAAGCTTTTTCAGTTATTTTTTTTTGTCTGTGCTAAAATACCAATCAATCCAATCCAAATCCAATCCCAATCTCTTTGGTTGTACCTACGTAGTGCAAAGAAAAAATAAAACACGGACTGTCTTCGCCATATTATAATTCCTAATGTTATACTTTTATGATTCTCCAAAGTGGCCTTTTTAGGCCCCCGGGTATTCGTAAAAGCAGGAAAAAACTTTTTGAACTTTTTGGCTTAAAGCAACATATTGAATAATACAAACTTTCATCAGTATGTTGCAAAATATTCAAAAAAAATTAAAAGTGTGTGCCAAATAGCTATAGCTCTTTATATTAGCAATAAAATAAAATCAGCTGATGATAAAATAAAAAGTACATGGCAAATAATAAATAATGAAACGTAGGAAAAAACAGCGTATTGCTGAATTTAGTTCAGAGACTGCACATGACCCCATCAACTCAGATATAGAAATAGCTCAGAATTTTAAAACCTTTTTTGCTAATATTCCTCTTAAAACTAATGAAGCTCTAAATTCATCCCCCATGCTTTCTGCTGCCTTATCTAAAAATAATGTAAAGGCATGTTCTTTGGAGTTAAGGTTTCAGTATACAAAACCCCAGGCTGTTATAAAAGCTTTTAAAGATTTTAAAATTAAATCTACAGAAGATCTCTGGGGAAAGTCTGTAAAAGTATGTAAATCTTTCATCGAAACCATTGCGCCCTATTTAGCTTTCATATATATTTAACACCAGTGTTGACCAAGGATTCTTTCCGGGTCTTATGAAACATAGTAAAGTAGTACCATTGTTCAAATCCGGTGATAATAAGGAACCCACCAATTATAGGCCTTTGTCAATGCCAGTTCTCAGTAAAGTGTTTGAAAAGTTGATGCTCAATCAAATGTTACGCCACTTTAATAAAAATTACATCTTTTATGAACATCAGTACGGTTTCACCAAAGGGCGTTGCACTGCTGACGCCGATGTTACCCTAATAAAGAACATTTTAACGCCTGGGAAGAAGCACAAGATGCCATTGGATTCTTTTGCGACCATTCTAACACATTTGATTGCGTAAACAATGAGACTCTTCTGATGAAATTGAAGCACTATGGGATTAGAAAAACAGCACTGGATTTCCTAAGATCATACCTGAAAGATAGAAAGGTTAAAGTTAAAATAAACGGCATGAATTCATTAGGGTCTGAAATGACCGTGGGTGTTCCTCAAGGTTCGATATTGGGTCCATTCGTCTTTTTAGTTTACATTCATGATTTAGCCCAATTACTTCAAAATCAATCGAAGGTGGTGTTATTTGCAGATGACACATCATTGATCTTTAAAATAGTCCGACGGTCACAAAATGAATAACTCTATTCTTCAGGTCCAAGATTGGTTTACGGTAATTAATTTATTTACTTAACTTCAACCGTTCCTACGAAAAAAAGGGCACGCGACGACGTTGCGAATCCCTTGCCTACGCGCACGTATATATGTGCATCCCTTTCATTAATGACATGCTCTAAATTTACTTTATAGCACGCTAATTAGATATTTTAATTTGTCCCACCTATTCAATTTCATCCTGTATGTTTTACATGCCTGAACAATTTTTTTACAACAGAACCTAATATCTGTTTTTTTTTTTGGAATCTACATCTCGCAGTTTAACCTATGAGGTTGTCGTCTGCTTAACTGGGCTTGCCTGTGGATGCCTCAATAAATTAAGGCCTTCAACCAAGGCTTAAAAAAACTTAAAAACTAAGCGACTACACGCTAAGGGCCCTGTGGGGACGGTCCTCGGCTTAGGGCGTCGCTGGGAGATGGCAGCAAGGGGCTGGATCGGAATTAAGACTAACCTAACATCGCAGAGCCAGGTGTACCTATACGAGTAGAACACCCACATTTCGCCAATTTGTTTAAGTCCCATATAAATCTTCTCAAGCCGACAGTATTACGTCCACAACTAAAAACACAAAGACATTAGGGAATATTATCATGCTTATGCATGATGCTTAATGGGTTGAGCAATTACAATTAGTACCAAATGCCTGCTCTGTTGCTGTTGACTAATTAAATTTAAATGTTACATACCTTCACGTTTGTATTTCCCTAAGGGTTGGGCATGCCTATAGTAACACCCACATATTATGTTCAAGTCCCATATTATAATAGGGGGCATCATCTGCCTTGCCTTTTCCCAACTATGTTGGGGTCGGTTTCCAGTCTAACCAGATGCAGCTGAATACCAGTATTTTACAAGGAGCGAGTGCCTATCTGACCTCCACAACCCAGTTACTGGGTTGCTTTAATACGTTACCCCTTGGTAAGACTGGTTGTCGGACTTTCGGGCTACTGACGACCCGTAACGACTGTCAAAGATCAACGAATGACAACCGCGACCAACGTCTTAACGTGCTTTCCGAGGCACGGAGGGGTCTTGGTATGTCAAGATGGTTACCCATCCATGGACCAACCGCGGCAAGCGTAGCTTAACCTGATCGATCGACCCGTGCGGCTGTTATTATTTCATCACTAGTCCCTTATAATAGGGGGCGAACCTAATAAGACAAATGATTTTATTTCTGTACACACTTTTACACGTCAATCATATTTTATAAACTAGATGAGGTCGGATTTTGATTGCCATCGACCAGGCTTAAATCTTGATTCCAGGCTGTTACTGAAAAACTCAAAAAACAACTAATACAGACACTAAACTACTGACTGTAAGGAATAAAATCTGTTGCTGTTTGTATTTAGTTAAGTTGTTTCTTATTTATAAGGTAATCATAACTGTATTCTGATATGCCAAATGTTGGTAAATATGTGATTTGGAATAAAAAAGTAGTAAGAATAAATAGCATTTCGTTCCGTTTTATTTTTGTCCCAAATTCGGATGAGAAAACCCATTTTTCGCAGTCTCTTGATGCTGAACGCGTCCAAGCTTTGGTTCGTCGTAAAAAACAGAATGAGAGCGATGAAGCGATAATTTATGTTATGAATCGCGGGGAATCGAGAATTTTTTATTGGCAGCACTGGTATAGAGGAAGCTGATATCGAGTGTCGTGAGTTTTTTATTTTTTATTTAATTTACGCAGTATGTGCTCTCTATGGAGAATTCTAAAAAAGACTAAATAAAGCGTGGGTTTTGGAAGAAAATTAATTTGTTTGAATTCAGGACTTGGAAAATTGTTTTGTGTTATTGGAAGAGTGAAATGTGTAATTCTAATGTATATTATTGTTGATAAATAAATAAAAGATTTTGTGATAATGTATATTTTTGTTTTTTTTTCTTACACTTTCCCCGTAAGACTTGGTGTAGAATGGCATGTATTGAACCTCTAATAATCCCCATTTTGCTTTAATACAAATATTATTGAACACTTTAATGTAGTGATTGCGCTTCTTTTTGTTTACACCTCTAACAATTCCTGTTTTGGAGTCCTTAAAATACTAAATAGCTAAGTAACAGCGACTGGTTGGTCACAGGTTCAGCCTAACCTTACCCCTTTGGGCGGGGAACCCTAGTTTAGTTACTACGACCAATTGTAAACAAAGGCCAGAAAGTTAAAAGGAGGCACAATTAATGAAAAAAAATGTACCTACATCATTAGAAGCGCAGAAAGTTTTTAGAGGTTCATTAATTTAAAAAAAAAAGTTATTTAAAAAAATAAAAAACCCGACTGCGGTAAAAAACTTAAGAAACTGAAAAGCTAAAAACAAGCCCATTTTAAATTAAATAAAAGTTGGAAGCAGGCGGGACCCATACCAAAATTCAAATGGGTCCCGCCTGCTTCCAACTTTTAATTAATTTAAAATGGGCTTGTTTTTAGCTTTTCAGTTTCTTTTAACTTACCTAAGTTTTTTACCGCAGTCAGGTTTTTTGATTTTTTCAAATAACTTTTTTTATTTCCAGCTTTTTAGTTTACAAATTTGAAAGATTTCGCAGACGATTAAGTTCTTGGTAGGTGTTTTTTTGCGATTTGTCACTTCGAATTGCTTTTAAGTATATATGTTGTATATATTTTTGTAATCACCTTTTAAAACCCTTTATTTTGATACCCCACTCGATAGGTTTTGAAAAAAAAAAATAAAAAAAAAAAAATTAATATGGCGTCCAGTAGTCGCCATATTGAATTTTCACTAACGTCATGTCTTTAGTGACACTCGCCGGACTAAGAGGAATCGATTAACGTGTGAATCATAAAAATCGGCCCAGGCGTTTGGTCTGTATAGTGCTTCAAAGGAACATATAAACATACATACATACATACATAGGCTGATGAACACATTACCACTCCTTTGCGTCGCGCAGTCGGGTAAAAAGCGTCCATTAAGCGTCAGCGTCAGCGTCATTAAGTTTTTAGAAGGTTAGTTAAATATATCCAATTTACATTTGGTTATTAATGACTTTTATACGCTCCTATATTTCATTCTATGACTAGCAAAAGTCATAACTCAGTTTGGAAAATAAAACATTAAGCGCCATTTTTATTACCCTCCTTTATGAAAAACGATTTTAATGTAAAAATTAAAATTTCCTTTACTACATTTTCGTTTTGCAAACTTTTGTAGATAACCCTTAAATGCTGGGTGTAATGGCGGCGGTTAGTTTTCGTGCTAGGTTGCGTAATAAAACACGTGAGAGAGTTCAGACTTCTTGTTATAAACTAAAGACATTAAATTATTTACAATTATAAACGTTAGGTCTCGTCGCGGGCGGCGTTCGCAGAACGCACGCATAGCTAACGCACGTGGGCGGCCGACTGGCTGCGCGGGCGGATCGCGGCAGTGGAGAGAACTTTGTACGATCGGCGTGGACGCCGTCTGTTCGACGCAAGCTTGTTGCGGCGCGCGTAACCTTGCAACGCTACACACTCCCCCTCTAGTTCGAACATAGCGCCCTCGCGTTCGGGCTAGCAATCATAACGACGGGGTCTACCACGCTTGCGCTTCTCTCTAACCGGGGGCTCAACATCGCCAACGAATGGGGTCAGATGGGAAACATGGTACCGTCCTACGTGCTCACCTTTAGAGATCCCTTCTATCAGGTAAGTAGTAGGGCTCACTACTTCGCGAATGCGGTATGGACCGTCCCTTCGAGGTATGAATTTCGCAGACTGTCCAGGGCCTACGTCATTCATCCCTTGCGTCCTCAATAGAACAAGGTCACCTACCTTATAATCCGGTGGCGCGCGTCTTCCTTCATCAGCGTACCTCTTCTGCACAGCCTGGTTACGTTCGTGAACGTCTCTGGCGTCGAGGAGTACTGTCGACAACTTACGCAGGTAAGGTGTAATGTTGTGTACGAAGTTATCGTTCTCAACGATGGTCTTCATATCTCCTACGACATCCGATGGAGCGCGTAATTCCCTCCCAAAGGTAAGGTATGCGGGTGAGAATCCAGTACTTGTCGTGACAGCGGAATTCATCGCGAACCTAACAGCTGCGAGGTGAGCATCCCAAAACGCGTGGTCTTTTCCTACTAATATGGCTAACTGAGGTTTTAGGTCACGGTTTTTCCGTTCCACGGGGTTCGCCTCTGGGTGATATAGCGGCGTCAAGGACTGTTTGATACCCATCACATGACAGACCTGCTGCATGACTTCAGCAACAAATTGGACTCCATTGTCGCTGATCATCCTACGTGGGACTCCGAACCTCATGAAAACTTCAGATATTAAAAGCTCAGCGCACTCTACGCTGGTGGCGTTCTCTAACGCGAACAGCTCGACCCAATGGGAGCAAGTATCCTCTAGAATTAAAATCCAACGGTTACCTTTGGATGTTTTTGGCAGGGGTCCAAACAGATCGACAGCCACAACTTCGAAACGTCGGTTCACTGCAGGAGTTCGAAGTAGTCCTGTAGGTTTTCTATTGTCAATCTTGTATCGCTGGCAAGCAGTGCAGCGTTTAATATAATCAGTGATGAATGATCTCATCCCTGGCCAGAAGTATCTCGCCCTGATGCGCTGCAGGGTTCGTTCGGCGCCGAAGTGACCTGCTGTGGGGGCGTCGTGGAATTCTACGAGCACGGCTTCTCTCTCATGCGCGGGCACCACGAGGCAGGCAGAATCTTCATCTTCGGAGTCGGGTGCACACCTGTACAGCACACCATCTGATATCACGTAACCTTTTTCTGACCAACCCCTCCCCCTGAAGGGATCGTCGGTAGCTTCCAGATCCTCGATGATCTTCTTCAGGTCAGGGTCTTGGAGTTGGCTGGTGCGCACCTCCTCAGGAATCCTGCGTGGCATATCCACAGTCGCCAAGCACATCTCGCAACCACCTGGATTTTCCTCACAACAGGCGGGGCGGCTTAGTGCATCAGCGATTACGTTCACCTTCCCAGGAGTGTACTGAATCTGCAAATTATAAGCCTGGAGGGTTAGTGCCCACCTGGCAAGACGACCGCTGGGAGATTTTAAGCTCATCAACCAACGCAACGGTTGATGGTCAGTTTTTACTGTAACTTCCGACCCCTCGATGTAGCCCCTGAACTTCGTCACCGCCCAGACGACGGCTAGAGCCTCTCGTTCGGTGGTTGTATAGTTGCGCTCGGCCGGCTCTAGGAGACGGCTGGCGTACTCTATAGGTCTCTCATCAGGGCCCTCCCCCTGCATCAAAACAGCGCCGAGACAGTAGCCACTGCTATCTGTCCGGAGGGAGAAAGGCTGGGATTCGTCGGCTTAGCGAAGAATGGGAGCGGTGATCAGAAGCTCTTTGATGCGCTCGAAACTTGATTGCTGCTCTTCATGCCACCTCCAAGAGCTGTTCTTCTTGAGAAGGTCGGTTAAGGGTTTAGCAACTGCAGCGTAGTTCGGTACAAAGCGCCGGAACCAGCTGGATGTTGCCAAGAAACCCTTAAGCTGCCTTTCGTTCTTTGGGGCAGGCATGTCAGCAATGGCCGAGGTCTTCTCCGGATCCATCTGTAGTCCACCTGGAACGATGATGTGACCGAGGAACTTCACTGAGTCACGGGCGAAACAGCTCTTCTTCCGGTTGACTCGAAGGCTGAACTTTTCGAGTCTGTCGAAAACTGCTTCGAGGTCCTCCATGTGGCTCTCGAAAGTCTGTGATAAGATTATCAAATCGTCTAGGTATCCTAGAATAGTCACAGGTCTGCCACCTTGCGGGTTGGAGTTCGGTTCTTTGTTGGGTACATGAGGTACATTTAGGTTCGACTTGAAACGGTCGATTAATCTTTGAAATGTGGCACCTGAGTTGCGGAGGCCCATCGGCATTCTTTTAAACCTATAGGTGCCAAAAGGTGTCACGAATGCGGTCTTGTCACGATCCTCTTCTGAGACACACACTTGGAAATAGCCAGAGTGGAGGTCCAGGGTGGTCATGTAACCGGTCGTCTTTGCAGCGTGAAGCACGTCTTCTATGCGCGGGAGCGGGTATCTATCTGGCTCTGTCACCGCGTTGAGCTTCCGGTAGTCCACGCACAGGCGGACGCCACCATCCTTCTTGGTGACCAGGACGACATTAGCGGCCCAAGGCGACTCGCACTCTTCTATGACATCGGCTTCCAACAGCTTTTCAAGTTCATCTTCTAACAACTGTCTCTTACCCTGTGACATTCTATAAGGTGGTGAAGCTGTTGGTTCTTGCTTCTCGTCAACCCGAATGCGATGAGTAGCATAAGTTGTAGGGGGGCCTTCGGTGGCGAAGCGCTCAGCCCTACTGGTGATGAGCTGGTTGAGCTGCATTCTCTGGGCCGGTGACAGCTTCGTTCCTTCATCTTCTCTCAGCGCCGGACTGGTGGTATTCACTTGCATCAGTTCTGCGTCGCTGGCGGATGTGAGGCTGTATGTTTGCACGAAAGTAAACTTTTGCTCAGGGGAATCACAAAAATGCCAACAGTTATGTTGGAGATCCAATAATATACCTGCTCTAGCGATGAAATCTTGCCCGAGAAGCGTCCTATTATTAGCTTCTGGCATCACTAGGAAAGTGGTGGGGATAATACGTCCCTGAACTGTGACTTTCGTATTACATGAAAACAATTCACGTACCTGCTGGGTGCCGTCCGCGAGGCCGATGTTGCGGTGCGTTCTCGTGAAAGTGTTGCCACTGGCCAGCAAGACTTTGTATAGTCCGGGGCTGGCAAGACTCTCGGTAGCACCTGTATCTAGCACTGCGACACCTACCAAAGATGCAACCTCTATCTTTATGGTGGAGTGTGTCACGTCGGTCACATAGGTAACAGCACTTTGAAAACTCACCTTGTCGGCGGGGGGTGTACCCTTACATGTCGGACACTTCGACCGTATAACACCTTGTCGACCGCAACCGTAACACGACAACGGTGCGTTTTCAACTAACTGCTCATTCGATTTTTGTTTATTTCTACACTCATCTACTGAATGACCAAACCGTTTACAGAAAGCGCAGCGTGGCCTGACACGTTTCGAATTCGAGACAGTACTTGTTGTGTTCGAACTAGAATCGGGTGTCGCATGCGAAGGGTTATTTTGAACAACAGTAGCATTCGGAGGGTTATTGTTATCATTTCGTGTTTTGTTAGAATTATTATGATTACGAGATGAATTTAATAATGATTTGGATGGACTTACTTCGTTCAGCGTCTCCTCCACATACCTCGCGCGCTCGAGCAGACAGTCGACGCTACTTACACTATCGCGTGACACTCTTTTTCGGATTTTACGATTTAAAAGGCCGTAAATAATATCTAGTTGCATTATTTCTGAAATACTATACGGTATACGCGATAAGTTGGCGCGCACTCGCGATATAAACGAATCTACACTGTCACTTTCACTCTGGTCTTTCGCGAAGATCTCTCGAAGGATCCGGTGAGGGGGGCGTGGGGCGCCGTACATAAATCGTAGTCGGCGTATTGCTTCGTCCCACGACTCCACGGTAGATTTGATGCCTTGCCACCACACGGCGGCGTCTTCCGTCAGCAGCATGGATAACCCTCGAAGAGCGTGTTCGTCGGATACGTTTGCGCACTCTTTATATACGAGGACGTTCTCGACGAAAGCTTCTAAGGCTTCGGCACCGCGTGCGGCTCCGTCGAAACGGGCCGTGCAACGCATGAAGTTGCTATGCTGGTTTGCGTGGTTTGACGCACCGGTGTGTATGGTTGTAGGATGAGTCGGTCCCGTAGACTCGCCATTCGGTGACGTCGGCGTCGGCGTCACGACGCTTCGCATAACGTTCGATAACAATCGTGTCAGTTGGTCTTCGGATATCGCTATCATATTACTCCCACGTTCCGCTGTAGGCGTTGCCGAGGCGCTTGCACTAGCGCGGTTCGCCACCGCGTGGTTCTCCTCGTCGCTCGTATCGGAAACATCGTCGTGGGCGTTGTCCTTAGACGCGTGCCGGCGTGTTTTTGGCGGCATTTTCTCGTCGAAAACTTATCACGATACGAAGATACGAAATAGTTAGGTATATAGTCCACTAGGATAACACAGTCGCGTGGGTTTCGTTCGCACTCGCGTCGGCGTCGGTACTGTAGGTATTAGCCGTACGGAGCGCGTGCCACGAGTTGGGCGCAATTTGTAATGGCGGCGGTTAGTTTTCGTGCTAGGTTGCGTAATAAAACACGTGAGAGAGTTCAGACTTCTTGTTATAAACTAAAGACATTAAATTATTTACAATTATAAACGTTAGGTCTCGTCGCGGGCGGCGTTCGCAGAACGCACGCATAGCTAACGCACGTGGGCGGCCGACTGGCTGCGCGGGCGGATCGCGGCAGTGGAGAGAACTTTGTACGATCGGCGTGGACGCCGTCTGTTCGACGCAAGCTTGTTGCGGCGCGCGTAACCTTGCAACGCTACATGGGTTATTATTACTGCTAGGTCATTATTAATGCCCTTTGGGGTAAAATTAATTAATAGTTATTGATTAAGTATGTTTTCAATTCAATTCAATTCATTTATTTAGTCAGACAAAAAATATCCATAAAGTCACAAATACACAAATTCCACAAAAAATAAAAATATTTAGTTTTATAATAGTTTATATTTAGAATCCTAGTATAATAGTTTATATAATAATAGTTTATATTTAGAATAATAGTTTATATTTATATTATAAATAGTGTTTTGTGTGTTGTAATGTGTGTGTTGTATGTGTTGTGTTGTTGTGTTGTGTTGTTGTGTATGTGTTGTGTGTTGTATGTGTTGTTATTGGTGGTGTAAAGCGGTTACACGTTTTTATTTTTATAATTTAACTTAACCATGTCTTAACGGATTCTATAAACAAATCTACGTCCGTTACAGCAGCTGTCTGCAAAACTTCAGTGAATTTATAAAGTTTCAATTGGTCCTGATACTGATGGAACCCTAAAAATGTAAAAAGTTTGGGCACGGAGGGAAATATTTTGTTTACAAACTTTCGTCCAAGTTTTCTTGTTTCGGATCTTCATAATTTTTGGTTTTTAATTAAGAATCTAATTGCCATCTTTTTGACATTTGGCAATATTTTTTAACATAGCATTTTTAAATTATATGTTTGTAAACCGTTGTCTTTGGTATTTATTTCTTTGGGAAGTTGAATAAACAGGTTTACCTGGTTTTTGTCGTATTGCCAAACTCCCAGCTCAGCAAACAGATTAGTAATGGTGTTAATCAAAAATGTTATAACCAATGGTCGGAGTAGGTAGATTGATTTTTGGTACTCGTATCATAAATTCCCACAGTTTTACTTTCCGGGAAAATGGCTTATCCATGTTATTCTTTACATGGATAAGCCATTTTCCCGGAAAGTAATTCCGGTATTTCCGGATCCAATTAAGTATTGTTTATGTTGGTAGTGATTATTATTACTACTCAATTTAAAATTTAAAGGAAGGTATTAAAACTAAATTAATTTATTATTTATCTGTTTTCACGTAACGTTTCAATCCCGAAATTCCGAAGGAATGTCCATATTAATATATACGTTTCGGATCAATAACCCCAATTCAATCTACCTACTCCGACCACTGGTTATAACATAGAATTAGAACCAACATTATTATTAGTTAGTTAGTCGTTAGAAACATTAGGTAGCTGGATAAATCCACTTAGCGTTAAAAGCGGCGTTAATAAAAGAAACCTTCTTAAATATTTATGTAGCTTTTAACACTTTTTTTAATTGAGAACCAAGAATAAAATATGTTGTTCTCATAATTTTTTAAAAGGGTTAATTGGAGTAGGGAAGGTACAGGTAAAATACAACGATGAATTTATCGAGTTTTAAAGCTATTTATTTGAAAAGCCCTATGCAAGGTCAACAGAGGCCTATGTCCAGCAGTGGACTGCTAATAGGCTGATATGATTCGTTTATGTATTAAACAGACTACGAAATACATCAGCACAACGTACGGTATTGTTGGCATATCATGGGTATGTAGCTTTGGTGTTACGTTACAGATTAATACTGTGGGGAAACTCAACAGACTGCCAGCGAGCGTTTCTATCCCAAAAACGGTGCATAAGAGCAACTGTTGGCATTCCTCCATATGAGTCTTGTAAGCCTCACTTTAGTAAACTTAAAATATTACCACTACCGAGTATGTACATTTTTGAAATTTGTGTGTTCGTAAAATGCAATCCTAGCCTATTTGTGAAAGCTAGTGATATTTACACACGAGATGGTACCCATCCTCGTAAATCAAGGCGTGGTCACCGATTAGTGCTGGATTTTGTACCAAGGACTGCGGTGTTTAAAAAAAACTGTTCAGCTATGTGTGTAAAAATTTATAATAGGTTACAACCAGACATGCAAGATCTTCCTCTAGCAAAATTTAAGAAAAAGCTGAAAGAGTTACTGCTTAAAAAAATGATATACTCAATAAACGAGTGGTTACAGGAATAGGTAGTTCTTATTCAACAACAAAAAAAAAGACTTTTTACTGGTACTAGACACTGGGGTTAGCAAAGGATATGTGACATTAGGCCCTATGAATCGCAGACAGGTTTTGATTTAGACTAAGTTCTCATATATTTATTATTTTATTTATTTATTTTATTATGAATGACATTAATGTAGGTACTTCATATCTTGCATGATTAAAATTCACATGCCACCATAAGGCTAAATAGAATATAAGACCAAATAATGTAACAATGGAACCACCGATTGTATTTGAATAAATGAATTTGAATTTGAATGACGATACGAGGTCAACTGAGTTGGGCAGGACACCTGGCAAAGCGCAGTGATGACAGGTGGAATAAGGCTGTGACAGAGGGCCTCCAAGGACTGGAGCACGAGAAGTCGGTCGTCCGGTCGTCCGGAGGCGAGATGGGAAAAATCTGGATGAGGCTGGCACGGGAGCGTGGGGATTGGCACAAGAAAGGAGAGGTCTATGCCCAGCAGTGGTGAAGTCGGGCTGTGGATGATGTTGATGCAAGGTCAACTATTATGCAGGGGATCGAGGAGGGGTGGAGGGGGGGTTCAGGGGATCAGACCGGAATAATTCTTATTTATTGATATCTAAACAAGACAAACTGTTAGACGTAAGACAAAAAGACAAAACGTTTGTGGAGTTTTGTTAGATAATTTAAGTTGACCCTGTGCCTTTACAAAATAAGACGCTTTCTCTTTAGAAAGCATCTTTTGAAATCCTATTCAAATTGTAACTCACCCATGCAACTTTACGGAAAAACATTGTTGAGTAGGCATCATCATCTCCCTAGCCTTTTCCCAAATATGTTGGGGTCGGCTTTCAGTCTAACCGGATGCAGCTGAATACCAGTATTTTACATGGAGCGACTGCCTATTTGACCTCTACAACCCAATTACTGGGTAATACGATACCCCTTGATAAGACTGGTTGTCAGACTTTCGGGCTTCTGACTACCCGTAACGTCTGTCAAAGATCCACGAATGACAGCCGGGACCAACGGCTTAACCTGCTTTCCGAGGCACGGAGGGGTCACGATATGTAAAGATGGTCACCCATCCACAGACCAACCGCGGCTAGCGTAGCTTAACCTGATCTATCGACCTGTGTGGCTGTTAATATTTAGCCACGGGCCCAGGTACAGTAAAGGCTTTAATTTATTGCTTAGCCAACTGACCTTCACGAATGTTCGATGACATAAACTCACGTCATCTTCCCATGGCAGGCAGAAACTACAGAATGCTATCTGCTACGATACTTAAATACTCCATTTGCCTCGTTTACGCTCATACATCTGGTGATGTCGGCTGAGAGTACTACGCACCTAAAATGTCTGAAGTTCATCACCAATAAGGTCACTTATGAAGTTCAAAACCAATAAGGTCACTTATGAAGTTCACCACCAATAAAGTCATTTATGAAGTTCATCACCAATAAGGTCACTTACGAAGTTCAAAACCAATAAGGTGACTTATGAAGTTCATCACCAATAAGGTCACTTATGAAGTTCATCACCAATAAGGTCACTTATGTCTTCGTGGGGCGTCCTACGTCCGACCAGACAGGCCCGAGTTGGTGCCACAGTGTTCCACGCGCGTCACTCGAGAGTTTGTGCGGCCATTGTGGGAATGGCCGCACGGGGAGGTGGGACCCGCTGAGGAACAGCGGGTCGAGGCCTGTCGGGGGACCGGTGAATTCTTATGCGAATCCCGCACCCCCGGCCAAGAGCAGAGGTGGAACACCGCGGTGGTCCGGCATGCCCCCCTGTTATCCCACGATGGAGGAAATCCATTGAAGCCTTGCACAGAGCACAAAAAAAAAGGTTTCCCCTCCCAACGTTTCCACTCACATCTGCCTTGTATGTAAGTACATTTTCCGTCATTTTTGCCTTTTCATGTTCGAAGTTAATGGCATGTCAGAAGGGATAACCGCTGTTTCATAATTTAAAAGGATAGAAAAAGTAAGCTCATATAGCTAACAGCGCCCATTTAGATGTAAAAAGAAATTCTTCGTAAGAATATTTTTATCCTTATTAATATCAGTTACGAGTTTAATTCTCTAGTAGTTTTGAGCTCCACGATCGATCCCTTGCCGCGGCTGCTCCGTGAATGGGTGACCATCTTCACATACCAAGACCCCTCCGTGCCTCGGAAAGCACGTTAAGCCGTTGGTCCTAGCTGTCATTCCTGGATCTTTGACAGTCGTTACGGGTCGTCACTAGCCCAAAAGTCTGACAACTAGTCTTAACAAGGTCTAACCTAGTCATTACCTAGTAACTGGAGGACGTTATACATATATGTAGGTAGTCGCTCCATATAAAATACTAGTATTCAGCTGCATCCGTTTAGACTGGAAGCCGACCCCAACATGTTGGGAAAAGGCTAGGCCAATGATGAGCCATGTCGATAAAAGAAGTTTAGTCTTGTGGCAGTTATCGGAAAAGATCATTGATAGATTATGAGGTTAACAGCCGTCGCCGGACTACAGCGCGTCTGCGAGCCTTCTATCATGGAAAACTTTCTTGTAAAACTCCCTGGAAAAAGCCTTATTTGAGGAAGTATTGTATTCTGTAAGGGATAGATCATCATCTGCCTGCCTTTTACCAACTATGTTTGGGTCGGCAGACTAACCAGATGCAAGCTGAATACCAGTATTTTATATGAAGCGAATGCCATACAACCTCCACAATCCAACAGCTGAGTAACACGATAGAATAAGAATAGAATAGAATACTCTTTATTATGTACACCATATAAATTACAGACATAAATGTAGAAACTGTACAAAGGGAGACACCGCTTGGTAACACTGGTTGTTAGACTTTCGGGCTTCTGACTGCCCGTAACGACTGTCAAAGATCTGCAAATGACAGCCGCGAACAACGGCTTAACGTGCTTTCCGAGACGTGGAGGGGTCTCTAATATGAAATGGATGGACCCATCCACGGAGCAACCTCAGCAAGCGTTGCTTAACCCTAAAGATCGATACATGCAACAGCTATTATTAATAACCACGAGCCCCTTTATTGAAAGTGACTATATCACTTATTACGCTGATCATCCAACCCACGAAAAAATTGACAAAAAAGCCTTACATAATTGGCCATCCCCATAATTTTATTACTTATTTTTGAGACCGTAACCATATTTCATAAACATGAATTTAATCTACTTAAATACAAATTGGGCAAGAT
The DNA here is from genome assembly GCA_916614155.1 of Mesoligia furuncula. Lineage (NCBI taxonomy): Eukaryota > Metazoa > Arthropoda > Insecta > Lepidoptera > Noctuidae > Mesoligia > Mesoligia furuncula. The sequence continues at coordinate 14,468,600 of OU744815.1, read as the reverse complement.
GGAAGAGGGCTGCATAATTGAGTTTTGAAATTAAATGAACATCCGCATAAAAATAATTTGTTCTGATACCATTAAGGTAGGTATTATAAATTAGCCTCGTCAAGATTACTTGTATCCTTTTCGTTCATTGGGGATTAGAAAGAGTGAAAGAAACGTGGAGTTTTTAAAATTCTAAACACTTATGTATGTAAGAAAATTAATAATACACTGGCGAGTAAGAATAGCTTATAAGGTATACGCCAGTGGAAGCTCTAAAAAAACGGGAAATATTTAATTGATCCTTTTAAAACTTACTGACCTCCTAATGGTGTACCTACGCTTTTTTAATGTTTATGCCACCCATCTACGGACTAACCTCGGCAAGCGCAGCTTAACCTGATTAATCGACCCGTGCGTTTGTTATTAATTAGTTACGAGCCCGTTCCATCCAAGCTCTTCCGAATGTTCCAGACATTTATAATTTAACCCTACGGTTCAAGACCCCTCCCTTACATTATTAGCTTACCCTAAATATTAATACAAACTTACCGACTGAGGTACAAAGCCAACCCCAATTTCAGAATATTATACGTCTGAAGTAATACCTAAACTTGGCTGAAGTATTTCGGGTCCGCTCCAGGCTAACTAGATGAGGCTGTATATCAATTTAATGTAGCCTCAGAAAATATGGCTGAGGAATTTCGTTAAATGGAACGTATTTTGTTTCTTTTAAGAAAAAAAAAATGTTTGTAAATCTGTACATACGTTATGTACCTTGATTTAATTGAGAAAACTTAAATAACTGTTAGGTACTTAAACGGTATATTGAAAGAAAATGCTATTAGCGATAAAAAATAATTACAATAAAAAGTTCAGCCTAAACACGCATATTAACTAACAATAAGTAAGTATTAAACAATAGATTCATTATATTTTTATTTTAATAATTTGTAATTTATTTAGTATTAGAAGTTTTTACATAATTATTAATTAGGTAGGTACATACCTATGTACCTACCTATATATATATAATTATTAATTGCAAAATATTGTAAAACCTTTTCAATAATAGTTAGAATTTAAGAAAGTTACTAATTCAAACAGAAATACTACCGCATTTGAGATCATTTTCAAGTTATGAAACAATAAACTGAATGTCATACTTGTGAGAATTTGGTAGTATTTAACTTTACTTAAATAAATTCGAGACAACTATAATCAACGGGTTTATTAATTAATTATGTTACAATATAGGTATAGGTGCAAGTACAAGAAAATAACAATCAAAGTGAGTGTGATGATAGTGAACTATCCAAAATCCGAAAGCCCAAGAGGCCGCTCCGCTTGTGCTTCGCCGTTATAAAGACTCTGGTGCCCCCTCTCCAGGAACCTCAGCAATATGAAGCTGCCTTCATTGGTGTCAGTTTCTTCGCTGTCGTTCCCAGATATCGCTCCAAGTGCAATGTTGCCAACATACTTAAGAAAGTTCTAACTTCATTGCAATCTAAAACGTATTAGGACATTTTTTGTTACAAATGGTCACTCAAAAATCAACTTTGAATACATTTCACTAAAGTAGGTAACTGATTAAGTGGCGGTGGAATGTAAATTATCTGAGATTGTCAACACTGGTACAGAATAATCAAATAATAAAAAAATATTACAGCTATTTTCCAAGACCTTCCTTTTACCAAAGGACGGCAATTACTTCACATCACACACACTTCCCTATAAAATACCTAAATAACTTTTCAAACGAAATTGTATCAGCAACGATGTCGAAAAGCACCAAGAGATAGTAATAGGGTTACCCGTTTAACCCTCAAAGCGACGGTAAACACATAACCGGGGTAATTAGGTTAACTCATGCGCAGTGCACGGGTTATTATTGGAAAGAAGTTCTTTTACGGAGCTTGTTAGCGCCCCGCGGTTTCACCCGTTAAGTTTCGATCGCGTGGGAATATCGAGATAAAAAGTATAGGAGTAAACTTGGGTATAAGAGCAAACTTGGAGAAATCGTCAAGTAACGAAAAAGCGCAATGTGCGTCCATGTGACTTTTTATTACATAATAATAGAGAAAGTCAGAGAGAGAGAGGTAGTTTTCATGGTTTTCGAAGGTGATGAAGCCGATAGACAGGTCAAAATGAAAATTCAAGATGGCGCCTGCGAAAAATTTCAAATATTACATCATAGGTATCGTTTTCATGGTTTTCGAGGGTGCTGAAACCGATAGTGATCTTAAAACGAAAATCCAAGATGGCGGCTGCAAAATTTTTTAATTTTTTTCTTCATGGGTATCGTTTTCGTGGTTTTCGAGGGTGCTGAAGCCGACAGTGAGGTCAAAATTAAAATCCAAGAAGGCGGCTGCAGCGGGCATACAGCGACCTGCCACACCGGTACAGTACAATAACGCATTCAGGGTGCTTTTGGGGTTGCCGTGGCGGTGTAGCGCGCCAGGAACGTTCACGGAGGCGTGCGTCGACGGGTACGCCGCGATCATGCGAAAGCGAGGCGCTTCCATGTGGGTGCGATTGCGCTCCTCCTCAAATGTCATCCTGAATGTGTTTTCAAATCGGTGGGACTCTCCCCACTTACGAAGGCGAGTAAGAGTCCAGATACACTTGTCCAGATAAACTGGTGTGGCATTGAACGAACAGTTCTATGGTTCATTAGTTGTTTATTATTGTTAATTTAAATTAATACTAACATTAGGCTAAGTTATACTACTACTAACAATATACGGATTTATATCCATACTAATATTATAAATTTGAAAGTAACTCTGTCTGTCTGCCTGTCTGTATGTTACCTTCTCACGCCTAAACCACTGAAAGGATTTCGATCTTTGGCAGAGAGATAGATTGCATCCCGGGGTAGAACGTAGAATAGTTTTTATCCCGATATTCCCACGGGTTCGACAGTTATGCGGGTGAGACCGCGAGGCGCTGCTAGTCACCAATAAGGTCACTTTAAATGTTAATATTATGATTGCTTTATTGGTCAAGTGGCTGTGAGGGCGACTGCTGAAAGTGGAGTACTGGGTTAAATTCCCGACTGGAGTCGTTACACTACTCGGGAAACAGAGAATTTTCCAATGACTAGTTTTTCATTGGAAAATCATTCATCATCATCATTTCAGCCGAAAGACGTCCACGGCTGAACATAGGCCTTCCCCAAGCACCTCCACTTCGACCGGTTCTGTGCTTCTCGCATCCAAAAAATTTGGCAGAGAGATAGATTGCATCCCGAGGAAGGACATACGATAGTTTTTATCGACATACATCGCGGGCGAAGCCACGGGCGGAAACTAGTCTGACATAAAATATTTGGATTGGAATTTATAGTACATCCCTCCCATCCCATCCCATCGGGGAATACAGGCGTGATGTTTTGTAATTTAGTTTATGCTTTAAAGATTAAATGGGTGAGTTGGTTATTGCCGTGGCATTAATTATATATCTTACTTCCTACTAATACACTTGAGAGCAATGAATTAGGGTCACATAAAGATCAAAAGCAGCAATTAGCTTCAATAATGAATGTAAAACATCTGAGGGGCAATTTTCGTAATTTTAAGAACGTTCACAGTCTGATCTCAGTCTCAATCTGTCAAAAATACCTCTAATTTCCCTACATTTTTGACAAGTTTTTGACAGTCATTTATGACTAGATTTTAAAGGTTTTTTCACACCACCTGCTCGAAAATGTCAAATTATATGTCAAGCAACCTTAACCCAAAGTGAGTCATTAGTGGCCGGGGGCACAGCCGGTCAATAATGTTGTACTGGATTTCATTATGACCCGCTGGTCAGTAATGTGATTTGAATTTGGAATCTCACATGCTCAGCTAAATTGGTAGTATAGTACCTACTAACAAACACCCTTTGGTGCCAGCTTTCTGGCACCAAAGTTAAAATACAACTGAGTATTTTGTGATTATTTCAAGTGCCTACCTGTTGCCATTTTTGATATCGAGCAAAAAAGGGCAAAAAAATCGTGTTTGTTGTATGGGAGCCCCCCTTAAATATTTATTTTATTTTGTTTTTAGTATTTGTTGTTATAGCGGCAACAGAAATACATCATGTGTGAAAATTTCAACTGTCTAGCTATCGCGGTTCTTGAGATACAGCCTGGTGACAGACAGACAGACAGACGGACAGACAGCGAAGTCTTAGTAATAGGGTCCCGTTTTTACCCTTTGGGTACGGAACCCTAAAAAACAACCGACTTCCAAAAAAAACACTACGAAGTGAAAAATAACTTTTCACACCACCTGCTCGAAAATGTCAAATTATATGTCAAGCAACCTTAACCTAAAGTGAGTCATTAGTGGCCGGGGGCACAGCCGGTCAATAATGTTGTACTGGATTTCATTATGACCCGCTGGTCAATAATGTGATTTGAATTTGGAATATCACATGCTCAGCTAAATTGGCAGTATAAGTACCAACAAACACCCTTTGGTGCCAGAAAGAGGAAAGCTATTCTCGAAACCCTTACTACGCGTGGATGATATTCTCGATTTCCTACAAAATCATAACGACTGCTTCTTCGTATCGTTGCCATGTTTTCGAAGACATAATATTGTAAGAATAATTAGATAACTACGAACCATTTTTTAAAAGGAATGGAATAACATTAAAACTGGCATTAATAATAACAAAAACCGTATCGCGCCGTAATACCGTAATAGTAATTGGCTGTAACATTAGTTAATTTATTTTAAGTAAACTGCGCTAAGATTGCTGTGGATTTTGTGAATAAATAAATAAATAATAAAACCTATCTATACTACAGTCGATTTATCACATTTTATCAAAAATACTCTATTTTCACGAGCGTCTCCAATGACGTTCTAAATTCAAAATGCATACAGCCAATCATCCAAAACCGTTCTACCAGCCCTGTATATAGCTTAGTTTACACAAACGCCACTTCCATGAGAGTGATATCAATAGACACACACGACAAAACCGTAGAAAAGCCTTTTTTTTTTTGAAAATCGAATTGATCGTGTCTTGGCTACTTATTGGTAGACGCAATAAAGGCGCGAATTTTCGTACTATAGCTATTATTTTCTCACAGTAGGTGTAAAAAGTAGAGTATCCTCCTCTGGGCTAAAGATGTCTTTGCCTTGGGCTAGCTTGAATCTCTCGCTGCATTCAGGATTCTTGTATTAACTCCCTCGCTTCGCTCGTGAGTTAAACTCTTAGCTCCCTCGCTGCGCTCGGGAGTTAAATCCCGAATCCTTCATTGCGCTCGAGATTCAATATGACGCCCGTGACATAAGACACAACTTTAGCCCCTCGGTGCATAATCTACTATTAATTTCGAAAGTCGGTGTCCTTGGTTCCGCATTTTCGTTTATTGACACCGAATTCCGAAATTAAAGTTGTTTTTCACTTTGTAGTGCTTTTTGTTGGAAGTCGGTTGTTTATTTTGTAAAAAAGTTTTTTTTATTTTGTCAACTTTACAATAAGAAGTATTATTACTTTCATTTATGATTTGATTGTCTATTAAACACAATTTATTTCTTCTTAGTTCCCGAGATTTTTAGGTATTTATATGACCCTAATTCATTGCTCTCGAGTATATATTAAAAACTGGCCAAGTGCGAGTCGGACTCGCACACGAAGGGTTCCGTACCACAAGGCAAAAACGCCGAAAAAAACATGTTTGTTGTATGGGAGCCCCCCTTAAATATTTATTTTATTTTAATTTTATTATTTATTATTAAAGTTAAAATACAACTGAGTATTTTGTGAATATTTCAAGTGCCTACCTGTTGCCATTTTTGATATCGAGCAAAAAAGGGCAAAAAAATCGCGTTTGTTGTTTGGGAGCCCCCCTTAAATATTTATTTTATTTTGTTTTTAGTATTTGTTGTTATAGCGGCAACAGAAATACATCATGTGTGAAAATTTCAACTGTCTAGCTATCGCGGTTCTTGAGATACAGCCTGGTGACGGACAGACAGACAGACAGACAGACGGACAGACGGACAGACGGACAGACAGCGAAGTCTTAGTAATAGGGTCCCGTTTTTACCCTTTGGGTACGGAACCCTAATAAACGAGAAAGTTAGTGAGAATGGATGGAAGGATGGATGTTTGTTACTCTTTCACGCAATAACTACTAAACGGATTTTGATGAAACTTTACAGTAATATAGCTAATACATCAGAATAACACATTGGATACTTTTCATACCAATATCCTCGCGGGATCGACACTTGTGCGGTTGAAACCGCGGAACAGTGCTAGTATTTTATATATATTGTAAAATTTGTTGGTCGAATTTGCAGCGAAAGTAGCTTCAAATTTTTCTCACGAAGCGATGTGAAAATTTTCTTAAGTAACTTTTTAGACCTTTGTATCCTGGTTATGCGTATGAAGTTTCATTAAAATCGGTTCATTCATTTCGAAAAACAAGGGCTTGAAAGTTTGTATCAAAAAAAGAAAATGCGGAACTAATGACACCGGCTTCGTAAACCACAGGAAATACAATACTTTTTTACAGTACAGTATTATTGTATTTCTTTTGGGTGTAGCTCGACTTAAATTAATTAACTCTCGTTTTCATCATAATATTTCGCGAATGGTTATTTTCGTAACACTAACGACTTGTTTTTCAGGAAAAGAGTTACAATGTGGCCATGAAAATAATGAACTTTTATGTAACTTGTGGAATGAATATTGTATAACAAAAACCGGCCAAGTGGGTGTCGGGCCCCGCATAGAGTAGGATTCCGTAGTAGCCCGTTATCACAATGTAGTACGATTCTGTTGTTCTTTATTGTGAATATATATAAATTAAAATAAAAAAATAAAATTTTCATATTTTGTTTTCAATGCAAGTCTTTGCCCGTTATAAACAAGTAACTACTTCATCTTAGTCACTTTAAAGGATTAAGCTAAGGATTTTGTATTTGGTACAAAATTATCCAACACCCAAATTCAACGACTTTTACCGCTAAACTAATAAAGTTATCTTAACCGCTATAGTTTTCCTTTAAAGTTCATGAAACGCACTATCATTGTGAATTTTTCCAGATTTTTCAAGCCAGCAGTTTAGGTTTTAGACGGGGGGGACGCCCTACTAGAACAAAAATTTGCACTTTAAAGTTTAATATTTCGTAAATGGAACATTAAATAGAAAAAATATTTTAGCAACCCCCAAGTCATTTTAGAAGACCTATTCAACGATACCACACACGATGGGGTAGATGACGAAAAAAATATTCATCCCCACTTCACATGTGGTTCTTTGTAAGAACTACGGAACCCTAAAAATAGTGTTGTACGAAGTGATAAATTGGTTACCGCGAAAAAACGTCGTTTCATTGTTTTAAGTTAAAATGATTATTATTATATTTAGTAATTTGTGAAAAATGTTGTGGGTAGTATATGTATTTGTTAAGGTTAATTTTAAGACAACACTGTTTATGCTTAATATACTACTGTTTGTTTTCCCAAATGTAATAAATAAATAATTCTCTGTAAAAATATACGATTATAAAAAATATTATGTAAGTACCTACTGTTACGCTTAGTACCTGGAAACGTGTTAATAAGAATTATACTTATCTGTAATGGGCCTGTAAATTCTAAGACAATAGTGCAGTGCAGAAAAACAGACACAAGTCTTACGGCCAGTTTCTTCATCAAAGTAACAGCCAAAGTAACGTCACAAAAGTCAAGAAGACGATCTAGGAGGGGATCGAGGTGGGGGGGGGGGGGGAGGTTCAGGGGATCAGAACGGAATAATTCGGTTAAATTTGTTTCTTCACTATTTTAGCTGTTACTTAAATGAAGAAACTCATTTGCCGTAGTATCAATACCTACAGGTCAAGTAAAAGTCAATACTTTGACTGATTACTTTAAAATAGAATAGAATACTCTTTCTACTTTTCAACTTTTTTTTTACTTTTTCTTTCTCTTTCTTTTTTTTTCTTCATTTGTAGGGTTCCGTACCCAAAGGGTAAAAACTGGACCCTATTATTAGGACTTCGCTGTCTGTCCGTCCGTCCGTCTGTCTGTCACCAGGCTGTATCTCAAGAACCGCGATAGCTAGACAGTTGGAAATGTGAAAATTTCCAACTGTCTAGCTATCGCTATATATCTTGAGATGACAGACGGACTTCGTGTGCGAGTCCGACTCGCACTTGGCCAGTTTTTTTTTCTTTTCTTCCTTTTATTTTCTTTTTTCTCTTTTATTTTATCTTTAGCTGTTGATGAAGAAACGGGCCGTTAATGGTAGTATAAGTAACAGTAAAAATTACTAAGAAATGACAAAATATGCTATTAATAAGGTACATGCTTAGAGACCATAAAATTATGCTTAGCAACAGGATTATAAACTTTTCTACGTACCAGAAAATAAGGGTTCTCCCACAAAGGCACGACTTGCCGAACAACCTGTGGCGCCGCTTTGTCAACGTAAAAATTCTAAGTAATGCTCCATTTAAGCTTTTCTTTTATAAGAAAGTCAAAGGTCACACAATAACGGATGCGTTTTTTGACATAATGTGAAAATGAATGGTGAAAATGACAGATTTTTTTTTTACGTGATGCCCGATATAATATGACGGAACCGCTCGTCTAGGCAACTCTAGCTTAACACGATGAAACTTTGTTGCTTGTGGTATAAAGTAAAAACACAGAACTCGACACACACACAGTGACACACACACAACACACACAGTTTAGTGGGTGCAATTTTCATTGTTACTTCAACTTCATCATCTGCCTGGCCTTTTCCCAACCTATTGGGGCGGCTTCCAGTCAAACCGGATGCAGCTGAATTTCAGTATTTTACATGGAGCGACTTCCTACCTGACCACACAACCCAGTTACTGGATAAATTGATACCCCTTGATAAGACTGGTTGTCAGACTGTCGGGCTTCTGACGACCCGTAACGACTGTCAAAGATTCACAAATGACAGCCGGGACCAACGGCTTAACGTGCTTTCCGAGGCACGGAGGGGTCCTGGTCTGTTAAGATGGTCAACCATCCACGGATCAACCGCGGTAAGTGTAGCTTAACCTGATCGATCGATCCGAGCTGCTGTTATTACTTGGGCAATTATTATTACTGGTGTGTTACCATGAGGCCTAAGAATCGCAACGCGATAAGTGTTATTCAAGTAAAGTTTCTGGCCAAGCTTAGTAAACTAACTGCGCCCAGCGGTTTCACCCGCATAAGTTTCGATCCCATGGGAATATCGGGATGAAAAAGTACCCTATATGTTAATCCAGGGTGTCAGCTACCTGCATACCAAATTTCATCAAAATTGGTCCAGCCGTTTGAGCGTGAAGAAGTAACAAACGTATAAACACACACTCACAAACTTTCGCCTTTATAATATTAGTGTGATGTACTAGCGATAATGAGCGACAATAGCCGAACGGTTTGGGCGCGGACTGGCGAGTGACTGGAGAGATGGAAGCCTCTCCTTTGCTCTCGAGGCGTAAACTTCTCTAGCCCAAGTACCTATATTTAGCATAGTTAGTTAAAGTTCTCACCTTCTTAAAGGAGTTCAAGCTCTTAAAAGAGGGGCCCGTGGCTAAATAATAACAGCCGCACAGGTCGATCGATCAGGTTAAGCTACGCTTGCCGCGGTTGGTCTGTGGATGGGTGACCATCTTTACATACCGAGACCCCTCCGTGCCTCGGAAAGCACGTTAAGCCGTTGGTCCCGGCTGTCATTCGTGGATCTTTGACAGTCGTTACGGGTAGTCAGAAGCCCGAAAGTCTGACAACCAGTCTTACCAAGAGGTATCATATTACCCAGTAGCTGGGTTGTGGAGGTCAGATAGGCAGTCGCTCCATGTAAAATACTGGTATTCAGCTGCATCCGGTTAGACTGGAAGCCGACCCCAACATAATTGGGAAAAGGCTAGGCAGATGATGAGTTAAAGTTCTCACGTTTTTCTTCTTTATACGTTTTCTCTTCTTCGTACTTTTTTCTACACGAGCGGTCAGTGTGTGTGTAGTGTGTAAGGCATACTAAAAGATCGCTAGACGCCCTGGGTATTCACTATATTAACTGCTTTTTTTTTTGCGGACGGGAAATCCTCAAATGACCCCTCCTGCTCTGGATGGAGCGGAAGGGAGTGTCAGACTCTTGATAATGATAAATGATTTATTTTCTGTAAGTAGGTTTTTACAAACACTTTTACACGTCATCATATTTTTTAAACTAGATGTGGTCGGCGTTTCCTATCTGACTACTCTGAGAAGAAAGGCCGAAACAAACTCAGAGGTCACAGTCTCTTTTAAAGTCCAGACAAAATCTTGGTCAGATCTTGTGAAGACCTACTCTTACTGACTAAAACCCACCCGTGTTCCTTCCTTAGCTCTTTATGTTTCGGGCCAGCGATAACCGTTTCGGACAATCCCGCTGACCCGGAGACTGCCGCGCTATTATTGTAGTGCGTCCGGTATGTTCGCATTTGCGAATACCGATGATTTTTACGACATAATGCGCAAAAAAAAGAAATTCCATCTTCTCAAGAGCGCGGTCTAGTTCTAACGGCATCCTAAAGTATGTTGATAGAGAAGTACGACGCACCCTGGTCACCATCGCACGCTGTGGAGGTGCTGGTCAGGAGACCCCTCAGCTAACCTTACAATTTTCTTTTTGTTTTTGTTTCTGTGTTTGTTTATACTAACAATAATTTTGAAGAACACTGTTACTAACCATTGGGCCTAGTTGCCATAATTAAACAAAAATTCAATAAAATAAAAAAATAAAAATTGTTTATATATTAATATGTCCTTTATTGTACACCACGAAAATACATAACATGAAAAAGATACATCAAACACTACAAAATATACATTGGGCGGCCTTATCGCTTTCTGCGATATCTGTCAGGCAACCTTGGAATGGACAGTGATTTTTCTGGACATAAAATGGAGCTGTCGTTGGTGCAAATATTATGTATACAATACACTAACAAAAGATACACAGATATATACATATCCAAAATTATAGATACATAAATACATAGGTACAACTAAATTACACACATCAAAAGTGTCTAGGGATCAAGCATTTTTATGCGGATTTCTTGAGATTGAGATGTGGCTTTGTAATAAATTTATGATTTTATAAATTTATATGGATCCTTTTTGGTGCATTTCATAATTTGAATCAGGAACTGTGAATCAAATTCGAGTAAAAGATGAAAATCAGCTGTCAATATTTTCCCTATAAAAACATACAACGCATTGAAGACATTATTAGTGCTACTGTTTCCCTACTACTGATTAAAACCAACGTTATTATGGAGCGGCGACGTCATTTAAGCAGGGAAGAAATGCTCAGAGCCGTGGGAATGATAGAAGCTGGTTCCCGGCAACGTACTGTGGCTTTAGCTCTGAATACAAGTCAGAGTGTTATCAGTCGACTTTGGACACGTTACCGAAGCACTGGTACCGTGGCTGAGCGCCATGGAGGACGGTATCGCTGCACCACACGGAGACAAGACCGATACATTCAAATCTTAACTCGAAGAGCTCCAACAATAACCGCCATGATGTTAGCCGTGAGGCTTCATCACTCTTCAGGGAACTTAATTAGCGACCAAACAGTTAGAAACCGCTTGCATGAAGTGAACCTTCATTCCCGAAGACCGCTACGGGTACCACCTATAGCAATGCACAATCGTAGGATTCGATATCAATGGGCTCTTGAACACAGAAATTGGGCAGAAGAACAATGGCGTTTCGTGTGCTTTTCTGTTGAGTCTTGTTTTGGTATGAGACCGGATACAAGACGTATACGACACTGGAGAACCCCTGGACGCCAACAGCGATTAAAATCCTGCCAGGAAGTCCATCCTTATAGTGGTGGAACCATCATGGTATGGGCGGGTATTTGGATCGGCGGAAGAACTGAGTTGATTTGGATCAGAGGCAACCTCAACGCTCAAATTTATGCTGAGACGATTGTATCAGACGTCATCGTTCCTCTACAAGTGCAAATCGGTCCCTTATTTCAGTTAATGCATGATAATGCACGACCGCACACCGCAAGAGTTGTAAGACAGACTCTCGCCGCAGCTAACATCAATGTCCTGCCCTGGCCTGCTCAGTCGCCAGACTTGAACCCGATTGAGCATGCATGGGATATGCTACAGAGAAGAGCTCTGCCGAATATGGAGGGTATCCAGTCGCAAGAAGACCTTTTTTTGTTGTTGCAACGAACATGGGCGGCCATTCCACAGCGTGATTTGGATGAACTCATTTTGAGTATGCCAAACCGATGTTCTTGTGTTGTTAGTGTTCGCGGTAGAAACACGGATTATTAATTGTTTAAGTTACCCAATAAAATTTTAAAGAAAACTGTTATTTCAGTCTTTTTTTCGAACTTTTGTGTTAGTGGTTCAAATGTCAAAAATCCCTTTATTAGGAAAATGGCAAATTTCTTTATTAATGCAAAGGTGACTTGGTTTATCGTTACTGTGACAAACGAAAACACTTTATTTGATGAATCCTTAAAGAAAATTTTAATTAATATCAATCAGGAGAAAAGTTATTGCAAAAATATATGTTGATCCCTAGACACTTTTGATGTGTGTATATAAGCAACGAAAATAAAAGAAGACAATAGATGATTGCAGTTAGGACAACAAGATCACAACGACAAGTAGTGTTCCTTCACGAGGAATACTGTTTAATGAATCGGTAAAAAGTATTTTGTAAATATTTCAAGTGCCTACCTGTTGCTATTTTTGATATCGAGCAAAAAAGGGCAAAAAAATCGCGTTTGTTGTATGGGAGCCCCCCTTAAATATTTATTTTATTTTGTTTTTAGTATTTGTTGTTATAGCGGCAACAGAAATACATCATCTGTGAAAATTTCAAATGTCTAGATATCGCGGTTCTTGAGATACAGCCTGGTGACAGACAGACAGACAGACGGACAGACAGCGAAGTCTTAGTAATAGGGTCCCGTTTTTACCCTTTGGGTACGGAACCCTAAAAACTGGCGATTGAAGGAGTGTTTCGTAAATGCGTAACACTCCTTCTTGCTCCTGTGTCTGCGCGCACACGTGTGCATTATATAACATCTCCCGCGCCGAAGGCTAGTCTCCGTTAAGATTGGCCTCCGTGGCCGAAATGTGGTCTGGAGGACTTTTATTTTACTACACGCCAAAATAATAAAGTACGTTGAAGAGTCATATCTAAAGCTCGCCTTAGAAAAACCCTTTTCCAAAATAGAATACTTATTTGTAAGCTCAAGTATACAAAGCAAAATGGCGGACAACTTGTAATCTTGGGCATTCTGCTTTATTAAATAAAATATCAGATACATTTATTCTAAGCCAAAAAAGGGAAATTTTCTGAAACAAAAGAAGGTCGGGGGTCAGGAGTTATTTTGTTAGTTACGTTTCTTTTGAATAAAAACCGTTTTATGTGAAGTAGCGTTCTGAACAATAGTGGTGAACAGTGGAATTAGGCTATAAAGGCTAAATCTACGTTTCCTAGAAGAGCGGTGGCCACATAACGGCCGCAGTGACAGCTGTCATGAAAACTATGGCAGCAGGGTTTGAATTATGCAGTCAAAAATAGCTCTCTAGGGACATTACTTTTTATCCATTTTTTTAAATTTACTTTTGTGTGGGAAATCGTCAAATGGCTCCTCCTGCTCTGGGTGGAGCGGAAGGGAGTGTCAGACTCTTACTGACTAAACCCACCCGTGTTCCTTCCTTAGCCCTTTATGTTCCGGGCCAGCGGTAACCCTTTCGGACAATCCCGCTGATTTATCAATACTTTGTGTAACCTTATAATATGGGTTCCTAACTACAGTTTTGAGCCGTTTGTGTTCAAAACGCTCTGTTCATGAGGTCCGAGTGCTTGTTTACTTTTAAGGAAATTTCTTGCCGACTGTTCGACACTTTAAGGTCGTACTTTGCCCAAAGAATTAGCATTGCCATTCAACCTGGCAATGCTGCCAGTCATCTGGGCACGCTTCCGGATGACAGCGATGCGGACGAGTACTGCGACGTAAGAGCGGTTCTGCACTGCATCCGATCCGAATCCCAGAAATGCCGGTCCAAAGTGACCATAGTCCTATTTGTATGAGGGGTTGCGCATTAGATCCGAACTCTATACGTCCGAATTTAGAACATTCCCAATTCGGATTGTAGTCGGATCTTTAATTAGGATTTGGATCGGATGTAGTGCAGAACTGCTCTTAGTGTTCTTTTGTTTTTGTACCTATTTGTCTAGTTTAGTTAGTCAGTCATTTAATTACAGTCAGCAACAAAAGTCGATTACCACTTCAGTTTTTATAAATATCAGTTATTGTGAAAAATATTTGTTAAAATTGAACTGTACTTCTGCTGCAATTTTAACGAATATTTTGCTTAATAACGGAGATTAAAAAAACTGAAGTGCTAATCAACTTTTGTTGTTAACCGTACCTAGTGTAAATAGTAAGTTGCTAAAACAAAAAGTCAATAAGGTCATCTCATCAACATAGGACAAAAGTTTCTTCTATAACTTTTGAACGTTCAACACTTTAAAAACATGTATCGAGTCCTCTTCGTTTAATACTAACAGCGATAATTGCGTAAAACACTAACAGTAGCAATAGCTTTAATTTTGACAGTTCATCAACATTCATTGCTGTGTTTGTGTTGTTGAGCAGACAAATTCTTCGAAAATATGAAGCAATGGAATAGTAAACAACATTCAGACTGACATAACAACAACACCAATCTAAAAGATCATCCACAAAAACTACACTTTTCAATAAAAATTGATCTCCGAAACGGTTTGACCCGAATCCACTTCAAGATTTCGACTCCAGGCTGGAATCGTTACGTGACAATCCTCTTAGTGATCTACTGAATATCAAAGTACCCGCAACGTAAACATTTTCGGAGTACCGAAAATAAAGTACAAAAGTTGGCAAAAAACATTCATGAATCATTTCTGAAGACGTAAAAAGTTATTTGATGGCTTTATAATTGGCAGAAAGAAAACCGGGCAAGAGCGAGTCGGACTCGCGCACCGAGGGTTCCGTAACATCCGGGGGGGGGTCTGTATTTATGCTTTTGCGGTTGCACAACGACACGCTTTGCTTTGCCTGCTTGGTAGTATAGATGCAGGCCTACCTTGCCGCCTCCTTCAGAGGCGGTAGGGTGGCGGGGTCTTGAGGGAGAGCGCCACGGTCGTGTAGATCCTCAAGGCAAGTCTGGCGGATGCACCTTCCCGAGGTTGCCACCCCGTTCTTGGTCTGATTCCTTATGAAACAGACGTAACAAAAACCACCAGGCGCCAGCACATCCTTAGCCCTATTCCCTTTACCCCATTATTTCCCGTCTTTCATCTTCCTGCCCCAACTTTCACAATCCTTCCACACCCCATCCCACCCACATCCTTATTCCTTCCACCCCCAATGTACCCAACTCCACTCCTAACCGCGACCCCCTGTGACTGGGTGGTGGCGGGCTCGCCCATCATTAAAATCTGCTGGTGGAGAGTAGGAGTAAACAGTCACCTGCGCTAGGACCTGCGCAGTTGAGCGCCGTAAGCGGGGATGAAGGAGTCCTGGGGGGTTGAGCTGAAAGGCAACACGCCCCCTTTGGTCTGGATTTCAAGCGAAACGGTGGCCCTGCCCAATAGCCAGGGGTAGGGAAATGGTCATTGTGTCCCGTCAGAGGGCCACAGGCGAGGTGCGTGAGGTCCGCTGAGGTCGTTCTTGGACGGCCGAAGCGGTAGGTAAAGGTCATGCTGACGGTGTAAGTGAGGGTTAATCAGTTCGTGAGGGGTTTGGCCCTTTGAACCTTCCACGCCAACCCGATCGAGCACCCGATGTCGCACTGTAAACCAGCCTTGCGCACCTATATCTCTCTGGTAGTCCTAACGTTCGAGCTTTTTTGTAGTGAGACGTTCCCAGGTGCGGGCTCCATGGAGGGTGGGAAGCCAGAGAGACGAATTTTAAAACATATTTAACATGGAAAATTTAAGGCCAGTTATTTTAACCAACACCGGAGTGGAGGCGAAAGCCAATGAGACTCCCAAGGGTGGTGCTTGCACTTCCCTCGCCCCTGGTGGCCTTGCAGCTAACGCTGCAGGTACCAGCGCGGGTGCTGGTCCGGCTGTGGCGAGAACCGCAGCTAAGACCATACACAAAAAGTCCCAAAATAAACAAAGGACGTCGGCGCTGACTGGGACCAGTACCGACCCTTCTAAAACTCAGGCGAAGGCCAAGGCGACGACTAATACCACTGCCGGTCTGACCCTCACCACACAGATCCCGGAGTTGGGTAACACCAGCGCCGGGCATCCTGTCAAACACCCTCCTCCTCAATCCTCCTCTTATCAGGCGGCCGTCACCGGTCAAACGGAGGCGGTCGTATGCACTGATGATACGTTCGCACATGCCTGGCAAGTGCAGAAACGCAAGGGCAAGGGTAAAGGCACTCAACAAGCCCGAGGCCCCCGCACTGACCCTTCAGGTCCACCAGCTTCCTCAACACAGAGCAAGCAGAGGGAGAGAATGACGAGGAAGGAGCGACGTCAAGAACGCAGGCTGCTAGGTAAAGGCAGCCAACACAAACAGGCCACTGCCGCTAGGTCGGCCAAACCGACTAGCGGCCAGCTGAACTTCGCCGCCGGAAAGCAGTCGCTGGCGGAGGCCGGTACTAGCCGACCTTCACCCAGCCAGCCGCCAACTAGCGTCCCGGAGAAACAGGCTGAAGGTAACTCCAGGCGACCCGATTGGAAGGATCAGGCCGCGGCCAAGCGAGCTCTCAACGAGACTTTAACACCTCGGGGAGAGCATAAGCGGCCGCGTCTTGATCAATCCAAACGGGTCCCTCAAAAAAGCTACGCCCAAGCTGCAAGCGCAACCCTAGACGTCGCGATCACCTGCGAACGCACGGGGATCCTCAGCAGGGAAGTATCAGACCATACTCGCCGCCATCCAGAGGCAGATCATCCTCGAGGCCTGCTCCCCCAAACAAGACACTCCGGGGCCGACATTCAATGCTAAGCCGCTGTTCGCCGGAGGTGTTCTGAAACTGTGGTGCGGAAGCGACCACACCTTAGCCTGGCTACGGAAAACAGTCTCCGATCTTTCTCTTCCTTCTAGCATTTCTCTCGTAGTGAAGAGTCAGTCGGAAATACAGAAACGAGCACGATGCGGCATCGTGATCCCAGACGAGCAGGGGGTATATGGAGAGTCGACCAACATTGGGCGCGCTCTCACCTACCAGAACCCCTGGGTCGACATCAAGAGGTGGGTGCTTCTTTTTGCCGACAAACGAGCAGACCAATGGTTCGTGGTGGTTGGCGTCCCTGTGGACCAAATCCCGACCCTGATGCAGGCCGGACGCCGTCTCTCAATTGGATTGGGGGCGGTGTACGTTAAGTTCCAGGGTCGGAACGGCAGGTTCACCGATGTTCCACAGGGATGGGATCCTGCTACGTGCACCGTCGTCGAGGAGCCAAACCAGCCACCAGCACTGGCGGGGGAGTCATCTCCCAAATTAGACAACCCGGAGGCATCCGCGACTGAACCTGCTCCGGCAGGGTCAGTCACCCCTGCTGCCGCTACCGTGGGCGCTGTCCCTTCATCGGACGAGGAGCTGGACGACATGATCCTGTCCCCGGCTTCGAGCCGGGTGGGGGACGGCTTCGACGAGGGTGACCTGTTTGCCGGGCTCAAACTGGAGGGGGACGAGGAGGGGCTGGCCAGCGATGGCGTCCCTTTCGTCGGCCTGTAGAATCCTCCAGGCAAACCTCCACCACAGCCAGACCGCGACGGCTCGTCTTCGCAAGTGGCTGGAGGTACAAGACACGGCCATAGCCTTGATCCAGGAGCCGTGGATAAGGGCGGGCCGCATACAAGGACTCTCCAATCTTGGCGGTAAGCTCCTGGTCACCACAGATCACGACCATCCCAGATCGTGCATCTATATCACAGGTAACCTCAAAACACAGGTCTTAACTGACTTCTGTTGCAGAGATGTCTCTGCAGCTAAGCTGACTATACAGCGTGACGACGCCATGGAGATGGTGATCGTCCTCGCCTCAGTCTACATGCCCGAGGTGGAGGCGCCGCCCCCGCACGACCTCGCCCGCCTGGTCAGCCACTGCGAGAGGTGCGGGCTTGAGGTCATCGTCGGGGCTGATGCCAACGCTCACCATCAACTGTGGGGTATGGACACGCAAAACGATAGGGGTAAGGCCTTGGTTGATTACTTATTCTCGACTAACCTATCCCTACTAAACACGGGTTCCGAACCAACGTTCGTAACCAGGCGAAGCCGCACTATCATAGATCTCACTCTGGCAACAGAGGGAGCGGCGGAAGCTATCACTGGGTGGCATGTCTCCAAGGAGGCCTCCTGCTCTGATCATAGGTGGATCCGCTTCGATATCCAGGTCTGTGTTCAACCCACGCAACCTCGCCGTAATCCGCGCAATACGGATCGGGCCACCTACACACGCAGCCTTGAATCAAAGCTAGCGACATCAAACGATCCGATAACATTTGAGGATATAACACAGATTGAAGAACAAGTAAGGTACCTTACTAAATCAATGATAGACAGCTACCAAACTGCCTGCCCAGAGACCACCCCGCGCAGCACACCGGGCAAACAACCCTGGTGGGGCGCTGAGCTGGAACGCAAGCGCGGTAAGGTAAGGAAAGCTCTGAATAGAGCCATGAATACTTGTGCGGATGAGGACTGGGACAACTATTATGCGGCCAAATCCAGCTACAAAAAATGCATCAGGTTCAGGAGCACCACGGGTTGGCGCAAGTTCTGTGGTAACATTGAATCTTGTCAGCAGGCTAACAGGGTAAGGAAAGTTCTAGCGCAACAGCACACACCTGGGCCTGCCACCCTCCGCAAACCTGACAACACACTAACATCCTCGCCAGAAGAAACGAGACGCGTCCTTATTGAAACTCACTTCCCGGGATGCACTTTCGCACAGGTAATTGACTGGCAGGATACAATACAGACACCATCAGACAGCGAATGGGCCTACACTAGCAGGATGATCACGCTGGAGAAACTCCAATGGGCCATCCGGAGCTTCCATCCTTTTAAGGCAGCTGGACCTGACGGAGTGTTCCCCGCCTTACTGCAGTGGGGTGGCACCTCTGTCGCCTTAAAACTGCTGCCTTTACTGAGAGCGTGCCTGGCCTTTAGATACGTTCCCAAAGGATGGAGAGAAGTGAAGGTAATATTCATCCCTAAGCCAGGTAAGGGTGACTACACAAACGCCAAATCCCACCGACCAATCAGCCTGACCTCCTTTCTACTGAAGACCCTGGAAAGGCTGTGCGATAGGGAACTGAGGGATGGTGCTCTGAAGACCATACCGTTACACGGTAACCAACACGCATACAGCTCAGGTAAGTCGACTGAATCCGCCCTACATCTGGTAGTCAACCAGATAGAGGAAGCGATTCATCAGAAAGGCACTTGTCTGGGCACTTTCATAGACATCGAAGGAGCCTTCGACAAAACCAACTTCTCCAGTATCAACAGCGCCCTCTCCAGACATGGAGTAGAACAGGTACTAACGGACTGGATCACAAACATGTTAAGTAAACGAGTGGTTCGCCTTGAAGGTGAGCAGCAGCTGGCCATGATAGCTAGAGGTTGCCCCCAGGGTGGGGTCGTGTCCCCTCTTCTATGGAATCTGGTAATTAATGACCTCATCACCAAACTCAACGCCAACCGCTTCTACACAGTAGGTTATGCCGACGACCTCGCAATTTTGGTTTCGGGGAAGGTAACGGGCACGATATGCAACCTCACTCAGCAAGCGCTACGTATCGTGGAGAGATGGTGCAGGGACTTTGAACTTTCAGTGAACCCCGCTAAAACTGAACTGGTTATGTTTACCCATAAACGAGCGTTAGGGCCTTTTCGCCTACCTAAACTGTTCGATACTGAACTCGAGCTGGCCAACGAAGTCAAGTACCTTGGTGTAACACTAGACAGTAAGTTAAACTGGAGCAGTCATCTAGACAACAAACTGAACAGGGCTTGCATAACCTTTTGGCAGTGCCGGAGAATGATAGGTAAGAAGTGGGGCCTATCCCCTAAAATTACACTCTGGCTGTACACTGCAGTGATCCGCCCCATGATAAGCTACGGAGCTGTGGTTTGGTGGCCTCGCACCAAGCTAGTGACAGCCTCCAACAAACTGTAACGCATGCAAAGACTAGCCTGCATGGCGACTACGGGCTGTATGAGGACTACTCCGACTGCAGCGGTAGAAGCCATCCTGGGAATCCCGCCGCTCCACCTGTTCATACAGCAGGAAGCGACGATGGCGGCAGTACGTCTTAACACACTAAATCTCTGGGGTAAGAGTAATACACCACACACCACGCTGCTTGAGGGACTCCATAAGGATTTCCCCATTACGAAAGCCATAAACGACCGGGTTCCTAAACAATTTATGTTTCATAAAAAATACAAGATCCAGCTTCACGAGGATCGCCGATGCGAGGGGTTGTGCCCCACAGAGCTGCGTATCTTCACGGACGGATCCAAAACAGGTAGTGGCACAGGAGCTGGAGTCTTCTCGGAGGAATTCAACATACATATAGCCACACCATTGGGGGTCCACAACACAGTGTTCCAGGCCGAATGCTTGGGCATCTCTCTAGCCGCTTCAGCCATTATGGCCAGGGAAGTTAAGGAACACTCAATCCGCATACTCTCAGACAGCATGGCTGTTCTGCAAGCGCTGAACAGTTACACAGCTGACTCTGGGCTAATATACGAGTGTCACCAGCGCCTCAACCAGGTGGGTAACCTCAATAATATAACCATTCAATGGATCAAAGGACACAGCGGTTCGCTAGGCAACGATGCAGCCGACGAACTTGCCAGAAGAGGGTCGAGTATGGCACCCGTGGGACCCGAGCCCATCGTGCCACTCCCCTTCGGGTACATACGCACTCTGGTAAGGAAACGCACAAGAGAGCAACACAATAAACTATGGACGGACCAAGGTGAATGCAGGCAGGCGAGGGAAGCACTTCCCACATTGGATGGCCGCCTCACGAAACAGGTTCTCCGTCTAACAAAACAAAAGCTGCGTATAGTTACCGCAGCTTTAACTGGCCACGGGTCATTCAATAAACACCTCTTTGTCATAGGAGTAACGGACAGTCCGTTGTGCAGGGCCTGCATGGAGGACGACGAGACAGCGGCACATGTGCTTCTAAACTGCCCGGTGATCGCCACGCACAGGGCAAAGTACTTCGGTAACCCAGGTACCCTACGTGAGACGGTCAGTAACATCAAGGCGTTGCTGGCCTTCTTTGAGGAGCTGGAGTGGATCGAATAGTCGATTTTCCCACCCATACGCAAAATACGCGCATTGACGTGGAGTTGCGGACACCAGCCCGTAGTACCTATTACCTATTAACATCCGGGTTTATGCATAAGGTTTATGTTTCTGAAATTAAATGTTTATTTTTATTTTTGAGTTGATTGAATGAATGGTAAATTGCGGTTTACGATTTATGACGTATTAAAAAAAAACTACTTACTAGATCTCGTTCAAACCAATTTTCGGTGGTAGTTTACATGGTAATGTACATCATATATTTTTTTTAGTTTTATCATTCTCTTATTTTAGAAATTACAGGGGGGGGGGGACACACATTTTACCACTTTGGAAGTGTCTCTCGCGCAAACTATTCAGTTTAGAAAAAAATGATATTAGAAACCTCAATATCATTTTTGAAGACCTACCCATAGATACCCCACACGTATGGGTTTGATGAAAAAAAAATTTTGAGTTTCGGTTCTAAGTATGGGGAACCCTAAAATTTATTGTTTTTTTTTTCTATTTTTGTGTGCAAATCTTAATGCGGTTCACAGAATACATCTACTTACCAAGTTTCAACAGTATAGTTCTTATAGTTTCAGAGAAAAGTGGCTGTGACATACGGACGGACAGACAGACAGACAGACGGACAGACAGACAGACAGACAGACAGACATGACGAATCTATAAGGGTTCCGTTTTTGCCATTTGGCTACGGAACCCTAAAAATGGTATCTTAACTTTTTTGTCTGTTGAACTGAGGGAATATATTGAAAAAAGTAAAAATGAATGCTGGTAGTTACTATAGCAATAGTGGCCCAGTGGCATCGACCCCGACAGACGAGACGTAAATCGTGGGTTCCAATCCCACCAGGCACTTTACATTGTGTAATTTATTTCATCACCACTGCTCTCAAAACGGTGAGGAAACTGGCATGTCCTAGAACCAAGAATTTGAAGACATGTGACATTCACCAACACGCACTGGGACCGCGTGGTGGATTATGGCCCACTCCCTCTCACAGAGAAGAGGTCTGTGTCCCCAGCAGTGGGAACATTATTGGCTGATAAGACTAGATTGTGGCCGCGACTTAGTCCGCGTGAAATTTCGTGTTTTACGACACTCGTCAATACTAGTCTCCCATTTGTGTAAGATTTTTTCGGAGTACATTTTTTTACTTACTTATTAGTTTTATTTTATCCCTTACACGTAGTTTGTAGCGGTATCTACAACGCCACATGCGAACAACGCGTCATACTGTCGTCACGCAAACAGAGTAACCAGCTGCATCTCGCAAGTAGAGTTTACCGCGCAACTAGCACAGCATGAATCATCAGCGGCCCGACATGAATCATCAGGCAGTTGCCCGCAAGACACAACACCCGTCTGGTCGGAGGATCCTCCCTTTACTATGAAGGTTGAGTGAACTTATTACCCTGTTCCTCATACCTCTTTATGTTCTTATCTACTGTTTTGTGTTGCGTAAGTACTTATTTATCTATTGGTAATATTAGTTTTGTACTTAAATAAGTTAAGCATTGTTAGATGTAAGGGCCGCCTTTGTGGTGAAAGCCTCCTCTTGACTGTTCCAGGTGTCGGGATCCTTTGACCGTCTGGGCTATAAGATATCGGCTATTTGTACGATGTACTCCATCTTTTAACTGGTCTCCCTTTCCTTCTTGTTCTGTTTATTGGACACAAATTTTTAATTATTTGTGACCATCTTTCACCCATAGCTCTCTGTCTCTCTCTCTTTCGGAATACATACAAACTGCATATCTCATAAGCTCTCACACGTTTGCCCTCCTACCTGTCGTAACATCCCACGCGTCGGAGTAGTTGAATGGACGCAGTAAAGTCATTGTTTTAACAATGACACTGTTGTGTACACTTGGTGTACCGTTGACGTTTCGAGCACTTCCTCTTATGTACACTTGGTGTAAACACTTGACGCTTGAGGGGTTAATAAGTATAGATTTTAAAGTAGCTTTACGTGTTCTCATTTTGAAAAGTTAACTATTATTATCATTGTGGTAACACAGAACCTTGTCAAAGCTCGAAACGTATATCTTAAAATATAATTATGTATAACCAATCGCAGTCCTCGTAGTAGTTGTCAAGACAACGGTTGTCATAGCAACCGACGATGGAGGTAAAAGCGTTTGTACTACTCTGTGGTAAAAGGTTCCTATTCCACGTAATTACCGTACAGGCAATTTCAATGGTCGTTAAGATTAACGAAGTTATGATTGACGAACCTGTTCACGCATATACTTACAGTCAGATTTTCCCGACCGAGAGAACTATGAAAACCAAGTTATTTCTACCGTTGTAACCGAAAATATCCCATATCTCAAAAACTATTATAGCAAAGTTACTTAATATTACCTATTATCATACTAACAGCGTCCCGCGGTTTTACCCGCATAAGTTTCGATCCCGTGGGAATATCGGGATAAAAATTATCCAATGTGTTAACTCTGATTATAAACTAGCTGTGTGCCAAAATTCAAACAAATCTGTTTAGTAGTTTTTGTGAAAGAGTAACAAACATCCGTCTGTGAGGATCTATATCATTTATTGCTGGAATGTGTCCGATTTGAGTCTGGGAGGACATGTCTAGCAAATGCCTTTGAATTAAACAGACTGGATGTTGGCACATTCAACGGGATTCTTAGTCAACCCAATTCTAAGGTAGCAAAGTGTCTGTTTGAATTAGAATAGAATAGAATAGAATACTCTTTATTATGTACACCATATAAATTACAGACATATAAATCTAGAAACTGTACAAAGGGTGACACAATGGGCGGTCTCATCGCTAAAAGCGATCTTTTAAAGACAACCTTTGGATGGATTAAAAAGGGAAAGGACAGACAAATACTGTAGGTAGTCTGTGGTGTACCATTTACATACATAAAGTATATTATACTAATATATATAAATATATATATATAAATATATACATATAATAATAAGCATGAAACATGAGCAAAGAAAAAATAATGATGATGTTTAAGGAGATAGGAAGTGCTTTTTAACCATAATTTAAAAAATAGAAAATTAGTGACTGAGAATTAGTGGCTTTGAAATAAATTATTATATTTATAATTTAGTATAAGCTATTGGCAGTCAGATGTGGTTAGGGTATAATGGGACTGGTATGCACAATGTGTAAAAGTCCTTATAAAAAAAAAAAAAAACAAACATCCATCCATACTCACAAACTTCCGCGTATAGAATATTAGTGGGATTCATTTATTTTAGATTTCCAAATAATTATTAGTAACATTGTATTGCTTATGAGAAACTAATATTAGTAATGTAGTTGCTTTATGTTATAAGTATTGTTTATTTTGTTTTGTTGCCTATTGTATGAATAATTTAATCTCACTTGGTTTCCGTATGGTATTTTCGGGTAACCATTGAAAATCAGCGTTGTGCTGTGGGTCCCCCTATAGCACAGCATAATGCTGAGTGGAAGCCTTCTTGTCACAGTCATGATGTGCAGCCGTCGACTACATATTTCTGTTTTGTGCTCGTGATTAAAGATCTATTTTGTTTTATTTACTTTATTACTCGACTGCGTCAGAAGATGGGTTATGTTTTTATTCGAGTGTATGTATGTATGTATATTTATTTGGCACGCTCTTTAGCCTAAACGGCTTTATCGATTTCAGCTTGAGAGGTGCCGTAAGATTCGTCTTAATTGTGAGAGTGACACTGGGTACCTATATCAATATTGAAAAAATATATAATGGCCGATTTTAAGCGCAATATTATGTCTTCAAAAATTTTTGAAGACATACATTTTCCCAAAACCTATAGCGTGGGGTATCAAAATGAAAGGGTTTTTTAAAGGTTATTACAAAAATATATACAACTTATATGGTTAAAAGTAATTTGAAGTGACAAACCGTAAAAAAACACGCACCAAGAATTAAATCGTCTGCCAAATCTTTCACATTTGTAAACTAAAAAGCTGGAAATAAAAAAGTAAATAAATAAAAAAAATAAAAAACCGACCCATTTGAATTTGAAAATATAATAAAAATGATATGGGTCCTGCCTGCTTCCAACTTTTATTTAATTTAAAATGGGCTTGTTTTCAGTTTTCAGTTATTTACCGCAGTCGGGTTTTTTATTTTTTAAAATTCCTTTTTTAATTTTTCTTTCTAATGAAAATACTTGCACTTTAGAAACAAAATACAAAACATAATACTATTGGATAATACGAAACCTGTGCACGTATTTACTTGATTGCGTGCAGTCGTATCCAGCGCTCGAGCATCGGAGAATCCCACCAGTCCGACAATACGCACAGGATGCTTTGACATACGGCCGAATACGGACTGTTATTGGTAAAATTACGACTCTTGTATCTTTACCGATAATGAAGCCAAGATCGTCATAGCTTTGCATGTTAGACCCTCCCATATGGAAGTAGTTATCACAGGTAAAATGCTTACGAAACCATTTTTAAAGTTTGACAATAAAAAATGCTACAGTTGGTAAGCAAAACGATTCGTTTTTTTTTAAAGGAACCGAGCATTAGAAACATTCAAAATTTTTTTAAACATGGGATCCAACATTTTTATCCGTCGTTTACAAATGTATGGGTAGTGCCACCTCTAAGTAATTATTATATAGTAATTATTAAGTAATTTTCATTTGAATAAAACCACCATTTTTATTGTGACAACTCGAAACTTTGCAAAGGGCCGGTTGTTTCAATCCGTTGGTTAACGTAACATACGTAGGTACGTTAAATACTAACGAGTACGTCGTACTCGTTATTATTTGACGTACGTCAAGGCCATTATTTTTTTTTTAAATTTTTAACCTTAATTTGAATCAACGGTTTTTTTTTTTGTTTGACGATAATCAGCGCCATTTTTGACGTATACGCGTGTGTCAAGTGGACGAGAACCACCTCGCCCTAATGTGTATCCTAAAATGTACAACTACTCGCATTCCTCACAGCTTTTGTCGAGACAACGGCTGTCATAGTTACCGACGGAGAAGAAAGGATGGTCTCCATTCCACGAAATTGCCGTCTGAAGTTGAGAAACTTATGACTGACATACTTTACCGCTTTTTGAATAACTTCGAAAAGGTTGAAGAGAATTTAGCGGAACTTTAAATTTAATAAACTACCAAAATCGTACAGGGAACTTCCGATCAATCGATTTAAAATGGCTTATAGAAAAATCGCTCTATTCTGTGAAGGAGTATTTAGACTTTAACGGCCTTATTACATAACAAGATTTATCTTTAGACCCAGGTTTAAACCATCCAGCTATTTTTAAATTTCGAACTATAATCCGACGAAGCTGAAGTTCTTATTACAAAAACTGACGTTAAACCCGAGTTTAAGTTGTCAAATTTGCATTAAGAACCTTACGTTTGTCGGAATAAAGTTCAAAATGGAGTAACTGGCTTGAAGGTTTAGACTATAGATCTAAAATTAGATCTCGTTTTGTAATAAGACCGAAAAGGTTCACACTGCCAATTTTATTAGCTTTATTTATTAATTCACGTTATCAATAATTTTGCATGCTAGTTTTAGCGAATTATTTAGAAACTTAAAAAAAAAAACCGACCATCTCTAATGGTCTCCATCTAATAAAAAATACTACAATTCGTGCAAATAAATTTCATTTCATTTCATTTCATAATGATTGAAGCTCCTACTTTCCTAGGAGCTGAAATGATTTCCGAATTCTAGGTGGAACTTTTAATCAAAAATTCTAGTATTTTGCCGTAAGCGATTGGTTGAAAACTGGTAGGTACAGACGCCAGCACATCAAGCTACTACAATCTGTCAAATTTCTTTAATAGTTTTTCAACTTTATCGCTAAAGCATAAGGTTCGAAGTTGATTGGGAAAATTTGACACTTTCGGGTAGCTTGATGTGCTGGCGTCTGTGCCTATCTTGCAGATCGTATCTAACAACCTGCCCAAACTTTACGCAACTATATTGGGGTCGACTTCCAGGCTAATCAGATGCAGCTAATTACCAGTATTTTACATGGAGCGACAGTCTTTACTTATACCCCATACTTCCCGTGGGTGTCGTAAAAGGCGACTAAGGATCGTACCGGAGAATGGGCAGCAGCGTTCTCTATGCATTCCACCACCATACTATACTGCGATCGCCAACCCGCCTGCCAAGCGTGGCGATTATGGCAAACCCCCCCCCCCCCCTTTTGGGGGAGGCCTATGTCCAGCAGTGGAAGTCTTTCGGCTGAAATGATGATGATGATGACAGTCTATCTGACATTCACAACCCAGTTACTGGGTAATAGAATACAACATTGTATGACTGGTTGTCAGATTTTGGGCCTCGTAGTACCCGAAACGACTAACAAAGATTTACAAATGACTGGCTCTCGATATGTAAACAATTTGCACCCATCACGAACCAACTGCGGCAAGCATAGCTTCACCTCCGATCAACCGGTGCGGCTGTTTTTATTGAGCCACGAGCCCCTCTGATAATCACTTTGTGTATTGTATCTAAAATGTTTGATGACTAGTTGGTATAAATGAATTTTGACACGGAAATTCAAACTCCAAACAACGAAATTCTGAATTTCAAACTTCGGGCAAGATTTTCCCTGTTTTATCCTAATCTAATTTGATGTTATTATTGGGAAGAATACTAAAATATGAATTTGTTTCACAAAGAATATTAGAATACGAAGACAAATGAAATATGTAAATAAATTAAACTTTCAAGACCAGGCTTAAGAATATATAGGAGGTACCTACAGTCAACAAAAGAGATAAGTATGCAGGATCGTCGGATATAGTTGAAGTTTAGTAAGAAACCGATGGATGTTGTCGACTGAAATTCAATTTGATAAATGAGCTGTTTGTTTTCTATTAATAAAATAAAATTTTGTTCGAGAACATCTAGGCCTTCGGAAATAGATGTTTCTTGTATGATAGAGTTACAAATAGATGTTTCTTGTTGGGATATGATAGAGTTACATAACCGTGGGTTTTGACTATAGGCAGTAGATCTTTATCTCAATATTCGACTCATTACAGTTAGTAATATGTATGTAGACATTATGTATGTGCCGCTATTTAAGAATTGAGGACCTTGCAGCAAAAGGGAGGCAAGTCCAAGTTTAAGTCAGGTATTAAGAAAGAAGCCTAGGTTTTTAAAAATTATTGGTTACACTAATGTCTAAGAGTTATATAGTATAATATAATATAAACACATTTTGCTGAAGTTTTTAAGGTAAATAAATACGTTTTTGAATTACCTATTACGATTTTTTGTATACCAAACGGAATGGGGTGGGGATCCAAATTTTGTTATAGCGCGCTTGTTTTTCGTCGGATGTGTCTCGTTCATGCATCAAACGATAGTCCTAATTTTGTTGAAATTGTAGATGAAAAAAACAGTAACGGCAAAATTTATTATCTGCCTCCCAGTTGCTGCAAGGTCCTCAATTTTAAAAGTAGCCTCAGGAAAAAAAAACAATAACTGGAAAGATTCAACGTGATATGAGAAATAATAAAAAAATAGGTAGACGTTTCCTTGACAGAATTGGCTAACAAAACAAAGCTTCTGGTTACTACGAATATAACCTTTACTAGCCTAGCCTGTAAAATAAAGTAGGCAGTAATAAAGCCTAATTATTTTACTGGCTAGGCTTCATAATCCATTCTTCTCCATGAGCGCGGTAGGCTTCATAATAAACCAAACCGACGAATATAGCCTTTACTAGCCTAGCCTGTAAAATAAAGCAGGCAGTAATAAAGCCTTATTATTTCACTGGCTTCATAATCCATTCTTCTCCATGAGCGCGGTAGGCTTCATAATAAACTAAACCGACGAATATAGCCTTTACTAGCCTAGCCTGTAAAATAAAGCATGCAGTAATAAAGCCTAATTATTTCACTGGCTTCATAATCCATTCTTCTCCATGAGCGTGGTAGGCTTCATAATAAACTGACGCGGCTGATCGCTTTATATTCATCTCATGTCCCTCATTGAGATGTGAGAGAGGTACATAACTTTGGGCTTTGACTAAAAGCAATTATGTCTAACTTTGTCTCAATATCCGACTCATTACAATTACAGACAGATAGTAATATGTTTGCGACGTGTCCCGCAATGAACGCACACCAACAAATACTCCAATTAGATCATTAAGTATGTGTAATCATAATACATACACACATAACATTGTTTTATTTATGTACTTTTATTTATTAAATGGACAAACTTCTAATCACACAAAATAAAGGTGAAAGTTTATGAGTGTGTTTGTATGTTTCTTCACGCTCAAACGGCTGGACCAATTTTGATATAATTTGGTATAGAGGTAGCTGACACCCTGGATTAACACATAGGATGCTTTTTGTCCCGATATTTTTAGGGGATCGAAACAAATGCGGATGAAACCGCGAGGCTCTGCTAGTAATAAATAAACTAACAAATTATTAGAATCTAATATACAGGGTTATTGGTAAAACATTTACAACCTCTTAAGAGGTCATTGTACTCATCATTATGAACAACTTTAATTATGGGACCAAACCTGAAATCGCAGAAAAAAATCAGCTGTTCCCTATATCCTAACTAAAACTATTATCAAACTAAAATATGGCGTCGAAATATTCCTCCGCATCGCTGTCGAGTGGCAACGTGCTTTATAAAATTAGTTATACTGATGTTTTATTTTTGTATTTATTTGTATAGTTAGTTATTTAGTACTTAGTGTACATAGTGTATTATAAATTAAATAGAAATGTCGTTATACTGATTGTAGGAGAAAATTGTGGTCACATACATTACAAATCTGCGCACGTAGGTACACGTCGCACACGTACGAGTTTTAAGGGTCTAGCGTAGTAGATTTAGGTTTGTTTTGACTGTACAGCGGAAGAGAGCTGTAATTGACATAGTTTTAATTATATTTATACCTATATGAAAGTATAGTATAGAAATCCATACTCCATACTAATGTTATAAATGCGAAAGTATGTCTATCTGTCTGTCTGTTACCTTTTCACGATTAAACCGCTGAACCGATTTAGATGAAATTTGGTATAGAGATAGTTTGAGTCCCGGGAAAGGACATAGGATAGTTTTTATTCCGATATTCCGAGGCTATCGAAACTTATGCCGGGCGCTGCCAGTTATGTATAAGATCTAGGTAGGTACGTTTAGATTCACAATTCACTTACAGTTTTCCAGCTAATGGGATTTTTTTTCCAATTTTACGGAATGGGAAATAAAAGGGCGGGGGAAAGTGATTAGATATTTCAAATATCTATACAACAACATATGCAAGTTCACAAAAATATGGATCTCACGTGATCAACTTTCAACGTTAATATTAGAAACGTGACGTTTTACGAAGTTTGGTCCTATTCCGTCTTATTACAAAACGAAATCTAATTTTAGACCTAGCCTAAACCTTCGAGCCAGTTACTCTATTTTGATCTTTATTCCGACAAACGTAAAGTTCTTAATGCAAAATTGACAACTTAGACTCGGGTTTATCGCCAGTTTTTGTAATAAGAACTTTAGCTTTGTCGAATTATAGTTCGAAATTTAAAAACGGCTGGATGGCTTAAACCTGGGTCTAAAGATGAATCTTGTTTTGTAATAAGGCCCTTTGTGTTTTCTGTTCACCACTGCTCTCAAAACGGTGAAGGAAAACATCGTGAGGAAACTGGCATATCCTAGAACCAAAACTTCGAAGACATGTGACATCTACCAAGCCGCACTGGGCCCGCGTGGTGGATTACGGCCTACTCCTTCTCACTGAGAGGAGGCATGTGTCCCAGCAGTGGGAATGTTATAGGCTGATTATTATGTATGTTTTCTGTTTGCATAGATGTCAGCTACCGATTTATATAGGGGTCATACGTGGCCGCCATTTTGTAAAAAAAAAAAACAAAATGGCGGATGGTAAGTATGCCAAGGCTCCATATAAAACTCTTCAATCCCCTTTTTCGTGTAACAAGAATTTTTCGATTTTGTTAAGCGAGGTATTTTCCTATAAATAAGCAATCTGAATAGAGATGCTGCTGTCTATTCCTTAAAATAGACTTACTTAACTCTTGAGAGTTTTCTCAAGGAGAAACCTCTCAAGGGTACCCACATCTCTATCTACTCGATTTTCTTTATCCTAAAAATAATTCTAAATAGCGGTACCTACCGTACATTTATTCATAACAAGATCATGTTGATATGTTTCTCCGCAAGCGCTGAATGCATGAATGAAGTAATACGCCAGTCTTCATGTTATATCCGTCCATTTCAGTTAAGTCTTAGGTCTTTGTGTAAGCTGGGATGAAATTAGACGCATTGTTTATTTCCTTTCGAAAGATTTGTAATGTATTTTTTTTTTCAGACTGCTTATAAAATTAGAAATTTTTTAGGTGACCTATTTGATGAAACTATTATTGCATGACTCATAATGCGAAGCATTAGAGAGTGCTTTACGATCAAATTTTTTTTTGCATCCTTTCTGCAACTGTTTCTATTTTTATACTCTTGCTAGTACACAGAACCTACTTAATTTATATACCATTGTATAGATAATTTAATGGAAAATAATTCTGTACTTTAAAAAACAAAAACCCGGTAGAAACGAGAAAGACATCAAAATATTAAAAAAATAAATCCCGTCAATCAAATGTGAAACCTGAAAACATTGTCGCTTGCGAAAAAATCAATTAATTGAGTTTTTTTTTTTAAATACATTCTTTTCATCCATAGGAGGAACCCTATTAAAAATGGCTCTAATATTAAAAGTATTTTAATTATAATTTATAAAAACTTATAATATCTATATCTATGTTTTTTTATACGATCAAAATGAGTCGTGCACTTTTGGATTTTCCTCATTTTTTCCTTAACTTAGTCGATGTCAAAAAGAGTTCAATTTATTGTGTTAACCTTACATTCAATACAATATTATGATAAATGACTATACTTACTACTATAATATTCTATTTACCTAACATCAAGGTTTGAGAGTTACGGGTTGTATGTCGTAGGTTCGAACCCAGACAGTTTCTTTACTTTGTGTAGATTATTTCATCACCGCTGCTCTCAAAATGGTAAAGGAAAACATCGTGAAGAAACGGGCTTGTGCTAGAACCTAAAATTCGAAGACATGTGACATCTACTAACCCGCACTGGGCCCGCGTGGTTGAGTACGGCCCACTCCCTCTCATAGAGAGGGGGCCTGTTTCCCAGCAGTAGGCTAATTCTATTGTGCTAAAGTTTGAACTTTTAAGTTGCTATGTAGACTAAACAATCGATTTTCACTTTGACCTTCCCAATTCCTTTTACTTCAATTTTTTCAACTGATACAGTACATTATGATACTTGTGATTTAGGTAGTCTATTATTGCACGGCTTGAAATTAGCGCCCGAACATATGAAGGGTGCTAATATATGCCGTGCATTAATACTAGGTACCTAAGTCACACGTATCATATACTATAATAACTGCGCCCCGCGCTTTCACCCGCGTGAATGTCGATCCCGTGGGAATATCGGGATTAAAAGTAGCCTATATGTTAATCCAGGGTGTCAGCTACCTCCATACAAAATTTTAACAAAATTGATCCAGCCGTTTGAGCGTGAAGAAATAACAAACACATAAACACACACACACACTCACAAACTTTCGCCTTTATAATATTAGTGTGATTATAGCACGTGTGACCTAAACACGCTATTAATTCACACTTTTTTGTGTAAAGTCACAAATAAACGTGACTTAAGTGCGGATTTAGGTCAAAGAGAGCTATAAAAAGATTTAACGCTGTCTCCGCGGCATCTCGTTTGTTTACCACCCGTGTCTAGTCATCAATCATATCTTGAAATGCGGGTAACATTGCTACACGCTCCAGGATTATCGGGGATTCATAATGTATGAACATCGTGATAGTCGTGGATTACAAAATCCATACAGATGTGGAGAGCTTTAATTTTCATAATTTAACAGGATGGTAAAATGTGGCTGTTAATAGATGGATGTGATTGGACGATGATTGGATTCAATGAAAAGAAAGAAGAAAGAAAGAAAGAAAACACAGAGAGACAGGCCTCCTCTTTCTGTGGGAGGGAGTGGGCCAGAATTTATCACGTTGACCAAGTGTGGTATGGATTGGATGGTGGGTGATTGATGACCCAATGGTATAGATGATTTGCCGGGTCAGCGGGATTGTCCGAAAGGATTACCGCTGGCCCAGAACATAAAGGACTAAGGAAGGAACACGGGTGGGTTTTAGTCAGTAAGAGTCTGACACTCCCTTCCGCTCCAGCCAGAGTGGGTGGGACATTTGATGATATTCCATCCGCAAAAAAGAAAGAAAATGGTAGATCATTGGAGGTAGATGTTCAGATGTGGACTGCCAGGTACACTGGATGATTGCAGCTGCTGGTAATGTTTGGATGAAATTAGCCGATGTTCAAGTAGATGATGCAATGGATAATATTTTAAGTGGCGTGCAATTAGACACTTAAGGCGCAAACAGGCGCGACAGGCGATAAAATAGCGCGACACAAAGGCACCGCAAGTCGCGCAACGAGCGGTGCCACTGTCTCGCGCGCAATTATATCCCGTGTCGCGCCTGTTTGTTGGAGCCTTTATCTTTTTTTTTTTTAAATATATGCCACCACAAATGCACTCCGTAACTCGACAGTTACGGAGTGCATTTGTGGTGGCATATATTTTATTACTCTAAATGTAAAAAACCTCATAACAGTGTAATATGATTAAGCAAAGCAAGATACTCAATGGCAGAAAGATGTAGTAACAGAATAATGAATCCAGACAAAGAATCTTGGAAACTTCTATGGGTTGATTTCCACCAAACGGCTCACATCGCATCGGATCTGAACGGATTTCACAATCTTTCAACGATATTAAATCGTGTCACAGTATTTAAAGTCTAATTTACCATGCCGCGCACAGCAGCTTGATCGCGGGCGTCTTCCGCGACACGCGATCATAGCCGAAAGTATGCTGCGATGCGCGATCGACTCCGATCGCCTGTCGTCGTATCTGATCGAATCGTTTCGGCTGTCGTCGCGTGCGCTCAAAGCCGTAGCTAGGCGGCGCCAATCATTCTTCAAAGTGTACGCTCTGCAGATCTGTGTTTTATGATTATTTTCTTCTTCTAATGCAATAGCCAACAATGCTACGTCAACTTTGTCCATTTTCAAAAATTAGAACACGTCAGCACGGTAGGAATGACACTATTTGACAAGGCGCAGAAACGGATACGTTCGCAAGTGAAGGTACGGAGCCGACCGTAAGCGTCGACATCCTGCCGGACGCGATCGGCTGTCGCTGCATCCGTTCGTATCCTTTTCGATCCGATGCGATGCGAGCCATTAGCTGGAAATCATCCTTATATGATAAATGATAATGATAAATGATTTATTTTCTGTAAGTAGGTTTTTACAAACACATTTACACGTCATCAAATTTTTTAAACTAGATGTGGTCGGCGTTTCCTATCGGACTACTCTGAGAAGAAAGGCCGAAACAAACTCAGAGGTCACAGTCTCTTTTAAAGTCCAGACAAAATCTTGGTCAGATCGTGTGAAGACCATGTAGATTGATGTCTGAAATGGTCTTTTGAGGAAAGAACCACACAGATTGAGCGGACCTGTCCAATCAGTGCACGCATTTGTCAAAAATCGTGCAGCTCAACTCACAAATTGAGGAGCTCAACGATTCGACGAACAATACCAAAGAAAGGACATTTGGGTAGGCCGCGTAAATTAATCAAACTGCCAGATCATGATTAGAACTAAGAAGGAAAACAGAAAAAAAAAATAAAAAAAATGACCCACATAGTCCTCACATTCACAATAATTAAATGAAAAGAAAAAAAAAAACTCTACAAAGTAAATATTCATACCTAAGACACATCTGTGAACTTGATTAAAATGTCTAAGGTCCAAGGCACCATCCCATCGGTCCCTCATTCCGTTTGACCCTTCCTAATAATTTATATAAGTACTAAGAGCGTCTCAGCAACGATTACTTGCATCTGTCCGCCGAATGGCCCCTGCACGGAGTAGGGTAGGATCCTTTTTATGAAATACGGTTCTTATATTCGAGTTTATGGGGTCATACTTTGTAAGATAAGCCTTCTATGAAAATGGTGGTGGACATAGGAAGAGTAATGAGAAACATACATACACTCGAAAAACATAACCCTCCTTCTGACGCAGTCGGGTAAAAACAGGGTCAAATTAAATTAGCTAGCGAAACTCTGCAGACATGATGGGTGGATATCTGAACACCATGAATCACACTAATTTTATAAAGGCGAAAGTTTGTGAGTGTGTGTGTGCGTTTATATGTTTGTTACTTCTTCACGCTCAAACGGCTTGACCGATTTTGATAAAATTGTATGGAGGTAGCTGACACCCTGGATTAACGTATAGTCTAGTTTTTATCCACGGGATCGACATTTACGCGGGTAAAACCGCGGGGCGCAGGTGATTAACAATTAAAAAATTTGAGATTTATTTAGGGGTCAATGACTGCTGGTA
Organism: Mesoligia furuncula; assembly: GCA_916614155.1. Taxonomy (NCBI): domain Eukaryota; kingdom Metazoa; phylum Arthropoda; class Insecta; order Lepidoptera; family Noctuidae; genus Mesoligia; species Mesoligia furuncula. The sequence goes on along the minus strand of OU744815.1, from coordinate 14,432,724 downwards.
GTTTTGTTACTTGGAATATGAGTTGGGAAAATCTGTGTTATCGATTTCGGATATCGACACCTAGTTACGTCTGTGAAGTTTCGCTAGCTAATTTAATTAGACACTTAGGTACTAAGCACTAAATGCGGTAGACTAGACTACCCCACAAAAAAGTCATCTAATTTTTTTTATTTTTTATTAACCACTAGCTGCGCCCTGCGCTTTCACCCGCATAAGTGTCGATCCCGTGAGAATATCGGGATAAAAAGTAGCCTATAATTATGTTAATCCAGGGTGTCAGCTACCTCCATACAAAATTTTATCAATATTGGTCCAGCCGTTTGAGCGTGAAGAAGTAACAAACATATAAACACACACACACACTTACAAACTTTCGCCTTTATAATATTAGTGTGATGTGATGTTTAAATATCGTTACTCATCGCGTCTGCGGAGTTCCGCTAGCTAATTTGTTTAGACACTAACTAAGCTAAGCTATTGGTATCCCTTATTTACATATAAAAAATAAGAAAGAGATGTAATTAAGAGCTGCCAAAATTAGGTCGAAACCAATGCTAATCCAACTTTTCTCATCATTTCGCAAGTTGAAGTTTTTTTCATGAAAACGCCAACTTAATTAAAGTTCTGTATTTCTTCAATACACCAACTTAAGACTTAAGACGTAAGACTTTGGAGAACAATCCCAGTAGTGTGAAAAATAACTATAAAAAGTTTCCTATTTATACAGAAAACGACAATGGGTAAGAGCGTACCCAGACACAAAGTTAATTGTAGCATTATGATATACTAACAGCACCCCGCGGTTTCACCCGCGTAAGTTTTGATCTGTGGGAATATCGGAATAAAAAGTATTCTATGTGTTAATCTAGGAAATGGTCTATCTATGTGCCAATTTTCATCCAAATCTGTTCAACGGTTTACGCGTGATTGAGTAACAAACATCCAAACATCTTCACAAACTTTCACATTTATAATATTATAGTAGGATTACTAGCGGCACCCCGCGCTTTCACTCGCGTAAGTCCCCGTGGGAATATTGGGTAAATACTGTCGGACTACCTTGTGGGAGGCCTTCTCATGCTACGTCTTCCGGTACGCGGCCACTCCAGAACTTTTCGGCCCCATCGGCCATCTGTTTTGCGAGCAATGTGTCCTGCCCACTGCCACTTAAGTTTGGCAATTCTTCGGGCTATGTCGGTTACCATGGTTCTCCTGCTTGTTTCATGTAACTAGTTTCGTATAGTGAAGTAACTAAACCATAGTAATCATTTTGTCGTTAAAAGGTATTTTTTCTCTGTACTATGCCGACATTATTAGCTTGGTTAAGTAAGCGTAAAGGCAGCTTACTACTAGGTTTGATATTTACTGAGGCTTAATTCATTTCGGAGTCGAGAACGTACTTGATGATGAGAACGTAAGAGTGATTATGATAGGCAATTTTCGTCCTCTTTTTCCTTGGCAACATAACCTATGATATAAACTACTAGCTTCTGCCCGCGACTTCTCCGCGTGAAATTTGACTCTCCTCCCATTCACCCTCTTAGGGGTGGAATTTCGAAAAACTCTTTCGTAATGGATACCTACTCTTCACAAAGAACACACACTCTGAATTTCAGGCTGTGCGTTAATATATCAGTTCGTCAGGAGTTTGAATTTTATATAAACAGGGTTATTGGCAAAACATTAACAACCTGTTAAGAGGTCATTGTGTTCATCATTATGAACAGCTTTTACTATGGGACCAAACCTGAAATCGCGAAAAAAAAATTAGCTGTTCCCTACATTTATGTTCGTAGGGAACAGCTGTTTTTTTTCGCGATTTCAGGCTTGGTCCAATTGTAAAAGCTGTTCGTAGAACTCTTCATCCCACGACAAAAGAGAATGTTCCAGAAAAAAAAATTGTTTAACCAAAATTAAAAGAAGGAAGAACAGATCCTTACTTCTTTAACACGGGAACTAAACCCTTAACCTTTCTTCTTAACCTACCAAACATAACCTGACAATCTTTCCTTACATTTCCTTGTAAAAACATCATTTAGCGTCAACTCTAGTTCACAGAGCATAATTCCGCGAAGCCTTGTCATCCAGCTTGAATAATTAAAGTACCAGCGCATAGAAAACAAAAGAGGCTCGGGGAAACAGCCCTGAGTCTGACAACTGGGGAATAATAAAAGAATACCTTTGCTTTCAGAAAACAATATGGCGTATGGAGGTAAGGCTGGCTTTTAGTCTGGTGCAGACGTAATGTGGACGGTAAAGGGGTATGAACGTGAAAAGTTGTGTGGAAATCGGTTGTCATGGTAACATTACCAAGGACACTTTCCTCATTCCTCCGTATCACATGGTGCGGAGGAATGAAGAAAGTGTCCTTGGTAATGTGTTGAGTTTATATGTGAATGGCTATAAGAGTATGGGAAGACCAAAGAAACGATGGATGGACTGTGTGAATGATGATGATATTTATTTGTATGTATGTAAGTAGGTAAGTATATTCTCATAATACTTGTTTAGTTTTATTAAGCGAATTGTTTTTAGATTGTATGTATTTTTTTGTCTCCTTTACTCTTTCGCACGCTGTCTACATCTCTCTATTTATTGTCCTATCGCAGGTATGCTGGAAGAGATTTCTTATGGAATAAGCATCACCTTTGTACTTATTTTTCTGTTCTGTTTTTTCTTGTCTGTTTATATATGTGTGTACATAAATGGTAAAATAAATAAATATATTATAGTTAGAAAGGGGGTGATTACCGAGATGACGACTCATAGAGAAGTATGGAAGAAAATGACATGATGCACTGACCCGAAATAAATTTGGATAAGGGCAGGGGAGTGTAAACGGTTTTGTTGAAATTTGGAATAGTCAGTTCTGCTGATTCATTCACCAACCCATCCGAGACCCACGTGGTGGATTACGGCACACTCCCACTAACAGTTAAGAGGCCTGTGACCCAGCAGTGGGAACAACATGCGCTGATTGTGCCATGATTAAGGTTGTCTTGTGAGGCCAGCACCATAATTACGTAACACTCTATCAATCTCAATCTGAATCATTTTGAAGCATATTGCTAATCCATTGCTTCATATGATCGAAAAAATGTGTCTGCTCAACAACGTAAATAACGCAATGAATGTTGTTGAACTGTCAAAATGAAATCGATTGCTACTGATAGTGTGTTACGCAACTACCCCGCTGATTAAATGTTTAAGACCTGGAAAGTCTCGTGACTGTTTCTCTCGCCAATAAATTGCAAAAAAACTTAAAAAAATTGAATTTCGCAAGCTACCTTGGCACTTCTCTTTTAACAGAACGCAACGGGATTCACGGGATCCACGGTACGCGTAGGAATCAGGAATGAGGAGATCCGCAGCAGAACCAAGGTAGCCGACATATCCCAAAGAATTGCCAAACTTAAGTGGCAGCGGGCAGGGCACATTGCTCGCAGAACAGATGGCCGATGGGGCTGAAAGGTTCCGGAGTGGCGACCGCGTACCGGAAGACGTAGCGTTAGAACGCCTCCCACAAGGTAGACCGACGACCTTGTGAAGGCCGCAGGAACCCGTTGGTTGCGGGAAGCACAGGACCGGTCGAATTGGAGGTGCTTGGGGAAGCCTTTGTCCAGCAGTGGACGTCTTTCGGCTGAAATGATGATGATGATGATGAACGGGATCCAAGCCAGTGTTTCGCACTAGCGGTATCTACAATGCCACATGCAAACAATGCGGTATAGTGACGTCACGCAATATCCTGCATCTCGCAAGCAGAGTTTACCGCGCAGCTAGCATAGATACAACGGCCCGACATGAATCATCGGGCAGTTGCCTACCAGACACTACACCCGTCTGGTCGGAGGATCCTCTCTTTTCTATAGAGTATGAGTGAACTTTACATCCTGTTCCTTATACTTCTATAGGTTAAAAATCTATTTATTTAAACTTTTCTCACAATAAGGTACAAAGGCGGACCATAATGCCTTAGGCATTCTCTACCAGTCAACCAAGGGTGGTGAAGAGATTGGATGGCAGGTGCTTTGGTTGAGAGGAACAATGATAAAATTAAAAAAAACTATTAAATGATAAATGATTTATTTTCTGTAAGTAGGTTTTTACAAACACTTTTACACGTCATCATATTTTTTAAACTACATGTGGTCGGCGTTTCCTATCTGACTACTCTGAGAAGAAAGGCCGAAACAAACTCAGAGGTCACAGTCTCTTTTAAAGTCCAGACAAAATCTTGGTCAGATCGTGTGAAGACCATGTAGATTGATGTCTGAAATGGTCTTTTGAGGAAAGAGCCACACAGATCGAGCGGACCTGTCCAATCAGTGCACGCATTTGTCAAAAATCGTGCAGCTCAACTCAGAAATATTAAATATTAAAACTAGGTACACAAATACATAAATAGATTATACTATTCAGCGAAATCTATGGGTAGCTCCAGAAAAGACGAAAATATTATTTCGAATATTCCCTAAGGTAGTTGTCAAATATTCTTATTTACATAGGCAATGAAACGAACATGAAAATGTTCTGCCATTTTCACAGAACCCCGTTATGTTTTTATGATGTGCAATATCACGTTATGTATTTTGTATCGCGGTGATGTTTTTAAAAGGTTCAGTAAACAGTGCTAGGAGGTGACTTTTTTTATTTGAATTTTTTGGTCGTGGTGTGTTTTCTCGTTCGGCTTAAGAATTTTGAGTAAGTACCTAAAATGTTTTCTTCACTGGTACTGTCAACAACAGAGATAAGTATGCAGGATCGTCGGATATCGATGAAGTTTAGTAAGAAACCGACGATCCTGTCTACTTATCTCTTTTGTTGACTGTACATACTTAGTTTTAGGGTAACCTCAACCAGTATCTCTGCATACAGCATGTATGAGATAGTTGTGGTCTTATTTGAAGTTGTGGTACAGACCATACAACTGAACAACTTTCTCCATGGAACCAACAACGTAATCGTAAAAATTTTCTCTGACTGTCTTTTTGTTCTAGCTTGTCTCCGAAACGGCTGAACCGATTTTGACGGGACTTTGATTGGCAGATAGCTGATGTTATAAGGAGTAATTACAATTAGAAAAAATATTATTAAAGAGACACATTATTGTTTTCACGCAAAGGAAGTCGCGGGCACTGTTAGTTACTTAAATACAATTTATTTCACAACTAACTATTTAAACTAGGCACTAAATTAATTGAAATTAGCCAGGTGGAGGGTGGTGAAAACTTGGATGAGACTCGCACATACCAGGGAAGCATGGCACAAGAGGGAGGAGGATTATTCTCAGCAATGGGTAGAACAAGTAATCCAATGTTGATGATGATGATAGCCAAATTATATGACTAACTAGCTGCGCCCCGCGGTTTCACCCGCGTAAGTGTCGATCCCGTGGGAATATTGGGATAAAAATTATCCTATGTCCTTCCCCGGGATGCAATCTATCTCTCTGCCAAATTTTATCGAAATCCGTTCAGTAGTTTAGGCGTGAAAAGGTAACATACAGACAGACAGAGTTACTTTCGAATTTATAATATTAGTATGGATATCATAAATATTACAGCTATAAATGTAGAAATTTTACAAAGGGTGACACAATGGGCAGTCTTATCGCTAAAAGCGATCCTTTAAAGATAACCTTTGGATGGATTTATAGAGAAAGAGGAGAGACAATACTGCAGGATATAATTATTATCAATGGGCACAGTGCCCATGATAATAATTATATCCTGCAGTATCGTTGTTGTGAACGCGTTAAAATTCAAAATTCAAATGCGAACCTTTTATAAACATCATATTTCAGGAGCATAATTATAGGAGTTTGAGTCTTGGTCACTTTAATAAAGAAAAATTCTATTCTATTCTATATAAGTCGTACCTAAATACCCATCATATTGTACCAGACAGAGCAATACAAAAATTCTAGATATATATGTTACGGTAATAGTGATTAATTGAAAATTATTTATCATTATTAATTGTCTATCATTATTAATAATTACCGAAAGTCGAGGTAAAAGTAAGAAATTAATCACTTTTATCGGTGATTATCTATACTTATAATAAATCTGTAGAAGGGTCAATTCTGTACATTGAAAATATTGAAAAAATAAATAGCGGGGGGTGTTGCTGGATCGATACCAAACCCAAATATGTGATTAAAAAAATTTTTGTCTGTCTGTCTGTCTGTCTGTATATGCAGGCATCACGTGAAAACTAACGGTTCGATTTCGATGAAACTTGGTATAATTATACCTTATTATCCTGGGCATAAAATAGGATACTTTTTATCCTGGAAAAATACGTAGAAAAAAAAATCTTATTTTTCAGTTTTATTCATAGACGTTGTTCTGTAGAACCGCGAACACACGTTGCATTACCCGCAGTGGATAATTTTCCATTTCAATTTAAGAGAATACAGTTTCCTGTAGCTTTGTGTTACACCATGACAATAAATAAGGCTCAAGGTCAGACCCTAGGAGTTGCTGGCGTAGATCTTACCGCGAGTTGTTTTTCACACGGGCAACTTTACGTAGCTCTTTCCCGTGTGAGCAGTCCAAGAAATCTTCATGTTCATATTCCGGACGAGATCACTAACAATGTTGTGTATGCTGAAGCTCTCAATTAACTTTCTGTCGCATTGTCACGATCACTTTTTTATTATTGCTAACTTTTCGTCACTGTCAGTAATTTACTGCTACATGCTACTTATCAAGGTCGGAATTACTATGAAAAAAATACTTACTACAGAACGCGAGCTCAACAGCAGTAGCTCAATAGAGGGATCTCCTTAATTATTATAGGCTTAGCTGTATTTGGGTCCAATAGATATTTATAAGATGTCATTGTCAGAGTTACTCAAAATGGAGAAATAAACCATCCACGCGAAGACCGACATCCGCGCGGACGGAGTCGCGGGCGGAAGCTAGTTAATAATATAATCTTAGTACCGATAAATGTAATACATTTTCTTATTTTATTACTCACTAGCTTCAGCCCGCGACTCCGTCCGCGCGGATGTCGGTCTTCGCGTGGATGGTCTATTTCTCCATTTTGAGTAACTCTGACAATGACATCTTATAAATATCTATTGGACCCAAATACGGCTAATTTAAGGAGATCCCTCTATTGAGCTACTGTTGAGCTCGCGTTCTGTAGTAAGTATTTTTTTCATAGTAATTCCGACCTTGATAAGTAGCATGTAACAGTAAATTACTGACAGTGACGAAAAGTTTGCAATAATAAAAAAGTGATCGTGACAATGCGACAGAAAGTTAATTGAAAGCTTCAGCATACACAACATTGTTAGTGAGCTCGTCCGGAATATGAACATGAAGATTTCTTGGACTGCTCACACGGGAAAGAGCTACGTAAAGTTCCCGTGTGAAAAACAACTCGCGGTAAGATCTACGCCAGCAACTCCTAGGGTCTGACCTTGAGCCATATTTATTGTCATGGCGTAACACCAAGATACAGGAAACTGTATTCTCTTAAATTGAAATGGAAAATTATCCACTGCGGGTAATGCAACGTGTGTTCGCGGTTCTACAGAACAACGTCTATGAATAAAACTGAAATATAAGATTTTTTTTTCTACGTATTTTTCCAGGATAAAAAGTATCCCATTTTATGCCCAGGATAATAAGGTATAATTATACCAAGTTTCATCGAAATCGAACCGTTAGTTTTCACGTGATGCCTGCATATACAGACAGACAGACAGACAGACAGACAGACAGACAGACAAAAAAATTTTTAATCACATATTCGGGTTTGGTATCGATCCAGCAACACCCCCCGCTATTTATTTTTTCAATATTTTCAATGTACAGAATTGACCCTTCTACAGATTTATTATATGTATAGATTAACTAATGCCTAATTTGAATAAAATATAAAACTGGTCAAGTTCGAGTCCGACTCGCGCACCGAGGGTTCCATATAAAGTACTAAGGTATGTAGTTTATCACGGTCTTTTTTTTTTGTTAATGTATCTACAATTTTACGGTTTTCGGATTTTTTCCTTTACTTGTGTTACGTGACATTACTTCTTGCAAAATTTCATGCTGCCAGGTCAACGGGAAGTACCCTATAGGTTTTGAATTCGGAACATAAACGCCCATATCTCTTGATTGCGTTGACTAAGAAGTTTTTTTTTTCTCTGCTTCAAGGGATTACAGTCCTGAGTAGTAATAATTTCAACTTGGACGACACCACAACTCCAAACGTTCCTGAGAAAAAGGGTCGTGACTGACGGACAGACAGACAGACGGACAACGAAGCGATTTTATAAGGGTTCCGTTTTTCCTTTTGAGGTACGGAACCCTAAAAATAAATATTTATAAGTCAATCTACCAAGCAATATTCAAAAATATTTTGCCGATGTCATCTGTATTCAGATTTAATTTCTTAAAAATTTAAAGTGTAACCTTAAAAAAAAACTTTAAAACAAAAAATAATGTACTGATAAAAATCATGATATTTAAGCCTTGTCGAAATTTTATAAAACACGTTATAAGTACTGGGAATTGAATAAAAACTTTTGATAAAATCAGGTTCGATGGACTAAGTGGATAATCTGAAAAGTTCATTAATTAATTTGCGGGTCGGCCATCTTTTTGGGCCGTGGTCGAGTTTTCGGGGGACGCACAGTGTGGAGGGACGTGAATTTATCGTGTTAGTAAAGCCTTTTTATCGAATCACTTTATGTGACGTACGGTCACCAAAGGAGGTAAGTAGCCAGGCTCCTCAGATATACATAGTTAAAGTTTAGTAAGAAACCGATTTCGAATGAAATTTAATTTGATGAATAAACTGATTGTTTTCTAATAATTAAGTCCGCCTCTGTGCATTTATGTTCTTGAAGTATTAAACAAATAAATAATAAATTAAATTTTATTCGAAAAAATCCATCGGTTTCTTATTAAACTTCAACTATATCCGACGACACTTTGGTGACTGTACTGTAGAGGTCCTGAGGGGTCCTCTATAGTACTTCTCGAAGATACTCAAATAAGAACACGTTAGACTTGGAATTATTGTATTGGAAAAGTACTTTACAGCTTTACAGAAAATATACGAAAGAATCTATAAAAAAAAACACAATGTTAACGTTGCTGTCATCACAATTTGAATGCTAGAATGGAATATTACATCTAGCCAGACCTTTCTGCTAAAGGCCGGAACACACAAGACACTACATGAGCTACGCCCACCCTTGAATAAAAGTATCCGCATAATTCAAACACCGAACAAGACTTTTATTCATACCATTCGAACATTCAAACTCTTCCTACCTATCCCTATACAGAAAAATGACCTAACGCCGGAGATTGACAGGATGAGGACCATCTCCTGCAAGAGAAAGGTTAAAGTCAGGACGAACGAACCGCGTTCGATAGGTGCCAGGACAATTTATAAGTGCCAATGTGCACTAACACAAACTAACGTCGTCATGCCTGAACCTCATCACACCAAAACCGACGGAAAAGATGCGACTGGCCTCCTAGGAAAACAATTGATGTGAAAGTTCACATCGGCCTAGATGAGGCTTAAAAAAAAAAAAAAAAAAAGATCTTAACTTCAAACTCTTTTACCCCATCGGACGGTATGAGCCAGAGGGAGGGAAAAGTTTAAGAGGCCAGGGTTCATTTAAAAAGTCTAACACATGCCCATACTCCAGAGGGAAAATTCAAAATTCACTCCATCATCATCTAATAACAACTCAATGAAACATCAACAACAAAACTGTGGGTGCTCAAACATAAGCTGAACCAATTGTGTCAACTCAACACACTTTGCAAAGGCTATGCCCGGTTAGCAAAGTTGGTTTCAACTTAAGCTGAGTGTCTGTCACGTTTGGTCTGGTTTTTGTACTAAGACTACAGGAGATGCATACGCGCTTTTTGATTCACGAATTACCCCATTATTTAGCATTTCTTCTACCTGTGAATTAATAATATTGAGTTGTTTTGGTGAGACTCTATATGGAGGTCGATGTACGGGTATTTCATCGAAAGTTTTAATTTCTACTTCTACCAAGTTACAACTACCAAGATCAGAAGATGAAAAAGCAAAATTTTCCTTGTAAGAACAAAGAAGTTCCTTCATTGCCTTTTTTTCATTAACTTTTAGTTCAGGGTTTATATTAATATTATCCATTGGATTTTCTGATATTGATGAAGTAATTTGTTCATCATTTTCTTGTAATAGATTCGAAAAATAAAGATAATCGATCTTTGAAATCGAATATGAACTTCTTTGTCCCATAGACTCATATTTACTTATGACACTATTCTTTTTAATGGTTTTGTCATCGTGATGTTGACATACAAGGGTACATGACATCGGCATATCATTTTGGACTGAATATTCGCAAAAATTTATACGGATACACTCATTTAACAACAAATTATTATTGTGGAAATCTATTACCGCATTGTATTTATATAAAAAATCTTGCCCGATGATTAGTTTCTGGTTAATGTCTTTAATGACCACGAAACTATTCACAAATACATACGAATCAATGATGAAGCTTATCTTTGTTTCCCCCACAACTTTTAAACACGAACCGGAAATTGATCTCACAAAATGTTTTGCCTTATCAGTGGTATGATTTAGTTTAAGTTCCACCAGCAGCTGCTCCGATATACAAGAGATTGATGCTCCAGTGTCTATCAGCGCGGTGCAGGCTTGGCCAGCTAAAGTTATTCTAATAAAAGGACCGGAGATACTCTTTTTATTATTTAGTGGGAGTTGTATATCTTCGGACACAGCCTGTAACTCCCGGTCATCCTTCATCGTCTGTGTCCTTGGTCGTTTGGGTGTCTGGATTGCTGTGGGTTGTTTGAGCTGGGGGCAATGGGTGAACGATAAAATCTATTCGTAAAGGGATATCTTGGACGCAAATTGTATTTAGGGGTATGGTAGGATTCTTCTTCTCTATGTTCTCCGGCTGAGCGTGAAGGAGTTGCCGCAGAAGGTGACGGTGCGGGGCTTGTTTGTCTAGAAGTCCTCGGGGACCTTTGGCTATCTATAGATAGCGGATGATCCACTCTTACTTTAGTTAAAATACCCTTGGGAAGTGTTATCGGTAGGTTAAATTCGTCAGAACGAGATTCTTCAAAAATCTCTTTAATTTGTACCAGGGTGGCACGTAATTCTGATTTGGATGCGAACAATTTTGTCCCCAATTTCAATTTGTAATCTGAAGTTACCCCTTTTAAAAAATTTTTTATGAAAATTTTCTCGTCCGAGATTTTTGCTTTTGTAGCGAGATCTGATAAAGAATAGTAGAATGTTATGATGTCTTCGTTGGCCCCTTGTCTCGCGTTGTAAAATTTTTCGACATAATCTACACTTGAAGGAAATTCCGCTCTCAAAAGATCACAAATCGCTTTGAATTCTAGATCCTCTTTGAAAATGATTTTAAAATATGCGAGCGCTGGACCTTGTAGGTATGCTCCTAATATGAGCGCTAAATTATTTTCAGGCCATTGATTTATGGCTGCAATGCATCTAAATTGGGCGAGAAAATCGTCGAAGCAATTTGCACCAGTGCCAGAAAAATGTACGGCGTTTGCCATGGTGCAATATTTGCTTAGCACCACTTAGCTTTAAATTCCGGCGTAGATTTCACTCTGCTTAGCTTTTATATATCGCTTGGCGTGCGAGGGGTCTCGCTAATGTTATACTGAAACCAAACACGTTAAACGATTAGTCGTTCGGGTTTTTAGGCGCCTCCGCCAACTGTAGAGGTCCTGAGGGGTCCTCTATAGTACTTCTCGAAGATACTCAAATAAGAACACGTTAGACTTGGAATTATTGTATTGGAAAAGTACTTTACAGCTTTACAGAAAATATACGAAAGAATCTATAAAAAAAAACACAATGTTAACGTTGCTGTCATCACAATTTGAATGCTAGAATGGAATATTACATCTAGCCAGACCTTTCTGCTAAAGGCCGGAACACACAAGACACTACAGTACTGTAGTGTCTTGTGTGTTCCGGCCTTTAGCAGAAAGGTCTGGCTGGATGTAATATTCCATTCTAGCATTCAAATTGTGATGACAGCAACGTTAACATTGTGTTTTTTTCTATAGAGTCATTCATATATTTTCTGTAAAGCTGCGTGGTCCCTTTTATCAATACAATAATTCCAAGTCTAACGTGTTCTTATTTGTGTATCTCTCAGAGGTACTATAGAGGACCCCTCAGGACCTCTACAGTTGGCGGAGGCGCCTAAAAACCCGAACGACTAATCATTTAACGTGTTTGGTTTCAGTATAACATTAGCGAGACCCCTCGCACGCCAAGCGATATATAAAAGCTAAGCAGAGTGAAATCTACGCCGGAATTTACAGCTAAGTGGTGCTAAGCAAATATTGCACCATGGCAAACGCCGTACATTTTTCTGGCACTGGTGCAAATTGCTTCAACGACTTTCTCGCCCAATTTAGATGCATTGCAGCCATAAATCAATGGCCTGAAAATAATTTAGCGCTCATATTAGGAGCATACCTACAAGGTCCAGCGCTCGCATATTTTAAAATCATTTTCAAAGAGGATCTAGAATTCAAAGCGATTTGTGATCTTTTGAGAGCGGAATTTCCTTCAAGTGTAGATTATGTCGAAAAATTTTACAACGCGAGACAAGGGGCCAACGAAGACATCATAACATTCTACTATTCTTTATCAGATCTCGCTACAAAAGCAAAAATCTCGGACGAGAAAATTTTCATAAAAAATTTTTTAAAAGGGGTAACTTCAGATTACAAATTGAAATTGGGGACAAAATTGTTCGCATCCAAATCAGAATTGCGTGCCACCCTGGTACAAATTAAAGAGATTTTTGAAGAATCTCGTTCTGATGAATTTAACCTACCGATAACACTTCCAAAGGGTATTTTAACTAAAGTAAGAGTGGATCATCCGCTATCTATAGACAGCCAAAGGTCCCCGAGGGCTTCTAGACAAACAAGCCCCGCACCGTCACCTTCTGCGGCAACCCCTTCACGCTCAGCCGGGGAGCATAGAGAAGAAGAATCCTACCATACCCCTAGATACAATTTGCGTCCAAGATATCCCTTTACGAATAGATTTTATCGTTCACCCATTGCCCCCAGCTCAAACAACCCACAGCAACCCAGACGCCCAAACGACCAAGGACACAGACGATGAAGGATGACCGGGAGTTACAGGCTGTGTCCGAAGATATACAACTCCCACTAAATAATAAAAAGAGTATCTCCGGTCCTTTTATTAGAATAACTTTAGCTGACCAAGCCTGCACCGCGCTGATAGACACTGGAGCATCAATCTCTTGTATATCGGAGCAGCTGCTGGTGGAACTTAAATTAAATCATACCACTGATAAGGCAAAACATTTTGTGAGATCAATTTCCGGTTCGTGTTTAAAAGTTGTGGGGGAAACAAAGATAAGCTTCATCATTGATTCGTGTGTATTTGTGAATAGTTTCGTGGTCATTAAAGACATTAACCAGAAACTAATCATCGGGCAAGATTTTTTGTATAAATACAATGCGATAATAGATTTCCACAATAATAATTTGTTGTTAAATGAGTGTATCCGTATAAATTTTTGCGAATATTCAATCCAAAATGATATGCCGATGTCAAGTACCCTTGTATGTCAACATCACGATGACAAAACCATTAAAAAGAATAGTGTCATAAGTAAATGTGAGTCTATAGGACAAAGAAGTTCATATTCGATTTCAAAGATCGATTATCTTTATTTTTCGAATCTATTACAAGAAAATGATGAACAAATTATTTCATCAATATCAGAAAATCCAATGGATAATATTAATATAAACCCTGAACTAAAAGTTAATGAAAAAAAGGCGATGAAGGAACTTCTTTGTTCTTACAAGGAAAATTTTGCTTTTTCATCTTCTGATCTTGGTAGTTGTAACTTGGTAGAAGTAGAAATTAAAACTATCGATGAAATACCCGTACATCGACCTCCATATAGAGTCTCACCAAAACAACTCAATATTATTAATTCACAGGTAGAAGAAATGCTAAATAATGGGGTAATTCGTGAATCAAAAAGCGCGTATGCATCTCCTGTAGTCTTAGTACAAAAACCGGACCAAACCTGGAGATTTTGTGTCGATTATCGTAAATTAAATAAAAAGGTTATTACCGATAGTTATCCCTTGCCTATAATTGAAGATATAATGATCTATCTATCGGGCGCGCATTATTTCGCAGATTTAGACTTAAATTCGGGTTATTGGCAATATCGTTTATGCGAATCAGACAAACATAAAACGGCATTTGTAACTCCATCGGGCTTGTATGAATTTAATGTCCTACCTTTTGGTCTTAAGACAAGTCAGGCTGTTTTTCAAAGAATAATGGACAAAGTCCTAGCAGGCATTAAATACAAAAACGCTATATGCTATGTAGATAATATATTAGTCTGGGGTAAAACTTTCTCAGAATTTCAAGAGGCTCTAGAAGGGGTTTTGTTAAGACTTAAGAAAGCAAACCTAACATTAAAACCAAGTAAATGTAGTTTTGGATACCAGAAGATATCAGTTCTGGGTCATGAAATTTCGGGAGACGGGGTCAAACCTGATAATAAAAAATTACAATCATTAAAATCATTGAAACCCCCAACTAATACGAAACAGGTTAAATCTATCTTAGGGTTGTTTTCGTATTACCGTAAGTTCATAAATAACTTTGCTGATATAACTTTGCCTTTAACAAAATTATTAAAGAAAGGGACAAGGTTCAGTTGGTCACAGAAACATCAGGAAGCTTTTGAGTCAATAATACATTACATGGACAACCCACCCATATTACATTTTTATTCAAATGATGAACATGTGTTGACCCGCCTTTACATTGATGCTAGCGGAGAAGCACTAGGAGCATGCCTTATGCAGGGTACAGATGTCTTGTATCCAGTAACATATGCGTCAAGAAAACTGAGTGATTGTGAGAAGAGGTATTCCACGACTGAAAAGGAATGTTTGGCTTTAGTTTGGGCATTGAATTACTTCAAACATTTCTTATGGGGTTTGAAATTTCAAGTTGTTACTGATCATAAGGCATTATGTTGGTTGAGAGATAGGAAGGACATGAATGGAAGGTTGGCTAGGTGGTCGCTGTGCATCCAGGCGTACGAGTTTGACATTATTCATTGTGCAGGCAGAGATAACGTCATAGCGGATTTTTTGAGCAGGAACCCCTTATGTCAAGACGAGGATATTAAGCAGCCGATGATGGATCAGGAAGATGATATGCAGGTCTATAAGATAGAGGTGGTGAAGATGAGGGATGAGCAGCAGGGTGATGAATTTTGCAGACATTGGTTAGATAGAATTGCAGCTAGTGGTCGCAGCAGTTTGAGGGGATTTAGCGTCATAGATGGTATTTTGTGCAAGAGAGCTAGCAGGATGAATAATGTTCGTGAGTTAGTCGTAATCCCGAAGCGTATGTTGCACGAGATGTTACAGGAGTTGCATGATGACCCATGGTCTGGCGGACATTTTGGGCTAGCAAAGACCTTAGCGAAGTTTAGAGCGTCATATTTTGTCCAAGATGCTGAAAAAGAAGTAGATCGGTATGTGAGGAGCTGTATATTATGTCAGGAGCGAAAGCAGACCAAACAATTAGCTCAACTACAACCAGTGGCAGTAACCCGTATCATGGAAAAAGTAGGAATCGATTTGCTAGGTCCTTTCAGAAGGTCTCTTAATGGAAACAGATATGTGATCGTATGTGTGGAGTATACAACAAAATATGCGATCTGCAGGGCGATACCTAGGGCGACTGCAGAGAGAATTAGTGAATTTTTGATTGAAGACGTTTTCTGTCGGTTTGGTGGTGTCAAGGAAGTTGTGTCAGACAGGGGGTCAGTTTTCACGTCACGTTTAGTAAAGGAAACTATTCATTACTTTGGGGCCAAAACAAAGTTCACCACGGCATTTCATCCGGCAACAAATGGTCTGGTTGAAAGATTTAATAGGACTTTGACACAAATGCTGTCCATGTATGTTTCAGCCGACCAAAGGAACTGGTGTAGTTATGTCCCGTTAGTGTGCTACGCTTATAATTCTAGCAAACAGACCAGCACTAGAATTTCACCTTACATGCTGATGTATGCTAGGGAACCACTTTTTCGAACCGACATGGTTGTAAACAACGATGATCGAGATCGCATAAATAATTATACAATGCAACACAATCGTCATAATGCCCTAATAAATTGTGCTATAAATAATATTAAAAAAGCGCAAATTAAGCAGAAAACCAATTATGATAAAAAAACCAAAATTAGAAGTTTTGCACCTAATCAATTGGTCTTAGTTTATACGCCTAGGCGAATAACCGATAAGAGCATAAAATTGTGTAGGTTATTTAAAGGCCCATATCAAATAGTAAGACGTATATCTAATGTAAATTATGTTATTAAAAAATTAAATAATAGGAGGTTCAAAGATATAGTACATGTAAATAGATTAAAACCTTTTCATGTCAGAATTTAACAAAGAGATTTAAGATATACTTTAAATGTCTTTGGAATTTAAGTAAGTTTTTATTATCTTTGGTCGACAGTTGTCATATCATTGTCATTATGTCAGTTAGATGTAAACATCATTGAGACATTATTTTAGTTTCTAATATGTTAAAAGTTATTAATATGTGTTCGTTTGTATCTCTTTCATATGCTGGGAAGAGAATATCGGACGCGGCCGGGAGTGTGAGGTGCATTACCTCTCAACTCTCAGAGGTCTGTGAGGCGCAATGCCTCCACCTCTAAGCGGCCGGGAGTGTGAGGTGCCTTGCCTCTCAACTCCAAGAGGCCTGAGGGAGTGAACATATCGTCGTCGTCAATGTTTTTCAAATTCGAATAGGCCGGGATAGAATGAACATGCTCCAGATAATTATGATGCGAGTTATGGGAGGATAATGGTTTAGTAAACTGTGGTCACTCCTACAGGGGGGGTGACAGACACTCAGCTTAAGTTGAAACCAACTTTGCTAACGGGGCATAGCCTTTGCAAAGTGTGTTGAGTTGACACAATTGGTTCAGCTTATGTTTGAGCACCCACAGTTTTGTTGTTAATGTTTCATTGAGTTGTTATTAGATGATGATGGAGTGAATTTTGAATTTTCCCTCTGGAGTATGGGCATGTGTTAGACTTTTTAAATGAACCCTGGCCTCTTAAACTTTTCCCTCCCTCTGGCTCATACCGTCCGATGGGGTAAAAGAGTTTGAAGTTAAGATCATTTAATTTTTTTTTTAAGCCTCATCTAGGCTGATGTGAATTTTCACATCAATTGTTTTCCTAGGAGGCCAGTCGCATCTTTTCCGTCGGTTTTGGTGTGATGAGGTTCAGGCATGACGACGTTAGTTTGTGTTAGTGCACATTGGCACTTATAAATTGTCCTGGCACCTATCGAACGCGGTTCGTTCGTCCTGACTTTAACCTTTCTCTTGCAGGAGATGGTCCTCATCCTGTCAATCTCCGGCGTTAGGTCATTTTTCAGTGTAGGGATAGGTAGGAAGAGTTTGAATGTTCGAATGGTATGAATAAAAGTCTTGTTTGGTGTTTGAGTTATGCCAATACTTTTATTCAAGGGTGGGCGTAGCTCATGTAGTGTCTTGTGTGTTCCGGCCTTTAGCAGAAAGGTCTGGCTGGATGTAATATTCCATTCTAGCATTCAAATTGTGATGACAGCAACGTTAACATTGTGTTTTTTTCTATAGAGTCATTCATATATTTTCTGTAAAGCTGCGTGGTCCCTTTTATCAATACAATAATTCCAAGTCTAACGTGTTCTTATTTGTGTATCTCTCAGAGGTACTATAGAGGACCCCTCAGGACCTCTACAGTACCTACGTACTAGGTTCCTCATACAGATAAGAGATTTGTGTTACGCGCCCGGTAATAGGTACCTGAATTTCGTACCGGTACTTGTTAGGTGGAACACCAGTATCTGTCTGGAACTGGTACCCAGGTACAGACTTACTCACAGCCTGAGGTTCCTAAATCAGGAATCAAGCTCACACCGACGTATTTGTTTATCACCGCACAAAGCCACTAAAAACTAAAAAGGTATATCTATTTAAAAGTCCATCTAAAAACAATTACTACGTAAACTTTTGCACCACGTAAGCAAACCAATCCATACATAAAACCGCTCTATAAATCTTGTCTTTACTAATTTAGTATTCGGAAGCTTTGTGGGGTTCCGTATCCAAAGGGGGCCAACGGAACTCTTAAACTCAAACTCAAAGCATTTATTTCAATTAAACCTTGTACAGGCACTTTTGAATTGTCAAAATTAATAGTCTGTCAGTTAGTCAGAAAGTTGAAGCTAGTTGCCCATTCGAAAACGTAGATCTCTATGGAGAAGAACGGGCAAGAATGATTCTAGGTCAACGGAAAAGTAACCTATAGGTTTTGAATTCGGAACATAAACGCCCATATCTCTTGATTGCGTTGACTTAGAAGTTTATTTTTTCACTGCTTCAAGGGATTGCAGTCCTGAGTATTAGATAACAATTTCAACTTGGACGACACCACAACCCCAAACATTCCTGAGAAAAAGGGTCTTGACTGACGGACAGACAGACAGACGGACAAAGAAGAGATTTTATAAAGGTTCCGTTTTTCCTAAAAATAAATAATTATAAGGTACGGAACCCTAAAAATAAATATTTATAAGTGAATCTACCAAGCAATTTTCAAAAAATATTTCGCCGATGTCATCTGAATTCAGATTTAATTTCTTAAAAATTTAAAGTGTAGCCTTAATTAAATCTTTAAAACAAAAAATAATGTACTAATAAAAATCGGTATATAGCCTTGTCGAAATTTTATGAAACACGTTAAAAGTATTGGGAATTGAATAAAAACTTTTGATAAAATCAGGTTCGATGGTCTAAGTAGATAATCTGAAAGTTCATTAATTAATTTGCGGGTTGGCCATCTTTTAGGGCCGTGGTCGAGTTTTCGGGGGACGCACAGTGTGGGGGGACGTGAATTTATCGTGTTAGTAAAGCCTTTTTATCGAATCACTTTATGTGACGTACGGTCACCAAAAGGAGGAGCCAGGGTCGTCGTATGTGTGCTGCCTCTCGGCGCGGAACACTTTTTTTTGACATATACCAGACCCAGAGGCCCAGAGGACACGGTGGAGCACACGGTAGAGGTCTGCCCCGCTTGGGCGGAGCACCACCGTGTCCTCGTAGAGGCGATCGGCAGCGACGGCGACCTCTCGCGTCCGGCCCTGGTGCAAGCCATGGTCCGGGGCGAGAGGGAGTGGGAGGCAGTCACCTCCTTCTGCGAAGCAGTCATGCTAGCGAAGGAGGTGGCGGAACGGCTCAGGGAGAGAGCCTCCCGTCGTAGCCGCCGCGGGAGACGCTCCGGGCGTCGGGAGCCGCGTGACGACTCCCGGCCACCGTAGGCGCGGGCCTGCGGGCGGAGAGTAATGGGTAGCTCACCGTCCGATCAGGACTAGGCCCGTGCCGGACGGCGCGTACGTTTTCCACGCGCGCCTCAAAGAGATGTCAGCATCGAGGAGGGGCCCCTTAGGGCCGAAGCCTGCCGGGTCAGCGGGATTGTCCGAAAGGGTTACCGCTGGCCCGGAACATAAAGGGCTAAGGAAGGAACACGGGTGGGTTTTAGTCAGTAAGAGTCTGACACTCCCTTCCGCTCCACCCAGAGCGGGAGGAGTCATTTGATGATTTCCCATCCACAAAAAAAAAAAAAAAAAAAAGGGTCGTCAGATATAGTTAAAGTTTAGTAAGAAACCGATTTCGAATGAAATTTAATTTGATAAATGAACTGTTTGTTTTGTATTAACTAAGTCCGCCTCTGTGCATTTATGTTCTTGAAGTATTAAACAAATAAATAATAACTTAAATTTTATTCGAAAAAATCCATCGGTTTCTTATTAAACTTCAACTATATCCGACGAGACTTTGGTGACTGTACCTACGTACTAGGTTCCTCATACAGATAAGAGATTTGTGTTACGCGCCCGGTAATAGGTACCTGAATTTTGTACCTGTACTTGTTAGGTGGAACACCAGTATCTGTCTGGAACCTGGAGGTTCCTAAATCAGGAATCAAGCTCACACCGACTTTGTTTATCACCGCACAAAGCCACCAAAAACTAAAAAGGTCTATCTAAAAGTCCATCTAAAAACAATTACTACGTAAACTTTTGCACCACGTAAGCAAACCAATCCATACATAAAACCGCTCTATAAATCTTGTCTTTACTAATTTAGTATTCGGAAGTTTTGTGGGGTTCCGTATCCAAAGGGGGCCAATGGAACTCTCAAACTCAAACTCAAAGCATTTATTTCAATTAAACCTTGTACAGGCACTTTTGAATTGTCAAAATTAAATAGTCTGTCAGTTAGTCAGAAAGTTGAAGCTAGTTGCCCATTCCAAAACGTAGATAGATCTCTATGGAGAAGAACGGGCAAGAAACTCCATGGACACTCTTTTAAATCAAGTTATTACAAAATCCTGGGTACATTATTCTTGTTGCTTCTATATGTGACAACAATGGAATAAAAAAAGACAAATGAAGAAACAATTCAAAAGATAAGATTAAAAATAAGCCTTGGCAGTTAAGCGATGACCAGTCTCAACCGACGGCGCCCGTTCACGAACATGACGCGTGGATCAGCACCATCCAGCTCAACCATTTTGTAGGGAACCGAATAATCAAACAGACGCGCCACCATCGGTGAGACATTTAAGTGAGCATGACACGTTCTCAACTGCCATACTCTTTCAAGTCAACATAAAAAAAAAATCATAATAAACGGAAACATGGTTCTCACATTCACAAAATTAAAAAAAAAATGCTTCTAAATTATACAAAACTATAGTTTGCAATTTATTTAAGATGTTAATATAATTTACTACCAAACAGAAAGAGGTATTTAATATTGCAGTATTCAACAATTAAAACTGGATTGAATAAAATAAAAAAGTTATGTTCGTAATGTCAGAAATATTGAAAAAGAAAAAGGGAAGCACCTCTTCCAAATATTGAAATTTTAACTAGTGAGCCCAAGTGCCTGTGGAGCAGGACCAGCATTAAGCCAAGCATTTTTATCTACGATATAATCATCCAACTTTTAATATGCTTGTCTACATAGTGTGCGTTTAATGCATGTTTTAAATTTCTTCTCATTTAATTGAAGAATATCGAGTGGTATTTTATTATAACATTTTACACAGTAACCCATAAAATAAGTTTTTACTTTAGACAATCTAAAACGCGGTTGATCTAATTTGACCCTATTTCTAGTGTTAAAATTATGCCTGTCACTTATCTTACTAAAAAGATGTAGATTTTTTCGAACGTACATGATGTTTTCATATATATATATTGACAAGGAACCGTCATGATGTTAATTTCTTTAAACAGTTCTCGTAGAGAATCGCGTCTGCTGAGCTTGTAGATGGCTCTGACAGCCCTCTTTTGCAGAATGAAGATAGGATCAATATCTGCAGCCCGTCCCCACAACAAAATACCGTAAGACATGATGCTATGAAAGCAACTAAAATAGATCAGTTTCGCGGTATCCACGTCTGTTAATTGGCGAATTTTCCAAACAGCGTAAGCGGCCGAACTTAGCCGCCCTGCAAGTGATGTTAAGTGCGGACCCCACTGTAGCTTTGAGTCAAGCGCGATCGCCAGGAAAACCGTATTTTCGACAAATTCAAATGTCTCCTTATTCAATACAACATGCATTCATTACTTCTAACATTCGGTAAAGCGAATCATGCATTTAGTTTTTTTCTCATTTAATACCAAATTATTCACAGTAAACCAATTATGGACCACAAGCATAGCGTTATTAACGTCGTCAAGCTCCTGTGCACGTCTGCTTATTTTAAAAATCAGTGATGTGTCATTAGCAAATAACACCATTTGTGATTGGTTTTTCAGTAAATAAGGTAAATCATTTATATATACTAAAAATAGGAATGGCCCCAATATTGAGCCCTGCGGTACTCCCATTTTGACTTTTAAGCCCGATGAATTCATACCGTTAATTTGAACTTGCTAAAATCTATCATTTAAATATGATTTTATTAAGCTAAGAGCAAGTTTACCTAGTCCGTAATGCTCAAGTTTCAAGAGCAGTGTTTCGTAATTCACGCAATCAAATGCCTTGGATAGGTCACAAAAAATGCCTATAGCATCTTGTGCCTTTCTGTAACTAAGGCTCCGCCATCCGTCCGTCTGTCACAGGGCTGTATTTTCTGAACCGTAATAGGGAGACACTTGTTCACGGAGTGTGTAATATAACAACCACTTTAACAAAAAGTACTAAAATTCAAAGTTAATACAGTGATACAAGAAACGCAACAGCAGTGGAGCAGTGGTGGCTCAGTCGAACCCAGGCAGATGCTTTACTTTGTGTAATTTATTTCATTACCACTGCTCTCAAAACGGCGAAGAAGAAACCGGCATGTCCCAGAACCAAAAATTCGAAAACATTGTGACATCTACCAACCCGCACTGGGCCCGCGTGGTGGATTACGGTCTACTACCCTTCGCTGAAAGGAGGCCTGTGACCCAGCAATGGGAACGTTATAGGCTGATTATTCATATGCTCAAACAAAAAAAAAAAACAAGTTGATTATTGTGCATTGGTACGGAATCCTTCGTGTCCGTCTCGAACTTGGCCGCTTATGTTTCGTTTTCTTCTCGATTTCACCCGTTTTACGATCTTCCTGACAGACAGATGGTAAATATTTTATTCAGAATTCTTTTGGGGAACCACATAAATTACGTTAACTGGTCGAAAATGTTCTTTTACTGCGGAATTTTTCTAGTCTGCGGTTTTAATATCTCTGGGCGCAATGGGAATTTGTTGTTTACTGGGAAATTTTGTATTTAGATTCGCCTGGAAAATGGTTGTTTAATTGGGCCTTACTAATAAAACTGTGAGTTCTTATTTTCTTGGTGAGTGATTTTGGAAAATCTGTTTGGTTGGCAGTAATTTAAAGTTATTTCGAAATGAAATTGGTATTTTTAGTCTGAACGAAAAGAGAGGAAGGAAATCATTAAATGGATATGTATACTTACGAGTTAGTGATGGATTGCCTTCACTCCCGTTTCTGAAACAAAATAAAACATTATTCGTACATGTAGGTAAAACAAGAATTACAGTATAATAAATAATAATAACACATTTATTAAGGTACAGTCAACAAAAGAGATAAGTATGCAGGATCGTCGGATATCGTTGAAGTTTAGTAAGAAACCGATGGATGTTGTCGACTGAAATTTAATTTGATAAATGGGCTGTTTGTTTTCTATTAATAAAATCAAATTTTATTGGAGAACATTCATCGGTCTCTTACTAAACTTCAACTATATCTGACGATCCTGCATACTTATCTCTTTTGTTGACTGTACATAAAGGTTTTGCAGTACGTGAGGTAGAACCTAGAAAGTATCCATTATTAATTACATGGTGCTCGCTGGGTCAGTGGGTCGTCTTAGGGGCGAGCTCTCCTAGCTACTACTTACTGAGTAATCTGTATTTAGGAGAGACAGTTTCAACTCTCTATTTGAGTATCACAACAATCATGTATAATACGTTTGGAGCCAAAAAGTAATAAGTTTTTTATAAAAAACAAAACACAAAAGCAAAATTCTAAAAATGAAAATTTAATAAAACAAATTAGAATAAGGAGTGGTGGTGTGGGTGTGAATGAGTGTGTGTGCATTTGAATAATAGGACATAGGGTTACTTCATATCCTGCAAGGGTCGCGGGTTCTTCGAAAGAGTTACCGTGGCCCTGGCATAGGCAACTGAAGGAACACGGGTGGGTTTTAGTCAGTAAAAGTCTGACACCCCCCCACTCCGCCCAGATCGGGAGAAGTTATTTGATAAAAAAAGGGTTACTTTCATGTAAGTGTCAATAAGTACCTTTCAGACTCGTCGTAGGTTTTATTCAGGAGGAATGCACGGAGGGCGATTTTACATTTGCTGTGTGGTAAATAACTAAAGATAGTTGCTTTATTTTTAAAATTTCAATTACAATGTTACTATTTTACAACTTAACACTAAAATATACATATTATATAAAGTATACACAAGTATAAAAAAAGGTAAAGAAAAAGACAGGAGCTCATTGGGCATCAAAAAATTCGTCCGCATCGCTGTCAATGGCACAAGTGCCCAAAAGGCTGGCAGCATTACCACGTTGGATGGCAATGCTTATTCTTTGGCCTAATAATAGGCCAGCCCTCTGGTCACGTGAAGAGTCAACCAACCGCTTTGCGATGTCCCGAAATACTCGATGAGCACTCGGACCCCAAGGCCCTAGTGTTTCAACCCCAAACTGCTCAAACATATAGCTCCCAATAAGGTTGTTATATTTGCGCCGTTTGAGGTTTTCTGCTCCTGTAGCAGCCGCCCCAGCACAGCCCACCCTGCTAAGAAGATGGGATGGCGCGAGGGTGTCGACACAGGTAGCATCCCACACCAAAGGCCTACCCAACTTCCAAGGCATTATGGTCATACCATCTGGCCTCTTGCCATCGTCGCGTGTCAAGCCATTGGGTTCTAAAACAGCTGGCACACCGGCGGTGACAAGAGCCCGACGGATGATGTCGTTAATGCTGGCGTGCCGTGCCATGCGACCAGCGCTCTTGCTGCAGGATAAGCCATGGTGTCCGAGGCAGTCGACTGCTTCACCGCATTGACAGCGATGTGGAGCTCCGCAAGGAGCGCCCAGACGCAAACATGTAGCGAGCCGGAATGTGGTGTCACCCAGCATAGTGCCTATGTTGGGTGACGGTAGCGCCTGAAGCCAGAGGCCCGACTCCCATTCACCCACAGCCAGCAGGCGGGCTCGCTCAGCAGTATTGGTGGACGTATTAATAAGTTTATTCCGTACCAACCTGCAAAGCGGCTCATCCCACTGTCTCTGGGAAGACGGGTTCTCGGGCAGAACTGTGTCCGGGCAAGCCACTTTCCAGGCGTTCACCGCATCGGTCAAACACGGCACTTCAGAGTCAACCTGAGCAGGAATCAAAATTCGTGTGGTTAACTTTTCTGTGCTGTGGACCGAGGATAGGAACGCCGGTAAGCTTACACTAGTTTTGCGGACGCCGAGCCCACCAAAACGAATGGGTAGTGAGGCTTGCAGCCACGCGCGGTCATCCAAAGCCACATTTAAAATGGATATAAGAGTATTGCGAATAATATGGTCAATTTTGTCCAAAAGGTGTGGCTGCTTCCATAAAGACGAAGAGCGGAGAAAATACATAAAATTTGGACCGAAACAACAATATCTGATAAGGGTGAAAGCCGAATGTAAATTAATTTTAGAAAGCCTATCCGAAATATCGTTAAAATGTTTAATTTTTTCGTCGACGAATGGTGAAAAACTGTCTTCTAAAATTGGGGAACCTAGGAGGTGCAATGAACTTTTTTCCAAAACTGTGATGTCTGGGGCTATTGTATTGAAGATATATTATGTAGGTATGTTTAGGGACGCGTTAATTTCATTGTAAAAACAAGGGCCAAGGTAGTAGAAAAATCTCTTAGTGTATTTAAACTGAGTGTGTGGAACAGTACAAATATGCTATGAATGGTTCACATCTTATTTAATAAATTAAAAATTTTAAAAACCCCCGACACAAAAAAATAATAAAATTAAATGTAAATAATTGGAAAAGGATCAAATAATTTAAAAACCCCCAACTTAAAGAATCTAGGTAACGAGACTAAAACAGATAAATTCATATGGCAGTCGGGGGACCTCTTAGCACAGAAGGTGTTCCACAGAACGGTCCCCCGACTTCCATATGAATTTATCTGTTTTAGTCTCGTTACCTAGATTCTTTAAGTTGGGGGTTTTTAAATTATTTGATCCTTTTCCAATTATTTACATTTAATTTTATTATTTTTTTGTGTCGGGGGTTTTTTAAATTTTTAATTTAATTTATTATTTCATGCTTTTTGTAGGGACTCCTTAATTTTTGTATTTCATTTATTTTCTTGCGTTTTAAGATTCAGGTAATTTGGTGTTTAATCAGGTTTTTTATCCGTCAAAAAATGATTATTGATTTATAGTTGAAGAATAATTTTTAAGACAACAGATTTTTTTGTTTTATTATATCCTTTTTCTGTTCTTCCTTTAGTTATTCAACTTTCGTACAAGTATTTCATAGCTATTAGATATCTTAGGTATTTCAGATCTAGTTTATAAAATGGGAGTGCGACACTATCAGATGTAGAAATACCTACGCTTTAATTAAGTAGGATAATTCCATTCGTAATAAAAATAGTCAAACTCATTGGTCGTAGGTACCAGTCATCAGTCCACTTTCCTCATCATTCTAGAGCATTGATCAGACAAAAAAATATTTTCAA
Organism: Mesoligia furuncula; assembly: GCA_916614155.1. NCBI lineage: Eukaryota > Metazoa > Arthropoda > Insecta > Lepidoptera > Noctuidae > Mesoligia > Mesoligia furuncula. The sequence continues at coordinate 14,406,299 of OU744815.1, read as the reverse complement.
GTTTTTAGTTTTCATTTCGTTGGTTCATATTCCTCATTCCCTTTCAATATAGTGTACATTATTCTACTTGTCAAGCCCTTGCATTTGATACCTATATTGAAGGAGTTGTGAAAAAAATATATAATTCGCCATTTTGTGGTGGCGGCCATCTTGGATTTGAAATTTGTAATAGCGTAAAGTATTCTACTAGTCAAGCCCTTTCATTTGATACCCATATTGAGGCAGTTGTGAAAAAAAAAATGTAATTCGCCACTTTGTGGTGGCGGCCATCTTGGATTTGAAATTTATCATAGTGTATAGTATTCTACTATTCAAGCCCTTTCATTTGATACCCATATTAAGGTAGTTGTGAAAAAATATGTAATCCGCCATTTTGTGGCGGCGGCCATCTTTGACCGATTTTCATCAAACATAGCTAAGAACACTCCCGACTAATTAACCTTTCAAACAAAAAAAACAAAATCAAAATCGGTTCATCCGTTCGGGAGCTACGATGCCACAGACAGACACACACACACACACACAGACACGTCAAACTTATAACACCCCGTCGTTTTTGCGTCGGGGGTTAAAAAACGGAGAACAAGTAGTAGAAATTGAACATTACAATCATAAATCAAAAGAAATAGAATTAATTCGATCCCAAAACATCCCAGTAAACGCTTCTATACCACAAGGAAGTGTGACAGGTTGCCTGCTATTCCTTGTTTACATAAACGATCTCCCTAACCACATCAAAGAGTCATGCGTATTGTTCGCAGATGATATCTCTATTTTAACATCATGTGATAGTAATATAAATTTAAACCAAAAATTGTGTTCTATACTTGACACTACAACACACTAGATGAACGAACACAACCTTGAAATTAATTATAATAAAACAAAAATAATAACTTTCCACCCCCGACAAAAAATACCTATAAATATAAATTTTAAATACAACGGAACAAAATTAGAAGCAGTACCTAAATAAATTCACCCTTTTAGGCCTAGACATAGACTCACACATAGATTGGAAATCACATATCAAAAAAGTAAGAACGAAATTATCCAAGTTCTCATACGCTCTCCGAGAAATCAAAAAAACAACAGACCTCAAAACAGCAATAGTAACATATTACGCATACGCATTTGCATGGCTCAAATATGGAGTCATCCTGTGGGGAAATAGTACAGACGCGCCTATATTATTTACTCTACAGAAAAAAATGATTAGAATTTTAATAAATATCAAGGGTACAGACTCCTGTAAACCCCACTTTAAAGACCTAAAAATATTAACCCTGCCCTGTCTCTACATACTTGAAATTTGTACGAAAATATCCGCATTTCTATACCAAAAGAGGAGATAACCAAACTAAAATTGCACTTAGACATGAAAGCAGATTGAATATAGGTACCCACTTCACGATTAAAAATGCACTCTTCTAGTACATTTGTTATGTCCATTAAAATATACAATAAGTTACCGGAATACATCAAAAAAATAAATAAAAATAATATCTTTATCAATAAATTAAAACAATTTCTGATAAACAAAAGCTACTACACTATTGACGAATACTTTAGAGATAAATTTCAACAACAATAAACCATATTTTTTACATAAAACCACATTTTATATTACATTTCACTTTGAATACAAATTTATTTTAATACACTAAAATACTCTAATTTAATAATTAATATATGCTAAAATGTGCACAATTAATAATATTATTACCATTCTACAAGACTCAATAAAATTGTAAATATTTAGTTTATTATAATTTATAGTGTTAATAATGTAAATCGTGCAATATATAAATAAAACTTAAAACCAAATACATACTTAAATAAAATATAAATACCTTATAAGCAAATAATACTATTTAATGATACTATTTTAATTTAATATTTTTTTTTTTTATCAAAAAAAGCGCCTTCATCCTCTCTCCTATTAAAAATTAACTTTTCTGTGCCCGACAGGGTCCATAATTGATTCGATATTTTAAAATACCAACACACATACACACACACACACACACACACACACACACACACACACACACACACACACACACACATTATGGAACACATTATGGAATGCAATAAAGTATTGAGTATTGAGTATGCTTGTGCTACGAATCACACCATTATTAGATCGGCTCAGCATCACAATTGCACATTTTTAATCACAATCCGATGGATTTAGAAGGAAATTAGTAATCTATATCCCACAAAAACATTTCATGTTAAATGTTGCCAAGACGAGACCATGTAGCTCGCACTGTCAAAAAGTAATCAGATCTCATGTAGAGCCAAGCTTCTAACTCTCTAACTCTACAAGGCCTAACTTCGCAAACTCTACACCTTAGTCAAAATATATGGCTTGGCCGTGTGCAGAGCACAATCAGCTTATAATGTTCCCACAGTTAGAACATAAGCCTCCTCGATGTGAGAGGGAGTGGGCCATAAACCACCACACGGGCCCAGAGCTGGTTCGCGGATGTCACATTTCTTCAAGTTCTTGGTTCTAAGACATGCCGGTTCCACACGATTATATTCCTCCACTGTTTTGAGAGCAGTAGTGATGAAATAATTTACACAGAGTAAAGTGCCTGCCTTTGTTCGAACCTACGACCTGCAACTCGTAAGTTGCGGCCTTTGGTTGCGGCCTTTGGTTGCGGCCGTTACCGCATATGTTTGCACGCAAGTCATTCGTTGACCTTTGAAAGTCGTTACGTGTTGTCTGAAGTCCGAAATTCAGACAACCAGTTTTGCTAAGAGTATCGTGATATCCAATAACTGGATTGTGAAGATCAGATAGACAGTCGCTCCATATAAATACTGGTATTCAGCTGCATGCAGTTAGACTGGAAACTGACCCCAACACAGTTGGGAACAGGCTAGGCTGATGATGATGTTTGAAAAATTCGTCTGCCTTAAAACGTAAATAACACAATAACCGGTGTTGGTCTGTCAAAATGAACGGCAATAACGTTGAAAACCCGTTGAATTATCGTTCAATATCGAATTTTTTCGCTCGCCGGTTTGTCGGGTCTCATCTTTAATAATTTTAGCGACGAATTGTTCCATACCCCATTGATCCTCTTTTTATTGTGTCTATATGTTACCGCTAATGTGCGTGAATCAGTTAGAGTGCAGATTAACTTGTTAATCTGCAGATTATCTGGTTGAGTCCGTTGAAGTGGAAAAAAAATTTAGTTACAGGCCAAACCCGATCTTAGGATGAACTAGTTTTGCCTAGGCCAAACCAGTTCTCCCTACACGGATTACATGGTTGCGGTTGCGGCGACGTAGAATGCAAGAGCGAGCGAAGGGCACCCAGAGGCTAGGTTTGGTTTGTTTAGGTTGGGCGCCGGTGATGGGGAGTACTCCCCAGAGGAGGGTCAGCTGACGGACAGCCGCGGCGGGTTCACGGATGAGTGCTAACGGGTGCCCGTGTTCCCGCCGTAAGTGGCAGAGGAGGACACCGTGGAGTTTTAGTGGGTGAGAGTCCCACATAACTGCACTATTTCCCCGTGGCAGTGCAGAATGCATGAGCATTTCTCCACGTTAAAAAAAAAAGAGTTACTTTAAACCTTTTACACAGAAATAGGAGCCCCGCTTCTAGTTCATCCTAAAATCGGGTTTGGCAACATATGTCACACTTTAACGGATTGTACCCGGTAATTTGCAGATTACCTAGTTAATGCACATATTAACGTATTCCGTATTCTAACAGTAACATATATACTAACATACCTTATTATATAGAAGCGCTTTCTTTTCTTTAGTCCCTAATAAAACGCAGAGATTCTTTTGTAAGGAACCTAATAACTATTCCCATATTCCCATTGACTACGCGGAACTTTTTTATTAAGAGCGTAGTCAATGGGAAATATAAAATCTTTTTTCTATTAGCTCTTTGTTAACAAATGAGATTGACCACGATGACCACGCAATATTATAAATATCTGTGTATATATAAGGTGTTAAAAAATTAACCTTAAAAATCCGCGGTTTCATACATTTTGGTCGAGTAGGTATTGAACTTTTGTATTAAACAGCTGATTTTTTTTTCGTGATTTCAGTTTTGGTCCCATAATGAAAGTTGTTCAGTTTGATGGTCTAAAGCACCTCTTAAAGTTTGTAAGGTTAATTTTTTAACACCTTATATAATGTTCCCGTGTTCCCGTGTTCGTTACTTCCCGTGGGTGTCGTAAAAGGCGACTAAGAGGCGTACCGGAGAAAGGGCAGCAGCGTTCTCTATGCATTCCACCACCATACCATACTGCGATCGCCAACCCACCTGCCAATCGTGGCGATTATGGCAAACCCCCCCTTTTGGGGGAGGCCTATGTCCAGCAGTGGACGTCTTTCGGTCGAAATGATGATGATGATATAATGTTACAGAAAACATTGAGAATTAATTTTGAGAGGGAGACCAGTACTCACCAGTCGATTGCTTAAGGTAAGTAATCAAAAATAGAGGAAAAAATAATAAAAGGCTAGAAACTAATTTCACAAAATCTTTGTGTTAAGTATTAGATTCATATCTACATATTATACCAGCCATTCCAAAACACTCAATTTATTGAAGTATAATAAATAACTCCAGCGACAACAGGGCAAAGTAAAAATCTGAATAAAATGGCATTTCATGTGTTCATCCCCTTTCCACGGAAATGCAAGAGTACTGCTAGCGAATTACATTTTCAACGAAACCTTGGTTTACTTTTATAAACAAAGAGTTCTCTTCAAAGCTTTTCATATAAGTTATCTCGGCCAACATTAATCTTGTATCTCTATATAACGACACTCGCTGATATTAAAGATATGCTTGTAATACTTTAGGGAATATTTAGCTTGCCTTATCAATAATAACTGTCACACAAAAGCAAATATTATGTAGATTAGAGCATTTCGTATTTCAAAATATAACTAATAGAATAATTATACAGGGTGAATTTTTCAAGTGGGCGTGGATGGCCAAATCCGAAACTATGAGGAATAGCGAAAAGTACCTAAAGGAGGCGCGGCTCGATTTTGATGAAAACTAAAACTGCATCATTGGATTTTTAAAAAATCAATATTTCTAGCCAGGAATCGAACCCGTTGATTTTGGTAAAAAATCGCACACTATTACACCACTCGATAGTGTCTGTTTGAAATCTTAAAATTACAGCTTTTTACTAAATACTTATGAAAGTATATACTTACATTAACAACAATTTTTAAAATTTTTGTCTCTCTGTTTGTTCCCGCTGATCTCCGAAACGGCTGGACCGATTTTAACGGGACTTTCACTGGCAGGTAGTTGATGTTGTTAAGAGTAAATTTATTTTAGAAAACGAAAGAAATTCAAAAGATATTAATGTCACGCAAACAAAGTTGCAAGCAGAAGCTAGTTTAAAATAGAGAAATTTTATTTATTTGTAAACGGTTATTTGAAAAATACCAAAAACCCCTTAAGAGTGTTTTTCAAATAACCCTGTAGATATAGATAATTGGTATTTATGATAAATAAAAATACAACAGGGAATATTCAGTTTGCAAAATCAGTCATAACTGACAGAAAATAGCAAATACCTAATTATGTAGATAAAATACACTTCGTAATATCAAAATACTATTACCTAATATTAGTCAGATAAAAGCTTTCTCTTTGATGTAGTGGCCATAATGTAGTCAGGGCCCAAATGTACAGACGCCAGCACATCAAGCTACCCGAAACTGACAAATTTTTCCAATCAACTTTGAACCTTATACTTTAGCGATAAAGTTGAAAATCTATTGAAGATATTTGACACATTGTTTTAGCTTGATGTGCTGGCGTGTACCAATATCCATACTAATAATAAAGCTGAAGAGTTTGTTTGTTTGAACGCGCTAATCTCTGGAACTACCAGTCAAATTTGATTTTTTTTTTGCATTTGGTAGCCCAATTCTTAAGGCAGTTAAGCTACTTAACGCCACGCTAGTAACCATAGGACCTGAGCAAAAGTCACAAAGAACTCTAACCGAAAACGATGTACTAGCGCAGGTAGGAGTTGCGATGCGACGGGGTGAGTCGGGCGAATAAGAAATTTCACGTGGACAAAGTCGCGGACAGAAGCTAGTATATTATAAATATCTCAGTAGACAGCAGTCTGTAGAATTTAAATAATTAATTATTTGCTTACTCTCCAATGCACTCTGTATAACCGAAAATAACTTCCAATACACTTAAGATATGATATTATTATTGTGCATACGAAATGACTTCAACCAACAGACAATGGCGTAGTCTGTACAAGATACATTTCAATTTTCGTTCGTATAAGCCATCATACGGTCAATGAATGAATAAATGAACTTCGAAAATTATGAGGCTCCATTCATTTTCCGCACCATTGGGCAGCCAACTTTTTTTTACGATGCGTAGCTAATGGGAACGCAGTAATAATTTATTCCCATTGACTACGATAGTTGGGATAACTTACTGTAATGAATGCGGATTTTTTTCGGCTTTTTGCTCGCGTATGCGAAAGTGAGTTTGTTTGTTTGTTAAGCTTACAAACTGCTACGGATGCGGATTAAATTTGTCACATTGGTGGAACATGACCTGCAGAAGGACATAGGATACTTTTTATCCTCGATCGCAGACGCGAAGAAGAAGTCGCGAGCAAAAGCTAGTGAAGCTATTAGTTTAGATTAATTCAGTGAAGCGGAAAATGAATGGTGGAGTTTTGAGCGGTGTCAATAAATTTTACAAACTTTATCTGTGGTTTGACATAACTATCTAACTATTTCAATAAGCTGGTATTTAAGGTCTAGTCGATATTTTTTCCATACAAATTTCGGGGGAATATTACTCCACTGTTTAACATTGTGTACCCAAAGTTATACATGATATCGTTTTAACTTATTATTAATTGTGTCTGTACGGAAACAGAATAGTAAAATAAAAAACCACAAAAAAGTTATGAGCCAACAAAGATTCGTTTCTCTTGTTATTTTTAACGTAACTTTGGGTGTAAATAAGTAATAAAAGAACAGTAAAATCTTCAAATCCAAGTCCGTACCGACAAAGCTCAGTTATCGAAAATTTCAATAAACTTTATTTATAATTGATATATGCAGTGATTTTTTTACAAAAATCGATTTTCCAAAGCACTTTTCGAATTTTTTTACGCGCCTATCAGTTTGAAACGGTGTTTTTGGGCGTGAAAACTAGACGTTGTGCATGTAGACTAGCGTCTAATTGCTCATCACTGTTACTAGCTCTGTCAGTCACAAAGTCAGGTGAGACAGCGTGCTTTTTGGCCATGACCACAAGTGAGTTCGAGCTCGCGACTAGTTTACTCTTAATTGCGTAACACACTATCAGTAGTAATGGCTTTCATTTTGACAGTTCAACAACATTCATTGCGTTATTTACGTTGTTATGCAGACAATTTTTTCGAACATATGAAGCAATGGATTAGCAATATCCTTCAAAATAATTCAGATTGAGTTTGATAGTGTGTTACCCAATTAGGTCGATTCTGTAAAAATCTCACCATGAAAACTTAGGTGAAGTGAGTTTGTTTTTGCTAGGAATTGACACTATTGACAGCTCACTCCACGCTCACTCCACCTAAGATTTCACGGTGAGATTTTTACAGAATCGCCCGGCTGGTGTTAAATCAAGAGATGATGCTTAAAAAATATTCTGCTGTTTGGCAAACGTCTCCACACGGTGGGTGCCTGAAGATGGACGGCGCTGCCGATCCTGGGTCAGAAAGAGGTGGCAAAACGACCTAGACACTTGTCGCCAGGATTAGATCGAGGTGGCTCTAGAAAAAAAAAAGAAAAAATCATTCCAGGCAGGAATGATTCTTTTTGTTTTTTTAAGCGCCGTGCAATGGGTCAGTGTAGGTAAGTATATATTGTAAATTGTTTTAGTTAGATTATGATATTATAAAATACAGAAAAGCTTGTAAATAATAATATAATATATCAACTCGTTTTGTAAGTAAAAATTGACCATAACACAGTTGAAATTGGGAATAATAATAATAATAACTTGCGTGTAGTTTTATATAAAAAAAAAAACGACGGGTTGCACTCCGGGAGTGCCGGCAGAAGTGAAAACTTGAATATTAACGTTGTTAACTGTAACCGTAACTGTAACTGTCTGTCTCTGTCTGTCTGTCTGTCTGTAATTTGATCCTGTATACTTGTTTTCAATTTATGATATTTTGGAATCTTACGAATTTTCGACCAGGGTCACGTGTCATCTTACGATCAGGGTCACGTCTATAGATGAGCAATCCACCCGGGTTTAAACCCGGTGCTTTGATAAACACCCAATTTTGTGGGTGTTTATGGGTGTTTACGGGTGTTTATCAGGTGTTCACCAAAAGCACCGGATTTAAACCCGGTGGATTACCCATCTATAGCACGTGTCATCTTACAAATCTTACGATCAGGGTCACGTGTCCTGACGCGAGTTTGACATTTTTTACTCATTACAAAAAAAGTGTACAACGCCGCTAAAGAAGTTTTCACTTCAAAAAAAAACAAAAAAGAAAATTTTTCTCTTATTTATTTTAATATGATCTACATAGGTGGATAACAACAATGGACCAATGTAAAAGAAATCCTTGATAATAATTGACATAATGTATTCTGACAGATCACTTGTCTGAATTGGGAAAATCCCAAAAGGCTGAGAAATTGCAGTTTCGTTGGCTTCCGTTATCAATAATATATTAGACGCAACAGTAAACGGACGAGATGGGAAGTTTATGATTATTTGATTAGTCGTGCGTGCTACACGGATAGTGAAGGGAACGATCCTTTCACGATAAAAACATTACCCTGCCTTTGGGTATTGTCGCAGTCGGGTGAAAAGAATTACGGTTTTATTGTCAACATGTGCTTCAAAAGCGTTTCACGAGACGTACTTTTGGGCCAGGTATTTGAGATAAATTTGAAGGTATGGAACAACAAACTGAATGTCAGACTTAACAAAGTTCAAATTCCATTGTAAACAAAAACTTATTAAGGTTTTTTTTACAAATGGTCACTCAAAAATCAACTTAGAATACATTTCACTATACTAGATAACTGATTAAGTGGCGATGGACTGTAAATTTTATTATCTGAGATTATGAACACTGTTAGTGTATGACTAGCAGCGCCTCGCGGCTTCACCCGCATAAGTGTCGATCCCGTGGGAATATCGGGATAAAAAGTGTCCTATGTGTTAATCCTGGTTATAAACTATCAGTGTGCCAAAAGTGTTTCATTTAAATCCGTTTAGTAGTTTTTGCGTGAAGACGTAACAAACATACAAACATACCTACTCACAAACTTTCGCCTTTATAATATTAGTGTGATAGTGTGATTATACTCGTATATTATGTATAGGTGGTTATTCATTACCTACCTAATTATTTTTACCACAAACAGAATATTTGCAACTACTCATCAAATGAATGTTATAAATAACGAAAATATGTCCGCCGGGAGTGGACGCTCTAGAAGGACATTGACAAACACGCCTAAAGAGGCCACTTTGGCAGAATCATAAAAGGATAACATTATGAATCATAATGGACAGTTAACTGTTAAGTTAATCGTATCAAATCCCATTGGTGGAGAATGGAGATGGCTAAACGACTCCCCCAAGCATGTATAGTAATCTCACATTAACTAGTAATATTTAAATATTCATTCATGAATTATTTAGTGTTTAATAATTTCCAAGAACTTTCGTGAATTATTAAACATAAAAAAAGTATCTTAGTTGCTTTTTTTGATTGACATGACACGTTCAAGGGGAATTAATACAGTACTGCAAGCTAGGGAGGAGTCATATCGCTGTTCCAGAATGTCGATTCATAATGTTATCCTTTTATGATTCTGCCAAAGTGGTCTTTTTAGGCCCCCTTATTGGTGATGTTCTTGAGAAAGGTCAGGTGCGTAGTACAGACGCCAGCACATCAAGCTACTACAATCTGTCAAATTTCTTTAATAGATTTTCAACTTTATCGAAAAAAATCGATTCGAATTCGAAATCGATTTCGATTCGATCGATTCGATTGGGAAAATTTGACAGTTTCGGGTAGCTTGATGTGCTGCCGTCTAAACAAAACAAAAGGAGTATCTAATGATCGTAGCAGGTGGCGTTCTTTAGTTTATGAAACAAACAATTGTTTGTATATTTATTAACTTCAGAAAATCATAAAGTTGGCTAAATGAATATCACCCGTGTGTCACCAACATCGACATAAAAATATAAGTGAATTCTCGGGATCTTTTTAATAATAAATCAGAGTGTGCTCCAGAACTCTATGATCAATATTCAAGATGGCGACTTCAATTTACACCAATGAAATAAGCTTATTTACAAATATTCTGATCAACTCGAGTAGCAACTTATTAAGAGGGAAAGAGAGTGATCTTTTTGATACTGTATTTTATTTTTATTAAAAAAAAAATGCTATTTATTTGTATTCGTATAAAAAACGGCAAGAAATCGTTAAGAATGATATAGAATGAAACTGCACGACCTCTTTAGAGTAAAAACAAACTAGATTTTTAATAGAAATAAGAGAAAACAAAACAATAAAATAAGTCTATTTGTCCCAGCTAACAGTTTGTCATACAACTTTGATAACTATTCCTAGAAAGGATAAAATACATTTATATATTTTTTCATCACCTGTATTCCCGCTTGTCAGCAAGACATACTAGCCATAATTGTTTTATATTTATCTCGTATTTGTGCCAACTACTTATTTTTATCTGACTCGCGGAGGTTGTATGTACTAGTAAGCACCAAATACACCATAATCTCTACAGCACCTACAGAAACAACTAAATTAGACTGACCATGGACAAAAAGCAAAGGAAAAACTACTATAATAAGGCATTTGTGAGATAAACAAAACAAAATCGCGTTCAATACATTACTCCAGCGTTCAGAAAAACTTCATCACTTAGCAAGACGCGAACTTATAGCCAAAATCGTTTACCCTCATCTAAAATTCTGAACAGTGTTGGAAAATGGTCTCAATTTTGTCACGAAAGCTTAAATTTTGTGATGCGTGACGTAGCCGTTTTGTAGGCAATGTATGTCGTGTTACAGGGTTTTAAGTATGTGTATGTTTAAGTGTGAGAAGGTGGCGAAAATAAAACGTTTACTTTAGACAGTGCGTACACAGTTTTGACTGTCATAAACAGGTTTACGAAAATAAACTCCAGAAGGGGTCAAACATGGAATTATAGTTGAAATACAGCAGAAGTTTCGACATCTCAAGACCATCATAATCATCTGCCTAGCCTTGCCTGTTGGGGTCGGCTTTCAGGCTAAGCGGATGCATACCAGTATTTTACATGGAGCGACTGCCTGTCTGACCTCCACAACCCAGTTACTGGTGGTATTGTCATACCCCTTGGTATGACAATTAATTAACATCTCAAGACCACGACGTAATTAAAAGCCGTAATTACATCTCAGCGACAATTATTAATGTCAAAAATTTGTCAAAAATTTAGGGAAGTTGGTATTTTTGACAGATATAGACTGAGATACTGTAAACTTAAAATTACGGGAATTCTGGTAACATAACATCTTCAAAGAAATTATTTCTTGAAAGTAAATGTGAATTTTGAGATACACACTAACAACATAATTGTATTCATAAAGTAAACGTGTGCGGAAACTGAACCTTCTTCAAAGATTCTTCAAACGCAACGATGCTTAGGTTGTTGGGGAGGTCTGCAGAGCGGAAACACAGGTTATGCTGCGGTATATCACCTTCATGTACGTTAGTACTGGCTAGATAATAACTATATGTCAACTGTTACGTAGACAGTTTTTCATCTAGCAAGTAATAACGTATTATACATGGAGGTGATATACCTTCAACAAAGATGTTGCTGTAATCAGGTTTTCCATTTTGACGCTTTGGCTGTGTTTTATTGCGAGCGTACGCGCCATCTTTATATTCATAAGGCAGTTCGTCTAATAAAGCTGAAGAAGTTGAATGTTTGTTACTGAATCATGCAAAAATAGCTGTACATTTATTTGGATGAGGCGCAAAGATAGTTTGTAACCTGGATTACATTATCAACCTCTAATGTTCCCATGCACTGCTGGGACACAGGCATCCTATCAGTGAAGTGGGCCGTTATCCCAAAGCGGGTTAGTAGATGTCACATGTCTTCGAATTTTTGGTTCTAGGACATGCCCATTTCCTCACGATGTTTTCCATGGCCGTTTTGAAAGTAGTGGTGAATGAAATAATTTACACAAAGTAAAGTACAGTCCGTGGCCAATATTATATGACCCACCTGAGGGTGGAAATTCCCTATAATTTGAACCTTATCGTGAATATTTGGAATACTCCGTGAGTCCGTGCAAGCATTTCGATAAATCATGTTGTAAAGCGATTTTAATCATTATATTGTTGTTGTTAAGGTTGAAAGGCTAATGAGTATAGCACGAATACTAAAAATAACCAAGGTGAGGGTGGATTAATAAAAAAAAATACAAAAACCGCCTGAGTTCGAACCTACGACCTATTAAGTTACTGGCACACATGCTCATTACTAGCATGCTCAAACCAATCGGAGCACGCGAAAATCAAAGTCACGTGAGTTTCGCGTGCTCCGATTGGTTTGAGCATGCTAGTAATGAGCATGTGTGTCAGTACCTTAACTCGTAAGTCGGCGCCATTACCACTGGGCCAGCACTCCTCACAGCCGCCATTTTACCTTTTGAAAATTATCTGAGGCACTCTTCTGGCATACTGTTAATAATTAACGTAACATAACGTCACGCCTGTAGCCTCTCGACAGAGGTGTACCTATAAAGTACATCCACATCCATCATCATTTCAGCCGAAAAACGTCCACTGCTGGACACAGGCCTCCCCCAAGCACCTCCACTTCGACCGGTTTTGTGCTTCTCGCATCCAACGATTCCCTACGGCCTTCACAAGGTCGTCGGTCCATCTTGTGGGAGGCCTCCCAACGCTAAATCTCCCGGTACGCGGTCGCCACTCCAGAACCTTTTGGCCCCATCGGCCATCTGTTCTGCGAGCAACGTGCTGCCACTGCCACTTAAGTTTGGCAATTCTTCGGGCTATGTCGTTTACCTTGGATCTCCTGCGGTACTATGATTCGATCACGCAAGGAAACTCCAAGCATAGCCCTCTCCATTGCCCTTTGAGCGACTTTCAGCCTTCTAATAAGGCCCATTGTGAGCGACCACGTTTCAGTGCCATACTATATTTAAGTACCCTATAAAGTACAACTACATTACTAATAATAATATTATTTATTTCATTTCACCAAAAGGATCACAGGTGACATTTCATGTGCTAATGTGTAGGTACTTCAGTCGACCGCGATATTAACCTTTACTAATAATAATATTATTTATTTCATTTCACCAAAAGGATCACAGGTGACATTTCATGTGCTAATGTGTAGGTACTTCAGTCGACCGCGATATTAACCTTTATCACATTTAAACGACAGATTAATGAGGCAAGCCAGGTTACCGAGAGATTTATTTAGTACATTATCATTTATCTGTGCTTTTATGGTAATGATTTTGGGGTTGGCTTCCAAAGCCGAGGTACGAGAGACGGCTGATTCATTTACCAGTATTTCTCGTAGAGTGTCTGTTGTTTTTCAAGCCAAAAATTCATTCTTAGGTTTTTATTTGTCAAAACAAATTGCTTCAGGTTGGCCCAGTTGTATATCGGATGAAAACGGAGAACGACAGTTAAAGTGCTGTCAAAAGAGGCAAAATGATCTCCCATCTGAGGACTGAACGCGACAAGTGTAGCTTAACTTTGTAGACCGATTAATTATCTGTTCTGTAATAAGCCATAAGCTCCACATCACACTAACATTATAAAGGCGAAAGTTTGTGAGTGTGTTTGTATGTTTTTACTTCTTCACGCACTTGCTGCTAGCCCGATTTTGATATAATTTGCTATGGAGGTAAAATGCGTGAATTTTTTCAAGCGCAAAGTCCATGAATAATTTTCTTCTTCTCCATCCTTCTGAACACACTTAATTGGAACTTTATTTTCTAATAATTTGATAAGTTCATTGTATGTGAAACTTGATGAGGGAAACCATACGTTAATTAATAAAATAAGTTTTGCGGCGTCGCACCTGCGCCATCTTGGTTTCATGCGAAGTCAAAGTCAAAGCATTTATTTTAAACAAGCTGCGCCCCGCGGTTTCACCCGCATAAGTTTCGATCACGAGGAAATATCGGGATAAAAATTATCCTATATGTTATACTGGTGAGCGTCAAAATGAAGGGACCAAATCTCCAATGTCTGTCTTACATATATAATAAAATAATACCATTAATCTACTATTTGCTACCTTTACTATAATTTTAGCTACCTCATCATATACATAATATTTTAACAAAATGCTTGGTCCCTCCATCATGATATCAAGATGGAGGGACCAAACTGATAGACTACTCCCTGGAATGTTCTACCTACTTAGTATTATAATACCTTAATTCTACCTTAATATTTTAGATTTTGGCTGCCCGAAATATATATAGTTTTAAAGATATCGATTATACAAGTTGGTCCCTCCAAATTGACGATTCAATTGTTTAGTGCAACAGGTAAATGGGCGGTTTATTTTCGATCTTCGAAGGATAAATATTTAATACCTATTTACTACCTTCTAATCGTGCAAAATTTCTTACGTTAAAGTTTATTTTACCAGCCAAAAAAAAAATTAAAGAAATAAGTAGGTACAACGTACAAATTTTAATCGTAGTAGCATTAATAGAGGCGTTTTTTTTAAAATAAGAATAGCACAAAAATATCTAGCTAATATTAAATGTATGTTTAGTTTTTAAATATTACTATTTAATGGTCCATTTTATTTAATTCTCGTAATACTCAATGTAGGTAAACACAAAGAAAAATATTGAAGGTAGTTCTAAAACATAGTCGATGGATTGCATTACAGTGAAGCTGCTTGCGATAACTGCGTCCTGGCTAAAAGCTCCTTCAAACAGGCGCGACATGCGATAAAATAGCGCGCCACAAAGGCACCGCAAGTCGCGCAACGAGCGGTGCCTTTGTATCGCGCGCGATTATATCGCGTGTCACGCCTGTTTGTAGGAGCTTTAACAGAGTTCATTTACCGCGATTTCATTATCATTTTTCCGTAGTTGTTATAACAATAGGTACCCATTTATCATGAAAATGGGAAGAAAGAGCGCTCCCTAGATATTCAGAAAACTGTGTTTACCAATACAGTATTTTTTGAGCTGTCTTCTGATGAAAAAATCAACCTATACGAAATTCCTAATCAGTTAAAATTAGGAGTTAAATATTACATAATTCCTTCAGTCATTGATTTTATCCCGCCAATATGTGGAGATGTTGGCCACCCCATGTCAAATTGTCCAAGAGTTCTTGGGAAATGGAATAAGATGATAAGAAAAGTAGAGTCACCAAAAACCAGACGTTTGTTATACCACATTGTTTAATTTACGCTTTAAAATATATGAAAATCATACTAGCGGCCGCCCGCGATTTCGGTCGCGTGAAATCATTTCTTAGTTGACTTCACTTAATTATAATATAGGTAGATTAAGTATATCGAGGGTTGAAAGGCTAATTGGTCTAAGCGACATTTTTTGCAATATTGAGTTATATACATATTCGGAATCAGCAAATTTTTCTCCGTTGTTTGAGATAGGTTTCAAAAATTTTTGACTACTTTTTTGGCGCTTAGCACCCACTGCAAAACAGGCCTCGTTTCTAAGCTCATTGATCTATACGACATAAAATTAGACAAATTTGAGGACTCGATAACTTAAGCTATTTTGATTTTTTGAACTTTTATAACGTGTGTCGATTAAGGCATTTGGCTTTTTCGCCATGTTTGTGGTTTTTGTCGTTTGGCCTATTTTGCATCAAAGTGGCATGGTATGCCTAACCTCACAAATAATTATCTTATGGAAGTTGCAAAATTATGATGGCCTAAGCATCAATATCTACTATAATCTAGTCATCATCATCATTTCAGCCGAAAGACGTCCACTGCTGGACATAGGCCTCCCCCAAGCACCTCCACTTCGACCGGTCCTGTGCTTCCCGCATCCAACGGGTTCCTGCGGCCTTCACAAGGTCATCGGTCCACCTTGTGGGAGGCCTTCCAACGCTACGTCTTCCGGTACGCGGTCGCCACTCCAGAACCTTTCGGCCCCATCGGCCATCTGTTCTGCGAGCAATGTGCCCTGCCCACTGCCACTTAAGTTTGGCAATTCTTCGGGCTATGTCGGTTACCTTAGTTCTCCTGCGGATCTCCTCATTCCTGATTCGATCACGCAGGGAAACTCCAAGCATAGCCCTCTCCATTGCCCTTTGGGTGACTTTTATAAGGCCCATTGTGAGCGACCACGTTTCCGTTCCATAAGTCATCATTGGCAACACACACTGGTCAAAGACTTTCGTCTTGAGACACTGCGGTATGTGGGACGAGAAGATATTGCGTAGCTTCCCGAACGCTGCCCAGCCGAGTCGGATTCGTCGATTTACCTCTTTCTCGAAGTTAGACCTACCTAACTGGACGATTTGTCCTAGGTAAACGTACTCGTCCACGACTTCGAGTGTAGCGTCTCCGATTTTTATGAGAGTGGGTGTTACATGGGCATTTGACATGACCTTCGTTTTGTCCATGTTCATTTTAAGACCCACTCTTTCGGAGGCTCTACTGAGGTCATCGAGCATTGTACTGAGGTCCTCCATAGTCTCAGCCATGACTACGATGTCGTCGGCAAACCGAAGGTGAGTTATGTACTCGCCATTGATGTTGATGCCAGCCCCTTTCTAGTCCAGAACCTTGAAGACATCCTCCAGTGCAGCGGTGAACAGTTTCGGAGAGATAACGTCTCCCTGTCTCACACCTCGCTGCAGAAGGATAGGTTTCGAGGCCTGATCCTGGAGTCTGACTGACATAGTGGCGTTTTCGTACAGACACTTCAGCACTTCGATGTACTGATAGTCGATCTGGCACCGTTGAAGAGACTGCAGCACAGCCCATGTCTCGATCGAATCAAAGGCTTTCTCGTAGTCCACAAACGCTAAGCAGAGAGGCAGGTTATACTCTTCGGTCTTCTGTATAACCTGTCGCAGCGTATGTATGTGGTCTACGGTGCTAAAGCCTTTACGGAATCCGGCTTGTTCGGGAGGCTGGGAGTCGTCAAACCTGCGCGCGAGACGGTTCGTGATGACTCTCGAAAACAGCTTGTAGACATGGCTCAGGAGTGAGATGGGCCTATAATTCTTAAGGAGGGCATTATCGCCCTTCTTAAAGAAAAGTATCACCACACCCCTGTTCCATGCCTGTGGTGTTTTGCCCTCGAGTATGACGGAACCAAACAGCTTCTGAAGGGCCTTCAGGACGGGTTTTCCGCCAGCCTTCAGCAACTCGGCCGTAATTCCGTCATCACCCGGTGCCTTGTTGTTTTTGAGCTGCTTCAGTCCATGTCCAGTCCTTGTTGTTTTTGAGCTGCTTCAGTTCCATCCTAATCTCGTACAGGCTGACGTCCGGGATGTCTTCGGTATAGTGCCGGGTCAATCTTCTCTATAATCTAGTAAGGGTTCATTTTGTTTCCCCTGCAGTCCCTCTAATGGGCATCTGCATCAAACTACTTCTCTCTGGTGCAACACCATCGTGTTGCTTATGAAATTAGCTCAAAGTCAACTGACAGTTGAATATACCCAATATTCAACTGTCGGTTGACTTTGAGCTAATTTCATTTTCTGATTTCTCTCGTACTATTTTATTCTAGGTCGATGCTTGAGCCACTTTCTTTCAACTATTTTATTTACGGTAGGCATTTGAACCATTTTGCCTTTCTCAAATAATAACAAAATTTGATGCATTTTTCCAACATAAATTTTCTAAAATAATACACAATTTTAACCGGTAATAACTTAAAAAACTTCCTAACTTAATTAGGAATATACTGTATTAAATAAATAAAAGTCTATCTAATAGTTGATTTTTTATGATTTTTTTTCCATCCTCCTGCAAGTTTTACAAAATGTCGCTAAGAAAAATTAGCCTTTCAATCGTCGATATGTGTAATCTTGTTAATTGCAATAAATATAACTGGAATAATAATACAAATATATTTTATTACGGCCATTTAAAGGGTCCCATTTATATTACTGTGAGAAATTTTGCACGATTTGGAGGTAGTAAATAGTACCTTCAATATTTTTTTCTGATTACCTACATTGAGTATTACGAGACAAAATAAAATGAACCATTAAATAGTAATATTCGAAAGCGGAAGATACATTTTATATCAGCTAGATATATTTGTGCTAAAAAAAACGCCTCTATTAATTCTACCACGATTCAAATTTGCACGTTGACATTGTACCGACTTATTTCGTTAATTTTTTTTTGGCTCGTAAAATAAACTTTAACGTAAGAAATTTTACATGATTAGAATACCTTCTAATCATGTAAAATTTCTTACGTTAAAGTTAATTTTAAATACCTATTCACTACCGTGAATAGGTATTAAATATTTATCCTTCGAAGATCGAAAATAAGCCGCCCATTTACCTGTTGCACTAATAATAATAATAATAATAATATTCGACCACTATCACACAACGCCGTCTAGTCCCAAGCTAAGCAGAGCTTGTGTTATGGGTACTAGACAACTGATAAACATACTTATATATTTCTAAATACATACATATTATAGATAAATTACACCCAGACACAGAACAAATGATCATGCTCATCACACAAACATTTGTCCTGGGTGGGAATCGAACCCACGACCTCCGGCATAGCAGTCAGGGCCACTAACCACTAGACCAACGGGCCAGTCAGTCACTAAACAATTGAATCGTCAATTTGGAGGGACCAACTTGTATAATCGATATCTTTAATATATGTTTCGGGCAGCCAAAATCAATAATATTAAGGTAGAATTAAGGTATTATAATACTAAGTAGGTAGAACATTCCAGGGAGTAGTCTATCAGTTTGGTCCCTGCATCTTGATATCAAGCATTTTGTTAAAATATTATGTATATGATGAGGTAGCTAAAATTATAGCAAAAGTAGCAAATAGTAGATTAATGGTATTATTTTTTTATATATGTATGACAGACATTGGAGATTTGGTCCCTTAATTTTGACGCTCACGTTATACTGGGTATAAACGATCTGTGTGCCAAATTTTATCGAAATCCGTTTAGTAGTTTTTGCGTGAAAGAGTAATAAACAAACATCCATCCATTTATAGATCCATCCTCACAAACTTTCGCGTTTATAATATTAGTCGATAGTAGGATTAGTTAGAATGAATAATTTAACGATAAAGTTTTTCTTGAGATGTCAACACAGGTCTGTACCTTTGTTGACATTGCAAGAAAACTTTATCGTGAAAAATAATAAAAATACTTATTTATTCATTTAATTTCTAAAAGTACGTGATATTATAAGTGTGTGTAAGAAATACTATTCTGTTTAATTAATTATATTTCAGATCGACGTGAAGTAAAATAAAATTAATAATTATAGCAGGATCTAAATTCGATTACAATTTGGTTTTTAAAACAACACCCTACAAAGCTTTCAAATACACTACCAATTTGTTTGCATAATCAAAATCATCGTCTGCCTTTTCCCAAAGTATGTTGGGGTCATCTTCCAGTCTAGCACATGAATACGTATTTTTACATGGAGCGACTGCCTATCTGACCTCCACAACTCGGTTATTGGATACTACGATACCCCTTGGTAAGACCGGTTGTCAGCCTTTCTGGCTTGACGATTCGTAACGACTGTTAAAGATCCAAGAATCACAGCTGGCACCAATATAGCTTAATG
Organism: Mesoligia furuncula; assembly: GCA_916614155.1. Lineage (NCBI taxonomy): Eukaryota > Metazoa > Arthropoda > Insecta > Lepidoptera > Noctuidae > Mesoligia > Mesoligia furuncula. Next base: position 14,386,413 of record OU744815.1, on the reverse strand, counting down.
TGCTTTCAGAGGCAATGAAAGAGGGGTTTGTTTTTTTTTTTTTTGGGTGGGAAGTCATCAAATGACCCCTCCCGCTCTAGGCGGAGCGGAAGGGAGTGTCAGACTCTTACTGACTAAAACCCACCCGTGTTCCTTCCTTAGCCCTTTCGGACAATCCCGCTGACCCGGCAGGATTTCGTCCTAATGGGCCCCTTCAATTAATGCAGAGAGGGGGCTTGCATGATCTAAATAATAACAACTTAATATTCGTCTATTCTAATCCATACTATTATTATAAATTCGAAAGTAACTCTGTCTGTCTGTCTGTATGTTACCTTTTCACGCCTAAACCACTAAACGGATTTCGATAAAATTTGGCAGACAGATAGATTGGATCCCGGGGAAGGACATAGGATAGTTTTTATCTTTCCGTTTCTTTTTGTTCAAAAGATAACCTGACTCCTTGCCTATGTCCTCAGAATTTCTCGTCACGTTCTGTCGTTACCTTTTATGTTATGTATGTTGGAGATTGCATTGGAACATAAATATCTGAACTTCCTGACTCCTGAATTACTAAGGGAGTAGTAACACAGGTAGTGACCAAATTTATATATTAGTTTCAAACTGAATGTTATGCAATTCAATAAATGTTTGACCGCTCCCTGTGGATAGGTAACGTAACTATGGTTCACGATGTTTTGAACGGAAAAACGGAACGACAAACCTTTTGAAGGATGAAACTGTGTTCAGTTTTATCGAACTTTTATGAACCTACCTGAAAACCGATATTGACTTTTTTCAATAGGCAAAAAGATTATTATGTAATTTTAATATTCATGTATTTTATTCAGATAAACTTTCCGGAATTAATTAGGTATCTAAATTGCGGTGAAAACTGCATCAAAATCCTTTGCACAGTTTGGAAGAACAACGCGGTGACATAGACTCGAAAAGCGACTTTAATTTATAATTTGAATAGATGAGAAGAAAGCCCAACGTTTCAATATTAGTCAAACTTACACAAATAATAACTATATTAAATAAACATTCTGTACAAACAGTATTCTGTATTAAGGACCTAAAGCGCGGTCACTGTCGGACTGCATAGAAAAGAAAGCGAAGCGCGATGACACAACGCTGGTAATATTGCAAAATATGAATGCTTGCTCGAAACCGAGAGAGGTGGCGCACTTTAATCCACAAGGCAACTGAATGCTTTGAAACAAATCGTCTTGAAGACCTAGACAACAAGCGCCAAATACGCAAAAGCCGCCCAAAGCCTTCCTATGCATACACATATAACGATGCTGATCAGCTCTTCGTATACGGTGTGACCGGGTTTTCAAGACCAAATTTGGTTTTGCGGTCGGGGTCGCTGTCGGCGGATACGGTGAAGAGGACTATAATATATAATATATAAGTATGGTTTTTATTGTAAAAAGAAAGTTTTTAGAGGTATCTTCTTGACTTTTTCTATCGTATCAAATTGGTTGTATTATGTTTTCAACACACTATCTAACTAGCATATATCCTGAAGAATATCATATATATTTTTCTGATTTTGTTTACTGTAGTCGATCATATCCAGTTACATGACCCACCTCCCCGCACGACCACGTTTCAAATGTCCCAGAACACTTTTTTTCGACGCGCCGCGGGGCACCTTGCCACTTATATCAGCACCTTCTTTTTATATCGGCACATTGTTTTTATATCATAATCATGTGGGTAGTTTGGTTATCATCTAACATTGTACTTTTGTGTGTTGTGCTGTCTTTTTGTGTGCGCCAAATAAATGGTTTATCTATCTATCTACTTGTATCTATCCTAAACACAACTCGTGCACAAAAAAATTCTAAGGACCGCTGTGAAACTAATGGCTGTTTCTTCCAGTGGACAGACCAGGGTAGGTACATTATAAAGCTTGTTTCCTAACTTTAAATGACTTTGATTTTTTTCAATAATTGTTTATTTTTAATGTTTCATTACATTACGTCAAATAAGATATTATACTTTTAGGCATTATAAACCTTGCGTTTTTTTGCGTTTAGGTCCTGTAGTGCCCTTAATAAGTGGTCAGGTAAGTATCTCTCTAAGTCTAAGTAAGTCTCTCTGGCTAAGTAATAACAGCTACACGGGTCGATCGGGTTAAGCTACGCTTGCCGCGGTCGGTCCGTGACCAATGTTTACATACCGAGACTCCTCCGTGACTCGGAAAGCATGTTAAGCCGTTGGTCCCGGATGGCATTCTTGGATCTTTGACGGGATGGACCCGGATTTTTCGGGTCGTCAGAAGTCCGTAAGTCTGACAACCAGGCTTACAAAGGGGTATAGTGTTAGACATATGGAGTTAAGTACCTCTCAGCATTCAAATACCTTAGAAAAAGAGGTAACCCCAAAAGAAAACTGCCAACTTTTATGGGCCTATTCTAGAAATAAATATATGGTATAGTTGAGGATTAACTGTCTGTGTGGTGCCGGACTTAAAGAATTGCACCACCCCTTACTTCCCGTGGGTGTCGTAAAAGGCGACTAAGGGGCGTACCGGAGAATGGGCAGCAGCGTTCTCTGTTTATTCCACCATCATACCATACTGCGATCGCCAACCCGCCTGCCAAGCGTGGCGATTATGGCAAACCCCCCCCCAAGATTGGGGGAGGCCTATGTCCAGCAGTGGACGTCTATCGTCTAAAACGACGAGGATTAATGTTAAGTACTATGTTTGGCGAAAACACGATTCCATAAAATTTTCTCGATATAAAAAAATTACAAAGCTACCTCCAAACCGAACAATAAACCGCTAGTATTAAAATAATACTCCAAATCAGATCATGAAACTTTGCATAACAACTGAACTAAATATAAACCAGATACTATGTTTCTTATTTTTTCCAAATTACCATTATTTTCACTGTAAAAAGCAAATACCTAAGCTATTGGTGCTGCCTGCCGCCGCATCGCACTCTGTCCCGCTCAGTCCGCGAGCAGTATTGTGCGGGCGAGATAAAGAGTGAATTTTAGCTGAGGTTGTATGGGCAATAATCTAATCTTCTGGAATTTAATTAAAGAATTTCAAAGGATCCTAGTGTAAAATTAATACTTCAATATCCCAAGTCACGGAAATAAAAAGTCCCGTTAAACAAAATAGCTCCATCAAAATTCACAACCTACGTAGCTAATAGAAAGTCGAGCACATCAATCCTCTTGGGCCTGAGAAATGGCTCGAAACGGCTCGAAACTGCCTTAGAATATAAAGCAGTTTATTTTGTTGTGATAAGAGAAATATCTTCACTTCGCTTGGATAGTTTCGTTTTTGGGTCATGGCTTTATTTCGGGGATTAGAGCCAGTGTTCTTATTCTCCTAATTGGACATAGCCTTGCCTGATTTTTTACAGAGAAAATTACAATTTTAATTTCTCAGGAGCAGCGGTATTTGGATTGGTGCCTGGTTGATGGAAATAGGTTCGCTCCCTGATCTGTGCTCATTGGCGTATTTTGTCTAGGGGGGGCAGCCGTCCTGCTAATCTAACCACATTCAATTAATGAGAGCCCAACTCTACAAACCTTACATCTTGGTCAAAATGTACGACCTATGGTACGGATACCTAATAAAAAGCGATTAAACAGTAAGTACTGTAATACTGTTGATTTTTCTAGGGTGGGCAAAGAAGTTTCTGGAGTGGGCATTGCCCACACTTGTCCCCCTTCCTCCTTACTATGCCCATGCTGTGTTGTGTAGCACAGCATTATGCTAAATGGAAGCCTTCTTGTCATAGTCATGACGTGAAGGTTTCAACTGTTTCTGTTTTATGCTTGTGATTGTAGATCTATACCGTTTTTATTATTCAAGTTAAGTACCTACCTATTTGTTTGCATGTGTTTCTGTGGTAAAGAAACCTTTTTCTCTTATTTTTCTGTTACATGGGACTTAGACATAACTGGCGAAATGTGGATGTACCTATAGGTACACCTCTGCCATACCCTTTGGGGATTACAGGCGTGATATTATGGTATATTTATGAAATTTTGTTGAAACATCAGGTTGTTATTAAATCATTCAACCAATTGCAGCAGTTAAGGGCGTTTGACAATTTGTCACTTTTATAATCATCATAATCAACACACAAGACAGGAGGCTTGTATCCCAGCAGTGGGAACGTTAAACGTCACTTACAGAGAGGACTCTGTAAGAGGGAATGAGCCTTAATACACCACGCGGGCCCAGTGCGGGTTGGTAGATGTCGCATGTCTTCGAATTTTTGGTCCTAAGACATGCCGGCTTCCTCGCGATGTTTTCCTACACTGTTTTTGAGAGCAATGGTGATGATTCGTTACAATTGGGTCGCCACTGCACGCTTGTCACTTTAATTTTACGATAACTTTCGTTCGACAAACTGGCCCTAAGTAATCTTGGGTTCTGTAACGTACGTCTTTCATTTTGGGGTACATAACAACTGAAATATGCAGCACAGAGTTAAATAGTTAGTTTTAGTATGATACGATATGATAGCCCTTCAATATTTATGATTAAGATTACTGTGATCTTGGCATCTAAACTAGCCCAAAAACGCAAATACATTGGAGGCATTACTTCAGAGGTAGCTGAGACAGAGTGGATGCGGAAGCCGGAAGACAGGCAGTGCCGGATTAAGACTGCCCTAAGCAATCCACGCCTGTAGGCCCTCCTATCCACTAGTCGCCTCGTATTTTTCTAAAACATCGACTAACGATTTGTAAAGATTGGCGCACATCTCTAGCTAGAGTGACTTTTGGGTCTTGTAATATCTTGCTGATAAACAGCCTTGCTTTTCATGTGCTAGCAAATACTGTTTCGGTGTTGTTTCTGCCTTATGGTGCCCCCGAGACGTGATGCCCAATTGCTTAATTTCGTAGTTTCAGCCGATAGACGTCCACTGCTGGACACAGGCCTCCCCCAATTTTGGGAGGGTTTGCCATAATCGCCACGCTTGGCAGGCGGGTTGGCGATCGCAGTATGGTATGGTGGTGGAATACATAGAGAACGCTGCTGCCCATTCTCCGGTACGATCCTTAGTCGCCTTTTACGACACCCACGGGAAGTAAGGGGTGGTGGTATTCTTTAAGTCCGGCACCACACAGCTTTTGCTTAATTTGCTTAGGGCTAATCTGGCACTGAAGACGAGGTGTTGTGGCGCAGTCTGGGAGAGGCCAATGTCCAGCAGGGGACTGCGATAAGCTGAGTTGATTACTTCAAAACAACGACTGCATGTGTAATATGTCAACTAATATGTTTTTGTAAACCCCAAAGTGATTACGCACAATACAATGCGTTTCAAAAAAACAAGTATAACTTAAATAAAATCCAACTAAAAGCTTTAAAATCCGCCAGCAATATGTTTCACAAAACGAAAACTTCCCACCATTGAAACAGCATTCTATAGTCTATGGCCGCGACGTTCCATTTCACGCGAGGGAATTTGAAGTTGGAAGCCAGATAGTGGAGTGTTGCGATCCTTTATAAGTAACTTTGTGGCGTACAGTTTCGCACGTAGGTAAATGTTATCTGGCAGCACAGTTTTATAGTTTGTAGACTTGCATGAATATTTTAAGAGAACTTGATGCTTTGAGCATATTCTATGCGAGCTTTTAAAGTTGTGTTTTGGGACGGTTTCAAGATAAAGTGGGATGTTTATGATGTTCCGTGGTGTGCGTGCCAGGGTAAGTTTTGAACGTAGATATTTTATTATGCAACGGCTTTTTTATAAGTAGACGGGTTCTTAGAGAATATTTAATTATAGGATAATTTTTTCGTTAGTACTGGCACCAACGATACACTTTTTTTGTATTTTAAAAGTCCTGACTAAAAGCCGGACATTAACGAAAACACTAGCTGCACCCTGCGGTTTCACCCGCATAAGTGTCGATCCCGTGTGAATATTTGGATAATAAAAAAATAAAAAAACCCGACTGCGGTAAAAAACTGAAAAGCTAAAAACAAGCCCATTTTATATTAAATAAAAGTTGGAAGCAGGCGGGTCCCATTTGAATTTGAAAATATAATATAAATGATATGGGTCCCGCCTGCTTCCAACTTTTATTTAATTTAAAATGGGCTTGTTTTTAGCTTTTCAGTTTTTTACCGCAGTCGGGTTTTTTTATTTTTTTAAATAACTTTTTTATTTCCAGCTTTTTAGTTGACAAAATAAATGTGAAAGATTTCGCAGACGATTTAGCTCTTGGTACGTGTTTTTTACGATTTGTCGATTCGAATTACTTTTAACCATATAAGTTGTATATATTTTTGTAATCACCTTTAAAAACCCTTTTTCATCTCTCATACTCGGAAAGTAGTGTTTGTTTGATCCGAACAGCGGGTGGAAAACACTGTTTCCCACCCTTGGGCTGGAAATACTCATAGTAATTGCTTCCCTCCCTAGGGCGGGAATGAAATTTGAAAATAGAACTAAATTTAGTTAGGTAGTCAGCTCAGTCAGACCATACGACACCCTTAATTGATTATGTAAATATTTATTATGCTACCCATCAAATCTTATGAATGTGTGTTAACTAGGAGAGTTGGATAAAAAGCTTATTATGTTAACGCCATTAAATCTTTTATATTTAGCGCACAAGTTAATAATTTACCTTGAATAAATTCAACATACTTAAGTACGATAATCACCATTTTGATGTCAGTTGTGGTCGAGGCTAAAAAACATAAAAATTGGGGATTTCGAACATCCTGACTTTACCATATAGGGCTGTGAATATACATCATTTAATTATTTGACGAATTTATCAATAGTTTAAGATAAATAAGTAGTGGTAATGAAGTTTTTTTGATACCTATCTGATGTCGAAGTTTCGCGCCAATCGTGTGTGTTTACATTTTTACTTTTCACAAATTTCACACACACAGATGTAGATAAGATTTAAAATGTGACAAATGTTATTGATAATATTATAAACAACACGAAAATGCCCAGCTTTTAACGTAATATTCAAACACAGGTTCAATAATACGTATTAATCATTACAATTACTCAATTTGTGTTCAGAATCGCCGACCATTATTGTTTTTTTTTATTGCAATGATGTGTGAAAGCGATTATTCCAAACATTTTTTTTTTTTAATTTCGATTGACTCGAGTAATTAATATGACGAATGTAATCGATATTTGAAAATAAAATAAAATTATTTTAAGCAATAAATACAACAAGCATTGTTTATAATAATGATTTATGCTTTTCTAATATCATTTCAATCTCTTCTAATATCATGTCAATAACAGACAGGCGGACAAAGGTACCTCATTTATTGAATTTCGCGCCGAAATGCTTCTATAATTGAATTTATATTCGGAATGCGCTCGCTGTTTAAAATTATTTTAATTTATTGGACAATTATTTATTGTGGATTTTATTTTTGATACTTTGTAATAGTTTACTACAGAATCCCCAGTAAACATTTTTTAGGTAGGCTTTCCAGAAGTTTTTTTTTGAGAATGATGATAATTAATTAATTCTATAGATTGGATATTCTGCAAACACTTTACATGTCAATACATTTTGTCAGTTTAGAGAGTTTTTATTCAGTTTCCACAATTTTTTTTCATTTTTTTTATTGCGAGTATCGATTAGACTGTATGCAAGTTTTGAATCGAAATAAGAAAGTTGGGTGGACGGTCAGCACTAAAAAGTGTCACGTCGCAACACAATTTTTAGTAGGTAATTTTTATCAAGATTATCGTATTTTCTAAGTAATTTATGAAAAATGGTAAAAGTAAGAATGCAGACAGAATGATAATAATACGGGCCCTAGTAAGCGGGACGGCCCGCGGTGGTGACACAGAATCTACTCATGTGGCGGTGACGTGGTGTGTTCCATACTTCAAATTTAAAAAAGACTAATAAATATTCATGTATTATATCAATAAATATTTTAGAAAAACTAGTAGTTTTTACATTCCTTAAATTCGAAATGAAAAGTAGAGTGTTTAACGCGGGTGAAAGTCATCAATTCCCACTCGGACTATAGCCGCCCTCGCTGCGCTCGGGCGTCTAAATGCCTCGTATGGGAATTGATTCCTTCCGACCCTTGTATAACAATCTACTATATTTTGATACCCCACTCGATAGGTTTCGAGAAAAATATTTTTTTTTTGAAGACATAATATTGCGCCAAAAATCGGCCATTTTGTATTTTTTCAATTTTGATATACCCAGTGACACTCGCGCTACCAAGACAAATCTAAAGACGTATAATTTATCAAAATCCGTTCATTCGTTTAGAAGTTACGAGGGAACAAAGAAACGGACATACATACATACATACATACAGGTCAAACACATAACCCTCCTTTTGGGCTTCGCCGCAGTCGGGTAAAAACACATAACCCTCCTTTTGGGCTTCGCCGCAGTCGGGTAAAAAGAAGCCTTTATGTTAATCCAGGGTGTCAGCTACTTCCATACAAACACACACGCATACATACTCACAAACTTTCGCCTTTATAATATTAAAATAAATAAAAAATAAATGATAAATGATTTTATTTGAAGAAAAGGGTTGTACACACTTTTATACGTCAATCATATTTTGAAAACTAAATGAGGTCGGATTTTGATTGCCATAAACCAGGCTTAAATCCACACTCCAGGCTGTTACGAAACTCCAGATGGAAAAACCTTTTAACATTTTGGCGAGCCTTTAGCCATCAACCGAAGACAACTCCAGACGCGACGAGACGGCTGCTACTGAGAAATCTATATACTTATACTCGTATACATATATTTTATTACTAAATGACTGACCTTTGCTCTTGACCCCGATAAAGCCTGATGGAAAGCGATAGATGAGGTCTATGATGGAACGAGCGTGCCCAGAAGATGACTGTTCACTCTTGCTTTGAAGGCAGACGGGTTAAATGTGGGAGGGAACACAGATCGGCATCTGTGTTCCCCCACAGCCAAAGTGTGGAACTCTCTGCGCCACTTTGGTGGTTGTGCGCATAATAAAAGTGGAGGAGAAGCGCTGAGTACGACTCGTGGGGATATCAACCAAGTGCGGATGGTACGCTGCAGTACGTCTGGTTGTCCGGTGGTAAAGGGGCAATGGTGGGATCAGGTCGTGGAGCCTCGGCGCACACTCTCCGAAGTACAGTACGTAAGTACAAAATTCAAAGTCCGGACTGAGTGATATATCAACGCACACCCTAAACCGCTGGTCCTACAGACATGAAATTAGTTATAAATTTATAAAACCAATAACACTATGTCTAACCTAGTAATCGAAGCCTCATGCTCAACAGTAGCAGTAACGACCCCAAAACCAACGAGGCAGTCAAAGAGTATATAGAGTTAAGTATAAAAGTGACAAACAAGAGTCTTGTTATTGAAACTACACGCAAGCATTTGTTTTTAGACTTTCCACATTCGGTGACGCGAACCCATAAGGTTTTCCCCACAGATATAGATATACCTAGATAACGCAAGAGTAACTACTTCGCGTGCCAAAAATTGCACCAACTTATGATTACAAATCGTAAGCCGCCCCTTTCGCGCTCAGTCCTTTGTACTGCTGGCTGGGTAAGTGTGAGCGAGAGCGCGAGCTTCTGACGTCATAGTAGGTAGTCAAAAAATGGCACGCTTGGTTTTCATACAGTTCGTGATACTTGCGTTATCTAGCTATATCTATATCTGTGGTTTTCCCTTTCCAAAAATAGCTCAACGCGCCTAATGAAGCTTTCATTTTTAGAAAAAAAAAGTCTAATTAAAAAAGCCCAGGCAAAAATAAGACCGGAGAAAGTCCGTAGGGGACTAAAACACATGTCCTGGAAACTCCAGATGGATGGTAACTCTAAGAGTTTCTCATCTTAGCCTCAAGCGGCATTCAATGTTAGGTATTCTCTTTCAATGGTGCACTATTTATTTTACTTCACAATCTTGTATTTTAGTACCGGAACGACTTTCTAAAGGGAAGTGCTCATGAATGATGCACTTGGCTTCAATGTGTGCTCAGAATACGTGAGGCTTTTAAAAGGAGCGAATAGCAAACTTGGCATTAATTAAGTGTTCATACAGACTAGCAACACGCGTCAACTGCAGACGTAGCTGAGCAGACGTAATTGCAGCCGTCAACGCGTGTCAGCTGCAGACGTAATTGCAGCCGTCAACGCGTATAAGCTGCAGACGTAACTGCAGCCGTCATCGCGTGTCAGCTGCAAACGTAACTGCAGCCGTCAACGCGTGTCAGCTGCAGACGTAACTGCAGCCGTCAACGCGTGTCAGCGGCTGCCGTCGACAACATGCCCCTCGTATATTTGCGCATCGTACTCAAATACACGAGCGACACGGAATCGATGGCAGCCGCCGACGCATCGAGGGCGGATGTCAACATTGTAGTTACGTTACGTTGCAGTGGAAAATCATGCTGAGATAGGAGTATTTTGGCCTCGTTTAGGACTTTCTGTTTCATTTTTTTTGGGGAAGACCAAAGAAACAATTCGTCGCTAATCTAACTAAGTGACGTAACTGACTCGAAGCATATTTTACAGGGCAAGCTATTTGCAGTTGAGGGTTACCTGTGATTGAGGGTAGCTTGATTGCTCTATATAAATTCTACTGATACAAAATTGAGCACGTGTGTAGTTCTGATTAAGATCTTTATATTGGTATTACTACTATTGTTATTGTGTTAATATTGTTTTAATAATAAATATTTTATACAGATATCTTTGTTTGTGAAAGATGATATGACTAGAGAGGGGTGACTACCGAGATGACAACTAAAAGAGAAGTATGAAAAAAAAAACACATTTTGCGCCGACTCCAAATAATGATGAGTCAATTTGCTTATCAAATAATTTCCCTGACTTAACACGGGCGACACGCAGGGCTGGTCCTGATAGTACGTCATGGTCGAATGGGCTGTGCCAACAAAAGTAAGTGAAGCGTGTGTATTCAACAGTAAACTGTTCATGAATTGGGTGGCTCGGATAGCGGGCACAAAAAGGTGAGTTGTTTTTGGTATCGAACGTAGCCTAAAATGTAGCTAGGCATATGGGTATCGGGGTAGGTATCAACTATTTTCTGTAAAGCTATTAAGCACCTATACTTCCTTTGCACCTTTGCTCGTGACTGTACCCATACAGTCACTAGCAAAACTAAATATTATGGATAATTATATAGTTTTGCTAAATCATGAAATCAGATATTATTGCCGTGTTGTCTTTAAGACTAATTAGAATAAAATAAATAGGAATAATATCTGATTACATGATTCATCCATTAACATAATATAACGGCAAATAAATGTGTGACGATTTGTGGAAGGCATCTACAAGTGGCGGGCTGTCAGGTTTTTATGCTGCTAAAGTGATGTCAGATATTTTCAAATATTTTTTGAGCCGATGCAGCATCCTATATGTTGGCGTCGCTTGTTCCGCCAGGTAGTTTTCATCGTCATCATCATTTCAGCCGAAAGACGTCCACTGCTGGACATAGGCCTCCCCCAAAAGGGGGGGGGGGGGGTTTGCCATAATCGCCACGCTTGGCAGGCGGGTTGGCGATCGCAGTATGGTATGGTGGTGGAATGCATAGAGAACGCTGCTGCCCATTCTCCGGTACGCCCCTTAGTCGCCTTTTACGACACCCACGGGAAGTATGGGGATATAGTTTTGGTGTTCCATTAATGCCAGATATTTTTGCTGCCACTTGTAATATGCCTTCCACAAATAATCTATACTAATAATGAAGCTGAAGAGAATGTTTGTTTGTTTGAACTCGCATATCTCTGGAAGTACCAATCGTGTTTAAAAAATATTTTTTCATTTGATAGCTTAATTCTTGAAAACTAAGGCTATTTAACATCCTGCTAGAAAGAGCTGAGCAAAGAGAAAAAGTAAGAGAGAACGCTAAGCGACAACGAAAAAGACACACGCATTATCACACACACATACTTCATTTCCTTTTTTTTTGCCGACCTATCTATGGATAGCTCGACAAACTACTACTATTGTAATATATTTATGCTGGTGACTGTACCTACTTAAAGAAACATAATAAGGTAGGTAGTTACTCTGCGCTATTCATTCTAATTAATGTCTTTCTATTTGAAACTTTAGCTGATTTATAAAATATGTTCAAACCAAAGCCTTCTTTTCCGTGAATTTAAATTATGTCTTGTATAATTTTATTTAAAGAAAACATGTAATGCGTTTTAAATAATTATGTAATATTTTAAATTACTTTATTTGATAAATTTATGATTTGAATTTCAAACGATTGATTCAAATATATTTGCGAATTCGAACTTTATGAAACCTACTTACAAACAGTTCGTATTGAAAACCTATGATATTAAAATTGGAATTGAATAAAAGTTATTTGGTAATCACTTACCCTGTAATTGACGATTGATTGATTTTTAAATTGTTTTAGAAGCATTGACTTTTACAAAACGTTATTCCAAATTGAATTGGTAATTTGATGTGCCTACTGGGTGTGGTTAATTAATAATTACACTTTGAAACAAATATTGAAATCGAAATTTATTTGATGTGTAAAGTTCAAATGCACACGGTGGAGGTCTGCCCGCTTGGGCGGAGCACCGCCGTTTCCTCGTAGAGGCGATCGGCAGCGACGGCGACCTCTCGCGTCCGGCCCTGGTGCAAACCATGGTCCGGGGCGAGAGGGAGTAGGAGGCAGTCACCTCCTTCTGCGAAGCAGTCATGCTAGCGAAGGAGGTGGCGGGGCGGCTCAGGGAGAGAGCCTCCCGTCCCCGCCGTAGCGGGAGACGCTCCGGGCGTCGGGAGCCGCGTGACGACTCCTGGCTACCGTTGGTGCGGGCCTGCGGGCGGAGAGTAATGGGCAGCTCACCGTCCGATCAGGACCAGGCCCGTGTCGGACGGCGCGTACGTGTTCTACGCGCGCCTCAAAGAGATGTCAGCATCGAGGAGGGGCCCCCTCAGGGCCGAAGCCTGCCGGGTCAGCGGGATTGTCCGAAAGGGTTACCGCTGGCCCGGAACATAAAGGGCTAAGGAAGGAACACGGGTGGGTTTTAGTCCGTAAGAGGAGTCATTTGAAGATATCCCATCCGCAAAAAAAAAAAAGTGTAAATGAATACAGATTAAATAATATTTATATGATGCGTAAAATGTGAAAAATTGTTTTTTTGGCAGACCATGTTATAGTAAAAACAATTTTTGAAGTTAGCACTGTGAGAGGGATTTATGAAAGTCTTGTTAACTTTTTACTTCATGATTTTATATTTTATCTTTTATCCCCCTTGATAATAAACGTGTTATATTAGATGAATAGTGCACTTCACACATACACTCTATACAAACATTTACTTTACTAAAAATACAAATTAAACATATATAATAATATATAGATATATTCCTTAGCTTATAATTCTATATCATGTTTGTGACTATCCGAGTCTGCTAGTACGCTCATAATTTGTTCGTCCACTATTTATGCGAAGACACTGCCTCCTAAGATACAGGATCTTCCTAGTTTAGGAGTCAGGGCTTTAATTCTGTGTTGACTGTACTTTACCCATCTCTTGTACACTATATCTGTGTTGATTTCTCTGTTCTCACTGACTAATATGTGTATTTAATATGTGTCAAACTTGTATTTTGCTAATAAATACTTATTATTATTATTATTATAGTTACACACCGATGTTTCTCTTTCAGTCGTCAGTAGTTTGACTTTCGAAAGAAAAAGACAAAGCGTTGTGTAGGTAACTATATACATGCTATATATACAACGTTTATTAGTAAGGGGGATTTGTATATACAAACTGTGTCTTTAATTTCTGTAATTGGTTTAAATCGTTTTAATTAAAGGAATCACACTAATATTATAAAGGCGAAAGTTTGTGAGTGTGTGTGATTATATGTTTGTTACTTCTTCACAATGGCAACGGAACCCTAAAAACCATAGCTAAAGATATTGTAGGTTTTAGTTAGTTTTTATTAATTATAAATAAACTACTTTCAATAAAAGAGCCATTTTCAATAGGGTTCCTCCTATGGGTGAAACGAATCTATTTGAAAAAAATTTAGTCAATTAACTAGTTTTTTGCAAGCTATACAATGTTTTTAGGTTTCACACTTGATTAACAGGATTTGTAGAAATATGTTGATGTTTTTTGTTATTTTTTTCGTTTTTTTGAAAAGTACAGTATTAATCTCCATTAAATTTACAATCTATACTATTCATACTAATATTATAAATGCGAAAGTGTGTCTGTTTGTCTGTCTGTTACCTCTTTACGCTTAAACCCAGTTAGATGAAATTTGGTGTAGTGATAGTTTGAGTCCCGGGAAAGGACATAAGACAGTTTTTATCTCCATATTCCCACGGGGTCGACACTTATGCGGGTGAAACTGCGGGGCGCTGCTAGTGGTATATAAATTAAGTAGGTTCTGTGTACTAGCAGGAGCAGAACAATAGAAACAGTTGCAGAAAGGAGGCAGAAAAAAAAATCTATCGTAAATCAGTCTTTATTGCTTCGCATTATGAGTCGTGCAATATGTGTATGGGACTGACATAAACTACCGTATAAATCGTAGTTTCAGGGGCCGTATTACGAAGTATTAATGCCATCATGATTCCAGTGCGAAAAAGGGATGGAGCTATCGGTTATGTATAGCTCTGTCACTGTCTTACACTGGAATTATGATGGCATTAAACCGTCATAATACGGCACCAGGGAGTTAGTTATTCCGGTCTGATCCCCTGAACCCCCCTCCGTCGCCCCCTCCTCGATTCCCTGCTTGTTCTTCTTCTGTTTTAATCTCTGTCTTATCCACTATAAACTTTCTCATTCCGGTTTGATCCGCTTTTTCTTTTGTTTTTATTCCTGAAGGATCATCAGCAACAAAAATAAGTACAGGGTTTATGAATACGAAACGCTTTGAAAGCGATTGCCACATATCCAGACCCTGAGGTCTATATTCTACTATCCTACTAGTGCTGCTCATCATCATCTGCTTAGCCTTTCCCAACTATGTTGGGGTCGGCTTCCAGTCTAACCGGATGCAGCTAAATTCCAGTATTTTACATGTAAAATACATATAAATGTGGAGGTCAGATAGGCAGTCGCTCCATGGAGCGACTGCCTATCTGACCTCCACAACCCAGTTACTGGGTAAGACTTGGTAAGACTGGTTGTGAGACTTTCGGGCTAATGACGACCCCGTAACGACTGTCAAAGATCCAAGAATGACAGCCAGGACAAACGGCTGAACGTGCTTTGTGAGACACGTACAAAGACCCCATATCTTGGTATGTGAAGATGGTCACCTATCCACGGACCAACCGCGGCAAGCGTAGGTTAACCGGATGGATCGATCCGTGCGTTTTTCCCCACTAGTCCTACTATCTTACTAATACCTATTATAAATGTGAAAGTTTGTATGTTTGTATATTTGTTACTAATCACGCAAAAACGGATGAACAGATTTGTATGAAATTTGGCACACAGCACATATAGTTTATAACCTGGATTAGCACATTGGTTATATAACCTGGTACTACGTTTTCGTGGAATAAGTCCGACCTCCACGTAGGTGAAGCCTAGTATAGTAACTATAATATTATAAATGTGAGAGTTTCGTATGTTTGGATGTTGGTTACTCAATCACGCAAAAACGGATTAACGGATTTCATAAAATTTAGCTCAAGGGTAGACCACGAGCTGAATTATGACAAAGCGTACTTTTCACCTCCGGGCGTCGGGAGCCGCGTGACGACTCCCGGCCACCGTAGGCGCGGGCCTGCGGGCGGAGAGTAATGGGTAGCTCACCGTCCGATCAGGACCAGGCCCGTGCCGGACGGCGCGTACGTGTTCCACGCGCGCCTCAAAGGGATGTCAGCATCGAGGAGGGGCCCCTTTAGGGCCGAAGCCTGCCGGATCAGCGGGATTATCCGAAAGGGTTACCGCTGGCCCGGAACATTAAGGGCTAAGGAAGGAACACGGGTGGGTTTTAGTCAGTAAGAGTCTGACACTCCCTTCCGCTCCACCCAGAGCGGGAGGTGTCATTTGATGATTTCCCATCAGAAAAAAAAGAAAAAAGAGTAGACCACGAGCTGAATTATGACAAAGCGAACTTTACACCTCGGTAGCACGTTTCCGCGGGATAAATTCCGACCTTCAAGCGAACAAAGTTAAATAACTTAAGTATACGGAAGACGTATTACTCACACGAGAGAGAGCGAATTTTACAACTTAAGCCAATCTCAGTATCAAATACGGGTATATATTCAAGTTACTCAAACTTGCAAGCCACTTACACCATGCTCTATTGCAATAAGGATCTAAGTTACCAAACTTAGCTCCAAAACTTTGGTATCCAGAGCTGAACTTAACCCACTGCTAAGTTACCCAGACGAAGTGTAAATGGGTTTCCTGGTCAAGAACGTGAGTTGCATTAAGGGGATTACAGGACCTAAACGCAAAAAACGCAAGTTTAAGACGCAATAAAAGTATATAATTGACTACAGTAAATAAAATCAGAAAAATATATTATACCAGCTGCGCCCCGCGGTTTCACCCGCGTTATTGTCGATCCCGTGGGAATATCGGGATAAAAAGTAGCCTATATGTTAATCCAGGGTGTCAGCTACCTCTATACAAAATTTTATCAAAATTGGTCTAGCCGTTTGAGCGTGAAGAAGTAACAAACATATAAACACACACACACACACTCACAAACTTTCGCCTTTATAATATTAGTGTGATTCTTCAGGATATGTGCTAGGTAGATAGTGTGTTGAAAACATAATACAACTAATTTGATACGACAGAAAAAATCATGAAGATACATCTATAAACTGACTTTTTACAATAAAAACCATACTAATATACATACAATCATTCTGATTTTTGATCAGATTAGTCTACAAGCAACATACTAAAGCACTAGTGTTTTATTTTTTTAGTCCAAACAATAGCTTTTTTGTAAATAGATAATTGCTTCATATTTGGCAATAAATTACCAGCGATGTGTCATCGCGCTTCTCTTTCTTTTCTATGCAGACCGACAAAGACCGCGCTTTAGGTCATGTAGTCCCCTTAAGTCTGCTGTTTCAAGTTAACCCAGACCGTCTAAACTTAACCTAGTTATAAAGGGAGAGTTTTTTGAGATGGGACTTCAAGGCGAAAGTACTTTGAGTAATTAAGAATCTTGATCTAAAGAGTAACGAGGAAGGCAAAGAAAATGTTGCAGATTTTGACTTAGATAATGTGGATAAGACAGAGATTAAAACAGAAGACGAACTAGCAGGGGATCGAGGAGGGGGGACGGACCAGGGGGCCTAAAAATGCTACTTTGGAGAATCATAAAAGGATAACATTATGAATCGTAATATGGCGAAGACTTCGTCGTTTCAGCCGGTAGACGTCCACTGCTGGACATAGGCCTCCCCCAATTTTGGGAGGGTTTGCCATAATCGCCACGCTTGGCAGGCGGCTTGGCGATCGCAGTATGGTATGTTGGTGGAATACATAGAGAACGCTGCTGCCCATTCTCCGGTAGAATCCTTAGTCGCCTTTTACGACACCCACGGGAAGTACGGGGTGGTGGTATTCTTTAAGTCCGGCACCACACAGACAAGACTTACTTAGGTATAATCAAAGAGATTGGGATTGGATTTGGATCGGATTGATTGGTATTTTAGCACAGACAAAAAAATAACTGAAAAATGCTTCACATGTTTTGATACGATTAGCCTAACGGTTAACTGTCGATTATGTTATCCTTTTATGAGTCTGCCAAAGTGGCCTTTTTAGGCCCCCAAACCGGAATAAATCGTGTAAAGAATGATATGGAACAAAAGGGAGTGAATGAAAGCGTGACGGTTGTCAGGGGAGAATGTGAGAAGAAAACGTGTTGCTCCGACCCCAAGTATCATAGGACGAGGGCAAGGTGAAGATCTGAGGAGTATAATCAGCCTATAATGTTCCCACTGCTGGGACAGAGACCTCCTCTCTGTGAGAGGGAGTGGGCCTTAATCCAACACGCGGGCCCAGTGCGGGTTGGTAGATGCCACATGTCTTCGAATTTTGAGCTCTATTTAAAAGTCTCAAATTACAGTTTTTTGAAAAAGTACTGGCCTATCTTGATTCGACTTTTTCGAAATTTCGTTATTAAAAAAAAAGAGAAATGTGAAGAGCCTTTACCCTGCAGTGAGACAGGTTACCAGAAATCGTGAATTTAAGCATTAGATACGTAATTTATAGAATCTTATTAGACGCTAAATATTGAGATGTCCAATTTCAAATATTTCTGACCATTAATGGACAGTTTTCGCAGAGATTTAGAGGTATTAATTTTACGTGAAAATCACTACCCAAGAAACTTGTTTTGTCAGCGTTTTTCATTTGTTTGAACGCACTAATCTCTGAAACTACCAATGTGGTCAGGTGCGGTTCGTCCAAGTGCGGTTGAAATCAGTGCTCTGAGTCAGAATGGAATACCTCGGATTTTTTGAATTCGGAAAATTATATTAATTTAAAAGGTAATTCTATTTCCAGTCTAAAAGCATTTATAGGAGTGTCACTTACTTAAAATAACCTTTACCTAATATACTTTTATTCGTAGCTACAGTACATAATGTAAACAAAACTCTTGTAAAACCATAGAGTTTAGTCCAGTCATAATATTCTAATATCGATGCGGGGCGCGCAAACTGTTTAGTAGAATCTGTGGTCATTAGCGGCGGACCCGGATTAAGGTTGCCAACGTGAAAAATGGAAGACGCAGGTATTTTTTGTGACGGTTGGTTTTAATTTTAATTAACACTTTGATTTTTATTTTTGGGTGCTGTTACGGTACTTATTAAACGTAGGTTAGATAAGTTAAAAGGTTTAAGAAGTATTATGTAATTATCACGATCGCAATGTTACGTGAAAGCTTGCAGTTATGACAACCGTACCTAGTTTCCTTAATTTGAAAGGGCAATAAAACTTACGAAACTCCTAGTTTTGTTAGCTAATCTTTACCAACAAATAGCTACTTAAAATATCACACTACAAAACGAGTCTCCCATTAAAACCTCCTTTGAGCGTGGAACGAAAATTAAACGCTAGCAACCCTGTGTTTTGGCGCCAAAACGAATGCCAACAGCAATTTCCCGCGCTAACTGTATAATACGATGGCGAATTGGCCTCCTCTGGCATTGCTGGCATCTTGTAGGGCAATCTCACGCAGTGCTGATGCTTTTAGCATAGAAATTAACTACTTTTACAAGCTAAATACAGGCTATCCTAGACTATTTTCGTGAAATAGAAGTGTTACTGTTACCTCTGTATTGGAGGGGTAAAAGTTTGTGTTTTTATTTTTAAATTGAACGTGTTCGTTCTATATTCGATTTGTTTTTTTTTTCTGGTATAGTGGCTTCTATTTTTTTTTAAAGCTAGTGTAACTACGTAATTATTAAGCTTTATAATTTGTTATGGTTATTTTTACATGAGTTTGGCTTAAAAATAAATCTTTTTTGTTTGCTATTCGGATGGCTACAATGCGTTGTTCAGACAGGGGCTGTGGCGGTATACTATCTAATAATTAATATTTAATGTCAACCGAAGCTAGTCCGTCACTTCTAATCTGTCTGAACAACGCATTTGCAACTTGCAGAAGTCGCAAATGATTCCATATTTTTTTGGATGTTTATCAACTACTTAAACTATATTAGAATTAATGTTTTAGGACGATATAAAAGTAACGATATTGGCTTTTGTAATACCATCCCTGCTTTCCCAGTGTAAATAAATAAGGTTAAGCAATTGTACAAGTTAGATATAAAGTAGATCGTAATAAACAATTTTCTATTTTCCTGCACTGGGTGATGTGGTCGCTAAGCGACAGAGCCTCTTTACACAAAAAAAAAAAAAAAAAAACAATGGAACTCCGGGAGCGCCGACAGAAGTGAAAATAAAACACAAACAGAATACTTTGCTATCACTCACTGACATATTGGATATAAAACCGAGTACATCCCGAGGACAGCCAAACACATCCGAATGTAGCGCGGTGTCGGTAACAGTGTCCTGAGTTCAATAGTTTTTTCCCATCTCATAAAATGCCCAACGCGCATAAATACATTTTCACTTCAAAAAACAACTATAGTTTAGTTGTTTTTTGAAGTTATATAATATAGTTAGTATTAATATCAGGCGGTGGGGAAAACTTAGGTGAAGAGACCTGTCATTCCATCTGACAGCTCACTTTTAGCTGACTAGGCCTGGGTTGCATCATCTTACTTTAACTTTAACAAACGTCAAAAGTCTGTCAAACTGCATACAAAAATCACCGGTTATGGTTAAAGTTACGGTTAAAGTCAGATGATGCAACTCAGCCTTATATTTTAACAGAATACCTAGACAGGAGTAGGTAAGACCAAAATGTAGGTAGTTACTGCTTCTTTTCACAGCACAAACAGTGAAAAATGTTGCAAACATAAAAATAAACAAGCAAAATTGATTATTACGTTCACAAATTGACAGGTTATCACGACGTAAAGCAACACCCAATTTATCGTTCAACGCTAGTGCAGTGACAATTATCGATACTCGCTAGGGTTGTACCGTGCTAATTGCGCCGTAGTATAAAAAGGTTAAAACGTGACTCGTTGATTGGTCTAGTAGGTACGTACGTAACACTATCGACCAATCAACTCCGACCTATTTGGAAGAGTCAAAATGGCGGACTAAATTGAAGTTCTGATTAGATTAGCGGGAAAAAGCGACTCTCCCTTTTGTGTTGATAAGTTGATAAGAGTGGCTTTTACTGTTGTAAAAATGGCTGTAAAGAAACTTGGTCTAGTTGTCGCAAGCGGTCTGCTGAGCATGAGGTCCTGGTTTCGATTTCCAGGTCGAGTAAAGTGTTATTGGTTTTTCTGTCAAGGATTTCTTCGTAGCAGTCCGCACTCTAGATTTGAGCCCTCATCATCTGCCTAGCCTTTTCCCAACTATGTTGGGGTCGGCTTCCAGTCTAACCGGATGCAGCTGAATACCAGTGTTTTACATGGAGCGACTGCCTATCTGACCTCCACAACCCAGTTACTGGGTAATACGATACCCCTTGGTAAGACTGGTTGTCAGACTTTCGGGCTTCTGACTACCCGTAACGACTGTCAAAGATCCACGAATGACAGCCGGGACCAACGGCTTAACGTACTTTCCGAGGCACGGATGGGTACACGGTATGTAAAGATGGTCACCCATCCACAGACCAACCGCGGCAAGCATAGCTTAACCTGATCGATCGACCTTTGCGGCTAATATTATTTAGCCACGGGCCCCTCCTGGATTTGAGCCCTGTCGATGGCAATAAACTTTTAAATAAGTTTAAGCCCCATGTTTAGGGTGCACCTAAACATGGGGCTTAAACTTATTTAAATAGGTACCTCTGCCTAACCTTTGGGGATTGCAGTGGTGACATTATATTGTTACACTAGCTGACCTGGCAAACTTCGTACCACCCCACCAGCCGCTCTGCCCCCGCCTTTTAAATCTCTGATATCTTCTAAGATATTCATTTTAATGATGCTGTTTACAGCATATCATTAAAATTGTTATAAACGTTGTGCATTTCACATGCATTGATCTCCATGAAATGCACAACGTGTTTAATGTATTTAATGTTTTTTTTGTTTTTTTTAAAATACTGGTATTCAGCTGCATCCGGTTAGACTGGAAGCCGACCCCAACATAGTTGGGAAAAGGCTAGGCAGATTTGTAATAATGTATTTAATTGGATAAAGAATAATAGTGTATTGTTTAAAATAGCATGGTAAATAACCCATATTTTTTTTGTAATATGTAAAAGATAAAAATGGTTACTGTGAGTTATCCTTAGGAGATAACATATACCATCGCGGACTTTTTTATCGATATTTTTAAGATGTACAATTCCTTGATCTATCTCGTAAGGTTTCGCTAGCGTTTGCAATGTAAGCGCACAAAAATATGTTTGACATCACATTACAAATCTTAAAATTTCTCGGATTTTCTCTACTACGAATATATTATGCATGTATTTTACATATAAACCTTCCTCTTGAATCACTCTATCTATTAAAAAAACCGCATCAAAATCCGTTGCGCAGTTTTAAAGATCTAAGCATACATAGGGACAGACAGACAGCGGGAAGCGACTTTGTTTTATATTATGTAGTGATTTGGCGCTCTGTAGGTAAGGAACACATTTAAAAGAAATTTGATTCTAATCTAATTTCTTTTAAATGTGTTTCTCACCTTAAAAGATATAATTTAATAAAAAATCTCGTTTGATTGTTTATTTTGAGAGGTCGGGCAATGCTATAATAGTGAACGTAACGATGTACAGACGCCAACACATCAAGCTAGCCGAAACTGTTAAATTTTCCCAATCAACTTTGAACCTTATGCTGTAGCGATAAAGTTGAAAATCTATTAAAGATATTTGACAGATTAGTAGTAGTAGCTTGATGTGCAGTCTGTACAAGGCCTCACAAAGGCTTTTATAAAGACTATTGTCCGTTGCGCGCGACAAACAAAGAAATATCATCCTTCAAAAACTTTCAAAGCTTGTAGGGTACTCATTATTTTCATTATAGTTGTTTGTTCTTTCATAGTTAGAACAGACTATGGTCTGCTGCAAAAGTATCTGATAAAATGTACACAAATGGTGCTAACAGTAGGAATAAGGCTTTTGTTTTATCACGCTTTTATTAGGTCGACCTGTATGTAACTAACTATGTAATGGAATCTAAGGTAACAAATTTAACCATCTTCCGAGGGTCGTAGCGTAATGAAAATTGGCAGCTGTATGTAGTTCTGATGACAATACAATAATATGGTACTGTCGAACTGATCTGATGATGGAGCCGGAAGATATGAACTGGAACTTCATGTTTTTTGTTTTTATGTGCATTTATAAAAGCGTGTTTTTCTAGTGTTTTTTAAACTATTAATTTATTAACAGTTCAACAACATTCATTTCGTTATTTACGTTGAGCGTCGTTGAGCGAACAAATTTTTCGAACATAAATTAAGAAAATATTTAAAATTCAAAATTATTCAGATTGTGTAACGTAATTAGGGTGCTGAACGGGATTTATTTATATGTTCATTACATACTTTTGGAACAGACCTTACCTCATTTTTAGGGTTCCGTTCCCAAATGGCAAAAAACGGAACCCTTATAGATTCGTCATGTCTGTCTGTCTGTCCGTCCGTATGTCACAGCCACTTTTTTCCGAAACTATAAGAACTATACTGTTGAAAGTTGGTAAGTAGATGTATTCTGTGAGCCGCATTAAGATTTTCACACAAAAATAGAAAAAAAAAACAATAAATTTTGCGGGTTCCCCATAATTAGAACTGGAACTCATTTTTTTTTTCATCTAACCCATACGTGTGGGATATCAATGGATAGGTCTTCAAAAATGATATTGAGGTTTCTAATATAATTTTTTTCTAAACTGAATAGTTTGCGCGAGAGACACTTCCAAAGTGGTAAAATGTGTGTCCCCCCCCTGTAACTTCTAAAATAAGAGAATGATAAAACTAAAAAAATATAAGATGTACATTACCATTTAAACTTCCACCGAAAATTGGTTTGGACTAGACCTAGTAAGTAGTTTTTTTTTAATACGTCATAATTCGTAAGCCGCAATTTACCTTTCATTCAATCAACTCAAATAAAAAAAAAAACATTTAATTTCATAAACATAAACCTTATGCATAAACCCGGATGTTACGGAACCCTCGGTGCGCGAGTCCGACTCGCTCTTGCCCGGTTTTTTTTACATTTTAATTAAGTTTTATTAAAAACTAGCTTCCGCCCGCGACTCCGTCCGCGCGGATGTCGGTCTTCGCGTGGATGGTTTATTTCTCCATTTTGAGTAACTCTGACAATGACATCTTATAAATATCTATTGGACCCAAATACAGCTAAGCCTATAATAATTAAGGAGATCCCTCTATTGAGCTACTGCTGTTGAGCTCGCGTTCTGTAGTAAGTATTTTTTTCATAGTAATTCCGACCTTGATAAGTAGCATGTAGCAGTAAATTACTGACAGTGACGAAAAGTTTGCAATAATAAAAAAGTGATCGTGACAATGCGACAGAAAGTTAATTGAGAGCTTCAGCATACACAACATTGTTAGTGAGCTCGTCCGGAATATGAACATGAAGATTTCTTGGACTGCTCACACGGGAAAGAGCTACGTAAAGTTGCCCGTGTGAAAAACAACTCGCGGTAAGATCTACGCCAGCAACTCCTAGGGTCTGACCTTGAGCCTTATTTATTGTCATGGCGTAACACAAAGCTACAGGAAACTGTATTCTCTTAAATTGAAATGGAAAATTATCCACTACGGGTAAAGCAACGTGTGTTCGCGGTTCTACAGAACAACGTCTATGAATAAAACCGAAAAATAAGATTTTTTTTTCTACGTATTTTTCCAGGATAAAAAGTATCCTATTTTACGCCCAGGATAATAAGGTATAATTATACCAAGTTTCATCGAAATCGAACCGTTAGTTTTCACGTGATGCTTGCATATACAGACAGACAGACAGACAGACAAAAATTTTTTTAATCACATATTTGGGTTTGGTATCGATCGAGCAACACCCCCCGCTATTTATTTTTTCAATATTTTCAATGTACAGAATTGACCCTTCTACAGATTTATTATATGTATAGATTATTTTCAGATAAGCCAAACACCGGATTTCTGCCTCCGGTGTCTGTACTAGAGTATAAAGTGAATGAAATATTTTAATAAGCAAACATCAAACACAATTAACCAAATGAACACTCCAAAGTGTAGGTAATATTAATTAACGAAAATTTAATCTCATCGTTAACCTCATTCAATTTTAAAGCTTTATTAAGGAATAAGATAGAGGGGCCCGTGGCTAAATAATAACAGCCGCACACGTCGATAGATCAGGTTAAGCTTCGCTTGCCGCGGTTGGTCTGTGGATGGGTGACCATCTTTACATACCGTGACCCCTCCGTGCCTCGGAAAGCACGTTAAACCGTTGGTCCCGGCTGTCATTCGTGGATCTTTGACAGTCGTTACGGGTAGTCAGAAGCCCGAAAGTCTGACAACCAGTCTTATCAAGGGGTATCGGATATCGTACCCAGTAATTGGGTTGTGGAGGTCAGGTAGGCAGTCGCTCCATGTAAAATACTGGTATTCAGTTGCATCCGGTTAGACTGGAAGCCGACCCCAACATAGTTGGGAAAACGCTAGGCAGATGATGATATTAAGGAATAAGATTAAAGTCTGATTGCGTTTCCTTCATGATTGGCTTTCGAAAGATGGGACACATCGATGATCAATGCGATTTCAGTATCTGTGGTCGAAATGGGAAATTTATTATTATTGGAAACGTGACGTGTAATAATTATTACAGCAGGCTGTAAATATACACAGCTGAAGCTGAACCATGAAATACAGGTTTTGTAATTCGTGTGGATTTACAGAAAGGAAAAAATAAATTAATAGTTTAAAAAACACTAGAAAAACAACGCTTTTATATATGCACCTGTGATACGATGTTCTGTCATGGAATGCCAGTGCCTATCTTCCGGCTTCATCATCAGACCTTGAAACCTAATCGTGGTCAAGGTTCATTACAAGACTTTTCTAAGAAATCCCAAACAGCTATGATACGATTTTCCATCATGAAGTTCCAGTTCATATCTTCCGGCTCCATCATCAGATCAGTTCGACAGTACCTACCATATTATTGTATTTTCATCTGAACTATATACAGCTGCTAATTTTCATTACGCTATGACCCTTGGAAGATGGTTAAATTAGTTACCTTAGATTCCATTACATAGTTAGTTACATACAGGTCGACCTAATAAAAGCGTGTTAAAAACAACTAACTCACACTTACCTAATTGCACCACAAATCACTTAGGGAGAAGCGCTAAAGTAATCCGCGAAGTACAAAATTTTCTTACGTTTTTTTCAATTTGCAGGTCAGTGGCAGGTTGTATGTTGATTAAAATATGATTTGCGACTGTAATAAATATAGCCTATAGCCTTCCTTAATTAGGCTATTGAAGCAAAAACATTTTTTCAAATCCGACTGGTAGTTTCAGGGATTAGCGCGTTCAAACAAATAAACAGACTTTTCCTATTATCACTTTTGAATTGTCAAGGGGTCGGTCAATGCAGCTCGCCGTCCGGTACAGGCCTGGGTCGACGCCGACGGCGCGTTGCGTTCCACGCGCGCCTCAAAGAGATGTTGGCACTAACTGACGGGGTCCGCTAGGGCCGATGACTGCCGGTCGCGGGTGTTCGAAAGAGTTTACCGTGGCCCCTGCCACAGGCAATTGAAGGAACATGGGTGGGTTCTAGTCAGTAAAAGTCTGACACGCCCACCCGCTCCGCCCAGAGCGGGAGAAGTTATTTATAATTTCCCAACAAATTCCAATTTGTTTTTTCCATTCCAAATCGTAGTAGATTGCTATAGAGAAGAACGGGCTCCAACTGTAATAAAATTGTCGTTTGCCATTACCAGTGATCGGAATAGGTAGAGCTATTTAGGTTCATTGATATTAATATGGATATTCCACGGGATTCCGACTGATACTACGGAATTTTATTGAAATATGTGAAAAGTTTTGTTTAAATAAGTGAATTATTGTTGAAGCGTATTAAGCGTAATTTGGCACATGGGTAGACCATGTCTTGGATTTGGACACAGGATACTTTTTATCCAAATATTCCCACAGGATCGAGATTCGACGTATGCGGATGAAACCGCGGGGTGCAGCTAGTTTATAATAAGTTCGTACATATCTACGTATGCGTCTGTTAAATATTATGACTTCCAAAATCAATATTTAGTTGAAGCTTAGATAAATTGGCAACCGATAACCTACCGATCATTAGCATTAGGAATTAATTGGCTTGGCATAATTACATACTAACGATATCAGTTTCATTTAATCTCTCTCGAAACGCGTTCAAACAAGCTCATTAGTGGTTGATTAAAATTCGATTTGAAGTTATATATTTTACCTGTATCGGATTGACTTCAATATTGAATTACCGATCTAATACATGCATAACCTGCGTTCGCGAAATAGTTACCAAAAATGTAAACAGATATGTGTTATTGGAGAAAGAACTTCAATTTTAATACACAAAGTTCAGTTTGCACCAATACTCCAAATATTTTTATGTTTTTTTTTCAATAATATCAACCTACTAGTCCTTCCGAAATCAACTTAATTTGTACTGATATAAAGTTTGATATTCGTTGTAAGTTTCCGTTTTTTCTTTGACGTCAAATTGGAAACAAGAATTTGAATTACATAAACGCATGAGTTCTTCCCATGGCGGTAGGCAGAACCTACAGAACGCCACTTTCTACCATCCTTTCATACCCCTTTTGCCTCGTTTACGTTCATACATCTGATCATAAATCTCTATCTATCTAAACATGAACATCACCAAGTTATAGATAATAAATAAATTATTATAAAATAATAATAAAAGTATTATTTCCTTTATGTATTTCATTAAGTATATACACATAAATTATATTTTTAAATATTATAATATAAAAACATTTAAAAATAGAAGCCAACCGATACCTATCGAGGACAGGGTATCACAATTATTAATATTATTTCGTTTATTTATTCTGTTATCTTATTTTATTACTCGAAAACTAATCTCGAAATTCCATAATAACAAGAAAGAAGTGTATAGAAGCGACTATCAGCGAAATAATTTTGGGGTGCCACAGGGCACCGTGTTGGGACCATTCTTATTCATCATGTATATAAATGATCTCCCAAACAGCACCCGTCATGACACAATCTTATTTGCTGATGACACAACTATCATCGTGAAGTGTGAAAATGAAAGTACGTATGAACTAGAAATAAACAAAGCTATAAACGACATTATACATTAGTTACATTCCAATAACTTGAAAATGTATATGGAAAACTGGCCAAGTGCGAGTCGGACTCGCACACGAAGGGTTCCGTACCACAAGGCAAAGACGCCGAAAAAAACATGTTTGTTGTATGGGAGCCCCCCTTAAATATTAATTTTATTTTAATTTTATTATTTATTATTAAAGTTAAAATACAACTGAGTATTTTGTGAATATTTCAAGTGCCTACCTGTTGCCATTTTTGATATCGAGCAAAAAAGGGCAAATAAATCGCGTTTGTTGTATGGGAGCCCCCCTTAAATATTTATTTTATTTTGTTTTTAGTATTTGTTGTTATAGCGGCAACAGAAATACATCATCTGTGAAAATTTCAAATGTCTAGCTATCGCGGTTCTTGAGATACAGCCTGGTGACAGACAGACAGACAGACGGACAGACGGACAGACAGCGAAATCTTAGTAATAGGGTTCCGTTTTGTTCCCTTTAGGTACGGAACCCTAAAAACCAAAATGATTGAATTCCAAATGACTAAAAGAAAACCATTGCTGCTAAATGTAAAATACAACGACGCTAATATAGAACGGGAAGCAAGCACTAAATTTCTGGGCACGCAGTTGGATCAAAATTGTGACTGGAAGACACATTTGTCTATGCATTAAAAAGACTAAGAGTCACAGTGTCAACAGAAGCTGCTCTTTGCGCATATCACGTTTACGTTTCGTCAGTACTCGCATATGGACTTTTAATGTGGGGCGGTGGATATCATAAGGGCGTTTAGAGTACAAAAAGAAATGTGTGCGTGCAAACTGTGGAGCCTAGTATACCGATAGCTGTAAGCCCTTGTTCAAAAAGAATAATATTTTGCCTCTACCGTGCATACATTAAAGAATTATGCCTATTTATACAAAACAATCCGGAATATTTCACGAAGCGTAGAGATGTAATTAAAAGAAATGTAGCTCCTAGGAATAAAAATAAACATAAACGTATGCTCTGCGTACCACAATGTAGGCTCGGATTGTACAAAAGGAACTCATATATATGTATAACGGCTATAAAGGTGTATAATAAATTACCAGACGCCTTCAAATACCTTTGACTATGTTCAAAAAAAAGTTGACAGAGTCGTTAAAAGAAAATTGTTTTTATGATTTTAACGAATTTATGACATATCGTGCAGAAGGTCAATTTGAATAATATTGATATAGTAAACATATTTTAATAATTAATTTAATGTTTAATATTATTGAATCGTGACATTATATGAAGTATGAACTTTGCATTATATGCGTACATTTTAATAATTTTTCTGTTTTTCTATGTTGACATTAATTAATGGATATTCCATAAACTTGATTGTTAAACTTGTAATAAATTAAATGTTGATATGACACATTTGCAAACCATATGTAATGGTAGAATGTAATCGGGCCACGATAGTCTTAAGTTCTTGATTTATACCTACATTCTAGCAAATAAATTCATTTGAATTTTGAATTTGAATTACATTTTAAAATATTTCTTTAAATATAAAATAAGTATAAAAAACATTTAAAAATATAAAAAAACAGTAGTCCGCCGGTGTCGGGAGCAGGGTCCAAGCTACCGGTGGTTAGGGCTCCAGAGACAGAAACCTCCTCATGATGCGAGCCGTATCGAGGAGTACTGCCTTCTAAACCAGGCCCTTGATCCAACCGCCTAACGAGAGCCTAGAGAGATGTTTATCGAGGCTTTCGGCTATTCAGACGCCATTACATCAAGCTACCCAAAACTGACTAATTTTCCCAATCAACTTTGAACCATAGGCTTTAGCAAGAAAATTGAAAATCTATTGAAGAAATTTGACAGATTGTAGTAGCTTGATGTGCTGGCGTCTGTACCTATAGTACACCCACATTTCGCCAGTTATGTTTAACCCTTAGTCTGCCGGAACGTAGATCTACGCGAGACACAATGGCTTTTTGATTGTGTCTGTAATTACGGCACACAAGCGGTTAATTCCCATGTAACAGGGGCGAGCCTATTGCCATCAACAGGGCACAAATCCTGATTCCGGGTTGCTACTAAGAAGTTCCAGATAGAAAAACCCTGTAACACTTTTCCAGGACCGGGAATCGTACCAGGAGGTCATGATCAGCAGTAGCGCTTGCGACCACTAGACCAACGGAGCTGTTGTCAAAGAAAAAAAAAACAAAAAGATAAATTAAAAATAAAAATAAGATAAATTACTTATCTAAAACTCAAACGGAAAACAGTTAATTTAAGGCTCCTATAAACAGGCGCGACACACGATATAATCGCGTGCGACACAAAACGCGCGCGATTTTATCGTGTGTTGCACCTGTTTCAAGGAGAATTAATGTAGGTATAACGTTTTGCGTTTTCGTTTTAAGAACATTTATTAATTTCATTAAACGTTATTATTGGAACGAAGTTCTTTAACGGAGCTTGCGGTAGGAGTAAAATTGGAGAAATCGTCACGTAACGAAAAAACGTTATGCGGGACTCCATGCGAGTTTTTATTATGTTTTCAAATTTTCCATCATGGGTGTTGTTTTCATGGTTTTCGAGGGTGCTGAAGCCGATAGCGAAGTCAAAATGAAAATCTAAGACGGCGGCAGCAAAATTTTTCAAATTTTTCGTCATTTTGATATTTTCACAGTTACCATCGTGGATTTTCATTTTGAACGAGGGTCCCCCACAACACCACACGTTTTTTTATTTTATTTATTTTCAAATAGCATCTTGTGGCAACCTGTACCTAGCTCCCGCAATAACTTTTAATTTCTGAAGTCGGTGGCAAAAAACTAAAATACAAATCCAAAGACACCGACTTCCGAAATTAAAAGTTATTTTTCATTTTATATATAGTGTTGTTTGGAAGTCGGTTGTTTTTTTTGTAAAAAAGTTTTTTTCTATGCAGTCCGACAGTGACCGCGTTCAGGTCATAATTCCACCGAACGTGGGTTAGACGTAAGATTGTCAGTTGATTTTGCAAATGGCGTCGTTATGAAGTTTCAAAGTACACTGGTCACTTTGATTTTACTTCCCCGTTTAGCTTTGATTTGATAAGTCAAACTGCCTTAAGCCAGTTTGTTAAATTAACAAAGCAAAGACCAATCAAATTTTCAACTGACTACTGAACGCCTAAGTAAATACTTGTTTCCTATTTCATGGGACTTAAAACATAACTGGCAACTGGAAATTATGGAAATGAGAGTAAAGGTCATAAGCACACATATCAACTCGGAAAAGGGATCGTCATCGTCACCGTATCAACTCGAGCCATTCAGGATTCTTTGTAGGTATGTAACTCCCTACTGCAATCTGCAACGCACATTAATCGGAATCGTAACGTAATCGCCTCGCCTCGGGAGAAGCTTATGAACCGCGGTGCGGTCTACTTGCAGTTCCTGTGCTTACATCTCTCCGTACCCGAGCTTACGACTCTTCGTCACCCTTGCCCCTCTCACCCCTCGCGCGCCCTACCTGCTGCACCATCAACCAGCGGTCGGCGACCCGTAAAAACGGCGTCGCCTAGCCGTAGCCCAGTCGACATATCGGAGCTGCTGATCCGATTGGTTACGTGCTTACGTTAGGTTGATGCCTGTTTGACGGCGAGGCGAAAGGCGATACGGTGACGATGCCTTTCCGAGTTGATATGTATGCTATTTACCTTTATTCCGCCTTTGTACCTTTTCTCTATGCGAATATTTATTAATACGACAGGATGAAATTAAAAGCTTGCGCTAACTCGAAATAGGAAAACAAAAACATCTTATTTTCGCTCATCATTATAATCACTGTTCCAGACATGATTAATTACGAAAATATGTAAGCCTCATTAATACAACTTCTACTCGTATGTTAGAGATAATTAATTAGAACAAGCTATCTTATTAATCGGAGAAAACCTTCATTTATGATAAACAAGGGTTTTACCACAAAATAGTTAGTTAGGTACCTTACTTCCCGTGGGTGTCGTAAAAGGCGACTAAGGATCGTACCGGAGAATGGGCAGCAGCGTTCTCTATGTATTCCACCATCATACCATACTGCGATCGCCAACCCGCCTGCCAAGCGTGGCGATTATGGCAAACCCTCCCAAAATTGGGGGAGGCCTATGTCCAGCAGTGGACGTCTATCGGCTGAAACGAACGAACGAGTTAGGTATAGGTACCTACAGAAGATCTGCTTAACAATGGCGTGCATTGCATAAAGGCATATAAACAGTGCCTACCTCGAGTAATTCGTTCGTAATTTGGCCGTGCGAAGAAAGAAAAGGATGGATAATGAGGTCGCCGGTAGTGAGGTCAAAATGAAAATCCAAAATGGCGGCTGTCTTTTTTTTCATCATGGGTGTCGTTTTCATGGTTTTCGAGGTTGCTGGAGCCGAAAATAAATTCAAAATGAAAATCCAAGATGGTGGCTGTCAAACTTTTTTTTTGTTAATAGATGTGTGATATATGATAGATGAGATGTGACCGCCTCTACCTAGCTAGACTAGAGCCGGCCTAGTGCCTGCCTACCTATTCTGAAAACCAATGCACGCCACTGCAGCTTAACACAGCGCACGCTAATTGCGTAACACAGTTTCAATCACGACTTGAATCATTTTGAAAGATATTGCTAATCCATTGCTTCACATTTTCGAAAGAAAATTCTGCTCAACAACGTAAATAACGCAATGAATGTTGTTGAACTGTCAAAATTAAACCCATTGCTACTGATAGTTTGTTACGCAAATATCCCGCTGGCTTTCGATATCCATATGGTCTGTTCCAAAAGTATATTTTGCAAATGTAACCAAATGGACAAGAAAACGTACCTGAGGATACCAATTTAAGGTTGAGTGGGTAGTTGAGACCGCGAAATTCAAATTTTCTTACGTTTTTTGCAATTTGCAGGTCAGTGTCAGGTTGTATCTTGATCAAAATATGATTCGCGTCAATAACAGGTACATATTTAGAGGGATTATAATAATTAGAATCATTAATACATCTTTCTAAGTTAGATTTCTACCACTAACAATTTTCCATAAGAGATTGGTGGTTGGTGGTAGAAATCTAACTTAGAAAGATATATTAATGATTCTAATGATTATAATTCTTCCTGTTATTGTCGCGAATCATATTTTGATCAAGATACAATCTGACACTGATCTGAAAATTGCAAAAAACGTAAAAAAATTTGAATCTCGCGGTCTACCACTATCCATTCACCTTAATTGGTGGAACATACCTGGTCTGCCCAGCTTGGGCAGAGCACCGCCGCGTCCTCACGGCGGCGATCGGCGGCGGCGATCTCTCGCGTCCGGCCCTAGTCCAGGCCATGGTACGGAGAGAGTGCATGGTAGGCCGTCGCCTCCTTCTGCGAAGCAGTAATGCTCGCGATGGAGAAGGCAGAGCGCGTGAGGGAGAGGCAATCTTTGCGCCCTCACGCCCCTAGTCGCCGCAGGAAAGGCCCTGGGCGTCGGGAATCGACAGCAGATTCCCGGCCACCGTATGCGCGGGCTTGCGGACGGCGAGCAATGGGCAACTTGCCGTCCGGTAAGAACCAGGCCCAGTTCGACGGCGCGTTGTGTTCCACGCGCGCCTCAAAGAGATGTCAGCTCTGACTGACGGGGTCCGCTAGGGCCGATGCCTGCCAGGGTCACGGGTTGTTCGAAAGAGTACCGTGGCCCCTGGCACAGGCAACTGAAGGAACACGGGTGGGTTTTAGTCAGTAAAAGTCTGACACACCCTCCCGCTCCGCCCAAAGCGGGAGAAGTTATTTGATAATTTCCCACCCAAAAAAAAAAGTATGCCAATTTGTTGTGGCTCACAAATTGAGTGCTTTGATGAGTATGGAATACTTACTCGCCCGTTAATCTAATTTGAAATTACCTTAAAGATGTTGTTAATTTGACGAATTGAGTTTAACTTTGTAGTCGATGATTACGGAATACTTACTCGTCCGTTTCTAATTTGAAATTACCTTAAAGATGTTGTTCATTTGACAATTGAGTTTAACTTTGTAGGTAGTCTTAATTTCCACCAATAATTTTTAATTACAATTAAATCTACAAATAAATGTGAAGGGCGGGCGTTTTGGGGGACTGTCATGTAATTTTGACGTTCGATTTGAATAAATGGCTTTTGATTTGATTTGAAATGATATTATTCAAACAATGTTTTTTTGAAAAAGTGCTAAGATTAAAAGTTGAGTAGGTAATTAATACAGATGAATGTGTTACTTACTCCCTTTAGTAAGTGATTGCATAAAAATGTTCATACATATGCATATGATAACAGCCGCACAGGCACAGATTACTAAATAGTTACTACACAGGTCGATCTATCAGGTTAAGCTACGCTTGCCGCGGTTGGTCTGTGGATGGGTGACCACCTTTACATACCGAGACTGCTTCGTGCCTCGGAAGCCGGAAGCGTTAAGCCTTTGGTCCCGGCTGTCTTTCGTGGATCTTTGACAGTCCGAAAAGCCCGAAAGTCTGACAACCAGTCTTACCCAGGGCATTATCAAGTACCTGGGTTGTGGAGGTCTGATGGGCAGTCGCTCCATGTAAAATACTGGTAGTCAGCTGCATCCGGTTAGACTGGAAGCCGACTCTTGTTGGGGTCGGCTTCCAGTCTAACCAAAAAAATAATTATTAAAATTGAACATAATTTTATACTTCAATTTTACATAATTAATCAACCTTTAGCCAGTTGCCGATAACTGGTAAATTTATTAATTAATAATTACTGGACCATTTTAATTATGCCCGAAAATAATAATTAAGAACATGATTTACGGCCAACAAATTAATAAATTACGTTTCATAATAAATGTTGCCTGGAAAAGCTACTGGTCCATAAATATTCTAATGAAGGGTGATCTACCGATCTCACTGAAGCGCAAACTCATCGACATGTGTATCCTGCTGATCCTTACCTACGGTGTTCAGACCTGGTCGCTCACCGAGTCGCAAAATTTCCGCCTTGGAGTTTGCCAGAGAGGGGCTCGTGGCTAATTAATAACAGCCGCACAGGTCGATCGATCAGGTTAAGCTACGCTTGCCGCGGTAGGTCTGTGGATGGGTGACCATCTTTACATACCGAGACCCCTCCGTGCCTCGGAAAGCACGTTAAGCCGTTGGTCCGGGCTGTCATTCGTAGATCTTTGATAGTCGTTACGGGTAGTCAGAAGCCCGAAAGTCTGACAACCAGTCTTACCAAGGGGTATCGTATTACCCAGTAACTGGGTTGTGGAGCTCAGATAGGCAGTCGCTCCATGTAAAATACTGGTATTCAGCTGCGGTTAGACTGTAAGCCGACCCCAACATAGTTGGGAAAAGGCTAGGCAGATGATGATGATGAGTTTGCCAGAGAGCGATGGAACGCAGCATTCTGGGTGTAAACAAGATAGGACAGAATTCGGAACACCACGCTGCGTTCCAAAACGGGCATACTGGATGTAGGACAGGCCACCGCCAGGCTGAAATGTGATTGGGCGGGTCACATCAGCCGTATGCAGGATGACTGCTGGGCAAAAAGCTCCACACAATGGGTGCCTGAAGATGGACGGCGCCGCCGAGGCCGGCCCAGAAAAAGATGGCGAGATGACCTGACCTACCGCGAGGGCTGGTTCGAGGTGGCGCGGGGAAAGAGTTCTTGGAAGTATTTGGGGGAGGCCTTTGCCAAGCAGTGGGACAGCTTAGGCTAGCAAAAAGTCTTATGTAATTTTGACGTTTGAAAAGTCCCGATTCTTAGCCTAATTTGAATAAATGACTTTTGATTTTGTCAGAGCTAAAAATAACTGTGGAAGGACTGTATAGACCTGACCTTCTGTATTTATAATGTGTTTTTAATTTCGTTTCGGAACACAATTATATGAGGTTCATTTTAATTAATTCAATTATTTTAAGGCAACTTCACCTTTCGATCTGTTGCTATAGTAACCGGAGGGTTATGAAACCAAAGAAAAAAAATTTAAGGTAAATTTTTCCCTCTCGTATCATATTTTTAGGTTTTCCACGAATTTCACGTTTTCTAAATACATACCTTTTCGATAATTTTGCGTTGAAGCTTTTGTAAATAAAGCTTCTAAAATTTTGGTAATTTTTAGCTTTCTACGTGCCTAAATAAATAACCGAATTTCCCGTTGGATGCGAGAAGCACAGAACCGGTCGAAGTGGAGGTGCTTGGGGGAGGCCTATGTCCAGCAGTGGACGTCTTTCTGCTGAAATGATGATGATGATGAAATAAATAAAATATGGATGGATTACTTTAGTAAAAAGTAAAAGTGGAAGTTTAGTAAGAAACCGATGGATGTTGACGACTGAAATTTAATTTCATAAATGTGCTATTTGTTTTCTATTTATAAAATTAAATTTTATTCGAGAACATCCATCTGTTTCTTACTAAACTTCAACTATATCCGACGATCCTGCATACTTATCTCTTTTGTTGACTGTACATGGACACTATTTTATTGTAATTCATGTCCATGATTTAAAAAGACCAAATAGTAAGCAATTTTGCCGAGTTGGTATGTGTACCTTTGCAGGTATACACCTGCCCAGTACACAGTAAATGGACTATCAATTTTGCACGCTAATGTTTTGAGGACAGTGCTGGTGCACCACGGACCCAGCTCATCATCGATGCAGTTCTTTTCCTAATGATGGCGAAGACCGGGGCGAGAGGGAGTGGGAGGCAGTCACCTCCTTCTGCGAAGCAGTCATGCTAGCGAAGGAGGTGGCGGGACGGCTCAGGGAGAGAGTCTCCCGTCCCAGCCGCCGCGGGAGATGCTCCGGGCGTCGGGAGCCGCGTGACGACTCCCGGCCACCGTATATAGGCGCGGGCCTGCTGGCGGAGAGTAATGGGTAGCTCACCGTCCGATTAGGACCAGGCCCGTGCCGGACGGCGCGTACGTGTTCCTCGCGCGCCTCAAAGAGATGTCAGCATCAAGGAGCCCTTAGGGCCGAAACCTGCCGGGTCAGCGGGATTGTCCGAAAGGGTTACCGCTGGTCCGGAACATAAAGGGCTAAGGAAGGAACACGGGTGGGTTGTAGTCAGTAAGACTCTGACACTCCATTCCGCTCCACCTAGAGCGCGAGGAGTCATTTGATGATGAGAATGGCGAAGAAAACATCGATGTAATGGATGGATCCACAATTAATAATTCTGAATACGGCAAAGTAGAGAATGTCGTTGTTTTCGATGGCACTTTGCACAGAACGGACCTTTTCACCAAGACATTTCGGCTTATTTGTCGATTCGCACGAATGTAATCGCCTGACACGGGCGAATCGACACTTAAAAAAAATTTTTTTTTTCTATCGGCGACTCGCACGAAGTTAATTTATTTGTGGGCGAATCGACAATTCCAGAATTATTTTAAAGGGTTTTGAATAGAATATAAGTGTAGAAAAAATAAATATTTTTTGTTGTGTTCGGTATTGCCAGGACAATAATATTATAAAGTCGAAAGTTTGTGTGTGTGTGTGTGTTCATGTTTATATTTTTGTTACTTTTTCACGCTTAAATGGCTGGACCAATTTTGATAAAATTTGATATGGAGGTAGACAGGATTAACATATAGGCTACTTTTTATCCCGATATTCACACGGGATCGACACTTATGCGGGTGAAACCGCAGGGCGCAGCTAGTTATGAAATAAAATTTCGGAAATTCGAAAAAAAAATTGCACCCGTGCGAAACCGGGTTGGGCCGCTAGTTTTCGTATAAATGCCATGTCTACTAGACTAGACTTGCTGGAATGAGCAGAGTGAGGGTAAAATGTCTTGATGAGACTTCTGCAAAATAGCAAAAGTTCAGCTTTCATCATCATCATCATTTCAACCGAAAGACGTCCACTGCTGGCATAGGCCTCCCCCAAAAGGGGGGGGTTTGCCATAATCGCCACGCTTGGGAGGCGGGTTGGCGATCGCAGTATGGTATGGTGGTGGAATGCATAGAGAACGCTGCTGCTCATTCTTCGGTACGCCCCTTAGTCGCCTTTTATGACACCCACGGGAAGTATGGGGTGGTGCTATTCTTTAAGTCCGGCACCACACAGACCAGAAGTTCAGCTTTAGTATATTATTATTATTTCAGGCATCCAGGCCCATATAAAACACATACAATACAATATTAATATAACTTAAAATACTATAAATACATACAACTTTATAATTACACTAACAAACTAAAGCACACGAAGTGTCTGCGTCGTGTTTCTCTGACTGGTGTCATGTAGCCGGC
Source organism: Mesoligia furuncula (assembly GCA_916614155.1). Taxonomy (NCBI): domain Eukaryota; kingdom Metazoa; phylum Arthropoda; class Insecta; order Lepidoptera; family Noctuidae; genus Mesoligia; species Mesoligia furuncula. Next base: position 14,348,263 of record OU744815.1, on the reverse strand, counting down.
CACGAAACCGGCGGTACACAACACCCTTCGGCCAGAACTCTTCCTTGAGGAACTTCTCGAGATGATATGTGTGTGTGTGTATAGGTAGTTAGTCTTTATTAAGATGCCAAAATGGTCTGCTTCTTGTAAATTTGTGGCCGAAGTTTTAGCTTCAAAATAGAATAGAAGGTATTGCTTCTAATCAAGTTCCTTGAAAGGAAAAAACTATTTCTTTGCCCAAAACTTTAGATCAACGTGACTGCCATAGCAACTACTTCAAGTTGGCGCACCGTAGACGTATTAAATAACTTAAGGGGCCGGCGGAGCATGCGTAGTTCATACAAACGTAATACCAAAATAATTAAAAAATCAAACATATTCTTAATGTAGTGTGTTTAAAGACGAGTTATGAGAAAAATAAGTTTTCTATAGACATTTTGAATTCTTCATAATCTCGTCTTTATATCAGTGTCCTTTCCACATATATATTTGGAAACCTAGATATTCTGTAATCCAATCGGAATAAATAAACTGTTTGATTTACAAATTATTTTGGTATTACGTTTGTATGAACTATGCCTGCTACGCCGGTATGACCTAAAGCGCGGTCTTTGTCGGACTGCATTGAAAAGAAAGAGAAGCGCGACGAACGCTGGTAATTATTTATTGCAAAATATTAAGCAATTATCTATTTACAAAAAGTCTATTGTTTGGACTGAAAAATTATAACACTAGTGCTTTATTATGTTACTTGTAGAATAATCTGACAAAAATCATAATGATTGTATGTATATTGGTGTGGTTTTTATTGTAAAAAAAAAGTTTTTAGAAAGTTTTTCATGATTTTTTCTAATCGTATCAAATTAGTTGTACCTATTATGTTTTCAACACACAATCTCATCATCATCATTTCACCCGAAAGACGTCCAGTGCTGGACATAGGCCTCCCCCAAAAAGGGGGGGGGGGGGGGGTTTGCCATAATCGCCTGGCTTGGCAGGCGGGTTGGCGATCGCAGTATGGTATGGTGGTGGAATGCATAGAGAACGCTGCTGCCCATTCTCCAGTACGCCCCTTAGTCGCCTTTTACGACACCCACGGGAAGTATGGGGTGGTGCTATTTTTTAAGTCAGGCACCACACAGACAACACACTATCTACCTAGCGTATACGAATATACGTTTTTACGTTTAGACGTGAAAAGGTTGTTACCTTTTCACGTCTAAACCACTGAACGGATTTCGATAAAATTTACAGACAGCCAGAGTTACTTTCGAATTTATAATATTAGTATGGATGGATGGCCGAGGGGCCCGTGGATAAATAATAACAGCCGCACAGGTCGATCGATCAGGTTAAGCTACGCTTGCCGCTGTTGGCCTGTGGATGGGTGACCATCTTTACATACCGTGACCCCTCCGTGCCTCGGAAAGCACGTTCAGCCGTTGGTCCCGGAGATCGCGTATCGATAAGCGTATCGTGGGAAGCCCGCCGACCATACGACGGTATTTTAGCCAGAATTGAGACTGAGATCAGACTGAACTTCCTTAAAGTTACGTGTTTGTCCTCAGGTCTTATTCACTAAGAGGCTACCTGACGCAATTATTCATTCATTCATTTGCCAAACATGTAAACTAATAGTAGTTTATGGAAAAATAACTTTAATTAGTACACAATAAAGTTCAGTTTACGCTACAATTCAAATATTTTTATATTTTTTTCAGTCGTGCTAGTCACTCTAAAATCAACTTAATTATCAATAAAATAAAGTTCATATTTGTTTAACTTGAAATAACGTCGGTTATGAAGGCAAATTCTCGTAATTTAAAACGTTCAAAATCTAGTCGCAGTCTCATCTCGGCGACAAACAAATGTCAAAAACTTGTCAAAATTTAGGGAAATTATAGGTATTTTTGACAGATTGATTCTGAGATCACACTGTAAACGTTCTTAAAATTATGAGAATTGAATTGAATTGAAATCTTATATAGTCAATTCAAGTTTTATAAACTTATCTAGTTGACTTTCTGTTCACGCTGTAGCTGTTAAGCCTGTCTGTTTCTTGTTAACCTGATTATGAACTAATTCGCTTTGGTCATAATCCGTTTAGAGGTTCATTATGGAGATGGGGGGGGGGGGGGGGGGGGGATACGGGTTTTGTTGCACTTTCGAGAATTTTTGTAAAAACGCGGTTCTGGTTTGTTGCGTGTGAGGGTGTTACTTTTAAAATCAGGGTCACTTCGCACACTAATCATTAAGACTGATGTGCGAGTAAGTATACAGGGTCAATTTAAATTAGCAAGCGAAACTGCTTGACGTGATGGGTAGGCATCTAAGCACTATAAAAAAATAGGTTTTTTCTAGGGGTCAACGTATGGGTTTGATGAAAAAAAAATTTAAGTTTCAGTTCTAAGTATGGGGAACCCCCAAAGTTTATTGTTTTTTTTTCTATTTTTGTGTGAAAATCTGAATGCGGGTCACAGAATACATCTTACTTACCAAGTTTCAACAGTATAGTTCTTATAGTTTCGGAAAAAAAGTGGCTGTGACATACGGACGGACAGACAGACAGACAGACAGTAAAATAATAAAAAACAAAAGTCGTTTCCCAGCAATTATTTTTGTGCACATACATTGCACAAAAATAATTGCTTATATTGCACAAAACTATTGCAAGTTTGATGTACAGAATGAGTAGTTGACGGTTATGTGATGGGTTTTTACACTCCTCCAACTAATATAATAGAACACCACTCCAACTAAAACGCGTTTATTCAAATTCCCATTGTGTACGCCGCGCTCTGCGTACCCACTGGGAAAATACGCCGCAACTTTTCAGTACGCGGCGTTGCGCACAAAATATTTAACTAGTTTTAATGAAGCTAGTTTGTCGAGTACTTACTTAATGTTTAACCAACATGGATAGTAAGCGACACGTGTAAGTTAATGTTCCATTTCAAGCTTCGTAACATTTTTTTGTGAGACTTTTTTTTTTCGGATGGGAAATCATCAAATGACTCCTCCCGCTCTGGGTGGAGCGGAAGGGATCAGTGTCAGAATCTTACTGACTAAAACCCACCCGTGTTCCTTCCTCAGCCCTTTATGTTCCGGGCCAGCGGTAACCCTTTCGGACAATCCCGCTGACCCGGCAGGCTTCGGCCCCTCCTCAATGTTGACATCTCTTTAAGGCGTGCGTGGAACACGTACGCGCCGTCCGGCACGGGCTTGGTCCTGATCGGACCTGAGCTACCCATTACTTTCCGCCCGCAGGCCCGCGCCTACGGTGGCCGGGAGTCGTCACGCGGCTCCCGACGCCCAGAGCATCTCCCGCGGCGGCTGGGATGGGAGGCTCTCTCCCTGAGCCGTCCCGCCACCTCCTTTGCTAGCATGACTGCTTCGCAGAAGGAGGCGACTGCCTCCCACTCCCTCTCGCCCTTGACCATGGCTTGCACTAGGGCCGGGCGAGAGAGGTCGCCGCTGCTGCCGATGTGTGAGACTTTTTACGTCATTTTGAGGTTAATTCGTTAAGTGGTATAGTCATTTTATTCTATGTACAGACGCCAGCACATCAAGCTACCCGAATCTGTCAAATTTTCCCCATCAAATTTGAAGCTTATGCTTTAGCGATAAAGTTGAAAATCTATTAAAGAAATTTGAGAGATTGTAGTAGCTTGATGTGCTCGCATCTGGCAGGGACACCGACGAGCAAACTGTAACCAAGAATTTACCACTTGATTCTAAACCCCCTAGCGTAGAATTTTGTCGTAAATTATCAAAAAAAAAAGACGTTTCAAAGAAAAGTTCAATATCTACGCGGTCAAAATGTATGGAATAGCTATCATGCTGGGATAGGAGCCTTTTGGCCTCGTTTAGGACTTTCTGTTTCATTTTCCTTTTGTTACTTCTTTTTTATAGAACTTGGATTTTTATTTTACTGTGTTTAGTTTAGTTTGTGATCTTCCTGTACGAGTCGCAATAAATACTTTTTCTTTCTATATTTTTTTAAATAACCGACGAAAAATTTCAACGCAAGGGAGTTCAGAATCACACACTGAATCCATGGTAGGTTAGAGTAATAATAACAATTTATTTGTTCAGACTACTTATGAGGTCCATGTGTTAGTAACAAACTTACTTAGCCTGTGTTTAGTACTTAATAACTAAAACAGATCTTCGATCGGCTAACGCTCACACAAGCGGACTATCTGCCCGGGCGGCTTTCGAGTGTATAATGCGTGAATAAATGAGTGAAGTTATGCGTCGATGTCTCTGCTACCATGTATAATTAATTTAGAAAACTAGCAGCGCTCCGCGGTTTCACCCTCGTAAGTTTCGATCCAGTGCGAATATCGGGATAAAAAGTATCCTATGTGTTAATATAGGAAATGGTCTATTTGTGTGCCAATTTACATCCAAATTTGTTCAACGGTTTACGTGTGATTGAGTAACACACATCAAAACATGTTCACAAACTTTCATATTTACCTAAATATTAGTAGGATATTGTAAAAACATTTTAAAAGAGTAACTGTAGAGTTTCTTACCCGTCTTCTCCATACGAAACTGCCTCTTAAAAGAGGAAACTACAATCAATTCTATTTTCTGGCAAATTCTGTCATTCAAAAGTGCCTTTCATATGCCTATCACAAAATAAATAATTTGTCTTTGACTGTCAGAAAGGCGACGTCTCGATAGAAATAAGTATGACATCTTTTTAGAGGGTAGCTCCCTATAGATGTGCAAAAAAAAAAAATTGACCTCAATTCTTTAACATTTAACTTAAAAACGTTTAACAAAACATGTTTTCTGTGTCAAATGTGACAGCATAACCAGCCTATTATATTCCCACTGCTGGGATACAGGCTTCCTCTCAATGAGAGGGAGTGGACCGTAATCCACCACGCGGGCCCAGTATGGGTTGGTACGTAGATGTCCTGATGTGTGAACCTGTATGTATGCCTACAGATAAAATTTGATTAAACACATTAAAATAATACCTTATTCTCTTACAGCAACGCTCTTAGAAAAATATGAGGCTACCTTACATAACTCTTCACAGAATATTTTATTCTGGCTAAAAGCAAAATATGTCGTTCTTAAATCCTCAGTCATTACTCCTGAAGCATTACTGAAATTATGCACGAGAACATATTTCTTTTTAAAAAAAATCCCCGCACATTTCTTACAATGGGAAGAAAAATTAATATTTATTTCCCAGGCCTGGGAAAAAGTTGACAAAACCGTCTTATTTACAATGCTAATGTAACAACGTCTCAAATCAAATTCCTTGGACAAATTGAATGTTCCATTTGTTTCATAAAAAAGAAAAAAAATAAAGAACGGCTGTGTTGTTCTGATGTTAACATACGCAGCAGCTGAATGTTAGAATTTGGGTTCGATTCTTGGGTCACGCAAAGAGTTTAGCAGTTTTAGTTACATAAAAAACAACTGAATGGGCCTGTTCTTGACGCCCTGACCACGCTCGATGGAAAGTAGTGGATGAGTGGTGCTCAGAAGATGCCTGTTCATTCTTGTTTATTTTATTATTAGCTGACCCCAGCGTATTTCGTACCACCAAAGAATCAATAAATGTTGAAATGAACTATTTTTTTTCGCTCTTTTTCTCTCTCTTTTAATAGTTATTCTGCTATTCGGGGTGGAGATAAATCCAACAAATTAAAAATCATTACTTGAGTTATAAATGGTGTAACTAATCCGACTTTGTTTTATACATATAGATTTATGTACACTCAGTAAAACAGATACAGATACGACATATTAAGTATATAAGTATCAAGTACATAGTTACTGCTTATTTCTTAAGAAATTTCTTCCAGCAGACCTGCGAAAGTAGAAGTGAGAAAGAAACGAAGAATATGATTTGTGGTTTTCTTTTACATTATGCCTAAAGTTTAGAATAGTGGCCAATAAATTGAATTTACAATAGGAATGCAAACAACTTTCGCTAAAAATCGTCTTCACGGAAATGTGAAGAACCAAAAAAAAATTTTTCATTTACATAATGTAGGTACCTATAGTTACTGTAAAGGTTGTCTGTAAAAGTCGGCCATATGTTGTGCTGGCTGGCAGGTAACTCTGGTTGCATTCGAACAACCAAGCGAATTTAGAATCAACTTTCAAAAATAGAAAAAAAACATTATGTCGCCAGTTAATACATTCATCTTATATTAGAGTGATCTAACATATGCATCGTAGCACAAAAGATACTGCATTCTGATTCCCAGCTAAGCATTCAAATTATTACTAGTAGGTAATACAATAGGCCTGTTAATGGAAACTCGCTTGCATTGGAATTAACGTAATAATTATAACGTTGTATCATTTGAACGGCCCACACAATATACTAATCACAGTACCCACATCTCACAAATATAATACGTATTCTAGAAAGCTCTGTTTAACAAAAAGGCATTGTTCTCATAAAAAGAAAACCTGCAATAAAATACATAGTAATAAATATGTAAACGAGTGACATAAAATTATACATAAGTAGAGAAGTTTCCTCAAATCCTAGCACATAAAATGGATATTTTCGGCGGATGATACAAGTTGTAAAAGATGTTTTACATAAAATAAAGAACAAATGATTGAATGAGAATAAAAGCGATAGAAAAGAAGATAATAGCATTGTTATTGCTTCCTATTAGGAACACAACTGTATGAAGGTGACAAATTTGTAAAGAAAATCATAACCATTGTTTCGATCATTTGGGATACGAATGTGGACGATGAAGCGAAAAAAGTATGTAAGAATGGTTACCAAACTCAAACTCAAAGCATTTAATTCAATTGAACCATTTACAGGAACTTTTGAAGCGTCAAAGTTCCGATCAGTTAGTCAGAAAAGTTGAAGCTAGTAGCATAAGCATAATCACCTTTCAGTTTCCCACAGCTGGGATACACGCCTCCTCTCTGTGAGAGTGCTCGATAATCGCGGGCCCAGTGCGGATAGATGTCAATGTCCTAATTTTTTTAGGATTCTAATGGGTCTATGACATGCGTTTCAGGTTATAAACAGCCCCCGTCTCTAAGTTTATAATCCCCATTTTAGACACCAAAGATAGTTACATTCTCCAAATATCACCTCGAAATTCGAACGGTATGTCATTGTGAATCCGCGATGATTTACTTTAAAAACAAATGAATTCGCTTTCGAACTGTGTGCGCTCACTTGAGTGAGGTTCAAGACGAAATTTATAGAATAGAACAACATAAAGAAAACTAGCTACAGCCGGTCGATTCTGTAAAAATCTCACCGTGAAAACATAGGTGAGGTGAGTTGGTTTTGCTAAAATTGACACTATTGACAGCTCACTCCACGCTCACTTCACCTAAGTTTTCACGGTGAGATGGTTACAGCCGGTCGATTCTGTAAAAATCTCACCGTGAAAACATAGGTGAGGTGAGTTTGTTTCTGCTAGGAATTGACATAATTGACAGCTCACTCCACGCTCACTACACATAAGTTTTCTCGGTGAGATTTTTACAGAATAGCACCGCTGTCTACTTTGTCCGCGTGAAATTTTTTGTTCTCCCGACTCACCCCGTCGCATCGCATTGTTTGCCCGCGCTATTATATCGTTTTAGCTGAGAAAAACGAATAAAAGTTTGGAAAAATGCCTTTCCAAACTTTTATTCGTTTTTCTCAGCTCATAAGGGTCTTAGCGTGATGTTAAACAGCCTTCCTTAAAAAATGGGTTATCAAATGCAAAAACATTTTTTCAAATCCTACTGGTAGTTTCAAAGATAAGCGCTTTCAAACAAAAACAAGGTAGGGTACCTGTTTTTGTTGTCAAGCAACATTGCTATCTATCTATACTAATACTAATAATAAAGCTGAAGAGCAAAACCTTTTTCAAGAGAGCTTTTGTAGAGATAACTCTACAATTTCTATCTCATTTTTATACATTTCTAAAAGCAATACATCACATTTGAAACCTCAGGTTCAAAGTACGTATTTTAAAACGATAGTACGGTCAAGTAGCAATGGTTCAGTGGTCGATAGTACAGTCAACCAGTGGTACTTTGAAACTCGTTCTTATTGCTACGACATTAAGGCGCTCTTACTGTATGTAGCATGTCTAGACAGGGTTATAGTGACACTTAAAACTGTCCAGCATATAAATTGCTTTGTGACTTTGTTTGAGAAATTGTAAGTACGTGTGAACGGCGTCTGCTCTTAATGTCATGAAAATGTTGTTGAAATAGCTAAGAACTTTTTTACACTTGAGAAACACTTTATTTTTTCACGTCTGTTTTCGCCCAAGCCATTACAGGACCTAAACGCAAAAAAACGCAAGTTTTATAATGCTTAATAGAACATGATCGAGTACAGTAAACAAAATCAGAAAAATATATGATATTCTTCAGATAAATATCTGTGTTCGTAGGCTTGGATAATCACTACCTCATCATCTGCCTAGCCTTTTCCCAACTATGTTGGGATCGGCTTCCAGTCTAACCGGATGCAGCTGAATACCAGTATTTCACATGGAGCGACTGCCTATCTGACATCCACAACCCAGTTACTGGGTAATACTCAGGCCTTGCCCTGGTTTTATAGCCACTACCTGCTACCAATAATTTACTCTTCTAATAAATAAGGTTGAGGTTCTATTTATGTAACATAATCTCCTGTCTCCAACAATAGGTACTGTTCCAAAATCAAAAACCACAGATCGAGAAGGTTCCCGGACTTAGGCTGGATTAAATTAAACACCTATTTAAACCTTCCTACCTACTTAAGCGGCACGAAACAGAAGGTCTATTTCAGCGAGTGAAAACGTACGCAGAGATAGTCACGCTACACTTTGGCAACTTAGGGACTATTCACACTTATTCAGCTCTGTCCAGCTTTTGTCCATAGAAAACAACGATTTTGTAAGAGATGCATCCGTTCAGCCGCGGAAAGCTGAACGTACTCCATACAAAATCGTTGTTTTCTATGGACAAAAGCTGAACGGAGCTGAATAAGTGTGAGTAGTCCCTAAGGCACCTGTCCATCGCTGCGCGCTGAAGAGGAAGCGAAAACGATTTTCTCAGTCAAGAAATGTACAAAAGATTGTAGGTCTCGTGTAAGTTAAAGAGAGATTTATATATGTATGTATGAATGATATATATGTATGTATGTTTCGTCTCAGAATTAAGTTGTTGTAGGTTTTTTTGTTATCTCTCATAACTTTTTTTAAAAATTTTGTTGTATGTATGTATTTAAGTATTTATTCTTATATTCTAGTTATAATTCTTTTTTTCAAATCAAATCAAATCAACCTTTATTTGTGAACATAAGTACAAAAAGGTGTTATTTATACATTTTAGCTGATCTGTATGTTCGGCCAATAATCGGCATACAAATATAATATTAGTAAGCAGGTTATTTTTACTATCATAATTAATAAAGTCTAGGATAAAAGAAATGAAGCAATTGAAAAATGTCATGAGCCGCATAAAATAAAGTAATTGAATTATATTATTAATAATTAAGAATGTCAAAGAAAATAAAATTCATGATAAATAGTCATAATTTGTCATTTAAAAAGTCTTCAATCGAGTAATACGTCTTTTCAACTAGAAACAGGAACAACTTTTTTTTTAAATGGCTGACATTTTCCTCACTTCTGCTGTGCCATTACGAAAATACTGTTCTTGTATAAAGCAGTTTTAGATCCAACAGTTTGTAGCTGGTCAGCTCGACGCTGACTACCTACTCGGTCAAATTTATACATATTATTTTTGACGAACATAAATGTCTGGTATATGTACAATGAGGGCACTGTTAAAATTTTCATACTTTTAAAATATTGTTTACAGCTGTCAGTGGTTTGCAGGTTACAGATCGCTCTAATATACACCTTTTCTGACACCATATCTTTACCCGAGGCGTTTCCCCAAAACATAATGCCATATCTTAATGTTGAGGCTACTAGACCATGATATGCAGTTAGTACGGTGTTTCGATTGGCCGTTTTACTTAGCATACGCAGCGCATGAGAAAATTGGTTTACTTTACTACATACTTTGTCAATCTGGGTATTCCATTTTAATGTGCTTTCAATATTTAATCCCAGAAATTTTGTCACATTCGTTTCATCAATCTTTTTATCATTATATCTTATATCTAAATTTAAATTCTGATTTAGTGTTTGTTGAAATTTCATTATTACTGTCTTGACTAAATTGTTTTTCTAAGTTGTTTTCTGGTATTGCACCTACTATGTATTATCTCTGCATCACCCTAAGGTATATCTAAATTTAAATTCTAATTTAGTGTTTGTTGAAATTTCATTATTACTGTCTTGACTAAATTGTTTTTCTAAGTTGTTTTCTGGTATTGCACCTACTATGTATTATCTCTGCATCACCCTAAGGTAGACTGGTAGAAAATGCCCAAGGCATTAAGTCTGCCTTTTAACAGTTTTTACTTGTGCATAAAGTTTTAATAAATAAATAATAAAAATAATATATACATTTATATGAAAAAATAAGCATCAAAAAATTCGTCCGCATCGCTGTCAACAGGAACAGTGCCCAAAAGGCTAGCAGCATTGCCACGTTGAATGGCAATGCTAATTCTTTGACCAAGAAATAGGCCAGCCCTCTGGTCACGTGAAGAGTCGACTAACCGCTTGGCGATATCTTGAAAAACCAAGTGGGCACTCGGACCATGGCCCTAGTGTTTCAACCCCAAACGGCTCGAACATATAACTCCCAATCAGGTTGGAATATTTTCGCCGTTTGAGGTTTTCTGCACCTGCAGCAGCCGCCCCAGCACAGCCCACCGTGCTAGGAAGAAGAGATGGCGCCAGGGTGTCGACACATGTTGCATCCCACACCAAAGGTCTGCCTAACAGGGCAGGGCATTATGGTCATCCCGTCTGGTCTATTCCCATCGTCGCGCACCAGGCCGTTGGGTTCTAAAACAGCTGGCACCCCGGCAGTGACAAGAGCACGACGGATGATGTCATTAATGCTAAATAATAAATAAATATATTAGACTGTTCACTCTGCCGGCGAGTACTCGTTTTTTGCAGTGACTGAAGCTATCAAAGAGGGTACTCGCTCAGCGACGCTTGCTTGGCGGGCAGGACACTCGTAGGGATATTCACGCTTGGTACATACGGACACCAGTGAGTAATCGCTTGTTTTTCGCTAACTCGTTTTCAGTTGCTATAGTCGCCGGCGCCAGTGTTAGCCTTCCTTTTTTTTGGGTTGGAAGTCTTCAAATAATTTCTCCCGCTCTGGGCGGAACGGGAGGATGTCAGACTTTTACTGACTAAAACCCACCCGTGTTCCTTCAGTTGCCTGTGCCAGGGGCCACGGCAGCTCTTTCGAACAACACGCAACCTGGCAGGCCCTAGCGGACCTCATTAGTTAGTGCTGACATCTCTTTGAGGCGCGCGCGGAACACAATGCACAGTCGACCCGGGTGTGGTCCTTACTCCCGCGTATACTCGGCTCTCGATTAAACACAGACCAGTCGCGAGGTCGCGAGTGCGCTTGCACTTGCTAAATATAAAGCGTGTCTACGTGTGCGCGAGCTTGTGGTCGTTGTATGAAGTCGGTCTTCTGTACTTATATCTATAGTGTGCCCAGTCTGTGGTTGTACCAACCATAGTACATACTTCATTGCGATCCTACTTAATCCCAGAGCTTTCCGATCGGGTTGGATCCCGTTGCTCGTAATTAGGTCAGTAGATTTAACGGTTAAAAATCTTTTCTGGTTTACGTATAGTGACAATTTGTACATGGTTTTGCTACAAGAATAGTGGGGAACTGTTGCTAATTCATACGGAATCTGTTAGAGTGCAGAAGACCAGTCTCCTTAATTAAAAACCTTAGTCTCATACATCTTAGCGACAATCAATGTTAAAAACTTATAAAAAATTTAGGGAAATTAGAGGTTTTGACGTCAAAAAGTGCCTTTTATGTGCCTATTTGAAATAACCTTTATATTAAGTGATCAGCTTGTATATTCCTTTAACTAGGAAAAATAAAGACATCCGCCTAATCACCCCACCCACCCCACCGGAGTCCGGCGTCAAGCAGCCTGCAGTGTTACGTCGATGAGTGGGAGTTCCAGTGCCTTAGGCATCTTCTGGGCACGCTCGTTCCATCATAGACCTCATCTATCGCTTTCCATCAGGCGTGATCGAGGTCAGGAGTGGGTCCATTCAGCAATAAAAATAAAATTCAGCGTTGTCTTTGGGATGGCAACGCACCTGCCTATCCACTTCATAAGAAAAAAGTCAGTGTCAAAATCTCAATAGGTAGGTACGCTCAATAGGCTCCACAGCACTGAACAAAATAATATAAAACAAAATGAGAGCAAAGTGCAGTGGGCAACAAAAGTTTCACCCAACAAGTGCATAACGTCAGTTACAGTGAAGTCAAAACTTTTCGGGGCCGTTGTACAACATTTCACTCCATTTACATGAATGTAAAAGTTGCAACTACTTAGAAACATTGGAGCAAAGGACTTTTTTTTTCTTTTCCTACTGTTGCGTGCCACAATTAATGCCTGATACATGGTGACATTAGTTACTACTAGCGCCATCTAGTATCGAGTAGCAGAACTAGTCGAGTCAAGATCGTTCTAGAAATTTCGAGTCTTCTAATACAGGCATTGTTTGCTTAAAAGAAGGCTCCAATCACAAACTAATTGTTGTAATCTGGTTGAAGAAATAAACAATTTTGAATTTTGTTTTTTTTTTTTTTTTGACATCTGGTCAGTCGGGGCCGATGTGTACTCGAACTTTCTAGATGTTTCTATAGTAGAAGGTTTTAATAGAAGGTACAAAGTACCTGTTTCTCCAAAGAATTGGCAGAGGCCAATTCTTTGGAGAAACACGCGCTTTGTAACTTTAATAAAGTAACATTTATTTTACGGAGTGACATTCATACATTATCACTTATTTTATATAGAGCGACTGCCTATCTGAGCTCCACAACCTAGTTACCCAGTTACTGGGTAATACGATACCCCTTGGTAAGACTGGTTGTCAGACTTTCGGGCTTCTGATGACCCACAACGACTGTCAAAGATCTACAAAAGATAGCTGGGACCAACGGCTTAGCGGGCTTTCTGAGTCACGGTGGGGTATCGGTATTTAAAGATGGTCACCCATCTACGGAACGACCGCGGCAAACCTTACCTTAACCGTATGGGTCGACCTTTGCGACTGTTATTACTTATCCAATACTATTACTTAGCCAATAAATGGTACCTACTGACATAAAGCTTAGGTACTTCAATATTTCACATACGCTTTAAAAGTGAAATACATAAATCTGAATCAAAAAGTGATCCACAATTCACATTTAGGTACACATACATTGGCGGAACAACCCATTAGTTTAAATTAAAATCGCTCTTAAAATATTAAAATGTATGCTTCTGCAAAGCAATCTATCAGCCAGGTGTATTAAACCCGAGGCAGTTATGTCATGTTGAGGATTAACTTTGTCACCCCTGGCATGCTGTACTCCCGCCAATATGGCCGGAATATGGCAATATGGCCGGCATTTTGCCAAATGGCAGCAATTTGGCACAAATACATGTTTTATAACAGCCGTAAGTTGGTTTAGATAAAGTTATTTATGTTAAAGTAAGAGGTAGCTGAAAATTCATGTGCTTTTGATTGGTTTCAAATATTCCAATAATTTTATAAACAATTATTATTAATCTATTCTAATAATACCTACCTAAAGTTTGATTGTGTTTTTGTTGGTTTGAAAGTACTAGTCGTATTTTAAAAATAATTTTTGCATTTGAAAGCCCATATTTTGAGGAAGGCTATTTAACTTCACGCTATGACGCTTAAGAGCCGAGCAAAATGAAAAAAAAAAAAACTGGCCAAGTGCGAGTCGGACTCGCACACGAAGGGTTCCGTACCACAAGGCAAAAACGCCGAAAAAAACATGTTTTTTGTATGGGAGCCCCCCTTAAATATTTATTTTATTTTAATTTTATTATTTATTATTAAAGTTAAAATACAACTGAGTATTTTGTGAATATTTCAAGTGCCTACCTGTTGCCATTTTTGATATCGAGCAAAAAAGGCCAAAAAAATCGCGTTTGTTGTATGGGAGCCCCCGTTGAATATTTATTTTATTTTGTTTTTAGTATTTGTTGTTATAGCGGCAACAGAAATACATCATCTGTGAAAATTTCAACTGTCTAGCTATCGCGGTTCTTGAGATACAGCCCGGTGACAGACAGACAGACAGACGGACAGACGGACAGACGGACAGACAGCGAAGTCTTAGTAATAGGGTCCCGTTTTTACCCTTTGGGTACGGAACCCTAAAAAGTCAGAAAGAACGCTCAGCGAAAACGAAGCAGCTGATGCGATGCGGTCGGTCGGGAAAACAAGAAATTTCGCGTGGATAAAATGGCGGGCAGAAGTTAATCACACTAATATTATAGAAGCGAAAGATTGTGAGGGTGTGTGTGTGTGGGGGTGTGTGAGGGGGTGTGTGCGGGTGTGTGTGCGGGTGTGTAGGGGGGTGTGTGTGCGGGTGTGTAGGGGGGTGTGTGTGAGGGTGTGGGGGTGTGTTTATAAAAACACACCCCCACTCGTGTTTCGTGTTTGTCGTGTTTCTTGTTACTTCTAATATTATATTTATATTTATATTCAAATCTTTAAATATATAGATAAAAGAAACATATTAACCGACGAACAGAAAGGCTTCCGAAAAAATAAAACCATCAATATGGCAATTTATGATTTTTTGAACAATGTCGTTGCTAATGTTGACAAAAGAATACCTGTTTGTTCAATCTATTGTGATATGACTCAGGCGTTCGACTATGTCGATCACAATATCTTGCTCAATAAACTGGATGCGTACGGTATTAGAGGGAATGTCCTTAGTTTAATAAATTCATTTTTGCGGAACAGGAAACAGTACGTTGAGTTAACCGATATAGATCCCAAAACTAAATGCCAACGAACCTATAAGTCTAGTTATCGCACAGTTGCTTATGGCGTACCCCAGGGAAGCGTCTTAGGGCCCCCGCTATTCATACTGTACATAAATGATCTGCCAAAAGTAACAAGTCATCCTATGTCACTGTTTGCTGATGATAGTACTGTGACCATTAAGTGTACTGATGATCAAAACCACAACGACGTTGTCACTCAGACAATAACCTCCATAGTGAAATGGTTAGATAATAATAATCTTAAAATAAATATTGATAAGACGAAATTAATTATTTTTAGCCAACGTGCGAATACCAATATGACAGTATGCTATAACAATAAAATGATAACACAAGTAGATACATCCAAATTCTTAGGTTTAACGATTGACAAAAAATTGGACTGGAAAGCACATACGGAGGAGCTAACTAAACGAATCAGCAAATCAGCCTATGCCCTATTTAAACTGACCCCAGTGGTTAACGTCGATGCTATAGTCACAGCATATCATGGTTTGGTGAGTTCAGTATTGAGGTATGGTGTCATTTTCTGGGGTAACTCAACCAACAGGGAATTAGTTTTTAAAACACAAAAAAGGTGCATTAGGTTAATGTTTAGACTCCACAGTTTAGATTCCTGTAAGCCATTTTTTATCAAATACAAATTATTGACATTTCCTTGCTTATATATTTTTGAGGTGGCTGTATTTGTTAAGACCAATCCAGACCTGTTTACCAGAATATCATTTTATCACAAACGAACTCGACCACAGAACAATAACTTGTGCGTAAAAAGGTCCCATACAGCATTGATGCGAAAAAGTGTTTTTTGTATGGCACCAATCATATTCAACCACATACCTAGTTCAATTAAAGAATTAAACATAAACTTATTTAAGAAAAGGCTTAAGTCATTACTGTTGAATAAAGCATATTACAGCATTTCGGAATTTTTGACAGACAAAATGTAATTACTGTTTCTGACCTAAGTTAGTAATCTTTGACCTGGTATGTATTAAGCTCTAGTCCATTCTAACATTGCACATTGACATTTTTTACATTTTGACATCGTGACATTTTTTATAGGTATTTTTTTTTTTTTTTTCTTTTTCTCTCTTTATGTTTACACATTATTTGAATATTGACGTAGTAATTTTGTTTTTTTTTTCTTTTGACATTTATATTTCTTACTTTTTATTATTGAAAATATCAATTAATAATATAATTATGCGTTTAATTAATGTAATTATGTTATCAATTTTAGTATCAAGGACATCCATTATCAATTTATTATATCATCATATTTGTACGCCTTCTGGTATAACATAGCGCGCTTGTAATTTTTTTTATAACAAGTATTGATTGTACCTATGTTAACAAATGATTAAATGACTTTATGACTGACTTTATGACTTCTTCACGCTCAAACGGATAGACCAATTTAAATAAAGTTTTGTATGGAGGTAGCTGACACCCTTTTTTTTTTTTTTTTTTTTGGGTGGGAAATCATCAAATGACCCCTCCCGCTCTGGGCGGAGCGGAAGGGAGTGTCAGACTCTTACTGACTAAAACCCACCCGTGTTCCTTCAGTTGCCTGTGCCAGGGGCCACGGTATCTCTTTCGAACAACCCGCGACCCTGGCGGGCATCGGCCCTAGCGGGCATCGGCCCTAGCGGACCCCGTCAGTTGGTGCTGACATCTCCTTGAGGCGCGCGTGGAACACAACGCGCCGTCGACCCGGGCCTGGTCCTTACCGGACGGCGAGCTGCCCATTGCTCGCCGTCCGCAAGCCCGCGCCTACGGTGGCCGGGAATCGGCTATCGATTCCCGACGCCCAGGGCGTCTCCTGCGGCGGCTAGGGGCGTGAGGGCGCAAGGATTGCCTCTCCCTCACGCGCTCCGCCTCCTCCTTCGCGAGCATGACTGCTTCGCAGAAGGAGGCGACAGCCTCCCATGCACTCTCGCTCCGTACCATGGCCCGGACTAGGGCCGGACGCGAGAGATCGCCGCCGCCGATCGCCTCCGTGAGGACACGGCGGTGCTCTGCCCAAGCTGGGCAGATCTCCACCGTATGCTCCACCGTGTCCTCCGGGCGATCCACACAATGGTGACACCCGGGCGTTTCCTCCCGCCCTATTCTGGACAGGAACCTCCCGAAGCAGCTGTGCCCGGTGAGGACCTGCGTTAGGCGGAAGGTGAGGACGCCGTGGCGCCTCCCTAGCCACTCCTCAAAGAGGGGACTTATCGCCGCAATTGTGGCGTGCCCAGCACTGGGTTGCGACAGTCGCACTCTCCATGTCGCCATGAGATCCCGCCGGAGCTCTGTCCGCTGCGCCGCGATTTGTCGCGGCAGGTAGCTGACACCCTGGATTAACATTTAGGCTACTTTTTATCCTGATATTCCCACGGGATCGACATTTATGCGGGTGAAACCGCGGGGCGCAGCTAGTAATTTTATAAATGTGAAAGTTAGGATGTTTGGATGTTTGTTACTCAAAACGGCTGAACATTTATTTGGATGAAATTTCGCATACGGATAGTTTATGACCGGAATTAACACATAGGTACCTTTTCATCCCGGTAGTATGTTCGTTCCCATGGGATAATTTCTGACCTACAAGTGGGCGGCGCCGCGCTCATAAGCTAGTAATAGAATAAATAAAGAATCTCTAACCTGAAACGTTTCTAGAAAGTGTACTTTTACTTTATTTTAAAGTAACGACGCCAGCACATCAAGCTACTACAATCTGTCAAATTTCTTTAATAGATTTTCAACTTTATCGCTAAAGTATAAGGTTCAAAGTTGATTGGGAAAATTTGACAGTTTCGGATAGGTTGATGTGCTGGCGTACGTACCTATGCTAGGGGCCTAGCCAGCCGGCAAAGGCTTTAAAAAAATACATGACATAAGCGCGGTCTTTGTCGGACTGCATAGAAAAGAAAGAGAAGCGCGATGACACAACGCTGGTAATTTATTGCAAAATATGAAGTGGTTATCTATTTACAAAAAAATCTATTGTTTGGACAAACAAATTAAAACATTACTGTTTTAGTACCTACTTATGTTGCTTGTAGAATAATCTGACAAACAATCATAATGATTGATGTAGGATATTAATATGGTTTTTACTGTAAAAAGAAAGTTTTTAGAGGTATCTTCATGATTTTTTTCTATCGTATCAAATTAGTTATATTATATTTTCAACACACTATCTACCCAGTATATATCCGGAAGAATGTCATATATTTTTCTGATATTGTTTACTGTAGTCGACCATATACTTTTATTGTTTCTAAATCTTGCGTTTTTTTGTGTTTAGGTCCTGTAAGCCCCTTAAAAAGTGTTTCGTATTTTTCCGTCGAGTTTCAACAGGATTGACATAACTTCGGTAACTTATGTAAATCCGACACTGAAAATATTTACATTTTTGAGTAACACTGAGTGTTAAATCTTCGTATTTTTATTTCAATTTCACATTCAAGAATTTATTTCTAAAAATAAATTGTGGTAAATTACGGTAGAATTGAGTTTGAAATTGAGAACTATGTAAGCCCTGAATATCTAACAACCAGTCTTACCAAGAGTATTACCCAGTAACTGGGTTGTGGAGGTCAGGTAGGCAGACACTCCATGTAAAATACTGGTATTCAGCGGCATCCGGTTAGACTGGAAGCCGACCCCAACATAGTTGGAAAAAGCCTAGGCGGATGGTGGATGATTATTATTAGGCATTGCAAAGTCTGTAGCAAAGTGCGCAGAAAGACAAAATATCATAAAAAAACTTAAATACCCAGGTTTTAAGTCCCAGGAAAATAATATTATGGATCGTATAGCGTATTTAACATCATGCACACAAAAAAAAAATGGGAAAATGACTGATACCTCAAACATTTTTACGTTTTATTGTTTGGCTTTTCACAAAAATAGTGAACCAAAATGGTCCTGTACGTAAAATCACGCTTGTTTTCCTTAAAAGGTTCGGTAGAAGTGCTACTAACTTATAGTGTATCCTCTTTTCACCACTAATCCGAGCTCCTACTAAGAAATTCCAGATATGAAAAATCCAATAACGCTTTCTCCGACCTGGGTATGGAACCTCATGTTCAGCTATAAAGATGGCGATTCCCACGCCAGGCAGCCTGGAGCAGCCCGGAGCCTGGATTTTTCATATATACGGCAATTGATTTTTATTTATATTATTAGTGTGGTTTGTAAAAAGTATCTCGAAAGACCAAAAATTAAGTGTTTGAATAAATAAATAAATGCATAATCTACACTTACCTTAAATGTTCAAAGGATGACTGGCAGCGAAGAGAAACTGCAAAAAAAGAAAATTCTTTAGCAATTTTGACATTTCCGCTTCAAAAAAGGAATGAGGGCGAGCATAATTTATTTCGTCTGAAAGTTTTCCTTGTAACGAAATATTTACTGCAAAAATTCTGACGAAATAATTTGTTTTAATTTATACTAATAAATAAAATTCAAATGTCTGCCTGTAACGTCGAAATAACAGCTTTTTAGGGTTCCGTAGCCAAATGGCAAAAACGGAACCCTTATAGATTCGACATGTCTGTCCGACATGTCTGTCTGTCTGTCTGTCTGTCCGTCTGTCTGTCTGTCTGTCTGTCTGTCCGTCCGTATGTCACAGCCACTTTTCTCCGAAACTATAAGAACTATACTGTTGAAACTTGGTAAGTAGATGTATTCTGTGAACCGCATTAAGATTTTCACACAAAAACAGAAAAAAAAAATTTAGGGCTTCAAAAATGATATTGAGGTTTCTAATACCATTTTTTTCTAAACTGAATAGTTTGCGCGAGGGACACTTGCAAAGTAGTAAAATGTGTCCCCCCCCCCCCCCCCCTGTAACTTCTAAAATAAGAGAATGATAAAACTAAAAAAAATATATGATGTACCTACATTACCATGTAAACTACCACCGAAAATTGGTTTGAACGAGATCTAGTAAGTAGTTTTTTTTAATACGTCATAAATCGTAAACCGCAATTTACCATTCATTCAATCAACTCAAAAATTTAAAAAAAACATTTAATTTCATAAACATAAACCTTATGCATAAACCCGGATGTTACGGAACCCTCGGTGCGCGAGTCCGACTCGCACTTACCCGGTTTTTATTAAATGCATATGAAAGTATATACGGTACATACATTAAACAAAAAACATTTTTTTTAATTTTTGTCTGTCTGTCTGTTTGTTCCGGATAATCTCTAAAACGTCTGGACTGATTTTGACGGGACTTTCACTGGCAGATAGCTCATGTTCTAAGGAGTACCTTGCTATTATTTTAGAAAAAGATTAGAAGGTTTCGCGCAAAAAAATCGCGGGACAATTTTCGACATCATAATTAGGTATCATAATTTCCACGCAGGCGAAACCGCAGGCAGAAGCAAGTGCAAAATAATACATTTATTAGACTCAGCACCTTACAGAACGGAGCAGAAACCTGCGGCCTTGTCAAGCACCAGTGAATCCGAAACGCAATACTAATTGCCTAGGCAGCAGTCCGCAAATACAACAATATTATATTGATGAGGTATTCCGTTAGAGGGGCTCGTGGCTAAGAAATAACAGCCGCAGGGGTCGATCGATCAGGTTATGGCAACTACATGACCTAAAGCGCGGTCTTTGTTAGACTGCATAGAAAAGAAAGAGAAGCGCGATGACACAACGCTGGTAATTTATTGCAAAATATGAAGCAATTATCTATTTACAAAAAATCTATTCTTTGGACTAAAAATTACTTTTCACACCACCTGCTCGAAAATGTGAAATTATATGTCAAGCAACCTTAACCTAAAGTGAGTCATTAGTGGCCGGGGGCACAGCCGGTCAATAATGTTGTACTGGATTTCATTATGACCCGCTGGTCAATAATGTGATTTGAATTTGGAATCTGACATGCTCAGCTAAATTGGCAGTATAGTACTAACAAACACCCTTTGGTGCCAGAAAGAGGAAAGCTATTCTCGAAACCCTTGCTACGCGTGGATGATATTCTCGATTTCCTACAAAATCATACCGACTGCTTCTTCATATCGTTGCCATGTTTTCGAAGATATAATATTGTAAGAATAATTAGATAACTACGAACCATTTTTTAAAAGGAATGGAATAACATTAAAACTGGCATTAATAATAACAAATACCGTACCGCGCCGTAACACCGTAATAGTAATTGGCTGTAACATTAGTTAATTTATTTTAAGTAAACTACGCTAAGATTGCTGTGGATTTTGTGAATAAATAAATAAATAATAAAACCTATCTATACTACAGTCGATTTATCACATTTTATCAATGAAGTTCTAAATTCAAAATGCATACAGCCAATCATGCAAAACCATTCTACCAGCCCTGTATAAAGCTTAGTTTACACAACGCCGCTTCCATGAGAGTGATATCAATAGACACACACGACAAAACCGTAGAAGAGACTTTTTTTTTTTTAATCGAATTGATCGTTTCTTGGCTACATATTGGTAGACGCAATTAAGGCACGAATTTTCGTACTATGGCTTTTATTTTCTCACAGTAGGTGTAAAAAGTAGAGTATCCTCCTCTGGGCTAAAGGTGTCTTTGCCTTGGGCTAGCTTGAATCCCTCGCTGCATTCAGGATTCTTGTATTATCTCCCTCGCTTCGCTCGTGAGTTAAACTCTAAACTCCCTCGCTGCGCTCGGGAGTTAAATCCCGAATCCTTCATTGCGCTCGAGATTCAATATGACGCCCGTGACATAAGACACAACTTTAGCCCCTCGGTGCATAATCTACTATTAGTATGTTGCTTGTAGAATAATCTGACAAAAAATCATAATGATTGTATGTAGGTATATTAGTATGGTTTTTATTGTAAAAAGAAAGTTTTTAGAGGTATCTTCATTAATTGTATTATGTTTTCAACACACTATCTACCTAGCATATATCCTGAAGAATATCATATATTTTTCTGATATTGTTTACTGTAGTCGATCATATTCTTTTATTGTTTGTAAAACTTGCGTTTTTGCGTTTAAGTCCTGTAAGCCCCTTAAGTTACACTTGCCGCGGTTGGTCCGTGGATGGGTGACCATCTTTAGATACCGAGACCCCTCCGTGCCTCGGACAGCACGTTAAGCCGTTGGTCCCGGCTGTCATTCTTGGATCGTTGACAGTCGCTTCGGGTCATCAGAAGCCCGAAAGTCTGACAACCAGTCTCACCATGTGGTATCGTATTACCCAGTAACTGATTAGGTTGTGGAGGTCAGATAGGCAGTCGCTCCATATAAAATACTGGTGATAACGTATCAATGTCACTCCGTAAAATAAATGTTACTTTATTAAAGTTACAAAACGCTTGTTTTTCCAAAGGATTTGGCAGAGGTGTAGGTACCCAGTAACTGGATTGTGTAGGTCAGATAGGCAGTCGCTCTATGTAAAATACTGGTATCCAGTTGCATCCGGTTAGACTGGAAGCCGACCCCGACATAGTTGGAAAAAGGCTAGAGAGATTGATTGACATGTGATATTCTGATCTTTGGTTAGGTTTTGTTGTTTATAAGCAGTCAGGGGATTATGAGATAAGTTGGAGGTAGGCAACATTTTTCATTCATACAGTCTGTATGGTGCCGTACGTAAGCACGCACCACCCTATTTCCCGTGGGTGTCACAAAAGGCGACTAAAGGTAATTACATGCCGAGATGCCTGATTGCGATCACCCGCCGTCGCGGTTTAGCTCGCTACCTCGATGTCACCTCGATGTAAAACAAATGCACGCTAATAGAAACACACGCAATGTGCTAGGCATCGACGTAAACCCCTAAGCAGTCCGCGAGACTGTAGACAGTCAAAATTGGCTTTGCCAATGATACACCCGCGATTAACCAAAAATCTTCTCAGCCTGAGTAGAAATTGTCTGTGTGGTGCCGGACTTAAAGAATAGCACCATACTTCCCGTGGGTGTCGTAAAAGGTGACTAAGGGGCGTACCGGAGAATGGGCAGCAGCGTTCTCTATGCATTCCACCACCATACCATACTGCGAGCGTGGCGATTATGGCAACCCCCCCCCTCCTCCCCCCCCCCCCCCCCTTTGGGGGAGGCCTATGTCCAGCAGTGGACGAATTTTGACTGAAATGATGATGAGTTGAAATAACTTTAGAATAGTAGTAGGAACAATTACGGGCCGTAACCCCCTTTGATCGGTTCATTCATTACGAAAAACAAGGACTTGAATTTTGTATGAAATGCCGTACGGCGTAAACGCTGTGTTTAGGAATCAACTAGATGAATTCGTCAACGACGTTTAGCTCGTTTAATAATCAACTAAACTAAATTCGAGAACGCAAACGTAACGAACTGAGCAAATTAAAAGACTTACGTTGAAAATAGCATCATAGATTGCGAGCGACGCGACGGTTAATTGAACGAACGGTTTACGTTGCAAGTTGACAATAGTTGCACGGATTTAGTCACAGCCGTCACAATAGTTGACGAATTTAACTAGTTGACGAACGTAAATCGACGTTGACGTTACGTTATCGGAAAACCTTTAACGACCCGTCACTAGTATCCTACGATATATGCGTGCATAGCCGGTAATTTGTCCCGTTTGGTTTGTTTTATTAGGTCGACCTGTATGTAACTAACTATGTAATGGAATCTAAGGTAACTAATTTAACCATCTTCCAAGGGTCGTAGCGTAATGAAAATTGGCAGCTGTATGTAGTTCTGATGACAATACAATAATATGGTACTGTCGAACTGATCTGATGATGGAGCCGGAAGATATGAACTGGAACTTCATGATGGAAAATCGTATCATAGCTGTTTTGGATTTCTTAGAAAAGTCTTGTAATGAACTTTGACCACGATTAGGTATCAAGGTCTGATGATGAAGCCGGAAGATAGGCACTGGCATCATGGAATCATGATAGAATATCGTATCGTAGTGTGAGAAAGGCCAAGAGTGTTTTTCTAGTGTTTTTTAAACTATTAATTTATTTTGAGAGTAAAAATATACCTTAGCAGAAATCGATTCAGTAAACGATTCTGAAGAAAGTACTTTCATCGATTCAGTCACACATTGTATAAGCAAATAAAAAAACACTATTTTTTATCATTCTGTTTTCACAATCTCGAGGAGTGTTCAATTTGCAAGTATATTGGATCTGGCGACCAATAGTAGGTTAGATTGTGACAGATAACTGACGTTTCGATCCAATCATATGCCACCTCGGATTCGTACGATCAAATGTAAAAAACAAAGGGTTTCTTATCTATTCTTAGAGTTTGACGTTTGGGTTAGATTCATTCAGTTAACTTGAAAAAGGATGATTCTCAATTGTTTTTTTTTTGTGTTAGTATCGGTAGTAGGGATCTATAACCGTGGAGTTTCTTGCCGGCTCTTCTCCATAGGAAACGACCAGTTGGAACCGTGCACCTAGCTTCTGACGTTTCATAAGTGCCCACACACACACATAGGTTTATGTGATATAAAATATTTTCATTTTGATTTTGATCTATCTGTACAGGGTTATTGGTAAAACATTAACAACCTCTTAAGAGGTCATTGTATTCATCATTATGAACAACTTTTACTATGGCACCAAACCCGAAATTGCGAAACAAATATCAGCTGTTCCCTACATTTATGTTCGTTTAACTCGTCAAAATGTAGGGAACAGCTGATTATTTCTTGGTCACACCCCTCTGAAACACATTGTATAATCAATAGACATTAAAATTAAACTTCATTAAATTGTAAACATAAAAATTTAATAAAAATATTTAACCGTCTCGGTTGGCACTCCAATGAAAATGTAGGTAACTTATACCAGCTTTTGAACATTGTCACTTACAGCTTTAAGTTAGCACCTACAATTTAATGACGGAATTACCTACTGAAGTCCCTCTACCTACCTTATAATGTCAACAGGATGACAACCAAAGCTCATGTAAGTATTCAAAGATGTACAGTCAACAAAGGAGATAAGTATACAGGAGCGCCGGATATAGTTGAAGATTACTAAGAAACCGATGGATCTTCTGGACTGAAATTTAATTTAATAAATGAGCTGTTTGTTTTCTATTAATAACATTAAATTTTATTCGAGAACATCCATCGGTTTCTTAGCAAACTTCGACTATATCCGACGCTCCTGTATACTTATCTCCTTTGTTGACTGTACATGAAATTGGGATCGTATCATGAATGTTTTGTAAATGCTGTATACTGCTGTCAGATTCGAAATTATCATGAAGGTATTTTGTCCAGCTTCTAAATTAGTGGATCATATTTTGTGCATCTCATTTCAGAAGATTAATTTATGCTTAAACTACACAGGCTATGCATAATTAAGTCGATTGACACTTGATTCCTGTAAACTTTAAAAGTAATAATAATTGCATAAAATAGGCTATTAATCAGCAACAATGCAATTTACTAACCTTATTATTTATATTATGCCAATAATAGAAAGATAGCTAAGCGAATACGAAGGAATAGCGCGGGGGCAAGTGGAATTATTCCGATCTATCACCCTGTTTTGTCCCCTTAGGGGGACGAGAGATCGGAAAAAAAGTTTGATCTCTCTCCCTGTTAGCAACGAGGAAACGACAACCGTACCCTTATTCTTAAAGTTATAAAACAGACTGATGTCCCATAACAAACTTATATGCCCAAAAACTAAACGACTCTATTCTCCAGTTAGTTAACTTATCATCTCGTCTCTGAGTCTAAGACACGGGGCTTCCCCTTACCACATTCATATAAAAAACCAAGTCCAAATTTATCATCCCCAGTTCATTCTTCAAACTGTCATGACCATCTGACGTTTCGACTACACGAATCGATTCTCGCTTCGCCAAAATCGATTCTTTATCTCGATTGTCTACGATTCAGATGTCAGCGAACTTTTGACAGGAGGGGGGAGGTCTGTCAAAAAGTTTGGACGCGGAGGAACTTATGCGTAAGGAATAAGATAAATTGGAAATGTGTGTTTTCGAAGGTGAATTATGGTTGTTCGGTAATAGCTTTTGGTTGAATGGGGAGTTGTGTTCTGGTGTGGGTTTTGTAACAAATTATATTTCACTTGGAATAGAGAATTTGAATTGTAATATATGTAATGTAACCTATCCGAAACTGTCAAATTTCCCCCATCGACTTTGAACCTTATACTTTAGCAATAAAGTTGAAAATCTATTAAAGAAATTTGACAGATTGTAGTAGCTTGAGGTGCTGGCGTCTGTGCATACTTCGATTGCTATACCTATACTGTTCAAAAGAGTTTTCAATCTTAGGCCAGCCATAGAGGGACTGCTCCAGCGGTAAGCCAGTGATCAACATACACGGACTGCTCGTGCAGTAAAATTCAACCGCTTGAAGCTGCAATTGATACCTGTATGCTTGCTGCTGCAGCAGTCGGTATCAACTGCTCTGTGGTTTTTATTGCACATTCGTCGTGGAATGAAGAGCGTGGGCGGAGGTAACTGCGCGAGAGCAGTTGACAGCTCGAGCAGTAAGTGTATGCCTGGCGACTGCTTGACCGCACGATGAAATTTCACCGCGCTGCCAACCGCCCGAAGCAGCCACGACGGCTCGAGCGGTTCCGTGTGTGTGTGTGTACGTAGAAGACGTAGTTTGCTATGCAGTCGCAGCTTGAAGCAGTCGATACTGGCTGCTTCAAGCTATCCGTGTATGGCCGGCCTTAGTTGTTTTAACTGAAATACTTTTCTTTGCCTTTGCAAGGGTTAGAGTTTATTTGTCTAAATGTTTGCCAACTTGGCTATTAGTTGGTAAGTATTCCAATCATTTGAACAAACGTTGGCTTGTTTGTTGCTGATGTTTCTTGTTCGAATTTTTCGAACAAGTTTTGTTTATTTCGAGGGGTTTGTATTCCTTTGAGGAGATTACCTGGCATAGTTAAAGCTTGATATGAAACCTTGATCCTTTTTAAGACCGTAGAGGCACTACTAATTAATATTATTTGAGTCTGTTGATTTGACTCAAAGGTTTGACGTCGACGTGAAGAATATTTTGATGCTCACTTTTGTGACTTATATAGGTTAGAAATACCT
This sequence comes from Mesoligia furuncula, assembly GCA_916614155.1. Taxonomy (NCBI): domain Eukaryota; kingdom Metazoa; phylum Arthropoda; class Insecta; order Lepidoptera; family Noctuidae; genus Mesoligia; species Mesoligia furuncula. The sequence continues at coordinate 14,321,268 of OU744815.1, read as the reverse complement.
AAGATTTTTAAGAATAAAAAAACAGAAATTCTAAAAAGTAATTTATAAAATAAAAAAACCCGACTGCGAAACTGAAAAGCTACAAATAAGCCCATTTTAAATTAAATAAAAGTTTGAAGCAGGCGGAACCCATTTGAATTTGAAAATATAATAAAAATGGTATGGCAGTTTTATTATATTTTCAAATTCAAATGGGTTCCGCCTGCTTCCAACTTTTATTTAAGTAATTTAAAATGGGCTTGTTTGTAGCTTTTCAGTTACGCAGTCGGGATTTTTATTTTTTAATTTTTTTTTTTATGTCCAGCTTTTTAGTTTACAAATGTGAAAGATTTCGCAAACGATTTAGTTCTTGGTACGTGTTTTTTACGATTTGTCACTTCGAATTACTTTTAACCATAGAAGTTATTTATATTTTTGTAACCACCTTTTAAAACCCTTTATTTTGATACCCCACTAGATAGGTTTCGAGAAAAAAAAAATTTTGTTGTAGACATATTGCGCCAAAAATCGGCCGTTTTAATTTTATTTTCAATTTTGATATACCCACGGTCACTCTCACAATTAAGACGAATCTAACGGCACCTCTCAAGCTGAAATCGATCAAGCCGTTTAGGCTACAGAGCGTGCCAAAGAAATATACATACATACATATATACATACACTTGAAAAACATAGCCCTCCTTCTGACGCAGTCGGGTAAAAAGCACACATAACTATACTAACATTAAAAATTCGAAAGTTACTCTATCTGTCTGTCTGTCTGTCTGTCTGTATGTCCGCCTTGCCAGGTGTCCAGCCCATTTGAGTTCCATAACTCGTTTTCCGATATCGAAAACCTTGTACGTAACCTTTGTTCGTAAATCATTTAGACGCAAACAATTACTTTTCCATAAAAAGCTTGTCACCAACTTCTAGCCATACCTTCTCACAAACAATCCAGTTTGCCAACATAAAATCAAGTCAATGACATTAAGGTGGAACTAGTCGCAAGCACGAATTCACTGGCCGAAAAGCACGCTGTCTCACCTGTCATCGTGTCCGACAGAGTTAGTATCAGTGATGAGCAGTTAGACGCTAGTTAGTCTACACGCACAACGTCTAGTTCTGACGCACACAAACACCGTTCCGAACTGATACGCGCGTAGAAAAATTCGGAAAGTCCTTTGGAAAATGGAATTTTATGAAAAAAACCACTGCATAAATCATTTACAAATAAAGATTATTGAGCTCGTCGATAACTAAGTTTTGTCGGTACCGACTTTGCTTTCAAGATTTTACAGTTATTTTATTACTTATTTACATCCAAATCTACATTAAAAATAGCCAAAAAAAAAACGGCTCATAACTTTATTTTAGTATTCTGTTTCCATACAGACTAATTAATTATAAAACAAAACGATGTCATGTTTAACATTTGATGCACAATGCATAAACAGTGGAATTTGTATGAAAAAAATATCGAGTAGTGCCACCTTTTTTTTTTTTTTTTGTTCTTTCCTTAGCCCTTTATGTTCCGGGCCAGCGGTAACCCTTTCGGACAATCCCGCTGACCCGGCAGGCTTCGGCCCTAAGGGCCCCTCCTCGATGCTGACATCTCTTTGAGGCGCGCGTGGAACACGTACGCGCCGTCCGGCACGGGCCTGGTCCTAATCGGACGGTGAGCTACCCATTACTCTCCGCCAGCAGGCCCGCGCCTATATACGGTGGCCGGGAGTCATCACGCGGCTCCCGACACCCGGAGCGTCTCCCGCGGCGGCTGGGACGGGAGGCTCTCTCCCTGAGCAGTCCCGCCACCTCCTTCGCTAGCATGACTGCTTCGCAGAAGGAGGTGACTGCCTCCCACTCCCTCTCGCCACGGACCATGGCTTGCACCAAGGCCGGACGCGAGAGGTCGCCGTCGCTGCCAATCGCCTCTACGAGGACATGGCGGTGCTCCGCCCAAGCGGGGCAGACCTCCACCGTGTGCTCCACCGTGTCCTCTGGGCGATCCTGGCAATGGTGACACCCGGGCGTTTCCTCCCGCCTGATGATGTGCAGGAACCTCCCGAAACTTCCGTGTCCGGTGAGGACCTGCGTCAGGCGGTAGGTGAGGGCGCCGTGGCGCCTCTCTAGCCACTCCTCAAAGAGGGGTCTTATCGCCGCTATCGCGGCGTGCCCTGCGCTGGGTTGCGACAGTCGCTCTTTCCATGCCGCCATGAGATCGCGCCGGAGATCCGTCCGCTCCGCAGCGATTTGCCGCGGAAGCGGATCCTCCCCCCGGCGTAGTGTCTCCGCGCGCCACTCATTCAGGCGCGCGAGGACTATCGCCTCCAGATCCCATGGCGGCAGTCCGGCAAGGAGGCTTGCCGCCTCGCCAGAGATCGTGCGGTAGCCCCGGATAACCCTTATGGCTACCACCTTCTGGGGCGCGTTCAGGTAGTGGGCGGCTCGCCGCCGCAGTGAACGCGACCACACCGGGGCCCCGTAGACTAGTGCCACCTATAGGCTGATTTCTCAATCGACAGATAAATTTCTTTCGTGGAATAAAATTGACGTCTCACAGATGCTACATGGAAGAATTTTTGTCAAAAATTCAAAATTATTTTCCGGAGAAAATTATCTGGCGTTGGAAATATCAGCCCATATTGATATTGTCTTCGCTCAAAATAATTGGAAAACGATCAAAAAGATTTTCCCATCACCAAAACTCAATCTACGAGTCAAATTAGTTTTCCCATTTCCTTTTAATTTTGCGCCTTATGGAAACCGATTCCAAAGACAAGAGGGTACTGTCAGCCTCAAAAAGATGTACCTATACATCGACATTTTATTGCCTGTAATCTTTGTTTCGTTGTATCAATGTTTTGCTTTAAAACAGCTTATTACAATTTGGGTAGTTTAGCTATTTTTTTTAAGCATTTATTTCAAATAGGCACATAAAAGGTACCTTTGAACGTCAAAAATTACATTAAAACAGAATTGATTCTAGTCGCCCATTCCAAAGGGCAGTTTTCGTATGGAGAAGAATGGGCAAGAAACTCCACCGTTACTTTTTTAGAATGTTTTACAATATTTTGCATACATTAATTATATAATAATATGTGAAGACGATGCACCTAAAATAAAATGTCTACAGCACAGTAGGTAAAAAAATTAAAAATGAAACCATGACATCTATTATATTATATTGTAGATAAAATATCAATGGATAGATAGATCATTTATTTGTCCAAAATATAAGTATACACACACATTGCATGCAAGATTTTAGATAAAATTCATAAAAATCAAGGACTCCTAATCATGGTACAGAAAATTTATATTTTTAATTAGCCTTCCTTATTAGTCTACATTTAATGAAGGCAGTGTATGATTGAATAAAAATAAATATTATTTGTAGTTACGGTTGTATTTTCGGTGTAATGCCGACATACCATTTACCGTTTAGGTTAGGATATACCAATATAGCAGAGGGGCAATTCTCGTTATTTTAAGAACGTTCACAATCTGATCTCAGTCTCAATCTGTCAAAAATACCTCTAATTTCCCTACATTTTTGACAAGTTTTTGGCATTGATTGTCGCTGAGATGAGCTTGTAACTAGATTTTGAACTTTTTAATTCGGGAATTGGCCTTCGGGTTGTTTATCTTTTCAAAGTATACATATTTTTGAGGCTCACTGTACCTAATTACCTGTTTATATGTCAAAAAGCCATTTTGTCTCAAGATTGGCTATTTCCTTCGCATCTGATGTCATGTGTGTTCAATACGCAATAATATGTAATCGAGTTTGCGTTTAAACTCCATTTCGGCGTACTAATGAAGTAAGAAACTCATTAAAACAAGTGCGTGTCGGGCCACGCACAATGTAGGGTTCCGTAGTAGCCCGTTATCACAATACGATTCTGTTGTTCTTTATTCTGAATATCAGTAATGGTAAAGATATTAGGGGTTAATGATTATAATAACAAAAATCGACTTTAAATTTGAATTATCATTTCTAAGACGTTCGGGGATGTCGATCACTCGAATATATTCGAATGAAAACGTAACCCGTTGGTACAGCGCCATCTAGTGGCAGTATTGTGAAACGTATGATAATTTATTATGTTTTTTTGTTTTTTTATTTTATAAATTGTTTTTCAATGCAAGTCTTTACCCGTTAAAAACAAGGAACAGACTACTTCGTCTTAGTCACTTTATAGGATTAATGCTAAGGATTTTGTATTTGGTACAAAATTATCTAACACCCAAGTTCAACGACTGTTACTGTTAAATTTTTTTAAAGTTATCTTAACCGCTATAATTTTCCTTTAAAGTTTATGAAATGCACTATCATCGAGAATTTTTCCAGATTTTTCAAGCCAGCAATTAACTTTTATAGGGGCGGGGGGACGCCCTACTTGAACAAAAATGTGCACTTTAATGTTTAATATTTCGGAAAAGGAGCATTCAATCGAAAAATAATTTTAGCAACCCCTAAGTCATTTTAGAAGACCTATTCAACGATACCCCACACGATTGGGTAGACGACGAAAAAAATATTCATCCCCACTTCACACGTAGGCGAGCAACACAAAAAAAAAATATTTTCCAAAATTTTATTTTACCACTTTGTCGGCGTTATTGATATACACACTCCTACTAAATAACAGCTTTCTAGTACTAACGGTCTCTTAGCAAAACCTCGGAGAGACAGACAGACGGACATGACAAAACTATAAGGGTTCCTTGTCAGAACTACGGAACCCTAAAAAGGCAGTAGGCTACTGTGGATGAAGCTGTGAGTATTCGATCCCCTTTCATAACACTGAATCATTATAATCTTCTGCCTATCCTTTTGTCAGCTATGTCAGGGTAGGCTTACAGTCTAACCGGATGCAGCTGAATAACAGTATTTTACATGGAGCGATGGCCTTTCTGACCTCCACATTTCAGTTACTGGGTAATACGATAGCCCTTGGTAAGACTGGTTGTCAAATTTCTGACTTCTGACGACCCGTAACGACTGTCAAAGATCCACGAATGACAGCCGGGACCAATGGCTTAACGTGCGTTCCGAGGCACGGAGAGGTCTTGGTATGTATGCTACCATAGCTTATAAGTATGTTAGTACAGCGGCATGCGACCACGGAAAGGTACTTTCTTGTTTCGTCCTTTTCAGTAGTCGGGTTTTAGTTTTTAAACTTATGTTTAATTTAATTTTTTTGGGGCTTATTTCAGTAATATTTATATTTTTGAAATGTGCTTATTAAGCCCTTTCATTTGATGTCCAACAAGGCACCATCCCGAAATATTTATTTTTAAATTTATTACTTTACTAGCTGCGCCCCGCGGTTTCACCCGCATAAGTTTCGATCCCGTGGGAATATCGGGATAAAAAGCCTATATGTTAATCCAGGTTGTCAGCTACCTCCATACCAAATTTTATCCAAATTGGTCCAGCCGTTTGAGCGTGAAGAAGTAACAAACATATAAACACACACACACACACTCACAAACTTTCGCCTTTATAATATTAGTGTGAAGTCCTCTAGAGGGCGCCATATTGTTTAGTGTGACGTCACATAGCCTATAACTAGCGGACGGTCAAGACGCTTCTAACGATACCTCATTTGTTTAATTACTATAAGTACTTTTGAAGTTATGAGGGAACAGATGAACATACATAATATACCTACCCTCCGTAGTCGGGTAAATAGAAGAGATTTTATTGTCATCCGCACAATTTCTAACCCTACACCTAACAAATGACGTAGAAACTTTAATACCAGCACTGGTACAGGCTGTGCACACAAACACGGAACTGTTATGAAAATGGTAAACAACGGATACCTACATTACGGAGATTGCGACTGCAGTTAAACGGAAACTGTGTCCACATGAAAAATGTATTGCACATCTGGAGTCGAATCTAAGGCAAATAGTTTGGCTTGAAACTTCAGTGTTCATACCATTATGGGGAAGAGAGCATCGTCAATAAAGGGTAAATTGCGCGGAATCTCCAACAGCATTTTAAAAACATTATTTGACAAAGTGGACAACCCCTTTATTAGATACTGGGTACGGAGTCAAAGCATAAATAATCAGCCTATAAAGTTCCCACTGCTGGGATACACGCCTTCTCTCTTCTAGAGGGTATGTGCTTATATATGTACTAGCTTTTGCCCGCGGCTTCGCTCGCGTTAAGTATTATTTAAAAAAACTAATACTTTTACATCCTCCATAATCCCTTTTTATCCCCATGGGGGTTGAATTTATCAAAATCCTTAGGAAATTCCTACGTCATAGTAGCTATATGCATGCGAAGTCTCAGCCCGATTGATTTAAAATTGACAAAGTTTCATACAAACTTTCATCCTCTATTTTATCCCCTTGGGGGTACAATTTATTAAAATCCTTTCTTAGCGGATGCCTACGTCATAACATCTACCTGCATGCCAAGTTTCAGCCCGATGCCTCCAGTGGTTTGGGCTGTGCGTTGATAGATCACTATGTCAGTCAGTCACCCTTGAGTTTTATATATTTAGATATAAGTGTGGGTTCGTGGATGTCACATGTATTCTTGGTTCTAAGACATGACGGTTTCTTCATGATGTCTTCCTTCACCAACAAAGTAAAGCGCTTGTCTGGGTTCGAACTTACGAGTTACAACTCGTAAGTCAGTTGCCACTGGGCCAACACTGCTCTCTTATTAAAGAGGAATGGAGTAATCCAGGTGGTACGAGGACTAAAACACGGTGACTTGATTATAGTGGACTGTATTATAAAACTCGACAAAGAGAAAACATACGGTAAACAATAAGATTTGAATTGGCGAGAAAGAAATATGCAATCGCTCAGTAGCGTGGACGATGACGCAGTGCTGTGCCGGCCGGTGCGCGCCCGTACCTACCACAAATGCCTTTTGTGCCCGCACGTCGAGCGCCCCTTCCGCGACCGCAGCTCCCTGCCCGCGGTCGCCCGGCGCGGCGTGATATTCTCGACACTTATCTCTTTCACCTAGTGGAGAACCCCTTTATTAGGCACTCGGTACGGGGGCACGTGCCAACATGTGTTTAATTTCGACGCAGGGGTAGTCAGCTGTATCCGGTTAGACTGGAAGGCGACCCCAACATAGTTGGGAAAATCAGCAGATAATGATGAAGAAAATCTTCAAAGCAGATAATGATGACTTCGGACTACACATATGCGCATACACAATCCATAGGTAATACTGGGTAGCGGTACATCGACTTGCAGCCTGTCCCCATGGATCCAGTACATGATTCTGAACATTCCTCTGAAATTTGAACGCAGGGGGCGTTGAAAGTTTTCGTCAGTTATTTAAAAATTATCTAACTAAATTATTTAACCGGAGTGGCGACCGCGTACCGGAAGACAGCGCTGGAAGGCCTCCCACAAGGTGGTCCGACGACCTTGTGAAGGCCGCAGGAACCCGTTCGATGCGAGAAGCACAGAACCGGTCGAAGTGGAGGTGCTTGGGGGACGCCTACGTCCAGCAGTGGACGTTTTTCGGCTGAAATGATGATGACGATTTAAAAATTGCTGTTCCATAAATTTTAACCGCTTATGCACTTTTCTATGAAACAGCCGATTTATTTTTTAATAATTAAGAACATTCAAAATCTACTCTAAATCTCCTCTTAGCGACAATCAGTGTCTAAAAACTTGTCATAAATGTGGGAAAATTAAAGGTACTCTCGGCAGAATGAGACTGAGATTAGAATATGAACATTCTTAAAAATACGGGAACTGCCCCTGTGTTCCATTTTCAGAGATTTACCACAAAATTTAAGACGGCTCCGGTGGACTTTGTACATACTTGAGACTGATTTGTATCAGTCGTCACCATGTCCTCACGGCTAGCTGGAAAGCCGTCACTCCTGACAGTGAGGTGTGCAGCAAAGAGGAAACGTCACTCAGTCCCGAGGTTACGTCATCGTTTGAAACTGTCACTCTCCTAGGATTTAACAGTAGCAACGTTGAACCACAGTCAATTTGCACATTGGTTATTCTTTTCGCAAATTTGTTGGTTCGTGATTGGTAAAAATAGTTGAATTTGAATTACATAAGATAATATATCCATAGGTTGTCTTTAAAAGATCGCTTTTAGCGATAACACCGCCCATTGTGTCACCCTTTGTACAGTTACTATAATTATGTCTGTAATTCATATGGTGTACGTAATAAAGAGTATTCTATTCTATTCTTCTATTCTATATATAATCAGCCTGTAATGTTCCCTCCACTAGGTGAGAAGGTGGGCCGTAATCCACCACGCGGGCCCAATGCGGGTTGGTAGATGCCACATGTCTTCGAATTTCTGGGAAATTGGATTAATCTCAAAAAAATTTGTTCTGCTAGAATATTTCGAATTATTATTAACTGTAGAAGCTGCGTGTGTGTGGAGCTGTGTGTTTAGAAGCAGTGCTCGCTTCGCTTCGCTCTCTCGGCTCGCACGCGGTTGATCACGGTTCTAACCCACAGACTTTAAGTCTGTGTTCTAACCTAACCCATATGGGTTCGGTCGCAGTAACTATGCCAAGGGACCCCGACCATATGGTCGGGGTCCCTTGGCATAGTTACTGCGACCAATTCGGCTCGCGCGTGATTGGTTACAGACTTCCAACCTAAACTATAAATATCATTTAGGCCGTTAGTTGAACGGCCGCCGTTTAGTTAAAAAGGTTAGGCGGTTAACTAAACGGCTAATTAAACCAGTTGGCTGCGATAGATACATGCTCAAGCGAAAAAATAATTTCAATTCATTGAAACAAAAAACGTGAAAACATTACTAACTGTTTAAGTTATGTTATAAAACGAATATAATGTGTTTTATAGTTTGAGTTACCACTCCGTCCCGGCGCGGGTCGATATTGGCCCATTACAATAGATAATCAATTGTGTCTCATTAGCGGTGATTCAATTAAACTAAGCATCATCATCATTTATCATCATTCTCCTGCCATTATACAAATTTATTTGTGGGCGACGCAACATATCTTTTTCTTCGATACTTCTCTATTAATCGTCATCTCGGTAGTAATTCCCTTTCTAACCATATCATCAGTCACTCAGGCCATCCATTTCTTTAGACTTCCTCTACTGTTATAGCTATCGACATTCATACTCAAAACCATATAAAGCATATTTTGCATATTAGTAGGATTATAAAGTCGTATTAAGTTAATATTCTTTTTTCACCTTCCTACCTTTTTGCTTGTCAGAAATCGTTATCCATAATATCCATTCAACTGTCAAGTACAAATATAGAACGAATATTTTCTTAATTAAAGAGAACTGACGACGGAAAAAATGCAAAAGAATCACCTTAAAATCCTTGTAAATACAAAATAACGTGCCCAAAATTCATCAAGCAAATTAATTCTCATTTTATTTTTTTCCTTGCATAAAATATAGCAAAACATATTTTTTCGTTCCTGCTGAAAATTCAAAGAAACCTTTGAATTAAAAAGAAAGCAAAAAAATAAATACGTTGGATCATGAATATTAAGAATTCCATTATTTTAATTAAAGAGAATTTTCTTTCGGGCTTATAAATAATACCGTTTCATATTTCGAAGAAAAAATGAACAAAGTAAGTACCTTTTTGTAAATTAGACAGTATTTTGATATCGACAGTATTTTGTTTTGGCATGTATATACATTATACCTCTTATAATTCCCATTTTGCGCTCCTTATAACATTATTGAACACTCTATTAAACCTGATTTTATCCTTCAAAGAGATTTCGAGCATAGCTCGCTCCATAGCGCGCGGAAAAGAACCGTAGGTACCGACATAGCTTGCAGAGTAAGCAAACTGAAGTGGCAGTGGGCTGGCCATGTCTGTCGAAGGACCAATGGCCGGTGAAGCAGACCAGTCTTGGAGTGGAGACCGCGTATCTGCAATGGTAGTGTGGGACGCCCCCCAGCTAGATGGACGGACGACCTAAAGAAGGTGGCTGGGACGGGCTAGATGCGGAAGGAGGACAGGGACAGTTGATTTAATTTTTTATTGACTCTATTGTTATAATGATTGCGCCTCTTTTGGTGAATCACAAATAATTCCTATATTGGCGTCCTGAAAATATTAAACAACCAAGTAACTGCGACCAACTGGGATGTGGAGCGGTTCGTACCACTTCTAATCTAAGGTAATCCTTTTGTCCGGGATAACCTAGCTCAGTTACTGCAACCAACTGTGAGAAATATTCAATGCTCAAGTCTCAAATATTAAAGAAATAGTGGAACATTAAAAGCCCAAAAAGTTAGAGGTTCATTAATTTTAAAAAGCGTGCATCATTAGAAGGTCAATTAGTTTTTAGAAGATCAGTTTAATATTTCCCGTTTGATAATGGTCATCAGAACTGATAAGTCCGCCTAACTTAAGGCACCCCCAGAAAAGCGCCACGTGACTCTAGTAGAACAATTTCAATGAAAACTTCATGGAAATTATTCTACCAGAATCGCCTCGCATCGTCGCGTCGCGCTTATCCGCGTGGAGTTGTATCTAGCTGTTACGGCCCCGCCGCCAGATGGCGCACGGCAGGACTTTCTACGACCATGCCTGCGGCACCATACGGCGAGCTAGGCCGAGACCACGCCTCAACTTCGCGCCGCCAGGGGTGCCAGTCGCCATCTCGCCATCGCTTTGTGAACGTCGCTCAAATTCATCTCAGATTATTTTTATACCTATTCAGATTTACAGAAATTCAGAACCTTTATAATACTCATACAATACAACAAATAAACAAGTACCGTCCATTATTTCGAAACATAAAACAGCGGCAACAGCCGAATCACTAGCAGACGATTTTACATTCAAGTAAGTACTGATGAAATGAAAGAAAGAAAGAAAGAAATAGTATTTATTACGACTCCTACCAGGAAGATCACAAACTAAACTAAACACAGTAAAATAAAAATCCAAGTTATATAAAAAAAAAGTAACAAAAGGAAAATGGAAAAAAGCCTATACGAGGCCAAAAGACTCCTATCTCAGCATGATGCTGCGACATTTAAAAAATAAATGTCACAGCGCTGGTAAATGTGAGTTTACACTGCCCAACCATTTGGGGTATACAGGCGTATGAATTAAAGGGTAGTCCATCATAATCCAAAGAGCCTTGAACAAACCTATTTCTCAATATGTTCCGTCTAACTACGACCTTTCAAACTTTTGTCATCAAAACTTTGTCCCCACTTATTCCGATCCCTCTGTATAGAATATAAATAAGTATGAAACTCATCTCGATAGCCATCCACCTAGTTTATCACTCTTGGGTTTAGGGATCCGTAGACTTTCGTTTCAAATGATAAATGATGATGATATGATAAATTATCCTATTAAGGGCGCATTTCACCAAACTTTTATACCTAGAAGAAGTCTTAACCTGAGAATAAAATTTGAATGAGGGATTTTTTTTAACGCTTCCCTAGTCGCTGGATAGATGGCGCTGAACTTGGTAAGTTACTGCAAGGAACGGAACGTCACATAATTTTTTTATTAAATTACTTGGATGTAATTTTGAGATCGTAAAACGAAACTTTCACTCAACGAGCGTAAATGACGTGACGCAATGTTTTTTTTTCCAAGCGTTTTGACTTTGGCACCTAGTAACGTAGTCAGTTCAACGCCATCTTCAGGGTTCTTGGAAACTATGTTTTTTTTTTAATACTCAAAAGAAAAACCTCTCATTGTTGGCAGTTTTTCCAAACTAGAACTGTCAGACGTCAATTTTATTCCACAGATAATAGATATCGCACTTTGGTAAAATCAGCCCTAAGGGCGAATTTCACAAAACTTTTATACTTAGAATAAATCTTACCCTGAGAATAAATGTTGAATTTTTGACAGTTATCCATACTAGATCTGTCAGAAGTTAATTTTATTCCATATATATCTGACTTATCTGACTTGATATAAAATATATTTGACTTTGGTAAAATCAGCCCATCCATACTTAATATTATAAATGCGAAAGAGTGTCTGTCTGTTACTTCTTCACGTTTCTGACCTTTTTCTTACAGTTGGCCGCAGTAACTAAGCTTATGTGCCCCGACCAAACGGCTTACGTTAGGTTGGAACTGTGATACAATAAAACACCGGCCAAGTGCGTGTCGGGCCACGCACAGTGTAGCCAGTGTAGGGTTCCGTAGTAGCCCGTTATCACAATGTAGTACGACTCTGTTGTTCTTTATTCTGAATATAAAAAAAAAACATATTTTCTTTTTCAATGCAAGTCTTTACCCGTAATAAACAAGCAACTACTTCATCTTAGTCACTTTAAAAGATTAATGCTAAGGATTTTGTATTTGGTACAAAATTATCCAACACCCAAATTCAACGACTATTACTGCTAAACTAATAAAGTTATCTTAACCGCTATAGTTTTCCTTTAAAGTTCATGAAATGCACTATCATCGTGAATTTTTCCATATTTTTCAAGCCCGCAGTTTAGGTTTTAGAGGGGGGGGACGCCCTACTGGAATAAAAAATTGCACTTTAAAGTTTAACACCTATTTCGTAAATGGTGCACTAAATCGAAAAATTATGTTAGCAACCCCAAGTCATTTTAGAAGACCTATTCAACAATACTCCACACGATAGGGTAGACGACGAAAAAAATATTCATCCCCACTTCACGTGTAGGGGAGCTACCCTAAAAAAAATATTTTCAAATATTTTATTTTACCACTTTGTCGGCGTAATTAATATACGCACTCCTACAAAATTACAGTTTTCTGGTCTCTTAGCAAAACCTCGGACAGACAGACAGACGGACTTGACGAAACTATAAGGGTTCCTTGTAGGAATTACGGAACCCTAAAAATAGGTACCATTTTTATTACCTATATTTTCAAATTCAAATGGGTCCCGCCTGCTTCCAACTTTTATTTAATTTAAAATGGGCTTATTTTTAGCTTTCAGATTTTTTAAACCTAAGTTTTTTACCGCAGTCGGGTTTTTTATTTTTTTAATAACTTTTTTATTTCCAGCTTTTTAGTTTACAAATGTGAAAGATTTCGCAGACGATTTAGTTTTTGGTAGGTACGTGTTTTTTAAGATTTGTCACTTCGAATTACTTTTAACCATTGAGAATGGTGGAGAATGGTATTGAGAAATGGCGCCAAAAATCGTCTTTTTTAATTTTTTCAATATTGATATACCTACCCAATGTCACTCTCACAACTAAGGCTGGTTTTAGAGTCGCGCTGACCGCACGCTGACCGTCGGCGCTGACAGCTTGAAACGTATGAACTTCTAGGAAGCGTTTTAGAATAACGCGTAGCTATCAGCGCGTGCCTTTCATACGTTTCGGCTGTCAGCGCCGACGGTCAGCGTGCGGTCAGCGCGACTCTAAAACCAGCCTAAGACGAATCTAACGGCACCTCTCAAGCTGAAATCGATCACGCCGTTTAGGCTACAGAGCGTGCCAAAGAAATATACATACATAGACTCGAAAAACATAATCCTACTTCTGGCGCAGTCGGGTAAAAAAATCTCAAAACCATGCTATTGTTTGAAACCCACAGACTGACCGTATCGTATATAAATAACCTTGGAACGGTAAAATTCGCTCATAAAACCGTTGCGTCTACTGTCATTGTAATAAAAATAGTTCTACCAACCACAAACTATGGACACAGAGTCGTAAAAATGAATGAAATGAATGAATGAATGTTTTTTGAGACATACTTCCTGAATGTGCTTTGTGGTAAATTTTGATGTGTTGGGCTTTTCCGCGTTAGGTACTGTTTGTGCTATAATAATAAATTAATAAAGGGTCTTGAAGGTTTGTGGTATACTTACCTGTCCGCCATTATTATTATTATTTATTTATTATTATTTTACCATTTATGTACACACATATATAAACAGACAAGAAAAAACAGAACAGAAAAATAGGTACAAAGGTCCATTTTGTTTTTTTTTTCAAAATGGCGGCCACTCTTGAAACCTTTGTGTCATCAATGCAAACAGAAAATATATTAAGACCAAACCCCGTAAAGTGAACGTTTCCGAGATATTAACGTTTGCGTTTTTTTTTTTGTTAGGAACCTTCTCCGGCGCGCACAATACAACTTAACAAAGTTACATCACAATCAGCCTAGCCATTCTCGGGTTTTTTTGAGACTAGCGGACGGAAATTGATTGAGAAAGACAGGAGCAGCATATATTGAAAACTTTTAAGAGTCTTTGGTCAACTGGACCCACTCGAACTGGACCCACGGGTTCAGTTGACATAATCACATTTTGAATAGGTCGACTGGACCCACTGCCCAATTCATCCCTGGCATTTGCTTCAGAAACATTTCAAATCACAAAATCCGTATAACACGAAATGTACAATAAAAGACTCATCTCCCCAATCCCACATGCGACTGCTAATAACAAGTTTCAACAGACAAAAGCGCAGCCAGCGCTTTACAGCGCTGCCGATTAAAAATGTCGCGTTTTGCTCGAAATGCCTTAATTGAGGCCAGTTGGCTTCGAGCCAGGCCATTCAAGTTACGAGCCGGAGCGCTGTCGAATTTATTGTATTAGCTCGAGGCGGATAATATTTTTGAGTTGTTAAATTTTAGAGCTTATTGAGACTCTATAGTTATAGAGCGGCCCGTGGATAAATAATAACAGCCTCACAGGTCGATCGATCAGGTTAAGGTACGCTTGCCGCGGTTGTTCTGTGGATGGGTGACCATCTTTACATACCGTGACCCCTCCGTGCCTTGGAAGTTGTCATTCGTGGACTATTGAAAAAGTTATAAAAATGTTTGAAGTTGTAGCGTAAATTGAACTTTATTGTGGAGGATTTAATGTCATTTTTCAATAAATTCCTTTTTATTTACATTTTTGGCAAATGTATCGGGAATGCAGATTACTTACTTTGTCCATAGATTACCAAAATCAAAAGTCACATTTGTTCAAACCTGGTTTAAAATCAGCACTTTTTTGAACGTCAAAATGACATAATACAATCTCCCAAAATGTCTATCTTTCACCATTTCCTAGTGCTTCAACTGGGAAGAAGTGACGCAACAAACTCCCCAGCAGCACAGCTGTCTGTTCAGTTAGAAGAACCATTCAGAAACTGTGTAAAATCCATACTAATATCATAAATTCGAAAGTAACTCTGTCTGTCTGTCTGTATGTTATCTTTTAACGCCTAAACCACTGAACGGATTTCGATAAAATTTGGCAGAGAGATAGACTGCATCCCGGGGCCTTCCCCGGGATGCAGTCTATCTCTCTGCCAAATTTTACATAGGATAGTTTTTATCGATATATCTTCCGGGCGAAGCCGCGGTCAGAAGCTAGTAATATCATAAATGTGAAAGTTTGTGAAGATGTTTGGATGTTTGTTACTCAATCACGCGTAAACCGTTGAACAGATTTGGATTAAAATTGGCACATACTCGTAGATAGACTGTTTCCTGGATTAACATATAGGCTACTTTTTATCCCGATATTCCAACGAAATCGAAACTTACGCGGGTGAAACCTAGGGGCGCTGCTAGTATAAAATAAGGCTTTGCAAAAATTATAAAATCAAGCAATACAATACCGATTTCATTGCACAGAAAAAAGAGCCGAGTTTCAGTAATATCAACAAACTTTTCCATCAGTGGGGCGTGCAGTTAATGTCAACAGTCGTTCAATAAAATATTATGTTGATGGACGGTCGTTAGGTTTCATCCAATTTGCGTGACGCCTCTCGTCTGGCTTGTTTGATTAATAAATATCAAGCATATTGTGTTAGGGTTCCTGCAAACAGGCGCGACGCGCGACGAGAATCGCGAGCGACACAAAGGCACCGCTCGTTGCGCGACTTGCGGTGCCTTTGTGTCGCGCGCGATTTTATCGCGTGTCGCGCCTTAACACTATAATCTGGAGATAGCTATTATGGTTTTTTGTGTATACAGGGTCGAATTAAATTGGCTAGCGAAACTCCATAGACCTGATAGGAAACGATATCAAAATATGATAAAACAGTGGCATTCCGGGAGTGCCGACAGAAGTGAAAACAAAACACAAACCGAATACTTTGCCATCACTCACTGACATATCGGATTTAAAACCGAGTACATCCCGAGGACAGCCGAACGTATCCGAATGTAGCGCGGTGTCGGTAACAGTCATCATCTGCCTAGCCTTTTCCCAACTATGTTGGGGTTGGCTTCCAGTCTAACCGGATGCAGCTGAATACCAGTATTTTACATGGAGCGACTGCCTATCTGACCTCCACAACCCAGTTACTGGGTAATACAATACCCCTTGGTAAGACTGGTTGTCAGATTTTCGGGCTACTGACTACTCGTAACGACTGTCAAAAATCTACGAATGACAGCCGGGACCAACTGCTTAACGTGCTTTCCGAGGCACGGAGGGGTCACGATATGTAAAGGTGGTCACCCATCCACAGAGCAACCGCGGCAAGCGTAGCTTAACCTGATCGACCGACCTGTGCGGCTGTAATTATTTAGCCACGGGCCCCTCTATAAACGGCTCTCTCGGGCTCTTCTCTATTTTTAGATGGGTAAAAATATTCCAACGCGCTTAAAGAAGTTTTCACTTAAAAAAAAAAAGATTTGTTGTTAATTTATTTTGGTTAAGCTACGCTTGCTGAGGTTGGTTCCTGGATGGGCGACCATCTTTACAAATCGAGACCCTACCGCGTCTCGGGAAGCCGTTGGTCCCGGCTGTCATTGCTTAGATCTTTGACAGTCGTTACGGGTACCTAGTCAGATGAAGAATTGCAGCAATGCACAATTCATTTTATGATGATTGTCGTTTCATGGTATCGAAGTATGGAAGAGAAAGACATGTTGTACCGACCCTAAATAATTTGGGATGAGGGCAGGAGATTGATGATGACGTCATGACATGATAAATGCTTATTTTTAAGATCTATGGCACACAACATCTATAAAACTGGCCAAGTGCGAGTCGGACTCGCACACGAAGGGTTCCGTACCACAAGGCAAAAACGCCGAAAAAACATGTTTGTTGTATAGGAGCCCCCCTTAAATATTTATTTTATTTTAATTTTATTATTTATTATTAAAGTTAAAATACAACTGAGTATTTTGTGAATATTTCAAGTGCCTACCTGTTGCCATTTTTGATATCGAGCAAAAAAAGGCAAAAAAATCGCGTTTGTTGTATGGGAGCCCCCCTTAAATATTTATTTTATTTTGTTTTTAGTATTTGTTGTTATAGCGGCAACAGAAATACATAACTTGTGAAAATTTCAACTGTCTAGCTATCGCGGTTCTTGAGATACAGCCTGGTGACAGACAGACAGACAGACGGACAGACGGACAGACGGACAGACAGCGAAGTCTTAGTAATAGGGTTCCGTTTTTACCTTTTAGGTACGGAACCCTAATAAAAACTAAAACCCGACTACTAAAAAGGATGAAACGAGAAAGAACCTTCCCGTGGTCGCATGCCGGTGTACTAACATATTTAAAAGCTATGGTAAATAAATATACTTACAGGGTTATTGGTAAAACATTAACAACCTCTTAAGCGGTCATTGTACCTCATTATGAACAACTTTTGCTATGGGACCAAACCTGAAATCGCGAAAAAAAATCAGCTGTTCCCTACATTTTGACGAGTACAATGACCTCTTAAGAGGTTGTTAATGTTTTACCAATAACCCTGTATAAAATGAAATATACGTTTTTCGCGGCATAAACGGCTTATTTTTTTTTTAGGTTAACTTAGAAGTTTGATTTATGTGGTTTTAATTTTAACTTGATACCTCCACGCGTCTTTCTACATGTCTTGACAGACAGACAGACTGACAACAAAGTGATCCTATAAGGGTTCCGTTTTTTTCTTTTGAGGTACGGAACCCTAAAAAACATGAAAGGTTAGACCAATTAAAACTAGGGCTTTCGACAGAAAAGTAATTAGTCTAAATGGCAAAAGGAATAAAAACCCGCTTCAGATTCATTTAAAACGGAGTGGCAAGCGAAAATCCTGTTTCCTAGAAATCGCTTTGACAGAGTTTTTTCCATGACATTCACAAACGTTCTCCTGAAAAGTCTCGAAATATCGGATTACGGAATTAAAAGGGGAGCATCTGAGGAAAGAGAATAGAGAAAAATAAGCCTTAAGGGTCCTGCAAACAGGTGCGACACGCGTTATAATCGTGCGCGACACAAAGGCACCACCCGTTGCGCGACTTGCGGTGCCTTTGTGTCGCGCGCGATTTTATCGCGTGTCGCGCCTGTTTGGGATGGCGCCCCCATTACATGGGTCTTAAACGTAACTGGCGAAATGTAGGTGTATCAGCAATTACATGCGTGATGGTAAGATGATATGAAGATCTGCCGGTCTCATCATTTCAGGCCTCCCCCAGGTTGGGGGGGGGTTTGCCATAATCGCCACGCTTGGCAGGCGAGTTAGCGATCGCAGTATAGTATGGTGGTGGAATGCATAGAGAACGCTGCTGCCCATTCTCTGGTACGACCCTTAGTCGCCTTTTACGACACCCACGGGAAGTATGGGGTGGTGCTATACTTTAAGTCCGGCACCACACAGACAATCTGCCGGTCTATTCTGTAAAAATCTCACCGTGAAAGTATAGAGGTATGAGGAACAGGGTGTAAAGTTCACACATACTGTATAGAAAAGGGAGGATCCTCCGACCAGACCGGTGTTCTGTCTGGCGGGCAACTGCTCGATGATTCATGTCGGTCCGTTGTATCTATGCTAGTTGCGCGGTAAACTCTGCTTGCAAGATGCAGGATTTTGCGTGACGTCAGTATGACGCGTTGTTCGCATGTGGCGTTGTAGATACCGCCACAAAACTTAGCTTGAAGTAAGTTGTCATTCCACCTGATGCTAAGGAATTGACACTACTGACAGCCCACTTCACATAAGTCCTCATCTTTACAGAATCGCTCGGCTGGTCTGCCACGTGGCTAGTTATTTAAAGCACAATTTAGAGAGTTGCACCGCATTTCAAAAATCCTACTACATTACTTTCGTATATTTTGGTCTCCCCTGGTCCTTTGTATTGAAATGCAATGCGCTGCGGAACAGTGCGCCTGTAACGTGCGTTTAGCTTTATTCCCCACATTTCGGTAAAATCACATACCTACACAATAAAATTGTTAAACTTGGTACAAGTCACGGAGACAAAAAGGTACGATTCCACCAAAACAGTGTGCAGCACATTTGTTCACAAACATTTTGTGCAGAACTCCAACAGTGCACGTACTGAGCTGCAGATCCGATAGTCTCTGTTTCCACCGGCAAAGCTGTGCGTAACTTTTGTAAGCGCACAGTGTAGCACACTTGTGCACGAACATGTTTAATGTTCACTGAGCAGAGTTTTCTGCCTTCATTTGGTATTTGAATGGCGAACGCATTCCAAATATAGCAACAATTCGGCGCGAAATTCTATGAATATAGTCAAAGGTCCTCAGTTATTGACTCAGTTTCAATATAATGTCCAAAAACGAATAAAGGTAAATTAATTAACTTGCGCGCTAAATATGAAATATTTAATGGCGTTAACATTATGAGTTTTTTATCTAACTTTCTTAATTAACGCACATTCATAAGGTTTGATGGGTAGCATAATATACTTACATAATGTAGGGTGTCGTATGTCGTCATTTTTGGGTCCGATGGGACCCGATACCGAGTAGGCGGAGGTTTGTGTGTTCGGGCCTAATCGGGGCAATGTGCGCGGACAAATAAATGTTTTCACTCCGGTAGCGGCAGCAAGACTGAGTTCGCGAACAACAAGTGTGTACGCGTCGATGCGAGTCCACTGCTTGCATATGTGCGCGTACAAAAGTATGCAGATGTGCGCGAACATTTCTAATGTTCGCGCACAATTTGTTATTGTTTGCTTGAGTGAGTCACACTGGTGGAATCGCACCTTTAAGGTGCGATTCCACCAGTGTGCTGAACTGTGCGGCACTGTAATGCACAGTGTACGACACAAATGTTTGTTCTGGTCGACTCACTCAAGCAAACATTAACAAATTGTGCGCGAACATTAGAAATGTTCGCGCACATCTGCATAAAGGATCGCGATGCAGAATCCATGTAAACTAAAGTCTACAATTTGTCTTTTCTAATAATTCCGCGAGCAAAGCTACACTTGTTGCTTAAGTCTCTTGTCTCTTAAGTGTTTATTCAATAAACAGAAAGGTAGTGCGCTTTTGTTTAAAAAACCGGTCAAGTGCGAGTCGGACTCGCGCACCGAGGATCGATTAAGTATATATAGTGTAAATTGTAAAAAATGTAGTGAAATGTTGAGTGAATACTTCATCGTCATCATCATTATTTCAGTTGAAAGACGTCCACTGCTGGACATAGGCCTCCCCCAAGCACCTCCACTTCGACCGGTTCTGTGCTTCTCGCATCCAACGAGTTCCTGCGGCCTTCACAAGGTCGTCGGACCACCTTGTGGAAGGCCTTGTGAATACTTAGCGACATTTAATTACTCAGACACTGAAAAATTGCTAGAAGTAATGCAATCAGTTTATTAATGTTAAGTCAATGTTTATATAGAAATAATTATTATGTATCAATGCTAGCTCTATATTCAGTAACATAATAGTCCACTACAGTACTTAGCGTTGTTAAGTGATGGCCTGAAACTCAGGTTTGAATAAACCTACACCAGGCAGGTCGCTATTCAATCCAGTAGGCCTTTAAAAATTATATTATTTAGGTTATACACTAGATTTATTTTAGGCATAGTTTAATATTTTCTTCATAATATTAATAATTGTGTAACTTTGTAATGATGTAACTTCTATGTAATTTATATGTGACCTTATGAATAAAAAATATTCTTATTCATATATTTATTCTTATTCTTAAAAAGGTGGAAGCCCTTAAACCACTTTAGGCCTGGATCGAAAGAGCTGGAAGTCATGGGGAGAGGCCTTTGCCCATCAGTGGGATGATGCAGGCAGTGAGCCCTAAAAACCAGTAATATTTTATTTACGCATTTTCCTGGCATTTTATCGACAATACAATACATAATGTGAGTAAAATCGTCAATATTGAAACGCGTTATAAAATTCGAAGCACCCATTTCCTTTATTCCCTGTACCACATTTCATCTGTAAAACGGCATAAAATTCACCATTTATTGGCGCCACTGAAGTTTTAAATGCAGGAATATCGCGCCAAAAATAGCTAGATACAGAAGGTCAGGCTCCATACAACGGGCAACACTAGGCGCACGCACACATAGACGTGTACGTTCTGCGATCTCAAACAAATGCCGGTCGCGAGTGCGCTTACACTCGCTGTACGTGAAGCGTCATGTAATTTTTTTAATGGCATATCGGCAGTCTGAGGCTTTCGTCTGCTTATCTTATCTGGGCCATCCTATAGGTGCTTTGTTAATAAATTAAGGGCTCCAGGCAGGGCAAAATAGTAAAAAAAAACAACTTATAAATGAGAAATATTTAAGCTCTATTAAAACTTATTGACTTTCTAATTATGGACTTTTTTTAAAATAATTGTTTATAATATACCCTCTTTTTAACTTTCTAATCTGTTCTTACGTTTGGTCGCAGTAACTAAGCTAGGAAATCCCGACCAAATGGGTTAGGATAGAACTGTGATGTGTACAACCAAGTTGGTCGCAGTTACTTGGCTATTTAGTATTTTTTAGACCCCAAAATAGGCGCAATCATTATGTTAGGGTCTACAATAATATTTTTAGAAGCGCGAAATGGGAATTATTAGAGGTTCGATTAAATACATGCCCTTTTATACTATTTTCGATCGTTGTATGGAGCAGATCTTCTGTTCCTATTTTGTGACAACACTTTCCTCGCATCGATGGAGACCACAGAATTAATACGTAGCCGTGAGATATTGCTCTTTTATTACAGAACGTTGTACTGTGTTAGGGGTGCGACGGATTGACGCGGCGCGTTGTCGCGGTTGGTTTAGTGATGTGGTAATGTTGACGATGGTGTTAAAACCTGACTATGCGTTTGTGTACCAAGACGGTTGAAGGCTGGTGTTAATGGCTTTCTCTATGTTTATTACTCATTGTTCTCCGTTGGATGCGGCAAGCACAGGACCGGTCGACTTGGAGGTGCTTGGGGGAGGCCTATGTCCAGCAGTGGACGTCTTTCGGCTGAAATGATGATGATGATGTTTATTACTGGGAATACTGTGATTGATTTCTGTCCTTCAAGTAGACTATAGTAGTTGTACGTGGACCATATCGGCCGACGCTGGTGATTCCAACTGGCCCACCTTCCTTGGACTATAGTAGTTGTCTGTGTGGTGCCGGACTTAAAGAATAGCACCACCCCATACTTCCCGTGGGTGTCGTAAAAGGCGACTAAGGGGCGTACCAGAGAATGGGCAGCAGCGTTCTCTATGCATTCCACCACCATACTATACTGCGATCGCCAACCGGCCTGCCAAGCGTGGCGATTATGGCAAACCCCCCCCAACTTGGGGGAGGCCTATGTCCAGCAGTGGACGTCTTTCGGCTGAAATGATGATGATGATGATGACCTTCCTCCAGAAGTAGATTAGGTATCCTAGTCTGTGTAGTGTCTTTGGTGTAGTGGCGTAACATACGCCTGCAATGCTATTTTTATGATGGTCATATCAGCAGAATACGTCGGAACGTAAAATCAGATGCGAAACTTCGGTCGCGTACCTTCGGCATAGTGTGTTTGGACACTTAATTAATTGGCTCACTCCCTTTCACAGACAGAGAGGACCCCTGTGTGCAGTAGGAACATTATAGGCAGATTATACAAAACGTGTAACGCATCTCTTTGAGGCAATTTTCTGTGATGGTTACTTTTGGAAATCTGACAGTTAATCTTCAGCATTTCACAAGGAATCTGTCCAAAAGAAGACACATCATGTAATAAAAAACCAATTTCACCACAACAAAAGTACAATAAAACCGCACGTATAAGCTCGCGGCAATATGTGTGGCCCTAACGACAGTTTCGCTTTTGGAACAACACAAAAACTACACGTAACATTAAAACTAACATAGTTTCGCGTAAGCCAAAAGAATTACGACACTTTTAATGTCTCTTTAGTTACTTTTTTTATCTGTGGAATGAAGAATTACTTGCGTATGGAATGGGAATTTTCCCAATACCTTATATTTTCCCATTTGATACGCCAGTCACGTCGTATTGCATCCACAGCACGTACGGAGCTTCTGATTTTTATTACAACGCTTATTATGTGGACTTGAGATGTGCTGGTCAAAGGAAAAATATGATTTATGTGTTTTATAACATAAATCATATTTTTCCTTTGACGTTTTTTTTCTCGTATTTTAATACGAGAGTACTTTATTTATCTATGTAAGTATATGATTTATTGTCTTTGGTAAGTATTAGGTTCTAATAAAATTGTTTTATTTTTCTAGCATTGATTTGTTTTTTATCGCTAAAAGAACTCACACCCAAAGAATAGATAAACAATATTTTGCGATTACTAACTCACTATGTTATTAGTAAATAAATTAATATTTTACATTTATCTAAACTAATATTATGCTTAATATTATTATTTTCTCATTAGAATGAGAAAATATTTGATTTTGTGTGTATAATTTTATTTTAATTTGGACCAATATCTTAATTTAATTTGTTTGAGTGTTAAGTCTATGACATGTATTATATTAAATAATTCATCTGACAATTTTTATTTTTTAACCCTTTGACATTTGTAGTATTCTGATTTTTATTTATTTTTATTTACTTATTATAATATTTTTTTATGTCATTTTAATAATTATTTAATAAAATTAATAATAATATAAATATTTGCACACCTTATTAGGTAATGATGCAGTGTACTTTATATTTATATGTAACATGTGTTTATATACCTACCTACCTGTATTAAGCAAATATCTTTTTTTGTTTTGGTTTGATTTGTGTTTGTTTCTTTGTTACGCTTTCACACTAAAACGGCTCAATGGTTTTGGATGAAATACAGCACAAGAATATCCCTGGATTAGGACATAGGATAATTTTTATCCCAATATTCTCACGATAACGAGACTTGTGCGGGTGAAACCGCGGGGCGCAACTAGAACACTATACTGTATTTGCTTATCAATAAAAATACTTTTCCTTGTAATACCTACTAGTAACTCCTCGTGTAAGTAATCTAGTAGTTCCTAACAAGCACGTTTAACCGCTTGTGTGCCGTAATTACAGACACAATTAAAAAGCCATTGTGTCTCGCGTAGATCTACGTTCCGGCAGACTAAGGGTTAAATGACGATTATTATCTCTCACTAACAATATAGCCAGCTACTAATAACATCACGAAAACTGCAATTGCTACCCTCCCTTAACCACAACTTAAGTCTTGAGTTACTCTAAACGCAGATGCATTCCGTTTACAAAGGCAAACTCGAACGCCGAATACGGCAAACAGCCCCGTCTATCTGTATTGTCTAGTTCAAACTGAACCGGCGAGAGCTTACAGATAATTTAGCGCTTACTGTTGCGAATAGTTCAGTAGTTGTGAAATTATTCTGTCTAGCTTATTCCCAACTACACACATCAAAAGTGTCTAGGGATCAAGCATTTTTATGCGGATTTCTTGAGATTGAGATGTGGCTTTGTAATAAATTTATGATTTTATAAATTTATATGGATCCTTTTTGGTGCATTTCATAATTTGAATCAGGAACTGTGAATCAAATTCGAGTAAAAGATGAAAATCAGCTGTCAATATTTTCCCTATAAAAACATACAACGCATTGAAGACATTATTAGTGCTACTGTTTCCCTACTACTGATTAAAACCAACGTTATTATGGAGCGGCGACGTCATTTAAGCAGGGAAGAAATGCTCAGAGCCGTGGGAATGATAGAAGCTGGTTCCCGGCAACGTACTGTGGCTTTAGCTCTGAATACAAGTCAGAGTGTTATCAGTCGACTTTGGACACGTTACCGAAGCACTGGTACCGTGGCTGAGCGCCATGGAGGACGGTATCGCTGCACCACACGGAGACAAGACCGATACATTCAAATCTTAACTCGAAGAGCTCCAACAATAACCGCCATGATGTTAGCCGTGAGGCTTCATCACTCTTCAGGGAACTTAATTAGCGACCAAACAGTCAGAAACCGCTTGCATGAAGTGAACCTTCATTCCCGAAGACTGCTACGGGTACCACCTATAGCAATGCACAATCGTAGGGTTCGATATCAATGGGCTCTTGAACACAGAAATTGGGCAGAAGAACAATGGCGTTTCGTGTGCTTTTCTGATGAGTCTCGTTTTGGTATGAGACCGGATACAAGACGTATACGACACTGGAGAACCCCTGGACGCCAACAGCGATTAAAATCCTGCCAGGAAGTCCATCCTTATAGTGGTGGAACCATCATGGTATGGGCGGGTATTTGGATCGGCGGAAGAACTGAGTTGATTTGGATCAGAGGCAACCTCAACGCTCAAATTTATGCTGAGACGATTGTATCAGACGTCATCGTTCCTCTACAAGTGCAAATCGGTCCCTTATTTCAGTTAATGCATGATAATGCACGACCGCACACCGC
The DNA here is from genome assembly GCA_916614155.1 of Mesoligia furuncula. Taxonomy (NCBI): domain Eukaryota; kingdom Metazoa; phylum Arthropoda; class Insecta; order Lepidoptera; family Noctuidae; genus Mesoligia; species Mesoligia furuncula. Next base: position 14,295,717 of record OU744815.1, on the reverse strand, counting down.
AAGAGTTGTAAGACAGACTCTCGCCGCAGCTAACATCAATGTCCTGCCCTGGCCTGCTCAGTCGCCAGACTTGAACCCGATTGAGCATGCATGGGATATGCTACAGAGAAGAGCTCTGCCGAATATGGAGGGTATCCAGTCGCAAGAAGACCTTTTTTTGTTGTTGCAACGAACATGGGCGGCCATTCCACAGCGTGATTTGGATGAACTCATTTTGAGTATGCCAAACCGACGTTCTTGTGTTGTTAGTGTTCGCGGTAGAAACACGGATTATTAATTGTTTAAGTTACCCAATAAAATTTTAAAGAAAACTGTTATTTCAGTCTTTTTTTCGAATTTTGTGTTAGTGGTTCAAATGTCAAAAATCCCTTTATTAGGAAAATGGCAAATTTCTTTATTAATGCAAAGGTGACTTGGTTTTTTGTCTGTGTGGTGCTGGACTTAAAGAATTGCACCACCCCTTACTTCCCGTGGGTGTCGTAAAAGGCGACTAAGGGTCTTACCGGAGAATGGGCAGCAGCGTTCTCTATTTATTCCACCACCATACCATACTGCGATCGCCAACCCGCCTGCCAAGCGTGGCGATTATGGCAAACCCCCCCAAAATTGGGGGAGGCCTATGTCCAGCCGTGGACGTCTATCGGCTGAAACGACGACTTGGTTTATCGTTACTGTGACAAACGAAAACACTTTATTTGATGAATCCTTAAAGAAAATTTTAATTAATATCAATCAGGAGAAAAGTTATTGCAAAAATATATGTTGATCCCTAGACACTTTTGATGTGTGTATGTTGGTGTCGACTTCTATCTAACTGGATGGAGCTGAATAGCAGTATTTTACATAGAACGACTGCCTATTTGACGGGATCCCTTCTTTTCGCATAATGTTCTTTGTCCTAATATACTTCGGCATAACGATTTTGGCACAATTTGTTTTGGCATAATAATACTTCGGCATAATTTTTTTAGGCATACATTTTATGTTGGCATAATCATCTTAAAGACTAATTTGTTTTGGCATAAATTTGATTCGCATAACGTTAGTAGGCCTAATGACTATTAGCATAATAATATTTAGGCATACAATTAATTAAATTTAATATGCTGTGCAACAAAAGTTAGTGACAGAACCGAATTGCTGCAAAACCGACTCCACGTAGTCTTGTTTGTCCTACCCCTAGAGTGTAATTTAAAATCGCGTAGGCGCGTAGGGGTGAGGCGGCCCGCGGGCTGAGGAGCAGGCGGCTGAGGCTGGCCGGCGAAGCCGGCCAACAAGCCGAAGCTGCGGTGGTGAGCGAAAGCCGTCTGCGACGATTAGCACGCGTGGGGCCGCCGGAGGCCCGCAGCGCCGGAGCCGTGACAGAAACCCTGCCTGCTGCATGTTGCATGCTCGCCTGAATGCTGCATGCTTGCTTGCATGCTGCATGCTTGCTTGCATGCTGCATGCTTGCTTGCATGCTGCATTCTTGCTTGTTTGCTGCATGCTTGCTTGCATGCTTGCTTGAATGCTATATGCTTGCTTGCATGCTGTATGTTTGCTTGCTTCATGCTTCCTACAGCGAAAAAAAACCTACAAAATTGTTCAATACGTTATATCATATTAATATGTTATACAGGAAAAGTTTTTAACCAGTGCGCAAATTTTGACATAATAAACTTGAATATATTTTAATAAACACGTATTTTTTGTTTTGATATGTTTCAATAGTAAAAAATTAAGTTAACTCTTACGAGACTTGTTTACTCAGAAATTTATTTTATGGACGTCGCTTGCCAGTCCGTCGACCGGTCGCCCGATTCACGCCGCGCGTCGACCCGTCGCCTGACGCGCCAGCTGCTATCAGAAGTACTCACGCGCTCGCTCTTTGCGACGGCGGATTATTGACCCCAGTTTAGCGCTACAATTTGTAAAGTTATTTGTAAACGTAATTTTTCGTAAATTCCAATTTATCCTTCATACTTTCATGGGCTTAGGACCATCAAAATGCAGAAAATAAATCATAATAAGTAAGAAAGTAGGTAATACGTTTTAGTCCATTCAAAATAAAACATTTAGGTATGATAGGTACTTAGACATGATACAATTTGCGTCAATGTCTAATCAAAGAGAACCTAAGATACTAAGAGTGTTTATAATTTCTTCTTACCTCTACATTTTATTAATTACAATAATTTTAGGTATTGTTCGAAGTGACCTCCTCCTTTTTCAAGGCATAAACGTGCACGTTTAAATAAGTAAACATTTAGTTTGTTTAGGACACTAACACCACTTTTTACTTCATTGAAAGCGTTAATTATTTTTTCTTTCAAGTCATCTAGGCTCTGAGCCTCTTCTACATACACCTGGCGTTTCACTTGTTTCATACACCTTGGTTTGGGCTCGCATACGAGGTACGCTCTCCCTTTCGTATCTTCTTCGTGCTGCTCGTACTTAAATTTTCATTACTTAACAAATACACTCGCACCATTTCATAATACTCGCGGTGAGTAAAATGAGACATTGTCACTACGCTAGTCTAGTACGCGGCACGCGCGCAGGGACGGCGAAGGGACATCCGACCTCCGCTTCCGCAAGTGACGTACTGCATGTGTGCATGTGTTTTGATTATCAAACGCCGGCGTCGCGCCGCATGCCCCCGCACCCCCGTCTCGTGCGCTGGGCCTTCGCGTTTTCATTCATGCTCATTCATAGTATTACTATTAAATTATATCCATGTCTTGCTTATTTCAAATTGGGACAAAGTGGAAAAATAAAAAAAATAAAGTCATAAACTAAAAATGGAAATGTGTTCTATTGCTTACACTGAGCCACCAAAAAAAATTTGCGCACTGGTTAAAAACTTTTCCTGTATATTACCTGATTCAGGAGATATGGCTTTTTTCCAATCGTCGAAATAAATTGGTATATCCTCTTCGGGCAAATTTATGCTTTAGGATATTATGCTTAAAAAAGTTATGCTTTAGAACTTTATGCTTAATAAATTTATGCTTTAGAATATTATGCTTAATTATTATTATGGTTAGAGAAATTATGCTTAGAGAAATTATGCTTAAAAAAATTATGCGTAAGCTGTTATGCGTAATTATATTATGCGAAAATATAATTATGCCAAACAAAATTATGCTAAGTTATATTAGGTTTTAAAATTTTATGCAAATGGATAGGGAACCCTATTTGACGGGATCCCTTCTTTTCGCATAATGTTCTTTGTCCTAATATACTTCGGCATAACGATTTTGGCACAATTTGTTTTGGCATAATAATACTTCGGCATAATTTTTTTAGGCATACATTTTATGTTGGCATAATCATCTTAAAGACTAATTTGTTTTGGCATAAATTTGATTCACATAACGTTAGTAGGCCTAATGACTATTAGCATAATAATATTTAGGCATACAATTAATTTAATTTAATATGCCGTGCAACAAAAGTTAGTGACAGAACCGAATTGCTGCAAAACCGACTCTACGTAGACTTGTTTGTCCTACCCCTAGAGTGTAATTTAAAATCGCGTAGGCGCGTAGGGGCGAGGCGGCCCGCGGGCTGAGAAGCAGGCGGCTGCGAGCGAGCCGCCGCGGCTGAGGCTGGCCGGCGAAGCCGGCCAACAAGCCGAAGCTGCGGTGGTGAGCGAAAGCCGTCTGCGATGATAAGCACGCGTGGGGCCGCCGGAGGCCCGCAGCGCCGGAGCCGTGACAGAAACCCTGCCTGCTGCATGTTGCATGCTCGCTTGAATGCTGCATGCTGCATGCTTGCTTGCATGCTCGCTTGAATGCTGCATGCTGCATGCTGCATGCTTGCTTGCATGCTGCATGCTTGCTTGTTTGCTGCATGCTTGCTTGCATGCTGTATGCTTGCTTGCATGCTGTATGATTGCTTGCTTCATGCTTCCTACAGCGAAAAAAAAAACCCACAAAATTGTTCAATACGTTATATTATATTAATATGTTATACATAAATTACCTGATTTAGGAGATATGGCTTTTTTCCAATCGTCGAAATAAATTGGTAAATCCTGTTCGGGAAAACGTATGCTTTAGGATATTATGCTTAAAAAAGTTATGCTTTAGAACTTTATGCTTTAGAATATTATGCTTAATCATTATTATGGTTAGAGAAATTATGCTTAAAAAAATTATGCGTAAGCTGTTATGCGTAATTATATTATGCGAAAATATAATTATGCCAAACAAAATTATGCTAAGTTATATTAGGTCTTAAAATTTTATGCAAATGGATAGGGAACCCTATTTGACCTCCACAACCCAGTTACTGGGTAACATGATATCCCTTGGTAAGAATGGTTGCCAGAGTTATTGGCTTCTAACTACCCGTAACGACTGTCTAAGATCTACGAATGACAACCAGGGGGCCTAAAAAGGCCACTTTGACAGAATCATAACAGGATAACACATCATAATATAGCGAAGACAATCCGTGTTTTTCTTTTTTTCGCTGCACTACGTAGGTATTATAATAATCAAAGAGATTGGGATTGAATTTGGATTGGAGTGATCGGTATGTTAGCACGGACAAAAAAGTAACTAAAAAATCCTTCACCAATTGGATTTGATACGATTAACTTAACAGTTAACTGCCCATTATAATTCATAATGTTATCCTTTTATGATTCTGCTAAAGTGGCCTTTTTAGGTCCCCAGGCCTCCAATCGCATATCGGTCTGCATACCAATCTCTTGGTTTAAATATATCAGACAGACTTTCGCATTTATAATATTAGGTATGGATGGTATGGATTCCCCTCCACACCCCCTGAGAGAGTCCCTGTGAGAGTCTGACACTCCCTTCTGCTCTACTCAGAGCGGGAGGGATCATTTGATGATTCCACATCCTCAAAAAAAAGGGCTGATTTAGCTTATATGTCAATCCAGGGTGTCAGCTATCTCCATACAAAATTTTATCAAAATTGTAAATTTCATGCCGATACGAGAGAGATGAAGAATTATGATTATTATGAACTGTTTAAACTAAACAAAGTCGTGCTATAAGTGGGCCGACCTCGAACTAAAAGCAGACAGTTTTGTATACAAGCTGCACTGTTTTGTCACAAGTCTTAAACACTTCCAGTTTAGAAGTTTGTTGTTATGTATCTGAATACACTGCAGTCAGTTAAATGTTAAGATTTATTAATACTCTGCAGTCAGTTATTTGTTAGTCCTGTAACAAATTTGATGCCTAATGCTTCATCATCATGGGAATATGAATTCATTCCTGAAGGTTTATGTGAACGAGATTTCTGTGCTCTAAGTTAAATAATCTACATATTAATGGATCATACATTCATTATCTATTAGGAGGGGAGGGAAGGGCCCGTGGCTCAATAATAACAGCCGCACAGGTCGATAAACCAGGTTGAGCTACGCTTGCCGTGGTTGGTCTGTGGATGGGTGACCATCTTTACATACCGTGACCCCTCCGTTACACGGGAAGCATGTTAAGCTGTTGGTCCCGGCTGTCATTCGTGCATCTTTGACAGTTGTTACTAGTCAGAAGCCCGAAAGTCTGACAACCAGTCTTACCAAGGGGTATCATATTACCCAGTAGCTGGGTTGTGGAGGTCAGATAGGCAGTCGTTCCATGTAAAACACTGGTATTCAGCTGCATCCGGTTAGACTGGAAGCCGAGCCCAATATAGTTGGAAAAAGGCTAGGCAGATGATGACATTCATTAATATGTAGCTTAGGAGGCAGTGGTGGCCCAGTGGTAACGGCCGCGTCTTCCGAGGTCGTGGGTTCGACCATCACCACTGCTCTCAAAACGGTGAAGGAAAACATCGTCGAAGCCAAGGGCAGCCCAGCGGATTCCCAAGGCAAGGGGATCCCAGCGGGATTGTCCGAAAGGGTTACCGCTGCCCCGGAACATAAAGGGCTAAGGAAGGAACACGGATGGGTTTTAGTCAGTAAGAGTGTGACACTCCCTTCCGCTCCACCCAGAGCGAGAGGGGTCATTTGATGATTTCCCATCCGCAAAAACAAAAGCCAAGGGCAGAAGCTAGTCACACTAATATTATAAAGGCGAAAGTTTGTGTGTGTGTTTATATGTTTGTTACTTCTTCACGCTCAAACGGCTGGACCAATTTTGATAACATTTTGTACGGAGATAGCTGACACCCTGGATTAATATATAGGCTAAATCAACCCGTTTTTTTTTGAGGATGGGAAATCAACAAATGACCCCTCCCGCTGTGAGTGGAGCGGAAGGGAGTGTCAGACTCTCACAGGGACGCTCTCAGGGTGTTTGGAGGGGAATCCATACTATCCATACTTAATATTATAAATGCGAAAGTGTGTGTGTCTGTCTGTCTGTTACCTATTTACGCTTAAACCGCTGAACTGATTTCCGCTGAACCGGTATAAGATAGTTTGAGTCCCGGGAAAGGACATAGGATAGTTTTTATCCCGATATTCCCACGGGATCGACATTTACGCGGGTGAAAAGATATAAAAGCCAATAGTCTTTTAGCGTTGGCTGTCAGCTTCACTACCGACCTGCGCTACCTGTTGACCAACTAATCCTTCTACTACAGCATGGCGTTTAGCTCGTGCCGACACGAGATAACATGAATTAAAAACCAACGAACTATGCACTTCCATTTATAACATTAATAGTGTTGTGGAAGTAAACACTTAGAGGCCACGGGTCTATAAATCTTACCCCTTTGCCCCGCCAGAGATTTAACGAGCCAACTTCTGCTATTATTGTGAAAATCCACTTCGCTACTAAATACCTCTACCTAATTTTAAAACACTGAGCACTCCTGTTTATTATGCTATAAACATGTTTGATGTCTTAAAGATGGCAGGACTGTAGAATTTCCCATTTGCTCGTAGGTATTTTGCGATTCCCATTTCGTTATATTTTCCCATTCAACCCGTAAAGTAGTATTAAATTAATTGCAAATAATAATAAAACCTTTAAAAGTATAGTTATGACAAGAAAAAAAGTGTTTTGTTTTCTTGGCAGACAAATAAGAAACTCCTTTGGGAGTTTGGAAACATTTGCCAACACAGGCACAGCTTAGTTGTACATAACACCGATTTCGCTTAAATGTGCTTTTTATTATGTTAATCCAAGGTGTCAGCTACCTCCATAAAAAAAATATCAAAATTGGTCCAGCCGATTGAGCGTGAAGAAGTAACTAACATACAAACACACTCACAAACACACGCCCACAAACTTTCGCCTGTATAATATGAATGTGATAATCAAGATTTTTTAAATATTTACACAATTTAAAAAGCTTTGAAATAATAATGTACAAATATAAAAAACTGGCCAAGTGCGAGTCGGACTCGCACACGAAGGGTTCCGTACCACAAAGCAAAAACGCCGAAAAAAACACGTTTGTTGTATGGGAGCCCCCCTTAAATATTCATTTTATTTTGTTTTAGTATTTGTTGTTATAGCGGCAATAGAAATACATAATTTGTGAAAATTTCAACTGTCTAGCTATCGCGGTTCTTGAGATAAAGCCTGGTGACAGACAGACGGACAGACGGACAGACAGCGAAGTCTTAGTAATAGGGTCCCGTTTTACCCTTTGGGTGCGGAACCCTAAAAAGGAGAGGAAATAATTTAAAGGGCATCAAAAAATTTGTCCTTATATCACATTGTACCTAATTAAATCTTAAAACTGATCAAAAGTCCTTCAATTGTTTAATAGGTTATGAACAAATTGACCCAACATCAGCATAATCAGCCATGGAACACAGGCCTCCTCTCTGTGAGAGGGAGTGGGCCGTAATCCACCACGGGTCAAATACGGGTTCGTGGACCACACACGTCTTCGTATTTTTGGTTACAGCTAGGACATGCCGATTTCCTCACGATGTTTTTCTTCACCGTTTTCACCCCAATTTTAATAATTGATCCCAGTTGCCATGAATTTTAATAAAAGACTAATTCCTTATGATTTATCATGAATGACGAAGAACGCTGCTAATGTTAGCTATATATCAGGCAAGATGGTCCAAAGGAGATATTGTAATTCACTTGACCCGGACCCGTTAACGAATGATTTTGCATAAAATTTTAAATTATCATGAGAAATTGCTTCAATTTAATATATAAGGTGTAAAAAAATTAACCTTACAAACTTTAAGAGGTGCTTTAGACCATTGGACTGAACAACTTTCACTATGGGACCAACTCTGAAATCACGAAAAAAAAATCCGCTGTTTCATACATTTTGATCAAGTAGGTAATGAACTTTTGTATTAAACAGTGGATTTTTTTTCGTGATTTCAGAGTTGGTCTCATAGTGAAAGTTGTTCAGTCCAATGGTCTAAAGCACCTCTTAAAGTTTGTAAGGTTAATTTTTTTACAGCTTATATACTATCCCAGTACTAGCTTCTGCCCGCGATTTCGTCCGCTTGAAGTTTCTTGTTAGCGAGTCCAAACAAACAGAGAAATTCTTCAGGTTTATTATTAATAGTATTTAGGACTACATGACCTAAAGCGCGGTCACTGTCGGTCCGCATAGAAAAGAAAGAGAAGCGCGATGATAACAACGCTGGTAATTTATTGCAATCATTATTTGTCTAGCCTTTTCCCAACTATGTTGAGGTCGGCTTCCAGTCTAACCGGATGCAGCTGAATACCAGTATTTTAAATGGAACGACTGCCTATCTGACCTCCACAACCCAGTTACTGGGTAATACGATACCCCTTGGTAAGACTGGTTGTCAGACTTTCGGGCTTCTGACTATCCGTAACGAAAAAAAAAAAAAAAAAAAACTTGCGTTTTATGCCTTTAGGTTCTGCAGTCTCCATAATACAACTCTTCAGCGTTAGAAGATCTTTATGGAGGAGCATTATGAAAGCCATTGACTAAAATGAGAAAATTTCCAATATTAAGGATATTGGAAATTTTCTCATTTCTCGCTCTCAATCTGATTAATTAATTATAGAATTCATACAATGTGGCTCCGAAATTATTCGTAGAATAATATTAGAATCTACAAATAATATTTGAAATAGAAATTAGGTAAACATAGATGTAATAACTTATTAAAGGTTGTTGGTATTCACAAAATAGTTGTAATATGTGATCATTATTTTTGTTTTCGCAGATTCGCAGGGCGCTTTACTTGGTGTAAGCAATTACTTCAGCACTGCTCTCAAAACGGTGAAGGAAAACATCGTGAGGAAACTGGCATGTCCTAGAACCAACATTTCGAAGATATGTGACATCTACCAAACTGCACTGGAGACTGGACCCGCGGGATAGATTACAGCCCATTCCTTTTCAGAGAGAGGAGGCCTAAGTCCCAGCAGTGGGAACATTATAGGCTGATTATACTACAGACGAATATAAGCCTTGAAATCATAACAGTAGTTGCTAAAATTGCAAGGCTATATTTAAAATTGTTGGGCTTCTTCATTGTAATGATGATCTTTTGGCTGATAAATGGATGTTCGCAGTTTGCTGTTATTAGCAGGCATGATGGATGTGGCGCCTTAATGAGACGCTTAGCACGTTAAACGTTAAATATAATATTTCACAGTATTTTTATCTCACGTAGCGACGAGCTTTACTTGTGTTTACCAAGTGTAAAAACACGCTGTGAATGTGTGCGTGAGCGTCAGCACGTAACACTCATACGTACACACACACACAATTCCGACTTCACCATTGTCTCGGACGGTACCGAGAGCTCCTGCGCTTACACACATATTCACAGCGTGTTTTTACACTTGATAACCACAAATAAAGCGCGCGTCGCGTCATGAGATAAAAATAATATTCAAGTCCTTTTCTTATCGTTGGTAGCGTTATCCTGGCTAGAAAAACCAATAGACATAATTATCGAGGCTGACATAAACAAAAATACGGGAAAACCAAACTTATTTAAAAAATCTCTTTCCAAAGACAAAAACACTTTCGGAAATCTTCAGACATTTTTATTGCCGTGTTTACTACGCGCGACGGTTTTTTTTTCTAAGAACAATAATTTATTGTGAACATTATTCAGGATTCTGTAAGCGCTTTCGCTCCTTTCACAAATGCGTTATGTGCTTAAAGTGTGGGGAGGCGGAGAAAAGTAGTCCATTTTATGATATCTTTTTAGTGGTGGAAGATTACATTGGTTAAGTGTGTCGTAAACATGGACTATTATAAGGAATTAGGTAGACGTTTTTATTTGTATTGCGATCATCAATCTATCTACTAAGCGTGGTAATTATTACGGAAATTATATCGTCTTAAGACTAATTTAATGAGCAGTTAAAGGAAGATCCCTAAAGATTGGATGAAATAATAGACTACTAAGAAAAACCGGACAAGAGCGAGTCGGACTCGCGTACCGAGGGTTCCGTACCATTATATGTTTTCAAATTTTCATCGGCGAGGCCTATATTCATCAGAGAATTTTAACAATGTGCACTGCGGTGTACAATATTGCAGTTTTGTGTCAGCGCCATCTCTTGACCGATAGTGGTACTAATGTAACTTTTGTTGATGATTTCTGAAAAATCATGCTATTTAGAGAGTTCGTTTTATTTTTCCTGTAATTTTGACATAAACTTCTATCACATAGAATCATTTCAGGTTTTTCTCTTTGCAAACTTCGGAGATAAGGGGAGGAATGGTATTTTTTTTACATTTTTCATCAAAAGTCGAAAACTATGCGGCCTAAAATAAAAAGACATGTATTTTTATTTCTTTCTTATTTGCAAAATAGTTGGACAAACGTCATTTAAAACTATTACAAATTTCAAGTTGATAGCATTAGTAGTTCTTGAGATATCCAGCTGTGACAGACAGACAGACTTAGTCTCACCACAAGGGTTCCGTTTTTACCATTTTGGTACGGAACCCTAAAATGGTATCATGGCATAAGTGTCGATCCCATGGGAATATCGGGATAAAAAGTATGCTGTTATTCTGACGTATAAGCATATTACGGTAAAGTTTCATTAAAATCCGTTCTGTAGTTTTTGCGTGATAGAGTAACAAACATCCATCCATCCTCACAAACTTTCGGGTTTATAATATTACTAGCAGCGCCACGCGGTTTCACCCGTATAAGTGTCGATCCTCGTGGGTATATCGGGATAAAAACTATACTATGTCCTTTCCCGGGACTCAAACTATCTCTATACCAAATTTAATTTAAATCTGTTCAGCGGTTTAAGTGTGAAGAGGCAACAGACAGACAGACACACTTTCGCATTTATAATATTAGTATGGACTAGCAGCGCACCACGGTTTCACCCGCATAAGTTTCGATTCCGTGTGAATATCGGAATCAAAGTAGCTTATGTGTTAATCCAGAGTGTCAGCTACCTCTATACAAAATTTCATCAAAATTGGTCCAGCCGTTTGAGTGTGAACAAGTAACAAAAAGATAAACACATACACAAAGTTTCGCCTTTATAATATTAGTGTGATAGGTGTGTCCAGACCTGGCGAATGCGCCGCTCGCGAGCAGCTTGCGAGATGCGCGCGTGTTGCTCGCGTGCGGTTACAGCCTACGTTTGGTGTACCGCTCTAGTGCAACTAAGGCAAGGCTCGGGGCGCGCGTGCGGCTCGTGCGCACATAGCTTCTTTCGCGTTTGAACTATGAGCCTTTTTTTTTCGGGTGGGAAATCATCAAATGACCCCTCCCGCTCTGAGTGGAGCAGAATGCAGTGTCAGACTCTTACTGACTAAAACCCACCCATGTTGCTTCCTTAGCCCTTTATGTTCCGGGCCAGCGGTAACCCTTTCGGACAATCCCGCTGACCCGGCAGGCTTCGGCCCTAAGGGGTCCCTTAATTTCTCAATGCTGACATCCCTTTGAGGCGCGCGTGGAACACGTACGCACCGTCCGGCACGGTCCTGGTCCAGATCGGACAGTGAGCTACCCATTACTCTCCGTCCGCAGGCCCGCGTCTACCGTGGCCGGGAGTCTTCCCGTGGCTCCCGACGCCCGGAGCGTCTCCCGCGGCAACTGAGATGGGAGGCTCTCTCCCTGAGCCGTCTCGCCACCTTCTTTGCTAGCATGATTGCTTCGCAGAAGGAGGTGACTGCCTCCCACTTCCCCTCGCTCCGGACCATGGCTTGCACCAGAGAGGTCGTCGCCGCTGCCGATCGCCTATGAGCCTCAGTTGTGAATTTGAGGAGAGCGCAGGAGGCTACGTACTAACATGAAATGGAGGCGAGCAGTTCGCAAGTGGCTCGCGAGTGGCGCAGTCGCCAGGTCTGGACACACCTTAAAATATTGTTTGAGAACAATACTCAACCACTCAATGAAATACTGACTCCTTCCAGATCGACTTAGAAACAAGATTCGGAACCGGAATTCTGCTTCGTATTTTCTCTACAATACACAAACATAAAAAGAACTCATCAAATAGAGGACCTCGTACTTTTTTTTGGATCAAACTCAACGTGAAAAGAAATCCCAGCACTACCCTTTAAAATGCCCGGAGACCCATCCAGCCCCCATTCACTTTTCGCCCTTTGTTTTAACATCGAATGGATCTACCAGGTCCCTGGATAAAACCCTCATTATTCAGCTCGTAATAGGCATCGGAACTACTTTCAATGGGTTCAATATTATGCCCATTGAATTTAGACTGCCTATTGCAATGCAATTGAGTGTCTTTTGAATTAGAAACAACGGATTTTGGTGGTATTAGTGATGTATTTGAATTGACTACTGCTCTATTTTATACCTAGCTAAACTTGGTTTTGCTCGCGTGGAGCTCGGAAATTATCATACGGAAACGTACTCGGCCTACCCAAAAATCCTGTCTTTGGTATTGTTCGTCGAATCGTTGAGCTCCTCAAGTTCTGAGTTGAGCTGCACGATTTTTGACAAATGCGACCACTGATAGGACAGGCCGCTTAAAAAATATGATTGGCGTGTAAAAGTGTTTGTACTTACAGAAAATAAATCATTTATCATTTATCATTACTACTACGGTTAATAGATCTTTTTAAGGGGACTATATGACCTAAAGCGCGGTCACTGTCGGACTGCATAGGAACAAGAAAATACCTTCTCGTGATGATGCGACCACGGGAAGGTACTTTCTTGTTTCATCCTTTTCAGTAGTCGGGTTTTAGTTTTTAAATCATCATCATCATCATCATCATTTCAGCCGAAAGACGTCCACTGCTGGACATAGGCCTCCCCCAAAAGGGGGGGGTTTGCCATAATCGCCAAGCTTGGCAGGCGGGTTGGCGATCGCAGTATGGTAGGTTGGTGGAATGCATAGAGAACGCTGCTGCCCATTCTCCAGTACGCCCCTTAGTCGCCTTTTACGACACCCACGGGAAGTTTGTAAGTTGTTTTTAAACTTTGTTTTTTTTAATTATTTTGAGGCTTATTTCGGTAATATCTATATTTTTGAAACGTGCTAATTAAGCCCTTTCATTTGATACCCCACAAGGCCTTTCATTTGATATCCCAAAATATTTATTTTTAAATTTATTACTTTATGTCCTCTAGAGGATGCCATATTTAATTTAGTGTGACGTCACATAGCCTATAACCAGCGGACGGTCAAGACGCTTCTGACGGTACCTCATTTGTCAAATTGTTATGAGTACTTTTGAAGTTATGAGGGAACAGATGAACATACCTACAGTACCTACAGTATTTGTCTGTCCTTCCCCTTTTTAATCCATCCAAAGGTTATCTTTCGCTTTTAGCGATAAGACCGCCCATTGTGTCACCCTTTGTACCGTTTCAATAATTATGTCTGTAATTTATATAGTGTACATAATAAAGAGTATTCTATTTTATACATACATACCGGTCTAAGTCATAACCTTCCTTTTTGCTCCGCCGTCGTCGGGTAATCCTGATCCTTCACGCTGTACAGATAGCGCAATCCACGAAGACGCGCCCCACTCTTCTTACTAATCGCTTACAGTACAAGTGTGTAACATTCCGCTAATGTTTTAGTTTTGTCGATACACAGTTACTCATTAGTGGGTAATTAATGTGTATCAAAAAACTAAAACACTAGCGGAAATAACTATGCAGAGGTATGAGGAACAGGGTGTAAAGTTCAGTCATACTCTATAGAAAAGGGAGGATCTACCGACCAGAACGGGTGTTGTGTCTGGCGGGCAACTGCCCGATGATTCATGTCAGGCCGTTGTATAGTATTGTATAGTTGTATTCGCTAGTTGCGCGGTAAACTCTGCTTGCGAGATGCAGGATTTTGCGTGACGTCAGTTTGACGCGTTGTTCTCATGTGGCGTTGTAGATACCGCTACAACTAGCGATAACCACTAGCGATTAATAAGATGAGTGGGGCGCATCTTCGTTGATGGCACTATCTATTCACTGCTAAGGATAGACATGCACTGGCATGTGTATCCTTGTGTTTTGTGCTAGCTACTGAGCTAGCACAAAAGTATGCAAGTAGCTTGCATGTCATTATGGTATTCACCAATCAGCTTGCATGCCGTGTGCCATAAAACTTCTGATTGGTGAATACCATACTGGTATGCCAGCTATTAGCATATTTTTTGCAAGCCACTGGCATGTTTTTTTCACAAAAAAAAAAAAAACACGAAATGTGGTCGCTCACAATGGGCATTATAAGAAGGCTAAAAGTAACCCAAAGGGCAATGGAGAGGGCTATGCTTGGAGTTTCCCTACGTGATCGAATCAGGAATGAGGAGATCCGCAGGAGAACCAAGGTAACCGACATAGCCCGAAGAATATCCAAACTTAAGTGGCAGTGGGCAGGGCACATTGCTCGCAGAACAGATGGCCGATGGGGCCGAAAGGTTCTGGAGTGGCGACCGCGTACCGGAAGACGTAGCGTTGGAAGGCCTCCCACAAGGTGGACCGATGACCTTGTGAAGGCCGCAGGAACCCGTTGGATGCGGGAAGCACAGGACCGGTCGAAGTGGCGGTGCTTGGGGGAGGCCTATGTCCAGCAGTGGACGTCTTTCGGCTGAAATGATGATGATGATGATGACTGGCATGTACTTGGTAGTCCTTCCACCCTTGGTACAAATTGTGAAGCCACCAAATTGCCAAGACAACACTACCTACAAGATACAATAAAAGTCCTGAAACTTTTACTATTACAGAAAACAGCAGTAACGTCTTTAGCACCAAGACTTCTTTGAAGGGTTCCGTACCCAAAGTGGTGTCAACGGAATCCGTTCGTCTGTCACAGGGCTATATCTTTTGAACCGTAATAGGTAGACACTTGAAATTTTTACAGAGTACCTTTGTACTACTATGCCCGTTTTGTCAAGAATTAATAGTAAAAATAAAATATTAAAGGGAGTCCATACAAGATGTATGTATTCTCGGCGTTTTTGCTCGATCTTTGACAAAAAATTAAAAAAAAAAATGACTACATGATAACATGACAGAATTTGACGCCGCGGGCACGTTTTTGATTTTTGTGACGTGTGGCGGTCAAAGGTTAAAATGACAGCTGAGATCGACCTTTTTTGTCAACATGACAAATAAGGGCAATCGCAGGCTGTCATTTTATTCTAGCAAATTATTATTAAAAAACTGGCCAAGTGCGAGTCGGACTCGCATACGAAGGGTTCCGTACTACAAGGCACAAAAAACGCCGAAAAAAACATGTTTGTTGTATGGGAGCCCCCCTTAAATATTTATTTTATTTTAATTTTATTATTTATTATTAAAGTTTAAATACAACTGAGTATTTTGTGAATATTTCAAGTGCCTACCTGTTGCCATTTTTGATATCGAGCAAAAAAAGGCAAAAAAATCGCGTTTGTTGTATGGGAGCCCCCCTTAAATATTTATTTTATTTTGTTTTTAGTATTTGTTGTTATAGCGGCAACAGAAATACATAACTTGTGAAAATTTCAACTGTCTAGCTATTGCGGTTCTTGAGATACAGCCTGGTGACAGACAGACAGACAGACGGACAGACGGACAGACGGACAGACGGACAGACAGCGAAGTCTTAGTAATAGGGTTCCGTTTTTACCCTTTAGGTACGGAACCCTAAAAATCAGAGTTTAGTGTTACACATTATTTACTGGGGTACGGAACCCTTCGTCTGCGAGTCCGACTCACACTTGGCCGATTTCGTACAACTAAAGAATACTAATCGGTACGCCGACCTGGGAAAATAGACTTAAGAAAGTCTCAGTATTAGCTTTACAAAGACTAAATCGGGTAAAGTTCTGATTAGATCGTTGAGAGTCCTTGTTTAAGCCGATCACGATGAAATGTAGACAGTTTTGTCGACTCAGAATTTCGTTGAGTGTGGTCGGGTCTTTAGTCGGAAGGATAATAATAGGTCGTGTGTAAGAAGCTTAAGAAACTTTGTTTTCTTGATTATGACAAGAAGAGAGAGAGGGAGAGAGATGGAAGAGAGTACACCTGTGTCTGCGCACTTGTGCACTATAATATCTTCCACGCCGACGGCTAGTCTCTGTTGAGATTATTATTATTAGATTATTATGACACACTAAACAACGCAAAATGTACTATTACGTACTACTATTAACTAGGCCAGAAAGTTACAAGAACCTCAATTATTAAAAAAGTTTGCGTCACTAATGATGCAAACTTTTTGCGCTTCTATAAAAAAGTTTTTAGAGGATCATTATTATGGACACCCAGACATATCTACATAGTCGGTTTCCAAAAATAATGCTGTTTTATAGAAAAGTGCAATACCGACACGGTGAAAATGTATGGAACGAATGTATGTAGGTATGTATGTGTGTGTTTTTACCCGACTGCGGCGAAGCCCAAAAGGAGGGTTATGTGTTTGACCTGTATGTATGTATGTATGTATGTCAGTTTTTTTGTTCCCTCGTAACTTCTAAACGAATGAACGGATTTTGATAAATTATACGTCTTTAGATTTGTCTTGGTAGCGCGAGTGTCACTGGGTATATCAAAATTGAAAAAATATAAAATGGCCGATTTTTGGCGCAATATTATGTCTTGAAAAAAATTTGTTTTTCTCGAAACCTCGAAATCGAGTGGGGTATCAAAATAAAGGATTTTTAAAGATGATTACAAAAATATATACAACTTATATGGTTAAAAGTAAGTCGAAGTGACAAATCGTAAAAAACTAAGAACTAAATCGTCTGTGAAATCTTTCACATTTATTTTGTAAACTAAGAAGCTGGAAATAAAAAAAGTTATTTAAAAAATAAAAAACCCGACTGCAGTAAAAAACTGAAAAGCTAAAAACAAGCCATTTTTTATTACATTTTCAAACTAAAATGGGTCCCGCCTGCTTCCAACTTTTATTTAATTTAAAATGGGCTTGTTTTTAGCTTTTCAGTTTTTTACTGCAGTCGGGTTTTTTTTTATAATAAGTTAAAAATTTCAACGCTGGGCGGTTCAGAACCATGTGGGTACTGAATTTATGGTAACAGATAGCGCGTCAATGTCTGCTACCCAGTATAGTTATTTTTAACATGTTTGACGTTTTTTTTTCGACATAAAGTATTGGACAATATCCACACTCAATTTTATTACGGTATTTATACTTCAACTTCAATCACATTAATCAAATGCAACAGCGGCGTATCAAATGGGAAATATTTCCCATCCGATACGAAAAGGACAATGACCAAAAGTTTTACCAAAAAGTCTCATGCATCAAGATCAAAATATGATAGTAATTATTTTCATAATTTTTTACGACATTACGCGTCGGAGATTTGATTTTTGAACAGGGAATTTATTTTACAGTAAAAAGGTGTTGACATTGTTTTATTCCCTTTACATGACGTTCCGTTTCATAACGTTCAATGGAGATAGTTTTTTTTTGGGCCCACTGTATTGTAACGTCTTTTAATCGTATTATACTTAAAAAACGTAAACAATTTGTAATTTAAAATGGTTGATTTTTATATAAATTCAAACGGGGATCATGAACCCGTAATAAAAAGAAAATATTTTGATAGTGCACTCAATTGATTCAATTCCAGATATGGTCGTCAATGTCATAAATACATGACGTATTGAAACGTTTTTTTTAGATTTATTAAAAAAAAAAACTATCTCCTTTAAAAGGGTCATGATCACGTCTTTCAAAAAACGTAAAAAAATATACTTTGCAGATTCTACATTAATAAAAAATACTTGACTAGAATAGAATATATTTTTTTAGAGCAATAATAGCCGTTCGAGCATGACATGTCAAACAAAATAAAGTACCTAGTTTTTAGGTTATTTCGATTTTTTTGAAAATCTCCAAAACCCGGATTTTGTTTACAAAAATAACTTTTGTAGGAGTTAATATGATATGTGTAGTCTATAAAAAACAAAGCTTGACTATGATGCAGCATGGTACGGGATTCCATACATCCATGAGCATTGTTCTTTCCCAATTGAAACGCGGTGTACTGATCAAGTTAAGCTTACTTGGAACTCGTAAAATTGAAGCACTGGAGCTTGGCTAATAAATTTTGTGGGTAGTTTAGATTCTGTGGGGTTGACGAACGACCGTGGTTGTAACTAGGGTCAAGAAACTAAGAAGATAGTTTTGAAAAATACGAAGTTACTAGAAGCAAAGTTCGATGTATTTAGGTATTGTATACAGGGTCCCATTAAAATAGATGGACAAATTTTAACACAGCGCTTAGTTTGTCTAACCAAAGACATCCAAGCAAAAAAAACCCTGATTAAAGTGATTTTATTTTGACCTAATATAATAAATTGCCGGCACATTAGTGTATTTTCGTTAGCTGATTATTTTTCTTATAAGTATGTATCTATGCGTTTTTCTTATATATTTTTATACCATCATCCTTATTTTGGTGGTCTAAATGATTTCTAAAAGTTTATCTATCTATTTTAATGGGACCTTATATAATCTGCATTCGCGATTTATTTGCCAAAAATGTAAACAAATATGAGTTTATGCAAAAATAACTTTAAATCCTATACAATAAAGTTCAGTTTATGCTACATCTTCAAACATTTTTATAACTTTTTCAATAGTCACTCTGAAATCAACTTAATTACCATTAAAATAAAGTTGATATTATTAATTGTTTAACTTGAAATAATATTCATTTGAAACATAAGTTTGAATAGTCTTTAGATTAGCTATGCCGCGACTTCGAAAGCGTGCATTGAAAACAAATTGGATTTCGTGGGTTTTATTTTATTTGCGTTTTATAATCGTTTTTTTGTTTAAAAAGCCGTACATATTTTCGTAAGCATTTACTAAAAAGCTGTTTTTTTGACATTGCAGACAGACACTAGAATTTTTTATTTGTAGTATATGTATAACTGGTATACTACAGTCTACCTCTAGTATTGCTGCCGAAGATTGCCGGAGGCGCCCGAACATGTCTCTCCTTCTCCCTTTAAAAATCCAACCACTCCACAGTCCACATCGTTCCACTTTTTGAGTAGGTACCTACTTATTGGTCTAACTGGATCCGACTATTTTATCTTACCTCGATGGTTTAGCATGAGGATTCGATACGGGTTGGGCATTGTTTTATTGGGATATACAATCTCTCAGTAGCAGTTCGGAGTCTGGATTTGTGCCCAGTTGACGATAGTCGGCTCGCTCTCTATTCAAATCAAGTCAAATCAAATCATTTATTTCAGATAAATATCCATATAAATCAAATCAAAATAAAATCGCAACCTCATAAAATTGAAATCAAATTAAAATCAAAATTAATCACAAAGTTAAAATAAAATTAAAAACAACAACCACAAAATCAAAATTAAAATTTACATGGTTCTTTAAACATAACTGGCGAAATGTGTATATGTGTACCTATAGTACACCTCTGCCCAACCCTTCTTGGATTATAGGCGTGATGTTATGTGTTATTCTAGCTTAAATGGACAACACATTCAATGTGTAGTTTGTTTCATCACCACCATCATCATTTCAGCCGAAAGACGTCCACTGCTGGATATAGGCCTCCCCCAAGCACCTTCACTCCGACCGATTCTGTGCTTTTCGCATCCAGCGGGTTCCTGCGGCTTTCACAAAGTCGGTTCACCTTGTGGGAGGCCTTCTGCCTTCGAGTAGTGTGTACCTATAGCCGGCTATAACCACTTTCGGTAGATCGATAGCCTGTTTTACCAAAACTCAAATATCAAATAAAAGTTAGGTTAGGTTTCGGTACAAACTTTGATTTGAAAAGCGTTTACCAAAGTATACAGAAGAGTTTTGTTTCAAAGAGATTTCATGACGATATGGATACCCTTTGTAAATTCAACAATAAGTGAGTGACGGAAACCGTAAAGCGTTTAAAATAAAACCGGTACTATATTATTCGATAGGGCATTTTATTTTTTTGTCATTTTTTGTTTTGGTCATTCTTATTTTTGGACATTTTTATTTTTGGATTTTTTTATTTTTCGACAATTCTTATTTTTAGGGTTCCGTACCCAAAGGGTAAAAACGGAACCCTATTACTAAGACTTCGCTGTCTGTCCGTCTGTCTGTCTGTCACCAGGCTGTATCTCAAGAACCGCGATAGCTAGACTGTTGAAATTTTCACAAAGTATGTATTTCTGTTGCCGCTATAACAACAAATACTAAAAACAAAATAATTTAAATATTTAAGGGGGGCTCCCATACAACAAACGCGATTTTTTTGCCCTTTTTTGCTCGATATCAAAAATGGCAACAGGTAGGCACTTGAAATATTCACGAAATACTCAGTTGTATTTTAACTTTAATAATAAATAATAATAATAAAATAAAATAAATATTTAAGGGGGGCTCCCATATAACAAACATGTTTTTTTCGGCGTTTTTGCCTTGTGGTACGGAACCCTTCGTGTGCGAGTCCGACTCGCACTTGGCCAGTTTTTTTGGACATTTTTATTTTTGGACTTTTTTTATTTTTGGACAATTTTTATTTTTTGACATTATTATGATTTGGACATTATTATAGTAATCCGTCTCGAGTTTGAGGCATTTTATTTATTTTTTTGGTCGAAAATAAATGGTAAAATCGTGGGATAGTTCACTAAATGGTTATTAATTGGTCAAATATTTGGAGTTGGAGTAAGTAAACATTTATTCTAAATATTAAAAAACGGTAGTTTGACAAAATAAAATGCATTTATATTGCTACCTATTAGATAAAATTGGGGTAACATGTTAAAAACTGGCCAAGTGCGAGTCGGACTCGAACACGAAGGGTTCCGTACCACAAGGCAAAAACGCCGATAATAACACGTTTGCTGTATGGGAGCCCCTCTTAAATATTGTTTTTATTTTGTTTTTAGTATTTGTTGTTATAGTAGCAACAGAAATATATATATTTGTGAAAATTTCAACTGTCTAGCTATCGCGGTTCTTGAGATACAGCCTGGTGACAGACAGACGGACGGACGGGCAGACAGCGAAGTCTTAGTAATAGGGTCCCGTTTTTACCCTTTGGGTACGGAACCTTAAAAATCAGGTTTCAAAAAAAAGGTTAGGTGTGTACTTGCAACCTGTGTGTATTTGCAACCGGCGCGGCGTGCGTGTATGACCTGAGGAGCAATTCCCGTATTTTTTACGGAAGAAAATACATATATTTAGCATACACTAAAATACACACAATCCATCAGAATACACCACACAGCACACAATACAGGCATACCTAATCTGCATTCGCGACTAATTTGCGAAAAATGTAAACAAATAATGATTTTAAGGAAAAATAATTATAATCTTTAATTCTACACAATAAAGTTCAGTTTATGCTACAACTTCAAACAATTTAAAAACTTTTTCAATAGTGCTAGTCACTCTGAAAGCAACTTAAATAACATTAAAATAAAGTCGATATTTGTTTAACTTGAAATAACATCAATTTGAAACATTATTTAAGTTTGAAAAGACTAGATGTGTTTATCTCAAGTCTTTCAAGACTGCCACATCCAGTATTCGCGCGCTCTCAGTTCCCCGTTCGCCACTATCTCGAGGGTAGTTCGTTTGTACTCGTCCCCTGGTATTAATCAACTCGCGCTAGTCTTGAGGACATGACTCGTGTACTCGTGTGAAGACAATTTTAGGAAAACTCCGGACAGTGAAAGATAATATTTGAAAAAAAAAAAAATAGAATTTTTGCTTAAAGTTTTTTGATGAGGGTAACGCTATCGGATAAGGTTAACATTATTTCTATAATAATGTTAATTATGTTATATATAATTATGTTATAATAATTTATAATAATGTTTTAACAGGTACAATTTTAATTCTTTTATGGGACAAGAATCAATACAAAATTTCAGAATAAACTCACAAACAGACAGATTTGTTGGAAATTTATTTTTAGTTAGTAAGATGTGTTTTAAGACCCTGTTATTAATAACTAAACAGGATTATTTTTATTCATGAATTTATATTTTTTAAATTTTTTATTTGATATTTTATTATATACCTACTAGCTGCGCCTCGCGGTTTCACCCGCGTAAATGTCGATCCCGTGAGAATATCGAGATAAAAAGTAGCCTATATGTTAATCCAGCGTGTCAGCTATCTCCATACAAAATTTTATTAAAATCGGTCCAGCCGTTTGAGCGTGAAGAAGTAACAAACATATAAACACACACACACCCCCACACACACACACGCACTCACAAACTTTCGCCTTTATAATATTGATGTGATTTAATTTACAATTTTTTTCTTAAAATAATAGCTGTTAAGGTATTTTCAGACAGATGTGAGTAGAAACATCCTAGAAGGCCATGTTCACCTTATTGGTGAAATGGTGATGTTCTTCAGAACGGTGTGGTGCGTATTACCTACCTACTCGCAACCGGCGTGCGCGTATGACCAGCACAGCTATTCAGAACCACTCGATGCGCTTCTGTACCGTATCGAACATTCATCAATGTTATCGTAAGAAGGAGTCCTATAAACGCTCTTCACAAGTCCAAAACCCAACAATTTTGTCAGTTTTAATCAAATAGACGACCGCAATTCTTCCGACAGCATCCGCTGTCGGGGCTAAGGCGTCAAACAGACGAGCAGTACTTTGCTGTCGACAGAGCCAACTTCAGCTGTCGGAAGAGCCAACTTCAACTGTCGGAAGAGCCAACTTCAGCTGTCGACAGAGCCAACTTCAGCTGTCGACAGAGGCAACTGCTACTGTCGACAAAAGCAACTGCTGAAGTATTCGCCACGCCGACTTTCACCCACCATGTCGACAGCATTGTTGTAGCGCGCCGCGAACTTTATTATAGTCTTTTTGAAGTCAACTGACAAGGTGCGCTCTGTAGTTGTCGCCATTGGTCGGCGGTCGCTACCCAAGTGTCGACGGCAAACGCAGACCAGTGGCGGCAGCTGCAGTTGCCTCTTTCGACAGCTGAAGTTGGCTCTGTCGACAGCAAAGTGCTGCTCGTCTTTACTCTGCCTTAAGGCAAAGGCCTTAAAGTAAATCAGGTTGTCGAAACGTGTAATTTTCGATACGATAGCCTGTTGGATGGTTGTGAATAGCTATACAATGTATTAACGTCATCATCATCATTTCAGCCGAAAGACGTCCACTGCTGGACATAGGCCTCCTCCAAGCACCTCCATTCGACCGGTTCTGTACTTCTCGCATCCAAAGGGTTCCTGCGGCCTTCACAAGGTCGTCGGACCACCTTGTGGGAGGCCTTCCAACGCTACGTCTTTCGGTACACGGTCGCCACTCCAGAACCTTTCGGCCCCATCGGCCATCTGTTCTGCGAGCAATGTGCCCTGCCCACTGCCACTTAAGTTTGGCAATTCTTCGGGCTATGTCGGTTACCTTGGTTCTCCTGCGGATCTCCTCATTCCTGATGCGATCACGCAGGGAAACTCCAAGCATAGCCCTCTCCATTGCCCTTTTTGGTGACTTTTAGCCTTCTTACAAGGCCCATTGTGAGCGACCACGTTTCAGTTTTGTATTAACGTAAACAAAGCATAAGGAGTAGGTATGTTAGAGTCGTAGTAGGTGGAGCTCTGTAATTTCTGCCTATGGGAAGATTAATATTTAACTAAAAAGCTATATTCCCCGAGATAACAAAGCCACTCTTCCCGCATCAATTCCTAAAAGTTAACAACATGGCAGTCAAACAAACCTCAGCTTCGGATATTAACCTCTCAACTGAACAAATATGCTTTGCCGAAAGTTTGTTAATCATAATAGTTGAACTATGAACTGTTCTATACAAGTTGAAGCGTGGGTTACGTCGATCAGTCAGTAACTGCACAAGATCTTTATCAAGTCAGTGTTGACTGAAATATTAATTTAATATTATTAATTGAATGAATAGTGATCGGAATTTTTAGTGCTATTCTGTAAGTTCATTTTGAACATCTCTCAAGTAACCCAATTTATTTGGGATCGGCGCCACATGCCTTTTTCTTCCATACTACTAGTGAGGGGTGAGGGGCCCGTGGATAAATAATAACTGCCTCACAGGTCGATGGATCAGGTTAAGCTACGCTCGCCGCGGTTGGTCTGTGGATGTGTGAACATCCTTACATACCGTGACCCCTCCGTGCCTCGGAAAGCACGTTAATCCGTTGGTCCCGGCTGTCATTCGTAAATCTTTGATAGTCGTTACGGGTAGTCTTCTAAGCCCAAAAGTCTGACAACAGGTCTTACCAAGAGGTACCGTATTACCCAGTAACTGGGTTGCGGAGGTCAGATAGGCAGTCGCTCCATGTAAATTACTGGTATTCAGCTGCATCCGGTTAGACTGGAAGCCGACCCTAATATGGTAGGGAAAAGGCTAGGCAGATGATGACTTCTCTATTAGTTGTCATCTCGGTAGTGACCGCCTTTCTAGCCATATCATGTTATCTTTCACAAGGTCCATCCATCGTTTCTTTAGTCTTCTCTCAAAACTTTCCTCACGACATTTTCTTCATTCCTCCGCATTACATGCCCATATACCATGACATGCAGCATGCATATAAGTGGCAGTGGGCAGGGCACATTACACGCAGAACAGATGGCCGATGGGGCCGATAGGTTCTGGAGTGGCGACCGCCTACCGGAAGACGTAACGTTGGAAGGCCTCAAACAAGGTGGTCCGACGACTTTGTATAGGCCGCGGGAACCCGTTGGATGCGAGAAGCACAGAACCGGTCGAAGTGGAGGTGCTTGGGGGAGGCCTATGTCCAGCAGAGGACGGCTGAAATGATGACGATGATGATGATATCATGACAACCGATTTCCACACAACTTTTCAGTAACCGGTGCCACATAAAAGGGACAGAGACAAAATTATTTTTCAAATACTTTTGGCACTAAATGTACTTGATTATTTGTGGTGCAAGTGAGTCTTTGAAAATAACACTGTAGTTTGTATACGCTCTACAATTTTGACGGATAAAGCTAGACAGCTGGAAACAATTCTCCGCATATCCGAATTTCCTTATCGATATCAAAATCATGTCCCGAAATGTTCCACCATCAAAATAATTCCCTATAGGAACCCTCTCACTATCCAAACTCATCCGAATTGCACAATTGACTGTATATCAGAGAGCATCTTTAAGCCCTCGTACCCACGGGCGATTTTTTAGTGCAGTGACTTTTTGACGTGGCGATTTTTTAACGCGGCGATTTTTTAACGCGGCAATTTTTATCGCACACTGGCATTTTTATTGCAAACATCTTCAACGCACTTGCTTAGCGCTGAGAGTTGGAAATTGAACAGTACATTTTTTTAATGCGCTGAAGCGAAAGCAAGAGCTGAAAATCCAGTACGCCATAAAACACTTATTCAAAAGAAAACTTAAGAAGTTACTTACTGAAAAATGTCACTATTATGTTAAAGATTTTTTAAATGATAGTTTTTAATCTATTTGTGTTATATTTTAGTTTTGTTAGGCTTTTTTTTTTGTTTTTCTTTCTTAATTGTGTTATATTTCAAGTGGTTATAATTAATTTTGTACGCCAATGGTGGCAAAACATGTTGAAACTCACAGATTTTCACTTTTACATCCACATTTGCATTTATATGTTTAATTTTACACATGTTTACAAATAAATATATGTTTATCTTCTTTAAAATCGCAGTGCAAAAAGCCCGTGCGTACCGGGGCTAACACTAAAGTTAGTAAACTCTTTTTAGGTTTCCGTACCCAAAGGGTAAAAACGGGACCCTATTACTAAGGCTCCACTGTCCGTCTGTCTGTCACCAGGTTGTATCTCATGAACCGTGATAGCTAGACAGTTGAAATTTTCACAGATGATGTATTTCTGTTGCCGCTATAACAACAAATACTGAAAACCGAATATAATAAATATTTAAAGGGGGCTCCCATAAAAGAAAGAAAGAAAGAAAGAAATAGTATTTATTACGACTCGTACAGGAAGATCACAGACTAAACTAAACACATTAAAATAAAAAATAAAAAATAAAAACCTAGCCATCAACAAACAACAAACGTGTTTTTTTTGGCGTTTTTGCCTTGTGGTACGAAACCCTTCGTGTGCGAGTCCGACGCGCACTTGGACGGTTTTTTTTAAATTAATGAACCTCTAAAAACTTTTTTTGCGCCTTGAATGATGCGCAATTTTTTTAATATAATTTAGCCTCTTTTTAACTTTCTGGCCTTTTCTCGCAGTTTTTTGCAGTAACTAAGCTAGGGTCATCATCAACATCATCATCATTTCATCCGTAAGACGTCCACTGCTGGACATAGGCCTCCCCCAAGCACTTCCACTTCGACCGGTTCTGTGCTTCTCGCATCCAACGGGTTCCTGCGGCCTTCGCAAGGTCGTCGGACCTCCTTGTGGGAGGCCTTCCAACGCTACGGTAGCTAGTAGCTAGGGTACCCCGACCAAATAGGTTAGGTTAGCGCAGTCACTCGGCTATTTAGTATTTTAACGTCCCCGAATTAAGAATTATTAGAGGGTCACAAAAAGGCGCACAATCATTACATTAGTGTTCAATAATGTTTTAAGGTGCGCAATATGGGAATTATTTGAGATTCAATTAAATACGTCATGCCATTTCTACAAAACAAAGGCAGTAACAGACCGTTGCTGAAAATGTTCACAATAGAGATACGTGTATCTCGTTTGTCTGTCCCTAGTAGATACTAGGGACAGACAAACGAAAAAGTAAATGATCATGAATTAATTCCCTTAATAGGACAGATGTCCTATTAAGGGAGTTAATTCATGATCATTTACTTTTATCGTTGGCAGGGCTGTTTTTATCGGTAATTAGGAACTGTGTTTGGGCGAAAAGATGTTTCTAATAGGCTTTTATTTGGAAGAGCAGCGGGGTCGTTGCGTAACGCGCAGATGCCAGCACATCAAGCTACCCGAAACTGTCAAATTTTCCCAATCAACTTTAAACCTTATGCTTAAGCGATAAAGTTGAAAATCTATAAAAGAAATTTGACAGATTGTAGTAGCTTGATGTGCTGGCGTCTGTACATGGCAATCAATGGCAATGCCTTTCATTTGGACAGTTCAGCCCCGTTCATTACGTTATTAACGTTGCTGAGCAGACGAAGTTTTCAAACCCATGAAGCAATGGATTGCCATTATAAGTGACGCACTTGATGTAACGTCATTGTCTATGTCATCGACAACGGACTGAATCGCAAACACTCCTATAAATAAACACATTGGCATTTATTGTTGTCATAGACTCACATTCGCTCTGAGTAATGGCGTAGCTTTTCAAATATTTGAATTTCCCACAATTTTATTGCACTATTAAAAAAATAATTTCTTGCTTAGAAATAAATTATAATAATAAATATTGACGGAGGCATAATTTCGAAGTAACACAGTTTATATAAAAAAAAAAAAATACCGTAAAGGCCTACGCAGACCGGGACGGAATGGCAAGGGATTTTGCCGTCAATCAACGCACACTAGCCGCTTAGATACAGCGGCCTTCCAGCGGCTTCCCCGCTTCTCTACCCGCCGCGGTATTTCACAACGAGCGCCGGAGTCCTTGGCTTGCCGTTGCCTACCGCAGGACGCCACGGCCTCCCGCCGCGGGAGCCCGTGGCGCGTCTTTCAATGCCGTGCAATGAAATCCCTTTCAATGCCAGGACATCATTTTAAAGCATAGCAATTTATGTCGTATTTCTATATCGATACATTTGAATGTCCATTAGTAAACATTTAAATCCCCTGCCATGCCGTCCCGGTCTGCGTAGGCCTTTATTTGAATCACTATACATGCTTATTCCCTTTAATACCACAAAAATTCTTACTCATAGCCACCCTACACACTAACTGACGAACCAACGGCTTCTTTTATGACGTCTATCGAGTTGTAGTGAAATTGTCGATAACCTACATATCGGAATAATCAACTGTTGTATCGAGGTCAGCCATAGTGTGGTCACACTATCTATCATCATGTCTATTTACCACAAAGGGCTGGTAGGGGTACAGTACACCCAAATTTTGCCAGTCATGTTACTAGGAAAGCAAGTAAGGTTTCAAGAACTGTTGCCAAATAAATGGTATACAGTTAAACGGGCTGAAATTTTAATTACCGCTATCCTATTTGCGTAACTCGTCAAAATGTAGGGAACAGCAGATTTTTTTTCGCGATTTTATGTTTGGTTCCATGTCCCATAGAAATAGTAGATTGTTATACAAGGGTCGGAAGGAGTCAATTCCCATACGAGGCATTTAGACGCCCGAGCGCAGCGAGGGCGGCTATAGTCCGAGTGGGAATTGATGACTTTCGAAAACCCGCGTTGAACACTCTACTTTTCATTTCGAATTTAAGGAAAGTAAAAAATAGTAGTTTTTCTAAAATATTTATTGATAATAATTACATGAATAATAGGTACCTATTTATTAGTCTTTTTTAAATTTGAAGTATGGAATACACCACGCGCCGTCCCGCTTACTAGGGCCCGTATTATTACCATTCTGTCTGTATTCTTACTTTTACCATTTTTCATAAATTACTTAAAAAACACGATAATCTTGATAAAAATTACTAAAAATTGTGTTGCGACGTGACTCTTTTTAGTGCTGACCGTCCACCCAACTTTTTTATTTCGATTCAAAACTTGCATACAGCCTAATCGATAGTCGCAAAAAAAAAATGAAAACAAAATTGTAGAAATTGAACAAATGTATTGAAATGTAAAGTGTTTGCAGAATATCCAATCTATAGAATTAATTAATTATCATGATTCTCAAAAAAACTTCCGGTAAGCCTACCTAAAAATGTTTACTGGGAATTCTGTAGTAAACTATTAGAAAGTATCAAAGATAAAATCCACAATAAATAATTGTCCATTAAATTAAAATAATTTTAAACAGCGAGCGCATTCCGAATATAAATTCAATTATAGAAGCATTTCGGCGCGAAATTCAGTAAATGAGGTACCTATGGCCTGTCTGTTATTGACATGATATTAGAAGAGATTGAAATGATATTAGAAAAGCATCAAACGTTATATACACAATGCTTATTGTATTTATTGCTTAAAATAATTTTATTTTATTTTCAAATATCGATTACATTCGTCATATTAATTACTCGAGTCAATCGAAATTTAAAAAAAAAATTGTTTAGAATAATCGCTTTCACACATCATTGCAATAAAAAAAAAACAATAATTGTCGGCGATTTTGAACACAAATTGAGTAGTGGTAATGATTAATACGTAGGTATTATTGAACCTGTGTTTGAATAATATTACGTTAAAACCTGGGCATTTTCGTGTTGTTTATAATATTATCAATAACATTTGTCACATTTTAAATCTTATCTACATCTGTGTGTGTGAAATTTGTGAAAAGTAAAAATGTAAACACACACGATTGGCGCGAAACTTCGACATTAGATACCAAAAAAACTTCATTACCACTACTTATTTACCTTAAACTATGGATAAATTCGTCAAATAATTAAATGATGTATATTCACAGCCCCATATGGTAAAGTCAGGATGTTCCAAATCCCCAATTTTTATGTTTTTTAGCCTCGACCACAAATGACATCAAAATGGCGATTATCGTACCTATGTATGTTGAATTTATTCAAGGTAAATTATTAACTTGTGCGCTAAATATGAAAGATTTAATGGCGTTAACATATGAGCTTTTTATCCAACTCTCCTAATTAACTCACATTCATAAGATTTGATGGGTAGCATAATAAATATTTACATAATCAATTAAGGGTGTCGTATGTCTGACTGAGCTGACTACCTAACTAAATTTAGTTCTATTTTTAAATTTCATTCCCGCCCTAGGGAGGGAAGCAATTACTATGAGTCTTTCCCGCTCAAGGGTGGGAAGCATCGTTTTCCACCCGCTATTCGGATCAAACAAACACTACTTTCCGAGTATGAGAGATGAAAAAGTTGTTCATAATGATGAGTTCAAATACCCTTTAAGAGGATAACGGCGATTAAAATTTCAAAGTGTATATTCCTTTTTTCTTTTCTTTCCTAACCTATTACCATAACGCACGACCATTCTATTTTTTTACGCAATCATCAAATTCGTGAAATTTTTCGAAACGTTTCACTAATGCACCCATAAAAAAAAAACAAAGGGCAAAGATCGTCACTCACTGGATGGAGAAGAGGAATGGACCCAATATCGAACCTTGAGGAACGCCCATTGCCATTTCAGACCCTAATGAGTTTACGCCGTTTACTTGAACTTTAAGCTTTCTGTCTTTTAGGTATGACCTTAGTAAATCAAGAGCTAAATTCCTAATCCCATAGTGC